>JAQPPZ010002587.1:10000000-14800000 GCA_028583015.1 Wollemia nobilis | reverse complement strand
TAGGGAATAGACTCCTCTTTTATTCTCATCTCAAAAGTTATGAGAATTCCATGTAACTCATCCCTTGTCAAAATTTTGATTCTATTTTATGGGTGAAATATTTTCACTATACCTCTTAGGGAGTGACCTTAAAACCTTTTGACAAACATCTGATTCTTCAACTTTAAACCCAAGTCCTTGCATGGAGTTAACAACCTCATCCACATGAAGTAAGTATGTAGCAATGTCTTCCTCATCCTTCATCTTTAGGTCTTCAAATGTTTTCTTGTGATTTTGCAATTTTGCCATCTTGACCTTTTTGTCTCCCTCATATATATTTTTTAGCTTATCCCAAATCTCTTTTGCTGATGTGCAATGCATAACTTTTACAAACTCTATTTCATGTAAACCATTTAAGATTCCATTCATTGCCTTTGAATTATTCAGTTGTAGGAGCTTACCATATTTATCTATAGGTGGAGTAGTTGGCGGTATGTACCCATCCTCAACTGCTTGCCATATATCATTTCCTAGTGCCATTAGGAAAATATTCATTCTCACACTCCAAAATGCATAATTGTTCCCATCGAACAATGGTGCCTTATTCCCTGAAGATCCACTCTGAGAATCCATCTGTGTTCCTGTAAGATTTTCCTTCAAGTTGTTAAACTCTTCCGAAGGAACCCACTCTGATACCAATTGAAGAACACAAGCTTATACTGAGAGGGGGTGAATAGTATAAGACCACTTTTTACTTTTCTTTCCCAAATAATATTATGCAATATATCAATGGCAATATCAATAATAGTAATCAAAGTAATGCATAAATCACCACACACAATAGAGACACCAATTTAACATGGTTCACCCAATGTGGGCTACTCCACGAAGAAAATATTTCACTAAAATTTTCTCAACAAATCTCTTGGGAATCCTTCCCTATTACAATGTTTATGGACCTCTATCCAAAGGAGACACCAATCCCCTAATCAAGTTTATGGATACCTATCCATAGGAGACACCATTCCCTCTTGGTTTATGGATCTCTATCCATAGGAGAACTCCTTCTCCTCTGCTCTGGCTGGTGATCCTCTAGAAGACTACTGCCTCCATTACACTAGCTTGTGGATCTCTCTCCATTGAAGACCTCTATCCTCACTCAGAAGACCTTTATCCTCACTACCCTAGCTAATGGATCTCTATCCATTGGAGACTACTATCCTCTGCTCTATCACCTCCAAAGCTTGCTCTCAGCTCTACTCAATATCTATCTCAAATATACACTAAAAACTATCCTTCGATCTAGCACAAATTTGCTCACAATTCTATCTCTAGTCTGGCATAAATATGCCCTTAAATATACACCAAAATCTATCCTCAAATCTATCCTCAAGCCTTAACACAAAGCTTGATCCAATCACAAATCAACTCTGCTAGATCTACCCCAAGCCTTAACTCAAAGCTTGAACAAATCAATCAATCAACTCTGCTCTCAAGTCTTCTCAAAGACTTACCTCAAATATATCCACAAGTTCTCTCAAGAACTTGCTCAATCTGCTCTCAAGTCTTCACTAAGACTTACCTCAAATCTTCTCAACAAGTCCTCTCTAGAACTTGTCCAATCTGCTCAACAAGTCTTCACCAAGACTTACCTCAAATATGCTTGTAAGATTCCACAAAATCTCACACAAATCTATCCTTAAGTCCCCTCTAGGACTTACTCAAATCTTCTCACAAGATTTCACAAAATCTTGCTTAACTCTATCCTTAAGTCCACTCTAGGACTTACTCAAATCTGTCCACTAGCTTTCACAAAAGCTTATTCAAATCAATTACAAAACTTGCATACACTCAATAATTTATAATATTCAAAAAATTTCCTAAATTTGTTTAACCACTTAATCACAAAAAATTCTCAAATCTTTTAACATAGAAAACATATAGAGAATGATTAGAGACTCAATATGTTTCACACTCATAAATCACTCAATCACTTTCAAACTCTCTTTCAAATCAATTTAGAATAAAGAACAATTTGTTTCATAAAACTTGAACTATCACTCCAATACATTCAATCAATAATGCTCATCCAACTTCACTCAACCATTCACTCAATGAAACACAACTTGCTTACAAACCCTAACCAAGTGTTTCACTATACTTCCAACAACTCACACTATGGATCTCAAACCTTGACTCAAGATGATTCCAAATTCACATAACAATGATACTCATGATCTTTCACAAACCCTAGCTCAAGATAGTTCTCAATTTCACATAACAATGATACTCATGATCTTTCACAAACCCTAGTTCAAGATAGTTCTCAATTTCACACTCAAATGTTCTCACAAACATTCACCAATCATGCATATGAAAACTCACTCAAACATTTCCAACAATGCTTATCAAACAATCCTTTTCACTCCAACTTTGCATTTCACAACATTCAATCCAACAATATTTCACTCACAAGGAAGATATGCCCATACCTTTTGTTTTTATGGAGATATATCTTCAAAACCTGTCTCAATCACAATCAACTCCTCTTTGCCAATTTCAAGGTTAGATATCAACAATCTTTCTCAAAATCTTTACTCAAATATTTCCCTCAAAAATTATTTCATCATACAAAAATATTAAATCTCAAGTACACCTTATAATCTCCAAACTTCAAAAATAATTAGCAAAGATTCAAATAACTCACTTTCACAATAATTTCCTTTATGCACCTTATTTCTCCTCTCAAAAATAATTATCACAATGTAGCTTTATTTCAAAATACAAAATATAATTTTCCTTGCATACCTTATCACTCCTACTTTATAAAATAAATTCTAACCACCAAAATTAAAATAAAATATTTTAATTTTCTTATACCTTATATCTCCCTCAACAAACTCACAAACCACCTTTTAAATCTCACACAACCCTCTAATGCAATTTTCGAATTATCAAAACCTTTGGATAATTTAAAATGTGAAAAGCATACCTTTATTTTATTCTGCCCAACAAAATGACTTCGGCGAAATTCGAACACACGACCTCGCCTTTCCAACACCCTAGCACAAAGCACATCCACCAGTTGGGCTACGTGCCCACACGAAATTAAAAGGTGCACGACTTCCTTTTATGCCTTGTCTCTTCTCCCACTTAGCGCAAACGAAAACACTTTCCCTTTGCAAAAGACGATCGCGTGAATCGAACCCGTGATCTCACCCTCACACATGCCTTAACGCAGCCCTCGGCTGCCACTTGCGCTACCAAGCACCTTGAGACCTTCTTGGCACTCCTCTTCGATTTATCACCATGTCTACCCTCTAATATTTAACACATGCGAATTTTCCTTTCTCTGCAATGCACATGAATTCTTTAGACTTTGGGCACACAATTCGCATGGATAAGTTTTAATTAAAAACTTTGCCCCTTTTATACCATATGCTATGCACTCCAACACGTCGACGATTTAGGAAATTTGATTTTTAATTCGAATTTAACATTTAAACTTTTGGCGCCTTTATTATTTATTTAAATTTAAATTTTAACCTATGGTTAAAATATTTAAATTTAAATAAATTAAATCATAACCTTTAAAATCTGCCAAATGGGTCTTTTTGAGGATTTATAATTTAATAACTCCTTGGACCTCGTTTTTCTTCAACTCAACCTTTAACCTGGAATATTATAATATTAAATATTATTATTTCCTTTTAAACCTGCTTCTCCTTCCTTGGGTCTTCAATCTTTTTAGGCCTTTTAGGCATATAATATTTAAAATAAATATTATATCCTATTCCTTTAAACTTCTTCCTTGCCTTTTGGAAAAACCACCTGATGACATTAATGATGACAAAACTTGGACATCAACCTCTTGACATCAATGACAACAAAACTTGCTCATATTTCCAACAAGTTTAACAGCTTGAAGGAAAAGCTTATAGGAACACAAATGGATTCTCATAGTGGATCTTCAGAAAATAAGGCACCATTGTTTGATGGGAACAATTATGCATTTTGGAGTGTAAGAATGAAGATTTAACTAATGACACAAGGAAATGATATATGATAAATAGTTGAGGATGGGTACACACCACCATCTACTCCACCTACAGATAAATATGGTAATATCCTACAACTAAATAATTCAAATGCAATGAATGGAATCTTAAGTGGTTTACATGAATCAAAATTTGTAAAAGTTATGCATTACACATCAGAAAAAAAGGTTTGGTAAAAGTTACAGAAAACATATGAGGCAGAAAAAAAGGTCAAGATGGCAAAATTGCAAAATCACAAGAAAACATTTGAGGACCTAAATATGAAGGATGAGGAAAACATTTCTACATACTTACTTCATGTGGATGAGGTTGTTAACTCCATGCAAGAACTTGGGTTTAAAGTTGAAGAAACAGATTTTTGTCAAAATATTTTAAGGTCACTCCCTAAGAGGTATAGTGAAAAGGTTTCAGCCATAGAAGAATTAAAAGATATTAAAACTTTGACAAGGGATGAGTTACATGGAACTCTCATAGCTTTTGAGATGAGAATAAAAGAAGAGCCTATCCCCCAATAAGAAGAAGCCTTCAAAGTTACAAAGAAGACAAAGGATAAGAAGTCAGATTCAAGTAATGAGTTATCCAGTGATGAAGAAGTAAACTATGGCAGAAGGAACAAGGAAACAAGAAAGTATAAAGGTACAAAAATAATTAAGGGTTTTAATTGTGGTAAATATGATCACTATGCATCTGATTGTCCAAAATTTGGAAGTAGCAATGGTGAAGAGAAAAAGGATCATAAGAATAGGGAAACAGGAAAATACAGGTATCAAAATAAAAGTAGGGATGGACAAGGCAAGCAAGGAAAGAATTTTTTCCAAAGGCATAAGACAAGTTTTTATGTAGATAAGACATGCAAGAATTCAATTGATAGTGATGGAAGGTCCTTAGATAATGAAGAAGAAGAAATTATTTTTATGACAATAGAAAAAGAATATGTTAAGAATAAGGCAAAAAGGAAACCAATAATTCTCAAGTTTTTTAGGTGTGGTAACTTTGGTCATCTTGAAAATCAGTGCACAAAGAATGGCTTTTGATTTAGTGAAGATGAATATGAAGATGCTCTTGAAGGTCTAGAAGAATAATATCTTCTTATGGTAATAGAAGAATAAGGAAGTGATCTTATTGAAGATAAATAGAAAGGAATGAATATGATCTAAAAGACAAAGAGGAAAAATCAGAGGAAGGAGAAATTGATCTTGAGGGTGAGCTTATTTCTTCTCTAATTAATTAAGGTAAGAAAACAAAACTCAAAACTCAAGCTTCAATTTCAAGAATGTGATAAAGAGAAAGGAAAGCTTATATAGGATCTAACCAACTCAATAGCTAATATAAGGAGATTTAAAGAGAAGTTAGAGGCAAAGGTTTTATAATGTGAAAGGTTATAGTATGAGTTAGCTTCACTAAGGAAGGAAGTAAAAGATTCTAATAACAAGCTACACAAGTTTGGTAAAAGCTCAAAGACCTTGGATAAGATTATCAAGGTACAAAGTTCTTCATCAAACAAGACATGACTTGGTTTTAAACAAGAACAAAGAGAACGAGGAGAGGAGTCAATCTAAAGCTCCATAAGAAGAAGAGGCTTTAGAAGAAGAGAGTGTAAGAGAGAGTAAGAAATATGAGGATAAGTTGGACAATAGAAAGATCAACAAGGAAAGGAACAATGCACAAATAAGGAACAAATGGAATAGAAAACAACACAAGGAAGAAGATACTAAGAGACCAATAGGGTCAAGACAAGGTTTCTTCAATGAACGTTGCTTCTCATATCACAAGTTTGGTCACAAGGCTACGCAGTGCAGGACACATGAAAGACAATATTAAGGTTTCACTAATAGAAAGTTCAGAAATAGGTATCTCTTTCAAGGGTATTGCTACTCTTGTAATCAGTTTGGTCATAAGGCAATGAATTGTAGGGTTCATGACAAGAATGGATATGGCTTCACCAGGAGGAACTTCAAGACATTTGCACCTTCAAGGAACCACAACATTAAGTGTTATAAGTGCAATAATGTTGGGCATATGGCTAAGTGGTGTAGAGCATAATTTCTAAAGACAAGCAAAAACATGAATATTCAGAGGAATCAAAAGGATCAGTTGAGAAAGAAGGTGGACAAAGTAAAAAATTAGTGTATGTTGGGAGTAGAGATACTCCCACACTAAAATTAACCACCTCAAAGAGCGAAGGTGGAGAGGGGGTTGAGCTAAAATTCTTATATTTAGCCCCAAGCTCCAAAGGTTTCCCTTTGCCATTGGTTTCAAAGGGGGAGAGATTTGAGTTTGGGGGAGAGCATTCAGTCAGGGGGAACAAAACTGAAAAAGGAAAAAGAAATGGTTAAAAGAAAAAGGGTTGCCATCAATGACAAAGGGGAAGATTGTTGGAAATTTCAGCAAGTTTTGTTGTCATTGATGTCAAGAGGTTGATGTTCAAGTTTCGTCATCATTAATGTCATCAAGTTGATTTTCCAAAATGTAAGGAAGTGTTTTAAGAGAATAGGATATAAATATTATTTTAAATATTATATGCCTAAAGAGGCCCAGAAGATTGAAGTCCCAAGGAAGGAGAAGCGGGTTTTAAAGGAAATAATAATATTATGATATTTAATATTATAATATTTCGGGAAAAATGTTGGTGTGAAGAAAAATGAGGTCCAAGGAGTCATTAAAAAATAAATCCTTGAAAAGACCCATCGAGCAAATTTTAAAGGTTATTATTTAATTTATTTAAATTAAAAAAAATTAACCATAAGTAAAAATTTTTAATTTAAATAAATATTAAGGCACCAAAAGTTTAAGTTTAAAATTTGAATTGGCAAAGCCGACGTGTTGGAGTGCAAAGTAAAAGGTATAAAAGGAGGCAATGATTTTTATTTTAAATCATCCATGCAAATTTGAATGCCCAAAGTGAAAATAAATTTGTGTGCTGCATTAAAAGGGTAGACTTCATGATAAACCCAAGTGGAGCGCTAATAATTTCCCAAAGTGCTTGGTAGCGCAAGCGATGATCGAGGACTGGTGATACAGGAGCATCCAGGGCAGCACAGCAATCTTGCATCATCGAAAAAAAATACAAACAAAAGAAACAAGAAAAAAGTTCTAAGTTTGAAAGAAAGTTCTAAGTGTTACAATGTGTCGCGATATCGCGACACAAAATTCATCGCGATATCGCAACGTATTTAGAACCATGGCGAGCGCAAAATAATTGTCGCAATATCGCGACATACAAGTTGTCGCGATATCGCGACACCAATAGTAGAACGGTGGGCGCTAAATAAGTTGTTGCGATATCACGACGCTTTGGCAAACAAAGCCAAAAACCAAAGAAGTGTCGCGATATCGCGACACTTTGGCAAACAAAGCCAAAAGCCAAAGAAGTGTCGCGATATCGTGACACTTTGGCAAACAAAGCCAAAAGCCGAAGAAGTGTCGCGATATTGCGACACTTTGGCAAACAAAGCCAAAAGCCAAAGAAGTGTCGCGATATCACGACACTTTGGCAAACAAAGCCAAAAGTCGAAGAAGTGTCGTGATATCGCGACACATTGGCGAAAGAGAGTCAAAGACAGAAAAGTGTCACGATATCGCGACACATTAGCGAAAGAGAGCCAAAGGCAGAAAAGTGTCGCGATATCGCGACACATTGGCGAAAGAGAGCCAAAGGCAGAAAAGTGTCGCGATATCGCGACACATTGGCAAAAGAGAGCCAAAGGTAGAAAAGTGTCGCGATATCGCGACACATTGGCGAAAGAGAGCCAAAGGCAGAAAAGTGTCGCGATATTGCGACACATTGGCGAAAGAGATCCAAGGGCAGAAAAGTGTCGCAAAATCGCGACATGTCACGTTTTCGCGACCTAGCTAAGAAAGAGAAGGCAGGTTTTTCGTGGACTATTACAGAACGACAGTTGGCGATTCCAAAAGCCATTAAGGCAGTTCCAAGTGGCAGTTCTAGAAGTCGTTAAGGCAGTTCCATGTGGTAGTTCCATAAGCTGTTAAAACGATTATGAACGATGGTTGTAGCAAGAAGCCATGATGATAAAAGGGGATTTTTTTGAAGGATTCGACAGGCTGGAAAGACGTAGATCGAGACTGCAACTGTATTTTCTTCTGTACTTTGTAATCTTTCCATGTTCTCTGAATAAAAAAATTGAGTTTTCTCTTATTGTAAAATTTGGCTCTCCATCAACTGGTTAAGGCATTTGTGCAAGGCAAGTTAGGGGTTCGATTTGCGTCCCCTTTATTTTGAATGCAACAAAGGATTTTGATTAAATTTGAAATTACCAAAAGCAAGGGAGAAAATGCAGTTTGTGCACCTTGAGTTTTGTGTTGGGCATGTATCCCAATGGCAGCCTAGCCTTGGGCTAAGGTGTTGTGACAGTGATAGGTTTTGGGTTTGAGTTTGGGCACGTTCATTGAGGGCATAAATTTTTTATGTGGGCCATTGCATAAGGTAAGTGCTCAATTTAATTTTTTCCAAGGTTTTTGATAGCGCTGGGGACCACATGATAGTTTTTTATAGTGCTTGAGGCCACATGATTATTTTTTCTAAGGTGAAATATAGGGAGTCATAAGGTTGTTTAATATTTTAATTTTTAATTAGAATTATAAATAAATATTGGAGATATAAGGTGTTAGAAAGGGAATTAATTGTGTTGAATGTTATTATGTGAAGATTGGAGTTGAAAGTGTTAAAACAAAGGAATTGATTTTTTATTTTGCTAAGTGTGAATATTGGGTTTATAAAGTGTTATCAAAGGAGTTTTGATTTTTTATGAATTGAATATTATTTTTGTGAATTTTGGAGATTATAAGGTGTACTTGAGAGTTAATATTTTTGTATGGTGAAATAATTATTGAGGAAAATAATTGAGTGGAGACTTTGAGTTAGATTGTTGCTATCTAACCTTGAAATTGGCAAAGAGGATTTGATTGTGATTGAGATAGGTTTTGAAGACATATCTCCATAAAAACAAAAGGTATGGGCACATCTTCCTTATGAGTGAAATATTGTTGGATTAAATTTTGTGAAATACAAATTTGGAGTGAAAAGGATTGTTGAAGTTGGAAATTTTGAGTGATTTTTCATATGCATGATTTGTGTTTGTTGAAATATCATGAGTATCATTGTTATGTGAAGTTGAGAACTATATTGAACTAGGGTTTGTGAAATATCATGAGTATCATTGTTATGTGAGATTGAGAACTATCTTGAACTAGGTTTTATTAAAGAACATGAGTACCATTGTTGTATGAATTTAGAATCATCTTGAGTCAAGGTTTGAGATTCATCATGTGAGTTATTGAGAGAATAGTGAAACACTTGGTTAGGGTTTGTAAGCAAGTTTTTTTTCATTGAGTGAATGGTTGAGTGAATTTGGATGAGCATTATTGATTGAAAGCATTGGAGTTATAGTTCAAGTTTTTTGAAACAAATTATTCTTTATTCTGAATTGATTTGAAAGAGAGTTTGCAAGTGATAGAGTTTTGTTGAGTAAAAAATATAGTAAGTGTGAAACATATTGAGCCTCTAATAATTCTCTATATGTTCCTATGGTTAAACAATATTCTATGTGAAACTTGTTTTTGGTATTGAAAAGGTTTGTTATAAGAGATTAAGTTGAGTTTTGTATGCAATTTTTGCAATTGATTTTAATAAACTTTTGTGAAATCTTGTGAGTAAATTTGAGTAAGTCCTAGAGGGGACTTAAGGACAAAATTGAGTAATATTTTGTGAAAGCTTAAGGACAAATTTGTGTAATCTTTTGTGAAATATTACAAGTAGATTTAAGGTAATTGTTGGTAAATACTTGTTGAGCAGATTTAAGGCAAGTCTTGGTGAAGACATGTTGAGAAGATTGGATAAGTTCTAAAGAGAACTTGTGGACAGATTTGAGGTAAGTCTTGGTGAAGACTTGTTGATCAGATTGAGAAAGTTCTTGAGAAGACTTGTGGATAAATTTGAGGTAAATATTTGAGAATACTTGTGAGCAAAGTTGATTGATTTATTTTTTCAAGCTTTGAGTTAAGGCTTGGGGAAGATCTAAGAAAAGTTGATTTGTGATTAGATTAAGCTTTGTGTTAAGGCTTGAGAATAGATTTAAGGGTAGATTTGTGCTAAACCAAATATAGACTTGTGAGTAAATTTGTGCTAGATCGAGGATAGTGTTTAGTGCATATTTGAGATAGATATTGAGCAGAGCTGAGAGTAAGCTTTGGAGGTGACAGAGCAAAGGACAATAGTCTCTAGTGGATAGAGATCCATTAGCTAGGGTAGTGAGGACAAAGGTCTTCTGAGTGAGGATAGAGGTCTTCAGTGGAGAGATATCCAGAAGCCAGTGCAGTGGAGCTAATCATCTTCTAGAAGATCACCCATCAGAGCAGAGGAGAAAGAGTTCTCCTATGGATAGAGATCCATGAACCAATAGAGGGGAAAGAGTTCTCTTGTGTTTCCTTTGGATAGAGGTCCATAAACATTGTAATAGAGAAGGATTCCCAAGAGATTTGTTGAAAAAATTATAGTGAAATATTTTCTCCGTAGAGTAGCCCACATTGGGTGAACCACGTTAAATTAGTGTCTCTATTGTGTGTGTTGATTTATGCATTGATTTGATTACTGTTGTTGATATTGTCATTGATATATTGGATAATATTGGTTGAGAAATAAAATTAAAAGTTGGTCTTATATTGTTCACCCCCCTCTCAGTATAAGCTTGTGTTCTTCAAAATATCATGTTAAATATACAAGGTTAAAATAGTATAAACAAGCAATTTTGGTTGTGATTGATAGGATCCTAACATTCAATTTATTGTATATTCCTAGAGAAAAAATCATGTTGCAGATCTATTAGCTATAAATGCATTTTGTGCAGACTATGCAAAAATAGATACAAATTATATGGATAGGTTTCTCACCATTTTTATCTATAAACCATTTGTTCTAGATAATATAGTATATCTTCAAGTATTTTAGGATGATGTTGATATAAAAGACTTCATGAATCTCCAATAAAAGAATATATATTTACTTTTTGTTATTGGTATTATAACATCATTTTAATTGGTAGTTGTAAAAGGGTAAAGTAGTTATTAATGTCTGCGAGGTCATAGACTATATGATATAACCCTTGTTTTATCAAATATATGGTTATGCAACCATACTAAACTTATTGACGCATAGTGTATAATCCTATCCCTTACAAGATTCAAAGCTTTGACCTTTATTTAGAGTTCTAAAATCTTCATTTCTAGGGTACTCAATTTGTTTATTTTTTAGAAAGATATAAGAATGGTTTTTTCCTTGAAAATCAAGGCATTTTATTAATTAAACTCATACTATTTAATAAATGTTAAATTTTATTCATGAAATTTAAAATTTAGTTTAGAATATAAAACTTCATACTTTTAACTATTTGCTCCAAACCTTCAAAAAAATTACTTATTATTTTATTTTTATATTTTCTTACAAAGGATAAAGTTTAACTTTCATAAAGCATTGTGAAATGTATGGAATTAAAAGTAGGAAGTGCTTGAGACGTCCAATTTTTGGCATGTACTTTATTTTTTATAATTTTTATAGTTCTTTTGAAATTAAATAAGACATGACAATAGTTTTAAAAGAATAGAATTTTTTTCAACTAGTCTTGAAAATCCAATAGACTGAATTGTTAAGTAAATTATAGTTATATTATAACTAGCATTTATGCATACCACTCATGATTGTGTTACTCCATGTTTCAACAAACCACACAATATTTTTATAACTAATATTATGGATATTTTGCTTTTTGAGATCTAAACCTAAATTTTATTTGAAAGTCCACATTTTCCATATCTTTTAATCATGATGTTAAAGATTGTTTATAAAATTGAAACCTTTGTTTATGGTGTAAAACACTCATAGTACGCCACTAATTATTCCAAATCCATGGACCTTATATTAAAAATATTTTAAAATGATATAATTATACAAATTAAAAGTATTGAAATAAATCATTAACTTTGAAACTTAATATTTTTTTTACTGGGATATGTCATTAGCTAAATTCATTTAAACAATTTCTATTATGATAATACATTTTATATTATAAATCAAATGACATGAGCTCAACTGATTAAAAATTTTAACTTTCAAAGAGGATACTTATGTTTAAATATTGTTAAGTGATACATGCACAACTACATATTTGTTGTAATACAAATTTCTAGACATATTGCAATCCCATATAATATTTTAAAAAATATATTTTATATCCCGATATTGGCCAGGAAAAAAGAAGAAAAACTTCAAATTATCAAGCTAGAACCAGGGAAACTGTTAGGAGGGAAAACTAATGGGATATATTTTATTGATAAATGGTTACAATATATAGGCATAAGCCTATATGATGAACATGACACTTGTCAATGAAACTGACAAGTGTCAAACTGGCATAGTGCACATTACATTAACTCTAACATTCCCCCTTAATGTGCACTATCCTAACTAAAGAAAAAAAAACAAGTCAACATTAGGTAACATTCCCCCTTAATGTTGACTTCTCTAACAAAAATCTACATCCTCCTTTATTGTTGATTTGGTCTTAGGCTCTTGCTCTTTGTGCTTGGCTCTCCAACTGTGAATAATGCTAGATTCACTGTGTATACATCTTGGTCTATTGCCTCAGGGTCAACCACTTCCATGGGTCTGTTGCCACTGGGTCAACCGTCTAAGTGCCTCGGGGTCATCATGGGTGCCTCAGGGTCAGCCACTTCTGGGTCTGTTGCCTCTACAGGTCATCCTCAGAGGATGTT
Organism: Wollemia nobilis; assembly: GCA_028583015.1. Lineage (NCBI taxonomy): Eukaryota > Viridiplantae > Streptophyta > Pinopsida > Araucariales > Araucariaceae > Wollemia > Wollemia nobilis. Next base: position 14,787,179 of record JAQPPZ010002587.1, on the reverse strand, counting down.
GCCTCTCGTAGGTCACTGACTAGATTCACCATGAGTATGAAATCCCTCCTCATGGTGAACTCAATCTAGAAGGTGTCGGTCTCTGTCGAAAATGCACCTAATTAAAGGAAAAACAAGCCATATAAGAGTGTCGGTCTCTGCCAAAAATGCACTCAATACAATAAAATGAGCCATAGATCAAAATAGGAGGAGAGAAGAAGAAAAGAAGAGAATCTTTTGAAGTGTCTTCGTCTGTAGTCTTTAGAAGTAGATCCGGAAAAAACCTCGGATAGATTCTAGGGTGTCTTTGTCTGTAGTCCCTAGTATAAGTGTCCTTATGGTGACCATGTCATCCCACTGAAATGCATGGGTAACCAGCCCCTGCATTCGCCAAGTGTATAGAAAAGGTCACTAGGTACAAGGATCACATATAAAATTACCTTAGGAGTGTCGGGTACAACCGAGAGTGCACTCCAAGGTAGAAAAACTTTGAGGCTAAAAAACTCAATTGAAACAGCCTCAAAATTATAATATGACACCACCATTGTGTCCGTCATGGAAAAATGTTTCCAACGACTATAAATACCCCTATATTCCATTATCAAAGGGGCCTTCATCATAATGAAAAAACAACATGCCTCTCCAAGACAGCAACTAAAACCTCGCACTGTGGCGACATCGCTCTCTGGCGAAAAAAATAGTCTCTCAATTTTCCCTCACAAAGGAATTACATGGGCCTATATAAACCACCCACTCTCATGTTTGTCTTACATGCCAATAAAGTGCTCCTCCACTTTGAAAATTTCAATTCCCCATACATATAAATTTAAATGGTCCTCCCCACTTTAATAAAAAAAATAATGCCCCTCACTTAAAATAAACTGAGCCCACCCACTATGGACAAATACAAAAACTTAAAAATAAAAGGAATGATTCCTTTTAATGTAAATGCTTCTTCTTAAAATAAATATCCCCATGATTTTGATTAAATTGCCCAGATCGCTACAACAGAAGTTCATCAGAAGTTCTCCTGAAATAGAACAGAAGCTATGTTGATGATCATTTCGTCGATGCCCACGTCACCATTGGGTGCCACAAGAGGAGATGTCTGGGGGCCATACAAGGGCTGGTGAAATGGCCACGTGCACTGACCGGGGTATGGCTTACCGCATTCTCCACCCAAGCGTAGGGAAGAAGCTTCCCTTCGCTTGCAGTAAGCTTCCACGTACCAAGGATGGTGGCCAGATTTATTGCCTCCAAGATTTTCCTTACACACATCATACACTAAAAAATATACAGCATGATTTGGTCCTGCTCCCAAGTCCATTGCACCTATACCTCTGTAAAGACCAAAAGGTGGGACATTTTATCAACGACGCAAAATTGTGGATGGGGCCCAATCCCACAACTGACAAACCCCAGCCATTTCCAGAATCCAAGATATCCCTAGCGCAACTCAGGAAATTCAAACTACTTTGTATCAAATGACATTTCAGAACCTGAACCGCCAAACAAATTCACAAACTCGAAAATCGCAAACGCTTTCCTCTTAAGAACTAAATTTTGAATCTTTTGATCCTTGATCACCAAAATGAGCCACTCTGATCTCGAGAGCGCAACTCAAAGAATCAATGGCATCACAGAGGTCATTAGCTTTCACGGAGTCGCAACCCTTCCGAAATAACACATCAGCTTCCTCTAGGGTTTTACCCAAGGATTTCACCGTCTCTTCCCCCTCTGCCTCATTTTCGTCAACCGCGGCCCCACCATTCGCCACCAAGCCCTCCATGGGAGAACTTCCACCCGTCGCATCACAATTGACATCTCTTTTGTCTGAAAAAAATAAAAAAATCTCTACGCAATCATGTGCGTTTCACCATCCCTGGACGGGGGTTTACGAAAACCCTCCTATCATTTTACATCACCACCACCACAATGAAAGATCTTCTCGCAAGTCTAAGTGCTTTTCGTGGGGCTTGATGAGCATATTTGGTGGTCTAATAGGATCACTGTGGATGTTGTTTGGTTTATATGGTTTTCAAAATTTGGAAATGGGGCTCAACTATTCTCGGCTTTTATCAGCCAATAGACTATTTGTACAAAGCATTTCTACACAAAATTATGAACTAGCTCCAGGCCCTAGACTGTATTTGTTCCAAAATCCACCTAAACTTGATGATGAAAAGGAATGGTCTGTTGACCATCATATTGTTGTCCCAAGAATATACGAGTAGCCAAATATGGGGACATCTATGACTTGGTGTAGACGCATGGCTCCGCACTGCTTGATATTGTAGAAAAGGAGTTTGGGCTTTGACGGGAAGAGGCCTGCAATGACCTATTTTTCAACATCGGCTTCAACGCCTTCGGGGGGGATGTTGATCCTTTTCCCAGCTATCGTCACTAGAAGATTTCACATTGCTAGTGTGGTGGGTGAGATTTCACACTGCTAGTACACTGATATCCTTTTGGTTAACTGCAAGGTGGGCAACTTCAGTGTAGTGGGACACTCGAGGAGGCGGGAGATGGAGGACATGACAACGGTGGTGTCGTCATTCACCGAGGTGATGGCAAAGGCAAACCTAAAGAAGGCAGTGGAGCTCAATGGTAAGAATGCCAAGGCTCTCTGCATGCTCGCCCTGTGTTGCAAGAAGAAGGGCATGTCCACCGAGGCTCGTCGTGCATTTTGCCCATGATTTCTCTTTAATAAGGGATATGTTTTTTTTGGTTCTAAATATATTCCTTTTAAAATCAAGAAGTAGAAAGTTATTTAAGGGGCATATTTTTCATGGGCCATATGTGAGGGCATTTTATCACTTTTATAAAGTGAAGGGACCATTTTTTGTATGGGTGTAAGTTGGACCATTACTTGGGTATATAGATCGAGTTCCGTTGAATGATTTAAAAACGGTTATTTTTATGCACTTTTTCAGATGAAAAGTGAAAGATAAATTGGAATGTCGTATGTTCTATGTAGTTCCTTATGGGAAAAATTGATGATGTTTTTTATTTCATCAGAGAGCGATGCCGCCACAGTGCGAGGTTTTAGTTGAGGCATGTTGTTTTTCATTATGATGAAGGCCCCTTTGATAATGGAATATAGGGGTATTTATAGTCATTGGAAACGTTTTTCCGCGACGGACACAATGGTGGTGTCAAATTGTAATTTTGAGGCTGTTTCAATTCAGTTTTTTTAGCCTCAAGTTTTTATACCTTGGAGTGCACTCTCGGTTGAACCCGACACTCCTAAGGTAATTTTATATGTGATCCTTGTACCTAGTGACCTTTTCTATACACTTGGCGAATGCAATGGCTGGTTACCCATGCATTTTGGTGGGATGACATGGTCACCATAAGGACACTTATACTAGGGACTACAGACAAAGACACCCTAGACTCTATCCGAGGTTTTTTTTGGATCTACTTCTGAAGACTACAGACGAAGACACTTCAAAATATTCTCTTATTTTCTTCTTCTCTCCTCCTATTTGGATCTATGGCTCATTTTATTGTATTGAGTGCATTTTCGGTAGAGACCGACACTCTTATATGGCTCATTTTTCCTTTCATTAGGTGCATTTTCGGTAGAGACCGACACCTTCTAGATTGAGTTCACCATGAGGAGGGATTTCATACTCATGGTGAATCTAGTCAGTGACCTATGAGAGGCAACATCCTCTAAGGATGACCTGCAGAGGCAACAGACCCAGAAGTGGCTGACCCTAAGGCACCCATGATGACCCCGAGGCACTTAGATGGCTGACCCAGTGGCAACAGACCTGTGGAAGTGGCTAACCCTGAGGCAACAGATCGAGATGTATACATAGTGAATCTAGCATTATTCACAGTTGGAGAGCCAAGCACAAAGAGCAAGAGCCTAAGACCAAATCAGCAATAAAGGAGGATGTAGATTTTTGTTAGAGAAGTCAACATTAAGGGGGAATGTTACCTAATGTTGACTTGTTTTTTTTCTTTAGTTAGGATAGTGCACTTTAAGGGGGAATGTTAGAGTTAAAGTGCACTATGCCTTTGTTTTGACACTTGTCAGTTTATAATATAGGCCTTCTGCCTATATATGTAACACATTTTTATCAATACCATAATCCCTTTAGTTTTCCCTCCTAACAAAAACAAGAGCAAGCATAGATAAATGGACACAATCTAAGTTGGTTGTACTTCTCTTTACCAAATAGCAAAATGATATTGGTAATTTATGGGTGGGGCCAACAACTCCTAATGAGACATGATTACCATCCCATGGAAAATAGGGGTGTTAATGCCCCCTAAAATAAGAGGTGTATAGAGGATCTCTTTATAAGTAATAATTTTGATATTATTTATATACAAAAAACTAAAATAATAAAGGAAGAAGTTTCCAAAACTATGAAAGCAGTATGGGCAAGATGTGAATCGTATGTTGTGGATTCAAGAGCTATAGGGGGAACTCTAACATGTTGAAATCTAGTTAGAACCTCTTGTAAAACCATTCATAAAACTAAGCATTGGCTAGCCTTATTAGTCACATGGTACTTTGCAGATATTCATTTCATTCTTATCAATATCTAAGGAACCTACAACTCATTTAGGAAAATTAGAAGTATGGAGTGGAATTGAAGTCTTTATGATAAGTAAAGACCAAGAAAAACAATTCATGATCATAGGAGATTTTAATGCCATAACCAAGTTGGATGAAAAATTTAGGAAAATTAGGAAAAGAATCCATAGTATGAGAGATTTATCAACTTTTATTTAAAACAATAATCTATGGGAGGTTGAGTTTGAAGAGGGCAAATATACATGGACCAACAACAAGACATGACAAAACTTGATAGCAAAAAAATTAGATAGATGCATACTCTTAGATTATTGGCTAGATGAAGGGACTTGTGCTAAAATTAATACCTTGACAAGGATTGGTTCAAATCACCAGCCAATAAGAATTAAAATGGTGTTAAGTGAATTCAAAAAATATCATATTTTAAATATGATCAAATGTGAGAAGACCATCCTCAATTTGTTTATATGATAGCACAAACACATAATTCTATAGGAAATGATGGTTTATATACACTTCTAAAACAAATTAAATCAATGACATACAGATTAAAAGAGTGGAATAAGAACACTTCCAGAATATTTTTTTAGAAAATTAAATAAAAGAGAAACTTTAAAATTTTTGAAAAGGTGAGCACAATAATTCGATCTTGGATTAAATGGAGTTGCATAGTGAATATCATAATATTTTGAGTAAGGAAGATAAATTTTGAATATTTAGATCAAGATAGACTTGATTAAAAGGAGATGAAAGCATAATTTTTTCATAGAATGGCAATAGTACAAAAATAAGCATCTAGAATTAGCATAATTAAATTAGTAGAAGGGATTTGGATTGAATAATAGAGCGAAGTAAAAAAGGAGGAAAGATGTTTTTACTAGAATACTCTAGGAACAAAGGAGTTTGAAGTTCTTAATGCTAATAAACTACAAGAAGTACCTTAAGTTATAACAGATAAAGACAAAAAGCAAAATGAGGGAGTCTATTACTTTGGAAGAAGTTCATTTAGCTCTTTTCTCTTTTTATAAGGATAAATACCTAGGTTTGAAATGGCTCTTAGCATAATTCTATCAACATAACTACGAAATAGTGAAGGATTATTTATTGGTGGTAGTGGAACTGTCTAGGTTAAAACAATACATACATTTTAAAATAAATGCAACATATCTTATCTTAATTCCAAAAAAGAAGGATGTAGAATTGTTTGATTCATTTAGGCCCATAAGCCTATGTAATATGGCATATAAGATAATATCCAAAGTGATGGAAAATTGGTTAAGACCATTTTTAGACAAAATTAGTTCAAATGAGCAAGGGAGATCTGTAAAATGGAGTCATATTCTAGACAGAATCATAGTAGCCCATGAATTAATGCATTCAACAACTTTAATAAAAGAGAGAGCAATGATATTAAAACTTGATGAGTTAATCCTATGATAGGATTAAATAGAATTTTCTTTTTGCAATATTAGAAAATTTTGGATTTGGGAAAAATATGCTAGATGGATTAAATCTTATGTCTTTATAGTATCATATTCATTTTTGGTCAATGGGCTAGTAATAGAATCATTTAAAGCCAAGAGAGGCCTTAGATAGGAAAATCCTCCATCACCATATATGTTCATTATTATGGTAAAGGTATTTGGAAGGAACTTGAAGAAGGCATATAAAGATGGGCTAATAAGTGGAATTAATGCTAGTAATAACATCCACAACATCAACCATTAATAATTTATAGATGATACAACCCTTTTGGGAGGGCAGGGATAAATGAGGCCAAAGATTTGAATAAATTATTAAAGGAGTATGAAAGAGCTTTAGGGCAGAAATTTAATATGATAAAACCCAAAATTTCCTTCCTAAACACTCCAACTAGAATCAAAGCAAGGATATCCAAGTTGCTCCAAATGGAGGAGGAAAATTTACCAGTAACATATCTAGGGATATCCTAATTTGAGGGGAGAATGAGGATAGAATTATGAAATCTAGGTATAAGTAAAGCTCAAAATAAACTGACATGGAAAGGTATATGATTAGCATTAGTAGGAAGAGTGTAGATAATAAAATTTGTCTTACAAGTCATTCCAACATATTATATATATTATGTCAAAATCGATAGAAATTTTTTAATCTATATTATGAACTCATTTTTATGGTCAGGATTACATGATAAAATAAATTTTCTTTGGTGAAAGGGAGCAAGATGTGTGATGATAAAACTAGGGGAGATCTTAGTTTGAGAGTTCTTATGGATGCAAACTTAGCTCTAAGGGAAAAGTAATTTAGAGATTGTACAAAGAGATTCAAAGATAATGGGAAAGAATTCTTCAAAGTACGTTGAGCCCAATAAACCAAGCCCAATATTTACTGCATTCTCACTACCATATGGTTCTACATAATGGAACAGTTAAAAAAATCAACTGATCTAGTGATTGAAGGTCTGATATGGGTGGCGAAAACTGGAGATAAAAATCTATTTGGATGGATACCTGTGATAAAAAACCACTCAATATATATCTAATTTTGAAACCATGGATGAGATTACTTCAAGACAAATATGGTGATAGGTTTTAAATATAATTTACAAGGATCAAGAAGGAAGATACAAATTGAAAGAAGATGATGTAAGCACAGGCTAGGGGAAACAAAATAGAGGTTTTATACCCTCCTTCTAATCACACAAAGTACACAGCATACCAGCAAGGCACAAAACAAATACTAGAATTTTTTTATTAATTCAAAGGGCATCATACAACATACAATCTTGTATTCTTCATGTATTCCCTCTCTCACTATAGGCTTCGGTGGTCTTTTGTCTCCCCTCTTGTTGTTGCTCTATCTCATATATATATGATATATACCAACAAGGCATAAAACAAATACTAGATTTTTTGTATTAATTCAAAGGGCATCATACAACATACAATCTTTGATTCTTCATGTATTCCCTCTCTCACTATAGACTTCGGTGGTCTTCTGTCTCCCCTCTTGTTGCTACTCTATCTCATATATATATATATATATTTATATTTATTTATTTATTTATTTTTATTTATTTATTTTTATTTTACTTCCTCTAGAAGCTTCTTTTTGCTTTTCTCTATATTTCTATATTCTTCCAAAAACTTTTGTTATTTACCTTTTTACTTTTCTCTATAGTTCTATATTCTTCTAGAAACTTTTGTTATTTACCTTTTTTTTTTTCTCTATAGTTCTATATTCTTCTAGAAACTTCCTCCTTTTAAATCTCCTGCGTCATTATCCCGGGTAAGAAAAGTTTTAGCATGAGCTCCTGCTCATGCCAAGGCTTGATATTCTTCAACTGTGTACCCAAAATTTACCAGTTTAGCTAGTTTCATCCATGTTGCATCCTCTAATGGTCTGTTACCCCACTTAACCAGATATTCAAAATATTCTCTTTTCCTAGTATTCCTGTACACTCTTTTATCTATTATGTCTTTGATTATTTCCTCTTGTTTTTTAGGCATCTACTGCTCCCAATGGATATTTTCAGCTTACTTTATGTGGTCATCCTCTGTAGCTAATTTTTTATAAGCATACAAATACGCGACATTGAAGATTGGATAAATCCTAATTCCATCCGATAATTCTATCTCATAAGCATTATCCCCAAATTTCTTCAGCACTCTCCACAACCCAATTTTATTTGACTTTAGCTTATTAAATACCCCCTTCAAAAACCTTTCCTTCTTGAGGTAAGCATATATCACATCTCCAAACTGAAAACTAATTTTTCTTCTTTTCAAATATGCATGTTGTTTGTACTTTTTGGTACTTATTTGCAGCCTCTTTCTTACCTCATTCTTCATCTCATGTATTGCCTTCACAAACTCCTTAGCATCAACACTCCTATTATTCAAATTTTCTATATCCCTCAATTCAAAAACTCCTTTGGGGCTATATCCATACATAATCTAAAATGGTATTTTCCCAGTGCTCCTATTTGCTAAATCATTGTATGCAAATTCAGCCTATGCTAATGCCAAATTCCACTATTTCGATTTATCACTTGTAAGACACATCAATAGATTTCCCAAACTCCTATTGACAACCTCTATTTGCCCATCCATCTAAGGGTGATAAGCTGAACTAAAACTCAGCTTTGTTCCCAATTTCTTCCACAATGTTCTCCAAAAGTGACTTACAAATTTAGTATCTCTATTTGAAACAATGCTTAATGGCAACCCGTGCAATATCATTACTTATTTGAAGAATAAATTAGTTATATGTGAGGCATCATTACATTTTCTACAAGCCACAAAATGCACCATTTTACTAAATCTATCAAAAACAACAAAAATGGAGTTCATACCTTTTGTTGTCCTAGGAAATCCAAGCACAAAATCCATACTTATAGCTTCCCATGGTTTTTCTAAAATATATAATGGCTTGTACAACTTTGTATTTTGACTCCTTCCTTTTGCATTTTGGCATATTCAGCATCCCTATACATATCTCTTCACATCGGCTGTCATATTAGGCCAATAATAATCTTCACTCAACTTGGCCAATGTTTTATCTATGCTAAAATGACCAGCAAGTCCTTCCCAATGCTTTTCTTTAAATAAATTTTCCCTCATCGAACTCTGTGGTATACATAGTTGCTTCCCTTTGAACAACAGTCCTTCCTGGATAAAATAATCTAGCCACGGTGTCCTACCCTTCGTTAGAGGATTCTCACATACCTTCCATGCCCTCATGAAATCTGGATCAGTCTTATACAAATATTTGATTGCATTAAATCCAATCACTTCTAAGATCATTTCAGTCATCAAAAGACTCCTTCTATTCAATGTGTTAGCTACCTTATTTGACTTTCCTCTCCTATGCTTCAACACAAAAGTAAAATTTTGCATGTACTTAACCCATTTTAAATGCCTCGAATTCAACTTACCTTAGTTGTTTATATATTGTAGTGCTTGATGATCTGTGTATAAAATAAATTCTTTGGGAAGCAAATAGTGCCTCCATTTCTTCAATGCTTGGATGATAGCATAAAATTATTCATCATATATTGAATACTTTCACTTGGATTCATTTAAATTTTAACTGAAATAGGCTATAGATCTACCTTCTTGACTTAAAAAACCTCCAATAGTTGTACCGCTTGCATCACAATCTACTTGGAATACTTTATTAAAATTTGGTAAAGAAAATATAGGCTACTCCTTAATCCTTCTCTTCAAATACTAGAAACTTCTTTCCACTTCAGCTATCTAAACAAATTTTTTTCCTCCCTTAAAATTTTTTGTAATAGATGCACATACTGCGCTGAAATTTCTTATAAACTTCTTGTAAAAACTATCCAAACCATGGAAACTTTTGGCTTCGAATGTATTCCTTTGTGAAGGCTAATCTACAATCACTTTCACCTTTTTTGGATGCATTTTTAGTCCATCTTTTGATATCACAAAACCCAAATATACCAGCTCCTCCTTCATGAAGCTACATTTTCTAAAATTATCAATAATTGTTCTTACCCCAGCTTATCTAACGCCATCATAACATGCTCCAAATGCTCCTCTTTAGTCTTGTTGAAAATAAAAATATCATCCAAATAGACAACTACAAACTTATATGTGAATGGCTTTAGAACCTCATTCATCAATCTCATAAACATGTTGGGTGCATGTGTCAATACAAAAAGCATGACCAACCACTCGTACAATCGGTCATTGGTCTTGAATGTGGTTTTCCATTCATACCCTTCTCTAATTTTGATCTAATGATATCTTCTCTTCATATCAATCTTTGTAAAGTACCAAGATCCACCCAAACATTCCATAAGATCATCCATTCTTGACAATGGGAACCTGTACTTAATTGTTATTTTATTGATTGCCCTTGAATCTGTACACATTCTCCATTTTCTATCCTTCTTCAATGTAAGTACGACTGGTACTACATGTGGACTCAAAATCTCTCTTATCAAACCTCTATCTAGAAATTCCTATATTTGTCTCTGTATTTCTTCATTTTCTTGTGGCATCAACCTATATGTAGCCTTTTTAGGTAGGATTGAACTTATAATTAGGTTCATATGATGGTTGAGCTTCCTCATAGTTGGAAATCCACTTGGAAAATATTTTGACATAACATCCACATACTTCTCTAATAATTTATTGATCTCTTCCAAATATTCTTCCTTCCTTTTCTCACCCTTTACATATGCTGGTTTAGCTACCAAATCCAAACACATCCCTTCATTTTCCTTTATTTGTAGAAATTTTTTTCTTGTTATTAATATTACCTTATGTTCTTGTTCCACCTCAACCTGATTATCCAGCAATGGCTTCAACTTAAATTTTGTTTTGTCCTTCCATATGGTGCAAGTATTTTCTCTCCCATTATGGACAGCATACCTATCATACTGACAAGGCCTTCCAAGCAACAAGTGGCAAGCATCCATAAGCATAATATCACATAAATTTGATCATAATAGTTACCAATCTTAAAAATCACAAGACATTGTTCTTTGAGTACCAATTGGTACCCCTTTTGCAACCACATGACCTTGTAGGGTGGAGGATGAGGCATCCTCTTCAATCCTAGCTTGGTCACCATCTCCTCGAACACTAGATTATTTATACTATCGATGTCCATGATAACTTTGTAATATTTTACCTCTGCCTTACATATTGTTTGGAATAAGTTTCTCCTTTGTGAGGGTTCAGCTTCCTTTTCTGTTGGTGGTTTCATTAAAATCCATCTCATGACTAATGATTCTCCATGCTTCGGTGATGTACACTACGACCTACCTTTATGCTTCTCCTCATATGCAATATGAGCCTTACCCTCAAGTTCTTTTTGACCAACTGTAGGTGCATTTTCAGGACACTCAAATAACCTATGCCTAGCAAATCGATTGCATCTAAAACATTTTCCTCTAAAGCCTTTGTCTTGTCCTCTATTATAAGACCCTCTATTATAAACTCTTTCTCTAGATAAATATCCACCTCTTGTACTGATATCTTGATAATGTGCATGGTTGGTTCCTTCATCCCTTGCATAAAATTTCTAACTGCTACCTTCCTATCTTGGTTGGGATCTCTGCCTGTCTCCTCCTTGAGATCTTCCTCTCATTAATTGACCTCTCTCTGCATTTTTCTTGCTAATTGCTCCTTTGCCTTCAATGCATACTGGTATGCAATTTCTATGGACTTAATGTCCATTAAGCTGATTTCATCTTGAATGTTATATCGCAATCCATTAATATACCTAGCCATTTTTTCCAGTTCTAAGTCATCATGACTAGCTTTTTTTTATAATTTATAAAACTCCTCTGTGTAATATTAGACACTCATCTTTTTTTGCCTCAAATTTTGTAGTTTTCATAATCGACCCACCTGGTAATCAATAGGCATGAACTTGACTTTCATCCTGGACACCATCTTATCCCAATTTTTAATTTTCTCCTTTCCTTTCCTTTACCTCTCAGCCTGGACGCTATTCCACCACAATAACACATGACCTTTCAGCCTTGAACTTCCATATTTTACTTTTTTGTTATCTTCTACCAATTCTAAGTCAAAATACCTATCCATTTCGCTAATCCAATTGATTAATTTGTCAAGGTCAAGACTTCCTTCATAGTAAGGGACCTTAATGCGGGGTTTACCTTCAATTTTTACTATAGCCCAAATTAATATTTCACTTACATTATCTAATTGCTCTCCTTGGACTTCCTTAAATTTTGGTTCCTCATCACTTTACTCTGTAGTAGGTGTTCCTCTACATTGTGTCACATCAATAGCATATAATCTGGCTGTGAAATTTCTCACCATTTCATTCAATTCTTCTCTTCCTAGTGCCATTCGTCTAACTCAACCCCACTACACCATACTGTTGCAATATTATCTTCTCCTTTCAACTTCACCTGTAAGTATATTTTTTCGCCATTTACCCAATCAATTTATCTCACTGCCCTCACCTTGGTCTTTTTCACCCAAGTCTATTGGTTACAGTTTCTCTTCACAAGAAAAACCTTGCTCTGATACCAAACAAATGCAAGCATAGGCTATGAGAAACAAAACAGAGGGTTTATACCCTGCTGCTAATCACACAGAGTACACAACATACCAACAAGGCACAAAAAAATACTAGAATTTTTGTATTAATTCAAAGGGCATCATACAACATACAATATTTGATTCTTCATGTATTCCCTCTCTCACTATAGGCTTCGGTGGTCTTTTGTCTCCCCTCTTGCTGCTACTCTATCTCATATATATTTATTTATTTTTTTTACTTCCTCTAGAAGCTTCTTTTTTCTTTTCTCTATATTTCTATATTCTTTCGAAAACTTATGTTATTTACCTTTTTGCTTTTCTCTATAATTTTATATTATTCCATAAACTTCTGTTATTTTCCTTTTTTCTTTTCTCTATAGTTATATATTCTTCTAAAAACTTCACCCTTTTAAAGCTCATACATTAGAATATTTTTTTACAAGTATACTAGACATTGTTTCTAGGAGGTAATTGAGCAAAAAGATAACAACAATGATTATTTTGAGTGGATCCAATGATAAGCTAATTTGGGAGTTGGATAGCTTAGGATAACACACAACAACACGTAAATATAATGTAAATCACAAATAAAATAAAATTCCATAAGAATATAGAGAGATATTTGGGATAGCCCAAGCATTTCAAAAGTCAAAATGTTTATATGGTCAATAGGCCATAGGAAAATTTTATGTTGGGATAACCTAATGAAAAGGGGTTTTCATGGCCCCTCATAATGTGTTCTATGTAAAAATAAGGAGAGTATAGACTATCTCTTGGGACACTATTCAATAGTCTAGGAACTATGGCAATGGATTCTTAATATGTTTCATAAATGCATGGTGATGAATAACAAAATTGAAGAATGGTTAAAGCAATGGTATAACACTTTTAAAAGTGAGACATCACAAACAATATGGGATAAATCAAAAGATACAATTGTATCGTTCCAAATTTTTCGCACCCTTACCTTCAGGCTAAAGGATCCACGCCCGAAAGGGGATGGGAAAAGGATGGGACGGTACCTCGGACTGAGAGGCCCTTTGAAGGTCCCGCCTCTCGGGGGAGGGGTATTAAGGTGATTTTTTGACGGATGGTGGGGTTCACCAGGAAACGTTTAGTGGCAGTTTCCACGCCTAGGTTGGGAATGTGTTTAATGTGTTCAGTTTTATCTTTAAACATCCAAGTCCTAGGTTTGGCCAGATGAATCTAAGTGTTCTATTATGAAAATGCAAATTAAATAAATACAAAAAATAGATTTGGACAGAAAACAGAAAGAATACGCTAGATTAAAGAACCATACCTGATCCGGATGTCTGATGAAGGTTCTAATTTTTGAAGCAATCCGGATCATCTGGAATTTGACAGGATCATCTGAGATCCGACGGGATCATACGAGATCTAAGAATTCGTAGACGAATTCATCGAGAGACCTACAAACGAGAGAAATAGATATAAAATACCAGAAATGCAACTATTCTAACGAGAGAAAAATGGTGTAAAATGGCAACATAGATGCTAAGGTGATAATCACAAATAAAAATTCAAGTAGATTATGACGTTCTAATGACAAATTATGACTTCATTGTGCACTTAAGCTATATGGGTGAACTCCAAGATGCAGAACAATAAGGAATAATAACAAATTTAACTAAATACAGGATAAATCAACAAACAAAGTGAGAAAACGCAAACCTTGGGCATTGATTGCCCCCAATGTTGACTGCAGTCGAAATCATCTCGGATTGGTACGAAATCGTCTCGAATTGAACAGGATCGTCTGCGACGATCTGAGCTTGCTCCGGCTGAAAAACAATGAAGTTCCTGCAAACAAACTTGGAAAAATACAAATGCAAATGGTGGTTTAAGATAGTCTAATGCATGTAGAATTCGTGTTACAGGGAATTTCAGCCAGGGGGAATGCCAAGAGGGGGTCCTAAGGTTAAATAGGCTTAGGAGGGAGGTTAGGAGGTTGGAGATCATCCTAATTTGGAAGATCTCCAATGGGGGAGGTCTCTAACGGTGCAGACACGCTTCTGCACGGATTAGAGACGCCGTTGAAACAGAAGCTAACTATGCACAAATCGGTTTGGGACGAGATCGTCTGGACGTTCTTCTCCAGACGAAATCATCCGATCTGAGGCGATATCGTCTGATCGGCGACGATATCGTCAAACGGACAAAACAAACTCTAAAAATGGCATGAAAAATGAGGAAATGGGCAACAGGCGGTTTGGGAGCGGTTTTGGGGTTAAAATTTGAATTTGAATTATTACTAATGTAATTTTAATTATTTGCTAAGGTTTACTGTGCCAATTTTAGGGTGCTACATTTTGCCCCCTCTTTAGCGAATTTTTTGAGGAAAATGCGTTAAAGATGAGTTCTTCTCGATCTACGAGAAAGCAAAAATTTATTCCCATTTTTAGGCGACGATTCTTGGTCGAATCGTACGACAGCTTACTATGATGCCCCCTCCGTGTTTTTACCCAAATCGAACGTTTGAGGTAAAAATGTAGAAAAGCCAAAATTAAATTTGTTGTTAATTGTTTTTGAATAAAATTAAGAAAAATAGGGAAAAACCCTAATTCATTTTTATTGTTCATTTTTTATTTTTTGGTTTCTAGAGCTCTTGCAAACAAGATGGTCGAGACAGTGCACAGATCGATAGAGGTCCGTCGCGGGCTACGGGTAAGGGTCTAAACTTAGTTTAGAAGGCTTGAATTTTGAATTTCATGCTTTTTAGATTAAATTTTGATGATTTTTGAGCATCGCGGCCATTTTTGGGCCGTCGACGTCGTCGAGACGAAATCGTCTCGATTTGTCGAAATCATCTCGATATCACGATTTCGTCCAAGGCGAAATCGACGAAATGGGGACGATTTCGTCAAAAAAGGGACGATTTGGTTGGCAAAATCGGAGACGAATTTGCTCAAATTTGGGACGATATCGTCCAATAGTGGACGATATCATCATTTATGAAATTGAACTTGTTTTACTTGCATTTTTAATGATTGTTTTATTAATGATTTTTATTGTTTTGTTGTTTATGTTGCAGAGAGGATTACTAAAGACCAGAGAATGGAAATACGATGGGTTGAGGGATGACTTGGCCGCTCTATCTCAAGCAGAGCGAGATCAGCTGGCTCAGGTCGGCTTGCAGCATGTGGCGAGAGATGCCACAGGTTTCTATGAGATATGGGGCTATTGACGGCCCTAGCGGAGAGGTGGTATCCGGGTTCTTCCTATTTTTGGTTATCGACAGGGGAGATGACTCCCACACTAGAGGATGTATGGAGGATTTTGAGGATCCCCATACAAGGATGGCTAATCACTCCCATGGCCAATCAGGGCCACGCGATGATGCGACTATGCGGAGATCCGAGCTTCGCCCTGGAGAAGGGCGGAGTGAACATCGAATCTCTACGGTAGATGCCGGGGCATCTAGGCGAACAAAGGTTTTGGCTGGGGTTGTAGGTGGTCTGTTGCTATGCCATCAGAGTGGATGCAGAGTACCATGGCTGCGACGATGTGGTCTACGACATGAGAGACCATGGATACAGGTTTGCTTGGGGGAGCTTTGTACTATGCCGATTGTATAGGATCTTGCATGGGGTCGTATACAAGGGCGGCCGATGTCTGGTTATGACATCTCTACTATAGGTTTGGTGTTGGGAGCACATCATGGTGCGGAGGCCGGTAGGGCTCCCACTGATAGGGATTGATGGGGAGAGGCCCCGAGCTTTCTACGGTGGCTCCGAAGAGGGTCACAATGGCGGATAGATCTGCCAATGTCTCGGAGACTACTTGACGACCTTGTCTCCGACCGGAATCACCTGGAGGCCTTGGAGAGATCATCCAGGGTGGGCCGAGGATGGACAGGAGCTGGCTCACGTTAGGCGAATCTGTTGGCTAAGGATGGAGAGGGGAGAGGTGGAGCTCCATCGCTATGACCGAGTTTTGAGGCAGTTCGGTCTACAGCAGGGGATCCCATCTCTCAGAGACTACGAGTTTTCTCGGACTATCCGGGATAACACTACAGTTAGCGGGGCTCCAGATATGCAGCGCTTCTGGGGTCCGGACATAGATGATGCCCCCATTCAGCCGGTGGATGGGGACGATGCTAGGGTAGCTGACGGCTATGATGCCTGTACACAGGCATCCGCCCTCCTCGGATGACGAGGGCTCAGGGTCCGATTCACATAGTTGTGCATCGGATGGGGAGGCGGTGCCAGGCGGCCATTGAGGTGGCACAGGGTCACGGTGGGAGAGAGCGAGAGGAGACCACGAGGCTCAGCAGAGGCCATGACAGCGGGAGAGGAGGGAGGAGAGACCCCCTTCTCCATGGAGAGAGAGACCACCATCGCTCGATAAGGGCAAGGGTGTGGACACAGGAGAGAGTAGTGAGATGGCTACTCTCCGGGCGGAGACTGTCCGTCTCCAGGCAGAGGTGCAGACTCTATAGGATGAGGCTGCACGACATCGAGAGGAGGCCACATAGCTCAGAGATGAGGTAGCACGCCTCAAAGCATGGAGCGGAGGGGCGAGCACTCGGGATCTAGCATGGGCTATTGCCCAGGTCACATTCTATCAGACACTATACCACCATATGGTGCCAGAGGGGTAGAGGTTACCGCTGTCGGCCCATATTGCGGAGCCTATCGGGATGAGGTCATCGAGGACATCATCACGATCAGAGTCCAGGACTCATAGCACCACACGGACTATGATGGGGCCACCTCGTCCACCTCAGGGCAGGGGAGGAGATGAGGTTGAGAGCTCGAGGGGTTCTCGAGGCTAGCTGCTACAGATTGCACTACACAGATTGATTATAGTGCTTATTATTATTTTTGATAGGGGATTGAGTATGCCTAGGTACAGATTGTGGCATACCAATCTAGTTTTGAGATGATGTACATATATGGTTGAGATATATATAGATGAGATATTTTTGATCATATGACTTGTCTTATGTATTTGTATGATGCTTTAATGTTTTGATTGATTGATTCGATGATTCATGTAATTATGCCATTTGGAAATATGATGGTTTGAATGTCATGCTTTTTAAAATTTAAATGAAATAATCTGATGTAAACAAGTTGGTTGTTTGTGATGTGATAATTTGATAAAAATAAAAGGGACTTTTAACAATAATTTCAAAGGACATTGTCGCTATTATAGACCATTTCATGGAGTCGCCGCTCACTCGGTCGTCAAGCTAATCCTAGTATAGAAATATTGCTAAAAGTAAAAGGGTGCTTAAGAGACTGTCTTAAGACTTTGTTGTGATGATGCAAATGATGATGATGATGATGATTTGTTTTTCAGATTTCCATGAAAATATTATGCATGAAATATTTTAAAATGACTTTTGCTAGGCATAAATTCCTAAGTGTGATAAATTTTTTGGATAATTCCCTAGGAATTATACCATCATTGCAAAATTGAAGTTTGACATAATGACATGAAATAGAATAGGTGTTTGTTTGTTTTAAAGCATAATTGTGTAACATAATGATTTAAGTCATATGTTTTTATGATTTTAAATAAATGGGGAATAAAATTGGTACAATGGTTTGCGCTAGGCATAGAATATTTAGGTATAGACTTATACCATCATCGCGAAATCCAAAGAAGAAAATAATAGTTTTATTGCATGGTTGATTTTTAATTTTTGAAATAGTCAAAAAATATGAAGATGAGGACTTGCACTAGGCATAAAATTCCAATTTTGGTTTTGGAACTATACCATCGTTGCGAAAGTCGATAATATATATAAATGTAACTTGATTGCATGTTTTGGAAAATGATTTTGATTTTTTTGAGAATGCATGTAGTTGTCTTTATACTAAACAACTGTTCTTCAAAGAAGAAAATGAATTTATTCCAAACAATTTGCAAAAATATTTCAAAGTATCTTAAAGACAAAAGTTAGATTTATAAGGAATCCCATGTGCGTATGTGAGTTCATTACCAATCTTGATTTATCATAATGATACACAAAATCTCTCAAATACAAATGTGTGTGCAATTGCATTGTTCATTTACCAAGTTTTGAGCAAGATAATTTGATACAAGTGATTTGAATGAACCAAATAAGTGTTCATTAACCATGATTTAGATGCATATAACCATACCGGACTACTATGTAGGTCGGGTTATCAAGAGCTAGCTAATCCATAAGCGAGACATAGGTCTGTACAAAAGAAGGTCGCTAATGTGACAGACATATCACCATGCTAGGAGTTACCCAAGGCCAAGCGGGTTGGGCACAAACCACCTGTTATGGGGCTTACCTCACAGTTTTCGAATAATTGAGAATTCCAGGGATTCAAGCTCATCAACCCTTCTTTTCTTTTCAAGGGGTAGGGAAAGGGATTTTATTGCTTTTGCTTTTGCTTTTCTCTTTTGCTTTTTTTTTTTTTTTGTACTTTTGTATTTTGGCTTGATATTTGAAATAATGCTGAAATAACTTGTTTCTTTTTCTTTTTCTTTTGAACTTTTCTTTTCTTTCTATGCTAGGGATACTTGCTCGGATTAGCTGTAGAGCAAGGGATTTTTATTCCGGGTAGGGGTGAGCTTGTCCTTTTGCCAATTCTCAAAGATTCTAGACCATGTGCATGATAGGATAGCAGGGGAAACTTTTCGCTCAAGAACCACTTCTACTATGTAACATAGCATGGAAATTACAAATGTAATCATTTTATTGTGAAAAGATATGCTTGGTTTAAGTAAATAACAAGATCAATTCTCTATGCTCAAACTTTATTTAATTGAATTTTGTGGACTTTGATATAAGAGAGATTAGTAATCATGCGAGATAAAATCAAGATATTTATTTTTGTGTTTGTGATAGTGAGGGATTCCAAATAAATGCTAATTTATCCAAAATAACTTGAAAATATAATGGCAATGCTTGAAGAAGAAATATATACAACAAATATTTGTGAAGAGTTTGATAATTTTGACTCTCTCTTTCTTTTTATTTATTTTTTTTCAAAAGAGTCAATAATATTGTTGTTTTGACTTTTTATTTTTTTTTTTTTTTTTTTTTTTTTTTTTTATATATTTTTATATATTTTTTTAAAATGAGACAACATGCAAAATATGTACAAATGATGAAATGACCAAATTTTATGCGTAATATCGCTTAAGATGCATAATATTCATAGGTTCTTTTAAATCTTTACCATCTAAGGTAGCTAATTTGTATGCTCTGATTCAAATTTAGCAGTGATAATATATGGTCCAAGCCAGTTGGGCTCAAATTTACCTTTAAGGTCTTTAGTTGCATTAGTATTTTTTTATTTTCTTTTAAAACAAGGTCGTCGACCTCAAAGGATCGATGACGAACTTTCTTGGCATATGATCTTTTAAGCTTGTTTTGGTAGGCACGAAGGTGCTCCAAAGCATTGATGCGCTTTTCATCTAGAAGTTCCAGTGGTTGAGTCTGCCAGCTCGATATTCATCTCCTACTTCGGTATCTTGAAGTAGTAGAGCCAAAGAAGGAACTTCTAATTCAAAGGGAAAAATGGCTTCAGCGCCATAAACCAAGACAAAAGGTGAAGTTCCAGTGGGAGTTCGAACACTAGTTCGATAGGCCCACAAAGCTGGATATAATTGAATGTGCCAGTCGCGGCCAGTTTTATTGACTAATATTTTGAGAATTTTGATTAAGGTTTTGTTAGATGCTTCTGCTTGACCATTACCCTGAGGATAATAGGGAGTGGACCAGCGATGTTGAATCTTATATTTTTGGCATAATTTTTTAACATCTTTATTTTTGAAACAAGTTCCATTGTCTGAGATGAGATTTGCAGGAATTCCGAACCTACAAATGATTTGATTAAAAATAAATTTAGAGACTTGAGTTCCAGTGCAGGAAGCTAAAGGCATAGCTTCAACCCACTTCGTGAAATACTCGGTGGCGGTTATGATGAATTTGTGTCCATCAGATGACACAGGATTAATTTTGCCAATAATGTCTAAGCCCCATTTTGAAAAGGGCCAAGGAGATGAAATAGCCTGCAGCTCTTGTGCAGGCGCATGGACAAGGTCAGCATGTTTCTGGCACTTGTCGCAATGGCGCACATAATCATGTGCATCCTTTTCCATGGTAGGCCAAAAGTAGCCTATCCTAAGGAGCTTTTTAGCAATGACACTACTACTGAAGTGTCCTCCACAAGATCCATCGTGGGCTTCACTTAAAGCTGATTTGGATTCTTCTAGATTCAAACATCTCAATAGGATACCTTCAAAAGATCTCCTATATAAAGTATTGCCAATTATTACAAATCGACTTGCTCGTCGACGTAATAACCGATGTTGGTTTCTATTAGAATTGGCAGGGAAAGTCCCATTTTGGAGAAAATCAATTATATCCGTATACCAAGGTTCAGGAGTAGTTTCATTGATTAGAAACACATCCAAAGGTTCTAAACATGACTTATTTGAAGCGGGTTCTTGGAGTCGACGAATAATGATGGTGGCATATTCGTCATCTAACTCCAAGGGCAGAAGAGATGCAGTTGCGGCCATAGCATCAGCTGCACGATTGCTAGTTCATGGAATAGCTTCCAAAGTAACTTTATCAAACAAGGATAACAATTGCAAAACATATGCTTTATATGGGCGCAATTTATCATCTCTGGTCTGATAAACTTCATTAATTTGGTTTATGACAAGTTGAGAATCACCAAAAACTAGCAGATGTTTGATTTTTAATGCCAAGGCAGCTCGTAATCCAAGGATTAGAGCCTCATATTCGGCAGTATTATTAGTGCAAGCAAATGTTAATTTAAAGGACAAAGGTATAAGATGTTTTTGCGGGGATATTAAAATAATACCCGCACTAGCCCCACTCATGCATCGGGCTCCATCAAAGTATAAGGACCATTGTTCAATATGGTCTGCCTCTAATTGAAGGCATTCATCAGGAAACTCAATGATGAGGGGATGGGTAGATTCTAAGGGTGCAGCAACTAATTGATCTGCTATGATTTGACCCTTAACGAGACTTTTGTCCTATGAACGTGAGTTCAAACTCGCTTAGAGCAAGAACCCACTTTGTTGTGCGACCCGATAAATAAGGTCGACTCATGAGATACCTCAAGGGATCATATTTAGCAATGACATACGTTTTTTGACTGAGCATATAATGACGTAATTTTTGCGTAGAAAATACGACTGCTAGACATAATTTTTCTAATGTTGTATAACGGGTTTCATAACTGATGAGGGTTCGGCTAATGTAATAATTAGCACGTTCTTTCTTCTCATCATCAAGCTGAGCTAACATAGCTCCTAAAGCAAAATCTGAAGCTAAAATATACAGGAGAAATGGGCGATTAGGTCTAGGCGGTGAAAGCACAGGTGGGTTAAGGAGGTATTGTTTGAGAAGTTCAAAAGCTTCCTTACATTCGTCGTCCCAGTTAAAAGGAACATCCTTCTTAAGGAGCTTAAGAAAGGGAGTGGTTTTGTCCGCCAACTTATCGATGAAGCGACGGATGGCTTGAAGCTTACCTTGTAAACTTCGTAACTCCGATATATTGGTAGGTGCGGGCATATCAGTGATAGCCACAATTTTGAGAGGGTCGATTTCGATACCACGTAAAGAAACTAAAACCCCTAATAGCTTACCGGACTTAACTCCGAATATGCATTTGGCTGGATTTAATCGAATAAGGTATTCTCTTAACCGATTAAACACTTTTCTCAAATCATCTAAATGATCATCTTCTTTAATAGAGCGAGCTATAATATCATCTACATAATCATGTAGGATATCATGCATCATATCATGAAAGATATAAGTCATAGCTCGTTGATATGTTGCGTCGGCATTCTTTAAACCAAATGGCATCACTTTCCAACAAAAGGTACCCCAAGGGGTAATAAAGGTTGTTTTAGCCTGATCTTCAGGAGCTATCCTGATCTGATTATAGCTGGAGAATCCATCCATTAGGGACATCATTCCACTCTCGGTAGTAAAGTCAATGATTTGATCCATGTTTGGAAGAGGAAAATCATCTTTAGGGCATGCAGCGTTAATATCTCTAAAGTCTGTGCAAACCCTAACTTTGGTAGCTTCTTTCTTGGTGATTGGAACTACATTCGAGATCCATTCAGCATAATCAATAGCTTGTATGAAAATAACATTCAGGAGTTTTTCTAACTCCCCTTTGACTAGTAGGGCCACTTTGGGATGCATTTTTCTAAGTTTTTGTTTAACAGGTTTAGCATCCGGATGGACTACTAGATGATGCATGACTACAGAAGGGTCCAGACCTGGCATATCTTCATATGTCCAAGCGAAGACATCTTCATATTCTTTAAGGAATGCAATGTATTCATCTTGTTTTTCTTGACTTAATGCTGATCCAATATTGATTATGTGAGGATTATCCTCAGTTCCAATGTTAACTTTAATGACGTTTTCTACTTCCATGTGTAGATCTCTTTCAAAATTAGGTGGGGCGGGTGAAACGCCCAATTCTTGTAATTCTTTTAAGGTTAAGTTGGATAATTTGTCTTGATGAGTGGTGGCCTCAAGTTGGGCTATAGTTGGTATAGAACCATCAAAATAAAAACCATTGTGTAACAACTCTTCAACGGAGACATCATGGAAAATATCTCCTTCCAACTCCTCATCGGATTCAGCAATCAATTCAGGGTAAGCTATGGATAGCATATTACATGTAAATGGCTGATTCTTTGGACACAAAGAATCTTGTTTATCTAGATAATCTTGATAACATATGAGTTGATCATCATCTTCAAAAGGGAAGGGTTGACCCTTACTAGGAAATAGGCCCACACCACATCGGGCGGGCCATGGTTCTACCTCGATAGGTTCTTTCATGCCATTTTGGAAAGGTCCCAAGCCTTTCCCTTTATATCCCATTTTAAGCATTATGGGTTTAGCTTTAATATATTCATTAGTAAAATAACATCGTGCATATCCCTCATGATGAGTTTTGATATTTCGAGGTATTCTTCCCCAATCATATCCTTTATAAATAAAAGCACAACTCCCGACTTGGTAAGTACTTCCCATAGGTTGTGGGAGGCCCAAAGTACGAGGAGATGGTGGCAAATTATTTAAAATAATTGAATCTTGCATAAAAGCATTTGTTTTTCTGATATTAAGATTGTGGATAAATCCGGTAAAAGTTCATCAGAAAGAGCATAAGATGTAGAAGGATCATTCCCTATATCTTTAGATGTGGAAGGTATGATAGATGTTGATAATGTGGAAGTGTTAATGAATGGGTCTATAGGTTTTGAAATGATAGGGATGGAACATGAAGAATTGGTTGTGGATTTAAGATCTTTTTGAGGTTCTAGTGTGGTTTGTTCAGAAGATGGTTGAGTTAAATGTATAGGTGTAGTTGATGGAGTAGATGATGTTATGTGTGTGTTTTTCACACGTTTAGATGAAAAATAAGAATTAGGATGTGTGGATGACAGAGCGGGGCAAAATTGCACTCCAACAGGTTCTGCCAAAGCACACATATCAAAGGGTCTAGGGTCACCATGGATAGTGACCAACTGATTTTTAAATTCAAATTTAACACATTGGTGTAAAGTGGAGGGAACCGCTCGCATCGCATTGATCCAAGGGTGACCCAAAAGTATATTGTACGATGCTGGGCAATGTACAATAAACACGGTTGTATCTAGGGTTCTAGGACCAACTTGCAAGGGTATAGTAATGACTCCACACGTTTCTTGTGTCTCGTCATTGAAAGCTTTGATAATCATGTCGGTTTTCTTCATTTCATCACTTCTAAAGCCAAACCGTTGGTAGAAGTCAAAAGTGCAAATGTTTAGAGATGAACCATTATCAATCAGGACTCTTTTAACAACTACATCTCCAATTAGAGCAGTAATATATAAGGGATTATCCTTATGTAAACTATGTTGTGGGATATCTTTATCTCGAAAGTCAATACAATCGACTTCTCGAGTGATGATAGTATTGGACATGGCTTCGGGTTGAATATTTTGAGGTACCATCATTTGGCTTAATGTAAGCATTAACTCATCCCTATGGGTGGGAGAAGATCTTAACAAATCCAATAGGGAAATTCTGGTTGTAGTGTTGGATAATTGTTCATTAATATTGTAAGGAGGCTTAAGTTGAACATTAGACATATGATTCCCTTTATTGGGATTTTTCAAAATAAATGGAGCTGATCCATCATTCTGAGTTTGATCTTGTTGAGAGTTTTGAGCCTGTTGTCTGGTAACAGCTCCGATGGTACCTACAATGTTATATTGAAGACGCTGAACTGGTCTCGGTTGAGCGTTTATGGCTTGTTCATTAGGAAGGAATTGATTAGAAGAGGGTCGAGTAGTAACTCTTCTAGGAAATGGTTCTTCTGGAACCATAGCATCTGTGATAGGTTGAATAGGATCTGATTCATTTTTAGAACTATTCGATTGGTTTGAGGTGATGTCTACTTCACTTTTAGTATCTGATTCTACATCACTAGGATCGGGAGTTTGAAAATTATGTAGGGGCCTGGTCGTGACCAAGGATAAAGTTGTGTCAAATATTTGAGGATCTTGAACAGGTAATTGTCCGCTAATAGTCCCTACATATCGGGTAGGAGGGGGAACATTATGATGTTCGATTTGATTGGCCACTTCTTTACCATGGTTTGGTAAAGGATGTTGAAATATATCCAATGATTGATTAGCATTTTGATTTTGATTTTGGGGAATGGTCTTTTGAGCGTTATTAGGAGCATTTTGTTTAGGTTGGAAAGCTTGCACCTCCATTTCATTATTATCAATCAAGTCTTGTATTTTATGTTTCAATATTTTGCAAGAATTTGTAGCATGTCCAGGTCCTCTATGAAAGTCACAGTGTAGATCGGCTCTGTATCCGGGTATAGTTGGATCAGGTTCCCGGATAGCTGGTAATTGAATCAAGCCTCGTGCTAATAATTGAGGTAGAATGGTTGATAAAGGTTGATTCAATCTAGTAAATTCTCGAGGAGGTTTATCAGGGGGTTTTAATATAAATTTTTTTGTTGTCTTCGTTGTATTGATATTAGCAACGTTTCTGCTATCAGTGACTCCGTCACCTACAACTTGTTTGTTTTTATACTGATTTCTGGATGTTTTCTCATCATCTTTCTTTTTGAGCTGACCTCTCCTAATGAGAGCATCTTCTACCCTTCGAGCTAAGTCTATAGCTTGATCGAAGGTGGTTAAGGTAGCAGTTGATAACTCATAGGAGATTTGTTCTTGCAAATTATTGATAAAAATGTCCAACATTTCCCTATAAGGTAACACAAAGTGCAGTTTTCCTATCAACTGCCTCCATCTAGCTAAGAAATCAGCAAAACATTCATCTTTGTCTTGTTTTAAGTTGTACAAATCTTTAATGGTGACATGCCTCTCGATGTAGGCACTAAATTGATGGACAAACGATTCAGTTGTTTCTTCAAAATTTCTCAAAGAATGAGTGGGCAATTGATAGTACCACTCTAATGCCATTCCTCCTAAACTTTTTGGGAACATTTTTAGTAATAGCAAGTCATCATGTGATATATCATGACATGCTATCCTAAACATACGAAGATGCTCTATGGGATCTTCGGTTCCTTTATATATAGGCGGGACGGGCATGGGAAAGTGTTTAGGGTATGGTTGTGCTACAACTATGGGATCCAAAGGTTGACTACATATCTCTCGATAATTATACGAGGGACGGTAGGGATCTATCTGGTCCATACGCGAAGCTAACTGTTTCACCATGGCTTCCAGATTACTAGTTTGCCCACCATATTGGTTCGGTAGGGCATTAATATGAGATTTGTGAACATATGGAGGGACATGAAGATTAGATGCTATGTTGCTATTGTGTAAATTGTTGGTAGGAAAGGTGTTATGGGTGTTATGAAGAAATCTTGAAGTTGTATTATGTTGTATCCCAGATTGTTGAAAATTGGTGTTTGGCTTCATTTTAGGTTTTTGTTGATTTGAAGCATATTGATCAATAGTTTGGCGAAGTAAAGCAGTGAAGGAAGTTTTCTTTTGTGTGGGAATGATTTTAGGCTCAATAACAGGTTCCTTAGGGGGTTGGGTAACCTATTGTTTTGGCATGTTCTGAATCATAGTGACCATATCTCTATTGGATGGTCCAGCTTTATCACTTTCTTGATCAACAAAGGACAAGGGATTAGTGTGTATGTCAAACATATGTTCCATGGCTGCTTGAGTGTCACTAATTTGTCCTTTATCAATACGAACTGCCATATTAAGAGCACCAATGTTATTATTGAAAAATTTCCAGAAATGATCTAAGTTATCAAAAGCAATAGTTCCATCTGGAGCTATTCTAGGGGACGAGGATCCTTCCTCTTTAAGATTGTCTTCTTGTTCATTGTCTTCACCCAGGTCATCTTCTGGCTGTTCTAGAGTTTCTCCTTCCGGAATTGGATCCTCAGGAAGGACATTTGGGTTTGTAGTTTTGCCTCCCAACCAATCTTCTTCTTCTTGTTCAGTTTGTTTACCATTTCTAAGTTTAGGCATTGTGCTTAAATTTAAATTTCAGAAAATATATATATACTTGTATATATATATATGCAACAAGGTATATATTTTAATTATATACCTACTATAGTATTTAAAATAAAATGTTTTGGGTTTTTGTTATGTTTTCTATTTTTTTTGTTTTTGTAACAATATTATAAAGATAACAAACAACACAATAAATGCAAGAAATAATAATGAAAGCAATGATCTAGTTTTCTATAAATAATTTATAAATGTCATTAATGGGCTCAAGTTCTTCAGGAGTCATGAAGTGTTCTTCTTCAAATTGGAAATTTTCTTTCAAGAATTTAATAAAAAGTGCTATAGTGATATTATCTGTCTCAGACTCTGGTTGGTAGAAATAGAGTTCGTGGCAATACTCTCGATATAACACAGCTCGAGGAACTCTCCTCCATATTTCCCTATCCGTAAGAATGACCTCTTGATCTTCTACATGACCTAGGAATTGGTGTATAACAGCTACGTTCTCGAGGTATTCCTCGAAGGTGAACAATTATGAAGACACAAGAGCTCTCCTATAAGCTAACCACCTATGGCAGGCTCTCTGAAGTTCATGATAAAAAATGAGTTGATGAGGATCCAGGATCCTATCTAGGGCAAACCTCTTGATTTGTCTAAGTTCGGTTGATCTAGATGAAATGATACCTAGTCTCCTATCAAGTTCTTTCCACAAAAGTTGATTTCTATCTGTTTGAGATAATCTAAGCAAAGAATTAACTTCTATGGCTATTAATTGATTTTCAACATTTATAGTAACTGCTAGTATTTTCTTAGGAGCTACCATCTAGACATGATATGCAACTTAGTAGTTTTCTAATGATTTTAAATGCATCTATGTTTTTGTTTTTTTTTTTCAAAAGGTTTTAGTTTCACGTCGGGTTCACCAAAATGTATCGTTCCAAATTTTTCGCACCCTTACCTTCAGGCTAAAGGATCCACGCCTGGAAGGGGGATGTGAAAAGGATGGGACGGTACCTCGGACTGAGAGGCCCTTTGAAGGTCCCGCCTCTCAGGGGAGGGGTATTAAGGTGATTTTTTGACGGATGGTGGGGTTCACCAGGAAACGTTTAGTGGCAGTTTCCACGCCTAGGTTGGGAATGTGTTTAATGTGTTCAGTTTTATCTTTAAACATCCAAGTCCTAGGTTTGGCCGGATGAATCTAAGTGTTCTATTATGAAAATGCAAATTAAATAAATACAAAAAACAAATTTGGATGAGAAAATAGAAAGAATAAGCTAGATTAAAGAACCATACCTGATCCGGATGTCTGATGAAGGTTCTAATTTTTGAAGCATTCCGGATCGTCTAGAATTTGATAGGATCATCTGAGATCGACGGGATCGTCGAGATCGACGAATTCATGAGAAATTCGTGAGAGACATACAAACGAGAGAAATAGATACAAAATACCCAGAAATGCAACTATTCTAACGAGAGAAAAATGGTGTAAAATGGCAACATAGATGCTAAGGTGATAATCACAAATAAAAATTCAAGTAGATTATGACGTTCTAATGACAAATTATGACTTCATTGTGCACTTAAGCTATATGGGTGAACTCCAAGATGCGAGAACAATAAGGAATAATAACAAATTTAACTAAATGGAGGATAAATCAACAAACAAAGTGAGAAAATGCAAACCCTAGGCATTGATTGCCCCCAATGTTGATTACAAGTCGAAATCATCTCGGATTGGTACGAAATCATCTCGAATTGAACAGGATCGTCTGCGACGATCTGAGCTTGCTCCGGCTGAAAAACAATGAAGTTCCTGCAAACAAACTTGGAAAAATACAAATGCAAATGGTGGTTTAAGATAGTCTAATGCATGTAGAATTCATGTTACAGGGAATTTCAGCCAGGGGGAATGCCAAGAGGGGGTCCTAAGGTTAAATAGGCTTAGGAGGGAGGTTAGGAGGTTGGAGATCATCCTAATTTGGAAGATCTCCAATGGGGGAGGTCTCTAACGACGCAGACACGCTTCTGCCCGGATTAGAGACGTCGTTGAAACAGAAGCTAACTATGCACAAATCAGTTTGGGACGAGATCGTCTGGACGTTCTTCTCCAGACGAAATCGTCCGATCTGAGGCGATATCGTCTGATCGGCGACGATATCGTCAAACGGACAAAACAAACTCTAAAAATGGCATGAAAAATGAGGAAACGGGCAGCAGGCGGTTTGGGAGCGGTTTTGGGGTTAAAATTTGAATTTGAATTATTACTAATGTAATTTTAATTATTTGCTAAGGTTTACTGCGCCAATTTTAGGGTGCTACAACAATATTTTGGATTGTATGGATGGAAAGGAACATAAGAATTTATAAAATAAAGAAAATTAGTTTAGAGGTAATGAAAAATAGGATTTTTTTAGCCATAAAGGAGTCTAACCCAACCCTAACAACCCATCAACTCCATAATCTTGAAGCAGAGAGCATTGGTAGATGGATTCAAGTCATCAAATGGAATTATGATGTTGGGTATAGGAGAAACAAAAGGAAGGTAAAAAATATAAAGTGGAAACCATCAAAAATAGAGTTAGTTAAATTGAATTTCAATGGTGAATCTAAACGAAATCCAAGACCAACAAAAGGAGGAGGAATAATTAGAAATAATAGGGGAGATAACTTGTCTCATTACACTTTCAATAGTTGATTTAAGACAAATAATAAAGTTGAATCTTGGGTGGCTTTGGAAGGGTTAAAAATATACAAACAAATGAAAAGGAATGAGGTATGGATGGAAGGTGATTATTAATAGTAATAAATATAATTTTAAATAAAGCAAAGTCTCCATGGAACAAACAAAAGATAATTATGGAAATACAAGACCTTGCTATAGAGTTTAAATAAATCAGGTTTACACATATGTTAAGGGAAGGGAATAAATGTGCAAATAGGCTAGCCAATAGAGGGATTTTTAATAGAGGATTATGAAGTTAAATTCTCTTTTCCATGATTAGAGGTAGTAAGTTTAGCTGGAGCTGAAAAAAAATGTTGACTGCCTGAATCAAATAATGATTAAGATTTACAATGTTTTCCATTGGTAATATTTGTTGTATTTTATAACATTAATGTGTTCTCATATAAACCATTTATTACAATTCTCATGGTTGCACTTATGCTTCATGAAGAAAACTAGTAGTCCATATTTGGTAAAACAAACTATGATAGCGCAAAGTGTTGAATATATTATTCTTTCAAGATGCCATTTCTAAACAGTAGAGGTGGAGTTTTGGTATTGTGAAGGTTGCTACAGGTGTTTTTAATAGAGTATGTTAAGTTAAATTCTCTTTTCTATGGTTAGAGGAAGTAGTAAGTTTAGCTAAAGCTGATAAAAAAATGTTGACTGCTTGAATCAAATAATGATTAAGATTTACTTTAATATTTTCCATTGGTAATATTTGTTGCATTTTATAACATTAATGTGTTTTCATATAAACTATTTATTACAATTCTTGTGGTTGTACTTATGCTTCATGAAGAAAACTAGAATAGACTATGATAACGCAAAGTGTTGAAAATATTATTCTATTAAGATGCAATTTGTAGATAGTAGAGGTGGAGTTTTAGTATTGTGAAGGTTGCTATAGGAAAATGTCAAGAAGGATGCTGAATTTTGGAATATTTGTATTTACAAATAAAATTGAAGATATAGAAAAGAAAATAAAAATCAAGAATTCAAACTTTTTATGAAAAATATGGGGTATCTAGCTATAATAACTCAATTGAGATGAAAATAGAATCTGTTTGTAAAATCTCAAGCTCTAAAGGAGAGAGTTGTGATTTTTCAAGGATGAGGGACCTGAGTACAACCCCTTGTTCTCTAACAAAAAAAATCTTTCATGTGAAAATATTTTCATTTTATATGCAACTATACATTAATTTAAATTATTCAAACTCTTGAAATTTGATCTTAGTTTTCAAGTTTAATTTTTTTTGAAGTAATATAAAGTACAACAAAGACACAACTAGGGGCCACAACTGGAGTCTCCCTTCCCATGATTTGAACTTGGGTAAAATAGATGTCTATCCAACAACATACCACTAGGGTGTCCTAGTAGGAACAAGTTTTGATATTTACCTAACCATATTTTATTGAGACTTTTGATACATAAATAATCCTAATAATAAATAGTTATTTTTTTCTCTTCTTTGGAAGATCTAAACTTTAAACTGCAATGTGTGTGGTTGTGTCTTAAAATCAGGGTTATGCATAGTGGTGAATATTCGCAAATTGGGTGAATATTAGGATTTCCAAAATAAAATTGACGAATACGAGGACCCTCGATGTCGGCCCATTAGCCTAAAATTTTTAGGACCAATTGTTTCTTAGGGTCAATTTACCACAATATATATCCAAACATAGGTATATTTGTACTCGTTGGAAAGATATTTTTGAGCCTGATCTAATGGTGGTATTTTTATGAAGTTATAAGGTGATTTAGTGGGTCAAAAAATTTTCCAAATATGACCTTAATTTTTAGGGATTCAAATGCTCCAATTTTTGGTGTGAATATGATTGTTTGATTTTCTTAGGATTCACCTTGATTTTGATTAGGATTCACCATTTTTTTACAAGTACATTTCAAGTCGAACCCCTTATGCATAACCCTAATTTATTTCCTTATTGATAAGTTCAACTCTCCCCTTATGAGAGGTCATGATCGGATGGAGATGCCCAACCCTGAGCGTCAGTCGATCATAGGGGTTTCTCACACTAACCAAATATAAAAAAGAGTCGTTTATTCTTATATGTTTAGAAAATGTTATATTATTTAATTTTGTTCTTAATATTTTTTTAAAATCTCAATTGAGAGTGCATCTTTATCTTTGAAGCTAAACCAATGTTTCACATTGTGGATAGATTCTTTACATCTAGAAACTATTTTGATTTCATTTATTACATGTTTTGTTTTTCAATTCATTAAAATTTTAAAATTTTATTTTTTGTTATTGGTTTACATTTATAATTATGTTGATTTCATCTTTTGTATGGATTATTTTTAAATTCATTAAAAAAATTATATATTTAATTTTTTATTAATATATATATATATATATATATATGTGGGAGTTGGTTACATCCACACTATTTTTAGTAACTACCAAGTACAAGGTTCAAACCACATGGGTTGCTCCCAACAAGCCTATAGCACCTTGTTATTGTTGACCCAACGGGAGAGGTACCACCGATCACTTGGGACTCGTACCATCATCATAGGTCTGGCATGCACCTAGAATATTTATATTAGACTACTACCTTTGCAACAGGTATACCTCCAAGGTTTGAACCTAATTCTTTTCTTGGTAAGTGCTTAGCTAGACAGACAACTACCAATCCACCTAGCCCTTGGGGGTTATTTATGTTATTCATATTATAACATCATTTTAATTGGCAACTATAAAAGGATAAAGGATAATGTAGTTTTTACATTTTTTAGGCCATAGGTTATGATATGACCCTTGCTTTATCTATTTTATGCTTATCAACCATTCTCCAAGGTAAAATTCAAACCTTGTGTTATGCTCGAAAATTGTACACCATACAACTAAATAAAGATAGCTATATACAACTAAAATACAATGATAAGATGATAAAAATATGGGGGCATTTTTGAATTAAATATTTGTTTTCAATGTGTTATAATCATATCCCCTCTGATGGGATGCTACCCATGATACAATAAATACAAATGAAATATCCAAGCGCACTTGAATGGTCTTCTTGCAATCACAAATTGTTTAGGGGTAGGTTTTCCGTGACCACCATAGTGAGTTTGATGTGGATCTTGCGCTCCTTTATCGTATGTTAGATCCTGTAATATGCACACAAAGAAACCAAAAATGGGTCAAAATATATTCATGATAAATAAAATTGAATACGATGAAATAAGATAAACTAGACCGAAGCATGTGAAATCTAAAATCTATCTAAATGCAATAATGATAAAAATACTGATCTAATGTTATGCTAAAGGAAAAATAGTAAAAACTAGATCTCTACCAGAGGTCATCTTAGGGTCAAAGAACCTTACCTACAAGTTGTCTCGGGTCAATATGGTCATTATCTCGAGATTGTTTTTCTTCGTGGTTGGGTCAGGTCAGCATTTGGGATCAACCTGGGATTTTTCAATGAATTGTGTGTTGTGAGAGTGAATTGATGGGTCAGATCAATCGCCAAGGCTAGGATATTTGATCGCATGGAAGAGGAGAGTGTAGCTTCCAATCCTTTTCAATGGTCTGATAGCATGGATTTCGATAGAGAAATGGCATGGAGGATGGAAAGAGGCAGCACTTCAAAAATCTTGAACTCTGTGTATTGAATTCGGTAGTACTTCGTTGCACAAATTCAAATATTGAGGACTAAATTTGGCAGCACTTCATTACGTAAATTCAAAGGTGAGGGACCTTTAAAATTGAGGGGTAAGTATCAATTTATAGACTTCTCAGAGAGAAGCTAAAAATGGTGAAAGCACATTGCATGAAAGAGTAAAGAGGTAGTTCGCATTAATAAAAATGAATTTCTAACTTTAAAATTTCACATGTATTTTTCCTATTTTGGCCCATACAGGGCATTTAATACCTTTCTTGAAATCATGCATAGGGTTAAATGGTAATTTTGGCTGCTAGTTACGTATATTTTTATTTTAAGCTTACTTTTCATGATCATATCAGGGTGAGATGGCCATGATTTAGCAATTGTCTTAGGGTGATATGGCCATGATTGGTGGTCATCTTAGGGTAAGATAGCCATGATCTATGGGGAAATGTGTCTAGGCTATCCAAGGTGGGTTAGTTTTGGAACAAAATTTGCCTTTGGTTAATTGTATTGCACCTTAGACCTTGCCAAAATTGAATAGACGGACCTATCTTGGGAATGTCTATCTAATCTCCAGAGTAGGTTGGTTCCTTTTTTCTTTGTTTAGAGAAAAGAGAACATAAAGAAGGGAAATTCTTGTAAAGAGAAATATAGTCGATGCTAGAATATTTTATCACGGTGTAGTTTAGACAACAACAAGGATAAAATATACGTATTACTGTTACAAGCTTTCTTTTACACCTTCATGTAGAAATCATAACTTTCTAAGTGTGATTCAGAAGTTTCATCTAACACATATAAGCATACTTAATATTAACTCCAACAATATAATTCATACATGCATAGTCCAAATTTAGAACAGATATAGTAAAGAATTCAATAATGTAATTAGAATTCGAGAACTAGATACATACACTTGCACATAGAAAATTAGAAGCCAGAAGAAGAGTAGCTTTATTTTCTTGCATCCAGAATAATGTACATCAATCTTGTAAATGTCCAAGAGTTGACCCCTTTTTAGAATACTCTACCACTATATATACCCCAAGATATGTATCTTTACAACCAGTATATCTTTGATTTCAAATCAATTCAAAGCAATTAGCTACAGTTTCTAATAATAAGCAAAAGATCTTCCATAAATTAGATTCTAACAGATATGATACTCCTTTTATCTAAAAAATTCAAAGATCAAAAATTTGGTGGAAGGGTATGTTTTAGTTACTAAAAATATATCTTGTCAAGAATAGTTTTCTTGTCACGAAATCATGACATCTTTGAGCCCTCTTCCTCATCTGCCTTCTACTTCAGTGAAAACACAACATGTCACGAAATTGTGACACTTTGGCCTTGTAGGGTATTTTCTTTCTTTCCCTTGGCAAAAAATTGACATGTCACGAAATCGCGACATTCTCTTCTCTTCAACCCTTTCTTCACTTTTTGACCACAAACATGCGATATGTCACGAAATCTCAACATCTTCATCCTTTAAGCTCCTTTTGCTCCTTGCAGTCACGAAAATGTAACATGTCGTGAAATAGCGACTTTCTTCTATGTCTTAGACTTGTCTTCTCAAGTTATCGATGAAGATGCAACATGTCACGAAATCACGACACTTTCATTCGCTTGACCTCTTTGCATTTTTTCGTCACGAAAACTAGACATGTCACGAAATCATGACATTGTCTTTCCTTAGCCCATTTTTCCTTTATGTTGCTCTAAATAGACTGCATCGAGCTTCTCAAAATAGCACCATGTTGCAAAATATTTGTTGTCTTCTAGAGGTAGTATTTTTAGACTAACATTATTGGTGCCTTCCAGGGGATTTTTTGCTAGCAATATATTAGAATCCAGGCCCTTCATCCATTGGGAAACGGAGTCAAAAATACAAAAATAATATTTTATAGAAAATAAAGAGTAAGGAAAAATGTACTTCAAATGAGTATGCATTACCTTGTCAAAACTATTATTATAACTTAAGGACTTATTACTAAAATACACTAAAAATTTCAAAAGGGAATTCTAAACATTTGTTTTAATTTTGGGCACTAGTCCCAACTTCTATCAGCTGCTTCTGGCCAGTACGCTTTGATTTTTTGATCTTGTCCACTGCAACTACCACTTCCTGATAGGTTTTGCAAACATGTTTTCAATCTCGTCATCCAGGTCTAAGGAATCGATGAATAGCTGGTAGATATACTAAAGCTCTTCCACTCTATCATAGGATATCATTTTATGCCTTAATATTAATTCTTGCAAATAGGTCTTAACCTGTATGAGCTTATGAACCATCTCCATTACTTGTGTATCTTCTATGGGCTCATTCCAGCTTTCTATTTCATATTCATCCTCAATAAAAGTTTTCAAGGATGAGGAGAGTGCACTTTCATTAGTACTTTTGAGTTATCATCCCAGAGATAGGGGAGTCCACTTTGGATAGCCAAATCCAAATTTTTTTAGTAACCCTTTTGCTTCAGTCTCCGGCTCCTGCAAGAGTTTATTCCCTTGGGTTACTAATTTAAACTTTCTAAAGAAGCTATTGGCTGCAATCTTATCTTGAGACCAGGATTCACTTCGTATCTTTGTTGTTATACTCTCTGGAATCTTCTCAGATAATATCTAGATTTTAGTAGCAGCATCTTCTCTTTTTTGTAAAAAAATAACTACAGCTTTGGACTCTTCACCCACTACTTCGATTGTCTCCTTGATTTTGGCTAGGTATAACAATAAAGATCATGATTTCAAGCCTAATACCGGCAAATATTTCAACAATTCCTTCCTCATCTCTCTCACCTTTTCTTCCAAAAATTTAGACGGAGCATTCTGCTGATATGTTAATTGTTGCTGGAGTTGCTGAACCTAGAGATTCAAGGCTTGAATTTATGCATCCGTCTATTCTAGATTTCCTTATATATAGCTGCCTCATTGGAAATAATATCAAACTTATCTTCCCACTTGTTAATTTCCAATTTTAAAGCCTTTTCTATCAGTCTTTGCTCTTGCAAAACTGATTCTAATTCTTTCCTCTTTTCATTTTCTTTTAGAAACTTCTCTAAGTAATGTCCCCCATGTAGATATATAGTTCCTAAATGTTCTTGAGCTTTTACCCATTCATATTGCATGGGAAACTGAGGAATGTCTTCATTGATTTCTTCTGCTTGGTAATATTCAACAGTCATTTCACCCTTAGATTTCTTTGCCACTAGGGTTAACTTTACTTTCTTCCTTTTCATAGCAGCGAGATCCAGGGCAATGATCTCACGAATGCTGGCAGGTGCCTTAAGGTCTTCAATAGAGTGGGAGATCCACCAGTCCAAAGCGTTCTTACTGACCTTTTTCAAATTTCTTAGCTTTGATAAAGTTGGATGACTTTCATCAACCTGGGAAGATGTAGATTCAATTTTTGGGATACTGGTATTAGGGAAGAAAGGGATGGGAACCAACCCAGTGTTGACGTGGAGTTGAGAATGAGATGATGTTGCCCTTTCTGGTCAAGAAAACCATTTTTTGAAAGGAGTGTTACATCTTTCTTCATATTAGAAAATGAGGGAGAGTAAAAATAGGAATAAGTAGAAGGAAACGAAGGAGATAAGAAAGGAAACATACCTGATCTTGTCGGGAGTTTTTGTTGATCCCTTTCTTCTTCTTCACTCTTATCATTGTTGTTTAAAAATTATTCATTTTGAATTTCATCATCATCATCCATTTCAATATCTTTTTCCTGCTCATTTTCATCATCACTTCTATCAAGATCAATTATTTGAACATTTTGGAAAAATTTCCCATGCTGTGTTTTCTCAACTTCTTCAACTTCTTTCTTCACTAGTACTTCCTTTTCAACATCTACATTTTGGTTCTCTTGAACCATGTCTTGTGAACCACTCATATCTTCAATCTAAGAAATTTCTTGTCTAGCATCTTGAGCATCTATGACATTATCTTTTTCATTCACTTTATCTTTTTTATTTCCCACAGAATCCTCAACTGTATTATCTTGAACCTCTTGAACACTTTGTTCACTAATAGAAGTTTGAGTAACATTCTTCTCTTTCCTCTTTCCATCATCCAGAGTCTTTAATATTTTCATTCTCTCAGCTACAGGTTCTTCATCAGATTCAAAAGCTAAGTCGGAGGGAGAAACAAACTTCACAACTTTAGAAGTATAATATTTTTTTATTTGAAACATCAGCTCCATGTGCCAAATGTCTTTCCCTCACCTCTACCTGTATGGGCTCGATTATTCCTTGCCCTCATTTTTCAAGGCCATTTCCTTTGTACCCTATTTTTAACATCATCTAAGCAGCTTTGCCATAGGTCTGCCCCTGCTCCTTGGTAAAAAAATCTATTGACATTTTCCTATAAGTTCTAGGCTTTGTCTGAGTCAAAGATAGCTTTTGCTTAGCTACTATTTTTTTCCCTTGCCTTTATCAGTCTCTTGCCTCTGCGGTGCTTCAGGGATGGTCCCGTTACTACCTCCAATATTGGGAGGTATTCTTATAGGAAAAACCCCTTCCAAAGATGCATGATGCAAATTATATTGGATATTAAATTCATTATCATTTTTCAATGGGTACCTTGAAGAAATCATATTTGTTTGTACCCTCATCAACGACCATTTACGAATCTTCACGATTGTCTAGTCGGCCCCCCTCTTTTGTTTTCTACTAATTTTTTCATTTGTTAACTGATGTTTCGTATTATTCAGAGGATCATAATTCACTACTTTCTCATAGAAATCATGCCAAGGGTGCAGAGGTTCCATTCTCTCTATGTGCCATTCCAAAGTATCATCTTCACTGTTATTTCTTTTTTCTTCTATGTCTGGCCTGAATGTAGCATGATATTTTTTCATTTCAATTTTATTCAGAATAGCTTGTTTTTCAGCAAACCTATCCAAGGGGTCATACTTCCACCTTTGTGGAATTTCAATCAGCCCCAATTCTCTCAAATATTGATCAATCTACTCATTCTGACCCCTTTTTGATACAACTATCCCTTCGAAATTGAAGGGCATGTTACAAGTGCTAGTCTTCCCAATACTAGAGCCAAATTTTACATTTATCTATTCATTTTGTCGAACATACTCTAAAGAAAATAATTTATCCGTAACATAATGAGGGAGTAAAAATGATTTCTGAGTGAAACCATACAGTCTAATACAAACCCCTTGGGTGAGGATAAACCAATCACCCTCTTCAACATATTTGGTTTGTAGAACTTTTTCTGCCTTAGGGGTTAATCGTCTAATATGCCCATACATTATTTTCATAGCAAGGCCTAGTAATTTCCTGTTAAAATCATAAAATGACTCTATTTTATATAAAACGTTTGTCCATTCACAAATAGGCAAAACTCTGCCCTGTTCATCTTTGTCTTTCACTGAGATAAAAGATAATTCTTTAGACATGAAAAATAAAAACAACCACATCAAGTATGAAGAAAATCGAAAAGAGAATTGAGACCTTTTCTTAAGTGTTGTTAACCCTTTGTGAATATCTGAACATAAAAACCCTGGCCAGTCGAAGAATATTGGATTCACACTTTTATTCATGACAGAAGAGTCATTATTTTTAGGGTTATACAAACATTCAACCAAGGCAATTTGCCATTTCTAGACTTTTTCATCGGTCTTAAAGTCTGCTATCATAGCTGAAATAGAATATAGCTCTAAATTTTTGAATTCTATGATATTTATGGGAGGCTCAGGTAGGTTTTTCCCTGCAGGTAAGTCTTTCAACTAGGAAACCAAAAAATTCTTCATCTTCTCAAAAGGGCCAAAGTATCTAGCCTGGTCTTTGGGGTCAAAGGCTTTTGGCTCAAACCTAGAGACATGACCAGCGGCGAAAGCAGAAATAAAAGCATCTTTGTTTAAGGTAAATAAAATCCTCCCATTATAATATCTTACATTCTTCCCCTTTTCATCATAAAAATTAGTAATGGCCCTTACTAACTTGGGGCAAGAATGTACAAGAATATATACATACCAGTATAAAAAGAAATGAAAAATGAAAGTAGAAGGGGAAGACGCTGAGACTCCGGTAGCTACCCGGTCTGCTATATTGCTTCTGATTTTTCCTGGGTCCTTCCAGGTCACAATTGTATCACTTATCCTCACATCTTTGTCTATGAATCTATTACTCATCTCTTCCATTTTTTTTAACACTGAAGTTTTTGGAGGCGACACGGTCACTACTTCCTACTTCTTTCCCTTTCTAGGCACCATGAAAGAATAATAGGTGACTAATTTCTAAAAATTGCCCTGAACATTGCTTTGAAATTTCTTTTTTGTTGAGAAAACTAAGAATTTTGAGTATCATAGTAGAGGTTTTCTCTCTTCTCTATACGGGAGCTGGAAATAGCAAGTGACGGTATGAAACTTCACTTAGGAAAAAAGTTGGTTTTATTTTT
The DNA here is from genome assembly GCA_028583015.1 of Wollemia nobilis. NCBI lineage: Eukaryota > Viridiplantae > Streptophyta > Pinopsida > Araucariales > Araucariaceae > Wollemia > Wollemia nobilis. The sequence goes on along the minus strand of JAQPPZ010002587.1, from coordinate 14,747,317 downwards.
CACGTCATTTAGGAAGAAAGTGTGATAAATTACATTAATTGCAGTTGGTGGAAGTGATTCTGTTGGGATTTCTTCAAATTTCGTTTCTGCCACCTTTCCTAGAATGTTTTTTCTTGAAACGCTAACCAGCCAATTAATTTTGCATTGAAAATAGCAATAAACCCTACCAAACCCTGTGTTACCTCACCGATCTTTCACTTCTGCCCATTTATTTTTTGGTACGTGTCCACTCAGGAAATTTCTTCAATGACTGATTTAGAAACCTTTGTGAGAAGGAAATAATGCTTCTCGAGTAGTTTTTTCATTAATATCTCCCTGCCAGTTCCTTAGGACCATGTGGCACTTTTGAATTTGAAATTTTGAAACAACAAAACAATGCTTTTTCCCTCTGTTTTCTCCTGTGATGTCAAACTATGATTGGTTGTGAGCGTCCAACCAAAATATTTACTAAGCCAAAAATTCAATGATATTTACAAACTTTATAATGCATATACTATACTATACATATAATTCCCTACTGTATTTTACTTAAAATATAGCTTCAGGTGAAACGCGTTCACCATGATAGGAAGAATCCATCCATGTTGATCTTTTAGTTGGAAATAATTGAACTATTTTTCTAAAATAATTTCAAATGGACCTTCCCAAAAAGCATCATAGTTTCCTGGCTTTGCTTTCTTTACGTTCCACTTCAAAACCAGGTCTCCTACTTTAAATTTTTTTAAGGTAGTCTTTTTGTTGAACCATCTTGCTGTATCAATTATGTGTTTTTGGTGGTGGTCATAAGCATGTTCCCTGGATTCTTCTAATAGCAAAAGTTGCATAAATAGGGCATCCATTGGCTGGCCTTCCTCCTCATCTATCTGATTTAGTAAATTCAATACCGGTAACTCCATATGAATAGGCAAAACCGCTTCTTTACCATAAACTAAAGCATATGGAGATGTATTAATGGATTTCTTTATTGATATTTTGTCAGCCCATAGATCTTGATTGAGTAATGAATGCCAGTCTCTCTTGTTATCTTCTAGCATCCTCTTAAGGATCCTGAGTATATCCTTATTGGTAGATTCAATTAAACCATTACCTTGTGGATAATAGTTAAAAGATGTTTTCATATATATTCCATACTTGCTGGAAAACTCAATAATCTTGGCTCCAGTGAAATAAGATCCATTATTCATGATCAATGAGTCTGGTATGCCGAATCTAGTAATTAGGCCCTCCACAAAATCTATCACGACTTCTGGGTTGGCTTTCTTTGTAGGAACTACTTCTGCCCATTTTGTGAAATAATTCGTGGCAGTGAGTATATACTTGTGGCCCACTAATGAGTTTTGTTCAATTATTCCCATGAAATCTAACCCCCACTGCTGTAAAGGTTCTTCAACTTATATAGACTTCAAATGCATAGGAAAATTTCTATTTCTTCCTACATACCTCTAACACTGTTCACATTTTTGAGTCACTTTATATATATCTAAGAAAATAGAAGGCCAATAACAACTAGCTCTGAGAATCTTCAAAGTTGTTGTTCTACCTGAATCATGTCCACCCGAGATGCCTCCATGGAATTCTTCTAATACTTTCTTCTTCTTATCACCACCTATACATTTCAATAATACACCATCAATGTTTATTCTGTATAACCCTTATGTTCAAAGAGTATTTCAGTGCTTGTGTTCTAAACCTCCTTCTTTGGGAAGCATTCAAATTTTTAGGACATATGTCAGTCTAAAAATACCTCACCAAATCATCAATCCAATCAGTCTGAACTTGGTCTTGTTCGGTATTCACCATCATCCTTTGACTTTTGACATTCCCCTTTTTTTCTTTCCTGGACAACTCTTGGCATAGAGCTCTACCTCTAAATATTTTGGTTGGATGTATATCTACATCATATTCTTGTATATGAGTTATCCATCCTGCTCTCTTTTTACCAAGCTCTCCTTATACTATGAAATTTCTAACATCTGGATGAATTACATAAACAATGGTGCGGCTTTGGGATAGGAAATGCTTCAATTTATTCAATGATTTCATGATAGCATACACCTATTTCTCAATAAAACTATACCTCTCTTCGTGCTTTTGCATGGTAGAACTCAAAAATGCTATGGGTATTTCCTCATTATCTGCTCCCTTCTGAGTAAGAACTATTGCATAGTTGTCTTGCTCTCCAACAGCATATAAAATGAAACTTCAGGAGTAGTCAGGGTTGACTAAAAAGGGAGCTCAAGCTATGGACTCCAATATTTTCTTAAAGGCATATTTCCTTGGATCTGTCCATTTGAAAGGTGCATCCTTTTTTAAAAATTTAGTCATTGGTTTAACAGTTTGAGCAAAATCTGCGATGAACTTTCAAAGAAAATTTATTTTTCCAAAGAAAGATGGTAATCCTTTCTTATTGACTGGTAATGAAAGTTCCAAGAGTGCCTTTACTCTGTTAGGGTCAATGGAAAACCCAGCTTTAGAGATAACATGGCCAAGAAATATACCTTCTTCTACAGCAAATATAGATTTCTTTGGGTTTAAAGATATCCCAAATTCTCTGTATTTTTCAAATATTTGTTGTAGATGGGTTGCATGATCTCGCTTATCATGAGAAAATATTGTCATTTCATGATGGCATTTGGTGACATGACATGACAATATTTTCTTCATTTTTTACCCAAACCTGGTTATAGCCAGAAAAACCATCTAACATAGAAAACCTCTCTGATCCTGCCAGTATATGAAGGATTGGGTTAATCTGAGGCAAAGGATACTGATCCTTAAGCGAAGCTCTATTCAAATTTCAAAAATCTACACACAATCTAATTTCTCCATTCTTTTTCCTAACTGGGACCAAATTTTCCACCCAAGTAGAATGTTTAATGGGATATACTATTTTAGCCTGTAAAAGTTTCAATAACTCATGTTTCATTAAGGCTTCAATCTTTGGATTCACAAGCCTTTGTCTTTGCCTAAAGGGTTTAGATCCTTCTTCCAATTCGATGGTATGCTGCATCACTTCTTTCATATATACTTTCAAATCACTATACGTCCAGGCTATAATATCTAGATACTTTTTACACAATTCTTTAACTTGATTCAATTCCTCCACTGTAAAACGAGTGCATACCTTGAACATTTTTCTCGGCTCTAATTCCACTTCTTTATATCAATTTTTGTCAATTTTAATCCTTCGACCTGTTGTTCTATCATTGTTGTCAAAGAGACTCTCAAGGGTGATCAGTCCCTTGGGAATATGATTATTTTTTAATTGGATTAAGATTTCCTCCTCTTCATCTTGTAATGCTCTATCACTGGAGCAGTTCATTTCATGGACTAGAAAATCCAGTATTTGTTCATCACTCTCGAACACTTGCCAGAAGATATCTCTATCAGGCACAGAAGGCCTGTATATAAGTCTCACTGTTTTGAATTTTTGGATAACATTACTGACTGGACAGAAGTTAGATCCCACGGATGGCAACAGGTTTGCATGAGTATTACTTTCTCTTGGGATTGACTTTATGTCCAGAGCTTTAAAATTATCCAAGAGGTCCAACACTTTATTTTTGTAAGCTCTTAAATAATGTTGTTTACAAATACATTTACGAGTGACCTGCTTCACAATAATCTTTGAATCTCTGTAAACTAGTATTTGTTTTGCACCTAATTTTTTGGCTTTTTTGAGTCCTAAACACAATACTTCGTACTCGGCCGCATTGTTGGAGCAACTCCATGTAAATCTATATGAAAAAAAAAAATCTTTTCCTGTAGGAGAAATTAAAACTATCCCAGCACCTGCTCCATTTTTGCATCTGGATCCATCAAAGTAAAGTTTCCAAAGCTGGCTAGTGGAAGTGTTTTCTTTAGAGATAAGGATAGATAGATTTTTTGGTTTCTCAATAGAGTAACTCCCTATCTCTATTTCTACCATGGAATTGAAATTTTTTAAAGAAAACTGATCTTTGTATTGGAGTTCCTCCAAGGTTTCCTCCATCAAATCTATATATCCTATATCTTCAGTCATCATACTCACAGTACTGGTTTCTTCCAGTATTGCCACATGAAAAGTAGATGGCTTTTCATTAAAAATCTTAACCCTCTTATATTTGAAAGGTATTTCTAAATGTGAATAATCTGAGGATAAATAACCTCCCACTTTTTTTGTAAATTCTCTAGATAGACACATACCAAAGTATGGTTCTAGATCTACGACCACCACTTCCTATATAACAACTATTTGGGGCATCCTATGGAGTTGTATGGGGATATATTTGATTACTCCTAAGGTTTTCACCAGAGTACCATCTAACTGCAACACTCCTATATGGATCCTGGTGTACTCCATTACCATGATGTCACATACTACTTTAGGCATTACTATAGTAGTTGCTCCTGAGTCGATCATACAGTTATGTACTACCCATCCTTCCATCTGAAGAGACAAATAGAAAGGAGGTGGTCTATTTTTTCCTATGATAGAAGTAGCATTAAATTGTATAGAATTTGTAAAAGAGGGGATTTTTCTCTTATGATTCATCATCTTTAAAGATTCTTGAAGGAGATCAATCTGCCCTAGGAACTGCAAAGCATCATACATGCTAGCTTTTGAGGGAGTCTTTTTCATCTCCTCGATGATATTGAATGAAGGTGTCTTGACACTTTTATACTTTTCTCTGGTGGATGGATCATATTTATTCTTATAACCCTGAGTTGCTTCTATTATTTTCCTTTTTGTTAACGAAGGGAATCTGATTTTCTCTCTTGCTTGATCTTGATTTTCATTCTCCTTTCTTGGAGAAAACTCTCTTCTTGGTGTCGAAATAGAACTCCAAGTAGGATTAGAGAGTCCCTTTTCACTTGACTGATCCTTTTGAGGCGTAGATCTAGGATCTTAAGGGAAACTTAATGGCTGAAGTTCTTGGGGATCAACTTGTATAGGTTTCCTTCCCGACCTTGTCAGGACTGCGACATGTTCTACAGATGGTATTCCCAAATTATGATCAACTTCTTTGATCATGTTTACATGACCTTTCATTGTTTATTTTGCCCTCTCATTTGCTAGACTTTGTACATTTTTTTTTGGTAGATAAGATACTATAGCATTAATACTGGGTTTTACAGGTTGACCCAAAACCTTTTACAAAAATTAGCCCAAGGTTGTTGATGAACATGTCCTTACTAAGGATCCTATATATGTAAAATCTACATGTCGCCAAAGCCATTACATCCGATAAGGCACATAGCCTATTATCACAAAGAAACTTTCCATACAACATTTTGGGTATACCCGAAGAAAATGCACCTGCATCATAATTACAAAAAAAAGAAACAGACACGGATCCCTTCCTTGAAACAGTCGAGAAACAAAAAGTTGCAGACACACATAACAGAGTATTGAAAAAACTCCCACAAGCTCTGTATTGATAGTTACTGTTAATAATTCTTTGGTAATTGCTTTCTTCCGTATATGACATGCTTTGGGACCACATCCCATCTTGGCCAATCAGCCTTGGAGAAGTGAACCTGCTGGCTAGATTTATGGTGGTGGCTATTTGGTGGTCCATGTGGATCTGGTTTGAAGTCTTATATTGTTGTTTCTTTCCTGCCCTATGATTATCAACCAACCTCAAATTACTAATATGACTAGGAGCCATGTTATCTGACATGTGACTATCCCCATTAGTCTTTATGGTATTTTCAAGTAGCATCCACGAAGACTAACAGCTCAGATAATTTTTATTGTGATTCCATTTCAAAAAAGAGACAGGAATACTCCTAGCCTTCGAACTTACAGTGCCTTCCCTGTTGGTAAATTCAACTATCATTCTTGGAATTCTTGTTGAATAAGCTCCTCTACTTCACTCGAGACATTGTGTTCCCATTTGAAAAGTGCGTCACCATCGACACCCAAATTGGCCATCTTATCAACAATTTGTTTAGCTTCCCGAAAGACATGTTGGGCTTTGCTAGAATTTTTACATGATGTTGGTGAAACATACATGAATCTTCTCCATGAGGTTAATTACACATGGAACACCAATAATATGAGTTAGAGGGTTCTCCATTATCTCTTGTTTCATTAGCATAAATGACATTTTTTCTTTCCTATCCTCTGCCACTTATTGAAGCCCCATATTCGATTATCTAGGGAAATATCCTTAGCTGGAAACTTTGCTCAGCTTCTCTCTTTTTCATAGATGACATATCATTTGCCAAATTTTTCATTGTGTCTATTATGGTTGTCATTTTATTCTCTTGGGGGATTTCTCGGAGAGGTATAGCAGGCAATGCAGGAAGGAGAGGAGTAGGAGGTAATTCTAGCAGATTCTGAGGCAACTGAACAACCAGAATAGTTGGTTGCTCATTCCATTTTAGGGGAGGTGCTGAAGGATTTAAGCTTGGAGCTTGGGAAATATCTAGAAAAATTGGTGGAGCCTTTGGAGGATATTTTCCAGTAGCAATAATATCAGCTTCTCCTTTAGTTGCTTCTAAATAGATATAAGGGAAAGTTAAAACATGTGATTGTCAAATAATCATACTAAGATATAAATCAAAAGCTCTCAAATAATAACATATTGCTTGCTCTATGGTAGGTTTTAAACTAGTAGGTACTCTATCCCAAGTACGTGTGAACCTAATGTTGAAATCCACAATTTCTTCTTGTGGATGTCTCCTGACGATTGTGAATTTATTGAGTAATGAGAATGGATCTACATGTACATTGAATTCATCAACTAGACGGCCAGCAAGAATCACCCAAGAAGTGATAGATCCTAGATGGAGTGCTCTATACCAATGAATCATTTATTATTTTAAATATATGACCAACAACCTGACCATCACATCTTCCTGGATGATATTATAAACAGCTGCTAATAACGAAATGTCTAGGCAATGTTCATCTGCCATTTTACCTATCCCATATTATTATAGCAAGTTTAGTAAGCCAATTTTATTCCATACAAGATGAGCTAGGATAGGAGGAGCAGCCATGATGGCTACTGTATTTATTGTTACTATGGAGCTATTTTAGGATACTCCAATAGTAGGTACAAGGGATTTTACACTAGTACCATGTGGATTAGATCTTGCAGGTATCATAGGATGTGCTTTCAAGCTAGCAAGGTGTTACTCGAAGAACTCAATAGGCTCTTCTAAGTTTCTTGCTTGGGATCTAGTTATCATACGCATAGGAAATCATGAGTTTGTAACCAGATAGTTTAGAAAAGGTATTTCTTAGGTCTAAATCCTCTAAATAGAGTCGCCAGGTGGTTTTCTTCTTTCTTTAGGTTTTGAACAAAATGCTTTAAAGAAAAACACCAAAACTTATAGAATATTGTGGGGTTTCGGGTCCCACCGAGCATGCCAAAAACTATTGGAACAAAATCTACCTTTGGTTAATTATATTGCGCCTTAGACCTTGCCAACATTGAATAGATAGACCTATCTTGGGAATGTATGTCTAATATTCAGATTAGGCTGGTTCCTTTTTGCTTTGTTTAGAGAAAAGAGAACATAAAAAATGGAAATGCTTGTAAAGGGAAATATAGCCGAGGCTAGAAGCTTTTATCACAGTGCAGTTTAGACAACAACCAGGATAAAACATACATATTATTGTTACAAGATTTCTTTTACACCTTCATGTAGAAATCATAACATTCTAAGTGTGATTTAGACATTTCATCTAACACATATAAGCATACTTAATCTTAACTCCAGCAATATAATTCATATATGCATAGTCCAGATTTAGAACAGATACAGTATAGAATTCAATAATGTAAATAGAAGTTGAGAACTAGATACATACACTTGCACACAGAAAATTAGAAGGCAGAAGAAGAGTAGATTTATTTGCTTGCATCCAGAATAATGTACATCAATATTGTAAACATCCAAGAGACAAATCCTATTTAGAATACGTCTATCATTATATATACCCCAAGATAGGTATCTTTACAACTAGTACATCTTTGATTTCAAATAAATTCAAAGCAATTAGCTACAGTTTTTAATAATAAGCAAAAGATCTTCTATAAATTAGATTCTAACATATATGATACTCCTCCTTTATTTGACACCTTCAGAGATCAAAAATTTTGTGTAAGGGCATGTTTTAGTTACTACAAATATATCTTGTCAGGAACAGCTATTTTATCATGAAATCATGACATCTTTGAGCCCTCTTCCTCATATACCTTCTACTTTAGCGAAAACACATGTCACAAAATCATGACACTTTGGCCTTGTAGGGTCTTTTATTTCTTTCCCTTGGTGAAAAACTAACATGTCATGAAATCATGACATTCTCTTCTCTTCAACCCTTTCTTCACTTTTCAACCATGAAAATGTGACATGTCACGAAATCGTGACGACTTCGTCCTTTCATCTCCTTTTGCTCTTTGCAGTCATGGAAATGTAATATGTTGCAAAATCATGACATTCTTCTATGTCTTAGACTTGTCTTCTCGAGTTATCGACGAAGATGCAACATGTCACAAAATCGTGACACTTTCATCCGCTTGACCTCTTTTCGCTTTTTCGTCGTGAAAACTAAACATGTCACAAAATCATGACATTATCTTTCCTTACCCATTTTTCCTTTTTGTTTCTCTAAATAGACTGCATCGAGCTTCTCAAAATGGTACCCTGTTGCAAAATATATGTTGTCTTCTAGAGGTAGTCTTTTTAGACTAATAGTTAGGTGGTCTAAAAGGACTCCATTCAGCTAGTCTTCTCAATATGATGTATTTTAGGTGTCTATAGATGCCCCTTTTTGTGATGCTTTGTGTGATGACACAATGCAGAGCAAATATAGATCACCTAAAAATGGTTGATTTGAAGTTTAATGATACTTATTAAACAAATCAACATAATATACCCCAATCATGGAAAGAGCATGTGCTTTTGAATCATTACTTCCAACTCGTTTATGGATTTGGTTTTAGTAAACTTTTCAACCATTGGCAGAGATTATGATATGAGTCTGCACTTTAGGCTTTGAGTATACTAATTTTTTGGTAACCTTTGGGGCATTGGAAGATAAGCTTGAGTCTACACTTTAGCCTTTGGGGCATTGGAAGACAAGCTTGAGTCTACACTTTAGCCTTTGGGGCATTGGAAGACAAGCTTAAGTCTACACTTTAGCCTTTGGGGCATTGGAAGATAAGCTTAAGTCTACACTTTAGCCTTTGGGGTATTGGAAGACAAGCTTAAGTCTAAGTCTATGCTTTAGCCTTTGGGGATACCAATCAGTCAGGATGCCCCCCAATTTGTTTGAATTTATTTTTGATTGCTTGTTTTTATTTTTCCTAAGCAATAAGGGCCTATGATTGTCTTTGGAAATTATTCTTGAGTGAACATATTTTGTATTATTGAGTGTTTGATTATGATATGATTATGAATTTTGTAATTATATGACTACCTCCTCAAGCGATGAGTCGATAAAGGAGATGAAAATCGATGAAAGTGATAAGTCGCTTGACCATAATGATGTTATGATCTTGGGATGGCCTTATGGTAATGTGCTCATCCTACCAGATTGTATGGATAACCAATCACTACAACCGACAAGTGACTAGAGTAAATTACTAGATACAAGGTTCACTCAAGTCTTTTGAATTGTTTTGGCCAAAGAGGTTAAGGGCCTTTGGAGCTTTTGAATTGATTTAACCAAAGAGGTTAGGTTCCTTTGGAGCCTTTTGATTGAAATTGTGACCATATGGATTTAGGTTCTTTTGGAGTCTTTTGAATTAAGTTGTTTGATTGTTTGATTGATTTTTAGGGAAGATGTGATACCTTTGAACACCCCCAATTATATTGGTGATTTGATTGATTTTTGAGGAAGTTTTGATACCTTGAATACCCCAAGTTATGTTTTTGTTTGATGTTATTGTTGGGAAATGTGTAAGAATTTAAACCCCTCCATTTGGTGTTGATGATGTGATATGATGATGCATGTATGTTAGATGAATGCTTTTGATATGATAGATCTATGAATTATGCATGGAACTTGTTGGTCAAAATGATCACATCCAGGTAAATAAGAAGTAGTCTTCTCAAGATTTCACTAAGTATAGAGAATAGTCATGACAGTGTGATATTTTGAAAATTGATATGGAGAGAATGACCAAAAGTCGTGATGGCACAACATTTTGAAGATAAATGCAAGCTAAGGTAAAATAGTTGTGATAGTATGACATTTTGAAGCCAAGGGGCCAAACAAAGACCAAAATTCATGATGTCTTGACATTTTTAAAGACAAAGGTGAGCTAAGAGAAAATAGTTGTGACAACGTGACATTTTGAAGGCAAGGGGTCAAACGAAGATCGAAAGTCACGATGGTGCGATATTTTGAAGATAAAGGTAAACTAAGAGAAAATAGTCATGATAGTGTGACATTTTGAATCCAAGGGACCAAACGAAGACCAAAATTTGTGATGGCACTACATTTTGAATACAAAGGCAATCTAAGGGAAAATAGTCACAAAAACGCAATATTTTTAAGCCAAGGAGCCAAACAAATATCAAAAGTTATGATGGCATGACATTTTGAAGATAAATGTGAGGTACGGGAAAATAGTCATGACAGCGCAACATTTTGAAGCCAAGGAGCCAAATGAAGACCAAAAGTCATGATGGTGTGACACTCTGAAGACAGTTGGACCACGATGCCTCTAAGAAGGTAAAAGAAGATTATTGTAACAAGAAGATCTCAAACACTTCTAGTTGAAGACTCCATGCTCTCCTAACTGCTTCTTTACCAAAATGAGCCTATGAGCATAATGTTGTAACAACTTTCAATTTTTATGTTATGTAAAACTCTTATATATAGGATGAGCAACCTAAACACTAGGTCAGCTCTTAGGTGTTTATAAGGCTATGTATATAGACTTTTGAAAGCTAATAAAAGATCCTTCATTCTAGTTTCTGTCTCATTGGTGTTCTTGATCAAGTATGTATGGATTGTTAATTGCTATATAAGGTTAGGTTGAATGTAACTTGCTTTAATTCTTACTCTAAATTTTTGCTATAAAGTTCTACTAACTCTAAAATTAACTTTACCAATAAGCTTGCGTATTGAATAGATTTACACCAGAAGCTTAGTTTCATTGTTTTGATGGTTTTGATAGATGCTTATCTATAAAAGTTTGTTTAAATTATTTTGTTGTTATCTAATCTATACCGCTTAACACTTCTAGCAATAGCTATATTTCCTTCTCTTTATGCATTTGCCTCTCTCTCCCTTTTCCTAAAGAAGCAAAGAACCAGCCTCCTATGGAGATTGAACCGGGTAAACACCAATTTTAGCCCAGTCTTTCAATGTTGGCAAAGTCTTGGGTGCAAATGTAACCAAAGGTAGATTTTGCACCAATATTTTTAGGCACACCCGGTGGGACCCAATCCCATGTAGTATACAGATCAAATTTTTAGTGAATACCTTTGCCCTGTTAGTTTTTTATAAATCACCAGGCGACTCCGCCCCATAAAGGAACCCTATGAAAGCCTTTACCCAATTTTTGGTTATATATTGTATTTTATGATAACCATATCTAAAACAAAAAATTCAAAAGAGCCCATCAAGATCTTCGAACTACACCTTGGTAGCCTTCGTGATAATCCTATTTTAGTTTCCAAAATAACTCCATATACTCTTAATACAATATACACACATCTTTCCATTGTAGCCTTCCCTAGTACTACTGCTAGTGGAAAATTAACTTTAGATACCCATATATCAGTAGTATCTGGTAGAACCATAATATCAATGGTTGCAAATTAGCCGATTCTACCTTACCCCTTATGGAACCATACAGCCCCCCTAAATCTGGCAACTCAAAATCTGATTCCAGCGATGGCCTTGAAAGTGCTACCCCAGTATGATGGTACTGGAAAGATAGCATATGAACATTGTCAAGATATAATGCACTAGCCTTGATACATAACATCATTGAAGAAGATGTTATGATAATATTGTTGGTCATTTCCTTGAAAGCAAAAATTCTCTATTGGTACAAATCTCTTGATAACCAAACTCTATCTACTTGGGCCCGGCTTGCTGGTAAACTAGTGGAATAATTCAATGAGCATGCAGATCTATTATCCCTACTGAATTAGTTTCCTATTATCTAGAAACACCCTCAAGAAGAGATCGTTGATTTCAAAATTAGATTTAGTTGAACTTGGTAAAGATTACCTGATAGGTTGTGACCAAAAAATGAGTAGTTAATGTATTATTATCTGAGAGCTTTCAACTCAGATATAAGCATGGCCATCAGGTAGTCCCACATATTTAACTTCCCTGAGATTTACTAGGGAGCACAGAAAGTAAAGAGAGATTTTATCGCTATTGGAAGGTTCTCGATAAAATAATAATACCCATTTTCCCAGACCTACCTCAAGAATCGAGTACTACTTTCCCAACTTCTAATTTAGCTTCTAACACTAGTCTTCCCAAATAGACTGGATAGCCTAATATTTTAGTAATACAGGCACTCCCTACCCCTCCAATGCTTTCTATTATTCCTGCACTCCCTATAGTGACTGTTCCGTCAACTCCAGATCCTCAACTTGCAATTCTACATGATTTGCAAGCATCTTTCAAAACTCTGGAAAATAAATTTACATCAATCAAAAGAAGATAAGCAAAAATAAATTTTGAGTCAAGGATGTTTCCACAAGTTACGAAGGATCATCCCTCCATAAGTGGTAGAAGCTATGATAAATCTAACATAGTTTATGTTAATGAAGATAGCGAACCCAATAAAGTTTTGACAGAGTCGAATTTATGGTGTTCCACGTGTAATGACCCCCATGGAGAAACTTCTTGTATGATTCACCATCATTTTCAAAGGGTAGCTATTTAAAAGGCTAATAAAACCCTTAAGGGTCATGTGAATATGATCAGAGAAGAGAATCAGAACTTCATGATGCCTTTTATCAAACAAGTAGTTATCCTAACCAGATTGGGAAGGAAACCCTTGCAAGTTGATCCCCAAGAGCTTAACCCTTTGAAGGTGTCTTGCCCTATAAAGAACACTATTGAGAAAAGAAACTCCTACAAAAAGGCTCCCCAGAATCTAGGTCCAAAGGGAGCAAAAAATCATAAATAAATACCTCGACAGAAAGAATTAGAGATGTAGGAACAGGCTAGAGACAAGTTGAGATACCCCTAACTGACTAAGAGTTAAAGAATAGATGCTAATTAGGGGTATAAGAATAAGTATGACACAACTGTGAAAGAAAAAAGTGTCGAACTCATCCCATTCAACATAGTCGAAGAAATGAAGAAAAATCCCTCCAAAGCGACTATGTATGAAGCTTTGCAATTCCCAGGGTATATTGAATTACTGCAGGAATCCCTGAGATCTATGAAAAACAAGAATAGAACCCTAGCTCAAATGGATTCTGTACAAGTTATTCTAACATCCACTTTGGGAAAAAATAGACCACCTCCCTTCTATTTATCTCTTCAAATGGAGGGATGATTTTTTTAAAAATAATTTTAAAAAACTTGTATTAAAACAAAGATCATTTACAAGTTGGGATGAGACTTTTCCCAGCCTTAGTCAAAGAGAACACGTGTTTACAATAGTAAAAGAAGATTTGCATTGGAGCCAAACAAATGGAGGGATGGTTAGTCTACAACTATATGATATATTCTGGAGCTACAAACTCTGTGATACCCAAATCGGTATGTGACATCATGGGAATGGAATATATAAGGAGCAATCCTAGTGTCTTGCAATTAGATGAAACCCTTGTGAAAAATATAGGGGTAATTAAAGATATTCCTATAGTTCTTCATAGACTACTTCAGCTTGTAGCTATACAAGAGGTAGTAGTAGTGGATTTAGAGCTATATTTTAGTATGTGCCTCTTTAGGGAGTTCACCACCAAGATAGGAGGATATCTATCACTAGATTTATCTCATATGGAAATCTCATTCAAGGGCAAAAGGGTGAAGGTATTTAATGAGAAACCTTTGACTTTTCATATTGAAAAACTTGAAGAGGAAGGTAAACAAGCCACCACTGTGAATATGATGACAAAAGAACTGGAAGATTTGAACTTGATGGAGGAAGCTCTAAATGTGTTGCATTAGGAAGACCAGTTATCTCTCCAAAACTTCAATGCTATGATCGAGATCGACATAAGGAGATACATAATTTTAAAACCTGAGAGAAATAACCCCATTCCTCTTCCTCGAGCTGATCACCCTATTAATAAACCATGGAAACTTTTCTTTAATGGTGCTAGATGTAAAAATGGAGCTGGAGCAAGTATTGTTCTAATCTCTCCAATAGGTGAAGAGAAAGTTTTCTCTTATCAGTTAACCTAGAGCTACACTAATAATGTAGCAAAGTATGAAGCACTCTGCTTAGGCCTCAAGAAGGCTGAAAATATAGGTATCAAGCAGCTAGATATCTTTGGGGACTCTGAACTGATAGTAAACTAGGTAATTGAGAAATGTGTAAGCAAGCAACATTACCTTAAGGTTTACAGGAATAAGTTTTGGGAATTTTTAGAATCTTTTAATCTCAAAGCAATCCCAAGGGAAAAGAACACTCATGCAGATTTGTTGGCTTCGATAGCAGTAAATTTCTGCCCTATCAGTAATGTTATTCAAAAGTTCAAAATAGTTAGGCTAATTTATAGGCCTTCTATGCCAAACAAAGATACCTTCTGGCAGGTATTTGAAAATGACAAATAGATAGTGGATTGTTGAAAATTTGAGCAAGTTTTGTTGTCATTGATATTAAGAAGTTTAATGTCCAGTTTTGTCGTCATTGATGTCATAAGGTTGTTTTTACAAAATGCAAGGAAGTGGTTAAAATAAAAAGGATATTATATTTATTTTAAATATTATATGCCTAAAGAGGCCTAAAATATTGAAGACCCAAGGAAAGAGAACCAGGTTTGAAAAGAAATAATAATATTATAATATTTAATATTATAATATTTTGGGGAAAAGGAAGAGGTGAAGAAAAACGATGTCCAAGGAATATTTAAAAATATATATCCTTAAAAAGACCCATTGAGCAGATTATAAAGGACTTAATATAAATTATTTAAATTAAAATATTTTAACCTATGATTAAAATTTTAATTTAAATAATCAAAAGGCACCAAGGTTTAATTTTTAAATTTGAATTAGAAATTCGAAAATCGAATGTGCCAACGTATTGAAGTGCAAAGGAAAATGTATAAATAAGGAAATATTTTTCATTTCCAAATCACCTATGCAATTTGAATACCTAAGTTGAAATATAATTTGTGTGTTGCATTGTTAAGGGAGAAGAGGTTTCGTGTGGTTTTTAATTAAAGGAGGCAGACATTGCTTGAAATCCGAGTGAAGTGCCAAATACATTACAAGGTGATAGGTAGTGCAAACGGTGGTCAAAGTCTTGGTAAGGTGCTCATGAATCAGAGGTTATGATTTTGAATCCCACGCATTTTGGTTTTGCAAAGGAGGAAGAAGGATTCTATTTTTACCAAAATCCATGTGGAGGTTTTAGTGAAAGGTCGTGGACTTAGGTTCACATGTGGGCATGTAGCCTAGGTGAAATCTTAGCCTTTGGCTAAGGCACTATGACGGCATTGGTCACGGGTTCGATTTTGGGTGCAATCAAAGACGTGTGCAATAACCCTTTTGTGATGTGGGCCAAATTTTATAAGGTATGCACATTTTATTTTAATTTTGTAAGGTTTGGAAGGCACAAATAATATAGAGGCCACGTGATAATTTTAAATGATATATGTGGAATGCATAGGGAGTCATAAGGATAATTGAAAAATATTTTATTTTTGTTTAGAGAAATAAATTAAAAAAAAATTGGAGTTTATAAGGAGTTAACAAAGGAACTTAATTTTTATATGTTGAATGTTATTTTGAGAAGTTTGGAGTTTATAAGGTGTTAACAAAGGAACTTGATTTTTATATGTTGAACGTTATTTTGAGAATTTTGGAGTTTATAAGGTGTTAACAAAGGAACTTGATTTTTATATGTTGAATATTATTTTGAGAAGTTTGGAGTTTATAAGGTGTTAACAAAGGAAAGTCATTTTTATGTATTGAATATTATTTTGAGAAGTTTGGATATTATAAGGTGTTAACAAAGGAACTTTGTTTTTATGTGTTGGATGTTATTTTAAGAGTATTGGAGATAATAAGGTGTATTTGAGACTTGATATTTCATTGTATTTCTTGAATGGTGAAATAATTATTGAGGAGAATATTTGTGTGGAGATTTTGAGATAGACTATTGCTATCTAACCTTGAAATTGGCAAGAAGATTTGTTGTGAGTAAAATAGATTTTGAAGACATATCTTCATCAAAAGGTATGGGCACATCATCCTTATGATTAAAATGTTGTTGGATTGAATATTGTGAAATGCAAAGGTGGAGCGAAAAGGATTGTTTGTTAAGCATTGTTGGAAATGTTTGAGTAAGTTTTCATATGCATGATTGGTGAATGATTAAGAGAATATTTGAGTTAGATATTGAGGATTATTTGAGTTAGGGCTTGAGACCCACATTCTGCATTTTGTTCGAGGAATATTGAAAACACTTGATTAGGGTTTGTAAGAAAGTTGTGTTTCATTGAGTGAATGATTGAGTGAAGTTGGTTGAGCATTGGTTTTGAGTGATATTGAAAGTGAATGTGCAAACATTAGAAATCAAATTTGTGAAAGCAACAGACTTAATGATTGAGTATAACATATTGAGTTTTTGATAGAGTACATCATTCTCTATATGTTCCAAAGGTTAAATAAATTCTGAATAGAATATGTCTAAATTGTTTCAAGTTAAAGGAATTACTTTGAAGATTAGACAAAACAATTGATAGCATTGTGTGCAAGATTTGAGATTGATTGAGCATATCTTGTGAGCTATTTTGAGCATGTGTTTGGATATATTTGAGTAAGATTTTGTAAAATCTTAAGGATAGTGTTGGGCAAGTCTTGATGAAGTCTTGTAGACAGATTTAAGGTAAGTCTTGGTGAAGACTTGAGAGCAGATTGAGAAAAATCTTGAGAGGACTTGTAGACAGATTTGAGGTAAGTCTTGGTGAATACTTGACAGCAGATTGAGCAAGTTCTTGAGAGGACTTGTAGATAGATTTGAGGTAAGTCTTGGTGAAGACTTGTAAGCAGATTGAGCAAGTTCTTGAGAGGATTTGTAGATATATTTGAGGCAATTCTTGGTGAAGACTTGAGAGCATATTGAGTAAGTTATTGAGAGGACTTATAGATAGATTTGAGGTAAGTCTTGGTGAAGAATTAAGAGCAGATTGAGCAAGTTCTTGAGAGGACTTGTAGGTAGATTTGAGGTAAGTATTTATGAAGACTTGTGAGCAGATTTGATTGATTGAATTGTTCAAGCTTTGTGTTAAGGCTTGGGGAAAATCTGAGCAGAATTAATTTGTGATTTTATCAAGCTTTGTGTTAAGGCTTGAATATGGATATGAGGTTATATTTTGGTGCATATTTGAGAGCAGATGTGTGCTAGACCTGAGACAGAGTTAGATCATATTTGTACTAGATCGAGGATAGTGTTTAGTGAATATTTGAGATAGATATTGAGGTAATTTGATAGTAATATTTGGAGGTGATAGAGCAGAGGATAGTAGTCTCTAGTGGATAGAGATCCATTAGCTAGGGTAGTGAGGACAGAGGTCTTATGAGTAAGGATAGAGGTCTTCTATGGAGAGAGATCCAAAAGCCAGTGTAGTGGGGGCAATAGTCTTCTAGAAGGTCATCATCTAGAGTAGAGGAGATTGGTATCTCCTGTGGATAGAGTTCCACAAACCAGATCAAGGGGAAATAGTTCTCCTATGGAGTGTGATCCATGAACCAACTAGGAATATAGAGTTCTTCTATAGAGAGAGATCCATGAACTAGTTGAGGAGAAAGAGTTCTCTTGAGTCAAGTTCCATGAACCAAAAAAGTGGAAAGAGTTCTCCTGTGGATAGAGATCTACAAAATATAGCATTAAGGGATTGGTGTCTCCTTTGGACAGAGGTCCATAAACATTGTAATAGGGAAGAGTTCCAAAGATATTTTTTGAGAAAATTTTAGTGAAATATTTTCTTCGTGGAGTAGCCCACATTGGGTGAACCATGTTAAATTGGTGTCTCTATTGTGTGTGATGATTTGTGCATTGCTTTGATTATTTTTGTTGATATTGCCATTGATTATATTGGATAATATTGTTTGAGAAAGAAAAGTAAAAGTTGATCTTATATTGTTCACCCCCCCTCTCAGTATAAGATTGTGTTCTTCATGGAATTCTTCATTCATGAGATGATTTGCTCAAGTAGAAGAACAACTAAATATGAAGAAGATACAGACATTATCCTTTTAAATAAAAATCACATCCTAAAAGGGTTGATCACCCTTGAAGTCTTATTTGATAACAGTGATAGGTCAACAGGCCATAAAATGAAAGTTGACAAGCATAGATATAGAGAAGCTCAAATGGGACCTGATAAGTCCATCAAAGTGGGAGTGAACACTATGGAAGAAGAACTGTACCAAATCATAATATTATGCAAGGAATTCCCAGACATCATAGCCTAGACTTATGGTGATCTCAAGGTCTACTCCAAAGAAAAAATCCAACATACAATCAAACTTGAAGAGTGCGCAAAGCTATTTCGATAGAAGCAACGATCGATGAACCCAAAGATCAAAGCTTGATGAAGCAAGAGCTATTAAAATTACTTGAAGCCAAGATTGTTTACCCAATAAAGCATTCAAATTGGGTAGCCAACCTAGTCCTGATTAGAAAAAGAATGGATATATCTATATGTGCATTGACTTCCACAACTTGAATAAGGCTTCATTGAAAGACCACTACCCTCTTCCATAGATCGACCAGATCTTGCACACAGTAGTAGGAGTAGAAAGGTTCTCACTCCTGGATGACTTCTTTGGATACAATCAGGTGTGGATTAAGGACGAAGATCAATTCAAGACTACATTCACAACCAAGTGGGGTATATTTACCTATCATAGGATTCCCTTCGGATTATTTAATGTTGGAGCAACCTTTCAAAGAGATATGGATGTAGATTTCGGAGAACTTGTCAACAAGATAATAGTGATATATCTAGAAAATATAATAGTGTTCTCCCATTGAAAAGAGGATCACATTGGAAATATTAGGAGCATGTTCAAAAATACAAAGATTTTGGCATCTCTCTAAACCCAAAGAAATCCATATTTGCTGTAGAAGGACTTTTATTGGGGCATGTCATTTCTAAGACTGGTCTAGCTATAGACCCTAACAGGTTAAAAGCACTGTTATAACTCCCTCTCCCCCCTAATAAAAAGGGTTTGTAGTCTTTCTTCGGACAAATCAACTTTGTGTGCCAATTCATAGCCAATTTTACACAAATTGTCAAACCCATGGCTGAGTTGTTGAAGAAAGATGTTAAGTTCAAGTGGACAAACACAAGGAAACATGATTTCTAGCAGATCAAGGAGCAAGTATCTCAAGCCCCCATCCTAGTAAACATAGACTACTCTAGGGGTTTCATCTTATATGTATAGGCGAACAAGAAAGCTACATTGCAGTGCTCACATAGAAAGGGGCTGACAATGAAGAAAGGCCCATGGGTTTCTTGAGTCAAACTATGCAAGAATATGAATAGAAGTATAACTTCATTGATAAATAGATCTATGCAATAATGAAGTCTTTGAAATAATTCAAGCATTTCCTTTCATAAAGCAGGACTATAGTTTATGTAGTTCACCCTGACGTTAGGAACTTCATCATACATGGGTAAATCGATGATAAAAGAGTTGGTTGGGTGTCCAAGATACAAGAATACAACATGGAAATACATCCAACCAAGTTGGTAAGAGGAAAAGCACTGTGCCAAGATCTCACCAAGCAAGCTTCATCAGAATACATAGCTTGCCAAACTCAAGAAGCAGACTCAGATGACAATCAACCTTCAGAACAGCTTGATTGGGCTAATGAATTAATCAGGTACTTCCAAACTGGGAAGTGCCCAACAGGTTTGAATGCTTCATAGAGAAGAAGGTACATGATCCAAGCTTTGAATTACACTTTGCTACTTGAGGGATTGTACAAAAAAAAATTGAACAAAGTGTTACATCAGTGCATAAAGGAAGATAAAAAATTGAAGATCTTGAAGGAATTACATGGAGGCTCATTAGGAGAACACTACTCAGGAAGAACCACTGCCTTAAAAATCATCAATACTAGATGTTACTAGAAAACAATCATCACAAACACTTTTATAGTAACAAGGAACTACGAGGAGTGCCAGAGATACATTGGGAGAAACATAAATGCTTTAATACCTCTAAAATCCATTCAGGTTGAAGAACATTTTCAACAATGGAGATTTGATTTTATTGGAATAATAGAACCCAACTCATTCACTAGGAACAAATACATCATGATAGCTATTGATTATTTCACTAAGTGGGTAGAAGCAATACCCACTAAAAAAGTAGACCAAGAGGTTGTGATGGAATTCGTGGAAAGTTTAATCACAAGATTTGGCACCCCATATGCATTGGTCACATATAATATCTCATATTTCATAGGCACTAAGATGATTTAATTTGCATTTAGATATGGCATTTACTTGAAAATATCCTCAAACTAATATCCATAGGGAAATTTATTAACTGAATCAACGAACAAAAACTTGCTTAGGATCTTGAAGCAAACTCTGAAGGATAATAAAAGGAGTTGGCACTCTCTGATAAACCAAGTATTGTGGGTTGATATAATAACCATAAATAAATATATCAACAAATATCCCTACTCTCTGGTCTACGACAAAGAAGCAGTTCTTCCAATACACATATTGGTGTCAGCTTTAAAACTACTCAATCAAACTAGCACAAAGGAGGCAGAACTAATGGAGAATTGGTTGATCCAACTCCTGCAGTTAGAAGAATAGAAGAAACAATCCTATGACCACTATCAAAAAACATATGGTCACCATAAAGAGATGGTTTGAAAAAAAGGCCACTCTGAGAAATTTCAAGGTGGGAAACTTAGTCCTGAGATGGAATGAAAAGAAGGCGAAACCTGGGAATCATCAAAAATTTGACGCATTCTAGGAAGGCTCCTTCAAAGTAATAGAAGAAAAATAGCAAAACTCTTTCCAGCTAAGAAATTAATAGGGTTAGATTCAACCCATCCCCATCAATGGCTTCCATCTGAAGTTGTACTATAAGTAAATAGTTTCTCCCTACCTTGTATGTATTTTATGTAAATATATATTTTCTTTTAAAAGGCCACTTCAGGGAAATTTATCGTGATGGCATGACATTTCAATGTCCAAAGGCCTCCTCAATACAAATTGTCATTATTTCACAATATTTCGGTAACCAAAGGCTACTTCAAGGAAATTTGTCGCGATGGCACAACATTTAGATGCCCAAAGGCCTCCTCAATGCAAATTTTCATTATTCCATGATATTTCGATGATTGATGACCACTTAAAGGAAATTTATTATGATGGCATGACATTTTGGTGCCCAATGGCCTCCTCAATGCAAATTGTCATGATTTTATGACATTTCTATGATCGAAGGCCACTTCAAGGAAATTTTTCACGATGGCACAACATTTCGATGCCCAAAGGCCTCCTCAATGTAAATTGTCATGATTTTGTGACATTTTGATGACCGATGGCCTCTTCAAGGAAATTTATTATGATGGTGTGACATTTTAGCATCCAAAGGCCTCCTTAATGCAAATTTTTGTGATTTCATGACATTTCAGTGATCGATGGCCACTTCAAGGAAATTTGTTGTGATGGCATGACATTTTGGTGCTCAAAGGCCTCCTCAATGCAAATTGTCATGATTTCATGACATTTCAACAACCGAAGGCTACTTCAAGGAAATTTATCACAATGGTGTGACATTTAGGTGCCTAAAGGTCTCCTCAATGCAAATTGTCATGATTTCATGACATTTCGATGACCGAAGGCTGCTTCAAGGAGATTTATCATGATGGCATGATATTTCGGCACCCAAAGGCCTCCTCAATGTAAATTATCATGATTTTATGATATTTTGGTGATATATGGCCACTTCAAGGAAATATTTCATGATGGCATGACATTTTGGTACCCAAAGACCTCCTTAATTCAAATTCATGATTTCGTGATATTTCAACGATCGATGGCCACTTCAAGGAAATTTATCATGATGGTAGACATTTTAGCACCCAAAGGCCTCCTCAATGTAAATTGTCATTATTTTATGACATTTTAGGGATCGATGGCCACTTCAAGGAAATTTTTCATGATGGTGCAACATTTCGGCACCAAAGGTCACCTCAGAACGACCATGCCTTTTGGCGAGAAAAGCAGTTTTCTTAAAATTTTAAAAGCCTCACTTTTTAAGGTACCGTTGTACCATCTTATTGGACAAGAGCAAGGTTACACCAATTTATTGGACTAGAGTAGAGGTGATGCAAATTTATTGGCCCAGGATAGCAGCGGAGCAATATCATTGGCCCTAGAAAAATGGTAATGCATGACAGTTGGCTTATTGAAGGTGGCACATGAACTAAAGTATCTGATAACATTCAAAATTAGTAGTGGGATGTATACCACCAACCATAGTTATTGCATGTCATCTTGGCATGTGCATGCATGTCCACTTATATCATGAAATTTTTATCACTCATTTATCCTCTGCATTATTTTCCTTCTGCTCGTTGCGCTCCTTGCTTTCTCAAAAAATCCTAAAAAACTCTGTTAAGCATGTTCTAGGCTAATTTTATGTCCAAATCATAGCAGGCAACCATGACAGCTTCTCCACCAACTACTACTAAATGGAAACGCAAGTCAACCAAGAATGAAAGCGATTTTGTGGATCCAAACATTCACATCATTGATACCAGGGTGACATGGAAGGATCCAGAGCATATTCAAAAATACATAGTGGCCAGGGTTACAAATAATATCATGCCATCATGCCCAAGCATGTTTTCCTACCATGCCCTGGTTTTTTGGTATGTCTGCAATTCCTCTCATATGACAAGGTTGAAGAGTAGGAATATTTGTACATAACTTTCAAGGAAAAATCAGACATAGATGAAGACTTGGAGGAAAGCATGGACCACCTATAACGAAGTCATACAGGAAAAGACAAACAACAAAAGGCTAAGAAAGCCCCATCAAGCAGTGCAATAGCTCCTATTCAAGGTGAAACAAAGAATCCACTCAAGAAGACACTCCAGAAGAATGATTGCTCAGAGCGAGAATCATTTTTGTGCTTGGTATCATTTCCCTTTTTTTCCCTTCTTTTTCTTAGTTGTTCTATTTACTTCTTTCCCCAATGGATAAAGGCTCTATATTCTAACATTCCACTGACAGAACTACCCTATGATGCACCAATAATACTGGTCAAAATTACCACATCCAAGAAAATAAGTAGTCTTCTCAATATTTCACTAAGTATAGAGAATAGTTGCGACAACATGACACTTTGAATACCAAGGTGGAGAGAAGGATCAAAATTCATGATGGCATGACATTTTGAAGGTAAAGGTAATCTAAGGAAAAATAGTCATGATAGCATGACATTTTGAAGCCAAGGGGCCAAACGAAGACCAAAATTCATGATGGTGCAACATTTTTGAAGACAAAGGTGAGCTAAGGGAAAATAGTTGCGACAGCGCTACATTTTGAAGCCAAGGGGCCAAACGAAGACCAAAAGTTGCAATGGCATGACATTTTGAAGATAAAGGTAAGCTAAGGGAAAATATTCGTGACAACATGGTATTTAAAGCCAAGGGGTCAAACGAATATCAAAAGTTGCGATGGCATGATATTTTGAAGACAAAGGCAAGCTAAGGGAAAATACTCACAATAGCGTGAAATTTTGAAGCCAAGGGGTCAAATGAAAACCAAAAGTCACGATGTCATGACATTTTGAAGATAAAGGTAATATAAGGGAAAATAGTTACAATAGTGCAACATTTTGAAGTCAAGGAGCCAAACGAAGACCAAAATCCATGATGGTGCAACACTATGAAGATAGCTGGACCACAATGCCTCTAATGAGGTAAAAGAATATTGATGTAACAAGAAGATCTCAACCACTTCTAGTTGAAGACTCCATGCTCTCCTAACTACTTCTTTACCAGAATGATCCTACAGGCATAATTTTATAACAACTTTCAATTTTTCTGTTATGTAAAACTCTTATATATAGGATGAACGACCTAAACACCAAGTCGGCTCTTAGGTGTTTACAAGGCTATGTATACAGACTTCTGAAAGCTAAAAAAATATCCTTCATTTTGGTTTTTGGCTCATTGTTTTTCTTGATCAAGTATGTATGGATTTTTAATTGCTATATAAGGTTAGGTTGAATGTAACTTGCTTTAATTTTTACTCTAAAATTCTGCTTCAAAGTTATACTAACTCTGAAATTAACTTTACCAATAAGCTTGCATATTGAATAGATTTACACTAGAAGCTTAGTTTCTCTGTTTTGATGGTTCTGATAGATGCTTCTCTATAAAAGGTTGTTCAAATTATTTTATTGTTATCTAATTTGTATCACTTAACACTTCTATAAATAGCTATATTTCCCTCTCTTTATTCATTTCCCCTCTCTCCATTTTCCTAAAAAGCAAGGAACCATCCTCCTCTGGAGATGGAACCAGGTAAACACCAGTTTTAGCCCGACCTTTCAATGTTGGTAAAGTCTTGGGCATAAACGTAACCAAAGGTAGATTTTGCACCAATAGAACTATGTATGTGTGTGATGCACTAATGACATGATTGTTGCAAAACTTTATTTTTATGTTTACATGTTAAAAACATAATGAATGAATCTAAGATGCAAAAAAAACCTAAGTGTAAGCACCACTGAGTGTATAGAAGTCATTAATCAAAATGTTAACCTTTTCATAAGAGTCATACATTTGAAGGTGAATTGTATGGAATAAAATGTAATATGACAAAATGTGAATGCTATATGGAGAATAGTGATATGCTACGAGGGAACAACAAGGTTTTCATGAGACTCAAACACCCTAGTTGACCCATAAAAATTTGTATATTGACTATACATGACTCTAACAGATAAAAATCTACTAAAAAGACCCAGATATTCAATATCCCTTGTGTGTACATAGTATGTTCATTAATATGACACATAAGATTACCCCATTTCTAGGTTGATGTTTATAACCCATTTTTGTAATGAGGATCACCCTATGGTCATAATTTATCTTGATTTTGTACTTGGTTGGACTCAACTACTCTGTAATGCAAGACCTCAAAAGCTAGCGAGTCCTTATGTGCCATGTATGAGCATAGTCCAATGCTAAGATATTCAAGCTTTGGGGAGTCATATTCTCAACCACTCGAATTAAGTCCTGATGATAATGAAACCCTATCCTTACTACTTGAAGCCTCATTATTATTATGTGTTTATAAATAAAGTTAGAGCTTTGGGGAATTGGATTCTCAACCACTCGAACCGAGTCCTGATGAGAATTTAGCCCTTATCCTTACTACTTGTTTCATGATTATTTTACTTTTGTGACAAGAATTAGAGCTTTGGGGAATAATATTATCAACCACTCGAATCGAGTCCTGATGAGAATGTTACCTTCATCCTTACTACTCTTTCTATCATTTTTGTAAGATTTTGCAAAGATGTATATTTGAAGTGGTGAAAACCACTATTTTTATTTTGATTTTGGATTGTACATAATAGGATAACAAAGGAAACATTTTTCTTAAGAGGCCATGACTACTTCATAGTTTCATCTTTCCTTGTGCTAAATCATTTTAAGATGTGAAAATATGTTTGGGATTTTGAGATATGCAAGGTACTATCAAAGCAATACCCTACCTTCAAAAATCAAGATAGCTTTCTACAAAATCTAAAAAGAAAACTAGGAATGGTTGAATGATCGAAAGACCCTA
This sequence comes from Wollemia nobilis, assembly GCA_028583015.1. Classification (NCBI taxonomy): domain Eukaryota; kingdom Viridiplantae; phylum Streptophyta; class Pinopsida; order Araucariales; family Araucariaceae; genus Wollemia; species Wollemia nobilis. Next base: position 14,721,364 of record JAQPPZ010002587.1, on the reverse strand, counting down.
CCGAACACCCTATAACAACTTACTGGGTGAGGGTAAATGGCACAAAACACCTTAGATGGGTAATGTGGATGGATATGATATATGGATGTGTGTGTTTTTTTGATGACCTTTTGGAAACTAAGAGGTGTGCATAAAATAGTCAATGATCGACTGAACATCATTGTTGATGGTCATACGGCACCCTATCTTACGAGGATCCCTTGATAACTAATAGATCACAAGAAAAAATAGAAATGATGACATGATAAAAGTTTGGATTAAGACTAATGATAATCATACAAATGTGGTGTTATGCCTAGTATGCAAGAACGAAAATAGTCTAATGCTAGTGCAATGAAATAATATGCCTAATGTAATTAATCAATGAAATGCAATGATGTGCAATGCATGATGATGTAAGCAATGCAATGTTTTTGTGATTTTTTATTTTGTATTGTTTTTGTTATTTTTATTATTTTTATTATTTTTTATGATGTTTTTGAATTTTGTTGATTTTTTTTTGTGGGGGAAGGTGCGATACCTTGAGCACCCCAAATTGTTTTATGTTTGTGATGCAATTTATGGGAACAGTGTGATACCATGAGTGTCCCTACTGCGGTTCTTATGGAAATCAAAATTATGATTGGACGGAGTGAGCAGACCATATATGGAAAAGGTCCTCCTATCGATAAGATCTTGGACCACATTTTTAAATAGAAAGCAATTGTTGATGTCATGGCCCTTCAGTCTGTGGTAAACATAGTAGTGATCTTCATTGTAAGACCTATTAGGCTTATTTGGGTCCATGGGTTTCATTTCTAGTAAGGTGATTGCTTGCACCTCATAGAGCCTCTAAAATATGGCTGAATAAGGTTTTGGAAGTGGTGTATAATTGTGATTTGGATGCTTGTTGTGCTTTTTTGGTTGTAGTTAATTCTGAAGTTGTAGGGGAGGTGGTTTAACCTGGGGTGTGGTTTGCTAATGACTCAATTGTAGCTCCATGTTTATGAGTCGAGTTAAAATTTGTTGTAGAATTAAAGTGTGTTGGAAACTCAATTGTAGCTTAATTTTATGTAGCTAATACAAGATATTTTGTAGACTAGTTGGAGGTGGCAGCTACTATTGTTGAGGGGGTTTTTGGATAGATGTTGATAAAATTTGGTGGTGACTAGTAGGTTATGGAGGTGGATTGGGTGTAGGTGCTAGAAGATAATTAAACATATGTGGATCAAAAGTCCTCAACATATGAGTAGATGTAGATGATTCATGATGATCTTGTCTAGTGGGTATGTCCACATGCTCATGTTTCTAATTCAGCTTAGAGTGTTCAACTGTGGTAGCTTGATTATCCCCATTTTCATGTAGTGTGTACACATGTTCTTGATTTTGTGGAGATGTCGGGTGAGATGGAGTAGGTGTGACTGGATTTGGTGGTGGTAGAACTTGTGGCATGGAGGGAATGTTGGATGGAGTTATAGATTATGTAGATCGATTTGGGTATTCTTGGTCCTTTGTCACAATATTGATCATCATTCCCATAAACTCTTGGTGAGGTGAACTAGCATGCACCTAATTCACCTACTTCTGTTGTTTTTCTTGATAGATAGTGTTGAGTGAATATTTTGTCCTGTTACAAAATGAACACGCAACTGGAGTCTTATACCAGAAGACTCTTTCTTGCAAAGAAATATGCTATTTTTCATTAATTTCTCCAAGCTTCTTGTAAACAGACCTATATATGCTTAAAACCACTTTTGATTTAATGCAAATAAATGACTGTATCCAGAATAGTTCAGATCCTGCAAGTAACTGTTAACAAGGGGCCTTTGTTGATTCACAGCAAACTCTGTAACCCTAATTTGTTGAAGTAACCAATCATGCAACAAAAGAAAGAAAATCCTTTTAAGTTCTGACATTAATGAAATTAACATGCGGTTTATTTTAGTGTTAATTGATTCATTTTATCTTTTATTTAATTGTTCTGCTATTTTAACATTAGCTTCTAAATGAGATTAAAATATATCAGAAACTGAATCAGAAATGTTCTTATTCGAATCAGCTGGAAAACCAAAGAAGGATGTTAATCTGGTTAGCAATCTCCTCCCTGCAAAACCCCAAGTTATGAGATGAAGCTCTAAAACAACTTGACCTAACAGACCTGTAATAAACACAGTCAAATTAAATCAGATGCTAGACTCTAAGGAAATAATGATTTGCATTGTTTTGTCATTCACCTATCGCAACCCGCATTACGGTGTAAACAAATAGATACAAAACAAAATAATGCAAAGGAAAGATATACAGTAAAACAGTAGTCTTAGCCTTCAATCTCCTTTTGGTTTCACACACAAAAGTTACTCTTGCCAAATAACTCCTTTATTCCACAAAATAATGCTTTTCAGTTTACAATTTCCAGCCCTGTATCAATCTACATTTTTGCTATTTAAAATTTCTGTTGCTGCTCTCGGTTGCTCTAGGACGCTTCGTTTCAGTTTCCAGGATGCTTCGTTTCAGCTTCCCGCCTTTTGGTGTTTTAACCCTTCGCTTGAATTTGCAACGCTTGATCTTCTCTACGGCCAGTAACTGTCGATCAGAAGCGTTACTCTGATCCTCATGCATTTTTGCCACGTGTTCAGCGCTCCCTGTAGTTTCATAACGGTTCCTCAAAAATCGTGACCAAAAATAGCATGTAGCCTTGCTCCTTTGGTTTCTCAGTGAAATCGTGACATGTCGCGATATCGCGACGCTTTCATCGTCCGTACGCTTCGTTTGCAATCCTGTCACGAAATCGCTACCGCTTTTGTTTTTCGTACACTTTGCCGAAACTTGTCGCGAAATCGTGACCATTTTCTTCATCCGTACACTTTTCCAAAACACGTTGCAAAATCGTGACCATTTTCATCATCCGTACACTTTGGCGAAACACGTCGCGAAATCGCTACCATTTCATTGCTTCGGCTTTGTTATCCACTTGCACCGTGAAAACGCGACACGTCACGATTTCACGACGCCTTTCAAGCTATGCACCTTTGTCTCAGCTTTGTCACGATTTCGTGACCATTTTCTACCTTGTGCCTCCTACCCGCTTTCAAGCCATGAAAATCAAACACGTCACGATTTCGCGACCATTTCGCCCCACCTGCTACCGATGACCATGTTGACCGCGATTTTGCGACACGTCGTGATTTCGCTACCATTTTTCCTTCTGCCTTCTCTCTCTCTCCTAGGCCGCGACGGAGCAACATGTCACGATTTCGCTACAATTTTTCATTCTTCATCAGCGACGGAGCGACATGTCGCGATATCGCGACACTTTTCTTTTTTTCAGCGACGGAGCGACATGTCGCGATATCGCGACACTTTTCTTTTTTCAGCGACGGAGCGACATGTCGCGATATCGCGACACTTTTCTTTTTTTCAGCAGCGACGGAGCGACATGTCGCGATATCGCGACACTTTTCTTTTTTTCAGCAGCGACGGAGCGACATGTCGCGATATCACGACACTTTCTACACTTGTGCATTTTGCCCCTTTTCTTCATTTTTAGCACCTGGATCACTGAGATTTTCTATGAAAACCTGCAAAAAAAAGTGGGTCCCCAATTTTGGGGTGTGTTGTGGATTAGCCACAACAAATGGCGACTCTGCTGTCAAATGCTCCAGAGCATTTTGTGAGAACCCAACTTGAAATATATGAGCTTAGATACAAGCGTTAGCACATAAAAGATAAACAAATACCGATAGATCAAAAGTACATGAAACATCAGAATCATTAGTATTAGCTCGGTGTGTGTTATTTGTTTTCATTCCTTATCGCTTGGACTTGATCAACATTTCATTGTCAGTTTTACATGCATGCATGTGTGAGATTGTAGATGATTTGTGAAACCTAATGAATATGCTTAGAGATTTTGCTTTTACAAATGCATAGACCTTCTAATATTATATACAAATATTCAAGATTGTCAAACCCTCTTAGGATCAACCATGTGTATAATGAATTGTTTTATTAGATCCCAAAGTTGGTTATGAGTCACTATTATCTTGAACCCATGTGTAAGTGAAAGTGAAATCAGAGCTTTGGGAAATCAGACTCCCAACCTGATCTAGATGGGAGTTTAGCCCTATTCTTACTACTCTGATTTGGAATTCATTACCTCACTTTGAGCAAAATGATTTAACCAATTATGGAAGAAATGGTCATGCTAGTCTAACCCTTTGAACAGTCAGTGGTCTTGTTTTTTAGACAAGACATGTTGTCATGCATGGGCATACCTAACCCCATAATCCATGACTTAACTTCCTTTCTTTGGACCTTGGGGATGACTACCCATCCTTTGCAGAGGACAAGTAGTACGATCCTTCCAATCCAATATAAAGATGAGATGGGAAACATTAATTTTACTTCTTGGATCTTGGGGATGACTACCCATCCTTTGCAGAGGACAAGTAGTACGATCCTTCCAATCCAAGTCTTAGATGAAAATAGAGAATATTAATTTTATTACTTGAACCTTGGGGATGACTACCCATCCTTTGCAGAGGACAAGTAGTACGATCCTTCCAATCCAAGTTTTATCATGAAATGAGACATAGGAGCTTTGGGGAATCAGATTCTCAACCTAGGCGAGATGAGAATTATGCCCTATCCTTACTACTCCATGTAGGTCAAATCAAAGCTTTGGGGAGTTGGATCCTCAACCTAAGTTCGATGAGGACTTAACCCTATCCTTACTACTCTGATTTTAGGCTTTAAGCTTAATGGAAGTGGTAAAAACCACTATTTTAAGGATCATGTTGCATAATAGGATAGACATGAAATATTCCTTTCGCTTGACCCTTTTCCTCCAAGCAAGGTTTTGATCATTTTGCCCAAGATCTTTTTTAATGTGTACAAACTGTGCTTGGTTCTAGATATCCTGGGGCTCAGTTTCCAACCTTAGGATTTTTCTTTATTTATGTTATAGTACAACCCTAAGAGGATTTAACACACTTTAATGATTTGTATCTGAAATGCACATGTAACTAAGATGGCATGAATATGCAAAGTGAGATGTACTATGAATGCATTGCCCTTTGAATTGCAGATGAAGTATTACCATAATTTGTAAAACTGACTACTTCATGCATCACAAGCCCCAAACGACATTATTTAACTGTTTGTGTTATATGTGGAGCTTTTACAACATAATTCCAATGCTTCATATTCTCCCAATCTTAGGCATATGTTTAACATTTCAAACTTTTATTCCCTTTTTTTTTTTTTATATAAGACAATCAAAAAAGTCAAATAAACACACCACCTAAATGTCCAACCTGCACACACAAAAGAACAAAGCACAACATTAATACAAAAACCTGAACACGTCAAAAACACACAACTTAAATATCCAATCTGCACACAAAAGAAACAAAGCACAGCATAATTACATATAATACAAAACCCAGCTGCCTCAAGCCTAGAAGTAGTGTTTCAAGTGCAACCCATTGACAGGTAATGCCAAATCCTTTCCATCCAAGGTTCTTAGTCTAAAACTGTTTTCCCCTAGGACTTCTGAAACTTGGTACGGACCCAACCATAAGTAGTCAAACTTATCATGATCCCCTTTCCTCTCATGTCTTTTGTCCCATAACAACACTAGATCTGATATTCTAAAGGCCTTGGCCCTAGACTTTTTGTCAAACCATCTCTTTACTACATCTTGGTGTTTACTAAAATGAAGCATAGCCTCATCCCTTTTTTCATCCAGATGCATTAATTGTGTTAGTCTAGACTCAAGTTTATCATCAGTTCCGCAATAATCTTTCATGAAATGCAGCGTTTGTAACCTGAGATTTGTAGGAAAAATGGGATCTTGTCCATAAACCAGATGGTAAGGAGATGTTCCTATTGCTTCTTTGACTCTGATTCTATCAGCCCAAAGAGCCAACTTAAGCTTGTTATGCCAGTCCCTCGGATTTCTTTCCAACAACTTTTTTATGACATTTAACAAATTCTTGTTAGATGATTCGGCCAATACATTACCCTACGGATAATAATTGGAAGAGAACTTTAAACTCACACCGTTGTCAAATGCCCAATTAGAAAATTCCAAAGAAGAAAAAGCTGAACCATTATCACTTACAATTGAGTTAGGCATCCCAAACCGAGTGACAATATTATCCTCTAGGAATTTAATAACAACCTCCGACGTAGCATTCTTGGTGGGGATAGCCTCAGTCCACCTTGTGCAATAATCCGTAGCTATCAGAATGTATTTGTGGGAATCGGATGAATTGGGACTGATAATCCCAACAAAATCCAGGCCCCATTGCGCAAAAGGTCTAGACTCAATTACGGATTGTAAAGGCATGGCAGCACCCCTGTCTCTATTGGCTGCAGTTTGACATATATGACATGACCTCACATGAGTATGGGCATCTTTGAATAGTCGAGGCCAATAATAACCGGCTCTGAGGATCTGATGGGCGGTGGCATTGGCGGACCCATGTCCTGTTCCATGTTTACCATGAAATTCCTCGAGAATCTGCACTGCCTCTTTTTGGTCAACACAACGAAGGTAAATACCTTCATGGTTTTTTTTGTATAACGTGTCGGATCTAATTAAGAAATTAGCAGACTTCAAGCGCAAGGCTCTTCGTCGAGTAGAATTCAAGTGCGGTGGACATTTACCATTTAAAAGAAAATACACCACATCTGTATACCACTCATCTTTGGTAATATCCGCGACTTCGTAATGTTGACATGAAATCGCGAGATCCTTTTTTGCTATTGCCTTAACCAACCCTTGTCCCCGCACTATCTTCATCGACTGAATCTCAAGATCAAACTCCTGCAAAGTTGAAACCCACTTACCACGTCTTTCACCTAATTCATTCTGTATGAACATGGCCTTGACTGCAGGATCCGGGACGATAGCAAAGACCCTACTGTGGACTATGTAATGCCTAAATTTTTTCACAGTCTTAACTAGAGCATACATTTGCTTGTCCAAAATGGAGTATCTCAGCTTTGCATCTTTGAGAGGACTACTCAGGAAGGCAATAGGATTTTCAACGCTGCCTTCCCTCTTTTGAGTTAAAACACTCGCAAAGGAGTGATCTGAAGCAAATGTGTAGATATAGAACGGCTTCGTATAATCGGGACTCACTAAAATCGGGGCTTTAGAAATCGCGTCCTTGATGTTTTTAAAAGCATCTCTATTTTCATCTGTCCACTTGATCTGGACCTCTTTCTTTAACATGTCGTTCAAAGGTTTTGCTATCTCTGCAAAATCTGCAATAAATTTTCTGACGAAATTGATCTTCCCGAAAAATGATCTCAACCCCTTCTTGTTGTTGGGACAAGGAATCTGCTGTATGGCTTCTATTCTCTCAGGGTCAATGGAAATTCCATCCTTAGATATTATATGCCCCAACAGTTTTCCTTCCATCACCCCAAAAATGCACTTCTTTGGGTTGAGAGAAATGCCATGTTCCCTGCATCTTTGAAAGACCTTCTTAAGATCCCTGACATGGTTTTCCCTGTTCTTAGAAAAGACAGGAATGTCATCTACATAGACGATGATGCACTTACCTATTAGTCCCTTAAAAGCAAAGTCCATAGCTCGTTGGAAGGTGGCACCTACGTTCAATAGTCCGAAAGGCATTCTCCTATATGCAAAGGTGCCCCACTTTGTGGTAAAAGCAGTTTTCATCCTATCACAAGGATGGATAAGAACCTGATTATATCCCGAATAACCATCCAGGAATGACATCATCTCCGACCCGTTTACCTTTTGGAGTATTTCATCAATGGTGGGTAATGGGTAGTTGTCCTTTTGGGAGGCTTTATTAAGATTTCTAAAATCGATACACAACCTTATTTCTCCACTCTTTTTCCTCACGGGGACCAGGTTAGCAACCCATGTGGAATGCCTAATAGGAAAGATGATCTTAGCTTCTAACAGTCGCTTCACCTCTTTCTCTATCAAGGGTTCTAATAATGGATTAACTCGCCTCTGTCTTTGCCTGAAGGGTTTGGAATCTGGCTTCAATGGAATCGTGTGCATTATGACATTCTGATCATAGGTTTTCAACTCCTTATAACTCCAAGCTATGCGATCTATGTATTCTTTTAATGCATTGGCGATGGAATCCTTCTCCTGTTTGGTACATGCTTTTGCTATAAATACTTCTCGAGGGTTTTCTGCACTTCCAATGTTAACCAAATCACAGGCTTCTCTGGGAGGTGGAACCTTTTTACCCTCTCTTGGTTGATATCCGATATCGAAAGTTTTTTCTAATGAAGCCATCTCATCTGGCATCTTATTGCATTTTCCAATAGCCTTTTCTTCCAAATCTTCCTCCTCTAGATCCCTTTCATCTTCATCTATAACCTGCTTTTCAAATATACCAAAATTAGTGACAAAATGGAATATGTGCCTGTCACTATCAAACACTTGGAAATTCGTGACATTATCTGGTATCGAGGGACAAGGGACCAGTTCTATGGAGAATTTCTTGCATTTCTTATGATCCACTGGTTTCAACATACTCGCGGCTACGGCTAGAGAGTCTGCCAGACGATTGCCTTTTCTAGAGATCAAAGATATGTTAAAGGCATCAAACTCATCCATTAAATCTCTAACCCTGGTTCTGTAAAGTCTGAGCCGCTTATCTTTACACACATATTGTCCCTTCACTTGTTTTACCACCAGTTCCAAATCACCCAGGACCTTGATATACTTAAATTTCTTTCGAAGGGCCAATTGAAGTCCGAGAATCAAGGCCTCATATTCTGCCATGTTGTTGGTGGCAGGGAACTGCAGTCTATATGCAACGAACATAGGCTCTTTATCCGAACATGACAATTCAACACCGGCTCCTGCTCCTTGTTTGGACCTGGATCCATCAAATCTTAAAGTCCAAATGTCCTGATGTCCTTTAGTAACGTTGCACCCAATCTTTTCATTTTGGGAACTTTCAGGTGTTTCTATGTCCAAACAATATGCTCCCAGCTCTAGCTCAATGTATTGGATCTCATTCGGTTTGTTGTATTCCGTGATCATCTCCTTGAGCCTAGGCTCACTATCAATCCGAATTTGGTTGGCCACTCCCCTCCACGGCAACCACATATGTGAAGAATCTGTCACAATGTAACCATTCAGGTTTTTACTCCAATCTCTTCCCAAAACCATGCCATACTTGATAGGAATGTCGAGGACCAATATGTCTATGTGATGTTGAACCCTGGGTTCTGAATTGACTTGAATAAGAACATCCCCCAATTCTCCCACTGCCTCCATGGTTGATCTATCCAGCTGCACCACCCTACTTCTAGAAGGTTTTGGTGTAAATCCCAATTTTTTATAGATTTCTAAGGGCATGATGGTAGCCGAGGCCCCTGAATCTATTAAACAATTGTGCAGGTTTTTACCTACAATTCTAATGGTTATCAAAAAAGGAGGTATATCTCATTTTTCCTTTTGTAAAACCAATCGGGACTCAGCACTTTTAGCTTCATGAACTTGGGCAGATGGATCTAATCCTTTTGGTGGACTTACTTCTTGGCCTAATAATCGGGACATGTCATACATTGAGACATTGGCCTTAGTTTTCTTCATGTCTTCTACCAAGTCATAAGTGGGTTTTTCTGGATTTGACATATTTTGCACCATCTTAGACTTTTCCACTTTGGATGGAGGAGGGGGATTGACATCTCCTTTGAAATCAGGAGGGAGTAATTGGTTGCTTGGAGGAGTAGAGGAAGTTTTGGGCTCCTTAGAACTCCTAGTGTAATACTTGTGATTTCCTTTCCCAAAACGTTTGTTGGCATGGACTTCCAATGTTTCTTCATCTTCGTTTCCAAAAAATTCCACATCCTCCTCTTCTTCACTTTCTTGGGAATGTATAACCTCAGTCAATATAGACTCATGCTTCCCGTGGCCACAGTGCATACAATCATTGTCACAAGGTCCCGATTCTCCAAAATCTTTCGAGACATCTGCCTGATTGGCTACGGGGTTGGGTACTCGCCCATTATTCGGTTGCGTGTTGTATGTTCCTTTTCCTCTATGGTTATGAGGCCGGTTATGACCCATGGCTTGGTCCACTTTTTTATTGACATTTCCCATCGTGACCAAAACTTTGGCCAAGGTTTCCTTCATGTTTTCTATGGCGGATTCGGACCCTTGTGGTTGAGGCACTGTAATTCCGGGTCCAGTTGTGTTTTCTGCATTAGCCACCTCTGGAATAGGTACAATGGCTTGGGTCTGGGCAGGTGGATTCCATCCTGGATTCACACTTTGAATAGCTTGGGTCTGGGCAGGAGGATTCCACCCTGGATTCACACTTTGAATAGGAGTGATTGTTGGATAGGTCGTTGGGCTTGGTGTGCTAATCGGAGCAAACCCCGGCAAGGTCAACAAATTGCTGCCCATGCCGAACCCAGGCAAACCCATCGGGCTATTTTGAATTAATCCCTGCGTTTGCACGGAGGCATTCGGATAACTGGGAAATGGCGCCACTTGGGTGGGTGTTTGAAAATTATTCATCATAGGAACCTGTGGTGCCATTAACTGGTTCATCATGGCAAATTGACTGTATGGACCATATTGTCCCATCCCAGTCAATTGAGACAATCCTGCTCCTGGAAGGTTCATCTGTTGCTCGAGAGTCATTGTTTCTGCATAGGCCAAAGGAAGCGTCGTAACCTGAGGGTTCCTTCTAGTCAACAAAGACGTTAAAGGATCCAAGGCTCCAAAATATAATTGCAAGGCGACTGCAGGATCTACCGCAAAGTGACGAGTCAGATTCGTGTATAGTTTTTGGAACCTCTGGTTAAATGTTCGTATGGGTTCATTAGGTAATCTTTTGCATGATACGAACAAATTGTAGATTATGGAGGGATCCAATAACATTCTAAACTGGCTAATGAAAGCGGTTTCTAATTGGGCCCATGAAGTGATGGACCCTGCTGGAAGATTTCGATACCATTCATTGGTCGTGGGGTCTAGACTAGCAGGGAAAATTTGGCAAGCAACATCCTCGTGAGTAACCCCTTGCCTAAACATGTAATCTTTGTAGATTTGAACATGATCTTCTACTGTTGTGGGACCATCGTGCAAGAATTTGGGTAATCCCCTTTCAATGTTTCTAGGCAGGTCATGGACTGCCCCTGGAATATCTAAAGGGGAACTTTGTGCACCGTACCAGAGGGCAGGTGGCTGTTGTTGTTGTTGTTGTTGTTGTTGTTGTTGTTGGGCCATATTATTCAAAGGTGTTAACCCTATGGGAACAATTGGAACGCTTGGAACTATGGAGACAGATATCACGGGTGTTACTGTCGCACTTGAACTTAAAGGTTCAGGCCCACTGGATGTACTTGAGTCTAAAGCAATCCCTAACTCAAGTATACTGGGTGGTATTTCAATTTCTAATGCTTTGTTTTTCGGCCTCCTAGCAGTGGGAGAAAGGCTTTGGAAAATAGTTTCCCCTGTGGTTTTGGACCTAGTAGCAATGTACTCAGGTTGGGCCAGCTTGGAAACTCTAAAACCCAAAAGACTCCTCTCAACTTGCTTGCAAAATACAGTATCCAACTGTTATACCTGCAAGCACAATAAGTGGAAACAAAACTACCCACATTAATTGTTAGAACAAATCAAAAATCACAAAGCAATAAAGAAGGCCCTCCTTCTAGCGCCAAAATGTTGAGTGAATATTTTGTCCTGTTACAAAATGAACACGCAACTGGAGTCTTATACCAGAAGACTCTTTCTTGCAAAGAAATATGCTATTTTTCATTAATTTCTCCAAGCTTCTTGTAAACAGACCTATATATGCTTAAAACCACTTTTGATTTAATGCAAATAAATGACTGTATCCATAATAGTTCAGATCCTGCAAGTAACTGTTAACAAGGGGCCTTTGTTGATTCACAACAAACTCTGTAACCCTAATTTGTTGAAGTAACCAATCATGCAACAAAAGAAAGAAAATCCTTTTAAGTTCTGACATTAATGAAATTAACATGCGGTTTATTTTAGTGTTAATTGATTCATTTTATCTTTTATTTAATTGTTCTGCTATTTTAACATTAGCTTCTAAATGAGATTAAAATATATCAAAAACTGAATCAGAAATGTTCTTATTCGAATCAGCTGGAAAACCAAAGAAGGATGTTAATCTGGTTAGCAATCTCCTCCCTACAAAACCCCAAGTTATGAGATGAAGCTCTAAAACAACCTGACCTAACAGACCTGTAATAAACACAGTCAAATTAAATCAGATGCTAGACTCTAAGGAAATAATGATTTGCATTGTTTTGTCATTCACCTATCGCAACCCGCATTACGGTGTAAACAAATAGATACAAAACAAAATAATGCAAAGGAAAGATATACAGTAAAACAGTAGTCTTAGCCTTCAATCTCCTTTTGGTTTCACACACAAAAGTTACTCTTGCCAAATAACTCCTTTATTCCACAAAATAATGCTTTTCAGTTTACAATTTCCAGCCCTGTATCAATCTACATTTCTGCTATTTAAACTTTTAGTTGCTTCTCTCGGTTGCTCTGGGACGCTTCGTTTTAGTTTCCAGGATGCTTCGTTTCAGCTTCCCGCCTTTTGGTGTTTTAACCCTTCGCTTGAATTTGCAACGCTTGATCTTCTCTACGGCCAGTAACTGTCGATCAGAAGCGTTACTCTGATCCTCATGCATTTTTGCCACGTGTTCAGCGCTCCCTGTAGTTTCGTAACGGTTCCTCAAAAATCGTGACCAAAAATAGCATGTAGCCTTGCTCCTTTGGTTTCTCAGCGAAAACGTGACATGTCGCGAAATCGTGACATGTCACGATATCGCGACGCTTTCATCATCCGTACGCTTCGTTTGCAATCCTGTCATGAAATCGCTACCGCTTTTGTTCTCCGTACGCCTTGCCGAAACCTGTCGTGAAATCGTGACCATTTCCTGCTTCGGGCGTGGTCTTCATTTTCTGTCACGATTTCGTGACGTCTTCTTTGTTCCGTACACTTTGCCAAAACATGTCGCGAAATCGCGACCATTTTCTTCATCCGTACACTTTGGCAAAACACGTCGCGAAATCGCGACCATTTTAATCATCCGTACACTTTGGCGAAACACGTCACGAAATCGCTACCATTTCGCTGCTTCGGCTTTGTTATCCACTTGCATCGCGAAAACGCGACACGTCGCGATTTCGCGACGCCTTTCAAGCTATGCACCTTTGTCTCAGCTTTGTCGCGATTTCGTGACCATTTTCTACCTTGTGCCTTCTGCCCGCTTTCAAGCCGTGAAAATCAAACACGTCACGATTTCACGACGTTTCCACCCACCTGCTGCCGTTGACCATGTTGACCACGATTTTGCGACACGTCACGATTTCGCTACAGTTTTTCCTTCTGCCTTTCTCTCTCCTCTCTGGGCCGCGACGGAGCAACATGTCGCGATTTCGCTACAATTTTTCATTCTTCATCAGCGACGGAGCGACATGTCGCGATATCGCGACACTTTTCTTTTTTCAGCAGCGACGGAGCGACATGTCGCGATATCGTGACACTTTTCTTTTTTCAGCGACGGAGCGACATGTCGCGATATCGTGACACTTTTCTTTTTTTTTAGCAGGGACGGAGCGACATGTCGCGATATCGCGACACTTTCTACACTTGTGCATTTTGCCCCTTTTCTTCATTTTTAGCACCTGGATCACTGAGATTTTCTATGAAAACCTGCAAAAAAAAGTGGGTCCCCAATTTTGGGGTGTGTTGTGGATTAGCCACAACAGATAGGTGTTGTGTTTGTTTTATGTGTTGGCAAGGGGTATTTGAAGACTCCTATTTGTTGGTTTTTTGGGGCAAGAGGATTATCAATCTAAATCTCTTACCTCTCAATCATATCTTGTACTAGATTCTTAAAGGGATAACATGTCTAGATGTCATGCCCTCTTTGGTGATGGTATGCACAGTATAGATCTTCCTTATGCCCCTTTGATTTAGGTTTATTAGGGTCTATTGGATGGACCTCAGGAATATTGATTACTCACACCTCATATAATTGATTGAAAATCGATGCTAAAATTTTCAATAAAGGAGTATATTACCATGGTGGCTGGCATTGTTGGCCTTGTATTTGGTTTTTTGTGTATGATACTGGACCAATGGAGGTTGAGCTTGGTAATTAGGTTGAGCTTGTGGTTGCAATGGCATGGTTTGGTTTGAGGATCCATGGATACTCAAAACAACTTGATTCATTGGAGCCACCCTTTGTTGCGTGTTGCCACCTTTAGTATTCTTGTTTAGCTATTCCTTTTTGTGGAGCTTAATATCACCCTCTTGGACCTTAATATCCTCGATGACCTTGGCCTTTGTTAAGGCCTCCTCGAATTTTTGGTACTCCTGAAGTTGTAGCAAAAGCAAGATTTGCTTTGAACAACTCCTAGTGAACATTCGAGTAAGATCTATAATGGGTAAGGTGAAGGGTAATTTTAACATAATATTTCTCCACCTGTTACCATATTCCATGACTAGCTCATCATCAAATTGACGAAGGCTAGACAAGTTAGTCAAGTTTACCTTTTTCCTAATGCTAAAGGTAAAACATTCCAAAAATACATCTGCTAATTGCTCAAAGGTGTATATGCTATGGCATGGTAGATGGTTATACCATTCTAAAGCACCCCCAGCCAATGTTATAAGGAATGTCCTTAACATCAAGGAGTCATTATCTTGAATATGAAAGCACATATTGATGAAGCTTATCACGTGCTCTTGCATGTCTTTGTCACCTTCAAATTTTTTGAGTTTAGGCATCTCAAAATGCAGTGGGTATGGTGGTGATGGCATTGATGGATGTAGAGGCTAATTGCTAAGCTACCTAAGGGTGGGTTTTTGATAACCCAAGCCTTGAGCTTGTTTCTCTAATGAATTTATCTGATCAATTAGCACTTTGTATGCCTCTGGCAAAATGATATGATCTACTCGTCATCACCCTTGATTAGATAGAGGGGTTGATTTTGATGTTGAGGTGGGTGATAAGTATGATCATTAGGCACCTCATCATAAATGGATTTAGGGTAGGTATCAACTTGTTCCTGATGTTCCTATTGGGGTTCTTCATATAATTCCTCCTATTGATCTTGGTATCGTTGAGGAGTATATTTTTGATGATAATCAAGTAGCAGCCTATGATGTTGAACGTATTTTTGGTGCGATCAAGAGGGAAGGTTTTGATACTGTATTGGGTGCCTTATGCATTGTTGCATTCTATGGGTGCTAGGTGTAGGCACCATTTCATGCAATGCCTTTTGTAATTTCTCTTGTTGTATCCTTTGTTGATACAACCTTTGTAGGTGTACCCATTGTGGGTCCACCCATTGTTGATTTAATTATTGTTGGTCCAACCAAAGTTGATCCAACTATTGTTGTCTATTAAGATTTGGCCTAGGCACCTGATGAGTATGATTTAGTTTCTCAATTATATAGGGCCTATTTACCCTCATATCCATAATACGAATGGGCTTGTCTTGTCTTTCATCCCTAGTATGATTTAGGATCTATTTTCCATGATCCCTAAAGGTTGTATTGACCTGATATTTTGGTTTATAAATGAGATTTTTATATTCAGGTGATGTAGAGGTGCAACGTTCTTGAATGAATGATATCTCTTGAAACATATTAGGGTTTGGATTACCCTCATCTATAACAAATGTGAGAGCCGACATAGGTTATCTATGAGGATGATGGTTAACACATGTATCCTCTTGGTCATGTTCTTGATGTATGGATAGATGCTTAGTTGGAGTGTCTTGATAGCAATCATCTTGGTATGAGATGTACTCTTGTGTTGCTTCTAATGGTTCTTTATGGCGAGCCAATACATGAATGCACGACACTACCCTACTAGGCCCCTCAGTAGGAAAATGGTTCTTTTGTAGAAATCCAACAAGGTGTCTAGGTCAAGAAAGTCTCCTTTAGGACCTATGGGTGCTTCCCTAATAGGGATTTCTTGGAGGTCAGATTCCCTATATAAAGGATTCACATGACGACTTGTACTAGGGTGCCAATCAGGAATGGCAAGATCCTCTAGACTATATCAAAGATGTTCCATGTCTCCTTGTGGATGTTTAGTAGTACTAGCTCTTGATTGAGCCTGACTATGTGTTGTTACCATATTTCTAAACTATGCAAGCAATAAATGAACAAAGAAGCAAGAAAATAATATTTTTATTTTTGGTTTTTATGGATTTTTTTTTTTTTTTTTGTGTTTTTATTTTTAGGTCTTATTTTTATGGGTTGCTATGGCTTATAGGAAGCTAATATGTGATGTGATTTGAATACCCATGTTGCAATATTGTTATCAATCGTTGGTGATGAAATCCAACTAGTCGATGTTATATATACCTCATGAATGTGTGTGTAGGTTCCTTTTAATTTTTGCAAAAATAAAATCAAACAAAAATTGATGATCTTTCACTAATACAAATTTTAAAACCCTAGAATGCAATATTTTCTAGATAATGATTAGCCTTTTAGCAGGCAACAACACAAGCAAACCAAAAAATTTCTATAAATGGACCGTCTCTCCCTGATATGGTTACTTTCTAATTGACTAAAATAATAATAATAATAGCTTTTCAAAGTATGCTATAAATAGATGTTTTTCTACCTTTCTTTACAAAAATTAGAAAGAAAATGATAGAAAGCTAACCTTGAAAGCCTAAGTTTGATGTCAAAATGTAGACTTGTTGTTGTTCAACTTTTGATCAATGAGTTGTATGGTGGTGCAGTTTAATACTCCTTCCTTAGGGTTTGAATTTTTTTTTTCCATCCATACGATCGTACAATCTACAATCAGATAAATAAACAACAATTAACAATGTAATAAAAAATAGGGATTATGATCCCACCATGATCGCCATATGATAGCAAGAAAATCGTAGATCCATACAATGAAAATAAGTGAAAGATAACAATTGCAACAACAATGATAAAAATAGTATATAAATATGGTGTCCTTTTATTAATGATATTTGTTCTTTCCAAAGAGGTTACAATGAGATCCCCTCTAAGGGGATTTGCTACCAATTCGATACAATGAATTACAACATAGAAATATGGGTGCACTTCACAAGATCTTCCTTGCTAACGCGATGTAAAGGCAAATTTTTTGTGACTGTGGCTTTGAGAAGTTCATTTGTGGTCTTCATGAACCTGTAATCTACACACATATTAAATGAAGAAGCCCAATGAGATTGGACCCATATTAAATGAAGTGAATACTGAAATAAAACTAAATCAAATGCATGAACATAAATATAAACTACTATATAAAATAGGAAAAAACAAACTTGAAGCTATTGTAATAAGAAAAATAGAAAAATCGGATCTCTTCTAGAGGTCATCTCAAGGTAGTATGGTTTTACTTGTGGGCCATCTCGGGTCAAGACAACCGTTGTCCTGTAACTGTGTTTCTTGTGATCGAGTTGGGGAAACGTTTGGGTTCGATCTAGGATTTTGTTGGTGGATTGGTGTGCTATGAGAGCGGATTAGTGGATCGGATCGGTCACCGAAGTAGAAGTGTTCAATTTGCATGGAAGGTGGAATCACGACCTTCAATCCTTGTAGTAATCCAGTGGTATGACCTTCAGCAATGGGAGAGATTTTAGGGATTGAGAATGGCAACACTTCATTGCTCAGGATTGGTATGGATTTTGATAGCACTTCATTGCACAAAATCACGAGTTGAGGACTAAATTTGGTAGCACTTTGTTGTGCAAATTCAAAGGTGAGTAACCTTTAAAATTGAGGGGTGAGTGTTAATTTATAGACTTCTTAGAAAGAAGCTAAAAATGACGAAAGCACCCTACATGCAAAAATAAAAATGCAATTCGCATTAATAAAAGTGAATGTTTATCTTTAAAATTTCATGAGATTGTTCTTTGCATGTGTTTTTCCTATTTTGGCCCATGCGGGGCATTTAATGCCTTTCTTGAGATCATGTGCGGGGTTAACTGGTAGTATCAGCTACCAGTTACATGCCCTTTTATTTTTAAGCTTGTTTTTAGTGATCATCTCAAGGTGAGACAACCATGGTTTAGCAATCATCTCAAGGTGAGACAACCATGGTTTAGCAGTCATCTCAAGGTGAGACGACCATGGTTGGCGACCATCTCAGGGTGAGATGACCATGGTTTATGGGGAACTATACCCATTTAAGTGGTGAGAACCATTGTTTTAGCCCTAAGGCTAGGTGAATTAGATGGTCTAAAAGGAGTCCATTCAGATAGTCTCCTCAATATGACTTGTTTTAGGTGTCTACACCTTCGACCTCTATTCAAATTCCAAAGTCTCCATCTTTAAGTTGTTTAGTTGTATATATAATTTGAAACTATATAAACTTGGTTTTATTTTATTCACAAAATTTTAACTTTTAGTTTGTAATATAAAACTTCATTCTAACCCCTTATTCCAAACCTTTAAATAAATTTTATTATAGTTTACTAATTACTTTTATATTTAGATAACATACAAATTTTCTTATTATAAAATAAAAAGTAGTTGAACATATCATCTTTAAACAGTTTTATTTTACTTATTCTATCTTAATATTTTTAAGAAACATTAAATTTAATAATATGAAAAAATATTAAATATGACCTAAAAAGTAAAGTGTCACACTCAACGTGTATTTAGTTTTTTTAAGAAACAAAAAATTATTCAGTGTACATTTTTTTTAAGTATTTTAACCTAGAACTCCTATTTAAAATTTCAAAAAAATAAACCTTAAACCTATTTAAATTATAACCATAAAAAAAATCTACATCTTAATATAAAAAAAAAATCAAATAAAATAATTAATATAACCCATAAGTTAAAACTGATTAACTTAAACAAAGCCCTCTTTTGTGCTGGTCTCATTTTAGAGTTTAAATTAATTTGTTAACAATCCACTTGTATCAACATTATAACTAGGCAAACCTAAAAACTTTTAGTAGTTAAAGTTATCAATTTTTTACTATCTTAATTATTTTTAATTCTCTTTATTTTATAAAATAAGATTTTTGTATAATTAAATATTAAATAATTTTTTTGGTTTAAAAATATTAATTAAATAATTTAAAAATTAATAATAATATTATATATATATATATTGATATACAAGATTTTTTATATCTGGTTTATCTTCATAATTATTTATTTCGATAAGGGGATTAAAAGGACTCTAGAATGAAACTGTTAATTTTACGCTGACAAACACTCAATGAAAAACCAATCAATCTACAACCTTTATCCTAAAACAATAATGCCAAACCTCCCATGTTAATCACAATAATCCTTTTATTTTTGTGGATGCTGATCCTTTTTCACCACAAGAAAATAATCCAAAGGAGGCTTAGCGAGTACAGGGATAAACAGGTGGATTACATACTGGCACGGTGATTTAGAATGTAATTATATAGTTACGGGATACGAAGAGTTTTATGATGAGTTTATGAGTGAAGAAGAGAAATATGAATGGTCCAGAGATAAGTTGCGGGAAATAGGGGTAGTCACCCTTGAAGACGTGAAGGAGTACGAGGCCATGCAGGAGTTCGGAGAGGTTACAGAGAACTACATCCTCTGCGCGTCGTATGCATTATTTAAAATGCATAAATGAAAGGGATGAGCCGCGACGGATGATTGATACGAGTAGAATGTTGTTGAGCTACTTTGGTTATTTGATGGTGTCATGGCCGGAGATTTTGCCCGTTCACCCGGCCATTGCATAGATGAAATACGAAGAGCTTTACTCCGAGATTTCCGGGCTTGTAAACAAAAGGAAGAAAAATGCTACGGAAGAAGAATTGTGGGCAATGTTGAGAGAATGGCAAGGCAAAAGCACTGTGGGCATTGCAGCAGCAAAAGTAGCACGCCAACTCCTGACAGAATCGACAGAAGATCCGCGGTCCAAAATAGTTAATTTCTGGCTAGGGCTGTTTGTGTATTGTGGGTTCTATTTCAAAGCAGAAGTGCATGCAGAGCGGATGACGGGTGGAGGGGAAGTGCTAACGCAGCAGTGGATGATGTTGGGTCACATGGGGATTGGAGAACGATCCGACTCTGCTGTAGCAGACAGGGGACCCGAGTGGCAAAAGGAGCATTACGTTTATTAGGAGAAGAGGCATAATTTAAAACAATTGTACAAAGAGAATGAAAGTGACTAGGTAATAGCAATTCCAAAACATATAAGGTTTTGAAAGGAAACAGTAACTTTTTATAAAGAGGAGGAGGTTGGGAGAAGAGATCCAACTGAAATATAGTTGAAAAAACGTCTCCTCCTCGTAGGATAGTAGAAAAACCCTCATAGTTATACATAAATTTGAAAAGGGTTTTTCCACACAGGAAAAAATTTTATATTTTTAGAAGGCCCGAATAAAAAATGAAGTAATACAGTGTAAGGCTATCCATAAACGAAACAGAACCATCCGCAAATGAATCAGGACCACTTGTAAACCAACATAGGACCATCCGTGAAACAACACAAAGCCATCTGCAAAACAACATTGGACCATCTGTAAAAGTCTCCTTGAGAAAATAATATATATATATATATATATATATATATATATATATATATATATATATATATATATAAGTTTTCATGCCTAGGGAAAGACAGCGTTTCGGAAGGCCCGAAAGAAGATCCACATAAGGTCATTCGTCGACCTGGTAAAGAAGAAGCCTCCGAAGCAAGAAGAATATCAGGCAAAGCACAATGTCATGAGGTCCTCCGTTGCAGTGAACAATCAAAGCATGGTCCCCCATCATGACTAGAGAGAGATGCAACACCTCAGGATCTTCTTGGAAATCCACAGGAAAGCAGGAGATCCACCAGAAAATAGGATATCTACTTGGAAATCCACAAGAAAGGAGGAGATTTGCCTAAAAATCCATAGGAAGAGCCAAGGAGGGAGCAATAATTTGAAAAGGTGACCTCCTACCCAAAGCGGGAGGTCTCTTGCTCCCACACCTCCTTAACTCGCTACGGATTCGCCAAAAAAATAGGAGATCTGCCTAAAAACCCACAAAAAGGTAGATCTACCTGAAAATCCATAGGAAGAGCCTAGGAGGAAGCAAAATTTTGAAAAGGTGACCTCCCGCCCACAACCAGAGATATCTTACTCTACACCATTCATAATAATTTTTAGAACATATAATCATACTTGATATATATAATTGTATGACATTTAGATTTAAGTTTTTTATTAAAAGTTTAATATTTCATTATTTAAGTTATTTGGTGATTTAAATTTACATACTAATAAATATAAAGTCTATAAATATTTAATGTATTTTTTTATGTTTTTTAAAATAAAATAAGTATTAATTTTAAAATTTATATTAAATAAATTTATCATTTTAAATGATTGGTCAATAATATGATATAAAAAGAGTGGGTATGTATAATTATAATATTTTTTTAAGTTATATTTTTTTTTTTTATTATTGAGTAAATACTACTTATACATATCTGTAGTGGGGATTGAACCCGGGTCACATCACTAATAATGCAAGTGGCGTCCTTGTCCGTAGACCACATCAAGTAAGTTATGCTTGACTTCTATAGGAAGCCAATTCCACCAAAAATATCAAAATATTACATTTTATTTTAAGTCAATTAAACCATATCTAACTTCTCATTTTATCATAGATATTTTTCATTTCCCTTTCTATCAAATATATTCTTAATCTTCCTCAAAGTGTTGTGTTTCCGTAATCAGTTTAGTTGACATCATCTTTCATTGACAAATAATATCTCACTTGGTTAGTTAACTTTTAAAATATGAATTTCATAAGACAAAGATCAATAAATTATCTATTATCCAATTTCTTTCTTTGTGGATATGGCATTCTTATTTCTAAGGTATTACCTCCAAGATGATGAACATAAGTAATAAAATTATTCTTCTCTAATTCCCACATTTATTTTTGTTGACAACATTCCCTTGACTGAAATATATTTCCATCTTCTTTCAATTACAATTTTAATACATACAAGAAGTGTCCTAGCCTATACATAGTTGTTTTTTTAATAGGTTGAAAGTTGAGGGCACATCCAGGGCCACCCTCCTTGTGAATTAAATTTGGGTATCCACTAGGAGAGCCAAATACCTTTTGCCATTGCGGTGTCCCTCTTGGAACATGTATATATAGTTGTTAGTTGAAGTTCCATATTATTTTGAGTCGGTGACAAGATTTTTTCCTTTATTATTTTGAAAAATACTACCTCCACCTACTTTTCCCAAATTTTATTTGGAAGCACTATCAAAATTAATTTTGATAAACCTTGTTCCGCATATATTCATTTTATCATAGGTCAAAGCAAATCTTTTGTCTTAATGTCATTGTCCCAAATAATTCTTCCATATATTCAAATCATGTAACCAAGTGGCTAACACTTCTTTTTCTACACTTTCAATGATGAGCACCATATTTATAAACATTTTGCGAGAGGCAATAATATAGTTCCAAACTTTGGCATGGTTGTGAGATTTACTTTTCAAATTTCTATTATTCCTTCCAAGTCATAAATTCCAATAAATAATGGAAAGATTAATCCTCCAAATAATACATAATGCTTTAGCTTTGAAATAATTAATCAACATTTCATCAACTATTTCAATGTTAATGAAGCTACCAATAATAGATGATGAACATAAGTAAATATTTTTAAGATATTGCCTCCAATAATAGATGATGAACATAAGTAATAAAATTATTCTTCTGTAATTCCTACATCCATTTTTGTTAATAACATCCTCCTCAGCGGAAATATATTTCCATCTTCTTTCAATTACAATTTTAATACATACAAGAAGTGCCCTAGCCTATACATAGTTGTTTTTTCAATAGGTTGAAAGTTAGGGCACATCAAGGACCACTCTCCTTGTGAATTGAACTTGGGTCTCCACTAGGAGAGCCAAATACATTTTGCCATTGGGATGTCCCTGTCAGGACATCTATACATAGTTGTTAATTGAAGTTATATATGATTTTGAGTAAGTGATAAGAATTTTAACTTTATTATTTTGAAAAATACTACCTCCACCTATTTTTCCCAAATTTTCTTTGGAAGCACCATCAATATTAATTTTAATAAAACCAATTTTTTGCATATATTCATTTTATCATAGGTCAAAGCAAATTCTTTGTTTTAATGTCATTATCCCAAATGATTCTTCCATATATATTCAAATCATGTAACCAAGTGGCTAACACGTATTTTTCTACACTTGAGACTTCCCATGATAAGCATCATATCTAAAAACATTTTGCAAGAGGTAATAATACAATCCCAAACTTTGGCATGATTTTGAGATTTATTTTTCAAATTTCTATTATTCCTTCCAAGCCATAAATTCCAATAAATAATGGAAATACTAATACTCCACATAATACATAATGCTTTAGCTTTGAAATCATTTCATCAACTATTTCAATGTCAATGAAGCTACCCAATATATTTTCATATGTTTAAAAAAATAACCCTAAATTATGTAAGCAAAGGGACAATGAAGAAGTAAATGGTTTGATATTTTTAAATTCTTAACACACAAGGCACATCTAAAAGGTCCATGATATCCTCTTCCTCATAGACTCTTTTATAAGAATCTTACTTTGAACTGCAAACTAAAGGAATGTTAAGGCCTTAGGGAGGGCCTCCACTGACCAAACATTATTCCAAGGGAAATATTTAGGATTAGGATATTTCAATTACTCTAAATCCTTGTATATGAACTTGATCGAGAATCCACCATCATTTGATAGATTGCAAACCAACTCATCCTTTTATGCAAAAATAAACAAATAAAATTCTTGAAGCATCTTTTGAAGCTCATACGTAATTTTTTTGAGTTGTCCTTCAACTAGTTTACTAATAGAAACCCATGATATGGAGTTGTTGCTTACATTAATATAATCTTTGATGTTTAGACTTTACAAGATAGACATGTCTGAGCTAATGGTTGTCATTTTGAATAAAAATAAGAGGATAAGGCTTCAACCAAACATCAAACCAAAATTTGGCATATTTTCCCTCACTGACTGATCATATAATATTTTTCTTGATCAATTTCAAACTATCTATTATGAAGTTCCATGTTGGCAATACTTTGGGTAATGTTTTTTTCCTAAATAATTTCATTCCACTATGAGAACCTATATGTTTTTGAAGTAACATTTTTTTCCAACACTTTCCTTAATCATTAAACAATCTTCACGCATGTTTTACCTCGAAGGTCAAACTCATAAGTCTACAATCCAATAAGTGTGTCCCTCTAATATTCTTTCCTTTACAAACCCTATTCCACTTGTAAAGAGGAAACCTAAATTTTTTTCTCACATCCTTTTCAAAGAAAGTCTCTTTGAATTTTATCATTTTTTTATGTTATACCTACTTGCAATTTTGAAAGTGACATCATATAAATAGGTATGAATTGCAATGTACTCTCTATAAGTTATAGCCTTCTCACCATGGTTAAGAACTTACCTTCTATCCACACAAAATACCTGAAGATCCTTTTTATTTTATTTATGAGACAAAGGAATACCTAGGTAGGATGATGGAATATTTTCAATTTTAAATCCTAAAATATCCACAATAATTCATTGTAAATCTAAGGTAGTGTTAATGAAAATATATGATCAACAAATTAGAGATGTGATTCGAAGGGAATATTTTCTACAACCTATATGCCTTTGATTTTTCCTTCCAGTTTTACCTTTGAAAAAGTTCTCCCTAATGCCTCCACGAGAATAATAAATAGATAAGGAGATAGTGGATCAACTTGGCAAATTCCACAAGATAACTTTTTTTTTTTGCTATTGGTAAATAATAGGGTTTTGAAAGGGGCCCTTCCCTTTTACAACTCTTGGAAATCCAAGAATAACAAATGAATCAATCCAGGCACAAAAAATAACTTATCTTCTTACAAATAAAATTATGCATTTTTTGAACAATACAACCTTTTTGACCAAAAGTGCAAATTTGAAATAGGTACTATCTTTGAGAGTTTGCACCATCTATTTATAAAGTTTTTTTATTTCTTTAGCCTCTTGACAACATAATGCAACTCTATATTATAGGAAATTATTAAATTTAGTCATGTGAACAAAATGGAAATAAACTTGTCATTAATTTGCAAACATTGTCCCTCTAGTTGCTTTGGATTCCATAAAGTCCATAAACCCCTAGATGCACCATCAACAGGAACCATTTCCACCTGATCTCTCTTCCAAATTGAATTCACATTCCCAAATACTCCAAGATAGAAAATTCATTTTGTATCAAGTTGAGAAATTTTTCCTCTTCGCAAAGACAAAATTATTTTCTTCCCATTAGCTACATCCTTAGCAATGGCTTTGGTTCTCAATTCCCATATATTGGGCCTTCCTCAAGAAACTAAAATTCCCAAATCAACCTTCTTATATTTCCTTCTACTTCTAGCAAAAATTTTTTGGATAACCTTTTCCTCCTTTTCCAACTCCAAATCACTAGTAGAAGTCCATTCTCGTCCATCTTCTTCATCCTAATATTTTTATTTTTTTCTCCTATAGCCAATTAATGTCACATTCTGTTGAGGAGTGGTTTCTCTTGAAACTCTTGTTTCTATGCTCTTTTTCTTCAACTCTACGAGAGTGTGGCTCTTTCTCAATATTCTCTTCTACATGCAAAGAATAATTAATTCCTTTTTAATCAAAGCTTCAGTCACTGGTTCATTAATACCTCTAGGTTGAGTTTCTATAAAAAACTCTTCCCTTCCAACAATGCCATCTCCATAAAGGGTATCAATAACCTTAAATCTATTCGAATATGGACCCATACTATCACCAATTTCTTTATGCCCCAGAACTTCTTGCTTAGTTTTCATTTTCCTCCAAACCCTCAAAGATTGTCCAGTTCTATTATTCATAACTTTCTCCTTAGGATTTTTTGGGCATGTTTTCCAAATATGTCCTTCCCTTTTGCAATGGTTACACAAGGCAATGGAAGTTTCATACTAAATCTCGTGTTTTTATTCCTTGTAATTTAAAACTAGCTTAATAGATTTAGGCAATGGTTCAACCAGATCTGCCTATATACAAAAATGGACCATTATCATTTTGGTTCAATATTTAGTAGCTGAATCAAAAGCAATTATTTTTCCAATCACTTTAACTATCCTAATAATAATACTATCATTCCAAAATTCCATTGCAACCCTCGGTAGACTCACCCATAAGGGCATCGATTGAAGAGTGGTTGTGGCTGGATTAAATCCCTAGCCTCCTTTTTGTAAAAATAACCCTCTCCTCCCAAAACACCATGGATCCCTCAAAAAAACATTTGCCATATCCTTCAAATTTATGAATTTAAACAACAAAAAATTATTAGGTAAATCCACCACTACTTCCTGCCCCAAAAATTTTTATTTATCCCAAACCCACTTCCTTATTGTATCTAAATCTAGTCTAATGCCCAAAAATTTATTGACCAAAGAATTTTTTCCTTTCTGAATCACTTTGTCAACCAAAATTTTTGGGACATTAAGAGTAAACCCTTTTCATCCTGATCTAGAGATAAAACAAATCTCTCTTCTTGCAAATTTTGACCTCTCTTCAAAACTTGCACCCAAGAAGTGCCTCCCTTTGACCTTTTTGTTGCTACCAAATTTGGATCTACTACTCTTGGATCCAAAGGGTTAGAATCTCTCCTATTCGCATCCTTAGGGGATTCTGCCATAGCAAAACCCTCCCCTATCACTTTTCCTACTCCTCTTGTGTCTCCTTTCTCTCGATGTTCTTTAGCTTTGATGATTTTTCAAAAACAATATTCGACACACTCATAGTAAGGGTTTGAAGCATTGTTACATTCTGGATGAACCCACTACTCTTCCTCCATCACTACC
Organism: Wollemia nobilis; assembly: GCA_028583015.1. NCBI lineage: Eukaryota > Viridiplantae > Streptophyta > Pinopsida > Araucariales > Araucariaceae > Wollemia > Wollemia nobilis. The sequence goes on along the minus strand of JAQPPZ010002587.1, from coordinate 14,694,462 downwards.
TCTTCATTTTTCTCTATATTAATTCCATGAGATAACTTACAGTAATGAATAGAAGAACCATTGATCAAAATAAAATATTTTAAATTGTTATAATAATTAATTTGGCAAATGGTATTTAATTCAATCGGTAAGATTTGTTAGAACTTAAACTTTGAATAATTGCATTATGGAAATGAAGGGTATTTAAGTACATATGATGCCTATTTTAGGATAAAAAAATATTCAAGCAAACTTGCAACCTCCTTGTCCTTTACTAAATGCATGTACCTTGTGAGGGTTGGTTATGCCATGACTTCACTTAGTCTATAATGAAATAACTCCTAACATTCTCGTAATTATTATATCATAGTCAAAAGCTCTATCTTGGTTATGACTAAACAATAATTTATAGGGTGATGATGGAATTTGAGAGAGAAATTCCCCCTCTAATGCATACTTACTACTTTGATACTTGAGTGTGTCAGATTCCATCAATAGGTAGTACACTCCAATTACAATTATTTCAAAATACTTTACTTAAGGTTTGTAGAACTTGAATGATTGAATTGTGTTTCTTTAATGTGGAGGATATTCATCAGTTAATATCAAATGTTCTCCTACCATGTAGATTTGTTTCCAAATCTTGTCTTAATTAATGTCTTCTATTGTGATGAGATCAATTGCTTCTCATTTCTTCTTTGCAATGGCTTCATCTATTTTATTATGTCTTTCTTAATATTGTGTGATGTGTTTTTGTTTTCTTTGGTCTCTAGTGTGATGTGCTATCATGCATCTTGTATCAATCATATAATTAACTAGTTTCCAATACTTTTTATGTGTTGTCATATCTTTTGTTCGAACTAGATTGTCTCTTGATGGAGTAAGATAAATCACCTTTTGCTTCTTCTTTGCATTGTTCATCTCAAGAAGACATTGCTTATGGTAAGCAATATATTCACACTTTTTTTGATGTGCAGCTAATGATGGTTGAATCTTCAATGCCTATTGCAATGATTTCTTAGTCCTTTTGTTGTCTTCAAAAACTTCTATTGATAGTGAAGAATCACATTACAAGTGTACACCCACGTGTTGTAGGTAAGTTGGAGAGGGTAGGGCAATCCTCCAAGGGAGGTCCTTGGTTCGAATATCCACCCTACCAAATGTACATCGGGTACCCAAAATCCAGTTGATAATGCTAGTGCGATCAGGACAGGGTGCGACTCTCGGGTGATTTTGACTGTGTAGAACCCCCTGGTAGTGGTTTCTCAGACCAAGGTAGCCCCAAAAGGGGTATTTTGCTAAATTCAAAAAATATTTCAAATGTACATATTCACTTTTAGTTGTTTAATTCTTGATATTTTGGTTGCATTATGACAATTATGATTTATATTATCTGAATTCATCCAAGTTTCTTGATTTTTTATATGTTTGGAAGCATACCAAACATCATTGCACTATCTTATCGTTGCTTGTGTGACAAACACATGTTCTTCTTCTTCTTGAACTTATTTTTCTTCTTTAGATTAATTCTCTTTTGCTACATTACTTTGATGTGTCTTTCTCCAATTCTTATTTTGTTGTTATGAAGATGATCTATTTTTTTGTTGGTTCATCTCTCATGAAAGGGATCTATTTTTGTATGGAATATGCCAACATTCTTTCAAGGTATATTTCTTTCTTCCACAATGCTCACACATCCTTTGTATGTTGAAAGTATTCCTTTGATAATAATTTCTTTAATTTTAAAATATCTCAAAATTATCTTTGTTGTAAGCGTTGATGAGGTCTCATACCTCTTCTAAATGGTTGCTTCCATTTTTGACTTATAACTAGTAATTATTTTTCTTATTTTGTGGTATGTGAGGCCTCTACATTTTGAAGTATATTCACCAGCTTCTCAAATCTTGGTGTTTGCTTAGTAATATCTATTATAGTCACAAAAATATTATACTTAGATGGCAGTGATCTTAAAATAATAGGTATTAACATTTCATTAGATACATGTGTTCCTAGTGCTTGTAATGATGCTTACAACTCTGCAATTCTCCTCATGAATGATTCTAGTTTTTCTCCACTCTTCATATTCAGACAATGGAGTTGGCTTTGGAGGAATAAAATCTTATTTTCATTCTTAGATTCAAAAACTATCAACTTCTCTCATGCATATTTGGATGTGGTCGTATCTATAATGTATGCTTGGACCTCATCTGCTACTCCAAACGTGATGATTAGTCTTGTCTTTTTGTCTACCTTGCTAAATTTTGTTTGCTCTTCTCATTTTATAGTAGGACAGGTAATGCTTCCATGTACTACTTATCATACTTCCTCAAACTCAAGTTGTGTCATGAGTTTGGTCTTCCAGGTAGCATAATTGTTTTCCATCAACAATTGGAAATCTGGTAACAAGAATTTTGGTGCTCCATTAGCCATGGTAATTTCATAAAATTCAAATATTCTTCTCTTATCAAGTTCACCTCAAAAATCTCTTTTTGACGAGTGCATATATGCCTATACTCATATTTCAAATGATGCTTCAAAAATACGAGAAAATTGTGTCTCTTAGTAGAGGCAATTGTTTCTTCCTATATGAAATATTTCTTGAACTATTTATTGGAATATATTATATTATTTGGTATATGCTAATGTACCACCTTGGGTACATCTTTAGATTAGGAGTGTGTCTTAGATTAGGGTTTGAGTATTTACTTTATGCAATATAATAAATGCACAAGTATTGTTAGAATGTGCAAAGTACTTGATGATGTAAATGTGCATGTTGTCCATGTGTACATGAGTCCATAGAATAGGAAGATGAAGATTCATAGGTAGGTGGAAGGCCAAGAGTCACATCTCATTATATATAGGCCTTTGATAGATGTGAGAGTAAGAGAGAGATAGTAGAAGGTATAGTAGATGATATGCTAGATACAATGTAGAGCATGTAAGGAATATGGAGAGTTTGAGACCTCCATTTTTATCATTGTACTATTTTTATGAGCCTTCATTAATGGTAATTTTATGAGTAGTTTTAAAATTTTCTTATGAGTTTTACATGCTTAGTATATTTCCATTATCATATATTTAATATTGCATGCTCATTTTATATCTTGTGGTTGATTTCTCATTAAGTATCTAGCATCAAAAGCTAACAATGGTATCAGAGCATAAGGGAGATCGATAGGAGATAGGGAGAGCCACAAGAGAGATTGAGAGGAGATAGGGAGATTGCATTTCTAAATATAGTTAAAGTTATTTTTTGGCTAGATTCTTTCCATAGGGTTGCAAGAAAACTCGTGAAGACTAGGACTCAACATAGATCTCATTCCACTAGATTGAAGGATAACTAGTGAAGTTTATTGATCTGGAAATTTGCATGTATTTACTTGCTACTATCTAAGTTTTTATTGCAGAAAATTAGTTCTCAAAATTTGATAAGCTTCATACAATGAATAGAGAAGAATTTCATCTTCGATTGCCTAAAATTCTATGTGCTTTCCTTGTGCAGGGATTAGTTATTTTTTGTATAAAAAGTAGACATTAAATATTGAGGAGAACCAAGAAGAAAGTCTCCATAGAAGCTTGAAGATTAAATATTGAGAAGAGAGAAAGAGGCCAAAGGAGCCCTATTGAAGATTGAAGAAAGAGGAGACTCAAGAAAGAGGTCCCCAAAGAAGAATGGAGATTGGAGATTAAGGAGACCCAAGAAGAAGGTTCCCATAGAATATTGAAGACTCCAAATTGAAGAAAGAAGAAAGAAACTCTATTGAATATTGAGAAGAGGCCAAGAGAAGCCCTATTGAATATTGGAGAAAGAGGAGATCCAAAAGAAGATATCTCATTGAAGAACTTCTAGATTTGGAAGATAGAAGATAGAATATTGAAGATAGAGGAGGACTAAGGAAAAGGTCCAATTGAAGAGTTGTAGAATTTGAAGACCCAAGAGAAGAGGTCTCAAGAAAATTTGGAAGGAGAAATAAGAAGGCTAGAAAAGCCCTATTGAAGAAGTGGCCATTGGAGGATATTTGAAGAAATATCAAGGTAGAATATTGCAAGGAGTAGCTCCTAAAAAAAGAATTTGGAACAATTATCGCCATCTAAAAACAAATCCAAAAGTAAGAAGGATTGCAAGAAGTTTGCCAAACTTTGGAAAGCATTTTTGAAGATCTCAAGACATTCATATTCTTGAGAAAGAGGCCAACAAAAGAGCCCAACTTGAATTCAGAATTTGACAAGAGCTAAGGAGGAGAAAGAAGATAGAAGAGGCCACCAATTTGAGAAATTTGAAGACTGCCATTGCAAAGAAGAAGATTGTTGATTATCGCAGAAGAAGTTGAAGAGTCATAGGATAACAAATTGAAGGTGACATATAGTTGTGATTTGAAGAATATTTGGGTAGATTTTGAAGTGCCCTTGAATAACCAATTGAAGGAAGGCTTGACAGCAAAATAAGGTAGTAATTTGGAGAAGTTAGGAGAGATTCTTGGACATCAAGATAAGGAGAAGAAATAAGATTTTGGAAGCAACAATTTGAAGAGATTTAAGCTGCAAATTTGAGCAACATTAAGAGAAGATATTAGAGCTGTGTTTTGGAGAATTTAGGGGCATATTTGCGAGTAGCATTGGACAACATTTGGTCAAATAAAGGTGTTGCAAATTTTAGAAGTTGAAGGTAGCATATTGGATAGCGTTATAGCTACAAAATTATACATTCTTGGACAACACAATTGAAGAAAAATAGACAACAATTTAAGCTAGCAAATTGAAAAATAAGGGCAACATTGAAAGCTAAAAATTAAAGCAAGATTGGGTAGCAAATTGGAGAAGCCATATAGCTGTGAATTGGAAGAGTCTTTTGAGAAGACCTAGTAGAATTTTTGGACAGCAAGAAGACAACAATCAAAGCTATAATATTGACAAGTTTAAGGTAGCAAAGCAAAAGGAATTGGAGCTACAAATTTTACAATTTTGGGGCAGCAAAAGGTGAATTAAATCACCAAGAAAATTAGCTACAAAAGGAGGCCAAAAGGTATGCTACATTGGTGTTACAAAAGTTTATTATTTTAGCATTAAAATCATTTTATTTTAAAGTTATAAGAGCACCATATTAGAGCTATTAAATCTATGAAAGAAAGAGTCTTCAAGCCAATGAAGGAGGTAGTATTATTGTCTAAGGAAAGGCCGAATAAGTGCCCAAAGACAACATGCTCAAGGTGTCTAAAGACACCAAAACTTGAAGAAGGTAGCTCACATTGGATTAAAATCTACAGCAAAAAGGAGAAGTTAGAGGACAGAGCCAAAGAAAGGATTAGGGTGCAAGTTTCTTGGAAAATAAATAAATTAAAAGGTAAAGGTTTTACCCAAGTTAAGAAGCCTGGATATCTAGTTGAACAACGTTGAAAAGCTATCGAGCAAAGGGGTGGAAAAGCCACCAAGGAAGAGTTATTGGAGCACCACCAAAGGAGGAGCCACCACCATATAAGAGGAGAAACCATTGATGGAGAAGAGCCACCACCAAGTGTTAGAAATAAATAAGCACCAACAAGCATTGGAGAGTTACAAAATACGTTGGAGAAAAGAAGCGTTGGAAGTTACAACTATCGAGTAGCAAAATATATTGTGAGCATTAAGGAAGGGCAAGCAAGTTTGAGCACCAAAGGAAGGAAGACATTATAGAATTACATGTAAGCATTGAGAGGAGCACAACTACCATTTGTCACTTTGGTTGAGAACATGAAATAACTTGGGTGCCACTTGGCATAGAGGAAAAGGAGCACCAATAGCCATTGAGGAAAGAAAATGCTTCAAACCAACCATGAGCACTCCTTGAGGAAGGAAGACACTTGTCAAAGGTAACACCCATATTGTCATAACATCACCAACCTAGCAGAAGTAATGCAACAAGAAGAAAATGCCTAAAGAAGATATTGAGTGCCATGTGGCACATGAGAAGAGGAATATTGATAGGTTGGAGGATCCCAAATGATCTTCAACATGCATATTAAGCACATTCAATGACCAGAGAATGTAGAACAAGCACAAAGAGGATAATCAAAGTCTAGAAGAGAGCACCATACAAGGAAGAGCATTGAATGCAGTGAAATGACATCATCTAGCATTGATGATTAAAAGGAGGATAACACCTAAAACAACGTGCAAGTTGTAGTCACAAGAGTAGCAGACCAAATACACAGCTCTGAAGGTACAAAGTATTTAAATCAATTTGTATTTCATAAAGGTCAAGGAGGTATAAGGTATATTAACACTAAGGTTAAGCTTAGTTAATTTATCATGCTTAAGATTAATTAATTGAATGGAGATATAAGGAAGTGAATTGATAAATTACAACCTTAGATGATTTATTGAATGACTTTTGAAGTAAGGAGGATTTAATTTGAAAGCCTTTTGAAATTGCTTTATTTGAAATTCAAGCATAGACATATTTGCAAATAATTTAACTTGGAGGAATAAGGTTTTCTACATCAAAATTGAAATATTGAATTTGCAAATATATTTGTTTTTCTAAATTTCTAATTAGGGAGATATAAGGAATTCATCACCAACATAAATTCTTGAAATTTAGAAACTAAATTATTGAAAATTGAAAGACATTGGAAGCACAACATAGAGTTGTTAGAAAGTTGGAAAACTACATTGGAATTAGTCTCTTATTCAAATTGAAGGGACATAAGGAATCCAACTTAAAATTCTTGAAGATAGAAAATTTTATCAATTGAAATTGCTTCAAAATTATCTTTAGAGAGAAATAAAGTGCTTATCTTGAAGTTGAACATTAGGGAGACAAAAGGGATTCAACTCAAAGGAAAACTTAGAAAACTAAGTATTTTACCAAAGCTATTTTACATTCAAAATACTAGGGAGCAAAAAGGAATTCTACCTAGAGATTTGATCCTACAAACCTTGAGAATTGAAAATACATTATCAAATTTGACCATATACTCAAAACTAGGGAGTCATAAGGTAGTCAACCTCAACAGTTTTGAAAGATAAAATATTCTATCAAAAACTATTGTCAATATATAATACTAGGGAGCTAAAAGGAATGTCTACTTCAAATACTTCAATGGATAATGATATGGAAAACATCATTAGAAAGGAAAGGGTAAATGTCATAAAAATTGGAATCAAGAATTTACTTACAAATACTGAAGGAAACTTAGATCTTACTTCAAAATTGATCTATAGTGAAGCCATAGAAGAAAAATTTAAAACTCTGGAATATTATCTACATGCTAGAATCATTGAAGCAATTGATAATGGAAAATATGTTATTCTAATTCCTTTAGACATTGGTAGCATATTATATATGGCATTACTTACATTCAAATATTACAAAGAAGAAAATATGGAGCAGAAGGAATTGATTGAATCACTTAAATAGAAAACAAAAATAGATGAATCCTTCTTAGAGAAGATATTTCACTCTTCATGCAGTATTGATACTTCAAGCTCTTCTAACTCAAGATCTTATCATGATTGTTCATAAAGATTGTATACTAAAGAAAACTTATGATAAGAAGGACAAAGGCAAAGAGAAAATATTTTTGCAGGAATATGATGATAGCATGACAGCTCATGAAAGCACAAAGATTGACTCTAATGATGAAGATAAGCAAGAAGAGAAGGAACCTGACCAAGGAGGCATACAATGCAAAGTGAATTGAAGGAACAAGATGAAGATCCATATTGAAGACTAAAGTCTTCAATAACCAAATAATGTAATACAAGGGGGTGTTGGAATATATTACATTATTTGGTACATACTAATGTACCACCTTGGGTACATCTTTAGATTAGGAGTGTGTCTTAGATTAGGGTTTGAGTATTTACTTTATGCAATATAATAAATGCACAAGTATTGTTAGAATGTGCAAAGTACTTGATGATGTAAATGTGCATGTTGTCCATGTGTACATGAGTCCATAGAATAGGAATATGAAGAGTCATAGGTAGGTGGAAGGCCAAGAGTCACATCTCATTATATATAGGCCTTTGATAGATGTGAGAGTGAGAGAGAGGAAGTAGAAAGCATAGTAGATGATATGCTAGATACAATGTAGAGCATGTAAGGAATATGGAGAGTTTGAGACCTCCATTTTTATATCATTGTACTATTTTCATGAGCCTTCATTAATGGTAGTTTTATGAGTAGTTTCAAAAGTTTCTTATGAGTTTTACATGCTTAGTATATTGCCATTATCATATATTTAATATTGCATGCTCATTTTATATCTTGTGGTTGATTTCTCATGAAGTATCTAGCATCAAAAGCTAACAATATTCCCTTCTTTAGATTTTCCTTTTTGCCTTTCAGATAATATATTTTTCCAAATCCTTTTTTCCAAGGAATAATACTAATTCCTTTTTGTAATTTGTAAATGCTCCTCTTAATCCAAAAGATATTTAAAAACTTTATACATTTTTTTCTCTTTTTCTTTCTTCTTACTATAGTTATGATATTAAATATGTTTCTTCAAACTTGATGATAGTTGAATCAATATAAAGCTTATCACTTTTATATGCACTCCTTCTTTGAAATTGTTTCATCTAGCTTTTAGTGCCTTTTTAGACCTTTGGTTGCACCTTAATTTTTACAGTCCAATATTTCAAAGGTTGCAGACAATTAATGGAAATTCCCTTCTTCTGCATTCTTTGATTACTCTAATATCCTTCTCAGCTTCTTTTTTAAATGGATTTCACTAATGAGTTCAAGCATTTTATTGCCCAATTGAGGATTCTTTGTTCTTTGAATGCTTCTCTACATTCTTCATATTTTTCTTTGTTCGTGTGCTCTCCATGGCCATTTTTAGTGACGTCTCAAGTGATGTCTCGAGTGCCAATTCTAGGTGGCATCTTAGGCATGATTTATTTCCCCTATTTTCTCTAGATATTTTTCATATTTTGCTCTCTTATCATTGTTCAACTTGGTTAATACTTATACTATGACGATGGTTGTTCCCATGCTTGTCTTTTCTACTAAAAACTAATTTATGTGCCTATATTCTTCTACAACAAGCAGCTTATTGAGTTGGTGAAGATCGAGCACATTTATTTCTTTTGATCCCCAATGCCTTTGAAGCTACTCTATTATCATTTTCTCACCTTTATGTATGTTGCTTGTTATTGATGTTTTCTTGATTAAGTCAATCCTTCCAACTATCAAGGAATACTTTCCCCATGTTTCTTAAAATACTCTGACACCCTATACTTTAGTTCTTCATAAATTTTCTAAATATACCTTTGGCTATGATGCTTCCTTGACTTCATGCAAAGACTACCTTTTATTATTCTTGATCCTTTGGTTCCTCACCATTGCACATTTTCCATTAACTATGATTAATGCTTGGATGCTTCTTCTGCTTGCATGGCACTCATTCTCTTGATTTTTCTCCAATGTTCTAGTGTGAACTATCATTGATTCAAACTAGTTTCTTGTTGGTTTTCTTGCTATGTTTCTTCATACATTATGTAATACTATATTTTAAGAAACTTTGTGCCTCAACATATTCTTTTGGAACATATATAATATTTGCAAATGGCTTCAATTTTATGATCCTTCTTTTCAATATTTTGAAACTTTTTTTAAATTCCTTTTAAATGGTTTCAATGGGCTCTAATTTTAGCCTTCTATATTTCTTTAATCTTCTTTTGAATGCCTTTCAAATTGGCTTCAATGACTTCTTTATTTTCTTGTAATTTTCAAAAAGGAACTTCTAATGGATTCCTTTTCTTGTAACCTTTGAGGAGCTTCAATGGCTTTCTTTCTTGCAATATTAAGAAGTTACAAATGGCTTCCTTGGTGCTAAATTTTCTTCTTGCAAAGAAGCTACAATGGCTTCTTTATCTTCTTCTTAAGGAGCTTCTTATGGATTCCTTTTCTTGCTTAAATCTGCCTTTGGCAAGGGTTTTCCACCCTAAAACCTTTCAATAATTTTTAAAGAATTTTCTCATGGAATTTTACTTTATGATCACAAAATCATAAATGGTACTTTTTTCCTTGAAACTTATTAAATCTCAATCTTGATTTTTTCTCAAACAGTGTATCTTGGCTTTGTCTATGTTGAAGCTAGAGAAGTATCAAAAGGGGAACTCTTTCTTATTCTAACTACTCTAATACCACATGTTGGAACTTAAGCTTTAAATAATTGCATTATGAAAATGAAGAGTATTCAAGTACATAGGATGCCTATTTTAGGTAAAACAAAATTACAACTACCTTATCCTATACTACATGTGTGTGCCTTAATAGGGTGATTATACAACTTGCCTTCACATGGTCTATGATGTAATAGCATTTAACAAGATTTTTCAACTTTAAAGGAGGAGAACAAGGCTTGAATCTTGCCAACCAACATATACATAATTTCCAAGTTGTTGTAATACCATTATGTGATCATGATGTAATATGGATGGAACCCATTTCAATCCCATCTAACCTATCAAAAAAAAAATATTTAATCCATTCACACCAACCTTGATCAAAACCAAACATTTTGAAATTTTCATGTAGAAAAATCTACAAAAATATATCATATGCTTTGTTCATGTCTAATTACATAAGCATACGTGGTTTTTTCATGGAATGGCTAGAATGTAAAACCTCCTATGCAAGAATTATACAATCAAGAATTTATTTACTATGAACAATAATTCACCTATCATATTTCGAAGGATAATCCTATATATTTTAAAATAAAAATAGATGGAAAAATTTAGTGTTTTTGGATGATTGGTTCTTGTGCAAAAATAAGAAAGATAACTTTAAGACACTAGAAGAATAAATGATATTGTGTATGAATGTTCAACTTTATTTAAACTAAACAAGTGTCATTAGCTCAACTGGTTAGATTCTTCAACATTTAAGGAGGAGGACAAGGTTAAAATCTTGCCAAGTGATACATGGATAATATCCAAGCTTTATTGTAATACCACTATGTGGTGATGATATCATATGGGTGGGGCCCGTTTCAATCCCATATAACCAATTGAAAAAAAAATCTTTAAACTCAAAAAAATGCAAGTTCTTAGTGTAAATTGTTAGGTTATGTTGTGTGGAAAGACGTATAGAAAATGGATCTTGAAAATTTCATATTAATATGAGCATGGAGGAGTCATACAATGTGGTTTTTTTGAAGTTATTTATAATACATGTTATATAGGTGACTTATTAATGACTTTGCACACATTCCATATTCATTATATGTCTTGATGCACAAAGGTGTTTCTTTCAAGTGGCTAGAGGAGCACAAGTAAGCCTTCAAGGAGTTCAATTTAAAGTTGGTTTGCACACACATTCAAGGATTTCTAAATTGGGAGAAGAACTTCCATGTTCACTTTGATTAATTGAATTTAGCAATTGGGTGTAGGATGGCACAAGAAGATCATTTTGGATTAGATCTACACATTTATTTTACCAAATTTTATTGCAATTAGAAAAGGATGAAGAGAGAAGCACTAGGGATGGTATATGCAATGCAAAATTTTAGACACTATCTACTTGAAAACTCCCTTCCATTCTATATGGACTATCAAGCACTATTGTACATAATAGTTAGACTAGTGATACATAGATGAGGTAGCATATATTTTTTCATATACAAGAGTTCATGTTTTGAGTGGTAGTAAGACTAGGAAAGAAATACATGATAACAAATTAGTTATCAAGGATTCACACTAGATAACCTAATCGAGTGTTGGATAAGTTTTCTTATGCTCATTTATTCTAGATCACTATGTTGCCATCATGATCCAAGTACATTGGGATATACTTGTGGATGGGATAATTGTGAAAGGAGTTTTCAAAATTAAAAGAAATATTGTACAACAATGTCAACACTATTTCAATTGATTGACAATTTGTTGTATAAGATCAATCATGATGTAATTTTACGAAGATGTGTAATGGAAAAATAATTATAGGAGGCTTTGAAGGAGGCTCATGAAGGGCTAGTAGGAGGTTATATGAGGCTAGATGCAACCATGAGAAAAGGTATCTCTAGAAAGGCTATGATGTTCCACTATCTGTCATGATGCAAAGGAGTTTGTGATGGTATGCAATACATGCCAAAGAATGGGGAATTTATTGTGTTAGGACTTCATGCCATTGCACCCATTGTAGAAAAAAGTTGTTTAAACATTAGTTTTTGGCCTTTATCAAGTCTTTGAAGATTATAACCAAAGTTTTAGGTACTTCACAATAACAATCAAATATTTGATGAAGTGGTTTGAGGCAAGATCATTGCTTGATAATTCTTCCAAGAGAATTGTATGTTTCTTATATTAGTAGATGGTTACAAGATTTAGTGTGCCTCCTTAGTTTATGGGTAATCACAAAGGTCATTGTGTTAATAAAATCACCAAAAAACTCACTACAAAGTTCAAAATATTCCACTCATTGTCAAGTTTATACTATCCAAAGGCATATAAGCAGATTGTTGCAGAATATTATATTATTTGGTAGATGTGAAAGTATTTGTTGGAAATTTTGAGTAATAATGTTGTCATTGATGTCAAGTGTTTGGTTCAAGGCAAGATCATTTTGGTACAAGCAAAGTGGTAAAAGGATTGGTTATAATATCTTATATTATAAGCCAAAAGGGTTGGCTAACAAGGTTGAAGACAAAGGATTACACCCATGGTTCTAGAGAGAAAAGGAGATATTATAATATTTTAATATTATAATAATTAAGCCAGGAGGGCTTAATAAAAAGATATTATAATAATTAAACCAAAAGGTTTAATAAAAGGACGAAAAATATTTGGTGAAAATCCCATGCAAAAGTATTATTTAATACTAGATTAAATAATATAATTTTTTTTTTTTGGTAAGTAGTGATTGTATTTACAACGGGTTTTAAACAGGATCCCAAAACCTAATTACATAAGCGATGGTAGAAAACATGCCAAGAAAAAGCCATTACAATAAAGTTATGGGCCTAGGGCATCAATCCCTTGAAACTGAAAACCAAAACAAAAATCCCGCCCAGCGGGAACAGAAAGCATGAAACAATCCCTCCAAGCGGGAAACAACCAGATATGAAAGAAAGTAGTTTTGGAGATCCCGCCCAGCGAGGAGTAGCCGAAAACCACCATCGAGTAGATCCCGCCCAGCAGGAAGGAGTGAAAAACCGTTACAATAAAATCTCGCCACGCGGGAAGCATTCAAAAACCACCAAAGAGAGAGTCCCACCTAGCGAGAAGCATCAGAAACCCATCTCAGTGAAGATCCCGCCCAGCGAAAACCTTCAAAAAACCTCCACCAGGAGAATCTTGCCATTCGGGAAATCAGCAAAAAAGAGAAAAGCCCTCCCAACAGGAAAACCAGCAAAAATGCGGATCCCGCCCTGAGGAAACACCATCCCGACCAGTGGGAAAACATCCCGCCCAGCGGGAAACACCAGCGGAAATGGCGGATCCCACCCAGAGACAGGGGGATCCCGCCCTGCGGGAACACCAGTGGATTTGGCGGATCCCGCCCAGAGATAGGGGGATCCCGCCCTGCAAGAAGCCGAAAGCCAGCAAGGAGGAGGAATAGCCCAGCGGGAAGCAACCAAAAAACTCCACCACGCAAGTCCCGCTCCGAGAAAATAGCAAGAAAAAAGCAGGTTAAGGGACCAAGGATCCAAGGACTGGTAATCTCGAGCGGGAAGAGGTAAACAATCACAGAGATGGGATCCCTAGGAGCCAAACATGTGGGATCTATGGTCTGCATGCATAGATCAGACCCCCCCAAGAATGAAACATGCAGCAGAAACCAAAGAAACCCAGCAGCAGGGACCAAGAATCTCGTCTAAGCACAGAAGTAGCTTTAGGGAACTGGGACTGGGAATGGGAACAGCCCAGGCAGAGAAAAGCCCCCCCAAGGCCAAACCATATGCCCAAGGTGTCCACCAAGGAGCAGAACCAGCACGAAGAGCCTCCAAGCGGGAAGAACAACAGCCACAGGATCCCGTAGAGGATTCACAAGCAAAGGGGGAAAGAGGCCCCCCAGACCACCCCCAAAGCTGTGAGGACCTCAAGGGAGACCCCAGGAAGCTATCCAAACCCTAAACCATCACCCCCACCACCCAGAGAAATGCAGGGGACCGAATCCATGTGAATAACCTACAAAAAACCCCCGGGGGAAGCCTGAGGGAAAAAAGGGAAGGGGATCCCCAAACAAACAAGGATCCCTGGGAAGCACCAGGCCAAAAAATCAGCCAAGGAAACCCTAGCCGGCTAGGAGGGGTGCAAAAAGTGGAGAAGGATCTCCCCCAAGGAGATCATCTGCTACAACCACTCCCAGGGAGGGATGACCTGGGTTGAAACAAGGACTAGGCAGGAACTAGGAGCCAGGGGAGGGGGAGCAGGGGAGGGACCAGAGCCCTCCCCATTGGAGTCAATAATATAATATTTAACCTAAGGTTAAAATATTATATTAATTTTTAATTAAATTTTGAATGTGACTAAGGTGCCAAAAATTCAAAATTACATTGGAGGCAAATATTTTCTTCGACGTTTTAAAAGGATGAAACAAAATCAAGGTTTATTAATTCGAATGCTTGGTGATAAAGTTGATGCAAACGAATTTTGAAAGAAGTGCATGCAAACTAAGTCAAACGAAGGAGAGAGGAGAAACGTGGATGTTTCTCATTATTCGTCGAGCACAAGGAATAAAGCAGAGGCAATAGAGGATTCCAAGCACCAAGGGCTAGTAGCCCAAGTGACAGGCGGATCCTGCGCTAAGTTGTTGGCACAAAGGAGGTATGGGGTTCAATTCCCCCAACACCATTTTGATTGTTTTGTGTTTGGTTTTTGTAGAGGCGGCAAGTATTTAGTGCGAGAGGCTAACTCTTAGCCTCAACCGCTTGGCTAGTGCAAGCAATCGAAGTGTTGCGCTTTGTGAGTGAAGGTCGGAGGGTCGATTCTCATTTGCGATGAAGGCAATTAATTTTTTGTGGTCTAAGGTATGCACGTGGTTGGTTTATGATATATGTGCTTCATTGTTTATTGCTACCTATGGTAGGTATTGGTGGATGATTAATTTGGATTATGGTTTTAAAACTTAGGAGATATATGGTGAAATATTTTTGTTATAATTTTAGGGTTTAAATATCAGTTCTATTAAGTTTGGAGTGATAAGTTTGTGAAAGGTTTTATGATTGTAATGATTTGTTTTTGATATGGAAATGGATTGAAAAAAAAATTTGTAGGTGTGAAGATAAAATGTGTAGAAGAGATTTTATTTGATTGTAAAGTGTGCTTTATAAGAGAGAAATTATTGAGAGAATTTTGAGAGCTTTAGTGTCTTTGAAAACTAAGGAAGATCCCTAGAGTATTATTTTCAGAGATCATTGAAGAAACTTATAAGGACATTTTGAGATAGAAATTTGCTATCTAACTTGTGAAGTGGCACATTAAAAAGTGGTTGATTATAAGATAGGTTTTGAAGATATATCTCCATCAAAGCAAAAATATTTGAGGTAAGTCTTGGTGAAGACTTGAGAGCAATTTGAGCAAGTTCTTGAGAGGACTTAAAGATAGATTTGAGCAAGTCTTGGTAAAGACTTCAAGACAAATTTGATAAATTCTCGTAAAGACTTGAGACAACATTGAGAGCAAGTTTGATTTTTTCAAGCCCTATGTTAAGGCTTGGGGTATATCTAAGCAGAATTGATCAAGCTTTGTGTTAAGGCTTGGGGATAGATTTGAGACAAAGATTTGTGAGCAAAATCAGAGCATATTTGTACTACACTTAGGATAGATCTTGGTACAGATTTGAGATAGAGTTGAGAGAAATATTTAGAGGTGACATAGTAAAGAGGACAATAGTCTCCAGTGGATAGAGATACATTAGCCAGGATAGTGAGGATAGAGGTCTTCAGTGGATAGAGATCTATTATCTAGAGTAGTGGAGGAAGAAATCTTCTAGAAGATCATCAGCCAGAGCAGAGGGGAAAGAGTTCTATTGTGGATAGAGATCCATAAACTAGAGCAAGGGGAAAGAGTTCTCTAGTGGATAGATATCCACAAACCAAAGCAAGGAGAAATATTTCTCTTTTGGAGTGTGATTTGTAAACTAGCTGGGAAGATAGAGTTCTTCTATGGAGAGAGATCTACAAACTAGTTGAGGAGATAGAGGTCTCCTAGATCAAGTTCCATAAACCAGAGAAAATGGGAAGGAGTTCTCCTATGGAGAGAGATTTACAAATCATAGCATAGGGGATTGGTGTCTCCTTTGGACAGAGGTCCATAAACATTGTAATAGGGAATTGATTCCCAAGAGATTTGTTAAGGAAATTTTAGTAGAAATATTTTCTCCATGGAGTAGCCCACATTGGGTGAACCATGTTAAATTGGTGTCTCTATTGTGTGTGTGATTTATGCATTGCTTTGATTACTACTATTGATATTGCCATCGATAATATTGGATAATATTGTTTGGGAAAGAAAATTGAAAGTTGATCTTATACTGTTCACCCCCATCTCAGTATAAGCTTGTGTTCTTCAATTGGTATCAGAGTGGGTTCCTTCGGAAGAGTTTAAAATCTTGAATGAAAAGTATATAGGAATAAAGATGGCATCTCAGAGTGTATCTTCAGCAAATAAGGCACCATTATTTGATGGGAATAATTATATGGTGATGGGAACAATTATGCTTTTTGGAACATAGGAATGAAGACTTACTTGATGGCACAAGGATATGAGATATGGCAAGCTATTGAGGATGGATACACACCTCCAGCTAGTCTTCCTACATATAAATATGGTAAGCTCCTACATTTGGTTTAATGCAAAGGCAATGAATGCAATATTGAGTGGTTTACGTGAAGCAAAGTTTGTAAAAGTTATGCATTGCACATCAGCAAAAGAGATTTGGGAAAAGTTGAAGAAAACATATGAGGGAGACAAAAAGGTCAAGATGACAAAATTGCAAAATTATAATAAAATATTTGAAGAATTAAAGAAGAAGGATGAGGAAGACATTGCTACATACTTACTTCATGTGGATGACGTTGTTAACTCCATGCGAGGACTTGTTAGAATTAAAGTGCACTATGCCTCTATTTTGACACTTGTCAGTTTATATTGACACTTGTCAGTTTATCATATAGGCCTTCTGCCTATATATGTAACTCATTTGTATCAATAATATTAATCTCATATTTGTTCATTAAAATATCAGTCCCAACATTTGGTATCAGAGCAGGTTCCCTCTCCTGCCTGTGAAACCTTGAGGGGGGATTTCCCTCATGGAAATCCTCCCTCCCCCTCATCCTTTCCCCCATTTTTCCCATTTTTTTTCGAAAGAGGGAGTATGCTCTTCATTCTTGATGGATGAATCAAAAACCAGATTTTTGAAAAATCATGGCTGCCAAATCAGATATGTGTTGGGTACTTCTTTGTTTTTTACAGCTGGGGAATTTATTTTAAGTTTTTTGGTAAATTCGTTAATTGTTTTTGGCATTCTTGAGCGATTGCGGTAAATGTTTCAAATGCATCCAATTTCTCTCGCTCACTTTCATGCCCGTACAATGTTACCGTCGGTGCTATCGCCCACAATGAAACACCTGGTATTTTAAACTCTGGGTAGGGATTCATAGTATTTAAGCGGTTTTTTGATGGCTCTAATGAGCTCAATGTAGTTTTTTTCGATGAATTCATTTTCTCGGCTATTGAATAAGTCGGCCCCTACAAGGATGGCGAGGTCATCCAGGCAGTATTCTTCCACGCCCATGGTGACTTTTGGGTGGGGCTCCACGAGGACCACGGGCTCAATGGCATTAGTGGAAGCCACATGGCCGTGGAGGTATTCAAGAAGTGGTTTCCTATCAGGAAGCGTTACCACCTGAAGCTTTAATGCCCTCGCCTGCTGGAAGTATTCCGAATGCTTCAGATGCTATTTTTTTTTTTTACAAAAAAACAATAGGGACTCTAGATTGTAGAGGCCGCCATGCTTGGCACGGTAAGCGGTTTTGACGTTGCAGGGGAAGCGGTATTCGTTGCCAAAGCGAAATTCATCTCAAATGCACGTGATCTTGTCCAGGTCATCACAAATGGTGAAGTCTTGTAGGACTGTGAGGGGATCCATGGCTGCTGTGTAGGTCGATCCTGACGTTCTCATCACTCTGATTTCTCTAGAAAAGGGCAAAAATAATCTCAAACACATTCGCTTCAGCATGGAAGATGTTTTTTATTTCATAATGATTTGGTGCATATTTGTTTGTAGCCGTCGAAATTCATGGTTTGTACTCAGAGATAATGCTGGAGATTTTTTTTTAGTGGCCTCGTCTGCATACTTGTAACGAACAAATGCAAATCCACAGGACTCCTCAGTTCTCCTGTCTCTTGGGAAAAATATGTCCACAACCTTCCCGTATCGATCAAAGAGCAAAAATGTTCCTGATATATCCCAGCAAGCGTCGCAGAAGTTCTAAATCATCATTTTTTTGTTTGACCCTGAAATTCGTAATAAGATGAGCAGTTTCGAAACCGAGAGCCCCATCACGCCCATGGTGAGATCGTCCAGCTCCGATAGCACACGTGCCATTTTGGCAGAAGACTACAGTTTCCAATCATGGCTATCCAAGATGCAGGTTGAGATCGTTTCTATATTTAATCATATGGTTGCTTCTCATGACATGTGTATCCATGAATTTTTTTAGAGGTCATAGTCGACGACTTCAAAAACAAGGCAAAACGTGGATTCCCTGTCCCCCGACGTGGCCTCCTCCACATTGAAAAAGTGCATGATGTTGGGTAGGGACTACTGTTGTCAGTTTGAATATTAAAGTTAACTTCACATGCGCCTTCGTTTGAGAGTGGGAAATTGATTGATTTAATTGGGCAATGGTTGTATGGTTGTATGAGAATTTTTAAATGGAGGGAATAGTCAAAATTTTTAAAAGGCATGGGTACATTAAAATGCTTTTATCCACATAGAGAGTGGAAATGTAATTCCCCTGCGAGGGAAAATTGAGTCTATCTTTTTATTCCGCCACAGTGCGATGCCAGGAATATGATATTCCTGAGGTTTATTTTGCTGCCTTAGATAGGCATTACAATTTTTCCACATGATGAAGGCCCCTTTGATGGTGGAATATAGGGGTATTTATAGTCGTTGGAAACATTTTTCCGTGACGGACACATTGGTGGTGTCCATTTGTAATTTTTGAGACTATTTCATTTGAGTTTTTTAGCCTCAAAGTTTTATACCTTGGAGTGCACTCTCGGTTGTACCCGACACTCCCAAGGTAATTTTATATGTGATCCTTGTACCTAGTGATCTTTTCTATACACTTGGTGAATGCAGCAGCTGGTTACCCATGCATTTCGGTGGGATGACATGGTCACCATAAGGACACTTATTCTAGGGACTACAGACATAGACATCCTAGACTCCATCCGAGTTTTTTTTTTTTCCAGATATACTTCTGAAGACTACAGATGAAGACACTTTAGAAGATTCTCTTCTATTCTTCTTCTTCTCCTCCATATTTGGATCTATGGCTCATTTTATTGTATTGAGTGCATTTTCGACAGAGATCGACACTCTTATATGGCTTGTTTTTCCTTTGTATTAAGGTGCATTTTCAGCAAAGACCGACACCTTCTAGATTGAGTTCACCATAAGGAGGGATTTGATATTTATGGTGAATCTAGTCAGTGACCTACGAGAGGCAACATCCTCTGAGGATGACTTGCAAAGGCAACAGACCCAGAAGTGGTTGACCCTGAGGCACCCATGATGACCTTGAGGCACTTAGACGACTGACCCAGTGGCAACAGGCCCGTGGAAGTGGTTGACCCTGAGGCAATAGACCGAGATGTATACATAGTGAATCTAGCATTATTCATAGTTAGCAATTGCTGGGAGACACACACTTGGAACATTCACAAATCAGTTGCAGACTTCATTTTGTGAGCCTCATATGTTGATTCTCACTGATCCAAGGACTGAACATCAGCCTATAAAGGAAGCAACTTTGGAAAATATTCCAACTATTGCATTCTATGACACTGATTCACCAATGAAGTATGTTGATATTGGGATACCTACCAATAACAAGTGAAAACACAACATTGGTTGTCTATTTTGGAAGCTAGCAAGAATGGTCTTGAAAATGCGAGGTACTATCCTTCCTGGTCATAAATGGGACATAATGGTTGATTTGTTCTTTTATAGAGAGCCTGAAGAAGCCAAGGAGCATGAAGAAGAAGAGGCAACTGCTCCTGAATATACGGAGTATGCTACCGCTGCACCTGCTCTTGCACTTCCTGGAGAATAGTCAGGCAGTGAAGTTGTAGATGCTCAATGGAGAGCCCCTGAGCCTCAGGCCATACCTGTACCAGTGCATCCGATTGTAGTTGTTGACTAGATAGGTGCTCCTGGTCCTATTGCTGTAGAAAGATGGGACATAGCACCTGCTCCATTGCCACCTACAGCAGCAGGGTGGGATGCTGTGCCGATGGCCATATTCCAAATGTTCCAGTACAGTCAAAAGTTGGAATGAATTTTTTGAAGGGATGGAATGACTAATTATTTATGAGTTGAAGGCAACTTTCAATGTACTATGGCTTTTGTTGGTATTCAAACTTTTTTCAACTTTTTTGGAAGCACGTTGAAGCCGACGATCGTCACTTTGGCACGCACATTCTGGAGAGTGTCGGAGATGGAGTATTTTTTGTTCCCGAAGATTCAATCAGCTGCTGTGTGTTCTTCCAGAATGGAGCGAAGCTGAAGATGGAGTCTATCCCCTGGATTAGATTGAAATATTTGATATTTGATATTTGATTCCAGTGTCATTGATGTGAAAACTACGGATGATAATTACGGATTTTGATATTAAATATCATCAAATATCATCCAGAGATTGAACATCTGGCTGGAGTGGGGATGGTGTATGGCAAGTGTCCAGCAGTATAGGCGACACTGTGAAGTGTGAATCATATCCACGTATTGGCATGTAAGGCACAATTGTACTGGAGTGGCATATGGAGCATAACAGTTTGATTTTGAAGAACTTGAGTGGAACTATAGTTTTATTCATGCAGTCTTTGCATGTATATTTCAAATGACATGAAGGACGACCTCAATGTCGTTGGTTGCAGCCGTGAATCACACAACTACCACCAAAATAACTAGAGTTTGTTCAATGATACCCGCAAAAATTTATGGATCTAAACAATCTAAAAATTCCATGGGCATTCATTCACGAAGTTCAAAGGAATCGTGTGACTGTCAGGGAAGCGTTCATCTTCGATTTTATTCTTGGACTTCGCTGCTGCAAGAACAGTCTTGATTGCAGGTACGTCTGTGATGGTTATCGTTTGGAGATTCAGAGAGCGTCTCCACTGATCGCTGGTGGAGGAATCGCTGTTCACTTGGATAGGTCGGTGCGTCTGGGGATCCATACCCATGTTATATCACGGCAAGAAACAAGCAAATAGAATAAATTGTGATATTTTACTGCTAATCAACCATTGTATTTGATTTAGCCCTTAGAGCGACATATTCCTACTGCTATGGCACTCGAGCGGGTGAGACCTTTCGGTTACGATTGATGCTCTGATCGTGATCTGGTTTTCATGGTGATGATTCTTGTTCCTGGCCACACTATGTTCGAATATTTTGCCCATTGCCTATGGAGTCAAATTGAGAGCAGCTACCCAGATCTGTTTAAATGCGTCAATTTTGTAGCCTAGTTGATTTGCTAAGTTTTGGTGAGACTGTTGCATAGTTGTTCATAGTGGTGAAGGATGTGCCCGTTCAAGCAATGTACCTGACGATTGCGTCAGATTAAGCCCCGTGGCAGAGAGATTGGGGGCACTACAACTATATTGAAATATAGTTGTTATTTTTGTGTTCCTGTATGAGATAGACAATGGTGTCGAGTAATTGTCGTTGTTTTAGCTGTACCTGAGCGTGCCCCCAGTACGAGCTGATTCGTGCATTTTTTATCAGTTTCTGCTCCTGTTGCTATGTCAAATATGAAGGAAATTGTCTATTTTTGTGCTCAGTTCGGGTGAATAGTTGTGCTTCCTATTTAACACATCCCCAAACAATTTGTGACAATGATGTGTTCTGATATATTTCAGAGATGATGAGTGTCACATTGGCCCATCTGGATCGATAGTTTGCAGGCCATATATGAGCTTCTGTTAGTTTTTGGCTTCCCACTAAAAGATGAAAACCATGAAAGGCAAGATAACTGTGTTCTTATTTATGTGTCTTCTGCACGTTTGATGTGGCCTATTTGGCTATCTTTAATGGTTTTTTTCACATGGAGAGTGGAAGTGGAAGTGGAAGGCCCACATGGCTCCTTATTGTACTCCTTCATTTGAAAATTCCCCTGCATGGGAAAATTGAAAATTGTAGTCTATTTTTTTAATTCTGCCACAGTGCGATGCCAGGAATCTTCTATTTCTGAGGTTTAATTGCTGCCTAGATAGGCATGCTGTTGTTTTCCCAGCAAGTTGAAGGCCCCATTTAGACACAAGTATAGGGGTATTTATAGTCGTTGGAAATGGTTTTTCACGACGGACACAATGGTGGTGTCATATTGTAATTTTGAGGCTATTTCAATTGAGTTTTTTAGCCTCAAAGTTTTTTTCTACCTTGGAGTGCACTCTCGGTTGAACCCGACACTACCAAGGCAATTATAAGTGAACCTAGTATCTAGTATTCTCTTCTTTCTACTTAGCGGATGCAACGGCTGGTTACCCATGCATTCTGGTAAGATGAGGTGACTACCATAAGGACACTTATTCTAGGGACTATAGACATAGACACCCTAGACTCTATCTAACATTTTTCTTGATCTACTTCTGAAGACTACAGATGAAGACACTTCAGAAGATTCTCTTATTTTCTTCTTCTCCTCCATATTTGGCTTCTATGGCTCATTTTATTGTATTGAGTGTATTTTCGATAGAGACCGACACTCTTATATGGCTCGTTTTTCCTTTGTATTAAGGTGCATTTTTGGTAGAGTTCGACACCTTCTAGATTGAATTCACCATGAGGAGGGATTTTATATTCGTGGTGAATCTAGTCAGTGACCTACGAGAGGTAACATCCTCTGAGGATGACCTACAGAGGCAATAGACCCAGAAGTGGCTGACCCTGAGGCACCCATGATGACCCTGAGGCACTTAGACGGCTGACCCAGTGGCAACAGACCTGTGGAAGTGGCTAACCCTGAGGCAATAGATCGAGATGTATACATAGTGAATCTAGCATTATTCATAGTTGGAGATCCAAGCGCAAGGAGCACGAGCTAGACCAAATCAGCAATAAGAGAGGATGATAGGTTGTTTTAGAGAAGTCAACATTAAGGGGAAATGTTACCTAATATTGACTTGTTTTGTTTCTTATTTAGTTAGGATAGTGCACTTTAAGGGGG
The DNA here is from genome assembly GCA_028583015.1 of Wollemia nobilis. NCBI lineage: Eukaryota > Viridiplantae > Streptophyta > Pinopsida > Araucariales > Araucariaceae > Wollemia > Wollemia nobilis. Next base: position 14,671,081 of record JAQPPZ010002587.1, on the reverse strand, counting down.
AATGTTAGAATTAAAGTGCACTATGCCTCTATTTTGACACTTGTTAGTTTATATTGACACTTGTTAGTTTATCATATAGGCCTTCTACCTATATATGTAACTCATTTGTATCAATAAGATTATCTCATTGTGCCCATTTCAATATTAGTCCCAACAAGGACTTGGGTTTAAATTTGAGGAATCAGATGTTTATCAAAAAAATTTAAGGTCACTACCAATGAGGTATAGTGAAAAGGTTTCAGCCATAGAAGAAACAAGAGACATTGACATTTTGACTATGGATGAGTTGCATGGAACTCTCACATCTTTTGATATGAGAATAGGAAAGGATCATATTCCCAAGAAAGAGGTAGCTTTCAAAGCAGCAAAGAAGAGAAAAGATAAGAAGCCAGTTTCAAGTGATGGTCATCTAGTGATGAAGAAGCAAACCATGGCAGAAGGCACAAGAAGGACTCAAGAAAGTACAAAGGTACAAAAATAGTTAAATGTTTCAATTGTGGTAAATATGATCACTATGCATCTAATTTTCCAGAAGCTGTAAGTAGTAGTAGTGAAGAGAAACAGGATCATAATAACAAGGAAGCAAGAAAATCCAGGTATCAAAAGAAAAGCAGGGATGGACAAAGCAAGCATGGAAAGAAGTTTTTCCAAAATTATAAGAAGAGTTTCTATGCAAATAAGATAGACAATAGTTCAAGTGATAGTGATGAAATATCCTCAGATAGTGAAGAAGAAGAAATTCTCTTCTTAGCAGTAGAGGAAGAAGGAAGTGCTTCTATTGGAGATAAATCTAAAAAATATGAAGATGCTCTTGAAGACAAAGAAGTAGAGGAAGAATCAAAAAATGAAGAGGAAGGAGTAGTAGATCTAGAAGCTGAGCTTATTTTTGCTCTTAAGGAATTAAGAAAGGTTAGAAAGTAGAATTCAAAACTCAAGATTTAATTTCAGGAATGTGATGAAGAAAAAGGAAAGCTTATACAATATATGACAAATTCAATAGCTAAGACAAGGAGATTTAAAGAAAAGTTAGAGGCAAAAGTCTTAGAATGTGAAATATTAGAGCATGAGGTAGTTTCACTAAGAAAGGAAGTGAAAGAGTCTAAAGACAAGCTACACAGGTTTGGGAAAAGTTCAAATATTTTGGATAAGATTATCAATGCACAAAGATCTTCATCAAACTAGATAGGATTTGGTTTTGAATAAGGACAAAGAGAACAAGGAGATGAGTCAATATCAAGCTCCAAATAAGAAGAAGCTTCAGAAGAAGAGAGTGGAGGAGAAAGTGAGATTTATGAGGATAAGTTAAAAACCAGAAGGTACACCAAGGAAGGAAACAATGCACAAATAAATAATAGGAAACATCACAAGAAAGGACTAAGATACCAATGGGTCCAAGGAAAAATTTCTTCAAAGGACATCGTTTCTCATGTAACAGGTTTGGTCACAAGGCTATGCATTGCAGGATTCATGAAAATAAGGAGTATGGTATTACTAAGAGGAATTTCAAATATGGACATCTCTTTCAAGGGTATTGCTACTCTTGCAATCATTTTGGTCATAAAGCAATTCATTGTAGAGTTCATGATAGGAATGGGTATGGCTTCACCAGGAGGAATTTCAAGACATTTGCACCTTCTAGGAATCACAAAATTAAGTGTTAAAGTGCAATAATTTTGGGCATATGGCCAAGTGGTGCAAAATAGAGTTTCCAGAGCTTCTAGAGACAAGAAAGAACAAGGAAATTCAAAAGGATCAAAAGGATATGTTGAGAAAGAAGGTTGAAAAATAAAAAGAGCATTGCATGCTAAGAGTAGTTTTACTCCCACCCCAAAATTAATAACCTAAAGGAAAGGAGGTGGGGAGGGAGCTGAGCTAAGAGTCTTATCTTTCCCCAAAGGAATTTCTTTGCCATTAATGACAAAGGGGGAGAGATTTGAGTTAGGGGGAGATCATTCAGTCAGGGGGAGCAGTTTCTCATGGGGAGCAGAATTAGAAAAAGGAAAAAGGAATGATTAAATAAAAGGGTTGCCATCAATGACAAAGGGGGATATTGTTGGAAATTTTGAGTAATAATGTTGTCATTGATGTCAAGTGTTTGGTTCAAGGTAAGCTCATTTTGGTACAAGCAAAGTGGTAAAAGGATTGGTTATAATATCTTATATTATAAGCCAAAAGGGTTGGCTAACAGGGTTGAATACAAAGGATTACACCCATGGTTCTAGAGAGAAAAGGAGATATTATAATATTTTAATATTATAATAATTAAGCCAAGAGGGCTTAATAAAAATATATTATAATAATTAAGCCAGGAGGGTTTAATAAAAGGACGAAAAAGATTTGGTGAAAATCCCATGCAAAAGTATTATTTAATACTAGATTAAATAATATAATATTTAACCTAAGGTTAAAATATTATATTAATTAATTAATTAAATTTTGAATTTGGCTAAGGTGCCAAAAATTCAAAATTACATTGGAGGAAAATATTTTTTCCGACGTTTTAAATACCACCTTGGAGCATATAAAAGGATGAAATAAAATCAAGGTTTATTGATTTGAATTCTTGGTGATAAAGTTGATGCAAACTAATTTCGAAAGAAGTGCATGCAAACTAAGTCAGATGGAGAAGAGAGTAGAAACATGGATGTTTCTCATTAGTCATTGAGCGCAAGGAATAAAGCGGAGGTGACAGAGGATTCCAAGCACCAAGGGTTGGTAGCCCAAGTGGTAGGCGGGTCTTGCGCTAAGTTGTTGGCACAAAGGAGGTACGGGGTTTGATTCCCCCCAATATCGGTTTGATTGTTTTGTGTTTGGTTTTTATAGATACGACAGGTATTTAGGGTGGGAGGCTAACTCAGCCTCAACCGCTTGGCTAGTGCAAGTAGTCGAAGTGTTGCGCTTTATGAGAGGAGGTCGTAGGGTCAATTCCCGTCTGCGATGAGGCAATTAAATCTTTCTTGTCTAAGGTATGCATGTGGTTGGTTTATGATATATGTGCTTCATTGTTTATTGCTACCTATGGTATATATTAGCAGATGATTAATTTGGCTTATGGTTTGAAAACTTAAGAGATATAAGGTGAAATATTTTTGTTATAATTTTAGGGTTTAAATATCAGTTCTATTAAGTTTGGAGTGATAAGTTTGTGAAAGGTTTTATGATTGTAATTTTTTATTTTTGATATGGAAATGGAGTGAAAAACTGTTTTGTAAGTGTGGAGATAAAAGGTGTAAAAGATATTTTATTTGATTGTAAAGTGTGCTTTATTAGAGAGAAATTATTGAGAGAATTTTGAGAGCTTTAATGTCTTTGAAAACTAAGGAAGATCCCTAGAGTATTATTTTCAGAGATCATTGAAGAAACTTATGAGGAAATTTTGAAATAGAAATTTGCTATCTAACTTGTGAAGTGGCACATTAAAAAGTGGTTGATTATAAGACAAGTTTTGAAGACATATCTCCATCAAAGAAAAAATATTTGATGTAAGTCTTGGTGAAGACTTGAGAGCAGTTTGAGCAAGTTCTTGAGAGGACTTGAAGGTAGATTTGAGCAAGTCTTGGTAAAGACTTGAATACATATTTGAGAAAGTCTTATAAAAACTTGAGATAACATTGAGAGCAGGTTTGATTTGTTCAAGCCTTGTGTTAAGGTTTGGGGCAGATCTAAGAAAAATTGATCAAGTTTTGTGTTAAGGCTTGGGGATAAATTTGAGACAGAGATATTTATGAGTAGAGTCAGAGCATATTTGTACTACACTTGGGATAGAGCTTGGTACAAATCTAATACAGAGTTGAGAGCAAGATTTGGAGGTGACAAAGTAAAGAGGATAGCAGTCTCTAGTGGATAAAGATCTATTAGCCAAGACAGTGATGACAGAGGTCTTCAACGGATAGAGATCCATTAGCCAAAGCAGTGGGGGTAGACGTCTTCTAGAAGATCATCAGCCAAAGTAGAGGGGAAAGAGTTCTCCTATGGATAGAGATCAATAAACAAGAGCAAGGGGAAAGAGTTCTCCTATGGATAGAGATCAACAAACAAGAACAAGGGGAAAGAGTTCTCCTATGGATAGATATCCACAAACCAAAGCAAGGGGAAAGAGTTCTCCTATGGAGTGTGATCCGTGAACCAGCTAGGAAGATAGAGTTCTTTTGTGGAGAGAGATCCACAAACCAGTTGAGGAGATAGAGGTATCCTAGATCAAGTTCCACGAACCAGAGAAAAGGAGGAGTTCTCCTGTGGAGAGAGATCCACATATCAGAGCATAGGGGATTGGTGTCTCCTTTGGACAGAGGTCCATAAACATTGTAATAGAGAATTGATTCCCAAGAGATTTGTTGAGGAAATTTTAGTAGAAATATTTTCTCCGTGGAGTAGCCCACATTGGGTGAACCACATTAAACTGGTGTCTCTATTGTGTGTGATGATTTTTGCATTGATTTGTTTACTGCTATTGATATTGCCATTACTAATATTGGATAATATTGTTTGGGAAATAAAAGTGAAATTTGGTCTTATATTGTTCACCTCCTCTCAATACGAGCTTGTGTTATTTAGTATCCCCATGGCACATTTGTATTATTGCAAATATTATATTAGGATGTGAATTATTATATTAGATGTGTGATTTATATTTTTTCTAAAGTATGTGTAAATGTGTAGGATGGGTCCAAATTTCATGCAGTAAAGTGTGCAAGTGTGTAGAGTGTGAGAGTGTGCAAGTGTGTAGAGTGTGAGAATATTGCAAGTGTCATAAAGTGTGCAACTATGTATGTGTCATGTAAGTAAGTCAAGATTCAAGTGTGTATGTGTCAAGTATACAAGTGAAGACACAATATGTATCAAGATGTAAAAAAAAGGGACATGAGAGGTTTGTCTTATGTGTGGAATAGAAAAGGGTGTATCTCCCTAAATATGTGAGGAGAACAATAGTCAAAGTATTGAAAGGTAACTTGTAAGGCTATATTATGGAGACAAAGCTCCATGAAATGTAATGAATATTGTAAGAAGAATATAATCAAGAATCTTGTATATTTTATCAATAATTGAAGAGACAAAAATGCAACACCAAATAACAATATATAGAAATTGAACTCAAAGAACAAAATTGCACAATGAATGATTTTATATTAATGGGTGGGATCCTCAAAACTCCATTGTTACAATAAGTATATTTAAATCCTTTGATACAAATTTTATAATACCCAGGGTTCTCTGAAACCCTAGCAAAATAATGTTGGTGGTGTCTTCAAAATGCATTCTTGCTCCCAATATAAGTGAGTGGGCTTCTGATTATCTGATGTTGAACCACTCCAGCTTAAGCAGCTACACAATGCTAATATAACACTTCTAGATCTGCACACAAGAAAATAGCAAGTAGGTTAGTAGCAACTGTGAGGGCTCCATAATGTGAGGTCCTCTATAATCAATACAAAAATCCTAGCTATATGATGTGAAGAGCATGAACAAAACTGAAAATGCATACAATGAAATAACAAATAAAATATTTACCTTGCTTTATCTACCATTCTTTGACCTGATGAAATATGTTGTAGTGAATTGGTGTAGTGATGCCCTAGCATTACCCGAGGGCTAGGGAGACTCTAGAACTCTGGTGTAAAATTCTCACGAGCACTTGGAAGCTATAGGAAATGCTTGTGGATGCTTGGGAATAATGGAGGATACCCAGAGGCACTTGGTGATAGAGGGGAAGCGCCCAAAGGTGCTCAAGAATGACAGGGGGCATCCGAAGGTGTTTGACAGCTGAATGGAAAGTCTAGAGAAGTAGATATGGTTGAAGGAGGGAGGTGATGACGGATGCAAGAGCTATGGTAAGTGAGGATGGAAGGTAAAAGCACTTGGATACTATAGGAAACTTAGGGCAACAGACTTAGGATTTTAGGATTACTCGAGCTAGCAAATACTTCACGAAATTACTTAGGGGTTGAGCCATAAAAATGAATCCTACTTATAATCTCACCTAGGGCACATTAGGGTTTTGATGACATGAATTGTGCAATCAAGATTAAAACATGATGGAGGGTGGAGATTAAATTTGGGGTGTGGCATGGATTGATGTGGATGAATGGATAGGATTAAGTGAAATCGAATGGCTAGGATTAATTCAATTATATAAATATATATAATATAATATATAAAATAAATAAATATATAAATGTATGAATAGTGGGCAAAAATGGTGGGAAAGCATAGATGGAGGAAAAGTTGCTAGGTTTTGGTGTCTACAGATGGTCCTTTTTGTATTGTGTTGCGTAAAACACGATGCAATGCAAAAATACAAGACACCTGTTTGGGTTAAGTGCAGAAGCAACTTCTCTCTTGGGATATGAAACGTGAGTTTGAAGACAAAATAATGAAAGAATTTAGATTTTTGCTTAGCTTACCCCCTCAATTGGTGAGTGAGTTTACGGATGAATCTCACAAGCCAATTAAAAAATTTGTGCAAATGAATAATGGATGATATGAATGATGTAAATGCGATACTATTTTTTCCCCAATGGTGGGAAGGGGATTGTTGAAAAATATGAAGTGATTGCATCTATTTTTTATCCAAAAAATAAAAGGATTTTTGAAATATGTGATGAAAGATGTGTCTGTTTTTACCCCAACGGATGGAGGGTTTTATGAAAAATGTGATGAAATTGTGTTTGTTTTTACCCCAACAGATGGAGGGATTTTTGCCAAGTATAGATGTCATGATCATGTAAGATGTATCCCATTGTGATAAATTCAAAACCAAATGCAATTGTTCCAAATTTGGGGTGATTCATTGTTGCTGAAGAATGTGCCTTTCGGTGTCATTGATATGCAAGGATTAATATGCAGAAAGAAAGGTAGTCAACTTCGAAGGGCCAACTAGTGACTATCAGATAATTCCTATGATCAAAACCAATCACCCTATCTAAGGCCAATCACCATGATGGTTTTCAAGGAGATTTGAAATGATGAAATGTGATTTTTTCCATGTTTTAAGCCCCACGAACTAGGCCATCAATGACAGCTTTTGTGCAAACTATTCTTGGCAAGGTTTCATGCAAAATGTGAAGTACCAAATGTGATTGTGATTTCCCATAAGGAGATATGGAATGATGAAAATTACCAAGTGTCCTTATGGTAATTTATTCATCCTACCAAATTGCATGGATGCAAATCATTGCAATCGCCAAGTATATAGAATAACCCACTATGTACAAGGTTCACTTGAATGTTGTTTGACCTTGGAAAATATGCAAATTATGATATGGATGATGTGAAAATGATGTATTGGTGATGAGAATGATGATTATGATCATTTTGTGAAGTTTTGGACCATTTTGGAATGCTTTTGTAACTTGTTAGGAGAATTTACTATTTGTGGCCATAAACAACATTTTTGCGTCCAAATCAGTTGGAACCTTCACAAAACTTGTTAATATGATGAAATAGATGTGTGGATGCAATATGGAGTGATTTGGTGAGGATAAGCCACTATGTTGGAAAATTTTATCTTTTTATCAAAATTGATGTCAAACGCCCATTGGCACTTTTGGCATGTAGAAACGCTCACCTATGTTTGGGTGTTTTGCAAATGCCCTAGTGCACTTCAGTGCACCACGAAACACCCATGGGTGTTTCAAGGTGCTTGAAGAAGCTATAAATATTTGGAAGGACGAGAAATAAAACTCATTTGTGTGTTTGTAAGGTTGAGAAGTTGCATTTGGGAGAGTGGAGTGAAGTGAATTAGGTGCAAAAGTTATGGCGATAGAGGGAGCAGATGCAAGTGCCAAAATTGGAGCTGGCATATGGGTTGTTGAGGTAATTATTTGTTTTGTGTATTTTGAAAAAAATTGTGTTTTTGTGAATCTTTTTTTTAACATGTGTAAATGACAAGTGTTTTGTGTTGTGCTACAGCTTAGGATTTTAGAGGCTTGGCACTAGTTCTCATTGTACATTTCTGGTATGAGGAAGGCAGTATCAGATGAGGAGTGGGAGTTGTTGGAGGATGTGGGGCTAGCAAAGGTAGCCCAAGTTGATGTGGTGAGGGCGAACGAGGGGTACCTCTCTGCATTAGTAGAGATTTGGATCTAGATACGAGGACGTTTCAGCTCCCCATAGGAGAGGTGAGTCTGACCTTGGAGGATGTATATCACATCCTCAAGGTGCTAGTGGAGGGGGAGTGCATCGAGGTTGGACATGATCGAGGTGTAGAGATGAGGAAGATATTTGGCAATGGATGGCAGGGTGTGAGGGTGGAGAGTAGGGGTATTTCCTACTTGTTCATGTATGTGGATAAGTATTTGGATGCCCTCTGGTATTTAGTGATGTTTGTGTTTTTCAACATCATGGCCCTAAATAGCACTGGGTGCAGGTTCCCTTGGAACCTGATAGGATTAGTGAGCGATATACTCACTAGGCAACAGGTGTATGCATGGGCTCCTACCTTATTGGTGTAGCTGTATCGAGAGCTCTATGAGGTGAGGAGGTGGGGGAGTAAGGGGTTAGGACGCATCATGTTGATGCAGTGTTGGAGATGGGAGCACTTTAGCATGGCTCGATCGGAGGGCTTACCAATGGTAGGCTTGGGTAGGGAGGAGCCCTACACTAGGAGATGAGAAGTTCTTAAGAGGTACAATTGAGTCGACCTGTGTAGATGATCTAGTGGTACTGAGATTTTTGGGTTGGACTAACATCTTCCCAAGTAATATGGAGGCCATGATGAGGTAGCAGTTGGATCAGATATGAAGAGCATCTATGACGGGTGTGACAGGCTATATGGGTGGTTGGAAGATATCAAAGTGAGGTTGAGTATTTTCAGTTATCACGAGTACTCTGATAGTTCAGCTTGAGGTAGGAGATTATGAAGGAGTCGATGCTCTATAGGAGGCATTAGGAGGAGATAGGGCTACCATGTGCAGAGCCATGGAGGGTGGCCTATGAGGATGACAAGGAGATAGATCTCCCATATGTAGATGATGTGGGGACTACTCTGGAATACGATGTGTGGTTTGCTACACAACCACCATGGGCACTGACTCTAGTAGTAGTTAGTGGAGATGGGGGTAGGGCTAAGGATGAGAGGACCCATGAGGCTCACAAGCGATAGAGGTGCCTTTGATCAGATAGTCGAAGGAGGAGGACTAAGGGTGCAACAAGGCAGGCTCCTAAGAGCGAAGGAGATGGCAGTAAATGGGACAATGTGGAGGATACTCCAGATGAACCTCTAGATCAGAGCAAGGAGGATTGGGTGAGGCTAGAGCATTAGGTAGTGGAGTGGTATGCGAGTATTATGAGGCTCTAGGCAAAGCTACTAGAGAGGCAGTGTCGACATAATGATGACATAGTACACCTTTGATCTCGACATAGATAGGTTGATTGAGCATCATATTCCACTTCTTGAACCTCTAACGTCATCTGTATCTGAGGCTGCTATGCATAGCTCTAGGTCTAGGGCTCCTTCTAGGTCACAGGGGTCCTCTTGGAGGGCTTAACTAGTTCTTATATTCACTTTTGTGTATATGATCCTTGGTGCTCCATTGTATGTAGCCTTTTGGCACTCATTGTACATGTGATATTAATACATATATACATGGCTTTTAACTTTTGTGTTATATGTTTGTGTGAATGCTTTTTGTGGAATGCTTTTCTGTAATGCATGTGTATATGGATGATGAATGTATATGATATGTTATGGATGATTAATGCAAGGTGGAATGTATGGATGATTAATGCAAGGTATGTATGGATGATTAATGCAAGATATGAAATGCAGATGTGCTAATTATCATTCATAGTTTAGATTTTGCTTGGCCATGTTTCAAGCATTGTTGTTTAATCAGGGGCCCCAAACTTGGTGGTATGTGGGGTGAATGACTCATGAAGTGACATGGATGTTAACATTGAAGAAGATATGGATGTTGATATGGAAGAAGATATGGATGTTGATATGAAAAACTAATTGTTTTGCATAGACTCAAATAAATTAACAGTATCAAACAAACTCACTAAAACTGACTAATCCCTCTAGGACCTGTTGACAATTTTGTCACATTTCTCAAGGGGTAGAAAAAGAAACAAGTTTTGTATAGTGTTGTGTAAAGTTTTTGCTTTGTTATTTTTATTTTGAAAAGTTGCAGCAATTTTGGCTTTCAAAGCCACCCCTTTGTATAAAAAGTAGAAAGAGAAAAAGCTTCGCTACCGAACAAGCTAGAGAAAAGAGCTTCACCAAAAAAAATGAAACCGCTTCGCACCCGAAGTATTTCCAGTGCTACTTCGGGTGAAAATTTTGCGAAGTAGTTTTGCCGAAGAAAGAGCTTCGCACCCGAAGCGCTTCCAGCATTGCTTCGGGTAGGATTTGTTGCGAAGTAGTTTTGCCGAAGAAAAATGCAAGAGGACCGATGAAAAGGGCTTCGGGCCCGAAACATTTCAAAACACTACTTCGGGCGAAAATCATCCGAAGCGGCATTCAGGAGAGCAACTTCGTCGAAGGAGAAAATTCTAGGCCACGATTCAAGTTTGACCAAGGTAAAAGGACTTCGGGCCCGAAGCATTTCCAACAACTACTTCGGCTAGAGGACCAACGAAGCAGAACCCGAAGAAGCATTGAAGAATCCTTCACCAAAAAATTATCGAAACATCTACTTCGGGCCTCTTCACGCCCGAACCATTTCTACTTCGACGAAAACCATAGCGAAGCATTCACTTCGGCGAGTTTTCACCCGAAGCATTTTCGACCGAAGTTCTGGCAGCCAAGAGAAGCGAAGCATTTTGAAGGCAGGAATGTGTTTCGGCCGAAATCTCTCCGAACCACAATTTTGAAAGAAGATCGCAGCGAAGCATTTCTCCAAGGCATCAGTGAAGCGTTTTGTAAGCAGCAAGGATGAAGAAGACCATTTTGCGAAGGAGATATGCTTCGGCACAAACCATCCCCAAAGCAGTTTTGCGAAGCTCAATTTTGCGAAGTATAATCCAAGGAGGAGTTTTGCTTCGGCCCAGAACCATTGCGAAGCGAAGTTGTGAATGAAGACTTAGCGAAGCGCTTCACGGGCACACGTTCCAAGTCGGGTATCTTCCCGAGGCGATCAAGTGCCTCATAAATGCAATTTTTCATGCCCAACAAGCCCGTTGCTCATTTTTGGCAATCAAAAGCGAAGTATCAAGCCATGATGGAGAACCCGACGAGCATGGCGGCCACTCGAGCACTGCACCCAGAGACCAAGGACGTCCAGACGGCTCATCAATGCACCTTTCCATGGTTGACCCGGTCACAGTTGCCAGTTTTGGTAACAGATTTGAAAGCTCAGTCACGAGAGCCGAGGAAGGCCGAATTCTCAGAGCTCGAGGGCGTACTCTTCTTTGCTATGTAATTATGATTCAGAGGCCCGGGTCCTCTATAAAAACCTAGGCATTGTAATGGAAAATGGGGGGAACTATCTGCTAGAAAGTTGCTGTAACTTGATGTCCTACGATTAATACTAAAGAGCCTTGAGCTTCATTTCTCTCTTTTATGCTGCCTTCTGTGCTTGATTCTTTTATCTCTCCTCGTTTGTATGTTGGATGCTGAATCTTGCGTCCGGTGTGTGATCGGGGACTGTGTCTTGAAACTCGTTCTGAAGGATACATAGGAGTTGAAAAAGCGTCATATTGACTTTCTTTTATGCTGCCTGCCTCGCTTGATTCTTTTGTCTCTCTTCGTTTGTAGACTGAGATGTTGAACTCTACGTCCGATGTGCGATCGAGGACAGTACCCTGAAACTCGTTCGGGAGGATACATAGGAAGGTTAATACTACGTTTCTTTCATTTATTCTTGGTGTTCATTGCTTCCATTCAAGTTGTCAGTTAGTGATCGTGCTTCCTGTTCTCTCCCACCTTAAATCATCAATCTCTCTTCCCTTACCCTTTTTATTTTATTTCTCTAACCCTAACTCCTTTTATCTCTTTCCTGCACTCTTATCTTCAAACACCCAAGTAGTTTAGTATAGGAGCCGGCCTTTCTCCGGAGATTGGCACGAGGGGCATCTCTTCCCTTCGGCCTTTCAATGTTGGTCCAGGTCTAGGGCGCATACATTTACCCAAAACCCTTACCTAGGCAGATTTGATGACCAACAGTTTCTGGCACGCCTGGTGGGACCGACTGTGTATGTCTCAGTAAGATCCATAACCAGTCAAGGCCCCATATTTTAAATCTCAAACCCGTCTTCACCGGGGCCAATAGTTCAAACTAGTTCCCGGTGTGACCCGGTCAGTCTCACCTGATTAGTGGTAGTGAGGACCGATGCCCTCATTACTGAAAGACTCTTAGCATCTGGCGACTCTGTTTACCCAAGAATATTTAAGTCGTAAAGACCAGTACCAAAAGTCTGTGCCTTCATGCAAACGAGATGGAGAGTTAAGAATAGAGGAGAGGAAACCGAGTTCTTTGAGCTAGATATTGACGCCTTCGGGGAACAATCAAGGTTGATCACCCCCGAGTCACTATTACAAGGAACATCCTCTGTTGGCAGACAAGGCTCAACTTCTGATAGTACAACATCTAGTTTTCCTCCCAATCCTCCCAACTCTCCGAAGCGTCCTAGTCCCTCCATTCCTATTAGTTGTCCTATTAGCAGTCAAGGGGGAGCTTCGAGAATTCCTATTTCTCAAAATCTAGGAGCAAGTATGGCACAACAGCAACAACAACAACAACAACAAATGCAAATGCCACAGCCACCCAGGTTGTGCCCAGCATGGGATTCCTTGTCACCACTGAATCTAGCAGGGCAAGGACAAGTGCCGCCTGCTGCCATAAAGAAGATCCCAACGTTCGATGGAACTGGGAAAACCGCTCTGGAGCATATCCAGGACATAATATCTCTGGCGGCGATCCATGACATTACAGAAGAACAAATTATGGTAAAGCTTCTGGTTCTTTCCCTTAGAGGAAAACTCCTCTATTGGTACAGATCTCTACCACCCGGTAGCATTACGGGATGGGACCAGTTAGCTGGGCAAATGATGGGAAACTTCAACGAGTCTTTCGATCCTACTTCTCTTCTGCATCAGTTCACTTCGATCAAGAGACATCCGCAAGAAGAGATCATAGATTTCAATGTTAGGTTCGCTCGAACCTGGCAGAGAGTGCCAGTTGGCCTTCGGCCAACCGACGAAGCTGTAGCACTCTATTTCCTTCGGGCTTTCAATCCCGATATCAGTCTCATGGTAAGATATTCTAACGTTAATACTTTTCTCGAGTTGTATGAGTTAGCCAAGAGAGCAGAAATGGATTTGATAGCTGTGGGCAAGCTTCCCCAAAGGATGCCGACGCCCATACTTCCTGAATTCTTACAATTCCAGTATGCAAGCGTAGCTGCTTCGCAAATCTCCACAACCCCTGCACTCTCGATTTCATCTTGGAATCCGAATCCTGTCGTGTCTCAAATCACCGCCCCACAAATTCATTTCCCTACATTTTCAACTCCATAGCCCATGGTCACTTCGGCTTTTCCTGTGCTGCCAGCACCACCTCAACACCCCGCTCTTCCTCCAATACCGACGATGGCTCCATTGCCGCTCGTTCCGAAAGCCGATGATATACAAACTAAAATTCTGTAGGAGATGCAGTCTCTGAACTCTATAGTTCAGATGTTGTCAAATGACATGACCATTGTAAAGAAGAAGCAAGCGCAGCAGGAATTCCTACCGAGAAGACCTTATCCTGTGCCTGCACTTACCAAGGACCAAGCAGTCCAGCAAGGGAAGGCTTCGACGAGAAATGCTGCAATTGATGAAGCTCCGAGCACTTCCGATTATGTATATTGGTGCTCTACGTGCAATGATCCGCATGAAGAGAATACCTACACCCTACACCAACACTATGTACAAACACTGGCAAATAGTAGTCACAACGGTCAAGTGAACGTCATTAGGCAGATGAGTCAGAACCTGGTAATTGGCGAGGAGGAGCCCATTGCAGTACTTACCAGAGGAGGAAGGAAGGCAATAGAAATGGATGCCACTCAGATGGCTCCTTCAAAAGAGCAAGTTCGACCCGAGAAAGGACAATCATCTACTTCGGCCCCAAGCGAAGCTCCTCCACCTGCACCAGTCAAAGAAAAGGCTCAAAAGGCCTCTATCGAACCACCTCAGGTAGAAACTAAGGAGCAGGCTAAGGAAAAGCTCAAGTTTCCTTCCCTCACCAAGCGGCAAAGAGTTGAAGCTACAGAGCAATATCGTACCCGGTACGAACCCAGAAAGGAACCCGAAGTGCTCAAATCTCTGGCATACAACATCGTAGAGGAATTGAAGAAGATCCCAGCCAAGATCAGCTTGTACGATGCACTGCAACTACCTGGACAGGTGGACTTGCTGCAAGAATCATTGAAGACAATTAAAGCAAAAAAGGTAGCACCGCTTGCTCTTGTGCAGACCCTATCCACATCTATCATGGGGAAGAACAGACCACCTCCGTTCTACCTAACCCTACAAATGGAAGGGTATATTGTACATAACTGCATGACCGACTCTAGGGCCGCTACAACAGTCATGCCAAGGGCAGTCTGCGAAGAAATAGGAATGGAGTATACGCGAAGCAGCCAAGGTGTACTCCAATTGGATGGTACTCCAGTGAAGACCGTGGGAGTGATCAAGGACATTCCTATCCGGCTACATAAGATGCCTCAGATTACAGTCATACAAGAGGTAGTTGTAGTCGACTTGGAGCCATATTTCGGTATGTGCTTGTCAAGGGAATTCATGGCTAAACTGGGCGGGTATCTATCTATGGATTACTCTCACCTAGAGGTTCCATTCAAAGGAAAGAAGGTGAAGATTTACAATGAAAAGCCTTCTTCCTTTCTTGTGCAAAAGATGTCCGAAGAAGAAAGTAGCGAACCAGTGAATGCACTAGTGGAGGAGATAGAGCAAGTGGACCTGATCGAGGAGTCTCTTGCGCAATTGAGCTATGAAGATGAGTTCTCATTGGCAGACTTCAATGCCATGGTGGAGACCGAGATAGGGTGTTATGCGATCGCCAAGCCTAATAATCACTCCCAACCAGGGAATAGAACAAGTGCCCAGGAAGAACTATGGAAGTTGTTCTTCGACGGCGCCCGATGTAAAAATGGCGCTAGGGCAGGGATTCTTCTAGTTTCACCATCCGAAGAGCAAAAAGAGTATTGCTACCGGTTGACATGGAGCTGCACTAACAATGCAGCGGAATACGAAGCATTATGCCTAGGACTTAAGAAAGTTGATAAGTTAGGCATAAAGCATCTCCAAATCTTCGGAGATTCTGAACTGGTTTGCAACCAGGTCACAAATAAGTGTACTTCAAAGAAGCATTATCTAAAATCATACCGCAACAGGGTATGGGACCTGCTCGACCAGTTCGAATCTCTCAATCTGCAGTCAATCCCACGAGAGATGAACCGACATGCCGATGTTCTGCATCCATCGCAGCCAAGTACTCTCCAGCAGAAGACATGGTGCACAAGCCCAGAGCTATGAGGATGATCTACAGGCCCTCTGTCCCAGACAAAGAGCTGCATTGGCAAGTGTTTGATAACGACGAGCAGATTATAAATTTCATGATCCAAGAAGCCGCCACAGTCGAAGACCGAAGCTCTGATGAAGGAGAGTATGAAGGGTTGATCCAATTGAAGAATAATCATGTCCCCAAGGGACTAATCACCCTTGAAAGTCTCTTTGATCGGAATGACCGAGCTCTCTCTCACATGATCAAAGTCCATGAGAAACAGTATCAGGATTTGGAGCTCGAACCTGGGAAAGCAATAAAGGTGGGAACCGACTGCACTTCGAAGGAGATAGAACAGATACAGAATCTATGCAGAAGGTTTTCTGATATAATCGCTTGGTCTTATCAAGATCTTCGGGGATACAATCGATAGCTTGTTCAACACACAATCGAGTTGCAGGAAGGGGTCAAACCCTTTCGACAAAAGCAGAGGCCGATGAATCCCAAGATCGAGGTCTTAATGAAGGCCAAACTCTTGAAGATGCTCGAGGCAAAGATCATATATCCCATCAAGCACTCTTCATGGGTAGCAAACCTGGTCCCAGTCAGAAAGAAAAATGGAGATATCAGGTTATGCGTAGACTTTCGCAATCTAAATCAGGCGTCCCTCAAGGACCACTATCCTCTCCCACAAATCGATCAAATTTTGCACTCGATGGCTGGAGCTCAATGCTTCTCTCTGCTCGATGGTTTTTCTGGATACAATCAGATTTGGGTCAGGGATGAAGACCAACACAAGACGACATTCACCACCAAGTGGGGGACATTCGCTTACCAGCGAATGTCGTTTGGCCTTTCGAATGTTGGGGCCACTTTCTAGAGAGCAATGGATCTTGCTTTTGGTGAGCTTCTAAATAAGGTTATCATCATCTATCTGGATGACATGACTATTTTCTCCCGAAGAAGGGAAGACCACCCCACACATATACAACAAGTTTTCAAAAAATGCCGAGAGTTCGGCATCTCAATTAATCCAAAGAAGTCCATATTCGTAGTCAACGAAGGAAAGTTGTTGGGACACGCGATATCAAAAAAAGGCCTCGCTGTAGATCCTGACAGAGCCGAGGCTCTAATGAAGCTCCCACTTCTCGTAGACAAGAAAGGACTTCAATATTTCTTCGGCTAGATTAACTTCGTGAGGAAGTTCGTCCCCGACTTCGCCCAAGTCATCAAGCCGATGTCTCAACTCCTGAAGAAGGGCACCGAATTTAGCTGGACCGAAGAAAGAAAAGAAGCTTTTGAAGAGATTAAGAATTGAATTGCTCAGGCGCCGGTCTTGATCAATCCAGACTACAGTCGAGATTTCATCATGTATGTCATAGGAGAGCCCGAGAGCTACGCTGTTGTCCTGACGCAAAAGGGAGAAGATGGCGAGGAGCGTCCCATCGCGTTTCTGAGTCAGGTGATCAATTCCCATGAAGAAAGATATAATTTCATAGAGCGTCAAGTGCATGCAGTAATGAAATCACTAAGGAAGTTCAAGCAGTTCATCTCTCGAGCCGAGTCACGGTTTATGTCATTCACCCCGATGTGCGTAACTTCATTATCCAAGGAGAATTGGGAAGTAAAAGAGCTGGTTGGGTGAACAAAATACAGGAGTTTGACATTGAGATCAAGCCCACAAAATTGGTTCGCGGCCGTGCATTGTGTCAAGAATTGGCAAAGAGCACGACGGTCGAAGTGACAGAATCTCGGAGGGATGACTTACCAGTCGAAGAATGCTTCGCTAACTACGAAGAAGATGAGAAGGATTGGGTCGGTGAGATAATCTGCTATTTCAACACCGACAAGTGTCCTTCGCATCTAAATGCATCACAACGAAGACATTTCAGGATGCGGTCCTCCAGATACACTCTGCGCCCCGAAGGCCTATTTTTTAGGAACATTGATGGTGTCCTTCTTAAGTGCATCAAAGACGATGATAAAAGGAGAGTCCTGGGAGAATTCCATTCAGGACTATCGGGAGGTCACTTTGCAGGAAGAACAACGACGTTAAAGATCATTAGGGCGGGTTATTATTGGCCCACACTCTTTGTCGATGCCTTCGTAGTTTGCCGTAAATGCGAGCAGTGTCAGAGGTTCACCGACCGAAACAAAAATGCTGCAATGCCCCTTCGTCCGATACAAGTAGAGACACCCTTTCAACAATGGGGGTTGGATTTTATAGGAGTCGTATCACCAAATTCCTCCGCGGGACATAGGTTCATCCTGACAACAATAGACTACTTCACCAGGTGGGCCGAAGCGATTCCTACCAAACATGCAGATCAAGAGACTGTAGTCACCTTCTTGGAAGGATTGATCACCAGGTTCGGCATCCCCAAAGCAATCATCACAGACAATGGCCCTGGCTTCACAGGCGCTAAAATCAATGATTTCCTCTACAGGTATGGGATATATCATAAAGTATCCTCCAATTATTATCCACAAGGCAACGGCTTGGCAGAATCCACCAACAAGACTCTGTTGAGAATGCTAAGGAAGCTCATAGAGACGAACAAAAGGACTTGGCATCTCCTTCTAGATCGGGCCTTGTGGGCCGATCAGATTTCTATCAAAAGGTCAATCAAAACTTCGCCTTATGCTCTGGTCTATGGCAAGGAGGCCATCTTACCCATCCATGTTGAGATCCCTGCACTACGGCTGTTAGAAGCAGAATATGGAGTTAGTCCGATGGAGAACAGGTTAGCTCAGCTGCTGCGACTGGAGGAGGATCGCGAAGAAGCATACCAGGACTTCGCTAAGCATACTCAGGTCATCCGAGACTGGTTCAAGAAAAAATCATCCGATCGCACATTCAATGTGGGAGACCTGGTATTGAAGTGGGATTCTTGGAAGGCCAAGCCTGGAAATCATGACAAGATGGACGCCTTTTGGGATGGGCCATTTGAAATTATGAAGGTAAACTCGGCCAATTCATTCATCCTCAAAGATGCAGATGGACAAGTTCTGCCGATCTCTGTCAATGGTCTTCACCTGAAGACTTTTCATCGCTAAAGATAATTCTTCTCTAAAAAAAAATATATAAAAATATATATTTGTATATAATTTGCATTTGTATATACATTCTCTTCCAAGATCACAAAGCCAAGTACCACTTCCAAATCTTCTTCGGAGACTTCTGATGTGAAGTAGCAAGTACAAAAGGTTCGCTGCGAAGAAGGTAACCAAAGGCAAAATTCTGTGAAGCAGTTTTCAAAAGGAGAGCTTCGCACCCGAAGTATTTTCGGTAGCTACTTCGGGCAGCATTCTTGCGAAGTGGATTATAAGGGGCTCCTTGCGAAGCATGTTACCCGAAAGGAAGCCGAACCAAAATCTGAACGAAGGCATGAAAAGAGCTTCGCACCCGAAGTATTTTGAGTAGCTACTTCGGGCAAATTTTTTGCGAAGCAGTTTTCAAAAGGGAAAACTTCGGCGACCCTCAAAGGCAAAGCGGCAACACGGTGAAGAAGAAGTACTTTGGGCCCGAAGCATCGAAAAATAGTCTGAACCAAAGGTTCACCGTGAAGCATTTTTAGCATCAAGTTCCTCTTCGTCGAGCCAAACACGCGCGAGGTGGAGAATTCAAAATGAGCCTCGAAGAACATGCCAACAACGGCCTTGAAAAGAGTACAAAGTGGATGAATTTAAGGAAAAGGGTTGGTGGAGCACTTCTCGAGATGATCGAGTCAAAAAATGGAAAGGAAAAGCTCGCACCAAGGTATGAGGTAGCAACGGGTGGCATCTCCAGTATGAAGTATAATCATCAAAGCATGCAGCCCTGTGTACCACGTCGCTGCAAAAGCGGTTTGAGAATACGGCAGCTTCCGTCGTCCGAGGTACAAATTTAATTTTAGTAGGTGCCATAAATTCAGGTGGTTGCCTTTTTAGGCTATAAAAGCGAGTTCTTGGCAAGAGGGAAGTTATTTGTCCATCAGTTAGAGCTAAACTAAGAGCCTTCGGATATTCTGCAACTCTCCCATCCTTTGCATCTGGCCATTCGCATTTAAGCCCCCTGCATCAGGAACTCTGCTGCTGTCCATAACAACATGGGAAAGAAGAACTCTAAGGAAAAGAGAAAAGAGCCCAAAGTTGCAGGCCCCAAAAAGACAAAGAAGGGGAAAGAAGAGAAAAAGCGCACCCCAAAGAAGTTAAATCCTCCCCTTCGACCCAAAAAATAGCCAATGGAAGAGGGGGACGACTCAGAAGAAGAACAACTTGTGGAGCCACCAATTGATGGGTGGGAGAGAATCCGAGACACGCAGCTCTCGAAGGGTGTATCCGATCTTCGGCACACCATAGAATTCATGACAAGCAGGCTCACGCCAAAAAATAAGAGAGCTGCTGCTTATTACTCCCAGATTTACTGGTTCTTAACACCGCCTGCTCACCATTGTCCCGAGTTGATCTATGCCATCGCACAAAATTACCAACCTGCTACCAGGTAGGTGTTAGATGCTTCGGGACACAAGCTATTCTCCATCTTGAAGGAAGATGTACAAGCAGCCTTCGCACCATAGCAGGGCCCGCCCAAGGGCTATTCTGTTCGCAATGTCCTCCTAAATGAACAAATGGAGAGATTCACCTCCAACAACCACATATTGAAGTTCCTACGGGAGAATCTCAAGAGCGGGCTACCTTCAAACAAGCTGCCCCAGATGCCCTTACCCTTGGAGGCCTTCAAAAATATAGATATTTTTTCTATCATTGCATGGGTGGCGGGCTTGTCAAAGGATACTTCAGTATAGCCCTGGCAGGTGTCTCTGGCCGAATGCATTTCAAGAGGGGAGTTTTATGCCCCTGACGCTTCAAGGCCGAACACCAACCCAGTTTTCTTTGACTGGGCAGAATGGGTGGCCCGAACCTTGCATACAAGGCTCGCTAGCATGAAGAATTCAGCAGCAGGCCAGTACTTCTCACCCTGTTCCTTTCTTGTCTGGTTGTACTTCTACCAGGTTCATAAGCATTTTCCCCATATCGCCATCTCCCCAAGCGGCAAGGATGGAAATCCTCTGCCAGTGTACCAATGGACTCCCCTCTTATTGAAGGAGGAGTCTTATTATTCTTTTAATCAACAATTTTTGGGACCCGCCATGCATTTGTTGAAAGGGTCTTCTCCTCGGGTACCACTCAGTTTGAGAGATAGAGTGGTGCTGGGAAAAAAGGGAGATGTCTTCCAATTGACACAGGGACTGGTGATTCGCATATTCGGCTTCATTGGGAAGCCCTTCCTGTTACCAGTCTACCCCTCAGAATATCAGTTCGCATTGGAGGTCGCTCGACAGAGCGACTCTACAAATGCAATATACGATCACGGCCGTAAGTGGGCACATACCTATGATTTCCCCTTCAGGATGGGGGTAATCGAAGTCTTTGCCCTAAAATAGGGCACGTTCTTGGAAGAAAGGCTTGCCTACTTCGGCCTACTCCAGATTCCTCAGCAGTGGCTCTATGATCCTTTGGGCGTGATGAAGGATCATTTAAAATTCAAGAGCTTCCACATCTGCCCTCACCCCAAAGTTGTGGAACAAAGGAACAACCCCAATGGAAAAGATCTAGAGTGGCATTTAGAGAGGATGAGGACATTGCCTCCATGGCATGAGTTCTATCCTATAGAGGTCAAGTACGACCCTGATCAACATCCCCTCCCGACTCCAGGCTCCACCTTTTGGAAAAAAGCAAGGGACGATTTGAAGGAGGAGGTAAAATACTGGAGCGAGGAAAAGCTTCGGGAATGGTGGACAATGAGAGTCCACCATCAAAATACAAACTCCTATGGACTCTTAGCATCGGATAAAGACTTCACAATTCTTTATGACTCCAATGTCGAAACCTAGAAGTCGATATCCTTTGCAGATTTTATTCCCCCAGCTACCCCAGGATCGGGCGAAAGCCCAGGAGGCGCTAAGGATGCTTCGAAAGAAGAAAAGGAAGCAAGCATCGAAGAAGCAGAGCAACCATTGGAGAGGAAGAAAAGGAAGAGGCAAGAGCAAGTTCAAATGCCTCCGAGCCATCCAAAGCGCCCTCGCACGAAACTTTTAGGTACTCCTATTGGATCCCCTGCATCAGGCCCGGCTGAGGCGAACATTGAGGACACAGGGGCACCAAGTGCTGAAACGGTCCCCAAAATAGATATCATCGATGTGGAGGAACTCCTCCAACAAGAGAAGGACCCTGGAGCAGAAGTTGTAGAGGTCGGGAGTGATGAGGCCCAAGAGACACAAGAGCCGACCATGCAAGAAGTTACCACAGCCACTTTGCCAGGAGGGCACGCAGGTATGCACTCTCTTCCCTTCGCTTTGGTCTCTGACACATCCATGGCAGTCCCGAGTGGAAGCCCTCATCAGTCTCTCCTTTCCCCATAGAGTCAATCCCCCACTCAAAAACTGCCCATCGCCAGCCCAATCCTGCATAGCCCCACTCCTCCCGAGTCGTCTGACCAAGATAAGCCCACTGAAACCACTTCGCAGTCACCAAGCCCCGTAGCCCACTCTCCCATAGCTCAAAGCATAGTCCCGCTCGCCAAAGCCCCTGCTACACCCGTCCCCGAGTCGTCGGGCGAACCTGTCCCTGCTAGTTCTTTATATTTGTTTACACCTTTGGCTGGAGATTCGGCTTTCTCTGAAATAGACCTATCTTCAATAAAGGAGCGCCCTCTGGCTGAAAAGCTACTCTTAGCTCGACAGAATACAGAGAAGATGTTAAAGGAGGCGAGAAAGAAAAGAGGGAAATCTCTGGCTCAAGTTGAAAAATGTGCAGTTTTTGACCTGAAGGGCGGAAAGTTGCATAAGGTGAAGAAGGTCCCTAAGGTCCAAAAGCCTCTGGACGAAATGACTCCAGCCGACTACGACTACCAGGAGAAGACCAAGGACCTGGAGCATTTAAATATAGATGACGAATCCGCATCCATGCATGTCAGGGTCGAAACTTTCAGAGCACATGCAAACATTGCCAACCAGGCAGGTTTGAAGCAGAAAATGCCAACATCAAGTTGGAAGAAGAGCTGGCTAGGATTCGCTCTGAGCTGGAGGATTCACAGAAGCAGGGCAAATTGCTCAAAAGGGAAACACATGCCCTCAAACAGCAAATTCTACAATTGCAGACTTCGGCCGAGCAACAAGCACAAAAATAGGCCAAAAATGAGCTAAAAGCCAAAGAGCTCGAGAGCAAGATCTTGCAGTCCCAGCAGCAATTATACCAAAAGGCAAATCTGGAGCTGTTCGACAAAGGTAGGATCAAGGAAATCCGCTCTCACCTACTCAAGGGTTTCAGATCTCGGGCCTCCAGTGCCCTGTCAATTTTAATTTATGTCATCGAAGCTCAACACGCCATCGCTAAGAAGGGACCAATGGTGGACGAGGTGATTCAAAAAATTAAGAAGCGACTCAAGCTCGCCTTTGAGGTCCAAAGCATCAGATATCAAGACCTACAAGTCACTGCTATGAGTCGAACGGCTAGGGATTGGTCTACTGCCCAAGCCACTGTTCGCGCTTTCTTCTCCAAGGTGAAGAAAGCGCAAAAGGCGAAAGACCTCCTTGATATATTTGAGCAGGAGCAGCGCACATCAATGAGTTACTTTGAAGACCTTTCTTCTTTGGGTTTCCCGAGTTTCACGGATGATGATGGGAACCTTCTCACCAGGGAAGAACTAAAGCCGACGTGGCTCCATTTTGAAAGTGACGTCTTCAAAATTGATGAGTGGGAAGAGCCGGTCATGGAGGGACAGGTCACGGACTTCATCCTGAGACATTGCAAAATCGTGACTTGCCTGAATGACCTAGATGCAAGAATCAAACACGCCGACATAGGGCAGATTGACCGATTCTATGTTCTGGTCAAGGCACTCGAAGACCAAGAACCATTTCAGAAAGGGGTCTGGGCTCATGTTCGCCGAACTATAAAGAAAATCCGCGACCGCCTTATCCCATCACCACAGCAGGAGGCCACGCCAATAGATGAAGGAGCAGAGGAGGAAGAAGAAGCAGAAGAAGAGGGAGAACAAGAACCAGCTACAGAGGCACTCCCAGAGGAAGAAGGAGGAGAAGGATCGGGAAAGGACTCTGGCCCAATGGATCAGAGTTAAAGGGTCCTCCCACCGAGACGAGCTCGTTGCCCCGCGAGCCACCAAGAATGTTGACAATTTTGTCACATTTCTCAAGGGGTAGAAAAGAAACAAGTTTTGTATAGTGTTGTGTAAATTTTTTGCTTTGTTATTTTTATTTTGAAAAGTTGCAGCAATTTTGGCTTTCAAAGCCACCCCTTTGTATAAAAAGTAGAAAGAGAAAAAGCTTCGCTACCGAACAAGCTAGAGAAAAGAGCTTCGCCAAAAAAAATGAAACCGCTTCGCACCCGAAGTATTTCTAGCGCTACTTCGGGTGAAAATTTTGTGAAGTAGTTTTGCCGAAGAAAGATTCACAAGCTAGCTTTGTGGATTTGTTGTGAAGTAGTTATGTCGAAGAAAAATGCAAGAGGACTGATGAAAAAGGCTTTGGCTCGAAACATTTCCAACCCCACTGGGGAAATCATCCGAAGCGGCATTCCGGAGAGAAACTTCGTCGAAGGAGAAAAGTCTAGGCAGATTCAAGTTTGACCAAGGTAAAAGGACTTCGGGCCCGAAGCATTTCCAACAACTACTTCGGCTAGAGGACCAGCGAAGCAGAACCCGAAGAAGCATTGAAGAATCCTTCGCCAGAAAATTATCGAAACATCTACTTCGGGCCTCTTCATGCCCGAACCATTTCTACTTCGGTGGAAAATCTAGCGAAGCATTCACTTCGGCGAGTTTTCACCCGAAGCATTTTCGACCGAAGTTCTGATAGCCAAGAGAAGCAAAGCATTTTGAAGGCAGGAATGTGTTTCGGCCGAAATCTCTCCGAACCACAATTTTGAAAGAGGATCGCAGCGAAGCATTTCTCCAAGGCATCAGCGAAGCAGTTTTGTCAGCAAAGCAGCAAGGACGAAGAAGACCATTTTGCGAAGGAGATATGCTTCGGCACAAACCATCCCCAAAGCAGTTTTGCGAAGCTCAGTTTTGCGAAGTATAATCCAAGGAGGAGTTTTGCTTCGGCCCAGAACCATTGTGAAGCGAAGTGGTGAATGAAGACTTAGCGAAGCGCTTCACGGGCACACGTTCCAAGCCGGGTATCTTCCCGAGGCGATCAAGTGCCTCATAAATGCAATTTTTCGTGCCCAACAAGCCCGCTGCTCATTTTTGGCAATCAAAAGTGAAGTATCAAGCCATGATGGAGAACCCGACGAGCATGGCGGCCACTCGAGCACCGCACCCGGAGACCAAGGACGTCCAGACGGCTCATCAATGCACCTTTCCATGGTTGACCCGGTCATAGTTGCCAATTTTGGTAACAGATTTGAAAGCTCGATCACGAGAGCCTCGAGGAGCCGAATTCTCAAGGCTCGAGGGCGTACTCTTCTTTGCTATGTAATTATGATTCAGAGGCCCGGGTCCTCTATAAAAACCCAGGCATTGTAATGGAAAAGGGGGGGAACTATCTGCTAGAAAGCTGCTGTAACTTGATGTCCTACGATCAATACTAAAGAGCCTTGAGCTTCATTTCTCTCTTTTATGCTGCCTTCTGTGCTTGATTCTTCTATCTCTCCTCGTTTGTATGTTGGATGTTGAATCTTGCGTCCGGTGTGTGATCGGGGACTGTGTCCTGAAACTCGTTCTGAAGGATACATAGGAGTGAAAAAGCGTCATATTGACTTTCTTTTATGCTGCCTGCCTCGCTTGATTCTTTTGTCTCTCTTCGTTTGTAGACTGAGATGCTGAACTCTGCGTCCGGTGTGCGATCGGGGACAGTACCCTGAAACTCGTTCGGGAGGATACATAGGAAGGTTAATACTACGTTTCTTTTGTTTATTCTTGGTGTTCATTGCTTCCATTCCAGTTGTCAGTTAGTGATCGTGCTTCCTGTTCTCTCCCACCTGAAATCATCAATCTCTCTTCCCTTACCCTTTTTATTTTATTTCTCTAACCCTAACTCCTTTATCTCTTTCCTGCACTCTTATCTTCAAACACCCAAGTAGATTAGTATAGGAGCCGGCCTTTCTCCGGAGATTGGCACGAGGGGCATCTCTTCCCTTCGGCCTTTCAATGTTGGTCCAGGTCTAGGGCGCATACATTTACCCAAAACCCTTACCTAGGCAGATTTGATGACCAACAGGACCAAATGTATGTGTAGTGAATTTAGTTACCGAATCAAGAGTATGGTAATGACTCGAGGTATTCAAGAACCAATGTGTGTGCAAGTGAGTTCATTGACTTATCTCGAGTAAATTGGATAAACCTGTTATGGATGAATCCAATAAGCTATCTTGTTTGTATGAGCGGTCAGAGGTCTCTTTTAAAAGATATGTGTCACCATGCATGAGCGTACTCCACTGCCAATCAAGCATCTATAGCTCCGGTGGAGGCTAACTCCATAGTCCATAATTTGTGTTTTTTATCTCTTAAGTTTTGGGAATGACTACCTAACTGTCTTACTGGAAATGTAGTACGATCCTAACAACCCGATGATCAATGGTGTGTGATGTAAAAGATTTAGGGTTTCTTAGGGATTTTTCCCTACTCTTTATTTTATTTTTGGAATTTGTGATAATGGTGAAAACCATTGTTTTGGTGGACTATGTTGCATGATGGGACTAGCAAGGATGACCCTTTTCACTTCAAGGTTTAAACCAAGTATGGTGTTATCCCTATTTGACACAAGATGTTTTTAAGATGTGAAAATGTGTTTGGTTCAAGAATGTTTTGGAGTCAATTCCCAAAATTCAAGATTTTCTTAGTGTATATGTGTGATGGTCCTAAAAGGAACTTGACATGTATTTTTGGATGTTGCTTAAAAAACTAGGAGTGGTTGAGTGACCGAAAACACCTAGGAATTATGAATGTGTGTTTTGTACGAATGACAATTTGACTTGGTGGAATTGTGTGGATGATATTGTGAAGATGCCCCTGATTAAGGCAACATGATTTTATTAGACCAATTAAAATCTAAAATTAATAAATGATCCTAATATGAAATGTGAAATATGGATGTGAATGCATGAAATGCAATTTGAAGTGTGTTGGCATGAAATGTATGCAAATGAAATGCAATGTTTTTGGAATGAAATATATGCAAATGAAATGCAATGTTTTTGTGTATTAGCCATGTAAATATATATATATATATATATATATCAAATCATGCATAGGATGCTCTCAAGTATATAACATTAAGTGGTTCGGGTTCTTCCTCTCCCTCTAGACTGGCAAGCCTATAAGTATCGTTACCCACTTTTTAAGTAACAATGTATGGACCTTACCAATTAGCCATGAATTTATCACGAAGATGCAGTAATGCATTGGTGTTTTGATGATTATATTTAAGGACAAGATCTCCTACATTGAATTCATGTAGATGAACTTTGGCATTGCAATTATGCTTTAGGCGGTCTTGATAAACTCATAAATGCTCTAAAGCATTGACTCGCCTCTCATCCAGAAGTGTGAGTTGGTCAAGACGTGCTTGTCTAGTAGTATCATCATCTATGAATTCTTGCAAAAAAATTGCAAGGAAGGGATCTCGAGCTCAAGAGGTATGTTTGCTTCGGATCCATAGACGAATGAAAATGATGTTACCCCTGTAGGTGTGTGGATGCTTGTTCGATAAGCCCATAATGCCAAGGGAATTTGTGTATGCCAATCTCTATGATTTTCTTTAACAAGTTTCTTGAGAATAGCAATTAAGGTCTTATTGGAAGCTTCATCTTGTCCATTTGCTTGTGGGTAATAGGGAGTCGAGAAACTATGTTGAATGCTATATTTCTCGCAAAGTGCTCGAACATCCTTGTTCTTGAAATACTTACCATTGTTGAAGATGATTTTTGAGGGGATACCAAAACGACAAATGATATGATGAAGTATAAACTCCATAATTCTAGGTCCTATCATATTAGTAAGAGGAATTGCCTAAATCTACTTTGTGAAGTATTCAATGGTTGTGATGATGAATGTATGTTGTCTTGAGGAAGGAGGCAAAATTTTGCCAATTAGATCTAAATCCCATTTGAGAAAAGGACCAAAGGCTTTGAATAGGTTGTAAAGCTTGTGATGGTACATGAGTTAAATTAGCATGTTCTTGACATTTTTTGCAATGTTTAACATAAGTGCAACAATCATGTTCCATTGTGGGTCAATAATAATCCATGCATAATATATGCTTTGCAATGACCATTCCACTAAAATGACCACCACAAGTACCATCATGGGCTTCAGCTATGGATCTTTGTGCCTCACTAGACTTGAGACAACAAAGGACTCCATCATAACCATGTTTATACAACACATCCCCCAAGAGAACAAAATGAACTACCTTTTGCTTGAATGTGTGTTTGGTAGTTCAATACATGTTAGATGGGAGTGTTTCAAACTTGAGAAAAGCTACTATTTGGCTTGACCAAGGCTCATATGGATCCGATTGGATAAAACAAACATCCTTTTTATCTTTATATTCAACTTGGATAATTATAGATTTAGAGACTGTTGAAATGATAAGGGGTTATACCTCCCCAAAAGAATATTTTGGAATCAATGATCCAAGGGAGGCCATCGCATCTACAAATCTATTAGTCAAACGTGACAAACTATTGATTTCATACCAATCAAACTTAGAGAGCAATTTCATTGCTACTTCATGATAAAGCTTAATGGTAGGTTCTTTGCATTGGTATTCTCTGTTGATTTGCTTGACGACAAGTTGAGAATAACCAAATATCCTAATACACTTAATGCTCATAGCTATAGCTGATTGAAGACCTAATATTAAGGCTTCATACTCTGTAGTGTTGTTTGTACATTGGAAGTCAAGTTTGAATGATAAGGGAATAGGTACTCCCTGGGGTGTATGAAAAATGACTCCAACACCCTGACCTTTCACGCACTTAGAGCCATCAAAGAATAGTGTGATATTGATGTCTTCCTCCGGAATGACATCTTCTAGCAACAAATACCGAATCATCTGGGAGCTCAATAATCAAAGGATGATCACTAGGTAGTGGAGCTTTCACAAGTTGATCGGCTATTACCTAACATTTAATGGATTTTTGGCTAATGAATTCCAAGTCAAATTTAGTAAGGAGCATTATCCATTTAGCGGTGTGGATGTTATTGTAAGTACGGGATATCATATAACGTAGAGGATTTTCTCTAGCTATGACATATGTTGTGTGACTAAGCATGTAATGTCAAAGTTTCTTAGTGGTGAAAACCACTACTAAGAATAAATTTTCTACCTTAAGTGTATTTGGTTTCATATGTTACCAATGTTTGAATAATGTAATAGATAGCATGTTGTCGATTTTCTTCATTCTTTTGTGCAAGCATAATCCCTAATGCAAAGTCTGTTGTTGAGATATAAATATAGAATGGGACCCCCAGATGAGGAGGAGCTAAGACTGGTGGAGAAGCTAGGTATTGCTTAATGTCATCGAAGGTTTTTTGAAATTCATCTATCCAAGAAATGGCACTCCTTTTGTAGTAGGTAATTAAATGACCTACATTTGTCAGAAAGTTGCGCACTAAAATGACGGATCGATTAGATATTTACTTGTAAACTATGCAATTTCTTTAATTTAGTTGGGGGAGGCATCTCCATGATGGCCTTGACCTTGTTTGGGTCCACCTCAATACCTCTTTTGGAGATAATGAATCCTAGAAGTTTGCCAGAGGTAACACCAAAGACACATTTCTTGGGATTCAACCTTACATTATGCTCTAGAAGTCGGTCAAAAACTTTCTCCAATACACCAATGTGCTCTTGTCGAGTTTTGAATTTAGCCAAGAGATCATCCACATAATCTTTGATAATATTATGCATGTAGTCATGGAAAATGTATGTCATGGCACGTTGATAAGTGACACTTGCATTTTTAAGGCCAAAGGGCATCACCTTGTAACAAAAAGTTCTCCAAGGTGTAGTGAATGTTGTTTTGTGTTGGTCATCAAGATTTATTCAAATTTGGTTGTATCCTAAAAAACCATCCATGAGTGAAAACATTTCATGGCCAATGCGAGTGTCGACAAGAATATCAATGTTTGTGAGAGGAAATTCATCCTTAGGACACACTTTTTTAAGTTCTCAAAATTTAGTGCAAACACGTATCACCCTATTAGGTTTATGAATGGGTACCATATGTGAGAGTCACTCGGTATAATCAATGGGTACAATGAAACCCACATCTAATAGTTTTTGGAGCTCTTCTTTGACCAAAATGGCAATGGTAGGATGCATCCTTCTAAGTTTTTATTTAACTGGCTTAGCATCGGGATGTAAGGTGAGATTATGGACAACTAGACTAGGGTCAAGACTAGGGTCAAGACTAGGCATGTCCTTGTAGGACCATGCAAAAATACCCTTTTTCCTTTTGAGGAGAGCAATTAATTGCTCTTGTTCTTTGGGTGATAAACTTTTACCAAGCTTGACAATTTGGGGATTGTCTTTGTCTAAAATAAGGTCCACATCAATGGTATCTTCAATGGACATGTGGTAACCTTCCTCAAGTTGATGGGACATAGGTATCAGATGAATGTCATCTAAGATGTCATCAAACTCTTATGACTTATCCTTGTCTATGTCTGCCTAGAAAACCTTTGGATTCGAAGGTGAGGGTGAAGGCGAAGGTGGAGGAGATGGAGGAATGTAGTTAGTTGAAGCCCTTAACAATTCCTCGAATAAGATAAACTCAGATAAGTATGGAGACGAGGAAATTCGGTCCATATCAATGAGACTCATGCTAATTAGAATTGGTTTAGCCGGATCATATGGATTATGGAGTGGGGTGAATAAGTCAACAGGATTCATGTTGACTTATGGGCAAGGTGGATAAGATCGGGTGGAACCTAAGAACCAATGCTAGGATCTTGGTAAACCTAGATTGTTAGAACAATGAACAATTGGAGGTATTGTATTGAGCATATTAAATAAAGTTTACAATGTCGGGAATAGCACCGGCGTAAACAGAACTATTACAGGAGTTGTAACAGAAACCTAAATAATGTAATATACACAAAATATGCTAACTTACGCTAACATCCCCCCTTATTACATTATTTGGATAATTGAATAACTTCTAGCTATACTAACATCCCCCCATTACATCATTTGGCAATACAAAGAGAGCTGCGAAACAATTCAAATTTGACACGTGCAAGTGCCTTAGTGAAAATATCTGCAACTTGAGCATCGGTGGGAATGTACTGAAGCTGAATTCGGTGCTTTGGAACTTCGTCTCGAATGAAGTGACATTGTGTGTCAATGTGCTTGGTTTTCTCATGATGTATTGGATTCTTAACAAGTTTCAAAACACCCTGGTTGTCATAGAACAAGTGTATTGGAGATTTTGATGGATGACCCATACTTGTCAGAATGCGATGCAACCATATCACTTCGCACATAGCTTCACGTGCGGCACGATATTCTGCCTCTGTTGATGAAAGAGCAACCACCTGTTGCTTCTTGCTGTGCCAAGAGACAGGACCGGATCCAAGATGAAAAATATATCCTGAAGTTGACTTACGATCATCATATGACCCGGCATAGTCGGAGTCCGTGTATCCTTGCAAGAAGAATTTGTTATTCTTCTTGTATTCTAGGCCATATTCCATAGTACCAC
The DNA here is from genome assembly GCA_028583015.1 of Wollemia nobilis. Taxonomy (NCBI): domain Eukaryota; kingdom Viridiplantae; phylum Streptophyta; class Pinopsida; order Araucariales; family Araucariaceae; genus Wollemia; species Wollemia nobilis. The sequence goes on along the minus strand of JAQPPZ010002587.1, from coordinate 14,639,921 downwards.
GGACATAATGAAGAACACGTTTTGTTGCTTTCCAATGTGTGGTCTTAGGCTCTTGCATGAACCTCGAAAGATAGTTGACAACAAATACGATATTTGGCCTAGTATTGGTCAGATATATGAGACTCCCAATCAACTGTCGATAGAGAGTACCATCTACCTGAGGTGAATCATCATATCATGATAACTGAATTCCTGTCTCCATCGGAGTTGCCATTGGCTTGCAATCAGTCATGCGATATTTTTCCAATAGTGTCTTGGCATATTTTTTTTGAGACACTTTGATGTAGTGCTCCTTCTGGCTTACTTCCAGACCAAGACAATAATGTAGAAGTCCGAGATCTGACATCTCAAAATATTGACACAAGTCTCTTTTGACAGTAGAGATCATAGTTTTTGAACTCCCTGTAATGAGCAGATCATCAACATAGAGTACAAGCAACACTATTTCAGAACCTTGTTTCTTAAAATAGAGGTTTGCATCTGACGGACATCTCTTAAACCCATGCTGTAGGAGGTGATTATCCATTTTTATATACCAAGCTCGAGGAGCTTGTTTCAAGCCATATAAGGATTTGACCAATTTGCACACTTTTTGCTTTTGGCCTTCCTGTACAAATCCTTCAAGCTGAGTCATGTATACTTCTTCTTGGAGATCACCATTTAGAAAAGCACTCTTGACATCCATTTGGTGAACTTTCCACCCATACTGTGCTGCCATGGCACAAATGACTCGAATTGTGGTCATCCGAGCAGTAGGTGCAAAAGTTTCCTCATAGTCAATGCCTTCCTTTTGAGCATAGCCCTTTGCAACAAGACGGGCCTTATGCTTATCAATTGTCCCATCTGCCTTGTACTTGACTTTATATACCCATTTGCAGCCAATGGGCTTCTTTCCTTGTGGCAGATCGACAAGCTCCCAAGTTTTGTTCTTTTTTAGAGACTTGTACTCATCATCCATAGCATCCTTCCATTGTGGCTTGCTAAGAGCATCTTGTACAGAAACAGGTTCATGTTCATTCATTGAAGACATAAACACCCTATCATCATCTATATCCATATCCTCTGTTTCTTTATGTGGAGTTATAGAAAGTTCCTCAAAATATTGACAAAGATCATCAACCTCACTAGTCTCTGCTGCTGCTCTTTCCCTTTGAGCCATACTACGAGTACGAGGTCTATCCAAAGTCAAATATGGTGGAGTGGATAAGTTTGCATCCCTTATTGTACTTGTATACCATTTTGGATTCTTATTTTGTGGTGATAAAGAAGAGGTGGAAGGACCTCCTGTTTGTGTTGATGAAGGAAACTTCTCTTCCTTAGATTCCACAAGATCTAGGTATACATTAGATGTGCTTTGTGATGTGAAAGCTTCATCAAAAACAACATCTCTACTGACATGAATTTTCTTGGTCAAAGGATCTATCAAATGATAACCTTTAGAGTGCTCATCATAGCCAAGAAAAATGCATCTCAATGTTTTCTCATCTAGCTTCTTCCTTTTCTCTTTCGGTATGTGCATGAAAGCTTGACACCCAAAAATACGAAGATGAGATATGGAGGGTTTACGGCCACTCCATGCTTCCTATGGAGTTATTCCTTTTAGGGCCTTTGTGGGTGCCCTATTCAATAGATATACTGAAGTGGTGACAGCTTCTGCCCAATATTGTTGCCCAAGAGTAGCTCTTGTGAGCATACAACGAACCATTTCCATAATAGAACGGTTCCTCCTCTCAGCAACTCCATTTTGTTGAGGAGTGTAAGCAGTAGTTAACTGTCTCGAGATTCCATGCTCAGTTAAGAATGCTAAAAATTCTTTAGAGGTAAACTCCCCCCCTCGATCTGAGCGGAGGGTTTTTATAGAAGTCCCTGACTCCTTCTCAACAGATTTCTTGAATTGCTAGAAGAAATCAAAAGCCTCAGATTTCAGTCGAAGAAAGAAAACCCACATCTTTCTTGAGTAGTCATCTACAAATAACTGAAAATACCTCTTCCCCCCACAACTATTGGGTGTGAAAGGACCGCACAGATCGGTGTGAATCAACTCCAGAGGTTTTTGTGCTCTTGTTGAGCTCTTCTCAAAAGGTACTCGATGTTGCTTTCCTGCCAAGCAGTCAGAGCACACTGGCAATGTGGAAGAAAGGGAAGGAAGACCCTTTACCATCTCATACTTACTAAGCTCAAGTAAGTAGCCAGAACTAAGATGCCCATATCTCTTGTGCCATAGGGAAGTTGCCTCCTTGGTAGAGACTGTCATGGCAACATGGGGAGTAGAGATAGCATCTAGGGCAAATAAGCCATGCTTATAGGAAGCTGTTGCAATCTTCTTACCCTTACTGGTGATTGTACAACACTTCTTGCCATCCTCAACATGAAAGTTGACAACCATATTTTTATCCAGGATTTGTGTGACCGACAACAAATTGTTAGCCAATCCTGGAACATAGAGGACTTTGTCAATCTGACACTTGCCATCAGGAAGAGTGACTGAAACTATACCCTCTCCCTAAACCTTGTAGGTTTTGTCATCAACAATAGTGATAGGTCTGCCCTCTTTGGCCACAAATGATTCAAACCACGATCTGTCGCCAGTCATATGCTTACTAGCGCCAGAATCGACATACCATACAGGATCCTTCTCCTTGGAGGCTGTGGTAGTCATGAGCACCTTGTGTGCCCATTCAGAATCTGAGTCAGATTCTTCAACAACAACATTCACCTTGGGTTGCTTGTTCTTGTTTTGTGGTTTGTTCTGGCCTTTTTGCTTATTCTTATGCCAACACCTGTTGGTGTCATGGTTGTCTTTATCACAAATTTTGCAATACCTCTTCTTCTATTGAGGTTGTTTCCCTTTTCCTTTTGAATCTTGTTGAGAATTACCTCCTTTCTAAAAATTACCTTTCTTCTTAGAACCCTGTCGGTTGGAGTATAGGGTTGTATTAGAAGAATCATCCCTGTGAAGTTGGCGTGCCTCCTGTTGTTGAAGCAAATTGACCAACTCAATAAAGGTAATTTTTCATTGTGACACCTGAATGGAGGTGATCAACGTATCAAAGGAATCAAGGCAAAGCTCTCATGACTATTGAAGTGAGAAGCTTGTCGTCCACTGTATCTCCCAAAGAATTCAATTTGCCTTTCAATTCAGAAACTCTGCAAAGAAAGAGTTCAACTGTCTCACCCTGTCTCAAACTCAGATTGTGAAGTTGTTTTTGAAGATGAAGAATGGTGGAATCATTCTTTCCCTCATAAATGGTTTGAAGGGCATCCCATGCCTCTTTACCACTTGCTTTGTCAGCTATATGAGGTTGAACTTCATCTGAAATAGCAAACAAAATGAGCACTTTTGCTCGACTGTCTTTCTTATCAAATGCGATCTGATCAGCAGTGAGAGTTGTGGATCCAGCTATTGGTGAAGGTCTCGTTGTTGCTCCAGAAACAACATCCCATAAATCTTCCATGATGAGGACTGCCTTCATTTTGTTTTTCCATGGTGTATAATTAGGACCTTTCAATAACTGATGAGCATCAGTCATTAACTTTGTAGCAGAAGCCATAGTGAAGGTTCCTTATATCACCAATTGGTCACCCTTTCTATATACCTTAATGCCAGGTCGTTATACCATACAAAATACCCGCCCTTACGTGAGGGAGACTATAGGTATTTTGAAAAATCAAAAAAATTACCCGCCCTTACGTGAGGGAGACTATAGGTAATTTTTAAAGATTATATGATACGTGGTACTTAGGCGGTATTGAAAGGGAATCGTCTTGTTGATGGCACCTACCATAGAAAGTCATCAATCCTCATGCGTGGGGCGTAACTTCCCCTAAACACTATGGATGTCAGAACTCTCGTCAGGATTTACGCCTAAACACAAGAACGATTAGGGTAGTGGATGGAGTAAAAAAATAGCAAAATGGCAAACTTATATCTCCCCGACGATTTATAGAGAACAAGCTCAGACGTCATTGTGGTAGCTATATTAGGCGGCGGATACAGTAGCGCAATCACGATAGCTTTACCTGTAAGTGCTGGCCAGAGGTATCACAAATACCGAACGCTGCAGTGCAATAAATTGCACGGATGGGTTTTAATTATTCCGGGGACTTAGGGAGTGAATTTGATTTTTAACTTTTAATGAAGTAGTGCAAAACAGAAAGAAAATGCAACCTACAACATAAAAGTGCCCTCAGGAATTACCCGCTAGGTGTCGGGCGCAGCCGAAAATGCACCTTTACAATAATGCCAAAAATTTGCTCTTTTCCAAAAAAATTACTCAATCCCCCCTTGATTTTCCAAAAAAAAATCACTTCCCCCCTTCGGATAAATTATTTTCACAATTTTTTTTTATAATTAAGGTTAAAAAAAAAACTTTTACTTTAATTTACCATAGTAAAAAAAAACTATGGAATAAAAAAATTAAAGTAAAAAAAAATTAATTTTTAACCTTAAATAAAAAAAATTAAATGAAAAAAAAAATTACCCTTTTTTTTTTTTTTTTTTTATGGGGGGGTCAACGGGGCTTGAACCCGTGACCTCTGGGTTCCCAGAACCCACCACGCGGCTCACTTTCCAGTGAGCCCGTGGGCTGATCTGGGTTCCAAACCCAGGCCCTACTCTTTGAGGCGTTCTAGATGCGCCTCTTCGCTGCACGGCCAACCTGGGCGACGCTCGAGCAGGGCTCGGGCAGAGCTCGAGCGCGGGAGCCTAGACGTCCTCTACTGCGGGCGGCGATGGGGTCACGGCTTCCTCTGCTATGGGCAGTGGTGTGGTCGTGGCTTCCTCTATTGTAGACGGTTGTCTATAGTTTTCATGCGACTGTCTGTGTCGTGCGGATGTCGCACGGCTGCAGCGAGGTTCCCACGGTTGTCTGCGTCGCACGGCTGCAGCAGGGGTTTGGGGCAGCCACAGGCAGCATGCATGGGAGGGAGGGGGGGTCACGAGGGTGGTGGCGCATGGTAGTGGGTGGCGTCGGGGTGGGGAGTTCACGCAGGGGAGCTCTCCAGCCCTTAAAAAAAATATTTAAAGCTTCCAGCCTTAAAAAAAATAAATTTCTCCAGCTCGCTTTCGACTGCACTTCTTCGTAAAATTTTTTGCCTCCTCTTAGACTGGCTCTGATGCCATGTTAGAACAACGAACAATTGGAGGTATTGTATTGAGCATATTAAATAAATTTTACAATGTCGGGAATAGCACCGGCGTAAACAAAACTGTTACAGGAGTTGTAACAGTAAACCTAAATAATGTAATATAGACAAAATATTATGCTAACATAGATAGTAGCAAGGAACACAAATAAATACATTTAACTAAATGATATATACATGCAATGCTGAAAATTTAAAAAAAAAAAAAAATTGTTTGATTTTTTATTTTTTTATTTTTTGGTATTTTTTGGTAGTGGTGAAAACCACTGCTTTTGTTTTATGTACATATGTTACAAGTTTGTCTTATGAAATGGCTTAATGAGATGGGGATGGTGGTTCACTGGGAGGGTCGACTCGCTCTTGTGGAAGAAGCAAAAAAAATATGGGCTCATATATGGGGAACATTTTGAGATAAAACTCATCTTGTTTGGTATGGGGAATGATGGGCTTCAATTATTCTTCAGATTCATCCGAAATTATCAACATAAGTTCGAATTATTTATGGATTTCATCGTCAAAATCGATATGGAGGGATTTTTCTCCATAATTTAGATTAAGCCTTTGGAAGACTTGTTCAAGAGAAGAGGTGGTGGAAATTGAATGGTAACCTAGACCTGAACGGTCGTGCACTTCTTCATATGGGACATCAATAGGCTTAAGCACTTCCTGTTCATGCAATCCTAGGCCATGACCTTACCAATTGACTATGTGAAAATAGCAAGATGGAAATCCCATCATGTTTGGAATGTTGGCAAGTGCTAGTTCCTTGGGTTCCTCTAGGGGAGCTAGATTTTATGAAGAATCAATCCTCCCATACATAAAATTTATGCTATTTGGAGTTGAACCCATGTTATATACTACTCCTATGGATAAAGGTGGATCGCATGGGCGATTGAAATCCTTAGCATTAGGAATAGTGAGCGGCATGACGATGATGTCTTGGACCACATATTCACCAATATCAAGATTAGTGAGGTGGACCTCAACTTGGGATGAAATGGAAGGACTATGGTTGGATGATGGCTCGGGAAATGGTGACAGTAAAAATGTCTCATAATCTATCAACTTGACTTATGAAACAGTAGGTGAGGGGGATGGATTGGATTGGGAAGGTTGTTGTGACACACTTGCTTGAGGTTGTTGCCTTGCATTTTGTTGATTATTTCTTTGACCTCTAGTGACCACATGGATGGCCCCTACAAACCCTTGGTATTGTTGGACGTGATTGACTTGATTAGGAGGATTTTTGGTGTTAGTCCCTCCTATATTTGGTTGCACCTCCTCATGATGAGGAAGCGATGTTTGAAAAATACCAAGGTTTTGGTTTTGTTGAGCAAGGGGGTTGTCAAGCTTGATCACCCCCAAGTCAATTAGGTCTTGAAAAATGTCTTTGAATGTATGGCAATTGTTAATATCATACCCATTTTACCTATGATAAGGACAAAATAAATGTTCCCGATAGTGTTTACAATGCTTAGCGGGATCATCTGATTTGATTTTGGGTAAAAAAAAATTGTGTGTATCATACAACCTTCAGAAAAGGGAAGCATATGACTCGGCTAAGGGGTATATTGGTGATTCTGTTAGATAAACTATCATCGAGGATGGTTTTCTATAGATAGCACTATTTTTTGCATGGCTTGAGTTACCAAGGGTACCGCATGATAAGCAATTTGTTGTGGTGACTGTTTCACTGGTTTTTGTTAAGCCATTATCGACTAGCTCATGACCACTTGATTAACATGATTGGGCTGACTAGCTGGGGTAGCCTGTGTGGATTTTTATTGGCCAAAATAGTTAGTTTTATACTGGCCCTTATTTTACCATTCATTTTTCTTAGGCTTAAGTATGCCCTCTTGGATGTTTATTTCCTTGATGAAACTAGACTGTGCTAGAGCTTCCTCAAATAAATGATAAGTTTGTAGTTGAAGCATCCAAGAGATAGATTTTAGACAACTCTTGGTGAATAATTTTATTAGCTCGTTCATTGACAAGGTGAATGGAAACTTAGTGATAACAACCCTCTAATAGTTTCCAAAATCGTAGATAGACTCATCATCATGTTGTCTTAAAGCATAGACATCAGATAGTGACATCTTATTTCTAACATTTAGGATAAAACGCTCAAAGAATTGATCAACCAATTGCTCCAAAGTATAAATACTATGATTGGGCAATTGATTATACCACTCTATGGCATCTCCTAATTTTTAAGGAAATATTCTGAGCATGAGAGCATTGTCATTTTGAATTCTAAAACATGCATGTACAAACGTGCTCACATGCTCTTTGGGATCCTTAGTTCCCTTGAATTTTTCAAACTTAGGCATCGTGAAATCTATCGGATATGACGGTGATGGTACCAAAGGATGAATAGATTGGTTGATCAATTGACGCAAGATTGGCTTCTGATTTGTCAAACCAGGAGTATATTGTATCAATTGATCTATCTGTTTTTGCATGGCCTTAATTCGAGGGTCTTCTTCAGGAATGTGGAAGCCCTGAATTACCTAATTATTTTGAGGTGGGGCAGAAAAATATTATGGGGTGACCAAATGATGATGAGATTGGTAATGATGACTAGGTGAATTTTATGGAAATTGATGAATATGAGATTGATGATGAAAATATGGAGAATTTTGAAATTGTGTCGGTGCATGAGGGTTATGGCTAGGTTGGCCAATGGGAATAGTATGGGTATTGGTATGACTTGGTGGAGGAATAGGGATAGAAACCACAAAATATTGTGGTGCCCATGATGGACCTTGGTTGATGAGGACAGTCTGAGTAGAGTTTGGTAAAGGCTTAGGGTTCACTTGTACTTGTTGTTGAGAATTTTCATGTTGTCTAAGTAATTTGTTCTAGTGTTCCCATGCTTCATTAATCTCTCTATCAGAAGTGGAAGGCATGGAAGTAGATGGTATGGAGGATGTGGCTAGGGGACAAGTTACACTTGATATGGTAACTTATGAGGCTAAAAATTATGAAGCAGCATTTACACTTGCTTCATACAAGGGGTTAGTGTATGTGGATGTGTATGAAGTGCTAGGAGCATATGAGGGTTAGGGAATGGATATATGAGAGTAATGTGCAATTGAGCCTCAAAAAGAGGATTAGTGTACAGTTGGGTAAATCTAGATGGTGGCTGGGAATAAACAAGTTCCTACTGTAAAGTAGGATCCTATCTAGGTGAAGTGGGGACTGAATCTAAGACATAGTTAGAAGACTTCAAGAGAGCTTCTACTCGTGCCATATCTATATGGGTAATGTGGTGATCAATGGTTGGTGAGGTTGACTCTACTTGGGGAACAACCATATGAAAGGTTGTGGGTGACAAGGAATGTGAGGGACCTGTAGATAAATTTGTCTATGTCACATTTAGGGAATCTACCACAAAAGTGGTGGGGCAGGTGGATGAAGGTTCCATTGAATTATCTTGATTTAATGCTTTCTTTTGTTTTCTAGTTAATTCCATAAGCAATTAAACCAAAATACATATTGTAGCACCCTAAAATTGGCGCAGTCAAATTGGAATAATTACATTCACCTTAGTAAATAATTTTAAATTCAAATTTAACCTCCCAAACCGCTTGTTAACCGTCGAGAAACCCGTTTCCCCTTTTTTCGTGCCATTTTTAGAGGTTGTTTTGACCGTTTGACGATATCATCGTCGATCAGACGATATCGCCCCGATTTGACGATTTCGTCCGGACTAGGACGTCCGGACGATCTTGTCGCAAAACTAAATTTGCATAGATAGACTCCGTTCCAACAGGTCTCCAATCTGGGTAGAAGCGTGTCTGCGCCGTTGGGACCCTCCCCCGTTGGAGATCTCCCAGATTGGGATGATCTCCAACCTCCCAACAACTCCCCCTAAGCCTATTTAAACTCTAGAATTTTCCCTCCCCAACCCCTGGCTGAATTTTATCTGCAAGTTGAATCCCTCTGCACTAAAACACCTTAATCTTATTTTTGCACTAGTCCTATAGCAGTTTTTATGCAGGTACACCACTAATTTTCAATCGAAGCCAGCACCCATCGCCGTCGACGAACCTATCAAGATCGAAGGCGATCCTGTCAAATTCGAGACGATTTCGTACTGATGCGAGATGATCTCGACTGCAGTCCACATCGAGGCAATCAGTGCCTGTAGTTTGTTTTTCTTAACTTTGCCTCAGTTATTTTATTTTACAAATTAGATAATCTATTTAGTTTTTATCATATTTGCATCTGGAGTTCACCCATCTAGTCTAGATTGCATGTTAAGCTCATAATCTGCCATTAAAGTACAACAATTTACTTTAATTTTTGTTTTTAAACTTTGTTCAGTATTCAGTTTATTATTTGGCATATTTTGCCTCTGTTTGCACAGTAGGAATTCTTGTATTTTGCATCTGTTCTCTGTTTTGCAGGTCTCTGACGAATTTGTCAGAATTTAGACGATTTTGTCAGTCTCAGACGAATCTGTCAGATTCAGACGATTCTGTCAGATTACAGGCGATTATGTCAAATTCCAGACGATCTAGACTGCTTCAAGCATCAGAAACTTCTTCAGACTTCCGGATCAGGTAATCTCCATTGGCCTCCTACAAATTCTCTATTTTTTGCTTTCTACTATGTTTGTTGTATTCATTTAAATTGCATTTTCATATAGATTAAGTTAGATTCATTCGGCCAAACCTAGGATGAATGCTTAAGGATAAAATGAACTCATAAAAACACATTCCAAAAACCTAGGCGTGGAAACTGCCGCCAAATGTTTCCTGGTGAACCCACCATCCGTCGAAAAATCACCAAAACACACCTCCCTTGAGAGGCGGGACCTTCGTAAAGTCCTCTCGTCCGAGGTACCACACCATCCTTTTCCCATCCTCCTTTCGGGCGTGGATCCAATAGCCTGAAGGTAGGGATGCGAAAAATTTGGAGCGATACATTTTGGTGAACCCGACGTGAATGCATCATAACCTTTTGAAAACAAAAAATAAAACAAAAAAAAACAAAAAAAAATTAGAACATCTAAAACTTAGATGCATTTTAAAGCTCTTAAAGTTTGAAATCATGTTTAGATGGTAGCTCCTAAAAAGAGGTTAGCAGTTACTATAAACGTAGAAAACCAATTGGCAGCTATAGAAGTTAATTTTGTCCTTAGTATCCCTGAAACAAGTAGAAATCAATCCTTGTGGGATGAACTTGTCAGGAGACTTAGTCTCATCTCATCTAGGTCCACACAACTTAAACAGATCAAGAGGCTAGTCTTGGATAGAATCCTGGATCCTCATCAATTAGTGTTCTATCATGAACTTCAGAGAGCCTGCCATAGATGGTTAGCCTATAGGAGAGCTTTAGTATCTTCAGAGTTGTTCAGCTTCGAGGAATACCTCGAGAATGCAGACATTGTACACCGATTCTTAGGCCTTGTAGAAGACCAAGAAGTTGTTCTTACAGATAGGGAAAGATGGAATAGAGTTCCTCGTGTTGTGTTATATCGAGAGTATTGCCACGAGCTTTACTTCTATCAACCAGCATCTGAGACAGACAATATCACCATAGCCCTTTTCATCAAATTCTTAAAAGAAAACTTTCAATTTGAAGAAGAACATTTCATGACCCCTGAACAACTCGAACCTATTAATGATATTCATAAATTGTTCATAGAAGATTAGTTCATTTACTTTTAGCTTTATTATTATTGTGTGCATTTATTGTTTTATTTGCTGTCTTTATTGTATTATTTCAAAAATTAAAGAAAAACTAAAAAAATCAAAAAAAAAAAACATAGCAAAAACTTAAACATTTCATTTCAAATATTGCATTAGGTATATATAAATATATACCTTTTAATTTGTTGCATATATATTTTTTATATATATATATATATATATATATATATATATATATATATATATATTTACTTGAAATCAAAACTTAGCACCATGCCTAAACTTAGGAATGGTAAAGAAACTCTAGGAGAAGGAGAAGATTGGTTACAAGATACAACTGAAAACCCAAATGTCCTTCTTGGAGATACAAATCTAGAAGGAGAAACTCTAGGTCAGTCAGACGAAGACTTAGGTGAAGATAAGGAACAAGAAGGAAGTGTTAAAGAGAATGAATCCTCATCCCCTAGAATAGCTCCAAATGGGGGCATCACTTTTGACAACGCAGAACATTTTCAAAAATTTCTCAATCAAAATATCGACATCCTTAATGTAGCAGTCCGTATTGATAGAGGGGAAGTTAGTGACGCTCAAGCAGCTATAGAACGGGTGCTTGATATACACACTAATCCTTTATCTTTTGTTGATCAAGAGAGTGATAAGGGTGGACCATCCAATACGGATATGGTCACTATAGCCCAAGCCATGTCAAAACAACGAGGTTACCCAACCTCCTAAGGAACTTGTTACTCAACCTAAAACCACTCCTGCACAAAAGAAAATTCCCTTCACTACTTTGTTCCGCCAAACTATTGAGCAAAATGCTTTAAATAAACAGAAATCTAAAACAAAGCTAAATACAAATTTTCAACAATATGGAACACAACATAATCCAACTTCAAAATTCCTCCATAACATTTTTCCTACTAAAGTTTTACACAATAGTAACATGGCATCTAATCTACATGTTCCTCCATCCTATGCTCATAAAACTCATGTCAATGCCCTATCGAATCAATATGGGGGGCAAACTAGTAATCTGGAAGCTATGGTGAAACAATTGGCTTCACGTATGGACCAGATAGATCCCTACTGTCCCTCGTACAATTATCGAGAGATTTGTAGCCAACCATTGGATCCCATAGTGGTAGCTCAACCATACCCTAAACATTTTCCCATGCCCGTCCTACCTATATATAAAGGAACCGAAGATCCCATAGAACATCTTCGCATGTTTAGGATAGCATGTCACGACATATCGCATGACGACTTGCTATTACTAAAAATGTTCCCCAAAATTTTAGGTGGAATGGCATTAGAGTGGTACTATCAATTGCCCACTCACTCCTTAAGAAACTTTGAAGAAACAGTTGAATCATTTGTTCATCAATTTAGTGCCTACATCAAGAGACATGTAACTATTAAAGACCTATACAATTTAAAACAAGATAAAGATGAATGTTTTGCTGATTTCTTGGCTAGATGGAGACAATTGATAGGAAAACTACACTTTGTGCTACCCTATAGGGAAATGCTAGACATTTTCATCAATAATTTACAAGAATAACTCTCTTATGAGCTATCAACAGCTACTTTGACTACCTTCGATCAAGCTATAGACTTAGCTCGAAGAGTAGAAGATGCCCTCATTAGGAGAGGCCAACTTAGGAAGAAGGATGATGAGAAAACATCTAGAAATCAATATAAAAACAAACAGGTTATCGGTGACGGAGTCATGACAGCAGAAATGTTGCTAATGTCAATGCAACAAAGACAACAGAAAAATTCATATTGAAACCCCCTGAAAAGCCTCCTTGAGAATTCACTAGATTAAACCAACCCTTGTCAACCATTTTACCTCAATTGCTTGAAAGAGGTTTAATCCAATTACCGACTATCCAGGAACCTGACCCAAGTATACCCGGATATAGAGCTGATTTGCACTGTGACTTTCATAGAGGACCTGGACATTCTACCAACGCTTGTAAGATATTGAAACATAAAATACAAGATTTGATTGACAATAATGAAATGGAAGTGCAAGCCTTCCAACCCAAACAAAACCCTCCTAATAATACTCAAAATATTGTTCCCCAAAATCAAAATCAAAATGCCAATCAAACTTTAGACATATTTCAACACCCTTTACCACGACATGGTAAAGAGGTAGCTAATCAAATTGAACATCATAATGTTCCCCCTCCTACCCGATATGTAGGAACCATTAGCGGACAATTACCTGTTCGGGATTCTCAAATATTTGACACAACCTTATCCCTGGTTACAACCAGGCCCTTACATAATTTTCAAACTTCTGATTCTAGTGATATAGAGTCGGATAGTGAAAGTGAAGTAGACACTATTCAATCGAATAGTTCTGAAAACGAATCAGATCCTATTCAACCTGCCACAGATGCTAATGTTCCAGAAGAACCATTTCCCAGAAGAGTCACTACTCGACCTTCTTCTAATGAAGTCCTTCCTTATGAACAAGCCATAAATTCTCAACCAAGACCGTTTCAACGTCGTCACTATAACATTGTAGGTACCATCGGAGTCGTTACTCGACAACAAGCTCAAAATTCTCAACAAGAACCAAACCAGAACGATGGATCAGCTCCATTTGTTTTGAAAAATCCCAATAAAGGAAATCATGCTCCTATTGTTCAACCCAAACCTCCTTATAGCATTAATGAGCAATTGTCTAATACCACGGCTAGAATCTCCCTTCTAGATTTATTAAGATCCTCTCCCACACATAGGGATGAGTTGATGCTTACATTGATCCAAATGATGGTACCTCAAAACATTCAACCTGAAGCTATGGCCAATACTATCATCACTCGAGAGATTGATTGTATTGACTTTCGGGATAAAGATATCCCACAACACAGTTTACACAAGGATAATCCCTTGTACATTACTGCTCTAATTGGAGATGTAGTTGTCAAACGAGTCCTGATTGATAATGGCTCATCTCTAAACATTTGCACCTTTGACTTCTACCAACGATTTGGTTTTAGAAGTGATGAAATGAAGAAAACTGATATGATTATCAAAGCTTTTAATGACGAAACACAAGAAACATGTGGAGTCATTACCCTCCCATTGCAAGTTGGCCCTAGAACCCTAGAAACAACCGTGTTTATTGTACATTGCCCAGCATCATACAATATACTTTTGGGTCACCCTTGGATTAACGCCATGCGAGCAGTCCCGTCAACTTTACACCAATGTGTGAAATTTGAGTTTAAAAATCAGTTGGTCACTATTCATGGTGACCCTAGACCTTTTGATATGTGTGCTTTGGTAGAACCCGTTGGAGTGCAATTTTGCCCTGCTCTGTCATCCACACATTCTAGTTCTTCTTTTTCATCTAAAACTGTGAAACATAAACCCATAACTTCATCTATTCCTCCTCCATTAACTTCATCTTCCTATAAAGACCAACAACCTTCTAAACAAATTTTAGAATCTCAAAAGGATCTCAAATCTACAACTAATCCTTCAACTATTATTCCTATAAATTCAAAACCTTTAGACACATCCATCATACCTTCCACACCTCAAGACATAAGTAATAAACCTTCTACATCTTATGCCCTTTCTGATGAACTTTTACCAGATTTATCTACAACCTTAATATCAGAAAAAATGAATGCTTTCATGCAAGATTCAAACCTTTTAAATAAATTATCGCCCTCTCCTCGTACTTTGGGCCTCCCACAACCCTTGGGAAGTACTTACCAAGTTGGGAGTTGTGCCTTCATTTATAAAGGATATGACTGGGGAAGAATCACTCGGAATATCAAAACTCATCATGAGGGATACGCTCGCTGTTATTTTACCAATGATTATGTTAAAGCTAAACCCATGATGCTTAAAATGGGATATAAATGGAAAGGCTTGGGACCTTTCCAAAATGGCATGAAAGAACCTTTGGAGGTAGAACCATGGCCTGCTCGTTGTGGTGTGGGCTTATTTCCTAGTAAGGGACAACCCTTTCCTTTTGAGGATGATGATCACCTCATATGCTATCAAGATTATTTGGATAGGCATGTTGATTTGCCTCTTAAAAATTAGTCATTTTCATGCAACATGCTATCCATAGCCTACCCTAAAATGATTGCTGACCCCGATGAAGAGTTGGAAGGAGATATCTTCCATGATGTCTCTGTTGAAGAGATGTTGCACAATGGATTCTATTTTTATGGTTCTATACCAACTATAGCCCAACTTGAGACCACTAATCCTCAGAATGAATTATCTAAATTAACTTTACAAGAATTACAAGAACTGGGTGTTTCACCCGCCCCACCTAACTTTGAAAGAGATCTACACATGGAGGTAGAAAATGTCATTAAAATTAATATTGGAACTGAGGACAATCCTCACATGATCAATATTGGATCAGAACTAAGTCAACAAAAATAGGAACAATACATTGCATTCCTTAAAGAGTATGAAGATGTCTTTGCTTGGACATATGAAGATATGCTAGGTCTAGACCCTTCTGTCGTCATGCACCATCTAGTGGTCCATCCGGATGCTAAACCGGTTAAACAAAAACTTAGAAAAATGCATCCCAAAGTGGCTCTGCTAGTCAAAGGGGAATTAGAAAAACTCCTGAATGTTATCTTTATACAAGCTATTGATTATGCTGAATGGATCTCAAATGTAGTTCCAGTCACCAAAAAGGAAGCTACCAAAGTTAGGGTTTGCACAGATTTTAGAGATATTAACGCTGCATGCCCTAAAGATGACTTTCCCCTTCCAAACATGGATCAAATTATCGACTTCACTGTCGGAAGTGGGATGATGTCCTTAATGGACGGATTCTCCGGTTATAATCAGATCAGGATAGCTCCTGAAGACCAGGCTAAAACAGCCTTTATTACCCCCTGGGGTACCTTTTGCTGGAAAGTGATGCCCTTTGGCTTAAAGAACGCCGGTGCAACTTACCAACGGGCTATGACCTACATTTTTCATGATATGATGCATGATATCTTACATGATTATGTAGATGATATTATAGCTCGCTCTCTTATTGAAAATAATCATTTAGATGATTTAAGAAAAGTTTTTAATCGATTACGAGAATATCTCATTCGATTAAATCTAGAAAAATGCATATTCGGAGTTAAATCCGACAAACTATTAGGGATTTTAGTGTCTTTACGTGGTATCGAAATTGACCCTCTCAAAATTGCGGCCATCACTGATATGCCCGCACCCACTAATATATCTGAATTACGAAGTTTACAAGGTAAACTTCAAGCTATCCGTCGCTTCATTGATAAGCTGGCGGACAAAACTAGTCCCTTTCTCAAACTTCTTAAGAAGGATGTCCCTTTCAATTGGGACACAGAATGTAGAGAAGCTTTTGAACTTCTCAAACAATACCTCCTTAATCCGTCGGTGCTTTCACCGCCTAAATCTGATCGCCCATTTCTTCTATATATTTCTCTTCAGATTCTGCCTTAGGAGCTATGTTAGCTCAACTTGATGATGAAAAGCGAGAACGTGCTAATTATTACATTAATCGAACTTTCGTCAATTATGAAACCTGCTATACAGCGTTAGAGAAGTTGTCTAGCAGTCGTGTTTGCTACGCAAAAATTACGACATTATATGCTTAGCCAAAAAATGTATGTCATTGCCAAATATGATCCTTTAAGATATCTTATGAGTCACCCTTATTTATTGGGTCACACAGCCAAGTGGGTTCTTGCTCTAAGCGAGTTTGATCTCACCTTCATAGGACAGAAGTCTGTTAAGGGTCAAATCATAGTAGATCAATTAGCTGCTACACCCTTAGAGTCTACTCATCCTCTCATCATCGAGTTTCCGATGAATGCCTTCAATTAGAGGCGGACCATCCCGAATAATGGTCCTTATACTTTGATGGAGCCCGATGTATGAGTGGGGCTGAGTGCGGGTATTATTTTAATATCTCCGCAAAAACATCTTATTCCTCTATCCTTCAAACTGACCTTTGCTTGCACCAACAATACTGCTGAGTATGAAGCTCTAATCCTTGGATTACGAGTTGCTTTAGCACTAAAAATCAAAAACCTCTTAGTTTTTGGGGATTCCCAATTGGTTATAAACCAAATTAATGAAGTTTATCAAACCCGAGATGATAAACTTCGCCCATATAAGGCCTATGTTTTATAATTCATGTCTTTATTTGATCAAATTACTTTGGAAGCCATTCCTCGAACTAGAAACCGTGCAGCTGATGCTATGGCCGCAGCTGCATCCCTCTTGCCCTTGGAGTTAGACGATGAATATGCCACTATCATCATTCGTCGACTCCAGGAACCCGCTTCAAATAAGTCATGCTTAGAGCCTTTGGATGTGTTTCTAATCAATGAAACTACTCCTGAACCTTGGTATACAGACATATTGGATTTCCTCCAAAATGGGACGTTCCCTGCTAATTCTAATAGAAACCAGCATCGGTTATTACGTCGACGAGCAAGTCAATTTGTAATAATTGGCAATACTTTATATAGAAGATCTTTTGAAGGTATCCTATTAAGATGTCTAAATTTCAAAGAATCTAAATCAGCCTTGAGTGAAGCCCACGATGGATCTTGTGGAGGACACTTTAGTGGTAGTATCATTGCTAAAAAGCTCCTTCGGATAGGATACTTTTGGCCTACCATGGAAACGGATGCACACGAGTATGTGCGTCATTGCGACAAGTGTCAAAAACATGCTGACCTTGTCCATGCACCTGCACAAGAGCTGCAAGCTATTTCGTCTCCTTGGCCCTTTTCTAAATGGGGCTTGGATATTATTGGTAAAATCAATCCTATGTCTTCTGATGGGCACAAGTTCATCATAACCGCCACTGAGTATTTCACGAAGTGGGTTGAAGCTATGCCTTTAGCTTCTTGCACTGGTTCACAGGTCTCTAAATTCATTTTTAATCAAATCATTTGCAGGTTCGGAATTTCTGCGAATCTCATCTTTGACAATGGAACTCCTTTTAAAAATAAATATGTTAAAAAATTATGTCAAAAATACAAGATTCAACATCGCTGGTCCACTCCCTATTATCCTCAAGGTAATGGTCAAGCAGAAGCATCTAACAAAACTTTAATCAAAATTCTCAAAATATTGGTCAATAAAACTGGCCGTGACTGGCATATTCAATTATATCCAGCCTTGTGGGCTTATCGCTCCAAATTTTTCGCATCCCTACCTTCAGGCTATTGGATCCGTGCCCGGAAGGAGGATGGGAAAAGGATGATGCGGTACCTCGGACAAGAGGACTTTACGAAGGTCCCGCATCTCAAGGGAGGTGTATTTTGGTGATTTTTCGACGGATGGTGGGTTCACCAGGAAACATTTAATGGCAGTTTCCACGCCTAGGTTTTGGAATGTGTTTTGATGTGTTCGTTTTTAGTATTAAGCATTCAAGTCCTAGGTTTGGCCAAAATGCGTCTAAGATATGCTATATGAAGATGCAGATTAAATGAATATAGAAAACAAAATTAAACATAAAACATAGAAAATATGCTAGATGAGAAAAGCCATACCTGATTTCAAATGTTTGACGGAGATTCTGATTTTTTAAGCAGTCCAGATCGTCTGGAATTTGACAGGATCGTCTCTGATATGACAGGATCATCCCTGATCTACTGATCTGACAAGATCGTCTCTAATCTGACAAGATCGTCTCTAATCTGACAAGATCGTCTCTAATTTTACAAGATCGTCTCTAATTTGACGAAATCATCTGACGATTTCGTCAGAAACCTGCAACTACTGAAATGGATACCAAGAACAAAAAATACAATTGCAAAAGCAAGGGAAAATGATAGAAATGAAAGTATGAATGTTAGAATGACAACTTTAGATAACATATTAAGTAAAATGCATTGTTTTAATGATTAACTTTGACTTTATTATGCATCTAGGCTACATGAGGTGAACTCCAAGATGCAAAGCAGTAATAAGCTTAACTAATGCAAAGCAAAAACAGTAGATAATGGACATAGAATGCAAACTCAGGGCACGGATTGCCCCCAACGTTGGCTGCAGTCGAAATCATCTGCAAAATGAAGAATCGTCTTGAATTGTGGCGTGATCGTCCAAGATTGTACGAGATCGTCTGAGACGAACTGAGCTTGCTCCGGCTGAAAAACAATGAAGTTCTTGCAAACAAACTTGAAAAAATGCAAATGCAAACAGTGATTTAAGATGGTCTAGTGCATGTAGAATTCGAGTTACAGGGAATTTCAGCCAGGGGTTGGGAAGGGAAGGTCCTAATGATTAAATAGGCTTAGGGGAGTAGTTAGGAGGTTGGAGATCATCCCAATTTGGGAGATCTCCAACGGGGGAGGGTCCCAACGGCGTAGACATGCTTCTGCCCAGATTGGAGACCCGTTGGAACAGATTCCAACTTTGTAAAATTAGTTTTGCGACAAGATCGTCTGGACGTCCTAGTCCAGACGAAATCATCAAATCTGGGGAGGACGTCCAGACGAAATCGTTAAATCTGGGCGATATCGTCTGATCGGCGACGATATCATCAAACGGTCAAAACAACCTCTAAAAATGGCACGAAAAAGGGGGAAACGGATTTCCCGACGGTTAACGAGCGGTTTGGGAGGTTAAATTTGAATTTAAAATTATTTACTAAGGTGAATGTAATTATTATAATTTTGACTGCGCCAATTTTAGGGTGCTACATTTTGCCCCCTCTTTAGCGAATTTTCCGAAGAAAATGTGTTAGAGAAGAGTTCTTCTCGATCTACGAGAAAGCAAAAATTATTCCCATTTTTAGGCGACGATTCTTGGTCGAATCGTACGACAGCTTACTATGGTGCCCCCTCCGTGTTTTTACCCAAATCGAACGTTTGAGGTAAAAACGCGAAAAAGCAAAAAAAAATTATTGTTGAATAAAATTAAGAAAAATAGGGTAAAACCCTAATTCATTGTTACTGTTCATTTTACTGTTTTAGAGCTTTGGAGCAAAAAATGGTTGAGACAGCGCACAGATCTGCAGAGGTCCGACGCGGTCTACGGGTAAGGGTCTAAACTCAATTTAGATTGATTTAAGTTGCTTTTATATGCTTTCTAGATGAATTTTTAAGTGAATTTGGAGCATCGCGGCCGTTTTTGGCCGTCGACGTCATCGGGACGAAATCGTCCCGATTTCGACGAAATCGTCTCAATTTCGGCAATTTCGCCCGAGGGCGAAATCGTCGAAAGGGGGATGATTTCGTCAAATTAGAGACGATTTCGAACTGTGAAATAGGAGACAATTATGCTCAAATTTGGGACGATATCGTCCAATAGTGGGCGATATCATCAATTGCAAAAAAATTGATCTTTAAGTTGCATTATTAATTACTGGAATTTATTGATTAATTATTGTTTGTTGTTTTGTTGTTTATGTTTGCAGAGAGGATTACTAAAAAGTAGAGAGTGGAAGTACGGCAGACTGAGAGACGACTTGGCTGCGCTCACACAGGCAGAGCGGGATCTGCTGGCACAGGCCGGCTTGCAGCATGTGGCAGAGATGCCGTAGGTTTCCACAAACATGGGGCTACTGACAGCCCTAGTAGAGAGATGGTATCTGGGGTCTTCCTATTTTCGGTTATCGATAGGGGAGATGGCTCCCACACTAGAGGACATATGGAGGATTTTGAGAATCCCCATACAAGGACGGATGATCACACCTGCGGCCAATCAGGGCCACGCGATGGGACGGCTGTATGGTGACCCGCTCTTCACCCTGGAGAATGGCGGAGTTAATATCGAGGCACTACGCTAGATGCCTGGGGCATCTAGGCTCACACGGGTTCTGGCTGGAGTAGTTGGTGGACTTCTGCGATCGGTTTCTCAGACTGCATTCTATCAGGCTCTATACTACCAGGCGATGCTGGAGGGCCAGAGGGTACAGCTGCCGACTGCCATAGCAGATCCGATCAGGACAGGGTTGTCGAGGAGCTCATCCCGATTGACGATGAGGACTTGTAGTACCACATATACTGCGATGGGACCACCTTGTCCTCCGCAGGGCGGGGGAGGAGATGAGGCTGAGAGCTCTAGGGGCTCTCGAGACACTGCTCGGAGGACACTTGATTGAGTATGCCAAGATATCGATTGTGGCATACCAATCTATCTGATATGATGTACATATATATTTTTGAGATATATATATAGATGAGATATTTTTGGTCATATGACTTATGTTATGAGTATATTGATGATGCTTTGATTGATTGATTTTGATAATGCTTGTAATTATGTCGTTGGAAAAGAATTTATACCTTTTGATGTCATGCTATAATATTGATGAAATAATATGATGTAACAAATTGGTTGTTTGTGATGCAATGATTTGATAAAAGAAAAGAAGACTTAACAATAATTTTAAAGGACATTGTCGCTATTATAGACCATTTCATGGAGTCGCTGCTCACTCGGTCGTCAAGCTAATCCCATTTATAGAAATATTGTGAAAAGTGAAAGAGTGCTTAAGAGATTGTCTTAAGACTTTGTTGTGATGATGCAAATGATGATGATGATGATGGTTTGTTTTCAGATTTCCATAAAAATATTATGCATGAAATATTTGTAAAAAATAATTTTTGTTAGGCATAAATTCCTAAGTGTGATAAAATTGTTGAATAATTCCTTAGGAATTATACCGTCATTGCAAAATTGGAGGTTGACATAATGACATGAAATAATGAAAATGTGCATTCTTTTGAAAAGCAAAATTTGTGTAATAAAATGAAGTCATATGGTTTTTATGCGTTTTGATAAATGGGGGAATAAAAATTGTTACAATGGTTTGCGCTAGGCATAGAATATGTAGGTATAGACTTATACCATCATCGCGAAAATCAAAGAAAATAGATAGTTTTATTGCATGATTGATTTTTGATGAACAGAAAATATGAAAATGAGGACTTGCGCTAGGCATAAAATTCCAATTTTGGTTTTAGAACTATACCATCGTCGCGAAAGTCGATATGATATATATGATATGTTCTGAAAGAAATTTGTGATTTTTCTACTATATAGTTGTCTTTATGGTAAATAATTGTACTTGATTATTCCAAACAAGTTGCAAAAATAATATTTCAAAGTATTTTGAAAACAAAAATTAGATTTATAAGGAATCCCATGTGCATATGTGAATTCATTTCCAATCTTGATTTATCAGAATGATAGACAAAATCTCTCAAATACAAATGTGTGTGCAATTGTATTGTTCATTTACCAGGTTTGAGCAAGATACTATGATACAAGTGATTTGAAGAAACCAAATAAGTGTTCATTAACCATGATGTAGATGCATATAACCATATTAGATCGCTATGTAGGTTGGATTATCAAGAGCTAGCTAATCCATAAGCGGACATAGGTCTATACAAAAGAAGGTCGCTAATGTGACGGACATATCGCCACGCTAGGAGTTACCCAAGGCCAAGCGAGGTTGGGCACAAACCACCTGTTATGGGGCTTACCTCACAGTTTTCGAATAATTGAGAATTCCAGGGATTCAAGCTCATCAACCCTTCTTTTCTTTTCAAAGGGTAGGGAAAGGGATTTTATTGCTTTTGCTTTTGCTTTATCTTTTGCTTTTTGTATTTCTTTTGCTTGATAATGCTTGGAACATTGCTGTAACGATAAAAGAACATTTTTCTTTTCTCTTTTTCTCAATTTTTTTTTTCCTTTTTTTTTTTTTTTTTTTTTCTTTGCTAGGGATACTTGCTCAGATTAGCTGTAGAGCAAGGGAATTTTATTCTGGGTAGGGGTGAGCTTGTCCTTTTGCCAATTCGTGAGCTTGTCCTTTTGCCAATTCTCAAAGATTCTAGACCATGTGCATGATAGGATAGCAGGGGAAACTTTTCACCCAAGAAATCGGTTCTACTATGTAGCAAAACATGGAAATTACAAATATAATCATTTTATTGTGAAAAGATGTGCTTGGTTAAGTAAATAACAAGATCAATTCTCTATGCTCAAACTTTATTTAATTGAATTTTGTGGACTTTGATATAAGAGAGATTAGTAATCATGCCAGATAAAATCAAGATATTTATTGTTGTGAGTGTGCAAGTGAGGGATGCCAAATAAATGCTAATTGTATCCAAAATAAGTTGAAACATATAACTGCAATAATTGTAAGAATATATATAAATGATTTTTGAGAAGTTGGAGAATGTTGACTCTCTCTTTCTTCTGTATATTTTTTTGGTTTCGAAAGAGTCAAGCATATAGCTATTGTTAGATTTTTATTTAGATTTTTGTTTTTGAGCAAAAAGAACTTAACAAGTGCTTTAAATAAATGCAATAGATAGTTTTGAAGATTTTTGGAGATTTATAAATGGTTTTGATGTTTTTTGGATTGTATATAAATTTGAAAGAAATATAAGAGAGTAATTTTGAACAAATATATACATGGATGAAATGACCAAATTTATGCATAATAACGTTTGAGATGTAAAATATTCATGGGTTCTTTAAGTTCTTTACCATCTAAGGTAGATAATTTATATGCTCTTGATTCAAATTTTGCAGTAATGATGTATGGTCCGAGCCAGTTGGGCTCAAACTTACCTTTAAGTTCTTTAGTTGCATTTGTATTTTTTTTATTCTCTTTTAAAACAAGGTTGCCAATCTCAAAGGATCGGTGACAAACTTTCTTAGCATATGCTCTTTTAAGCTTGTTTTGGTATGCACGGAGATGCTCCAAAGCATTGATGTGTTTTTCATCTAAGAGTTCTAGCTGACTAAGTCTACCAGCATGATATTCATCTCCTACTTCGGTATCTTGAAGTAGCAGAGCCAAAGAAGAAACTTCCAATTCAAATGGAAAAACTGCTTCGACACCATATACCAAAGCAAATGGTGAAGTGCCCGTGGGGGTTCGAACACTAGTTCGATAAGCCCACAAGGCTGGATATAATTGAATATGCCAGTCATGACCAGTTTTATTGACCAATCGTTTGAGTATTTTGATTAAAGTTTTGTTAGATGCTTCTGCTTGACCATTACCCTGAGGATAATAGGGAGTGGACCAGCAATGTTGAATCTTGTATTTTTGGCATAATTTTTTAACATCTTTATTTTTAAAAGGAGTTCCATTGTCAGAGATGAGATTCGCAGGAATTCCGAACCTGCAAATGATTTGATTAAAAATGAATTTAGAGACCTGTGAACCAGTGCAAGAAGCTAAAGGCATAGCTTCAACCCACTTCATGAAATACTCAGTGGTAGTTATGATGAACTTGTGTCCATCAGAAGACACAGGATTGATTTTACCAATAATATCCAAGCCCCATTTAGAAAAGGGCCAAGGAGATGAAATAGCCTGCAGCTCTTATGCAGGCGCATGGACAAGGTCAGCATGTTTTTGACACTTGTCGCAATGACGCACATACTCGTGTGCATCCGTTTCCATGGTAGGCCAAAAGTATCCTATCCGAAGGAGATTTTTAGCAATGATACTACCACTAAAGTGTCCTCCACAAGATCCATCATGGGCTTCACTCAAGGCTGATTTAGATTCTTCGAAATTTAGACATCTTAATAGGATACCTTCAAAATATCTTCTATATAAAGTATTGCCAATTATTACAAATCGACTTGCTCGTCGACGTAATAACCGACACTGGTTTCTATTAGAATTAGCAGGGAACATCCCATTTTGGAGGAAATCCAATATGTCTGTATACCAAGGTTCAGGAGTAGTTTCATTGATTAGAAACACATCCAAAGGCTCTAAGCATGACTTATTTGAAGCAGGTTCCTAGAGTCGACGAATGATGATAGTGGCATATTCGTCGTCTAACTCCAAGGGCAAGAGGGATGCAGCTGCGGCCATAGCATCAGCTGCACGGTTGCTAGTTCGAGGAATGGCTTCCAAAGTAATTTGATCAAATAAAGACATCAATTATAAAACATAGGCCTTATATGGGCAAAGTTTATCATCTCGAGTTTGATAAACTTCATTAATTTGGTTTATAACCAATTGGGAATCCCCAAAAACTAAGAGGTTTTTGATTTTTAATGCTAAAGCAGCTCGTAATCCAAGGATTAGAGCTTCATACTCAACAATATTGTTGGTGCAAGCAAAGGTCAGTTTGAAGGACAGAGGAATAAGATGTTTTTGCGGAGATATTAAAATAATACCCGCACTAGCCCCACTCATACATCGGGCTCCATCAAAGTATAAGGACCATTGTTCAAGATGGTCTGCCTCTAATTGAAGACATTCATTAGGAAACTCGATGATGAGAGGATGAGTAGACTCTAAGGGTGCAGCAGCTAATTGATCTGCTATGATTTGACCCTTAACAGACTTTTGTCCTATGAAGGTGAGATCAAACTCGCTTAGAGCAAGAACCCACTTGGTCGTGCGACCCGATAAATAAGGTCGACTCATGAGATATCTTAAAGGATCATATTTGGCAATGACATACGTTTTTTGGCTAAGCATGTAATGTCATAATTTTTGCGTAGCAAACACGACTGCTAGACATAACTTCTCTAACGCTGTATAGCGGGTTTCATAACTGAAGAAAGTTTGGCTAATGTAATAATTAGCACGTTCTCGCTTTTCATCATCAAGTTGAGCTAACATAGCTCCTAAGGCAGAATCTAAAGCAGAAATATATAGAAGAAATGGGCGATCAGATTTAGGCGGTGAAAGCATCGGTGGATTAAGGAGGTATTGTTTGAGAAGTTCAAAAGCTTCTCTACATTCTATGTCCCAATTGAAAGGGACATCCTTCTTAAGAAGTTTGAGAAAGGGACCAGTTTTGTTCGCCAGCTTATCAATGAAGCGACGGATAGCTTGAAGTTTACCTTGTAAACTTCGTAATTCAGATATATTAGTGGGTGCGGGCATATCAATGATGGCCGCAATTTTGAGAGGGTCAATTTCGATACCACGTAAAGAAACTAAAACCCCTAATAGTTTGTCGGATTTAACTCCGAATATGCATTTTGCTGGATTTAATTGAATGAGATATTCTCGTAATCAATTAAAAACTTTTCTTAAATCATCTAAATGATTATTTTCAATAAGAGAGCGAGCTATAATATCATCTACATAATCATGTAAGATATCATGCATCATATCATGAAAAATGTAGGTCATAGCCCGTTGGTAAGTTGCACCGGCGTTCTTTAAGCCAAAGGGCATCACTTTCCAGCAAAAGGTACCCCAGGGGGTAATAAAGGCTATTTTAGCCTGGTCTTCAGGAGCTATCCTGATCTGATTATAACCGAAGAATCCATCCATTAAGGACATCATCCCACTTCCGGCAGTGAAGTCGATAATTTGATCCATGTTTGGAAGGGGAAAGTCATATTTAGGGCATGCAGCGTTAATATCTCTAAAATCTGTGCAAACCCTAACTTTGGTAGCTTCCTTTTTGGTGACTAGAACTACATTTGAGATCCATTCAGCATAATCAATAGCTTGTATAAAGATAACATTCAGGAGTTTTTCTAATTCCCCTTTGACTAGCAGAGCCACTTTGGGATGCATTTTTCTAAGTTTTTGTTTAACCGGTTTAGCATCCGGATGGACCACTAGATGGTGCATGACGACAGAAGGGTCTAGACCTGGCATATCTTCATATGTCCAAGCGAAGACATCTTCATACTCTTTAAGGAATGCAATGTATTGTTCCTATTTTTGTTGACTTAGTTCTGATCCAATATTGATCATGTGAGGATTGTCCTCAGTTCCAATATTAATTTTAATGACATTTTCTACCTCCATGTGTAGATCTCTTTCAAATTTAGGTGGGGCGGGTGAAACACCCAGTTCTTGTAATTCTTGTAAAGTTAATTTAGATAATTCATTCTGAGGATTAGTGGTCTCAAGCTGGGCTATAGTTGGTATAGAACCATCAAAATAGAATTCATTGTGCAACATCTCTTCAACAGAGACATCATGGAAGATATCTCCTTCCAACTCTTCATCGGGGTCGAGCAATCATTTCAGGGTAGGCTATGGATAGCATGTTGCATGAAAATGACTGATTTTTAAGAGGCAAATCAACATGCCTATCCAAATAATCTTGATAGCATATGAGGTGATCATCATCCTCAAAAGGAAAGGGTTGTCCCTTACTAGGAAATAAGCCCACACAACAACGAGCGGGTGAAATTGCCAAAATTGAGACGATTTCATCGAAATCGAGACGATTTCGTCCCGACGACGTCGACGGCCAAAAACGGTCGCGATGCTCCAAATTCACTTAAAAATTCATCTAGAAAGCATGTAAAAGCAACTTAAATCAATCTAAATTGAGTTTAGACCCTTACCCGTAGACCGCGTCGGACCTCTGTAGATATGTGCGTTGTCTCAACCATTTTTTGCTCTAGAGCTCTAAAACAGTAAAATGAACAGTAACAATGAATTAGGGTTTTACCCTATTTTTCTTAATTTTATTCAACAATAATTTTTTTTTGCTTTTTCGCGTTTTTATCTCAAACGTTCGATTTGGGTAAAAACACGGAGGGGGCACCATAGTAAGCTGTCGTACGATTCGACCAAGAATCGTCGCCTAAAAATGGGAATAATTTTTGCTTTCTCGTAGATTGAGAAGAACTCTTCTTTAACGCATTTTCTTTAGAAAATTTGCTAAAGAGGGGGCAAAATGTAGCACCCTAAAATTGGCGCAGTCAAATTGAAATAATTACATTCACCTTAGTAAATAATTTTAAATTCAAATTTAACCTCCCAAACCACCCGTTAACCGTCGAGAAACTCATTTCCCCTTTTTTCGTGCCATTTTTAGAGGTTGTTTTGACTGTTTGACGATATCGTCGCCGATCAGATGATATCGCCCCAGATTTGATGATTTCATCTGGACTAGGACGTCCAGACGATCTTGTCGTAAAACTGAATTTGCATAGTTGGAATCCGTTCCAACGGGTCTCCAATCCGAGCAGAAGCGTGTCTACGCCGTTGGGACCCTCCCCCGTTGGAGATCTCCCAAATTGGGATGATCTCCAACCTCCCAACAACTCCCTCTAAGCCTATTTAACCTCTAGAATTTTCCCTCCCCAACCCTTGGCTGAATTTTATCTGCAAGTTGAATCCCTCTGCACTAAAACACCTTAATCTTATTTTTGCACTAGTCCTATAGCAATTTTTATGCAGGTACACCACTGATTTTCAATCGAAGCCAGCACCCATCGCCATCGACGAACCTGTCAAGATCGGAGGCGATCCTGTCAAATTCGAGACGATTTCGTACTGATGCGAGACGATCTCGACTGCAGTCCACATCGAGGCAATCAATGCCTATAGTTTGCTTTTCTTAACTTTGCCTCAGTTATTTTGTTTTACAAATTAGATAATCTATTTAGTTTTTATCTTATTTTGCATCTGGAGTTCACCCATCTAGTCTAGATTGCATGTTAAGCTCATAATATGCCATTAAAGTACAGCAATTTACTTTAATTTCTATTTTTAAACTTTGTTCAGTATTCAGTTTATTATTTGGCATATTTTGCCTCTGTTTGCACAGTAGGAATTCTTGTTTTTTGCATCTGTTCTCTGTTTTGCAGGTCTCGACGAATTCGTCGGACGAATTCGTCGATTTCGGACGATTCCGTCGGTCTCGGATGAATCCGTCGATTCGAACGATTCTGTCAGATTACAGGCGATTACGTCGAATTCCAGATGATCCAGACTGCTTCAAGCATTAGAAATTTCTTCAAACTTCCAGATCAGGTAATCTCCATTGGCCTCCTGCAAATTCTCTATTTTTTGCTTTCTACTCTATTTTTTGTATTCATTTAAATTGCATTTTCATATAGATTAAGTTAGATTCATTCGACCAAACCTAGGATGAATGCTTAAGGATAAAACGAACTCATAAAAACACATTCCAAAAACCTAGGCATGGAAACTGCCGCCAAATGTTTCCTGGTGAACCCACCATCCGTCAAAAAATCACCAAAACACACCTCCCTTGAGAGGCGGGACCTTCGTAAAGTCCTCTCGTCCGAGGTACCGCACCATCCTTTTCCCATCCTCCTTCCGGGCGCGGATCCAATAGCCTGAAGGTAGGGATGCGAAAAATTTGGAGCGATACACATATTATACAGTAAAACACAAAACTAAAATTTCACAAGAAAAATAAACAATCAATGCTAAGTTTATTCAACAAGTGTGTCTTACCTCATTCATTGATTATCTCCTTTTAATGTGAATTCATTCTCTTAGGTTTTGATCTTGTGTGTTTCAATGTGCTAATATGAATTAAATGGGGTGAATCCTATGGCTTGGTTGGGGCAATGAGATTCTTGTTGATGATGAAATCCAGCAAGTTTGCTCGAGGGTGACCTGAGGTTTCTAAGGGTAGATATTGGTGGATGGAGATGAAAGCCACCGTCACTAAATCTCAAGTAATGACTGGTGATGAAATCCAACCACTACTGTTAAATGTGAAGCATGTAGTGTGTGTTTCTTTTTAAAAAAAATTGATTTGCTATTGTGTACATACAATGTTAAAAATATAATCACTTTTGATAGTCTAAATCATAAGTCAATACTCACAATACCAATTTTTCCAAAGGATGTAGAGTACATTGCTTAGGACCCGCTCTAGACAGTTGGGGGATTTATCTACTCCGTATGGAATCACCCAAGTATGGGGATACTTTTGGTATCTGAATAATGTTCCTACTTAGACCTACAAAATTAGGAATCCCTAACCCTATAATGTAAACTAATTATGCAATTTTTCAATTCACATGAAATCATAATGCAATATTTTTCAATTTGTGAATACAACAGAAAGCTAAAAACTTCAAAAAAAAGTGTGGATGGATGCAAATGATTAATCTGAAACCTAAGATGCAAGCTAGTATGAATATTTTTTCTAGATTAATTAATGATGTTCTTTTTAGCTTAAAAATCTAAAAAAACATAAGATTGCCATAATACGTAAATAGGAAAAGTTAGGGTTTTGACCATAAACTTACAAAATAGCCTATGTTTCTGCTTTAACTCTCTGTAAAATACCTCTTGGTATTTTGGAATGCACCTGGGTGTTTTTGTATGTCCCTCGAGCATCATCGGGTGTTCGCACACCTTTTACAACCTCTTACAAGTTTCTAGAAACCCTAACCAACAAAAAACACTTGATTCACACCTCTGAAAATCCTACAAGATGACAAAAAATAGTAAATAAATTAGCAAAGCAAATCATACAAAGAAACCCTTAGTGAGTCCCACAGTGATCACCATTTGAAGAGACAAAAATGCAACATCAAATAACAATATATAGAAATTAAACTCAGAGAACAATATTGCACAATAATGATTTTATATTAATGGGGGGAGCCTCAGAACTCCATTATTACAATAAGGATATTTGAATCCTTTGATACATATTTTACAATAGCTAGGGTTCTTCGAAACCCTAGCAAAACAATGTTGGTGGTGTCTTCAAAATGCGTTCTTGCTCCCAAAAAAAGTGAGTGGGCTTCTGATTATCCAATATCGGGCCACTCTAGCTTAAGCAACTACACAATGCTAATGTAACACTTCCATATCTGCACATAATAATATAGCAAGTAGGTTGGTAGCAACTATGAGGGCTCCACAATGTGAGACCCTCTATAATCATTACAAAAACCCTAGCTAGATGATGTGAATAGCATGAACAGAACTGAAAATGCATATGATGAAATAACAAACACAAGATTTACCTTGCTTTATCTGTCATTCTCTGATATGATGAAATCTATTACAGTGAACTGGTGCGACAATGCCCTAGCATCGCCCAAGGATTAGGGGGACTGTAGAACTATGGCATAAAACACCCATAGGTACTTGGCAGTTGTAGGAAACACTCGTGGGTGCTTGGAAATAATGGAGGATGCCCAGAGGTGCTTGATGGTGGAGGGAAAGTGCTCAGAGGTGCTCAAGAATGATAGGGAGCACTCGAAGGCATTCATCGATTAAGTGGAAAGTCTGTAGAAGCATATTTGATTGAAGGAGGGAGGCGACGATCGATGCAAGGGCTATGGCAAGCGAGGATGGAAATGAAGAGCACTTGGATACTCTACGAACTTAGGGCAATAGACTTAGGATTCTGAGATTACTCAGGCTAGCAAACACTTCACGAAGTTACTTAGGGGTTGAGCCATAAAAATGACTCCTACTTATAATCTCACCTAGGGCAAATTAGGTTTTTGACAACATGAATTATGTAGTCAAGATTAAAATGTGATGGAGGATGGAGATTAAATTTGGGGTGTGGCATGGATTGATGTGGATGAATGGATAGGATTAAGTGAAATCGGATGGTTGGGATTAATTCACTTATATAAATATATATTTATTAAATATATATAAAATATAATATATAAAATATTAATATTTAAATATATATGAATAGTGGGCAGAAATGGTGGTAAAGCATATATGGAGGACAAGTGGCTAGGTTTTGGTGTCTACAATAATATTAAGTATTATTTTGAAATATTAGTTATTTTATTAATGTGATGGATATATATTGGTTAAAGCATTGTTTGATTCAATAGTATTTGTAGACAAGGAATTTTGACACATTTCAAAATTCCCTACTCCCCCTAACTCATGTAAGTTCATCCCTCATCATCCCACATTTTTTCTCACACCACCAAAGTTGTTTGCTAATCGAATTTTGTCTTTTTCTTCATTTTTTGTGAATTTGCACCTTCAAAAATTCCAGGCGCAAATTCACCAAAAATCAAAAAATGATTAATTTGTTGATGTTGTTGGAAGTTGTTTCGATTCGACCCAATTTTGGTCGAATCCTGCAATTTCCATGAATCTGTGCCTGAAAAAATACGAGATGTGAATTCGTTCAAACTGGAAAATTGCCAAAGTTTGTTTAATGAAATGCTAAATGCACCCCTAATTATGCAACTCCTAATTGCTTTTAAGTTTATAAAACCATAATTCTACCCCTCAATTAGGGTTAATGGTCATTTTGCATTTGTGAGCTATCTTTTCTTGCAGGTTTAGGATCAATCTTGGAAATTGGACCTATTTTGCAAATGTTGTTGCTTCAACCATTAGTAGTCAACCAACATAATCCCCACTGTAAGTACTTTTATTTTTGCAATCATCTTTGCACACACTTGCATTTTGCATTTGCATTTTTACCATTAGTAATTTTCTTATGAATCCATGCCACCTTAGACATGGATTCGTGATGTAGATTCACTTTCAGATGCAGATTCATGATGTGGATTCGCTTTTAGGTGGGAATCCGCACTATCATAGACTTGGGGGTAATTTCTTGTTCTTGATTTATTCCTACATATATTCATAATTCCAGGTGCAAATTCACCAAAAATCAAAAAATGATTAATTCATTGATGTTGTTGGAAGTTGTTTCAATTCGACCCAATTTTGGTCTAATCCTGCGATTTCCATGAATCCATGCCTAGAAAAATACGAGATGTGAATTCGCTCAAACTAGAAAATTGCCAAAAAAAAATAATGAAATACTAAATGCACCCCTAATTATGCAACTCTTAATTGCTTTGAAGTTTATAAAACCATAATTCTACCCCTCAATTAGGGTTAATGGTCATTTTGCATTTGTGAGCTATCTTTTCTTGTAGGTTTAGGATCAATCTTGTAGCTTGGACCTATTTTGCAAATGTTGTTGCTTCAACCATTAGAAGTCAACCAACATAATCCCCACTGTAAGTACTTTTATTTTTGCAATCATCTTTGCACACACTTGCATTTTACATTTGCATTTTTACCATTAGTAAATTTCTCATGAATCCATGCCACATCAGACATGGATTTGTGATGCAGATTCACTTTCAAATGCAGATTCATGATGCGGATTCGCTTTTAGGTTCGAATCCGCACTATCATAGACTTGGGGGTAATTTCTTGTTATTTATTCATTCCTACATATTGGCATATTATGCATTGATCATATTGCACTTTATAACATTCTCATTTCTACATTGTTCAACTACTTTATTTCAGCTTGTATCACTTTTTAAGCAAGTTTACAATTTCTATTTTTATTCGCAGTTAGTTAAAGAGATCGAGGGGATTTGATTGCCATGCCACTGAGATTCATCACACAGTGGCCTAAGCAAATCCTCCAATGTTAATCACCATTTTTAGTGTCCCTGTATGATTGATTACAGGTTTCTCACAAATTCATGCCACCCTAGACGTGGATTTGCTTCCAAGATGCGGATTCACTTATAATACATGGATTCATTTTCAAGATGTAGATTCATTCTTATCAGCCACCCAGTTCAAGTAGGTGCTCAGTATGATTAATTTCAATTTCATCTCTCTATTTTCTATTTTTTTGTATCTTTTTTATGCATAGATTATTATGAAAACATAAGAAAATATAAAAAGAATGAATTTCCAATGCATTTAACTTAGAATAACTTTTTTTGTTGTATGTTGTCTTCAAGGAAATCAAAATTGCATGTAGTTTAGGTCTAGTTGCATTCTATCCTAAACATAGGTGCTTGTTAAGTAAAGAACACATCAAATACTTCCCATTACATAGACGTAGAAACAATCTTTAAACGTTTCTTGGTGAACCCACCCAATTTGTCGATAATCACCAAAGGAGGTACAATACCAGGTACCCCTCACATTGAAGTGTGGGTTTCTGATTGTCCATCCCCCTTCTAGGCACAGATCCATCAACCTGAGAGAAAGGGGTGAAAAAATTTTAGGCCACATTATTATTATTAAAATATCTTGGATATTAGGACCTGTGATTTAATCTAGATAAAAATCCATCACATGCAGGGCCAATAAACAAATTGTTGTTTTCCATCATACAACAACTATGAAGTTGAAAGTGTAGACTAGGAAGAGAAGCTACCTTTAATCTTGTGGACATATAGGATAAAATTCAAGCTGAAAATAAATCATACATCATTTTAGCTAATGTTTGGATAAGAGGTAGTGGTGTGAGTAGAATTCTTGATACAAAGTTTGAGAGTGGCAATGGAGAACCATGTTGATGATTAGGAAATCATGGAAGAGAGGCCAATGAAACTTTTCAATATGGACGAGAAGATGGTGATGGCAAAAAAGGCCATGGAGGTCACCCAATGTCGATAAAAGCTTTAGCACGATAAGCACTTGTGAAATATGAGGCTAAAGGTGTTATCTCCCAAGTCTTTCATACTAAAATAAATCATTATTTATAGAAATGTGATGATGTGACATTTATAATTCATACTTTTAGATTATTAAAATAAAATATTTTATGCATCTAAAAAGATTGACTTGTTTTCTTTATTACAAGTATTGGTAGGCTACCCTCCAAGAGAAAAATGAGGGAAGGTGTCACTAGAGAGAAGGTAGTAGATCCTTGTGAAGAAAACAATTTGAGAGAGATATACACACACCATGAAATAGAAATTTAATACATATTTGCATGACTAATTGATTTAGTCATCAATGTTATTTCAAGTAGGTTTAAAAATACATTTTTTTGAAAAGAGAATAATATTTTAATAATGAATTTGTTATTCTTTTTGTAAGCATCGAAGTTGTGTCTATTGTGTATATGATACTTTTCCCTCTTCAAGTGGCTATGAGACTTCACCATCTCCAAGTGACTAAGGATTTGCATTGATTTGAATTTGGAATTTTATTATTGCATATTTAATTTTTTGGTAAATTAGATCTAAATTATTGTTATCATTGGATATTGTTCTTGTGCATAATTTGATCATCATTGCTATTGCTATATTTCTTAAAGTTGTTTCATAATAAATGGTATCAAAGCTTCAATCTTGGCTCTTTATGGGGTGTGAATTTTTTGTAGAAGAGTGCACAAACCATTATAGAACCACTATCAAACATTATTATTGTCTATTTCCTAGTAATTTTTTATAATTTATTTTTTGGTCCATATTCCTATGCAATTATCTTCTAGAAGTTTGTTGTTGTTATTTCCTTTTCCTAAACCTAACAAAAAGAGCATTGGGTGTCACCAAACCCTTATGAGAGACATCCCATTGTGATAGTCTCTTTGAGACAATTAAAAAAATGGGTATTCTCAACAACACTTTTTCGAAAGGTGAGTGTGTGAGGACCTTTGCAATAGACCTATCTCCTTGTGATCATCTCCTTAACCTAATCCAAATAAAAGATATTTTTCATATCATTTTTTAGTAGCATTCTAAGTATTTTTAGATTTTGTAATTGCCCTTAGTGTATGAATGAACCCACTACCACTACTAATTGCTCGTGATTCAATGGTTGATTATAGTGTATTGATCATTTAAAGGATATGTATGTGAGTAGAAAGAAGTGCTAATTAAAAAATTCTAGTAATCATCACAACATTCTCCCTAATAACAATAGTTTTTACCATCATCTTATTTCTTCCTTAAATTCCATGGCTTAGCCTCCCCCAAAACCTCTAGTTATTTTTCTCCTCTTCTTAATGATCCTCCTCTTATCACTCATCCTACTACTCAAATTATTAATTCTCTTCCTAGTACTATTGACCTAAATCTACATAACAATCTTGAGAATCAAGCACAAACAATTCTTTACATTATAAAGTCCTTGGATAATATCTAAAGGGTCCTGCAAGTATTTTTTGCTATGCCTCTCCCCTTCGTCATGGGTTACAACCATTGTGCAATAGCCTTCGATCATTCATCAAGCACCAAATACAAGGGATACTAGTATTCTTTCACAACCACCATCTGGTCATATAGTCCTTCAAATTCCTATATGGGTGGATATGACCTAGGCTTTACTTCTAATCTAAATTCCTTTGTAGGAGATGCTTCTAATTTCCTTGACTAACCTCATGAAATTATTGTTCCTTGAATCAATATGCCACTTTTGAGGTTGTCAATCCATGAAGGTGGTTTTCCAACATGGATAGCATTATTCGCATGCACCATATTCCTAAAGTAGATAGTGTCACATTGGCAGTTACTAAGTTGGGGATCCAATCTTATCAATGGTGATTATGGGAGCTTTACCAAAATGGTGGTCCTCTTTTGTGGCCTGACTTCAAAGAATAATTTCTCTAAATCTTTGACCAAGGATCTTCCACATTGTATGTTGCTCATATAATTCAAACAAAGTAAATAGGGACAATAGAGGAGTATTACATCGAGTTCATGTTATCTCACTACATCCACCAATTGAATTCAACAGTGGTGGTCTCAACCTTTTTACATGGTCTTAAGGATAAAATTTGATGGGAAGTCAATATCTTAAACCCCTATACTCTTGATGATGCTCAACATATAGTTTTAGCAATAAAACAAAAGTTCCAAGATTCTAGTCCCCAACTCAAATGTGACTTCAACTCTCAACATCCTTATCGCATAATGAGGGCTCCCATGGATTCTTCTATTTCAAATATCATTCTCACCATCCTCAATATCAAGTCAATTAATAACACCATAACTTTGGAAGGTGAAGATAAAACATTATATAAAGATGAATATTTATTGTATCAAAAGTAACCAACCAGAGTAGATAAGAAAAAATATGAGGATGATACTGTGGATCTCTCTACTCATGCTCTTATGGGGCTTCAAGCTCATCATACTACCAAAGTACAAGGATATTGTTGGAAACATATTGAATATTTTCCATGTTATCTAGTGGGGTTACTCTAAAAGGTATTGGACACTCTCCATGTATCATCATCATGGTTTGGGACTGGATGGACCTCAAGCAGGGGTTTGGGGGTAACAGCCTCTAAAAATCAAGGGTTTGAGGGTGGTAACCCCCGATGGAATATTTAGGGTTTCTTAAGCTATTTTTAGACCCATATGAGTTGTTTAGGGTTAAAATATTGAACCTAAGGTTTTTGCCCATGGTATTGTAAAATTTGTTCTTATGTTGTTATTTAATTGCACTTGCATCAGGGTTTGAAGAGAGATGAGAGATGAACATTATTGTATTGTATATGGTTAATTTTATACAATAAGGAAATGTTATTATGTTGGGTTTTTCCTATAAGGGTTTCCTAGGTGAAATATTGTGTTATGTGTGTATCTATTATGTTCTTTTTCTTTGATTATGTATTTATTATTTTTCTAGTTTTAGTTTATCGATGCCCTTTTGCTCTTCATTTTAGGTTTTTTAGCTTTGTTCGAGTAAGGGTTTCAACCTTGTGATAAATTAATTCTTGAATGGGATTCGTACATGAAATAATTTGGGCAAAGAAAAATAATGGGAAGCACACGGGTAGAGATTAAAAAATTTAATAGATAGAATTTTGAGTTATGGAAACTCAATATGGAGGATCTAGTGGTTGATAGAGATCAGTAGATTGTGGTCTCGAGAATAAAACCAACATCAATGATATATGAGGATTGGTTTAATATCGATAGGAAGGCAAGGAGTTCTATTAGATTGTGTTTATCTGATTCGGTATTGTTGAATGTATTGACAAAGACCATGACAAAGTCGTTATGGGATAAGCTGAGAACTTTGTATAAGATAAAGTCACTAATAAATAAACTCTTTCTATGAAAGAAGTTGTATTCACTTTGGATAAATTATGGTGACTCTGTGGTTGAACATATTAATGTTTTTAATAATGTGGTAAGTCAATTAAACTTTGTTGAAGTAAAAATGGATGAAGATAAAAAATGTATTACTTTACTTTGTTCATTACCTGATTCATGGGATAACCCAGTTATGGCTATCACCAGTACTACTTCTTCTACATCAAAAGTAGAGGATATATTTTTGATGCATTGGTGGTTATAGGATCTCTCTCTCTAGTGGGAACTATGGGAGAACCACCTACAATGAGATATATTTTTAGAAATGATGATGATGACTTGCTCATCAATGGCTCAGGGTAACATGGAAACTACCCTTCATATAGATGCATTGTTTGTATGCTTAGAACCTTGTTCACACCATTGGGCCAATAAGTTGCCTTAGCAATGAGCCTCTTTAATGGGTAGGCAATAGTCTAGTACTATATTAAAAGAGCCACATATTTAAGGATAAAACAATGGTGTGTAACATTTTTTGGATATGAATATCAATTATGTTGTTTAAGGTGTGATTAGCTTATGGTAAAAGCATTATTCAAGTATTAATATTGTTGACTTTAATAGTTAGGTACATTAGGACCAATGCTAATAATCAATATTAGTAATTGGAAACTAATGAAAATGAATTATTGAAATTAATTCAAAAATAACTTTATATGATTTTATTCTAAGGATAAATGGAGAGATAGTAATTTCTTTTAGAGCATTAAGTAAATCATGCTCTAATTAATGCATGGAATGCTTCAATAATTAGGATGTTCCAAAGAGAAATTTACTTTCTGCTCAAAGAAGGCTTGGTAGTGAACATGGAT
The DNA here is from genome assembly GCA_028583015.1 of Wollemia nobilis. Lineage (NCBI taxonomy): Eukaryota > Viridiplantae > Streptophyta > Pinopsida > Araucariales > Araucariaceae > Wollemia > Wollemia nobilis. Next base: position 14,601,751 of record JAQPPZ010002587.1, on the reverse strand, counting down.
TCTTCTTTAGAAACACCTCAAAAGCATTTTTTTTAAAGAGTTCTTAGGCAGAGTTTGAAGGGTTAGGGGAAAGGATTCTAGACATGAAGGGAAGAGGAGGGAGATTTGGAGGGAAGATCACACTAGAGAAATTTGGAACATCAACAGTGCAGGAGGTAATCCTTGTGAGTTGAAGCTCTTTAGTAAATGTATTTCTTTCTTAGCATCGTTTGTTGTATAATCTCTTTGGACTGATTTATTCTCTTTCTCATGGATGATTTTGGTTTTCTTTTGTTAAAGCTTGCTTGTGATAGGTTTGTCTCTCCTTTTTATAGCTGAGACACTTCAGGGAACATGTTCTAGTCTTGGTTGTGTGCTACATCTTTTGTTGTGCGTCTTCTAAAACCTTAGGCTATGTTAAGCCTACTATTACCTAATAGTGCAACCATAGACCAACTACGTATTAGAGGTCTACTTCTTGAGTCACATGTGCATCAGTTTCTTATCCATCATGGGCTTCCTAATTCTACGATAGTAGCTTAGTTACATGTTGCAGTTTGTGTTGATGTTTGATTTATGTTGAGTTCTTTGTGATTTTGAGGTCATTTGTTAGGATAGAGCTCTCCTCATCTGGTTTTGCATTGATGCCTTGGTTTCTTGCATTGTGTAATTCATGTGGTTTGTGCACAACACGGGTGATTTTCTTGTACATTTTAAGTGAATGCTTTACTTTAAATTGTAAGAGTTTTGAAGTTAAGCCTTCTTTATTTTGAAGTTTAAGCTTTGAATAACACAAACTTATACTGAGATGGGGTGAACAGTATAAGACCACTTTTTACTTTTCTTTCCCAATCACTATTATGCAATGTATCAATAGCAATATCAACAACAACAATCAAAATAATGCATAAATCACCACACACAATAGAGACACCAATTTAACGTGGTTCACCCAATGTGGGCTACTCCACGGAGAAAATATTTCACTAAAATTTTCTCAACAAATCTCTTGGAAATCCTTTCCCTATTACAATTTTTATGGACCTCTATCCAAAGGAGACACCAATCCCCTAATCAATTTTATGGATCTCTATCCATATGAGAACTCCTTTCTCCTTTGCTCTAGTTGGTGATCTTCTAGAAGAACTGTTGCCTCCACTACACTAGCTAATGGATCTCTATCCACTGAAGACTCATGTCCTCACTCAGAAGACCTGTCCTCACTGCCCTGGCTAATGGATCTCTATCCATTGGAGACCGTCATCATCTATCCTATGTCACTTCCAAAGCTTTCTCTCAACTTTGTCTCAAATCTGCACTAAACACATTCCTTCGGTCTAGCACAAATCTACTCAATATCTGTCTCTAGTCTGGCACAAACCTATCCTCAAATTTGCACCAAAATTTATCCTCAAATCTACACTAAACATGGTCCTTTGGTCTAGCACAAATATGTCCTCAATCTCTGTCCTCAAGCATTAACACAAATCTTGAATTAATCACAAATCAACTCTACTAGATCTTCCCCAAACCTTAACTCAAGGTTTGAACAAATCAATCAACCAACTCTGCTCACAAGTCTTCTTAAAGACTTATCTCAAATTTGCCTTGTAAGCTTCCACAAAAGCTCACACTAATCTATCCACAAGTCCTCTCTAGAACTTACCTCAAATTTGCTCAATAAGTCCTCACTATAACTTGTCCAATCTCATAGAAACATATAGATAATTGTTAGAGACTCAATATGCTTCACACTCACAACAATTCTCAAATACTTTCAATCTCTCTTTTTATCACATAAACATATAGAGAATTGTTAGAGACTCAATATATTTCATACTTACAAACACTCAACCTCTTTTTCAAATCAATTTAGAATATGGAACAATTTGTTTCACATAACTAGAACTATCATTTCAACACTTCCACTTGACTAGGCTCAACCAACTCCACTCAATCAATCACTCAATGAAATAATCCTTGCTCACAAATCCTAGTCCAAGCATATGAACACTCACTCAATTATTTCCAATCAATGTTGATCAAACAATCTCACATAACAATGATACTTATGTTCTTTCACAAACCCTAGTTCAAGATAGTTCACAACTTCATATAACAATGATACTCATGTTCTTTACACAAACCCTAGTTCAAGCATATGAAAGCTTTACTCAATATTTCCAACAATGCTTATCAAACAAGGTTTCTAGAATCAACTTTCATTCCAAAAAAACCAAATTCAACAATGTTTATCAAACAACCCTTTTCACTCCAACTTAGCATTCACAATATCCAACAATCACTCACTAGGAAGATGTGCCCATACCTTTTTTTTTATGAAGAAGTGCCCTTAAAAACTTGTCTTAAACACAATTTTCTTCTTTGCCAATTTCAATGGTTAGATGACAAAATATCACACTAACACTCTCTCAAAAATATTTCTCAATTACAAAAATAATCAAACTCAAATACACCTTATTACTCCTTCTTTGAAATTAGCAATCATCAAAACATACATAAAAAATAATTACTCAATTACTCCTTATAATCTCCAATATTTAATTAACAACCTCCAAAAATCAAACCCTCAAAAATAATGTTGCCTATCCTTTTATCTCCCTCAAATACTCAATAATCAAATTTAAAAATAAACTTTATAACCCTCCAAAATATTTAATTTTCATTCAACCTTAGAAAATCCAAAATACCTCATGCAACCTTGGAAAATATTAATAGTGCATACCTTTTATCTCAAGCAAAAGGCCTCAATAGGTTTCGAACGCAAGACCACTCCTAATCAAGTGCCTTATCGAGGCGCTAGCCCACCACATGGGCTATGAGCCTCCACGTGAATGGGAAGGCTCAAGCCTTCCTATTATCCTCTTATGATCGATGTGATGCAAAACAAAATGTACTCCTCCCTTGCAAAATCAACTCGACAAGTTTTAAACCCTGCTCTCCTAGCCTATCGAAAGTCTTAGCGCCACCCGTTGTTGCCAACTACGCTACATAGCGTTGTGCGAAGACAAAGGAGCCCTGCTCCTATTTGTCTTATCCTCTACCGTCGAAAGCTTTTTAAAACATGCAAAAATCTTTCCTCTTCCTTGCGCACGAATCTTTGGAGTTTTCAATCGATAATTGTTTGGGGATTTTTGACTAAGGTTCTTGCCCTCTTTTATACACGAAGGCCAATGTCTTAGAGACGTCGGTGCTTTATTCAAATTTTGAATTCGAATAAATAATAACCTTTATAACCCAACCTTAGGGTTATTTTAATTAACATAAATCAATTTTATAATTAAATTATAATTAATCTATAATTAACTTAATAACTTTAGAAGTTAATTAAATTAATTAATAAATTAATTTATAATTAAATTATTTAAATTAATTTATAATTAATTTAAATCTCCCCTTTTAATATTATAATAAAATATTATAATATTATTTTGCTTGGGCCTCTTCATTGCTCTTTGAAACTCATTTGACCACCTAGAATCGGATCTGACCAACTAGAGGCGGACTTTCCTTTTGCATTGATTGCGGAACTACTTCTTCTTGCACTGCTCACTGAAACTGACTTTTGACATCAATGACAACTCAATTACTCAAAATGTCCAACAATCTCCCCCTTTTTCATTGATGGCAACCCAATTATCTTTTCCAATTTCCTTAACCTTTTTCTGTTCTGCTCCCCTTGGGAAACTACTCCCCCTGACTCAATGCTCTCCCTTTAAATCAAATCTCTCCCCTTACTCAAATATCTCCCCCTTTGACATCAATGGCAAAGGGTCACCTTTGGGGCTTGGGGCTAAGAATGAGTCTCTTATCTTAGCCCCTCCCCCACCTCCTCTTGAGGTGGTTAATTCTAGGGTGGGAGTATTTCTAATCCCAGCATGCACTAATCTTTACCTTTGTCCACTTTCCTTATCATATGATCCTTTTGATTCCTCTGACTGTTCCTGTTCCTCCTTCTCTCTGGAATTTTTGCTCTACACCACTTTGTTGTATGTCCATAATTATTGCACTTGTAACACTTAATATTGTTATTCCTTGGAGGTGCAAATATCTTGGGATTTCTCCTCGTGAAGCCATATATATTCCTATCATGAACCCTGCAATTCATTGTCTTGTGACCAAACTTATTACATGAGTAGCAATACCCATGAAAAAGTTATCTATTTCTAAAGTTCTCATATTCCTATATTTCATGTGTCCTGCACTGTGAAGCCTTGTGCCCAAATTTGTGACATGAGAAACATCGTCCATTGAAATTTCCTTGCCTTGACCTCATTGGTCTCTTAGTCTCTTTTACCCTGTGTTGGTTCATGTTCCATCTATTTCTCCTTTATGTGTTGTTCCTTTCCTTGTTGAAATTTATGTTGTCCAACTCATCCTCAAATGTCTCACTTTCTCTTACATTATCTTTTTTTGAATTTTCTTCCTCTTCAGAACTTGCGGTTGGCTCCTCTTCTTATTTCTTTTGTACCTGTTCAAAAATAAGACCTGTTTTGTTTATTGACATTCTTTGTATCTTGATCATATTATCTACGATCTTTGAGCTCTTTCTAAACCTGTGTAACCTATCCTTAGACTCTTTTATTTCTTCCCTTAGTAGAGCCACTTCATGTTCTAACCTTTCACATTCTAAGACCTTTGCTTCTAACTTATCTTTGAACTTCCTTGTCTTAGCAATTGACTTGTTTAGATCCTCTATAAGCTTTCCTTTCTCTTGATCACATTCTTGAAACTGAAGCTTAAGTTAGGAGTTTTGCTTTCTTACCTTATTTAATGTGTTAAGAGCATAAATAGGCTCTCCCTCAAGATCAACTTCTCCTTTCTCTGACTCTTCCTCTATTTGTTTGCCTTTGAAAACATCTTCATTCTTTTCTGACTTGTCTTCTATAGGATCACCTCCTTCTTCTTCTAGTGCCATTAGAATATTCTCTTCCGGTCCTTCAAGTGTATCTCCATATTCATCATCATTGAAACTGAAATCACTCTTTGTACAACTATCTTCAAGATGACCAAAGTTACCACATCTAAAACACTTGAGAATTATTGGTGACCTTTTCTTAACTTCTTCTTTTTATTTTGTCAAAAATAGAACTTCATATTTATCATTATCTGAGAAACTATTATCACTATCACTTGAGTACTTACTTGCCTTGTCTGCATAGTAACTCCTCTTCTATCTTTGAAAGAACTTATTTCCTTGTTTGCCTTGTTCATCCTTACCTTTCTTTTGGTACCTGTATTTTTTTGATTCCCTGTTCTTATGATCATGTTTTTTTCATCATTTCTATTTCTAGCTTCTTTACAATCAATTGCATAGTGACCATACTTTCCACAATTGAAGCATATAACATATTTCACATTTTTAAATCTTCTTGGATCCTTATTCCTTCTACCATAATTTGCTTCTTCATCACTGGATGACTCATTGCTTGAATATGACTTCTTACTCTTTGTCTTCTTAGTAGATTTGAAGGTTTCTTCCTTCCAAATATTAGGTTCCTCTTTTGTTATCATCTCAAAAGCTATAAGAATGCCAAGTAATTCATCTCTTGTCAAAATATCACCATATTTTGATTCCTCTATAGTAGAAATATTTTCACTAAACCTTTTTGGGAGAGATCTTAAGATCTTATCACAAACATCAGATTCTTGAACCTCAAGTCCAAGTCCTTGCATGGCATTAACAACCTCATCTACACAAAATAGATAATCACTAATGTTTTCCTCATCCTTCATTCTTAATTCTTAAAATTGTCCTTTGAGATTTAGTATCTTTGCCTTTTTGACACTTTTATCTCCTTCATATATGCTTTGCAAGTTATCCCAAATTTCTTTTGTTGATTTTCAATGCATAACCTTTATGAAATATGTTCTATGCAAACCTTTAAAAATTGCATTCATTGCTTTTAAATTGTAATGATGTAGAAGCTTACCATCTTTATCTGTAGGTGGAGTATCCATTTTCAACTACTTCCCATATTTCATTGCCTAGTGCCATCAGGTGAATCTTCATTATCATACTCCAAAATACATAATTACTTCCATCAAATACTGGTGTTAAATTATCGGAGGATCCACTCTTAGAATCCATTATGTTCTTGTAAGCTTTTCCTTCAAGCTGTTAAACTCTTCCAAAGGCACCCACTCTGATACCAATTGAAGAACATAAGTTTATACTGAGAGGGGGGGTGACAACTTTTTATTTTTCTTTCCCAATCATTATTATGCAATGAATCAATAGCAATATCAATAACAATAAAATCAATGCACAAATCACCACACACAATAGAGGCACCAATTTAACATGGTTCACCCAATATGGGCTACTCCACGAAGAAAATCTTTCACTAAAATTTTCTCAACAAATCTCTTGGAAATCCTTTCCCTATTACAATTTGTATGGACCTCTGTCCAAAGGAGACACCAATCCCCTAATCAAGTTTATGGATCTCTATCCACAAGAGAACTCCTTTCTCCTCTACTCTGGATGGTGATCTTCTAGAAGAACTGTTGCCTCCACTACACTAGCTAATGGATCTCTATCCACTGAAGACTCATGTCCTCACTCAAAAGACCTGTCCTCACTACCATGGCTAATGGATATCTATCCACTTGAGACTATCATTCTCTATACTCTATCACCTCCAAAGCTTGCTCTCAGCTCTATCTCAAATCTGCACTAAACACAGTCCTTCAATCTAGCACAAATTTGCTCAATCTCTATCTCTGATCTGGCACAAACTTGTCCTCAAAGTTGCACCAAATTTTTGTCCTCAAATCTGCACTAAACACAATCCTTTGATCTAGCACAAATTTATCCTCAATATCTGTCCTCAAGCCTTAACACAAAGCTTGAATTAATCACAAATCAACTATGTTAGATCTGCCCCAAACCTTAACTCAAGGTTTGAACAAATAAATCAATCAACTCTACTCACAAGTCTTCTCAAAGACTTATCTCAAATCTACCTTGTAAGCTTCCACAAAAGCTCACACTAATCTATCCACAAGTCCTCTCTAGAACTTACCTCAAATCTACTCAATAAGTCCTCATTAGAACTTGTCCAATCTCATAGAAACATATAGAGAATTGTTAGAGACTCAATATGCTTCACACTCACAACAATGCTCAAATACTTTCAATCTCTCTTTTTATCACATAAACATATAGATAATTGATAATTGTTAGAGACTCAATATGTTTCATACTTACAAACACTCAACCTCTTTCTCAAATCAATTCAAAATATGAAACTGAAGAACACAAGCTTATACTGAGAGGGGGGTGAACAATATAAGACCTCTTTTTACTTTTTCATTTATATTACAAAACAGTAAAGCGATATATCCACAGCAATATCAAAGCAATGCATAAAAACATCCACAAAGAGACAACAATATTAACATGGTTCACCCAAAATGGTTGGGCTACGTCCACGGATAAAATCTTTCACTAAATTTTATCAATCCAAATTCTGGGAATACCTTTCCCGATTACAATGTTTATGGGCACCAACCCAAATGAGACACCAATCCCCTAATCTCAAGTTCATGGTTACCAACCCACAAGAGACACCAATCCCCTAGCTCTGCTCTGGCTGGTGATCCTCTAGAAGACCTCTGCCTCCGTTGCCCTTAGCAAATGGAACTCTATCCACAAAAGATGCCTATCCTCCCTGCTCTAGCTGGAGACCTCCATCCTCAACTCTTTCACCTCCAAAGCTGGTCCTCGAATTTGCACTAAACACAGTCCTTCGATTTATCATAAATGTCCTCGTTCTCTTTTTCTGATCTACACCAAACACAGTCCTTCGGTCTGGCACAAATGTCCTCGTTCATCTTTGCCTGTCTTCTCTCTACGCCCTCTTCTCTCTCTGTGCAAACACTCTCGCACTTGGTCAAATTTCAACCCTTGCACTGTCTGCACACACTCTTCTTCCTTTCCAATCTTTCCCACCTAGAATGATTCGACGAAATGCACTCTACACACTACAATCGAATTCGCACTCTGCTCATAGCGATCGAACTTCTTGCTCTGTGCACCATCTGCAAATTTTGCACTTCAACAACGCATTCGAATCACCCTCAACTCTCCAAACAGCCCTCCTTTTATACTAACACTTTCAAGATCAAAACCTTGATCTTAGTCGACTGCACAACCCTAAACTATGTTGGTTGTAAACCCTAAACTACGTCGGCTACAAACCCTAATCTTCGTCGACCCAAATTTAACTTTGTCGGCTTCACTACCTCTGCAACTCTTCTATAGCTTCTGCCACAAAACTACAACATGTCACGATATCGTGACATTTTTTCAACCGTATATTGTCTTTTGGCTTTTATCGCGATATCACGACATTTTAGCCTTTGTCGACTTCAACTAAGCTCTTTTCGCGATATCACGACACTTCTGACTTAGTCAACATCAACTTTGCATTTGTCGCGATATCGTGACATTTCTCCCTTCGTCGACCTCCTTTCTACTTTTGTCACGAAATCGCGACACTTCTATCTTCATAGCCTTCCTCTCTGCTTTTGTCATGAAATCATGACACTTCTCCTATAGAAGGCCTGCATTCTATTTCTATCACGAAATTGTGACACTTTCTCCAACCGAACGTTGCTATCTCAATCTATCGCAAAATCGTGACACTTTCTCTTCCTTGCACTCTTGACTGCTTGCACTAGCGAAAACAAAACATGTCACGAAATCGTGACACTTTTGCTGCCTTATGTTTTTCTCTGCCTTACGCCTGTGAAAATGGAACATGTCATGAAATCGCGACGCTTTCATCTTTGAGCTCTTCCTCCTTGAATTTTTCACAAAATCACGAAACTTCTAGCTTGCGTACATTTTCTTTGCAGACTGTCATGAAATTGCGACGCTTTCAGCTTTCATACTTCTCTGCAACCTATCGTGAAATCACGACGCTTCTCATTTCAGACTCTTCCCTTTGTTGTATGTCACAAAATCATGACACTTTTTCTCCTTAGCGCTTTTCTTTTCTTTGGATTGCGAAAACCCAACATGTCACGATATCACGACACTTTTTCTCTCGGACTCTCTCTCCTGCATTATGTCGTAAAATCGTGACACTTTTTCTTTCGGACTCTCTCCTGCATTATGTTGCGAAATCACGACACTTTTTCTTTTGGACTCTCTCTCCTGCAACATGTCGTGAAATCGTGACACTTTTTCGTCCGTTCAACCTTCCTTGCAATATGTCACGAAATCGCGACATTTCTGACTCCGAACATTCTCTCTCCTCTTTGAGTTGCAAAACTACGACATGTCACGATATCGCGACATTTTTCTAAAAAGATTTCTCTCGCCTGCTTAAGTCACAAAAATGCGACATGTCGCGATATCGTGACACTTTTCTAAAAAGATTTCTTTCGAACCTGTCATGTTGTAACCTTCATCAAAACAAATTATTTTACATCAAATCAAATTCCTTCAAAAGCTTCTTGCCATCAATGACAACTTATACACTTGAGCAAAGGCAATGCACCCAAGGTACCCAAAATTTCCAACAATCTCCCCCTTTGTCATTGATGGCAAACCTTTACTGAAAACACATCTCAAGAGCCAAAACTAAAACCAACTGTGCTAACAGCTGAGAAACTGTGCCCACAACTGAGAATCTTCCTTTGAAGTTTTGCTCCCCCTGACTTGAAGCTTTCCTCTTCACTTGAAGCTCTCCCCCTTACTCATATCTCTCCCCCTTTGTCATTAATGGCAAAGGGTCACCTTTGGGGCTCGGGACTAAGAATGAGCCTCTTAGCTTAGTCCCTCCCCCACCTCCTGATGAGGTGATTAATTCTGGGGTGGGAGTAAAACTCCCATTAGGCACTGATCATCATCAGTGTCTATCACTTCCTTGTCGGGCCTTCTCTTGAATTCTTTGTTCATATTCCTGTTCCTATTCCTGTCACTGTTCTTGTTCTTGTTCCTGTTATCATTCTTGTTCTTTTCCATGCCTTGATCCTTGGACCTGTTCATACCACTGTTTTTGTTCTTGTATCTTGGAAGTTCAACTCTACACTATCTAGTTGTGTGACCTCCATTGTTGCACTTATAACAAGTAACAATGTTATTTCTTTTAGGCATACCTGTTCTTTGAATCCGCCAGTTCTGCCCAAACCTGTTTTGACAAAACCTGTTTTGATCAAACCTGTTCCTGTTATTTACCTCGCAAAAAATTGCCTTATGTCCAAACTGTTTACAAGAGTAGCAATACCCTTGAAAGAAATTACCACCATTTACCTTCCTTACTTGAGTCATGCAATGCGAAGCCATGTGACCAAACCTGTGACACGCAAAACATCTATTGTGAAATTTTCCTTTATTCGACCTCTTAGGTCCTGTAAACTTCTTCTTCTCATTCTGAACTCTGTTTTCTGTTTCTGTGCATCTATCACTCAAGGACTCATGATCTGAAATACTTTCCTCATCAGAGCTCTCTTCCTTTTGGAGTCTCTTACTAGACTCTCCATCTTGTTCCTTGTGTGGTTTAACAAAACCAAGGCCTATTTTATCTGTTGTCTTTCTTTGACCTTTGATGAGTGACTTAACCTTTTTGGAGCTATCTTGAAACCTGTAAAGCTTATCCTTGTACTCTTTAGTTTCCTCTTTCAAAGAAGCCATTTTCTATTCTAACTCACTATACTCAATAACCTTAGACTCTAACTCATCCTTGAGTTCTTGTATCTTAGCCATAGAGAAGTCAAGACTTTCTATAAGATCATCTCTCTCCATACAACATTCATCTAACTTATCCTTGAGTCTAGCATTCTTCTTTCTTTCCTTTTTCAAAACACTAAGAGCGTTAGTAAGTTCACTTTCAAGATCCTTTATTTGTTTGCTATCCGAATCATCAAAGCCTTTTTCAGATTTCTTATCACTAGAGGTGCTACCTTTTTCGAAAACCATACATGCATCTTCCTTATAGTTTTTTGAAGCATCCTCATACATACTGGAAACCAAATCATTATTTGTACAATCATCCTCAAGGTGACCAAAATTTCCACATCTAAGACATTTCATGATAATGAATCTATGTTTCGGTTCTTCCTCTTTTTCTGATATGAACAACATCTCATTTTCATTATCACTTGATGAACTTTCACTATCACTACTAGAGCACTTACTTGCTTTTTCTAGGTAAAAACTCTTCTTGTGCTTGTGAGAATACCTCTTTCCTTGATTACTATGCTCATCTTTGTTCTTTCTGTGATGCTTGTGCTTTTCAAAATCCTTGCTCTTTGAATCCCGTTTATCTTCATCACTTTCATCCTTGGGAATAGTACAGTCTGTAGCATAATGACCAAACTTTTTGCAATTGAAACATCTTATATTTTTCACATTTTTGTGCTTTCTAGAGAATTTGCCTTTCTTGTTGTAATATGCCTCTTCATCACTAGAAGACTCATCACTTTCTTGAAGTTGTTTACCCTTGGATTTCTTGGTAGCCTTGAAAGTTGCCTCTTTCTTGACGTCAACCTTCACTTGAGTTCTCAACTCAAATGCTGCAAGTATACTATGGAGCTCATCCTTTTTCAACTTATCCAAATCTTTAGCTTCCTTAATAGCAAAAATCTTTTCACTAAATCTATTAGGAAGAGATCTTAAAATTTTATCACAAACATCATTTTCAGCAAGCTCAAGACCTAAGTCTTTCATGGAGTTAACAACCTCATCCATACGAAGCATATAGTAATAATATTTTCATCATCATTCATATTGAGTTGTTCAAACATACCTTTGAAGTGTCTCAACTTGGCCTTTCTGACATTTGTATCACCTGTATGAACCACCTGTAGCTGTTTCCACATTTCACTGGCTATCTTGCAGTGAATCACTTTGGTGAGATTTGCTTTATGTAAGCCTTTTAGGATTGCATTCATTGCTTTTGAATTGTTGTGATGTAGGAGCCTTTCTTCTTTAGTATTTGGACCATGTACAGGAATAGTGTACTCATCTTCAATTACTTCCCATACCTCATTACCAAGTGCCATTAGATGAACCTTCATCTTTGCACTCCAAAGACCAAAATCTGACCCATCAAGAATAGATGTTGCATTGCCACTTGAATAATCCATTGTGTTCTTAACCAGCTCTTCCTTCAAGTCGTTAAACTTTTCGAAGGCACCCGCTCCGATACCAATTGAAGAACACAAGCTTATACTGAGAGGGGGGGTGAACAGTATAAGACCTCTTTTTACTTTTTTCTTTATATTACAAAATAGTAAAGCGATATATCCATAGAAATATCAAAGCAATGCATAAAAACATCCACAAAGAGACAACAATCTTAACGTGGTTCACCCGGAATGGTCAAGCTATGTCCACGGATAAAATCTTTCACTAAATTTTATCAATCCAAATTCTAGGAATACCTTTCCTGATTACAATGTTTATGGGTACCAACCCAAAGGAGACACCAATCCCCTAATCTCGAGTTCGTGGTTACCAACCCACAGGAGACACCAATCCCCTAGCTCTGCTCTAGCTGGTGATCCTCTAGAAGACCTCTGCCTTCGTTGCCCTTAGCAAATGGAACTCTATCCATAGAAGACGCCTGTCCTCCCTGCTCTAGCTGGAGACCTTTATCCTCAACTCTTTCACCTCCAAAGCTGGTCCTTGAATTTACACTAAACACAGTCCTTCGATTTAGCACAAATGTCCTTGTTCTCTTTCTCTGATCTGCACCAAAAATAGTGCTTCGGTCTGGCACAAATGTCCTCATTCATCTTTGCTTTTCTGCTCTCTACACCCTCTTCTCTCTCTGTGCAAACACTCTCGCACTTGGTCGAATTTCAACCCTTACACTGTTTACACACACTCTTCTTCCTTTTCGATCTTTCCCACTCAGAATGATTCGATGAAATGCACTCTGCACACTACAATCGAATTCGCACTCTACTCACAACGATCGAACTTCTTGCTCTGTGCACTATCTACAAATTTTGCACTTCAACAACGCATTCGAATCACCCTCAACTCTCCAAACAGCCCTCCTTTTATACTAACACTTTCAAGATCAAAACCTTGATCTTAGTCGGTTGCACAACCCTAAACTATGTCGGCTGCAAACCCTAAACTACGTTGACTACAAACCCTAATCTTTGTCGGCCCAAATTTAACTTTGTTGGCTTCACTGCCTCTGCAACTCTTCTGTAGCTTCTGCCACGAAACTACAACATGTCGTGATATCATGACATTTTTTCAACCGTATACTGTCTTTTGGCTTTTGTCACGATATTGCGACATTTTAGCCTTTGTCGACTTCAACTAAGCTCTTGTCGCGATATCGTGACACTTCTGACTTAGTCAGCATCAACTTTGCGTTTGTCGTGATATCATGACATTTCTCCCTTCGTCGACCTCCTTTCTGCTTTTGTCGCGAAATCGTGACACTTCTGTCTTTATAGCCTTCCTCTCTGCTTTTGTCGCAAAATCGCAACACTTCTCCTATAGAAGGCCTGCATTCTATTTCTGTCGTAAAATCGTGACACTTTCTCCAACTGAACTCTGCTATCTCAATCAATCACTCAATGAAATAATCCTTGCTCACAAATCCTAGTCCAAGCATATGAACACTCACTCAATATTTTCAATCAACGTTGATCAAAAAATCTCAATAACAATGATACTCATGTTCTTTCACAAACCCTAGTTCAAGATAGTTCACAACTTCATATAACAATTATACTCATGTTCTTTGCACAAACCCTAGTTCAAGCATATGAAAGCTTTACTCAATATTTCCAACAATGCTTATCAAACAAGGTTTCTAGAATCAACTTTCATTCCAGAAAAACCAAACTCAACAATGCTTATCAAACAACCCTTTTCACTCCAACTTAGCATTCACAATATCCAACAATCACTCACTAGGAAGATGTGCCCATACCTTTTTTTTTGATGAAGAAGTGCCCTTAAAAACCTATCTTAAACACAATTTTCTTCTTTTTCAATTTCAATGGTTAGATGACAAAATATCACACTAACACTCTCTCAAAAATATTTCTCAATTACAAAAATAATCAAACTCAAATGCACCCTGTTACTTCTTTGAAATTAGCAATCATCAAAACATACATAAAAAATAATTACTTAATTACTCCTTATAATCTCCAATCTTTAATTAAAAACCTCAAAAAATCAAACCCTCAATAATAATGTTGCCTATCCTTTTATCTCCCTCAAATACTCAATAATCAAATTTAAAAATAAAATTTATAACCCTTCAAAATATTTAATTTTCATTCAACCTTAGCAAATCTAAAATACCTCATGCAACCTTGAAAAATATTAATAGCGCATACCTTTTATCTCAAGCAAAAGGCTTTAGTGGGTTTTGAATGCGAGACCACTCCCAGCCTAGCGCCTTATCGAGGCGCTAGCCCACCACATGGGCTACGAGCCTCCACACGAAGGGAAAGGCTCAAGCCTTCCTCTTATCCTCTTTCGATCGATGCGATGTAAAACAAAACATACTTCTCCATTACAAAATCAACTTGACGGGTTTTGAACCCTACTCTCCTAGCCTGCTGAAAGTCTTAGCACCACCCGTTGTTGCCAACTGTGCTACACAACACTATGCAAAGACAAAGGAGCCTTGATCCTATTTGTCTTATCCTTTGCCATTGAAAGCTTTTTAAAACACGCAAAAATATTTCCTCTTCCTTGTGCACGAATCTTTGGAGTTTTCAATCGATAATTGCATGGGGATTTTTGACTAAGGTTCTTGCCCTCTTTTATACATGAAGGCCAATGTCTTAGAGACGTCGACGCTTTATTCAAATTTTGAATTCGAATAAATAATAACCTTTATAACCCAAACTTAGGGTTATTTTAATTAACATAAATCAATTTTATAATTAAATTGTAATTAATCTATAATTAACTTAATAACTTTAGTTTAAATTAATTTATAATTAATTTAAATCTCCCCTTTTAATATTATAATAAAATATTATACTATTATTTTGCTTGGGCCTCTTCATTGCTCTTTGAAACTCATCTGACCTCCTGAAATCGGATTTGACCAACTGGAGGTAGACTTTCTTTTTGCACTGATTGCGGAACTGCTTCTTCTTGCACTGCTCACTAAAACTGACTTTTGACATCAATGATAACTCAATTACTCAAAATGTCCAACAAGCTTTGGAAGATGTAATGTATAGATTAGCTTTTCATTTTTAGAGAAATTTATTCTTTTATTTGGTTAATGTAATTTCAATTATTAGCTAATGTATGGGAAGGGTTAAGATTTCTTTATTAAGAAGTTGGGTGGTTCCTTCTTAATGTTTATGGCTCTCTAATGTTAGTAGCAAAAGTGTTAACTTTGATATCTTGTTGGTTTATGTTTTGCTAAGATAAGTGAGATATGCTTTAGTTTTGTATTGTGTACTTGGAAGACTAATTAGTCCTTTACTTTTAAGATTATTGAAAGAAAGTGTTGTTAAATAAGGTAATCCTTGTTGGTTTTGAAATATATGAAAGAGAAACTAATTATAATGATTCTTGAGACCCGTGTGAGGCAAGGAATCAATTATAAAATAGAAGTATGGGATAATCTATTGTTAAGGAAATAATGCTTGTTGGTTTTGAAAGAGAAACTAATTATAATGATTCCTAAGACTCATGTGAGGTAAGGAATCATTATAAAAGAGAAGTATTGGATTCTCTTTAGTTGTGAAATATTGCATGTTGGTTTTGAAAGAGAAACAAATTATAATTATTTTCGAGACTCTTGTGGGTTAGGGGATCATTATAAAGAGAAGTATGGACTTCTCTTCTGTTTGGCCATTTTGCTTCTTGTAATATGCATGCTTGCTTGCATAGTATATATGGTATGATTAAGTTGCATTGCATCTAGAGTTATCCTAATCCCTAAGTATTCTCCATGAGCATGGGTGGTTTTCCCCATTGTAAAGAGGCTTGCAAATTTATGGATGGCTTGAAGACCCTTGGTGGATGGTTTCATAATTCTTGAAATGTATAGAGGATGTGGAAAAATCTAGGCTTGTAAAGGAAAGTTTTGGTTTTCAAAAGAATTTGAATACTTGATTATTGTATAAATTTAAAGGTTATATTGTTAATGATGTTTTGAGCTTTGCTCTCTCTCTCTCTAGATGTGTTCCACAATATTTGCCATGGAATTGTAGAAATGAGTTCTTTCAATTGCTAGAATACATCACTATGATGATTGGATCTCTTATGTTAAAGTACGTAAGTTAGCATAAATATTCTTTGGAGTATATGTTAAGTATTTGTAATATGTGCAATTTGGCTTTGTTGTATGTGAATCTTTATTATAAATTGCAACATGTGGAATCAAGTAGATCTCTTTTAAATGCTTTTCATATAGTTTTATGCAATGGTTTTATTAAGGAGTTTTGTTTTTTATGCAATTTTATTACCTTGGGTTAGGGTGGTTAGTTTTACTCTTGTCGATCGAAAACATAATAAAAACCCAATCCTGGAAGGAGTTGCATGGATGCAATAACCAAGTAAATATGAGACTTAGAAGGAGTTGTGAGGATGCAATAGCTAATATCTCATAAACCTAGAAGGAGTTGTGTGAATACAATAGCCAAGTATCTTGTGAATATTTGCATATTGAACGAGAAGGATCTGGTGTATCTCAACTATGAGTTGAGGAACTATTCACAAGTCAGTAGTGGTGATCCCTTCATCATGCAGTATCAGGTGATCATGTATGATCAGGTGATCATGTTAGTTGCCATCAAAGTGGTAATAACCTTAGTTAGCCCATGTAGGTGTGGTAACTAAACACCAAGGCTATATGCCTGATTAACCAACCTAGACAGACTTAGAGTCAGGTTAGGAAATAAGCATCCTCCTTTAAGTGTTATGGGCCTTAAAGGGTAATCCTTACGTCGTGGTCACATGGTCCTATGTCGATGATGGTATAGGAATGCTGGGGGGACCACTTTTGGAATCCTTCTAAATGTGTAGATTTAGTAAGGCAGACCTCATAAAACATGGGGGTTGGCCACTCCTATCCACTAAGTGTTGTCTATAGTGACTTGGAACTCAAATGTGGTGAAGCCTTGTATGTTGAGATAAATAATTAAGGGTGTTTTCCCTTGTGAACTTGCTTGTAAAAATAAAATGGGTTGGTAGTTTTGGGTTGTTACATATCTACACATTTGTTTCCTTCCTTTAACGTATGTATAAACCTGATTTTTTCAAAATCTATAACAAGATCTTGAATTTCTATAATTATCTCTCATGTTTTCTATGGAGCCTTTGCTTTCCTTAAAATTATATTTATTACTATGATTGAATCATGTTCCATCCATATTCTATTCCATTTCATTTATTTGCATATTCTTAACCCTTCCAAAGTCGCCCAAGCTTCAGCTTCATTATTTGTCTTAAATCCACTATTGAAAGTGAAATGAGACAAAATATATCCTCTATTATTTTTAATTATTCCCCCTACTACTATTGGTCCTAGATTTCTTTAGATGCTCCATTAAATTTCAATTTGACCAGCTCCACATCTGGTGGTTTTCACTTTATATTATTTTTATTTATTTTGTTTCTCTTGTACCCAACATCATAATTCCATTTGATGACTTGACTCCATGTATCAAGTGTCTCTACTTCTAGATTAGGGATTGTGTGAGTTGATAGGATCGGTTTATACTCCTCTATGGCTAAATAAATCTTCTTTTTCATTACCTCTAAACTACTTTTCTTTCCTTTAAATATTCTTCTATTCCTTTCTAGCCATACTGTCCAAAGTATTGTATCTTTTGATATATCTTAAATTATTTGTAAAGCCTCACTTTTAAAAGTGCTTTGCCATTGTTTTAACCATTCCTCCATTCATCACCATGAATTTACCAAACATATTAAGAATTCATTTTCATTTTTTTCAAACTATTGAGTAGTGTCCCAATTACTTGCTTTCCAGTGACTAACTTTAGGTTCTTGCATGAACCTCGAAAGATAATTTACAGCAAAACAAATATCTGGCCTAGTGTTGGTCAGATATATAAGACTCCCAATCAACTGTCGATAGAGAGTACCATCTACCGGTGGAGAATCATCATATCATGACAACTGTAGCCCTATTTCCATAGGTGTTGCTTTAGGCTTGCTATCAGTCATACGATATTTGTCGATCAATGTCTTGGCATACTTCATTTGTGTCACCCTAAGGTGATTCTTTTTCTGTTCCACTTCTAAACCAAGACAATAGTGGAGAAGTCCTAGATCTGTCATGTCAAATGACTCTTTCAAGTCACCCTTCACTACGTCAATCAACTTATCTGAACTGCCAGTGATGATCAGATCATCTACATAGAGTACAAGGATCACTATTTCTGAACCAATATTCATAAAATAGAGATTTGCATCCGAAGGACTTCTCTTAAATCCATGTTGTAGGAGGTGATTGTCTATCTTTATATACCATGCTCGTGGGGCTTGTTTCAACCCATACAAGGATTTAACCAATTTACAAACTTTTTGTTCTTGGCCTTCCTCAACAAATCCTTGTGGTTGAGTCATGTATACTTCCTCTTTCAAATCACCATTCAAGAAGGTGCTTTTGACATCCATTTGATGAAGTTTCCATCCGTACTGTGCTGCCATAGCACAAAGAACACGAATGGTAGTCATTCTAACAGTAGGTGCAAAAGTCTCTTCGTAGTCGATGCCTTCTTTTTGTGCATAGCCCTTTGCCACAAGGCGGGCCTTATGCTTATCAATAGTTCCATCTGCCTTGTATTTCACTTTGTAAACCCATTTGCAGCCAATGGGCTTCTTTCCTGAAGGTAAATCAACTAGCTTCCATGTTTTGTTCTTAATGAGAGATGTATATTCAACATCCATAGTCGCCTTCCACTGTGGCTCACTAAGTGCTTCTTCGACCGTGGTGGGTTCTTGTTCATCATATGAAGACATGTAAACCCTTTCATCATCCACTTCCATATCTTCTCTACTATCTTCCTCTGGATCTACAGAAAGCTCTTCAAAGTGTTGGCATAGCTCGTCAACCTCTGAAGTTGATGCTTGTGCCCTCTTCTATTGAGTCATGTTGTGAGTTTGAGGATGATCTAAGGTAAGATCTGGAGGTGTGGTCAACTTTGAATCTCTCATCATACTTGTATACCATTTTGGAGTCTTTTTCTATGGGGGAGGAGTTACTTGCTTTGGCTCCTCTTCATCCAGGTATACAGTAGATGTGTTATTTGATGTGAAAGCCTCATCAAACACCACATCTCTACTTATGTGTATCTTCTTGGTTATAGGGTCTATCAACCGATAGCCTTTAGAATATTCATCATATCCAAGAAAAATACATTGCAAGGTCTTCTCATCTAATTTCTTTCTCTTTTCTTTTGGTATATGCATAAATGCCTTACACCCAAAAATTCTTAGATGAGAGATGGAGGGTTTCCTACCACTCCATGCTTCCTGTGGAGTCATACCTTTAAGAGCTTTTGTGGGAGCTCTATTCAAAAGGTATGATGTTGTTGTGACAGCTTCAACCCAATACCGTTGCTCAAGATTTGCTCCCTTAAGCATACAACGAACCATCTCCATGATGGAACGATTCCTCCTCTCAGCAACTCCATTTTTCTGCGGAGTATAGGTTGTGGTCAGCTGCCTTCTAATCCCATGTTCAGTTAGAAATGAGGAAAATTCATTTGAGGTATATTCCCCCCTCGATCTGAGCGGAGGGTCTTGATGTAGCATCCTGATTCCTTCTCAACAAGTTTCTTGAACTGCTGAAAATACATAAATACCTCTGACTTCAATTGTAGGAAGAAAACCCACATCTTCCATGAGTGATCATCAACAAACAATTGGAAATACCTCTTTCCTCCAAAACTATGTGGCATAGGACCACACAGATCGGTATGAACCAACTCCAATGGTTTCTTAGCTCGTGAAGAGCTAGCTTCAAATGGTACTCTATGTTGCTTCCCTGCTAAGCAATCTGAGCACACGGGCAATGTAGGTGAAAGGTTAGGAAGTCCTTTTACCATTTCATATTTACTTAGCTCAAGTAAATATCCAGAACTTAGATGCCCAAATCTCTTATGCCAAAGAGAAGTGGCCTCCTTCGTGTTGACCGCCATGGCAACATGAGGTGTAGAAACTGCATCTAAGGTGAACAAGCCATGCTTGTAAGAACCCGTTGCTATGTGTTTTCCTTTCTTGGTGATATAGCAACGCTTCTTCCCCCCTCAATTTTGAAGTTAACAACCATGTTTTTATCCAGGATTTGGGGAACTAACAACAAGTTATTTGCCAATCCTGGAACATAAAGGACATTTTGAATGTGACACTTTCCATCTGGAAGGGTAACTGAAACATTCCCTTCTCCTTGGACACGATAGGTCTTATCATCAACAATAGTTACTGGTTTGCCTTCCTTTGCATCAAATGTGTCAAACCACTGCTTGTCGCCAGTCATGTGTTTGTTGGCGCCTGAATCGATGTACCATACAAAATCCTTTTGAGTAGAAGTTGTATGGGTCATGAGCACCTTGTGTGCTCTTTCCAAATCAGAATCAGAATTCTCAATAGCAACATGTCCTCTTTGTTGTCTATTTTTCCTCTGTGGTTTGCCTTTGCCCTTTTTGTCTTGCTTATTCTTAAACCAACACCGATTGGTGTCATGGTTGTCCTTTTTACAATTTGTGCAAAACTTCTTTTGTGATTGAGGTTGCTTGCCCTTATCTTTGGAAGATGACCCCCCTTCTTCTTTGGACCCTGTTTGTTTATGTAAAGTGCATTGTTGGACACTTCATCTCTTTGTAGTTGATTTGCTTCCTCAGTTTGAAGCAAATTTACCAACTCAACAAACATCACTTTTCTTTGAGACACTTGAAGGGATGTTATTAACATTTTGTAGGAGTCTGGAAGAGCCCTTAAAATGATCGAAGTCAAGACCTTATCTTCAACTTTTTCTCCCAAAGCATTCAGTTTTGAATTTATTTCTGCCACTCTACAGAGGAATAACTCTACTGTTTCACCTGACTTCATATGGAGAGTATGAATTTGGGATTGAAGGTTAAGAATTGTAGCTTGATTCTTCCCTTCAAAAATGGTAGATAAAGCATCCCACGCTTCTTTACCATGTTGAGCATCACAAATGTGAGGCTGAATTTCATCAGTAGTAGCTAGCAAAATCAGCATGAGAAGTCTGTTGTCCTTTTTATCCCATGCATTCTGATCTGCTCCTGGTGTAGTGGGTCTTTTTATAGTGTTTGTCACTATATCCCACAATTCCTCTACAGTAAGAATGGCCTTCATTTTGGTTTTCCATGCAGAATAATTAGAACCTTTAAGCAATTGGGTATCATTTAGATACTTGTTTATTGTAGCCATTATGAAGGTTCCTTATTGCACCAAAATGGTCTCTCTTTCACTCTAATTGATATTTAATGGCACCTGCCTAAAAACCCTCCTGAAGAAGGATAATTAGTTTGAGGAATTTAAGCCAAACAAGAAGTAATGAAAGAGAATTCACTCTAATTGATATTTAATGGCACCTGCCTAAAAACCCTCCTGAAGAAGGATGATTAGTTTGAGGAAATTGAGCCAAACAAGAAGAGTGAATTAGGGTTTTTATGGAGTGAATATCAAAAAGTAAAATTGGCTCTACCTGTGTTGTGCAAATAAATTTGCACAAAAAGGTTTTGAAATTTGGGGTCTTAAGTGCTTTTGATTTTTAACTTAAGATGTAATTGCAGAAAACAGGAAATTAAGTGCAATAAAACATTCAAAAGTGCCCACAAATTTTTAACTTAAGGTGTCGGATTCCACCGAAAATGCACCTAAGTTTAACAATGCCAATTTTAACAAAAGGTGTCGAATGCTATCGAAAATGCACCTTATTACAGTAATTTTTGCAACAAAATTTTGATTTTTGTGTTTGCAAAAATTTTGATATTCAATTTCTCCCCCCTTGTGTTACAATTTTGCAAAAAAGAATTACAATTTCTTGTCCCCCCTTTGCTTTGCAAAATTAACAAGGTAGCACACCTTTCAAGTCAAGTCGACACACGACAAGCTTTTGAAAGGCAATCCAGAACCAGTCGACACACGACTTGGTTTTAGTGGACCCGTAATTCTTCAATATTCAAAAATTGGAGGTGCATCAGGATTAAAGGGCTCTCTAATCCTCATGGGACCATAGTTGCGATCCAAACCCTTCCAAGGATCTATGTAAGAATTAAAACGGGGTAAACTCTTTCTATGCTCTCTAAGCATACGATGAAAATGAGATCTTGTGGTCTGACATCGAAGTTCGTTCCTCCTACGATTGATCCTTAGACGACGAAGAGTTTTGGAGATCCAAGGTCTATTCTTCATGAAATTTAGGGGCAAAAACTCTTACTCTCAAAACGAATGTTAGAAAGGTTTTGAGAAAGTTTTAGAACTCCCTAATTTGCAAAAAAAATGGTGCTATTTTTTGTGTTACATCCCCTCTTTGGAGAAAACAAAAACACTCATTTGTTTGAAATTTGCAAAAAAAATAGACTTTTTTTCTTTGATTTTAATTTGCAAAATTTAAATAAATTAATCAAAATAATTTAATTAATAATAAAAATAAAATATGTGTTAAAAAAATCAATTTAATTTTTAAAAAAATGATTTAAAACAAAATTTATATTTAAATTATTAAAAAATATATTAAAAAAAACTTTAAATTTAAAAAAATTGCAAATGAAACAAAAAGAAATTACCTTGAAATGAGTTTTGGACCCCGACAAGAGTCGAACTCCCGACCTCCTGTCGAGAGTCTTAGCTCTAGCCCCATCACCGATCGGTCTACAGAGCCCGATGTGATGGGAGGTAAAACCTCCTATTTTAAGTCGTCCTACGACTAAGTTTTTTTTTTTAAAACATTGTGGGATTTATCCCACATGCAACACACAACTACGCTCGTTCCACTTTAAAACCATAAATGCTCAATCCTTTATTCGATTATCTTTGGATAATCTGGTGACGTGAAGGAACCTTTTACCGTCCACACCAATGAACAAGGAGAAGCCAACAAAATCAGCATGAGGAGTAGCCACGTGTCCATGCATCAAAAAATCAAAACATGCCATAGCACAAGAGAGCCTAGTTGCGATGTGCCAGGTTTCCATGTGAAGAATACCATATCAGATCTAGAAATACGCGTTGCCACATCAATAGCCTCTAGTCGGATTAGCACATCAGCACCCGCTGCCCTGTGGTTCTCGATCAACATGCAATCAGAGTTTCATGCAAGGTCTCGATCAATGTGCAGTTAAAGTTTCATATAGGTTACCGATTGCAAGATTTCATGCTTGTCAATTTGGTTGGAGATTCTATGCTTTAGGATCATCGTAGTGTTAGTATAAGGCAGTCAGATCGATGCAGGTCTTGCGGGAGATTATGTCAACTTTTGTAGAATTGTACAGTGCACTAGTGTGTTGGGAGGATAGCATTGTAGGGGTAGCCTGCGACGTTGGTAGATGGCCCATGTTTGGCAGATTGTCAAAAGTGCAAGGCCACCAAAAAATTTAGCATCCAATCTGACGTCAGGCAGTCAAATGTTGCCAAATGCAGCTAAATCACTTTAAATCGCCTCCAAACGCCAAAAAATGTCAAATCAAAACTCAAATCAAGCCGCAACTCTACCTTGAAGGACGTGCCCAACAAGTTCAAGAAATTTCTAAGGAATTATTACCTCAAGAAGCGTGCAACATAGGCTACGATAGGAGGGGGTCCCATCTCAAAAATTGTGCCTTGTTGATACTATCAACAAAACTTTACCTCTTAAAGCGTGCTCACAGGAACAGGTAAGTGCAGATCTGATACCAATAATAATTCAACTCAACATTAGAAAATATATTCAATGTTCTAAGGTTTAAATACAATGTGATAGGCTAAATATAGCCAACGTATTGCTACTGTGAAGGTAGCTAACAATGAAAATAATATGCCCTAGTTCATAGCTAACCACAAAACAATATGGCGCTTACAAAGCTAACAAACTAACCATAAGTTATTCATAACAGTGAATAACTTCATGGTAAATAAAATAATGTAATAACTAACAACTTACTAAGGTAAAAAAATGAAATTACCCTAATATCTATCCTAACAACACTAATATAATGCTATAATTGAAAGTTACCAATTTCCCGTTAAAAATATATATTTATAAAATAATACTGGGTTTGATATTAAATGATATAAATTCCTTGTTTTTTAAAGAAGAGGTCTAAATTCAAATTTTAGCAAGGGATCTAGGTGTAGTAGTTAAATTGTTGTAATATCATTCTCACCAATCAAATTGTTGTAATGTCATTGTGATCAACACCGCAAGTAAAGCTTGTTTCAATCACATATAGCCAACTAGAATAATATTTTTAGATAAAATTTATTTATATAAAATTAAAACAACTTACAATTATGTATTTGTGGCTTGTTAAAATTTGACCATGGGCATGAGTAGAGGAGTTTTCTATTTGTAAGAGGTTTTTCAAAGATGCATCGAAACCATCGTTGTGAGATTCAGTAGTTGAAAGATTTCAGAAGAAGTTAGCGGGGTGGAAAGGTACCCTTTTAAGTCAAGCAGGGAAGATTTTACTAGTTAAAACCACTTTACAAAGCTTTCGGGTGTACTTCCTCTCCTTGTTAAAAATTTTGAGGAAAGTTATCGATAAGTTAGAGCAAATCCAGCGATCCTTCTTGTGGTTAGGGGCTGAAGAGAAGAAGAGATTCCACCTAGTGGCATGGGATCAAGTCTACAGTAGGAGAGAAGGAGGCTTAGATTTGAGAAGGCTGAGAACGTTGAACAAATCCCTGATTACAAAACAATCTTGTAAATTAGTTCAGGATGATAATGTTAGTTGGGTTAAGATTGTGAAGGCTAAGTATCTTAGCGGTGGCAACAATTTCTTGAAATCCCAAGCTCTCCTGGTGGGGTCTACTTTTTGGTCCAGCATACTTGGTAGTGGGGCGGATATGCGTAAATGCCTTCGTTGGGTGGTGGGGGGTGGTTATTCCATTGATTTTTAGGGAGATTCTTGGGTCTTGCCATCCCCTCTTGAATATTGCCTGACCTTCGCAATATTTCTTAGGAGGAGATATTTTGACTTTTTAGAATTATTCAATGGTCATCTTTGGTGGAAGTCCTTTGAATTCCCAAATATTTCTTAGGAGGAGAAACTTGCTTTTATAAATTAAAAAAACTTCATAAAATGGTTCTTAACCTTGGGTATTGGTCTTCACGATAAGCTGGTTTAGGATCATGAGAAAGATGGCTAGTTTTCAGTTAAGTTTGCTTATGGTTGCTTGGACTATGATTCAGATCCCTGGTTCCCAACGAATCAAGTCTGGATAAAATTTTTGATGCCTAAAGTCAATGTGTTCTTCTGGTTGGCAATTCTGGGAAAGTGCCTTACTCTTGATAATCTTAAAAAATGGGGAATGATTTTCCCTAACAGGCGCTCCTTGTGCGGCAAGGATTTTGAATCACCTTTCAACTTATTTTCCTATTATGCCTATACCCTTGAAGTCTTCTGTTAGTTATTTTTGAAATTGAGTGTTGCTTGGATTCTTCCCAACTTGCTAGAGGACCTGGTTATTCAATGGGTCTCCCCCTTCTACTCTCCCCACCTACACCAGTTTTGGAAATTCAGGTTATCCCATATTTGGTGGTGGGTGTGGAAGGAAAGGAATACCCGCACCTTTAAAAATATTTGCCATCCTGAGTCATCAGTCTCCTCAAGGGCCATTGTAGATATAGTGGAAAATGTGAAAGCTTTAAAACTAGATTCGATAACTTATGAAGGCGGGATTGATTTGAAGAAATCATTGGGTTTTTTAACTCAGCCTCAGAATATAGTGAGCAGGGTGAGTCAAGACAGGGCTAGCATTATTTAGGAACCCCCTCCATTGTGTTGACTAAAATTCAACTTTGATAGAGCTTCTAAAGGGAACCCAAATTCAACGAGTGCAAGGGGTTTGTTTAGAAACTCAGAGAAAATTTTTTGTCTTACCTTTGTTGAAAACTTGGGTCACCAAACCAACCATTTCGTTGAAGCTCGAGCATTATTTCAAGGTGTTTCCCAACTGAACTGGGTGAATTACAAGAAACTAATCATAGAAGGAGATTCACTCAATGTTATCAACATGATTAATGGCAACCAAAATCCCTCCTGGATTGTTGCAAATTTTATAATTGAAGCCAAGAGAATGATTTAAAATTTAGAAGTCCAATTCAAGTACCGATTCAAGGAAGGTAACAAAGTTGCAGACTTCTTGGCTAATCAACGTCTTATGCAGCAAAATATTCACATTTGGACAGGTAATTTCCTAGATGGTCTTAGTTCGTTGGACAATGAACATAGGCAATGGTCAAAATAGAGTCTAAATACTTAGGGCGGGTGGCTGGAACCCTCGCCCTTGGATGTTACTTTTTGAATATTTTGGTCGGGCCTACGTGCCCAATTTTTTATCTTTATTTATCCATGTGGGCTTGCATGCCCAACTTTTATCTCTGTTTGGATTATGTGTCTGGGTTTGTTCGACTAGTATATGTTGGTCTGGGTGTAGGTAGTTGTGTCCAAGGGCTGGTTGAATTTAATGTTTGAAGTGTCCTCAGTATCCTAGTGGCTGGAGATTAGCTTTTTTTTGTTATAAGGTTTGAAGGTCCTTTCAAAACTCCTTTCATCCAACTAATCAAAAAATTATATATATATATATATATATATATTAATAAAATAATACCTTATGATATCAAATGATATAAATTCCTTGACTTTTAAAGAAGAGATCTAAATTCAAATTTTAGCGAGGGATTTAGGTGTAGTAGTGTTGGCAATCGAATCGGCCTAGATACAGGTTTTCTAAGTCTGCAGCGCCCTAGGCCCGCTGCCAAGCATTGAATGCCCGAAGGAAAGGGATGTCCTCCGTGGCAATCTCCAGTAGGGCTGGTTCCAAAAATTAAATGGGTGATTGGAGATAAGGGATAGAAAGATACTGAAAGAGATGGGAGATTACGGAAAGGAAGGGGAGATGGCCGAAGGTCGGCAATTTGGGATGATGGACCAAGAACACGATAGACAACTTATCTACTTTTACCAACAACAATCAAAACAATGACTTATAACAAAAAGCAATATAAAATCCTTAGAACCTATGTAAACTCTAGCAAGGATTCCAGGGACCAGTATTCTATCAACAACAAAATCCAGAGAACAAAATTAAATTGAAGAACAAAAACACTAGTTTAATAGAAATCACAGAGTAGAAATCTTACACAAAGATTGAGGACTTAAACCATAGCTAGAAGCCTTTATTTTGAGAGTAGGTTTCAAGTATACAACTACTTCAAAAAGTAAAAATGGGGACTTTGGGTTAAGGGTAAGGAATGTACAGAAAGGGATGAAATGACTAAAAGGAATGGGAAATGGCTACAAGCCGAAAGTGTGGGGTGATGGACCGAAAGCACGATAGGCAACTTATATATTTGAACCAACAACAATCAAAACAATAAACCTTTAACAGAAACTAGTATGAAAAACCTCTTAACTATGCAAACTCCAGCAAGTATTCCAGGGGCAAGCCCTCTACCGACAGTGAAATCCAAAAAATAGAATTAAACTGACCGTAAAGAAACTAACTTAATAGAAATAATAGAGTAGAAGTCATACACGGATTAGAAGTCTCAACACCAGAGCCAGAAGCTTTTATTTCGACAGCGGGATCCAAAGTACAGAACTGCTTTTCTAGCAGAAGTTATCCATCCATTTACAGAGAGAAAGGGGGGTTTATATAGGAGAAAAACTACCGCTCGATGAATTGGTATTCAACCACTTTCATGATGGGCTGATTCAAATTCGGTGACAACCAAAAACGGTCTACCTTATCCCAATTTAGCATTAAAAGTGAAAGGTTCCGACGAAGACTTGGAACAGTCAGGCCGAAATTACAGGTAACTTGATATTGAAGTTAGAAGTTTCTGATGACGATCATCAATCAGACGGTCTCAAAAATAGTTTCAGGGCGGTGAAATAGGAAATGCATTGTGGACCTCTCCTTTTGTTCGTTGGCTCCTTTTAACAATATCCCCCTAGCTCTTTTTAGGAAAGCGCTCCCTTGTGGAGCGCTTCTGAGGAAAGCGCTCCCTTGTGGAGCGCTTTTGAGGAAAGCGCTCCCAAGTGGAGCGCTTTTGAGGAAAGCGCTCCCTTGTGGAGCGCTTTTGAGGAAAGTGCTCCCTTGTGGAGCGCTTCTTAGCAAAGCGCTCCCAAGTGGAGCGCTTTGAGCCCTGTGGAGCGCTTTAGCAAAGCGCTCCCAAGTGGAGCGCTTTTTAGGAAAGCGCTCCCTTGTGGAGCGCCTTTTAGCAAAGCGCTCCCAAGTGGAGCGCTTTCTGCTTTAAGCAACAGACTTGGAAAATTCTTTAGAGGCTTCTCTTTTGAATAAGCTTAAATTCTATCTACACTTAGCAACTTTATCTACTTTGCTTCCTTAATCCTTCGATCATCTTGCAAATAATCCTCTAGCTAAGCAAGGAATAGAACCAAAAATGGAAGAGCTGGAGATGAAAATTTAACATTTGATTGCCCATGCTAAAATATATACAATTTTGCATGCAACATACCAAATTTAAAAACTTTAGAAGAACAGGATAAAGAAAAGAAAAATGTAGAAAAGCTTAAGAAGGAGCAGACCCATATGAGGGAAAGCTTTAGAATCGCAATGCCTTTGACCATTTTTCGTGAAAAAGGAATTTTACAATGAGCGCTTTCAAAAATAGAATTAACTATGCATCTTTTTTACAAGGTGTGTCAAGATTGACAACACATCTGGCGGCTCGCAGGGGTATTGAGCCGGTCTCAATGCAAAGATCCCAGGCCTTCATCCTTGGGTAGCAGAGTCATTCTCTTTCTCTTGATCTTTTTCTTCTGTGTCGTCTTCACTGGGCTCTTTATCTTCCTGCTGCTCACTGCTTTCAGATCCTTCATCCGTTTCCTCTTCTTGTTCATCAGAATCTTCATCTTCTGAACTAGATTCACCTTCAGTCTTATCTTCCTCACTAGGCATGGAGCGCTTAGGAAGAAGCTGATCCAATGATTTTTTAAACACATGCTCATATATAGCTGCAACATCATTCCAACGATCATAAGAATATGGGGGGTATTTTTGAAGCTCAAAAATAAGATAGCGATAGGCATTAATTCGCTCCAGATCAACAAACACCATCATCCTGTCAAATTCTTTTAAACAGGATTCAATCTGAGAATATTTTGTCATGAGCATAATGATCTGTGCGTCTGAGTTGGAGGCATTCAAAGTGTCTATGTCAGTAGGGTTTTCAACAAAATTAGCCCACATAGGTTCCAATTATTTTATTGATAGAGGAGGATGATCTGGATCAGTGAAATCGGGGACCTTAATGTCAATGAGGGCCTCCAAGTACCGCAATGCAATCTCGCGTTCTTGCAGAAGAGCATCTGAAGCTGAACGAGCTTTTTGGAAAGCTCAACTTTCGTGTAATAATACTGCAAGGTAGTTTTAGCATTAGCCCATGATCGGGCTAAGTCACTCATAGGTTCAAAGTGAATAGGCACATCCTCTATCTTTCTGAGCTGCACCACCAAGTCCAGCCAACAATTAACATCTGCTTGGGCTGACTCCAGAATTGGACCCCCAACAAGAATGGCCTCATGCGCTTCTTTATAAAATTGAAGAGCTTTGATTCCTTTTGCAGCCCTTTGAGGGAAATCCCTCAAGAAATACAGGCACATCTCTTGCAAGCGCTCTCTAGAAGGTAAGTCAGGAGGTTGCGCTTTGGGCGCTTGCTTGGATTCTAGCTCTTTGATCTGAATAGTAAGTCGTTGGTTGACCTGATTCGCTTCAGCTAATTCCTGGATATGGCGAGCATTCACCATTTTGAGGTCAGCGCCATAGGCATCAAGCTCCTATATTTTATTTTCTAGCTCCTCAACCTTAGAATTAAGCCTTTTGATCTGACCCTGATGATCCCGTTCTAGCTCTTCATTCTTCCTTCTTGCTACTGCCAATTCTTCCTGTAGCTGATCAACCTCGGACTGGGTTTTAAAATATCGAAACCTGTAATGCTCTCCATGTGCGTAGATAGAGCCAACGCCTACCTGAACCTCCTCCATTTTTTCTTGAGTATTCATCCTAGCCACGTTGAAACTTGTATGTCTGAGAGCATAATTGGTTGGGGTCATCTCCCCCAAAGGCTTGCTCACCAATGGTATCTTTTCAACCGTGTGCATGTCCATAGACTCAGGATCCAAAATATAAGCTTTGCATGTCTGAGCCAAAGCTAAAGCCTCCCTCTCACTGCGATCTCTGAGCCACTTAGTAGAATTTTTCCTGGCTCTACGGATGCTTTCAGCTGTAGCTAACTGCTGTGACAACTCCAGCTCTGACTCCAAAGGCTCAGGGACCCCTAATCCAAGAATAGGCATTGATGGAAAGAATGGGGAGTCGGGCTGTAGGCTTGGAGTTATAGAGGAAGCTGAGAGGGAAGCGATTGCGCTAACCCTCGGAGGCGCTTGAGTTTGTACGATTGTGGGCTTGGGCGTTATAAATGTGGATGAATCAAAAGATGTGGGGGGAGTGGGAGGAGAGGAGGAAACGCCTGAGTCAGAAGCGCCAAATAAGCGGGCAAAGGGAACCTCCGAAATGCAAGGGGAAGAGATGGTAGAAGCGGAGACTACAAAAGGATTAGGGGCTTTTGCATAAGAAGCAAATGGGGGAACTAAGGGCGTTTGCATTTTAGTGGGAGATAGGAAATCTTCCTGGGAAACTCGAAGGCCCAGGCCGCTTAGCTCTGGAATAGGGGATGCACTCAACATAGGGATTACTGAAATAGGAATGCTAGGGACTGTTGAAAATGCCATTGCGGAGGCTTCGGGTACTGGCATTATCATAGCTACATCAGGGTTGAACAAGATTGAAAGAAAGGTGCAAAATTTAAGGCCGAGGAGGAAACAAAAATAATATGAGATGAGGACATACCTTCGAGCCTCATAGAGGAAGAGGCCATGAGAGATTCTTCCAGTGACTGCGTTCTATCTCCTTTCTTATCTGAAACATTGGAGCTGTCCTCCTCTCCCACCTTTTTAGCCTCTATAAGCTTTGGGAAGGCCGCCTGTCCTCCGTCTTCGCCCTTCTGTTCTTCGGCTAATTTTGCGGCTGGCGCTCCTGGGACAGACACTTCAGCTTCGCCCTTTTGTTCTCCGATTTGTTTTGTGACTACTTTGTCTTCAATATGGTCAGTCATGGCTACTTTGGGTGATTTGGGCGTAGCTACCTCCTTAGCTACAAATATTTCTTCAGCCAGGGATAGTTCAAGCACAACTTCTTCCTGAATGGATATCTCAGCTACCTTGTCCCCTTGGTCGCCTTGAGCGGCTGAAAGTTCAATACTTAGAGGTTTTTGTTGATCTATCTCTACTGTCGCAACCTCTTCTTCTACAACTACTTCGTTAGGGTTTGGAGGAGCTAGAGTGCCTGAACGCACTACTGTCCCAAAAGTCTTTTGGGTCCCAGTTCGTGGCCTTTTTGTGGTCTTCTACGGGAGAAGTGCCTCGGCCTTTCTCTTGAAAGGAGCGCTCTTAGCCTTGGACTTCTGCTCGATGGAGGGGGAAGCACTCACGATAGCTTTGCCCATGCTTGGCGAGCTATGCCGTGGGTGAGCCAAGTCATCAACCTCATCTGGGGGGTGCCCTGCCTTGGGCACGATAGCAACAAAGGAAAATGGTTGAAAAATGTGAAAGTTGTTTTCATAAATGTCAAAAAATTGGTCATCGATTGCAAGCTTATTAGTTGAGGGTTTGCCCTGGTGTACCCTCATGATCCACCATTGTTCTACTTTGTGATCTGACCATTTTGGATACCTGACCTTTATACTTGCTATGACAGACCTAGTCAGCTTCTGCTCTGGATTCACAGCGGGATTGTACTCAAACTCCATAGTATAAAAATCCAACCAAGGTGGGAGCGGCTCCATCTCATCCACATGCCACTCAAGCTCCAAGCCAAGTGGATTATTGCGCTGGTTTTCCATGTCTGACCATGGGCAGCTATGAAAAGCTTGTACCTTAAGATTTTTCTGTATTATACCCAGCGGATCCCATTTCCATCGATGGGGGAGCTCAATTAATCCGAACTGGGCTAGTACCACGGTTAAAACTGCATTTTGACCGCATTGTGCTATTTTGACCCCTCCGAACTTGAAAGGGGTGGAGATTATGACCTTTCTCCCACGACCCTTTCCATACTCTTGGTTAGTGTGATCCAGCTGGCAGGCTACCTCCACAACGAATAGAAACGGAGTGGTGTAAAAGGGTAATAAAAAAGGTTTTTCAAAAAAACCGTATATCCTGATGACGTAACCCTGCGTCAGGAGGAAAGTATCCCCCAACCGTTGCTCCACCAACTGCTCCCTCAACTCTATCGGGAAGCGCTCACACTGACCACAAATCAAAGCCAAAGCCGGACCCAAAAAAAGCTGATTAAAAACATAATACGAATTACTTACAGTGAAACTCTCGGTCCATAGGTAAACTGGCAACGGCTTCCCCTCGTCGTCGGTTTGCTGCTTGTGGACGAAGACGAAATTCTCATGCATGTGCCAGAAAAATAACCACACCATTACGAAAGATAATATGAATTGGTGGCTCTGGTCATCGTGAAGGAAAGCCAAAGAGGCATGCAACTATCGTGCGATAAATTTGGCCCAATCGTAAAAAACTGGGCTAGAACCTGGCCTCGCCTTAGAGGGGAAATAAATTGGGTTGTCTAAAATAGCCTTGGCCATGACAACCTGCCAGTCGGTGACCCACTCATCAGTGGCCAATCCTACCACCCATGCTAGGATGGAGTATATTTTAGGCTATGAGAACTCAGCCAAATGCCTTGGGAGTGCAGGTAGGTTACCAGCCACCGTCGCATCCTACAACTGGTTCGCCACAAAATATTTCATCCAGGAAGTTGGTTGATATCTAGAAACTTCCTCATTTGTATACAACCTTTGTGGAACAACCCCGATAGGGTACTTCTCTCCCCTGGTGAAAGCTTCTCGGACTGATTCTGTGGTAATTGCGAACATCGGAGCTCCTTGAGCATTTCGAACCGTCCGCGTCATAGGGTCATAATTCTGGGCCACTACATGAATAAACTCTGGACAGGCATGGACCGGAGTGCACATGTAGAAATACAAGTGCGAGTAGAGTACACCTGCTAACTGGTCTTCAACTGGATCGTCCTTGGTCTCCTCTTCAATATCTCGACGTAGTTGCTCTATATCTTCGTTCGTTACTAGACAGTCCCTATAGCGGAGGAAAGGGTGCTACCAGGGCACCAGTTCTTCGATGTCCTTCTTCTTCTTCTTCTTCTAAAGCTTCTTCAAATCTAAAACTTCCATTGAAGTAGCTTCATTATCTAGTTTTTTACTTTTTGGGACCTTTTCTTTTGGCTTCTTCTCTTTCAAAGTTTCTTCAATTATCGATTCTTCGGCTACTTGCTTTCCTTTCTTACCCATGGTGGTCGAATACTTCGAAGGATTTCTGGTTCGAGAGTTGCAAGAAATTTTTTTGGGAGTGAGTTTGAACTTGGCCAGAGAGCATTTCATTTTATAATGCCATTGCTTGGAACCACCACCTCTAACGTAGACCACTCCTAATTAATGCCAGGGTGAACGTGCATGCAATCGGGCATTTTTAGAGTTCTTCGTGCGGGTGGATTTCTCTTGGAAAACTAAATACTGACGACGGACAAGGACGCTCCTACGAGGCGCACCATTATTGGCCGGGAAGGGTGTCGGTAGATTTGGAGAAAAGGTCAATTTTGGCTGACGGAGGCTGAAGAATGTTTCGATTTGATAACCGTACGACCTGCTTTTCTTTTAAAAATCGTGCCTACCTAGGGTTTTGAAAAATGACCCCTAATGATGCATAAAATCTTCTTGAACACTTGGCAAAATCAGAGCGGGCAACTAAAACTTAAAGCATTTAAAAAGGGGAGGACAACGAGGAAAATATGGTTATAGCTAAAGCAAAAAATTAAAACAGTTAAAAGAAATGGGAGCAACTCCCGATGGAGCGCCTCCAAAAATTTAACTGCTTGTTTATTCCTTTTGGGCGGAGCGCTCTCCACTTGTTGGAGCGCTCCGACTTCGGGCAAAGCGTTCCCTTGTGGAGCGCTTTGCCTTTGGAGCGCTCTCCACTTGTTGCTCCTTGAACTTCCTTGTGGAGCGCTTTGCCTTTGGAGCCTCTCGCTTCGGGCGAAGCGCTCCCTTGTGGAGCGCTTCGCCTTTGGATAAATCTCTTGGCCTGTCGGGTGCAATTTATTTACTAAGGATCTCACTCTGGCTGCAAAAATCTTAGCAAAGTTGTTCTTAAAAAAGCTTCTTCAGACCTCCGAAAAAACATCTCGGCCTACCAGGTGCAATTTCTTCACTAAAAACCTCATCCTGGCTGCCAAAAGCTTTGGTGAAGGTATTTTTGAAGGAACTTCTTTCTTCCATTTTCTCGACTAAGCCTAGAGTAAGACAAGACTACCCTACTATACAAACAAAAGGGACTATACATGAGGAATACCTGATCAGCTAGAGAAGAGCATCGGGCTTTGGCGGGTAGTAAGGTTTCAGAAAGAAACCGTTAATTGGAATAGGGAGCTCATCGCCTTCCATGTCTCCGAGCGTGAATGAATTTATTTGATGAACGCCAGAGACCCGGAATGGACCCTCCCAAAAGGCATCAAACTTTTCATGGTTTCCCGGCTTCGATTTCTTGACGTTCCACTTCAAAACTAAATCCCCAACGTTGAAAACCCGGTCGGAAGTTCTCTTACTAAACCAGCTCTTGGTGGTTTTGGCATGCTTGGCGAAGACTTCGTATGCCTTTTCTCTTTCTTCTTCTAATTCTATCAACTATGCCAGCCTTGCATCCATTGGGCTAAGCTGGCTTCCTTCAACGTCGAGCCACTTAAGAAGTTGTAAGGCTGGTAATTCAATGTGTGTAGGTAAGACCACATATTTGCCATACACCAATGAATAGGGTGAAGTCTGGATAGACCGCTTGATGGAAATTCGATCAGCCCATAGGGACTGATTCAAAAGTAGGTGCCAACTCCTTTTATTCTTTTGCAAATATTTCTTGAGAATTCGCAATAGGTTTTTGTTCGTGGATTCAGCTAATCCATTTCCCTACAGATAATAGTTAGATGAAACCTTCAAGTAAATTCCATATCTGACCGTGAATTCACAAATTTTTGCACCAGTGAAAGGAGAACCGTTGTCCGAGATGATGGATTCTGGGATTCTGAACCGAGTGATCAGACCTTCAAGGAAGGAGATGACCACCTCCTGGCTCGCCTCTTTGGTTGGAATTGCTTCTGACCATCTAGTGAAGTAGTCCATAGCAGTCAAGATATATTTGTGGTTGGTAGAAGAATTTGGATTGATGATCCCGATGAAGTCCAAACCCCACTGCTGGAATGGAGTCTCCACCCGAATGGGGTGGAGAGGAAGCGATGCATTCCTAACCCTTCCTGAGTAACGTTGGCAACTGTCACAGCACCGGCTGGTTTTGAAGGTATCCAAAAAGAGAGTAGGCCAATAGTAACCTGCTTTGATGATTTTTAACACCATCGATCTATCGGAAAAATGCCCTCCCGAAACACTAGAGTGAAACTCCTCCAGGATTTTAGCCTTTTCGGATTCCTTAATGCATCTTAAAAGGATCCCGTCAATATTTCGATAAAAAAGGCCATTGGGCGTCGGGACATACCTGTTAGCTTGTAGACGAAATCTTCTTCTTTGTGAAGCATCGAGGTGTGAGGGGCATCGGCTTGTATCAAAATATCTGATCGAGTCTTCTGTCCAGTCCGATTCACTAGTGGGTGGGATAGCCAAGTTGCTTTCAAAATTTAGGCTATCTGAGTCTGGAATCATAGCTTCGGTCGCAGCATT
Organism: Wollemia nobilis; assembly: GCA_028583015.1. NCBI lineage: Eukaryota > Viridiplantae > Streptophyta > Pinopsida > Araucariales > Araucariaceae > Wollemia > Wollemia nobilis. Next base: position 14,565,755 of record JAQPPZ010002587.1, on the reverse strand, counting down.
TTTAGCTAACTCTTGGAAGAGTGCTCTGCCTCGAACCAACTTGGTAGGGTGTATCTCAATATCAAACTCTTGGATTTTGGTAACCCAACTTGCCCTTCTATTCCCTAACTCACCTTGGATGATGAAGCTCCGGACGTCGGGGTGTATGACATATACGATTGTTTTGCTTTGAGATACAAAGTGCCTAAAATTTTGGAGGGACCTCATCACTGCATGAACCTGTCGTTCAATGAAATTGAACTTCTCCTCATGAGGCTGAATGATTTGGCTGAGAAACGCAATCGGACGTTCGTCTCCGTCTTCACCCTTTTGGGTTAGTACCGCGACATAACTCTCAGGCTCTTCGACCGCGTATAAGATGAAATCTCGTGAGTAGTCGGGGTTGATAAGGATGGGAGCTTGAGCAATCCGCTCTTTAATCTCTTGAAAAGCTTACCTCCTCTCATCAGTCCACTTGAATTCGGCGCCCTTTTTCAAGAGTTGGGCCATTGGTTTTATCACCTGGGAAAAATCGGCTATGAACTTCCTAATGAAGTTTATCTGTCCAAAAAAGGACTACAAGGCCTTTTTATTTGTGGGAGGTGAAAGTCGGAGAAGTGCTTCTGCTCGAGCTGGATCGATTGTTAATCCCTTTTCAGAGATAATATGCCCGAGCAACTTTCCTTCTTTCACTACAAAGATTGACTTTTTGGGGTTGATGGAGACCCCGAACTCCCGATATTTTTCAAAAACTTGCTGTAAGTGCGAGCCATGTTCTTCCCTTTTATGAGAGAAGACCGTCATGTCATCTAAATAAATTACGATGACATGATTGAGTAATTCGCCAAAAGTGAGGTCCATTGCCCTTTGAAAGGTAGCTCCGACATTGGAAAGGCCGAAAGGCATCCGTTGATAGGCAAAAGTGCCCCACTTGGTCATGAATGCGGTCTTGTGTTGATCTTCATCTTTAACCCATATCTGGTTATAGCATGAGAACCCATCCAGTAAGGAGAACCTTTGTGCCCCTGCCACTACATGAAGGATTTGATCAATCTGAGGTAGTGGGTAGTGATCTTTGAGCGACGCTTGATTCAAATTTCGAAAGTCTATACACAACCAAATATCGCCATTCTTCTTCCACACTTGAACCAGGTTAGCCACCCAGGAAGAATGCTTAATCGGATATATGATCTTAGCTTTGAGCATCTTCAATAACTCAATCCTCATAAGAGTTTTGACCTTTGGATTTATAGGTCACTGCTTCTATCTGAAGGGTCTGACACCCTCTTCTAACTCGATGGTATGTTGGATGACATTCTTGTCATACCCCTTTAAGTCTTGATAACACCAAGCGATGATGTCGAGGTATTCTTTACATAGAACTCGGATCTTTTGGAGCTCCTCAGTGGTGCAATCGGTCCCTACCATGATGACTTTCCCTGATTCTAACTCCAAGTTGATGAACTCCTTCTGGTCGACCTTGATCTTATGGTCGATAGGCCTATCATTTCTATCAAAGAGACTTTCCAGTGTGATCAGGCCTTTCGGGATATGATTGTTTTTCAACTGAATCAAACCTTCATGGTCTTCTTCATTTAGAGCCTGCCCTTCGATGGTTGATGCTTCATTGACCAAGAAGTTAATAAGTTGTTCATCATTATTGAACACTTGCCAATGCTTTTTATCAGGAATGAAAGGTCGGTAAATTGATCTTACCATCTTCGGTTTGTGCATCATGCCATCGACTAGTGAAAATCGGGTGCCAATGGAAGCTAGGATGTCGGCTAGCTTATTTTTTTCCCTTGAAATGGACTTGACGTTTAGCTCATCGAAGGTATCAAAAAAATCCCACACTTTGTTGCGATACGCCTTCAGGTAGTGTTGCTTGTTGACACACTTGCTAGTAACTTGATTACAGATTAGCTCAAAGTCCTCAAAAATTTGTAGTTACTTGATGCCTAGCTTCTTAGCTTTCTTGAGTCTGAGGCACAAAGCCTCATACTCAGTCGCATTATTTGTACAACTCCAAGCTAGTCTATATGAGTAAGTCTTATGTTCTCAAGTTGGGGAGATGAGAGCAATTCCTATGCCAGCTCCATTTTTACATCGTGCACCATTAAAGTACAACTTCCAAAGCTGGTCTATGGTTGAGGGCATTGCTGGGTGATCTTGCTTTTCTTTTTTAGGCTTAGTGAGCATGTAGCATCCTAAGTCCGTACCATTGATTGCATTGAAATCAGTTAGGGAGAAGTCATCCTCCAGTGACTCTTTTCTAGGTTCTTATGAATCTAACGTTAAAGTCCATTATTTCTTCCTGAGTATGCCTTTGAATAGTAGTAAATTGGTGTAACAAAGAGAAGGGGTTTGCTTGTTCATTGAAACTCCTTATCAACTGCCCAGCCAGCTGATCCCATATAGTAATGGTGTCAGGCGGGAGCGACCGATATCAATAAAGAAGCTTACCTCTAAGTGAAAGAACCAACAACTTCACCATGACATCTTCGTTGGTGATTTGATGAATGGTCACTAATCCTGCGACATCTTGTATGTGATCCTACGTCATCTTTCCCGTGTCGTCGTAAGTAGGTAGAGCTTTCAAAGCTACGGGTAGGACCGTGTGTTGAGCCTGTAAAGCAAGCGGTCTTGTATGGTTCCAAGCTGCAAACTGCCTGGGCAGCGCTGGTTGGGTCATCTAGGGAGGCATATTGGTGAGGAGAGATGGAGTTGGTAGAACTTGCTGGGTCAAAATATTTGAAACACTCAGAGCACCTAGTTGAATGTCTAGTGGAGCCATAGTATACTGATGATCCGAAGAATTCGACAAATTCAGAGGCAAGCTGGTGGCTATGCTGTCAGGAGTTGGATTTTGTGAATCTTGAACTTCTTGTGACGATGTCCCGACAAGCAGAATATTTGACCCGACCACCCTAGGATGTTCTCCTAAAGCATCAATGTCGAGCTCATAGAATTCAAGTTCTTATTTTGTATTTCTAGCCCTCCACCTTGTATGCATGAAGGCGGGAGCTCTTACACTGGTCTATGAGATTTGGAGTTATCTCGGGTTTAGTAGAGTCACCAGATGTTTAGATTGAACAATACTAAGATGAGCATCACTTCTTAATATTGATAAAACATGGAACGTTTGAGTCCCATCGGGCGTGCCAAAAACTGTTGGTAATCGAATCAGCCTAGATACAAGTTTTCTAAGTCTGTAGCATCCTAGGCCTGCTGCCAAGCATTGAATGCCCGAAGGAAAGGGATGTCCCCCGTGGCAATATCCAGTAGGGTTGGTTCCAAAAATTAAATGGGTGATTGGAGATAAGGTATAGAAAGATACTGAAAGAGATGAGAAATTGCAGAAAGGAAGGGGATATGGCCGAAGGCCGACGATTTGGGATGATGTACCAAGAACATGATAGACAACTTATCTAATTTTACCAACAACAATCAAAACAATGAATTATAACAGAAAGCAATATAAAATCCTTAGAACCTATGTAAACTCCAGCAAGGATTCCAGGGACTAGTATTCTATCAACAACAAAATCCAAAGAACAGAATTAAACTGAAGAACAGAAACACTAGTTTAATAGAAATCATAGAGTATAAATCTTACACAGAGATTGGGGACTTAAACCGTAGCTAGAAGCCTTTATTTTGAGGGTAGGTTTTAAGTATACAGCTACTTCAAAAAGTAAAAATGGGGACTTTGGGTTAAGGGTAAGGAATGTACAGAAAGGGATGAAATGACTAAAAGGAATGGGAAATGGCTACAAGCTAGAAGTGTGGGGTGATGGACCGAAAGCACGATAAGAAGCTTATATATTTGAACCAACAACAATCAAAACAATAAAATTTTAATAGAAACTAGTATGAAAAACCTCTTAACTATGCAAACTCTAGCAAGTATGCCAAGGGCAAGCCCTCTACTGACAGTGAAATCTAGAAAATAGAATTAAACTGGTCGTAAAGAAACTAACTTAATAGAAATAATAAAGTATAATTCATACACAGATTAGAAGCCTCAACACCAAAGCCAGAAGCTTTTATTTCGACAACAGGATCCAAAGTACAGAACTGCTTTTCTAGCATAAATTATCCATCCTTACAGAGAGAAAGGGGGGGTTATATAGGAGAAAAACTATCGCTTGATGAATTGGTATTCAACCACTTTCATGATGGATTGATTCAAATTCGGTGACAACCAAAAACTATCTACCTTATCCCAATTTTTAATTCAAAAGCAAAAGTTTCCTATGAATACTTGGAACAGTCAGGCAAGAAATACAGGTAACTTGATATTGAAGTTAGAAGTTTCTGATGACGATCATCAATCAGACAGTCTCAAAAATAGTTTCATGGTGGTGAAATAGGAAATGCTTTGTGGACCTCTCATTTTGTTCGTTAGCTCCTTTCAACAATATCCCTCTGGCTCTTTTTAGGAAAGCGCTCCCTTATGGAGCGCTTCTTGAGTATGGAGCGCTTCTTAGCAAAGCGCTCCCTTATGGAGCGCTTCTTAGCAAAGCGCTCCCAAGTGGAGCACTTTTGAGGAAAGCGCTCCCTTGTGGAGCGCTTCTTAGCAAAGCGCTCCCAAGTGGAGCACTTTTGAGGAAAGCGCTCCCTTGTGGAGCGCTTCTTAGCAAAGCGCTCCCAAGTGGAGCACTTTTGAGGAAAGCGCTCCCTTGTGGAGCGCTTCTTAGCAAAGCGCTCCCTTGTGGAGCTCTTCTTAGCAAAGCGCTCCCAAGTGGAGCACTTTTGAAGAAAGTGCTCCCTTGTGGAGTGCTTCTTAGCAAAGTGCTCCCAAGTGGAGCACTTTTGAGGAAAGCGCTCCCTTGTGGAGCGCTTTTGAAGAAAGCGCTCCCTTGTGGAGCACTTCTTAGCAAAGCACTCCCAAGTGGAGCACTTTTGAGGAAAGCACTCCCTTGTGGAGTGCTTTTCAAGAAAGCGCTCCCTTGTGGAGCCCTTATTTGCAAAGCGCTCCCAAGTGGAGCACTTTCTGATTTAAGCAATAGACTTGGAAAATTCTTTAGAGGCTTCCATTTTGAATAAGCTTAAATTCTATCTACACTTAGCAACTTTATCTACTTTGCTTCCTTAATCCTTCGATCATATTGCAAATAATCCTCTAGCTAAGCAAGTAATAGAACCAAAAATTGAAGAGCTGGAGATGAAAATTAATCATTTGATTGTCCATGCTAAAATACATACAATTTTCCATGCAACATATCGATTTTAAAAATAAACTTTAGAAGAACAGGATAAAGAAAAGAAAAAACGTAGAAAAGCTTAAGAAGGAGCAGACCCACATGAGGGAAAGCTTTAGAATTGCAATACCTTTGACCATTTTTCGTAAAAAAGGAATTTTACAATGAGCGCTTTCAAAAACAAAATTAACTATGCATCTTTTTTTTACAAGGTGTGTCAAGATTGACAACAAGTAGTTAAATTGTTATAATATCATTCTCACCAATCAGATTGTTGTAATGCCATTGTGATAAAAAATGCAAGTAAAGCTTGTTTCAATCACATATAGCCAACTAGAATAATATTTTTATATAAAATTTATTTATATAAAATTAATTAATTACATAAAATTAAAACAACTTACAATTATGTATTTGTGGCTTGCTAAGATTTGACCATGGGCATGAGTAGAGGAGTTTCCTATTTGCAATGGGAGCTCCTTACGCAAAATAGAATAGAAGGTTTTTAAGGCCAACAACAAACTTGGTTGGATTCTCCTTTGGTTTCATCCAAGAGGCCCAAGTCCAAACCTCGGTATGAAGGGACCGAGACATCTCATAAAAACCATATTTTTAACTTTAAAAGATCCAAGCTATTCTGACTATCTCAATAAACACAAAAATATTATCTTCTTTGAATTCAATGGTATAATCCCTACAAGTCTTTATTAGCAAATTAGATTGCAAATCTAGATTCAAAACAACTCATTTTGAATTGTAGTTTTTTTATTTATTGTTGCTTATCATATTAAATCAATGCGAAGAGACCAACAACAAAGTATAGAGTGGGCTTTCTTAAAAAAGGTGTAGGTAATTTTTATTCTTTTATTGTTTTTTATTTTTTTGGAGTGGATTAGGGTTTTAGATACCCCTGTAGCTCTGTCATGGCGGTGGTGGTGAGGGGATCCCTCTCCCCTAAACCTTCTTTTCGAGATGCTATACATTTGGGAGGTGGAGGGCACTTGGGTAATGTTGCAACCAATTTTCCTCATAGGCCTCTGAGAATGTCATGCATAGACCCCAAGAAGAATGCCAATGGATGCATGAAAGTGGCAAATGGCTCCCCAATAGTTCAGCTAAAAAAGGTAAATCTTCAAACAGGCATAGAGGACATGGAAAGGAAAGGTTTGATCTGTAGATTCATGGGTTTTAGACCCCAACTATCAGCTTTTAAGGACTAGGCATCTAGGAACTAGTGAACTAAGGGAGAATTTCATATTACACTCTATCCCAATGGTTATTTCCTAGTACTCTTTGAGTGTGAAGAGGATCAAGATCATGTTTTCTAGGGAGGGCCATGGTTTCTTCGGAGAGCGGGTTTGTTCATGAAACCCTGGCATACAAAGTTTTGAGTGGAGGAGGAAATGCCTTTTGTGGGCCCTATATGGGTTAGGTTATTTGGGTTACCAATTGAATACTAGAACCCCATCTCTTTTGTAGCTATTGGCAACACTCTTGGAACCTTTATGATGGTGGTTGATAATACTTATAGTTTTGACCAAATGATATATGCCAAAATATGTGTCCTAATGGACCTCAACAAACCTCTTCTAGAAAAGATCACATTACAAACAAAGGATGAAGCCTAGGAGCAAAAAGTTGATTATGAAAATATCCCATTCAGATGTTAGATATGCCATGAGTATGGGCACTTGGTGAGAGACTGTTCACATAAGTGCTCAGAGCAAATGTAGGTAAAGGAAAAGGTTGCAGACTTTCAAGAACCTAAAAAGAAAGCACATCCAAAGAAAAAAGTAGATGAAAGTAGTACGACACCAAACAACAAATTTGCTCCTTTGATTGATGAAGACCCAAGTGTGGGAGAAGATCATCAAATGGAGGTAAAATCAATGGTGGAGCCAATTCTTCAAGCAACTAGCCAATCCAAACCAGGGGAACAAACAATGCCAAAAATAGATGATAACCAGATCAACATGCAAATGGATACAAACCTGAACCACAAAAATCAGCAAAGGAAAAAAAGTGAGGAGCTAAAAAAGAAGAGAATTATACCATTCATCCTGAAGTAGGAGGAGATACCTTGACCCCCCTTAATAAGGCCTTGGTGGTATATACAAAGGATCATGAAGGAGGACCTGCCCAAGATCCATCTGGTATACAACAAGAAAAACTCAAGAAAATGAAGATTGACACCAATCAAAAAGTGGGACGTAAGACCAATCAACACCACTTAGCAAAAGAAGGGGAAACTCTTGTTTTTGAGGGTAAGGTGACTCCTATCACCAAATTTTTAACCCACCCATCCTCATGAGACTCCTTTCATGGAATGTAAGGGGGATAAAAGGCAACCCCCTTAAACACAATGAAATTAGAAGGTTGATTAAAAAATAAGCTAAACCTAGTATTTCTTTAGGAGACTAAGTTATCAGTAGAGGAGATGGAGATAATGGCTAAGAAATTATGGCCCACAGGTTTGGTAGAATATCTTAGCTCTCAAGGAGCATTGGGTGGGCTCTCCTATCTATGGGATCTAAAGGAATTTGTGGTGTAAGCGATTATGGGAAGCTAGGGTATTTTGGGACTTTAAGGGCAATGGAGGCAAAAGGACCAACAACTCCTATGTATTAACATATATGCAACCACTACTATAGAGGATAAATAGAGGTAGTGGGATTATATTTGACATCTCAGGCTCTAGTTTCCCAATGATAAGATGGTCCTAGGAGGGGATTTTAATACCATTCTTTCCTTAGATGAAAATATGGGAGGGATGAGAACACTAGACACTATGACTAATTTAATGCAAGAGCACTTGAGGCATCTCCACCTAATTGATGTCAAGCCTAACAATGGATTAATGACATGGATGAATAGATGATAGGGACCCACATGCATCCTAGAGTGCTTGGATAGGTTTGTCATTTTGGATGACCTTCTCTCTAGAAGTAATTCTGAAATCTCTTATCCTTAATAATGTGGGATCAAACCATTGGCCTATTTTGCTAGATCTCTGGCAATCTTCTAGGAATTACTCACCCTTTAAATTCTAGCTTATGTGGTTTAGAGATACTTCCTTTAAGCCATTAGTTGTTTAGTGGTGGAGGGAAGGAAAGCCAAGATATGACACCCAAATGTATTGCTTTGCTAAGAGATTATAGTTCATCAAAACTAAAATTAAGGAATGGAATTGGCATGAGTTTGGGGATGTGAGGGCTAAAAAAGCAGGTTTGGTTTCCCAACTAGAGCAAGTGAATGCTCAAATTTGCTCCTTGGGACTTACAGAGGAGCTTAGAAAATAGGAAATCCAAGTCTCTTCTGAGTTAGCAAAATGGGAAAGGAGGGAGGAGCTCTTATGGAAACAAAAATCTAGGATCTAGTGGCTAAAGGAAGGGGATAGAAACTCTACTTTCTTCCATAAATCTCTTCTGGCCAGAAGAGTTTCAAACTTTGTACCTTCCTTGAAGACCAATAATGGTACTCTAATTTACTCTTGGGATGGGATGAAGAAAATTGCCATTGATTACTTTGAGGAAATTTTCTCTATAGTCCCTCTAGACTCTAAGGCTCAAGAGGAAATTCTATAGGGAATCCCTTCCCTTATTAAGGAAGAGGATAATGAGGTATTGACAACACTAGTTTCTATGGCATAAGTAAAGGAAGTGGTTTTCAAGATGAAAAAAGGAAAAACTCCTGGTCTAGATGGTTTCCCCATTGAGTTCTTCCAAGAATTTTGGGACCTGCTCAAGGATGATCTTCTTGTAGTGGTAGAAGAAGCATGGGTGGCAAAGTCAATTTTGAAAGAAATCAATAAAACCTACATTGCACTCATACCTAAGTCCCAAGAGGTAGATCAAATTTTTGGCTTTAGATTAATATCTCTGTGTAATGTTCTCCTCAAAATCATTATGATGGTGATAGCTCAAAGGTTGAAACCCTTCCTCCCTATGATAATCTTGCTAGAGCAAGGAGGATTTGTGGGAAGGAGACAAATTGTAGATGAAATAGTGCTTGCTCAAGAGGCCCTTCACTCCATGCAGGCACAAAGATCCCCCTCCATGTTTGTCTATTTGGACCTCTCCAAGGCTTATGATAGGGTAGACTGGGATTTTCTTTTATAGGTCTTGAGGAAGTTTGGCTTCTCCCAGGATTGGGTGGATTGGATTAGAGGCACTATTTCCTCAATATCTTATGTTGTGATGATAAATGGTAGTCTATCTCCTTTGTTTACTACTTCTAGGGGACTACGCCAGGGGGATCCTCTTTCCCCTATCTGTTTATCATTTTGGCAGAGTGTCTAGGTCATCTTCTCTCTAAGGAAAGGAATAATGGATCCATTCAAGGAATTAGATGTGCATCGACAACCCCTTCTCTCTCTCATTTATAATTTGTAGATGACTCGACCTTGATGGGTCATGCTATTGCACTAGAAGCATCCAGATTCAAAAGAATTCTAAACCTCTTTTTGGTAGCCACAGGACAACTTATTAATGAGGAAAAGTCTAAGATCATATTCTTTCATTGTACTACTAGAGTGGAGACCATGATTCTAAATATTTTGAATTTCAGGCAAGCATCTCTTCCAATCTCTTATCTAGGAGTTCCCTTAAAGGTGGCCAAGCAAAAAAAGGCAAAATGAGGGTGGTTGATAGAGAAGATACAAAGTAGGTTGAACAACTAGACCAATCGGTGGCTTTCTATTGTAGGTAGGTTCACTTTGGTTAAATATATTTTACAATCTATTCCCATCTATGTCTCCTCGATTTTGAGTATTCCTAAGGATGTTCTGAGAAAGTTGGACAAGATTAATCAAAGGTTCTTATGGAGTGGGGGGGAAAAAGCAGAGCATAAGTGGGCCCTAGTGAAGTGGGATCAACTTTGTCTTCCAAAAAAAAAGGGAGGCTTGGGCCTCTAGTCAGTGGTTAAAAACAACTTAGCCTTGGAAACAAAATTATATTGGCGATTAATTACTTCCCCTAATGAGTTATGGGCGCAGATCCTGAGAGCCAAGTATGCAAAAAAATGAGCTCTAAAAGTTTTTACTAGATATCAACTTCCTCGATGAGGATATCCAGTTTTCTAATAAGGATAGGGGAGACAATTATCAAACCACAACTATTCTAGATAGTGGGGAATGACCATCATGCAAATTTTTGGATAGATGCTTGGGATGGTTTGCCTCCATTATCTCAACAATTTCTAGAATGGTGAGACATCATGGAACAACTCCATAGTCAAGGTTGGATAAAGATATCACATTATTATAGAAAATTGATTCTAGTAAGGGATTGGCCAATCCTAGCAATAGAGGATGTCAAGGAGGCTATTCATCAGATTCTTAGAAGATGGTCACTTTCTTGGGCAAAAGACAAAGATAGGCTGGGATGGGGCTCACATTCTAATAGTGTGTATACTATAGCTCTAGGATATTCATCCCTCACTCATCATAGAGAAAATCCACTCAATGATGTCTTCAACCAGATTTGGCAACTTTTGACTTGGCCTAAAGTGAGACTCTTTATTTGGCTCCTACTCCACAAGAGGGTTCTTATAGGAGACCAATTGATGAAATGAGGTTTTTTGGTCTATTCAGATGTGAGTTATGTTGTTCAGAGAATGAGACCTGGGACCACCTTTTTTCTTCTATCCCCTGGCCATTCAATTATGGAAATGGTTGGCAACCTTTTTAGATCTAATATTCTAGCAATTCACCTCCCTTGAGTAGGCATGGAGGACTTGGCCTAGAGTGAATGGGTTGGACAATTCAATGAAACAGATGGCCTTGGTCAATATCTCTCTGATGCTCTAGAATCTATGGAAAGAAAGGAATAAAATAATCTTTAAAGCAATTCACCATAATGTTCAATATATTTGGGAAAAAATTGTAGCCAATATCAGGGAAACTACTCTGCATACATTGAAGCCCCCTCCACAATATCTCAATAGTGGCATAGTTTACTCTCCAGGCTTCAACTCCCTATGGATGAATGGAGATGTAGGCATCCACAAGGTCCTTGACCTACTATTCAAAGGGATGGACCATGGCAAGCCCCTCCTAGAGGTATGGGGAAGATCAACACTGATGGCACGTCAAGAGGTAATCCAAGAAGGGCAAGTATAGGAGGCATAGGAAGATTCTCAGATGGTACTCATGCTTTTCTTTTTGCAGAGAATCTTGGCATCCTCTCTAACAATCTAGCAGAAGCATGTGCTATCCTTCGTGGCCTTCAAGAAGCTACTAAGGTTGGTTGGTTTGTAGTACAAGTAGAATCAGACTCACAAGTAACCATTAATCGATTGAAGGCATCCACTAGGACCTCCTCTCAGGATTGGAAGTTACAAAGGGTGATTGACAAGATACATGCACTTCAGTCTAGATTCAGAATAATAGAGTTTCTTCATGCTCCTCGAGAACAAAATAAGATTGCAGATGCTATGGCGAATTGGGCTTTAGACTATGGGGATCTAACTTGTTATGGAGATCCTCCATGATGGTGGACATAAAAAACTAGGGAAGATCTATACCATATACTACATATTGATGTTGATAACTCTAATTTTTATATATTGTGACTTAGAAGAAAGTACAAAATAACTATTATGTAAACTTTTTTAACCTTACAACAATAAAAAAATCCTAGGTGCCAACCTTAAAATCTCACCGATTATTTTTTCCTCCACATTGTTAATATTTGGATACTGATATTTTATTTTTTTCTTTTATCTTTTTGAAACATTAATTTTTTTTGAGGAGAATGTTTACAAATTACATCAACAATCCTCGTTTTAAAAAACAACCACCACCTTAACCATTAGGGCAACTGCCTGTCAGTAATTCGACTAAGGGAGTATTAGTATATATATTCTCTACCCATTTTTTTATGTTTATCCTGACGAGGCGGAAGCTTTCTTAATGTTTTGGGAAGACCACATATTTTCCAATACATTACTGCTGCAGGATTAATACAGTACCAATCTCATTCGTAGCTCCTAAGCTCCCCTGCACAAGCAATGAGCATGACTGCTGCCAACTTTCGATTCCCTCTACTCCCCACCAAAATCTCAGAACATTTTAAACCAAAAAATCTTCTCTGCTCCCCCATTTTTTTGGCTCTTTACCCAACAATTTATTGCAGCAGGAGGAGCAGCAGCAGAACCAGCGGAACGGTAGATTTGGTCCCAGACAATTTAGAGGCCGATAACTCAGGGACCAGATGGAAATCCATCGCAAAAAGGAAAGTTGCAATGCGCGTAGGTTACGTTGGTACCAATTACAAAGGCGCGTAAAATTTCTTCCCTTGGATTGATTTCTGCAATTTATTTTTATAATTCTGAATACCCATTCGTAAAATTTCGAACATCCCTCAAAGGTTCCTGCTCTAAATTTATGTATAATAATATTTTGCAGTCTTGAATACCCATTACGACGATTCGCAACGTTCGTGCGAAGTTACCATAGCCTAAATGTAGATGTAATAATATTTTTCTGGAAGTCCAATGAAGTTTTATATATATATATATATATAAATAAAGATGCTGCTATCCTACTCTAGCTTGCAAGTATTCAACCGTGTTAAGCTACCCTGCGTCCAAACAGTTTTAAGGACCCAACTATAAGGGAGCACAAGCTGGGCAGGAGAAAGTTGGTTGCACTATATATACAGGATTGAAAGTGTCCCACCCTTATTACATTATTGGACACATAGCTGTTATTATAACAGCTTGGAAATTATGCATGGCTCTAACTTGACTCTATTTATCAGGTTGGTAATTATGCATACAAGAGTTAACCAATTGAGTTAATGCATTTGATCATTAATTTTTTATCAAACCAATGAAATTTTATCAGTAGGTATACATATGTATCTCAACTTGTACTTTACCTCACGAGGGCTCTGAGGGCTATGGTTCATTGGTAAGTCTAAGATAATTTACCCTCTCTGGCCGAGGTTCAAGTCTCGGCGGGGTTTGGAAGCTGTGGAATGTGGGCGATCCTTGATTTAAGGTTTGTCTTTGCAGGAGCTGACAAAGTTTTTGCAATCTTTCTACTGAAGGTAAGGGTTACATGGAACATGATGTAGTTGACTGTGTAGAGAGCAATTCGACGAAGAAATGACATACCGAACTTTTTGACAAATTGTTCATGGAAGAACTACAATTTTGAATATGTACATCAATTTTGATAATGTTTTGAGTTATATGTAATGTTTTGCAATGTAAATCAGCCGATCTAATGAATACAGACTGAGTGGTTTAACTGCACAAAAGGACAAATGTAGCCGTCATTTATGTTAGACTTCTGGATTAATTAGATGTATAGATTGGCTTAGGTAGACGTCTAAGAGAGTTGTTACGCCTGGAACTGAATTGTTATGCATAGGGCGGTTGGGACAGTTGAGTCAGGTTGGTTGCAGTAACCGCCTGGACTTGCCTATAAAATATCATCCTATTTCATTTTATAATCTATCCATACTTGTCCATAAATGTAGATCTGTTGTGCAGCAAGAGCTATTCTGGAATGCATGTGTCATGTGATTGCGTTGTGAGAGTATTGTTGTGTTGCAGGTATTCATCAATGCTTGGCACGAGATAGAGGATCGCCGATTGTGTTATGTTGTGCAGTTGCAGGAACCAGAACGCTGGAGAAGTTGTAGGATGAATGTACAAATTGCAGATGTCTAGGCCCACTCGTCTAAACCTGTCTGTTAGACGTACGAGCCTAGCCGTCCCGACTTGTCGACAAACCTGTCATAGACGTTTGACCTTGCTACCCTAGACATCTACTGCCTAGATGTCTACCCTGTTGGTGTCCTCGTCTATTGCCTAGACGTCTATCTTACTGCTGTCCTAGACGTCTACTTTGTTGCCCTAAACGTCTCCTGTCTAGACGTCTGATCTTATGTCCTACCTAGACATCTACCCTTTAGACGTCTACTACCTAAACATCTACCCTTTAGACGTCTACTATCTAGACGGCTACCAAGGTCTACTTGCTTAAGCTAAACAATATGTCAAATACAATCAATCCTTCTCGATTCCTGTCATTCCCTCGTCCTGGGAAAGCACTCACCCCTGTCTACAGACTGCTGACGAATCTGAATTTCAAGTCTGTCAATTCTTCAGATTGCCGATCAAGTCTATCAATGCTGCAGTGATAGGGATTAGGTGTGATTAGGATATGAATTAGGTGCGTCGTCAGTCGCGTGGACGTCGCCCAACAGTCCGCGTCACCATTCCCCACGCGCTCTGCTGCCGTCACCCCTCCGACGTCATCCCTGTTGTGTCCATGTTCGCCGCCTTCCTCTCGGATTGCGCCACGTGTGGATTAATTAGATGTATAGATTAGCTTAGGTAGACGTCTAAGAGAGTTGTTACGCTTGGAACTGAATTGTTATGCATAGGGCGGTTGGGACAGTTGAGTCAGGTTGGTTGCAGTAACCGCCTGGACTTGCCTATAAAATATCATCCTATTTCATTTTATAATCTATCCATACTTGTCCATAAATGCAGATCCATTTGTGCGGCAAGAGCTATTCCGGAATGCATTTGTCATGTGATTGCGTTGTGAGAGTATTGTTGTGTTTCTGGTATTCATCAATGCTTGGTACGAGATAGAGGATCGCCGGTTGTGTTATGTTGTGCGAGTCTGCGGGAACCGAGCATTTGGAGAAGTTGCAGGATGAATGTACAAATTGCAGATGTCTAGGCCCACTCGTCTAAACCTGTCTGTTAGACGTACGAGCCTAGCCGTCCCGACTTGTCGGCAAACCTGTCATGGACGTCTGACCTTGCTACCCTAGACATCTACTGCCTAGATGTCTACCCTGTTGGTGTCCTCGTCTATTGCCTAGACGTCTATCTTATTGCTGTCCTAGACATCTACCGTTTAGACGTCTGATCTTATGTCCTAGACGTCTACTACCTAGACATCTACCCTATTGACTTAGACGTCTACTATCTAGATGTCTACCAAGGTCTACTTGCTTAAGCTGAACAATATGTCAAATACAATCAATCCTTCTTGATTCTTGTCATTCCCTCGTCCTGGGAAAGCACTCACCCCTGTCTACAGACTGCTGACGAATCTGAATTTCAAGTCTGGCAATTCTTCAGATTACCGATCAAGTCTATCAATGCTGCAGTGATAGGGATTAGGTGTGATTAGGATATGAATTAGGTGCGTCGTCAATCGTGTGGACATCGCCCAACAGTCCGCGTCACCATTCCCCACGCTCTTTGCTGCCGTCACCCCTCCGACGTCATCCCTGTTGTGTCCATGTCCCGCCGCCTTCCTCTCGGATTGCGCCACGTGTGGATTAATTAGATGTATAGATTGGCTTAGGTAGACGTCTAAGAGAGTTGTTACGCCTGGAACTGAATTGTTATGCATAGGGCGGTTGGGACAGTTGAGTCAGGTTGGTTGCGGTAACACCCTGGACTTGCCTATAAAATATCATCCTATTTCATTTTGTAATCTATCCATACTTGTCCATAAATGCAGATCTGTTGTGCAGCAAGAACTACTCTAGAATGCATGTGTCATGTGATTGCGTTGTGAGAGTATTGTTGTGTTTCTGGTATTCATCAATGCTTGGTACGAGATAGAGGATCGCCGGTTGTGTTATGTTGTGCGGTTGCGGGAACCGCAGCAGCTGGAGAAGTTGCAGGATGAATGTACAAATTGCAGATGTCTAGGCCCACTCGTCTAAACCTGTTTGTTAGACGTATGAGCCTAGCCGTCCCGACTTGTCGGCAAACCTGTCATAGACGTCTGACCTTGCTACCCTAGACATCTACTGCCTAGATGTCTACCCTATTGGTGTCCTCGTCTATTGCCTAGACGTCTATCTTACTGCTGTCCTAGACGTCTACTTTGTTGCCCCAAACGTCTCCTGTCTAGACGTCTGATCTTATGTCCTAGACGTCTACTACCTAGACATCTACCCTATTGACTTAGACGTCTACTATCTAGATGTCTACCAAGGTCTACTTGCTTAAGCTGAACAATATGTCAAATACAATCAATCCTTCTCGATTCCTGTCATTCCCTCATCCTGGGAAAGCACTCACCCCTGTCTACAGACTGCTAACGAATCTGAATTTCAAGTCTGTTAATTCTTCAGATTGCCGATCAAGTCTATCAATGCTGCAATGATAGGGATTAGGTGTGATTAGGATATGAATTAGGTGCGTCATCAGTCGCGTGGACGTCGCCCAACAGTCCGCGTCACCATTCCCCACGCGCTCTGCTGCCGTCACCCCTTCGACGTCATCCCTGTTGTGTCCATGTCTTGCCGCCTTCCTCTCGGATTGCGCCACGTGTGCCTCTCCCTTGCGCTGCCCAGCTGTCTGGTTTCCCTCCTTCCGTTGGGTCTTCTCCGCGTGGACGTGCTCCCATGCATGCCGTACGCTTTCCTCATTTATAGTCTTGTGCTTGCCGCCATTGCCTTGCTCTTGCCGTTGGATCCTCTTAATGCCCCATAGCCATTGGCCATTACTCCCATACATAGCCGTTGCTAATCACCCACTATTTACAACCATTGACCTCCATTTCATAATTGTTGGTTCACAATTAATGCCGGTGGAAAGTTGGCTGTTCCAAGTTGAAGAAAGCGTTGCCCATCATTAATATCATATCTATCATTATGTTGGACACGTTTAAAGCTGGATCATTATCGTTGGAGGTAACCAGTTGCACCAACTTTTTACCCATTCCTCATTTTGGGAGATCTCTGTTATTTTTGCTCGTACAGGTCCATTATTTGTTCGAGTATAGCCTTCATATACTCATTGAAAAGCTCGTTTCGAGCTCTATGCATCTGTTGTGGTAATTTTTCTTTTGGACCTCTTTTGTCCCCCGAATTGTATCCCAAATATTTCTTTGTCTTCCGGGCTTGCATTTTTGCTTTGTGACCGCCTTTCTTCCTGGCTCGCACCAAACATATGGCTGCCAACATGGCCTTAACCGAAAAATTGGCCGAAGTCACCGCCCACCTTGCTTCTGTGGCTAACACCGTTAAGGAAATCAAACTTCAATCTTCCGCATCCTCTCATTCCCATGCCAAATGTGAGGTTCGCATCTATGAAGGTTCTCGAGATCCTAATATTCTCAATACCTAGATACTCGACATGGAGACATGGTTTGACTATAGTCAAACAACGGAGGATGACAAAGTTCCATTTGCCAAGCTAAAACTCTCTGGCATGGCTAAAGTCCTGGTAACTGAACGCCAGATTGTCACATGGGATGACTTGGTCAAAGCTTTGAAGGCCACGTTTTATCCATCCCATTATGACGCTGATTTGCAGATTCATTGGCTTCAACAGGTTGCGTGTTTTGTTGCACATTGCTGATCCTGTAGATACCATGATTCTAAAATTTAAGAGTGGTCTTCATGCACATTTGTTTCGGGAGGTGAAATATACTCCTTGCACCACACTTGATGATGTCTTCAACCATGCTTAGCTTGCGGAGGAGAAGTTCATTGCACAACGCCGAGGTCCTCGATACTCGTCTGGTGGATCCACAACCGAGTCTCATCAACAGCACCAAGCACCAAGGCCCTCTTCTTCTCTCTCCCCTTCTAATAATCTTGATTCTCATAATTCCCATGCTTCTAAGAAAACATTTCATTCTTCTTCTACTTCTCGATAATTCTGTCGATATTGTAAGTGATTTGGGCATGACAAATATGCATGTCCCAAGTTACAGAATTCTAATAAGAAGAATCTCATTGTAAAGTCTGATGAGGGAACATTTGATAACCCCATCAAGGCTACTGGTGAGGCAGTGATATATGAGGAGTTGAGGGGAAAACTGAATGATGTCACATTGATGCATCATTCCACAGCCCGTGATCGTGATCATTTGTTTGTAACACGTGCACATTTGCTGCATAATTTTGTTGTAGATTGTATCATTGACAATGGCTCGCAGAAAAAATTGATTGCACAGTCCATTGTTGATCGGCTTAAACTGCCCACCAAACCTCATCCATTTCCATATACTCTTGGGTGGAAGGATGATAACAATACTTCAGAGATCACACACATGTGCTTAGTTGCATTTGATTTTGGTCCTAACTTCATAGATAGGGTTACTTATGATGTGAAACCCATGGATTTTTGTGGGTTATTGTTAGGCAAGCCATATCAGTATGATAAGCGTGCCACTTATGATGCCTATCATAATACATACACTTTGCAGCATGAGAACAAATCATTTCTTGTTTGTAGTGTTCCACCCACTACACATCGGGCTTGCACTACTTTGCAGATGACACGACCCATTGCTTTGATTTTCAGCACACCACAGCAGTCGGACGTTCAGCCACGAGTCCTTTTGTCCACTTCATAGCACCTACATCGGGCTTCTGCAGTTCCTGTTGTACCTTCAGTAGTTCCTGTTGTACCTGCAGTTGTTCCTGTTCCAGTAGTTGTTCTTGTGGTTCCCGCACCTCCTCCTGTTGTTGCACTAACATCTCTTCGTGTTGCTTCTGCTCCAGTTGTAGCTCCTCCAGATCTTCTTTTGGTTCCTACCATTCCGCATCCTGCCTCCTTCACATTGCAGGACTTTCAGCATTCGATGGTATCTTGGACACTGCCATTCATCCACACTCATGTTGGCATGGAACCTCATTTTGGAGCATCTCCACAGCCTCCGGGAGTCACACCATCTTCCTTCCCTTTTGAAAGCATTGGAGGCCAATGCTTCTATGGTGGGGAGGAATGATAGGGATTAGGTGTGTTTTAATAAATGATGGTTGTTATTGTTTAATGTTAGTTGTTGATAAGGATAAGTGCACTGTTATTATTTAATGATCCTTGTCCTTAACATGTGTTGTAATACCGTGTTGTAATACCTATTTATAGGCCTTTGGTTATCAATGTTAATCAGTTTTTGGCTTTGTCATATTTTCCTCGTGCTTGCGATTGTTATTCCATATCATGCAAACTGCTGATGAAATTTTAATTTCAAATCTGTCAATTCTGCCACTATTTCTAAGATTTCTTTGTATTGATTTCAAGTGCCTCAATGCACTTAGTATATTTGTTATCCAACTCCTCTCATCATATGATTGCTTCATTTTACATTTATTGAGCAGATAGAGGACCAAGTGCAATCTATGCTTCCAATTTCTTCTTTTTTTAAGCATGGCAGTCAAGAGGTCAATTTTAATAATGAAAATAAGTTCTATCCATTCTCTACATGCTTCTTCCCTATCCTTGGTAGCATTACTTGTGTTGTCGTTTAAAGCTTATTGTATGGGCTTAATTTTTTTTTTTTTTTAGTTGTTTATTGCAAATCTTAATACTTTTTCACAATGATCAATTGCAGTCACAAACTCAATAATACTTTTCATAACACCTTCTATCATATTTATTTTAATTGGTTATATAGAATTGAAATAGATCCCACCCATATTACATCATGACCATATTACCACTGTATTTCAACAAATCACATAATGATCTTTGACACTTGTACATATATTTCCTGGCAATATTTGAAGCCAGGTCTCTGTCTTGAAAGTCCATGTGTTTAGCTGCTTGAGCTCATGCCATTTTATAACGTCTACCATGTTTTTTTTTCAATGAGTTTACACAGGTTTTTATGAGGGGTCCCGGTCCCCTCATACTGAGTGGGGTTTGAACCTTGGACCTCTCAAAGAGAGGTCAAAGCCCTTACCACTGTAGTAAGCTTGCAGCTCATAACGTCTACCATGTTAAGTAAAGAGCTCTTCATGAAGCTTGGGACAATTGTTTGATTAAATTGATTATTTTTGTGATATCATGCTTTCTTCAACTTTAACTTCTTCTTTTTACATTTCGTCTTCAAAAGATGTAGCATCCTTTTTGGAATCTTGCATAAAACCCTGTTGCTCGCATGATGATGTCAGGTCCTGTATTTTCTGCTTTTGCAGAAATCTTTCAGGCCTTGTTATTTTCTTGCATTAAAAAGGTAAGCTCAGCCAATGCCTCTTGAGGCAGCTGAAATATGAAAAACATTGTGGCAGCAACAAGTGTTAATTATTGCATTTGGCAATGGCTTCTGAGGTCAGCTTATTGTTTTGGTGGTGGCATTTGTGAAGCTATCCCACTCATAGAAGAGAAAATCGGAATTGGATTGGAAAAAGAATCGGGAAAAATGGGCAAAAAAAAACCCAAAGAAAACACAAATTTTCATTGAAAAAAAGCTTTTTTCATGCATATCACAATGAATTAACATTATGCAAATCAAATATTAATAGTGTAAGACTGTAAGCTTAAACTACACATGAAAGTGACAAAACACATCTTGTATTGCTTATAATATAAAAAGGTACAAATTACAAAATGTGTCATTAGTCATGACAAATTGTCAAATACAATGCCTCAATGTCTTTGAATGCCTTTGCCCTTTGCCCTAGCAAAAGCTCTAGTCTCTCTTTGTTGATGTGCCCGTGCCTCTTCTTGTGCCCGTGCCTCTTCTTGTGCCTTGGCTGCTATCTCCTCCGCTAGGTTTTCAAAGTTTCCTAATTCATCCATGGAGAAGAGAGGCTCTTCCTTCTGCTTTTGCTGTAGATCTGTGATCCATTTAGATGATGGATCAATCTCACTCAAGTCAATGGCCTCGATACTTGTTTCTGTAATTTTTCTATAGTGGAGGTGAAGGTTCTAATGATCAAACACAAGATCATTCTATTGGAGAACCAACTAATAATTCCATTGATAAGCACAAAATATGTAGTACAATAAGGCTAACAATAGCTCGTTGATATATGATCTATACAACAACGTAGAGCCCAAATATAAAATATGCTAACAATATTATGCTAACCATAATATGCTTAATTAAATGCTAACAAAATATTAATCACGAAATAATGTGATAATAGATACTAACCTAGTTATCCTAACATCCCCCCTTATTACATTATTTTGAAATACAAAGGGAGTTGCGAAACAACTCAAATTTGACACGTGCAAGTGCCTTAGTAAAGATGTCCGCAACTTGAGCATTGGTGGGAACGTATTGAAGCTGAATTTTGTGCCTTGGAACTTCGTCTCGAATGAAGTGACATTGTGTGTCAATGTGTTTGGTTCGTTCATGATGCACTGGATTCTTAACGAGTTTCAAAACACCCTGGTTGTCGCAAAACAAGTGAATTGGAGATTTGGATGGAAGACCCATACTTGTCAAGATGCGACGCAACCATATCGCCTCACACACTGCTTCACGTGCGGCGCGATACTCTGCCTCTGTAGATGAAATAGCAACCACCTGTTGCTTCTTGTTGTGCCAAGAGACAGGACCGGATCCAAGATGAAAAATATATCCTGAAGTTGACTTTCGATCATCATATGATCCGGCATAGTCGGAGTCCATGTATCCTTGCAAGAAGAATTGATCATTCTTCTTGTACTCTAGGCCATACTCAATAGTACCACGGACATAGTGAAGAACACGTTTTGCTGCTTTCCAATGAGTGACCTTAGGCTCCTGCATGAACCTCGAAAGATAGTTGACAACAAACACGATATCTGGCCTAGTGTTTGTCAGATATATGAGACTCCCGATCAGCTGGCGATAGAGAGTACCATCTACCTGAGGTGAATCATCATACCGCGATAACTGAAGCCCTGATTCCATCGGAGTTGCCATTGGCTTGCAATCAGTCATGCGATACTTTTCTAACAATGTCTTGGCATACTTTTTCTGTGACACCTTGATGTGGTGCTTCTTCTGGTTCACTTCCAAGCCAAGACAATAGTGGAGAAGTCCGAGATCTGTCATCTCAAAAGATTTGCACAAGTCACTTTTGACGGCAGTTATCAAAGTTTCTGAGCTGCCTGTGATAATCAGATCATCCACGTAGAGTACAAGTAACACTATTTCAGAACCTTGTTTCTTGAAATAGAGGTTTGCATCTGAAGGACTTCTCTTAAATCCATGCTGCAATAGGTGATCATCCATCTTAATGTACCAAGCTCGTGGAGCTTGTTTCAAACCATACAAGGACTTGACCAATTTGCACACTTTTTGCTCTTGGCCTTCCACTTCAAATCCTTCAGGTTGTGACATATAGACTTCCTCTTGGAGATCACCATTCAAGAAGGCACTCTTGACATCCATCTGATGTACTTTCCACCCGAATTGTGCTGCCATAGCACAAAGAACTCGAATGGTAGTCATCCGAGCAGTAGGTGCAAAAGTTTCCTCATATTCGATGCCTTCTTTTTGCGCATAGCCCTTTGCAACAAGACGGGCCTTATGCTTATCAATTGTTCCATCTGCCTTGTACTTTACTTTGTACACCCATTTGCAGCCAATGGGCTTCTTTCCATGCGGCAGATCAACAAGCTTCCAAGTCTGATTTTTCTTCAGAGACATGTACTCTGCATCCATAGCAGCCTTCCATTGTGGCTCACTAAGGGCATCTTGTACTGTGGCGGGTTCATGCTCATCAAGTGAAGACATAAAAACCCTGTCATCATCCACTTCCATATCCTCTGTTTCTCTCTCTGTATCTACAGAAAGCTCCTCAAAGGATTGACAAAGATCATCAACCTCAGTAGTCTCTGCTGCAACTTTCTCTTGTCGAGCCATACTGCGAGTACGAGGTCTATTCAAAGTCATATCTGGTGGTGTGGATATCTTTGAGTCTCTGATAGTACTTGTATACCACTTAGGAATCTTTTTCTGTGGCGAAGAAGAAGAAGGAGACTTCTCAACCTTAGACTCCTCAAAATCTAGGTATACATCGGATGTGTTTTGTGATGTGAAAGCTTCATCAAAAACAACATCTCTACTGATATGAATCTTCTTGGTCAAAGGATCAATCAACCGATAACCCTTAGAATGCTCATCATATCCAAGAAGAACACATTGCAAGGTCTTCTCATCTAGCTTCTTCCTTTTCTCTTTTGGTATGTGCATAAAAGCCTTACATCCAAAAATGCGTAGATGAGAGATGGAGGGTTTCCGACCACTCCATGCTTCCTGTGGAGTTATTCCCTTTAGGGCCTTTGTGGGTGCCCTATTCAGCAGGTACACTACTGTGGTGACAGCTTCTGCCCAAAATTGTTGCTCTAGATGGGCTCCTGTGAGCATACAACGAACCATTTCCATGATGGAACGGTTCCTCCGCTCAGCAACTCCATTTTGTTGCGGAGTATAAGCAGTAGTGAGTTGTCTCTTGATCCCATGTGCAGTCAAATATGCAGAAAATTCCTTAGAGGTGAACTCCCCCTCGATCTGAGCGGAGGGTCTTTATAGAAGTCCCTGACTCCTCAACAGATTTCTTGAATTGTTGGAAGTAATTGAAAGCTTCTGATTTCAGATGAAGAAAGAAAACCCACATCTTCCGTGAGTAGTCATCTACAAACAACTGAAAGTACCTCTTCCCCCCACAACTGTTTGGTGTGAAAGGACCGCACAGATCGGTGTGAATTAACTCCAAAGGTTTCTTTGCTCGTGAAGAGCTCTTTTCAAATGGTACTCTATGTTGCTTCCCTGCTAAGCAATCAGAGCACACTGGCAATGTAGAGGAAAGGGAGGGAAGGCCCTTTACCATCTCATATTTACTTAGCTCAAGTAAATATCCAGAACTTAGATGCTCGTATCTCTTGTGCCAAAGTGAAGTTGCCTCCTTTGTAGAGATTGTCATGGCAACATGAGGGGTGGAGATAGCATCTAATGCAAACAAGCCATGCTTGTATGAAGTTGTTGCGATGTGTTTACCCCTCTTGGTGATAAAGCAACACTTCTTTCCATCCTCAACACGAAAATCAACAACCATATCCTTATCCAGAATTTGAGTGACTGACAACAAATTGTTCGCCAATCCTGGAACATAGAGGACTCTATCAATCTGACATTTGCCATCTGGAAGGTTGACTGAAACTGTACCCTCACCCTGAACCTTGTAGGTTTTATCATCAACAATAGTGACGGGTTTGCCTTCCTTGGCTTCATATGTCTCAAACCATGACTTGTCGCCAGTCATGTGCTTACTGGCGCCAGAATCAACATACCACACAGGATCCTTTGATTTGGAGGTTGTGTTAGTCATGAGCACCTTGTGTGCCCACTCAAAATCTGAATCTGATTCTTCAACAACAACATTCACCTTGGGTTGCTTGTTTTTGTTCTGTGGTTTGTTATGGCCCTTGTTCTTAGGTTGTTTATTCTTATACCAACACCGATTGGTGTCATGGGTATCTTTCTCACAAATTTTGCAATATCTCTTCGGTTGTTGAGGTTGTTTTCCCTTGGAATCCTTGGAAGAATTTCCTCCCTTCTGAAAATTACCTTTCTTCTTAGAACCCTTCTTGTTGGAATAGAGGGTTGTATTAGAAGCTTCATCTTTGTGTAGTTGGTGGGCCTCCTCTTCCTGAAGCAAATTGACCAACTCAACAAAGGTAACTTGTCTTTGTGACACTTGAAGGGAAGTTATCAACATTCTGTATGAATCAGGTAAAGCTCTCAAAATCACTGAAGTGAGGAGCTTATCTTCTACAATCTCTCCCATAGAATTCAACTTTGACTTCAACTCAGCCACTCTGCAAAGAAATAGTTCAATTGTCTCTCCATGCTTCATACTCAAACTGTGAAGTTGAGATTGAAGGTGAAGAATGGTGGAATCATTCTTACCCTCATAGATGGTCTTAAGGGCATCCCATGCCTCTTTACCATGTTCTGTGTCAGCTATGTGAGGTTGAACTTCATCTGAAACAGCAAGCAAGATGAGCACTCTTGCCTTACTATCTTTCTTGTCAAATGCAATCTGATCTGCAGTTGGTCGTGCAGGTTGAGTTGTGTTGGCTGATGGTGAAGGTTTTGTTTCCGTGCCAGAGACAACATCCCACAAATCTTCCATTTGTAGAATAGCCTTCATCTTTGTTTTCCATGGTGTGTAATTGGAACCTTTGAGTAACTGAGAATCTGTCAGGTACTTGTGGATAGCGGCCATAATGAGGGTTCCTTATAACACCAAATGGTCCCCCTTTCTTTATACCTTTGCCAGGCCTTTATACCGAACCTCTCGATATACCCGCCCTTACGTGAGGGAGACTATAAGTACATGAGAGCAGAACGATAAGTGGTACATAGGCGGTACTGAAAGGGAATCGTTTTGTTTATGACACCTACCATAGAAGGTCTTTCCTCATGCGTGGGGCGTAACTTCCCCTAAACACTTTGGAGAGAACACTTCGTCAGGATTTACGTCTAACAACAATAACGATTAGGGTAGTGAATGGAGTGAAAAAATAACAAAATGGCAAACTTATATCTCCCCAACGATTTATAGAGAACAAGCTCAGACGTCGTTGTTGCAGCTATGTTAGGCGATAGATACAGTAGCCCAAAGCACGACAACATTACCTGTAAGTGTGGGCCAGAGGTACCGTGTATACCGAACACTGCTGTGCAAATGAATTGCACGGATGGGTTCAATTTTTGGGGACTTAATTGTGCTTGATTTTACTTAATGATGTAGTGCAAATGAAATGTAAATGCAACTAACAACAAAAAGTGCCCACAAAAAATGAAATTTTAGGTGTCGGTTTCCACCGAAAATGCACCTAATTACAATGCCAAATTGCTTTTCAAAATTGAAAATTCACTCTCTATTCCCCCCCCCCCGCCCCCTCCCTTTTTTTTTTTTTTTTTTTGTAATCCTGATTTGCAATAAAATGACATGAAAAAATGGCCCCCCTTGATTTTGCAAAGATAGAATAAAATGAAAAATTGATGGCTCCTTTTTCCTTATTTGTGTTTGTGTGCATAAAATAAAAATTTAATAATTTTTTTTTAAGTAATAATAAAACAATTGCTTTAATAATTAAATTAAAAAAATAATTATAAAGCAATAGTATTAAATTATTAAAAAAAATATTGAAAAAATTAAAATTAAATTGCAGCATAAACAACAAAAAAAAAATTATTACCTTTGCAAAAAAAAAAGTTATTTACCCCACTGGGAGTCGAACTCCTAATCTCACGGGAGTAAGCGCCAGCGCTGGCCCGAATTGCCCAACAGGCTAGCACGCCGATCTGAGTTGTAAATGAAATGGCCACCTATTTGTTCGTCTCCTTCCTCGTGAGCAAAAAAAATATGTGGAACCAATATCCCACATTGATCCTACGGGCAACCTTTGGGGGTTTAAAAAAACGCAAATGCCTCCTTTGTCTTTCGACTGCTTGCGGGCAATCAAATACTCCTTTTTCCGGACAACATGAAGAATACACACGCGCCACGTCAGCTCAGGGAAAACAAATCGCAACGCACCACATGGACTTAGAAATGTGTACCGGATCACCTAGTCACCACTGCCAGCAGGATCTGTCTTGTTCCGCATGCGTGGAGGTCCGTGTCAAGTTCGCCATGCGCAGGTTTCAAGATCAGATGTCAGGTCCTGCGTGTGTGGATTTCCGAACCAAATGTCAAGTCATCATGCAGAGATGTCAGGTCTTCATGCATGTTTGAAGCTAGTTTGCGTATCCACAGGTGTCTAGTGCCTCAGATCACCATCCAGGCACGTGAGAGGAGGATCCTCATGGATTTTCGAACCAAATTTCAGATGCGTGATTCCGTTGCGATCGGGCCTCATTCAGATATTTCACCAATCGTCGGTAGTAATCCCCATTGTCTCTTGGAGATCGCACATCGAAACACGTGCAACGCTGCTGATGGATGTCACGATCTGTGACCTAGGGAGTCATGCCTGGGTCGCTCTCAGGATTTGAGTTAGTGACTGCCACATCGAGTGGGTGGCCCTGGATTCCAAGCCAAGTCGGGTCACCTCTGAAATCGTGCCCGGATCAAACCTGGTCTCCTCTTCAATTTCGAGATAGTCCTCTGAAATTGTCAAAGCTACAATTAAGAGCAAAGACAACTTTGATCTGATACCATATTGGAGAACCAACTAATAATTTCATTGATAAGCACAAAATATGTAGTACAATAAGGCTAACAATAGCCCGTTGATATAGGATCTATACAACAACGTAGAGCCCAAATATAACATATGCTAACAATATTGCTCTAACCATAATATGCTTAATTAAATGCTAACAAAATAGTAATCACAAAATAATGTGATAAAAGATATTATCCTAGTTATCCTAACATATTCAACTTTTCTTGTGTAAGCCTATTAGGGTTCTTGGAGTGTATGTGCTCAAACATACTTCAATTGCACTCACAACCTGAAGCATTGCATGGTTGAGAGAAGACTTTGATGGCCAAGTGCTGTAGATTGGGTGTATATGCACCAAAGTCCTCCCACCATAAATCTAGAAACAACAACAAAAAAAAGAAATTTAATAATTCACATGTAAAATCGTCAATTGAGATTATTTTTTAAAACAAAATAAACAATAATTTGATAAGGTTTAATCGACCTCAAGTTTGACCTTGATCAAATGCATTGATCTGATGGGAAAAGGATGCCTTGACATTCCTTATAATTGCATATCAAACTTTATCTTATTGGGCATTTTCACATCAGGGTACATGCGGTCAAGGCAATGTCGAAGGCCTGCCATCACCTCATAGTTTGCATGAAATGTATCAGAATAAAAAAATTGGGGGTTGAGGCAGTGCTATGTTGCATGAAGAGGGCTATGGATCGGAAATGGGACCATATTTGGTGAGGACATGTCCATAAAATGAAGCAATTGCCTCTTGTGCCCTATCCATAGCCTCATATACATATGCCATTGCAGATTGTTCTCCATCAACAAGACGAAGAACCCTCACCAAAGGCTTTGACACTTGAGAAAAAGGAAAAATAATTTAAATAAAAATATTTTACAACAAAAAAAAATTTCAAATTACAATACAAGATTTGCAAATGGAAAAATAATTTAAATTAAAAAAATAAATAATAAAATTAATTTAAAAACTTAGTCTTGTACCTTGATGGCCTCATTCATGGCTATCCAGAAGGGGTTGTGAAACAGTCATATACCTTTGCCCCTCAGTGGAGAGTCGGTATCTAGCAACTTGTTTGGAATTCCACTCATTGCTCACAAACATCTGCTTCAATGACCCTATTGCATCATAGATGCTTTGCAATGTCACCAAGTTTGTGGTGAAGCATGTAACTCTAGCCCGCACTAGCTCCCTCCCACCAGTAAATTGCCTCATGAGCTGGAGGACCCATGTATGGTTGGCAATGAATTTTGTGATAGTCCTAGACTTCTGTACAACCTCTGCCACCCAAGGT
The DNA here is from genome assembly GCA_028583015.1 of Wollemia nobilis. Lineage (NCBI taxonomy): Eukaryota > Viridiplantae > Streptophyta > Pinopsida > Araucariales > Araucariaceae > Wollemia > Wollemia nobilis. The sequence continues at coordinate 14,537,358 of JAQPPZ010002587.1, read as the reverse complement.
AATTTCTCGATGTCTTCGAGAGGAAAATCAAGACAATGGGTTGCACATGGGGAAATCTCTCATCCAAAATCCTATCGGCTGCTACATACGCTACTGCATTTTTTGTGATGAGTTGGATAACATTCTCCTCCCCGACCTCCAACACAACCTTCCCCAACAACCCTGCAAGCATTTCAACACTCTAAAATTGTGCCGATGCATCTACTGACTTGAGTAATCAAATCCTTTTGTGGAAGCAACCAAAAAATTAATTAAGGTTCTTCCCCTCCCATCGGTCTAGCCATCAGACATGATACTGCAACCCTTCTTCCTCCACACCTTGCAATAGTCTTCAAGCACAACTTGAATGTTTTCCATGGATTGTCAAGGGAGAGGGCCCCTAAGATCATCAAAAGTTGGTGCCTTAAATCCTACGTCGCAACTTGTGACAACATTTATCATGCGCTGCCAGTATGGAGACCTTGCCACATTGAAGGGAAGGTCGGAAAAATACCAAAAAGTGGCAATGACCGTGCTCGTTGCATTGTGTCTCTCTTGGTTCCATGTGGCCATACCCTCAAGTGTAGGTTGTGACCCTAGCATGGAACGTTTTGCAAAATGGGACTCATCTGTCCCACTCCTTGGGTGTGCAATTGATGGACTTGAACTTTCGCGGTGAAACTGGCTAAAGGTGCTGCCGGTACAGTGAAGTCGAGAAGGGGGGTTGACATGGCCTCACTTTGTCTTCTTTTGAGGTCTTTTTTCTCCTCTTTGTTAGAGAGGATGACATCGACAACATTGTAAATTTTCCCAACCCTAGATAACTGCTGTCCTATGTTATTTTAGAATAAATCAGATCTGAAAATAATTTTTTCAAACATGCAACAATCACACAGATGGTTGGAAAACAGTGGAAATCAAATATATTTTTGAACCTGAAATATTACAAAATAAAGGAGGCTACAACTACATCAGGACCTTGCTCTCTTGCTGCCTTTTTGGCCAGCAATTTCACTGTTCTTCTCCTCCTAAGCTTGCAGTTTTCCTTCAACAATCTGTTCTCCGTCTCTTCTTTCTGTGTATAAAACACTCTTGACCTTCTCCTTTTTATCCTTGAAAAAGGTAATTTTAATCTCTCTAACCTTGAGATTAGATCTCATCTCATCTTGAGATGTATGGTTAAAAATAGAAAATCACTTAAGTGAATTTCAAAATAAAATCACTTAAGTGAATTACAAAATAGAATCACTTAAGTGAATTTAAAATAGAAAATCACTTAAGTGAATTACAAAATAGAATCACTTAAGTGAACTTAAAAATAGAAAATCACTTAAATGAATTTCAAAATAGAATTCGAAATGTCTCGAACCACTTCTAGCACGTTCATATTGAAGCCTGTGGAAGAAGTTCTTGTCCGAGCTACATTTCTCAACAAACATTTCTAACTTCATCTAACACCTGTGAGCATATCTTGACATTTTGCCTTGATATCTTTGCCAAATGGAATTTGAGGTGGTATTTGCCTCCATGAATAAGAGACCCACAAAAATTGCAATAAACTTTCATTGTATTCAAGCTCAATTTAGCAGATTGAATATCATACAGAGAGCTTCATTTCTTATAATAAATTGTGCGTAAGATTTTTGCTATTTGAGTCTGGGTATTGTCTCAAATTAAGTTAAAAGGATTCAAATCCTTTCATGGTATCAGAGCTACAAATATCTCAATTTACTGCAATTTTCTTTTTTTAAAATCATGTTTTTTAATAACCTGTCAATGCCATTTTCATCATAACTTTTACGTATGACCTCGGATTGAGGTGTCATCTGAAGCGATTCCTGATTTGGAGAGCTATGAAACGACTCTTCCCAGTTATATCAAGAGAGAAATATCAAATTTCTTTTTCAGAATCTTTTCTGCCCTTTGAAATATACTGCTAGATTACGATATTTTGAAAGATTTTTGTCTGTTAATGTTGTGAAGTTAAGTGTTGTCATGAGCAGTATTTCCAACCAGCTCAAGAACCTCAACGACCAGAATAGTGACAACATAAATGGGGTGTCGGCTGTGACTCATTCAACATATTTTTTGGCCTTGAGGAAGCGTACAATGTCATCTTCAAGAATCTAATTAAACAAAGTGTGAAAAAAAATAACCTATTAAGAATTATTTTTATATCCGGCAAGGTTTATCCCAGCATGGCATCTTCAACAAGGATCCCATCTGACATGCAATTAACAAGCTTAAATTATTACATGTAGAAGGCTTATATGGAGGATTTGTTGAGGAACAAAGGACTCTACCGAATCATGTTGGGAGGAGGATGAAAACAAGTCAACAAAGCAGATTAAGCATGTGGATAACTCGGCATGTTTGTCTCAAATGACCTCAAATTTGATCTCAAAGAGATAAACACTCCAAAAGAAGCTTGGGAGAAATTTGCAAACCTCTTTGGTAAGCAAAATTTAATCCGTGCTCAACAATTAGAGAATCAGTCAATCTCTTGATCCAGGTGATTATCATAAAATTGAAGATTAAATTTCTAAAGTTAAGCAGTTAAGGCTTCAGTTAGATGATTGTGGAATTAAGAAGACCGATGAGCAATTGATTCTAATTATTCTTTCAAAATTAAGGGGTCCTTACTCAGTTTTTGTATCCACTTACTACTCTACTTGTGATGAAATAAGGGATGCCTATAAAGACCCCACTTTTAAACTGACTCGAGTAGGCAAAGAGGCAGAATTAAGCTTTGGTTATGAACCAAAGAAGAGTACCTAAGAATGATTACAAATTACATCAGAAGCAAAACAGAGGCCCAAATCAAGTGACAGGAAATGGACCACACCCTGTCGCTCCTAGAGAAAGGAAAACTTGCACATAATTCATGGAAAATTATCATCTTGAATCCTAGTGTTGGTTCAAGCATTAGGAGTTGAAAAGGCAGAGCAAACAGCTAGGTGATTCCTCCTTGGCATCTTCAAGAGGTAGGCTCATGCCCTTTGTGCTCTCAAAAATAATGCACATGATTGGATAATTGATTCAGGAGCTTCCAATCATGTGTAATGATCTAGCAATGTTCAACTCTCTACATTGTACGCAGAAAAATTGACATGTCTGCATAATTAATGAATAAAGTTTTGATATTTTGTAGTTCGTACGCAAAATGTTCAACGAAATGTGCATACGTGTAATTAATAAAGTTCATGAAATGTAAATGCATGTCAAATGTAATTTAAGAAAATGATGAGGTGTTGGGTAGTTAGTTGGAGGAAGTTGAGGATGCAACTACCTCCTTAGTTGTATAAATAAGACCCCTCCCTCATTCATTCGTATGTTGGTATTGCACATGGTAGTAGAAGTTGGGTGTAATCAGACATGTACTCATGAGATACTTGTGCCAGGTCGTCTAAACTGCTATGCAAGGCCATCAAACATGCTGTGCAATGCCGTCTGACTGTTGGATCAGGCTGTCTAATGTATGTGGTGTGCGTAGTGTAACCATTTGTAATTGTAACTTATTGACATTATATATTTTGTTTATTGAAATGGCAATGGAATTGTGTTGCAATACGTTGGATTCTATTTTTACATATATTATTGCAAAACCAAAGAAATTCTTGTTGGGAATGATGGTCCTTTGGATATTTTAGGCTCAGGGATAGTAGAATTAAAAAATGGTCATTTTAAAAACGTCTACTACATTCCTGTTCTAAGTAATAATTTGCTATCAGCATATCAAATAACTCACTCTGTTGATGGGAAAACAATTGAGTTTTCACTGCATGATGTTGTAATAAGGGATCTAAGTGATCCATCAAAGGTGATAGCACCGGGTGTTAGTGGATTATTCTTTAAGGCTATACAAGTTTAATGCCTTTACAAAATCATCCTCACCATCAGCATTCATAGCTCATGCAGGCAAACTAGCAGGCTATGGCATGAAAGGTGTGTGCACCTTAATTACAAATATCTCCAACTACTTTGCAAGCATAAGATGGTTTAAGGCTTGCCAAAAATTTCTTGCCAGGAAGGTGTATGTGGCGGGTGTATTCTTGGTGAACATCATCGGGATAAGTTTCCAAATGGCAAAGCATGGAGAGCAAAGAAGCCATTACAGCTTGTTCACAGTGATCTTGCAGGTCCATTTCTAGTTGCCTCTTTCTCAAAAGCTAGGTATCTTCTTATTGATGATTTTTCTCAATGAACTTGGGTGTATTTCCTTTCTTAAGAGTGATGTATTTGATAAGTTTGTCGAGTTTAAAGTCTTTGTTGAGAAACAATCACGACAGCAGATCCAACGACTTGGGACAAACAATGGAGGAGAATATGGGAATAATAAGTTCTTTGATTTTTGCTCAGCTTATGGCATTCAGTTGCAGCATACAGTTCCTTACACACCACAACAAAATGGTGTAGTGGAAGGAAAGAACCACACTCTAAAAGAGATGGGAAATTGTATGATACAATCAAAGTAATTAAGTTCAAAATTTTGGGCCGAAGCAATCAATTGTGCAAATTTTATTCAGAATTGTATCCCTCACAAGGGCCTGTACGACATCACTCCAGAGGAAGCCTGGAGCAACCACAAGCCAGATGTCAGCCAATTTCACATTTTTGGATTTGATGCTCGGGCACACATTCCAGATGAAAAGCACAAAGCTATGGAGCCAAAGAGTTAAAAATGAATCTTTGTTGGATATTGCAAACATCTAAAGGGATATAGACTCTTCATACCAGGTACCTCTGATGTTATTTTCAGTCGAGATGTTCAATTTAAGAACTCTCTCAATCTTATAAGCCGAAAGATGTACTAACATCTTTTACTTATTTAGATGTTTTTCCTAAAAGTAACACTATATCAGATAGTGAAAATGAAGAGGAAGTTCAGGCTCGACCTCCTCCATTCACCTACTCTAATACAGGTGATCAAATACTAGCTGCACTCAAACTATGCCAAAATATATTACGTCGAGACTAGAAGCTGCAGGTTTTGATGTAGGCAATACAGGTGAGCCTCAAAGAACACGCTCACAACAAAAGTCTGAGCAGGAAAATTTTCCTAGAGCTAGTTTAGCTCTTCTTGCTATAGATTCTGGCATTTCAGATCCTCAAACCTATGAAGAGGCAAAGGGTCATCCAGAATGGGAAGCAACAATGAAAGAAGAGTATCAATCACTGATGAAAAATAACACTCAGAGATCTTGTTCTTCTTCCTAAGGGAAGAAAATTGGTTCACTACAAATGGGTTTACAGAACAAAATACTTAGTAGATGGAAGTATTGAAAAGCATAAAGCATGACTGGTTGCAAAAGGATTTTCTTAGGTGGAAGGTGTTGACTGTTTTGAAACTTTTTCTCCAGTTGCCAAGATGGATTCTATACGGCTGGTTCTATCGCTTGCAACATCACATCTTTGGGATCTTCATCAAATGGATGTGAAGAGTGCTTTTCTTAATTTAGGAAGAAATTTATATGGAGCAGCCAAAAGGTTTTGAAGATTCACGCAACTCTTCACTTGTTTGTCAACTCGAAAAGTCGCTATATGGTCTCAAACAAGCACTACGATCTTGGTATGAGAAAGTGGATCAGTTCCTTTTGGAGATTGGATTTATTCGATGTCATTCAAATCCCACACTCTATACTCATCGTGTTGTTAAGCAAATTATCATTCTTGTCTTATATTTGGATGATCTATCATCATTGGAAGCCACTCAGACTTGATTGCTAAGGTAAAATCAAGTCTCATGCGACAGTTTGAGATGACTGACTTGGGATTTCTACACTACTTCCTTGGTCTCAAAATCTCAAAGATAGGGACTGGATTCTTCTTTCACATCCTAAGTTTACACTTGATCTTCTGCACATATTTCACATGGAATATCGCAAACCTGTTCCATCTCCCTTTCAGTTTGGAGTCAAGATATCCACATAATGTTCCACATCTTTAGTTGATCCTACCTTGTATCAGTAATTGGTAGTTAGTCTCAAATATATATATTTTTTTGATTGATAATTGGGTTTTGAAAGGACCCCAAAACCTTATACAAATGGGTCAGGGAGAGGGTCTCCACAAAAGAGCCAAGAGATAGTCCCGACAGGACAATCTTACAAATCGAACAGTAAGACCATCCCGTGCAACACAAGTAAGGAAGACCGGCTTATGGGAGCCCGGGACAAAGAGAAACACCAATACTAGAAATCCGATTAAAGGAAGCCCGGGACAAGCAGAAAAAACATGAGAAACCCGGCTTGTGGTAGTCCGGGACAACAAAAGGAGAAAATACCCGTCCGGGACGGGAAAACCTGAAAGCAGGCATTACATTTGAAAATTTAAAAACAACATCCCGCCTAAAAGCACCCAGGAAAAGAAAGCCAACTGGCATGAATTGAAAACGCCATCCTGCTCAAAAGAAAACAACTCGGGATGAAATCGGATCCCAGAAAACTGCTTGGGAAAAACCAGAACCTACAGCAAATGGAGAAGCCCGTCCAGGAAGGCACGGGAACAACCAGTGAATGGAGAACGAGCTGGTACGATTTGAAAACGCCATCCCGCTCAACTCGGGATGAAACCGGATCCCAAAAAACTGCCTGGCAAAAACCGGAACCTGCAGCAAATGGAGAAGCCCATCCAGGAAGGCACGGGAACAACCAGCAAATGAAAAACCCGTCCAGGAAGGCACGGGGAAGCCAGAAGAAGATAAACCCATCCAAAAAGGAACAGGAAAAACCTGAAAAGCTTGAAAGAAAAGAACCTGTCCAAGAAGGAACGGGACAACTAGGAAAAACACCTGTCGGATTAGGCACCGGGCCAGCCTGGAAAAAGGGCAAGCAGCAAGGAGAGATCTCTTCAGGAAAAGAGGTCTCGCTGCGAAGGAGACGAAGATCACAGCAGCAGGCAAGAGAACCCCGAACATCAAACCACCATGGCACTCCAAAGCAGCCCCACCAACTGTCCATCCACAGGAAATCTATGGACCTCAATGCCCGTAGCAGCATGAGAATCACAGGCCCTCCCACAAGGCCAGAAAGATGCAGCAGGGAGAGGAACCACAAAAATCCCAATATAGACACCAAACCCAACTTTGGAGGCCCACACCAGCCACAACCGGGATCCACTCAACTGTAGGCGATAAAATCGTGGCCTCCCCAAGGCCAAGAAAGATGCAGAGAGCAAACCCCAAGCTGAGACAACAAGACCAAACAAAGTGGGAACCCCTTTAGATGCCGAACCCAAGAACAGAGTAAGGAAACAAACCAGCGGTAAGCAAGAAAGCACAGGCCCCACCCAAAACCAAAAGGACCGCCGGGATAGTCTTCGAAACTCCAACTCCCGATTCGAGCCACCTAAAACCGACCACCAGTGAAGGCCATAGTGGAAAAACGCAGGGACAGTCCACCAAGCTCCAACAATTTCGTCGGGATGGGAAACACCACCTGGAAGGCTCCAGGATAATCCCGTAACGGATCAGGAAGCGCAGTAGGGTTTGGGAGGGGGAAAGTAGGGAATTTGATACAGGGTCCTCCTGCCCAGAGCGGGAGGCCTCCCCACTCCCCCATTCGTGAATGATAATTAGTCTCAGATATTTGACTCACACTAGGAGAAATATTACTTTTGCTGTTGGTCTTGTTTTTTGTTTCATGCAAGAACCACATGAGGGTCATTGGAAAGTAGCAAAGAGGATGCTTGGTTACCTTCATGGTACTACTCACTTAGGCATCTAATATCCATGGGGGGGTGATTGGGCAGGTGATACAGATGATCGGAAATCTATTGCATGATATACCTTTTTCTTTGGATCGAGCCCAATTACTTGGTCCAGTGAGAAGTAAGCTGCTATTGCTCTTTCTTCCATGGAGGCTGAATATTGGGCTGGTGTTCATGCTGCAAACGATGCTCTATGGCTTCGTTAAATTCTCACAGAGTTTGGATTTTCACCTACCGCACCTATTGTTCATTGTTGTGATAATTAATGTGCTATACATATTGCTCATAATCCAGTTCAACATCAACACACCAAACACATAGAGCTTTACATGCACTTCATTTGTGAAAATGTTCTTAATCATGTTTTTGATCTCTGATACTATTGAACAAAAGACCAAGTTGCTGATCTACATACAAAATCTTTGACCGAGGCAAAATTTATTCATCTTTGGTCTATGTTAGGAATGGAGGAAGTCGTCATTAAGGGGGGATAGCATGTAATTTCTCTTTCCTTATTTCTTGTTCCTTCTGAGTTGAGCTTAAGGGGGAATGTTAAGATATCTTTTATTTTCCTAATGTTTATATGATTGCTGAAATAAATAATTTTTATTTGTATTATTCTCACGGAAAAATTCAACCTACTTGGTGGTTGAATCAAATTCCTAACATGAGTTTATACTTTAGATAGATCATGAGTTCCATGGGGAGTTTGTCATTTAATTACAGTCACATGGTCTGTAAGCTCACTTGGAAAGTGTGAGTTTGTTTTTCTTGTAGGACATGCACTTCCTATATAAGTGCTGAAACTCGTCCATTGTATACAAGCTCAATTGAGCAGATTGAAGATCATACCTAAAGCTTCATTTCTTATAACAAATAGACCAGTTTTGTTATACATTGTTTTGATTTGATTTGAAAAGGATTTTGCAAGAGAAAGAGATTGGTTAATTGAGTACAAGATTTGTGAGTGTGAAACATATTGAGTTTTTGATAGAGCATATCATTCTCTATATGTTCCAGAGGTTAAACGAATTCTAAGTAGAATTTGTATGTGTGAAGAAAGCTTTTCTGAAAGAGATTTAAGTTGTGTTTGTATGCAATATTTGGAAATATTTGAGCAGGTTTTGTGAGCAGCATTGAGGGCAGATTTGAGCAAGTATTTGAGAAGGCTTGAAGGCAAATTTGAGCAAGTCTTTGAGAAGGCTTGAGGGCAGATTTGAGCAAGTCTTTGAGAAGGCTTGAGGGAAAATTTGAGCAAGTCTTTGAGAAGGCTTGAAGACAGATTTGAGCAAGTCTTTGAGAAGGCTTGAAGGCAGATTTGAGCAAGTCTTTGAGAAGGCTTGAAGGCATATTTGAGCAAGTCTTTGAGAAGGCTTGAAGGCAGTTTTGAGCAAGTCTTTTGAGAAGGCTTGAAGGAAGATTTGAGCAAGTCTTGAGAGAAGACTTGGGATAGTTTTGGTGCAGATTTGTAAGCAGAGATAGAGCAGATTTGTGCTAGACTTGGGACAAAGTTTGGTGCAGATTTGAGACAAAGTTGAGAGCAGGCTTTGGAGGTGACAGAGCAGAGAGGACAGAGGTCTCCAGTGGATAGAGGTCCATCATCCAGTGCAGTGGGGACAAAGGTCTCATGTGGAGAGAGATCCACAAGCCAGAGCAGTGGGGGCAGAAGTCTTCTAGAAGTTCACCAACCAGAGCAAGGGGATAGAGTTCTCCTGTGGATAGAGATCCACGAACTAGTGCAAAGGAGAAAGGGTTCTCCTGTGGACAGAGATCCGTGGACCAGCTGGGGAGATAGAGTTCTTTTGTGGAGAGAGATCCACGAACCAGTTGAGGAGATAGAGTTCTCCTGGATCAAGTTCCACGAACAAGAGCAAGGGGATAGAGTTCTCCTAGGAGAGAGATCCACGAACCAGAGCAAGGGGATAGAGTTCTCATGTGGAGAGAGATACACAAATTAGAGCAAGGGGATAGAGTTCTCCTATGGAGAGAGATCCACAAATTAGAGCATAGGGGATTGGTATCTCCTTTGGACAGAGGTCCATAAACATTGTAATAGGGAATTGATTCCCAAGAGCTTTGTTGAGAAAATTTAGAAGAAAGATTTTCTCCGTGGAATAGCCCACTTTGGGTGAACCACGTTAAATTTGTGTCTCTTATGTGTGATGATTTGTGCATTGCTTTGATTATTGCTATTGATATTGCCATTGATAATATTGGATAATATTGTTTGGGAAAGAAAAGTAAAAGTTGGTCTTATATTGTTCACCCCCCCTCTCAGTATAAACCTGTGTTCTTCAGTTTTCAAGTCATCAAGAAGTCGTCAACAAACATTGCTAGGAACACAAACAAGATTGCTCTTTGAAATGTAGCGAGAGTATTATGTGGTCCAAACGACATGCAATTATAAGCAGAAATATCACATTTCATGAGAAGTGATGAAGTCTTCAAACTCATTGCTGACATACTGTCCTCAATGATTAGTCCTTAGGCACTTGATATTCTTCTCATTTCAATTTTTCACTAATGCTTTGAAATCTTGAAAATGCCAAAAAGCCGCATCTTTGGATTTGATAGCATACATCCAAAGAAACCTAAAAAGTCATCATTGCCTAGATGAAACCAAATAGCCATAGGACCAAAAATGTTGTTATACACTACTCCAAGGGATAAAAAGCATGTTGTGCTTTGTTCTTTAGAAATAACTCCTGATGGTGTTCCCCAACATGCATCCTTAACACATTCTATTAGGTGGATCAATCATAGAATGATCATGAACCATATAAGATGACAGTGTGACTTAAGGATCTAAAATTGATATGCCTCAAGCATTGACGCCATAAATCGCTACTATTATTGCCGTTGGCAACCATTCTATCCAAATATGAGGGAGCATCACCAAGCTTATATGTCTGATCTGATGCAACCGCCTTGAAATCATCATCAGTGTCCTTAACAACCCATCAATTTGGTCAAAACTTCATATTCTTATTGGTTTGTGATGTGATACATGGAGATAAGATTCGGTCCAACTCTTGGAATATGAAGAACCTAATCTAAACTTGGTGGTGCCAATAGTTTGCCACAACCTGAAATTGAATCATCACCAATAACAACCCTCTATCCACTGTACAATTGATTATAGTTGACTATGGGCTGAGTCATATACATCATGGCTCTTGAATCAATAATCCTGTTCGATGATGAAGATGATGATTGAGAGGAAGAGTGCATGACCACATGCGCTATGTGAAGTAATTGCATAAACTTCTTGAGAACTATCAACAAGCTCCTAGTCATACTAGGACTTCTTCACAAAATCCTTAAGCTTTTGCATCCGCATAAATTAGGTCTGTGAATTTCCTTCTTATAGAATTGACAAATCACCTTCTTAAACTTCTTTGAAGACTTCAAACCACCAATCTTGGTCTTTTGTATCGTGCTCTTCAAAGATTTTGGAATAGGTTTTGCATGAGCTTGTTCCTTAGGTGGAAGTTTCCCCATGTTTTGCAAAGCAACATGAAATTGGACCATAATAACAAACTACCTCAACCTCTTCATAAACAAAAGAATGGTCGATACATCAAACCAAATATTTTGTAAACGGGAGAAATTTTGGTGAGAACAATATTCACATACGCTTACCCTTAAATTTCCCTTCAACAATAGAGACGTTTGCACATAAAGACTTCAACTACACAATATACTCAACGTTGTCAAAGTCCCCTAGCTTGAGAGTCCTAAGATCTATCTTCAAACAAAACCTCCATGTTATTGATCTCCCCAAAAGTGACATAAACTTGTCCCAAACTTTATTTGGATCCAATCCAATTCAAGTTTAACAAGCAAGGTCATGAGATCGAGAGTTTCCTCCTTTGGTGTAGAATATTAGTGTCATAGGACAACCGTTTTGCTTGCTCAAATAGTTCCATAAAACCATTCTTCTATGTGGAGGAGTCATTTGGTCCACTAATACGTTGTAATTATGTCTATTCAAATGGGCAACAACATCTTTCGATCCATTTGGATCTTGCAAAAGTTCACCTCCAAGCCAAGGAAACAAGAGTGAATAGACAATATTGCTGCACAAAGCTCAAAAAATCATGTAATTTGAAAAAATATGACATTTGGAAGCTTACCTCTATTAATAGATCCAAAAATGAAAATTTTAAAATTTCAAACCTAAGGTTTCTCCTCTACAATTGTTTGCTACATGGCACAGTATAGCTCGTCAAATTCCTTGTACCCTTGTGCAAACCAAATCTTGATACCTGGTGCACTAGGTGAATAGAAGGATGACAAACATTGAGTTGGGATAACTCTTGGGAACAACCATATATGTAAAATTGTTTTATATCTCCTCCTTGGTGCCATGTTGACCAATTGAGTGGCAACATCAACTATGAAACACCATGCAGAGGGGTCAAGTCAATGCCACATTAGTAGTCAGTGCATAGTGGTCCACCTCAAATGATATCCACCAAAAAATAGGAGTAGGAGGGAGGGAGATTCAAACTCTTGACTTCCTGGCCATGAACACCTTGACCCAACTAGACTAAATGGGTGCTCTACACAACACTTCAAGAACCATAGGGTGTGCATGAGTGAAAACCACTTTTGGTAGCCCATATGGGTTGAAGTAGGGCTGATCCAGAAGGGAGGCCAAAGGATTTGAGCCTACTATCTTGTGCCCAGGAGCTCATCGAGCTAGCTAAGTTGGCCAAGTGCCCACTCCACCCCAGTAGGGTGTGGGATGAGATCCTTTCATAAGGGTCTCCCTTTCCATGACAGGGTGCCTTAGCTGCTAGACTTGTGTCAAACCCTGCAAATGACCTCGCTACTAATGCTATTAATTGTCTTAACTGCATAGAAATTGCTATCACATACACTTTAGATGTTGATATTTGATGTACATCAATGTCATGAGGATGCTTTCCTCTAAAATCTAGTTGATCTTTATTTGTCTTGGATCTATTGTGCGTTTCTTCTAACTTCTATTTGTCGGTTCTTTTGTTTGATCCTCAAGTATGTTTTCCCAATACAAGGACATGTACTCGATTATTGCTATGACAAGATCATCATTTCAAGCCTCCTATGAGGTTTTGTTTAGTAGTGAAGAATAATGCAAGAAAAAAAAACTAAAACTATACATATCATTGAAAAGCGAACATCTAAGATAGATGGAAAAATAGGATAGGTGATATGATTCAAAATGAAACATGAGTTTGTGTATATAGTACAATTGATGCCTTGAAGGGTTATTTGGTTTGTACCCTTTCATGGCAACTTTTCAAAATCACAACTAATCTCTTAGTTGACAATTTATCTGCAATTACATTTTATGCTAAAAAATATACAAAATATCCTCTTGTATCCTTCCACACAAATAGCACACAAAATTGCCTTAAGCCAATTACAGATTCATTCTAATTTATACTTCAATTTAGACCCTTACTATACTAGGTATAAAAAGTTCAATATGGTTAAAAATGATGAGCCTTGTGAAACTTGATGGCATTGTGATTTTAGTTATTTTTGGGAATTACGAAATTATGTAGATATCTAAAAATGTGCATAATTGAAATAACTGGGGTAAGGTAAGACTAGATAAAATATGCTAATTCTATTCCATGGATGACCAAAGTAGGCAAATGGGACTCATAGAAAAGAAAGCATTACGGTACAACTTAATAAAGTAAAAAAAATTGGGCAAAATTGACTAAACTAAACTAGAGTAAACCACACTACAGTGAACAAAACAACAACAAATCGTAGCCTCAAGAGGAAAACCTAGAAATGGGTTAAAACCTTAAGCATATAATGGCCAAATGACAAGAGAGAAATGAGAGGAATTAGAGAACAAATAGAAATAGAGAAATAGAGAAGAAATCAAGTGGAGTTCAATTTGTAGTAGAATATGAAGTAGAAGCAAAGTTGTCATCATCATTAAATATCCCAAAAGAGCCAACGTAGGATCTAATAATGCTCCGAAGATAGTGGCGAAGACTAAGGGGCCTTGGTTGGATAATCTTAGGAGGACAAAGAGTTCGACCCATGCAAACTCTCCTAACATCCACAACTAAGGAACCAGTTGAAAAAAGTAAGCTGGTAAGTTGCGTATGTTTGCAACTACTAGACAAATAGGGCGAGGCTAAAACTTGATGTTAGAGAGCCATAGCCTCTACTCATCTCATGCAAGAAGAAGAAACTAAAGCCCTAGTAACTGCTCTTGTGTGCAAGCAGGGATGTACAAATATGTCATTATCATCTTAGAGAGTCATAGCTAGAGAAGGACGCTTATTGCTCTTGGTAGTAGAGGCGAGGTGAAAGAAAGAGGTGATTAACTGAGTGGTAGACAACCTCTCCTATAATACGTGATGTCGAAGAGTGATAGATTCCCAAAGGTACAAATCTAGGCATCTTTGGTCACGATAGCAAAAAAGGATTTGTTAGAATCTTTCTGTAAGCCATGGTACCTTCTTCGAATTTCAAATTAAATAAAACTTCCAAAAATGAAGTGCTCTTTAGTCTTCCCTTCCTAGAGAGACAAAAGATGACATACTCTATCCTCTTGAAGAATATGGTGGTCTGTCTTGATTTACAACCGATGTGAGTAGATTCTAAGCTGACCAAAAGGGATCACAAGGTCATGTATTCAATGTCTTTAGATATAATTAGGGAGAGCAATAATGCCATCCTCTATCCTCAAGAAATGCTTAATGTAGAAGGCTATCCTTGGACAAGAGGTTGAGGCAAAGCAATCCAAGTGATTTGAATATATTGCTATGTATCATTCTTGACTACATGGTGAATTACCTTCTTATTTGGAAGAAGGCAAGGAGGAGCATTCAAGGAGTATCTGAGTTGAGGTAGTTGATCTATAGAGATGCCAATTATTGAGGAAGGAAAGTAGCCTATAATACCAACTGAGGTGCTTTGAGAGGAAACCCATTCAGAGGAGGAAAGTGCTAAGTATGGATATCTTTTTGGTTGTAAAGTGTGGTTACCCATGTAGCTACGGTGATGAAGATTAAAAGGTAATTTTGAACATGCTCTCAAGGAGAATAATATGAGCCTCAACTTGGAGAACACATCGTGGAATTGTTCTTTTATATTGGGTAAATCATTGGAGTAAAATAGTTTGGACCCTTTCAACATGATCCCAATCAGCATGTCCTAGACTCTGCCCCCCCATCTCAAAACCATAAAGGACTATGGGTTTATTAATGCTGTCAAAAACACACATCCTTATAGGTATGTTTTGGAAGTGTAGTTGAAGAAATTGGCTCTCTAGGGCTAATAGGGATTCATATCCCTTGCAAAGTCATCACTGTGAGGCTAGCCAAAGATTAAGAGGAGGACTAGCATACTGAACCCTCAAGATAGGTGTAAGTAGTGATGATCTCAGGTGTTCTACCATTATAGAAGAATTAGAACTTGGAGAGGGTACTATTTGATGTGTTGAAAATGATTACTTTAGTCTTGCTGAGGTTGACTGTCATCTGTCTCAAGCTGCAAAAGCGAGAAAGAGCATCCAATTGTCTTTCGAGGCCCTTAAGAGTATGAGCAAGAAGAACTACATCATCTGCAAAAAGCCCTAAAGCTATCAAGACATGGTAAAAGACATCCATCATCAACATGTGTTATGCCAAATAAAGTCCTCAAGCTTGCCAATGTAGATCCCAAAGAGTGTGAGTGAAAGAGGACACCCTTGTTGGACGCCAATTGTGCTTTGGACATCATTAGTGAGTTTGGAGGCTATCTAAAAATGACCTACAACACCCTTATAAAGTCTTTTGATTGTAGTAATAAAGAGCTTTGATATGCCAATGTGTTGTAGCTTCTGAAATATAAGATGCCTAGGAATAGTGTTGAAGGCCTTCCTAAAGTAGAAAAAGCAACAAAATATTTTGGAAGACCGTTGACAAGCCTCCTCCATAATAGCTTGTAGAGTAAAAATATGGGTGATAGTTTGATGATCACCTCTAGAACCAGTCTGCCTTCTAGATCTATGTTTGCCTTGCTCTAGCTATTTTGAAAGTTTAATGTTTAAAATTGTGGCATAAAGATTAGCAAATGTGTGCTCAATCATGGTAGTTTTGTAGTTATTTGTATAAGAATAATCGCCAGATTTGTGGATGGGGTAGATAATGTGATGTGTCCATGAAGACGGAAAGGCAAAGCAAACAACCACATTGAATAAGCACTAGCTTCAGTGCCATATTTCAAGAACACAGCCTGAAATGGGATAAGCACTACTTTAGTGCCATATTTTAAGAACTCAGTCTGAAATCCCTCAAAATCAGCAGCCTTGCCAATGCATAATCTTTGTATAGCTCTTTTGATATCCCTTGAAGAAAAGAGGTTACATGATGTGGGGGTTGAAGAGATATGTATGGAGGGTTTCCTTGGTATATCATAAAAGGTACTAGCATGGGAGACCCAAGTCTGGAAATCAATGCTCGTGTGAGGGGAATGTCAAGGAAGGAGAGTGCACCAGAAGGTTTTTGGACAGTGATGAATGACATCAAGGACCTCACCATGCCTAGCAGCAAAAAACTAACATTTCTTATGTTGAATGAGGAATTTGATTGCCCTTCTTGTGGAGGATACAACAAAAGGCTTATGGGTGAGAGCAAAGTGGAGCTTTTGATGCATATACTTAGATTCTTCATCATACCAACGTTTCATGGGGCAAGAACCAAGGCGACAAACTAATCTTGGATGGGGAAAAGTATGGGGAAAGGAGTCAAGGCCGTATCTCATAAGGTGTGAGACAAGATTTCATATTTGGTTGCTGCCATAGAATTAAGAAATAATAATCAAACATCGACTAGGAGAGATGAGCAGCATAATCATCAACATACTAAGGGTCACAATCAATAGCGGGATGGTAGGTAAGACTAAGCAAGGGAGAGAGAAGATTGAGCTGGAGCAAAGAGAAAAGACAAGGAGAAAGTTAGTAGTGCATAATCGACCAAAAGTAGTGCATAATCGGCCAAGAGTAGTGCATAATCAGCCAAGAGAAGCTGACTAGAGGCTTGAAAGTTATGGATATTAGAAAGCAAGGCCCCATTGGAAAAGATGTATTCAACCATGCTCGCACCTCCTTCATGTGGCAAACAAGTAAACCTGTAGGAGTTTGGAAATCGAGGAATCCCATTAAGTGCAATAGGCCATGTGATTCACATAACTGAAGCAAATGCTTCTTGCAAGTAGTAACAAGATGTTTCTCATTTGTAGAGGTTCTATCAAATGCAAGATTTACAAGGTCGAGTTAGAAAAGGTACTTGGTGGGTCCCAATGCGGGCATTAAAATCACCCAAGAGAATGATGTCACCTAAAGACAATACGTAAAAATCCTTGAATAAATATCCAAAAACGCGTTAGAATGGATGACAAAGGATGAGGATGCTAGATGAAAGTAGCAAACAACTATAAGGATGTCTTTGAGAGGGGGTGGCCATGTTGAATCTGAAACCATATACATCTGGAGTACTCATTTGACATGACCAAAGACACTTGCTGGCAGAGGCAATCTCAAGCGAGGCAAGCCAAACCACCCGAACTACCAGAACCACCTTTCTAGTGTAGAAACCAAATAGCAATTGTTGATAGGAGGGAGAGCCCCTTGAGGGCTCTTATGAGTTTCTGTGATGAAAACAAGGCCATGTGAAGAAATAACATCCCGGAAACTTGGAGAAGACGATATTTCCCCATTACAATTCCAACAGGTGATGTAGAGGCCACCACTATCTACTGGGCTTGAGGACACCTTCATTTTGTAGGGCAGGGATGGGCCACCTTGGGGAGAGGAACCATGAATTGTTACTATGCAGATTTGGATTAATGCCCACTTGTTAACTTTGCGAGCAGCTCTCGCCTTTGCACATGATTTCTGCAGTTTCCCCATCTGAAGATGCAAGAGATATTCGTTTGAATATATTTTGCTGGAAAGATTAAAGATTTTCCACTAAAGCCCTCAAATTTTCCTCATGAGATCAAAATGTGATAAGAAGAGTACTGTCTACGGTTACCCAAGCCCGATCAAGGGTAATATCCTTGAGATCCAATGTGTTTGCAGGAAATCATGTCTTGCCTTTAAAGGATCAATAAGCTCCGGAAGACCTTGAACCTGAAGCTTGTCAAAGGTTGAGTCATTTGGTTTGACGTGCCCTCTCCCCATCCAATTTTAATTGAATCGCTAATTCCAAAGTGAGAGGAGTCTTTTTACCCTTTGACCACTTGAATCCATGAGGTATGTTCTCCAACTTGCTTTTGGAGTGATTGCTGCAGGGCATTTGTTTCAGTTTTTAAGGCTTTCCTGTTGGCTGAGAATCTTTGCGTGCTTGCATTGAAAATTGAGAACAACCTCACAAAGACGAAGAAGATTTTTGGTAGAGGTGTTGGTGAGGTATGTTCCCTTTGTTCCATTTTTGCAATTTCTTCATCTTTCATCTAGATTTGGCTTTGTAGAGTAACATTGGTGCTGTCCTTAACACAAAGCTGTTTATGGGTGTGTGAAAACTGCCTTTGAAGATCTATCCCATCATGCTTCACCATTGCTACCCATGTGGCAAGGCGGTTGTATTTGTGTTGTGAATTAGCATGGTTTGAAAAGAGGTTGGACTTACCATCTTCCCAGCCATGCAACCAAGGAAGGCAAAGGCGTGTAGTTAGATCTGGTCTGAGTTGTATTCACAAATGGATTAGACACAAAGTCATTGGAAAAAACAGAACATAATAATTTTTGTAAGCTTGACCATAAGTTCAAGCCCAATGTGTTTGAGAGAATTTTTTAGGAGAGAATGGGTGCCCCTTGAAAATCAACCTGGGATGTCACAGACTAGGTGGATATTAGACAAGGAGGATAAGATGAGGCAAGCCAGGAAAAGAAAGTTTAAAAAAAGGATGAGAAGGAATGACTCAGACAAGTATTTTTTTGGTTGTGGGGGGGGGGAGGGGGGAGAACAAAAGACGCATACTCGGATGTAAATGTTCTGGACAAAGATGCTCAGATGTGAGTGAGGACGCTTGGACACAGATGTTGATGAGGATTCTCAAATGTAGACATGCATAGATGAGGATGCTGTGAAGGGAAAAACCTTAACTGCAAAAAATAGAGGCATTCAGTCTGTCAACATCGAAGGCTTCTGTTCAAACCACACAACCATTTGCAGGATCTAGGTGTCACTATGAGGGCAAATGCCAGAAGTGTTTATGAGGCTTATGCTATTTGAATTCCATTCAAAGAAATAATGTTCAAAGCTGTTCAAGGAAAGGGGGTGAGTTGCAGTGAATGAATAATGAGTTAGAGGGACAGCTGTCGAGCCAAAAAAAAAAATCTTCAGAACCTGTTTTAATGCCGAGAGAGAGAATACCCATCTAGAAAATTTGCAGGCTTTTGCAAAGAACAAAGGAAATAGGTCCAGGCATTGCAGGACTCACACCATACAGATCCTCTTCGAAGAAGTTAGTCTTAAGGGAACAAAACTCAACGCAGGAAATCTTACCTAGTCCACATGGAAAAACCATGAAATTTCCAATAATTTTTGGCATGAAATATTTCATGAGAAAAGACCCCTAAAATATCCTAGGGTTATGTAGAAACGTGATCCCTCCAAAGTAGTTTGCAACAAATATTGGGACAAGATAGAAGAGGGGGAGGATATGGGGAGGGGACATTCAAAGACATTCAGGATTGTCCCTGGCAAAAGTCTTTAGACATTTATGGCGAGATGTTTAGACGTTCATGGTGGGAGTGTTCAGACATTCACAAAGGGCAGGTGAAGATATTAATTAGACAAAATTATGGTAAGGGAAAGCAGTGGGAAGCGAGGACCTTCACACATAAACAAAGGATCCAACTTAAGATGCTAGCGGACACCCTTAAAGGATGTCAGGACCTTCATGTGGAGTCAGGGGCCAAACTTGTCTCAATGCATGCATACTCCATGTAACCATTTTACTGGCAAATTGAGGGAAGAGGTTGAAGGATGTCTAACTAGTGTATATGAACGACATTATTTTTGTTGAAGTGTGGGAGTCATCTCCATACCATTCAGGGCCTTTGCATTATTAATATGGTGCATAAGCACAGAAATTCTCTACAGGCACATGGTTTACAACTTTACACGAATGTATACTGTTCTGAAAAAAATATAAATAACACAAAAATGTTTTGATGTTTTGTGGAAAAATCTCCTTTGCGTGTGTTCAAGATCCCACAATATTGTTTATAGTGAATTAAATTTCTGTATAGTGGACTACGGCTGGGAATAGATGTGCTCAGAGCAATTATCTGCAAGAACATTCTGTCTCATTTGTTTAGTAAGCATCTAAGCTTTAAGAATGTAACTCATTCTTTTGCCATATTAATGCTTTTCTTTTTCAAATATCAAGCAAGGAAAATAATTGTGCATGCATGTAATCATAACAGTACTTTATGGAGGGGGAAAAAAGAAAAGAAAAGTGTACATGTACTACTTTGCATTTGCTTGTTGCGAGATTTTATGTGTGCTTTTGTTCTTGCTGTCTCCTTGATGCTGTTCGCCTATTTTATTTTGAAAAATTGTGAAGGTATTATTTCGACAAAATCTAGTAATTCATATATAGGTTTGCAATTTTTTCCTTGCTTTCAGGTTTGCAAATTCAGCGGGATTCTGCTCCCATGATGAGTAAGTAACTCTTTGCTGAGTGTTCTTCAATCTTTGTGTCAGATAGCACAGAATGATACTTCTAGTATTCCTCTAGAATTGGTATGCTGGTATGTGTGTATATTCAGTTTGTCCTCTTTTAACCCCTTTGTAAACTGATTGTTTTTAATCGGTGTTTGGTTCTTGAGCACAAATGCGCAATTAGTTGATTGACACATAATTATGGTGATTTCTACTGCCTTCTAACTTCTAAGATCAATAAAGTCTATTGTACTTGCAAACCAAGAAAACATTTGCATGTTAATATTTTGCTTCTGTATTTGACCATGCTGAAAATAAAACCATCAAGGTCCTTTTGATTCTCATAGATCAAAGATTAGTAAGATTTTGAAAATGTGTAAAGTTATTACTTATCTTGATTCAGATCTTGTTGAAAAATCCTAACATTAGTAATATGGTTCAGGCCAAGAGGCTCAAGGGTTTACCTAATCCCTTAGTTTGAAATAATTGAATTTTTCCATTATTCATGATGATGGCAAAATCCACACAATTCTTCTCTTCTCCTACCGCAATTATGGGTCAATATATGCCAAGGGATAGAGAGGAACATACATAGGACCCCGCATACATGCATGTAATTTGTTAGTTTTAACCAAATTTGGTACAACCGCACTCAAAACACTTATGACAATATAGCTGGAAATTGGAATTCTGAAGATGAAATCCTACATGCACACAATAAGATGTACAAATCTGAATTTACAGATGAGTCTTCTTCCTTTAACCATGCTAACTGTCTCAGATTCTTGACATAATGTATCTATAAACATAAACTGATTATCAGTTAGCTACTGTACTTGGTCTCCTAACTGGATCTTGTTATATCTCTTATGAGATAATGCCAAGTTTCCTAAGTGCCTAGACGAGGATTCCAACAAGGTCCTCATGTAGAAGGTAGGAAAATATTTTGCAATATACATTATAGATGGGCATTAATTCTGATATACTTTGTCTCTGAAAATTGTTTGTTTGTCTTTATATATATGCACTACTTCCAACTGTTGTCATTGTAGGGGTGTCAATACCAATGGCACACAGTAACAGCTAAGATAAAATATTAGGGTACTACATCTACCTGTGAGTAATGAATCACTTAGATTGGAAGGATCAAAGTTTTTTGATATCAGAAAAATTAGAGTCCCTTGATGAGAGCCTAGATGGAGCCAACATCCTATTGCAGAAGCAGCTGATGCATGCCATCTTCCATAGAGTCACATATCCAGATGGCTTGAATATAAGATCCAGGGCCTTTGAAGTATATTTAATTGAAATTTCGCCCAAGTGCACATAATCTCTAATGATTTCTTAGAGAACAGAATGAAGTCCCAATTATTTGATTTTTGACTTCTCTACAGCTGGTTTTTCTTTTTACTTTATACAAGGGACTTACATTCTTTGTCATCCGATGATATGTAGGACATGACTACCTTCAAGGATTTGGTGCTAAGCTATAAACTGTTCGGGAAAAGTAGTCTGAGGTTGGCTCCTAGAGGACATGTGCGTGAAATCATATTCGGCCATGGTAGTGGTAGTAGAGACTCGAGAGTGAATACTGACTGGACATAAGTTAGAATATCAAGTTGTATAGTCAAGGGATACTCTATAACAAAGTGTATAGTGGTGTGATGAGAATCTGAAGGTCCATGGGAGGGAGTGGATGAGGGCTTTGCAGAAGGTAAAAATTCAAGGTAAGGGCTTTCATAATGAATGGGGAAATATGGTCGGACACATGAAACTCTGAACACTTGGGATCAAAGACCGTCTGGCTAAGACATCGTTGACACCCTACAACACTTGCCCTACCACTGTGTGGAAAACAAGTAAACCCATCCAAACTTGGGAAACATTTCCTTATGAAATATATATGGTGATCATGAGACTTCCCAAGTTAGGTTGTGTGCAAGTTGGCTTTATCTGCTAGAAGTTCTTTGTAGGCCAAATTCATCGCTGTCAAGTTCATGATAACATAGCTTATCATCAACCAGATCATGTGTCCACATTTGACGGTTCCTAGTGTGGGCATTGAAGCAACCTAGGAGGATGACATCATCCAGAGAGGCATAGGTTGAGATTTTTAAGGTAAAAGTCAATATATTTGTTGCTATTGTTGGGTAACACATTGGACTATTAGGCATGAGGGAAAGAACAAACAATTGCACACAAATCATGTGTCAAAGGTGGGCCCTTTGGACTCATAGCCACAGTTATGTGGAGTGTATGTTAGAGGCCAGCAAGTGGCAACAATAACATGTGTCAAAGACAATCTGTGATGAGGCAGACCAAATCCGTTCTCCACTAGATCTGTGCAGTTTCATTCCTAAATGCAGAGATTCAAAATAGCCAATGTCCTAGGGAAGGGTCTGTTTTAAGCTCTAGTGGGTGTGAGTGAGAAAGATGAGATCTGTGCATGAGGGAAAGAACAAACAATTGCATACAAATCATGTGTCAAAGGTGGGCCCTTTGGACTCATAGCCACAGTTATGTGGAGTGTATGTAAGAGGCCAGCAAGTGGCAACAATAACATGTGTCGAAGACAATCTGTGATGAAGCAGACCAAATCCGTTCTCCACTAGATCTGTGCAGTCTCATTCCTAAATGCAGAGATTCAAATAGCCAATGTCCTAGGGAAGGGTCTGTTTTAAGCTCTAGTGGGTGTGAGTGAGAAAGATGAGATCTGTGCATGAGGGAAAGAACAAACAATTGCATACAAATCATGTGTCAAAGGTGGGCCCTTTGGACTCATAGCCACAGTTATGTGGAATGTATGTTAGAGGCCAGCAAGTGGCAACAATAACATGTGTCAAAGACAATCTGTGATGAGGCAGACCAAATCCGTACTCCACTAGATCTGTGTAGTCTCGTTCCTAAATGCAGAGATTCAAATAGCCAATGTCCTAGGGAAGGGTCTGTTTTAAGCTCTAGTGGGTGTGAGTGAGAAAGATGAGATCTGTGCATGAGGGAAAGAACAAACAATTGCATACAAATCATGTGTCAAAGGTGGGCCCTTTGGACTCATAGCCACAGTTATGTGGAGTGTATGTAAGAGGCCAGCAAGTGGCAACAATAACATGTGTCGAAGACAATCTGTGATGAAGCAGACCAAATCCGTTCTCCACTAGATCTGTGCAGTCTCATTCCTAAATGCAGAGATTCAAATAGCCAATGTCC
The DNA here is from genome assembly GCA_028583015.1 of Wollemia nobilis. NCBI lineage: Eukaryota > Viridiplantae > Streptophyta > Pinopsida > Araucariales > Araucariaceae > Wollemia > Wollemia nobilis. The sequence continues at coordinate 14,513,791 of JAQPPZ010002587.1, read as the reverse complement.
TAGGGAAGGGTCTGTTTTAAGCTCTAGTGGGTGTGAGTGAGAAAGATGAGATCTGTGCATGAGGGAAAGAACAAACAATTGCATACAAATCATGTGTCAAAGGTGGGCCCTTTGGACTCATAGCCACAGTTATGTGGAGTGTATGTTAGAGGCCAGCAAGTGGCAACAATAACATGTGTCAAAGACAATCTGTGATGAGGCAGACCAAATCCGTACTCCACTAGATCTGTGTAGTCTCGTTCCTAAATGCAGAGATTCAAATAGCCAATGTCCTAGGGAAGGGTCTGTTTTAAGCTCTAGTGGGTGTGAGTGAGAAAGATGAGATCTGAGAAGAAGTTACTTTGTGAAAGGTGCACGGGGATGACCATACTACACCATTGCAGTTCCAACAAGTGACGGACATGCCTCTATTACTCATTGAGACCTGAAAGTGCCATCATTTAGTCATTAAGTAATGGAACCATACAGTGGGAGAAGAGTAAAAAATAACCATCCTGCAGTTACGAATTATGGGCCATTTATTCTCTCTCCTGGCAGCCACAATTTGAGCACAGGCTGTTTGAAATTCCTTCATTTGGAATTGTCTGAGGTCTGCATCTAAGTAGACCTCACTGGGAAAAGAGAAGAACTTCATCTTGGTCCTCATGTCACATAAATGTTTCTTTGAGAGTTGAAACGTTTTAAGGGTTTTGAGTTTACAGCTTTACATCAAAACCTTTAGTTCTGAGAGTTCTGGTGAGGACTTTGTTATATACGAGTTCCTGTTGGTTGTCTGATAGGTAGGCAGTGTTTAATTCGTATCATAGCTGTTACTTATATTCCTGTAACCGGCAAAGTAAGGAATATCACTTTTCCATTATTAATCTTAAATTTTTTATGTAATGCTTAGTTTTATAATCTTGCTCAAGATATATCAGAATGTTTGCTAAACTGTGTAGCCACTAGTCTGGAAATGGGTTGTGTTTCTAATGATTTAAGCTAAGCTTTTCCCAAATTCTAGCAATAGCATGGCTCAGTTTCTGCAATTTGGCACAATATATTGTGATTTGAATAGAAACTCTCTTTCTGTTAAGAAAATAATTTGATGTGTTATGTTTTTGGAGAATTAGTTATGTTCTTTGCGCCTTAATTAGTTTTCAACCATTATGTAAATGGTTTCATTGGGGTTGACTGATGCAGCTTCATAATTTGCTTTCTTATGGGTGGCAGCTCCACATTGGATGAAATGGTGGCCAAGGGGCCCTTCAAAAAATGTTGCTTCCTTACTCAACATGTAGGCTGTTTACTTATATCCCCATCTCACCTTCCCCTGGTACTGAAGATAAGAAAGCATTCAATTTGATGTCCACCACACTAAATGAGACATTAATATTTTTGAGGACTTTTATTATTATTTTCTTAATATTCACAATTAGTTTGCTGTAACATATTGCCTAATGACCAACTTTGGTTATAATGTATATCTTCAACTATAAGATAGCAAGGAGTCATATTGTTTTGAAATTTTATTTCCTCCAATGGATTTCAATTGTTCCTGAAATCATCATTAAAAAGAAACCTAGGGTTTGTACAAGAGAACAGTAAAAAGTTACAAACAATATGTAAACTGAATACTTTCACAGGCTCTTGAATATAGTCTGGACTTAGGAGATCATTTATCTTAATGCAATCACTCCTTGTTATCCATAATTGGATGTACAGATCTAAAATTTGTAATCTCGTGTTATCCATAATTGGACGTACAGGTCTAAATCTGTTGTTCATGCTAATAAACAACTTTTAAGGTCTTTGTTTAGGTGGAAGAATGGTTCATGATCTTCTGCTTTCTTGTGCTTTTTAAGGTTCCTATTTTTTGCGCATTTTGGCAATAATGAAACTTGGAATTGAGCAGAGGTCTGTAAAGCCTCTGCAATAATGCTGACTTGTAAGGGGGGACTTTCTGGAAACTTATATTGGTGAAAGATAGTAAAAAACCATCAAAGGTAGGCATGGGTTCCTAGAATTGGTTTAACGTTTTCTCCAAAGATGAAAATACAGATATGTACAAGTGCTCGACTGCAATGAACAAATTGTTTAGTGTGGTGTCATACAAATTTATACAGCGATCTTAGGTTCGTGCAAATTAGCGAACTTCTGGTTTCCAATTGGATGGATCTATTGTCACTTAGAAGCTGCACAAGGCATTTGACATGTTTGCCCATTGTTAACCTGCATTAACTACCTGTTAAAGTTTGAATATTCTTTAAAATTTTAATTGGGCTTAATAGTTGGTTGTTATACCTGCAGGCTTTAAGTGAATTTGTGATTCTGAGGCCTTTCTTATTGAGTCGAAAACAGTGTTACTGGTATCATATGCCTTTCCTTGTTCTCTTTTACTATTAAGCCTGGTTAAACAAATTGACACTTCTAGGATTTTACAGCCTGTGCTACTTCAAACTCAAACAGTCAAAGACTTCTAACCTTCTTTAGTAGCTTATGTTCTTGAATAGCATCATTTCTATATGTTCTCTTATGCAAACTGGCACTGTGCATGATTTTAATCATCTTACTTTCATTGTTCTATGATTAACTTTGGCTGTGGTGTTTGAGCATAATAAGTTGGATTAGTTAACCTCTGTTCCCTGTCCAAAATTTCCCTCCCCCCCAATTCTAAAACCGATGCTGTCCTTATTGGGATTTGAACTAGTCTAAGCATTCAGTTGAGTTGTTTTTAAATTCACATTTGGGTAGTTTGATTGATTTCTTTTTGAGGCTCATATGTGTGGTGTGTTATAAAATTGTGGACTCTTTAAACTTGTGAAAGGGATGCTTATAGCACATTGATGTCAAATGTAGCAATTGAGGGTGAATTGGAGAGAGCTATATTCAAAGCAGGAGGAATGCTTGAAAGTAACTATGGAGATCTACACAAAATAGGATGGAGAAGGAGCAGCCGAACGGACAAGGGGGTAAGAATTTGTTGTTAATGAGAATTTCAGCTTTTTGTTTAAACAAACCTTGTATGGCACAAGGAATGAGTAGAAAACTTTTTTATTGATTAAGCGAATACTAAAATAACATCTTCATAATGTCATAACTTTCCCTCCCATTTCTTAGCTATATACCATTTCATAGTTGTCACTAATTATGGGTCTGAATCTGATCCAACGTTCAACATTGACTGGTTATCATTGAATAGTTTTCATCTCTGGTTCTGACTATTCAAAAATTTAGAAGACTGTTATCTATGATCCAATTTCTTTCTTCAAATTAGGATGCCCACATGACAAGTGCAGGTGTTAGTTTGCTTTTTGTTTTTTTCAATATGTTCTTCTATTCTAAGTTGTGCATGCATTATGAAAAGAAATTCTTGCTGGTATTGGGCATTTTATGTGGAACTGTACCATTACCAAGAGTTGATGGCAGACATGCAAATGATTTGATAATTTTCTTCTTTCTGTTTGCTATCTTCTAGTTTTGATGGTAGCTATTTCATAGCTTCACTGATTGGTTTTAATTCTTTCATTAGTTTCTTCATTAACTGTCAATTGGCTACTTTTTTATGTATAGTTGATCAGACATTTTGTTACAGCATTTGCAAAACATGTATTAGTGGTTGATTTTTGAGGACCTATGGATTCTCTTACATTAATTTTGTTCTGATTGGCATTCTATTTGATATTTACTTTATGAATGGTGGCTCTTGTGCATAGTGCTTATTAATACCATTCTAATGACATAATCACCTTGTTGGGGAAGGCTTGAACGTTTTTGTTTTTATTTTCTTTAGAGAAATAATAGAGAAAGAGGAACAATATGCCTCTGTATTGGATATCCTGGACAAAAACACAAGGTGGATGTCACAAATTTGAGGCAGTTAAGAGAGGAGATACTACTCATTGCTTTTCCTAGTGTAACATTTTACTAAATTTTAGCATTGATATTATTTTTGTTTGTTTAACTGCAACACTTAGCATATGCGTTGGCATCAGGTACATTCCCTAGCTACTGTAATAGCACTAAAGATGGAGGTTCCTGACGGTGCATGGGAAGAAGACCCTGATGGTATAGCTCTTGCAGAGGTTATCAACAAATATCTACCATACAATATCCGAGTTTTCAGCATTTTGCCAATAAACAAGTATGATAATATTTCCTTCATTTATGATCAAGCTTAGTGGAATGACTTAGACATATATTGAAAAATAACACTTTGATTCAAAGATGTTTGGTTCTGGTGTTTGTAGAATATTACTAACAGTTAGTACAAATTCAAGTGTAAAGAAGTATATGCAAATCCTATTGTATGCTAGCCTTGTGAACTATAATAGCTGGTTATACAGTCTATGTAAATTATCAACAGTGACTTGTTTAAGTTATGCTAATAAGTAACCATCTATGTATGTACATAATTTTAGGAATTGCTGCATTATAGATACAATATTTTTTTTTGGTTAAAGAAAGGATTTACCCAAACATACAGCCCGCATGGTAGTGTTCAACATATATTTTCTTATTATTTTTCATAATATCATTGTGGTGTTGTTTTTCTGGGAATTAGTTCAGCAATTATAGTGTCACTTCCTATGAGCATATTTTTACAGTATTGCCTTGGGTAGTAGCATTTCTCGATGGAAGCATGTCTAGGCCATACTTGTTGAGCCATTTTTTTGTCTGATTTTAGCCATTGTAGTCTTTGATTAACATCTGATTGAGGAGTCAGTAGTTATGTATGATATCCCTATGAATAATCACAAAGTCCAAAGACCATATAGTTGATCAATGACTATCTTCGTGGAGGTGCTACATATCATAGTTGAGAAAATCTGCAAAAAATCCCGATTTTGCCGATTTTTTCCCGATTCACAGGCTAGCCGATTTTCTCCTGATCTTGCCGATTTTTTCCCGAAAAATTCTGATATGCATGAAAAAAGCTTTTTTTCAATGAAAATTTGCATTTTCTTCGGTTTTTTCAATAAAAAATGCCGATTTTTTGCCGATTTTTTCCCTGATTTTTTGCCGATTCCGATTCTTTGCCGATTTTTAAACCAGCTGATTTACTACCCGATTCCGATTTTCTCAACTATGCTACATATAGTATATCCCAATGAATAATCACAAAGTCCAAAGACCCTATAGTTGATCAATGACTATCTTCATGGAGGTGCTACATATAGTAAATCCCAATGAATAATCACAAAGTCCAAAGACCATATAGTTGATCAATGACTATCTTCATGGAGGTGCTACATATAGTAAATGAGAACTTGTGGTATTGAAATTCATAAATGTGTCTGAAGATATAGTTTATGTGATTTGTTTGGGGTTTAATTTTAGAGGGAAAAAGTAATATGATGTTCTGATCCTGATATATATATATATTTGCTGTAGGGGCTTTGATGCAAGAACAGATTGCACTAGTCGAAAATATGTGTACCTTCTTCCAGCTGAAGTTATAGGCATTGAAAATAACTGTACCCCATACGAAATAGAGTGCCATGTCAGAGAATTCAGAGACATACTGCAGATGTTTGAGGTAGCCACAATTTCAGTACTTTAGATGATTGGTTCATTTGAAGACTTGGTTATTGTTGCAAGTAGTTGATAGATTAGTCGACTACCATGTTTTAAATATAAGATTGTATGATTTTTCCGTCCTTCACTCATTGCTGTCAATTGTTTAGAAGCTTATATTATTCAATTGTTGTTCACTCCTTGCTTTTCCTAGCGAGGAGGAAACAGTTCTGACCCTACAAAATTTGTAATATATCATATCTATATATATATGTATGTATGTATGTATATTTTGGAGAGCTATTTTTAAGTTTTGAAGGAGCTTTGTTTGATGAGAAAAAGTACCAGTGGCCTGCATTAGCAGACATAATGTGCACCAAGGGTCAAGCCTTCCAAAGGGTTAGTTTCCATGAAGTGTTGAACTGATATTCAGCATACAAGCCAAAACAGTGGATGTCTTGTTAGGAATTTAACCTTTATTTGGGCTAATTATCTCTCATTTTTTTTTTCCCCGACTGGTAAATTCCCCCATTGGTCGGGATAATATTTGGCTTAGTTGCCTCTTCCAACAAATTTTCCCAGGTTTTGCACTTGGCCATGTTCGTGAGTGTACATCACACCCAACCTTGGATGGGGTAGTCGATATGCTACCCATAATATTTCAGCAATTCAATGCATATGTTGCTTGGAGAGTTTTGTGTCTTTGCGTTGGGAGCCCTTGCTTGTAATTAGTTGAGCTTATCTCATTTGAGGTTATTATCATATGTTCTAAGGTTTATCTTGGAATATTCAACAGAAATGAAATGAAATGAAACATTATTAATGTCCGCGGTGGGCCAAAATAAGACCCAAGGGACTATAAGAAGTACAATAATGATTTCCAGCTAGCAGGCTAAAAAGCCCAACAATGAAAAGAACTAAGAAAAATACAGGCCCAAACTGCCGAACTCGTTTCGGCCATATCTCACTCATCCGGACTCGGATTGAGCTGAAATTTTGAGGGTAGATGCCTGAAAAACCCTAGAACGTCTCCACCAATTTTCATATCATTTGGAGCAACACAGATCCTAGCGCATCCCTATGTGTGAACGAGATATTTGGCAAGCGGCTATGCGAGGGTTTCATCCGGGTTGAGTGCAAGCAGCTCCAGAGGTTGGTTTTTAGGGCCTTCGGGCCCTAGCGGCCAATATTTTTGTGGTTTATGCTCAATATTTTAGCAGGAAATGTTGCAGGGGATCCAAGATGGGTTAGAAATTTGTCTTTCAACAGATCATACCGTGAACTTGAGTGACAACGGCTTCCAATTTGCTGCACAAAAGAAAAGTGAAAACCATACCTTTCCACGGCGTCTAGGGCAAGGATTAAAGAGATCACGAAACAAGTTTCAAGCAGTTGATCAAAAAATGGCTCATATCTCAAGTGAATCTGGTGCTAAGGTGCACCCACAAAATAATTCTACCGTGAAAACCCCTGTCAAGGGTAAGAATTTCGAAGACTCAGTCCCAAAAATGAATTTTAGGGATGCCCTTCGTGGTGGACAGCCTCAGCCCAATGCTAATATCAATCTTAGGGCTTCCCATAAACCTCTAAGAATGCCTAAGATTGATCCCAGGAAAACGGAGTCAGGATGTCTTAAAGCAATCGATGGAACTCCTATTGTTAAGCTTGATATGGGTAACATTCAGACTGGCATTGAAGATTTGGAAAAAAGAGGACTAATTTGTCGGTTCGTGGGTTTTCGTCCGAGTCTATCTCGCTTTCAAAGTCCGGGCTGCAAAAAGCTGGAAAACTAAAGGTGAGTTACAAATCTCTATTTATCCAAATGGTTATTTTCTTGTTTTATTTGCTAATAATGAAGATAGAGAGAAAACTTTTCAAGGGGGTCCTTGGTTTTTTGGAAGGGCAGGGCTTTTCATGAAGCCCTGGCATACTAAATTTAAAGCCGAAGAAGAGATGCCTTCTATAGCTCCCGTGTGGGTTAGACTCTTTGGCCTCCCTATTGAATTTTGGAATCCTACTGTTTTTTCTTCAATTGGAAACTCTTTAGGAACTTTTATGATGACTCGCTGATTGTACTCAAAATTTTGAACATATTATTTATGCTCGGATTTGTGTTTTAATGGATTTTGACAAACCCCTACCTAAAAAGATCACATTACAATTTGGGGAAGACACTTGGGAGCAAGTAGTGGACTATGAGAACATTCCTTTTCGTTGTAGAATTTGCCATGAATATGGTCATTTGGCCAGTGCTTGCCCAAATAAAATTCCCGATCAAAAGAAAGAAGATATAAACTCAACAGGTTTCCAAATACCTAAGAAGAAGAACACTCAGAAAAACCAGTTATGAAGGATCAATCAAAGTCATCTGCTAATATGTTTGAAATCCTTTCCACAAATGATGTCCCAAGTGAGGAAGAGGAAATAATGGAAACTGAAATCTTAGAAACACAATTTAAATATGAAGGGAAGAACTCAGAGACAAACCAACAAATCAAAGGTTTTCAACAGAAAAAAAAGGAGAAAATTTACACAAGAAAAACAATCTTTCAAATGTCAAAACTTCAAATAATGCAGGTCCCAATATAGACTCCGTTGAACCATCTAGTAAAATTTTGGCCGTGTACGAGCATTCTTCAAGGTTAGAAGCCATCTCGGATTCAATTGGAATAAGTCAAGAAACAGGGAAAAAAATTGAAGATGGATTCTAATCAAAAAGTAGGTCGCAAGACCAATCAATATCATATGGTAAAAGAAGGTGAAAAGCTTGTAGAGGAAGGTAAGATTAATGCCCTTCCCAACTTTTTTAGCCCTGGTATTAATGAAGATCATCACTTGGAATATTAGAGGACTCAAAGGGAGTCTTTCAAAACAAAATGAAATTAGAAGAATGATTCAGATAAATCATCCACATCTTGTTTTCCTTCAAGAAACAAAGATGTCAATGGAGGATATGGACTCAATTGCCAATAAAATTTGGCCAGCTGGACCCAAGGGACTTCGGGTGGCATTGCTTGTCTTTGGGACCCAAAAGAGGTAGTTATTCACCATATGGTTGGCAGTTGGGGTTTGTTGGCTATAGCTATTCAAAGTAGACATTCCAACCAGATTATGCTCTGCATTACTGTTTATGCTCCGACTTCTTTGGAGGAAAAAAGAAGACAAGTGGAAGGATATTACTCATATTATCTCTCATTTTCCTAAAGCTTGGATCTTGATCGGAGGAGATTTCAATACCATCCTCTCTCTGGATGAGAAAAGGGGGGAAATAGAAATTTGGACAAAAGCACCGACCTCATGAGCGAATATATTGCAAACCTCCATCTTATGGATATCCAACCATATAATGGCCTTATGACTTGGTCTAACAGAAGGCAAGGCTTAGCTTGTATAATGGAGAGATTGGATAGGTTTTTGCTCTCTGAAAATTTCTTAATCCATGGTCACATTCCTAAAGTGAAGACTCTTAATAATGCTGGTTCGGATCATTGGCCACTCATGGTGGAAATGTGGAAAACCAATGTGAGTTTCTCTCCTTTTCGTTTTCAATTAATGTGGCTTAGAGACATTTCCTTCAGACCTCGTGTGCAACAATGGTGGAAGGAAGGTAAACCTAGGCATGGGACTAAGATGTTCTGTTTTGCCAAAAGACTGCAATACATTAAATCCAAAATCAAGACTTGGAACTGGAAAGAGTTTGGGGATGTTCATAAAAAAAACATGAAGTTATTGCTCATCTTGAAAATTTGAATAAGAAAATCCGTTTAGATGGCCTCACAGAGAAGAGAAGTGCAGATGAAATTAAACTCACAACTCGGTTAGAGGAATGGGAAAAAAGAGAAGAAATCTTATGGAAGCAAAAATCTAGAATTCAATGGCTCAAAGAAGGAGATCGAAACACAAATTTCTTCCACAAATCTCTTCTAGCTCGAAGATCTCACAACTTTATTTCTTCCTTAAAATCAGATTCTGGAGATGTTGTTTATACTTGGGATGGCATGAACTCTATTGTTGTTGATTACTTTTCCAATCTTTTTGCTGCTACTCCTCTTGACTCAGCTTCACAACAAAATGTTCTTCAAGCAATCCCTTCTCTTATCACTTCTGAGGAGAACTCTATTTTGACTCGCTCCTCGTTACTATCAATGAGCTTCAACAAGTAGTTTTTAAAATGCAAAAAGGGAAAACCCCAGTGTCCCGATGGTTTTCCCATTGAGTTCTACCAAGAGTTCTGGGATATCCTTCATGTTGATTTATTAGAGGTGGTGGAAGAAGCCAGGAAAGCCAAAGAAATTTTGAAGGTTATCAATAAAACTTATATTACTCTTGTTCCAAAAGCTCAAGAGGTTGATCATATCTCAGCTTTTAGACCTATTGCTTTATGTAATGTTCTTCTCAAAATCATTACTAAAATCATGGCAGAAAGGTTGAAGCCTCTTTTGCATAAGATTATTTCCCCGAGCAAGGGGGTTATGTGGAAGGACGTCAAATAGTAGATGAGATAGTTCTTGCTCAGAAGCCATCCATTCCATGGATATGCAAAATTCTCCTTCCATGTTCATTCGGTTAGACTTATCCAAAGCTTATGACAGAGTGGATTGGCACTTCCTTATCAAAGTTTTGAGGCAATTTGGTTTCTCTAAGGATTGGATGGATTGGATTATGGGATGTATCTCTTCAGTTTCCTACTTAGTTCTTATCAATGGCAGGCCTTCTCGATCATTCCCAGCTTCCAGAGGTATTAGGCAAGGTGACCCGCTATCCCCTTATTTATTCATCATTCTTGCTGAATGCTTGGGTAGGACTATAACCAAAAAGAGGGAAAACAAAACCCTTGAGGGAGTTACCATTGCTCATGGAGCTAGACCTATCTCTCATCTTCAATTTGTGGATGACTCTACTCTTTTAGGTAAAGCTACAGCTAAGGAAGCTTCTAATATTAAGCAAATCATTAGCTGTTTTTCTAAGGCTATCGGGCAGTTGATCAATGAAGACAAATCTAAAGTTATTTTCTTTCACCGCTCTGCTAGACAGGAATCCATGGTCTTGGATAAATTAAGATATAAGAAGACCTCTCTTCCAATCACTTATTTAGGTATTCCCATAAATATTCAAAGGCAGAAAAATAAAGATTGGAATTGGTTGTTGGACAAAGTCAAGAAGAAAATTGGAAAGTGGACCAACAAGTGGCTTTCTTCTGGGGTAGAATCACCTTGGTAAAATCAGTCCTTCAAGCTATTCCTATTTATGTTTCTTCCGTTTTGAATATCCCAAAGGCTGTTCTTCGAGAATTGGATCAAATCAGTCATCGTTTCCTTTGGAGTGGTACTAAGGAGAAAAGAAAATGGGCCTTGGTGAAATGGGATACTTTATGTCTTCCTAAGAGTGAAGGGGGGTTAGGATTCCGGTCTTCTATTAATAACAACAAAGCTTTAGCTGCTAAATTATATTGGAGGATGTTGCATAACCCCAATGCTCTTTGGGCCAATAATCTCCGTGCTAAATATGCTGAGAACAAAAGTCCCGAAGACCTTGTTCGCTATCAACTTCCTACCAAAGGTTCTCCCATTTTAGCAGTTCTTAAGACTCGGTGAGGATTTGATAAAGAAAAAATTATTTTGGATCATTCATAATGGTCAACATGCAAATTTTTGGACAGATTCTTGGGATGGTCACAAGCCTTTGATAACTCGGCTTCCCGATTGGAGGCCTTGGATGGAGGAGCTTCACCGAGCTAATTGGATAAAGGTGGCTAATTACTCGTCGGTACCATACCGGTAATTCAAAGGTTGGTAGATATTGGATCCCTATTCAGGACTGGCCTATTCAAATCCCGTAAAGGCAAAGACAAGATATCCAAGGCATCCTTCATATGAGATCCCTCTCTTGGTCCCATGAAAAAGATTGTTTTGGATGGAACAACACTACTAAGGGTGAGTATTCAGTTGCTCAAGGTTATTTGACCTTATGCCATAATAATCCCAACCATTCTTTCGACATCTTTTCTCGATTGTGGGCTCAAAAGCTCGGCCTAAGGTGAGGTTCTTTAATTGGCTTTTATTGCATCGTAGGGTGCTTACTGGTGAGCAACTTATGAAGCGTGGTTTTCATGGCCCTTTTAGATGTGAAATGTGTGAAGAGAATGTAGAAAATCTCAACCATCTTTTTATTGAGTGTACTTTAGCCTCTGAGCTATGGAGGAGAATGGCCACTTTACTTGGCTTACAGTGGTCCAATTTTTTTACTTTTGAACAGCTTTGGAGGGATTGGCCTAATCAAGAGGGTGTTGATCATTTTATTAGGCACTTAGTTTGGATGGGTTCTACCATTCTTCTTTGGAATATTTGGAATGAAAGGAACAACCGAATTTTTAATCAAGATAGGAAGGATATTCACTATATTTGGCAAAAGACCATAGCCAACTTAGTTGAATCAGTCCATCAACTCCTTAATCACCCCCAAAACTCCCACCAAAGATGGGATCAAGTGATGCAAAGATTGAAGATTAAATCTTCTAAGGGCAACCAACTTAAAGGGAATGTGAGTATTAGTAAGATGGATAGGACTAGAAATTGGCAACCTCCTCCTAAGGATTTTGGAAAAGTCAATACCGATGGAGCCTCTAGAGGGAACCCCGGAAAAGCCAATGTGGGAGGAATTGGTAGACTTTCGTATGGCTCCCTGGTTTTTACTTTTGCTGAGAATTTGGGTATTCTTTCCAATAACCTTGCCGAGGGGTATGGTATCCTCGGAGGCCTTCAGGAGGCTACTAAGGTTGGATGGGAAAAGGTGTTAGTTGAGTCTCGACTCTCAACTTATGATTAATCTCTTGAAGACTCCTTCTAAGAATCATAAGGTGGATTGGAGAATAAAAAGAATTATTGAGAAGATTCAATTAATCCAGATGGGATTTTTGAAAGTTGATTACAATCATGTGGTCAGAGATCAAAACAAGAGTGTTGATGCTTTAGCTAATTGGGCTTTGGACAAAGGTGATCTTACTTGTTATGGCCACCCTCCTATATGGTGGGCTTCTCAAATTAGGGAAGCTCTTCTTTCTATCATTTCTTTGGATGGCTCCAGCTTCGAAGGTACCTAGTTTCTTCTTGTTTTTTTTTTTTTGCTTCTCTTTGGTTCATTCAGTTTTTTTTAGTTCCCTAGCTCATTCTATTCTTTATTTTGTTTCCTCCGTTGATTCTTGCCTTAATAGTCTTCTGGTCTAGATAGGTCATTGTTATGTTCATTTTTTTTTTTTTTTTTTTTTTTTTGTTTAGTTTTTTAAGGTGGGTGGGTTCTTTTGTTTTGTTTTGTTTTTGTGTTCTTTGTGTTGTTTTTTGTTGTTCTTGTGTTTTTGTTGTTTTGTTTTTTTTTATGTTTTTTGTTATTGTTCTTGTGTTTTTTTCGTTCTTGTTCTTGGGTTTCTCTTTGTTTGTGTTATTTCGTGTTTTTATGTGTGAGTGTTTTCTATGTTTTTTGTTTTTGTTTATTGTCTGTTGTTGGTTGTTTTTTATTTTTATTTTTATTTTTTTTTTTTTTTAGGTTTTGGTTGTGTTTATTTTTCATGTTTTTTTTGGGTTATGTCTTTGTAGTGTTCTGTTGTTTTTGTCTTGTTTGTGTTTTGTTATGTGGTTCTTGTGTTTTTCTATGTGGTTTGTGTTGTGGTTTCTTTTATCTTATTGTGCGTGTTTGGTTGTGCTTTTGTTTTTGACACACTCAAGGAGCATGTTTTTTATTTTATTTTATTATTTTTGTTGTTATTTACTTATTTTTAAATTGGTTTTGTGTGTTTGTTTGCTCCTTGAGTATGTCAAAGGTGGTAGGCCAGGTCCGAGTCCCGGGCGTTTTTGGCGGAATGGATACCCCTGCCTCCTTGGGTCTTACCCGAAAGTGGCATCCCTTTTGGGATGTTTTCCACAAATAAAAAAAAAAAAAAAGAAAAATACAAGATCAAACCCGACAAACGGGCCAAAGAGAAAGGGAAAAGAAAAGAAAAGGGAGAGCAGAGGGGGGGAGGGCTGCAGTCCAACAGAAATCATTTACACTTGTTTTGTCTTTTTGTGTGTACGATGTATCACATTCCTCATAAGAAGAAATATCAGGAGTTGACACAAAACTCCTCTTGATACATCATGGCACTCAACGCCTTCTGATACATCATGGCACTCAAATTCCCTCTTTACATGGGAACTAGAATCCATGTGTACACACTAATTAAATTAACAATCATTAAGGTTATGTAACTCCTTATGCCTACTCATCTATTTAAGAAGGTAGGAGTTGTAAGTTTTGATATGGGTGTGTTCTCACACTTGCTTATGTTTGTATTTTTTGAGCAATTGCCATCTTCATAATATCAAGGAGCTTTTCTTCCCATAAGGGTTTCTTCCTTGTAAAAGCTTTCATCTCCATTGTTTTCACATATGTGTTTTTATACTTGTCTTGAACTTGGTTGATCTATGCTAAATTTGTATGAATCCTTTAATGGCATCAAAACCTACACCTTATCTATTCAACTAAATGGAAATTGGGCTAAGCTCAATTTGAAAGCATTTTTTGGAGAAGGATTTGGCTGGCTCAATTGAGGAGTTTTATTTTATTTTTTAATTTCATGGCACCCTAAGAGGATTTAAAAAATAAAGTCTCTTGATATATTTACATTGCCTATTTTAAATTATTATTATTATTATTTTTTTTATGCAGTATCCTGAAAAATATTTAAATTGGATTCATCAAATTAAACACATGCGAGATAAAGGTTTTCGTCTTTCTTTGGATTTAGAGAGGTTTCCATCCTCTTTGACGTGTGAGGTTTTCTTCCCAATTTCTTCCCAAGAATGAAATCTCCAAGTTCTTCTTTTTATAATAATGGGAGTGCAATACATTAATATATAGCCTTTTGAGCAAGTCTATTTACCTACCTACTATATGTAAGATCATAGTTAGAAAAATTGTCACTATCTTGCAATTTCTCACGAAACTTGTGAGAAATTGCAAGTGACGATATTTTTTTTAATTCTCGGCACCAAGAACATCTTAGCGCAAAAACTCACCATTTTCTTGCGAGTTTCTCAGCTGCACAAGCACAACTCCTGGAACGGGCAGAAATTGCTTTTAAAAAGGCATTTTGCCTCATTTGCTCACTTTTCCTTCTCTCCGGCTGTGTGGACATTATTCTTAGAGGTCAAAACACTGATTCTAAACCAATTTTCGAGATCATATCAGAGATTTTACACTGTTTAAAGGAGATTTTGATCATCTTCTACAGATTTCAGAGGTATTTTTTTCAAAAACTAGGGTTTTGTTAGGTTTTTTTTCAAATTTTTCTTTTTGTTTGTTCTTTTCAAGCATGTAGGCTAGGCCCTAGGGCATTAGATTACTTATTTCTCTTTTTTTCCCTCTTCCCTTTGGAAAAATAGATGGATTCTTTGGGTGAGGTCCCTGGAACCATTGCGGGCAACAATGATCCTCCTTCAAGTGCAACCCAACCAACTCCTTCAACTGCAACCCTAGGAAGAGACCCAATGTGGAAGCATGGGGTTAAGGGAAACTTGCCGAATCAAGTGTTTTGTAAACACTGCGGCAAGGACATGCGAGGAGGCATCCATCGCCTCAAATACCATCTGCTTGGGCAACCAAGGCATGATGTGGACCCCTGCCCTAGAGCAGATGATTTGATTAGAAATGAGGTGAAGGCTTGGTTGTGCAGCAAAGAGGCCAAAAAAATCGAGCACAAAAGGACAAGAGTTGCAGTGGGACATGGAGTGGGGCCTTGGGCCTCTTTTTATGGGGATGAGGCCGAACTGGAGGATGTCGATGCCGTGGCTGAAGAATCTGTTCTTAGCCCTCGCATTTGGCGAGGTAGTACTAGTGGGAGTGGGAGGAGTGCGACTGTTGGACGAGGCTCCAACACAAGACAAACCACACTTTAGAATACTGCATGGGGGAGGGACAAGGCAAAGGATGTAAGGACAACCTACAGCCAATTTTTGGTATTATTGCAACATTCCCTTCAATTGTGCGAACAACCCCTATTGGGAAGCCCTAGTGAGGGCATTGAGCGAGGCTGGCAAAGGGGTTAAGCCACCTTCGACAAAATATTTTAGTGGACCATTGTTGGAGGAGTGTGTCATCAACACACGTGCTCTTGTAGAAGAGCAAAGGAAGACATGGAGGACAAGGGGCTGCAGCATTCTTTCTGATGGATGGATGGATGCAAGAAACCGCACGCTCTTGAACTTCATGGTGGCTTTGGGTGGATCCATGGTCTTCTTGAAGTCGGTTGATGCCTCGCGAGAGGTGAAGAATGCACAATTGTTATTCAATTTGTTGGAGAAGGTCGTGCTAGAAATAGGAGTGGAGAATGTTGTCCAAGTAGTGACGGACAATGCAACAACATATGTATCTATGGGTAGACTTCTCGAGGAGAAGTACCCCTCTATTTTTTGGAGCCCATGTGTTGCCCATTGCATTGACCTCATGCTTGAGGACATTGGCAAAATGACATGGGTGAAGACCATGGTAGAAGAGGCGAAGAACATTACACGGTTTATATATAACCACACATGGGTGCTCAACTTGATGAGGGAGCATAATGATGGGAGGGACATTCTTCGCCCAGGGATCACTCGATTTGCCTCCAATTTCATCACCTTGCAGAGCCTTCTAACGACATCACCTGCTTTGAAGCAGATGTTTGTGAGCAAGGAATGGTATGCCTCACCATTTCATTCAAAAGAGGAGGGGCAGCGGATCTAGAGGCAAGTTTTTAATGATTCATTTTGGGTGAGCATCTAGGAAATTCTCAAGGTAATTGCTTGTTGAGTTCAAATTTAAATTTTAAAATCTTATTTTATACTTGAAAGATTTAGTATTTCTTTTTCTAAATTTTTAGTATTTACTGTTCAATTGCAGGTGACAGAACCCTTGGTAAGGGTTCTTCGCCTTGTAGATGGTGAAAAATTGGCAATGGGTTATCTATATGAGGCAATGGATAGAGCCAAAGAGGCCATTGAACACTATTACGGTGGCAACCAACGCAAGTATGAACCAATTTGGCGCATCATTGATAAGAGATGGACGAGGCAACTCCATCGACCTATTCATGCCGTGGGGTGCTTCTTGAACCCCAAATTCTTTTACACTAGCAGTCTTAGCGGTGATGAAGAGGTCTAGGCAGGGTTCTATACTTGTGCAAAGAGGATGATAGATAACCCTGCCAAACATCGCCTCATCCCTACCGAGTTGCAACTTTATAAGGCCGCGGGAGGGAGCTTGTTTGCATCCTCCTTTGCTAAAGAAGCAAGGTCAACCTTGCGACCAGGTAAAGCATTTAAACTTTTAAAGTTTAACATTTTTTAAATTTTCTTGTAGTTTACATTCTTGTAGTTTACGAATGTAAATTAATACTTTGAAAATGATCTTTTTGTAGATTTATGGTGGGAGGACTATGGTTCCAAAACACCTATTCTGAAGAGGATGGCTCTCCGCATCTTGAGTCAGCCTTGTAGCGCTTCTGGGTGTGAGCGCAATTGGTCTCTATTTGAGGCCGTACACACCAAGAAGCGCAATAGGTTGACCCAAGAGCACCTCAATGACCTTGTGTTTGTACAATACAATCTTCGGCTTCGCACCAAACAAGTGGAGGCTAGTGAATCCTATGAGGCAATTGAATTGGATGAGCTAGATCCACTATGTGATTGGATTGTCGAGAGTCCTGTGGATACCGAGTTTAGTGTAAGGGAGATATACCATGATGATACCGTACCTGAGGAGCCTCCAATTCGACCACCTGTTCAGAGCCAAGGCCAACCATCTAGTGCGAGGGGGAGGAGGGGAAAACAAAAAGCAGTTTAAAAACTGCTTTATATTTTGAAATGTTGCATTTCTATGATGTATTTGGTTGGATTTGATGATCATGAACTGTAATTGTACTCTTTTTTATGAATATCTAATATAAAATCAACTTTCTGGCTCTCCAATTGTTGTTAAAATTTTTTTTTTTTTTAATTGAAAAATTTCCTTCGTTTTTTTTTTTTGAGTTTTTGCTCAGTTTCCCCAAGTTGCCAATAAAATCTCCAAAATTGGGCTGTCGAGTTTATTGCGAGTTGCGAGTTTTCCAACTATGTGTAAGATTAACAATTTTATTATCTAGGGACCCTATAGACCACCTAACACCCTTAATGACTAAATATTGACTCATCAAGGTACTTTTATAAGTACAAGTACCTTGTTTATTACATTTATTAAATTTGGGGACATTACAAATTTGCGCCGCTAGAATTTGCTTGTCCCCAAGCAGTGCAATGTTGGTTTCTGTAGAATATCCTCTCCTCATGTGGGATCCTCTTGTATGGCCCTCCCAATTTCTTCCTTGTACACCTATGGATGTCCGTAATGGGAAATAATAATTGGTCCTAGAGTTATCCCCTTAAATACCCTTGGATGACCATTCTTGACAAATTTGAGGGTATGCTCCTAAAAGTTTTGGGTGAAGTCTCCAACAGTCTACAACCATTGAACTCCCAGAATAAGATCCTTGGAACCCAAGGGCAGCACATATATGTCGGTGGTGATGAGAATGGGTCCAATCCGGACCCTCAATTGACGCACTATCTGGTTACAAGCCATGGTAAATCCGTTATCTATAGCAACACCAAACATTGTGATTTCCACTATAGCAATGCCTAGTGTAATGACCCTCTCATCAATAAAATTATGGGTGCTTTTGCCATCAATCAACACAATAATATGTTGGCTCCCAATCAGTCCCCTAGTCAACGCTAAATAAAGGTGAATGCCAAAAAAAGTTGAAAGTGAGGCTTGTGGTAGCTCATCAACAATGCCTTCAATGCCAGCATCAACCTCCCTAATAATAGGGGCATCAAACACCTCTACCTCCTCCAATGTATCCTTCTCATCTTTCTCATCCCATGGCACAATTTCCACATTATGCATTTGGTCTCGTCCTTGACATGCGTGTCCTGGCTAGCAAGTTTGCTTACAAGTAAAACAAAGGGACCTGTGCTTAAGCTCATTCTTTGATATGCCATCTCTTGTACCACCACTCTTCTCTTGTATAGGAGGATGTTGTGCGCTTACTTGCTACTGGTGTGGTGTGGTCCTCTGTACTCTTGGTGTGTTTGAGCTCTCCTGAATTGAATTTGGTCTATGATTAGAAGTCTACGGTTGGGTTGGGTTGGGTTGAAGTACCACCATGAACATATGACCGTGATGGTCCCCATCTATCAACAGAGGAAACTGACATTGATGTCTTCATAGAAATTGCCTTCAACATAGCATCTTGTAGTGACAGCAAAACAAATGCTCATAACCACCCATGTAACAAATCCTTCAACCCATCCATGAACATGTATACGAGTTTTGGCATCCTATCCCATGCACCATAACTGACCACCTGTCGAACTCGTCTATGTACTCTTGTATTGTGCCTGATTGTTGGAGATGAACCAAATCCATAAATTATTGCTCTACTGAAATATCTTCAAAGCAGTTTAGGGGTTTTTGGCAAAACTTATTATATGCCTAGACCCGAGCATGCCCCAAGGTGTCCATCCCTTGGTGCCACTAGTCATGTGACATATCAGACAAATGTAGTACAACGAATGTCAACTGCTCCACATCGAAATAATGAAAGACATGGAAGTAAGTCTCTAATTGCTGTGACCGTGCATGTGCACTCTGTTGGGGTTTGCCATTTGGCTTCCCCTCAGACTTTGGAATTTTAACTGCATTGTATTTGTTTAGGTTCTTTTTGTCATCCTTTTGGCCATTCTTCCTTTTTTCCCTAAAACTATAATAGTTGGCAAAGGATATCTCATCATGGACATGTTCCTCCAAAGTCTATTCTGCATAGTATGTAGCAGTGAACCTTCTCATGTCTTTTTGCTCGCTGGAGCTCTGAGTAGCTTGGGACGCTGTGTCTATGGATGGCTCAAGACCATCTCTATGCTTAGAATGGAGCCTAGTATGCCCATATCTTTGCTCCACATTGTGGTTGGTTATATGCTACTGCTGGCCCTGAGTTTGATGCCCAATAGCCTCATCATGCCCATGTAAAGATACAACCTCTACCATCTCTCTAACGGCCATGTCCACTCTCAACTAGACAAATCCTATCCGAAGGGTAATGTTCAATTGTTGTTTGCTGCCAACATTAATTGGAGGCCTTCATTTGCGTTGGCCATGATGTTGAGGTAAAGCATGTGTTGTAAAGTAACTGAGATATAGAATAAACCCTTATCACTCTACTTTCCTATATACCAAACCTTCCAAGATCCCAAACCTCTTTATATACCCGAAGCTTCCAACATACCCATGGGTATGTGGAAGAGAAGTGGTACATGAAAGCATAATGGTATGCAGAAGTAGAATGGCACATGGAAGAGCCTTGGGTCTATCTAAGGCTTGATTGTTGGAGTATTAATATTCCTCACTTCACTAGACGCTTTATGGGCAGCTAAGCTAAGCCAAGAACTACATATTATTGATAGGAGAGAGAGAGAGAGAGAGAGAGAGAGAGAGGGGTGTAACAGTGAGGAGCGTAGTCTCCTTATTACTCTCGCTAACTCACTAGAATATACTCCTCAAACAACTTAAGTATGTGCAAGCCCTAAATGAGCACCTGTTAGCTTGGGCTTGCTTTGTACACAATATAGTTGAGTGATTTGTACGCTGATTTCTTCGAGGATTTGAAAATCCTCGATAGAGCTAGCAATGACTAAAAGAAATGAAATATTATTAATATCCTCGATGGGCCAAAATAAGACCCAAGGGACTATAAGGACAATAATGATTGCCAGCTAGCGGGCTAAAAAAAGCCCAACAAAGAAAAGAACTAAGATAAATACAAGACGAAACCCGACAACTGGGCCAAAGAGAAAAGGAGAAAGAAAAGGGGGACCAGAGGGGGGAGGGCTGCAGTCCGAAAGAGAGTACACGCCAAGAAGAACGGAGAGAGAGAAGGAGGGGGGAGGGAGCAACCCAGGAGGGGCAAGCTCTAAGAACCCTTCAAAAACTAATCTCTCCTAACAGTCGAGGCCGAAGTATCGGAGTTGAAGAAGTCCATGATATGTCTCTGTCCATTGCTGGTTCGGAACCCTGACAAGTTGTGGGTGCGCTGTCTAGTGACCCTGCTCCTGTCCGAACTAGATGATGTGGGGCGTTTCCGTCCGGAGTCACCTAAGCCGTCAGAGCGGGTGAAGTATGTTGTGATGAGCCGATGTTGAGGAGGGTGAGATCCATCTGGAGGAGAACTTTTATGTTGTCAAAGTTGAGTTATCTCCCTAAGAAAGAGTGCAAGAAACCGCTGGTTCGATTATTTGAAGAAGGTTGAAACAAATTGCGAGTTGTCCCTGAAAAGGTAGTGGAATCTACCTCAGATCTCATAATAAATGGGACAACAAAAGATAAAGTGATGAAGGGTTTCAACTTCACCCAATGAGCAAAACAAGCAAATCCACTCCTCCGTCGGAAGATGGTGGTCTGACTCAATCCGGAGTTGGTGAGAACACACCCTAAGTTGCCCAATAGTGATCCGAAGACTATGCATTGTGTGCTGCTGAAGGTATTGTGGAAAAACTATTCTGCCCTCCTGTATCTTTAGGAAGTGCTCATGGTAGAAAGCCAGCTTGGGGGAAAGAGGGGCAACAGGAGAGATCCATGTGCATCTGGTCTACTAGAGACTAACATCCTTCCGGATCTCGTGGGGCATCTTATCCTTACTAAGCCGAGAGGGAGGAAGAACACCCAAAGAGGGGGGGAGCCTGTCCATCCGTATTTGAATGCTGGCCAGGAGGGCAAAAACCTGAAAATACTAGCTCCTTCGGCCTCCCCGAGAACTCGAAGAGAGTTCCATTGAGGAGCGAAGGGCGAGGTAAGGGTACCGCCTGCAACCCATAGGGGTATCTCCTAATGTACGGATCCTGTGAAGATAACCAATAATCAAGAAGATAATCTCAAGTTGGAGAGGAGAAGCCCCAAAATCTGCCAAAATAATAGAGCCGGGGACCGTGCCCTTGCAATGAATGAATCTTAAAAGAAAGAGTGTCTAGACTCGTTCAACCCGTGACACTCAATCGGGCCAAGATTAGGACCCCAAACCACTGACCCATAAGTAATAGTTGGCTTGACCAAGGCGTCAAAGATCCTCATCTTCACAGGTATATCTTGAAAATGTGCTTTGAAGCAATTCCTATCTAGCAAAGATAGAGCTGCATACCCCTTACATACTCGGACTAGGGCGACGGGTTTCATACCAAAAGTGAGACTGGTGAAAAGAATCCCCAAGTACACGTAAGAGGTGGTGATCTCGACCTCCCGACCGTGGAGATGAGATAGAGCCTCTTTGGTAGTATTGAATACCATAACCTTGGTCTTAGAAAGATTCACTATCAACTGTCTCGAGTACAAAAAGCAGAAAGAGTGTCCAGATGATGCTGAATCCCCTCAGGAGATGAGTCCAAAAGAACAACATCATTAGCAAAGAGGAGAATAGAAATCAGCACATAATGAAGAAGGCAACCATCCTTTGGGTGAGCGTTCTCCTTAATAAAAGTCTCAAGCTCGTCGATAAAGATCCCAAAAAGTGTCGAGGAAAGGGGGCACCCTTGTTTCACTCCTATGGTGCTAAGAATACTAGCTGAAAGCCCTTGAGGGGAGCAAACGAACCTTTCACAGTCTCATATAATCGTGTAACCGCTGTCAAAAGCTTCCCAAAGATGCCAACTGACTGAAGTCGCTCAAGAAGTAAATGTCGAGGCACCATTTTGAAAGCTTTCCTGAAGTCTACAAAGCAACAATAAACCTTTGAGGACTTGGAACGTGCCTCCTCGCTTTGAGGACTAGAATGTGATCTATGGTCTGGTGATCTTGTCGAAAACCAGCTTGGCCAAGGGCCCTGAAACTCTCCTCCAACGTTTGGGAGGGAAGCACATCCAATGCTATGGCATAGAGCTTGGCAAAGATATGCCCAATTGTAGTTATTAGGTTCACGAGGATCACCTGCCTTATGAATGGGGTGAATGATATGTTGAGTCCAAGAATCGGTAAACCTATAACAGACAGAGAGATTAAAGAGATCCGTGAGAGACCCAACAAGAGGGTCAATACCATGCTTCAAAAAGACCACCTGTAACCCATACAAATCTGCTGCTTTGCTTGTAGAAAGTTTCCTGATAGCCTTCCTGACAGTAATGGGAGGCTGATTTGGGATGGTATAGAGGGAAGAGGCATGAATGGTCCAAGTGGAAAGATTGATCCCATGAATAATTTGGTCACGGGGGAGGATAAGGCGCTAGAAGGATTTAGGAGACTGCTGAAGGGAGTGGATAAGATCAAGTTGATGCCGAGAGAGGAAGAGACGCTTCTTTCAAAGAAGCATCAGATAGTCTTTGTGAGAAATGGCATAGAGTAGGGAAGGATTTCAAATGGCATATTTCAACCTTCGGTGGGCAGACTTACATTCCTCATCATACCAGATGTTCATGGGGCAATGACCAAGGGGACGAGGACGGGGGGAGGACGAGTAGTGTGTGGGTGTTGTTGCCATCACACAACGTACCCCAATTTGGGGATCCACTTGAAATTTTTGATGTTCATGTGAGTTTTAGTTTTCATTGTGAATTATAATTTATGATGTCATAAAGAAGGCAATGAAATCTGAAGGTTTCCTATTATCATGGTTTTAATACATGATGTTTTTGAGATTGATTTTATTGAAATGTCATTTGTTAACTAAGAAGAAGACAATTATGATTCCTCTAATAAACAAAAAGAATAAAGTAATAAACAATGGCACCCATTTAAATAGTCCAAAGCAATGGCTCGTGGATGATCTTACAGTCCACATTTGATATCCGAATAGATTATAACCTTGAAAGTGGAGAGTTCGTTCTCCTTTGGAGTAATGAATTTGGGTCGTGGAACAGAGTGGGGCCACATTGATTTTATGAAAAACCACCCTACCTTGTTTAGACGCACATGCGGCGCACTGATAGAGAAAAGGTAAGGTCTCGGTTGGAACCCTCGGACTTGTACGGCAAGGTAAGGCTACGTGGCCATTGATGTGGTTGATAGATGAAGAGTAGTGGTATGTTCAAATCCTTTAGTTAAAACACCAATGCACACTCGGCGGTTTGTTCGTTTGTATTTTTCATATTCTACTTTCATCCCAAAATGTCTAATATATGACTTTTGATTTGTGTAGGGAATTACAGTGAACCATTTTTTCGGAAGCATGGACGCAGGGAAGCATGGAGAGGCGATGGCACTGCGTGTGGAGGACGTTCTGACGCCCGCAGGCATAGGTCTCTTCGTTGCATTTATCGCATGGGATGGACTTCACAGGAATATTTGGCCTATAAATACCTAAAACAATGAATTCCTAGCAAACTGCAACGTTTTTCTTCACAAAGGATGGAGATAGCCTCCGTACATGAATTGACGAGCAAATTCTCTTCTTCGAAGCGAGTTCGGTAAAAGGCCTGAGCCAGGATTCACAGTCGATGAGTAGTCCAACAATGCTGATGTCGGTGAACAATGCATGGTGGCTGATGCCATCTAGGTGCCGGATACCAAATTGAATCCCAGCTCTAACAACAGTTCATCATCGTTGCTGCAATACACGACTCCACAGTTACGCACTGATAAATTCAGTTCTTCCATGGTCATTTAGTCTCAAAGACAGTTATGCGTAGACAAATTCATTGGAATCCATTAGTTTCAGAGGCAAGGATTCACCATCCTTCACCAGAAGATTTAAAAGCTTTAGAGGCACGGAAGGCAGGGCTTGCACTGGCTGAAGTTGATGAAGATGGAAAGGAGATCAATCCCCACATCCCACAGTATATGTCATCGGCACCATGGTATCTCAATGCACAAAAACTGAGTTTGAAACATCAAAGGAAATGGAAGTCAAAGGTAATCGTTCCCATTATCTTCTTGGCCCTTTCCTTATCGCCCGTATGTGCCGCAATCCCCGCCGCCAAAACGTATTTTATATAATGCACTCAGTGTTGTGCTTGACACGATTCCTCACAAACCTATTCATGTAGAACTTTCACGTATGCTTCACGTATACATTTTCATGATTCGAAATGCGTAAATGGGTTCCTTGTCATTCACGTTTATGCACAACAGACACTGCTTTCATTGTGACAATTCCAGCAGCAGGGGTGGTCTCTACTGCGGCGAACGTAATTCAGATGTCGTTGGGTTTGATTCCCGGCGCCCACCGCCAGAAAGTAGAGGGTCAAGTATAAACCGAGAACAGGCTCTTCGGTACTTACATCTTTACTGTCGGAACAAAAAATGATAATGGCAAGACTTCGTTTACGGATTACGTGTCCAAAGTCAAATTATATTTGCCATCTGCAGCAGAAGGTGAACCAGATGCATTGGTTGTTGTCAAACGATGAGTAACGTTGTCAACTTACTCGTTGTTAGGCAACGGAATTATGATAGGGTGATGTTCACAAACGAAGATCATACAATTCAAGGATGAGAATACACACGCACACATTTATAAAAACACATTAATGATGAGAACTCACAGCATTACAGGGTGTTTGCTTCTGGTGATCTGGTGAAAAATGAGTCACACTGGAGAAACCTATGGAACCATTTGTAGGTGTAAGATACCAAGCATGAAGTTAAGGGATAAGCAAAGTATAGGTTAAAGTAAAGAGAAAAAGATGAACAATTGAATAAATAATTAAATTGATTAAATTATACGAAATTGGATAAGAATTTCTCTTAGTGGTATTTATTGGAGAAATACGAAATTACAATCTTTATTTAATCTCTTCCTGGTAAAGGCAAAAAGAAAAGAGAAACGTATTTCCGCTGGAGAAAATAGTTATGAAATTCGTTTCATGATAAGTTACAAAACTTGTTGCGAAACCTGTCACAGAACGGAATAAACTGAACAAACGAATTAAAAAACTGAAAATTTCATATTATAAATAGCGATTGATATTCAAGAAGAAGGGGTCGGAAGCATTTTGGAGCAAGAGGAATTGGAGATCAGGGTTCATTGTTGAAGAAGAGTTTCCTCCTAGGTTGCTGGATTGAAGATTTTCATCCGTTGTAATTTGCCAGATTCAAGGTTTTTTGAAGAGTATTTCATTGAATATTTTTTATCTCAATATATTAAATTTGTTTTGAATAATGTATGCGCATACGGATGGTGTCATTATTTAAATAATAGTTTTAATATATTGTCCATTTCCCTAGAATATTGCACCAAATTTAATGCAGGTTGTGTGAATACAGATTTGTCTAAATTTGGTTAAGTTTCAGATTACTTTCTCTGTCAATTCAGGGTGAAAGTTCATAAGTTTCAATAGCCTGTTTTGTTCCATTCTATTTATTTTATTTCTTTTATTTTTCTTAAACCCTAGCTTTTGCACTTTTTTTAAAATTCATCGAATAAAAAAATCAAAACCGTAAAAAACAAATACGTAAAGTTGAAAATTCAAATTTCAACTTTTCATTAAGGCAAATGATTATTTCATTATGATAAATGGAAGTCCCGACATTGCAAATGTTAAAATAATCATTTGATTTTACTCAATTATTGTCCAAATAATAATATTAAATGCAAACATTATAAATTTTGGATAATTTGATTAAAATAAATTTCAAAGGTTAAAATCAAATATTTATTGAATTTCAAGGTTATTATTCTGAAGTGAATATTTGATTATTAACTACATATTTTAACAATTTTCATGAACAACAAAGTCTTTTACAAACTTGAATTTTTGCAAATCAGATTAATTAAACAGGCCCCCTGTTAACAATCGTGCATTTCTGAGGTATCCAACTAACTCTACATTTCACATATTGATAAGCTTACAAGCAAATTGAATACATCAAACAGAACCTTGGGAAATTAAAATATTTCTTTCAAGAGAGGATATTCTGACAGAATCCTAACTGTGGTAATATTTTTGTAATTGGACAAAAATATCACTCAACAGTGGGTACAAGTCCAAAGCAGCCTTCCAAATAGTTTGCACCAAGCAAGTAGAACGATCAGAAACATAGGGAAGAGAGGACACCCTGGGGAGAACCTGATGCAACCGGTCCATGTAGGTAAAGGAATAATAATAGTCAAAGTCCATAATGACTCGAGGGGCAGAAGGGGAGGGAGGAGGGGGAGGAATAACAGGAAGGGAAACAATGGATAATGTAAGAGAAAGAACTGAATGATCGGTAAGGGGGGGAGGGTGATCAGAGACGCTGAACTGGGAAATGAATGGAATGAGGGTGGTAGAGGAAATAGCATAGTCTATGACACTGGCTCCACCACTATGAGGAAAGCAAGTAAATCCACCAGAATCCGGGAAACAAGATATGCCACTGAGAAGAACTAGCCTGTTGGATTGACCCAACTCAATAAGATGCTTACCTTAAGCAGTAACCTATGTCACTGGAGGTTCGAGCAAAACCAAGGTCCTCAGGATCCAATTCCCGAGTCTGCATCTCATCGGTTGTGAGGTCATGAAGAGAAACCTGCATAGGTCCGGTCCGACAATTGAAATCTCCCAGCAAAAGTATCTCCCCTGAAGTCGAGTATCTAGTAATGTCCTCATAGAAATCTTCGAAAAGGTCCCTATCCGTGTGAACAACAAAATTGGACGTGGTGGGAGGAAAGCAACAGGTGGCAATGTAGATATCCAAAAGAGGTGGGTGACGATGGATTTTAATCCATAAAAACCTGGAGTGGGGGTCAGTTGAAACCAAGGAAATTGAACCCTGGGAACTGTCCTTGATAAGAGCAGCAACACCTCTTGAACCTCGAACCTCCCAGAGCGCCGAGTGAGTTGCCCACAACTGGACCACCAGAAGTAACCAAAGATAATTGGTAGGTCCCGCTCAAGACTCTCGTGCGTCTCACAAATAAGAATGACATCATGTCTGCCAATCACATCAAAAAGGAACCCTGAGACAGATCACATCATACCATTGAAGTTCCAACAAGCGATAGCTAGCTTATCTACCAACTCCCTTCTGTGCCGATGGAGTCATTTGTTAGGCAAGGGTTTGGACCACCCATATTAGGGAGAGTCCCTAATCACTGCACGCAAATTATGAATAATTGCCCACTTGTTGGATTTCCTGGCTGCAACTACTTGTTCCCTGGTTTTCTTCAATTCTTCAACCTGCAGTCGCGTAAGGACCTCATCAAGGTAAATATTGTCCTAAAAAGTAAATAATTTCCGTTTGGCCCTCAATGCCTTCATACGCTCTTCCACATTTTTTAAGCATATGACCAATGTGGAGTTGGGAGAGAACCACGCTCTCTCGAGAGTAACATCTCTTAACTCAAGAGTGTTGTGAATGAAGGCATTTCAGCTTGAAGCGGATCAGTAGGTTTGGGCACCCCACGAACCTTGAAATTGAGCGCTTTCGCATTACGGATCCTTTCTTCAAATTTAGCTTGGACAGCCAACTCAACTATGGGGGGCGGGTTCTTCTTTCTAGCTACAACCTAAACCCAAGATTGTTGGTCGGCTAATTTTTGACTTTGTGCAGTTGACGCTTGCTTGAGACATTCTTGTTCAGCAAGAAGAACAGCTTGTTTATCTCGAATTTTTAGAATTTCAGTGTCAAAAGAGGATGTTGCACAGATCGATTAGTACAAGGAATTTTTTTTTTTAAAATGTTGAAACAGTGAACTAGGGTTTGAAGCACAAAAAACGAAAATAAACACAAATCAGAGAGAACAGTCAAAACTTTGGTTCAGACCTAGATTGGAAAATACACAACTGAACCTAAATATCAAAATTTTAAATACTCAAAAAGCAAAATTTTCTGCATGCAAAACTAGGCAAAGAATTGTTTCAGATCTGATTTTGATGGCTAATGTGACAAAATTATAGATTGGTACGTGGTGAGGGTTCCTATGCCTTTCCGTGCAGATTCCAAACAACTGTAAATAAGGACTATACGAACAGATTGTGTGTATGGTGCAAACAAAACGTATGGACACTTGTGGAAGTGCTCCGAATCCGCCCGAATTCGGTCTCCTTGAATACGGTATAAAACCATCAAATCTGTCAAAAACTCTCACAAACTGGCAGGAAACCAGCTCTGATACCACTATAGTATCCTGAAAATTTTTCAAGACTGGATTCATCAAAAGCAACAAGCACAAACACATGGTAGAAAAAGGTTTTAGTTTTGTCCAGGATTTGGAGAGGGTTTCCATCCTCTTTGATGTGTGGGGTTTTCATCTCAATTTTTTCCCAAGGAAGAAATCCCCAGGTTCTTTTCATAATGATGAAAAATGAGTGCAATACATCAATAGATAGCCTTTGGAGCAAGTCGATTAACCTATGTACTATATGTGGGATTAACAATTTTATTACGTAGGGACCCTATAGACCAATTAATATTGACTCATGAAGGTACTTTTTAAAGTACAAGTACCTTGTTTATTACATTTATTAATTTCGGGGACATTATATTTTATGGGATTGAAATAGACCCATTCCGAATTACATCTATTTCAATGAACCACAATATTATCGTATTATCATAGGTCACCTAATCTCGGGAGTGTCCAACACAAGACTAGGATTTGAACTAGGGTCGCGCTCATATGATTGCATTCATATGGTGTACAGCCTGAGTGGGCCTAGTGGTGAACACTTTGGAACTTTAAATAGGAGGTCCAAGGTTCAAATATTGGAGGTGATAAGGTTGTACAACATGCTTCTGTAATCGGAGTATGGTTGGATAACCATATATTGGGTAAATAACATCCTCCATGAGGATTGTTCTATATGGCCTATGGCCTCATGGACGTTAAAACTACTTTACCTCACCTTTATTGCTCCACAATGCCTTGAACTACATTTTCTTGTATTTAAATATATCGACTAAAGTCATTTTTTCCACTATTTTTCTAAAAGTGTTAAATGAATATAATTTTATATTTCTTTTAAATTTAAAATCCATATTTTGCCAATTTAGATGTTTAATAATTGTTAATATTTAAGAAGGAATCAAACTTTTATTTATTTATTATTTATTTTTAAATCGAGTTTTACTATGAAGTTTAAATTTTTTTTTTTTTAATAAATAAGCTATATATGGCTTCTACTGGGTGTCACTCCCATTGGACTATCAAAACATTACATTTGCTATTAGGTCAATTAGACCATATCTAGCTGGTCAATTAGACCATATCTAGCTTGCTTTTCTATCAAAGATATTCTTCATCTTTTTCAAATTGCTATATTTCCTCATATCAACTCTATGATATCATTTTCATTAGAAGATAAAATCTCAAAGATATTCTTCATCTTCTTCAAATTACTATATTTCCTCTATCAACTCTATAATATTATTTTCATTAGAAAATAAAATCTCCCTTGACTAGTTACTTTCAAAAATTTTAATTTCACCAAGGTGAAAATCAATGTTTTGACTAGCAATATTATTTGCTAGTCTATGTCCTTCTCTATAAATATGTTAACATTTCCAAGATATTGCATCCAATAATAGTTGATGGACATAAAAAATAATGTTATTATTGATTCAATCCTTGCATCCGTTTTTCTTGAAAGCGTTAATAATAATTTGTGAATTCCCCGTAATTGAAATATATCTCCATCAAGTGACATTAGCTCAACTGGTTAGATGCCTCAACATTAAAGGAGGAGATCCAGGTTCAAATCTTGTCAAACGATACACGGATAATATCCAAGCTTTGTTGTAATACCAACATGTGGTGATAATGTACTACAGATGGGACTGTTTCAATCCCATATAACCAATTACAATAAAAAAATTGAAATATATCTCCAGCCTTTTTCAATGGCAATCTTGATCCTTTTAAAAGCGATCTAGCCTTTGCATACTTTTTAGTTGAAGTTCCGTATTTTGCGTAAATGAGGAGAAATTTGCTTTCATTATTCCAAAAAACACTAGCTCCACCAACTTCCCTTGGTTTTATTTCAAAGCACTATCAAAATTAATTTTAAGGAACCCAACTTATAGACATTTCCATTTTATCATAGATTGACACAGATCCTTTGTGTTAAATCCATTGTCCTAGATGAACCTTCCATGTATATTCAAATTTTTTGACCAAGAGGCTAGCACATTTTTTTCTGCACTTGAGACTTCCCATGATCAGCCACATGTCTGTAAACATTTTGCAAGAGAGGCACTAATACGACTCCAAACTTGGGCACGATTTTGTAATTTGTTTTTAAAAATTCTATTATTCTTTTCAAGCCATAAATTCCAACAAATAATGGCATGACCAATCCTCCATAGAATGCATAATGCTTTAGCTTTAAAACCATTAATCCAATATTTCATTAATTCTTTCAATGTTGATGGAGCTACCCAATAAAAAACAGATCCAAATAGTGTAAGCCAAAGGACAATGAAGAAGTAAATGATTTGTTGTTTCTAGATCCTTTTTACACAAGGCACAACTGAAAGGTCCATGATATTCTTTTCTTTGCAAAATTGCACCTATAAAAATCTTGCTTTGGACTCCTAACCAAAGAATGTTGAGGCCTTAGGGAGGGCCTCAAGTTACCAAACATTCTTCCAAGGGAAATTTTTGGAAGTATGAAATTCTAATTACTTTAAAACTTTATATCCCAACTTGACCAAGTATCCACCATCTTTTAATAGATTTTAAACCAACTCATCCTTTTGCATAAAAGTATACAAATAGAACTTTGAAGCATTCTTTGAAGTACATCCGCTACTTGTTTGAGGTCCTCTCCTTCAACCAGGGTGCTAATAGAAATCAATGATTTGGAGTTGCTCACATTAATATAAATTGACCTTCGAACCTTTACAAGCTAAACATGCCCAAGCCAGTCGTTGATATCTTGGATTTGAAATAAGAGGATAAGAATTCAACCAAGCATCAAACCAAAAATTTGCAGAATCCCCCTCATTTACTAACACTTAATGTGTTTCTTGATCAAATTCCTGTTAGAGCCAACATATTTTTGAAGTAACATTTTTACTTTCATTGATCTTAGAATTTTGCCCCCTAATGCGAGGCTTATAGGTCTGCAGTTTTGTAAACCTACCCATAAAATGGCATTAGCTCATTTGAGTAAATTCTTTGGTCTTCAAGGGGGAGACCCAGGTTCAAATCTTGTGAAGCAATACATGCATAATAACCAAGTTGTTGTAATACCACTATGTGGTCATGATGTAATACGGGTGGAGCCTGTTACAATCCCATATAACCAATTAATTTTTTTTTAATTGCAAACCTACCCCTCTAATATTCTTTTCTTTTCAAACCCTATCCCACTTACAAAGAGGAAACCTAAATTTTTCCTCTCCTTTTTAAAAAAAACTCTTTGAATTTTGTCCAATTCGAATGTAATACCTGCTGGTAATTTGGAAAATGATATCATATATATAGAGATAGATTACAATATAGTTTTTATTAGTTGTAGCCTTCTAACCATGGTAAAAACTTACCTTTCCAACCAGCCAAACAAGATTTCTTTCTATCCAAAATTGAGTCCCGAAGATCCCTCTTTACTTTATTGGACAAAGGGATACCTAGATATGTTGATGGCAATTTTCGAACTTTAAACCCTAAAATCTCCACAATAATCCATTATAAATCTAGAGTAGTGGTAATGAAAAAGATCCTTGATTTTGTAGTATTGAGCAAGTGTCCATCAACCTTCTCATAGTATGATAGCATTGATTTAAACTCCGTGGCCTCAACGACCAAAGGGTGACCCAAAAGAAAAGTATCATTATCAAATTGGATTTGAGATTGGAAGGGACCATTTGTTGCAAGTTGAATATCTTTGATTTTTCCTTCCATTTTTATTTGTGAGAAAGCTTTTTCCAATTTCTTAGCAAGAAAAATGAAGAGATAAGTGTTGGCACTGGTTCTAAGAAGCAGAAATGAAATGTTTGTAAAAATGTCTAAATTGTATATAATAAAATGAAATACAGCCGAAATGCAATGCAATGCAGTCGAAATGAAATGCAGCCAAAATGCAATGCAATGCTGTCGAAATGAAATGCAGCCAAAATGCAATGTAATGCAGTCGAAATGAAATGCAGCCAAAATGCAATGTAATGCAGCCATCATTTGCCAAACCTTAATATTTGATTAATTATAAGGTTGGCTAAAGTGATTAAAGTAGGCAGGTAGACAGTTTTGTAACGAAGTCCTAGAAATTGTTGTGCCAATGTCGAGAACAATGCTTTATATAGGACCCCCTACTTCATTTTGAATAGACAATAGATACATTGCCGTGAGTGGATGTGTTACGTTGTAGATGTGTGTATGTTGGGGTGATAGGATGAACAAGACGTCTAATTGTAATACAAAGATATATGTAATGTCCCCTTTCTAGTTAGCTACCTTATCAGTTGAGATTAGCCTACTCACGGGTTCCCGTAGGCTAAGATGGTTGTGTGGGAACCTTTGGTAGTTTTCTTCAGGCGCCACCAACTTTCAGTTGCCAGTTTTTGGTGACATTTCAGGCATAGGATGGGGACTTACTATTTATAGTAAGTCAGTTCCTAGGGTTTCAATCAGAGTGGATGGCACGATGTGATTGTTCGGCGAAATGGGTATCCAAATATATGATAAGTTGGCAGTTTGGTCATGCAGAGCTCAAAGATTTTAATGCCCGAAGTTAATTATATAAAATTAAATTAATAATTTAATTTTATATAAGTTGAGACTTTATTTTATAAATGAGTCACTTAAATTATCTAATATTTCACAAAGTGACTTTTTAAAGGTGCAAAAAGGGTACGCCATACATGAAAGGGGAAAAGTAATGTTCTAGAAACAATTTTAAAATAACTTTTCCCTCCAAAAAGGGGTCGACCCTCTTGGAACTCTTTAAAAAGGGATTTGGCCGCTCATTTTCAATATGGAGAGTTCGATATTTGCTTTGGCATTTCTTGGAGAAGGCTTGTAGAGAATTTTGCAGGGTTTCGAGCTTATTGGGGACAGAAACCTCCAATAGGGACATCCTCTTCGGGTTTCAGAGATTACCCCTGGTGGATTTTGTTGGCGATTTCATACGGAGATTGCACAAGGAGCTTCATTGCAGAGATATTCACAGAGATTGGGAAGATTATTCAAAGGGTTTATTCAAATTTCAGAAGTAATTTCAGTGCTGGTTTTAATTGCTGATCTCTACCACAGGGCCGTACCAATTTGCACTGTGAGTGGCGTTGGGTTTGCACATTGAGCAAGGGTTCTTTTCCATTTTGATTGTCACCATTCAATCATCTCTATCAGCCCAATTTGGAGACAAATTTCAGAGACACGAGGAGGTTTCGAAGTGATTTGCTTGCTAGCTGGCCATACATCTGCACAACCGTACAGTCATTGCTGGCGTGATAGTTAGAGAGCTGGGCAATTCATTTTAGGGCTGTCCATTGCACCATACCTTGGTGCCTAGGGCTGAAGGTGACAAAGCAATCAATTCCTTGGTGGACAGATTGGTATTTCTTGAGCTGTGTGACACATTCAATTGTAATGATTGCTGATGTACATTCTGAACAAGTAAATTCCAGATCTGAATAAAATAGTGGTGTTTGCATTTCTGATCTTCTCCTCAAAAGGGTTTGTAATTCTTTGCATCTAATATCTATATACCGAATTTCACTAGATTCTATTGAGTACTTTCCAAGTTTTGTTGATTGCAAGTTGGCTGTCTGGTTATTTCTGAGTTTTTATTTAAGTCTGAAAAATACAAAAAAAATTACATATTTGCAAAAAAGACAAAAATGTTAGTGCAGATTGGGACGGGTTGTTACAATATATGCCATGGAAGTCATTCTGATAATGAAAGACATACTTATGTGATGATAATGTGTTTGTGATAATGTGAGGATGCTTGTAAGTTGGAGTGTTAGATTCCTCGTGCAAGTGGTTGGTTGCAGGTTGAAGGGTTTAGACGGCGTTAGAGTTGTAGTCGCTGTCAAAGTTGCAGTTGCTGTTGTAGAGGGGGAAAACTAGCACAGATGATTCTTAGCGAATCCGTTGGGAGCTGAGGTAATTGCGGATTATGACACTCACACTTCAGGCTTGGTGATTCTTGGGTTTGAGGGTTCACCAGGAGTGTTTTAAGGATTCACTCCAAATCTAGGATGGGAGGGTTTGATGTGTTGATTCAAAAACACCTATGTTTGGTCTTAAAAAGAGATAAAACTACATCAACTGCAAATATTGTAAAAAGAGTGCATGAAAACAAGGATGCAGATAAACAAAAGCTATCCTAAGAAAGACTCTTCCTTTGTATGCATAACTACACCTAAGATACAATAAAATAAACTTTTCTTCTTTTAGCAAGGGTGTCTGTTGCCACATTTGGCACGGGGTGCCATGTTTTCAGTTTTGTAAGTAATCTGCTCTTTCCCTTCCTTCCTCTCTTCCCCTTTTCTTCACTTCTCCCTTTCTCCCTCTTCCTTGCAGTCTTATTCCTCTCCTCTTCCTCCCTTTTCTTCCCCCAAGCAAAGTTTCCAGAACAAAGGTGTTCCCTGAAAGTTTCTAAGTGTCGGGCGCAACCCGACTTCGCGAAGTCGGGGTGCGCCCTCGAGGAGCGCAGTAGGGACAGTGCGAAGTGCGACAAAACAGGAAAGTGAGCGAAGTTGACTAAGTGCTGGGGCGCAACCCGACTTCGCAGCGAAGTCGGGGTGCGCCCTTCTTTCTGGGCGCACTTGGGAAGCAGTGCAGCAGAAAAATGACTAAGTGTTGGGGCGCAACCCGACTTCGCAGCGAAGTCGGAGTGCGCCCGCCTCTTAGTGCGCAGTCCGAACAGCAAAGAAGACAGCAAGTGCCGGTGCGCAACCCGACTTCGCAGCGAAGTCGGGGTGCGCCCTCTGACCGGTGCGCAGTTGGGGAAGCAAGACCAGAAAATGACTAAGGCAAGATGACCCTCCCAACTGCGCTGTTTTCTGCCTGCGCAACCCGACAGCGCTCAGATCCTGGGCGAAGTTGGATAAACTGCCTTTCAAGGCAGCCACGTGTCATTCATCAACATCCGACAAGTGTCCAACTTCGGGATTCGAGCCAAGACATGACCGGGATAAGGACAAAGCATGGGCTGCACTATCTGCGCCAACTGCCACCATTTAAGTTGATGTAAAGTGCCATCTGCCGCACCTACCCGCATTCCTGCTGACCAAAGGTTTGACCCGACATACCGCCACGTAGCTGTACAGCCTTCAGGGAGACCATGCCTGCAAGTACAGTCCTGCCCGACAGAAGTCAGCATCAGCGGCTCCTCAGCCGCTCGTGTCAGCTAATGTCTTAGTCTGGGACTTTGTGCCCATGAATGTAATCGGGGGGAACTTGAGGCTATAAATAGCCCACTCGTAATTCATTGTAAAAGTGGTGGAAGGGGAATATATTGCTAGGGAACAATTGTAGTTGTGCGTTTGCCTCTAATACAAGCATATACTTGGCTCCGCTTACTGTCTTTTATCTTGTATGCTGCCTCTCCTTGTCATTTCTGCCTCATGTTTCTTGTATCATTGCTTCTTTGTTGTCTTTGAACTCTGGACTCTGGCATTTGATGATCAAGTATTCCTGGAATGCATAGATAGAGGATACATAGGATGAATGATAGCTGTAGTTTCAATGTATGCTTTGTAGAGGAATGTTTGTTAGTAGTGGTGATTGATTCGTTGCCGTCTCTGCTTATTCCCCCCACCCAACTCCAATCACATTTGGATTCTCTTTCCGCACTTTTATCTCTTTCCCTGCACTCTTATCTTAACACTAAAAACCCCACAGGAAGCCGGCCTTCTCCGGAGATTGGCACGGAAGGCATTCCTTCCTTCCGGCCTTTCAATCTGGTGGGCGAATATGGGCGCAATAACAACAAATCCTTTCCTCATGGCAGATTCGTAACCAACGGTTTCTGCGGCACGCCCGGTGGGACATGGAAGTTTCCCACCCCCAAACAGAATCGAAGCACTAGCGCTCGCTTCATTGTTGTTAAAAATCTGAGCACTCGGCGACTACGCAAATATCTGAACACTCTCTGAGTCCGTGAAGACCGGTCCTAACGCCTTCATGCAAACAAGAAGGTGGCGAGCAAGGAATCCGGGAAACCCGCCTGACTTTTACGAAATTGACATTGACGCTCCAGGCGAGCGCGTCAGGCTGGCTGATTACCAAGCTCGCGTGGAAGAAATTCAAGAGGCCGAGGCTGAAATTCAAGAGGCCGAGGCTGAAATTGAAGAAGTTGAGGCCGAAGAAGAATCTACATCTTCGGACAGTTCCGACACCGAGTACACTACCGGGTCAGAAGAAGACATGGCTGCCCAGCAGGACGATGATGACCTCTTCCCGGCGGTGGACTCTACGGGGCCCTTGGCCCTAGTCGGACAGCAAGCTGTGCCCCCTGCCGCTTTAAAGTCTATCCCTACGTATGACGGCTACGGCAAGACGGCGTATGAACACATCCAGGACATTCTGGCCCTGGCTGCGCTACATTCCATCACTGACGAAGGTGTGAAGACCCGTCTGCTGGCCCTTTCCCTAAGGGGAAAGCTTCTCTACTGGTGGAGATCATTGCCAGAGGGATCTATCACGGGGTGGCGACAGTTAGCCGGCAGGCTCGTGAAAGGATGCAACGAGTCTGCTGATCCCTCTTCTTTTTTGCATCAATTCCAAAGTATACGAGAGACACCCCCAAGAGGAGGTGTCAGACTTCAACATCAGGTTTGCGAGGTCTTGGAAACGAGTACCTCGCGAACTCCGACCGTCGGCAGGTCAGGCCGCCTACTACTACCTGAGATCCTTCAACTCAGACATTTGCCTTCT
The DNA here is from genome assembly GCA_028583015.1 of Wollemia nobilis. Lineage (NCBI taxonomy): Eukaryota > Viridiplantae > Streptophyta > Pinopsida > Araucariales > Araucariaceae > Wollemia > Wollemia nobilis. The sequence continues at coordinate 14,476,467 of JAQPPZ010002587.1, read as the reverse complement.
GCTGAAGGTAGCCAGAATCGACTCGTTCCCTGCTCTGTACGAGGCTGCCCAACAAGCTGAAATGGATATCATTTCCATCGGCAGACTTCCGCACAGAGTACAGCCGCCCATCTACCCTGACTTCCCCCGATCTCAGTATCCATCAGCTTCTGGTCCAGAGCCGTCCACTTCAGGACAGCAACCCCAGCAACAATGGAATCCGGCGCCGGTCGTGAATCCTTACGGCCCGCCACAAATTCATTATCCGCCTCCTCCGCATTTTCCAGCACTTCCTGCTCCCCCGCAGTATGCACAATATTCAACACCTCCTCCATTGGCTGCGTTACCTCCCCCAGCTCAATTGCCGCCTCCTGACAATGATATTCAGAATAAAATCCTCCAGGAGGTACGGGCTCTGGCCTCTGGGTATCACACCATGTCCAACGACATGACCATCCTAAAGAAGAAACAGGCCCAGATGGACCTTGTTCCAAGGAGGCCATATCCGCCCCCGGCATTGACAAAAGACCGAACCCCCGAGCAACAACTGCAAAGGCGGCCCCCTCCGAGGAATGCTGCCATTGAGGACCAACCTGGTACCTCTGACCAGGTCAACTGGTGCACCACGTGCAATGACCCGCATGCCGAGGATGACTGCACTCTGCACCAACACTACCTCCAGACCTTGGCCGGCAGCGCCATAGAGGACGAAGAACTCTACATGATCCTGGGCGATGAAAGCAACTTCGCCGTCCCAGAGGAAGATCCGTTGCCGCCTCCTGCCAAGGAAAACAGAAAGTCTGCTGAAGCCGCTGTAAAACCCTTAAAAGTGTACGCCAGAAGAGATAAGGCCCAGCCTGCTGGGCTACCACCTGACAAGAGGCTGTGGCCCTACACAGCCAAAGAGAAGACTCCTCCGGCAAAGACTCCCGCAGTCAAGCCTCCCATAGCCAAAGCTCCCCCGGCTAAAGCTCCCGCTGCTCAGCCTCCGAGTGAAACCAAAGAACAAGCTCGGGGAGAAGGCTGAGATATCCATCTCGACCAAGAGACGAGAGAGTTGAGGCCACTCGGCGATACCGGACGAAGTATGAGCCGGCAAAAGAAGCGGAAGGAGCTAGCACCTCGGGCTACAACATAGTAGACGAATTGAAGAGGACCCCCGCAAGAATCAGCATGTATGATGCTCTTCGGCTCCCGGGCCAGGTTGATCTGCTACAGGAATCTCTGAAGATCATGAAGAATGGCAAGCAGATACAACCTGCCGTCCTGGTGCAACCCCTGACAGTCTCAGCCACCGGGAAGAACGGACCACCTCCCTTCTATCTGTCATTACGGATGCAAGGGTACATAGTGCACAACTGTATGGTGGACTTTGGTGCTTCCACGACCGTAATGCCGAGAGCCGTTTGCGACGAGATCGGGATGGAGTACACAAGGAGCAGCCAAGGCGTGCTGCAACTGGACGGCACCCCTGTCAAGACAGTCGGTGTCATTAAAGACATCCCTATTCGGCTGCACAAAGCTCTCGACATCGTGGTCATCCAAGAGGTCGTGGTCGTCGACTTGGAACCCTACTTCGGCATGTGTCTCTCCAGGGAGTTCACTGCGAAGTTGGGAGGGTATCTGTCTCTGGACTACTCGCACATGGAAGTGCCCTTCAAGGGAAGGAGACTGAAAATTTACAATGAAAAGCCTTCCACTTTCTTAGTAGAGAAGATACCCGGAGAAGAGTCGCAGGACTGCATGGTTCAGCTGACGGAGGAAGAACTGGTGATAGTGGACATGACAGAGCAAGCTCTCGAGCTGCTGCAAGTAGAAGATGAATTCTCCTTGCGGGACTTCAACGCCGTGATTGAAACGAGCAAGGCTGCTACACTGTTGTTCAGCTCGAGAGGCTTGACAAGTCGGCCAAAAGAGAAGTGGGACCTGCACCTGAAAAGCTGTGGAAGCTTTTCTTTGACGGTGCACGATGCAAGAATGGCGCCGGTGTTGGAGTACTTTTGGTTTCCCCAACCGGGATCCAGAAGGACTACACCTACAGGCTGGCTTGGAGCTGTACCAACAACGCGGCGGAGTACGAAGCCCTGTGCTTGGGTTTGCGAAAAGCGGAGAGGCTGGGGATTAAGCATCTGCAGATCTTTGGCGACTCAGAGCTGGTGTGCCACCAGATTACGAACAAGTGCGCCTCCAAGAAGCACTATCTCAAGGCGTACCGTAATCGGGTGCGGGATCTGATGGAGTCTTTTGACTCATTGAATGTCAAGGCTATATCACGCGAGAAAAACAAGCATGCCGACATTACGGCGTCCGTTGGAGCCAGGTACGTTCCGGCTGATGACTCTGTCCAGAAGCCGAAGCCGGTTCGTACCATTTACAGGCCTTACGTGCTCGATAAGGACACCCACTGGCAGGTGTTCGGCTGTGACGAGGAGATCGTCACATTTTTGGTTAACGAAGCGTGTTCAATCGAAGGTAGAGACCCTGATGACGAGCAATATGAGGGGTTGATACAGCTGAAAAATAATCATGTCCCAAAAGGACTGATTACACTTGAGAGTCTATTTGATCAAAATGACAGAGCAATATCACACCGGATCAAGGTAGACCCGAAGCAGTACGCCGACCTGGAGCTGGAACCCGGAAAAACAATCAAGGTCGGGACAGACTGCACCACAGAGGAACTCGAGCAAATAAGAACATTGTGTCAAGAGTTCCCTGACATAGTAGCCTGGTGCTACCAGGACTTGAAGGGGTATGACAGAAATATTATCCAGCATACCATTGAGCTAGAAGATGGCGCCAAGCCATTCCGGCAGAAGCAGAGGGCCGTAAATCCGAAGATCGAGGCCATGATGAAAGCCGAGCTCTTGAAGATGCTGGAAGCCAAGATCATCTACCCCATCAAGCATTCATCTTGGGTTGCGAACTTGGTTCCCGTGAGGAAGAAGAACGGAGACATTCGTCTCTGTGTGGACTTCAGAAATCTGAATCAGGCCTCCCTCAAGGACCATTATCCGCTTCCCCAAATCGATCAGATCCTCCATATAGTTGCTGGAGCCCGAAGATTTTCCCTCTTAGACGGCTTTTCTGGGTACAACCAGATATGGGTCAAGGATGAGGACCAGCATAAGACGGCGTTCACCACCAAATGGGGAACGTTCGCCTATCAGCGCATGCCTTTCGGCTTATCCAATGCTGGCGCCACATTCCAGAGAGCCATGGACCTGGCCTTCCGAGAGCTGCTCAACAAAGTTATTGTCATCTACTTGGATGACATGACTGTATTCTCTCACAGGAGAGAGGACCATGTTCCCCACCTACGGCAAATATTTGAAAGGTGTCGTGAATTCGGCATCTCCATAAACCCGAAGAAATCTGTCTTCGCGGTAAAAGAAGGAAAGCTGCTGGGGCATGTCATCTCCGAGAAAGGCCTAGCCGTGGACCCTGATAGAGCAGAGGCCCTCCTCCGCTTGCCCGCTCCAATTGACAAGAAGGGGCTGCAGTCCTTCTTCGGCCAAATCAACTTCGTGCGGAAGTTCATACCGGACTTCGCACGGGTAATCAAGCCCATGGCCGAGCTGCTGAAAAAGAATGCAGAGTTCTTATGGATGATGAAAGGGGGCAGGCCTTCGAAGAAATCAAGGCCCGAATTGCACAAGCTCCGGTGTTGATAAACCCGGACTACTCCAAGGATTTCATCCTGTACGCGGTGGGAGAACCCGAGAGTTACGCCGCAGTCCTGACCCAAAAGGGAGACGATGGCGAGGAGCGCCCCATAGCGTTCCTGAGCCAAGTGATTCAGCCGCATGAAGAAAAGTACAACTTTATAGAGCGGCAGGTTCACGCAGTTATGAAATCCCTCCGAAAGTTCAGGCACTTTGTCTCCCAGAGCCGAACCACTGTCTTTGTGATACACCCGGACGTCCGAAGCTTCATCATACAAGGAGAGCCGGGTCACAAGAGAGCAGGATGGATTGCTAAAATCCAGGAGTTCGACATCGAAGTGCGGCCAACCAAGCTTATCAGAGGCCGAGCCTTGTGCCAGGAGCTGGCCCGAAGCGCAGCAGCCCAGATATCCGCTTGTAAGTGGGAGGATCCAACAACAAACACCAACCTAGCCAACTCCTTACCGAGGAGTGCGACTGGACAGAATGACCTGGTGAAATATTTCTGCACCGGAAGATGTCCAGACCACTTGAATGCCTCACAAAGAAGGAGGTTTCGGCTAGGTGCACTGAAATACACTCTTCGCCCCAAGGGGCTGTACTTTAAGAACATTGACGGCATCCTGTTGCGGTGCGTCAGGAAAGCAGACCAACTCAGGATCCTCGGAGAATTTCACTCCGGGATGCCTGGAGGTCACCATTCTGCAAGGCCTACGGCCTTGAAAATAATCAGAGTTGGGTACTACTGGCCCACTCTATTTACAGACGCGCATGCGGTCTGTACGAAATGTGATCAATGCCAGAGATTTGCTGGCAGAAATAGAAAAGCACCCCTGCCCCTTCAACCGATCCAAGCCGAGACTCCGTTTCAGCAATGGGGTCTGGACTTTATCGGGGTGATTACGCCGAACTCTGCAGCGGGGCACAAGTTTATCCTTACCGCCACCGACTACTTCACACGGTGGGCAGAGGCGATCCCTACAAAGAACGCCGACCAGGAGACGGTCATCAGGTTCCTCGAGAGCCTCATTACCCGTTTCGGGGTCCCCGAGTCAATAGTAACGGACAATGGTCCGGGGTTCGCAGGCGCTGTACTCACGGAGTACACCGACAAATACGACATTTATCACAAAATGTCTTCCAATTACTACCCGCAGGGGAACGGTCTTGCCGAGTCCACCAACAAGAATCTGCTGAAGATCATCCGAAGGACAGTAGAGAAAAACAAGAGGACTTGGCACCTACTCCTGGATCGGGCGCTATGGGCGGACAGGATATCCTTCAAGAAGTCCATCAAAACGTCCCCCTATGCGCTCGTATACGGCAAAGAAGCAGTCTTGCCGACCCACATCGAAATTCCCGCTCTCTGGATGCTTGATGAAGAAAGAGGCAGCGGGGATCCGGTAGATGACAGACTTTGCCAACTGCTGCAGTTAGAGGAAGACAGAGAAAAAGCTTACCAGGCCTTCACCAAGCACGCTGAAGCGACCCAAGGCTGGTTCGCAAAAGGCACCACTGCCCGAGTTTTCAAAATCGGGGACCTGGTGCTAAAGTGGGACTCACTAAAGGCGAAGCCGGGCAACCACGGCAAGTTTGATGCCCTCTGGGAGGGCCCCTATCAGATTGCCCGGGTAAATCAGTTCAACGCGTTTGTGCTCCGGGACATGGAGGGACATCTTCTTCCTATTCCCGTCAACGGGTTCCACCTCAAAATTTACCGCCACTGAAGGCGCCCGAAGGGGTCCTTCCTTGTACAGATTTCCCTTCTGCATTTTCAGTTTTCAGAATGTAAATATTTCAGTTTTTTAGTTTTAATTTTTCAAATAGCCCAAGTAAAATCTAAGGCAAAACCCCGACTTCGCAGCGAAGTCGGGTAGCGCTCCTTGAACGGTGCGAAGTTCGGAAGAAGGCAGCTGAAAAGAGGAGCTAAAATGACTAAGTATGGGTGCGCAACCCGACTTCGCAGCGAAGTCGGGCTGCGCCCCCTCCAAAGGGCGCAGTTGGGTAACAAACGGCAAGAAAATACCAAGTGTCAGGCTGCGCAGGCAAAGGGCGAAGTCGGATTGCGCCCGTTTTCCGGGCGAAGTCGGAGTGCGCCCCATTCTCGGGCGCACCCTGGATGATCCGGCGAAGCGAAACGGCTAAGTGAAAATCGAGTGCGCCCATTTTCGGCGAAGTCGAGGTGCGCCTTTCGGGGGAGTGCGCCCTGAATTTGGGCGAAGTCCGAATAACCCACCGTGGAGAACACAAAAAATTCTAAGTGTGGGCCCAGGGCGAAGTTCGGCACAGGGCGAAGTTGGGTCATGGGCCAAAAAATTCTTCCTTGTAAAGTGTGCCCAAATGGTGGCGATGACGTCAGCAATGGCACAACGTCCAAGGAGGTTTAAATGATTGCACAGCTTTCAAGGATGATGCATTAAAAAAGTAAGGTGCGTTTGGACCAACGGCTAATGGGGTACGCTTTTCAAAAATAAACCCATACACAGCCGCCAAAAATCATAACACCTCCACCAACCCCAAGTTAACCGCCCTAACTCCCTCCCTCGCGCCATTAATGTTGCAGTCATTGTCTACAAAAAGGACCCTGGCGCAACCAGAAAATTCAAATTGTTCAAGCTGACTCCCTGACTGCAAGGAATAAAGCTGACAAACTCAGAAGCCGTAATTCCTGCCTCTGCTGTTTCGAAAAGGATGGACAAGGGGAAAGCGCCCGTACAGGCGCAATCTAGTGAAGAACGGCGCGAAGCTGAGGAATCTCCAGAGTCAAGCGCTCATGAGAGCGAAGCGCCGCAGAAGGACCAGAAAAGAAAATCCCGAACAAAGAGGCGCGTAGTTGGCCAGACTCCGCCGCCACCAGTTAATCGCTTGTCCGGGTACAAGGACGGCTCTTTCTCCATCAGTCTCTCCAAGCTGCGGCTGAACATTGCAAAGTGGGTGGATAAGGTTTCGCCTTCCCATCACCTCGGAGCTGCGTATAAATCAAACCTATACTGGTTCTTGTGCCCTCCGACTCACTGGTGCCCGGAGCTGGTTGAAGCAATTGTAGAACATTACAAACCAGCTGCCCGGCAGGTCTGCGACAACAAAGGAAAGGTGTTGTTCACTCTTTTCCAGGAGAGCGTCCAGCCAGCGTTCGCCCTAGGGCTTCAATACGAGCCCGACGCAATTGTCAGAAGGGTGAACCTAGATGAGCAGACCGACAGATTTACACAGACGAAGCGGATGAGAGAGTTTCTGGATTCAGAGCTGAAGACTCCGCTGGCGGCTGGACAGTGGCCAACTGGCCCCATACCGCTGGACAGATTTGAAAACAAGTATATCTACATCATCCTGGCATGGGTCCTCGGCTGCGACTCTGACAAAGTGGTACGGCCTTACCAGCTGGCAATGGCTGAATGTATCCTGCATGGGGAGTTCTACGACTCCACGGCGCAGAAAAGTGGAAAGCGCCCTATCTTCTTCGACTGGGCGGACTGGTTGGCGTATGCGATACATTCAAGCCTGGTTAGACTGCAGCAGAAGCAGTCAACGGATTTCCGGTTTTGCTCCTTCCTCACATGGTTGTGCCTATATCACATGCATTACCGGATGAACGTCCCTGACCTGAAGAAAGTGAACGAAAAAGGAGAGCCGCTCCCCGTGTACGAATGGACTGAGGTTCTGTACAGGAAGGGCTCGTTCTATGAATTTAATATCCAATTTCTGTGCCAGGTCATGGGGTTGTTCAACCGTGGCGCGTCTCGCCCACCGGAAGCCATGACAAAGTACCTGTGGAAGAATGAGTACGGGGACACCTTCCGGCTGACTCAGGGCATCATAGTCAGAATCTACGGGTTCAAGGGGAAGCCGTGCTTGCTGCCCTACTTCTGCACTGACCATCAGTTCGGGATGGAAATTGCGCGGCAGATGGACTACGTTGAAGAGGAATTTGGCCAGGGCAAAAAGAAAGGTCACATATTTCAGTATCCTATGACCTGGGCAAATACCCAAGTGTTCGAAATCGGGCAGCACGTCTACCTCGAGCGGGAACTCATTGATATGGGCCTGATAATGCTGCCGCAGCGCTGGAAGTACGACCCAATTGGGGTCAGGGGAAAATTCACGCACATCTGTCCCAGAGCTGAGATCATGCAGGAAAGAAGAAACAGGACAGGTGCAGACCTCCACTGGCGCATTGACTTGATGCAATCATGGCCACCATGGCATGATTTTTACTGCGAAGAGGTGACGTACGATCCAGATCGAAACCCGGACCACCGGATGGAGTCGGCGGGCTTCAAAAAATTCCTCGCTAAGGTGGCGCCCCTCAACTGGCATAAGGACAAAATCATTGAATGCTGGAAGATGAGGTGTCGCACGCAGCACGATAAATCCAACCGGAGGAATCTGGCTGTTGACGATGAATTTTCGGCGCTATATGACCAGCACGTCGACACGTGGCGGCCCTTCGAATTTCGCGATTGCGTTCCCCGAGGCGCGAAGATAAGGTATAAAAGGGGGCCCACCCCCCAGCCATCGTCAACTCCCGCGACTTCCAGCGCAACTCCAACAAGCAGCCAAGTAGGCCCGATGCAGCCTGTAGCTCCCGAGGCAGTGCCCGAAAAGGCGCAAAGTTCAGAGAGGTCAACCCCTGAGCTGGCCCCTCCAGCAGAAAAAGCGTCCGCGCTGCCAGCTAGCAGACCAAGTGCGGCAGGCATCCTTCCAGCCCGACCCAGGTACAAGTTTACCGTGGGAACATCAGCGCCTGCCGCCCCGACATTATCTCTTTCCTCTGGACCAGCCACGGCGCCAGAAGAGAAGAAGAAGAAGAAGATTGAAAGGGCCAAGCGGCCTAAGGAGCCAGCGCAGCAGACAGCCGCAGTACAACCTCGTGCAGCGGCGCCGGAGGTTGTCTCTTTGGACAGCCCAGAACCAGCCATAGACACCCAGGCTGCAAATGTCCCCCCAACAGCGGCTCAGGCGGAGCCCGCAGGTACGTCCATTGTTTCTCTTCCCCAAGTCCAAGTCAGCCCTGCTAAAGCTCCATCTCCCATCTCATCAGGGCAAGCCGTAGCCGCGTCCCCCTCTTCCCAAGCTACCCAGCCGTCTAGCGGCCCACATTCCTTCGACCAGTTTGCTCAGGATCCCAACGCCTTCCAGTCACTGAGCCAAACCCTAGAGCCCTCACCCGCAGCCAGTGCTGAAGCTGCTCCTTCATCACCGCGCTCCTCGCCCCAGCCGTCCGAAGCCCTGCCGGCGCCATCCACTCAGACTCCTGTTTCCCCTAGGACCCGGTCGCCCTTAAAGACTGCCACCCCCTCTGGAATCCCTCCTACTTCGCTGTTCGCAGGGAAAATGCCGCAGCAGGACCAGACGTTGGAGGACCTCGACTTCATGAATATCACCGAGGACCAGCCTCTGGCGGTAAGAGCCACGGGGGGTTTTGCCTCCTTTCTCCAGGGCGTGAAGCGCAGAAGGGCCGAAGAGATAGCCGCTCCGGTAAAACGCACAAAGTTTGACCTAGACCGGAGAGTGCTCACAACAGAGAAGTTGATCCCGAAGGTGAAGAAGCCTCTCCGGGAGATGACCGAGGCGGACTACGAGCATCAGACGAAGGAGAAAAGCTTTGACGACATCAACGAGGAATACGAAATTCGTGGTATTCGTCGTAGGACAGACAATCTCCTTGTCAAACATCTCGAGACCCAGGAGGCGCTTTTCCAGCTGCAAAACAACACAAGGCAGCTCGAGGAGGACTTGGCTAGGGCTACTGCGCAGCTGGGATCAGCGCAACAGGAAATAGAAGAGCTTAAGGCTCAGCTGGCCGCCTCTCAGCAGGAGGCCGCAACGCAGAAACAGACAGCCGAGCAGCTGTCAGAAGAGAGAAGAGCGGCGTTGGAGCAAGTCTCTCAGCTTCAGAATCAGCTGAAACAGGCGCAGTCGCAGCTTACAGAGAAAGCATCACAAGCGACGGCCTTTTCCAAGAGCAAAGCCAAGGAGATGCGGGCTAGTCTGCTACAAGGTTGCAAGCCCAACCTTGTCAAGTCCCTATCAGTTCTGGACTTCGTATCCAGGATTGAAGAAGTATCTGCCCAGGGAAAGCCTGTGGTAGAGGAAGCCGAACACCAGGCGAGGCAATGGCTGGACCTGGCTATAAAACTTGAGGAGTTTGAGCGCAAAGGCTTCCAAATTGCCCCTATGTCCCAACTTGCCTCAGAGTGGGCAGATGCAAGGGTAACCTTGCATATTTATTTTGACAAGACAGAGAGGATTAGAACTGCCAGGAAGGCGCTGGACGCCCTAGAACATGAAAGGAACATTCTCCTGGCCCCCTTTCACACTCTGTCCGAACACGGGTGCCCGAGCTACGTCAAAGATGGCGAGTTTCTGACCCTTGAGCAGGTTAAGAAGAATTGGCTGTCCTTCGAGACGGATACAGCAGAAATTGATAGCTGGGCAGAGCCAATTCAAGAAGCTCAGGTCACCCAGATGGTGTCGAAATACTGCAAAATCAACTCCTCCCTAAAGGAGTTGGGAAAAAGATATAACACCATCGACCTGCACGCGGTCGCTGCATTCCACGCAGCACTAAGAGAGATCAGCGACCTCGCACCTTTCCAAGCAGCAGTCTGGGACCAAGCCAAGGCTGCATACCAACGCATCAGCGAGTGGGAGGCTGACAGTGGAGAACATTCAGATTCAGAAGGCGAAACTGAGGAGGCAACTGGTGAAAGCGAACTCGAAGAAGAACAGTTGCCTGGAAGGAAGCGGTCGAAGCGAAGAAGGCAGGGGAGGGAAGTTCCTCTGCACCCAATGGATGAAGGCATGGTTCTTTGCGTCGAGGCGAGCTCGACACCCCGCGAGCCGCCAGGAATGTTGCCACATTTGGCACGGGGTGCCATGTTTTCAGTTTTGTAAGTAATCTGCTCTTTCCCTTCCTTCCTCTCTTCCCCTTTTCTTCATTTCTCCCTTTCTCCCTCTTCCTTGCAGTTTTCATTCCTCCCTTTTCTTCCCCCAAGTAAAGTTTCCAGAACAGAGGTGTTCCCTGAAAGTTTCTAAGTGTCAGGGCGCAACCCGACTTCGCTGCGAAGTCGGGGTGCGCCCTCAGGTTGGAGCGCAGTAGGGAATGCGAAGTGCGACAAAGACAGGAAAATGAGCGAAAATTGACTAAGTGTTAGGGCGCAACCCGACTTCGCGGCGAAGTCGGGGTGCGCCCTTCTTCTGGGCGCACTTGGGAAGCAGTGCAGCAGAAAAATGACTAAGTGTTGGGGCGCAACCCGACTTCGCAGCGAAGTCGGAGTGCGCCCGCCTCTTAGTGCGCAATCCGAACAGCAAAGAAGACAGCAAGTGCCGGTGCGCAACCCGACTTCGCAGCGAAGTCGGGGTGCGCCCTCTGACCGGTGCGCAGTTGGGGAAGCAAGACCAGAAAATGACTAAGGCAAGATGACCCTCCCTACTGCGCTGTTTTCTACCTGCGCAACCCGACAGCGCTCAGATCCTGGGCGAAGTTGGATAAACTGCCTTTCAAGGCAGCCACGTGTCACTCATCAGCATCCGACAAGTGTCCAACTTCGGGATTCGAGCCAAGACATGACCGGGAAAAGGACAAAGCATGGGCTGCACTATCTGCGCCAACTGCCACCATTTAAGTTGATGTAAAGTGCCATCTGCCGCACCTACCCGCATTCCTGCTGACCAAAGGTTTGACCCGACATACCGCCACGTAGCTGTACAGCCTTCAGGGAGACCATGCCGCAAGTACAGTCTCACCCGACAGAAGTCGGCATCAGCAGCTCCTCAGCCGCTCGTGTCAGCTAATGTTTAGTCTGGGACTTTGTGCCCATGAATGTAATCGGGGGGAACTTGAGGCTATAAATAGCCATGTAATTCATTGTAAAAGTGGTGGAAGGGGAATATATTGCTAGGGAACAATTGTAGCTGTGCGTTTGCCTCTAATACAAGCATATACTTGGCTCTGCTTACTGTCTTTTATCTTGTATGCTGCCTCTCCTTGTCATTTCTGCCTCATGTTTCTTGTATCATTGCTTGTTGTTGTACTGAACTCTGGACTCTGGTATTTGATGATCAAGTATTCCTGGAATGCATAGATAGAGGATACATAGGATGAATGATAGCTGTAGTTTCAATGTATGCTTTGTAGAGGAATGTTGTTAGTAGTGGTGATTGATTCGTTGTCGTGCTGCTTATTCCCCCCACCCAACTCCAATCACATTTGGATTCTCTTTCCGCACTTTTATCTCTTTCCCTGCACTCTTATCTTAACACTAAAAACCCCACAGGAAGCCGGCCTTCTCCGGAGATTGGCACGGAAGGCATTCCTTCCTTCCGGCCTTTCAATCTGGTGGGCGAATCTGGGCGCAATAACAACAAATCCTTTCCTCATGGCAGATTCGTAACCAACAGGTGCAAGAGAAGTGCACAAATAAATTAGCCTAAATGTATAAACTACATGCAGTTTTTCTTTTGATGCCTAAAGACAAAAATAAACAGATTTTCTTTTTATTGCCTAAGAAAGAAAACTAAATGAATTTTGATTTCCTTAAAGCTTAACTTATTTCCTAAATAAGATTAAGACTAATTTTCCTCTTCTTTATTATTTACAAAAAAAACAAAAAGAAGCAGAAACAAACAAAACACTGAAATCAGCCTAAAAGACTAACAGGGCACTTATCTTTTTTGGCGTTTGTCCCTGCACTGAGTCCGTGCCCTGAAACCTGCGACCGCAAATCCGATTTCTCACCTTGAAACCATGACCTTTAATCCGAGCGAACCTGTAAACAGAAACAAAAAACTTGAAAAAAATGTTGTTAGTGTTCGGGGGCCTGCTTAGGCTGCTATGAAGACTAGGCTCGTAGGCGTGGTAGTCAAGCCCCCTTGGTCCTTTTAGTTGACCGTAAGTGTAAAAGAAAAATCTTGACCTTTGTGGAAGCTGAAAAGAGATGTAGAGCAGAAGATAGAGAGAGAAGAGGGTTCTGTAGAAAAACAAAAAATAGACTATAGAAAAACAGAAAGCAGAAACTGTAGAAAAACAAAAGTGAAGCAGGAAAGAGAAGCAGCCCTGTAAGAGTCAGCTGCGAATTCGCAACAAAAGGAAAAATGACAGGAAATTAAGCAAAAGGAAAAAAAGTAGGGTCTTCGTCGAATTCGTGCCCCGTAAGGATGGACTGCAAATTCGTGATAGGGGAAAGAATTAAGACAATGAATGCAACAGAAACATTACCTACAACTATATAAAACCTTTAATAGATGAAACTAAGAAATTAAGATACACGTAAGATGATAAAACAAACAATACAACAAAAAACAGAGCTGGGTTTTAAACTGAATGCATTAAAACACGGAAACAACAGAAAGGGATCTAAAAACTATCTACCGCTATGTGCAACAGATGAAACTAAGACACTAAAATGCACTTAAACTAATGAAACAACCAATGCAGCAGAAACTAAAGGTAGGGTTTTAAACAAAATGTATTAAAACAAGGAAACAACAGAAAATGATCTAAAATTATCTACGGCTATATGCAACAGATGAAACTAAGACACTAAAATGCACTTAAACTAATGAAACTATAGTTGAGAAAATCGGAATCGGCATTTTTAAAAATCGGCAAAAGTTGGGGATCGGAAAAAAAAAAATCCCGAAGAAAATGAAACTTTTCATTGAAAAAAAGTTTTTGTCATGCATATTACAATGAATTAACATTATGCAAATCAAATATTGTAATAAAAGCAATAATTCATGTCAAGACATCGTACAAGGCTCAAGCTTTAAGTACACATCTTGTATTGCTTATAATCTGAAAAGGTACAAAGTTACAAATAACAAGGAAAAGAAGGTTTCATTTTTTATATGACTGCACATGGAAACAGGTAACAACAAAGTTACAATCACTTGAAAAAAAAGGAAAAAGAACCTAAACCTTAAACCAAAAGGCTAGGGTTTAGGGTTTAAAATTGCAACATTGACAGCTGAAAAATGCGTTTGCATACATAGTTATCAGGGAGTAATATTTCCTTAAAAAGAGAAGGAAAAAAAAACCTTAAACCCAAAACCCTAGGGCCTAAGCTAGGGTTTAGGGTTTAAACTTCAAGTTCAAAGTTTAAAGTTTCAAATTCAAACATAACAGCCGAAAAATGGGCTTGCATACATAGTTACCAGGCAGCAATATTTACTTAAAAAGAGAGAAAAAAAACCCAAAACCTTAGGGCCTAGCCTAGGGTTTAGGGTTTAAACTTCAAAGTTCAAAGTTTCAAACATTAACAGCTGAAAATGGGCTTACATACATAGTTATCACTTATCAGGCAACAATATTTACTTAAAAAGAGGGTTTCGGGTTTAAACTTTAAACTTCGAAGTTCAAACATTAACAGCTGAAAAATGGGCTTGCATAAAAAAACCCTAAATTGGCTACAACCAAAAAAAACAAAAAAAAAAAAAAAAAAAAAAATGCAGTTTTTTTGAAAAAATTGATGATGCAGATTTTTTCAAAAAATCTTTGCATCGCCGAGAGTTTGCCGATTGCATTGGCATTTTAAAAAATCGGGATTCTACAGATTTTTTGCAGATTTTTTCAACTTTGAATGAAACAACCAATGCAGCAGAAACTATAGCTAGGGTTTTAAACAAAATGTATTAAATCAAGGAAACAACAGAAAAGGATCTAAAAACTATCTACAACAATGTGCAACAGATGAAACTAAGACACTAAAATGCACATAAACTAATGAAACAACCAATTCAGCAGAAACTAAAGCTAGGGTTTTAAATGGAATGCCTTGAAAAAAGGAAACAACAAAAAAAGGATCTAAAATTATCTACAGCTATATGCAACAGATGAAACTAAGACACAAAAATGCACTTAAACTAATGAAACAAACAGTGCAGTAGAAACTAAAGCTAGGGTTTTAAACATAATGTATTAAAACAAGGAAACAACAGAAAAGGATCTAAAATTATCTACAGTAATAAAGGAAATGCAAACAATAAAACAAGAGAAGAAGTATAATGATCTAAAAGCAATCGACAACATTAAGTAAAATGCAAACAATAAAACAAGAGAAGAAGTATAATGATCTAAATACAATCTACAGTAAAATAAAACTAAATAAAATGGTCTAAATGCAATCTACAACAACAAATGCAAGCAGTAAAATAAAATGATCTAAATGCAATCTACAGTAGTAAAATGAAGCTAAATAAAATGATCTAAATGCAATCTACAACAACAAATAAAATGCAAATAGTAAAATGAATCTAACCAATGTATGCTTAGATAAGTGGTAGTAAACAAAGACAAGCAACTAAAATTAAAAGAACACAAATAATGCAGAGGAATTAAAAGGAACTATGATTATAACAAAAGGACTAAAACAAAGCAAAAGAAGAGCAAGGAAAGAGGGTGAGGCAACAACTAAGAGGGGAATGATCCCCTAGGGTGAGCCAATCTCTCCTTCCTTCGACGAAGCAAAAGATCCGCTTGTACTCAATTTGCCGTTGTAATTGCTCATCAATCACAACTCTTCAAGTTGCTCACAAATGACAGATGACAGAACACATATGTAGCTAACAAAGATCACAGATGGAAGATGGAAGAAAATAGATTACAAATCGCAGTTGATAAATCACCGATGGAAAAAAAGGGAACTCAACACCTCTATTTATAGAGGGTTTGAGGGCTAGGTGGGAAAAACAAAAATTCAAAAACTAGGTTTAGGGCTAGGGTAAATTTGGAAAAAGCAAGGTCGGCCACTAGGGTTTTGGAACCCTAAACAACCTAGAACTTTCGAGAATTGCGCAATCACGACTGCTAGACCCATGCACAGTTTTTCTGCATTTTTGGGGGACCAAATGATGTCAGAATATAGGCAAACCTATACTTGTCGGAAAGCTCTTTTCGAGCCTGATCCAATGGTAGTGGTTTTGGGAAGAATGGAGAAGATTTGATAGGGGAAAAATTGGCTCAAAGATGACCTTACTTTTTGAAGCAATAAATGCTCAATTTTAGGTCTTTGAAAGGTGAATTTGGCTTGGTTGGTTAGAGGGTCAATGCATGAGGGTGAATTGATGAAAAGTGGGTCAATTTTTAATGTCTACATTTTGTCCCCTTTTTGATGTATTCATTGTACAATGAATACATCAAAAATAGTTGTGCACCAATTTTGATGGTGGGGAGCTTTTGGCTGCTTGAAAAGCCAATGTAGAGGGAATGGTGTGAGGAATGATTGCTCATGCATAAATTGTATGCATGTATGCCCCCAACCTAGGGTGTCCCCTTGAGTTTTGGAGGGGAAACCTAGTTGAACCGATGAAACTCGATTAGGTTGGGGTTGAGGAGAAAGAGGAAGGAAGAAAGACTTGATGAAGATTAAGAAGCATTAGATATGATTAGATTGACCAAGGATCAATGAAGGGAAGATGAAGTGATAAGGAGAGATGAGAGAAATAATTGAAATGATTGATGCCCCAGTTGGAAATTGATGAATAGATTGATAGATGTGAGATGTTTTATGATTATTAGATTTAAGTAAAGAAAATAATGGAAGAAATTGTGAGAAAAAAGAGAGAAGAAAGAAAGAAAGAAGAAAGAAAGAAGAAAGAGATGAAAGAAGAAAGAAAGAAGAAATGAAATAAAATATTATTAATGTCCACGGTGGGCCAAAAAAAGACCCAAGGGACTATAAGAAGGACATAATAATTGCCAGCGAGCGGGCTAAAACACCCAACAAAGAAAGAAACTAAGATAAATACAAAGACACGACCCAACAATCGAGCCAAAGAGAAAGGGAGAAGAGAAGGGGGGAGGGCTGCAGTCCAAAAGAGTGGAGTGCACGCCAAGAAGAATGGAGAGAGAGAGGGAGGGAGGAGGGAGCGGCCCAAGGGGGGCAAGCTCCAAAACCCCCAAAAGCTAATCACTCCTAACAATCGAAGCCGAAGTATTAGTGTTGGAGAAGTCCATGATCTGTCTTTGTCCATCACTAGTTCAGGGCCCAAACAAACTATGGGTGCATTGTCTAGTGACCCTGCTTCTATCCGAACGAGATGATGTGAGGCGTTTATGTCTAGTGTCACTCGGTCTGTCAGAGCTAGTGAAGTAGGTTGTGATGAGTTGATGATGAGGGGGCGAGATCCATCTGGAGGAGAGCTTTTCTGTTGACAAAACTAAGTTGTGTACCTAAAAAAGAGTGCAAGACATCGTTGGTCTGGGTACCTGAAGAAGGTAGATAAAGATCGAGAGTTGTCCTTGAAAAGGCAATGGAATCTGCCTCGGATCTCATACTAAATGGGACAACAAAAAATAAAGTGATGTAGGGTTTTAACTTCACCCAAGGAACAAAACAAGCAAACCCGCTTCTCCATCGGAAGATGGTGATCTGACTCAACCCGGAGTTGGTGGGAACACACCCTGAGTTGTCCAATTAGAATCCAAAGACTATGCATTATGTGCTACTGAAGGTACTGTGGAGGAACTATTTTGCTTGCTAGAATATGGAGGAAGTGCTTGTGGTAGAAAGACAACTTGGGGGAAAGACGGGCAACAGGAGAGATCCATGTGCATCTGGTGTATTGGAGACTAACATCCTTTTGGATCTTGTGAAGCACCTTCTCCTTATTATTCCAAGAGGGAGGGGGGGGGAGAACACCCAAGGAGGAAAGGGGGAGCCTGTCTATCTGTATTTGAATGTTGGCCAGGAGCATAGAGACTTGAAAATACCAGCTCCTTCGGCCTCCCCGAGAACTTGGAGAGAGTTCCATTGAGGAGTGAAGGGTGAGGTAAGGGTACTGCTGGCAACTTGCTGGGGTATCTCCTAAAGTACGGATCCTGTGAAGATAAGTGATAATCAAGAAGATGATCTCAAGTTGGAGAGGAGAGGCCCCAAACTTTGCCAAAATAATATAACGGGGGATTGTGCCCTTGCAACAAATGAATCGTTGAAAAAAGTGTTTGTACTCGTTCAACACGAGACCAATTAATCGGGCCAAGACTAGGACCCCAAACCGTTGACCCATATGTAATAGTTGGCTTGACCAAGGCGTCAAATATCCTCATCTTCATAGGTATATCTTGGAATTGTGCTTTGAAGCAATTCCTCTCGAGCAAAGACAGAGTTGCATACCCCTTACACACTCGGGCTTGGGCGACGAGTTTTACACCAAAGGTGGGTCTAGTGAACCAAAGGTGGGTCTAGTGAAGAGAAACCCCAAGTACACATATGAGGTGGTGATCTCAACCTCATTACCTTGAAGAAAGAAGTAGAGATGGGATAGAGCCTCTTTGTTAGTATTGAACACTATAATCTTGGTCTTAGAAAGATTCATTGTCAACTGTCTCAAGTTACAAAAAGCGGCAAGAGTGTCTAGATGACCCTGAAGCCCCTAAGGGGATGAAGCTAAAAGAACATCATTAGCAAAGAGGAGGATAGAAATCAACACATCGTAGAGAAGGCAACCTTCCTCTACGTGTGCGTTCTCTCGAATAAGACTCAAGCTCGTTAATGAAGATCCAAGACAGTGTCGGTGAAATGGGGCAACGTTGTTTCACTCCTATGGTGCTAAGAATACTGTTGAAAGCCCATATGGAGAGCAAAACCGACCCTTCACAGTCTCATACAACCGTGAAACTGCTGTCAAATACTGCCAATAGATGCCAACTGACCGAAGTCTCTCAAGAAGTAAATGTCGAGGCATTGTGTTGAAAGCTTTCCTAATACACAAAAACAATAGACATTCGAGGACTTGGAACGAACCTCCTCAATAATAGCTTTGAGGACTAGGATATGATCCGTGGTTTCGTGATTTTGCTGAAAACCAGCTTGGCCAATGGCCCTATGACCCTCCTACAACCTTCAGGAAAGAAGGCTACAAAAAGGTCAAAGAAAGAAAAAAGATGCTTAGATTATGTCGTTTGAATTAATGTAGATCAGTGTGACCAAACAGACATAAGCCCAAGCAAAAGATGAGTGACCAAAGAACAAAGATGGAGCGATACCTGGTAAGGATGTGTGCTGACAAATGACCGAAGATGGAGCAATACCCGCTATGGGTGTGGTTCTCACAAATGGTCATGGAGTGATCTTGTAAGGGTGTATGCTCGTTGGTGAGAACAAGTGGATGGAGCAATACCTGCTATGTGTGTGTGCTCGCTAGTGACCAAAGACAGAGCAATACCCGCTATGGGTGTGTGCTCGCTAGTGACCAAAGACAGAGCGATACATGCTATGGGTGTGTGCTTGCTAGTGATCGAAGGTGGAGCGATGCCCGGTAAGGATGTGTGCTCGCAAATGAATGATGATGGAGCCATACTCGCTATGGGTGTGGTGCTCGCTAGTGGTCATGAAACTATCTTGTAAGGGTGTAGTGCTCGCTGATGGTTAAAAGTGGAGTGTAACTTGATAGGAGTGTAACTCGATAGGGGTGTAGTGCTCGCTAAGTGATTAAGCAAAATAGAGAAAAAAGTGTGTATGTGTTAGATAGAAGCAAGATAGAATAGGAGAATGTGATGAAAGCAGATGTAAAAAATATCCTTAATGAAATTTCGATAGCCAAGAGATGTGCGTAGAATAGTCAGTGGTCATAAGAACACCATAAATGATATTCGTACGGTGTCTATCCTATCCGATGAGGATCCCTCAGTAATTGAAAGGTCAAAAAGGAAAAAGCATGATCCGAGAAGAAAAATAAGTGGATAAATGCTTGAGAAGAATAAATGTTCATCCTTTGTCTTGGTGAAAAAGGAGAAATGATGATAAAAACTTTCAAAGGACAAAGGATGAACAGAGATAAAAAGAAAAGATAAGAAGAGAAAGAACATATATCCCTTAACATACAAAAGGTGAATAGCCACATTTCCATATGGGTTACCTTCCATATTCAATATTGTGTATTTGCAACAAATAAATTATTGTATAAAGAGAGATGCACCTCTGACTGTAAAAAGCATGAGTAATGGATGCAATGTCATAGCCTCACATCTCTTCTTAGAGATTGCTTGCATTGTGCTTTAATTTTTGAGCAATAAAATCATTTTGTTATTTTGCTTATACATATCTATGATTTGTTATACTCTGTTATTTTTGAATTGTAGTTTTTCATGATCTTCCTTTACTCGGAATTCTAAGTTTCAGATCATGGAATATCCCTAACATACTAAAAGTAATGATTGAGAGAGATCTAGAAGTCGAACAAAGATAGAAAGGAGCTCCAATGGATCCAAGCACCAACTTTAATCAATAGTGCGATGTAAAATAAAAGCATAGATGTCACCAAATTATCTCAAAAGGGCCAACACAAGATCTAATGATGCTTCCAGGAGGATGGCCAAGATTAAGAGGGCCTGGTTGGATAATCCTGGGAGGACATGGAGTTCGACCCCTTAAGACTCTTATAGCATCTATGGTTGTGGAACCAATAGAAAAGGACAAGAAACTAGTAAGCTGTGCTTGTCTACAACTTCTCGGTATATGAGGGGTGGTCGAAACCTGAAACTGGGAAACTGCATTCTTGTCTTGTTGCAAGAAGAAAGAATTGAATCCCTAGTAGCCATTCTTGTATGCAAACAAGGACACATAGATCTATCATTAATATTTTGGATAGTTGTAGCTTCAAATGAGTTCTTATTAATCTCGATTGTCAAAATAGGGTGAAAGAATGAGGTGATTAGTCAAGTAGTAGTCTATCTCCCTTGTAATAATTGATGCCAAAGAGTGATAGCTTCCCTAAGGTAAAGAGCCAAGCATCTTTGGTTAGGATAGTTGAAAAAAGTGGCAAGCAATCCACTTGAGTCTCTATACAAGCAATAGTACCTCCCTCGAATCTCATAATAAATAGGATACTTGAAGATGAAATGTTCTTCATGCTCCACCTCCCAAATAGACCAAAGACGACATACCCTATCCTCTCGAGGAATATGGTGGTCCATTTCCACCCACAACTGATGCGAGTATACTCTGAGTTGACCAAGAGAAATCCTAAGACTATGTCCAATACCGCTCAACATAATCAGGATGAGTAATAATGCCATTCTTAATCCTCATGAAATGCTTAGTGTAGAAGGCCAACTTAGGACTAAGAGGTTGAGATGGAACAACCCAAGTGATTTGAATATATTGTCGATAAACATCATCTCTGACTCCTTGATTAATTACCCTCTTATTAGGAAGAAGGTGGGGGGAGCATTTAAAGAGTATTTGAAAGGAGGTAATTGATCTATGGAGATGCCAACTGACTAAAGAAGAGAAATTACTTTCTAATCCCATCCATGATGAGGACAAAAAGAGCCACTAGAGGTAATGCATTATGAGGAACAAAGCACCAAACATGGGTCTCTATGTTGGTTTGAGGTGCAATCACCCATGGATCAAAGGTGATGAAGCTGAAAAATAATTCTGAAGATGCTCTCAAGATGAAGAGGATGAATGCCAAACTCAGCCTAAACAATACATCGGGGAATTGTTCTTTTGCATTGGATAAATTGCTGAAACAAAATCTAAACCCTCTCAACGCGAGCCCAATCGACACACCCTAGACATGGACCCCAAATCTTAGATCCATAAAGGAATGTGGATTCGATGACGTAATAAAAAAAGGTGCATCTTTATATTTCACAAATATTGCCAAACATAATGGTTATCATAGGCACAAGACACTGCTTTATTTGGAAAACTTGGTGAGTTCGTGCTTGAGTTGGCCAAGAAAAGATTTTATGGACCCACTCATTATTTTTTTTTGGGATTTGGTGAGTTTTTCCAAAAGCTGAAAATAACTCGGACTTGATAAAAGTTTGTTGGACTTGCGAGTCTTGAGAAAAATACTAGGACATAGGGAAATTCTTGCAAGAAGAAGCATAGAAGTTTTTATTTTTTGGCCTCATTTCTACTATTTCCAGTGACAGAGAGCTGAGAATAGGTCAAGGAACCTTGAGAAACACACATTTGCATCCTTAAAAATGATTTTTTTTTCCAGATTTCAAGCATCTAACAACCACCTAGTGGTTGGAGTTGAGATAAAAAATGAAGTTTCAGGGACCTTTAATTGTCAATGCTTAAACCCTAGGGTTTTATTTCTTTGTTTCGAGTTTCTAATTACTTGGTGATTATGTCCATGACAATCCACATGAAAATGATTGGGAAGAGAGACCCAATGAGGGGAAGCATTTAAAGAGTATTTGAAAGGAGGTAATTGATCTATGGAGATGCCAACTGACTAAAGAAGAGAAATTACTTTCGAATACCATCCATGATGAGGACAAAAAGAGCCACTAGAGGTAATGCATTATGAGGAACAAAGCACCAAACATGGGTCTCTATGTTGGTTTGAGGTGCAGTCACCCATGGATCTAAGGTTATGAAGCTGAAAAATAATTCTGAAGATGCTCTTAAGACGAAGAGGCTGAATGCCAAATTCAGCCTAAACAATACATCGGGGAATTGTTCTTTTGTATTGGATAAATTGAGGTGCAGTCACCCATGGATCTAAGGTGATGAAGCTGACAAATAATTCTGAAGATACATCAGGGAATTGTTCTATTGCATTGGATAAATTGAGGTGCAGATCACCCATGGATCTAAGGTGATGAAGCTGAAAAATAATTCTGAAGATGCTCTCAAGATGAAGAGGATGAATGCCAAACTCAGCCTAAACAATACATTGGGGAATTGTTCTTTTGCATTGGATAAATTGCTGAAGCAAAATCTGGACCCTCTTATCGCGAGCCCAATCGACACACCCTAGACATGGACCCCAAATCTTAGATCCATAAAGGACTGTGGATTCAATGACGTAATAAAAAAAGGTGCATCTTTATATTTCACAAATATTGCCAAACATAATGGTTATCATAGGCACAAGACACTGTTTTTTTTTTGAAAAACTTGGTGAGTTCGTGCCTGAGTCGGCCAAGAAGAGATTTTATGGACCCACTCATGATTGTTTTTTGGGATTTGGTGAGTTTTTCCAAAAGCTGAAAATAACTCGGACTCGACAAAAGCTTGTTGGACTTGCGAGTCTTGAGAAAAATACTAGGACATAGGGAAACTCTTGCAAGAAGAAGCATAGAAGTTTTTATTTTTTGGCCTCATTTCTACTATTTCCAGTGACAAAGAGCTGAGAATAGGTCAAGGAACCTTGAGAAACACACATTTGCATCCTTAAAAATGATTTTTTTTTCCAAATTTCAAGCATCTAACAACCACCCAGTGGTTGGAGTTGAGATAAAAAAGGAAGTTTCAGGGACCTTCAATTGTCAATGCTTAAACCCTAGGGTTTTATTTCTTTGTTTCGATTTTCTAATTACTTGGTGATTGTGTCCATGACAATCCACATGAAAATGACTGGGAAGAGAGACCCAAGTTGGAAGCATGTGAAGGAGGATTCAAATCAGGAAGAACTCTTTTGCAACTATTGTGATTCCAAAATTTATGGAGGTATAAACTACCTCATATACCACTTGGTGAAGCTCAGGGGCCACGATATCTCACCTTGTGATAATGTGGAGGCTGAAGTTCTGAGGGTATGCATTGTCATCCTCGATTGTTTTTCAAAGAAGAAAGAGTAGAGGAAAAGAACGAACACGATAGTAACTTTTATTCCTCGGCCTCCTTCTATGGAGGCTAGCATCCAAATCCTATGGTAGTGGCATCATAGTACACTAGTAGTGGTAGATGTAGGGAGGCACTAAATCATCCTTTTTTGTCCAACGTACCACTCTAGGGTCACAACCCTTGGTCAAGGGCATGACTGCATGGAACTAGGAGAAGCACAAGGTTGCAAGGAGGGCTTGTGCAAGCTTTTGTTTTTTTTATGACATTCCCATCAATGTAACAAGGTCTACATATTGGCAAGGATGTTAGAAGTTCTCATTGTTTGCGGCCCACAATTTAAGGTGTCCTTTCTTGAATGAAATTGTGGAGGATATCCAATATTTGCTTGAAGAATAACAAACAAATATGGAGAAAAAGGGTTGTATGATCATGTTTGATGGGTAGACTGATGGGAAGAAACAAACATTGATCAATTTTTTGGTTGATTCTATAGGAGGAATGGTGTTCCTCAAGTTAGTGGATATATTTGCATAAGTTAAAAATGTCAAAATACTTTTGGGCGGGAGGTCGGGGAGGAGAACAATGTCCAAGTTCTCACGGGCAATTTCACAAAATATGTGGTAGCAAGGAGGATTGTGGAGGATAAATTCCTTACCAGTTTTTGGACACCATGTGTATCTCATTGTCTCGATTTGCTTCTCAAAGACATTGGGAAATTACCTTGGGTGTCCAAGGTTGTAGATAAGGTGAAATGTGTCACAAAATTCATCTACAACCATTTGTGGGTACTCCATTTCACTAATGGAAGGGAGCTTGTGCAAGTTGGAGTGACACGATTCACCCCAAACTTCGTCACAATGCAGAGCTTGTTTGATGCCAAGGGGGTGTTGAAGAGGGTGTTTGTGAGTGAGGAGTTATCAGAAGAAGCTGCTAGATATAGATTCTCCAATAAGGGCCAAAAGGTGTAAGAGTACGTGTGAATGAAGCAATTAAGGTACAAGACCTCGAGTTCTTTTTTCTTTTCATTTACAAATTTTAGATTATAATCCAAATCGCAAATAGCTAAACAATAATTAAAATTTGTCGTTTGACTTTAGGTGATAGAGCCTTTGGTGAGGGTTCTCTATCTAGTTGATGGAGAAAATTGTAGACAGGCAAATTGATCAGTCTGTATTTGGTGAACCAGTTTTGGGTATTTTGTGTTATTTTGTAAGTGTACGCAAAGTGTATGAAGAAATGTGCGTACATATATTTAATTATGTTATAAAGTGCAATTTAATATTGTACGTAATAATAAAGTGATGTAAGTCAATTATGTCGGCTAAATTACAAGTTATAAACTATTTTGTCTTGTAGTGGGAAATGTCAAGTAAATGCAAGAGCAAATGCATATGAAATGTAATTTGGGGAAGTTATGAGGTAGTTGGAGGGCATAACTACTTTTTGGTGTATAAATAAGCCCTCCCCTCATTCATTTAGATTGTTCATTCATTCATTCAGCCAGGGCATTGAAGACAGTCATGCAAGTTGATGGATTAATGGAACAACATTGGTACGTCTGAGAGTTGATGCCTATGTGCTTAATGCAGTCAGGTCTTGTATGCAACCATGGAGAATATTCTGCATAAGGTTGCAGATTTTAATGCTGAAACTATAATGCTGTACTATAAATGCCATTGTTAATATAAAACTGCTTGTATTTACTGTTATCTACCATTGCTGCTACTATTGCCATTGTTGCTTCTATTGTTGTTATTGCTGTTGTTATTATTGCTGTTGCAGGTTCTGTGCATTATTATTGTTGTACTACAATGACTACAAATCTGTAAAATTATTTAAGTAGAAATGGAATTGTGTGTAAGCATGTTAAATTTCATTTCTACATTCTGGCGCCGTTGCTTGTACGAAGTTGGGTCCAATTTGGTGACATGGAGTTCTGAGAAGTAAAACCCTTGGTGACAATGGAGTGCAGCCACAAACATAGGTGAAGACGCACCAGATTTGTTTGTTGATGCAGATGAAGGGCTATCTAAAGGGACGTGCACGCCAACAGGATGCAAAAATGCAAGTGAAGATATTACAGATCGAGGATTTGCAGACGCCTGCAGCACCAGTCTAGACATCTACAGTTTAGACGTCTGCAGAATGAGTCTAGACGTCTGTAGAACCAGTCTAGACGTCTGCAACACCAGTCTAGACGTCTGCATCAACAGAATAGGTAGACTAGTCAGTTGTTTGGAAGACGAGAGTCCAAGAGCAGAGCAAGAAAGATGGGAAACATTGCTGATAGGAACGGAAGAAGGGGTACAAGGACCACCAAGAGTTGAGGAAAACATTGACGTAAGGGAAGCCGTTGATGCAGAAACTATGTGAGGATATGGTGAGTGGATGGTAACACCTGAACAAGTGGTAGGAAGGTTGCAGAGGAGTGCAAAGGACGGGAGTCAGGCACCAGAGAAGGAGGTTGCGGAGTAAGGACGCATTGGAAAATCGGGGGATGACTGTTTGGTGAGAATAAAGGTACCTAGGCTAAAAACATCCGACGAGGAGAAGCATAGCAGATCATCCATAGGAAGTAGGAACCAGTTTCCAGGGGACTCCATCAAAGTGACGAAGAAGAAGGAACCTCACTAATGGCTAACGTAGCCACCAAAGCAACGTAACTAAGGTGTCCAATTTTAATAGGAGAAGGGAAGGAAGACCTAGTTAGGCACTGGAGAATTTGCCACATGATGTGGAAAGCAACTGGGCAAAACAATGAGGCAGATTGGAGGAGGTGGTTTCTTGCAACGTTTCGTGGATTGGTCTTTGTAAGATAGACGATAGGGCTTTGTCAAGAGATTGGTCTGATGAATGAGGCTCAGACAGCTAGAGAATGCAGTCAGATGGTGGAGGAGACATATGAGGTGAAGACGTTTCAGCAGGAGTCGTCTGAGGCGAAGCCGTCTAAAGCGAACCCGTCTGAGGAGGACTCGTCTAAGGTGAAGCCGTCTGATAAGGAGTCGTTTGGAGGGTACACGTCTGAAGGCTACCCGTCTGGAGGCTACATGTCTAAGGCGTACACGTTTGGAACCTACACGTTTGGCAAGTACACGTCTGGCAGTTACACGGAGGAAGTTAGACGTCTGACAGGTTACCCGTCTGAGGAACCTACACGTCTGGCAGGACACGCGTGTGAGGAACCTACACGTCTGATAGGTTACTCATATGAGGAACCTACACGTTTGGCAGGACACCCGGCTGAGGAACCTACAAGTCCGATAGGTTACCCATTTGAGGAAGTCTACCCGTATGAGACGTCTAGCCGTCTGCAACAACCTATCTATGGCATCTGCACTTACCTGTCTGAGATGTCTACTCTTGCTCGTCTAGACTTCTGTACAACCCGTCTAAGACGTCTACCTGTGTGCAACCACATCTACCCATCTGAGACGTCTACCCTATCGTCCTAGACGTCTACTGTCTAGATGCCTACCTTGTTGTCCTAGACGTCTAGTAATTGTACTTGTCAGACTTCTCAATCCGTCTAGCATAACCCGTCAGAGACTAAGCCGTTAGGGATTGTCATCAGAGATGTCATCTGAGGCAATGCAGTCAGAGCAGTTGTCGTTAGAAGTACAAAGATGTCTATCAGAGGATGATAAGAAGTCAGTGGGATCACAAAAGCAGTGAATTGGAGTTGAGGGGAAGCTGTTTTAATGAGTTGAGTGAAAGCTTCCAAATGGTTGATGAGGAGAAAAATCTAGTTCAGACAGTGATGGTTTCAATGGTTTTGCCGCCCCTCAACCCTACAAGGGACGCTGTCCCTTGACCACCGACACAGACGGCGACGGGTGTTGCCCGTCATGTTCATGATGTGGATAATTCCAATAAGTGCAGTGAACAGAGACTACTGATCATGTTGATCATGCTGATGTTACAACTGCTTGCAACAAGGGGAGTGCACAATCAGAGAATAAGGTGTTGCGAGTAGTCTCAAGTGAAGTCTATTGCCAAAGATGTATGGAACAGGAGAAAGTGGAAGAAACGCGACAAGAGATTCTGATACATTGTTCAGTACTTATATTCCTAGTGTTTAGCTCGTGTCGTCGAGGATGAGGAGGGGATTGATGTAGACAGGCAAATTGATCTGTTTGTATTTGGTGAACCAGTTTTGGGTATTTTGTGTTATTTTGTAAGTGTACGCAAAGTGTTTGACAAAATGTGCGTGCATATATTTAATTATGTTATAAAGTGCAATTTAATATTGTACGTAACAATAAAGTAATGGAAGTCAATTATGTCGGCTAAATTACAAGTTATAAACTATTTTGTCCTGTAGTGGGAAATGTCAAGTAAATGCAAGAGCAAATGCATATGAAATGTAATTTGGGGAAGTTATGAGGTAGTTGGAGGGCATAACTACTTTTTGGTGTATAAATAAGCCCTCCCCTCATTCATTCAAGTTGTTCATTCATTCATTCAGCCAGGGCATTGAAGGCAGTCATGCAGGTTGATGGATTAATGGAACAACATTGGTACGTGTGAGAGTTGATGCCTATGTGCGTAATGCAGTCAGGTCTTGTATGCAGCCATGGAGAATATTCTGCATAGGGTTGCAGATTGTAATGCTGAAACTATAATGTTGTACTATAAATGCCATTGTTAATATAAAACTGCCTGTATTTACTGTTATCTACCATTGCTGCTGCTATTGCCATTGCTGCTTCTATTGCTGTTATTGCTGCTGTTATTATTGCTGTTGCAGGTTCTGTGCATTATTATTGCTGTACTACAATGACTGCAAATCTGTAAAATTATTTAAGTAGAAATGGAATTGTGTGTAAGCATGTTAAATTTCATTTCTACAAAAATCACCCGTTGCATATCTATATGAGGCCATGAATAGGGACAAAGAGGTGATTGCCTCCTTTTATAAATATGAAGAGTCTAAATTCCTTACAATTTGGGAAAAAATTGATCACTGATGGATTTCTCATCTCCATAGGCCACTACATGCAACAGGGTGCTACTTGAACCTCAAATTGTCTTATGACGAATCCTTTGAGGCTGACCATGAACTGATGTCGAGCCTTTAACATTGTCTTACCATGATGGTGCTTGATTAGGTGCTTTGCAATAAGTTATAAGATGAGTCGCAAGATTACAAGGCTTGTAAAGACTACCTTTTCAAGACCCTACAATGTATTTGAGGAAGGACAACTTAGAGGCCAGGTAACCTAAATGAATTATCCTCAAATTTCTTTTTTTGGGGTAAAAATGATTAATAAATTAAATTAGTTGAAAATCAGATTACATCTCTTGCCTTTCCAGGATTGAAGGCTTTTAAGCCAAGTTTTAATAGAGGATGTGGGACTATTCTCCCTCACATCTAATCTACTACAACTATTTATGCAAAAAAGAGTAACCATATAAAGCAAGGATATATAAATCTAGATACAATAAGCAATACTATCATCAATGGTAAGAATGGAAAAAAGAGCTTCCCTAGTCAACTGAGGCCACCATCTAGGAGGATATCCATAGCAAGTGAAGTCTCCTTGATCAAGAACCTAGTTAGCCATCACATATGCCACCCTATTGTGATCTATAAAGACGTGAATGAACTCCACTGTATCGAAGTGTTGTTGGTTCATATGTATTGTTCGAGTATTCTTTGTATTCTCCAATCTGTATTCTTTTGCTTGCCTAGTCCTTTTAAGTGGTTAATCATAATTTGGGAGTTTGATTCCACCTGAATTTTCCTCCACCCCACCTTTAGAGCCTCTTGTAATCCCCTTAAGATGGCATATCCCTCTATCAGATTATTGGATAAGATACTAAGCTTTTTTGTAAAGATAAAAGCAGGGGTTCCATTCGAGAAGCGGCCTATTCCCCCCGTACTCGCTCTTCTTGGATTTCCCCTTGAGGCTCCATTCGTATTAATCTTACCTAGTCCCTCTAGAGGAGGTTTCCAATTCCCAGTTCTAATTACTTGTGCATGTGGTTACCCTTTTTGAAGTGACCACCATTGGAGACACTTGGAATCTGGATAGGATTTTGGGGCTCGTTTAACAGGTATTGGATCGACTCCCTCATATTGGTTGTGATCCTTTGCCAAACAAAGTGTCTGTGTTTGTATTCCTGGTGGAAGATACGATGATTTCTCGCCTTCCACAATTTCCACAAAAGGAGAGTCGTCCCCACCCAAAAAATCTGCTGAGTGGGTTGGTCCATTTCCTCCCGTTTAGGCCACTCCCTCCAAAGTTGTTCTATAGATTATATTGTGGTTTGAGAGAAATTAGGAGCGAAAAATAGGAAATTAATATTGTATTCAACCTTAGGAATAATAGGTTACATTGGTATTTATACTCGTAAAAATAAACGAACTTAGGGAATATAGGGAAGTTAGGGAAATAGAAGAAATAGGGAGGAAAAGAGAAAGGGAAAATGAGTTGGTTCGCCTTGCCGCCCTTGCCGTCCAATCTTGCCCAGTCAACTGCCGTCCAAGTCAAACTTACCTGCCCAGTCAGCTGTCGTCCAAGGAGGTAAAAGGGGTAAGATCCAAAGCTTACCGTTGAAACAAATTTTTTACCTTTTTTACTCCTTTTTGCTCCTTTTACTAGCTTTATTTCCAACATTCTCCCCCTTAAAGTTGAGAGGACTGACTATACAGTCTCTCAGCTTTATATATTGAGCTTTAGCTATACCTTTGGTGAAGATGTCAACAATATTATCCAAAGTGTTACAATATTGAAGCTCAACTATTTGTTGTTCCACCATATCTCGAATGAAGTGATACTTCATATCGAAATGCTTTGATCTGCTATGGTGGACTGGATTGTATGCCAACTGAATGGCACTTATGTTATCACAATACAGTCGAGTTGGACCACTCTGACTTTCTCCAATCTCTTCAAGAACTTTTCTTAACCATAGGGCCTGAGTACTAGCATGAGTGATGGCTATATACTCAGCCTCAGTTGATGACAATGCTACAACAGTTTGTTTCTTGGAACTCCATGTAATTAGTCCTGATCCTAGACTAAAACAATTCCCTGATGTAGATTTCTTGTCATCTATGTTGCTGCCCCAATCACTGTCACTGAAGCCAACTAATTTCACAGAATTACATTTTTGGTAATGGATTCCAAAATCCAATGTACCTTTTACATATCTTAAAATTCTTTTAGTTGCTTGTAAATGCAGCTCAGATGGACTAGCCATAAACCTTGAAACTAGAGAAACAACATATTGAATATCGGGCCTGGTGTTGGTGAGAAACATCAGACTCCCAACCATGCTTCTGTAAGTGGTCATGTCAACCTTTGATGCTCCATCGTCCTTGCTCAATTGGATCCCATGTCCAGTAGGAGTTGCAACTGATTTGCACTTGCTCCATGGCAAATTTCTTGATCATGTCTCGAGCATACTTGTGTTGACATATGAAGATCCCTTTATTTGATTGATGCACTTCCATCCCTAGGAAGTATCGCATTAAACCAAGATCTTTCATCTCGAATTATTTCATCATGGAGTTTTTGAACTCCATATTCATTTTATTGTTACTACCCATAAATATTAGATCATCCACATACAAACAAACTATGAGAATGTCTACTCCATGCTTTAGGTAGTACATAGTTGGTTCACTTTTGCTTCTTGTGAATCCATACTCGCTGAAATAGCCATCAATGCGTGAGTACCAAGCTCTTGGTGCTTGCTTGAGGCCATAAAGTGCTTTCTTCAATTTGTAAACAAGGTTCTCTTTTCCCTGTTCTTGGAAACCTTGAGGTTGTTGAACATAAACCTCTTCTGTCAAGTATCCATTCAGAAAAGCACTCTTTACATCCATGTGTTGAACATTCCATCCTTTATGGGCTGCTAAGGAAAGAACTGATCTGATTGTCTCTTGTCTTGCAACAGGAGCAAAAGTTTCCTCATAGTCAATGCCATATTTTTGAGTAAAACCTTTTGCTACTAGTCTCGCCTTATGCCTCTCAATGCTTCCATCAGCATTGTACTTGGTCTTGTAGACCCATTTACATCCAACACATTTTTTACCTTTGGGTAGCTTTACTAGCTCCCATGTATCATTATTTTTTATAGAGGTTATTTCCTCTTTCATGGCTTCTTGCCATACATTTTGAGTACATGCCTTCTCATAGCTAGCTGGTTCTAGTTGTGCACTAGCCAATAAAGCATAATTGACTACATCTCCTCTAGGTTCTTGGGAGTTATCATCCCCATACAATTGCAAATTCTCAAGTTGTTGCAGAACTGAATTCATTTCACTAGCTTGGCTTCTAGTGAATCTTCTTTGGAAATTTTGATCCAGCATCTGAAAGGAAGGATGATGTTGTAAAGTTCTTCTGCCTCTTGATGGAGATTCAATGTCCATCGGTGAAGAATTTACTGATCTCTGTGGAGAAGGACTTGGACTGGTGGTTGATGTACTTGATGTAGTACTCCTGCTTGGCCTTGGAGGGGGTGGTGTGCCTTTCTTGGGAGACACCTATTGTACCTACTGTATTTGTGAAGAATTTACATCTTGGGACTCATCATCAACAAAAATTCTTTGATGACCCCATTCTCCCCCTTCATCAAAAATTACATCCCTGGAGAGTATAACTTTATGAGTCTTGGGATTGTAGAGTCTATATGCCTTTGTAGACTCACAATACCCTACAAATATACAAGCTTGACTTTTTGGATCAAGCTTCTTCCTTTTCTCATCAGGAATGTGTGCATATGCTAAAGAACCAAACACTTTGAAGTGCTTTACATTAGGTTTCTTTCCGTACCATGCCTCATAAGGAGTGACACCATCTAAACTAGAAGTAGGACTTCTATTTAGAATATATACACTGGTTCTTACAGCCTCTGCCTAGTACATATGAGTTAGATGCTTAGTCTGTAGCATCGATCTTGCCATCTCAACTATGGTGCGGTTTTTTCGCTCTGCCACACCGTTCTGTTGTGGGGTATAGGCAGTGGTAAATTGCCTTTTGATCCCACTTGCTTTACAATATTTCAAGAATGCTTTTGAGGAGTATTCACCTCCTCGATCTGTCCTAAGACATTTTACATAATTCCCACTTTGATTCTCTACATTGTTTCTAAAATCTATGAAGCAATCAAAAGCTTCATCTTTATGTTTCAAAAAATAAATCAAGCACATTCTAGAGAAGTCATCTATGAAAGTGAGAAAATAAGAATAGTTTTCGAGACTCTGTGTTTGCATTGGTCCACAGATGTCTGAATGTACTAACTGAAGTGGATAGCTGGCTCTCCACGCTTGTCCTTTCGGAAACTTTGACCTTGAGTGCTTTCCCAAAGCACATCCTTCACAGACCTCCTTTTGTTCATTGATTTTGGGAAGTCCTGTCACCATAGCTTGAGAAGTTAGAAGTTTCAAGCTAGCGGAATTAAGGTGACCATATCGCAAGTGCCAAAGCACACTTGGATTTGTTATAGCTACATTTGCAATTTGAGCTCCTCCTGGCTCATCAAATTTGAGAGGGAATAACCTGTTCTTGGTCATGGGGACCTGTGTGATGACACGATTACAATTATTTTTATCAAAAATGATACATTGTCCTTCATCAAATACAAGCTTGTAATTGTTCTCCATCATTTGCCCAATGCTTAGCAGATTGTGTTGGAGCTTTGGAGTGTAATAGATGTCATGCACTTTCTTTAGTCCTTCTTTGGTTGGAACCTCCATGGCTCCAATACCCTCTACTTGCAATGTCTTATCATCCCCTAATTTGATTTGGGATTTATAAGTGGAATCTAGAGTAGCAAATAAATGTTCTTTGCCACTCATATGGTTTGAACAACCAGTATCCAGAATCCATGTGTCATTTAGATTCTGTTCTGATTGTCCATATGATAGAAAAATATTAGAGGTATCATCTTCTTCTCCATAATTACCATATTGACTACTGCTGCCTTGTGAAGATTTTGACCAGCAGTCATGAGCGAAGTGACCTGGCTTGCCACAGTTGAAACAAGCTGATTTGGACTTGTCACTTCCTCGCCCTTGATTTCCACTTTGTCCTGGATTTCCTCCTCGATTTTGATTTCCACCTCTTTGTTGATTGCCTCCTCTGTATGAGTTGCCTCCTCTGTTGGAATTGCCTCCTCTGTTCTGATTGCCTCCTCTGTAGTTGCTTCTGCCTCTACCTCTTTGCTTGCCTCTGCCTTGACCTCTTCCCCATCCTCTTCCATTGTTTTCATTGGAAGTGAAGGCCTTATCATCACCTCCGTAGCTGGTTGAAGGAGTTTCAGGAAACCTCTCTTCATGTGACATTAACGATCCGATTAATGCATCGAATGTTAAAAGGGAAAGATCTTTGGATTCTTCTATAATTATGGCAATATGGTTCCATTTCTGTGTAAGTGTTCGCAACACTTTTGTTACAATTATCTCAGGCTTGATTGCTTCACCTAGTGTAACCATTTTATCTACTATTGCTTTTACTCTAACACAATAATCATCGACTTTTTCATCATCTTTCATTTGGAGATTTTCAAAATCTCTCTTCAGTGTTTGAAGCCTTACTTGCTTCACTTGATTACTACCTTGGAATCCATCACTCAATGCTTTCCATGCATCTTGAGCAGTCGTACAAGCAACAATTCTAGGAAATATGCTTTTCTCCAATGCGGCTTGGAGATGAGAAAGAGCAGATGAGTTGCTCTTTTTCTCTTCTTTTCGAGTTTTCTTGTCTGCTGCATTAAGTGTGGTCCAGTCTGTGGGTTCTGTATAGCCTTCCTCTATGATGTCCCACAAACCTCTTCCTATGAGCAGGGTCTTCATATTTATAGACCAGTACTCATAGTCATAACCGTTAAATTCTGGGATAGGTAAGCTATTGTGTGAGGCCATAGTTACCAAAAAACTCTCTTTATTTCATGGTTACAAAAGTACTTTGCTGAATGAAAGAAAGAAGAAGAAGGAAGAAGGAAGAGATTACAAATTTAAGTCAAATCTGACTTGTTCTACTCTATCATTGACTGCTTGCTCCTCTTGATGTGGGGATGCGATCTCTTGATTTGCAAAGTTATCTGCCACTTCTTCTTCGTCGTCACTTATTGGTATGATTTTCGATGATGGTGGTTCTAGGATTTCCACTGAAATGTTGTAGTGTGTGTACTCTGATTCTTGTGGTGCAGCTTGGATGGATTCTGATTGTTCAAATTGACTTCTAAATGAATTATCTTCAAAATCCGCTTCGTACCCTGAGTCAGGATGCCTTTGATGTGCGATTACTACGTTTTGAAGTTGACTAAACACAATGTTGAGTCCATAACCTCTTACCTTTTCATCAAACCTTTCTGCACCTTCTCTTGCTAGAATTGCACATAAGGCATGATAACACCCATTAGGTCTGATCATCAAATGCCTTTTACAAAATACTAAGCCTCTTAGGCTTATTACACACTCTTTCCTCTTAGGAAAGTTATCAATTTCTCTTTCAATCTCTGAGTATTTCACAAAAAAGTGAAATGTACAATCTCTTTGTGGATGACAATATTAAGCCTTCAAGGCTTTTACAACAAAATTTTAAAATTTAAACTTATTAAAAAACATTAAATATTCATATTTAATAAAAAAATAATTTTATAATCATTAAAACCTAAGTTTTAAAATAATTATAAATTAATTTTTATTAAATTAATATTTAATAATTTTAAATTTCTAAAGTTTAAATAATAAAAAAATTTTAAACAAAATTTATCTCTAGCCCATTCGAACCCGTGACCTCTTGATAGTCACAAAACCTTAGACCAATGCGCCATGGAGTTTAATTTAAAACTCAAAGGATCCGCGATCCTTTTCAACTATGCTTTCCAGGCGATTTCAAAAAAACAAAGCAAAATAGTACCCAGCGGGATTCGAACCCGTGACACCCAGATCACAAGCGTTGCGCCTTAGCCGCTCGAGCTACGCCCATGGCTGAGTATGGAGGAGGAGGGTTTTGTATTTAACAAGCTCTTGTCACCGATTGCAAAGAAAAAAAACAATAATCCCACATTCAGTAGGATGGAGGCAATGCAAGGGTTTATAACCCTGGGCGCGCACCTTTTGAAATGATTGCCTTCGGGCAATCAATGATCACCCCTTTTGCCTCCGATTAGCCAATCGTTCCTCGCCACGTTGCTCCCTTCGTTGCCACGTTGTCTGTCCACGTCAGCTTCTGAGTCGTCCAGTCAACGTGGGTCTTGTTCTCCTCTCGCCACGTGCCGCTCTCTGATTGGTTCTCCTGCATCGCTCCTGTCTCCGCGTGCTTGCTGTGCTGGCCTGCTCCAGACTTCGCCTCGATCCACGTGCTTCGGGCTTCTCTCACCTCGAGCTACGTGCTACGGGCCCCACCTCGACCTCGCTATGGGCTGTGTGCTGCGGGCTTCTCTCTCCTCGGTCCTCGGGCTTCCCTCACCTCGATCCTCATGCCCTCTCGGCTTCGGCTCTGATACCAGATGTGGTTTGAGAGAAATTAGGAGCAAAAAATAGGAAATTAATATTGTATTCAACCTTAGGAATAATAGGTTACATTGGTATTTATACTCGTAAAAATAAATGAACTTAGGGAATATAGGGAAGTTAGGGAAATAGAAGAAATAGGGAGGAAAAGAGAAAGGGAAAATGAGTTGGTTCGCCTTGCCGCCCTTGTCGTCCAATCCTGCCCAGTCAATTGCCGTCCAAGTCAAACTTACCTACCTAGTCAGCTGCCGTCCAAGGAGGTAAAAGGGGTAAGATCCAAAGCTTACCGTTGAAACAAATTTTTTACCTTTTTTACTCCTTTTTGCTCCTTTTACTAGCTTTATTTCCAACATATATCTCAGACCAATGGATGCCTAGCAGAGCTGCCATCTGTTTCCATAGTTTGATTGTGATGGGGCATTCTATAAAGAGGTGAGAGATCGTTTCCTCATTCTCCCAACACATCTCACATCTGAAAGGCCCATGCATCCCTCTTTTCATCAATTGTTCCCCTGTTAGCACCCTTCTATGAAGTAGAAGCCAAATGAAGAATCTCACTTTGGGCCAAAGGTTTTGTGCCCACAACTACATGAATATATCTCTTAACGGGCTCGGGGTACTCTAGTAGAGGGCTAAGTATCCAGAGGCAACTGTATATTCACTCTATTTTTTTTTCCCCATCCAAGAGTATCCTCCTCTTGAGACCATGAGAGTGATCTCGTTTGGATGGTCCTATAGATTTCTTTTCTCTGATCCTCTGGGACTTGGATTGGCCACTCCTCTATTGGGATCCATTGCCTTCCTACCTCCCAACTACTGCTTTGAGGCTTACAGTATTTGGCTACCTTAACCCAATTGTTTCTATGAAGATTCTCCATCAACGGTCTCCAAGTCGGGAATTGAGTTATTAGAGGAGGATGACCATCCCACGAATCTGTCCAGAAGTTAGCCTTTTGTCCATTATGGATAATCTAGAACAATATTTCCTTGATCATATCCTCTCCTATTCTAAGTCCCATTAAGATGGGAGATCCTCTGCTAGGAAGCGGAAACTGGATAAGCTCTATCGAGGTTTTATTCTCTGCATATTTGGCCCTCAAAATTTGAGCCCACAATTCCTCAAGGGATTTTAGCAATCTCCAATATAACTTAGCCGCTAGTGCCTTGTTATTCTTGACAACTGATCTGATTCCTAGTCCTCCCTCCTTTTTCTATAGGCATAAAGTATCCCATTTCACTAGTGCCCATTTTCGTTCTTCCTTGACTCCATTCTAGAGGAATCTATAACTTATTTGATCCAATTCTTTAAGAATTATCTTAGGGATATCTAGCATTGAGGAGACATAAATAGGTATGGCATTGAGGACTGTTTTTATCAAGGTCATCCATCCTCTTGTAGAAAGCCACCTATTAGTCCATTTTTCCAATTTGGCTTTCACTCTCTCTGACAACCAAGTCCATTCCTCCTTTTTTGCCTCCCAATTGTAAGTGGAATTCCTAGGTAGGTGATTGGAAGAGATGTCTTCTTGTATCTCAATTTATCCAACAACATTATCTCCTGCCTAGGTGAGCAATGGAAAAATATGACCTTGGACTTTTCTTCATTTATAAGTTGTCTAGTCGCTTTTGTAAACCATCCTAGAATCATTTTAAGTCTGGAGGCCTCCCTTGTTATTGCTTTTCCTAATAATGTAGAGTCATCAACAAATTGTAGGTGAGTAATTGGTTTAGCTCCAGTTGCTATTATTATTCCCTCCAAAGCTCTGGTTTCCCTATCCTTAGCTAATGTTCTGCCCAAACATTCAGCCAATATGATGAACAAGTATGGGGATAAGGGGTCTCCCTGCCTGATACCTCTGGAAGTTGTAAATAGCTGGGTAGGAGCTCCATTTACTAGAACCGAATAGGATACCGAGGAAATACATCCCTTGATCCATTCTACCCAATCCCTCGAGAATCCAAATTGTCTCATCACCTTTAGGAGGAAGTGCCAATCAACTCTATCATATGCTTTGGATAGGTCTAACCTAATAAACATGGAGGGTATTTTTTGTACCTGCATAGAGTGGATGGCCTCCTGAGCTAAGACTATCTCATCCAAGATCTGTCTTCCTTCCACAAAATCACCTTGTTTCGAAGAAATAATTTTGTGAAGAAGAGGTTTGACCCTTTCTGCCATGATCTTAGTGATAATTTTATATAGGACATTACAAAGGGCTATTGGTCGGTAGCCAGAGATGTGTTCAGACTCCTAGGTTTTCGGAACCAACGCTATATATGTCTTGTTCACCTCTTTGAGCACCACTTTGGCTATCCTAGCCTCTTCTACCACTTCCAACAGTTCTTCCTTAAGGATATCCCAAAATTCTTGGTAGAATTCTATGGGAAATCCATCTGGGCCTAGAGTTTTGCCTTTTCACATCTTGAAAACTACCTGTTGTAGTTCTTTGGCAGTAATTGGGGTAGTCAAAGTTACATTATCTTCCTTTGTGATGAGAGAAGGAATCTCTTGGAGTACTTCCTGTTGTGCCTCCTGGTTTAGTGGTTCTGCCTTAAAGAGTTGGGCAAAGTATTCTCTTGCTATATCTTTCATCCCATCCCATGTGTGTATTGAATCACCCGCTATTATTTTTAGGGATGAGATGAAATTGTGTGACCACCTTGCTAGGAGAGATTTATGGAAGAAGCTAGTGTTCCTATCTCCCTCTTGGAGCCATTGGATCCTAGATTTTTATTTCCATAGGATCTCTTCTCTTTTGTCCCATTCCTCTAGCTGAGCAATAAGCCTAGCCTCCTCCTTGCTTCGGATCTTAGTAGTGCCATCTATTCATATTTGCTCATTTAGGTCCTCAAGTTTGGTTAAGATATGTCATTTCTTTTCCTTTATGTCACCAAACTCCTCCCAGTTCCATGTTCTCAATTTGGACTTGAGGTATTGAAGCCTCCTAACAAAATTGTACATCTTCGTACCATGCCTAGGTTTACCCTCCTACCACCATTGTTGAACCTTATCTCAAAAACTACTATCTCGAAACCACATTAGCTGGAATCTAAAAGGAGCATGATTGGGTCTGGTCTTCCACACTTCCACCAACACCGGCCAATGATTTGATCCTGCATTATTCAACGTTTGTGCTCTTGGAATATATCCATTGCTCAGAAACTCCTCTGATAACAGAAACCTGTCTAGTCTTTCTAGAATGCATGTTGGGCCCTACCTTTTATTAGACTAGGTCATCATACCATTGTCTGGTTTGATATCTACTAGATGAAGAGATCTAATATGCTCCATCATGAGGTCAGTACTATTGTCTAGAGTGTGATTTCCCCCTATCTTCTCTTCCAATGAGAGGATGGTGTTGAAATCTCCACCTACAAGCGGCCAAGCTCTGAGGAAATGATCGATAATATAAGCTACATTCCTCCATTGTTTTCATTTTTCATCTAGGCTGATAGGAGAGTATACATTGAGACATAACCAATGTTGAGGAGAATGTCTACTCTGGGCCAGTAAAGCCAGAATCCCCCAACTTCCCATTGTTTGGTGTATCACTATCTCTTTCGGATCCCAAAGACAAGCCACTCCTCTAGAAGCTCCTTGGGAGCTTAGGGATTCCACCCTACATGCAGGCCAAATATTTTTGGCAAAAATCTGCATCTCTTCTTCCGACACTTTCGTTTCTTGGATGAAAACCATCTGTGGATGATGTTGTTGAATCATTCATTTTACTTCATTATGCTTTATCGGGCTACCCTTAAGCCCTCGAATATTCTAGGTGATGCACTTCATCAAGCATGGGGACTAAAAATATGGGTAAGATCCTTGACCTTACCCATTGCTATCAACTTTGCACCTTCTTTCCCTATTTGATGTTGAGTAGTCTTCCTACTTGCTCTTTGGTATGTATCTAGCTTCATCTTTTTAGTAGACTCTTGACTCACTCCTGTTGGTTCTGGGATGGACTCCAAACTTGGCGTAGGTGAGAATACCACCATGGCCTTATCAGAAGATTCTTGGGTGTCACCTCCACTATCTATTCCTTTATGAGTTCCTCCATTTGATTGGTTAGAGTCATTGTCTTTCTCTTGGCTTCTGTTTTTCCTTTGGGATCTCTTCAACTTTTGGGGTGGGTTCTCTTGTGGGCTACTTGGTAGATCTAGAATTGGCTCAGTGTTGCGATTTATTTCTTCAACTATTGGTTCCTTTCTTAGGGCTTGAAGAGGAGTTTCTAGGATCTTCGTCTCCATGATGTTCTCCTCATCATCCATTGGGAGGTTAGCAAACTTATTGGTGGAGATGACTACCTGCTCTTTAGATGTTTGTTTTCTCTGTATGTTCTTTTGTTTAGGCAGTTCAAAACCTCCAGGGGTCGTTTCCTCTTGTGCCTGCTCTGGGATCCAATATTTACAATCCCTAGCTAGGTGACCATATTCATGACAAATCCTACACCTGAAGGGGATGTTCTCATAGTCCACATCTTGTTCCTAGGTATCCTCCCCAAACTGCAGAGTAATCTTTTTTGGCAAGGGCTTGTCAAGGTCGATGAGAACACAAATTTTGGCATAGATAATTTGTTCAAATCGGCTTGTATTATCTGCTGTCATCATATAAGATCCTAGAGTATTGCCTATTGCCATGAAGACAACTTGGTTCCAAAACTCTGTTGGCAACCCAAAAAGTCTCACCTAGACTGGGGCTACTGAGGGCATTTCCTCTTCTACCTTGAACTTGGTATGCCAGGGCTTCATGAAAAGCCTTGCCCTACCTAAAAACCAAGGACCCCCTTGGAAAACTTGTTCTCTATCCTCCTCATTAGCAAAAAGAACTAAGAAATAACCATTGGGGTAAGCAAAAATATTTAACTCACCTCTAGTTCTCCATTGTCTAGCAGCCCACATCTTGAAAGCAGGGAGGCCTGGACGAAGACCCATAAATCGGTAGATTAATCCTCTATGTTCCATAGCATCGATCCCAGTCTGTATGTCTGACATCTGAAGTTGGACTATAGGAGAGCCATCCGCCACTTTCATGCACCCCAAGGCTGTTTTCCTAGGGTCCATTTTGGGCATTCTCAAAGGTCTGCGAGAAGTCCTAGTGTTATTAACTGTAGTTGTTTGCGGTTGTCCTCCTCTCAAGGCATCTCGAAAGGTCATCTTTGGCAATTTTTCACCAGAATCTCTTCCCATACTGGGGATCGGCTCATTTTCCTTGCTATGATCAACAACATTGGCCCTTGCTTGATTACTTTCCAACGGTCCAAGGTTATTCCCCTTTTGAGACATTTCCACTTGTTGCAATATAACCCTAGCTTGTTGTTTTAAAGTCGGTCCTCTACCTCTTGTGCATTTGCGCCCTTGGTTCTGCCCTTGTTTGGGATTGGCTGCTGTGAACTCGAATAAATCTTCAGATTTCTCTTGCTGGAATGGGATTTGATC
The DNA here is from genome assembly GCA_028583015.1 of Wollemia nobilis. NCBI lineage: Eukaryota > Viridiplantae > Streptophyta > Pinopsida > Araucariales > Araucariaceae > Wollemia > Wollemia nobilis. The sequence continues at coordinate 14,435,380 of JAQPPZ010002587.1, read as the reverse complement.
ACTGGCTTGTATTATTTGTTCCACCTGCATGTGCTCATGGTTATTTTGGCCCTTCTTGGAGTCCACATCCTTTGGCTTATTTTGCATATTGGTCTTGTTCCCATGGAATCCTCCTTCTTCCACCATCCAGGGCTTTACCATTTCGTTATCCACTAATCTCTATAAACCCTCAGCCAAGGGTCTCTGAAAACCCTCAGCCAAGGATCTCTGTAAACCCTCCTTTGACGTTTTGGCTTGCATTCTGCACCTGCACCTGTGTTCTTTGAAATCTTTGGATTGCTCCGTAGTGGGCCAATGAGGCATTTTGAGACATTTTATACCTTTACATATGATATTCAATATAAAAATATTACATGGCGTTAAAATTTCTTTAATTGATGTGTGTTCATATGTAGTTCAAGGTTTTATAGCTTAAGTATTATTTTTGGATGTGTATAATGTTAATTAATTGTGATATGCATGGAAATAATCTTTTTTTTCAATAAAAATTTGCATTTCTTTGTTTATTTTGGCCAAGTTTTTGTTGAGTTTTTCCGAGCTATTTTTTGGAGTCCGAGTCGGAGTCACAAATTTGCCTTGCCAAGTTCACGTTTCTCTACTATGATGCTTACTAAATCTCTTAAAGGCCTTGGAACTAAAATGTTGGGAAGTCGGACCATGGTGTTGATCTTAAGGCAGGAAAGAAACTACCTTTCAAACTGGATAGCTTAGCATATGAAAGCAGAAATTAGACTATGCAGAGGGCAAAAACAATGATGCACTTAATCAGTCTCTACTTTCACTTTATGCAGAGGGCAAAAACAATGATGCACTTAATCAGTCGCTACTTTCACTTTGTAAAAAGATTTATCCAATGAAGGGAAAGAAAAGTGTCAGCCAAAAGATGGAATGCAATTTTGAGAGAGCGAATGGTGCAATTGTTCACTATGTTGACAAATGTTACACATGGGAAGTATTGAATGAACTGTGAAAAGGCTTGGGTAAGGAATTCTTCTCATTAGGAGTGAGTGAAATATAAACTGAATTCCATGACTCATGGTCAAACACACCCGTGAACATTTTTGTTATAATATAGTTGATAGTTTTAATTCATTATTCAATAGAACTAAAGCTAAATAATTCATTCATCAGGATGATTCTTTGATTTTCAATTGTTTTCTATTGCATATTGGCTTTCCTTAATATTTGTGTGTTGTGTTATATTTTATTCTACTAAAAGCTTGCTTTATGATATCAGGGGAACCATCCTTTCCACAACTATACTATCCGTGCTGAGTACAGGAAAAAGTCATCCAAGTCTTTTGTTAATGTGTCCAGGCCAAATTCCTTTGTAGATAAAAGATCAAGTGTGGGGGTAAAAGAAAACAAAAGAAAGCATGGGAGTTGTACAAATGATGGCAATGATTTGAAAAAGGAAAAATCAAATCTTAAAGATACATGTGATGAAGAGGATCTTGTGACTTTCCTTCAAGAAAACAGACATGGGTCACACTTACCTGAGGTATCTAAACACCCTCATGCAAAATGGTTGCATGAGCCAGATGAAGCTGATAGAATAGGTGCTGCTCATTTTAGAAAAATCCTTTCTTGTACTTGTGGCAGCCTGGAAATGATTGGGAGCACACGATACATAGAGATCAACATTCATGGAGAGTCCTTCATGTTTCATCAGGTATGCATCTGAAACTGTTCCATATGACCCATGATTCTCCCTTCACATTCATTAATTTGTGTTATTTATATAAAGTTTGCAATATTTGTAGACAGTTAGATAGGTTATCAAACATTATTTCTTTATTTTAAATTTCTTAGTGGTAAAGGGAGCATATATAATGAATGATAAATCCATCTGGTATGAAAGATACACACCATTACTGGTGCAAGGGCCTGTGGCTTAGCGTCCTCTTAAGCTTTTATCAATAGTTTTTTTTGAAAGTTTGTTGGAGGTATTACATTATTTGGTTCCTTGAGTACCTTTGTAAATATTTAGATTAGAATGCGTGTTTATTATTTAGTATGTGTCGAGTTGTGAAGTGTGTTTTTGTTTCATGTAATCAAATGTGAGTTATGAGTGAAAGGTGTCATGAGTGTGAGGTGTCATGAGTGTGAGGAGTTATGAGTGTGAGAGTTATGAGTGTGAACTGTGATGTGTCAAGTTTAGAAGGAGGGAGTTATAAGTTATCATGAGAGACTGTCATTATGTATGTAAGAAAACAATATGAAAGGTTGCATCTCCCGTGAGTTTGAGGAGAGCAAAAGTCAGGTGCATTGAAGAGTCTCATGTAAGGTTAAATATTGAAGACAAAGCTCTATGCTATAAAACGAGGTTCAATGCTATTTAATGTAATGAGTTTTTGGATTGAACCAATAAAGTTCTTCTTATGCAAGATTGGTATTATTATTGAATGAGATTATACGATCCTGGAAATTATAGACTTGTGATATGTGGGCCCATTTGCTAATTGTGGTAGTAGAGCCTTGTTGGTGAAAGCCATTTTTAGTTGAGTCATCCAGGAAGAAGAGAACGTGAGGAGTTGAGAGAAAAAGAGCTATTGGAGTTAAGGAAGGAGAGAATGTGAGTTTGGAAGCAACGGATTGGAGAACGTTTGAATTTTCTATGGAGAGATGTCTAAAAGGAAGGTGTGAGTTGAAGCCATGCTCGAAGGCAAACATTCGTGGAACAGAGAGCTTGGAGGAATGTTGGACGGAGCAGAGGAACGTGCAGAAGATTGGAGTGAAGATTAAGGCCGGAAGGACGTTGAAAGATTGGAACCTGAGCGCAATAAGATTGAGGCCGGAAGTATGTCGGGAGATTGGAACTTGAGCATACAAAGAGTGAGGCCAGAAGAACGTTGAGAGATTGGAACCTGAGCGAGTGCAGAAGGATTGAGAAGCACCAGGAGGACGTCGAAGAGATTGGAATCTGAGAGCAGAAGAGCGGTGAAGATTTGGTAAACAAAAGTGTTGGACTGAGCCTGAGGGCGAACGTGTTGCAGCTGAAGAATAACGCTTGGAACGCAGCGTGAAAAACGTGGAGTAACGTCTCGAACGAGGAGGAATTTGTTAGAGCATCTATGGTTGAAGTAGAGTGTTTGTGACACAAGTGAGCGTTTTTTAAAGAAGAAGAGAAGTTCGGTTGTTATGCACAGGTAATTAAATTAAACATTTGATTTGGAAGTTTTTTTAGTGAAGTGAAAAATGAGATTAAGAAGTTATAGAAAAAGCATATGGATACAAAGATTGAAAAAAAAAAAAACAACAATCTTTTAAAAAAAAATAGTCTTCCATGAATAGTTGTTGTGGGTCGGAAAAGGAAGTTATAATTTTTAAAAATTGAAGAAAGGAAGAATAATTGAACACGGGGAGTTATAAGAATTTGAAGAAAAAAATTGAGAATAATTATAGGAGTGATTTATTTATGGAATATTTGGAGGACATTATGTTGTTGGAAAGAAATTAAATTTATTGGTGGAAGTTACGGGAGTTATAAGGAAAAGAAAGATTTAGAGATTAAATTGTTAATTGAGAGGTTTGCAAGGACAACGCAGTGGTTAGGGCTTTTGCCTCTCTTTGGGGAGGTCCAAGGTTCAAACCACGACGTACCTAGAAGGGGATAGGCTGGATGGTAGCGGTCGAGTGTTTGCTAGTTGGCTGCCCCAGTTCGATGCCCTGGAGGGTCAAGGGTCCTGTTGGCTTCGTTTTACCTAGCGGGCTAGGGTTTATAGAGGCATCATCCAATGGTGTTACCGATTTCCCTATGCATAAAAAAATAAAAAAGGAGGATTAAATATTATTATTTTTTATTTTTTTATTTTTTTTTGAATTTACATGGTGGAATCGGTAGCCGCCACGAATTTGGGCAGGCTGTCCAGCTTTTATGGTCGCCACAGTATTCTGTGCTGTCTGCCCCGGAGGCCGCCCCACAGATCTTTGCGCAGTCCGCCCCTATAACCACCATGCCACAATCATTTTAAACCTTTTACGTCGTTGAAAGCACCAGGAAAGGGACAAGCATTCAGTCCGGCAAGGCTCGAGATTTGAACCTTGGACCTCCGCCCCGCTTACGGGGTTTGGTCGAACCAATTGGTCTACACCTCGGACCTAGGATTAAATATTATTGAGGAGAAGAAAAATTAATTGGAGTGATAAGGAAAAAATTCAAGAAGGAAATTAATTGAAATTAATTGAAGAATGCGAATTTGAAGAAGGGAGATGAAGATTGAATTAAAAATTGAAACACAAAATTGGAGAAAATATTCGAAGAAGGAAAAGCTTTTGAAATAAAGGAATTTATTCCTGAGCAGTGGACATTTATTTAGAATATTTTATTATGAATCTGGCATGAGCAACGTAAGAGAATTTATTAATAGAACTGCAGCGGCAGGCCAAGTAGAGGCGGTTAGCTACGGAAAGGCACCAAGAGCAGGAGGATGAGGATGAAGAGGATGATTAGATAGATAAGGCTGTGGAGTTTTTTAATCACGCTGCTGATTTTGCTTCTTCTTTGATTACTATCTCCTTCTTAGACTCTATTTCAGGTTCTTTTACTTGTTCTTCAATTTGTTCCTCTACAATAGCTTCTTGTTTTTCCTTACATTGAGAAATATCCTGTAATGTTATCTTCTTCTTCTTGTACCATAACTTCATGAACTTCTTTTGCACATTAATATTAACAGTACCCAAAAAATGCAACTAAGGATAACCAAGAACAATATCCATATTATCCATCTGAATAGCATAAAAATTTGAATGTAAAACATGTTTATCAATGGTGATCTTCAAATCTTCAAAAATTTGAACATCTTCACCCTCAAGCTTTATGTTTTTTATTTTTGTTGTTGGAACCTGTAAACTGTTAGCCAAGTCCCTACTAATGAAGTTATGCTTGCAACTAGCGTTTATGGAGAAACTTTTTTCTTTTGGATGTAACCATGAACTTGCGAAATAAAATTTCTATATTTGAACAAATCTTTTTGAACCTTGTTTGGCACCAAAGGTGTGATTTCCTTAGCTTGCATATCATTATATATATATTTTTTCTGATCCCCATTTGCTTAAAAATGCAACTTCAAATTCTTCCCATGTGTATGTAAGATTATGGGCACTAGCAAAGTTCATAAACCAAGATAAAGCTTCCCCTTGTAAATAAACATAAAGCTCACATCTCCATAAAAATTAGAAGAATTTAAAGACTTAAAAATTTTCCATCATTCCCAAGCATCACTATATTTTTCAAATGAATATTGGCAATGCCATGATTGTTTTTTTCAAGTTTTAAATAACTAGAAATTCTAAAAAATTAAAATTTCTGATATCTCATCTATTTCTTTCTTCAAACAATTAAATCTGCATATTTTCTTCAAAACAAAACAAACGACAACTGATTTGCTTACCCAGATTGGAAGATGTGAATTTTTTTTTGCTTTGCATGAATTTTCCACACAACCGAAAAACAGCCTCAAAAGCCCAACTTCAAACAGTTGTAACTCCCTCAATACTTATCAAAAACAAGTGAGCAGTCGTTTTTGTAGTACTTGTTGGTCACGAATCCGCCACGAGGAAAGGATTTGCTGCTATTGCGCCCTGGACCCGCGAACCAACATTGAAAGGCCGGAAGGAAGGGATGCCTTCCGGGCCGATCTCCGGAGAAGGCCGGCTCCTTGCGGGGGTTAGTAAGATGAGAGTGCAGGAAAGAGATAAATGAACAGAAAGAATATACAAATATGTCCAAAGGTTGGTGGGGGGGAACTAACAGTACGGGAACACACCAATCACCGCTACTTACTGCATACAAACACAGAGCATGACAAGGAACTGCAAAACCTAGGCGTACTTCCGATACACCAGCAGCGTATGCACAGCTTCAATAGCTCCCTAGCAAACATTCCCTACAAGGAACTAACAGCAGGGGATCGTATCAATCACCAGATACGTACACTGACAGGGGTAGAAAGTAAACCTAGAGATGTCAGAGCCAGGTATATGTGTTAGGTAGAGAGTTTAACCGCACAGCTTCAATGGCTCCCTAGCAAACATTCCCTACAAGGAACTAACAGCAGGGGATCGCATCAATCACCAGATACGGGCCAGCAACGTCACACATAACTGATGGAACTGCTACTAAATTTATTATGAATGCTTTAAAATAATGAAGTACAGAAGGTGCTTTAAACAAGCAATGCTAGAGGAACCTGATCGCCAAATGCCGAAGTGAATCAACGAGCCGCGACACAGGTGGGCCTAAGGCATATAATGAAAGACAGCATAAAAGAATAAAGACAGTAGAACAGAACCAGGCATACAGATTGTATTCATAAGCAGAAGCACGGTTACAGTAAGCACAGTAGTTCCCTAACAAACATTCCCCTTCCACCACTTACAATGAAAACATGGTGGGTATTTATAGCCCAAAGTTCCCCCCGTTACATTAATGGGCACAAAGTCCCAGTCAAACATTAGCTGACAAAAGCAGCCGCGGAACTGCTGATGCTGACTTCTGTCGGGCTGGACTGTACCCTCGGCATGGTCTCCCTGAAGGTTGAACAGCCACGTGACAGCGCGTTGGGAAGAACTTTAAATTGACAGGAATGCGGGTAGCTGAGGCAGGTGGAACCTCACGTCAGTCTTAAATGAGGCAGCTGGCATAAGTTGTGCGGCCCATACTTACCCCTTTTGGTCGGCAGTCTTGGTTCAAATCCCGAAGCTGGACACTTGTCGTATGATGGATTATGTTGTGTGACACATGTCTGCCTTGAAGGGCAGTCTATCTATCTTCGCTTGGGATCGAAGCTCCTTGGGATGCGTGGGCGAAAACGATGCAGCTTGGGAAGGCCTTCACGCCTTGGTCAAATTCCGGGTTTGTTCCCCTACCGTACACTCGTCAAGGGCGCATTCCGGCTCTGCTGAAAAGTCGGGCTGCGCACGAGTGAACACCGGTGTCCGCCATCTGTACGGACTCGCTCCGGCAGTTATCATTCTTCTTTGTCAGCCTGCCAGTTACAAGGTGCGCCCAGAAAGAGGGGCGAAGTCGGACTTCGCACCAAAACTGGGCGAAGTGCGCACTTCGCACCAAAATTGGGCGAAGTGCGCACTTCGCACCAAAACTGGGCGAAGTGCGCACTTCGCACAAAAAACTGGGTTTCCTGGTTCAACTTCCCGGGGCCATAACTTTTGATCCGCTGACCCGATCGCCTATTATAATATATCGTTGGAAAGCTTACGAGAAGATCTGCAATAATAAAATATCCAGGGCTCATTTTGTCCATTTTATCGCCCCTGTTTATGGCCCGCAAAAAACCCGAACACCTCAGCATACCCTGACACTTAGCCATTTTTCAGGGCAAGTGCTGTCAATTTTGAGAAGAATGAGAATGTAGGGAAGAGAAAGAAAGGGGGGAGAAGGAAGAGCAGCTCTCTTACAAAAATTGAAAACATTGCACCCCGTGCAAAATGTGACAACAAGACTCAAAATAATCTACATGCTGATGCAAAAAATATTCTAAAAATGACTACTAAAAAATTTAGGCATAATGCAAAAACAAAACATGGCGAAACAATACTCTAAAAACGTAAACTAGTTTTTGATTCACCAGATCACAGATTCGAAAGTGAAGACCATATTCCTAATGCTGCAGGCTTTCTGGCTCACCAGATAGCATTACGCGCAGGTGAAGAGCATAATACTAGTAGCAAAAACGTATTGGAAGAAAAAAGGAAGAAAAAAGAGGGATTAAAAACTTAAAGAAAGAGATGAGTTAGGAAAGGAACAAAAAACATTTGATTGAATTTTTATTCTGAAAAAAGGAAGTGATACATCTACAAAACTCCGAACTTGTTTTAACCTACAGGTCTCATTAGCAGTGTGAGCTTTGAAGAGGTACAACCTCTCTTTATAAAGAGCTAACTCTAGGGGGAGCCAAAGAGTAATGCATGTGGGATAAAAACACCCAAGTAGTGTTACAAATCACAGGTTTATAGACCAAGATGGTGAAAAGAAGAGAAGTCCCAGGCTCAACCCCCAAGAAAAACCCACTCAAAAAATAGAAGAAACACATTAAAAAATGCGAAAATACAAGGTGGGAAATAGAGCCCCTCAAACAATTCTATTTTTACAAAGATAAGATTGAAGAGGTTTTTGGTTCCTCCAACAGTCGATGCCTCGAGCAATGTGCTTGAGCTCTCTATCTTTTCTCCATTTTTCGAACATTGGAGAAATAAAATCTGTGCTGATTCAAAGATCTTTGACAAAACTGCAGTTGTCCAGCTTCAAAATAAGAGAAATTGTTTTTATTCTGGTTCTATGTCTGTGTGTTGCTCACTCTAGAACTCTAGCCAAAAGTGAAGGCCTACCATCAAATTTCACTTTCTCAAACAAAGGCAGGAGAAACTTAATTTGATATCCCTTAGCTCTGTGTCTATTAAAAAATATATTTTTAACAGAAATAAATCCATTCCTAAAGCTTTCTCTAACCAGAAATTTGTTGAGTTCACTCATGATAAAGGCTTTTTGTTGATGAATTGGATGATGGGAGGAAGCAGGGATGTATTGATAGGCGTTCATCAGCTTCTAGAATAATTTGATGCAGAGAATTCCAGTCTGAGCAAAATCAGGCCCCTTAAAAAACACGGTATCTAGAAGTGTTACTTCAAAATCAGAAACAAAGGTAGTAATTTTAATACTGTCATAGAAGCAACCATAAGCAACAAGAAAACCATTAAGATCCTCCTTAGGGCATGCCAAACTCCAATGGCATCATCAATGTATCTTTTATAAAATAAAAGATTTTTCACAACATTATTAAATACTTGTTTCTCTAGATGACAAAGAAATAAACAAGAGTAAACCACAACAAAATCACTTCCCATGGCTGTTCCCATTATCTGCTTGTATGTTTTCCTTTGAATTCCAAGTAGTGTTGTGTTAACATCTCTGCAAGCAACTCTGTCCTACGTGGTACTGATCTTCTTGGTACTGCGCCTTCATTATTTGACGGAAATATTCAGCCTTCCGTTGTCCTCGTCTTGTGGGTTCACAGATTCTTCATCTTCAATCACCTGCACTGTCTTGAGGAATCTATCCCCTGCTTGTCGACTTTGGAGTTCATCCCTTTGTCTCCTACGGTTTGGGTTAGGACTGGCGTAGGGGATATCAGGGTCCCGAGGTTGATTTTCGTCCTCGCTTGAATCTTCTAGCCATCCTCCGTACCTTGGTTGTTTGGGTACCTCTCTGACATCCCGCCATAGAATCTCGGTTGCCTGTTCTCGACTCATCTGATATTCGCTATTGGTAGCCAAGTTTTGATGCAGTTCCCTCGTCTCATCCTGTTTTGGTGATCTCCGGAATCTTCGAGGACGTCGGATTAATGGTGAAGCAATTCTTGAGGAGTCGTCGGTATTCAGGAGGATTCTCAATGTGGTTGTAGATGAACTATCAGAATTAGAGGATAAAGTGGCGTGCCCTTCCGCATTATTTCCTGTATCCTCGCTTTGCCCTTCTAGTTGCATCTCCAGTCTATGATTTTGCTGCCTCCGAGGATGGTTTGTAGCTGGCGAATTACTGGTTATGGAGAATAGGCTACCTTCTGAAGAGGCTTGTTCATTACCTTCTGTGCTTCCTCTTAAGTCTTCTTGGTCTCTTTCCGCCCATTCTGCCCTACGTGCTTCCTGTCGTTGGTTCATTCGTTGCATGGTTCCATCCAACTCCTGAATGACTTGTTCCCTTAATCGTGCATTATATTGCCTTAGGGTTTCATACTCCTGCAATCTTTGCGTTTCCAAAGCCATCTGTTGCAGAATTCGAGCTCCTTGCCCTTCGTCATCTTCCACTTCTGGCACCTGTTCCTACAAAGCGACATCCGTGAGGGTTTGGAGTCGCTCCTTTGCTTCGCTATTCGGAAATCGAACGTGGACTTGTAATCGTCTCTGTTCTCCCTCTCGAGGTTCCAACTCCCTCTGCTCGATTACTGGTTCTTCAGTTCCAAATAGCCATTCCAGGTTAGTTGGCTCATCCTCTCGAACAATGTTACTTGGCCCACCGTGTTCGTAGGATCGTATACCTGGCTGTACTTCTTCAGTTGCGTTACCAGAAGTGTCCTTCGAGATTTCTAAGTTGATTACGTTTATCTGTGCTTGTGCCTTATAAACCTTCAACTTAGAACCATTTACCACATCGGGGCAGATTGTTCCATCCAACTTCTTCAATCGGACAACCCCGTTGTCCAGTACCTCTTCCACTTGGAAGGGTCCAAGCCATAGGGTCTTCAACTTCCCTGGCTTGATCTCTCTTTTTCCGTTGTCCTTGAGCACTAATCCACCAACCTTCAAATTCATCTTTCGGAGATGTTTGTCATGCCAATACTTTCGTCATTGTTGAGCAATCTCCGTTGCCCATTGTGCCATCACCCTTTTCTCGCCTAACTGTACCAATGTGGCGAGTCTCTCTTCCATGTTGTCTTCTTCATTCAGGCGGTTTCAACGACTACCCTTAAACGTGGTACCAGAAATTCCATTGGTACTACCGCCTCTTGTCCATACATCAATTGAAAGGGTGTGTGGTTCGTGGTTGGTTTGAAGGTGGTTCTGTATGCCCACAGAACCGTTGGTAAGCGCTCCTCCCAGTCTGCTCCTTCGATTGCACATGTTTTATACATGATGGAAACTAGGACCTTATTTGTTGCCTTCGCTTGCCCATTTGCTCTGGGATAATACGGACTTGACAAGGAATGGAAGATCCTGAATTCCTTCGTCAAATTCTAGATGATTTCATTAACGAAATGGCCTCCCCTATCACTTGTCAATTGAAGAGGTATGCCAAACCGTGTGATAACCTGCTCATACAAAAAGCGAGCCGTGCTTCTTGCAGAATTATCTGGTAAGGCTCTCGCTTCGACCCATTTCGTTAGATACTCCATTGCGACTATGATATACCTGCACTTCCTCTTGTGACTTGTTCTCAGTGGACCCACAAAATCCAATCCCCATCTCTCAAAGAGTTCTTGAGGTTGTGATGGATGCAGTGGCATGAAGTCCCGTTTCAACGGCTTCCCTGTCCTTTGACACGTATCACATGCCTTAACAAAGTTCTTGGCATCGTGATAAAGGGTAGGCCACCATAGGCCCGCCAACAACACTTTCCTAGTTGTTGCGTCAGGTCCCATATGTCCTCCGGCCAATCCTTCGTGTGCCTCCTTCAGGGTCTGTTGCACTTCATCTTCCATCACGCATCGTCTCAGAATGTGGTCCTCCCCCATCTTGTATAGCAATCCTGCAATCAAGGTAAAGGGTGCTGATTTCGTAATCACCTTCCTTTGTTCAGCTGCCGTCATCTCCTTTGGCAACTCTCTTGTCGATAGGTATTCCCCTATATGTTTATACCATACTGGTATCGCACTTATCATGAATAACTGTGCGTCGGGGAATTCATCCGGTATTCCTCCTTCTGCAAGTTCTCCTGAGCGAATCCTCGATAGTTGGTCCGCTATTACGTGCTTCTTCCCAGGTCTTACTACCACTCGAAACATGAACTCCTGCAGGGTGACGAGCCATCGACTCACTCGTCCGTAGATTGTTGGTTTGTTAATCAGGTACAACAACGCCTGATGATCTACATAGAAAGCAAAAGGGTTAGCCAATAAATAGTGCCGGTACTTCTGTACTGCGTACACCATCCCTAGTGCTTCGCGCTCTGTTGTACTGTAGTTCTTCTCGGCTCGAGACAACAACCGACTTGCAAAATATATGGGCTGATCCAACCCAAATTGGCCTTCCTGAGCCAATGCACAGCCAATGGCAAAATTTGAGGCATCTACGTGCACATGGAACTCCTCCCAGTCTGGATAAACTAGGATAGGTGCCTTCACTAAATGTGCTTTTAAGCCCTCAAAAGCTCCTTGGTGCTCCTCTGCCCAGTGAAAAGGAACACCCTTGCGTGTAAGAGCGTCTAATGGATGAGAAGTCTGTGCGTAGTTCCGGATGAACCTTCTGTAGTATCCTACTGTTCCCAAGAAGGTTTTTATTGAACTCACGTCATGTGGTTCCTCCATCAGCAGTATGACTCGTATCTTATCTGGATCGGGCTTCAAACCCTCTTGGCATACGATATGCCCCAGCAGCTTCCCATATGGTACCATCAAGACACATTTGCCTGGGTTCAGGGATATCCGAGCTTTCCTACACAAGCTCATGCATTCATCCAACGCCTTCAAATGTTCTTGTGTCCTGCCATACAACGACCAATCATCTAGGAAAGCTTTGAAATTGCCTGTGGACATCTTATCAAAGATGTATAAGATGATTCATTGAAAAGTAGCCGGTGCATTGCACAATCCAAACGACATGCGGTTATAAGCATATATCCCGTTTTCTACTACAAAGGTGGTCTTCAACTTATCTTCCTCCGCAATGCTGATCTGGTTGTATCCCGAGAATCCATCCAAAAATGAATAGATCTCATGGCCCGCTACTTCTTCCAAGATGGAGTCTGTGAAAGGGATCGGGAAGGGATCCTTTATGGTTACGACATTGAGGCTTCGGAAGTCCACACAAATCCGAATTTTGTTTGCCTCCCTCTTCAAGGTGATCACAATCGGTGACACCCATTCACTTGTCGTAACCTTGAAGATGATGCCTGCATCTAGCATCTTTTCAATTTCAGCATTCACCAGGGCTGCATACTTGGGATTCATCCTGTATGGTCGCCTCCTCATTGGTTGTGCGCCTTCAATCAGGGGAATCTTGTGTACATAGAGTTCTGGTGGAACTCCCTTCAGGTCCTTGTATGTCCAAGCGAAGACATCCTTATACTCCAGAATGATTTTAAATGCCGCCGCTTTTAGCACTGGATCCCAGTCGTCTCCACACTTGATCATCTTTTCCTCGCCATCTTCTCCCAAGTTCACCTGAATCATTCTAGGTCCCTCGTACTTGATAGACTCAGGTTCATTTATTGCCTTAAGAACATCGATGGGGTGGGCTGGTTTGTCTTCAATTACTGCGTCCCCCATCGTATATTCTGCAAAGTTCTTGGGAAATGTCCATTTTTCTCTTTCCTTATCCTTTTCTGCTGTTGTCTGCTTCTTACTGCTTCCGTCCTTTTCCGGTTCCTTCTTCTCATCCTCTTGGATTTCGTCTCCTACGTCAATGCAAAAACACTGGGGAGAAAATACTTCATAGTCTTCTAACTGCCAGTGGAGTAAGCCTTTGTCTTCATTGTACTCATCCTCCGTGCATTCTTCCAAGTGCAGTACTCCTTCGTTTGGTTCATATCCCGATTCTTCATCCGAGGAAGAAGCTCCTGAGTCGTCTGAAGTTGCAATTTCTTGGCTTATTGCCTGGTTCTTTAGATTAATCAAGTATTTATGCTGGCCTTTCTTGAAGGTCAGATGCTCTTTCTCCCAGTTGTGGTTTACTTTTGCCGTTCGTAACCACCCACGTCCCAACAATGCATCATATGCTGGTTTTTGCATAGCAATTATGACGAAATCCAATAGAAAATCCACTTCCACTATGCGTACTTTTTGGCTCATTAATACGCCTATTGTCTCGATGTCGTATTGATCTACTCCATATAGTTTGAAGTTTGGAGATCTTAGTGTGGGTTGGCCAATACTCCGCCACGTTCTTTCTGGCATCACATTCACGCTTGATCCTCCATCAACGATCACTTGATTCAACTTATGGTCCAATATCTCCATGTGAACCAAAGCTGGCTTTTTCCTTGCCTTGATCATCAGTATCGTTGGATCAATGAATTGACTTTGCTTGATGTGGGCTACCTGTCGGGTTTCAATTTTCTTTCTTGTTTTCATGACTTCCCCAACCGTAGCATATAACTCGGGTACTATATTGAATAGACTTGCTACTTTCACTTCCACCGTCGTATTCAACACCTGTGTCACCAAGCCTTCTATTGATGCTTGCTTGTCGATTGTGATCTCCTCCTTCTTTAGAGCTTTCTCCAGAACTAGCCTGTCCTGCTTTTCTTTGTCTAGTTCTGTCCTTATCAATTCTTGAGCTTCCTACCATCGCTCTTTTTCCTTGGCAGGATTTGGGTACTCCTCTATCTTCCTAGCTTGCGCTCTTGTTACTGCTAGGACTTCATCTTCCCTCTCTATCACTGTACTCACTTTGCCAATGTCAATCAAATTGACATTTTGCGTACCACTTGAACTTGCTTTATTTGGGCAATTAGCCTCTTTGTGGTTTCCTGGTCCACACCACCTACACATTTGGGTAGCATTGCTACCACCAACATTGCCTGTATTTTGAGGCTTGGGGCAATTCTTCGCAAAGTGGCCCCATTCTTGGCAATTCCGACATTGGATTATTGGTCTCCCTTCAAAGTCGTACTGCAATCGACTTTGCCCTCCTTGTCTTCCACCTCGGCGGTTATTCCTGTATCCGTCGCTTGTTGCACCTTGTCCACTTCTTGAAGTATCAGGTTGATCTCCTTGCTGGACTGTCAAGGTTTGGTGCCTTTCTCCCTTTAAGTTGAATGGGCAATATGCTATTGGGTGACCTGCAATATCGCATATGTTGCAATACGCGTTCTTTGGGCAATTGGTATTTGCATGTCCCTCCGTTTTACAGTCGGAACACCAAATATCCTTCCTATCTTTCCTCCCTTCTCCTTTGACTTCTCTTATGATTTTATCAAACTCTTTCCGAAAGGAGTGTATTGCACTTTGAACTTTATCTTCTCCATCACTATCGAAATCTTCACGTCTTGGCTGTCCTCCGATCCCTGCAGCTGTTTGCTTGGCTTCGCTTTTGAAGTTCTTTGCTTTCTCAAGGGCTTCTGCATATGTCGAGGCTAGTACTGCCTTCATCTTTTTTCTGTACTTACGCAGTAATCCATCCAAGAACCAAGTTTTTATCATTTCGTCTGTAGGTGGCATTTCCATTTTGTCTGTCAACTGCTTCAGTCTCCTATTGTAGCTTTTGACATCTTCTTCTGGTCTTTGCTTTGTTGCAAAGATTTTGGTGACATCTAGGGCAACAAAGTAGAAATCTAAATGGTAGACCTCTAGGACAACAGTGAGATAGACATCTGGACAGTAAACGTCTAGGGCATCAACAGGATAGACGTCTAGGGCATCAACAGGATAGACGTCTGGACAACATACATCTAGGGCGACATGGTGGACGTCTAGGCAGTAGACGTCTAGGACAGGTTAGACGTCTAGACAGTAGACGTCTAGGACAACGGTGTAGACGTCTAGACAGTAGACGTCTAGGACAACAGGTAGATGTTTGGACATCAGACGTCTAGGACAATGGTATAAACATCTAGACAAATGTCTATGACAGTAGGGTTAGACATCTAGACAGTAGACATCTAGGACGTGTTTACCGACAAGTCTGGATGGCTAGGCTTGGATGTCTAACAGACAGGTTTAGACAGGTGGGCGTAGACGTCTACAGTTCGTGCATTCATTTTGCAACTCCTCTGGCGTTTTGGTTCCTGCAACTGCACAACACAACACAACTGGCAGTCCTCTATCTCATACCAAGCATTGATAAATACCTGCAACACAACAATACTCTCACAACGCAATCACATGACACATGCATTCCAGAATAGTTCTTGCTGCACAATAGATTTGCATTTATGGACAAGTATGGATAGATTACAAAATGAAATAGGGGGGTATTTTATAGTCAAGTCCAGGCACTTACTGCAACCAACCTGACTCAACCGTCCCAACCGCCCTATGCTTAACAATTCAGTTTCAGGCGTAACAACTGTCTTAGACGTCTAACTAAGCCAGTCTAGACATCTAACTAACTAGACATCTAACTAATCCAGACGTCTAACAAATAAGGACGTCTAACATAAATGACGGCTATGTTTGTCCTTTGTGCAGATAAACTAATCAGTCCGTATTCGTTAGATCGGCTGATTTACATTGTAAAACATAACTCAAAACATTATCAAAATTGATGTACATATTCAAAATTGTAGTTCTTCCATGCACATTTTGTCAGACAATTTGGTATGTTTATTTCTTCGTCGAACTGCTGTCTACATCTATCCTTCCCTTCGAAGAAGTCGATGTCCCCAACGACTTTCTTCGCTCGCTTTGAGGGGTCTCAGCATCTTTGGGAACTGCAGCCTGAAGTGCCCCCTCCAATTCCTATACTTGTGCCTGAAGAGCTTCACGTTCATCCCAAACCCGCTTGGTATAGTTGTAATACTTGGCCCATTCTACTCCCAAAGTATTGGCACGATCTTCCGTCTCCTGAAGTCTAGATAACAGTTCAGCCTCCCGTTGTAAGAAAAGCTCCTTCATCTGCTGTTCGGGCACTAAGGAGGAAGATGAAGCCTTCTGTGCCAATTAAGTTTTAAGAGCGGCCTCGCGCTGTTGTGCTTGAAGCAACTCTGTCCTACGTGGTACTGATCTTCCTGGTACTGCGCCTTCATTATTTGACGGAAATATTCAGCCTTCCGTTGTCCTCGTCTTGTGGGTTCACAGATTCTTCATCTTCAATCACCTGCACTGTCTTGAGGAATCTAGCCCCCTGCTAGTCGACTTTGGAGTTCATCCCTTTGTCTCTCACAGTTTGGGTTAGGATTGGCGTAGGAGATATTAGGGTCCCGAGGTTGATTTTCGTCCTCACTTGAATCTTCTAGCCATCCTCCGTACCTTGGTTGTTTGGGTACCTCTCTGACATACCGCCATAGAATCTCGGTTGACTGTTCTCGACTCATCTAATAATCGCTATTGGTAGCCAAGTTCTGATGCAGTTCCCTCGTCTCATCCTGTTTTGGTGATCTCCGGAATCTTCGAGGACGTCGGGTTAATGGTGAAGCAGTTCTTGAGGAGTCGTCAGTATTCAGGAGGATTCTCAATGTGGTTGTAGATGAACTATCGGAAATAGAGGATAAGGTGGCGTGCCCCTCCGCATTATTTCCTGTATGCTCTCTTCACCTTCTAGTTGCATCTCCAGTCTATGGTTTTGTTGCCTCTGAGAATGGTTTGTAGCTGGCGAATTACTAATTATAGAGAATAGGCTACCTTCTGAAGAGGCTTGTTCATTACCTTGCGCTTCCTCTTAAGTCTTCTTGGTGTCTTTCCGTCCATTCTGCTCTATGTGCTTCCTGGCGCTAGTTCATTCGCTGCATGGTTCCATCCAACTCCTGAATGACTTGTTCCCTTAATCAAGCATTATACTGCCTTAGGGTTTCATACTCCTGCAATCTTTGCGTTTCCAAAGCCATTTGTTGCAAAATTCGATCTCCTTGCCCTTCGTTATCTTCCACTTCTGGCACCTGTTCCTTCAAAGCGACATCCGCGAGGGTTTGGAGTCACTCCTTTGCTTCGCTATTCGGAAATCGAATGTGGACTTGTAATCGTCTCTGTTCTCCCTCTCAAGGTTCCAACTCCCTCTGCTCGATTACTGGTTATTCAGTTCAAATAACCATTCTATGTTAGCTGGCTCATCCTCTCGAACAATGTTACTTGGTCCATCGTGTTCGTAGGATCGTATACTTGGCTGTACTTCTTCAGTTGCGTTACCAGAAGTGTCCTTTGAAATTTCTAAGTTGATTACGTTTATCTGTGCCTGTGCCTTATAAATATTCAACTTAGAACCATTTACCACATCGGACAGATTGTTCCATCCAACTTTTCAATCGGACAACCTTGTTGTCGAGTACTTGTTCCACTTGGAAGGGTCCAAGCCATAGGGCCTTCAACTTCCCTGGCTTGATCTCTCTTTTTCCATTGTACTTGAGCACTAATCCACCAACCCTCAAATTCATATTTTGGAGATGTTTTTCATGCCAATACTTCCGTCGTTGTTGAGCAATCTCCGTTGCCCACTGTGCCATCACCCTTTTCTCTCCTAACTGTACCAATGTGGTGAGTCTCTCTTCCATGTTGTCTTCTTCATTCAGGCGGGTTTCAACGACTACCCTTAAAGGTGGTACCAAAAATTCCACTAGTACTACCGCCTCTTGTCCATACATCAATTGAAAGGGTGTGTGGTTCGTGGCTGGTTTGAAGGTGGTTCTATATGCCCACAGAACCGCTGGTAAGCGCTCCTCCCAGTCTGCGCCTTCAAATGCACATGTTTCATACATGATGGAAACCAGGACCTTATTTGTTGCCTCCGCTTTCCCATTTGCTCTGGGATAATACAGACTTGACAAGGAATGGAAGAGCCTGAATTCCTTCGTCAAATTCTGGATAATTTCATTAGCGAAATGGCCTCCCCTTTCACTTGTCAATTGAAGAGGTATGCCAAACCGTGTGATAACCTACTCATACAAAATGCAAGCCGTGCTTCTTGCAGAATTATCTGGTAAGGCTCTCACATCGACCCATTTCGTTAGATATTCCGTTGCGACTACGATATACCTGCACTTCCTCTTGTGACTTGTTCTGAATGGACCGAAAAAATCCAACCCCCATATCTCAAAGAGTTCTTGAGGTTGCGATGGACGTAGTGGCATGAAGCCCCATTTCAACGGCTTCCCTGTCCTTTGACACGTATCACTTGCCTTAACAAAGTTCTTGGCATCGTGATAAAGGGTAGGCCACCATAGTCCCTCCTGTGAGAAGCGGAACAACAATTCAATTATTTGGTGAATTATAAATAATACATTAGGGCCAGGATTAGTTCGGAGGTTGTGGAACCACCCGAGACCAATATAGGCGTAGTTGTAACAAAATAACAACTAGCCTAAATTAATCAATTCTAACAATATAAGATCGTTAGGATTGAATTAACTAATGAAAGAAATGTTGAAATATATTCTAACATCTTCCCATATTACAATATTTCAGGAAACATATAACTACTAGCTATACTATCATCCCCCCATTATTTTGAAATACATAGAGAGCTGCGAAACAATTCAAATTTGACACGTGCAAGTGCCTTAGTGAATATGTCTGCAACTTGAGCATTGGTGGAGATGTACTTGAAGTCGGATTCGGTGCTTTGGTACTTCGTCTTGAATGAAGTGGCATTGTGAATCAATGTGCTTCGTTTTCTCATGATGCACTGGATTCTTAACAAGATTCAAAACACCCATGTTGTCGCAGAACAAGTGTATTGGAGATTTTGATGGAAGACCCATACTTGTCAGGATGCGATGCAACCATATCACTTCACACACAGCTTCACGTGCAGCGCGATATTCTGCCTTTGTTGATGAGATAGCAACCACCTGTTGCTTCTTGCTGTGCCAAGAGACAGGACCAGATCCAAGATGAAACAAATATCCTGAAGTTGATTTACGATCATCATATGATCCGGCATAGTCGGAGTCCGTGTATCCCCGTAAGAAGAATTTGTTGTTCTTCTTGTATTCTAGGCCATATTCCATTGTGCCACGGACATAGTGAAGAACTCGCTTTGTCGCTTTCCAGTAGGTAGTCTTAGGTTCCCGCATGAACCTCGAAAGATAGTTGACAAGAAATACGATATCCGGCCTAGTTTTGGTCGGATATATGAGACTCCCAATCAACCGACGATAGAGAGTAGCATCTACCCGAGGTGATTTGTCATATCGTGATAATCGAAGTTCTCGTTTCCATTGGTGTTGCCATAGGCTTGCACATCGACCATGTGATATTTTTCTAGTAGTGTCTTGGCATATTTTTTCCGGGACACTTTGATGTAGTTCTCGTTCCGGTTCACTTCCGGACCAAGACAAGAATGGAGAAGTCCGAGATTTGTCATTTCAAAATATTTTCTCAAATCTCGTTTGACAAGAGAGATCATTGTTTCGAACTCCTTGTTATGAGCAGATCATCAACATAGAGTACAAGCAACACTATTTCAGAGCCTTGCTTCTTGAAAGAGAGGTTTGCATCAAACGGACATCTCTTGATCCATGCTGCAGTAGGTGATTATCCATTTTTATATACCAAGTCCGAGGGGCCTGTTTCAAACCATATAAGGATTTTACCAATTTGCAAACTTTCTGCTGTTGGCCTTCCACTTCAAATCCTTCTAGTTGAGTCATATAAACTTCCTCTTGGAGATCACCATTTAGAAAGGCACTCTTGACATCCATTTGGTGCACTTTCCACCCATACCGTGCTGCCATAGCACAAAGAACTCGAATGGTTGTCATCCGAGCAGTAGGGTGCAAAAGTTTCCTCGTAGTCAATACCTTCTATTTGAGCATAGACCTTTGCAACAAGTCGGGCCTTATGCTTATCTATTGTTCCATCTGCCTTGTACTTGATTTTGTACACCCATTTGCAGCCTATGGGCTTCTTTTCGTATGGCAGATCCACAAGCTTCCAAGTTTTATTTTTCATCAGAGACTTGTGCTTTGCATCCATAGCAGCCTTCCACTGAGGCTCACCAAGGGCATCTTGCACTGACGCAGGTTCAAGTTCGTCTATTGAGGACATAAACACCCTGTCATCATCAATATCCATATCTTCTGTATCTCTCACTGGATCTACAGAAAGTTCCTCAAAGGATTGACACAAATCATCAACCCCAGTAATCTCTGTTGGAGCTTTCTCCTGTCGAGCCATGCTGCGAGTACAAGGCCTATCCAATGTCAAATCCGGTGGAGTGGATAGCTTAGAGTCTCTAATTGTACTTGTATACCACTTTGGATTCTTCTTCCGTGGTGATGAAGAAGATGAAGAAGGACCTCCAACCTTGGATGAAGGAGACTTCTCAACCTTAGTTTCCACAAGGTCTAGGTATACATCCGATGTGTTTTCTGATGTGAAAGCCTCATCAAAAACTACATCTCTACCGATGTGAATCTTCTTGTTTAAGGGATCAATCAATCGATAACCCTTAGAGTGCTGATCATACCCAAGAAGAATGCACTTCAATGTTTTCTCATCTAGCTTCTTTCTCTTTTCTTTCGGTATGTGCATGAATGCTTTACAACCAAAAATGCGTAGATGAGAGATGGAGGGTTTTCTGCCACTCCATGCTTCTTGTGGGGTCATAACTTGTAGGGCCTTAGTGGGTGCCCTATTCAACAGATATACTGTTGTGGTGACAACTTCTGCCCAATATTGTTGCCCAATTCTAGCTCCTGTGAGCATGCAACGAACCATTTCCATGATGGAACGGTTCCTCCTTTCAGCAACTCCTTTTTGTTGAGGAGTATAAGCAGTAGTCAACTGTCGTGTGATCCCATTTTCGGTCAAGAATGCAGAAAATTCTTTAGAGGTGAACTCCCCCCCTCGATCTGAGCGGAGGGTCTTTATAGAAGTCCTTGATTCCTTTTCAACAGATTTCTTGAATTGCTGAAAGAAGCCAAATGCTTCAGATTTTAGTTGAAAGAATACCCACATCTTTCGTGAGTAATCATCCACAAATAACTGAAAATACCTTTTACCCCCACAACCGTTGGGTGTCAAAGGACCACACAGATTGGTGTAAACCAACTCCAGAGGTTTCTTTGCTCTTGTAGAGCTCCTTTCGAACGGTACTCTATGCTACTTTCCTGCCAAGCAATTAGAGCAAACTGGCAATGTGGTAGAAAGGGAAGGAAGACCCTTTACCATCTCATACTTAAGTAAGTAACCAGAACTCATATGTCCATATCTCTTGTGCCATAGGGAAGTTGCCTCCTTTGTAGAGACAGTCATGGCCACATCTGGAGTAGAGATAGCATCTAGGGCAAATAAGCCATGCTTATATGAAGCGGTTGCAATGCTCCTACCTCTCCTGGTAATAGAACAACACTTCTTGCCCCCCTCAACCCTAAAGTTTACAACCATATCCTTGTCCAGAATTTGTGTGACCGACAACAAGTTCGCCAATCCCGGAACATAGAGAACCTTCTCAACTCGGCACTTGCCATTAGGAAGAGTAACGTAAACCGTACCTTCTCCCCGAACCTTGTAGGTTTTATCATCGGCAATAGTGACAGGTTTGCCCTTTTGGCCTCAAAATACTCAAACCATGATTTGTCGCCAATCATGTGCTTATCGGCTCCAAAATCGACATACCAAATAGGATCCGTCTCGCTTGGATATTGTGGTAGTCATGAGCACTTTGTGTGCTCTCTCGTAATCCGTGTCGGATTCCTCAACAGCAACATTCACTTGTCGTTGTTTGTTCCGCCTTTCTGTTTTGATTGTTTATTCTTATGCCGACATCTGTTTGTATCATGACCTTCTTTGTCACAGATCTTGCAATATCTCTTTTTCTGTTGAGGTTGTTGAGTTTGTTTCCCTTTTGAATCCTTTTGAGAACTTCATCCCTTCTGAAAATTACCCTTCTTCTTGTTTTGCCCCTTCCTGTTGGTGTATAGGGCAGTGTTAGAAGAATCATCTCGCTGTAGTTGGCATGCCTCCTCTTCTTGAAGCAAATTTACCAACTCAACAAAGGTAACTTGTCTCTGTGATACATGAAGTGAGGTGATCAACACTCTAAAAGAATCCGGTAGAGCTCTCATTACCACTGAGGGAAGGAGCTTATCATGAACTGGTGCTGCCAAGGAATTCAATTTTCCTTTCAACTCCGACACTCGCAAAGAAAGTTTTCAATCTGTCTCTCCCTCGTTTCATGCTTAGATCGTGTAATTGAGATTGAAGAAATAGAATGGTGGAATCATTCTTTCCTTCATATATAGTTTTAAGGGCATCCCATGCCGCTTTACTATTTTGACAACAAGAATATGAGGTTGAACTTCATCGAAACAACAAGCAAATGAGCACTTTTGCTTTGCTATCTATCTTATCAAAGTCTTTCTGACCAGCAGTGAGAGTTGTGGCTCCAGCTGCAGATGAAGGTCTTTTTGTTGTTCCAAACACAACATCCCAAAGATCATCCATCTCTAGGATAGACTTCAATTTGTTTTTCCATGGTGTATAGTTTGGACCTTTCAACAACTGATGAGCATCAGTCATTAGTTTTGCAGACATTGTGAAGGTTCCTTATAACACCAAATGGTCCCCCCTTCGATATACCTTAATGCCAGGCCGTTATATCGTACAAAATACCCGCCCTTACGCAAGGGAGACTATAGGTGTTTTGAAAAACTAGAAAAATTACCCGCCCTTATGTGAGGGAGACTGTAGGTAATTTTAATGATTATACGATACGTGGTACTTAGGCGATACTGAAAGGGAATCACCTCGTTGATGGCACCGACCTTAGAAAGCCTTCAATCCGCATGCGTGGGGCGTAACTTCCCCTATACACTTTGGATATCCGAACTTTCGTCTGGATTTAAGCCTAAACACGAGAGTGATTGGGGTAGTGGATGGAGTAAAAAAATAGCAAAATGGCAAACTTATCTCTCCTTGACGATTAATAGAGAACAAGCTCAGACGTCGTTTTTGGCAGCTATATTAGGCGGCGGATACAGTAGCGCAATCACGACAACTTTACCTGTAAGTGCTGGCCAGAGGTATCACAAATACCGAACGTTGCAGTGCAATAAATTGCATAGATGGGTTTTAATTATTCCGGGGACTTAGGGAGTGAATTTGATTTTAACTTTTAATGATGTAGTGCAAAGCAAGTAAAAATGCAACATACAACATAAAAGTGCCCACATAAATAAACCACTAGGTGTCAGGCGCAACCGAAAATGCACCTTTACAATAATGCCAAAATTTGCTTTTTCTCAAAAAATTACTCTCTTTCCCCCCTTGATTTTTCGAAAAAAAATACCCCCCTTTTAAAACTTCTTCTTATAAAGCATTTTTAAACATTTTTTTTTATATCTAAAGTTAAAAAAAAAATTATTATCCCATATAGTAAAAATTATATTATTAAAAAAAATAATTTTAAACTATAAAAGAAATAATATAAAATATTAATTTTTAACTTCAGAAAAAAAAATATTAAAAAATAACTTAAAAAAACGTTTTACCTTTGCTTTGGGGGGGTCGGTGGGATTCGAACTCGTGACCTCAGGCTCCCGGAGCCTTAACCACTCGGCTCACCGCCAGGTGTGCCAGTGGGCTGAATTGTAATAGATCAGGCTCCGCTCTTATTTCAAGAGCCTCCACGAGCCAAAAGGCCCTCGCGGCGGCGCTCCCTCCTCAGCCACCGCTCGGGCGGAGCACGGGCGGCGCGTGGGTGGCGACGGGGTGGGTGGCTCACAGACAGCCAAAACTGCCACCAAAATCGCTCTGCAAGGATCCTTTCGGATCGTTTTCTCCTCTGCAATTAAATACAACCAAATTTTTGCCTTAAAACATCAAGAACGAAGCAGAAACACCTGAAAACTGATCGGCCATTGACGCCCTGCGTGATGAAAAAATCAGCTCTGGAAGATTTTCAAAGGATAAAATCAATTTTTAATCCAGCCAATCTGCTCCGATTGGCTTCCTTATTCCAGAAAATCCCGCAGAATTGAAAAGCACTGAACACAGTGATAAGGAAAAATACCATCTATGTCACATTTTTGACGCCGGTGACACGAAGAGTTGCAGGTGACAGGCGCGGTTGATTTCTTCAACATCGAGGCATATAAAAGGTTTATCCCACATTGATGGGATAGTGAGGCGTATAAGGTTTTAAAAGAACCTTTACTCCACAAAGGAGTATAGCCTCTCAGGGAGAGGCTCTCTCCCGAGAGGGTCATGGGTAAGCCTCGGTGTTGGCTTCCACAATGTGTTGGTCGCCACACTTAGCCCCTTTCAACCATATGGTCGATTGCTCCTTTGTTCTTTCGACCGTATGGTTGACGCTCCTTTGCTATGTCGACCGTATGGTCGATCGCTCCTTTAGTTGTTCGTCCATCACTTCTTCCGATCTAAAAACCAATTTTTCGAGAAATCTAATCAAACTTGAATAAAAAAAAAAAAATTCTCTAACTCGATTAAAACAAATTTCATAATTTCCAATCGAGATTTAAAAATCTCCACTCATCTGGAGCTCCACTACTACGAGATCACTTCGAGAGAAATGAGAGTGGCGGAGGTCAGGCTCTGATAGCATGTGAGAAGCGGAACAACAATTCAATTATTTGATGAAGTATAAATAATACATTAGGGCCAGGATTAGTCCGGAGGTTGTGGAACTACTCGAGACCAATATAGGCGCAGTTGTAACAAAATAACAACTAGCCTAAATTAATCAATTCTAACAATATAAGATTGTTAGGATTGAATTAACTAATGAAAGAAATATTGAAATATATTCTAACACCGCCAACAACACTTTCCTAGTTGTTGCGTTAGGTCCCATATGTCCTCCGGCCAATCCTTTGTGTGCCTCCTTCAGGGTCTGTTGCACTTCATCTTCCATCATGCATCGTCTCAAAATGTGGTCCTACCTCATCTTGTATAGCAATCCTTCAACCAAGGTATAGGGTGCTGATTTCGTAATCACCTTATGTTGTTCAGTTGCCGTCATCTCCTTTGACAACTTTCCTGTTGATAGGGATTCCCCTATATGTTTATACCATACTGGTATCGCACTTATCATGAATAATTGTGCGTCGGGGAATTCATTCGGTATTCCTCCTTCTGCAGGTTCTCTTGAGCGAATCCTCGATAGTTGGTCCGCTATTACGTGCTTCTTCCCAGGTCTTACTACCACTCGAAACATGAACTCCTGCAGGGTGACGAGCCATCGACTCACTCGTCCGTAGATTGTTGGTTTGTTAATCAGATACAGCAGCGCCTGATGATCTACATAGAAAGCAAAAGGGTTAGGAGTGCCGGTACTTTTGTACTGCATACACTTTCCCTAGTGCTTTGCGCTATGTTGTATTGTAGTTCTTCTTAGCTCGAGACAACATCCAACTTGCGAAATATATGGGCTGATCCAACCCAAATTGGTCTTCCTGAGCCAATGCACAGCCAATGGCAAAATTCGAGGCATCTACGTGCACATGGAACTCCTCCCAGTTTGGATAAACTAGGATAGGTGCTTTTACCAAATGTGCTTTTAAGCCCTCAAAAGCTCCTTGGTGCTCCTCTGCCCAGTGAAAAGGAACACCCTTGCGCGTAAGAGCGTATAATGGATGAGAAGTTTGTGCGTAGTTTCGGATGAACCTTCTGTAGTATTTTACTGTTCCCAAGAAGGTTTTTACTGAAATCACGTCACGTGGTTCCTCCATCAACAGTATGACTCGTATCTTGTCAGGATCGGGCTTCAAACCCTCTTGGCATACGATATGCCCCAACAGCTTCCCATATGGTACCATCAAGACACATTTGCCTGGGTTCAGAGATATCTGAGCTTTGCTACACAAGCTCATGCATTCATCCAACACCTTCTAATGTTCTTGTGTCCTGCCATACAATGACCAATCATCTAGGAATGCTTTGAAATTGCCTGTGGACATCTTATCAAAGATGGATAAGATGATTCGCTGAAAAGTATCCGGTGCATTGCACAATCCAAACGACATGCGGTTATAAGCATATATCTCATTTTCTACTACAAAGGTGGTCTTTAGCTTATCTTCGTCCGCAATGCTGATCTGGTTGTATCCTGAGAATCCATCCAAAAATGAATAGATCTCATGGCCCTCTACTTCTTCCAATATGGAGTTTGTGAAAGGGATTGGGAAGGGATATTTTATGGTTACGACATTGAGGCTTCGGAGGTCCACACAAATCCGAATTTTGTTTGCCTCCCTCTTCAAGGTGATCACAATCGGTGACACCCATTCACTTGTCGTAACTTTAAAGATGATGCCTGCATCTAGCATCTTTTCAATTTCAGTATTCACCAGGGCTGCATACTTGGGATTCATCCTGTATTGTCACCTCCTCACTGGTTGTGCGCCTTCAATCAGGGGAATCTTGTGTACATAGAGTTATGGTGGGACTTCCTTCAGGTCTTGTATGCCCATGCGAAGACATCCTTATACTCTAGAAAGATTTTAAATGCCATCGCTTTCAACACTGGATCCCAGACGTCTCCACACTCGATCATCTTTTTCTTGCCATCTTCTCCAAAGTTCACCTGAATTATTCTACGTCCCTCATACTTGATAGACTTAGGTTCATTTACTGCCTTTAGAACATCGATGGGGTGGGCTGGTTTGTCTTCAATTACTGCACCCCCCATCGTATATTCTGCAAAGTTCTTGGGAAATGCCCATTTGTCTCTTTCCTTATCCTTTTCTGCTGTTGTCTGCTTCTTACTGCTTCTGTCCTTTTCCGGTTCCTTCTCATCCTCTTGGATTTCGTCTCCTGCATCAATGCAAAAACACTAGGGAGAAAATACGTCATAGTCTTCTAACTGCCAGTGGAGTAAGCCTTTGTCTTTGTTGTACTCATCCTCCGTGCATTCTTCCAAGTGCAATACTCCGTTTGGTTCATATCCTGATTCTTCATCCGAGGAAGAAGCTCCCGAGTCGTCAAAAGTTTGCAATTTCCTGGCTTATTGCCTGGTTCTTTAGATTAATCAAGTATTTATACTGGCCTTTCTTGAAGGTCAGATGCTGTTTCTCCCAGTTGTGGTTTACTTTTGCTATTCTTAACCACCCTCGTCCCATAGAAATTATGACGAAATCCAATAGAAAATCCTGTTCCACTATGTGTACTTTTTGGCTCATTAATACGCCTATTGTCTCGATGTCGTATTGATCTGCTCCATATAGTTTGAAGTTTGGAGATCTTAGGGCAGGTTGGCCAATATTCCGCCAGGTTCTTTCTGGCATCACATTCACGCTTGATCCCCCATCAACGATTACCTGATTCAACTTATGGTCTAGTATCTCCATGTGAACCAAAGCTGGCTTTCTCCCTGCCTTGATCATCAGTATCGTTGGATCAATGAATTGACTTTGCTTGATGTTAGCTACCTACCGGGTTTCAATTTTCTTTCTTGTTTTCATGACTTCCCCAACCGTAGCATATAACTCGGGTACTATATTGAATAGATTTGGTACTTTCACTTCCACCGACGTATTCAGTACCTGTGTCACCAAGCCTTCTATTGATGCTTGCTTGTCAGTTGTGATCTCCTCCTTCTTTAGAGCTTTCTCTAGAACTAGCCTGTCCTACTTTTCTTTGTCTAGTTCTGTCCTTATCAATTCTTGAGCTTCCTACCATCGCTCTTTTTCCATGGCAGGATTTGGATACTCTATTTTTCTAGCTTGTGCTCTTTTTACTGCTAGGACTTCATCTTCCCTCTCTATCACTATACTCACATCGCCAATGTCAATCAAATTGACATTCTGCGTGCCACTTGAACTTGCTTTATTTGGGAAATTAGCCTCTTTGTGGTTTCTGGTCCACACCACCTACACATTTGGGTAGTATTGCTACCACCAGAATTCCCTGTATTTTGAGTCTTAAGGAAATTCTTCGCAAAGTGGCCCCATTATTGGCAATTCCGACACTGGATTATGGGTCTCCCTTCAGAGTCGTACTGCAATCGACTTTGCCCTCCTTGTCTTCCACCTTGGCGGTTGTTCCTGTATCCGCTGCTTGTTGCACCTTGTCCACTTCTTGAAGTATCAGGTTGATCTCCTTGCTGGACTGTCAAGGTTTGGTGCCTTTCTCCCTTTAAGTTGAATGGGTAGTATGCTACTGGGTGACCTGCAATATCGCATATGTTGCAATACGCGTTCTTTGGGCAATTGGTATTTGCATGTCCATCCGTTTTACAGTCGGAAGACCAAATATCCTTCCTATCTTTCCTCCCTTCACCTTTCACTTCTCTTATGATTTTATCAAGCTCTTTCCGAAAGGAGTGTATTGCACTTTGAACTTTATCTTCTCCATCACTATCAGAATCTTCAAGTCTTGGCTGTCCTCCGATCCCTGCAGCTGTTTGCTTGGCTTTGCTTTCGAAGTTCTTTGCTTTCTCAAGGGCTTTTGCATATGTTGAGGCTAGTATTGCCTTCATCTTTTTTCGGTACTTATGCAGTAATCCATCCAAGAACCAACTTTTTATCATTTCGTCTGCATGTGGCATTTCCATTTTGTCTGTCAACTGCTTCAGTCTCCTATTGTAGCTTTTGACATCTTCTTCTGGTCTTTGCTTTGCTGCGAAGATTTTGGTGATGATCTCTATGTCATCTCTTAATGGTCAAAATTCTTCAATAAATGCATCCTTAAGTGTGTTAGACAGTAAAGCATTAGTCACAATATTATTGATGTGGTAGGTTTAAATAATACAATAGGTAGCTTAGAATAGCATTAGAGATATTTAGGAAATAATATCCCCTAAGGTAGGAAGCGAGTGAATTAGGAGTTCTCCCCCCTAAGTCAGCTAACAACTAACCTACTAACCTAGTTACGTAGTCAAAATGACTACAACTACTAACTAATCCTAAGTAAATAGTAATAGGTAATTTACTAGTGGTAAAAAGTAACAAGCTACTTTTTACCATGCGGTAAATCAACTTCTACTTGGTGAAATTTACAAATTACCTCAATCATAGTTACTAACATAGTAACTCTAACATCCCCCCTTATTACATTATTTGGGTAATACATACATATCCCTCTATACAACAATATTTGGGTAAAGTATATAACTGCCCCAATACAGTGAAGAAAATGTTGATCTGCTGGTTCTTTGCTTTGCTCTGTCACAGTGCTCTGGCTGCTCCTAAATAAAAAGTGGGTCATTCCTCATTTTGTCTTCATGCCAACGAATGTCCTTATGGTAATCACATCATCCAACCGAATTGCATGGGTAACCAGCCACTGCAATCGCTAGGTGTAGTAGAATAGATCACTTCATACAAGGTTCATTCATTTACAATATGAATTTGCAAAAGATAAGGTAGCTAAGGTGTCGGTTGCTGCCGAAAATGCACCCTTATAAGTTCCCCCCTTCTCGTTGCAAAACATAGTGTAATTAATTACTGAAGGAAGTGTGACTAAGGTGTCGGTCAAAGCCGAAAATGCACCTTTATAAGCCATCTTCCCTTTTTACAAAAATTGTGAAGAAAAGAAATTTATATCCCCCCTCAATTGCAAAAAGTGTGCAATGCAAGAGTGTTGTGAAGGATTTTACAAATATTGCCTCCTAGACAATTTTACATCACAAAAAGTCGCTCCTCTTGTTACAAGTACTTCAAACACCTAGAATTTGCTATTTATGAAGCCTAAAAGACGTACAAGCACCCCTTATTGCAAGGTCTTCAAACAAAATAAAAATGCTATTTATGGAGCCAAAAAGAGGAGAGAGAGAAAATGGTGCTTTTGCCCAAGGGACACATGTGTTTTCCCTCTACAAAACTGTTCTAGCAATTAGCACTCAGTGCTTTCTTTGAACCAGAATCAGAATCCGAATGAGACACTTCACAAGAAAGTTGGCTTCTGTGTTGTGCCTTTGCCATTGTAGTTTTGCTTGTTTTGAAACCAACACTGAATGGTGTCTTGGTTTTCATTTTTACAAGTTGTGCAAAACTATGTTTTCTAGGCAGTTTCATCAAAAAAGTTCATCAAATCATCCTTCCTTATTGCAAGTACTTCAAGCATGGTTGTTGTTATGAAGTCTAAAAGAAAAGATATAGTTTGTATGATGACTTCTACTTTTCTGATTGCCTTTACAAGTTTTATTTCCCTCTTATCAAAAACTGTGTTTGAAGGAAGAAAGGAATTATCCCCCTTTAGTGCAAAGGATTGCAACTTTTTAAGGTTCCTTATTTTCAAAACGTCATGCCCCCTTTCTGAGCTTGTCAGCATTGGCACAGTGCATAGCCTATTCACGCGATCCTGTAGGCTATGGGAGCAATTTAAGGATCTTGGAAGTCAGTTGGAGCGGTTTCCTATTTTTTAGGGCCGTGCTTTTTTCGTAACAGTTTCTATATTTGGACAGTTCGACCAAAAGGGTATCCAAAAATGCTATCAGATGTTGGCTTGGGTCTTCTGGTGCAATTATTTTAATACTCGTAATTATTTAATTATAAAGTCGTATTTAATTAAATAGACTTTATATTATGTGTGCACATAAGTCACTTAAGTGAATTATTAATTATTTGATAAAGTGACTTAGGGAGACAAGGATTTATTAAAAAAGGGGTTTTTTATCCCACATTGGTTATGTTATGATACAGCTAGGCCCGAGTCAATAATAAATAAAGTGGTCGGGCTCTCATTCCAGCATCCTTGAACATTGAATATATTGCTTGATGCATTCTGGAGAATTTGCTTGCAGATTCGAGCTTGTTGAGAACGGAAACTCTCGGCAAGGACATCCACTACGGCTGTGAAATATCAGCTCAATTGGATTTTGATTGTCTTCATTCAGAGGGCAAATTGGAGATCACAGAGAATTTCTGGTTCGTCATTGATATCTTGTGTGTGTTGGAAGATAGCAGCGATTTAGACCTGTAGACGGTACTTATTTGAAGGCTGTAGCAGTTTACTATTCATGCGGTACTGTAGCAGTTACTATTCACGCGGTATTGTGGCAGTTTACTATTCACGTGGTACTGTAGCAGTTACTATTCACGTGGTATTGTGGCAGTTTACTATTCACGTGGTACTGTGGCAGTTTACTATTCAAGCGACACTGTAGCAGTTTACTATTCATGCGGTACTGTAGCAGTTTACTATTCACGCGGCATTGTAGCAGTTACTATTCACATGACACTATAGCAAATTACTATTCACGAAGCGCTGTAGCAAATTACTATTCACGACACTATTCACAAACTATTTCCAGAACGTGGATTGCTGCGATTTGTTTTCAGACTTGAGGAAAATAAGGTATTTTCAATGCTGTTCATCATTGTAATTTCCCTTGCAATTAAGTTGTTCCAGTTTGTGAAGCTTTCTTTCAGCAGTATACTCGTATGTTTAAATCCCATAAAAATACCCAAAAAAAAGAGAGCATATATTTGAATAAAAAGAGCAAAAATTTGTGTTTTTTTTTACTAGTCAAAATAGATAGGAAACAATTCAGAATAGGGTGGGTTGTTACAGTGGTATCAGAGCAACTCATATCTGCCGACTTGTGGGTTTAATTAATGAGTGAACCAGTTGATAAAGGGAAAGAAAGAGATTTTCATCTTCAGTATGAGCGACATAAGAGATCTACTAAATTACTAGACATTATGGGTGATGATCAGCATCGGGAGAACCCTAGTATATTTGGGGCTCTTAATGCTTTGTCAAGGGCACAGATGGATATGCAGGATCAGATGAGGCAGGGACAGGAAGCATTAGCAAATGCTATTATGGCTATGACTAATACTTTGCAGGGGCTACAGATAGGGACTAATCAGGATGGTGGGCCTAATTCATCAAACAGGCGTATTCCGAGCAAGGGCAGCCAGGGCATGACTGATCAGAGGCAACATACAGTTGTTACTTCTCGACCGACTCAGCCTACGTTCTTATCTAGAGCTGGAGTTCCAGCACCTGAGATGCACACAGCTCAAGGGCCTATAGAGGATCAATTTGAGGAGTGGTATCAGCGGTATAGTGCTCTTCCGGAAGGCCTTAGGGCCCATTGGTCATTTGACCAATACGTCACTCAGAAGCAGAGGAGTATGGGACAGGGAGGTGGTCACCGTACTGATTAGGCTAGACCAGCACAGAAATAATTCAACCAAGCATTGAACAAGGTTTCTTTACCTCAGTTTGATGGTAGTGGCAAATGTATAGCCAGGACATGGGTGGATAAACTTGATAATTTCCTTTCACTTCGACCTATGCTGGAAGAAGAAGCTATAAAATTCGCCACATTACATCTTGAAGGAGCTGCACACGATTGGTGGTTTCATGGGTTGATCACTTTGAGTCATAATTTGATTACATCCTATGAGGAGTTCACACGGCTACTTATCGATCGATTCGATAAGAAGGATCCTGATTTGTATTTTCGAGATCTGGCACAGTTGAGGCAGAACAGTTCAGTAGAGGCCTACATCACAAAATTCCAGTCCATTTCTGTCAAAATGGATGATATCTCAGAGAGGCGTCTAATCATACTCTTCTATGAGGGATTGTCTGAGCCGCTATGTGGTTGGGTAAAGGCATTTGATCCAGTCACTTTACAGGATGCCATGAAAAAGGCGAGAAGCATGGAGTTCGCTGTTCCGAAACAAAAACCAGCCTTCAAACCTTTTCAGAATAACAAAGATAAGAAGCCGTTTGTCCAGAACGCACCTAAAACTGAAACTAAGAAACTATCAGATAATGAGCTCAATGAATTAAGAAAAAGGAAATTATGCTTCAGATGTAGAGAACCATGGGAGTTGGGCCACAAGTGTTCAGTTAAGGTGAAGCAACTAGAGGCTAGAGAATATTTTGAAGTTGGTGAATCTGGTTCAGAGCATTCAGATCAACAGGAGGATGAGGAGAATTGTGGAGCAGGGGAGACAGAATAAGAGACTGAGGTATAGATTGCACAATTGTATAGTTTTAAAAAGGGATCTTCTTTCAAGGTTCGAGGAGTCCTTCAGGGGCAGCGGGTGGTGACACTGATTGATACAGGGGCAACTCATAACTTTATTGACGCTGGGTTGGTTGATAAGAGAGGGTTGCAGATAGAAGAATTTCCAGGATTCAGAGTAATGGTAGCAGATGGGATAGCCATACAGTGTAACCACAGGATCCCTAAACTACAGATGAAGTTAGGAGGCTATGATCTTACTGATGATTTTTATGTGGTTAATATTGGGGATACTCATATGATTCTGGGAATGCAGTGGTTAGAATCCTTGGGCGAATTCACTATGAACCTGAGGGCTATGGAGATGAGTTTCATGACAGGTGGCAAGAAGGTGACGCTGAGAGGCATGTCAGACGGCGGACCCCGAGTTGTCTCCATTAAGCGAATGGAGAGGCTTTTCAGACATGATGAGGTTGAGTGGGCAGCAGAGTGTCTCATTACTTCAGCAGGGGATGTACAGGTTAAGTCCACTTACCAGCCAGAGATTCAGGACATCTTGACTAAACACTCCAAGGTGTTTAGTAATATTCCTCCAGGGAGACCTCCGGAGAGAGGAATGGAGCACATTATTGAGTTGGAGGAGAGTGCTAAGACAGTTATCACTACACCCTATAGGCACCCTAGGTGACATAAGGATGAGATTGAGAAAACAATTCAGGAATTGCTTGACATGGGACATATCCGACCAAGCAAGAGTCCTTTTGCTTCGGTTGTGGTTTTGGTAAAGAAAAAAGATGGGACTTGGCGTATGTGTGTTGACTATAGGGAGCTAAATAAGAAAACAATTAAGAACAGGTACCCTATTCCACGCATCGACGAATTGATTGATGAGCTACATGGAGCTCAACTCTTCTCAAAAATAGACCTACGCAGTGGTTACCATTAGATCAGAATGAGAGAGTAGGATATAGAGAAAACAACTTTTCACTGTCATTGTGGGCACTTTGAGTTTCTGGTTATGCCTTTTGGGTTGACCAATGCCCCAACGACTTTCCAGTCTTGTATGAACAAGATTTTTAGCAGGCAGTTGAGGAGGTATGTTTTGATATTCTTTGATGATATTCTGGTTTACAGTCGATCATGGGAGGAGCACCTACAGCATCTTGAGGAGGTCCTCCGTATCCTCGAACAGGAATCCTTTTATGCTAAGGAAACAAAATGTGATTTTGGGTTGACAGAGCTCTTGTATCTTGGGCACATTATCAGTGCAGATGGAGTACGTATGGACCCTTATAAAATCAAAGCTATCCAGGATTGGCCAGCTCCAACAAATCTATCTCAGCTTAAGGGATTCTTTGGACTTTGTGGTTTTTACAGACGGTTTGTGAAGGGATTTTCACAGTTGGCAACCCCACTCACAGATTTGACCAAGAAGGGTGCCTTCAAATGGTCTGATGAAGCTCAGAAGTGTTTCGAACACTTCAAACAGGTTATGTGTTCTTGCCCGGTGCTTGCTATGCCAGATTTTTCACAGCCTTTCGTTTTACAGTGTGATGCTTCCGGTGAAGGGATTGGTGCAGTTCTGATGCAGAACAGACACCCAGTGGCTTATGAGAGTCGGAAGCTCTAGGGGGCAGAAAGGAGTTATTCTATTTATGATAAGGAGATGTTGGCAATAATGCATGCTCTCGCCAAATTCCGGCAGTATCTAGTTGGAGGTAGATTCACTGTCAGCACGGATCATAACAGTCTTAGATACTTCTTGGCTCAGAAGGATCTAAATGAGAGGCAGCAAAAGTGGGTCAGCAAGCTACAAGCTTATGATTTTGACATAGTTTATGTTAAGGGAAAGTCAAATGTGGTTGCTGATGCTTTATCTCGAAGGCCTCACATTTGTTCAGTGACTGGTATTTCAGCAGAATGGCGAGATGTTATTATTGCAGAATATGCCAAGGATGAGTGGGCATCCAGTTTGCTAGAGGGCAAAGTGCAGGATGACCGTTATATGATTTCACAGGGTTTGATCCTTTATAAGGGTCGCGTTTTTCTTCTATCTGGGTCACAGTTTAGGAAGAGAGTTATCCAGTATTTTCATGATGATCCGACTGCAGGTCATTCAGGTTTCTTTAAGACTTACAGGAGCATTCGGGAGAGATTTTCTTGGAAAGGGCTTAAGAATGAGGTTCTTCAGTATGTTCATGAGTGTTCTATCTGTCACAGAAATAAGGATGAACATACACACCCAGCAGGTTTATTGCAACCCCTTCCAATACCGAACCAGAAATGGGAAGGTATATCTATGGATTTCATTATTGGGTTACCTACAGTGCAGGGCAAGGATTGCATTTGTGTTGTGGTGGATAGACTCACTAAGTTTGCACATTTCTTTGCTATTTCAGCTACTTTTACGGCTACTCAGGTGGCTGATTTATTTTTCACAGAGGTGTTCCGTTTGCATGGAATACCCAAGACTATTGTGAGCGACAGGGATACACGGTTCATGAGCATTTTTTGGCAGGAGTTATTCAGGTTAGGAGGAACCGAACTCACTCCCAGCACTAGCTACCACCCCCAGACCGATGGGCAGACAGAGATAGTTAATAAGTGGATAGAGGGTTACCTGAGGAATTATGTTTCAGGGCAGCAG
This sequence comes from Wollemia nobilis, assembly GCA_028583015.1. NCBI lineage: Eukaryota > Viridiplantae > Streptophyta > Pinopsida > Araucariales > Araucariaceae > Wollemia > Wollemia nobilis. The sequence continues at coordinate 14,399,520 of JAQPPZ010002587.1, read as the reverse complement.
AAAGCTTGGGTGAAGTGGCTTCATCTTGGGGAATTCTGCTACAACACAACTCACCACATGACTATTGGTATGACACCTTTCATGGCTTTGTATGGTTATGAGGCTCCAAGCTTCATTGATCTTCTATTGGGTGACAGTCGAGCTCCGGGAGCTAAGGATTATTTGCAGGACAGCCAGGACTTGTTGAGGTCCCTCAAGGATAATATCCTTCAGGCTCAGAATCGGCAGAAGCTTTATGCCGATCAGTACAGAGTTGAGCGCAGTTTTGAGGTGGATGATCTGGTCTATCTTAGGTTGCAGCCTTATAGACAATCTACTCTCAAGAAGAGTGGGAAGGAGAAGTTGAAGCCCAGATTTTATGGACCCTTTCGGGTAATTAGGCGGATTGGTGAGGTAGCTTATGAGTTGGAGCTACCTGGTGACAGCAAAATACATAATGTCTTCCATGTTTCACGCCTCAAAAAGGCGATTGGTGCACGCATTGTTCCTTCTACTGAGTTGCCTCCATGGGATGAGGAGGGTAAACTCATTTTGGTTCCTGAAGCTATTATTGATTACAGGGAGAAGGTGTTGAGGCGGAAGGTAATTAAGGAATATTTGATTAAATGGAAGAACTTACCTGTTGATGATGCTACCTAGGAACATGAAGACATTCTACAAAGATCCGGCACCAAGATTGCTTGGGGACAAGCAATTTTTGGGAGGGAGGACTGTCATGTCCCCTTTCTGAGCTCGTCAGCATTGGCACAATGCATAGCCTATTCACGCGATCCTGTAGGCTATGGGAGCAGTTTAAGGATCTTGGAAGTCGCTTGGAGCAGCTTTCCTATTTTTTAGGGTCGTGCTTTTTTCAGTAATCAGTTTCTATATTTGGACAGTTCGACCAAAAGGGTATCCAAAAATGCTATTAGATGTTGGCTTGGGTCTTCTGGTGCAATTATTTTAATACTCGTAATTATGTAATTATAAAGTCATATTTAATTAAATAGACTATATTATGTGTGCACATAAGTCAATTAAGTGAATTATTAATTATTTGATAAAGTGACTTAGGGAGACAAGGATTTATTAAAAAAGGGGGTTTTAATCCCACATTGGTTATGTTATGATACAGCCAGGCCCGAGTGAATAATAAATAAAGTGGTCGGGTTCTCATTCCAGCATCCTTGAACATTGAATATATTGCTTGATGCATTCTGGAGAATTTGCTTGCAGATTCGAGCTTGTTGAGAATGGAAACTCTCGGCAAGGACATCCACTACGGCTGTGAAAGATCAACTCTATTGGATTTTGATTGTCTTCATTCAGAGGGCAAATTGGAGATCAAAGAGAATTTCTGGTTCGTCATTGATATCTTGTGTGTTGGGAGATTGCAGCAATTTAGACCTGTAGACGGTACTTATTTGAAGGCTATAGCAGTTTACTATTCACGCGGTACTGTAGCAGTTACTATTCACGCGATATTGTAGCAGTTTACTATTCACGTGATATTGTAGCAGTTTACTATTCACGCGATATTGTAGCAGTTACTATTCACGCAGTATTGTAGCAGTTTACTATTCACGCGGCACTGTAGCAGTTTACTATTCACGCGGCACTGTAGCAGTTTATTATTCACGCGGCACTGTAGCAGTTTACTATTCACGCGGCACTGTAGCAGTTACTATTCACGCAACACTGTAGCAAATTACTATTCACGCGGCGCTGTAGCAAATTACTATTCACGACACTATTCACAAACTATTTCCAGAACGTGGATTGCTGCGATTTGTTTTCAAACTTGAGGAAAATCAGGTATTTTCAGTGCTGTTCATCATTGTAATTTCCCTTGCAATTAAGTTGTTCCAGTTTGTAGCAAATTACTATTCACGCGGCGCTGTAGCAAATTACTATTCACAACACTATTCACAAACTATTTCCAGAACGTGGATTGCTGCGATTTGTTTTCAGACTTGAGGAAAATCGGGTATTTTCAATGTTGTTCATCATTGTAATTTCCCTTGCAATTAAGTTGTTCCAGTTTGTGAAGCTTTCTTTCAGCAGTATACTGTATGTTTAAATCCCATAAAAATACCCAAAAAAAAGAGAGCATATATTTGAATAAAAAGAGCAAAAATTTGTGTTTTTTTTACTAGTCAAAATAGATAGGAAACAATCCAGAATAGGGTGTGTTACACAAAAAAAAAACTTGTTCTTTCTTTTGATTACCCTAAAAGAGTACCAAAATATAATTCACTCAAATAGATATTTAATGGCACCTGCCTTAACACCCTTCAAGAAGGATGAAAAGTTTGAGGAATTTAAGCCAAACAAATAAGAGTGAATTAGGGGTTTTGTTGATTTAGGAGAGAATATCAAGTGTTATTGGCTTTAAATCTGTGCATGGATGTACACAAATTTGTGAAATTTTGAGGTATGGATGTTCTTGATTATATGACTTATAGTTGCAAAAAGAATGATGCAACAATCAAACAAGAAATGGCCTCAAAATTCTTATCACCTAGTTTGCCAATTTAAGGTGTCGAGTAAAATCGAAAATGCACCTTTTTAAATTTTTGCAACAAAATGTGTGTTTTGTGTTGTGCAAAAAAAAATGATATTTTTATGTCTCCTACTTTGTTTTCCAATTTTGCAAAAGAAGTACAATGTTGTCTTCCCCCTTGAATTTTGCAAAATGAGCACTCCTTTCAAGACAAGTTGACACATGCCCCGCGTTTGGAAGGCTTCCAAAACTAGTCGACACACGACTTAGTTTTTGTGGACCCAAGGTTACAATTTCTTCTCAAGTTTGCAAGAAAAATGTGCAATTTTATGTCTTATATCTCCTTGGAGAAAACAAATGCACACTTTGCCTTTGAATATTACAAAATTTTAAGTCTCCTTGTTTTCAAATTTGCAATAAAGAATCAATATGTGTTTGATTTTTGTCTCCCTTTTATGGTGCAAAATTGACAAGGTTTGAGAAGAGTTATAAGGGCTCTCTAATTTGCAACAAAAGTGTGCTCTTTCTATGTCTTAATCTCCAGTTTGTGAGAAAACATAAGCACCTTAGAATTGGTAGTTTGCAAAAAAAATAGCCCTATTTCATTTAATTCTAATTTGCAAAATTTTAAAGAAAGTTTAATTCAAAACATTTTAATTAATAATAAAAACTAAAAATAAATGTTTTAAAAAAATAAAACATTATTTAAAATTAAAATTATTAAAAAATAAATAAAAAAAAAAACTTTAATTAAAATTGCAAAAAAAATTTACCTTAGGTTTTGCTGCGGCCCTATGTAAAAGAATAGAGCGCTCGGCCCCGACGGGAGTCGAACTCTCGACCTCTCGTCGGGGAGCACCTTAGAGCTGGCCCTTTCGTCGATCGGGCTAGCTGGCCCGACGGAGACTATTGGGAGTAGCCTTCATGTTGAAGGCTTCCCCTTCCGTGGAATTGCAGTGAGCGTGCTTGCACGCGCTCGTAAGCCTTTAAAAAAAAGGCTTGGGACATTTAGTCCCACATTGCCCATGCGGCAATGTTAATGCTGCATAGAAGCAGCAAAGCACGAGAAGTGCTTTGATTGCCCTCGGGCAATCAGGTTCCAGTCGGACCCCTTTTGCTGTCGCCCACGTGGCGCGGCCGGAGGGGTCCATGTGTCAGGTGGCACACGTGGCTGTCCGCCACGTGGCCACCACGTGTCTAGTCCGAGTCCGGTCCGTCGTCCAGTGGCTTTCCGCCATGTCAGCTCAGTCAGGTCCACGTGTCCGGTCCACGTGTCACGGTGCAGTCAGCGTCTGAGTCTAGGTGGCAGTACCACGTGTCAGTCACTCGGTCTGAGTCAACGCCTCGGGATCTGTGCCCAGGCGTGCGTGGGTCCCTCCGGTCGTCGGATTTCTTTGTCTGCCGACGATGGGTCAATTCGGTCGCCGTATAAGGAGGGCGCGCTTGCCCTCGCTTTCCGGTCGCCAGATCGGAGTCCAGTGCTCGCTCCACGGGAGGGCTTTCCTGCCCTCCTTGGCGGACCTGTCGCCTATATCTGACTGCCTGTTGCCGGAGTCTCCTCTCCGGTCGACGACGGTCAGAGGGCCGCGTTGGCCCTCTTGTGGGCCTCTCCACGTGGGCCTGTCAGGCCTGACAGGTCTGACAGCCACCTGCTGTCAGATTTGTGGGCCTGCGGGCCCTCTCCACGCAAGTCTATGGGCCTGAGGGATCGGGGCGCAGCCTGATCGCAGCAGTGATCCACCTCGTATGAGGGGGATCGGGTCGCTGCCGATATGGCCGAGCCTCCTACGGGCTGTGAGACTGGCCGGGGAGTTCGACCTGGCCGAGCAAGCTCCTGCGGGCCCTCCCTTGACCCTGTCCTGTGGTTAACCTGGGTAGGCGGGGCCAAAAAAAAACTTTCGCCTCACCTCCCGTTACCGCTCTGATACCAATGTTAGACAGTAAAGCATTAGTCACAATATTATTGATGTGGTAGGTTTAAATAATACAATAGGTAGCTTAGAATAGCATTAGGGATATTTAGGAAATAATATCCCCTAAGGTAGGAAGCGAGTGAATTAGGAGTCCTCCCCCCTAAGTCAGCTAACAACTAACCTACTAACCTAGATACGTAGTCAAAATGACTACAACTACTAACCCACCCTAGGTAAATAGTAATAGGTAATTTACTAGTGGTAAAAAGTAACAAGCTACTTTTTACCATGCGGTAAATCAACTTCTACTTAGGTAAAATTTACAAATTACCTAAATGAGGTAATAATCATAGTTACTAACATAGTAACTCTAACAAAGTGAAGTCCACTAAGTGAATGGTTGCGTATTTCGTTGTTTCAAATACCAATTCATTGCCATTCCCCGAAAGGTGGCTGTAAACAATTGTAACCACTCTGTATCTTGCGTTACCCCATTTGATCCCCAAATGGTGATACAAGTTCCTACACGACGGCCCGGGTCTTCTTTTCCTTCCCCGGTGAAGGGGTGGGCATTTCTGTTTGCTTGCTCGGTTAGCAACGTTCGCCATTGGGACTGTCCCACTAGGCGGATTTTTCGGTGGTGATTGGGGTGGAGTTCTGTCCGACCCCTTCTCTGCTGTTGATGGTGCAAAATTTGGATCAAATAGCCTTCTACCTGGCTCTCGTGAGCCTCTGCTTTGCAACCTCCTTCGCAAGTAAACGAGATGTGGTTCTAGTCTTCCTACCCACAAACCTACATGTGGTTGCGGTACAAAGTCTCCTACTTCTGTATCCATCGGCCAACTCCTCTCTGCTGCTTCAGGAGTTACCGTCCACTCCTCGTCTCCAATAATAGGTACTTCCTCCGCTATTTGCTCTTCACCTTCTGCTGTCACCAACAACGTCTCTACTTTCGGACTTTCATCTTCCACAGGGTTCCATACTGTTTACACTTCGGGTTGTGAAACTTCGTCTTGGTTATGTGTTCTTTGGTTCGCTAGTCGTGCACTTCTTCTTAGCGGTCTTGTACTCCTTCCTCTTCTACCTTGTGACCTGGAATGTGTCATTCACCTCTTTGCCTTATCACATATGCCTCTTGACCCAAAGTTTGATTTAGGCAACGACGCCAAATGTAGACAGAGGTGAGTGCTTTCTCGGGACGAGGGAATGATAGGAATCAGGAAGGCTTGATTGTGCTTGACATATTGTTCAGCTTAAACAAGTAGAGTAGACGTCTAAGTCAGCAAGGCAGACGTCTAGGTAGTAAAAGTCTAGGACAGAAGATCAGACGTCTAAACAGGAGACGTTTGGGGCAACAAAGTAGACGTCTAAACGGTAGATGTCTAGGACAACAGTGAGATAGACGTCTGGACAGTAGACGTCTAGGGCATCAACAGGATAGACGTCTGGACAACCAACGTCTAGGGCGACAAGGTGGATGTCTAGGCAGTAGACGTCTAGTACACAGGTTAGACATCTAGACAGTAGGCGTCTAGGACAACGGTGTAGATGTCTAGACAGTAGATGTCTAGGACAACAAAAAGTAGACGTCTGGACAACAGATGTCTAGGACAATGGTCGTCTAGACAAGAGACGTCTATGACAACAGGGTTAGACGTCTAGGACGGTTTTGCCGACAAGTCTGGATGGCTAGGCTCAGACGTCTAACAGACAGGTTTAGACGGGTGGGCCTAGACGTCTGCAGTTCGTGCATTCATCCTGCAACTCCTCCTGTGTTCTGGTTCCTGCAACTGCACAACACAACACAACATAACACAACCGACGATCCTCTATCTCGTACCAAGCATTGATAAATACCTGCAACACAACAATACTCTCACAATGCAATCACATGACACATGCATTCCAGAATAGTTCTTGCTGCACAACAGATCTGCATTTATGGACAAGTATGGATAGATTACAAAATGAAATAGGGGGTATTTTATAGGCAAGTCCAAGCGGTTACTGCAACCAACCTGACTCAAACTGTCCCAACCGCCCTAAGCTTAACAATTCAGTTCTAGGCGTAACAACTGTATTAGACGTCTAACTAAGCCAGTCTAGACATCTAACTAACTAGACGTCTAGCTAATTCAGACGTCTAACAAATCAGGACGTCTAACATAAATGACGGCTGTGTTTGTCCTTTCGTGCAGTTAAACTAATCAGTACATATCATTAGATCAGCTGATTTACATTGGAAAACATAACTCAAAACATTATTGAAATTGATGTACATATTCAAAATTGTAGTTCTTCCATGGACATTTTATGAGACAGTTCGGTATGTTATTTCTTCGTTGAACTGCTGTCTACACTTATTGCTTCTGAACAGATGGGGCAAAAACTTGTCTTGGATTTTTGAAACCAGAGTTGCAGAAATTTCTTTTATTGTCCTGTCGCGATTGTTGTTGCATAGAGAAAGTGCGGTTCTGGAAGTTCCTCCCCTTCTTTCGTCTTCTTAGAGAAGGGCCTCGAAAGTTTAAATTGCGCCCCTATTGCTATTGCTGCCTTTGTTGATGTTGTTGTTTTGGATGTTTATTCCTTTGTTGTGGCTGTCATTGTTGTTGTTGTTTGTTTTTGTGTTGTGGATGATGTTGTTGAGATTGCCTTTTTTGTGTAGTAGAGGCTCTCTGGTTTGGCCCTCTACTACGACTTCTATTCCTGTTGTGTTGTGTAGGAAAGTTCTTTTGTGCGCCTGTGATTAGTTTTTCCAGACGATCGATTTGCTGCTTGATTTATCTTTTAACCAAGTTTGCTACGCTTTCTGTAGCTTTTGGCATATTAACTTCTGGGACTTCTGAAGCAACATTCTCTTGAGCAGCTTTGGCTTTCTCTTGTATGTCTTTCTATATTTGCATTTCAACTCTCCAGGCCTAGAGCTTTCCCTCAAAAAGCTCTTTAATTTGGGATTCCCATTTTGAAGCAATTTCTTGAGAAATTGTCTTATGTTTATTTACGAAATTTGCAAGAATTTCCTTAATCGCAGACAGTAAAATGCTGAAAATATAATCATTAGCTTGAGTAGCTAATTTATCTGTGTATTTTTTGAAATTACAGATATATACAGTTTGGTCATTTCTAGGCGAAATTTTTTCCGAGTGCCTCCAACTCATCAGAAAAATGTTTATTAATATCTTCGTGTGGAAGTTGTAGGCGTGGTTTTTCCATTCGTAGGCTATGGGGAGCAATGCCTTTTCCCAGATTCTCTTCGAGCCGGGCTAGCCTAGAATGGCATTTTTCTACTTTTCTACTCAAAATCTTGAATTCTTCGAACCTTGTTTCTAGTAGCTTGTCCAAAGACTCGGTTGTGGAGGAATGTCATGCATTCAACGATTAGGCTTGTTGGCTAGACTGGGATCTAAAATTCACCCTTACATTCACCTTTACTTTTATAGTTATTTCATTCATCATACTAAAGAATGGGCTGAGAGCCTACCTGTGGATCTTGTTAAGAATTCTTTAACTCTGTATAAGGATTATCAAATTGATATGGGACGAGTAAGATCATGACACCCTTCTTGTAGAAGGATGTTGATAAGAGAACCTAGTAGGCCTTATCTATGGGAATTTTTGCCTACAGAAATAGGTTCCTTATCTATGGGGCAACAACATCATTAAGAGGAAGAGGAGCTATAAGATAAGCTGACGGAAACTGGAGGTTTAGGTGGCAGCAAAGCTTAAAACTATAGGAGATAGAAGAACTATAAAATAGGGGATCAAGGAAGAAAATGTGGAGATGTGAAGGAGGTGAATAGCTTCTGTAGCTGAAATAGGGGTTTTAAGGCGTGCGTTGGAAGATGCCCTTGGTTAAGACCCATCCCATTCACCTACAAAATATGGGATTTTCTACAGAATATGGAGGAGGAAATGTTCCAGAAGCGATTAAGAATGGTAGGAAGTGAAAATGAAAAATAGGTAACAAGGAGTGGCAGTAATAATAAATGGAGGAGGCGGTTGAAAAGGAAATGAAGGATAAAGAAACGAATGACGAGAAGAACAATGTAGGGAAACAGTAAGAAGAAATAGAAAAAGGAGGGAAATATGACAAGGGGAAGGGAAAGGAAGGGAAGGGAGATGGAGATACCTGAAAAATTGAATCCTGTGTGAGCATAGTCCGCCATAGCTGAAAGTTGCTTTAGGACCAGGCAAGTGGTCTTAGGTAAATATTCCAAGGAGTCCTAAACAAGAGTACTTCATTGTTTTCTGCTGCTTTCATTTTTACAAAATTTCGTAGGTACCTTTCTTGAGAATTGCAGATAGCTGTACAATATCCCAATGCCTCCAAGGTATGGATGGCTACTCAGATGAGACAAATCCAAACTAAGACCCCAGTGCCAAAGAAAACTTTCATGCATAATCCTTGCCTCACATCTCCTTTTATAGTCTTTGCGGATGGTAGCAACAACTAAAGTCTTAATTGGGATCGGCTTTTTGTCAGAGTTGGCACCTCCAAACAGAAATTGCACCTCATGTATCATGTGCACATGCTTTTCTCCTTTGGGCATCACATGCTTGCCTCTATAATCTGAGTGCCACGACATACGACCAACGACTTAGTGCAACATCTTCCTTCTTTCTCTTTGTTATTTTGTGCCATCTGTCACTTATCGGCCTCAAAATACTGGTCTATCCATATCCTAGCATTTTATTCCGACGCTCTCTTTGATGCATCTAATAGCCTTTCATCAACATTGTTCTTTACATGAGGACACCTTTCGTTTGCTTTCATCATCAAGGTACTGAGGTGTCACTTTGCAGACTTCGTACATGTTGTGGCTGATCCACAACACACCCGAAAATTGGGGACCCACCTTTTTTGCATGCTTTCAAAGAAAATTGCAGTGGCCCAGATGCTAAAAAATCAAAGGAAGAGCAAAATACAGCAAGAAAAAGAAGTGTCGCGATATCGCGACATGTCGCTCCGTCGCGGCCAGAAATGAAAAGTTGTCGCGATATTGCGACATGTTGCTCCGTCGCGGCCGAAAATGAAAAGTAGTTGTGATATCGCGACATGTTGCACTGTCGCTGCCCAGAAATGAAAGTTGTCGCGATTTCGCGACGTGTTGCGCTGTCGCTGCCCAAAAATGAAAGTTGTCGCGATTTCGCGACGTGTTGCGCTGTCGCTGCCAAGAAATGAAAGTTGTCGCGATTTTGCGACGTGTTGCGCTGTCGCGGCTCAGACAAGCAAGAATGCAGAGAAAGAAAGAAATGTCGCGATTTCGCGACATGTCGCGTTTTCGCGGCTATGAGCAGCAGAATGCATCATGAATAGAAAATGTCGCGATATTGCGACGTGTCATAAAATCGCGGTCAGAGCAAGCAGGAAGAAGTGTTGATCGAAAATGTCGCGATTTCGCGACGTGCTGTGAAATCGCGGTCCATAGAGGAGAGAGAGAGACAGAATGAAAATTGTCGCGATATCGCGACATGTCATAAAATCGCGGTCAAACCAGTCAAACAGGGCAAGGCACTAAAGTTGTCGCGATATCGCGACAGGAAGCAGCCAAGGGGTACGAAGATGAAAAGCGTCGCGATTTCGCGACAGAAAGCTGTCAAAGTGAACAAAATGAAAAGGTGTCGCGATTTCGTGACAAAAAGCAGAAGATGGTGCAGAAGAGAGAAGTGTCGCGATTTCGCGACATGTCGCGTTTTCGCGGCTAAGTGCAACAAAACCCAGCGAAGCAGAAAAGCGTCGCGATTTCGCGACAGGTTGCACCCACATGGCCCGATAGCATAAAAATGTCGCGATTTCGCGACATGTATCATTTTCGCTGTGCATGGTGGCGGACAAGGCTGTTGGCCGAAAATGTCGCTATTTTGTGACACGTCTTGTTTTCGCGGTGCAGGTGGAAAAGCAGAGTTGCATGCAGAAAAACGTCGCGATATCGCGACATGCTATTTTTGTCGCGATTTACAAGGGGGCAGTTACGAAGCGTGCAGAGGAGCGCGAAACACGTGGCATACAGGTGTCAGGGTTACAGAAGCGTTATATTCACATAGAATATCAAACGTTTCGGCATCGAACATAAATTCAAAAGCAACGAAAAGGCGGGGAATACGAAACGATGCAATCTGGGAGGTAAAAATGAAGCGCCGTAGAGCAAAGCAGAGAACCGCACCAGAAAGTATAAAAGCAGAGGCACAGATTGGTACAAGGGTCGGAAACCGCTGAAAGCAGAGTTGCAGTGCCAAAGGCGAGAAGCCATTCTGGGCCTGCTTTGAAGTGTTTTTCTTCCCCTTTTTCTGGTTTTGAGAAAACTAGAGATTCTGTTATTGTAAAATGATCAATCTTTAATACAGAAAATACAGAGAGTTAGCATCTCATTGACAAGAAAGGAGTCATTTTCTGCATGCAAGATTTAATTGTTTTATTTTCCCCTTTCAGATTTCTAGGCTTATAGGTGAAGTTTAATGCAAGTGCTCTTGGTTGCTTCATGCGAATGTCTAAATCTGAAAATTATAGTGAAAACCCCAGAAACCAGCACCTAGCTTATCTGGATTGTGCATGTTGCAGGTTCAATAGGTTAGGTTGTGTGCAGAAAACCTCATATCTTCGGTTTTGTCAAATAGGATCGTAGCACTCTGAATGCATTTTAATTTCAGTTTTTGCATTTCATTTTTTACTTTCTGTTTTTTATATTTTTCCAGAGGCTTTAACTTTCAAGGAATTAAAATAAACATCTAAAAAATATCAAAATCTAAAAAACAATGAACAATCACTAAATTTCATGGTGAAATAAACCACAGTGCCCTTTGTTAACAGTTACTTGCAATCACTAAAGTGTTCCAAGCATTTAAATTGAATAGCTTTTATTTGAGATTACTAATACATATATGCAAAATGCTAACATAGCGGAACCTTGGAGAAGTTACTTGTTTAATTTCTTTGCAAGCAGAGGATTTGGGACTCGAATCCTATCGGAGAGTGTGTTTTCACGACTGGGTGAAAATATCACTCAACAGTACATCTTTTTCCTAATGCTTGCGTGTCATCTTCACACAACCTCCTAATCAGCCAGGGCACCCTCTATTGCTTGCAAAAGAAGAATTTGGCCAGTCTATCCATTGGGCTATGGAGTCAAAAAGAAGTAAAGGAGGGGTTGAAAACGGAGAAGGATTTAGGGAATTTATGGGACAGGAAGAACGACGAATGAGCATAAGAGAGTGTGGAATGATTGGAAGAAAAGGGGATGAATTAGGATATAAAAGATGACAGGAAAGAAGGGAAACAAATGTGTAAAGGACGGGGAAGTGACGACACTTGAACATTGAAGATTTCTGCGTTTTTGATGACGTTCATTGCTTTATCATGACCTTGGGCTTCACCTGTCTGCCCTCTTGCTGTTTGGCAATTTGAAACTCCAAACAACAAAAAGGCAATAAAGACGAAGCCACACCTCTTTGATTGAGAGGTTCTAAGATTTTGGCTCTTCTTTTCCCACAAATTTAGAGAATCTCTATTTAGTTGAGTTTAAAGAACATGCAGAGATACATGCCTTGCAAGCTTGGTGCATTTATCGGGAAAGAAGAAACTTGGCTTTTCATTGCAAAAGAGCGAAGTTCAAGGGCAAAAGGAAAGAGGGAAAAATTCTGAGAGGTTGGTATGCTTCAAGGCATGTAGCTCTGCACGCTCTTTAAGCTCAACCAAACAGATATTTCTCTCAATCTATAGGTGTCTCTATTGATCCCCGGACTTTGCGCTTTCTTCACAGCTTTCACTTGAGAAAAACCCCAGGTTTTTCAACCTTATCAACTTCTCAGATTATCCCTCTTCTTTTCTTTTTCTTTTTGACCTTGGACTTTGCTTTTTGGCATGACTCTGATGCCCTTGAGAAATGGCGAAATCAAAGGAAAAAGAAAAGAGGAGGGACAGTCCGAGAGGTGTGGCTGTCTCTGCTACACCTCATCACAGGATGAGGGGTATATCAAAATTATGCCAAAAGACTGAAGTCCCCAACAAAGTCGCCATCAATGATGCAATGCTAAAAGGGGATGCCTCCTTATATAGGCCCCTTAATCTAGAGAAGCCACCGATCAACCGTCGGGTCCGTCCTCTTTTTCTTCAGCTTAGATATCGCTAGCTTGCAAGAAAGGGCATTTCTAATGCCATTAAATCAGCACCCTGCATAATCAGATGCCTCAATTCTCAAGATCTTATGCATGTGACCTGCCTAGTGGTCTTTTCAAGGTCTTGCTTTTGTTGCTCAACTTTCTATTTGGCTAATTGCCTTATTTCTAGCTATATTTTGCCTATAATCAGCTTTATTTACTTGCCAACAATTTACACAAAATTGTGGCGTGCCACTTCACGCCAACGGTGTTGAGCTTTGCTTCTTCATCGGAATCTGTAGTGGCCAGACCAAATAGTGCCGAATTTGCGTTTCTCTCTTTGATTCACATCTTGGAACATGCAGCTTGTTCTAGCAAAGAGCTATTGTTTGGTTGGCCTTGAACAAAAACTAGTCTTAAAGTATACCTGACACAGCGGGCGATTTTTCTTGCGCATATGAGTCATTAGCCAACTTTCCCATACACCTATGCACGTGTGCTGGCTCTGCCTCTGTTATTTTAACAGTCCCAAGGCACATGGGTATTATTGCCTTAGAATGTAGTGTGGAACATTCTTTGGTTGTTTGCAGCTTTTTCACTATCTCCCCTTGATCTTCTAGCCCTGTTTGTTTTAACATGTGACTTGGCAAGCCTCGAAACTATTTACTGCTGGTTTCTAAATTTTGTCAAATTTCCATGTTTGATAAAATTGTCAGATTAGGAATAACCTTGAAAATTTAAACCATATCAGCTCTACTTTACCTTCAAGCCAATCGCTTACCTCCACTTGGGAACACTTCATGACTTTTCCCATCATATCTGCAATTTGCTCTTCATAACTGCTGATATGATATGGCCTAACCTTCTCACTATGATTCCGGACCAATTTGTGGACACAAGGGATAACCATTTGAGTATGATCTAGTGCCAGGTGCCCCCCTAATTTTTCACAAAATTCCTTTGATAGGAACGTTCCGAATAGCGGCGGCAAGTCAACCATTGCCACAAGCTGAATTGTTGCAAGGTCCGACAACCTATATAGTAAGATTGGAACATTTTCCATGACCCCCACTATCTGGACTGTCATTCCATTGAATTGCAGTGTATGACATCACAGATTGCTTGAGGCATGATTGTGACACTATCTTCTGGATTTATTATTTAGTTATGTAGCACCCAGCCTTCCAAGCACAAGGACAAATAAAAGGGTGGAGACAGTATTACCCATATTGAGGGATGGTCGCCTATGTGCTAACTTGGAGTTTGGAGAGGCAATTCCACTAGCCAGTGAGCCCTTCAGAGCTGCTCCATTTTAGTTCACCTGTTCAGGAACCAACAGAGTCTCTTCTATCTTCTTTACTTCTTTCACAATGCTGCTGTTGGCAGTGTCCAACAACTTAGTGTCCTTCTGGACCGTTTTTTGGAGCAGTTTTTGATATTTTTCCACCATCATTTCCCGTTGTTTCCTTGTTATTGCCGAGTAATATAATCTTTGGTAAGCCTGTTTTCTTTGCTGACGTATCTGTAATGCTTCCCGACCAAATTGGTTTACAAGTGACTTTGACTTGTGTTTCTCCTGATGCTCTCCTTGTGAACGTAATACTTCTTCCAAATCATCTTCTTAGGCTTGTTCCTTTCCTTGCCCTATTCTCTGCTTCATATCTTCCATACTTTCGATCTCTTGAGCATATGTTGGCAAAGAAAGATGGCCCAATAAGACATCTGGATTGATTGGACAACTTGTGGAGAGTTTCTTTGTTGCAAAATATTTCCCCGGATCCATTGCAAGAGCTACAAAATTACATGACTCCTGAACCGCCATTGGATGAGGCTGACAGCCTTGATAAATGTCATCATTGTAATGATTGTCAATTGCCGAGCAATTAAGCATGACCAGATAAGGAAATTCTTCTTGTTCTTGATTTACAACGATGCTAAAACATTCTTTACTGACTTTACCAATGCTTACTACGTGGCCTCTTGAGGCAGACCATTTCGAGGATGTGCCTCAATTCCTGTTTCGGCATTCTGTCGTTCCACAACATTGAGCTCATTAGTCAAGTGTTGGATCACAACTCTTAGTTCTTGAACTATTTGGGATTTCGGGGTGGTCATAGTAGGTGTATTCTTTGCTGGATAGGAATAAGAGGAATATGATTTTGGCAACATATCCAGCGGCGAAAAGGAACTTGTGAGTTCATCTAATGGACCTGAGAGGTATCTAACTTGGTGGTTCTGGGAGGGAGTTTTCTTGCTGAAATGAGCATATTCTTTGCTGTGATGGCCACTTGGAAAATTTGCAGAAACCTTATTTCATTAAGCTGTTGTATCAAAAGACTTAGGTTCGAGGTAAAATCATGAAGGTAATAAATGTAGACTTGGGCTTGGGACTGTCTTATTTCTTGAGGGATCCTTTCCAGGTTATCTTGAACTGGATATTAAAATCAGTCATGCTCTCCTGAGGATTCCTTTAAATAAAAGAAAATTGAGTGAGCAACAAGAAGGGTTCTCTTGGGTCATAAAATTCTAGTATGAGGGGTGCAGCCAGGTCTGCCCAAGCCTTAATGCTCTTGTCTTCTAAGGAGTGATACCATTGCAACACTTTGCCTTGGAAATATTGAGCAAGAAGCCTCACCATTACATCTTCAAAGGCAATATTATAAACGGTGGCCAAAGCAACATGTTCGCCACCATCATAGCAGGGTAAAATCTTCAATGCGGCTTGGGGAATTTCATTAAGGTTTGGAAGGTTGAGAGGCTCGACACTATATAAACCTAGACAAATATGTCCAACCATGGCTCCAGGGGTTATATATCATGATGTCTATGAAAACATTGGCCCTTGTGATATTCAACGAGCTATTTTGGCTTCCGGTTCTGTTACTATGTGATTTTGAGCTCTTTTATCAACGGAGTTGCCAATTTCTTTAGTTCTTAAACCATTGGAGTCACTAGGTGAATATGTATTCTCCACTTTTGAGGTCAATACTATTCACCAGAATCTTGATTCCTCCAGGTGAATGGGATGAATATGGAGCAATCCGTCCTACCGGGCGTGCCAAAAACTCTTGGTCGTGCATGGTGGGTAATTTCTTCTGATATTTCAGTATGCTCTTTGTGGGTGGGACGGGTTTATGAAATCTGGTCCCATTGGGTGTGCCAAAAACTCTTGGTCCGAAACCTGCCTAAGTGGATGAGATGAGCCCTTGAATCTCGGCCAGGATTGGATGACTGGGAATTTCTTCTCAGTCAACCTCCAGAGAAGGCCGATTCCTTATATTGCTAACTAAACTGAAATGGGGTTTAAGACTAAAGCAAGAAATGAGAAGGGTAAGAAGAGTGCAGGGTTAGAAATTGAAATAAAGTTGGCCAGGATTTAGCTAACAGCAATGAGCTATGATGCATAAGAGTCTTACACACAATACAGGCCAATGCCTAATAGACCAGCTAGCATACAATGTTGCAGTATATATCATTTAAACCAATTCACCTATATTCAAGCATTTCATGAACTTAACAACAATCCAAGTTGCAATCCAAATCAATTAGAATTGCTCTACAATACGCTCTTCATCAAAGCATGAACAAAAATGTGAGAAGACATCATTGACACCATAAATCCTGCAATATTTATTGATAGAGGAAAAACAACATTGTACTTCTATTGATAGGCAATAGTCATTACACAACGTATACAAATTGCAAACACTAAAGAGCCAACCTCCTTTGCTGAGGTATGTTGAGCTATTTATAAATTTACATTCCATTCTGTTAGCACTCATTATCATTACATAACAGTTGTTTGCAGGCCTTATAGGGGCGAGTGTAGGGAGTGGGCATTGCGTTTCACCTTAGCCGAGCTTAACCGTTTTGATTCCATTGTGCTGATGTGGTTGGTTCTGATCTCTTCTATAAGCCTGGGGTCCATGTGCCTCCAGCAGATCTCAGCGTACTCTGACAGTTTCACTTTTAACCACAACGCTTTGTTGCAGTGCCAACTCATCTAAGGTCCTCAATCATTTTGACAACTTTGATTTGGGCGGTTGGTTGACACGTGAATCGGGCTGATAGGGACAAGTCTAGAAGCCTTTTTCTTAATCTTGGGTATTGGAAGTGTAACCGGACTTTTTGCATTCATTTGTGGTTGGTGCCTTGTAAGTTCAGTCCTTCTTCATGCTAGACTCTATGCGTTAGCAAAATTATGAGTCTAGCACTATACCTCAACGCCGGACTTTCCCAGCTCTCATGATGGCGTTAGCTTCCTCAAAAGTTTGGCCATCTTCCACACTTAACCAAATTTTGAATCCGGCTACTTCGCTATTAGATACAGGACGTCGGACTTTTCAACTCTTCAGGGTGACATCAGCTCCTTGAATAGTCCGACGCTCATTTGGCTTGATCTTCTAGACTTAGCCAAATTTGAGTTTGACAAAATGCTGGACGGTGGACCTTTCTGCTTCTAATGTTGACGTCGACATGTCAAAAGTCCGACCCTTTCCCATGACTCTGACAATAAGACAACATACCAAATGCTAGACTTCTCTTGCCCTTTTGCTTATGTCAGCCTTTGGAGAAATCCAACCCTCCTTTAACCTAGTTTTTTGCCTTAGCCTATTTTTTAGTTCGACATGTACCACAATACCGAACTCTTTGCCTTAGCTATATTTTTGGGGCTATCAAGACTCCACTGTGTATCCGGCCGCCTCATTATCCTCCAACTTGACGTCTATTGCTATCTTGTAGCCAAATCTTCATAGGAGGCAAATTCCGGCAATCAACCTATGCAAATGCGACGCTTTCGGTTAAGCTCTTATGCTGTTGCCTTGGCAAATCTTTGACAAAACTTTAGCAAAATCACAATTCGGTTTGGTTTGCAAGGACTTGTGAATGTGGGTGATCACATTGACCCACAATACCCTGTTGCATGAAGAGGTCTATGGAGCTGAGATGTCCATTGCTTGTCAATAATATCCCAAATGGGACCATATTTGGATTGGACATGTTTATAAAATGAGGCAATTGGCTCTTTTGCCCTATCCATAGCCTCATATACATATGCCATTGGTGATTGTTCTCCATCAACAAGAGAACCTTCACTAAAGGCTTTGACACCTGAAACAAGGAAAAATAATATAAATAAAAATATTTTAGAATACAAGATTTGCAAATCTAACAATATTTTAAATTAAAAAATAAATAATTAAATGAATAAAAAAACTTAATCTTGTACCTTGATGGCCTCATCCATGGCTATCTAGAAGGGCTTCTCAAATAAATAGTCATATACCTTCTCCCCCTCACTGGAGAATTGGTATCTAGCAGCTTGCTTGGAATTCCATTCATCACTCATAAACATCTGCTTCAATGACCCTCTTGTATTATAGATGCTCTAGAATGTCACGAAGTTTGTGGCAAAGCTTGTAACTCTAGCCCGCACTAGCTCCCTCCCACTAGTAAAATGCCTCATGAGTTTGAGGACCCATGCATGGTTGTAGATAAATTTTGTAATAGCCCTAGACTTCTATACAACCTCTGACACCCAAGGTAATTTCCCAATGTCTTCGAGGAGCAAATTGAGACAATATGCTACACATGGGGACCAAAAAATGGTGGGAAATCTCTTCTCCATAATCTTACCAGCTGCTACATATGCTGTTGCGTTGTCCGTGATGACTTGGACAACATTCTCCACCTTGACCTCAATCACAACCTCCCCCAACAACCTTGTAAGCATTTTGACACTCTTAACTTGTGCTGATGCATCTATTGACTTGAGGAATGCCATTCCTCCTACAAAAGCAACCAAAAAATTAATTAAGGTTCTTCCCTTCCCATTGGTCCACTCATCAGACATGATAGTGCAACTGTTAGTGCTCCACACCCTGTGGTGCTCGTCAAGAACAACCTGAATGTTGTCAATGCATTCATGAAGGATAGGGCCCCTAATGTCATCATAAGTTGGCGGCTTAAATCCTATGCCGCAACTTGCGATAGCATCTACCATGCCTTGCCAGAATGGAGACCTTGCCACATTGAAGGGAAGGTCGGAAAAATACCAAAAAGTGCCAATGGCCTTCCTCGCTGCCCTATGTCTCTCCTAGTTCCATGTGGCCATACCCTCAAGCGTGGGTTGTGTGCCCTTGGTGTGGAACGCTCCCCAATATTGGACTCATTTGTCCCACTCCTTGGGTGTGCAATTGATGGACTTGAATTGTCTTGGTGAAATCGGCTAAAGGTGCTGCCTGCATTTTCTGTAGTTGTATGAGGTTGAGAAGGGGGGATGACATGGCCTTGCTTTGTCTTCGTTTGATCTCTTTTTTCTCCACTTTTTCTGTGATGATTGCCATGCATTCTCTCTCAACGTCCTTAGGCACATATGGGCATATCTTGACATTTTTCGCTTGGTTTCCTTGCCAAATGGAATTTGAGGCGATATATGCCTCCATTCATCATAGACCCACAAAAATTGCAAAGACTTCTCCTTTCTTTTGCCCTTCCTTTGCACACTTCCATGCTGGATCTCTTTTCGCGGACATTTTCCTGTGGTTATAACAACAAACAATTACTTAAAAAAAAAAAGAAAAAACCCTAAACCCTAACGTCCTAAATTCTAGTTTAAAATTTAAAACTTTAAACATTGACAGCTGAAAAAATGGACTTGCATACATTTTTCAGGCAGCAAATAACAACAAACAATTACTTTAAAAAATTAAACCCTAAACCCTACTTTGGAGTTTAAACATTGACAGCCTAAAAGATGGACTTGCATATATATTTTAGGCAACAAATAACAAGCAATTACTTCAAAAAAAAAAAAATACTAAACCCTAAAGGCCTAAACTCTAGTTTGAAGTTCAAACATTGACAGCCGAAAAGATGGACTTGCATACATGTTTCAGGCAGCAAATAACAACAAATAATTACTTTAAAAAAAAAAAAAAAAAAAAAAAACCCTAAACCCTAGTTTGTTGCATTTGGTTTTAAACTTACAAAAAAAACAAAAAATATGCTTGGAAATTGGAATAGAATAAGAGAAAAAAATCAGTTTGCGAGAATTTTTCTTATTTCAAGGTTCAAATGAATCCTTTGGGTAGATGTTGGTGGCTCTTGGTGGCTGCCGGGTTCCTTCAAACTCCAAAAATCCACTGTTAGGATGCGTTATAGGGTTTTGTTTTGTGTGGTAGCAGGTAGGCAGACCTCTCTCTCAAATTTGGAAGAAGCAAAATGAGGCAAAATTGAAAAAAAAAAACTTTTTATGCTGTTTCCTCTACCCGTGCAGCCTCAGGCAATTTTTTTGAAAAAATCGATTTTGATGCTGATTTAATCGTTTTGGCTGCAAAATTACGAAAATCGGCTTGAATCGTGATTTTTTTGGTGATTTTCTCAACTATGCTCCCTAATATTGGATTCTCTTCATGGAGTGGCAAAAGAACTGGAAGGTATCCATGCTTAAAAGGTGTTCAAACATGTTGGCACCGATTTGTTTAAGTGTATGTGACAAGTTAGTTGTGAGCCTTTGTGCACAAGATACCTGTTCTTAGGAGTCATTCTCTGAAATAAATATTCTGGGAAACAACTACATCGAATGCAAAAGGATGTTGTCTGAAATACACTCTGGGTATCAACTGTGTTGGATAGGAGAGGATAAGCATTACAACGTTTGGTGGGTGCACAAAGATGAAGATGAGCTTTCCTATGATGTGCCCTTGAAGAAGTATGACAAAACAATAATTTTAGAGGTGGTTCTTCTATTTTGGCACCAGTGACAAGAAATGTGCTAAAATTTCTAAATCTCCCAAATGTGATAGTTTGTGTGGAATTTAATGTATACTTGAGCACACATGATATTATATCTGTTCTAAAATGTTTTCTTTTTCCTAGTATATGTTGCTTCGAAACCTAATTTGCTGCCTCCCTGCTTCCTCAAGCCCTACAAATTTGATGTTTTTTTGCTGCTTCTGACCCTTGCCTTACATTTCATTCTTTCTGCTTATTTAGGGAAAAACATAGGTCTAAAGCTTGCATGGTTTATACTGCTTTGACAGTTGCATTTGACTGGGTATTAATTTTAAAGTCAAAATCTTCATGCTTCTGTTCTATTCTCTATTCCTAATGAATAGTTATTTTTGCAGATTCGGAAAATGGTGGGAACGGCAGTTGCTGTTAAGCGTGCATTGCTACCACAAGATATTATCAAGATGTCATTGTCACGATTTTCTCGTGTTGTCCTACCTCTTGCCCCTTCTGAAGTTCTTGTCCTGAGTGGAAATGAGTTTTATATCCCAGAGAAATTTAATTCTAATGTACCTTCTAATGTTGTGGCTGGGAGGTTGGAGCTTTCAAGGTTGACAGGTTCTCCTAGGATACAAGGTAGAGTCCATGATTTTTATTTCACTGTGTTGTTGCCAGAAGTTGCCAACTTTTTTATTCCTTCAAAACCTCCTTGGAAAGAATGGTTGGAAAATCTAGTTCAATGTACCATACCAGATATAGAGATGAATGAATTGAGAAGAGCTTGGACCCAATGGAAGGAAAATTACATTCCTAGAAAACAGGAAGCAAGCTAAGAATTCCGGTTTTCCATGATCATTTTTTCAAAAATTTGTCAGGAATTCTAGCTCTCAATTGATATGTTCGTTTAATAACAAGACATATTCAATCTTAAAATTTATTCTGCATTTTATGCAATAAACTGTACTAGATAATTTCAATTCAGGGTAATTTTCAAGCACAGTTTGATTGAGAGTTTTAACACTAGAATTATGAGGTATGGTAATCAAGCACATTCTAGTCTAGTATCTGACTTGTCAACTTTCCAATTTCAACTTTCCAATTTAGATTGACATTCGGCTCAATGAAAATTAATTTAACATAGAAATCCAAGGCCTCAGTTCTTCTCTTGATATTAGACTTATGGGACTTAAGAATATTTTATATATAAAATTCATATCAAGCTAATTATTAAGTGCATATTTTAAGATTTATTTTCTGCTTTCTTCCAGGTCACAATAACCTATATCTTAGCTAAATTACAAAACATAGTTAGATATTAATATGGATGAGATTCTCACTTGGGAATTCGCTGATGTCGGTACCACTTTAATAGTTTCTATACATGGGCAATTGGTTGTGTATCATTAACTGCATCTTAATTTTGCTTAGATGCATGTTTGTTTTCATAGCTTTAGACACAAATCTTGTAGTAATGGTTATGTACTAATGGATATGGGTCCCCAATTAAAGCAAATCCTTGGACTTAATGAAGATTGTTCTTAACCAAAAATGATTGTCAAGATGGTCAAAAGGGTAGTTACTTTTAGGGCTTTAAGAATTGGATGGGGAAATGTCAACCAAATATAAGTATGGAGTCATATAGATAGATATTAACGTGGAACGAAATTTCAATCATGGAATATGGAAACATGGTTGAAATTTATAAACATTGAGACTTAAATAAGCTACATAATAATACACACTTCCTTTAACTTATGTTCAGCCACTTTGATATTTAAGTATTTAGAAGTACATTTTAATACGTTGAAATTAAAGTCGGGATAGTAAAAAATGGTTAAAGTTTAAATTAAACATTTTTGGCAATAATCATAATACACATATTTGATAGGCTCCACCTCATGATCATAATAGCTTCTCTTTTCCTCTCCTTGTAAAGGGTGCATGTTGTTTGAATAGCTTGTCCTTGTCTAGGGAAACATTTTTAGCTTTTATATGTGGTTTAACATATCCCACTCAATTAATATCTATTGGAGAATTTTTTTGTTAGGTATTGAGCTTGATTATTATTTTTGCAATCAATGTTCAACTTATTCTAAAACACTAACTTTGAAAGATCTTATTATCAAACTTTATTATTAATAATATTCAAGGTTCAAATTTTAAATATAATTTATTTAGTGACAATGCAACACTCTAATTTTGTGTCTTCTAAACTTTTCTCTATTATTGGAAACAAACATTAAAATTTTAACAAGAGAAGAAAAGATATCCACCACTTCATGTCAAAGTCTATAATACATTATAAATCTAATCACAAATTCTTTCAACATGTGTCATCTCGAGTATAAAAAAATTCTTGAAAGAGCAAGAAGCTAAGATATTGAAATTATTTAAGATAATTGATTCTTTGAATGTGTTTTGATAAGGGATGGATTATGATTAGTATAAGTTTCAGGCTTAAGATTTAATAATCGAGCTATAAAAGCTATTTTATTAATCATATAAAAATAATAAGCATATTACTCTTAGTAATTTCTTATCAAAAACATTTTTAGAGATAATCCAAATGTAAGTTTATAACTGAAGACAATGGTCAAGCAAAATTCAATGTGAGTTTCTTTTCCTGGCTTGCCTCTCATAATTAAATTTTAACTATTGATAATCTCATTGAAAGAGGCATGTACATCACCAATTGTTGTGTTCTCTATAAGTCTAACTGGGAGTCAACCTTTCATTTGTTCTTGGAATGTTTGTTCTCCGTTGGCATATTGAACTCCCTCTTTGATTTCTTTAGAATTGTGTGGGTTCAACCATCTTCCCTTTGTCAATTGTTAGAACAATGGCCAAATCCCTTTTCCAATCTCCAACTAATTCCTTTGGTCTACTTGTCTGCATCATTACCTATGGCAAGTATGGTTGGAGCGTAATAGTAGTGTTTAATAGTTTGAGCAAAAATCCTTGGTTTGTCTTCCACCGTGTCATCACTCTTGCCTTGGAGAATGCCCAACTTGTTTCTACATCTGAAATCCCTAAACTTGGCCTTGAAACTCGCTTGTTTACAATCCTTATGTGGCCTCCCAAACTCACATTGATAGATTTATTATTAAGTGGACTCCTCTGGTTGGTTGGTTAAATCTAAATTTTGATGGCGCGACAAAAGGGAATCCTGGGATGGTCGACGCTGGGGGCATTATCTAGAAATGATAGGGATCAAATAATATTTGCTTATGCGTATAATATTGGGATTCAGTCCAACAACCTTGCAGAAGTGAGAGTCATGTATCAAGGTCTGATAATTATGCAGGAGTTTGATTGTGACCACATCATTGTTGAAGGTGATTCCATGCTTGCTATCAATTGGCTCAAAGGAAATCAAGTCCCGCCATGGAGTGTTCACAATATGATTAATGAATGCAAAAGCTTACTAGGTAGATGCACAAACATCATTATTTAGCACGTGTATAGAGAAGGAAATAAAGTAGTAGATTTACTTGCAAACAAAGGAGTTATGGAAGAATCCCTTCGCATTGAGTGGTCTGACTTCCCAGTGGGACTCGTGGAGGCAAACCATGGTGATGGAATTTGTTTACTTTAGCAAGTATGGTGGTCCAAGTAAGCCAATTGGACCCCAAATGATACTCCCTTTCCTCTAGCCTAGGAGTAGTCACTTCTCGCGTAGTATTTGATTCCTCATGAGAATTCTAAGATGCAGGTCAATGTGAGCTCAAGTGATAGTTATGGTTTTTTGTTCTAGTTTGTGTAAACAGGCAAATTGATAAGTCCATATTGGCTGAACCAGTTTTGGTATTATGTGCTAATTTGTAAGTGTACGCAAAAGTGTTTGACGAAATGTGCGTGCAAATATTTAATAATGTTGTAAAGTGCAATTTAATATTGTACGTAATAATAAAGTCATGTAAGTCAATTATGTCGGCTAAATTAGAATTATAAGGTATTTTGTCCTATAGTGGAAATGACATGTAAATGCAAAGCAAATGCAAATGAAATGTAATTTGAGGGTAGTTACAAGGTAGTTGGAGGACATAACCACTTTGTGGGTGTATAAATAAGCCCCCCCTCATTCATTCAAGTTGTTCGTTCACCCATAGAAGATGTGCAGACAGTAAGGAGATAATGCAGGGTGATTGATGCAGCCATGGAGATTAATCAACCTAGGGTTTGCAGGCTGTATTGTAATGCCGAAACTGTAATGTTGTATCATACATGCCATTGTTAATATAAAACTGTTGTATTTATTGTATCTACCATTGTTGTTGTTGTTATTGCTATTGTAGATTTTTGTGTATTATTATTGCTATACTACCATAACTGCAGACCTGTAAATTATTTACGTGGAAATGGAACTGTTGTGAGCATGTGAAATTTCATTTCTACAGTTTGCATGGTTTCTGTTCTGGTTTGCATGGTTTTTGTTCATGGTTTGCTTGTTTTGATAGTTTCTCCTCTTCATTTTTTGGGTTTGTTGGGAACTGCTAGGTTTCCCTTTTTGTCTTTTTGGATGGTTTGGTTGGGTTTTCCCGGATGCTTTTTTGTTTTGTTCAACTTTCGGTGTTGATCCCAGTTGGGTTCACACTTGTTTCTCTCTGTAAAAGGTTTTGAGTCCTTTTAAAACCCCTCTATCAATAAAAAAATTCAATGTTCTTAATTAGACATTACCGATACATGTGAATTTTTTATAACAAAATTGTATTAAATAATACAACTTAAATTTTTTTAAACTAATAATATTGATGTTTTTAAAAAAAAAATGGTGTAAAGGTTAAATTTTTAACATAATTTGGATTATTTAAAGGGTAATTTGAACTTTCAAGCTTTGTAATAATTATAAATATCATGCTATGAGATTAAATTTGTACCAAATATAAGTTGATAATTAAAGACATAATTGTTAAGTAAAATTAAATGTTCTTTGTTAGACATTAATGATACATGTAAATGTTTTATAACAAAATTGTATATAATAATATGACAATAGCTTAAATAATTTTAAACTTATAATTTCAATGTTTTTTTTTTTTAATTTTTAAAAAGATGATGTGAAAGTTAAAATTTGAACATAATTCAAATTATTTATAGGGTGATTTGGATTTTCAAACTTTGTAATACTTATAAATAATATGCTACAAAATTAAATTTATACCAAATTCAAGTAAAAAATAAAGAAAGATAGTCCCTTTAATGTTACTAAGCTTCTATAATCTTAATGCAACTATAACAAAATATGAGTATAATCATATAGTTAGTATCTATGGCCTTTATATAACCATAAAATTAAAAAAACATTATATAATATTCCAAGATGTGATTGTGAACATATATTACTAAGAAGATGCTATTGTGGACATGAAAAAGCTTTACTCATATCAAAAGCATTAAAAGACTAATAGAAGCATGTTGCCATTATATTAAAATCACAAGGGTAGTACTTGCTAATACATCATACATATCAACAATAATATATCACCCCTATTGGGTTATGCTTCTTTTGACTCAGTGGGCTCTACACCCCATTACAAGATAAGCTCCTTGACCATTTCAATAGGTATGGCATACATCCTAGCGAGTAATTACCCCATAGCAGTCACTAGCGAGTAATCACCCATAGTAGATTACACTATCATTTTCGTGAGCAATCACCCATAATGGGTTATGCTCCATATTTTACCCATATTTCCATCTTAGTGAGTACTACACCCATAGCGGGTTTCACTCCACATCTGGACCGTCCTTTTGGGCATAACACCCTTCATTCAGGGTTCTTGATAAGCTTCTCTCATTTTATGTTGTTGACCTTCTTGGGAGATCTTCTTCTTCTTCTTCTTTCTTCTCCCATTCTTCTTTCTTTCCCTTTCTTCTATTCATCCATGCATTTCATCTTAGATAGATTGCATTTCATGCTAGCTGCATTAGATTCATGTTGTACCTAGTAATCTTTGCTATGTTTGCTTGCTTGCTCTGTTTTGTGTATTCTGTTTTGCTTTCTTTGTCACGTTGTTTGTTTGCTGGCTTGTTTTATTTACTTTTCTTTCCTTGGCCTTTTTCAAGTTTCTTAAGGAATTCTCATTCCTTTTGAAACACGAGGGGACACCCTAGCCATAGAGGCATTCATGGTAGTAATGTCTCGCCTTGTGTGTAAAAGTTCAGAGTATCCGTTGTGGTACCCCTTTTGCACCAACCTATTTATCCAAACCTAGCCACCTCTTTTCTGTGTTTGTTGCTTTCTTACCCATAGGAGTACATATTTCTTTGACGCATTTACTTGGTCTTAAATGCATAAAAGAGGGGGCAAAATATAAACACAAAAAAATGACCCACTAAGGTGAGTAATTTTTCTTAGATTCCTTATTTTTTCCTTGGAAAAATTAGGTTATATTTGAGCCAGGTTTCCCCTACCAAATCTTCTCCTTTCCCCTCAAATATTACATCGTTCGATTAGGCTTGGAAAAATCTTTCCAACGATATGTGATTTATCCCGTTCTGACTCCATATGACCCTTCACAATGCTTAAAACTACATAGGGGTCTAGTAGTTGCGAAATCGCGGTCCGCTTCTGAAGGGCACAATTTCACAATGCAAAATTACGATCGACATTTACGAGGCGTGATTTTGCATTTTAGGGTTTTCTTCCAAAGGAGCCATAATTTTTAAATTTGACGTGTTTGATGTCGAATTCCCTTAGGTTTTTCCCGCCCATTCTTCTTTCAAATCCACTATAAAAGGAGGGTTTTAAATCTTCATTTTCTCATCAATAAAGCAAGTTCATTTATCACAAAACAACATTTTTTATTCAAGTTCTATTTCTTGAGGTCTTCTTCTTCTGCAAGAAAGCTAACTCGCAAGTGTGAAGTGTTATCTGTTGAAGCTTTGTTTTCTGTTGCATTGGATTGTGTTGTTACTCTTGGTGGACAAGTGTTGAAGCCCTAAGGAGGAATATACTATTTGGAGGTCTCCATCCCTTTTGCTTGCTTCTTCACTACCATCAGGTTGTTTTCACTCTTCTATATTTTTTATATTAGTTAGGTTTTGATTACACATCTATCAATGCATATTTTTTGAGTTCTCTCTTCGCTTTTGTGAAATCGCGCTTGGTCATATCGAGCCGCAATTTTGCCAATCTACGAAATCACGGTCCCTCCTTGCTGGGCATGATTTTGCATAGACCACGTTTGGGGGAAAATTGCTACCTCCAAACCTTAGATCTACATTTTAGATAGCATATAGGACATACTATTGCATTCTGTGCTATGTTATATTGTTTTTTTCTGCTATATTATGTTATAATTGTTCATCTTCCAAAGGTCAAATTTCGCTTCTATTTTCAAAGGTCATCTAAAAGGATCTAGGGGGCTCGACTGCTACACCTCCAAGCATTTTCTATATTGCGACCTAAGCAAGCCCCCTAACGCTAATCATATTTTTCAAGTTTTTGCCAAGCTATCTTGTAGGAACATGAATTATTGATATCGCTGGACAAAGGATAAAAGCTAGGATCAACCATCGGATAAGATAAGTTCCCTAAGTTAGTATTTAGGCTATTTTTTGGGTGTTTGTTATTTTTGTTGTTAAACCCTTGATCTTAAAATAATATATTTAATTGATTTCTAGGCATTGAAAGGAAAACAACATATAGTGTGTACTTAGGGTTTAATATTGTTTGTGCATTTTCTCTTGAGCCCTTGCTTGAAGGTTTTCTATCTTGAAACCCTAGGGTTAGAAAGCATTCAAACAAAGAATCATTCTAGGGTTAGCTCTTATCTTCTTGCATTCTATATTTTTGCATTGTCCTTTATATTTCACAGGATAGATATAGAAAGGCCAAATATAGGTGATTGTCTTGAATCGAATACATCAAACATTCTTAAAAAACCAGTGGACTTGGAGCGAGTCCTTAAACCATTCCTGGTGAACCCTTCCCCCCTCTTTTACATTGAGTGTAGAGAACAACATACCCCCGTGGTTCACCTTGGATTTCTTTTGCAGATCCAACCAAGAATCGTACGCGATAGGGCGATTTTCCTCCTTTATAATAGTTGTAACTCTAGAATTGCCTAGACAAGTGGTGCCATCATATGTAACCGTTATCAAGAATGTAACTATTTTGTAGGTAGGAGATTCTAGCTTGGGTGGCATTTTGCATGTAAGCAAACTTTGAGAATTAGGTGGTAGATGAAATCTTTAAAATTACGAGGGGTAAGAATGTATGTTTCTTTTTGCATAATTGAATGAAAGTATTGAAGGAGTTTCCCCTTCGAAGTGGCCTACAATTTTGTGTTATCTGTGAGATTGTTCATTTTTCATTTACATTTCATAGTTGTATTATGAGCTTTATGTTTATTTGCAATATTTAAGTATGTTTATTTTTAATAGTAGGTTCCTAATAGTATTCTTGGAAGTTTGTTACAACTCTTCTCTTAAATAGGTCTATGGAAATCCTCTTTGATTGATTAAAATTAGGTGGCCTAAGGGCAAGAGGAAGTACTCAAATATGGTGATGTATGCCATGAGTGGAAAAGTTATGCCTTTAAGATAGATCTTATGTGACATTGAAATATTGAAAGAGCTTCTCTTTAAAGGAGATGGTGATTGTTGTGGTGATTTTTTATGTCCTTAAGAATATGGGTTGGCATGCCACAAGAAAATCACTAATTCACAATCAACACTATGGACTTTGGTGGATCCACCTCTTTAACTCGAGATAAGATTTTCACAAAGACTCTAGAAATACCGAGTAAGGTAGGGATACCCTAGATGTCATCCTATAATACTTCTCATATGCTCATGCTCATCCAGATTAACAAAAATAAAATAAAACTGCAACCTAAAAAATGACCAAGCTTTGAAGTAACTCCTAACTAATGCTTCAAGCTATAGACCGATACCTTATCCATTGGGAAATTGTAGCTAGACTTAAAATATTGAATAAATAAGGGGAGGAGATAAAACTAAGCCAATCACATCTATTCAAATAATGTAATAAATATGATTAAGCATGTCAACAAAATAAGACACCATTTACAAATTCAAATGATGTAACATATAAATGTGACAACAAGCAAAAATACATACATAACTATTGAAAGGAGGAAGTAGGATTGTATCATCCAATAAATCATTACAATGGGAGTCTGATCAGTGTAACCAGATCTCACTAAGCAAATACAATAAATTCTTCATTCAAATAATGCAATAGAGAACTACAAATCTTCTTTCAAATGATGTAACAAAGAGCCTTTTGGCTTATGGTCTCAGCCACTAGAAATGATCTCAGTAAACTGGGCACCTCCTCAGCAAAATCTACACAATAATGGGGAATAAAAAAGTGACTAGAAAAGACACACAGGAAAATACAACTGATAAGGATTAGCACTCTGATATACCTCTTGCAAAAATTTACTATGCAAAAACATGATCCTTGGCACTACTACAACAACTACCTCATATAGCTTGCAAATTGGTTCCCATTCAAAGCTCGATGATGGTCCATAATTACCAAAACTGCAACTACTTTGGTGATGGCTCATAACTACAACTGTTATTTATTTAAAACTGGGTGATGGCCCATAAAAACTATAACTACCTCCAGATTTGATCTACCATATTGCTTGCATTTAATGGCTCTCATTCATGGCCTGGTAGTGGTCTCAAATGATAAAAAATACCTTCATAATCATCTATTACCATTCCTCTTGAAGTCGACCAAAAAATGGCTTCAAGAAATTAATTTTTGATCGTTAAAACTTAGCCAAAAAATGAGGCACATTATAATTTTTAGTTATTTTTTCCCATTTTTTTAAGGCTAACCTTAGCCAAATACAATTTTTTATTTTAAAAGTTTAAATATTAATAATAAAACTATTATTATTAATAATAATATTGTCTTAGGGGGACAACGCAATGGTTTAGGCCTTAGCTCTTCTTTGGGATGTCCAATGTTCAAACCGCAACATGGGCGAGTGTGTGAGGGGTTGGGTGTGTGGTGGTCGTGTGTTAAATTCCCTATTGATAAGCATAACTCTCAACTTTATGAGGGGTCATGGTTGGGAGGAGACTGCTTAGCCCTATGCATTGGTCATAGGGGTTTCTTACACTAACCAAATAAAATAATAATAATAATACTAATAATATATTTATTATTTGAAAAAGTAAAATAATTTTAGGAAGAGTGATGGCGAGCAAACTATCAGGCGACGTCTAAGCAGCAGGTGAAAAGCAGAATAAAGCTATAGCTTGGTCGAGGAGCTATGTGCAATCATGCGGCACACCCAACCCTCACACGATGACGAATGAAGAAGTGGACAATCCACTTGCTGGGAGAGGAAGTATCCAAAGTGGGAACGTCAAGGGGAAAGACCCCCTTGACAAGCCAGGCGACAACGGGGAGAAATTTGGCCAAACCTCCTATGTAGAGCTCCTCCAGAGCAAACCTAGTCAAACTTCAGCCACTTCGAGTAACTTCGTAACCCAGGGATATGATGTTTTGTGCCCTAAACAACTCATGGATGGGTATGCCACCCGAGATTCTTTCTCCCTGGTAGGGAAATTTGTTGGGGGATGCCCAAACATGGACTCAATTCGACGCTGGGTGGAAGTCAAATGGAAAACCCTAGGAAGTCTGGAGTTGTCCGTAATGTCTAGGGGGTTTTTTATGAACCAACTCAACACACGGGAAGATGCAGAACGTATTTTGTCAGGGGGTCCTTGGTTTTTCGAAAGGTGAAGCCTTTTTCTTAGAATATGGGAACCAGAGTTCGACCCAGAGACCCAGAGCATTAACTATGCTCCCATATGGGTTCGGCTCCCAAATCTCCCTGCCCACTTCTTCTACGAGGACGCACTTCGAGGATTAGCCCGTGCTTTTGGGGAATTAGTCACCATAGACCCAGCTACCCATGCCAGGACCCGCCTCACCCAAGTGCACATTTGTGTCAATGTGAATTTGGAATCTCAGCTTCTAGATCACCTCAACCTAATCTATGGAGCTTTCAAATGAAGACAACCACTGGAGTTCGAGAATAAACCCACTTTCTTCTTGGAGTGCCAAAATCAAGGCCATATCCCACCCTAGTGTCCGAAACACAAAAATGTGAGGTCTGAGTTCCAGACCACGGTTCACCCAGACCAACCTGACAGATATAAGACTAACACCGGTACATGACAAAGCCTAAATCTCAAGAGCAAACAATAGATTCGACCATCGTCAATCGGAGATGTGCAAAAGGCAAGTAGTCTGTTCTCTATCTCTAACAAATTTAATTTACTCAATTATTCTGGTTCCATTGAGATGATTGAGGAAGGAGAGCTCCCTATCAAGGTTTTCCTTGCTCCAAACCTAGTCCCCCATCCGTGCCCTAATGCCAGCTCTCCCTAGGAAAATTCCTTTCCCCCTCCTCCTCTATGCCCGTCACCCCCCTCTAACAACACCGTCCATCGAAGCCCACCTCCTAGACCACCTCGGCCCTCCACCCCCCATCCTCTTCACCCCCACCTTCTGGGAATGAATCCCCCACCTCCTCAGCCAAAACAAACAACATTGAGTCCAACAACGAGGAGTCTACCCAAGAGTCCCTAGAACATTGGAGCCCAAAACAAACTTGAAGCTTCAAGAAGTCCCAGATTTATGTAGGAGGTGATAGAAATAAAGGCAGACCTTTCAACATAGAACGGAGAAGCCACAACACTGTCGAGGACATAGCCAATGGCATGCAGAAAACCCTGTTCTAGGAAATCAGAAACATCATCAAGGAAGAAAGCAGAAAACCCAAACCTCTCGTGCAACAAGGCAAAGGGGGAAAAAAACCCTCCAAAAGTTCCAAATGAAAGTCCTCTCCTAGAATGCGAGAGGACTGAATGGGGTAGCCAAACAAAGGCTGGCTGCCTCCACCAGGAAAGACTCTAACCCCACAATATTTCTCATCCAAGAAACCAAATTAGATGACCAGTGGTCACCAAGGGTTGCCAAGATCATCTGGAAAAATACGACTTCATCTACTCATCAACTTTTGGTTCATCAGGTGGTCTCCTCTACCTATGGAACCCAACCAAAGTCAAAGGTAGATTTATCTCAGGACAAGACAGGCTATCCAACATCTTCTTTCATGATCTCAGTTCCCATATCTCCTGGGTCATGACCAATGTTTATGCCCCCAACACACCGCAGGGTAGATTGGCTTTGTGGAATAACATCACTCAAATCAGGCAAGTGTTTGTTAACATCCTGTGGGTTTTAGTAGGGGACTTCAACTCTTCCTTGCACTTTTTAGAAAAGAGAGGAGGGAATGCCATAACCCATAGATTAATAAATTATTTGGCACAATTCATAGATCCCAATTCTCTTATGGACGTTCAGCTGCGGGGCTCCCTTTTTACATGGAGAAATAGAAGGAAGGGAGACAACCTCATCCAAGAGTACCTTGACCGATTTTTGCTATCACAAGAGGCTCTTCCCCTCTTTGGAGATGCCAGCCTTCAGGCTCTCCCAAATATAGGGTCTGACCATAGCCCACTCATTTTCAAAACTGTAAGCAAGCCTCAGTTCAAGACACCTTTTCAGTTTGAGTCAATGTGGACTCAACACCCTGACCTCAAAAACTAGATTGTTGAATGGTGGAAAAGAAAATTCCTTGGGAATGTTACCAATCAGGTAATGCAAAAACTTTGGCTTGATCAAGGAAAATTTGAAAGTATGGAACAGGGAGACCTTTGAGAATATCTTTGAAAACAAGCATAACATCAAAACTAGGCTTGAACAGATCGAGGATAGATTTTAGAAAGGGCAGGGGGATGACAGTCTCAGGGATGAGGAGTGAAGCCTGCTTTTAGACTACCATAATACCCTACGCAAAGAAGAAATTTTTTGGTGCCAAAATTCAAGGCAGCTTTGGCTCAAGGAAGGTGACTCCAACTCCAAGTTTTTTCATATCTCTACTCTCAAGCATAGGGGAGCTAACAGGATAAAAGGTCTCATCAGACAAGACGGGTCTTTCACCTCCGACATCCACTAGATTTGGGATGAAGCTATCTGCCACTTTGAGAATCTCCTTTCCCCCCTCATCCCCCAATTAGGCCATGGATTCCCTCCTTAAGAACATCCCCAGATCCATCTCCGAGGCTATGAACAATCTACTCCTCAACCCTCTTTCTCATAAGGAAATCCACAAGGCCCTATTTTCTATGCAGCCTAAAAAAGCCCTAGGCCCCTATGGTTTCTCCCCTAGGTTCTTCCAAACCTATTGGGACATTGTTGGCCCTAACTTGTGCCTTGCCATTGCTAAAATTTAGCACACCAAAATCATTCCTAGAGATGCCAATTCTACTTTCTTGACCCTAATTCCCAAGGGGTTGAATTCCCAATCCCTTTTTGACTATCGCCCCATCAGCCTGTGTAATTTCATCTACAAAATTCTATCTAAATTATTGGTCAGAAGGCTCACTGAGATCCTCCCCTCCATCATCAACCCCTGCTAGGGCAGTACGGTCAAGGGGTGAAACATTCTTGACGATGTCATCACGGTCCATGAGCTTATCCATTTAGCCCATAAATCCAACTCCTCTACCTTCTTTCTCAATATCTATATGAACAAAGCATTCGATAGAGTTAACCGGGAGTTCCTAACTAAAATCCTCAAGTATAGCTTTCATGAAAATTAGGTTAAGCTGATATTAAAATGCATCTCCTCCTCCTAGTTCTCTATTCTTGTCAATGGGTCAGCAACTGAGTATTTTCCTAGCACCAAAGGTTTAAGACAGGGGGATCCTCTCTCCCCCATTATCTTCATCATCTTGGCTGAGAGTCTGGAAAGAGCCATCAAATGTGCCTGCACCAGAAATCGATCTTTGACATCAAGGTGACCACCGACCTACCTCCCTCATCTCACCAACATTTTGTAGATGATACCTTTTTGGCCACTACTACCTCGATATTTGAGGCCAAAGTTATCAAGTCCACCCTCAACCTCTACGAGGAAGCTACTGGTCATAAGATCAACTTCATGAAAAGTAAAATCTACTTCATAAACACCCCCATAAAAAGGCAAGACAAAATCATAGGCATTTTGGGTTGTACCATTGCTGAACTCCCGACCACATACCTGGGTCTCCCAATGTTCAGAGGAAGGCCAGTCAAGGCTATGTGGAACATTTTCATAGAAAAATTCCATAAAAAATTGGTAGGTTGGAAAGGGGCACTCCTTTCCCAAGCAGGCAAAGCAACCTTAGTGAAGTAAGTTCTCCAGAGCATCCCAGTGTACTTATTATTTGTCTTCAAAATCCTAGTTGCTATAGGAGAAGCTATAGAAAAAATATAGAAGCACTTCCTGTGGGTAGGGAATGATAACCAAAGGAAGTTCCACCTGGTGGCATGGGACAAGGTCTATACACCAAAAAATAGAGGTGGGTTGGGACTGCGTCGAATAAGTCTCATGAACCAGGCCCTCTTGGCCAAACAGGCATGGAAGGTTACCACCAACACCAACCTGGAATGGGTATCTATTATCAAAAGAAAGTACTTGCAACATCATTCATTCATGGATGAAGGGATCCCCTACAATGGCTCCCACTTTTGGAAATCCATAATCCACACCAAGCAACTTCTCCAATGCGGTTCAAGGTGGTAGATGGGAGATGGTAATGACATAGACTTCTGGAATGACACTTGGGCCAAAAATGATCCCCTCATCAAAGATCCTGAAGTGGCTACCATCAAACACCTCACAGATAATAAGTTTGGTCCTAGAGTAGCTAATTTCATCACCATAGAATAGGGGAGCTAACGATGGAAACAGATCCAGTTCAGAGTGAGAAATATAGTCATTGTCAAATCCATGGTAACTCTTCAGGATGTCCTTAGGGTAAAATTCATTCCATAGTCCCAAAAGAAATACGAGCTATGTTGGAAAGGGTCCAGCGATGGTGGTTCATCATTAGATCTACAACATAGATGATAGACTGCCCCCCTAAGAACCTCAGGACCACTGACAACCGGGTCATAGATAGAATTATTTGGCTCAATAATCTGATCCCAAAAGTGGCACACTTTTTTTGGATCACAATCCATAACAGAATCTTGACCATGGATAATTTGATTCAAAGGGGTGTCATAGTTCCCAACAGATGCTACCTTTGCACCCAAGCATGGGAATCCACCCAAAACATCCTCCTTGAGTGCCCCTTCGCATGGGATGTTTTCTCATCCTTGATCAGCAGATTTTAGGTCAACTGGGTATGGCCCAAGTCTATCTTGGACCTATTCATCCAATGGCCTAAGATCTTCAAAAATCCAAGACTCAACTTTCTATGGAATTCCCTGCTTCACCATGTGGCGTGGTAAATCTGGCTGGAGTGCAACAACCATATTTTTAATGAGAACCCAAGAAATTCGGATGCTATTGCCACTAGAGATATATCCTTTTCTATTAAGAACAATAGCCTCATCCCCTACACTGACATCCCAACCTTGGGGGTTGAATCTCTTTTGTTTATCTCTCTTGGGATTCCCTAAGAGTGCACCAAAGCTCAAAAGTCCCCCAGCTCCAGGACCAATGTCAAATGGACCCCTCCTCCCTTGGGATGGCTCAAGACCAAATTTTATGGAGTGTCTAAGGGAAACCCATGGAACATAGGGGATGGAGGCATCATCAGAGATCACTTTGACAACATCATCCTCACTTTTACCAAAAATATGGGGTCCCAAATAAATAACTACGCAGAAGCCCAAGTTGATGAGGCTTGGAAATGCCTCAATCATAACATGTTTTGAACACTGAAATTGCCTATAAACTCTTATGTTTAATCTAATATACTAGTTAAGTTGATTCAATATGTTGTGTATTAACTATTTGCATGATGAATGTATCTGAAGTACTATATTCTAATTTTTATAGCTTTTTGTATAAGTTTTATGTTGTTTTGTTATGACTTGCTAAAATGAGATATGCTTAGATTAATAGCAGCACTTCACTAATCATGTTTTGATATGTCTCAAGCATTCATTTTACCGAAATCTGGCAACAGTTCAAGGAAACTGTTACTATGTAGCAAAAAACTAGGTTTTCCCATGTAAATTCTAGCCAGCTGCCAATGAATGGCAAGGCATGGAATTCACATGTGGAAAGAGATGAAGACCATTGGTATCTAACCCTGAGAAGTAACCTACATGAGAAATGTAGAGGAAATCATTTAAGGAGCGGATCTTCGAAATGAGAACTGTAGTGTCTTCGAAATGAGCGGATCTTCGAAATGAGAACTGTAGTGTCTTTAGAATGAGCAGATCTTCAGAATGAGAACTGCAGTATCTTTGAAATGAGCGGATCTTCGGAATGAGAATTTTAGTATCTTTGGAATGAGCCACTTATCTTCAGAATGAAAACAGAATGTGCTTTTTGACTTATTGACCGAATTCTGATGCTAGAAAAAGGGAAATAAATATTGAAAGGGATAAAGGGAAATATCTCAGATCTGACTTTGCTGACCAAAGCCACCATTTATGGAAAGATCAAAATATGATCTTCTTCTAGGATAAAAACTAGGAATTGCTGTAGCATAATAGGATTAGATATTTTTAGCTTGTTAGTAAATCTTAGGACATCTATAAATAGGGCTTCCATTCAGGTTGAGCTAGTAGGAAGTAGAAGGAAGAAAGTAGTAGAGAGTAAGGGGAATAGAAGATAGAGAAATTAGTAATAGGTGATAATCAGAAAGTGACTGTTACAGTCCTATAACAGTTTTCAACAGTATTATTGTAATCATATTTTTGAATCAATAAAAGTATATTGTTTCTATTTCATATTGCTTGTAAATGAGTGTGATTAAGATCTAAAGAGAGAGAGACTCATACCTTCTTCTGGACAAAGAGGCTAGCCACTTCCAGACCTAGGAGGAGGACTAACAACAGGTTTTTATTCTGATTTTGTTATAGTAGAATGAGTTGTAGAACTTGTCCTTTCATTCCTTTGTAAACAACTAATGATATTTGCAATCTTAGTTTATTTTATGTTCTGTGATTAATGATTTAGTTTTAATCCCCGCTTTCAACAAAGCTTTCAATTTATTACAAACTTTCATTTCCAAAATTTGCTATTTTCTGTAATTTCTTGCATTTTATGTTTTGCTATCAAACCCGTGCACAAAATATTGAAAACCTTCTGTTATAGAGCTTTGACAGTTTCATTTCCATGTTAGAATTAGATTTTCATTATTGCAAAAGTATTTAGATTTCCCTTCTGCAATTAGAATCAAACTTTCAATTCTGTAACTGTTATTTTTGCAACATAATTAGGTATTCTGCAATTGTAATTAGGACTTCATTTCGTAGTTAATGATTAGTTTCCAATTCCGCAACTTAGATTAAGGTTTAATTCATGCAATTTAGATATAGGAATGTCCTAAAAACCCCCACACAATCGGTTTCACCAATAAAACCCGTTGCTCTAGATTGACCTAAGTTATAACCCTGTTTACCCCTTCTTTCGTAGATAGCCTTGTACACAGCCCTAGATTGAAAAATTCATTGAGAATTAATGATGTGTATAACGACAATGCATCATTTTGGTGTCATTGCTAGGGATACGTGTTAGAAGGTAACAACTGTCCAATAGCTGTTAGTTAGACTGAACTGTGAAGATTCAAGATAAAATCTAAATAGAACAGCTGGTTAAAATAACAACTATTGACATATAATTTATGTCATTTAGAGTGAACATGAATGAGTAAGTCTAGGGATGAAAAAGGTAGAATTATCCAAAAGGATCCCTGGATTGTTCCATTAAGGAGATCTTCACGCCTAAGGGGTGAATCACCTGTGTTTGAATTACCAAAAATATTGAAAGAAAAATCACCAGTCTCACCAAGCATTAGAACATTCGAGAGAAAGGAAAATCACCGGTTTCACCATCACTAGAACATCCTGAGAAAGAAGAATCATCAGACTCATTATCAACAGAGGATCTTGGACCTCTTGAGAGAGAAATTTGGATAAGTTTAACTAAGAAACCAAAAACTATGTCAGAGGGAGGCAATGGCCAACATGGCTATGTCCATGATGAAGGAGATGATCAGGATATTTCTCAACCTTCTAGAACATTTGAATATCCTATCCGTTTGAATCCAACACAAAACTCTCCCATGAAGACTATTTCATCTTCAGTACTTCCAACCTTTCGAGGTGTTGTATCTGAAGATCCTGATCAGTTTTTGTTTGAATTCAAGGTAGTGTGTCAAACCTATGATTATGTAAATGATAATAAAAAACTTAAGGTTTTTCCCTCAACACTCAAGGACTCAGCATTACGCTGGTTCATGAGTTTAGAGCCAAATTCCATCTAAACTTGGGATCAAATGGAAATAGTGTTTTTAGACAAATATCAGGAGTATTGTCGTGTAAGGAATAGGAAAGATGAGTTATTCAGGATTAAACAGGAAGATGATGAAACATTAGAAGACTATCTTGATAGGTTCTCCTTTTTTCAAAGGAGATGTGGACTTGTAGAACCAGAGTTATGCAAAACCATATTTTTGAGAGGATTGCAAAATGAATCCAGAGACGTATTGGATTTGATGGGAAGAGAAGATGTAAATACTCTTAGTAATGAGGAAATTATGGATCTCTGCAGGAATTACTCTCGTAATAAGCAAGGAAGAAGAAAAAAAATACAAATGGCACTGATGTGAAGGAACTAATAGAGGAACTTGCAAATTTTAAAACTGATATTCTAGTGCAATTTAACACAACTTTGGGGGAAATGTCTGCAAAAGCAAAAAACATAGAACCTTTGGCAATTTATTTCCCAAGATGTAGAAATAAACATGCTTTGCAAGAATGTCCTTTGAATAAAACATCTATCTTAGCCATTTGTAGTATCTGTTCAAAAAGGCATTCAACTGATCAATGCCACCTGCTACCACAACTCAAAACTGTATTAGAAAATTAGACTAAGGAACTCAACTATATTGGACCAAAACAAGGGGGAAATTTCTCTCAATACCAAAATCCCCCTTGTTTTCCTACAAATTTGGGATATAATCTTGGTACTATGCCTTGGGGACAATCAGAACCACCCCAACGTCCTTGGAATTATCCTTAATGGACAAATTCCCAAGAATGGCCACAAACAAATTGGAGTAATTCAGCCTAGAATCAGAATCAAAACAACCCATCATGGAGTCAAAACAATCCATCATAGAATCAAAACAATCCACCCTGGAATCAGAATCAAACTAATCCACATTAGATGCAAAATCAACCACAGTGGAATCAATAATACCAGTTCTATCCAAGGCAACAAAGAAATCAAGGTCAAAATCAGCATTTGCTACCTGCACCTAATCAAAACTTTCAAGAAAAATAGAACCAATCACAACAAACACAACAGGTGAAACAACCTCAAATTCTAGCTCAATCAATCACTAATCCAAACAACATGAGATAGGCATCCCCTGTCTATGTGGCTGAAGCTGAAGAAAGTGTTGAAATCAATGTTATTGATTGTAGTAATATCCAACTTTGTTCAAGAAAATTTGTACCTGAACCCATTTCCAATAAAAGCAAAGAAAATGAAGAGCAAGAACGTTTGGAAAAAGTTATAGTGGAACCAACAATAGATAAAGAAGAAGAAAAAATATAACCACAGGTAGAACAATTACCTTCATCAAGGATAATTCCATATCGTGAAAGATTCAATACCACAACAGAAAATTCTGAATCAGACCTGGTCAAGGAACTTAAAAAGTTAACTATATCATTGCCCTTATTACAAGCTATTAAGGATATACCAGTGATTAAAAGTACTGTCCGATATTTGTGCATTAGAAGAGCAAGAAGGAAAAAG
Source organism: Wollemia nobilis (assembly GCA_028583015.1). NCBI lineage: Eukaryota > Viridiplantae > Streptophyta > Pinopsida > Araucariales > Araucariaceae > Wollemia > Wollemia nobilis. The sequence continues at coordinate 14,359,456 of JAQPPZ010002587.1, read as the reverse complement.
AAGGCATTTCCCAAGACTGTTCAGATTGAAGGAAAGATAGCTGATCTCTTATCTGGGCAACTATTACCTCCAAAGTATAGTGACCCAAGAAGTCCAGTTATCATAGTTACTATAGGTTTAGTACCAATATCAAATGTCTTAGTAGATCTAGGAGCTACAATAAATGTCATGACCAAGGATATAATGAAACAATTACAGGTCAAACATCTCGACCCCACATTTACGAGCTTTAGAAATGGGCGATAGGTCAGTTGCAAAACCTGAAGGTATCATTGAAGATGTTCCTATAGAAGTTTCTTCTTGGGAATTCCCTACAGATTTTTTGGTTTTACAACCAAGAAATTCAACACATGGATATCCCATAATTTTGGGAAGACCTTGGCTTGCAATTGCAGCAGCCTTCATAGACTGCGAGATCTAGAAAAATGACTATTTCAAATGGTATTGATCTAAAACAGATCTCTCTCGTATCCTCCTGTAAGACCCTCCAACAATTTTTTAGATCAGTTATTGTTTCCTGATTCAGATGAAGAATTAGAGGAGGTTATTTCCACACTAGCCACCTTGGTAGTAAGGGAACACACAGAAGACCTCCATGACACAAAAAACTCAAAAAATGAAACTATCCTAATGAATGTTCTGTATGAACAAGGGTTAGAAGAAGAAGCAATAAATATCTAGCAATTGTTAAGGAATGAGGAGAACCAAAATTCTGAAGGTGAACCATCTATACTATCATAGGAAAAATCTGTTTCACTACCACATGGGTGGCACCATCACTTGATTTTTCCTTCTCACTGTTCCATACAGGATATGCTTCCATCAAAAAATAATGAAACCAAAATTTCTTATTTCTTCCCATCTCAGTAGTGTCCTCTTAACTCCCTACTCACCAGGTATGAATAAGTGAGTTTAGTCCTTCTAAATACAAAACAAATAGAAGTCCAGCCAGGAAAATTTTTAAACATTTACAGCTGGCTTACTAGGGAAGAGGAAGACAAATTGATAGTTGTCTTGCGAAGCATGTTCATGCTTTTGCTTGGAACTATAAAGATATGTCGGGAGTTCACCCTGATATATGTACCCACAGAATTTATACTGAAGAAGTCAAGCCAGTAAGACAACTCCAGAGAAGACTAAATCCTGCTCTAAGGGATATTGTAAAGGAAGAAATTGAAAAACTTCTAGAGGAAGGATTCATTTACCCAATTTCTGATAGCTAGTGGGTCTCTCCATTGGTTGTAGTTCCTAAGAAGAATGGAAAAATGAGAATATGTGTAGACTATAGAGAACTGAATAAGGTGACATACAAAGACCATTTTCCATTACCGTTCATAGATTAGGTGTTAGATACCCTTGCTGGAAAAAGATACTTTTGTTTTCTTGATGGATTTAGTGGATATAATCAAATTTAGATTGCACCTGAAGATAAAGAGAAAACAACCTTTACCTATCCATGGGGAACATTTGCATATAGGGTTTTACCTTTTGGTTTGTGTAATGTCCTAGCAATATTTCAGCGAGCAATTTTAGCAATCTTTTTTGATCTAACGACCAACAGTGTTGATATATACATGGATGATTTCACAATATGTGGACAAAATTTTGACTTTACATTGGAAAATTTTGACAAAGTTTTAGGTCGCTGTGAAACATACCAGTTATCCTTGAATCCAGAAAAATGTTTTATGATGATGAAGGAAGGAATAGTTCTTGGTCATCACATCTCTCCTCAGGGAATCCAAGTTGATCCAAAGAAGGTAGAAATTATCAAGAATCTTCTTCCTCCTAAAACTCAGACTAATGTCAGAAGCTTCCTAGGACATATTGGTTTTTATCGTAGGTTTATTCCCAGCTTTAGCACAATAGCAAATCCCGTGTTTGCCCTATTGACTAAAGATTCTAAATTTTCCTGGACTACAAGATGTCAGGAATCATTTGAAGCTCTGAAAGAAAAATTAGTAACTCCACCTATGTTAAGAGGCCCTAATTGGACATTACCATTTCACATACAGATCGATGCTTCCAATACTGCAATTGGAGCAACATTAGGACAAATTGACAATGGTGAACACTATGCCATCCACTACATTAGCAAGAATTTGACAGAGGCTGAGAAAAATTATACCACAAGCTGAAAAATAATTCTTAGCAGTAATTTATGCCATCAACAAATTTAGGCATTATATCACAGGTTATCAAATATTTATTCACATAGATCACATAACGATTAAATATTTGATGAATAAGCCTATGGTAAGTGCAAGAATTATTTGCTGGTTACTGTTGCTACAAGAATTTGATATCACTATAATCAACAAACCAGAAAAAGCTAATGTTGTAGCAGATTTCTTGTCCAGACTATAAAAAATAGATGAAGGGGAATTAGTTGAAGACACCTTTCTTGATGAAAAATTATTTGCTATATCAGTCCAATCACCTTGGTTTGCAGATATAGCCAATTACTTGGTCACAGGGAAAGTTCCTCCACATTTCATTTCAAAACAGAAGAAACAATTAATCAGACAGAGTTCTTCTTTTGAATGAATCAAGGGTTTACTCTTTAAGTGCAGTCCTGACCATGTGTTACATAGGTGCATCCGAAAGGATGAGGTGTATGATATCCTTAGGGCTTGTCATGATGAACCCTCAGGTGGACACTACTCTGTAAAAAGCACAATTAGAAAAATCTTAGGGACAGGATATTATTGGCCATCTCTTCACAAGGATGTGAAAAAGTACATCAGGCATTGTGATGCATGCCAAAGAATGGGGAAACCCACTCATACAAATGAAATGCCACTACAGCCTCAATTGGTTTTAGATCCATTTAAGAGGTGGGGGCTTGATTTTGTAGGACCTATTGATCCACCTTCTCAAGGAAAGGTGCATATTCTAGTATGCATTGATTACTTGACAAAGTGGGTAGAGGTGCGTGCTTTCAAACATGCTCGTGAAGAGAAGGTTACTGATTTCTTGTATACTCAATTTTTTTAGAGATTTGGAGCTCCCCGGTATATCACCACAGACAAAGGACCCCAATTTGCATCTAAAGTCATTGAGGCATTTACAGAATTATATGAAATCAAACATAGAAAATCATCACCTTATCACCCACAAGCAAATGGCCAGGTTGAGGTAACAAACGAGGAACTGGAACGAATTTTAACAAAAATAGTAGCTTTTCATAGGAAGAATCGGCTAGATAAATTACCCGAAGCAGTATGGGCTTACAATACTACTTGGAAATCCACTACTGGATTCACACCTTATGAACTAGTCTTTGGTAAAAAGCCCGTCTTACCTATTGAATTTGAGCTACTAACACTGCGCACAACATTGGAAATTGAAATTGAATTGTCACAGGCATAAATAGACAGGATTCTACAAATGAATGCATTGGATGAACTTAGGTTGGATGCTCTACACCAAACTAAAGTAATTCAGGAGCAGAGGAAATTGTGGCATGACAGTCACATTCAACAGAGGAAACTTCAATAAGGAGATTGGGCTTTACTGTTTGATTCTCGTTATGAAGACTTCCTTGAAAAGCTAAGAACTAGATGGCTTGGACCTTACCAGATTGAGGAGGTATTTAACAATGGAGCAGTCCGTTTATCTCCTATTGATGGGTCATAGAGAAAGTTGGTAGTGAATGGACATCGCCTCAGGGTGTACCATACACCTATGACTAAAGAGGAATTCTTGCAACAACTTGATAGTTTGGATACACAACAGGTGGAAGAAATTTCCTCTTCCACTTCAAAACAATCAGCATGATCATGGATTTCAAGGAAAAAAATAGAAAAATACAAAAAAATCAGAAAAAAAGCAGAAAACAAAAATATGAATAAATTCTGATTATGAATTCCTTCATGGGCATGATTTCAGGGAAATCATGAAATTCCTTCATGGGCATAGTCAGAATCAAGAAAAAAAAATAGAGAGAAAAATGAATAACTCAGCAGTGAAAACCTTTGTCAAGGCACTACTGGGTTGGTATGAATGAAAACCAATTTTTTGGCATGCATAATCTTGAAAATTTTTGAACCATCATTGTACAAATTCACCAACTGCACTTGTTTTGAAATGTTGCAGAAATTATCAGCAGAACATCAATGAGGATGATGGAGATATTGTTACGAAACTTTGTGGGACAAAGTAAAAAGCCAATGCGGATGTGAAATCCTATAACCGTAGATTAAAGAAATTAGTCGATAAGATGCAAATGTCATTGGCAGATATTCTAGTAAAATGGTGGTTCGTAGATGGATTACTCCCAAAATATAAGAAAAAGATGAAGGCAGTACCATCAGAAACGTATGAAGAAGCGTTCAAGCATGCAAAGAGTTTTGAAAGTGAATACAAAAAAATGTATACAAGAATCCTGTCTCATCCCAAGTCGAAGGAATTAGATAGTGAAGAATATGACACTATACAAAGGATGGTAGCATCATTTTGCAAGGAGTTTGATAAATTCATGAAAGAACAAAAGGTCAAACTTGAGAGAAATGACATGTGGTGCACGGAATGCAAAATGGAGGGACATACAAATATGAAATGTTTGAGGAATGAATATTGTCATATTTGTAATGTGATGGGGCATGAGGTAATGCTATGTCCGTATAATGCAAGAATACACCCACAAGTATTGTCAATCCAGGACCAATAAGAGAAACCAAAGACCTAAGGAAATGGGAAACAAACGATAAGTGGTGGTTACAAAAATAGCAGACAAGGTGGAAGATCGAACTAGGGTAATCGACAAGGAGGACAAAGTCATTTACAACATGATTAAGAAGGAAGACCGATCATACAATGTCGCAATTTCCAGAAATGGGGGCATTTTGTAAAAAATTATCCTGCACTTTAGAGACAAGAGACACCGCAAACAAGCACTAAACACATGTGTAGATGGTGTGATCTGGGGAATGCAAAGAAGAAAATTATCCAAAACAGGCGAGTTCGAGTAACTCGCAAAACGTTAGTTATTTGGACATCGAAGTTCCTCAAGTTAAGGAGGAAACTCAGGAAGTTTTAGCCATGATGAGAAATCAAGCTAAGAAGGATAAGTATCCTGAGCTAGTAAAAAAAAAGCAACGCTGGCAAGCAACAAAGAAAATATTACAGGAGGAAGCTAAGAAGATTAAACTAACAGAAATGAGAGCCGATAAGGAATTAAGAAAACCATCGAATCAGGAGGTAGTTGTGCAAAATTTGGCAGCACAGGTTTTGGATACCATGGTGGAAATTAAAGTATCCAACTTATTAGAAGCTATTCCAACATTACAGAAGGCAATGGTGGAAGAATTACAGCCACAAAAGGTGATGGGAGCACAGAGCCAACCAATTTAGGAAGAGGAGTGGAAATATCAATTTATGGATCCAACTATATTGATGATTGATGTAGGAAAGAAACCTGCATTACTACATATGGAGATCTTAGAACACAAATTGACACAAGTTATCATGGATGGAGGATCCAACATCAATGTGCTACCTAAGAGAACTTGGATAGAACTAGGTGCTCCATCCCTATGGGCACCGAGCTTTCGGTTATATGGTGCTAACCAGAATGGCATTGAGACAAAAGGAGTCTTAACAACACAACAAGTAATGATAGCTGAACAAGAATTTGTCTTGGGTTTATTTGTGATTACAATACAAAAACTTGCATACGATACTCTCTTGGGGAGAGGTTGGCTACGAGTAGCCAAAGTTAATCACAACTAGAAAAAGAATCAGATCACTTTTAAGAAGGGACAACATAAATATATGATTAATTTAGCCAATCAAAGAGTTAGTGAAGATATAGCTACAACCGATGAATCAAAAAATTTCTCAGAAGATGAAGGGCATGAACCTGATGGAGAAGGAATGCTATACCTAGATGAATGTAGCAAATATGAAGCTCGATCTAATAGCAAACTACTTCATTGGTAAATAGAGGAGTACAAAATGTTTCAGCCCAACTATCTTTGTATTGAATTAGAGGAGATCAAGGAAAAACAAGACAAAGCTAAGGATAGCAAAGAACCTAAGAAGGAAGCATAAGAGAAATGGACACTTCCAAAAAGTTTTGCAGAGTATACAGTAGGAGATGCAGAGATTGATACAAGACCATCACACCCCGAGAAATTAGAGAAAGCTACGAGTGAACCAAAAAAATCAAATATGAGGGACCTCAGATAGTGGACATAAATCTAGGAACGGAGGAGGAACCTCGGTTGATTCACTGTGATGATGATTGGAATTTGGTATTGAAGGCAGCAACTTTTAAGATATTATTGGAATACAAGGATGTCTTTGCATGGACATATGAGGACCTGAAAGGAATTCCACCAAAACTATGCATCCACAAGATTACACTAATTCCTAGTGCTCAACCAGTAAGGAGGAGACCATATAGAATGAACCCAAAGTATGCTGCATTAGTGAATGCGAAGATAGAAAATATGCTAGAAGCAAGAATTATACTCAGGGTGACAAACAGTAAATGGGTTTCACCTATAGTGATCACCTTGAAGAAGGAAGTGGACAAGATAAAAATATGCATGGACTTTAGGAGTCTAAACGTTGTAACTATTAAGGATCACTTTCCCATTCCCTTTATAGATTCTATCTTGGATGAAGTTGTAGGACATGAGATCTATTCATTTTTGGATGGATTCTTGGGATACAATCAAATTAGCATCACTGAGAAGGAAAATCCGAAGACCACATTTATTATGGAGAATGGCATCTATGCATATAACCGAATTCCATTTGGGCTTTGTAATGCCCCAACTACAATTTAGTGCATCATATTGTATATATTTTATTAGTTAGCAATGAGAAACTTCAAAGCATTTTTGGATGATTGGTCCATCTATGGGAAGATCAAGGATCATCTTCCTGCTCTCAGTGAATGTATGAGTAAGTGCAAAAATGCACATATATCATTAAACCCAGAGAAATATTTTTTAATGGTACCATATGGAAAATTGTTAGGACACATTGTGTGTAGTGAAGGATTGAAGACAGATCCTGATAAGATCCGGGTGATATTACACATGAAGGAACCATTTGATGTGAGTTCACTTAAGACCTTACTTGGTTCAAAAGGATACTACCGAAGGTTTATCAAGAATTATGCACATGTATCCTACTCATTAGATTCCTTATCAAAAAAGAATATTTCATTCATATGGACAGAGGAACATCAAGGAGCCTTCGAGGAGTTAAAGGTTAAGTTAGTGAGTAGCCCAATTTTGGTGTTTCCTAATTGGGATAAGGGATTCCATGTCCATGTTGATGCTTCAAATTTTGTAATTGGATGTGCTTTAGCATGAGAAGGATAGTTTAAGCTATATCAGCCTATTTTCTTTGCTAGTCACCTTTTGTTAAGGCCAGAGAGAAACTATAGTACAACATAAAGGGAAGCTTGGGGAATGGTATATGCCATTCAAAAGTTTAGGCATTACCTACTGGAAAATCCCTTTTCTTTCTATGTCGATCACCAAGAACTATTGTACTTGATAAACAAACCGATGATCTAAGGACGAGTTAGCAGGTGGCTCGTAACCCTTCAGGAGTTCATATTACGAGTAGTGGTGAGACCTGGTAAGAAGCATGTAATTGCAGATCAGTTGTCTCAAATATGATCAGGGGAGCCTACAAGAATAGGAGTTCCTAATGAATTTCCAAATGTGTAATTATTCACCATCGATTTTGTTCCATCATGGTACAAGTTGGTTGGCCAATATCTATCCACAGATGAGTTTCCACAAGAGATGACGACAACTGAGAAGAAGAAAATAATAATGAAGTTAGCACATTTCTAGATAATAGAAGGATTACTGTATGAAATGGAAAGTGATGGTATCTTACAGAGATGTGTAATGGATGAAGAAATCATCATGGCATTGAAAGAAGCCCACGTAGGCTTAGCATGAGGACATTGTTGAGAAGCAACACACCCCCACTGAAAAAATGAAATTCCATCCTTTGAAAATTTTTAGCTTTCATTTTGCAGTAAGGACCCTCTTGATGTTTTCCTGGTTTTAATTCCAAATTTTGCTTGCCTCCTTCTTTTTCAAGTTTTGCATATACCAAAGTATCTAAGTAGTCTTGCATGTGACTTTAATTTCAATTTAGAATTCACTTCTTTAATGTTAGAATCATTCTGAGTAAAAATATCTTTCATAGATATGTAAAATGCAGAATACAGATGAATGAATTCATTGGAGTCAACCTACAATTTCTGAAAAATTTGCTAAGTAATGAAAACGTCGCGATATCGCGACATATTTTGGTTGAAAGCAAGGCTTGTAGAAAACGTCATGATATCGCGACATATTTGGACTAAAAGAACCAAGTGATGAGAACGTCACGATATCGCGACATGTTTGGACCAAAAGGAAAGCTTGTAGAAAACGTCGCGATATCGCGACGTGTTTTCAAAAAAAAGTGCAAGTCTTGGAAGTGTCGCGATATCGCGACAGGTTTTGGAAGAAAAGTGCAAGTCTTGGAAGTGTCACGATTTCACGACAGGTTTGAGTCAGAAGCCTAAGGCATTGAAGGTGTCACGAAATTGTGACATCGTGAAATTGCGACACAAAACTTGAAAGAAGCCCAATGCAGAGAAGGCGTCACAAAATTGCGACACAAAACTTGAAAGGGACCTAAGGCATTGAAGGTGTCATGAAATCGCGACATCGCAAAATCATGACACAAAACTTGAAAGGGGCCTAAGGCATTGAAGGTGTCACGAAATCGCGACACGAGAGAAAGCAGAAGCACCAAATGCAAAGCAAAGAGGACGTCACGATTTCGTGACATGTCGCGGTTTCACGGCAGAAGAGCTAGAAAGACTAGAATGCAGGGGGACGTCACGATTTTGTGACACGTGTCAAAAAAATAAATAGAGCTGACATATAATGAACATTAGGATTTTAATTTAATAATATTAAAATACTAATCCTTGTTTGTTCTTTTGCAGAAAGCGAGCTGGCAGTTGCATACTAGCGGAAGTAATGGCGAAAAAAGACAAAATAAGCATGGATTAAATGAAGGCCGTCAGATGGAAATTTGAGATGCCAAGAATTTTTGGTTCATCCAGATTTTATAGATCTGGCCACAAAGAGACTTTACGGTGACTAAGCAGCTGCCCATTTAATGGAATATGTCGGCAATTGACAAGAAAATGAAAATATCTACACACAGTTATCGAAATTTGCCGATGGACGCATTTAACAGGAGAATTTATGGTGAAAGTAATGGCATGCGAAGAATTTCAACTCAGAAGCGGCTCTACGAAGATAAAATGTCAGAGAAATCGGTGACTCATCCGAATTTCTCTGAGGAATTAATGAGACCCTCTCGGATGATGCACCAAAAAGATGAAGATACCTTCACACGTAGTGCCCATTTATGGAATATATCGGCGATCGACCAAAAAACGAAGATATTTACTTGCAGTTATAGATGGATGAGAATAATATCAGATCATGCCTTCTCCATTTATGGCAAGTAACTGCACTAAGATTTGCAGAGTGGTTAGGGTTTATACAAAACTCTATTTTTAAAGGGGCTTATATTGTAAAACCGAGGTAGTAAGGTTTAGAGGATAAGATTTAGGGTTTGAGAAGAAGATATTTCTAAAAAGATCGTGGTCTATCCTGAGTCTATAAATACTTCTTCCGAATGTAAATTCGAGAGGCGAAAACTTAGAAATAAAAGCTATTGGAGCAATTTCCTGCAAATCTTGTTTGAATGCTTTGTTCTGGACTTAGAGTTGGTGTGACTTTCTTTTCTCGTGATAGCATGGCCAGGAGCCTAATCTCTTTCAGATTGTGATAAGTTCATCTTCTTTTGTTTTCATTTCATTAAGGTTTATTTAATTTATGTTGTAGATCTGTGTTACCAGGATTGGATATGCTGCTAGGCTTCATTTTCTTTATTGTATGTTAGGGAAAATTACAGATTTAAGGTTCAGGCCTGTTCTAATTGCTCTGTCCTCACTGTGCGAGCTAGGCTGCTGGTGAGAGATACCAATTTTAATCGACTTCCCTTCTGTTTGTGATTTTCTTTCAGATCTGTTGTTGTCTTTGTCTTATGCTCTTAGTGGAAGGTGATCTTAGAAATCTGGACACTTTCCTCTTTGATTTTGTTCTATTGTGAAGCTAACCGGTATAACTAAAATTGGTAGTTTTGGTTTTGCAGCTAAGTTAGATAAATTTCTCTTTCTCGCCCTACCCTACTCTCTCTGTTCCACCGATTGAATGATCCATTTTTATTTTCTTTTAAATTTGTCTTTTATTTAAATCTGCTAACACATAAAGAGCTAGATCAAAGAACTGATTGTAAATCTGAGTGTCCACAAAGATAACCAATTCCAAAAACATTATTGAACAAGTCCGAACCCGTTGTAAGGTAACAGACAGTCCACTTGAAACTATTCCAGAAGCGAAAAAAAGTGAATAGACATTCGACCCAACTCTGTAACTCACACCTTGGATATCCAAAGAAGATCCTAAAGTGAGTGGGATTTATCCCTTATAAGTGTTATCGTGTTTTCATGCTCATTCTTCACAGGGTGTGTATAAAAGTCGAACCAACATTTAAAATTGGCGCTAGAAGGAGGGCGAAACTCCGTTCGCTATTGTAAGTTGTTTGTGCAAGTAACTTGGTGTTTTATATTTTGAATCCTTTTCCCTCCTCTTTAGCTCTTTTTAAAACTTGTTTGTTTGAGTTTTTGCCTAAACAGCGGAACTCAACACCAACATTTAAAATTGGCGCTAGAAGGAGGGCAGAACTTACGTTCTTAGTGCGCTTGAGTTGAGAAATATGATTGTATGTGGTATTTAACAAATACTGTATTTTATCTTGGTAGTCTTTTTTCCTCCTCCTCAGCCTTTTAAAACTTGTTTGTTTGAGTTTTTGCCTAAACAGCGGAACTCAACACCAACATTTAAAATTGGCGCTAGAAGGAGGGCCTGAAGTTCAGTAGTTTGTTAAGGATTGTAAGATTATAAGTTGCTTGTGAAAAGCTGGATTCCACTTATAGAGTAACAAGGTCCCACTCCGAGCCTAGAGAGCTCCTTGTGCCCGAGTTAGAAACCCCCAGAAGAAGCAGCCTCGGAAGGGCCAAGTCCTTGTCCTGGAATAGTTTTGTCACCACTTGTAGTTACTCCAACTACAACTGAAAGTATCATCGTCAATCAAGTAGTAATGGCAAATTGGTTGGGTTCCACTGCCTTAAATATCCCGGGTGCAGCCCATGACCTACCCAGAAATCCTGAGAGATATCTTCCCAGATACAAGCATGATGGAACTAGGACAGCGGAAGAACACCTAGTAGCATTCAAGAATGCTCTAAAATTGTTAAATGTACAACATGAAGATGTGGCTTGCAGATTGTTCCCGTTCACTCTCCAGGAGGGAGCTTACGACTGGTTTCTAAATCTCACTAACGATTCTATTACCAGTTGGAATGACTTGGAAAAGGTTTTTGTATCGCAGTTTGGTGAAGTAATAGATCCCAGTGTATTATATCAACAGTTTTCTGGTATTAAAAGAGAAATAAATGAATCTATCAGATCTTACAATGTCAGATTTCAGAAGGCTTATGGTAGACTGACTGGTTATTATGTGCCAAATGCAGACCTGGCATTAGAAATTTTTAGGAATTCTCTAGATCCAATGACTTCTATTTTCTTGAAAAGAGATGCCTCTATTACCAATCTAAAAGAGGCTTACAAAGAAGCTTTAGTTCTGGAAAGGCAATTGGGGCCTCAACCTTTAAGTGCTCATCAAATTCCTTTGGTCACACAAGGTACCCCTATCTTCAATCCCATACCACATCAGATGATGTTGCCAGTACATCAAACTCCACCATCAGGAAATCCATTGGCTGTAACACCTGCTGAAAATGTACAGAGTCCGAAGAAAGAATCTGATAACACAAGAGTTGAAGAAGTTTCAAGGGTAGTCCAAAAGTTGGCAAATGACTTTTTGACTTTCAAAAGGCAAGTGTCCACCGACGAAAACCCAAACAGATTTCCTTATCAACAAAATAGATTCACTCGGCCCCCATACGAACCCAATAAGGATTATAAAGGTAAAGGTCATGATGTAAATATTTGTGATTTGGCTTTGCCTAACTGGTGCAGGATACATGCTACTTCTCAGCACGGGGAATTGGATTGTCTGGAATTTTGTAACGCCTTTGAAGCTTTATCTGGTGAGTTGATTTCTCCTGAACATCAAAGAACTGCGGATGCTCCAAGTTCATCTAAACATAGTGCAGCTATGGTGTTAGATTCTTTCACTTTCCCAGAAGAATCAGGAGAATGTTGTGGAGCTACCCATGGATGAAGTGCAAGCCTTTCAACAGTACAGGAGGGACAACTACAACCTCGAAAATAGAAATCCGGAGCCCAACACTACATCTACCCCTTCGGACAACTCCCACGGTGTTCCTCCAGATCCATCTTCAAGCAATAACCCATCTCCACCCAAGGGAGGAAATCCGAGAGGACCAGATGCATTTGTCCCTCCACTCAATAAGGGATATAATATAGTGGAGGACATGAAGAAGATCAAAGCCAACATCACTCTTCATGAGTTGGCCCAAATTTTAGAACAGAGGGATAACCTGATCAAAACATATTCTGAACCTACTACCAAACCTTTGGAAAAGGGAAAGAAGATGGCAAATGCAAATGTGGCCATGTATAAAGAGAAGACTGAAGTTCCACCTTTTCTACTGACTGTCCGAATATTTGGGAAAAATTTACACAACTGTCTGGTAGATTCAGGTGCTTCAGCTAATGTTATGCCTTTGGCCATTTGTCAACAGTTGGGTTTGACCCCCATGAACTCCGAGATGAGAGTCATCCAATTGGATAAGTCTGAGGTTAAAGTGGTAGGTGAACTTCAGAATATACACATCCAGCTAGCATCTGAGCCGAGAGCGCAACACATAATTGATATTCAGGTGGTGGATATTCCTGTAGGATACGGAATGCTTCTGAGCAGGGATTGGTCAAAATCCTTGAATGGGTACTTGGCTACTGATTTTTTGCATATGTGGTTACCCTGGAATGGTTTTGCAAATCAATTAAAAATCAACAGAGAACCAAGATATAAACTCATGATCACAGAATATAATGCCAAAAATGAGACTGTTAATCTTACTGAGGGCTGTTATATCGGGGTTTATAATTTGACAACTACTCAAAAGGAGAAACCGGTTAAAGCTCACCTTGATCACGATAATGAAGTTGGGATACTTCATATTGATGCAGCTAAGTTTGAGCAAGGTTATGGTACAGGGGCTGTTCTTAAAAGACCAAAAAATCAAACCGGTTTTATGTCTTATCGCTTGCAGTTTCCCTGCACGAATAATTTGGCAGAATATGAAGCATTAGTACCAGGATTAAAATTTGCTTTACATTACTTTGATCATGCAGATACGAAAACTCGTATGTTGGACTTGTTTGATTTGCAGGGTGGACGACTTCAAGCTGTGGAGCATTTTAGTCGACACCAAGAGACAGTCAAGCGCTGGCTTGACGAAAAGACCAGGGTGAGCGCTTTCAATCGTGCAGACCTGGTGCTTCTATGGGACAAGGCCCAAGAAAAGAAAGGTAAACACACAGAGCTGCAACCTTTATGGACAGGGCCATACCAGATTGTCGAGATCCTAGGTAATAATGCATTTCTTCTATAGGACCTGGAGGGTAATTTTTTGAACCTTCCTATTAATGGTCAATATCTAAAGCATTATTTCTCAACTGTTCCATCCAATACATCGTTTGAATAAATCACAAAGACGTTGTAACATGTGTATATATTGTAAATAAGCTTTGAAGTAGTTTGTTTTTATTTTATTTTGTTTGATTTTAAAGTTCTGTGGGTCTGTACAAAGTAGTTTTATTTTATTTTATTTTTGTTTATCCTTTGGGGTCTGTACAAAGTAGTTTGTTTTTATTTTATTTTGTTTGATTTTAAAGTTCTGTGTTTTATCCTTTGGGGTCTGTACAAATTTCTTTTAGCTTTTAAAAATTCTATTTTTTTTAAGTTTTGCCTGGGCAGTAAAGAAAGAAATCAGCCTTTAAAAAAATTGTTTTTATTCTGAGTTCAAAATCCCGTGTTCATTTTGTTTTATTCTAATTAAGAGATAGTCTGCTTAAACTGAACAGTGGAACTATTTTGTTATTCAGAACAACAGTAGAAAGATAATTGGATTTTGTGTCTTGCTTGCCACAATTATTTTAATTATAAAGAAACTGCTATACTGTTTGGTTGGAGAAACTCCCAGGGAATCCAAGAAAAGTTGGTCATAAGAGGGGACTCTGATTCGTGAAATTATTTGAGTATCCATAGAGGCTATCAGTACCCAGGCTGAGGCAGTTCCAGATCGATGAAATATTAAAAAAAAAAAATTGTTTTTAGCAAGGCTTTCCAGATTTCGGTATATTTCAAAGGAGAGAGAGAGAGAAGGTGAAAGTTGAGCAAGGCAACATAAAACTGGCACTCTGTTATTTCCCACACAAAAAAAAAAAAGAGAGAGAAGAAGTTATGTAATGAAAGAGATAGCCAAGGCTTCAGAAGATGTTTTCTTTTACCAAGTTGTAGATACCACCTCACAGTTGTGGATCAGGGTCGTGAAAATCTAAAGAGTAACTCTGTCAGGGCTGTAAAAGGCTAAACTAGTAAACAGAGCCCTACTCGGTTTCCCCTTTCACAATCTAGAAAATCTGATCAATCCAGAGTACAACATTCGAAGGCCCAGTCATTCTTGAAGAAAGTTTTATACGCTTATAATTGCACATCAGAAATCTTCCTTAAGTGATTCAACCTAGTATGTCCTTGGGAAATTTTGACAACTATCAGGTAGTAGTTAAATTATTTTGAAGAATATTTGTGGCAAGGCATGGTACATGGTCTATATTGTTTTGAAACTAGAGTCCTGGATTCTAAAATAGTGCTACTATTTTACCCGTAGATATCGCCATTTGTTGAGAAGCAACACACCCCCACTAAAAAAATGAAATTCCATCCTTTGAAAATATTTAGCTTTCATTTTGCAGTAAGGACCCTCTTGATGTTTTCCTGGTTTTAATTCCAAATTTTGCTTGCCTCCTTCTTTTTCAAGTTTTGCATATACCAAAGTATCTAAGTAGTCTTGCATGTGACTTTAATTTCAATTTAGAATTCACTTCTTTAATGTTAGAATCATTCTGAGTAAAAAGATCTTTCACAGATATGTAAAATGCAGAATACAGATGAATGAATTCATTGGAGTCAACCTACAATTTCTGGAAAATTTGCTAAGTAATGAAAACATCGCGATTTCGCGACATTTCCATTTTTGGAAACGTCACGATTTCATGACATTTCCATTTTTGGAAACGTCGCGATATCGCGACATTTCTATTTTTGGAAACATCGCGATATCGTGACATATTTTGGTTGAAAGCGAGGCTTGTAGAAAACGTCGCGATATCGCGACATATTTGGACTAAAAGAACCAAGTGATGAGAACGTCGCGATATCGCGACAGGTTTGGACCAAAAGGAAAGCTTGTAGAAAACGTCGCGATATCGCGACGTGTTTTCGAAAAAAAGTGCAAGTCTTGGAAGTGTCGCGATATCGCGACAAGTTTTGGAAGAAAAGTGCAAGTCTTGGAAGTGTCATGATTGGTTTTGAGTCAGAAGCCTAAGGCATTGAAGGTGTCGTAAAATCATGACGTCGCGAAATTGTGACATCGCAAAATCATGACACAAAACTTGAAAGAAGCCTAAGGCAGAGAAGGTGTCACGAAATCGCGACACAAAACTTGAAAGGGGCCTAAGGCATTGAAGGTGTCATGAAATCGTGACGTCGTGAAATCGTGACACAAAACTTGAAAGGGGCCTAAGGCATTGAAGGTGTCACAAAATCGCGACACGAGAGAAAGCAGAAGCACCAAATGCAAAGAAAATAGGACGTCACGATTTTGCGACATGTCATGATTTCATGGTAGAAGAGCTAGAAAGACCAGAATGCAGGGGGACGTCACGATTTCGTGACACGTGTCAAAAAAATAAATAGAGCCGACATATAATGAACATTAGGGTTTTAAATTAATAATATTAAAATACTAATCCTTGCTTGTCTTTTGCAGAAAGCGAGCTAGCAGTTGCATACTAGCGAAAGTAATGGCGAAAAAAGACAAAATAAGCATGGATTAAATGAAGGCCGTCAGATGGAAATTTGAGATGCCGAGAATTGTTGGTTCATCCAGATTTTATAGATCTGGCCGCAAAGAGACTTTACGGTGACTAAGCAACTGCCCATTTAATGGAATATGTCGGCAATTGACCGGAAAATGAAAATATCTACACATAGTTACCGAAATTTGCCGATGGACGCATTTAACAGGAGAATTTATGGTGAAAGTAATGGCATGCAGAGAATTTCAACTCAGAAGCGGCTCTACGAAGATAGAATGTCAGAGAAATCAGTGACTCATCCGAATTTCTCTGAGGAATTAATGAGACCCTCTCGGATGATGCACCGAAAAGATGAAGGTACCTTCACACGCAGTGCCCATTTATGGAATATATCGGCAATCGACTAGAAAATGAAGATATTTACTTGCAGTTTCAGATGGATGAGAATAATATCAGATCATGCCTTCTCCATTTATGGCAAGTAACTGCACTAAGATTTGCAGAGTGGTTAGGGTTTATTCAAAACTCTATTTTTAAAGGGCCTTATATTGTAAAACCGAGGTAGTAAGGTTTAGAGGATAAGATTTAGGGTTTGAGAAGAAGATATTTCTAAAAAGATCATGGTCTGTCTTGAGTCTATAAATACTTCTTCTGAATGTAAATTCCAGAGGCGAAAACTTAGAAATAAAAGCTATTGGAGCAATTTCTTGCAAATCTTGTTTGAATGCTTTGTTCTGGACTTAGAGTTGGTGTGACTTTCGTTTTCTATGATAGCGTGGCCAGGAGCCTAATCTCTTTCAGATTGTGATAAGTTCATCTTCTTTTGTTTTCATTTCATTAAGGTTTATTTAATTTATGTTGTAGATCTGTGTTACCAGGATTGGATATGCTTGCTAGGCTTCATTTTCTTTATTGTATGTTAGGGAAAATTATAGATTTAAGGTTCGGGCCTGTTCTAATTGCTCTGTCCTCACCGTGCGAGCTAGGCTGCTGGTGAGAGATACCAATTTTAACCGACTTCCCTTCTGTTTGTGATTTTCTTTCAGATCTGTTGTTGTCTTTGTCTTATGCTCTTAGTGGAAGGTGATCTTAGAAAGTTGGACACTTTCCTCTTTGATTTTGTTCTATTGTGAAGCTAACTAGTATAACTAAAATTGGTAGTTTTGGTTTTGCAGCTAAGTTAGATAAATTTCTCTTTCTCCCTACCCTACTCTCTCTGTTCCACCGATTGAATGATCCATTTTTATTTTCTTTTAAATTTGTCTTTTATTTAAATCTGCTAACACATAAAGAGCTAGATCAAAGAACTGATTGTAAATCTGAGTGTCCACAAAGATAACCAATTCCAAAAACATTATTGAACAAGTCCAGAACCCGTTGTAAGGTAACAGACAGTCCACTTGAAACTATTCCAAAAGCAAAAAAGAGTGAATAGACATTCGACCCAACTCTGTAACTCACACCTTGGATATCCAGCAAGATCCTAAAGTGAGTGGGATTTATCCCTTATAAGTGTTATCGGGATTTCATGCTCATTCTTCACAGGGTGTGTATAAAAGTCGAACCAACAGACATATGGAACCAGATGTGACTACTAGAAAAGTATTGCTAGCAGGGCTATGGTGGACCACATTGTATAATGATGCAAAGGAACATGTGAAAGCATGCAATATTTTCCAAAGAGTAGGAAAACCGATCATGAGGGACTTTATGCCCTTAAATCCATCACAACCACAAGAGTTGTTTGAATGGTGGGGATTGGACTTTGTAGGACCATTAAAAACATCTAGGAAATGAAAGTGTAGATACATCATAGTAGCAACAGAATACCGGACAAAGTAGGTTGAAGCAAGAGCATTACCTGATAATTCGGCCAAAATTACAACGAGATTTTTGTATGAGCAGGTAATCATAAGATTTGGTATTCCACTAAAAATAACAAGTGACCGAGGGGGACACTTTGTTAACAAGATTATCAAGACGCTGACAACAAAGTTCAATATTTTACATTCATTGTCTAGTCCGTACTACCCTAGAGTGAATGGGTAGGCGGAAGCGACAAATAAATTCTTAGTATCTACTTTGTATAAAACCTGTGGAATAGAGGGAGCAGACTGGGAGGAAAGTTTACCATATTTTTTGTGGGCATATAGAAAAAATTTTAAACCAACAACAGAACATACACCTTTCCAAGTAATGTATGGATATGAAGTAGTGGTGCCAGTTGAATTCTTGATACCAAGTTTGAGAGTAGTGGTTAAGCATTGCTTGGGAGATCAAGAAAGTTTGGAGGAATGAATGATGACACTGACCAAGTTAGACAAAAGGTGAGTCATGACACAATGGGTAATTGAGATAGCTCAAAAAATATGGAAGGCATGGCATGAAAAGCACTTGATGAAGTTGGAACTTAGTCTCAATTACTTAGTTCTAAATTTTAATGGGAAGAGGAAAATCAAGCCAGGTAAGTTGAAGAATTTATGGCTTGGTCCTTATAAAGTAATTGAAGTAATGAGTAATGGAGAAATTAAGCTACAAAACTTGAATGGGATAGAGGTACCCAACACTATAAATGGCTCAAAGTTGAAGCCTTACAAGGTATAGTGTTTATTCATTGCTTTAGAAGAAATTAAACGACAAAGATGAGCAGAATCTCAAGACAAGGCTCACCATGAGCTAGGTCCATCATAGGAAGAACCTGATATGGGAATCACACACCTATTTACAGGAGAGGAGAAACAAATAATAGTTGAACAGGAAGAGTTGACACCCTGAACTGGTGAAAGAAGAAGGATACAAGTACATGTCAAAAGGATGGATGAGACCATACGAGAATAAGAGGAGAGGGTTTCTCTAGGACCGAGTAGCTATCAGGAGATAGCATGGTTACCTAGAACTACGACCATGAGGTACCCATGAGAAGAGCATAGGGAACTACCTCGACATACTAAAGGACAGAGAAGGATAGGGTTAATAGTGCACAATGAGGATAGAGTGGACACATCCAAAATGGAAATTCTAGAGGATGATAGGGATGAAACTGTAGATGAGGAACTAGCCAAAATTTCTCCATTGGATCAGATTGGGCTATTACAGTAGAGGATGAGAATGCAAATTCAAAAATTCCAAGAAGAATATCAAAAATTGCAAAGTAACAATGCAAGGTTGAGGGAACAACTCATCCAGGAGTTGGATGGTACCATACGAAGACTGGATGAACAATGAGAAGTTAGCCTATGAGAGGTTGAAGATGAATATGAGAATATGGAAGGATTAAATCCAAGATATGGGGGAGGAAATGAAGGCACAAGCTCAGGTTTGCCACCCCCACTAAATGAGCAGCCAAGGATAAATGAAGATATAGAAGCTTTAGACATGATGAATTCTAGTGATGAAGGAATGTCATGGTTGGTAAGAGAGCTTAGTATAGATAGTAGTGATGATGATGAGCCAAAGAATCCTTATAATCCTCAAAGAGATTGTGACCCTCCAACTAGTGCATCGAGACAAGGGGAATCAAAGAGAATTCAAAGGGATAGATCTTGTATTGATACGTAAGCTTATACAATAGCTCATCAAGAACTAAGAAGACAAAGAAGGGAAGTAAGGATATTGGAGAGAGTGATGAATTTACCAATTGATTGGGTAGAACAGAGGGAAGATGGTAGAACTAACTCTAGCTCTAAGATAGACTTCTTGGATGCATATAGAGAAGTATTGGTAGCATCATTTCCCCAGAGATCCTTTGAGGAAAGAATATGGAGGCATCGCTTAGTTTGTGCTGATAGAAGAATCAGAACCTTGTGATAATTGTCACCCAATCAGAGTCCACTAGCCAATATTGAGTTGGTATAAATTACTCCTGATAACCAAGGAACAAGAGGAGGAATTGGATGAAGACCTCTAAGACTCCAATATGGAAGAGGAGGAGGTAGGTGACCAGAGAATAATTGAGATCCTATTGATGTTACATTTAGAGGAGGTAGAGGACAAGGAAGGTTCTGACCCCCTACTCCTAGATGGCTAGGAGATAATACTTTAGCATGCATGAACTGGAGAAGGGACCAACGAGATATACCAAGAGTGAGAGGTATGTTACCAAATCTTGTAAGATGACTCACGTGGGAGCAAACAACCATAATTAGACAAGGACCCCAATGAGCGAGGGGTAATAGGCAATTAATCCAAGAAAGGGAGGAATCACCAATAGAGAAGATAAATTCGATGCCAAGAGGAAGTGGATGGGGTAGATACCCACATGGTAGAAACTTAGTTGGAAGAGGAAGGGTACACTTTGTAGAAGAAAGAAACCTAGGCCATCAACGAGTTTGATCACCAATTTTGGAGCAAGAATTGATCCATGGAGATAGGTAAAGAAGTCACTCAAATGATAGTAGAGTGGTAAGGACACCACTACCATGGGATAAATCACCTGTAAGGCAAGAAGTGGGACCACCAGGTGAGGAGACTCCAACTTACCATTGTACAATCCTAAATTGTACACATTGTAGGGGAAGAGCTGAACAGGCAGTAACATCACAGGTAGAGGTAAGCCAAGAAAGGGAACAAGAGTTACAAGAGGAAACCATTAATTGAAATGTTATGGTCAAACTTATAGGTCAAGATTCAGATGGGATCGTACAAGTGAATGTCACTGTATGATTACCTAGAAGGTAAGTGTAAATAGACTAGGATGAAAAAAAAAGAGAAAAAAGAAAAAGAAAAGAAAAATAAAATTGAAAAAATGTGTGTGCCTTAGTTGTGAAAATCCCTCGGGATGCAATTAGGAAGGAAGAGGTTGAAAAAAGGAAATGACGGCCTCTTCAGAGAAAGAAATCTAAAAAATTTCTCTAAGTGCTTAGATCGTACAAGTGAAAATTGAGTTGGAAATTTGCAAAATGGAGAGATCGTACAAATGAAATTGACAAAATGACATGGGAAACTATACAAGAGGTCATGTTGTACGATTTAGATCGTACACTATACAATTTGGCCCATGTCATACGATTTTCAACTACCCATTTAATGCAGCATGTGGAAAAAGTAGCGGTTGGAGGAAAAGAAGGGGGAAAAAGACAAAATTTTAAACTAACTACTGAGTTGGCAATAATATAATGGAGGAGATGAAAAAGCATGCAATGTGGCGCAATTTCAGATTTTCTTGATGGTTAGGGTTTCAGTTAGGGTTTTGAAAATTTCTTTAAATGGAAAAAATTGACAATTTCACAATCATACAAGCAGAATTCGAATTTTTTTAGGAGATTGAAGGTGGAAAGTGTGCAACTGAAGGAAAAAGACTACATGGGCAATAAATATTCACCAACATTCTGAATCTACAGACCCATTTTAAATTTGCACCAGGGAGTTCTTTTCATGTTCAAAGAATTGACCCGGGAGAGAGAAAACTAGGGTTTTACTCCATAAAAGGGGGAATTCAAATTTGTCACAGAAATAATAGCAAAGTATGATAGAATATGTCATTGTACAGATTTTGGGGTGAGGAATTGTTGTTTAGAGTCAAAGGAAGTGGAAATTTGTAAACGGGTTGTGGAAATTGTAAAGAAATTGGAGATTTGAACCCTAAATTCAGAGGAATCTGGCAAGAAGTGAGCTGAGAAATGCATGAAAAGGTGAATGAAGTCTATACAACCATAAAATACAGCCATAATTCTATCAAGTTGAAATAAATTGTGCCAAGGTTGAAGGATTTGAAGAATTGCTACCGAAAAGCACTGAAATAGTAGATCAAGGCAATCCGGCAAATGGGTTGGTGAAGGATTCGACAAAGGAGATAATTTTTTGAATTTTTCATCACTTAGGGTTGGAAAAGTCATACTGTATGATTTTGGGGGTAGCATGTATGATTTCCAAGAAGAATAGTGCAGTTTGGAGGGTTTTCAGGCCATTTTTGGTAGTTTTCAAGAGATCGAATGGAATTGTATGAAATCATACAAATTCTAAAGGGGGGTAGCTAAGAAGTGACATCGTATGGAGTACTGTCACCCTGTACGATTTTAGGTTACAACTGTACAATTTGGAGAAGTTAGGATGGTTTGAATACTGATGGGTTGGAAATTGAACTGCAAGGAAAGAAGAACAATGTACGATCTAGGGGCAGTCGATGGAAGGGAAATCATACAAGAGAGTGTATAAGGGTATACTGTATGATTTATAGTATATTATACAATTTTAAGACACTTTTTATTGCAAAAAATGGTGATGGTCGGATAATACCTTAATCGAAGGTATGGCGGAAGAATGATCTCAACGAAAGAGTTCGGACATCGATTAAGGTGGATTGCAACCAATAGGGTGGAGAGATCACTAGGTCCATTGCATGAGAGAGAGGCATACCCATGGCAGCACCAAGGGCGATAGTCTCAGTCCCACGATTGGTGTGGTAATTGTCCTTGGAGGAGAAGAGGATATAGGTCATGGAGGGGACAAAGACATTGGCGGGCGAACTTGAGAAGAACACCACCAAGGCACCGAGAGGAAGAAATGGCACAAGAAAGAACCTCACAGAGGGAATTGAGAAGTGAAGTTCATTTTCTAGAGCAAGAGGAGCATCTGAGTAGTGAACAAGAAGAATGTCAGGTGGAGGTAACAAAGATTACATTTGTACAACATGGAGCGGATGCATGCAGGAAGTGGTGGATCTATGAAAAGAATAGGGATCATCCTTGGAGGAAGACATTCGAGGATGCTCATGTGGTGGTTATTGCACAAATTCCACCATTCCATAGAGCATTCTTCCAAAACTATCTCTTGCAGATAGTTTAGGCATATAACCCTACGATCCAAATTACCTATGTCAATATGGGAAAAAGGTCAGTGAAAGTGGATATTTTGGTAGAGATATTTTGAAAGACATTTGGCTTGTCGAAAGACGGTATGGAGATAGTAAAAATATTGGTAGACCCGATAGAGGCATACCACCTCGTCACTGCCATGACCACTGTCAAATAATTGATTGAGGTGAAGATATCAAGCGCAAGAACATGCAAAATAAAATAGAGCTAGTTGAGAGGAGAACATTGGGTGTGTGCAATGAATACAGTCATGGCTCGACTGTCAAGAGATATAAGGGCCACAGAAATGCCAATGTGGATGGCACAATATGTGAAAGGTATTACCAAGGGGATCTAGTATGATTGGGGCACATTTCTAGAAAGGAGAATGCATGAGGTACTGTCAAAGAGGTCAAAGAATTTTAGGATGAATTTCCATATTATTGGATTGTTATTGAATGCGGTCATAGAAGCAAGAATGCAATTTCCAAGATTAACGCCACCATGAGAAATTAGGCCAAATCAACCGAAAATATTGAAGTGGGAAAAGTCAGTACCAATATCAAAAGTGATTCTGGAGAGACCTTGAACAAGGAGTGAGCGACATATTAGTGAATCTCAAGAAGGGAGTATAGTAAGAAGGATGTGGATGTGCATCATAGGCAAAAAAGACCTAGACGGCTAGAGCCAGAGTTGGAACAATAAGCACTAGGACAATGGTAGCAAGAGCAGCCACTCGTACAAGAAAGGGAGATAAAGAAAGGAATCCCCATACAAATAATGATGAGAAGGCAGTAGGAAAGAATGGCAAGTAAACTAGTTCCATAAGTATAGGAAAAATAATAGCAAAACTCAGAAGCAACAAAACTAGATGCGTTGTATTGGACCGAGGCGGGGAGAATAGTACAATATTCGTAAATCTTCCAACATTTTGAGAATATGAATGCTTCTAAATTTTTTAATGGAATTGAGGTAGGGATGGATGGAGTAGCCACTACATAGGAAGAAGTGAAAGAAAGAATAAACACCGTAGAAAAATATCCCAAGAAGAAGCCTTGTTACAAATTTGTAACATGAAGCTCAAGTAAGAAAGATGCACCAAAGAATGCAGAAGCATCATAAGAAAAAGAGGAATTTGTTAATGAGGAAGTCATGACAATGAATATACAACAAATTACAGAAGAAATGATAGAGGGAAAACATGTGGGCAGTAATGAGCAAGTAGTAGCCCAATAGAACATTGAAGAGCAACACGTGGGCTCAGTTGAATCAGAAAAGGCCCAAGAACAAGTTGAGCAACAATATTAGGAGGAGATTGTAAATATTGAAGATAGTGAGGAGGAGAAAATTGTAAAACAATCTCCACCTCGAGAAAATATAGATACAGAGAGAGCACTTCAGGAGCTTGGGGGAAGCTCTAGCCACCTTATGGAGGAAGAAGATGTCAGAACTCCTACAGAGGAAGAACTATGAGGAATGCAATCTATTTATCTTCTGGAGATACTGCAGTTTCATAGAATTGTGACTAAAGAGGAGGCTCGTAGAATAGAGGATAAGGTTGAACACTTATTCTCTCAGTTGGGCCATGTGATTAATAGTGCCAGACTGGAATTTTGCATTGGCCATGTGGTAGAATTGAAGTTATGGAAAGAATAGGTGTTTCTCGAATTGGAAAGGATAACAAAATGGGTGAGCAGTGCAAAGCATACAAGGAAGATAGAAGACATTCATGCACAAAATCCAAGGAGGTTACCCAAGGAAGAGGTAACAACAATTTTGGGAAGAGAAGACTTGCCATAAGGGGTGGTCACAAATTACAGGAAAGATCCAAGGGTGTACTTGGATAGAGTCAACCATCCGACCTGTCCTGCAAATATGATAGAGTTAGAATATAGGAGGGTTGCTACTAGAGTGGCCATCACCCTAAGGAAGTTGAACTTCCTAAAAAACTATATTGAGTGGCTAAGAATTGTATTGGAACAAATCCATCAACTCAAAGAGGCTCAGAAAGAGGAAACTAAAGCCACTCAAAAGGAATTGGCTACAATGGGAGAATAACTGTAGAATAGCAAAACTACGATAGAAGAGAAAATAAAGAAATTAGAGGATGATCTATAAAGTCTAAGAACTAATTCTAAATCTAGAATTAGCATGCTTTAAGAAGAAAAGTGACAGATCTCATATATGGCAGAGGATAAAATTAAGGAGTTGGAGGCACAACTCAAAGCAAAATATGAGCATATGACAACTTAGTTGGCCGAAAAGAGTGAGAAAATGGCTACACAAGACAAGCAGATAGAGGATCTTATGAGGGATAATAAACAGTTGAATGATATGGTCCTAGAGAAGCAATATCAGCTAAAGATTAAAGAAGACCAGGCTCGAGCCATGGAGGCTAATATCAATCACCACTTGTAAACCATTACTAAAAATAATGAACTACAGGTGGCAGCTCGAGCAGAAGCTCACTAGAAGGAGAAGTTGAATAAGAGTGCCTTGGAATGTGAGAAGTAGATGATGGAGTTCCTAAAAACTGCCAAAGAAAAGGCTAACTTTCACGGAGCAAAAGTAGTAGAAATGGGAAGCTACGCAGCCAAGCTAAAGAATGAACAAGAAATGTATAAGTCACAGGTTAAGGACTTAGAGGTAGTCATGGCTAAACATGAAGCACTAGTGGAAGAAGTAGAATGATTAAAGGAGGACATCAACCAAAGTAAATGGGAGGGTAGATGTAGGCAGTAAATCCACCTCCCAGAAGAAGAAGAAGTGATTAAAAGGATTTGCTCAATTTTGACAGTTTTGACACAAATGACAGTTTGCTCAAGTTTTGTAAATCGTACAATGAGGAGAAAATTGTATAGTAAGGGGCAAAACCATACAATTGATATTCTCACAATGACACTGAGAGGGGGGGTGAATCAGTGTAGCTATTTAAAATTCAAATCTACAACACTTAAAGCTGAAGCAAAGAGAACTTAAAAATAGGTAAAGCAATTTTCACAAGAGAGCACACCACAACACACAATGTAACGAGGTTCACCAATTTGGCTACTCCTCAAAAATGATTGCTTGGACTCCAATCCAAATCCAGCCTTTGCAAAACACCAATTTTACAAACACTTTACCAGTACCCACTTGGAAGGAGCACCAACCCCTTATTTTTTTGCTACGAGATAGGAGCACCAACCCCTAATGCCAAGCACCAACTTGGACTGCAATTCTGAATTATTTCAATGACATAAAAATGCCTTCACTGTTTACACGACCCTGACTGGTCTGCAATTAATCAAACTCTGCATGCTCTCACGGCTCTGCTTATCTCTCTCTCGGCCCTCTTCTAACCCTCTTTATGCAGCAATTTCTCACTTACAGTAGCAACTCAATTCTCCACACAACTGCCCTTTTATAACAATATTTCTCATTGAGACTCCTCGTCTTCTGTCACTTCTGTAATCCCGCATGCAGTCTATTAACATTCTCTTCTGCCACTTGTCAACTGTAACTGCTTCTTTATGTAACTCCTTTTGTATATATAGAGTGGGTATTTCGTTAAACACGTTACATGCAACGTATACCTCTACCATGACTGTTCGTCTTCTCGGTCATGACTGTTCGTATCCTTTTCTGTGCATGCATGCATTTTTTGATTCTATTTATGTGACTGTTTGATCTCTCCTTCTTTGACAGTTCTTAAAATAGCTTGCATGAATTCTATCTGTAATATAATATAATCTGTAATCGACTCTAGTTAACTATCCATAATCGTGCTGTTGCGACTTATCATGAAATCGTGACACTTCTGTCTCTTTGTGCTCTTCTCGCCTTTTACTCGTGAAAACATGACATGTCATGATATCATGACATTTTTTGCCTCCTTGCACTTCCCTACCTTTCACCGTGAAAACGGAACATGTCATGAAATCGTGACACTTTCGTTGCCTTGTGCCTTTTCTGTCTTTGGCCCAAAATGGAACATGTCACAAAATCGTGACACTTTCGCTGCCTTGTGCCTTTTCTGTCTTTGGCCCATGAAAACGGAACATGTCACGAAATCGTGACACTTTCGCTGCCTTGTGCCTTTTCTGTCTTTGGCCCGCGAAAATAGAACATGTCGCGAAATCGTGACACTTTTGCCTTTGAGCTCTTCCTCCTTGAATTTGTCATGAAATCATGACGCTTCTGCTTCCATGCTCCTTTGTTTTGCTTCTATCGTGAAATCGTGACACTTCATCCTTCTCCTCTTTCTCTTCGCTTTGGACCGCGAAAATGAAGCATGTCACGAAATCGTGACACTTCATCCTTCTCCTCTTTCTCTTCGCTTTGGACCACAAAAATGAAGCATGTCACGAAATCGCGACACTTCATCCTTCTCCTCTTTCTCTTCGCTTTGGACCGCGAAAATGAAGCATGTCACGAAATCGCGACACCTTTTTCTATCGGACTCTCTCTCCTGCATTATGTCGCGAAATCGTGACACTTTTCCTCCTTAGCACTTTTCTTCTCATCGGATCACGAAAACCCGACATGTCACGAAATCGTGACACTTTTTCTCCTTAGCGCTTCCTCTTGCAAATTGTCATGAAATCGTGACACTTTTCTTTTTAAGCTCTTTCTCTCAAACATGTCACAAAATCGTGACACATTTCTTTGCTTGCGCCTCCTCTCCGAACATGTCATAAAATCATGACAGTTTTTCTACTTGCCTTCTTCTCTGCCAACATGTCATGAAATCGTGATAGTTTTTCCACTTGGCTTCTTTGCCTCCAACATGTCATGAAATCATGATAGTTGTTCTACTTGCCTTCTTCTCTCCAACATGTCACGAAATCGTGATAGTTTTTCCACTTGGCTTCTTTGCCTCCAACATGTCACGAAATCACGACAGTTTTTCTAGCATTTTCTCTCTCCTTTGACATGTCACGAAATCGTGACAATTTTGACAACATTTTCTCTCTCCTCTGATATGTCGTGAAATCGTGACAATTTTGACAACATTTTCTCTCTCCTCCGATATGTCACGAAATCGCGATAGAAAACATGTCGCGATATCGCGACAGTTTTCTTACTTGTCTTTTTCTTTGATTTTTTGAATCTGGGCCACTTCTGTCTTCTTGGAAATTCATTGTACATGTTCTGACTGACCTCTGAACTCCTGTCCACTGCATCAACTGCATCAACTGATCTATCTGTCTGTGTTGACAACAATGACAATACTTTTGTTGCACCTTGCTCAACAATCTCCCCCTTTGGAATTGTTGGCAACACTCATGCACTCTCCTGTAATTCTTCTCCCCCTTTGACAATAATACCAAAGGGCTGCTACAGACTCCTGCTGAGTCTATGCACACCATTCTCATACACACATTGTTATAGTTAGCAAAAATCATGAATATGAGCAAAACTATAAGCATAGGCATAAATGCTCCCCCTGAGAATGTGATCCCAATTGATAGTCAGTTCTTGGGAAATGTGACCACTCCCAACTTACTCCGAAGGTACTCAAAAACTTCCTTGGGCAATGGTTTTGTGAATATATCCGCTACTTGCTCTGTAGTTGGAACAAAATCCAATTTGACCTCACCTTCTGCAACTTTATCCTTCAAGAAGTGATACCGGATTGCAATATGTTTGGTTCGAGAATGCATAACCGGATTCTTTGATATGTTAATAGCATCTGGTGTTGTCACATTTAACTCGAAATTGGCTCTTTGAAGTGAATACCAAGATCTTTCGAGGTTTGTCTCATCCATAATATCCGAGTACAGAATGTAGTTGTTGCAATGTATTCTGCCTCTGTTGTGGATAGAGAGACTGATTCTTGTTTCTTGCTGTGCCATGCTACCGACCTGTCTCCAAGATAAAATGCTCCTCCACTGGTACTCTTTCTGTCATCAATACATCCTGCCCAATCTGCATCGAATATGCAATAAGAGTGAAGTCCTTACCTTTTGGGTACCACAACCCATACTCCATAGTACCCTTGAGGTACCTAAAAATCCTCTTCACAGTTGTCACATGAGTCTCTTTGGGACTAGCCTAAAATCTTGCTACCATGCATACTGACTGTAAGATATCTGGTCGGTAGCTGTCAAATACAACGAGCTTCCAATCATAGACCTATACATGGTTTGATCTACATCTAGATATTTGTCATCCTTGCTCAACTTGCAACCTTGTTGTCATGGGAGTGCTAACGGGTTTACTATCCTCCATTGTGAACTTTTTCAGCATTTATTTCACATATTTAACTTGAGAGATAAAAATGCCCTTTTCACTTTGATTGACTTGCAATCCGAGGAAATAAGAAAGTTCACCAATCATAGACATCTCAAATTCTTTCTTCATTTTATTTGCTATGTCTCTACAAGACTTATCATGACTGCTGCCAAAAATGATATCATCTACATAAACAACAAGGACAATAAGATGGCCATTCTCTGTTTTGACATACAGATTGCTGTCCACCAAACCTTTCTTGAACCCCTGTTGAATAAGATAGTTATCCAGCCTTGCATACCATGCTCTGGGTGCCTGTTTTAAACCATACAAAGCTTTCCTCAACTTGCAAACAAAGTTGGGATTATCACCGAGTTGGAAACCATCTGGCTGCTCAATGTAAACCTCTTCTTCCAGTTTTCCATTCAAAAATGCTGATTTTACGTCCATTTGATATACTTTGAAATTTTTATGAACTGCTAAAGCTAGAAACATTCTGATTGCCTCTAGTCTAGCTACTGGTGCAAAGGTTTCCTCAAAATCAATACCTTCAACCTGTGCATAGCCTTTACAAACCGGTCTTGCTTTATTCCTTACAACTTTGTCCATCTTCGTTCAATTTATTTCAAAAAATCCATTTAGTACCGATTATATTTTTATTTGTCGGCCTTGGTACTAACTCCCAGGTTTTGTTTTTCTCAATCTGATCTAGTTCTTCATTAATAGCCTTCATCCAACTTTCATCTGTGCTTGCTTCAGCAACATTTTTGGGCTCAATGTTGGATAATAGAGAGTAGTTCCGTACTATCTGCTCTTCTTGTCCGAATACCAACTGTTGGGTCCCCAATAATCTGTTCTCTGGGATGATTTTTCTGCCAATTGCCTGTTTTGAATTTCTTGTTTTCTTCTTCTTCCGAGTCAATTCTTAAATCATCTGGGTCAATTTTTTGATTTTCATCTATTTCCTTTTCTTCATCTCCTTCAATGACTTCTTCATAAATAGGGTAGTTTTCTTGATAAGTAATTTCTCGTTCTCTACCTTCATCAACTTTAACATCAGCACTCTCCACAATTTTCTTTAGCCTCTTGTTGTAACATGTGTAGGCTTTGCTTTTTGTCGAGTAACCAAGAAAAATACCTTCGTCAGCTCTATCTTCAAACTTACCGAGATTATCTTCAGTTCGTTTGATGTAGCACTTGCTACCGAACACTTTGAAATATCTTGTTGTTGCCTTTCTGTCGAACCACAGCTCATAAGGTGTTTTGCTTTCATGCGTCCTTAGCATGCACCTGTTTTGGATGTAAACCGCAGTATGGACTGCCTCTTTCCAAAATCTATCAGCTATTTTGTTCTCAACCAACATTGTCCGTGCCATTTCCTGCACTGTCCTGTTCTTCCTTTCTACAACACCATTCTGTTGAGGTGTCCTTGTTGCTAAAAACTGTCTTCTGATCCCATATTTTTGATAGTACTCTGCAAACTCTTTTGAGATAAACTCTCCTCCTCTGTCTGATCTTAGGCATTTAATTCTTTTTCTAGTTTGATTCTCAACCTATTTTTTAAAAATCTTGAACATCTCGAAGGCATCTGATTTAAGCTTTAAAAATAGTACCCATGTCATCCTGGAGTAGTCATCTATGAACAACATAAAGTATTTGTCACCATTTATGCTTTGTGTTCTCATGGGTCCACACAAATCAGTATGTATTAGTTCTAAAGGCTTATTGGTGAAGTATTCCTTTGATTTAAATGTGGCTCTAGTTTGCTTCCCTTTTTGGCATGAAGCACAGATGCTATTTATTGGTTTGCCAATGGTGGGTATATCTCTTACTGCCCTTTTTGAACTTATTTTTACCAGATTGTCAAAGCTAATATGACCGAGCCTCTTGTGCCACAGCCAATTTTCATCTTCCTGTCCAATCAAGCATGCTCCTTCTGAAGTTTCTGAGAGAGTATATAGATTTCCCGAAGTCCTCGATCCAGTAGCTATCAGCTTCCCACTGTGTGCTTTTCTTACTTCACAACCCTGCTTCTTAAAGATGACTTCATGACCTCTGTCACAGATTTGACTTACGCTCAGTAAGTTGTGCTTCAAACCAATCACAAACAGAACTTCTTTGGAATTGATCTTTCCATCACTTATCTTGACTGATCCTTTGCCAACTATCTTGGCTCCATCATTATTTCCAAACTTTACTGAGCCCCCTTCATATTTCTGTAATTTTTCAAATTTTTGTTTATCTCCTGTCATGTGGCTGGAGCATCCACTATCCAATATCCATGGTGCAGGTTTGTTCTGTGCTTTGAATGTTGTCTGAACAATCAAGGATTCCTTTTCTTCCTTGGGTCGCTCCTTTTCTTTCCACTCTGGTTTGGCTACAGTTTTGGTCACTTGTTTAGACTTTTCTTTGTTAGTAGCCTGTGCATGTTTTTCTAGGAATTTTCTGTTTTGCCTTAAACTTTTTGGTTGAGATCTTCTTCCCTTATATCTGTTTGCTTGCATATGTGCTTCTACAGTTTCTTGCAATGTGTCCAAAGTTATGACAGGTTATAGCATTCTATTGCATAATCCATCAAGGGTGAAAAGACATTTCTACTGGTGAAATTTCTTTGTCCTATATTATGAATGCAGTCTGAAATCTTATGACCGTAAGCATTGCATTTAAAACAATAACCAGAAAAGGAATGATTGAACCTGGGAATTGGTCTTTGCCATTTTGTAGTAGGAGCCACAAATTTTCTTCTCCTTTGATGTGTGACTTTTATGAATCCCTCATTGTCAGCACTCTTCTCATGCCTGGCACTGTTGCTTTCTTTTGCCTGATTCATTTTTCCTTGATCAACCTTGATCTTGTCTTCTTTCTTTACTTGTTCTACAGTTATGGCCTTTGATGCACTTGATGATTCTCCTTCGACAAAGCCCAAGCCAAATTTGATGCCTGTAGTCCTCTGACTATTTATAATCTTTTCAAGCTTCGTAGAACTACCTTCAAGTTTGTGATAGCAACTCAATTTTTGATTCTTTTCTTCTAGCCGCATTCTTAAGACAACAATCTCTTCTTCCAGTTTGCTGCACTCATCTATTTTCATGGTTAACTGCACTTCGAGTTCTTCAGACATTTTCTTAAATTCTTCTGTCTGTACTTTCAAAGTGTTTATTATGTCATTCGCATCCTCAAGCTTTCTTGAGACCTTTTTATTCTTTTTCCTTTCTGTACTCAACTCTTTAAGTGCAGCAACCAACTCTCCTTCTAGATATACTTCAGCCTCATCCTTAATGTTTGTGTCACCTTCTTATTTTTCTTCTATTTTGTCTTCTTCAAATGCCATGAATAGAGCTTCACCTGTTTCTTCTTCAGAATCTTCACCTGAGCTATCTTCAGAAGAGCTGACATTCTTGGATATGAAACTTTTCTTTTTGAAGTTGCTTTTTCTAAAATTTGGTTTCTTCTTCCAGTCACTTCTTTCTTGGTGTGACCCTTCATCACTTTTGGTTTTCTCATTCATTGGGCACTTAGCTGCAAAGTGACCGACCCCTCCACAATTGAAGCACTTAAACGGTAACTTTCCTCTATATTTTCCTTTTCCCTTTGTAAGTTTCCGAACAAAGTTAGCTTCCATTTCATCCGATGTCTTTTCATCCTCAGATTCTTGTTCAGCTTTTATATTTTTGTGTGCTTTAAAAGCAGCTTCTCTGTCTATGGGCTTAGTTTGTCCTATTCTCATTTCGTATGCAGTCAAAGAACCATGCATCTCGTCCATGCTAAAATTATTTAGATCTTTAGCCTCTTCTATTGCAGAAACTTTAGAATTAAATCTTTTGTGAAGAGTTCTAAGTACCTTTTTCACGACAACCGCATCTTCGATTTCTTCGTCGAGTCCTCTGATTGCATTAATGATTCCATTGACTCTCAGCATATAGGCCTCTATGTTCTCATCGTCATTCATTTGTAATGCTTCGAACTGTGCTCGATGCGTTTGCAGCTTGGCTTCCTTGATCTTGTTGTCTCCTTCATGGATGCTCTTCAGTTTGTCCCACATGTCTTTTGCCGATTTACAGCTCATGATCCTTATCAGTTCACTGTCTACTAGCCCACACATTATGGCATTCTTTGCTTTGGAGTTATTCTCAAACTTTTTCTTCTCAGTAGTATCTGTTGGAGGAGTAGCTGGTACTGTGTATCCACTTTCTACTGACTCCCAAATGTCGTATCCTAATGCACTCAGATATGTCTGCATCCTGAGTCTCCAGAATGAGTAATTAGTTCCATTGAACAAAGGAGCTTTGTTTGATGAGAATCCTTCACCACCTGCCATTGTGTTCCTTCCAAGATCACCTTAGCTGATTAAGCTTGTTCAGGAACCTAGCTCTGATACCAATTGATATTCTCACAATGACACTGAGAGGGGGGGTGAATCAGTGTAGCTATTAAAATTCAAATCTACAACACTTAAAGCTGAAGCAAAGAGAACTTAAAAATAGGTAAAGCAATTTTCACAAGAGAGCACACCACAACACACAATGTAACGAGGTTCACCAATTTGGCTACTCCTCAAAAATGACTGCTTGGACTCCAATCCAAATCCAGCCTTTGCAAAACACCAATTTTACAAACACTTTACCAGTACCCACTGGAAGGAGCACCAACCCCTTATTTTTTTGCTGCAACAGATAGGAGCACCAACCCCTAATGCCAAGCACCAACTTGGACTGCAATTTTGAATTATTACAATGACATAAAAATGCCTTCGCTGTTTACACGACCCTGACTGGTCTACAATTAATCAAACTCTGCACGCTCTCACGACTCTGCTTATCTCTCTCTCGGCCCTCTTCTAACCCTCTTTACGTAGCAATTTCTCACTTACAGCAGCAACGCAATTCTCCACACGACTGCCCTTTTATAACAATATTTCTCATTGAGACTCCTCGTCTTCTATCACTTCTGTAATCCCGCATGCAGTCTATTAACATTCTCTTCTGCCACTTGTCAACTATAACTTCTTCTTTATGTAACTCCTTTTGTATATATAGAGTGGGTATTTCGTTAAACACGTTACATGCAACGTATACCTCTACCATGATTGTTCGTCTTCTCGGTCATGATTTGTTCGTATCCTTTTCTATGCATGCATGCATTTTTTGATTCTATTTATGCGACTGTTTGATCTCTCCTTCTGATAGTTCTTAAAATAGCTTGCATGAATTCTATCTGTAACTACAACTGTAACTGTCACACTGACTCCAGTTAACTGTCCGTAATCGTGTTGTTGCGACCTATCATGAAATCGTGACACTTCTGTCTCTTTGTGCTCTTCTCGCCTTTTACTCATGAAAACATGACATGTCACGATATCGTGACATTTTTTGCCTCCTTGCACTTCCCTGCCTTTCGCCCGTAAAAATGGAACATGTCACGAAATCGTGACACTTTCGCTGCCTTGTGCCTTTTCTGTCTTTGGCCCATGAAAATGAAACATGTCACGAAATCATGACACTTTCGTTGCCTTGTGCCTTTTCTGTCTTTGGCCCGTGAAAATGGAACATGTCACGAAATCGTGACACTTTCGCTGCCTTGTGCCTTTTTTGTCTTTGGCCCATGAAAATAGAACATGTCACGAAATCATGACACTTTTGCCTTTGAGCTCTTCCTCCTTGAATTTGTCATGAAATCATGACGCTTCTACTTCCATGCTCCTTCGTTTTGCTTCTCTGAAATCGAAATTAAATGAAGTGACACTTCATCCTTCTCCTCTTTCTCTTCGCTTTGGACCAAAATGAAGCATGTCGCGAAATCGTGACACTTCATCCTTCTCCTCTTTCTCTTCGCTTTGGACCGTAAAAATGAAGCATGTCATGAAATCGTGACACTTCATCCTTCTCCTCTTTCTCTTCGCTTTGGACCGTGAAAATGAAGCATGTCACGAAATCGTGACACCTTTTTCTATCGGACTCTCTCTCTTGCATTATGTCACGAAATCGTGACACTTTTCCTCCTTAGCGCTTTTCTTCTCATCGGATCGTGAAAACTCGACATGTCATGAAATCGTGACACTTTTTCTCCTTAGCGCTTCCTCTTGCAAATTGTCATGAAATCATGACACTTTTCTTTTCAAGCTCTTTCTCTCAAACATGTCATGAAATCGTGACACATTTCTTTGCTTGCGCCTCCTCTCCAAACATGTCACGAAATCATGACAGTTTTTCTACTTGCCTTCTTCTCTGCCAACATGTCACGAAATCGTGACAGTTTTTCCACTTGGCTTCTTTGCCTCCAACATGTCACGAAATCATGACAGTTGTTCTACTTGCCTTCTTCTCTGCCAACATGTCATGAAATCGTGATAGTTTTTCCACTTGGCTTCTTTGCCTCCAACATGTCGCGAAATCGCGACAGTTTTGCCAACATTTTCTCTCTCCTCCGAGATGTCACGAAATCGCGACAATTTTGACAGCATTTTCTCTCTCCTTCGAGATGTCACGAAATCGCGACAATTTTGACAGCATTTTCTCTCTCCTTCGAGATGTCACGAAATCACGACAGAAAACATGTCGCGATATCGCGACAGTTTTCTTACTTGTCTTTTTCTTTGATTTTCTGAATCTGGGCCACTTCTGTCTTCTTGGAAATTCACTGTACATGTTCTGACTGACCTTTGAACTCCTGTCCATTGCATCAAATGCATCAACTAATCTATCTGTCTGTGTTGACAACAATGACAATACTTTTGCTGCACCTTGCTCAACAACAACCGGAATGGCAAATTGTACAGGGCAGTGGAAAATCATACAGGGCACGCCGAAATGCATCCAAATGCAAGGGAAATGTAATTTTAGAGTGAAATGATGCATAGATTTGCTAACTAAGGTGTTAAAATTTAGTAAAAAGCCAAATTAATGTATTCAGTTGTATATGGGCAGTTTTAAATAACTAATTTCCTTAGGAACCGCTTTGGAACAACCTGGGCAATGTTATATAAGGCCCCATTTTCAAAATTATAGGTCTGGTTGCTAGAGTTAAGAGATAGTACTTGTAGTTGTTGATTCTCTAAGTTATTGCAATTACATTGATATATTTTCCACACTGTAATGGAATCCATAGACATCAATGAGTATAATGATGGTTTTGGATAACTATGTATAATCATGGTAATGAGAAACAATGATTTGTGGACGAATATGATGTGTTTGTGTTTTCTATTGATTGTTATAGATTACTTTTATGCATTGTTGTAACCCCATGGTAGAATTTGGTACTGGTGAACTCTGTAGAATGATATAGAAGCATAGAAGTAGTGAGGGAGATATATTGAATGACATTGTATGACTTTTGAATGTAATCAAACACATAGGATATCTCAACAACCTGGTTAAGATGTTTTGCCTATTACGGAGATTACATTGATTGGTCTATCAAACCCTTACAAAAATCCTAGAGAGAGATTGGAGCAAGATAAAATATAGACTAGCATCAGGCTGTGTCATTAGTTCATATAAATTGTACATCATTTTTCTTACAAATCATACAAAGCACTTTTACCCGATTTGGTAAAACAGGCGATCGAGAGAAACTTACCCAATTTGGCAGTTTTGGAGAATCGATTTGATCGATTACAAAACTATGCATGATAGCCTTCAAAACTAAATCTATCAGTTTTTGTGTACAATATCGTACCATATTTGACACTGTATGATTTGAGATCGTACAATGTAGACATTGATGACCATACAAGGTGAGTATAGTTCGTACAAGGGTAATTCGAGTGAGCATACGACTATACGATTTGGTAAGTGAGTTGGGTTTAACCTATTGATCATTATTAGCTCTAGAAAATACCTTCCCACTGGGAATAATCCACCCCTATTATACAAAGACCACTTTCAAAAAATTTAATGTGGGAGACTTGGTTTGGAAATGGAATGTGAAAAATGCTAAGCCAGGAAACCACAAAAAAATTGATGCCTTTTGGGAGGGCCCTTTTGAGATAATTACTAAAAAGAAATTTAATTAATTTCAACTAAAATATCAGCAGGGTGTAACTCTACTCATAATAGTAAATGTTTTTCTTTTAAAGCTCTACTTCAAGTAAAACAAAAGAGAATTTTATGTATATTATGTATATTATAGAAGGTTTGTAAATATTTCCCAAAGTTTTTTCTAGCTTATAAAAGGGTTTTTGTCATCATTTCATGGCCAACCAAAGTTTTCCAGCAAGAAGAAGATAAAATTAGAAAGAAAAAGAAAGTGCTATATTGTTGGATATAACGGTTGAAATTTGAAAATGCCACATAGCCATTTGACAATTTGCGGGAAAAAATAACTTTTGAGAATAAAAGAAGCCTTGAGAAGCATTATTTTCATTTAATGAAGTTTCTAGCCAGCTGCCAAAAGAGATTCCAAATTTTTCCACGTGGCTTTCTGACGATTGACGAATAGGAACTGCCTTTGCAAATAGAAGAAGTTTTGGTAAGCATAATTTTTATTTTAATGCAGTTGTTAGCCATTAGCCAAATTTTTAAAACATTCGAACGGGTGACAAAAACAAGGCATGGAAGAATTTGAGAAATTTTAACCCACCAACTGCAATTAATGCAACCATGCATGTCTTTTCTAATTAATGTAAAAACCCTAATTTCACTCCTGAGTAAGTTTCACTGCACCACTTTCTATTCCTGTTCTCAAATCCAAGCTCAGTGTGATATTTTATCATGGCTCTGAAGAAGAACAATAAAAAAATAGCAATGGCAACTTCATATTTTGTACCTTCAATAGTGAGACGTGAAGAGAAAATGGGTGAGAAATTTATTGACAGAGATGCAAGAATTGATGACACAGTAGTGACATAAAAATATCCAGGAAAAATTTGTAGGGATATCGAAAATAGAATGGCTTCTCCTGCTATTTTTGCTTTCCATTCATTATTCTACTGGTATATTTACATTCCTGTACACCCTTGTCCTAAATTGGTCAAAGCAATTATGAATTTTTATGATGAAAAAAAGAAAAATATTAGGGATTTTAGAGGAAGATCTCTTTTTACTTTAAGTATAGATGTGTTTATTATTGCTTTCACCGCTGGTTATGTGCCTACCCTTGAACCCAAAGCTTTAGACCCCACTGAACAAGTGAAATATTTTGTGCCCTCTGAGAAGATAAGAAATTTTCTCACTATATAGTTAAAAAAACTACCTACTGGAGGAAATATACCCGAAACCCCTATTCCCTTAACAGATTTCAAAAATTTGAAGCTTTTCTCCATATTGGCTATGGTGGCTGGACTGAAAACTGATAAAAAAGTTTATGGGTGGTAGATTGCCTTAGTCAAATGTCTATCAAACCCGAAGAATTATGACTCTTCAGTCATGGATAAGAATGTCAGGCCTTTGTTTTTTGACTAGTCGGGGTATGGGAAATTCATGAAGGTTTTTCTGTAATGAAAAAGGGGTCTCATTTTTATTTTCATTTTTCTTCGTATTTAGTATGGATATTCTTCTATTTTATGGCTAAGGAGCTAGCCTTTATTTCTATAAATGATAAAGATGAAAAAGGAAGAACATTGCCAGTGTATGAGTGGACCAATGTATTGCACATAATAGAATCATATTATGATTTTAATAGAGAATTTTTGGGTCCAGCTCTAAAGATAATGTATGGGGAAATTAGAAGGTTAACCCCAAAATTTGAAAAGGTTCTACAAAATAAACATTTAGAGCAGGGCAACTGGTTCATCCTCACTCAAGGGGTTGTCATTAGGTTGTATGGGTTTATTGGGAAACCTTTCTTACTTCCTCATTATGTTACTGATAAGTTATTTGCTTTAGAATATGTCAGACAAACTGAACAAATAAATTTCAAATATGGTACGGGTATAGGTAAAACTGGTACCTATACTATGCCATTTCAGTTTGAAGGTATTATTGTTTCTAATAAGGGGCAACATGAAAAAATTACCCAAGATTTGAGAGAATTGGGGTTAATATAAATACCTCAGAGATGGAAATATGATCCTATAAATAGATTTACAGAAAGGCAGGCTATTTTGAATAGAACCTCAATTAAGAGCTATCATGCATCCCTTAGACCAAACATTGAAGCTTGCAGAAATAATAACGAAGATGATGCACTAGAATGGCATGTAGAAAGGATGCAGTCATTGCCCCCTTGGCATGATTTTTATGAACATGTAATGTATTATGATCCTAAAAATAATCCTAAGCATGTTTTAGATGAAAATACCATTACTAGAATGCAAAAGAAAGGGGCAGAATGGATGGTGGGAAAAGTTCATGAATGGTGGACCATGAGAGTCTAGACTAATATGATTGATTTGAGGTACCCTGTGAAAAATGATCTTGAATTCTCAGTTCGTTATGATTATTATCAAGATTCCTTGTTAGGGACCTTCCCTATAAAAGTACCTCCTAGCATCAATGAAAACAAGGAAGCAAGTCTTGAAGCTGTGAAAAGACAAAATATTGAACAAAGTAAAGGAAAGACAATTGCAATGGAGCAACTGATCCCAGATACAAACCAGGATTAGGTCTTCCAAGAAAAGGTTCGTTGAAGATATCTTCATGAAAGAACAATGGAAACCGTACAAAAAAGCTGCTCAAATGATGTTGAAGATGGGATATGAAGGCAAAGGACTAGGTAAAGAAGGGCAAGGGATCACTAAACCCTTACAGGAAGAAAGAAGAGGAAAATGCCTAGAACTAGGTGTTGACTCATCAAAAGGTAGAACCACAACTTCTAAAGCTTTGAAATTTATCCCCCCTTCAAACTTAGCTACAAAATTTGATGAAGAACCTCTCAGTATTAAGAGGAGGAGGCTAAATTTTGTAGTAGAAACTCAACAAAAGAAAAAACAAGATGTTGAAAAAGCTCCAAATAATGAACAAGCTACTCAAGGTGATGATGATCGACACATAGAGGTTACTCAAGCTACTCAAGATGGTAATGTTGAAAATATTGAAACTACTCTAGAAGGTGAGCAAATTGTTCAAACTGATGAATATAATGTTCCAGATACAAATATTACTGAAAATCCTATTGAAAAGGAAGATGTTCAAAGTGAGACAATTGATGACACAAATAACCTTGCTCAAGAAGGTCAAAATGTAGCCATTTTTCAAGAAATTATTATAAAGAAAGAAAATGTTGAACATGAAAAAATATAGCATGGGGAAATTCCCCTAAATATTGAAATAATAAATCTCGAAGAAGATACAGGCAATGAAGATAAAGCTGATGAAAGAGAAAATGTAGAAGAAATTTATACACCGAATGAAGTTCAAAATTCTATTATGAATGAAGTCAATGAAGATCGCGAAGAAGAAGATGAAAATCAACATGTGCTTCAGACAAAAACATGTATGGCTTCTCTATTCTCTCACTCTTTTCCTTCTACTCATTCCCGAACTAAATCTCCTTCCATTTCTATTTCAAAGAAAGATATAATATTTCCTTTGAAACCATGGTTTCTTTCCTAGATTCAACATTATATCCACAACTCTAGTCTGAGGCTAGTGTTGCATTGGTCCCAAATCCATTTTTTCCTAGTGCTTGCATTCCAGCTATTAAATCCATATCCACTACAGATGCTAAAAATCATCCAACTCTTTCAAAACTAAAATATTTGAGAAAGGCAAACAAGAATACCTTAGACTAGTGGACATCTCATTCCATTGGAGATTCCAAGACTCCAACCTACACAAAGAAAATGATAGCTCTTGATCCCACTACTATGCAATAAAAAAAGGTGAGATTGACACCAACATCAAAGAAACCTAAGGGAGAAATGACAATTGAAGATTATCAAGCAAAGAATACAACTGAAGACATTACCCAGCTTCATATGCAAGATGAGTGGGGAATGGCTCAGGCCCATCTAGGAACTATCTACTTGCATGGAGAGTACTTTAAAGAAAAATTCATCAAAGAGCAAGGGGTCAGGAAGGATATAGAGTCATTCCTACAAGAACAAAAATTAGTAGAAAAAGCTCTAAATATGGAGGCAAAGATATGGGAAGATAAGTCTGGTGAGGCTTACAGTGAAGCAGCCAAATATAAAGAAAAAATTGAAGAGGTGGATACATAGATTTAATCTCTGAATTTACAAATCCAGCAACTTCAAATTTTTTTTTTGGAAAAATTGAACACATGGTCTGGCCTATTGAGGGAAAAGGCCAAAGTGGTAAGAAAAGAAATGTTTGAGGACATATTATCACTGAGCCTTAGAACAAGGCCTATTTTTTGTACCTAGACAAAGTAAAATAAGTGATTCAAGTGGTCAACAATGAGTTAAAAGCTTTAGCGAGCTTTCTATAGGAAAGATCAAATGCAACAACAAAAAATCAAGTCTTATCTGAGAAAATGCCAGAGAGGGTCACTGCTAAGCTCTAGAGTGAGGCCTGGTCTCAAGCCAATATTGTAGCCAGGAGTTTCTTTAGAAGGTTTAAATTTGTAACTCAAGGTGAAAAAATCCTTTAGGAGTTAGAAGCTGAAGCTAAGGGACTAGTGAAGCATTTAAATATAGAAAACAAATGCGAACTTCCATATTTGGATGAAAATTTAAAATTTTTAAGTGAAGATGCACTAACAATGTCCCTGAAATATTTTATGGATGATGAATCTAAAATAGAAAGCTGGGAAGAACATGCAGAAGAAACACAAGTATTTGCTATGGTGTAAAACCTCA
The DNA here is from genome assembly GCA_028583015.1 of Wollemia nobilis. Taxonomy (NCBI): domain Eukaryota; kingdom Viridiplantae; phylum Streptophyta; class Pinopsida; order Araucariales; family Araucariaceae; genus Wollemia; species Wollemia nobilis. The sequence goes on along the minus strand of JAQPPZ010002587.1, from coordinate 14,317,547 downwards.
CACAGATTAAGTCCTGTTTATAGGAGCTGATTTTAAGGTATAAGGTAGTATCTCATGACAAAGTGGAAGAATTGCAATATGTATATTAGTTGTTCATGGACTCATCAGACCTTGAGGATGAAGCTTGGAAATAGGTTTACCTCACTTACAATGAAGTCGTCACTATGATAGAAAAGCTGAATAAATCCAAGCAAGTTAACCAAAGGTAGCTGACAAAAGGTGGAACCAGTGGCGGTAGTAAAAAAAAAGTTTGAAATTACTAAGGTGTTAATGTAATATTAGTAAAGTATGCATAAGCTTGTAAGAGGTATTTTGAAAGGTAATGCTTTACTTGTTTAAGTGCATTTTTCTTGATTTTTCTTCCACAATATCCTCTTCCATATTGTTTTGAATCTGTTTCCTAATGGATGAAGGTCCTAGATTCTAGTATTTTTTCTAGTAAAATTCCTTGAAAGGTGCCAAGAATGTTAGTCTAAAAATACTACCTTGAAGGATAGCAAATATTTTGAAGTTTGAAACCAGTGTTTCAATTTTTGAGATATAAGGCATGAAAAAACTAAGGTATGAAAAAACTATGATTTCTTGACATGACGAAGTTTCACGGGTTTAGAGAGTAGAAGAAGGCTGAGGCACCAGAATATCACGATTTCACGACATGGAAAACTTTCATGAGCTAGAGGTAAAGCAAAGGTCACAAAGAATGTCAGGATTTCGTGAAATGTCAGGTTTTCATGAGCAAGCAACCAAGAGAAGCCGAAATACAAAGGAATGTCATGATTTTGTGATATGTCAGATTTTTGTAAGCAAGCAATCAGGAGAAGCCAAAATACAAAGGAATGTCATAATTTTGTAACATGTCAAATTTTCATGAGCAGGCAGCAAAGAGAAGTCAAAGTACAAAAGAATGTCGTGATTTCATGACATGACAAACTTTTGCAAAGAGGAAGTTTTTTGTAGGACAAAGATATAAGTAGAAACAAATAAACATACCTTCAAAGGAATGTATTGGCAACTGATGATAGATAGTGAAGAAAGCATCAAATCCTAGATTTTTGTTATCAAATATTTTGTTTACCATTAGATCAATAGGAAGCCATGTAGAGCATACTGACACATTTTTATAGCCCGATTATTTGTAACTGATTTTATGTCAGAATCTACTAGCTATAAAAGATGCTCGCCATAGGGTATATATAATAGTAAACACACCCTGAATAGAGGTTGGATCTTAGATGTTTACAATATTGGATGTATGTACTCTAAATGCAAGCAATAAAATATGCTTCTATTGGCTTTTGGTTCATGGTGTGCAAGTGTATGTATTAACATTTGATGCTTATATTCACATTATTGAGTTGTATATTGTATATTTTCTAGAATATAGACTTATACATGATATAAATCATATTTCTAGAGTTAAAATTTAATACATGTATGTGTTAGATAGATATCTAAATCACATTTGAAGACTATGATTTTTACGTGAAGATATAATAAATGCTTAAACAGAGAAGTTATATACATTTATCTTAGTTTTTGTTTAATATGTACCGTGAGAAAAGCTCTAGCTATGGCTATATTTCCCTTTCTTTCAGTAAATCTATTTTCTCTTTTCTCATAAAAACCATTAAGGAACCAACCTTCTCTGGATATTATATGGAAGCTCCCAACACCAAGTCCATCTATTCAATGTTGACAAGGTTGTAGGCATGAATAACAACCATAGGCCAATTTTATTCCAATAGGTCCGTCGATTGGGAACAATAAGTTGATCATTCTAAGTCTTGAGAACCACCTCCCCACTAGGAATACTGCACCCCTATGCTACAATCAACATAACACTTATACACAATTTATTTTATTTCTTAACCAGTATTATAGTCTCCAATAGACACAGTAAAACTAACTTGTTACTGTATAGCCTAACTTGGTTCCTGAGCTCTATCCTTTATCGATGCCTTCCCCAACAATGTCCTCCCTTCAAGAATTATCCTATATTTAATAGATGGTTGGTACTCAAAGTTAGATGACAAATGTAACATCTCATGGAGTCTATCACCTTCATAGTTCCCCAGGTGTGTTTTTAGAAGGCTTACATGGCCAACCATGTTTTTAATTAAACTTTTAAATTCCAATTTACTTATATATTTTATTTTCATTTAATTTTTCTTTAATTCCTATTTTATTTTATTATCATATAATGAAAATAATATATATATAATTATTATATTTTATTTATTTATATTTTATTACTATATTTAAAAAAAATATTCCAAGCATCAAAACATAGGACACAAAATTCCTAAATGCGACTACATGAATGCAACTATATGGGCTACTTGATGGGTGTATTTCTAGTAGGGCTTTTTACATCCCTTACAACTGCAAATACCCCACCACTCATCATATCCCCTTCTTACCTTTTTATCGGTGCCCATCATTTCTCATTAGGAGGAGGTATCTCTTCTCGATCTACTCTTTCTCTCTACCAAGGACACCTGTTCCTGCATCCACAAACAGATTAGTAGTATCTTGTTCTTGCAAATAAAGTAAGCATACTAATAGCTAAATTTTTGAGGGATGTTACATTAAATAACTAATATAATTAAACACCCCCATATTATTAATAAATAAATAAGATAATATATATGTGTGTGTAGACACAAAATCCTAGCCATTCATCATCCATTCATCATCATCAAATCATAGTCATCCATATATTTATATTTATATATATGTATATTTATATATTTATATTTATATTCATATTTATATGTTTATATATATATATATATATATATATATATATATATATATATATATATATATATATATATATATATATGATATTAAATCACAACCATCCATCAAACTGCAATCCTAGTCTACCATTTGGTAATCCTGGCCACTTAACCAAATCTTAATCTTAGTTGTTCATCAAGGTTTAATCTTAGATAGCATTTGATCTAACAACATATTAGTGACACATATTACTAAGGAAAATATATTTTTATTCATGTAAAGAGTGCATAGGTTACAATGGGGGAAATTTCCCCTTTATCCTTTCTTTCCATAAATGATATAATAGGTCTGATGCCGTCCTTTTGTGTTCCTCAGTGTAGATGGGCTTGCATACCACCGTAGGATTGTAGTTTGTAGTTTTTTTCCCTCCTTGGTTTTAGGCCAAACCTGCAAAAAGGGGTTAGTTCATTGGGGGACTTGCCTTAGTCAGGCCCCATATTTAGAAAGACAAACAAATGGTAAAAACATATTAAAAACTAAAATGAAAGATGCAAGAGCTCATAAAATGACAAAATAAAGCTTACCTCCCAAATATAAGCTGATTTGGGACCTGAAGAATCAATTCACCACCCAGGGGGTGAATTGGTGCTGGATTCATGGGGTGGGGGGTGAATTGGGCTCTGAGTAACCTTTTACTAAAATCCTTTGGTGGGAAGATTCCTTTGCTGCTGTATTGTTGCTGTTCAAGTTCAAATCCACTGTATTATGTTTATGTATGTATTTTGGCAGAGTTTCTATACTTTGGACATAAGATGGAGAGATAGATAAATGAGGGTTTAGGCCCACTATATAGAAAATGGCAAGGTGCAAGGGGGAGAGTTAAGGAAACTAACCCTAGGATGAAGTCTAACTAGAGTTAGGTTAGGGTTTATGAGGTGGAAGCCTCATATTCCTCATAGGAAATATCCTATCCTCACACGTGTGAGGAAGGATTAGGTCTAATCAGGATTAGGAGGTCCTAAGTCAAATTAGGGCTTGATTAGGGTTCTTAGGAAAATATCCTAGATAACCCTAATTACACAAATGTGGGAGGATGCAATTAGTGTTAATTAGGGATTAAGAGTTTAATTAATCAATTTTGCCCTAAAAATGTGACTTAAGTGAAGTCAAAATTAAATTAGATTTTAGGAATTGACTTGATAATTACTTTTGCCAATTAATAGCCCATGGGGGCCTCAATTGAGTGCAAATAGGCTTTGTATCATCTTGGGAAGCTGATGGAAGATATATCAATGCATGGGAAATGTTTGTGATGTGATTTTACTAACTTATTAGGGTTTTGGACCTAAGAACTAGCAAAGTGGCATGTGGAAGTCTACAGAACACTACGATAATCTACGGTGATCTACACATGACTACGCATGACTACAATAATCTACACATGTATAGGAGGATCTACAATAGTCTACATTGGTCTATGATAGCCTAGGGGTATCTAGGATGGCCTATGTGAACCTACAAGTGTTCGAAAGGATCTACAAGTACATAGATATAGCAATGTGCGACTTTTAGGTGTCTACATTTTGCCCCTTTTTGTACTATACTATGTGAAACATAGTTTAATATAAAAATGTGAAGGGTTTGTGTAGAAGAGAAGGGATAGAAGGAGAATGAGATCCAATAAAAAGTATGTAGCTACTCGAAGCGTGACCATACCAACTTGATCGATAGCCAAGAAGGAGGAAGGAGAAGAGGAGAAGAGGAAAGGGATATAATACAATAAAAATAATACCAATAAATGAAAATGGATGATTGCAGATGCAATGCGGTGGTTTTGCTGAGTTTGTATGATATTTTTGATGTCATACTAGTTGCTTGGGGTAGGAAACTTTTGACTGCTTTGATTTTATGACCAGATCAGCATGGTCCAAAAGTACGAATAAAACAAATACCTATTCAAATATTTGCTGTCGATTGATTGATGAGTACATGGCAACATGTGTCAAACCATTTGAGCTAAAGGAACATTTGGATTATCCAAACGTGTCATTTATTATATGCATCATGAATTCCAAAAATTCTTTTCCAAACGTTGCGCTAGGATTACATCAAACGTATCATTCATTTTGTATTCAACATACATGAATGTTAGATTGACTTCTCCATAAAAACACATAGCTCTCGTGATATAACAAATATCTGGTTGGGATTGAGATTATGATTGTAAGATAATATTTAGCAATTTTTTTTGTAGACAGATGTGATATCTGCGCTTTTAGATTTTTAGTTGGTTGGTTGCATGTAAAGCTGAATTTGGATATGAATACCCCCTCAAATGAGGAATCAACAATGAGGCGAATAGAATGTGGTGATTTGGTGATGCAAAGATTGATAGAATACCAATGTGTGATGAAAAATAGTGAAAAAGTAGATGAGAGGATATTTTAGGAGGGTTCCTAGGGTTTTAGAGGAAATTTGCATGATTTCCTAGGGTTTTGGAATGAATTTGATTGGATTTGGGGGTCATATGCTCAATTCATGAGGTAGGGAGAAAATTGTATCCTAATTCACGGTACGAGGGGTGAATTAGGCCTAAATCATGGGGAAGGGGGTGAATTAGGTTTTTAGGTATTTTTAAGGTAATTTTGAGTTGGTAGGGACTCATTTGGATGACGACAAGCTGAATAGAGCATTTGAGAGGAATATTCGACGACGTGTGGATGAGGCGGTTGACAAGTTCGGATGCAAATATGGTGAGAGGATGACCTAGATTCGATAGTGGGTGTGGGGATCTAGTGGTAAGTGCTCGTTTTTACCTTATTTTTTTGTGTTTCTAATTTTCTCGAGAAATATAAATTAGGAGGGAGGTTTTCGTCTTTTTTGTAAAATTTTACAAATTTTAATTGAAATTGGAACACATAGTGTAAAACTAGCCAAATGGGTGCCCAAAAACATGTTTTGTTTATAGGTTTGACTTGTTTTAGTGCTAGTTTGACTGGGTAATGGGTAGAGTAAGTGTGAAGTTTGACCGTCCATTTTTGAAGCAATGATGTACTGTTGTTGAAATGTTATTGAATTTTATCCTTAAAAGTAGAAAATGGGTATCCCGTTATGCGACTATTATTTTTTTGTACCTTCGTTTGGGTTGTTTTTTGAATGTGTTGTTTTTGGGTGTAAGGTAGTAAACTTTGACTGTTAGATTTGCCACCTTAGAGGTAATATTTTTAGAAACTGACGATACTTTCATCCTAGAAGGGTGAAATGGATATCGAAAAATGTCATTTGTTTTTATAGATGATTTCATTTAGCATGTGCTTGTTTTGCGTGCCAAGATGTAGGTAATGTTAAATTTAAGATTGGCTATTTCGAGCCCGATTTACACTATTTTCCACATATGTTTGAACTTTCATTGCAAAGTGGGCAAATGGGTATTCAAAAGTGTGACTGTTATTTTGATGTTATGTGTATTGGTGTATGTTCTGTTTGGGTGTGTATGAGGTAAAATTGATCTTAAAATCCGTGTTGATTGGCACATTGTTTTTGAATTTTATCAATACTTTTACCGCTAAGTGGGCAAATGGGTATTCAAAAATGTATTTTGTTTTTGTATGTTGTATGAACTAAATTTGTTTTGAATTTTGTGCCATAGTGGGTATGTGGGAAATTTTATTTTTGATTGTTGGAAGCCAAATATGTATTGTTTTTCGCATCTATTCAAACTTTTACCATGAAACGACAAAATGGGTATCCAAATATGTGACTGTTTTGTTGATATGTTATGACATGTGAATTCTACACTGTTTATATCTCAAAATGTGTATCAAGCTAAATAGTTTAATTTGTAAATTTGATTTATGGATTTTTATTGGATTGCATCGTTGCATTGGTGACTAATGTATTTCTTGTTGCATTTGTTTGTGTATGCACAGGTGTGATGCTCGAGCTCCATCATCGTGTTTGTAATATGAAGGGTGACTTTGACCAGTTGATGAACAATGTCGATGATCTAAAATGGTTGGATGATATATGGTTCCAAGGTGTATGGTAGTGTAAGAGTATACATGCCAATCGCGAATATATATCCATGTTGTGTGAGAAATGGGACGCGAATAGGAACACCTTTCATTTTTCTACTAGGGAAATGATGATCACATTGGAGGATGTTTATCGTATTTACAAGTTACCGATTGAGGGTGTTCCAGTCAGAGCAGCTATAGATGACAGTAAGGATGTTGTGTTGGAGCGCTTCTTTGGAGAGGGGTGGAGGGAAATCGATGTCTCAAAGATGGATTATGAGTATTTGTGGTTGAAGAATAAGATATCCAATCACCAATGTGTGGCGATGATGATGATATCTACATATGCATTACCTGATGCTTTCGGGGTACTATTTACTTGGAACATGTTGGATTTGGTGAGTGACATGGTGGATTGCAAGGTTGTATTTCCATGGGTGCCTGCATTATTGGCCCAGGTGTACAAAGAGTTGCATGATGTTGTGCGAGCTAGGAGAAAGGGTTTGAGTTGGACTCCCTTAATACAGGTATGGGCATGGGAACACATATCCATTGAGAGGCCATCATTATTGCCTCACCCTACCCATGTTGAGGGCAAGGAGTATTTACCCTATGCTTTGAGTGGTAGACTGATGAGGAGAAGGGGATCAAGAGGTCTCATGAGGGTGATCCTTTGTTGTAGAGGGTCAAGTTTGGAGAGTTGATACCTGATCATATTAGGTGGAGACCTTGGTTGGGTGGAGTGACCTAGAATGAGGATAGGGAGTAGTTACAAGCCATTCAGCAGGGTAGATGTCTAGTAGGGAGATATAATTGGCAGGTCAAGTATTTTTAGTTTGATTGGGTGAGGCATCAGTTTGGATTGCAATAGGATATTCTAGGAGCTCTTGTTATATATTTTAGATGACAAGGTGATAGGGGAGAGCATCCTGTAGTGCTGACCTGGGTTGGTGAGAGTGACCCACATATGGTTATTACGAATGTGGATAATTCTGGGACTACACCCAAGTTTGATACTTCATGGTCTATGAAGAGTTGGGTGCCTGGTAGAGGTGTTGTTGATCGATGGGTGCCACATGATGTTGGGGTACCTCCACTAGAGAGGATAATGGATAGGAGGACTCAAGCTCAGTCAAACGAGGTAGATGGCACTGAGAGGGAGGTTTCTCTATGACAGTATCAATGATGCTTGGGTGGTGCACCAAGTATGCAGGGAGTAGGAGTGGAGGATGTTCGTGTGACCAGTGAGGTAGTTGAGGCAGTAGAGGAGGGAGGTGGCTTTGTTACTATGGGAAATGTAGAGGAGGTAGGCGGGTCCACCGCTAGGGATGGTGTGGATGACACCATTGATATTGGTATTTTTGAGGATATGGAGGAGATTCCTTTTGAGGTGTAGGAGAGGCAAGATGTGAAGGATGAGGGCCGAGGGCTACGTGATAGAGTTCAGTAGTTGGAGGTTGTGCTTCACCTATAGGAGGAGAGGCATAGGGTAGATATAGAGTAGATGAGGGCCAAGGTTCTTAGATAGTAGCAGGCATGGGAGGAGGCTTCCCAAGTTATTGAGTGACTAATATTTCTACTAGTTGTAGATTCAGTGAAGAGATCATTGTGTGAGTCTACTCTGACAGTGTGTGGGATCGCACTTCCTGATTATAGCTAGGTGGTGGCTTAGGATGAGTCAAGATCATGAGTTTGAGTACCTTCTCATCATAGCCAATGTAGTGATACTTTAGTAGAGTGGGTAGGTGCTAGAGTTGAGGTGTGAGATTCACCTGCTATGGTTTAGGCTGCAAGAGCTAGGGCAGAGTTGAGCAGAGCTACGAAGATGCGGTTGAGCCATGAGGGATGTGGGGAGACTCCTGGTGGTAGCTAGGATTATTATTGATTGTAGCCTATGGGTATTTTGGATGATGGACAATGGGCATGGTCCCAGTTTTTAGCCTATAGGTAATTTTTATGGATGATATATATATACATTTTGATTTTGGCTGTTATATATATACATATATGTATGTATGTGTGTTATGGTTTTGCAATGTGTTCTTGTTATGTTTGCATAGATATCATAACATGATTGGTAGGTATGTATGATGAATGGATATTTATGTGTATTATGGTTTAGATCTATTATCACATTGTAGTTTGAATATGTTGTAGAGTAGACTTGCATGATTTGATTTCGAATGCAATGTGAAGTAATAAAATGTGAAATGATATTTGTAGTGAATGCATGTAATGTAAATGCAATAATGGAGTGTGAGATAGTATATGCATGATGAATGCCTTGATTTAGTATTTGATGTGGATCATGTAATGGAAATGCGATAATATAATATATGTAATAAATATGTGTAACATATATGCTTGTATGCATTTATGGGAATGTTAAAATGCATAGAGGAAGCACTTGTATTGTTACATGTATCAATGTGGATGCTATATATTCCGTTATCTCAGAGATGTAGGATGGTATAGAAGATATGTACTAGCTTTGACCAATGTAGTTTTGGAAATCAAATCTCAGACTCCAAACTGTGTGGGTTTATGTGGCAACTCATAACTAGTCAGATTGGTTCAGAATATGTCATGGACCTGTGTGTGTAAATGAGTGAGGTTTATTTATCCATTTTGAGGTAGGTAGGATTAACCCATTGTAGATGTCGCCAAACTAGCTAGCTCATTCATATGCGAATAGTGATCTGTACAAAAGTAGATAGCTAATGCAATAGATATATTACCACTTGTAAGACTATTCCACTGGTAGGTAGGCTCTTGGAGCCTATTGCTAGTGATGGAAATCATCCCATGGTGTTATGTTAAACCTAAGGACCAAAGGCGATGAAGCATAACATGGGTGATATCAAGAGGTTTTTCCTTTTATTTTTTGCCCCTCATCTATTATTGACCTATTTATTGTGATACTCTTTTTCTTTTTCTTTTCTCTTTTCTATTTATTTTCTTTTTCTATTCTTTTTTTCTCTATTCTATGGGCGTTGGATTTTGTTTTTTGCCCCATTATTTTACTTTTGCTTATGCTTATCCCTTTGTTTATCCCTAGGTCGTATGTTGACCATGCAAGTGATAGGATGAGCGGGGAAACCATTCGCTAGATGGTGACATCTACTCAAGGTGTCATATTTCCTAGGCTCAAAATGTGTTTAATGTGTAACCTATTGTGAATGGTTCATGAGAGAAGTTGAACCAGCCTAAAGAACCATAAGAAGAATGTAAAACCTATTAGCTAGGGGTGACATTTGATTGACTGAACTAGTAAGTAGTCAAAGCTTAACATGACACCTATGTATACCCTAATCCTGAAAAGGGGGAATGGACATCCAAGTGGTGATGCTAACAAGTGCATGTATTATTCCTATTGAAGGTACATTTTTGGAGGAAGAATGTACAAACTAAAAATGAAATTAACATGAAAAACATATGGATATATGCAATGGGTGTAATGTAAATGATGCAAGTGGAGAAATGCAATATCTACAAGAGGAAAGTCATGACGTGTAGAAGGAGAAGGTTGGAGGACTTATTTATAGATGAGTATGGTGTATCATAATGACTAAAAAGCATGATGCTATAATAATGGTTGCCCCAATGTGTGGGGTGTGTGTAGTAGGTGAATAAACTGTTATATGTTAGATGTATAGAGTAATGTCGAAAAGAGGAAAGAAATGAAGGTGGAATGTACAACTAGAAGAACTTAGAGGAAGTAGTCTTTGGGAACCAACAAGATAAGGGGATTACCAAAGTCAAGAGGATAATAGAAGAAAAAAAATGGTAGATCAGTGTAGGTATGTAGCCGCTCGAAGCATGACCATACAACTATGCGAGGAAATAAGAAGAAGGGGAAGAAAGGAGGAAGAAAATACGGGAGCTACTGATAGGCGAAGTATCGTGGGTCAGGTCAGGAATGAAGTGGTGAAGTGATGGTACAACTTGGACTTCGATGGGTGGTGTAATTGGAGATGTTGTGAATGTAGTGGGTTGGCGTTGTCAATGTTTCATGAGGTGGCAAATTTTTGGGGATGATGCGGCGTGGAGGACTCACGAGTCGACTATATGAGATGGAACATTTAGGTGATGGAGTTTGATCACCGTGCAACATGTTGTGGACTAGGTTTTCAAATGATCGACATTCTTCAATGTCATGACCTGGTTGGCGATGATAGATACAAAATTGGTTGTCATGGTAGTTGCACGGTTTAGGATGCGAGGGGTCTATGGGCCAAATTTCTAGTAATTCAATAAGGCCCTGATGCATGAGATGATAAAATGTTTCTAATAATGGTGTGAATGGCATAGGTATAGGGTAAATGTATGGTTTGGGTGGAGGTGAATGAGGGGTGGATGAAGGGATATCCGATAGTGGAAGTGTAGGTCGAGAATCTGATGTGGATTGAATCCTAGGTTGAGGAATGGATCTATGTGGATGCGATGATGCATGAGCCATGGGATACTAGTGTGGATGAACATGATAATGGCAATGGCTCATATATAGCTTGAGAGCCTTGATACAGGAAAGGAGATGTTGTATGTCATTTTCTAGAGGTGACAATATTGAGGAAGGTGGCGATCGGGACTCCAATGTGTGTGGAGTGGCCTGGTATGCATGGGAGAATGGATGAGGTCATGATGATGAGGGGGAAGAGTGGAATAGCCTTGGGGATTGGTAAGCTTGTTGGGAAGGTAGACCTCATAGTGGTGATGGTGGTGTCTTAAGAATAGGTGGCATAGGGGATGGTTCTGGTCGACGATGCGAATGGGATGGGGGTATGTTCGCTCGGCTAGCTTGAGCAGCTTGAGCCACGTGGGCTTGTAAGGCTTGGGCATAAGATGATTCTCCATTGGGGAGTGGGGTCGGTAGGCATGAAGGATGGGTTGGATGGGGGGTGTATCCTCTGTTAGGAGGGTGGTATGCTCCTAGAGGGTGATGGGGGGAATTAGTTGGTGAATAAGGATTCATAGTATCTTTGGGTAAATGAGAAGGGGACCCTTGTGTTCAGGGATGGGATGTTTCCTCCTTTTCATAAAAATAGGATAGGGTGACCTAGATGTCTCCTAAATGGGGTGAGTAAGATGAACCTCGATGGTGAGGTGAAAGGCATCGGGGTGAAGTGTTATGGTCCAAATGGGAGGAATGGGAAGACCACCTAGTATGATGAGTGACTGGTGGTTGGGCTAGGTTAGCCGGCGTGATTGGTATAGTCTGTGGTGGTGGAGGGTCCTACATGATGATATATGTAGATGTTGTCGTATCTCATTGCTGATGGTGTAGTTGTAAATGATGTAGATCCTGAAAGAAGGAAAACATATACCAACAGCATAAAAATGACATAAAGGAGAAAGTAGTTGTGAACTATGTAAAGTAAAGATATGCATTTATCATGATGTGCTTAGTAAGTGATGTGTTTTTATGTGTCGATGTGTACCACTTGTGATAGTTGAACGCCTATTTGTGTCAGGCATTAAATGCCCAAAGGTGTAGAATGTTAATGGGCTCAGGGTCATCGAGGCCTTATATATTAGCCAAGCGATAGGCACCTGAACCATATTTGTGTGTGACGATGAATGGGCCCATCCAATTCAGGGTAAACTTATCTCACTATTGGTAAGGCTAACTTGTGATTTGTTGGTTTTCTTTGAGAACCAAATCATTGATTTGGAATTCGCGTTGATGTACCTTACTATTGTAGGCACGATGAAGGTGATCTTGGTAAACTCGTGTGTGCTCGATGGCATGGATGCGACGTTCATCGAGGAGTGTGAGCTGATCTAAGTGGGCTTGATGGGTGATGTCATCATCTATGAATTCTTTCATGGATATCCTTAAGGAAGGTATTTCAATCTTGAGGGGCATGATGGCTTCTACCCCATAGATGAGTGAGAATGGGGTTGCCCTAGTGGGAGTACGAATGCTTGTATGATAGGCCCACAAGGCTAGGGATATTTGGTTATGCCAGTCACGATGTGACTCTGCTACTATTTTGCATAGGATGGAGCAAATTGTTTTGTTTGTGGCCTCTGCTTGACCATTACCCTGTGGGTAGTATGGGGTAGAGAAGCTATGGTGAATATTGAACTTATTGCAAAGGGCTTGGATGGTCTTGTTTTTGAAGGATTTCCCATTATCAGAGATGATTTGGGAAGGGATTCCAAAATGACAAATGATATGATCTGTGATGAATGCTGCTATCTTTGCTCCTATCTTTTGGACAAGTGGGATGGCTTCGACCCACTTTGTAAAGTATTCTATAGTGGTGATGATGAACTTATGATTGCTTGAGGAAGCAGGTGTGATTTGTCCAATAAGATCGAGGCCCCATTGGGAGAAAGGCCACATGGATTGAATTGGTTGAAGTGCTTGAGATGGAAGATGTGTGAGGTTTGCATGTTGTTGGCACTTAATGCAATGCTTCACGTATTTGCAACAATCATGTTCCATCCTTGGCCAATAGTATCCCATGTGAAGGATGCATTTCGTGATTGCCATACCACTGAAGTGGCCACCACAGGTACCATCATGGGTTTCTTGTACAACCCATTGAGATTCATGTGGTTCTAAGCAATGCAAGAGCATGCCATCATAGCTATGGTGATAGAGGATGTCCCCTAGTAATGTGTAGTAGATTGCTCTTTGTTTGAATGCTCGATGCTGAGCATGGGGTAAATTGCATGGTAGAAATCCTAATTTAATATAATATTTGATCTGCACAAACCATGGGTCATGTGATTCAATATCGACCACATGAATGCCACCATCATATTTAGGAGATGTGGGTGATATGGCAGATTGAGTGAGTGTATGAATTATTATGGATGTGGTTGTTGATGTTGGATTTTATGTGGATGATATGGAATGCACCTATTTCAATTCGAGGATTAGGGCTTTGTATTTCATGTTGTTGTTCATACAAGGGAAATCCAACTTGAATGAAAAGGGTAGTGGTTCACCTTTAGGTGTAAAAAATACAATGCTTGCACCCCCAGCATGCATGCATCAAGAGCCATCAAAGAATAGTGTCAAGTCGACGGTCATTTCTGGTTCTACATATTCTTCATCTTCTGTTATGTGAAATATGGAGTCATCCGAGAGTTGAATGAGGGGTTGGTCATTAGAAAAAGGAGCTTCTACGAGTTGATCAACTATAACCTATCCTTTGATTGACTTTTAGGAAATGAATTTGAGGTCAAATTCAGTTAGGAGCATGATGCATTTAGCTGTGCAACAATTTTGGTAGCTTTTGTTCATCATGTAACAAAGGGGATTGTCTTGGGTAATGATGAAGGTCGTATAGTTGAGCATGTAATGGCGTAAATTCTAGGTCATGAATACTATAGCTAGGCATAGTTTCTCCATGTATCCATATCTAGCTTCATAGCTAACTAATGTGCGACTTATGTAGTAAATGGCTTGCTCTTTGTTGAGTGCATTATTTTGGGCTAGAAGTGTACCTAGCACAAAATCTATAGCAAAAATGTACAAGATGAGTGGTAGCTATGGGTGTGGGGGTGACATAACTGGTGGCGATGTAAGATAAGTTTTGATGTCATCAAAATCTTGCTGACAATTATCATCCCATCTAAATTTTACCCCTTTTTGTAAGAGGTGGTTGAAGGGTTTGCACTTGTCTGACAGTTGTGCTATGAATCGATGAATAGAAGTGATTTTACCCTGGAGGTTGTGCAATTATTTCAAGGTAGTAGGTGGAGGCATCTCGATGATGGCTTTTACTTTGTTAGGGTCAAATTCAATGCCTCGTTGGGTGATGATGAATCCTAGAATTTTTCCTGAGGTAACACCAAAGATACACTTCTTTGGGTTGAGGTGGACGTTATGTTCTAACAAGCGGTCAAAGATTCGACAGAGATCCTCAAGATGTTTTGAGTGTTTTTTGGACTTAGCACTGAGATCTTCTATGTAGTATTCTATAATTTTATGCATTTAATCATGGAAAATGTAGGTCATTGCTCACTGGTAAGTTGCCCTAGTATTTTTAAGGCCAAACAACATGACCTTGTCACAGAAGGTCCCCAAGGGGATTGTGAATGATGTCTTGTGTTGATTAGTAGGATTGATTTTGATTTGGTTATAACCTAAGAATCCATCCATAAGGGATATCATTTCATGGCCTATGATAGAATCGATGAGGAAGTCAATGTTAGGTAAGGGAAATTTATCTTTGGGACAAGCTTTGTTTAGATCATGAAAGTATGTGCAGACGTGAACTTCACCGGATGGCTTGGGTATGGGGACCATGTTAGAGACCCATTCAGGATAGTCGATGGGTACTATGAAATCTACATCCAAAATATTTTGGAGCTCAGTTTTTACTAATAATGCAATGGTTGGGTGCATGCGACACACCTTTTGCCTTACTGGTTTGGCATTTTGATCTAGTGTAAGATTGTGGACTACTAAGGTAGGATCGAGTCCTAGCATATCCTTGTATGACCATGCGAAGACTCAAATATACTTATGAAGGAAATTTGTGAATAGGATGTGCTCCTTAGGAGAGAGGCTAGTGGCTAATTTGACTATGTGAGGGTTTTTAGGATCGTCACCTATGTCAACGTCAATGGTTTCCTCAATAAGCATGTGGGAACCATCACACAATTATTCTAGAATAGGGATAAGATGGAGGTCATCGATGGCCTTGATAAGTTCATATTCATCATCTAGGTAGATGTCCATATGGTGGACTTGCGATATATGAGGTGGTGCAGATGATGAAGAAGCATTTGTAGTATGTAGAACATGTGGCAAGAGTAGGAAATCTTGGGGTTCCAGTATGGGTGAGATGTGGGTGAGATCGATGAAGTTTGGGTTTGGTGTATCATCTCGTGTCGATTGGTGTGTGTATCATAGTGGAGAGAAAAGATCCACTTTGACCATATTAAATATGCTATGGGGTGTGGTTTTGGGTCTCGCAATATGCTATGGGTGGCAAGTTTCCGCGAGTGTGTGTATCATAGTGGAGAGAAAAGATCCACTTTAACCATATTAAAATATGTTATGGGGGATGTAGGTGGTTAAGAGTCTAGTGATGACAACTCGACAATCTATGAGCATCATAAAAGGCTTAAAGGAGGATGTAGGATGACTGGTGGATATCATGGTCAAGTGGCAGCTCGTTGAAGTTATCAATGTATAAACAAAAATGGAGCTAAGTATTTTAATTATGATGGTGACAATACCATGTTGTACTATGGGTAGTGTATTTTTAAGGATAGCACAGTGAATTGGTTTGTTAACTCATCAACACAACATGATGAAGTGGTGTCGGATATGGAGGGTTCATGGAAGAAATCATTGGGGACTGTAATGGTGGAGTTGGGTGAGGGGGTATCCTCTAAGATGTCCATATCAATATATTATTCCAAGGTGTGTGTCAGAAGTGGGGGAGGATGCAGGGATAAATCTTGGAGCTCATATTCTAACGTATGGACAGAGGTTGGGTGATAACCTAAGCCAGATTTATCGATAGGGGATTGGACATGAGGGTTAATGGGTGCGCGTAACCCTTGCTCGTAATGGCCTAGCCCAAATACACACCAATGTAAATACTGAAGGTAATGTAAGGCAAAGTAGGGATTAGCCAAATGATCAATTGTAACACACAATATGGATTTTGGTGGTGGAGATACTGTAAGTGGGAGTGAGGAATCAATTCAAGTGTATATGAAGTTGGTATGATTCTCAAGGGATCCTAATTGTATGACTGTCTTGATAGTTAGGACCAAAGCTGAAGGGCACCCAAAGTCTTGGGTAGATTGGATAATGGGTGAACGTACATGGGCATCACACACATTATAGTATCTTGGGCCTGAGTTTGTCATAAAAATATAAATGCGTGGTGTCACGTGTTATGGTGAATGCGATGGTGAATTCAATTCAGATGATGATGGTGAAGTTTGAGAGTCTCTAATAGTAACATATAAGGGTGTAGCAATTGATCATCTAAGTGAGATGCTTGTTGTTCCCACTCATGGCATTCGATTGTAGTTTCTGGTATGGGATGATTGGCCTGTAGGAATTATGGAGGCGATGGAGTGGGTATTTGATAACATGGGGAAGTGAATGACCTAGGCTGTGGATGAAAAGGAAGAGGAGGTGTGCATGGTGTAGGGAGGATAGGTGCTTCCATTGAAGAGGATTATTGGGGTGAAGTGATAGGGCACGATGTGGATGGTGGTTGCGATGTTGGTACCATAGGTGATTTCATAGAGGATGAAGGTTGGGATGGTGATGGTGGCCATAATATGGGAGGCAAGAATGGTATGGTAGTGGGATTAGGCATTGCTGGTGATGGTGCTAAGGGTGTTGACACTAAAGCACATGTTCTCGATGAGGATTGGGGTAGTGCGATAGATGTAGGAGCAGATGTCGATGCTTCAACTAATTGATGGGAGGAAACCAAGAAGAGTTGCATGGATGAGAAAGAAGGTGTAGGCGGGAGATCTACAATGTTGTAGAATTTAAATGGGTCCCCATCAGCTAGGATGCAATGAATGAGTCCATTGTGGACATACTTGAGGTAATGGTGCAATGTGGAAGGGACACATTGCATATCCCTGATCCATGGGTGACCAAGGAGAATGTTGTACTACATCTCTCCTTGGATTATGTGGAAGAGGATGGAAATGGTATGGATACCTACTCGTATAGGTAGTACTATGGATCCTATTGTAGGTCTCATAGAACCATTGAATGCTCGTAGATCGAGGGAAGGTGTGGCGAAATGGGTTGGCGATATATGTAAATGGTGTAGGGCTACCATAGATATGATACTAATGGATGAGCCCGTGTCAACAAGGACCCACTTGTAGGTGATATCATTGATATTGGCTTGTATGTGGAGAGGGGGATCCACTCCTCCTATGAGTTCTATTATCTCATGGTCATGGAAGCTAATGGATGGTTGAAGGCATCGTGGGATGTTCCCTACAAAGTTCACAAATGCATTGGTATCATGTGTTTCTAAATCTATAGACCGTAAAATATCATTCAATGCCTCACGGTGGGGTTGAGATTGTTGTAATAGGTCGAATATGGATAATCATGTAGGGGCATTATGTAATTGATGGGTGAGGCTACCACGGATGGTAATCACATTTTGAGGTGGAGGTGGTACGGTGCTAGGAGTTTGGGAAACCTGTGGCGATGTAAATTGGGTAGGTGGAGATACAATAGGTGTGGTCTGGCATGACGGGTATCGTTGGTTCCACGTGGTGAGGTTTATCATACCTACTACTCCACATGATGGAGGATCATGTTGGAAATTATTCACTTGGCAAGGTGGTCTTGGCGGGTTGGTTGGAGGTCTTTGGGGATTGGCTCCTTTGTGGTCCGATAGAGGATTCTGGAAGATCCCTAGGTTTTGGTTTTGTGGGGCTAAAGGGTTCGATACTTGAATGGTATCCCTATCAATTAGGTCTTGTACTTGAGCATAGAAGGAGCAACATGACTCGATGTCATGGCCATGCTATCTATGGTATGGGCAATAGAGTTGCTCATTGTATCCACGAGGCTTAGGTGCATTTGGATCTAATGGTTGGATTTTGGGTAGAAGAAGATGTCCACCATCTTGTAACCTATGAAAGAGGGTGGGTAAAGGTTTGGATAGTGGTGTGAGGTTATGTTGTGGACCCTATGGATGCATGCCTTAGGACTATTGAGGCCTAGGTGGGGGAGGTGCATTGGTTTGGAATACTTGTTGTTGTGGAGCATAAGGTGGTGGGCTTGGTGTTGGTGCTAAGGTAGCAGCTGCCACTTGGTTGGTTTGTGGTGGTCGAGGATACAATTGGTTGGATGTATTCCTATTAAAATGGAAGTTGGAACTATAATTAGGCTTTGATCTTAACTTAATTTTTCTAGATTGGACTTTAATGTCTTTGATAACCTTTTCCTGTGAAATGGCTTCCTCAAAGGTGCGACTTTGGTGGAGTTGTAGAGAGGTAGATATGTGTTTGTGGCAACTCTTGGAAAAGAGTGTCACTAGCTCTATGGTAGGGAGGCTATGGGCAAGGTCATGGATGATCTCTCTCCATATAGATACAAACTTGATGATGGGTTCATTGTTAGCTTGTCGTAAAGCATAGACATCTAAAAATGTTGTCTTCTTCTTGATGTTAATTGAGAAATGTTCTAAGAAAGTGTTTGCTAATTGTTCAAAGGTATAAAGGCTATGCCATGGTAGCATGTTATACCAATATAAGGCTTTTCCTACGAGGGAGAGGGAAAAGGTTCGCAACATAAGGGGGTTGCTACTATGGAGTTGGTAGCAAGCTGAGTGATAGTTACTAACATGCTCTCTAGGGTCCTCCTTACCTTTATACTTATCAAAATTTGGGATCTCAAAGTGATAGGGGTAAGGTGGGATAGGGATGGATGGATGAACTAGATCATTGCAGAGTTCATCATAGGATGATTTTTGTGGCCCATAGCTTGTAGGACGTAGGTTCAACATCTTGACTTCATCTCATAGGAGTTGAATTTTAGGTGTTAAAGGTGTAGGCGATTGAGCTAGGATTGGTTGAGCCTGGGAGTGTGGTGGATAGTGAGGTTGTTACTATTATTCCTCGTATTATGAAGGGAATTATTCCAACTAGTCTTGGTATGCTAGGTATTGGGTGGCATACGATGTAGGAGCAAGTGGGATACTAGGCTATGGAATGGATGTTTTTTGGGGATAATAATACTGTGATTGGGATGTGTGTTGTTGTGGCATGGGTTCCTGTTGGGTAGGAGCCTACTATAATGGTTGGGCCATAGGAGGTGATGACCATGAAGGAGGGGGTGTGAAGAATGTAGCACCAGTCTATGAGAGTGGAGGTATCAACACTATTGGTGCTAGTGATAGTCGAGGTAAGGTGTCAAAATATGAGACCTACCTCTATCCTAAAGGATGAGCTATGGTGAGGCTAAACTATGTGGAATGGCCTGGGGGAGTAGACATATGAGCTATGGATTTTGATTCATAGGTAGGAGGAATATTAGTGGTAGGCACTTGGAAAGGAGGAGGAGGTGGTATCCTAAAGGTTGGTGAAGGTGAAGGTAGAGTGGAATATTGGGTATTGTACACTCTAGGAACCTGAGACGTAGGTGGGAATGTAGCAAAAAAAGAGGGGTAAGCTTCCAAAGTAGGAGCTTGGGAATAGGAGGTGGTGCTTGTGTCCCCTCTTGAATGAATTTGGGTTGTTGGTTGTCGTTGTTGAACTTGGTTATTTTGGGTTTGGAGAGGTTCTTGTGTTAGGTCCTCAAACATTGTGAAAAATGGCTACTGGGATGATGATGGTTGGGACTCTTGGGAAGAGTGTGGGTGTGCTATTTGAGAGGGTGTTTGTTGTTCCTATAGAGGAGGTTGCTATTGTACAGTTTGGAATACTAGCCTTTGGGTACCTATGGTAGAGGAGGAAGGATCAAAAACCATTCCTATAGTAGGGGTGAATGATGTAACCTCCGGGTGAGTACGGTTCAAGAGGGAGGAGTCATTCTCAAATAGGGATTGAGATAGACTCTGGAAAAATGGGTGTGCAAAGGTAGGGGAAGTAGGTATGAGCTCCTCATCTATGGTAAATAATGACTGAGACTAGCCTGGTGCTATGTAGATCACATGGTCATAGAATGTGGTCAGGGGATTAGGTGAGGATGGGGATGAAAGGAACAGATAATCCTCTACAAGTGAAGTAGTGAGAGCTTCACTCAAAGTTGATGTCTCATCCTGAGGTGTCGTGTGTGTGAACTATAGATCAGATCCTATGAATAAATCAGATGTATCTATGGTCTTCCCCTTCATGATTGAAGGAGTAGGAGGGGGTTGACTAGAAGAAGTGGAAGGTGCTTCCTCTATAAGGTATGCTTGCTCACATGCCTAACTACGGGTGACAGTAGGCATGATAACATATGTGGTGTCGTAAGGGTTTAGAACTATGTAGGAATAGAATCTTGTAATTCTATGTGTAGTGTGTGAAGGGGTTTAGGAATAACCCTGTGTGGTGTAGGCTCAACTGTGCCTAATATAAGTGCAACAAAATGCAATGTTGTGTATAGCTAAATAGTATGTGGTGTAGTGTGTTGAAATCAGTCTGTGATCATGCAAACAATGGTAGATTGGAATCAGTTCTAAATGCTGAAAATAAAAGTATTTTGTTCATTTATGTGTGTTTTGATGTTGGTACTTCCTAGGTAGTATCACAGGTAGTGGAGTGAGTACTCTAGTAAATAAAGAATTTCATTGGTATTGAACCTCCTGCAACACCCAAATATGCATAGAATAGAACAATATCACAACGTGCAAGTAGTGACCTGTATGGAAGGCATAGTAAAATGATATCCTAAAGGGGTGGAACCCACTATGCTGAAGTGAGTTCGCTATATCCTCTCATGAGAAGAGGTGGTACTGTCTAAGACCTACTATTGACATACCCATGCTTTCGCTTCACCCTCAGGTGGGCTTAGTCAATAATGATAGTTACCATATTCACTAATTATGTAAGCCTTGTGAACAAAGGCATCTAATCCTATCCCACTCCAAAGGTAACAATTGGTGATGAAATCTAGAAGCCCAATCTCAAAAGTGGGGGGTTTTTTGGTGATGAGGCCTAGAAAACCACTCTTGTGGGGCTATTAGGTGTCTAGGGGGGTGAGTTGGTGGAGGGTAAGACACCTACCACACCAATATCGAGTGATGGATTTGGGATGAAGTCCAATATCACCACTTTTTTAATATACCATGTGCATGTATGTGGGTTTTTATTTTGCTATCGATGTTATGTAAAACAAGAAATATAACTAATTGCATTTTCAAATTGAAAGCTAGCCTTATATGCATTTTTCAAAAGCAAAAGACTAGAATGAAATACTTTTTGTAAACAAAGAATCTAATCCTAGATGCCTTTAGGAAAAGAAATTAGTTCTATGTTTTTTCAAAGCCTAGAAACATGCAATACAAAGGTGTGAAGAAAGGGGTTTATGTAACCCTAAATGTGCATGAGAACATGTAGTAATTGCAATGGAAATGCATACAAGTATAGACACACAATCATAAGAACTTTATACATGCAAATTAGAAATAGAGAAAGTAAAATTTACTTGAGACTTTGAAATTTGAAGTTTCTAGAATTTTGATAGGTTTTATAATTATATCAATGCTTAAACTAAATGGAAATGTGAAGAGAGGGAAATTTGTTACTAGCCATTGTGTATTAACTAGTAAACATTTTACCTATACCAAAAAATTATCAAATAGAGCAAATACAGAAGAATACTTGGTCTCTGATGCTGTGAGTGGTTTGATTAGGTCTTGTATTTCTCACCCCTACAATTTTAGGGGTTATTGTTAGGTTGAATTCGCCACCTGGGGGGAAAATTGAGATCTGGTTCATGGGGTGGGTGGCAAATTGGGTTTAGAGACCCCAAATCTCTATTCTAAAGGCCTGAGGTGGTTCTCAAGGATTTGTAGATATCTGTGATAGTTAGATTTAGTACCAAGAAAACACAAAAACAAAAGATAATATCATATTTTCAAGAAAATGTTAGCCTGACACTATCCGTTGTGGGAGTCCCATCGAGCGTGCTAGAATGAAATGGCCAAAAGATAGCATTTGATCTAACAACAAGGGGAAAATGTATTTTTATTCATGTAAAGAGTGCATAGGTTACAATGGGGGAAAATTTCCCTTTATCCTTTCTTTCCATAAATGATACAATAGGCCTGATGTCGTCCTTTTGTGTTCCTTAGTGTAGATGGGCTTGCATACCACCATGGGGTTGTAGTTTGTAGTTGTTTTCCCTCCTTGGTTTTAAGCCAAACCTACAAAAAGAGGTTAGTTCATTAGGGGGATTGCCTTAGTCAGACCCCATATTTAGAAAGACAAATATATGATAAAAACATGTTAAAATATGAAATGAAAGATGCAGGAGCCCATAAAATGATAAAATAAAGCTTACCTCCCAAATTTGAGCTGATTTAGGACCTACAAAATCAATTCACCACCCGGGGGGTGAACTGGTGCTAGATTTTCGAGACGGGGGGTGAATTGATTTTGCAGGTCCCAAATTAGCTCTGCCTCTGAGTAACCTTTTGCTAAAATCCTTTGGTGGGAAGATTCCTTTGCTATTGTATTGTTGTTTTTCAGGTTCAGATCCACTGTATTATGCTTATGTACGTATTTTGGCAGAGTTTTTGTACTTTGGACATAAGATGGAGAGAGAGATAAATGAGGGTTTGGGCCCACTATATATAGAAAATGGCAAGGTTTAGGAGGAAGAGTTAAGAAAACTAACCCTAGGCTGAAGTCTAACTAGAGTCAGGTTAGGGTTTGTGAGGTGGAAGCCTCATATTCCTCATAGAAAATATCCTATCCTCACACATGTGTGAGGAAGGATTAAGTCTAATCAGGATTAGGAGGTCCTAAGTCAAATTAGGGCTTGATTAGGGTTCTTAGGAAAATATCCTAGCTAACCCTAATTACACACGTGGGAGGGTGCAATTAGTGTTAATTAGGGATTAAGAGTTTAATTAATCAATTTTTCCCTAAAAAGTTGACTTAAGTGAAGTCAACATTAAATTAGATTTTAGGAATTGACTTGATAATTGCTTTTGCCAATTAATAGCCCATGGGGGCCTCAATTGAGTGCAAATAGGCTTTGTATCACCTTGGGAAGCTGATGGAAGATATATCGATGCATGGGAAATGTTTGTGATGTGATTTTGCTAACTTATTAGGGTTTTGGACCTAAGAACTAGCAAAGTGGTATGTGGAAGTCTACATAATGCTACGATAATCTATGGTGATCTACACATGACTACACATGACTACGATGGTCTATGCATGACTATACATGACTACAAAAATCTATGCATGTCTAGGAGGATCTACAATATTCTACATTGGTCTATGATAGCCTAGGGGTATCTAGGATGACCTATGTGAACCTACAAGGATTGGAAAGGATCTACAAGTACATAGATATAGCAATGTGCAACTTTTAGGTGTCTACACCCTAATATTTACCAAAGGGATTATAAAATACTATTCACTTTGGTGAATAAGAGATCATCACGAGTTATCAAGAACTTGAAAATTAGCACACCATTTTGCATGAGAGAAAAACCCTAGCCACCATCTACATCAAGCGCTACACTCATCATTCAATCACCACCACTTATAGGAACCTGATCTAGATGATATGGAGCATCCATCACAGCCCATAGATGCCTCTAGGCATATACTAGATACTACAAGGCATACATCATAGTTTGTATATGGTTTTGGGTATCCATAAGATATAGGACTGTGTCCAACAAGCCCTCGAATGCTTTTTGGCATCTATGCAACAACACCTCAAACCCTCGAGAGAACAGATCAAGGTCAGGTATTGGCAAGGCATTCTGATTGATTTGATTACTATTTTTTGTATGCTATTATATATTTTGCAAGTATTATTTATTAGGGTTTATAGATCTACATTGTTATTAAAGAGGACCTCACACAGTGGATGACCCTCATATGCTATTGACTCTTTTTATGTTGTTTGCTTGATTGCAGGTGTAGGTTACAGATCATTGGATAGTTGTTGAAGCTAGAGTGGTTTGACAAAGGATACACAAGCCCACTCAAAAATTTATTTGTAGTAGTGAAGAAAGTTTACACCCACTTTCAATTGGATCTACCAAAGGAGATTCACTCCTTTGATGTTTATTATATTTTGATGAAGTGAACATACAACTTCTTTTGTAATAAGACCCCTTACAATTCAAGGCAGATCATTATTGTAAAAGGAGTTGAATACAAAAAGCATTTTTATTTATGGCAATCACTTGTGTTAATATTTTATTATTTAGGTGTGTTTTTACTGCTTAAAAAATGATGATCATGGTGGGACCCCCAAAGGGTTCTTTGTTTTTATTAATATGTATTTTTTGTCGTAGACTTTTGAAGCTCGATTCCACAAAAGTTGTAAATTCAAATTTAGGGTTTTTGGAGTCTTTTAAGGTTTATTTTGTACTTACACAAATATAGAATTGTATTTGAGGGCCAAATCAGACACTTCACTATGTTTGGAAGATGCCACGCTACATCTAGGAATCGTATTAGACATGGCACCATGTTTGAGAAGCTAGGGGAAGAGAAAAAAAGGCTTTCAGGTAAGTTATTTTTAAAATCCTAGCCATATTTTTGCTTTTTAAAAATAAAAAGAAGAAAAAAGAAATATCTATCTTTCTATGTTTAAAAAGGCAATAAATTAAGCATTCTATATGTATTTTAGGCATTTTTGTAAAAATCAAAATTATTTTAGGGCATTGCATTATCTGTTAAGATTACAAAAGTCATATAAATTGCATTTAGGGATAGATTTGCATTTTAAAACACATTTTAGATTGCATTAGGGTTCCAAATCTACCATATTATATTTTAGGACCTATGTGTCTAAAATATTCTAGGGTTTATTTGGAACTTGTTTAATGCATTTGGCTTAGGTTTTCCTCTATTCTGTTTCCTATTTTGTGTGCCTTTATATGTTTCTGGTTACACTTATAGGCAAAAAATATGATTGCATGGTAGTTGTATTGGAGGATAATTTTTACACTTTATTGTTCAAAAACCCTAGAAAATAAAAACTTTAAAAGGAACATCACACACTTGTATGTATCACCATTTCGTACCTCTATAGGACAAGTGCATGGAAAACCTCTTTTTAATGAGTTGGATTTCATCACCAACCATCAAAGAGCCTTTAGTGTAGCCCTAGCTAGTGCACATGGTTTCTTGGACTTCATCACTGAGAAATTGATTACTCTTGGGAATAGCTCAAGGTAATATTTTAGGTTATATGCCCTTTTACCACGAGGCTCAATAATAAGTGGAATGTAGCTATTGTTATTATTATAGCATGCCCAAGTGTGAAGGGAAAGTCACATTTTGATCAGTGCTAGGAATCGGACAGTGTGGCCTCCTTTTGGGGAGGTAACTTTAATTCCATAGATTACACCCTACACCAATCCTCCACCTTGGAAGCCATTTTCAATCATTCATAATTTATTATTCATTATAAGGGTGGGTTCAAACACACCTTCTTAGTTGCATTCCATCATCCACCTTGCATAGTTTTTCTAGGCTTAGATTTATACATCAAAACACATAAAACAAAATTAAAAAAAAAATCAAAATCAATTTTTTTTTTTGCAAAGATATAGAAAATGCTTATTTGCTTGAGTGATTTGTGTGTTGTTCATTTTCATTGCCACTACATTTTTCACACACACACCATTTCATTTGTCATACCAACTTACCTCTAGCTTATGGTATTAACTTGTAATCAAGTTAGATCTATGATTTAGATACCTATCTACCAACCACCATAATCCATAGAGAATTCCATTCCTACCCTAGCTACTCATGTGGCTAATGCAACCAGTGTGTTGCAGATAATGCATTTTGACCTATCCATTGTACCCTTATATAGATATGATGTAGAGGATAATATACACCTCCATCCCAAAAATTGAACCATCCACACCTTCCATCCACTACATCACCTATATAGATTTTTATTTTGTCAAAGCCTATTTGAGCTCAACCAATCTAGTTTTAAAACCTCTTACCATTCCACCCTAATCTATTTATACTTTTCAGTAGGAATTCTACCCTAAAAAATTTAACCAAGTTATCACCAACCCTCTCTTTGAGGCCACATTTGCACCTCCACATCAAAATCTTCCATCAATATTTAGCCAATTTACTTCTCTCCCATCTAACTATACCACCATTCATTTTAACCCACTCTACGAAGCACAAGCTAACATTTCTTCTAAGATACCATCAACTATTTAATTCATATTATCTAGGTTTGTTGATACAACCTAGCATGACATTCCTTATTTAGTTACGATTCCCTTTACAACTTACCCTCCACCAACTTCAACCCATGTCACTAATGCTCACAACATACCAACATTTGCCTCCCATACAACAATTTAATCAGCACCTGTAACTGCTATACAACAAGCATAGAAATATTTAAACCAATTACTTGTTGGTAATACCAATCAAAACACCCATCCTTTCTCGCAACAATAGTTGTAGGTGGTAAATTTCAACCTTCAACCCACTCCCACCCAAAACACCTTTCTCACTCTTGATCAATCTTGGGTATCATGACCACCTACGATAACTATACCTACCCTTCTATTTAGCCATATCAATGCCATCACAACTACCCAAAACACCTAAATTTCCAAAACTCCATATCATCAACTTCCACCTTATCAACATAAATCATTCCATAATCATTTCCCACAAAACATCCAACACCATCACATAACCACTACCATCAACCCATTAGTCAACTAGAATTTAATTTCATCTCAACAATTCACCACACAACACACACCATCCACCTACACTCATCATGCAAACTAAGGCTTCCAAACACAAGTGGAAGATAATATTTGCAAAAACAAATTGATAGCTAGATTTTGTACACATCTGGTATGATGTATCAGAAATCCACCTTAAAATAGTTGGTCAATCACCTAATTCATCTTTTAGTACCATTGCCATCATACCCTACTAATTTTACACTAACAAATTTTGACAAATTTAAAGGGTCTAAGGACCCTATATAACATATAAGTGAATTTATCCATGCATGTTTTAGGACTCAATAGAATGATGCCTTAATGCTCCAAATATTTTATCAAACATTTGGGGGGATGCCTTACAATGGTATAAGAATTTACCACACCATAGCATATATATATTAAAATAACTATAAGACCAATTCTTAGAGAGGTTCTCCCTAAATATTAGAAACAAAACCACATTAACCAACTTGTATAATATATGGTAATTTTAAGAGTTGGTTTATGACTTTGGAAACCATTGGAGGGTAGTAGTTACCAAATTATTATTTTCCCTCCCCATGGAAGAAATAACATGGATGTTCACAAGGATTTGTTTAAAACCTATCTCCTTGTTACTACAATTACACTAATATAGAACATTCAATGAAGCTCTTGCCCAAGCCTAAGTCATTAAGGAAATCAATATTCAAGAGGGTAAGATCAAGCCTAAGAAAAAGAATGGTAGAACAAGGGCCAAAATAATAGAAATTATAATGGCTAAACTAAACATGGTCAAGTTAACCTAGTGGTCTTGAGTCAACCAATGATGTAGACTCAACAATCTCAAGTCCATATTCAAAAATCACCATTGTAACAACAATCGCGATAAATAAAATATCAAGTGGTTCTACCCCCATAACATTTGCAAAAACTAGTTTCAATTATAGATAATAATCAACGTTGATAGTTCATTCAACAACCTCACAAATACATGCCATTGCTTGAATTATATTCATCTATATTTTGAAGGTTGTATGATATATACACAATTACCTTACACGAATTCAAACTAGAAGATCCAACTAAACCACATGGCAAGGGCTATAAGGAGCATTTGTTTTATCCCTTTCATTGATATAAGGGCCACTATATTAGTAATTGCTTTATATTTAAAGATATCATGCAAGATTTGTTACATCTAGGGGCCATTAAGATGGATAACTCTTTGGCACAACAACACAAAAATATTAGTATTTACCATACAACACTTCCTCATCATGAGGAGACACAATAGGCAATGGGGGAATCAACTGCTATAACTCATAATCAAATAAACCATGTAAAATAATACCAAGGTTTTATGGGTGCTATTAATGTAGTAACCTGAGGTCATAGAAGCATGAATCATCAAAAAAAACTAAATGAACAACCCCAAGAAATAAAATTTCCTATGGCACCACCAATAAGTGTGTATCCACAACCAAATCCCATTAATCCAGCTCAACCCATTCATCTTCCAAGTCATCCATCTCAATCCATTCATCTTCCAAGTCATCCATCAAGACCAATCATTACACTAAGCAGTTGACTGACAACTATTCTAAAAATAGCTTCAGCTAAACTATCAATTTATGAGCTTATACAAAAATCTCCTCCACATCATGAGGTATTGATGGATAACTTGAAATCTATTAAAATTTAGACTCAAGACTCTAATGCCTTCAATAATTTTATGGGGTGTATCCAAACATGCATGGAGTCTTCGATTGTATTCTATTATTTTGAAATCAAGTTAATATCATCATAATCATCATATCCTCCACTACATATTATGGCTCAAGTTGATCAGAAGCCTTTCAAATGTGTACTATTAGATATTTTCTCATCAATTAACATCATCATCACTTCAGCACTCCACCATCTCAATCTTCCATCTTCCCACATCACCAAATCCACCTTTACATTGTGGGTATTTAATGTTGCTTTATGTTCTCCATTTGGTACTATTGTATTACCCGTACAAGTGGGGGTCAAGACATTACATACAATATTTTATATCCAAGAGGGGGCCATGGCCTATAACATACTCCTTGGGCACCCCTAGATTAGGGATATGAAATATATTTCCTCAACATTACATAAATATTTGAAGTATGTGCATGAGAGATAAACACGCTATATACCCATAGATATTGAACCATTCAAATATTACAAATTCATTTACAACCTCTATGAGCCTTCACTTCCATCCAATAATTTGTCCTTAATTCCATCAACCACACCATCCACCCCATGTCACAATATCTCATACAAAGCACCCATTATAGAAGAACTTCCTATCATCGATCCAAATCAAGCCTCCACTTCAATATCTCATTACATTATTTCCAACTGTCAACCTTCATCACAATCAATACTGTGTACATGTGGTCAGATCCAATCATCACCTCAAACATCCACACAAGGAAAACATACCTCCACATCATCTACATAACTCATTATCATTCATCCATCATTATCCACACAACCAACTTCAGAATCACCTATCGTCACCTCATCCAAGCCAGAATCTCCAGTCATTAATCAAATTTCTCAGCCAACCCCCCCTTCGCCTCAACCAACCAACATCTCACAAGTTGATCTTATAGATCACGAGATGCTATTCCAACATATATATTTTTCCTCATTTGAGCCACAAATAAGCCTTGAGCCCCACAATTCTAAATCCAATCCATCTACATCATCACCCACATAAGTTACAGTTCACCTCTCTAGTCCTAGCATTGGCAAGTATGTGGTTCAAGATGTTGCAATCAAACCAATCAACATTGAAACTATTAGGAACTACGGTTACCTATGTGACCCACCTCTATCTATAGGAGGGGTTTAAAACATGGGTACCAAATAGAGTTAGTTTTGTATATGTGGGGGTCGTGTTGTGGAAAATTTTGATATTCTTAAAATATTGGTTGTCACACTACCAAAACTTCCTAATCACAATAATATGTGAGCTCTGATAAACTCACCTCTTTAACCTGAAATACTAAATCCTTAAGAATGAGGTTGGGTCTGGACACCCCACAATGAGCCTAATTGACAATGAATTTCAGTCTTTCTAAGATCTACCAGATTTAATGAATTATAATGGATTTTTATGATGACCAAGCAAACATAGCATTTATAGCTTTAGTTTCAAGAATGTAGACCGGTGCCTTGTCTATTGGGTGACTATAGAAAAACTTAACCAATTTTATGAAACAATGAGAAAAATAAGGAAAGAACTGATATACCCACATTCATTCAAATAATGTAATCAACATAGGTATTAAATTAGTGAAAGAAACATTGTCTTTAGATTCAAATTATGTAATATATAGATAAGTGACATACACACATTGCACAAAAATATGCCAAAGAGCAAAAGTTAGAATTTGTATTATGTTCAATGTTTGATGATTACAATGATGGATCCTGGCAGTGTGGTTAGGTCTCCCAAAGAATACAACACAATATTCACCCTGTTCGAATGTCATAATAGGGGAATGCAATCTATTATCCTAATTTTAGTGACATATAGACTCTGGCTCCTCAAGCAACTCCTAGGAAATGATCTCAGGTGAGCTACTCAGCTCTCGGTAGTACCTATACAATGTGAGAAGAATGGGGAGATGGAGAAAAAAGATAACATAGGGAAAATACAGTCAACCTAGACCAAACACTCAAAATATCTCTTATAGAATTTTGCTATTCTAATGCTTGATACTAAATTTTGGTTTGAAAGGCCTCTTTTATAGTTTAGATTCTGCAAATTTTGTTTTGAATACTTGGTGCATATGCAGCCACTTGGCATCCTCTCTACCACTAATTTTTGTGAATGTATTACAACAAGAACTAGGCTATCATAGGCTGTATTCAACTGAGATAATCATCTCTGTGCAAATTTGGGGTAGTTTAATCGTCATCTCTCAATTGGTCTAAAATCGGGTCTATGTTCAATGAATGTAATTTTTTTAGATTGTTCGACTTCTAATGTTTTCCATGTCCTAGTTCGGTCAGTGGTAAATCCTCATCATCCTTTGGATTTTTTTATTCTACATCCAATCCCTACAATTTCTCTAGCTCTAATGGCTTCCAGTTGTATGAATCAAGGATTATAGAATGTTATAGATTGTTAACATTTCATCTTCAACTCAGTCACTTGATCTTCATGGGATGATATAAACCATTGATGCTTATTTCACTCTTCACCTAGGTCTATCACTAATGAATCATCGATGGGTAGTCTTAATGAGTGACATAAATATGTATGGATACATCATCAATGATTTTTTGAGGCTATCACTGATGAATCAGTGACAATACTTTTGTGAGGACGATAGCTAGACTTGCTTGCTGATGGATATATGCTATTGTTTATGGATGAGCAAAGGTAACTTCCTATTGATGATGATGATTATAATACTTGAGGCAGAATTAGGTTGAAATTTTATTAATCATCTTGTATCAAGAATGAGAATACCTATGATCACAACCCTTTATATACCTTCAAAAAACTCTATCTTTGATGAAAATTCGTTGTCGTTGATGCATCAACAATAGGCTTTCTGCAAGAGCGTTGAAGAGACTATACCCAAAATAAACTATTAAAAATTGCTAATGATAAAGAGTCTCATTGATCATATCAATGACAAAGCTTTAGATTGATGATAGAATTTCTTACCCTCGACATTGTTGCTTATAGCTTGGGCAATCGAAAACTGAACAACAGACTATATGACCTGAGGCTAGTCTTTGTTGATGAAAAATATTGGATCTCTAACTAATTAGAAACTTCTCCATGAAGCTTTGGGTAGCTGAATCATCACATTTCATCTGATATTTCATGCATCGTTTGGTCAGGTTTTAGTATAGGTTCAATGAATATGATTTTTCTTGATAGTTTGGCTTCCTTTCTTGACTGTTCGACTTCCCTATTCGCCCCCTGATCACCTATAGAAATAGAAGGAAAAATCCAATTTAATACTTTTATGATGAAAGAAATTAAAAATTTGGTATTATAACTATTAATATTGATGTTTTTAGATTTATTGAATGTCTGCCTAAGGTTTAACATTAGCCTTTTATTTTAATTTTTAATTTTTATTATTTTCTAATGTTTTGGATTTTAATTTTAATTATTAAATTTTAGGGCTTCTAATATTAAATTTGGATGATTAAAAGGCTTCATCATTTAATATAAAATTATGCTAAAATCAAATATATAGTTTAGAATTCAGAAAAAATCCCTTTTAAAATCTATTGGCAATGCATAATCCTTATCGCTCATGTAAAGCCCTTGTCGTTGATTGGAAGCACGATGGATTTGTTTGATCGATGATAAAATTTGAGCCATTAAATTTATGTCGCTCATGGGAAGCCCTTGTCATTGATTGGAAGAGTGATAGCTTTGTTCGATCGGTGATGGATTCTCATTAGTATTAAAATCATGCCAAAATTATTAGTAAAGATACCCTTGTTGGCGATGAAAATCACTGTTGGAGATACAATATGCAATGGCTCCCTTCCATTAGCGATAAAATATTATTGGATGTTAGTAATGCAAGAATTTTGGCATTGATACATTAGCGATGGAATTTTATTGGCCAGATTATTTATTAAATCATTCGGATTAATTAAATCATTCATAAAGTCTTATTAACACACTCAACATTAGGGTTAATTAATCATTATATGCTCATATCCGTGTAATATATATGTTTTTTTTTTTAATTTTTAATGCCTCAAGTAGCTTGTTATAAACCCTATAATTGATGGAAATCTTCTTTGCTCATTCAATCGACAATAACATTGTTCTATCGGTGAGATAATTCAAGCCATTAAATTTGTGTCACTCAGGCAAACACTTTATTGGCAATGGAAAGAGCGATAGTTTTGTTTAATCAACAATAGCATTTTTTTTATCATTAAATCATTTTCTAAGGATTTATTTAAAGTGCTCAACATTAGGGTTAATTAATTATTGCATCTGCTCATAAAAACCCTTGTCGTTGATGTGATACCATTATCGCTGATTGCATTACTAATGGTCTTTCCCGAAGAGCGATGGAGGTTGCCAAAAATATACTATCGATGATTAGATTGCATTATCACTGATTGCATTGCCAATGGGATTTCTTTAAGAGTGATGAAGGCTGCAAAAAATACACTATCGCTGATCAGATTGCATTATCGCTGATTGCATCGATGACGAGGCTTTTGCAAGAGCGATTATTAATTTTTCTTCAAGCCAAGACTTTATGTGATCGCCGATTGAAATATTCTTCACTGATGTAAGAGCAATGGATTTGGTTTATCAAAAAAATTTGAATGAAGTCATTCATTCATTTCACTGATGGAAGATCCTTTTTGCTGATGTAAAAGCGATGGCTTCTATTTACCGATGATAATCTTTCTCGAGGTCTAAGTCTACAAAATTTGGCACCAAATTAAAAAAGAATAATTTTACATAGAAAAATAGGAATTCAAAGATAATTGTAATTTCTATACTCATCTAAGGACTTATTTTAGGCCTAGTTAATGGAGATCAATTTGCCCTGGAGCTTTGAGTTGCCCGAAGTGCCAAAAATAAGGTAAACTTCAAAGTTCTTAGAATATTATGAAAATTTCCAAGCCTCTACATGGGCCAAATGGGTACTCAAATACATTGAGATCATAAAAAATTTCATCATGGTTCATGATATAACTCATTTTAAAGTTCACATGATGCTACTATAAATTACTATTTCTAGAAATATCTAATAGTTAAAATTTTGAAAATTCAGTGCCACTATGAAGATGAGATCAAGATATTTTTTCCATTTTTTGAATCAGCTCAAATGGATTCTTCTAGCTTGAGTTATGGCCATATCAATTTCACATCAAAATGTAGGGCAAAAGTGACGAGATTGGAATACCCTAAAATGAATTTTAATTATTTAGACCTTTAATAAAACCTTAGGACTTGAATTTTCTGAATTAATATAGCCAAAATAATGTAGATTATATGCCAATATTCAAAGATATTGAATTTAAATATCAGAAATCAGAAATCTTCAAATAGTCTTGATGTAAGCTAGAAATTCAGATTAAACCCAAAGCTTTAATTCTCTGGAATCATCAAAAATTGAGCCTTGCACCCTAAGTTCACCTAGACATTAATTGTAGTAAATTTTTGAAAAATTGGGGTGAAAAATAAGTTGCAACTATGGGGTAAAACACAAGCTCTTACTGGGATAGGTAGTATGAATGGCACATGAATGCTTTTAAGAACTCCAGAATCTTTGATTGATAATCAAGAGACCACAAAAAATTAGACTAAAATCTAAAAAGAAAACAAAGGCAACAAAGGAAAAATACTAAAGGATTGACCTTGGTTCTAATCAGTAAAATTTGATGACCTAGTTTAAAAATAGATGAACTTTGACTTATAGAGGAACATATATTTTGACAATGTCTTAAGATAGAGTTAAGGTAGATTTACTTAGAAGTTGCTCTGTCATCATGCCTAGGCTTATGTGTGTTTTGTGCATTCATTATTATTCCTTGATCAGTCAAAATTTTATCATATTGGCAAGATTTGATCCTATTAAGTATTTCATTCTTTATGATATTCCATTTTGCATTGCTCCACTACCAGCCATGCATCTATAGCCCTAGTGGAGATGACCTCTATTTCCCCTGGACCTTGCTCTACTACTAGCTAGGTATCTATAGCCTTGGTAGAGGTTATCCAGATACCTCAAGAACATAGTTACTTTACAGTATTTATGTTTTCTTTTATTTGAGAGAATGATCTTCACCTTTGCATTGCTCCACTACAAGCTAGGCGTCTATAGCCCTGGTGGAGATGACCTCAATTTCCTTTGGACCTGCTTTATTACTAGCTAGGTATTTATAGCCCCGGTAGAGGTTATCCAAATAGAATCATGATGAATTACAAAGCACATACTAGGTTAGAAATTTGTAAGGCTAAAAAGAAGAGTGTATATGTTTTTGGCTCAAAGCATCCTGTCAATGATGACTTCGTTCTTCATGACCCTAAAATAACCTTAAAATTTTTGGAATATGTGAAGCTTTAGCATGACGTATAGTACCTTCCATTCAGTCTGTTGTAGCTCTAGAATGGGATATTTACCTAAAACCTGACCCATAATATCTCCATGTCATCTATCCTTACTCTAGGTCTTCCTTCTTTGACTGATTAGAACACATCTATTAAAACTATGGTGCAAAACAATAATATTTTAAAGAGATAAAAACATATCCATGATTGGAAACAAATTTTGATGAGGCAAAAATAAAGTATCATGAAAAGTAAGAGGAGGTCGATGTTCCTATTTTGAAAAAAAAAACTTTATAACCTCAAGGTGTAGAGTGAGTTCAAATTTCTTTCATTTTTTTCTAAATGGCCCAAGATACACTCTCAATTCTTTATGATTCCAGAGAAGAACAAACCATAGTTGAACTTTATGCATCCTTTTTACCCTTGCTCTTATCATGATATCTTTTTTGTTAGACTGGCCAATTCTTGTGGGGTTCCTGATGATGGGTTGGGCATTGGGATTTTACTTTGAAATAAGGTAACTGATGAGGTATTACCTAAGATTGGGCCTTTGTCAATGAATATGATGGAGAAGTTAACAAAATAACCAACATAATTTTATAGTCTCTTGAGTACTATGAATTTGTCAATTTTATCTAATTTGACCTATTTTAATCTGACTGATTTCACACTTAAAATAGAAACATGGAGATAGTTATTTGCATAAAGAAATACTCAACAGATCAACTATGATGTTATATGAAGTTCTATTATCAATAAGGTGATTACATATAGAGAATTCATTCATTGAATCTAGCATATACCTTTGGAAAACATAGGACTTTGTTTTTGATTGATCAATAAGCTTAAAATATCCAAAAAAATTGTCTTCCTTTTGTGTTGTGATGCTTTGACCAGTACCTTTTTTAGACTTAAATATACTTTTAGGCTTGTGATTAGTCAGTTCTGTCTTAGGGTCTTCCTCTACATTGGGCTTCACAAGGATAACTTCATCTTTGTATAAATCATCCTTGGTTATTGGGCTTTCATTTACTTTTCCATATTCAACCTGTACAATTTTCTTGGACAATGCTTATTCCTGTGAATGTTGTTCTGACATTTCTAATATATCAAAATCATAGATTTGAAGGATTTTTGGAGCTTTTGCTTTTATAGATTGATCTTGTTTGATTTTATCAAAATTGTCAGTAGGAGCTTGAAGATGATATTCTTCTCTAGGAAATAAAGTTCTTTGCTTATAACTGATAAGGCATACATTGATATCTTCTTCAACCCATGCCTTATGATCGATCCATTCTGTTTGATGTTTCTATTCCACATTAGAATTAAAAATACCCCCATCTTCCAACTTATAATTATTAATTATTTCCCTTTTATCAATTTCTTCTTCTTCAGTCTGCACTATTTTGTTGGATAGTGTGTTTGCATCTGAGTGTTGTATTTCTTGTATATTAAAATCATTGGTCAGGAGGCTTTTTGAAACTTCTACTATTATAGACTGATCTTGTTTGATTTCATCAAATCTATTATCAGGAGCTTGATGATGATTTTATTCCTTGAGAAATAAATTTCTTTGTTCATGACTGGAAAAATAAACATTGATATCTTCTTTAGAATTAATTATATTTTTAGACTTGTGATCAATCAATTCAGTTTTTTTGGTCTTGTTCTGCACCAAATTCTTCAATAATAACCTTATATTTTGATTCATTGTTCTTAATTATTGATCTTTTATCAACTTTTTCTTCCTCAGCCTACACTGTTTTATTGTACTGTGCCCCTTATTCTGAATGTTGTTCTCTCATATCATCCATATTAGGAATATTCACCTCATCTATTGTACTCTCAAAGTCCATGGCATGGATTTCTTGAAAAATATCCATTATTGTTATAAGTGGTTCCCATTTGACTTCATAAAGTATGAAATTAGTTGTTTCAGGATGATATTGCTCTCTTTTGGATATTAAAGTTCTCTATTCTTGATAGACCTCAATATATCCTTTAGATTTAGGGTGTTTATCCTTGCAATTTTAATTGGTCCTGACTTCTTTACTAGGTCTTTCCTTAAGGTTCATGTTGGGATGTGAAGCTAAATAGATGGCACAACTAGAAGGATTATGAGGTGAATTACAGGTAAGACAATAGAAAAGGAATTTACTACCGATCATATTCCTTTCTATGTGAACAACCTTATTCATGCACTCATCAATAGTGTTCATTTGCTCTTTCCTTAGTTCATAAATAAATTATGTAGAGAAAGCATTATTATAGGAGCAAATGGACTACTGATCATTAAGAGCTAACTTATCAAAAATTTTATTTTTAACCTTGATGAATATTTTGTTGAATTCATTAACCGATTCATTTTTCTCTTTTTTTATTGTAGCCAATTCAGTTATGAGTGAACATATATTTCTCTCCTTACCATACCTTTCTAAAAATACTTCTTCCATTTTCTGGAAATCCAATATGCAATGTGGGGGAAGACTATTGAACCAATCTAAAGCATATTTCTCTAGGGTCTACCAAAATATCCTAAGAGCCACATCTTCTTATTTGACTTCCAATATATCTAGGGCATACAAGAAGCTTTAGATATGTTCCTATCCAATGACAACTTTATTACCTAAAAATTTAGGCAAGTATTTAAGGGATTTAATGGTTAACAGATGAATGTGAAGAGTCAGATGAAAAGGCTTGTACCTATTGGCTATCCAAATATGAAGGTATTAATTATTCTGGTCATTCATCATGATCACAGGGATGATGATGAAGATACACTTATGATCAATTGAAATATTCTTGTTAGAACAAATTAAGATGCTAGAACCAGTATCTAAAGGAACATCACTTGTTAACAAAATATTATCATTATGATACGATTCAATTATGTAAAGTGGGTCTTTTAGTTTTAGATAAATACCTATGGCTTATTCAATTCTTGAAAGACTAGCTTACCACTCCCTCTCGTATGTGCCAGGTTAGATTATTCTCTCTTCTATATTTTGGTTTCATTTAGAGTCACTAGCACTTTGATGTAACAAAATATCACTCACATCAAGATCGCTCAACTTTTGAATTCTCCCAGTATCTTAGATACACAAAGGTATACAGTGCCAAAAACATTTGGCATTGGTGGATAAAAAACTTTTGTCATGAGAAGACAAACTACAAGAACATATAAACATCAAACAGTTGGTGCTAGAAACTATTGTGGAAAATTTTGATATTCTTAAAAAATTGGCTGTCACGCTACCAAAACTTCCTAATCACAACAATATGTGAGCTTTGGTAAACTCACCTATTTAACCTAAAATACTAAATCCTTAAGAATGTAGTTTGGGTCTGGACACCCCACAAAGATCCTAATTGATAATGAATTTTAGTCTTGCTAAGTTCTACCAAATCTAATGAATTATAATGGATTTGTATGATGACCAAGAAAACATAGCATTTATAGTTTCAATTTAAATAATGTATATTAGTGCCTTGTTTATTGGGTGACTATAGCAAAAATTAACCAATTTTATGAAATAGTGAGAAAAATAAAGAAAGAACTAAAATACCCACATTCATTTGAATAATGTAATCAACATAGGTATTAAATCAGTGAAAGAAATATTATCTGTAGATTTAAATAATACAATATATAGACAAGTGACACATACACATTGCCCCAAAATATGCCAAAGAGTAGAAGTCATAATTTGTATTATGTTCAACATTTGATGATTACAATGATAGAGTTTGACAGTGTGCCTAGGTATCCAAAAGAACACAACACAATATTCACCCCGTTTGAATGTCGTAATAGTGGAACACAATCTACTGTCCTAATTTTAGTTACATATAGCCCCTGACTCCTCAAGCAACTCCTAAGAAATGATCTTAGGCAAACTACTCAACTCTTAGTAGTACCTGTAGAAAGGTGAGAAGAATGGGGAGATGGAGAACAAATATAACATAGGGAAAATATAGTCAACCCAAACCAAACACTCGAAATGTCTCTTGCAAAATTTTGCTATTCTGATACCTGATACCAAATTTTGCCTTGAAAGACCTTTTTATAGTCTGGATGTTGCAAATTTTGTTTTGAATACTTGGTGCATATGCAGCCACTTTGCATCCTCTCTACCACTAATTTTTGTGAATGTATTACAACAAAAATTGGGCTATCACA
The DNA here is from genome assembly GCA_028583015.1 of Wollemia nobilis. Lineage (NCBI taxonomy): Eukaryota > Viridiplantae > Streptophyta > Pinopsida > Araucariales > Araucariaceae > Wollemia > Wollemia nobilis. The sequence continues at coordinate 14,278,151 of JAQPPZ010002587.1, read as the reverse complement.
GACTATCTTCAACTGAGATAATCATCTCTATGTAGCTTTGGGGTAGCTGAATTGTCATCTTTCAATTGGTCTGAAATCAGGTCTAATTTCAATGAATGTTGTTTTTTTTAGATTGTTCAAATTCTAGTGTTTTCCATGTCCTAGTTTGGTAAATGGTAAATCCTCAACATCCTTTGTTTTTTTCTATTATACATACAATCCTTGTAATTTCTCTGGCTCTAATGGCTTCTAGCTATATGAATCAAGGATTCTAGAATATTATAGATTGCTAAAATTTCATCTTTGACTTAGTTGCTTGATTTTCATGGGATGATCTGAACCGTTGATGCTTCTTTCACTCTTTGCTTGGGTCTGTCGCTGATGAATCACTGATGTGTAGTCTTAATGAGCGATGGGAATATGCATGGATACATAATCACTAATTGTCTAAGGCTATCATTGATGAATCAGTAACAATACTTTTGTGAGGATGATAACTAGACTTGCTCGTTGATGCATATATGTTGTTGTTGATCAATGAGTGAAGGCAACTTTCTATCAGTGATGATGATTATAAGACTTGAGGTAGAATCAGGCTAATATTTTATTAAGCATATTGTGTCAAGAAGGGGAATACCTATGACCATGATGACTCAACCATTTGGATGCCTTTGAAAAACTCTATTGTTGATAAAAATTTATTGTTGTTGATGCATCAACGATAGGATTTCTATAAGAGCGCTAAAGAGACTATACCTAGAGTGAACTATTAGCGGTTATTGATGAGAAAAATGCTCATTGATCGAATTGATGACAAGGATTTAGATCAAGGATAAAATTTCTTAGCCTCGTTATTATCGCTTGTAGGTTGGGCAACCAAAAACTAAACAATAAACTATATGATCTCAGGCTAGTCTTCATTGATGAAAATACTGGATCTCTAACTAATTAGAAACTTTGCCATGAAGCTTTGGGTCGTTGAATCATCACATTTCATTTGATCTGTCATGCACCGATTGGTTAGGTTTCAATCCAAGTTCAATGAATATAAATTTTCTTGATAGTTCAACTTCCTTTCTTGACTATTCGATTTCCTTGTTAGCCCCTTGTTTCGATCACCCATAGAAACAGAAGAAAAATTCCAATTTAAGACTTTGGCAATGAAATAAATTCAAAATTTGGTATTATAACTATTAATATTGATTTTTTTAGATTTATTGAATGTCTTCCTAAGGTTTAACATTAGCCTTTTATTTTAATTTTTATTATTTTCTAATGTTTTGGCTTTTAATTTTAATTATTAAATTTTAGGGCTTCTAATATTAAATCTAGATGATTAAAAGACTTCATCATTTAATATAAAATCATGCTAAAATCATTTCTATAGTTCAGACTTCAAAAAAATCCCTTTTAAAATCTATCGGCAATGCATAATCCTTATCGCTCATGTAAAGCCCTTATCATTGATTAGAAGTGCAACCACTTTGTTTGATTGGTGAGGAAATTTGAGCCATTAAATTTGTGTCACTCATGGGAAGCCCTTATCGTTGATTGGAAGAGCAATAGCTTTGTTCGATCAATGACCGATTCTCATTAATATTAAAATTATGCTGAAATTATTAGTAAGGAAACCCTTGTTCGATTCGTGATGGCTCCCTTCCATTAGTGATAAAATCTTATTGGATGTTGGCAATGCAAGAATTTTGGTGTTGATACATTAGTGATGGAATTTGATTGTCCAAATTATTTATTAAATTATTTGGATTAATTAAATCATCCATAAAGTCTTATTAATGTACTCAAAATTAGGGTTAATTAATCATTATACCCTCATATCTATGTAATATATATGTTTTTTTAATGCCTCTGGTATCCTGTTATAAACCTTGTCACTGATGGAAATATTCTTCACTCATGCAATTGATGATAGCCTTGTTCTATCGACGATGTAAAGAGCGATAACTTTGATTAATTAGCGATAGTATTTTTTTTGTCATTGAATCATTTTCTAAGGCTTTATTTAAAGTGCTCAAAATTAGGGTTAATTAAATATTGCATCCGCTTATAAAAACCCTTTGTCACTGATGTGAGACCATTTTTGCTAATTGCATTGTTGATGGGCTTTCCCGAAGAGTGATGAAGGCTGTCAAACATATGCTATCACTCATCAGATTGCATTGTCACTAATTGTATTTCCAATGGGTTTTCTTGAAGAGTGATGAAGGCTACTAAAAATACACTGTCACTAATCAGATTGCATTGTCGCTGATTGCATTGACGATGAGGCTTTTGCAAGAGTGATTATTAATTTTTATTCAAGCCAAGACTTTATGCGATTGTCCATTGAATTTTTCTTTGCTAATGTAAGAGAAATTGCTTTGGTTTATCAATAATAGTTGCTTGAATTCATTCATTCCTTTTGCTGATGGAAGATCCTTGTCGCTGATGTAAGAGCGATGACTTCTATTTATTGGTGGTAAGCTTTCTCGAGGTCCGGGTCTACAAAATTTGGCACCAAATTAAAAATGAATAATTTTGCATAGCCAAATAGGAGGTCATATATCATGGTAATTTATATACTCATCCAAGGACTGATTTTAGGCCTGGTTAATGGAGACCAATCTGACCCAAAGCTTTGAGTTGTCCCGAAGTGCCAAAAATAGAGCAAAATTCAAAGTGCTCATAATATTATGAAAATTTATAGGTATATAAATGGTCCAAATGGGTACTCAAATCCATTGAGATCATAAAAATTTTCATCATGGTTCATGAGATACATCATTTTAAATTTCACATGATGCTACTATAAATTGCTATTTTTGGAAATACTTGATAGTTAAAATTATGAAAATTCAGTGCCACTATGAATATGAGATCAAGATCTTTCTACCAGTTTTCAAATCAGCTCAAATGTATTCTTCTAGCTCGAGTTATGGTCATATCAATTTGCATCAAAATGTAGGGCAAAAGTGATGAGATTGGAATGCCCTAAAATGAATTTTAATTATTTAGACCTTTAATAAAACCTTAGGTCTTGAATTTTCTGAAGTAATCTAGCCAAAATAATGTAGATTATATGTCAATATTCAAATATATTGAATTTAAATGAATGTAGCTAAAGCCCAGTCTTCAAGAATGCAAAATGCCAACAATTTTGAAACCTCAATGTAATCAGAAATCTTTAAACAGTCTTGATGCAAGCTAGAAATTTAGATTAAACCCAAAAATTTAATTCTCTGGAATAATAAAAAATTGAGCCTTGCACCCTAAGTTCACTTAGACATTAACTATGGCAAATTTTCAAAAAAATAGGATGAAAACTAAGTTGTAACTATGGGGTACAACACAGGCTCTGATTGGGACAAGTAGTATGAATGGCACATGAATGCTTCTAAGAACTCCAAAATATTTGGTTGACAATCAAGAGACCACAAAAATTTAGACTAAAAAGCAAAAATAAAACAAAGGCAACAAAGGAAAAATACTAAAGGATTGATCTTGGTTATGATTAGTAAAATATGATGACCTAGTTTTAAAACAGACGAATTTTGACTTATAGGGCAACAAATTTGTCGGTAATATCTTAAGATAGAGTTGAGGTAGATTTACTTGGAAGTTGTTGTGTCATCATGCCTAGGCTTGCATTTATTTTGTATGTTCATTTTTCCTTGATCAATAAGAATTTTATCATATTGGTAGGATTTGAGTCTATTAAGTATTTCACTCTTCATGATATTCACTTTTGCATTGCTCCACTGCTAGCCAAGCATCTATAGCCCTGATGGAGATGACCTTGATTTCCCCTGGACCTTGCTCTACTACCAACCAAGCATCTATAGCCCTGATATAGGTTATCCAGATACCCAAGCACATAGTTGCTTTGCATTATTTATGTTTTTTATTTGAGAGAATGATCTTCACCTTTGCATTGGTCCACTACTAGCCAACCATCTATAGCCCCGGTGGATATGACCTCAATTTTCTTTGGACCTGTACTATTTCCAGCTAGGTTTCTATAGACCTGGTAGAGGTTATCCAGATAGAATCATGATGAATTACAAAGCACATGCTGGGTTAGAAATATGTAAGGCTAAAAATAAGAGTGTATATGTTTTTGGCTCAAAGCATCCTGTCAATGATGAATTCATTCTTCATGATCCTAAAATAACCTTAAAATATATGGAAAATGTGAAGCTTTAGCATGATGCACAATACCTTCCATTCAGTATGTTGTAGCTCTAGACTTATGGGATAATTACCTTAAACTTGACCCATAATATCTTCGTGTCATCTGTTCTTACTCTAGGTCCTCCTTTTTTGACTGATTAGAACACATCTATTAAAACTATGGTGCAAAACAAAAACCTTTTAAGGAGACAAAAACATAGCCACAACTGGACACGAATGGTGATGAGGCAAAAATAAAGTATCATGAAAATTGAGAGGAGGTCAATGCTCCTATTTTGCAAAAATAGCTTTATAACCTCAGGGTGTAGAGTGAGTTCAATTTTCTTTCATTTTTGTCTAAATGTGTCACGACCCGTTTTGGCAAGCCCTTCTACGTACGGGAATAGGACTTATTTCCTAGGTTGGTATCACTCTGTGAAGTCAATTAATATTAAATTGGGCATTAAATTGGTCAACTTCTAGAGTAGAGATTTACTTTTTAAATATGCTTAATTAATTTAATTACCTTCATTTTAGAAGGAAATCAGGTAGTTTGTTTCCTTTATAAACTAGTCCAATTTTGATTGGATTAAAAAAAAAACTACTTTGTAGATTTGAAAAAAAAATATATAAATCTTTCCCTCCACATGGCTACTTTGGGAAGGTCGATATGGTGTATAAGTTTTTTCTCTTATCTCTATGGATTCCCTTTCTATATATATATATATATATATATTTAGAAGCATATTTTCTGAAAGAAAGAAAGCAAAAAGAAATATAAATAAAATTTATATTTAAAAACATCTTTTCTAAAAGAAAGAAAGCAAAAAGAAATATAAATAAAATTTATATTTAGAAGCATCTTTCTTGCCTAAGAAGAGAGCTATAAATTACCATTAATATGGAGAAAAAGAATTTAGGATATGTTATGTTATGCAAAGGATATGCTAGGTTGGAGAAAGAAGAGTAGAAGGGAAAGCTCTAAAACAAGTTGAGTTTGCAACTCTGTAGAAGGTCCAGGTGTGAAAGTCTCCACTTTTACTATGTGTTTGATGGTTTTATCAATATGTATGGCGTATTAATCAAATATTTAGAAATGCTATATAAGTTTTAGAGTCTTTCTATATGAGTGTTTAAGCATAGAATTGAAATGGTTTTTGATTCTAAAATATGTGTCTATTATAAACACCTTATAGAAGAAATGAATATATGTAAATTTACTCTTTTTGTCCTTGACATTTAGGTGAACGTCTGCCCAAATAATCCTTCTATTTATTGGAGCCCTAGATAGAAATTAATTTTGTAATGTTTCCTATGTTCTTCTTTGACACTATATTGACCTCGTCTTCCTCTGTATCCTATTGGATTAACCAGCACTCATTCTAGCCAAAGATTATTCCTGGAATCGTATCATGAGAATGCTGATCAAGAATGTTAATTGCACCCTCACCTCTAAGTATTTTAATTTTGTTTAAGAAACCCTTAACGAGTATTGCTTATATCGATCGACCAACTATAATAACCTAGGTCAATCCACCCAATTTCTAGTACAAAATTTTAATTTTTTTAGAATTTCAACCAATCTTATCTAGTCTTGCATGCTTAATCTACATAGATGCCATTTCACCACAGATGAAATATTCATGAGACCAATATTGTCCGAGTCTCGTTAAGTTTACCTTTCAAATGCTTCCTCTCCAACCCGAGATCCTAAGCATTTGGTAGGGATTTTTTCAACCAAGGCCCATATCACTTGGTGTTTGAATGCTTACCTCCCCATATCATAGTGTTTGCATGCTAGGCTTGGTGTGTATTCACTCTCTTGAAGTACATCATGAGTTTACCAATATCATGGTGCCACTCCAGAAGTCTTATCATGTATACAATCCATTTCAGTACACATGTTTCCATTAGATCTTTTGCCTTGAAAACTAGATGGGTTTGCTTAGGAATTATGCCCATATCATAATTTCTATTCCACTCTTCTTATTCCTGTGGTTTGGCAACCCAGGAAAGGATGTGAGATTTTATCCCTTATCAACTTGTTGGTTGGAACAATGAATGTCTTCTCACATTCTAATTTTATATGGTTGTCTTCCCACAACCAAGCTTGTTGATTTTATCCAAACATCTTCTATCAACCCCAAGGATTGTTTTCCATGCTTAGGTATAGGTTTAATACAAATTCTTATTATCATTGGATAGTACAAGAATTAATTTCTTATCCTAATTGAAATATATAATACCTTGATCCTTTTCTAAAAGAAAGTACTCATATGTTTACTTCATAACTCAATAAATTTTTCAAAGAATTTTACTTAAAAGCAGGTAATAAAGTACATCATTAACTAAAATCTAAAATATTTTAATATAACACGAATCTACTACTATACAAAGTATTTTTTCAATTCAAGATACTCTTTTTATTTTTATTTTTTTATTATTTATTTATTTATTTTTTGACCTAAGAAAGTTTTGAATTCGTTATGAATCAATAGTGAAGTAATCAATTATTCCACACTTACTGTATACTAATATTTACTACCATGCCTCCACGAATTCCATTTTCACTATGCCTATGTTATTTGTTTGGAGACGCGGTTATCTCTTGGTTTCACCATAATATCAAATGACAATTAAACACTAAACTTTGTACTCCCCTATAGCTGTGACTTTAATTAGTTCAGATTTGCACTCACGTAGAACAATTAGGTAACACAAATCTGACGTCAATCTCAGGTTAAATAAGACAAGAGCCTCTCCAAGCATTTCAAAGGAAACACTTAATTTTCTTTTTCTAGGCTGCTGAGTTCTAGTGAAAACGCTGGCCCTTTTATGGAGTATATATCTTAAAACTTATGGAAAACTTTTGGTGCTAAATTCTTAATAGGATTAATTAGAGTCATTGACACTCGCTTAGTATAATTTCCTAGGTTTAAACCTGAATTTCTCTGTTTTATATATTTTTAAATTTTACTTAAGTTCATTAAGAAAAATCATTCGTTTAATGTTTATTAGACCCAATTTTTTTTTTCCACACCCATGACATTCTTTCCTTTCCATTTTAAGGAGAAAGAGTTTATCTCGGTGAGGAACATCTGTTGCCTTCGTATGCTATGGTTCCATGATGGCATACCAGGTGGTGGTGAAGAACCATGTCTTCCCTAATAAACTTTATTTATTATATGTTCTTACATTTATTTTATTTAAATATTTGTTTGATTATGGTTTATTTTTTATAGGTATTTATTTATATGCATTTACGTCTTATCATTTGTAATTATTTTATATATTAATATATTATATATTTTTATTGTAATTATCATATATTCAATTATAGCATGTATTTTTATTATTTCTATGTATACATTATATTTTATTATCATTATATATATTTTAAAGAAATTAATATCTTAATTTATTTTAGACAAGCAATCCTACAAGTGCATCTACATGAAATGTAGCTACATGGACTACTGGTGCACACATTACCTTCTAGATTCTCAGATCCATATTATGGTGAATATTCCAGCACTCATCATATTTCTAGACTTACCTCAAGCCAAAAACCTTTTTGATCAAGGAGAACTCAGCTCTGGATAGCATTTCAGAAAACAACACCTTGTTATTACATCCAAAAATATATCAACAGTACCTTGTCCTTGAAGATATTATAAGCAAAATAATAAGCACAACAGCTAGGTTGTTACATACTTTCCCCCTAAGACTAAACACAGTCCCTGTGTTTGCAGTATAAAACATCATCAATATATTCTTTAAATTTTCACAAGTCCACGTGCACATAGTAGTGATAACAAACATAATTTTCCATCAAATTACAACAAAATTAATCAATCAATTTTTGATGCACAAAGAAAAACATATTTTTATCATTTAAAAAAAAAATGGAAACTCTCTTTTCACTATGTCCACATATTCCCATGTGGCATTATTTTCGGAGTATTTTTTCCATTAGACCCTACATTGATCAATACTTATTTTCCTCAGTTGCTTTGTTCTAAAACCAAGTATCTTGACTGGGCACACCTCAATGCGTAGGGGATCTATCATCTGCAAATGATCAACATTCAAAATGTGAGAAGGATCTGGTATGTATTTCTTAAGGAGAGACACATGGAAAGTATCATGGATTTTGGACAGATTAGGAGGTAAGGCCAATTTGTAGGCTATTGGGCTAATTTTATCAATAATGGAAAATGGTCCTACAAATCTTGGGCTAAGCTTGGAGGATTTAATGGAACTTTTAGTGGGTTTAACCCTTAGAAATACCCTGTCTCCCACAATGAATTCCCTCGGATTTCATTTTAAATTAGCATAAATTTTTTATCGATCAGAGGTCTCCTTGAGCCTAAGTCAAATTTCATTTAATTGCTCCTCCATTTCCTTCAGCATATTCAGCCTAATCATCACCCGATCCTCCGGATTACTCCAGGACAAAGGTGTCCTACACCTTCTTCCGTATAAAGCCTCAAAAGGTGCCATTTTTAGCGAGACATGATATCCATTATTGTAGGTAAATTCCAGATACAGATAGTATTCCCACTTGGTTTGATGATCCATGCAGTACATTCACAAAATATCCTCAAAAACTTGGTTAACCCTTTCAGTTTGTCCATCAGTATTAGGATGGTATGTAGTGCTGATATTAATTTTAGTACCCCATACTTGATGCAGTGCTTGCTAAAACTCAGATGTGAATCAGGAATCCTTATCTGATCTTATGATTTTAGGAAAATCATGTATCCGTACCACTTCCTTGGAAAATTTTTGGGCTACAACAGGTTCTCCATCCTTAAGATTTTTGGGTATAAAATGTGCTACCTTAGTTAACTTGTCAACTACTACAAGAAGCACATTATGCTCCATCTTCGGCTCATATACGCTATATTAAAATGCATTACAATATAAGAAGAGACTACTATTATCCAAGGATGAAAAGGGATGTTGCAGAATATGTGGTAAAATTTCTAGCATGTTAGAAAGTAAAGGCGGAACATTTGCATTCCATAGGACATTTACAATTAGAGATTGCCTTCACCATAGGTTTATACTATTCTCTATCCTATTCTATCAATGAAACTGGTTTCAACATCTAAAAATTAACTAGTGGGATAGCTATAATTATATATTTATATGTGTATTGTTATAAAGATCTATTTAACCATGTGGTAGATGTGGTTGAAGTCCATCGTTCAGCTATTCAAAAATCTTTGTCATCCTCATAAATAGGTAGATAGCATTAGTGGTCACTCTCTGTTATAAATTCTGTTCCATTTCAATACCTTTGTTACCTTTGGTTATGTCTTGTTATCTTTAAATCCTATTGGTCTCTTTCGGTATAACTTCAATGGTGTAACCTCCAACATTGCATCAATTTTGCTTCACGTTGGTTGACAACAGTTCTGACTATAGCCTTTCAGATCGCTATTGCAAGACCATATGGATGATATGTTTGGTGTTTGTAGACCTTGGTTTAAAATCTAAATTTTATGATTAAAGATGCATTCCCTATTTGAATGCATTATTAGTGGCTTTCATGGTGCAATTGGAGAGCTATCAATAGTTAGGTTACTGCCAAAGCCTTATTGAATGTCGGAGAGTAGAAAGTGTCTAATAAATCCATTCTATGGAAAATTGATAAAGAGGTTAGTTATGAATTTTATACACATATTTTATTGCATGGTCTATCTCCATAGGTGACTACATGTGTGTTGGGTAGGGTGTCAGGTCCATATCTTGCAAAAGTGTATGATCTCGTAACCTTATACTAGTCCATGTTTTCTACATTCAGAAAGGATCCAAAATTTTATGGGTATCATTGTAGTAATGATGATCTATAAAAAAAACTAGTGGACCTCAGGTCAGTTATTAATAGTTTCCCCCTAATCAGTTCATATAGAGGTTTAATTATATGTTTTATGAGATACACAAAAGGTTTAAGAGAATAGTTTAATATTTGTAATATATAATAAGTAGGATTGATGATATGAAGTTAGTGATTGGTTTTATATCATGATTAAAGGAAAGATATGTGAAGAATGCTAAGTCATATATATATCTTGTAGTGAAGGAAAAACCCTATGGAGATTTATAAAATACTGTATACTCAATTAACTTATGAAATTAGAATAGATAATGGCTTTACAATTTAATAGGAATATTTCCTTCCTATTTGTAAATAGCAATTTTGATTTAAATAAAGTAGATTTGATTGGTTTACTAAAGTATAGAAACCAAATATTATGGATAGTTATTTTGAGAAGAATTAATTTTAAACATGAAGTGCTTCATCTATTTCTTGCTTTATATCTTATATTTTATGGGAATTAGTTTTCATTAATTGAAAAACTTCCTTTTATATCTTATAAGTTGTATTTGTTTTATAGATCTAATTTCTTTAATATTGTAAATATTAGTTTGTTGTCATGATCTATAAGACATGGAAATATTAAGCAAAGTAAAATTATATATATTTTGCATTTGTATTTCATTATATATGCTATAATGGAAATTGTAACTGAAGTTAATTAACTAGAAGTATGAAAAATATCTTCTAGTCATGAGAAGGATGGATTGGTGTCCATTCCTTCGGAAGAGGTATGGGACTCTTCCTTTTTTTTGGTGTTAATCCAAACAAATGATGAATGAGATTAAGAATTAATCCTTGATATAAAAATATTAATGATGAATGAATTGTTTATTCATGCTTGGTGATTTTTTGTGTTAAATATGAGAAGCAAATAGAAGTAATGATTTTAGTGAAATTAAAGATTTTGTATGTAAAATACATACTATGGGTTTTATGAAATTACCAATGAATGGAATCCACTAGAAGCATAGATGATCTTGGTGTCCATCCAGGAAGAGGTATGGGACTCTTCCAAATGGACTTGACAATCAAAGGAGTGGAATTCATGTTGATTGGGTTTAGAAAATTAGATTATTTAGAGATAGACCTTGATGTGATATGATCTATGGGAATTTTTGGAGTTTCCCTCTTTTGAGAGATTAATTGAATAGTATTAAAGCAAAATCTTGGAGGTAAATTTGGTATTGTTTGGAGAAAATATTTGGATTGAAATATGATAACCAAATTAGTAAAATAATTAGAGATTATCTTGGATCAAAGTTTGGGGAAAAAATTGATAATAATTTACCAATTCATTCTTGTAAATTTTATGAGAGAGGATGAAATAATTGAATACATATTGGGATCCAGTTATGGAAATGAGTTGATTCGAGAGCTAACCTTGGATTGAAATATAAAAATTATGTAGGATATTTGATGCATATTTAGCTCACATTTGGAAAGAGAATAGATAGGATTTGGAAAATCTTGGATCAAATTTAGGAAGCAAATTTGATAGCAATTAAGAATCAATTGAATAGATTAATATGTTGTGGAGAATTAGACCCCAATTGGTTTGTATATAACCAAAGGAAATAATTTTAGAATAATGAGATTTATATTATCCATGCTAAACCTCTAAGGGTTTACTTTTATTAACCAAATATTAAGGAGAAATATGGTTGATAGTTACAACAGGATACAATCATGAAATGATAGATTATTAGCTTAAATTATTAACTTAGGAAGAATGTTTTATTAATGAATTAAAGGTATGAGACTTTAATTCATAGATTGAATTTGTGTCAATTATGTAGAATTAAATTGAAATTCATTATTGAGGGAATATATATGGTTCTCTCTAACTTAGATACAACTTCTCCAAAATAAGTTTTCGATGATTATCATAAACATATGAAAATTCTTAGGATGGCTTAGAATCATTAGATTCCTTAACTACATCATGAGTTTAAAAATAATAGATGAATTTCTTATTGGTATGAGATATAACTTAATTATATAATGATGAATTAGAGAAGGAAATCATGAAAATTTCCTAATTGCATCATGAATTTCATGAGGAACAATTGTATTCCTTGCCATGTATAATTTATTAAAAGGGACCCATAGCGGCCCTTCTATGTATTTGTAATATTTGACATCCTAAGTTTATGAATATGAGAAAAGTACATATTTTGGAGGCTAGGTTTATTCCCCATGAGGATTCCCAGGATAAACAATGTGTCACTCTATTTGTGGTTTGATGTGTTATTTCTTGTGCATATTGCTTTTACTTCAAAATGAAAATGTTTTAAATGGATGAGATGGTTAAATATTTGATGAAATAGTTTTGCAATTCTTAGATTATGACAATGTGTATTATGATGCAAATAATGTATGCTTAATATGTTTATGATTTAAATATATATGATTATGTCAATTATTTTCTGGAATGTATTGGGTAATTATGAATGGTGTAGTTAGCTAGCTTTACCTTTCAACAACTAGCACTTGATGTATTCAACGGTTGTATGGATGCAAAAAGTAGAATGTAAATATTGCTTAATTGGATATCTCATGTGTAGAATTATAAAGTAATGGATTTTATTCCTTAAGGATTAATTGGGTTATGATCACTTCATAAATATTCATGGATGGTATTGGAATTGAGTTGTAAACCAAGTCAGATCTTACATTCTGAGTTGATAAATGAATGTACATGAGGTGTAGGTACTCCCATGATGGCTATATAATACCTCTTGTAATGAATTTAATTGATTCATGCATATAACAAAAAGGGATGCCTAAATAAAAGGGTGGACAAATAAGCCTTAAGAGATATAAGGTTATATAACCATGCTTAAGGTGACATTCCAAGGATTCTATGAGTTGATCATGTATAGTGATTTTTTTATATTAGTAACCCCTTTGAGAAGATGTGGGTTGGATCTAAGATCTATGAATAACCATTGTTGAGGTTATATTATTATGATGGGTTTCCATATTCAAGGTATTCACCCATATACTGGACAGTATGGTTAAGGGTGATTTCCCTTTTTAGAGGGATGAAACCAATCGCTTGGCCAACATTCTCATATTTGAGTGGTATGAGGGTTTCGTAGAAGATGATCACTTCTACTCAAAAGTGACTCTGATCAAGTCTTAATATCTCTTGATGCTATTTGCCTTAATAGCTTACAATTCAAATGTAATGATTCTATTTTAGTTCATGATTATGACCCTTGCCTCATGAAAGAAGAATGTTTATATATATATATATATATATATATATATATATAATTATGGTAGCAATTAGGGTTTTTACATTTGGTATAAGAGCCCAGGATAACTAATAGACTCTAGTTAGATCTAGGTTAGCAAAATATTTTGGCATGAAATAATAACATGACAAAAAACTCAAAACATAAAATTCTACAACTCTAAAGAATGCACTCTTGGTAAAAACAAGGTTAGTACTTGAGATTGCCAATGTTTGAGTTCCTTTATCCCATGAATAGATCCATAGGAATTCGAAAGTGGAAGATCTAAGCAAACCCTCCTTCTATGGGTTTTAAGCAATGTACCTTAGACTCTTTTGGGAAAATATTCGATATCTAAGTCTTTTGACTTACTCAATCCTTATTCTCAAGTATAAACCATAGGTTGATTAAAGGATCATTTAGATTAAGGTCATAAAATTAATATGGATAGCTTGTTAATTGCCTAGGATAAATGGCTCAAAGTGAAACATTGTGTGAATAAGAATTAAGTGAGTTGAAATTTAGTCCCTAGAAGTAGCCTAAAAGAAGATAAAGATCTTCGATATATTCCAAAGAGCGTAGTCCCAGAACTACCCATCATCGGACTATAGATGCTCATGGATTAAATTTTGGTCATATCTAAATTTGGCATACTGTAGTACACAAGGCAAGATAAAAGAATATTTTCTTCAATTAATTCTCGTTACAATTTGACCAAGAAGCCAAGCATCTCAACAATGACTGTTAAGATTCTACTCCTAAAACTATATTAATCACATTGATTCACTCACTTATTTATTAATTATTAATCACTCATAAAGTAAGAGTTGTGACCTTTGATCACACCTTCTATGCACATAGAAATGTGGAATGTTATGGGGTGTAATTGTAGACACCCAAAAGTCACACACCGCTATACCTACGTACTTGTATATCCTTTTGGATACTTTTAGGTTTACATAGGTTATCCTAGGTACCCCTAGGCTATTGTAGACCAGTGTAGACTTGTTGTGGTTGCTCCACAATGTACCCCAAAATTGGGGACCCACCTTTTTTGCATGTTTTCCAAGAAGACCGAAGTGGCCCATATGCTAAAGATCAAAGAAAAAAGAAAAACACCACAAGGAGGAAAAAGTGTTGCAATATCGTGACATGTTGCATTTTTGCGGTCCAAAGCAAAGGGAGAAAGAAAGGATGAAAAAGTGTCGCGATATCGTGACATGTTGCATTTTCGTGGCCAGAACAAAAGAAAGAAAAAGTGTCGCGATATCGCGACATGTTGCATCATCGCGACCAAAAAATAAAAAATGTCGCGATATCGCGACATGTTGCATCATCGTGGCAAAAAGAGAAAAAGTGTCACGATATCACGACATGTTGCATCATCACGAAAAAAGAGAGAAAAAGTGTCACGATATCGCGACATGTTGCATCATCGCGACCAAAAGAGAAAAAGTGTCACGATATCGCGACATGTTGCATCGTCACGGCCAAAGGAAGAAAAAGTGTCGCGATATCACGACATGTTGCATCATCACAACCAAAAGAAAGAAAAAGTGTCACGATATCGCGACATGTTGCATCATCGCGGCCAAAAGAGAAAAAGTGTCGTGATATCGCGACATGTTGCATCGTCACGGCCAAAAGAGAAAAAGTGTCGCGATATCGCGACATGTTGCATCGTCGCGGCCAAAGGAAGAAAAAGTGTCGCGATATCGTGACATGTTGCATCATCACGGCCAAAAGAGAAAAAGTGTCACGATATCGCGACATGTTGCATCATCACGGCCAAAAGAGAAAAAGTGTCATGATATCGCGACATGTTGCATCATCATGGCCAAAAAAGAAAAAGTGTCACGATATCGCGACATGTTGCATCGTCGCGGCCAAAGGAGAAAAAGTGTCGCGATATCGCGACATGTTGCATCGTCACGACCAAAGGAGGAAAAAGTGTCACGATATCACGACATGTTGCATCATCGCAGCCAAAGGAGAAAAAGTGTCGCGATATCGCGACATGTTGCATCATCACGGCCAAAAAAGAAAAAGTGTCGCGATATCGTGACATGTTGCATCATTGCAGCCAAAGGAGAAAAAGTGTCACGATATCGCGACATGTTGCATCTTCGCGGCAAAAGGAGAAAAAGTGTCGCGATATCACGACATGTTGCATCTTCGTGGCCAAAGGAGAAAAAGTGTCACGATATCGCGACATGTTGCATTTTCACGACCAAAAGAGAAAAAGTGTCATGATATCGCGACATGTTGCATTATCGCGGCCAAAGGAGAAAAAGTGTCGCGATATCGCGACATGTTACATTTTCATGGTGAAGGGCTACAAAATAAAACGTATAGTCAGGGAAGGTGAAACGAACATCCATTGGAAAATGAAACGAACAGTCAGGGAAGGTGAAATGAACAGCCATTGGAAAATGAAATGAACAGTCATGGAAGGAGAAACAACATTTTTTCAGAAGTTTAAATACGCCATTCAAAGAGGCTAGAAAGGGTTGGAAACTGTTGCGAGTAGTGTTACAGATTTGAAGGCAAGAGGGCCATTCTGGACCTGTTTGGGCTGTTTTTCTTCCATTGACTGGTTTGGGAAAACTAGAAATTTCTGTTATTGTAAAATGACAAATTTTTAATACAAAAATTTTTAGAAAGTTGCATCTTATGGACAAGAAAGGAGTCATTTTCTGCATGCAAGATTAAATGTCTATTTTTCCCCTTTTCAGATTTTAGGCTTGTAAATGGAGTTTTATACAAGTTTCTTGGTTGCTTCATGCGAATGTCTAAATCTGAAAACCTCATTTAAAACCCTAGGAGCCAGCACTTAGCTTATCCGGATTGTGCTTGTTTTGCAGGTCCAATAGGTTAGGTTGCATGCATGGAAACCTCACATCTTCGGTTTTGTCGAAATAGGATAGCATCATATTGAATGCATTTTATTTTCATTCTTCTACATTTTATTTTCCAGAAATTTTAACTTTTTTTTAAATCTTCAGGCATTAAAATAAACATTTAAAAAATTTCAAAATCCAAAAATAATTTCACCATTGCGTAGGTTATACTTCAGACTTCCCATACGCACTTTGAAATTTCATTTTCGGAGTTGTTTAGTATTTTTAAAAATTCATCGAAGTTGCTGTTTTGTTACAGATTTTAAAAAATCCGAAAATAGAAAATTTCCATTTTAAGGTCGAATTTCATTTTTTTAGTTTCATGTTTGCACTCATGAGCCTATGATGACATTCCCTTCATGAAAATTCCAATTTCATTGAAGGAGTTATGTTTTATGGCATTTTCACAAATTTCCATTTTTTGAGCCTAAAATTACCCTCTTCATAAAAATTCTAATTTTATGAAAGAGGGGTAATTTGAGCACTACATCATGGTCATATGAGGGCCAACTCACATTTGCTTTATTTTGGTTCAATGAACAATCACTAAAGTTTCATGGTAAAATAAACCAACATTGCCCCTTGTTTACAGTTACTTGCAATCACTAAGGTGTTCCAAGCATTTAAAATTGAATATCTTTATTTGAGATTACTAATACACATATGCAAATGCTAATATAGCGGAGACCTTGGAGAAGTTGTTTGTTTAACTTCTTTGCAAGAGGGGATTTGGAACCCAAATCCTAAAGGAGAGTGTACTTTCACAACTGGGTGAAAATACCACTCAACATTTTGGCGCTAGAAGGAGGGCCTGAATTGGTTTATTTCTAGTGTGATTTAAATGCTATAGGGATTTAAATTTTGAATATTTCATGCCCTATTGATTATTATCTTTAGCCCTCTTTTAACAATACAACCTTGTAGTGTTAAAAGGAGGACATGAATTGCTATGCATTGTTCTAACGCTTTTGATTGTTCATACAGGAATAATGTGTTTTGATTTGATTTTGAAAAATTTTGGTCTTGACTAACGAGGTTGTCTCCATGCAATTACTTTCATTTGATTTTAATGGATACATCTCTTGGTTGATGCTAACATGATTATTCATACGTTACATGTTTGATATTTGCTAGTCATTTCATGCTTATTTGTAAGGAATTATTTTTGTCTAAAAATGTATTTGTTGTCGGTATTATGCTCTTCACTTGCGTGTAATGCGATCTTGTGAATCAGAAAGCCTACAACACTAGGAGTATGCTCTTCACTTGCGCATATGCGATCTGGTGAATCAGAAACTAATTTACATTTTTAGAATATTGCTTTGTCATGGTTCCTTCTTTTATTCATGACTAACAAATTGGTTTTGAAGTTATTCTTTGAGTTTCATTAATGGCTACAACTGCAGGAATGTGGTATGGGATACATGCTAATCCTTTGAACATTAGTGGAGATTCTCATGATTTACCCAAGAACGTAGAAAAAAGTTTGCCCAAATTTAAACACAATGGTCCAACATTAGCCGAGGAACATATTCAAGCCTATGTGGATATCCTAGTTAGATGGAATGTCGAACATGAGGATGTGGCATGTAGAATGTTTCCTGGAACCCTAGATGAGGTGGCATATGATTGGTACATCAATTTACCCACTGGTTCTATTACATCTTGGACTCAATTGAAAGATGAGTTTATCAATCAATTTAGGTTGCTCATTGATCCTCTCACGATATATCAACAATTTGCTTCTTGCAAAAGAGAACCTAATGAGCCAATGAGAAGTTTCAACTTGAGGTTTCGAAAGCTTTATGCGAGATTAATTTCTCCCTATACTATTGAGGAAAGTGGTGCTCTTCAAATATACTTTCGAGCATTGGATCCATTGTTTGCCATATTTGTTAGGATGAATCCCTTGGTTACTGATCTTGCATCGGCCTACACAGAAGCTATGATTGTAGATCAACAATTGAGGCCACAAGGTTATGGAATGGAGCAATCAACTATGGTAGGACAACTAGGGGCTTGCAATCAAACCTCGATGGTAAATCAAGCGTGGGCACAACAAAATTTGATATCAAATGTTTTTCCCTACAATCAACTTTATCCTACCATACCAACTTATGCTCCCACATGTGCTTATACAAGTACTTCCATCCATCCAACTATGCCTCAATTAGAGAATCATGTGGTCACTCATGGAACCATTGCAACAAATGTTCAAGCATTGTCCATGGATATCAATCCAACTAATCCTACTACTTCTACCACTCAACCCAAAGAGTTCGTATCGAAAGTAAAAGAGCAAAAGAAAGTGGTTAAGAAGGTATGTAGGCATGTTCCACCACAAAAACGAGCACATCAATGTATGCATCCAAATCATCCTAGGAAGAAAATTCATAATGTCGATCTTAATGATGTTTCATGTTATGCTTCTTCAAGTGATACAAGAGATTTTGAGGTGACTCACGTTGAAGTAAATACCTATTCGAAAAGTCTTGAAGAGCATGAAGTTTTTGGAGAAGAAATTCTATGGATGGGTAACAAGAAGTTGGAATCAAATGATCACCATCTTGTTTTGGAAAAGAAATATCCAGAATCATTACCCAAAAAGGAGGATTTGGATGAACAAACTTATGTGGATATGATTTGGTCAGATGTACTTGCAAAGGATTGGAGCAACTATATGACACGGAATTCAAAAATTGATCCCATTGTAGAAGCTCCTAAGTCATCACAAGTGGCTGAAAATGAATCTGAAATAAAATCAACAAATGAAGTTGAAGACATAATCGAATTTCACCACTTGTTCTCGAAAGACACTTTGGATGATGCTCTCGAAAGTGATGACCAAGAGGATCCACACCTTCCAAATTGTGATAAAATTGAATCATGGGTTACAAATTTGGATTATGATAGCTTTACCAATTTGAATTCAAGAAATAACCCACTTTTGGAAATAATTGGACCATCTAAGGAAGGTGAAGATGAATTGGATGAGAAACAGGTTGATGAATCAGAAGATGAAGAAGAAGTACTTGAACGTCACAACTTGAACTTGGAAGATGATTACTATGATTCGTGGAAGAAATGGGAAGAATATTATCAATCTGAATCTTCTAACAAACTTGTTGTGTCAATTAATATGCGGGATAACTCAATTGCTTCCTCACATGAGGATACTATAAATCCTGTACAATTTGAGAAAGTTTTGGAAGAGGAATTCGAATCTCATCAAATTTTGGAACATGATAAGGATTCTACAACCATGAATCAAGAAAGAGAGTCACTTGCTTTAGATTCCTTTGAAGGAAAAGAAATTGAAAATCTTGATCCACTTACTTGTGCTACAATGATTATGCCATTTCAAAATGAGAAAATTACAAAACCTAAATCATTTGGGTTTGATATCATTGATGATCCAATTGAAAATCTCACGTTACCCAAAACAACCCAAGTGATTGATCATGGAAATATGTTAGTTAACCCACCCCTAGATAGACAAGACTTATGGTTTGAAAGGGATGGACATGTGTTCAATTGGGTACCTAAGTTTGGTGCCTTTGATAAACAAATCATGGAGAAAGAACAAGTGCTATATGATGAAATGCCATTGAAGGTGAATGAAGAACAAGGATTAATTTCTAACCACACCTTTGATAACATTACTTTAATGAATGAAAAGGAGCTTGATGCATTTAAATTGCTAAATCAAATTCATCAACAATTAATTCTTGAACCTAGGATAAAAACTCCTAATGATCCCAATTTAGTAAATATCCTAGAGGCTTGTAAATTGTTGCACAATTTTAATTGGCCTAAGAACATGGAAAATGAATTAGCTTTGAAATTTTTAGAAATAGGCTCTTGCTTACAAAATTTCATTTTGAATAAAGAAAGCCTAGTTCTAAATCATGAATGGAATTATGAAATTTGCACCTTAAAGAATAGACAAGAAAGAATTGAAAATCAACCATTGTCTAATCAATTTGGTAATTTGAATCTCACCTATGAGAATACTAATGGAACTAAATCTAATTGGTGGGGTGAGAGGGGAAAGTTGAAGTTGGTTGCATTGTTTGGTCTAGTCTTGTTCTTGTTTGATTCCTTCCAAACTTGGTATGCGTATCACGTCATATGTCTTTTAAAGAATTCTAATCAGGTTTGGGATCCGGGAAAATGATAATCCAAACTTTGCACCATCTTGTATTATATTGTACATTTGTATATATTGTTGGTTTTTGTGTTTTGGTTTTGGATTGGATCTCATTTTGGTTTTAAGTTTTGTGTGTTGGTCCTTTGGACACTTTTGGTTTGTCTTGAAAAAAAATAAAAAATAAAAAAGAAGAGAAAAGCAAGATGTCAACTTATGTCCTTATGAATGTTAACTAAGACTAAGAGAATATGAAACATCGGAATTGTATTGCAGAAAGCTCCACGAGTATCGCAAACACATTAAAGAATATCGTTTGGAACTTGTGATGCATGAAGTTGTCAATTTTATAAATTATGGCAAAGTAGGTGATATACTCCATCCGCATTTCAAAAAAAAGAGCAATGCATTCATCCATATCTCATGTTACATTCCGCATTGCATATACATTTCATCTCAGTTGCATCTACATTTCAAATACAATCATTGAAAAGGTGTCGAATCCTCTTAGGGTTATTACATAACATATATTAAAAGGATCCTAAGGTTGGGAAATGATGCCCGAACTATCTTGAACCAAGCACGTTCTACACATATTAAAGAGAATCTTGAGTAAAATGGTCAAAACCATACTTGGAAGAAAAGGTGAGGCGAAAGGAGTATTTCGTGTCTGTCCTATCATGCAACATAATCCTTAAAACAGTGGTTTTTACCACTCCCATAGTGCTTAAAGCCTAAAATCGAGTAGTAAGGATAGGGTTAAATCCTCATCGAACTTAGGTTGAGGATCCAATTCCCCAAAGCTCTGATTTGACCTTCATGGAGTAGTAAGGATAGGGTCTAATTCTCATCTCGCTTAGGTTGAGAATCCGATTCCCCAAAGCTTCTATTTTTCCCACTCAAGAACTTGAAATTCCAAAGCAAATATTTTTCATTCTACTTTTATTGCATCATTGATATTGGATTGGAAGGATCGTACTACATGTCCCTTGCAAGGATGGGTAGTCATCCCCAAGGTTCAAGAAATCAAAAGTGAAGTCAAATCCTGGATTATGGGGTTGATCTCCATCGGGGCTATAGATGCCTGATTGGCAGTGGAGTATGCTCATGCGTGGCAACATGTCTTGTCTAAAAGCAAGACCACTGATTGCTCAAACGGACAGACTAGCCTGACAATTTCATCCATAATAGGTTAAATCATTTTGTTCAAGATGAGGTAATGAACTCCAGATCAGAGTAGCAAGGATAGGGTTAAATTCCCATCTCGATTAGGTTGGGAATCCGATTCCCCAAAGCTCTGATTTCACTTACACTTGCACATGGGTTCAAGATGGTAGTGACACATAACCAACTTTGGGATCTAGTAAATTAATTCAGTATACACATATTTGATCCTAAGAGGGTTTGACAGTTTTAATATGCTTGTTCATGATACTAGAAAGTTTGAGCCTTTGCAAAGCTTGTTATATCTCTAGCATATTTGTCATACATTAAATCCTGCACAAATCATTCATAACCTTGCATATGCATTCAGGTAAAACTGACAATGGAAAGTTGAATGAGTTTCAAATGATAGGGAATGAAGCACACTGCACACACCGAGCTGATGCTTAATGATTCTAATGCTTCATGTATTTCTGATCTATTTTCATTCTTTGGATATTTGCTGACGCTTGTATTGGAGTTCATGTATTTTTCAGGTTGAGTTCTCACCGAAATGCTCAGGAGCATTTTACAGTAAAGTCACCATTTGTTGTGGCTGCTCCACAACGTACCCCAAAATTGGGGACCCACCTTTTTTGCATGTTTTCCAAGAAGACCGAAGTGGCCCATATGCTAAAGATCAAAGAAAAAGCAAAACACCACAAGGAGGAAAAAGTGTCGCGATATCGCGACATGTTGCATTTTCGCGGTCCAAAGCAAAGGGAGAAAGCAAGGAGGAAAAAGTGTCGCGATATCACGACATGTTGCATTTTTGCGGCCAGAATAGAAGAAAGAAAAAGTGTTGCGATATCGCGACATGTTGCATCATCGCGGCCAAAAAAGAAAAAGTGTCACGATATCGCGACATGTTGCATCATCATGGCCAAAAGAGAAAAAGTGTCGCGATATCGCGACATGTTGCATCGTCGCGGCCAAAAGAGAAAAAGTGTCGTGATATCGTGACATGTTGCATCATCGCGGCCAAAAGAGAAAAAGTGTCACGATATCGTGACATGTTGCATCATCGCGGCCAAAAGAGAAAAAGTGTCGCGATATCGCGACATGTTGCATCTTCACGGCCAAAAGAGAAAAAGTGTCGCGATATCGCGACATGTTGCATCATCACGACAAAAGAGAAAAAGTGTCGCGATATCGCGACATGTTGCATCATCATGGTAAAAGAGAAAAAGTTTCGCGATATCGCGACATGTTGCATCATCGCGGCCAAAAAAAGAAAAAGTGTCACGATATCGCGACATGTTGCATCATCGCGGCCAAAAGAGAAAAAGTGTCGCGATATCGCGACATGTTGCATCGTCACGGACAAAGGAGGAAAAAGTGTCGCGATATCGCGACATGTTGCATCTTCACGGCCAAAGGAGAAAAAGTGTCGCGATATCGCGACATGTTGCATTTTCGCGGCCAAAAAAAGAAAAAGTGTCGCGATATCGCGACATGTTGCATCTTCACGGCCAAAGGAGAAAAAGTGTCGCGATATCGCGACATGTTGCATCGTCATGGCCAAAGGAGGAAAAAGTGTCACGATATCACGACATGTTGCATCTTCACGGCCAAAGGAGAAAAAAGTGTCGCGATATCGTGACATGTTGCATTTTCACGGACAAAAGAGAAAAAGTGTCGCGATATCGCGACATGTTGCATTATCGTGGCCAAAGGAGAAAAAGTGTCATGATATCGCGACATGTTATATTTTTGCGGTGAAGGGCCACAAAATGAAACGTACAGTCAGGGAAGGTGAAACAAATAGCCATTGGAAAATGAAACGAACAGTTAGGGAAGGTGAAACGAACAACCATTGGAAAATGAAACGAACAGTCATGGAAGGAGAAACAATATTTTTTCAAAATTTTAAATACGCCATTCAAAGAGGCTAGAAGGGGTTGGAAACTACTGCAAGCAGAGTTATAGATTTGAAGGCAAGAGGGCCATTCTGGACCTGTTTGGGCTGTTTTTCTTCCATTGACTGGTTTGGGAAAACCAAAAACTTCTGTTATTGTAAAATGACAAATTTTTAATACAGAAATTTTCAGAAAGTTGCATCTTATGGACAAGAAAGAAGGAGTCATTTTTTGCATGCAAGATTAAATGTCTATTTTTCCCCTTTTCAGATTTTAGGCTTGTAAATGGAGTTTTATACAAGTTTCTTGGTTGCTTCATGCGAATGTCTAAATCTGAAAACCTCATTTAAAACCCTAGGAGCCAACACTTAGCTTATCCGGATTGTGCTTGTTTTGCAAGTCCAATAGGTTAGGTTGCATGCATGGAAACCTCACATCTTCGGTTTTGTCGAAATAGGATAGCATCATATTGAATGCATTTTATTTTCTGCATTTCATTTCATTTTCTGCATTTTATTTTCCAAAAATTTTAACTTTTTTTTAATCTTTAGGCATTAAAATAAACATTTAAAAAATTTCAAAATCCAAAAATAATTTCACCATTGCGTAGGTTATACTTCAGACTTCCCATACGCACTTTGAAATTTCATTTTCGGAGTTGTTTAGTATTTTTAAAAATTCATCGAAGTTGCTATTTTGTTACAGATTTTAAAAAAATCCGAAAATAGAAAATTTCCATTTTAAGGCCAAATTTCATTTTTTCTAGTTTCATGTTTTGCACTCATGAGCCTATGATGACATTCCCTTCATGAAAATTCCAATTTCATTGAAGGAGTTATGTTTTATGGCATTTTCACAAATTTCCATTTTTTGAGCCTAAAATTACCCCCTCTTCATAAAAATTCTAATTTTACGAAAGAGGGGTAATTTGAGCACTACATCGTGGTCATATGAGGGCCAACTCACATTTGCTCTATTTTGGTTCAATGAACAATCACTAAAGTTTCATGGTAAAATAAACCAACATTGCCCCTTGTTTACAATTACTTGCAATCACTAAGGTGTTCCAAGCATTTAAATTGAATATCTTTATTTGAGATTACTAATACACATATGCAAATGCTAATACAGCAGAGACCTTGGAGAAGTTGTTTGTTTAACTTCTTTGCAAGAGGGGATTTGGAACCCAAATCCTAAAGGAGAGTGTACTTTCACAACTGGGTGAAAATACCACTCAACAAGACTATTGTAGATCATTCTAGACATGTGTAGATTGTTGTAGTCATGCATAGTCATACGTAGATCGCCATAGATTGTCATAGTATCATGTAGATTTTCATTAACTACTTCACCGAATTTCAGGTCCTAAACCCTCATAAGCCTTCCAAATTACATTCGACACATCAAAATATCATTCGACGATCTATTCACATGCAATTAAGGCCCCCACGGGGTATTAGTTGGCCAAATTAATTAATAAGTCAATTATCAAATTCTAATTTTACATTGACTTCACTTAAGTCACTTTTAGGGTAAATTTGATTAAAATAATCCTTAATATTGATTAGCCTTAATCAAATCCTCCCACATGTGTGAGATTAGGGTTTGTTGATATATTTCTTTAATCATGTTTAAATTGGCTTAAGAACCTCCTAATCAAGATTAGCCCTAATCCATCCTCACACATGTGTGAGGATGAGATATTTCTCATAAGGAATGTGATGTTTCCACATAGCATTTATTAACCTAACCCTAGTTAGAATAAAACCTAGGTTTAGTCTATCTAACACCCCTACACCTTGCATTTGTCTATAAATAATGGGTCCCAAACCCCTAATTAAGTCTGATTGCGAAATTCAACAAAGTACAGTTACTTTGTAGAAATAGAAAGCCAATAGTACATAGTCCATTCCTGAAGCATACGAAAGGATTATGATAGCATACAAAGGCACCTCGACTACCTTAGGATCGATCTACCAAAGATATTTTACCAGAGGAGCATCACAACTCAATTCGTAGCCTGCCCTGTGAATCTGAACCCAATTAGTAACCCGGGTCATGAAGTGCATCTGCAAGCCCCAAATCATTTCAGATTTGGGTGGTAAGCTCTATTTTGCCATATTATTACCTTCTGCATATTTAATTTTAGTTTCTATTATAGTTTTACAGTCATTTCATATTCTTAAATATGGGGCCTGACTAAGGCAAGCCCCCCAATGTATTGACCCTTTCTTGCAAGTTTATTTCAGGTTATTCAGCATATTTGAAGGAGAGGAACACCAACAAACAACAACCCAATGGTGGCCCGCATACAAAGAAGCCCATATACACTGAGGGACATTAGAAGGAGGCATCAGGCCTATATTACTTATTCATGAAAAGAAAGAAAAGGGGAAACTCTCCCTATTTGTAACCTATACAAAATTGATAATGAATAAAGCATTATATTTCTGAATGACTTGTGTTATTACTTGTTGTTAGATCAAATGTCAAATTCTGGTCATTTCATTCTAGCACACCTGATGGGACCCCCACAACAGATAGTGCTAGATTCATTTTTCTTATAAATATGACATTATCCTCTATTTTTTTGTCTTGTAGGTACCAAAATTATGTTTTACTAAAACCTCCAAAACCCTAGGAATCATCCTAGGCCACCAGATCTCAGATTTGAAGCCTCTGCACCTGAGTCATGATCCACCCTACGATTTAGGTCAAATTCATGACTCAAGTCACGATTTGAGCACACACCTAAAAAACCCCCAAATCAGCTGGGGTGATCTTTTCAGGGGCCAAGCAAACCCCCCTTAGCATCAGAATGCAAGTATTTTCATTTTTTCTACCTATGTTGCAAGTTTTGGAAGTAGAAATACATTGACTAGTTGAATGACCATTACTAGACCTAGTTTTGGGTTCATTATGAAGTGGTTAAAGAATTAGGGTTTCTAAAATTTTTAGGACCTGTAACTTTCCAGAAAGTGTATAAAATTTATTTCTCAAATAAATTTGCATTTGTCTTTTGTTTTTACATATGGCATAAGCCTAAGTTGTTCTTCCTTCGTCCATAGCTTCCATTGCTAAAAGGAACTTTACATTATAAAGTGAAATCAGGGTTTCTAATCCCCTCTTATATTTCTAAAAGAATTTTACATTTTGAAAGTTCAAGTTAGGGTTTCATAATCCCCTTTACTCCACACACATTTGGATTGCATGTTTCTATGTTTTGCAAAGTAGATTAGTTTGCTTCACAAAGGCATTTAGGCTAGACCATTTATTTACAAAGATTGTAAGATATCTAATCATTTGCTTTCTAAAAGGCATTAGGATTAGTTTTCTTTTGAAAAGGCAACTAGTTAGTTTCTTATCTTGTAAAAATCATTAGCAAAACACAAACCCACACACACTCACATGGTACCTTAAACAAGTGTTAAGATTAGACTTCATTCCCAATCCATCACTCGAGACTGGTGTGGATCAAGTTTCACTCTCCATCAGCTCACTGCCCTAGACACCTAGTAGCCACACAAGAGCGGTTTTCTAGATTTCATCATCAAAAAATCCCTCACTTTTGTGATTGGGCCTTGGATTTCATCACCAATGTTTACCTGTGGAGTGGGATAGGGTTAGCGCCTTCATTCACAAGGCTTGAATAATTTGTGGAATTGGTAACTATCATTCTTGACTAAGCCCACCCGAGGATGAAGCGAAAGCATGGGTATGCCAGTAGAAGGTCTCAAACAGTGCCACATTTTCTCATGAGAGGATATTAGTGGACTCACTTCAGCATAGTGAGTTCCACCCCTTTAGGATACCAATTTACTGCACCTTACATACAGGTCACCATTCGCACGTTGCGATACCATTCTATCATGTGCATCTTTGGGTGTTGTGGGAGGTTTTTTATTGATGACATTCCCAATTTTCTAGAGTATTAACTCCATTAACCATGATTAAATATATGGAGTATCAACATTACAACATACAAAATGAACATAACACTTATTTTTTTAGAATTTAGAATTGATTCCGGTCTACCATTGTTTGTATGATCACAGACCGGTCTCAACCTACTGCACTATATATTATTTTGCTACACAACATGTCACTTACTTTATACTCATAGTAGACATAGTTGAGTCTACATCACACAAGGTTTATTCTTAAAAATCCCTTTTACACATGCCACTATGCCTATGGTCACCCATAGTAGAGCATGTGAGCAATCGTAGTTTATGGAGGAATGGCCTCCCCCTTCCTCTAGTCAGTCCAATCCTACTCATTCGATCATGAAGGAGATGATTATAGATACATATGATTCACACATAGAATCTGATGCATAAGTCACACACATGATACCTCATGAGAAGATGTCAACTTTGAGTGAAATTCTCGCTACTTCACTCGTAAAGGATTACCCACTCTTTTCAGCCCCATACTCACCTAATATGTTGACCACGTTCTGTGACCATGTGATATACATAGCACCAGGAAAATCTCCCCCATCCCTTACCATAGATGAGGAGGTCATGCCTACTTCACCCACCTTTGCACATCCCTTCACCCACCTATGACACCCAAATTTCAACTCTTACGAGATGAAATCAAAATTTTGAACCTATGCACCTCTAGGTATGGGCCACAAAAGCCTTTCTATGATGAATTGTGCAATGAGCCAGTAAATCCATCAGTCCCTATCCCTCCTTATCCCTATCGCTTTGAAATACCAAAATTTAACAAGTATAGAGGTAAGGAATATCCTAAAGAACATGTGAGCAACTACCACTTGTCCTATTACTAGCTTCATAGTAGTAACCCTCTTATGCTACGTACCTTCTCTCTATCCTTCTCTGGACCAACATTAGATTGGTATAACATGCTACCACACCATAGCCTGTACACCTTTGAATAGCTGGCCAATTCCTTCTTAGAGCACTTTTCCATCAACATCAAGAAAAAAAATACCACATTTTATGATGTCTAAACCTTACAATAGGCGGATGATGAACCTATTACTGAGTTTGTTGCCAGATGGAGAGTGATTATTCATGATCTCACCCATAGCCTCCCCACCTTGGAGCTGGTGACACTCTTTTCTAAGAGCCACCAAAAACACATTTCCACATCCCTCCAACTTCACCAAAGTTGCACTTTTGAAGATGCTATATCACAAGCAAAAGTGATCGAAGATATTAAGGTGCAATCTGGGAAGATTAAGTTGAGAGCTAAAACCAATTATAAATCCAACTTTCACTTCAATAGACCCACACCAAATCAACCTTACCCATGACCACAACAAACCAACCAAGTCACAGCTACTACCCTAGCATTAGTACCGACTCCTCCGCCCTATACACCGCAATTGCAAGCATTGCAAGCTAATGAGCCTACTCCACCTCGACAATAGAAATATCATGGAATGTGCCCATAAGGTCCACTGTGTAGCTTTACATCCTTATTTGAACCATTACCAGTCTTGTTCCATAGATTGTATGAGGACAATCATCTTGTTCTACCTAATATTTGGCCATTAGATCCAAATGTACCTAAATCTCATAACTACAATGAGTAGTTCTTTTGTCCCTTTCATAGGTAGTGTGGCCATAGTATCAATTTATGTCATTCCTTTCAGGGGTAAGTTCAAGACCTAATCGATAGGGTCACTATTCAGGTAGTAAACCCTTTAGCCCCATAGAACCAAAACCTAGGAATTTTCCAAAACCCTCTATCGAATCACAAAGGATCCAATCTCCCTAGACCTCCAAACAATCCTCCAATGCCCCCTCACCAATTCAACAATGTACAATGTGATCCTCCATCACATGGAGTAGTAGGCATGATCAACCTTACTACGAGAAACCAACGGTACTGTCACACCAAACAACACCTATTATTTCTCCCCATGTCTAGTTTACGTCCTTGCAAACACCCTAAAGTCCTAACACCGTACCACCACCACCTCAAAATGTGATTATCATATGTGGTAGTCTAACCCATCAACTATGCAATTCCCCCATTTGGCTATCCATATTTGACCTCCTATAGTAGTCTCAACCCCATCGTGAGGTGTTGAATGACATCCTATGTTCAATTGACTTAGAGACACATGACATAAATGCTTTTGTCAATTTTGTAGGGAACATCCCATGATGCCTTCAACCTTCAATTAGCTTCCATGACCACAAGATAATGAAACTCGTTGGTGAAGGATCCGACCCTCCCCTCCACATACAAGCTAATATCAATGATATCACCTACAAGCGGGTACTCGTTGACATAGGCTCATCCATCAATATCATATCCACAACAGCCCTACATCACCTACACCTCCCTCTAGCACATTTTACCACACCTTCCCTAGACCTATGTGCTTTTGATGGTTCCATGATACCTATCGTAGGATCCATAGTTCTACCCATTCGCATAGGCATCCGTACGATCCCCATACTCTTCCAAATAATTCAAGGAGAAATGCAATACAATATTATCCTTGGTCACCCTTGGATCAGAGACATGTAGTGTGTCCCATCCACATTGCATCATTGCCTCAAATATGTCCATAATAGACTTGTTCACTGTATCCCAGTCGATGGAGACCACTTTAAGTTTTGTAATGTCGTAGACCTTTCCCCTGTGCATTTGTTCTCATCTTCCCAATTGTTCCCTGTATCTTCTCACCAGTCAGTAGGAGCATCGATATCCTCTCCAATTTCCAACCCAAAACCCTAGTGTTCATCAACAACAGAAGACTTGATATTTGCACCATTAGCATCATCTTCTGGGAGACCTAAAATTGATACCATACCTTCCTTTCCACCATTCCCATGGCCTCCAAAACCCTCTCAACCTCTACCATTCTAATTTCCACCTGCGGTGTCACAACCACCATTGCCACCCATCACACAACCAACTACATTATCTCCTTCACCCTTGCATATGGAAGTCCCTATCCTTCCTACATCATAGACATTACCTCTTCCCTTCTGACCAAAACCTAAGACATTCACGTCTCCACGCATCCCTGCACCTGCATCAATACCATCCCCTACATAGAAAAAATAGCCTATTTAAGCCACAACAACCAAACATCATGAACCCAAAAAACCAACACCCAGCTTGAATGAACCTTCACACCCTTCAACTGCCACCATTAGGGAATCCCAAATTTCTCCTTATTCGTTTGACTCAGATATGCCACCCTAGTCTCCAGAGTGTACCACACCACGCATATCCATCTTCATGACAAACAATGGCTTAGGAGACTATAACATACATGACGCCTGCATATGTGACACCCCTATCCAATCTACCCAAGATTTTGGCTATCCCTCAGCCTTGGTGTTGACTATTGGAACCATCATACAGTTAGGAAGTCCTAAAAACCACACCAACTTTGTGTATGCAGGAGTAGATTCTTCAATCCCCTCACCAACTTTTGCACCACCACAATCTAGCTTTGGTGATGCAATTACACACCTAGCCAAACCTCAATTTGCCTGGTGCTACCTACAACACTTTCATTGAAATGGGTTTGGGTTAGATCATTATGAGCAAGGCCTACATACACCCATTAAATTTTGTGTCTGCTCACCTACTAACAAAACTAGTCTAGGTTATCACCCAATTATCATCTATATATTAGAAGATGAGATCCAAGATCTATCCTTACATCCTCCTCTACACCCAACACACACCTTGGAAGAGTACATTGACATGGACATGCTAGAAGACACACCTTCACCCACATCAACCGTCATCGTCCCCTATGATTTCTTCCAAGAATATTCTATGCCCGATACCTCCTTGTTATGTGATGTTTAGAGATTGGTAGAACACTTTGCTACCTTATATTTGGCTACCCCACCAATAGAGTCGAACACACTCCCGTATGATCCACCACATATAGAGTCAGACTCGATACTGCCTGAACCACCACCGATACACCTACCTGTATTCTTACCTATACATAGACAGTTACAAAGAGTAGTACCTCATCCTTGTTCACCACCAGTCATCCTGTGACCTCCCTTGAGCCTCTTAGGACATGCACAACCTATTTGACCTCCATCACTAGATTCTATCCCACCTACTTCATGTACAATATCGATTAACATGGTTGAGGTAGATTTACATTCTCCCCTCCATTACAGCCACTAGTGGAGTCGAGATGATACCCCAAACCCAAAATTTATCGATCTCGCACACATATCACACATACCAGCACCTGGAGACTTTCTTCTCTCTCCTCACATCTTACGGGCAATAAATACCCCCTCCTCATCCATGTCACCCCAAACCCCTCAAGTCCATCACACGGGCATTTACATAGATGATGAATTTGATTTCAGTGAGGCCATAGACAACTTCAATCTCATTCCTATCCCTAAATAGTTGTGTGATGGATCTCGTATGCTCATCGAGGACACGATTGACGTAGACATTGGTGATGATCCAAAAAATCCACATAACCTCAAATTAGCCGCTAGACTCTCACTCAAGGAGCACATTGCCTTCACAAAATTCCTACACAAGTATATAAAAGTGTTCACATGGTCTTACAAAGACATGCTGAGACTTGACCCTGCCATAGTAGTCCATAATATTATACTAGATCCCAATGCCAAACCAATAAGGCAAAAGTTGTGATGCATGCATTTAACTGTCGCATTGATAGTAAAATTTGAGCTCCAAAAGCTCCTAGACATTGATTTCATAATACCAATCAACTATCCCGAGTGGGTATCCAACATGGTGCCTATCCCTAAACCATCCGGTGATGTTCACATTTACATAGACTTTCATGACCTAAAAAAAGCTTGTCCCAAGGACAACTTCCCTTTACCCAAAATTGATTCTCTTGTTGACTCCATTATAGGTCACGAGATGATTTTCCTCATGGATAGATTTTTTTGGATATAATAAAATTCAGATCAACCCAACTAATCAATACAAAACTTCCTTCACAACACCTTGGGGGAATTTTTTCTACAAGGTTATGCCCTTTGGCCTTAAAAATGCTGGGACAACCTATCAATGAGCCATGACCTACATATTTCATGATTTAATGCATAAAAATGTGGAAGACTATGTAGATGGCCTCATAGCCAAATAAAAGAAATGTGTTGACCATATCGAGGATCTTCGTTAGATATTTGATCGATTACTAGAACACAATGTGTGCCTCAATCCAAAAAAGTGCATGTTCGGTGTTACATCAGGAAAAATACTAGTATTCATTGTCTCCCAGCAAGGCATTGAATTAGATCCTAGTAAAGTGAAATCCATCATCGAGATACCTCCTCCTACCACCCTAAAGCAATTGCACAGCCTCTAGGGCAAGATTACCTCTATTCGTAGATTTATAGCGTAATTGTCGAATAAATGCCAACCATTCAATCATCTCCTACAAAAAGGAGTACACCTTAAATGGGATGAAAACTGTAAAGCCACATTCGATGCTATCAAAAATTACCTCACATTTCCACCAGTCATGTCACCGCCACACCCACAATTACCATTGACTCTATACATCTCAACCATAGAGCTTGCGCTAGGTACACTCATAGCTCAAAAGAACACTCTCGATAAAGATCAGGCTATCAACTACATCAGTCGCACACTAGTCTAGCAGTAGTATTCACCACCCAAAAGCTAAGACACTATATGTTAAACCACACAACTTTTGTCATCACCTGATACAATCGCCTTCGGTACATGATGAACAAAAGTTATCACAACTCATGCATATCCAAATGGATCATGCTCCTAACTTAGTTTGACCTAGAATTCATTTCTCAAAAGTCTATCAAAGGGCAAATCATTGCTGACCAACTAGCTGAAGCTCCTATAACTGACAATCAATCCCTACTCATCCAACTCCCTGATGACTCTATCTTTCACATAACTAAATATGAGGAATAAATCAAACCAAAATTTTTGGCTGACCTCACAATGTTCTTTGATGTGTCTAGGTGTCTCCACACTGGGGGTGTAGGCATTGTTTTCTTTAAACCTAAAGGAGAACCACTCCCATTTTCATTCAAAATTGATTTCCCTTGTACCAATAACAATGTAGAGTACAAAGCCCTAATCCTAGGACTGAAACAAACACACTCTATGCACATCAAATGCCTCCACATCATAGGCGATTCACTTTTGATTGTCAATCAAGTGCAATAACTTTGGCTATGCAATTGCCCAGTTCTCTGGCAATATAAGAAGATCACCCAACAACTCTTATCCCAATTTGAATGGTATTATCTCAAAGTCGCAATGTGCTCATCAATTCATCTTATAGATATCATGACCTCCTTAGGGTCCCTTATCCCATAAAATCCAATGTCCAACACAACATCTATATATTCATACACTTACACAATCTACTATATCACCCACACCTCCCATAAATTATGGTGGTGTATATGTGGTAAACACCGAACCTCACAACCCATGGTTATCACAGATTAAGGAATACATCAAACTAGGTTTCCTACTATGTGATTTTCCCCATGCCCAATGCCAAACCTTTAAACAAAGAGTGATCTGATACACCTTGCTGGGAGACATCCTTTACCATTGTAGCTATGACGATATACTCTTGCATTGCCTAGAACCACAAGAATCATAATGGGTTGTACAAGAAACCCATGATGGTACTTATGGTGGCCATTTCAATGGCATGGCGATTACTAAATGTATTCTCTGTATGGGCTACTACTGGCCTAATATGGAGTAAGACTACTGTGAGTATGTCAAATTTTGCATCAAATGCCAACAACATGCCAACTTAACATATTTACCATACCAAGCACTTCAACCAATCCAGTCCATGTGGCCCTTCTCCCAATGGGGCCTGGATCTAATTGGAAAAATTACACCTGCTTCCTCTAGCAATCATAAATTTATCATTACAATAATAGAATATTTTACAAAATGGGTCAAAGCCATCCCACTGGTCCAAACTACAGGAGCCAAAATTACAACATTCATCATGGAGCATATCATATGCCGCTTTGGAATTCCCTCCCAAATTATTTTAGATAATGGGAAATATTTCAAGAACAAGACTATATGAGCCCTGTGCAACATATTTCACATACATCATAACTTTTCAACTCCATATTACCCTCAAGGAAATGGACAGGTAGAGGCCACTAACAAAACCATTTATTCTATTCTCCATAAAACTATAGCAAAATATCATCAGGACTAGCATAATAAAATACCCCTATCCTTATGGGCATATCGTATGAGCATCTGTAATCCTACTAGGGCAACACCTTTTTCACTTGTCTATGGGGCAGAAGCTATTGTGCCCCTTGAGATGGAGATACCCTCTTTATGAATATCCATGAAAGATTTCATTGATGATGACACTACTCGCCAAGCTCGTCTAGATCAACTAACACTCCTTGATGAACATCACATCCATGCCATCGAGCACACACGAGTATATCAAGATCACCTTCACTGTGCCTACAATAGTAAGGTACATTAGCATGAATACCAGATTGACAACTTGGTTCTCAAAGAGAACCAACAAATCACAAGTCAACCTCACCAACAGCATAATAAATTCATCCCAAATTGGTTGGGTCCATTTATTATCACACACAAATATGGTTTAGGAGCATATCGTCTAGAAAACCTTGAAGGCCTTAACGATACTAAATGCATCAAAATCTTGCACCTTCATGCTTTCAATACATAATTCATAATTATAGTCACCATCACGAGTGTCACATAGTATTAG
Organism: Wollemia nobilis; assembly: GCA_028583015.1. Taxonomy (NCBI): domain Eukaryota; kingdom Viridiplantae; phylum Streptophyta; class Pinopsida; order Araucariales; family Araucariaceae; genus Wollemia; species Wollemia nobilis. The sequence continues at coordinate 14,243,018 of JAQPPZ010002587.1, read as the reverse complement.
AAGTAAATCACCAAGAATATCATTGTGTGAATCTATTATTTTTGCTTTATTATTTCTTTATACATGTACATTTCATCTTTCTACCATTTTTATGCTCAGGGTATTTGTTTTTCCTTTTGCAGGACTCACGTTATTAGCAGGAGAGCTCTACAGTGGCCTCACCTACCACCATGCAAGACCATCTGTAGCCATAGAAAAAACCCATTACATCATCCGATCTCGCCTGACCACCAACCAGCCTTCATACCAGGCACTCCTCACATTGGTCCCATTTAGGTCACCACACCTCACCTCAACATCATTCCCCTCGCCAGCGAGGTTCAACCTATTCACCACACTTTGGAGATAGCTAGATCACCATGTTATCTTTTGATGATAAAGAGGAATCCACCCAACCACGAGCACAAGGATCATCCTCCCATCCGTATGATGATCTCAAACATCACTATTCACCTCCAAGTCATCCACAGTATTCCATAGGATCTTATCGCCCACCTAATGGGGAATACACACCTCATCAACCTTGCCCTACACTTATATCATCTCCATTTCCCAATGGTGATTCTATTTATATCTAGGCTTTGCAAGCCTACACGACCTAAGATACTCAATCTGGTCATGCAAACATCCCTCTTTCTCATTCGCGTCATTGTCCAAGGCCATCGCCTATGCCATCAGTCCTCAAGACACCACCTTCACCACTGCGAGGCTTACCACCCGAGCCAATTTTACAATCACCACAGTAATTTCACTCTGTTTCTTCCTCATCATAGCCTTATTATTTTTCTACCATACATCGAGCTATTCCATTCGTATTGGAATCCCTATTGGCCCCTTACCCAATACCATCATTGCCACACCATGAAATATAACATATCATCTCTTGTATCAAAGCTCTAGAGTTGCAGATGAGCCACTAACATTACCATGTCCACCCATGGAAGTCTTCCATAACTTGTCCAACCTCACCGCCATGTAGATCCCTTTCCTGACCTCAAGATCAACCCATGCTAGAAACTAGACCCATGCCTCCATTACTAGGTCATCTTTCACCCAGAGCTCACTCACCTCTAGTAGAGCCATACGTCTATCCTATACCTATTCCACATATACCTCTTTCCAAAATATTCCATCATCTCATGCATCAAGGTCTTATTGACCTACCTGATATTTGACCTAGTGATCCCTCACATCCTAAACCATGCAATTACAACGAGATCAATTTTACATCTACCATCACTGGCCAGGTCACAATATCGAAGAGTGTAGATCATTTGAAACCCTGGTGCACAACATGTTGCATGATGAGCATAACCCATCACCAGAGCATTATTTTCCATTTAGCTAACTTGTCAATCCTCTATGTTGCACCACTCCTAGAATTTTACCACCCTGTAGTACCATAACAACACCCACCCATTATATTCATAATATTTCCAACTATGGCTCCAGTCGCAGTTCTAGCCATGTCATCACTTCACCATCCTGCTCCCACTCGGATCTATGCCATTTCACCCGATAGTAGTGTTAGTTACTCATCTTCTTCTATCTCATTCTTCTACTTCTTACATACGTTGATTTATTTCTTCTCTTCTATCATTGTCAGCCGTTGGTGACCCCCTATCCTTGATTGGTTACCAATACCTATTTCTTCTCACTTCTTCAATTTGTATATTCCACTCTCACTTCTTGCTTCTTCTTGACGATCACTACATACACTTATACAACTCACAACTCATACACCTACTACACACACATCCCATAAGATGGGGCAACCATGATCATAGCATCATAATTTTTGTCATCATTACACACTTCAATCATCTGTAAATAGGTTTGTCTAAAAATTATCTTTCTAAACATCATCACTTCTTGTAAATATCACATTCCTCCACTTGCATCACTTATAGTTACATTCATTGCACATATTCATATGCTTTATAGTTAAAATTTTAATTCATGTTTGTACATTCTTCCCCAAAATGTGCCTCAACAAGAATAATACATGCACTTGTTAGCATCACCACTTGGATGTCCATTCCTCCTTTTTTAGGATTAGGGTATACATAGGTGTCGTGTTTAATTTTGACTACTCTATAGTTTATGCAATCAAGTGTCACCCATAGCTACTAAGTATTGTATATTATTCTTATGGTATTTTAGGCTGGTTCAACTTCTCTCATGAATCGCTCAGGTTACACATTAACAATTTTAATCCTAGGAAGGAGGACATCTTGAGTAGATATCGCCATCTAGAAAATGGCATCCCCTACTCATCCTATCACCTGCATGGTCAACATACAACTTGGGGATAAACAAAGGGATAAATCATAAGCAAAATCTAATAACTGGGTAGAAAACAAACTTCATCGCCCATACAAAAAAAAAGAAAAAAGAAAAAAGAAAAGAAAATAAATGAAATGAAAAGAGCACTACGACAATTAGATAGGTTAACACTAGAACAGGGGTAGAAAATAAAAGGAAACACCTCTTGATATCACACATGTTATGCTTATCACCTTTGGTCCTTAGGTTCAACATAATTCTATGGGATAATTCCAAAAATCTGCATACCAGTGGAATAATCTTATAGGTGACAACACATCTCTTACATTAGCATCTCACTTTTGTAGAAATCATAGTTGTGGACGGATGAGGTAACTATTTCAGTAGCATCTACAATGGGTTAATCTTACCCCCCTCAAAATGGATAAATGAACCTTACACATTCACACACATAGGTCCAAGATAGATTTTGAACCAACCTAATCATGTTATAAGTTGCCACAAAACTTGTATAGCTAAGGGTTTGAGATTTGATTGTCATAACTATGCTAGTCAAAACCATTACGCATGCCTTACATTATCCACCAACCCTAAAAATCATGGAATGGATAGCATCCATATAGGTAAATGCCATGATACAAGTTCTTTCTTGGCATATTTAAGTAAGTCCATACATGCATACATGCATCTATGTCAAATACATTTGATACATATTATAGTTATGCATTCATCCTACATGCATTTCATATCAAATTAAATTTATTGCATTCATCCCATATGCATTTCAAAATCGAGTCACAGTATCACACTTACTATACATACATTCATTACAAAATCACATTAGATATTACATTACATTGCATTGGAAATACAATCATAACACAATTCTACAATCGATTTATACCACAACACGATAATAGATCTAAACCATGTCATACATGTATATCTATTCATCATATATATCTACAAATTATGTTATGCTAATCCATGCAAACATAAACAAGAACACATTTCAAAACATAAAAATAACACATGTATATATAATAGTCAAAATCAACAAAGTATATATATATATAATCCATACAAAATGCCCAAAGGTTACAACCTAGGATCATGCCCATCATCATATATCATTCATACAAAATGCCCGTAGGCTACAATCAACAATAGATATCCTAACTCCCACTAGAAGTCTCCCTATGGCCCTCATGGCTCACTTGCATCCCTACAGCCTGGCTCGACTCTGTATGAAACCACAAAACAAGATCCACAGTAGGTTGATCCTACACCTCAGCCCTAGCACCTCTCTATCCCACCGTAGTAGAACTATGCTGACTCTGATGTGATGGTGCCTGCACCTATGACTATGATCCATAATGCACCACAATATGACCATAATCAAGTAGAGGAATCCCGCACACCAACAAAGCACTCTTGGACATCATCTTCTTAGTGGCCTCGACCACCAAATGACTAGTCAGAGTATATATCGCCTGATCCTGCCTAGACATAACAACCCTTATATCCACCATGTATGCCTCCAACTGTTGGATCTGATCACACAATCCCTATATATCCTTCATAGCTAGCCTCTCCAAAATATCATTGGGAATCTACTATGCTATATCAAAAAATATCCCAATATGAATGGTATCATCGATACCACCTATATCGACCACCTTGCCTACCTCAACCCAAGCTCCAATGGTCTGCTCTACCTTAACATCTACACCCACATCCACCTCCTCTACCCTCACATACTAGGTACTTGCCAAAGTACCTACACAACATTGTGACCCTCATAGAGGAACCTTATCCTCAATAGTAGTCGTACTCATTACCCTAGCTCAAGTCCTCCTGCTCACTCTCCTCTATGGCGAAGGTGTCCCAGTAGTAGGTGCCACCCATCGATCCACCACACCTTGCCCAAACTCCCAAGACTATAGCACCCACCATGCATCAAACTCTGGTGTCATACCTGCATCCCCTACATCCAGGATATCCATATGAGGGTCCTTCTCCCCAAACCAAGGTGGTACAACAAGGTGCTATCCTCTATCTCCTTGTCACCTGAAGTAAATAACAGGAGTACCTAGAACATCCTATCGTAAATTGAACTGGTGTTGTACCCAATAAAACTAAAAGTACTCAGTCTATCGAGTATATCTCCCCACCAACCATCTACCCCATCACATAGCCCATAGCTTCTCATTGTCCTCATTCCAATTCACCCCACCCAACCATAGTATCCACTTTATGTCATCCGACGTCAGCTCCCCAAACTTAATCCTCCAAAAAATTTGGTCACCCTCATGAGGCTCAGCCTCCATACTTCATCTCAAGGTGTAAGGATACTCCTTACCCTCCACATGTATAGGGTGAGGTAATAAAGAGGGCCTCTTAATTGCTATGTGCTCCCATGCCCATACCTGCAGCAAGGAAATCACACTCAATCCTATCCACCTACCCCAAACCACATCATGCAACTCATGGTATACTTGGGCCAATAGTGTAGGTACCCATGCAAAAACAACCTTGTGCTCCACCATATCACTAACTATATCCAACATGTTCTAGGTAAACAACACCTCAAAAGTATCAGGAAGGGCATAAGTAGAGATCATCATCATCACCACACACTGCCTATCTGAAATCTTCTTCTGCAACCACAACCACTCATAATCCATCTCAAATATATCTATCTCTCTTCAACCATCCCCAAATAATATATCCAAAAGCACATCCTTCCTCCCATATTCAGCTGCCCTTATAGGCACACCCTCAATTGCCAGTCGATAGATACGATAAATGTCTTCCAACATCATGATCATTTCCCCCATAGGAAAATAAAATGTGTTCCTGTTTGCATCCCATCACTCACATAAGGCAGACACATATACCCTATTGGTGAAGATGCTCTTACACTCCCACACACTATGGAAGAGTATTTCATCCAACCACTGTAGCTCCTCCTCAGTCTTCATCAGCCTCTCAAAACCCTTTTTAAACTTCCTTACCCGATGACGGGGCTCAAGCGCCTTCACCTGTTCAACACATAACACAACATGCATCAATAACCTACATAAAAAATCAATCAAAATTTAACTTCATCATGCAGAATTTACAAATTGAAAACATTTAATTTGGCACACATCCCAAGATAAATTAATGTACAAACAAAATGACAAAACACATCAACAACATAGTCACATATTTGGATACCCATTTTGTCATTTCATGGCAAAAGTCAAAGCACATACGATAGATAGTACACATTGGTCGTCCAACAACCAATAACAAACTCAATTGTACAACTACTATGGCATGCAATCCAAAACTTGATCAATTAATATGATATACAAAAACAAATCATATTTTTAGATACCCATTTTCCCACTTAATGATAAATATGTCGACAAAATTTAGAAAAAAAGCACAAATCAACACAAATATAATAATAAAATCTATCCTAAAAACACCAAAACCGAACACACATCCTGACACACAATCTAAAAATAACAGTCACATTTTTAGATACCCATTTTTCCATTTAGTGGTGAAAGTTCAAATTGATACTGAGTACAGTCTACATGTTGCATGATGAGCATACCCCATCACCAGAGCATTATTTTCCATTTAGCTAACTTGTCAATCCTCTATGTTGCACCACTCCTAGGATTTTACCACCCTGTAGTACCATAACAGCACCCACCCATTATATTTATAATATTTCCAACTATGGCTCCAGCTGCAGTTCTAGCCATGTCATCAGTTCACCATCCCACTCCCACTCGAATCTATGACCTTTCACCTGATAGTAGTGTTAGTTACTCATCTTCTTCTATCTCATTCTTCTACTTCTTACATACGTTGATTTATTTCTTCTCTTCTATCATTGTCAGCCGTTGGTGACCCCCTATCCTTGATTGGTTACCAATACCTATTTCTTCTCACTTCTTCAATTTGTATATTCCACTCTCACTTCTTGCTTCTTCTTGACGATCACTACATACACTTATACAACTCACAACTCATACACCTACTACACACACATCCCATAATATGGGGCAACCATGATCATAGCATCACAATTTTTGTCATCATTACACACTTCACTCATCTGTAAATAGGTTTGTCTAAAAATTCTCTTTCTAAACATCATCACTTCTTGTAAATATCACATTCTTCCACTTGCATCACTTACAATTACATTCATTGCACATATTTATATGCTGTATAGTTAAAATTTTAATTCATGTTTGTACATTCTTCCCCAAAATGTGCCTCAGCAAGAATAATACATGCACTTGTTAGCATCACCACTTGGATGTCCATTCCCCCTTTTTTAGGATTAGGGTATACATAGGTGTCGTGTTTAATTTTAACTACTCTATAGTTTATGCAATCAAGTGTCACCCATAGCTACTAAGTCTTGTACATTATTCTTATGGTATTTTAGGCTGGTTCAAATTCTCTCATGAATCGCTCAGGTTACACATTAACAATTTTAATCCTAGGAAAGAGGACATCTTGAGTAGATATCACCATCTAGAAAATGGCATCCCCTGCTCGTCCTATCACCTGCATGGTCAACATACAACTTGGGGATAAAAAAAGGGATAAATCATAAGAAAAATCTAATAACTGGGTAGAAAACAAACTTCATCGCCCATACAAAAAAAAAAGAAAAAAGAAAAAAGAAAAGAAAAGAAATGAAATGAAAAGAGCACTATGACAATTAGATAGGTTAACACTAGAACAGGGGTAGAAAATAAAAGGAAACGCCTCTTGATATCACACATGTTATGCTTATCACCTTTGGTCCTTAGGTTCAACATAACGCTATGGGATAATTCCAAAAATCTGCCTACCAGTGGAATAATCTTACAGGTGACAACACATCTCTTACATTAGCATCTCGCTTTTGTAGAAATCACTGTTGTGGACGGATGAGGTAACTATTTTAGTAGCATCTACAACGGGTTAATCCTACCCCATTCAAAATGGATAAATGAACCTTACACATTCACACACATAGGTCCAAGATAGATTTTGAACCAACCTAATCATGTTATAAGTTGCCACAAAACTTGTATAGCTAAGGGTTTGAGATTTGATTGTCATAACTATGCTAGTCAAAACCATTACACATGCCTTACATTATCCACCAACCCTAAAAATCATGGAATGGATAGCATCCATATAGGTAAATGCCATGATACAAGTTCTTTCTTGGCATATTTAAGTAAGTCCATACATGCATACATGCATCTATGTCAAATACATTTGATACATATTATAGTTATGCATTCATCCTACATGCATTTCATATCAAATTAAATTTATTGCATTCATCCCATATGCATTTCAAAATCGAGTCACAGTATCACACTTACTATACATACATTCATTACAAAATCACATTAGATATTACATTACATTGCATTGGAAATACAATCATAACACAATTCTACAATCGATTTATACCACAACACGATAATAGATCTAAACCATGTCATACATGTATATCTATTCATCATATATATCTACAAATTATGTTATGCTAATCCATGCAAACATAAACAAGAACAAATTTCAAACCATAAAAATAACACATGTATATATAATAGCCAAAATCAACAAAGTATATATATATCATCCATACAAAATGCCCAAAGGCTACAACCTAGGATCATGCCCATCATCATATATCATCCATACAAATGGCCCGTAGGCTATAATCAGTAATAGATATCCTAACTCCCACTAGAAGTCTCCTTATGGCCCTCATGGCTCACTCGCATCCCTACAGCCTAGCTCGACTCTGTCTGAAACCACAAAACAAGATCCACAGTATGTTGATCCTACACCTCAGCCCTAGCACCTCTCTATCCCACCATAGCAGAACTACGCTGACTCTGATGTGATGGTGCCTACACCTATGACTATGATCCATACTGCACCACAATATGACCATAATCAGGTATAGGAATCCTGCACACCAACAAAGCACTCTTGTACATCATCTTCTTAGTGGCCTCGACCACCAAATGACTAGTCAGAGTATCTATCGCTTGATCTTGCCTAGACATAACAACCCTTATATCCACCATGTATGCCTCTAACTGTTGGATCTGATCACACAATCCCTATATATCCTTCATAGCTAGCCTCTCCAAAATATCATTGGGAATCTACTATGCTATATCAAAAAATATCCTAATATGAATGGTATCATCGATACCACCTATATCGACCACCTTGCCTACCTCAACCCAAGCTCCAATGGTCTGCTCTACCCTAACATCTACACCCACATCCACCTCCTCTACCCTCACTTCCTAGGTACTTGCCAAAGTACCTACACAACATTGTGACCCTCATAGAGGAACCTCATCCTCAATAGTAGTCGTACTCATTACCCTAGCTCAAGTCCTCCTGCTCGCTCTCCTCTCTGGCGAAGGTGTCCCAGTAGTAGGTGCCACCCATCGATCCACCACACCTTGCCCAAACTCCCAAGACTATAACACCCACCATGCATCAAACTCTGGTGTCATACCTGCATCCCCTACATCCAGGATATCCATAGGAGGGTCCCTCTCCCCAAACCAAGGTGGTACAACAAGGTGCTATCCTCTATCTCCTTGTCACCTGAAGTAAATAATAGGAGTCCCTGGAACATCCTATCGTAAACTGAACTGGTGTTGTACCCAATAAAACTAAAAGTACTCAGTCTATCGAGTATATCTCCATACCAACCATCTACCCCATCGCATAGCCCATAGCTTCTCATTGTCCTCATTCCAATTCACCCCACCCAACCATAGTATCCACTTTATGTCATCCGATTTTAGCTCCCCAAACTTAATCCTCCAAAAAATTGGGTCACCCTCATGAGGCTCAGCCTCCATACTTCATCTCAAGGTGTAAGGATACTCCTTACCCTCCACATGTATAGGGTGAGGTAATAAAGAGGGCCTCTTAATGGCTATGTGCTCCCATGTCCATACCTGCAGCAAGGAAATCAAACTCAATCCTATCCACCTACCCCAAACCACATCATGCAACTCATGGTATACTTGGGCCAATAGTGTAGGTACCCATGCAAAAACAACCTTGTGCTCCACCATATCACTAACTGTATCCAACATGTTCTAGGTAAACAACACCTCAAAAGTATCAGGAAGGGCATATGTAGAGATCATCATCATCACCACACACTGCCTATTTGAAATCTTCTTCTGCAACCACAACCACTCATAATCCATCTCAAAGATATCTATCTCTCTTCAACCATCCCCAAATAATATCTCCAAAAGCACATCCTTCCTCCCATATTCAGCTGCCCTTATAGGAACACCCTCAATCGCCAGTCGATAGATACGATAAATGTCTTCCAACATCACGATCATTTCCCCTCTAGGAAAATGAAATGTGTTCCTGTTTGCATCCCATCACTCACATAAGGCAGACACATATACCCTATTGGTGAATATGCTCTTACACTCCCACACACTATGGAAGAGTATGCAATCCAACCACTGTAGCTCCTCCTCAGTCTTCATCAGCCTCTCAAAACCCTTTTTAAACTTCCTTACCTGATGACGGGGCTCAAGCGCCTTCACCTTTTCAACACATAACACAACATGCATCAATAACCTACATAAAAAATCAATCAAAATTTAACTTCATCATGCAGAATTTACAAATTGAAAACATTTAATTTGGCACACATCCCAAGATAAATTAATGTACAAACAAAATGATAAAACACATCAACAACACAGTCATATATTTGGATACCCATTTTGTCATTTCATGGCAAAAGTCCAAGCACATACGATAGACAGTACACATTGGTCGTCCAACAACCAATAACAAACTCAATTGTACAACTACTATGGCATGCAATCCAAAACTTTATCAATTAATATGACATACAAAAACAAATCATATTTTTAGATACCCATTTTCCCACTTAATGGTAAATATGTCGACAAAATTTAGAAAAAAAACACAAATCAACACAAATCTAACAATCAAATATATCTTAAAAACACCAAAACCGAACACACATCCTGACACACAATCTAAAAATAACAGTCACATTTTTAGATACCCATTTTTCCATTTAGTGGTGGAAGTTCAAACTGATATTGAGTACAGTCTACAGTGGGCTCCCTATAGCTCATTTTTAGTTTCCTACTATCTACACCATGGTACACAAATCAAAGGCATGTCAAGTTAAGTTGGCTACCAAAACAACCAATATTTTTGGACACCCATTTTTTCCTTCTATGGTGAAAGTTTCATTAGTTTTTAGCGATTCTACCTCTAACATGGTAGATCTAATGCCCTAGAGTTCACACACAACACCTCAAACCATCAAATTTTAAAATCACATCAAACAAAATCAAAAAAATAAAATACTCGCATAATGGAATACCCATTTCCTAATTTAGCAAACAAAGTGCAAAAACATATCAATGTTAGTACATTGTTACCTCACAAATGGATAGTCAAACTTCACACCTACTCTACCCATTACCCGATAAAATTGGCGATAAAACAAACCCAATTGAAAAACCGACCGCACTTTTGGGTACCCATTTGGCCTGTTTATCACTACATTTTCAAAATTTACTTAAAAGTTATATATTTTTTTAAATCAGGATGAAAACCTTCCCCTCCCCCTCATTCACATTTGCCCAAAAAAATAAGAAAACAAATAAAACAAGGTAGACGATCACTTACCGGTGGGTCCCCGCACTTGATGCCAGTTGATCTGCGTCCTTTCGTCATTGTCACCCTCACAATCATCAATGTGCTCCTTTTGTGCTATCAATTGCTCTCCCAAACCACTTTCCAAAGTCACGTGTCGTGCAAATGAGCCCCCATGCAATTTTGGGCTTAAATTTGCTTTAAACCCCGATTCATGACCCAGGTCGCAAGTTAGGTCAAAATCACTACCCAGGTCATGAATTGAGCCAGAATACCCCAAAACATCCCAAAAACCCTAGGAAAGTAAGGACATGTCCCCTAAAACCCTAGGATCCTCCAAAAACTTACCTTTTAACACCATTGCATTTTATTGGTAAACTTGTCCTATTCATACTTTTGGACCACGCTGTTCTGGTCGCAAAAGTAAAGCAGTCAAAAGTTGCCATTCTCAAGCAACTACTATGGCATCGTAAATGTCATATGAACTTAGCAAAATCATAGTATTGCATCCATAATAATTTATTTCATTTTACTAGCATTGCTTTTTGTTTCTTTCCTCTTCTTCTTATTTCCTTCTTATCTTCTCCCCTTTAGGCATCCAGTTAATGGTGTATGGTCATGCTTCAAGCGGATGCATACCTTTGATTAGATCCCATTATTTTCCCTTCTCCTTCTAGGCTATCTAGTCAATGTTGTATGGTCACACTTCGAGTGGCTACATACCTTTTATTAGATCCCATTCTTTTCCCTTCTCCTTCTTGGCTATCCAAGTCAATGTTGTATGGTCATGCTTTGAGTGACTACATACCTTTGATTAGATCCCATTATTTTCTCTTCTTACTATCAATCATATTCATCATGCATTGGTATCTTTATCAACCGCTTAATCATCAATTCACCACATTTCATTCACCTCATTACTGATTCCTCGTTTGAGGGGGTATTCATATCCAAAGTCAGCTTTGCATGCAACCACAACATCGAAAATCCAAAAGCATGGTTAGCGCATTTGTCTACAAATTTTTTTACGGAAGATTATCATATGATTATGATATCAATACCAAAAAGACATGAATTACATCTGGAGAGTTATGCATCACCATGGAGAAGTTGATCTAGCATTCATGTACATTAAGTACACAACGGATGATACATTTGATCAATCCTAGCGCAACATTTGGAAATGGACTTCGCGACCACGCTGATATGGTCATGAGTTGATGATCCAAATGTTAAACTAACTCAAATGGTTTGACACTTGTTGCCATGTTCTCATCAATCAATCAACAAAAAAGATTTAGTTATACTTTATCCTAATCATACTTTTGGACCATGCTGATCTGGTCTCAAAAGCAAAGCAGTCAAAAATTGTCATTCTCAAGCAACTAGTATGGCATCATAAATATCATATAGACTCAGTAAAATCACATCATTGAATTCATAATCATTCATTTTCTCTTACTAGTATTTTATTTATCTCTTTCCTCTTTTACTTATTTCCTTCCTCTCTTCTTCCCCTAGGGACATCAAGTTGATGTTGTATGGTCATGCTTCGAGCAACTACATACCTTCTATTATATTCCATTCTTTCTCTTATTTTCCCTGGATACCCGATTTATTTGTATGGTCATGCTTCGAGTGGCTACATACCCTTTGATTGGATTCCATTCCCCTTTTATCCCTTTTCCTTATGCACAAACCCTTCACATATTTTTATATTAAACTTTGTTCTACACAGTATAGTACAAAAAGGGGCAAATGTAGACACCTAAAAGTCGCACACCGCTATACCTATGTACTTGTAGATCCTTTTGGAAACTTGTAGGTTTACATAGGTCATCCTAGGTACCTCTAGGCTATTGTAGACTAGTGTAGAATATTGTAGATCATCCTAGACATGCGTAGATTGTTGTAGTCATGCGTAGTCATACATAGATGGTTGTAGTCATGCGTAGATCGCCATAGATTTTCATAGTATCGTGTAGACTTTCATATACTACTTCACCAGATTTTAGGTCCTAAACCCTCATAAGCCTTCCAAATTACATTTGGCACATCAAAATATCATTCGACGATCTATTCACATGCAATTAAGGCCCCCACGGGGTATTAGTTGGCCAAATTAATTAATAAGTCAATTATCAAATTCTAATTTTACATTGACTTCACTTAAGTCACTTTTAGGGTAAATTTGATTAAAAGAATCCTTAATATTTCTTAGCCTTAATTAAATCCTCCCACATGTGTGATATTAGGGTTTGTTGAGATATTTCTTTAATCATGTTTAAATTAGCTTAAGCACCTACTAATCAAGATTAGCCCTAATCCATCCTCACACATGTGTGAGGATGAGATATTTATCATAAGGAATGTGATGTTGCAACATAGCATTTCTTAACCTAACCCTAGTCAGAATCAAACCTAGGTTTAGTCTATCTAACCCCTCCTCTACACATTACATTTTTCTATAAATAATGGGTCCAAAACCCCTAATTAAGTCTGATTGAAAAATTCAACAAAGTACAGTTACTCTATAGAAATGGAAAGCCAATAGTACACAATCCATTCCCAATGCACATAGATGAATTTTGACAACATACAAAGGCACCCCAGATGCATTAGGATCGATCTACTAAAGAGATTTTACCAGAGGAGCATCACAGCTCAATTCACAGCCTGCCCTACGAATCCGATCTCAATTAGCGATCGAGATCACAAAGTGCATCTGCAAGCCCCAAATCATTCCATATTTGGGTGGTAAGCTCTATTTTTCCATATTATTACCTTTTGCACATTTCATTTTAGTTTCTATTACATTTTTATAATCATTTCATCTTCTTAAATATGAGGTCTGACTAAGGCAAGCCCTCCAACGTATTGACCTTTTCTTGCAAATTTATTTCAGGTTATTCAACATATTTGAAGGAGAGGAACACCAAAAAACAATAACCCAGTAGTGGCCCACTTACAAAGAATCCCACCTACACTAAGGGACATTAGAAGGAGGCATCAGGTCTATATTGCTTATTCATGAAAATAAAGAAAAGGGGAAACTCTCCCTATTTGTAACCTATACAAAATTGATAATGAATAAAGCATTATATTTATGAATGGCTTGTGTTATTACTTTTTGTTAGATAAAATGTCAACTTTTGTTCATTTCAGTAATTATCATCCAAGAAAATACTAAACAATCTATTGTTCGGGTCTTCCAAAAAATCCAAAAGTGATTCTAAACAAAAGTGATTTTATCCTTAACTTGCATTCATTGTTATCATTTCATTTAATAGGTAGCTAGTGTCTTTACATCTGGATCAAAGCCATTTCAATCCATTTTTTTCAAAGCCATAAATTCTCTGTGATAATAGAGACCGACAACAGAACCTAAATTCGAAAGAACATATCAAACATTATATAAAGTTTTTTTGTTTCCAGTTGTGAGCTTTGATGCTGAAATATCACAAAAAATATTTGACAAACACTATCGAAAAAAATCCAAGCTTTGATGATGTCTTCATATCAAGTTAATAGGTCTCTCTACCCCACATACCACACTATTATAGTCATCCTTCGAATGCTATTACATCAAGCGATGGCACATATCTGTTTGGATAGAAAATTCCAAAAGAAAAACAAAAAAATTAGAATGAACAAGTAAATCACCATTATGAATCCTTTAAAATAATCTAACAAAAACAAATCATAGCAAAAGGATTGAATAGGCATCAAAAATAAAGAAGCCTAAGCTATTTTCTAGCAAGTTGCAGGGTTTGTGATAGAAAAAATATAAAATTAAGAATATACACCAAAGTTTAACTTAAATTGGCCACCAAAAAAGGGTTTCCAATGTCAGATATGGCAAGAATCCAAAAGGAATTTAATTGAATTATCCCACATCAGAGGCAAAAGAAAATAAAGAAGGTTTAAAATGTATAACAACCACTAAGTGATTCATGACTTCGATCATGCTATATGGAGTGTTATCATGCAACCAAAGGTGATCCCTAGTTCCAATACCATACCAACAAGTGTCACATCAGGGGCATTCATTGACTCATTGATCACGCTTCCTCCCTACCACTACCGTCGCTCCACCCCTATATCACCATCGTTGCACTACCCCTCTGCCACCACCACCCACTGTCGTCACTCCTCCCCTATGCCTCGACTATTGCTCGACTTTCGTAGACCCCGCTAGTCTTGCCCACCACCTAAAATTTGACAAGTAATAAATTTTTGACAAAAAACAAAAAGTAAAAAAGTTGTCAAACAACTTTGAAAACAATTTTTTGGCAAGTTTTGACAAAAAAAAAAAAATGAAAAAGTTGTCAAAAATTTTTTTTTTTTGCAAAAGGTTTGAACCAAAACAATTATAAAAGTGTGGCAACCTTCACAATTTTTTTTCAAAAAAATTACAGCCAAGACAAGTAAATTATAAACTTGCCACAACCCACCATGATGGATGGGAGAAGATCACAAGATATGGTGAAAGATATTGCGAAAGAAGTCTCGAAGGAGGTTTCAAAAGAAATGAAAGAAATGCTGCAAGGAATGGTGATTTGGAAAGATAATTTAGAGGATAAGATAGTTGCAAAAATAGAAGACTTAACTATGAGCATCAACACCTCCAATACAGAGTTATCAACCAAATTGGATGCTACAAATCACTCTATGGACTTGGTACAACAAAACTTGACATTAATGCACAACGGACAACAAAACACAATACCAACACAACAAACGTTACTAGGGGAGCCACATACATTAATCCTCCCTCGTACCACAAAATTGGATTTCCCAAAATTTTATGGAGGCGATCCCACAAATTGGATATATAGGGTAAACCAATATTTCTCCTTATATCAAATTTCAAAGACCCAAAAAGTTTGTATCGCATCATTTCACTTAGAAAAAATTGCTACACAAGGTACCAATGGTATGAAAAAACAAAAGATACTCCCACATGGACCGAATTCACAAAGAACTTAATTTTGTGATTTGGCTTGACCAAATTTGAAGATTTCATAGGATCTCTCACCAAACTTTGCAAAACATCAATCGTAAGAGAATACCAAGCGTAATTCGAGAAGTTAGAAAACCTTACATCAGGAATCGATGCATCATTCTTTCAAAGCTGCTTCACTAGTGGCCCAAAAGAAAAAAATTGACTAGAAGTGCAAATGCTCAATCTTGTTGATATGATGCATGCAGTGGCATTAGCACAAATGATATAAGATAATATCAATAACCAACTATGAATAGGGAGAGTCTCAATAGGGAAACCACCAAACACCTACACCAGCCAAAAACTGAATAAAGTCATGCCAATTAAATGAATTAGCCAAGAGGAAATGAAAGAAAGGTGAGAGAAGGGCCTCTATTTCCATTGTGATGAAAAATTCACCCCTAATCACAAATGCATTTCACCAAAATTATATATTTTAGACACAATTGATTGCACCTCCAAAGAAGAGGATGACATCGAAGTTGAAGTATTAACAAATATTCTAGAAGAAAATAAAGAGGATAAAATAGAAATATCCTTTAACACCTCATAGGATGTTCGACCCCACAAACTATGAAGGTTAAGAAAAAAACCCTATTGTGCTCTTAGACTCTGGAAGCACTCACAATTCTATAGACCTCAGGTTTGCAAAACAAGCTCATTATTTTATATATCCTTATAATAACTTTGAAGTCATGATTGGAAATGGTGGAAAAATTACATGCAAATGGAAATTCCAAAATATCAAGCTCACTATGGGAGATTATAAAATGAAAGGGGATATGTATGTACTACCATTAAGAGGATGTGACATTATTTTAGGAGTACAATGGCTATGAATGTTCAATAAAATTCAATAGGAATTTGAAGAATTATGTATGCAATTCACACAAAAATACCAAACTTACACAATTAAAAAGTTAAAAATGGGCCCTACACAAATTGTAAGTTTCCATAAAATGGAAAAAATTATTCGTAAAGGAGGAAAATGCATGGTTGCCCAACTATTTTTCTTGCAAACCACTAACGAAGAACACCAGAGGCACCTAAATTATAGGAACTCCTAGAAAGACATGATAAAATATTTAACAAACCAGAAGGATTATCTCCACAACAGAGCCATGATCATGTCATTCAATTACTTCTTGAGCACCAACCTCCTAATATTAGACCTTATCGATACCCATATTTACAAAAGACAGAAATAGAAAAATTGGTACAAGACCTACTTAGGTTAGGGGTCATTAGACCTAGTATAAGTTCCTACTCTTTTCTGGTCATACTAGTAAGAAAAAAAATATGGGTCATGGTGCTTATATGTTGATTTTTGTACCCTCAACAAAATAACTATCAAAGACAAATTTCCTATTCCAGTCATCGATGAATTAATCAATGAACTTAATGGAGCTGCATATTTTTCCAAACTCAATCTACAATCGAGCTATCACAAAATTCGAGTTAAAGAAAGTGATATACCCAAAATGGCCTTTCACACTGAGGGACATTATGAAATTTTGGTTATGCCATTTGGTCTTACCAACGCTCCATCCACATTTCAAAGCCTTATGAACAAGGTATTTCACCCTTTTCTTTGAAATTTTATTTTAGTTTTCATTGATGATATTTTGATTTATAGTAAAATATGGGAAGAGCACTTAACCCATATAGAGCAAGCACTAAAGATATTGGATAACAATCAATTATACGCTAAGATATCAAAATGCTCCTTTGGAAAAGAAGAAATCGAATACCTTGGACATATTGTCTCCAAGGAAGGAGTTAAAGTAGATCCTCATAAAATTGAAGATGTGGAAAATTGGCCTATTCCAAAAATATTGAAAGGGTTTCATGGGTTATTAGGATTAACTGGCTATTATCGTAAATTTTTTAAGTATTATGGCAAAATCATGGCCCCTTAACAACACTACTTAAGAATAATGCTTTCTGAAGAACACAAGCTTATACTAAGAGGGGGGGTGAACAGTATAAGACCACTTTTTACTTTTCTTTCCCAAACAATATTATGCAATGTATAGATAGCAATATCAACAACAGTAATCAAAGCAATACAAAAATTACCACACTCAATAGAGACACCACAATTTACGTGGTTCACCCAATGTGGGCTACTCCATGAAGAAAATCTTTCACTAAAATTTTCTCAATCAATCTTTTGGGAATCCTCTCCCTATTACAATGTTTATGGACCTCTATCCAAAGGAGATATCAATCCCCTAAATCAAGTTCATGGATCTCTATCCATAGGAGAACTCCTCCTCTACTCTGGTTGGTGATCATCTAGAAGACTATTGCCTCCACTACACTGGCTTGTGTATCTCTCTCCACTGAAGACTCTTGTCCCCACTTAGAAGACCTACCCTCACTGACATGTCTAATGGATCTCTATCCATTGGAGACTACTATCCTCTACTCTCTATCACATCCAAATATATATCTCAAATTTACACTAAACACAGTCCTTCGATTTAGCATAAATTAGCTCAATATCTGTCTTTGGTCTAGCACAAACCTACCCTCAAATCTACACCAAAATATATTCTCAAATCTATACTAAACACAGTCCTTCGGTCTAGCACAAATCATTCCTCAATATCTGTACTCAAGCCTTAACTCAAAGCTTGAATAAATATCAAATCAACTCTACTAGATCTACCCTAAACCTTAACTCAAGGTTTGAACAAATCAATCAATCAACTCTGCTCTCAAGCCTTCTCAAAGACTTGTCTCTAATATACCTTGTAAGATTTCTCAAAATATCACACTAATTTGTCCACAAGTCCTCTCTTAGAACTTGCTCAAATATTCTCTACAAGTCCTCTCTAGAACTTGCTCAAAACTTCTCCACAAGTCCTCTCTAGAACTTGTCCAATCTACTCAATATTTGTATTGTAAGCTTCCACAAAATCTCATACCAAATCTATCCACAAGTCTTCTCAAAGACTTACCTCAAATCTGCTCAACAAGTCCACACAGAACTTGTCCAACCTCATAGACACATAAAGAGAATTGTTATAGACTCAATATGTTCTACACTTATCACAATGCTCAATTATTTTCATTCACTCTCTTAGAAACATAAGGAGAATTGTTAGATACTCAATATAATTCAATTTCAACTTAATGCTCAATCACTTTCTCAAATCAATTTAGAATATGGAATAGTTTATTTTATGGAACTTGAACAATCACTTCACACATCCACTTGACTAGGCTCAACCAAATCTACTCATCCAAAAACTCAATGAAACAACCCTTGCTCACAAACCCTAGTCCAAGCATATGATCACTTACTCAAAATGTTTCCAAAAATGCCCAACAACAATTCTCACATAGAAATTATACTCATGTTATTTTCAAACTCTAGTTCAAGTTCTTTGCTCAACAACTCACTTCAACAACAATGCTTACTTTACATATCAATAATACTCAAAACCTAGTTCAAGTTCTTCACACAACCAATGGTTTCAACAACAATGCTTATAAAACAATCTTCACATAGCAATGATACTCAAACCCTAGTTCAAGTTCTTCACACAACCAATGGATTCAACAACAATGCTTATAAAATAAGGTTTTAACAACTCTTTATTCCAAAAAACCTTGAAGCATTAACTCAACACATTCAATAGGAAACCCTAATCAAGTCCTTTTCACTCCAAAATTATTTTCCAAAAAACCAACCAATCAACTTAACTATGGAAGAATGTGCTCATAAATTTTTCTTGATGATGAAGGAATCTCATAAATCTGCCACAACCATAAACACTTCTTTGCCAAGCTCAAAGAAATTATTAGATGATAAAATTCCTCAAAATACAATGTAAATATCAAAACACACATACACCTTATCACTTCATCTTTAATAAAATATTCATCAATATTTTACAAAAAATAATACACCACTTACACCGTATAATCCCCAATAATATTCAATGCACTCTTCTTTTCAAAATAACTCAAAACAAGAAGCTCCCTTTATAATTTTAATACTTCAACAAATAAATGTGATAAAAGCACTTTATTAAAATAAACCAACATTTTATTCCTCCAACTTATAAAAATAATTTTCAACTAACAATCCTTTTAAGCAACCCTTTTAACTTCAAAATTTAGGCGACACACAAAAATAATAATCAAAATTTATTACCTTGCTTTGGAAGGGATTCAAACTCATAGCACAACCTAAACCAACATCCTAGTCATGGCTCCAATAGCCGCACAAGCTAGGCACTCGCTTGGGGACTAAGGAGCACCATGTGCTCCAAAAAACTCCTCGCCTTGCCTAGCATAAAAAACATGTGTCTTTCCTTGTACACTTCCAACACTAATGCAACCACAAAAAATGTTGTCATTGCATTTATAACGTAGGTCTCCTAGAGCCCAAACACTCTAACCTCTGTCCTCTTGCCACTAGGCCACGCTGCCTAGTTGGCGCTTGGTACTTTGGCACTGCTCCCCTTAAACCTTATTCACTGGCACTAAAACACAAAAGTCGCTTCTCTTATTCTGCACAAATTCAACACAATTGAACACATTCATTAATCAAGCAAAAGGATAATATTTAATGCCTCTTAGGCATTAGTATATATTGATTTCCCTCCTTCATGCATAATGTCGGTGCTCGAATTTCCTCCAATATATTAGACGTCGACGCTTTTTATTTCCCTTTGAACTTATTAATTTATAAATTATTTAAATTCATTTAAATTTAAATTTTATAAATTAATTATTTAAAACCCTTTGGTTTTATTAATGCCATATTTCATTGTACAACTTGGTATAAATAATATTTATTTATAAAATTTAAATTCACTTTGAATTTAAATATTTTATCAAATAAATATTAAACCTTCCTTTAGCTTTGCAATAATCTTCCTTGGTTTTTTATGAATTTTTTTTTAACTTAAGCTTCCACATAATATTAAAATATTATGAAGCCTTTTTTCCTTTAACTTTTGCATTGTTCCTCTTGACCTTTGACATCATCAATGGCTTATTCTTGGATATCAATGACAACTTTGACAAATTTGCTTCTTGACAAATTCCTTAATATTAATGATGATTTCATTCCTTGACATCAATGACAACTTGAGTTAATGACTCAAAATGTCTAACAATCTCTCCCTTGGTCATTGATGGCAACCCAATTTATTTTTACTAAAAACTTGGATTTTTCTTTGTTCTGCTCCCCTTGGGACATTTCTCCCCCTTGCTCAATGCTTTCTCCTTTTTACTCAAATACCAAATATCTCCCCCTTACTCAAATCTCTCCCCCTTTGACATCAATGGAAAAGGATCACCTTTGGGGCTCTGGACTAATAATGAGCCTCTTAGGTTAGCCCTTCCCCCACCTTATCTTGAGGTGGTTAATTCTAGGGTGGGAGTATTTCTACTCCTAGAAAGCACTGTTCTTTACCTTTATCCTCTTTCCTTCTTATCTGATCCTTCTGATTCATCTGACTATTTCTTTCCATGTCCATGTTCCTGTCTATGTCTACATTCCTATCCTTGTTCCTATTCTTGTTCATATCCATATTCCTATTCATATACATGTTCTTGTTCCTATTCATATCCATGTTCCTGTTCCTATTCATATCCATGTTCTTGTTCATATCTATGTTCATGTTCCTATTCATATCCATGTCCCTGTTCCTGCTCTTGCTTGATTCTAGAATGTTTGCTCTACACCACTTTCTTGTGTGACCATAATTATTACACTTATAACACTTATTTTTATTATTCCTTGGAGGTGCAAATGTATTTGGATTTCTACTAGTGAATCCATATCCTCTTCTATTATGAACCCTACAATTCATTGTCTTGTGACCAAACTAATTACATGAGTGGCAATACCCATATAAAAGTTGTTTGTCCCCATATTCTTGTATTTCATGTGTCTTAAACTATGAAGCCATGTGCCCAAACCTGTTACATGAAAATATTCTTCCATTTAAGCCTCCTTGTCTTGACCTCATTGGTCTCCTAGTCTCTCTTGACCTATTTTTATTGGTGTTCTATCTGTATCTTCTTTGTGCATCATTCCTATTCTTGTTGAACTCTCTATTATCCAACTCATCCTCAAATGTCTCACTCTCTTTTACACTATATTATTTTGAAGTACCTTCATTTGAAGTTTCTTCTTATCCATAATTTGAGTTTGACTTTCCTTCCCATTTCTTTTGAACTTGTTCAAATCCAAGACCTATTTTGCTTTATGTAGGCTTTTGTATCTTGATGAAATTATCCAAGTTCTTTGAGCTATTTTTTAACCTCTTTAGATTGAATTTGGAGTCCTCTAAATCTTCTCTTAGTAGTGCCACTTCTTGTGCTAACTTTTCACATTCTATAATATTTGCTTCTAACTTATCTTTGAATCTTTTTGCCTTAGCCTTTGATTTTTCTAAATCCTCTATAAGAAATATTCTCTCTTCATCACATTCTTGAAACTGAATTTCAAGTTTAGAGTTTTGCTTTCTTACCTTCTTTACCATGTCAAGAGCATAAATAAGTTCTCCCTTGAGATCATATCCATCTTTATCTGAATATTCCTCTATTTGTTTACCTTTGTCCACATATTTATTTTCTATTGGCTTATCTTCTATAGGATCATCTACTTCTTATTCTAATGCTATTATAAGGTTTTCATTTGGTCCTTCAAGTGCATCCTCATATTCATCATCACTAAAACTATAACCATCCCTTTTATAATTATCTTCAAGATGCCCAAAGTTACCACATCTAAAACACTTGAGAATTACTGGAGTATTTTTCTTAACTTTTTATTTTTCTTCAATAATATATAGGACTTCATCTCTATCATTATCTAAAAGACTAGCATCACTATCACTTGAGTACTTACTTGACTTATCCGCATAGTAGCTCCTCTTTTGCCTTTGAAAGAACTTCTTTCCTTGTCTGCTTTGTCCATCCTTGCTTTTCTTTTGGTGTCTATATATTTATGATTCCCTGTTCTTGTGATCCTATTTTTCTTCATCATTGTTATTTTTAGATTCTTGATAGTCAGTTGCATAATGACCATACCTTCCATAATTAAAACATTTAACAGATCTTCTATCTCTAGATATTCTTGAATTCTTATTCCTTCTGCCATAATTTGCTTCTTCATCATTGGATGAATCATTGCTGGATTTTGACTTCTTACCATTTGTCTTCTTAATTGCTTTGAATGTTGTTTATTTTTGAGGATTTGGTTCCTTTTTTTTTCTTATCTCAAATGTTGTAAGAATACCAAGTAACATATATCTTGTCAAAGTATCACCATCCATTAACACTTCTATAGCAGAAAAAATTTCACTGAATCTTTTTGAAAGAGTTTTTAAGACTTTATCACAAACATCTGATTCATCAATCTTCATTCCAAGTCCTTGCATATCATTAAAAACCTCATCAATTCAAAGTAGATAAGTACTAATGTTTTCCTCATAATTCATTCTCAATATTTCAAAATTTTCTTTGAGATTTTGTGTCTTTACTTTCTTGACACTTTTATCCCCTTCATATATATTTTGTAGTTTATCCCATATTTCTTTTGTAGTTTGACAATGCATAACTTTCATAGCCTCTATTCTATGTAAACCTCTCAAAAGTGCATTCATTGCTTTTGAATTGTAATTTTGTAGGAGCTTACCTTCCTTATCTGTAGGAGGATTAATTAAGGGATCATATCCAAATTCAACTGCTTCTCAAATTTCATTACCAAGTGCCATAAAATAGATATTCATTCTCATACTTCAATATATAGTCACTTTCATAAAATACTGGTGCTAAATTATCTGAGGACACATTCTTAGAATACATTGTGTTCTTGTTAGATTTTCCTTCAAGTTGTTAAACTCTTCTGAAGGAATCCTCTCTGATACCAATTGAAAAACACAAGCTTATACTGAGAGGGGGTGAATAGTATAAGACCACTTTTTAATTTTCTTTCCCAAATAATATTATGTAATGTATAGATAGCAATATCAATAGCAGTAATCAAATTAATGCATAAATCACAACACATAATATAGAAACCATAATTTACATGGTTTACCCAATGTGGGCTACTCCATGGAGAAAATATTTCACTAAAATTTTCTCAATCAATCTCTTGGGAATCATCTCCCTATTACAATGTTTATGGACCTCTATCCAAAGGAGATACCAATCCCCTAAATCAAGTTCATGGATATCTATCCATAGGAGAGCTCCTTATCCTCTACTCTGGTTGGTGATCCTCTAGAAGACTACTTCCTCCACTGCAGTGACTTGTGGATCTCTCTCCATTGAATAATCTTGTACCCACTTAGAAGACCTATACTCACTACCCTAGATAATGGATCTCTATCCACTGGATACTACTGTACTCTACTCTTTGTCACCTCCAAATCTCTGTCTCAAATCTGCACTAAACATAGTACTTCGATCTAGCACAAATCAACTCAATATTTGTCTTTGGTCTGGCATAAACCTATACTTAAATATACACCAAAATATATTCTCAAATATGCACTAAACACAGTCCTTTAGTCTAGAAAAAATCTATCCTCAATATTTGTACTCAAGCCTTAACTCAAAGCTTGACTCAATCTCAAATAAACTCTAATGGAGCTACCCTAAAACTTAACTCAAGGTTTGAAAAAAATCAATCAATCAAATTTGATCTCAAGGCTTCCTTTAAGACTTGTCTCAAATCTACCTTGTAATCTTCCTCAAAAGCTCACACTAATATATCCACAAGTCCCCTCTTAGAAGTTGCTCAAATCTACTCTACAAGTCCTCTTTAGAACTTGCTCAAAAATGCTCCACAAGTCCTCTCTAGAACTTTTCCAATCTACTCAATATCTGTATTGTAAGATTCTTCAAAATCTCACACCAAATATGTCCACAATTCTTCTCAAAGACTTACCTTAAATCTGCTCAACAAGTCCACAGAGAACTTATCCAATCTCATAGATACATAAAGAGAATTGTTATAGACTCAATATGTTTTACACTTATCACAATGCTCAATTATTTTCAATCACTCTCTTAGAAACATAAGGAGAATTGTTAGAGACTCAATATGCTTCAATTTCAACTCAATGCTCAATCACTTTCTCAAATCAATTCAGAATATGGAATAGTTTATTTTATGGAACTTTAACAATCACTTCACACATCCACTTGACTAGGCTCAACCAAATCTACTCATCCAAACACTCAATGAAACAACCCTTTCTCACAAATCCTAGTCCAAGCATATGATCACTTACTCAAAATATTTCCAATAATGTCAAACAACAAGTCTCACATAACAATGATACTCATGTTATTTTCAAACTCTAGTTCAATTTATTTGCTCAACAACTCACTTCAACAACAATGCTTACTTTACATAGCAATGATACTCAAACCCTAGTTCAAGTTCTTCACACAACCAATGGTTTCAACAACAATGCTTATAAAATAATCTTCACATAGCAATGATACTCAAACCCTATTTCAAGTTCTTCACACAACCAATGGCTTCAACAAAAATGCTTATAAAACAAGGTTTTAATAACAACTCTTTATTTCAGAAAACCTTGAAGCATTAATGATGAGCACCAGAAATGCTCATTTTATATACACTGTTAAGAAGCATAATTACTAGTTTAATTAGCATATGATATGTATTTTTATATAACTTATGCATGTAATTGATAGAAAATCTGGTATTATGCTTGACTGGTATTTTTAGTGGAGATTGTGTATAAATGTAGGTTTTATTACTAATATGGTGTTTTCCAGTCTAATCCACTTGGACCTGACATACTTCTGCTTTCATAGATTAAGGCATGAGAGCAGGTGCTTTCCTCTTCAAGGAAGGCACCTAGTAGAAGCAAGCAGCTTCCTTATGGAGAAGGCACCTAGTAGAAGTAGGCACCTTCCTTATGGAGAAGGTGCCCACTTGAGGAAGGCACCTTCCTCATGAAGAAGGTACCTCCATGCCTCCATGCCTCCATACTTTGTAAAGATTGACCAAGCAGGCAAGTGGGACCATGTTGATCATTGACTCCACGTCATATGCACCAAGTTGGGATAGCTACCAAAGCACGTGAAGAAAAAAGAGGAGATATTTTATGCATTGTTATTAAAATAAATAAAGCACCTCTATTATTAGTTGATTTGTTGGATAACTATGTAACGCGAGCATTTCTTCTCACGCTCACAAACTACTTGAAGTAGCGATTTACCAAAAAAAATGATATGCACAACAGACAATGGACAAACCAGATCCATTAGTGACTAAGGAGGACAACCACCCGAATGGATTTGTTATTTCCAAACATATTCTATTATGATAAAATAGAACATTCCTGATTTATCCTATGAGGAGGTAAAATTAGTGTGTGGCTGTTATTATTAGAATGGCTATTATAATTGATTGGTTGTCATGTCTATTATGTATCCACTGTAACTGCAAGTCTAAAATAGACTTTCCTAAAAATGTAACAAAGGAAGGATGTGCATTATATAAATGTCCATGTCTTCCTTGAATGATGGATGATTAATTTTATAGAGGAGCTGATTTATTTTACTTCTTTATTTAATTTATTAAGAGTGTAATTCCTCTTATTTGAGCAAGCTCTACATAGCTAGCTGGGCGGACTATCTACGGGAGCTTGGGCCCACTCCCTGTAGTAGTCCTCCCCTATTTAATTTTTGTATTTGCTTTCTGTATATTAGTTTACTACTTTATTTATTGCTTTATTTAATTTCAG
This sequence comes from Wollemia nobilis, assembly GCA_028583015.1. Taxonomy (NCBI): domain Eukaryota; kingdom Viridiplantae; phylum Streptophyta; class Pinopsida; order Araucariales; family Araucariaceae; genus Wollemia; species Wollemia nobilis. Next base: position 14,216,240 of record JAQPPZ010002587.1, on the reverse strand, counting down.
TCGTGTGTGTTTATTTTTCTTGTACATTTATTTTCTCACACTTTATTTTTAGCATTGTAATTTATTTATTTAATTTTTTTGCACTTAGTTTATTTTGTTTGGTCGAAATCCAATTGCAGAAACCTTCCCCACCAAAATAAATAAGGTACAATTGGATTTATGCCCCAAAACTTCAGGTATATACTGTGAATGACAATCGCAAGTTTACGAACTTACCGGATTGATAATTTATGGAAGATAAATGAATGTTTTTTGGGACATGATTTTTACTTACCATTTTGGTGCTGTTGCCGAGGAGTGTCTAAATTGTAGTGTTCTAATTCACAGGTTAGATAAAAATCCTATTTAAAATTACTTGTAGATCTTTTACCTGAGAAGTGTGAGTCCACCAAGGGTCTTTTTATAAGGCCAAAAATAGTTGTCGGTATAGTCAGAGCTGAATCCCATAGGCAACTGTTTGTATTTTCTAGCTTCTCAGGTAAACGTGGGAATGAACCCGATGTACCAAATTAAGTGTAGAAGTAGGAATAAAATGTGTTGTTGAAAATTTAGAAAAATCTGGCAATGAAGGATTTCTATTATGTTTTCAATGGTTTCAAGAAAGCAAAGAAATAGCACAACCTAGGTTTGATTGAAAATTTTTAGGGATGTGTTTTTATACAAAAACCATTGAAAAATGCATGCCTCTAGAAGCTTGGTTTTAAATTAAAAAAAAAATTATAGGCTTGAAATTTTTGCAATGTATTGGTAAATGTTTTTTAATTATGAAATTAATAGCAGGAAAAATGATAGAGTAAAATTTTTAAAGAACATCTTGTTATGAAGTATGCTCTTCACTTGTGCTTAAGGTGACCTGGTGAATAAAAAACTAGCATGTGTTTTTTAAATACTACTATTCCATGTTTTCTCCAAGTTACCAACCCACAGATAGTCATTTTCCATCCTGCACATTTTGCCATTATGTTGAAAAAATTTGGTTTTGAGGTCAAAGAGGGAAATTGTTCTTCTCATGCTACAACACATAAAACTAGTTGATAATGAAATTGATGATTTTTTAGAAGACTAGTTTAGATGTAGGTATGGGGGAGACCCCACCTTCATTATTGCCACCAAAAACACAATGAACACTGTTTACAGTGTTCATGAAAAAGAGAAAAAATATCTCCTGTTGAAAAAAGGCTCCAAGTTAAAATGCAAATAAAAGAAATAGAAGCTTTATTTTTTGTTACTTGTTGGAAGAAAGTATCCTCTTTCCCTAGGACTAGGTTGGTCTATAAGGAAAATGAGAAATTTCCAAATGGTCACTAAATAAAGCAAGGGAAGAGCCTAGAAGTAATTAGAAGATAAAAAATTAAATATATAATGAAAAAAAAATGAAAAAATGATGAAAAAAATTAGTTAGAATTTTATTTTAATGCTTTTAGTTTAGATTTTTCTTTTATGTTTTGCAAGATAACGTGAAGTGCGATGTAGAAAAATAAGGAGGTTTTTGTGAAGATTTTGTGAATTGAGATTTATATGTGGAGTTCGTAATAACACTATACGAACTATCTCGTGTACCTGATCATGTAGCATCCAATCTAGCAGGTGAAAGCTAGCAGAGTTTTACCTTGGCAACATTAGCATCTAAAGGCAAGCTAAGTAACTCTGATCAAGCGAAAGGCTTCCAGTCCAAGGTGCTTATGAAACTTTGGGAAATTTTTGCTACAAGGTGTGTGACTGTTACAACCTAAGTATATGATGAGCGGAGTTAAAGATGCTACACCACATACAAAGTAGAGTATCGAGACAATGTTTGAGTAATGGTCAATGAGCTCCATTAACATCACCTCACATTTGTGAGAGAGGATCAGACATTGGCATGGGGGAGACCCCATACCATACCAATATCTTGGATGAATTTTCAATCATTTGTTAAAAAAAAAAGAGAAAGAAAAAGAAAAAATAAAAAAATAGGAGGATACAAAAAAAAATGAAGTGAAAGACACCTTGATCATCAAGAAGGTGCTTTCCACATGAAGAATGTGCCATACAATGGATGCGCCTTCTACATCAATAAGGTTCCATACATTGGAGGCACCTTTTGCATCAATAAGGTGCCATAAATTGGAGGTGCCTTCCACATGAAGAAGGCGCCATACATTGGAGGCACCTTCCGCATCAAGAAGGTGCCATACATTAGAGGTGCCTTCCATATCAAGAAGGCACCATACATTGGAGGCACCTTCTGCATCAATAAGGTGCCATACATTGAAGGTGACTTCCACAGTAAGCAGGCACCTTCCACAACAAGTAGGCGCCTTGAAATCTAGGGTGCCTTGATCCATTTCCCGCACTTGGGTGGTTCGATGGCACAAGGGACAAAAAAAAGAGGAATAAGTGATAAGGTGCCTTAATGGCATACAATAGAGATGCCTTGATTCAAAAAAAAAAAAAGGTCACATGTCCTGCTTAGCATAAAATTTCTTTTTATTTGCTTTGCAGGAAATCATGAATCGCATGCAAGCTACAGGCATCCTGAGATCTAGGGCCTAATAGGCACGAAGTCATGACTCCTATTTTTTTGCTTTTGTGTATGTAGGTAATCATGCCCTCTGAATGCAATATGAAGGTGTCCTAAGAGCTAGGGCCTCAGGCATAGGCATGACTCCTATTTTCTAATTTTTGTGTGTATAGTTTTGCAGAACATGGCCGTGAACATAATCTATAGGTAGAGTTGGCTTAAACTAGACCTAAAATATATAACATCTGATGCCCTATAATTAGGAGTGCAACAAAGTAGAAAAGGCATTTACTTCCCACCAGGAAGAGAGTGCCTACAATCAACCCAGTATAGTAGTGCCTTTTTCCACTTGGAGGAAGGCACCAATAAGAGATTTTCTTCTCCCTTGGATGGGGGTGCCTGTTGTTTAGTATGGGACCTAATGTTCGGAAGGCTGTAGAATTGTAAATAGAGGGACCTGTTACCAGAAACGAGGGCATCACCAGTTTAATGAAGGAGACTATGAAGAATAAATAAATAAATAAAATCTCCAGGAGCACCAACGTCACAACAATCCCATTATAGGCAGCATGAAGACATTTTTACACCATCATAATCTACCAAAAATCACCCAGGTATATACCATTATTTTTTGTTAATTGTGTGCAGAGTTATTTTAAAAATAATTTCAATGTTAATAACAGTAGATGCCCCTGTAAAATATTTTTGAAATCTCCTAGCCACATGATGTCTTGGATCAAAGAAAAAAATTATTATTATTTACCCCGAAACAATTGAAAAAAAGAAGGAAAATAATAATAATAATATGGCATTCACGTGAATAGATTTGGCCTTGTTTCATTTGTGCATCGTGAAAGATCCAGACGGTGAATTTATTGGTGGAACAACAGAGTCACAATCTGAGATATTTAACAAAGGGAGCAGTGTAGACTGATTTCCACTGAGTTCAAGGCAAGAGGAGGCCCAAATCCACAATCCAGAGAAAAAAGAGTGGCTGACATCACTTATGGCGTTGTTATGCTGCAGAATAGCAATCTACGGCAAATTACACAAGAATGTGAGTGGATTGCAATCTGCTAATTTAAAGAAGAAAAAGATAGTGGATTTGCAATCTTCTTTGACTTGCATAAAAGGATGAAGCGAAAGAAAATTTTTTAAATATGTGGGCAATGCAGTGCTCAATGAAGAGACAAAACAATGACACTCAATAAAAAATAAAAATATAATAGTACCAATGAAGAAAAGAAAACAGAAACACTGAAGGCCATTTGAAAAGAGAGAAAAAATATTATCCCAGGGGTTGTTGTCACGAGGATGTGACAATATTTAGGCATGGTCACATATTTTTTCTCTAAAGTTATCTAAAGTTATGACCATACTAATATTGTCACATGGTCAGTGACAATATTAAAACCTAATATTGTCACTAATATTGTCACATGGTCAGTGTAGGATAACTTTTCCTAAATATTGTCACTAATATTAAGTTTTATTACTAATGTGGTGTTTTCCAGTCTACATCCACTTGGACCTGGCATACTTCTATTTTTAGAGACTAAGGCATGAGAGAAGGCACCCAACAGAAGTAGGCACCTTCCTTATGGAGAAGGTGCCCACTTGAGGAAGGCACCTTCCTCATGAAGAAGGCACCTCCACACCTCCACACCTCCATGCCTCCATAATTTGCAAATATTGACCAAGAAGGCAAGTGGGACCATGTTGACCATTGACTCCACGTCATATGCACCAAGTTGGGATAGCTACCAAAGCACATGAAGAAAAAAGGGGAGATATTTTGTGCATTGTTATTAAAATAAATAAAGCACCTCTATTATTAGTTGATTTGTCGGATAACTTTGTAACGTGAGCATTTCTTCTCATGCTCATGAACTACTTGAAGCAATGATTTATCGGCAAAATGATATGTGCAATAGACAATGGACAAACCAGATCCATTAGCGACTAAGAAGGACAACCACCCGAATGGATTTGTTATTTCCAAACATATTATGTTTTGATAAAATAGAACATGCCTGATTTATCCTATGAGGGGGTAAAATTAGTGCGTGGCTATTATTATTAGAATGGCTATTATAATTGATTGGTTGTCATGTCTATTGCGTATCCACTGTAACTACAAGTCTGAAATAGACTTGCCTAAAAATGTAACAGAGGAAGGTTGTGCATTGTATAAATGCCCATGTCTTCCTTGAACGATGGATGATTAATTTTATAGAGGATTTGATTTATTTTACTTATTTATTTAATTTATTAAGAGTGTGATTCCTCTTATTTGAGCAAGCTCTACGTAGCTAGCTAGGTGGACTATCTAGGGGAGTTTGGGCCCACTCCCTATAGTATTCCTCCCCTATTTCATTTTTGTATTTTCTTTCTGTAGATTAGTTTACTACTTTATTTATTGCTTTATTTAATTTCAGTCGTGTGTGTTTATTTTTCTTGTACATTTATTTTCTTGCACTTTATTTTCAGCATTGTAATTTATTTATTTAATTTTTCCGCACTTAGTTTATTTGGTTTGGTCGGAATCCAATTGCACAAACCTTCCCCACAAAACTAAATAAGGTACAATCAAATTTATTCCCCAACACTACAGGCATATACTGTGCATGACACTCGTAAGTTTATGAACTTATCGGGTTGATAATTTATGGAAGAGAAATGCATGTTTTTTAGGACATGATTTTTGCTCACCAATTAACTCAACACATTCAATAGGAAACCCTAATCAAGTCATTTTAACTCCAAACTTATTTTTCAAAAAACCAAGCAATCAACTTAACTATGGAAGAATGTGCTCTTACCTTTTTCTTGATGATGAAGGAATCTCATAAATCTACCACAACCATAAACACTTCTTTTCAAAGCTCAAAGAAATTATTAGATGATAAAATTCCTCAAAATACAATGTAAATATCAAGACACACATACACCTTATCACTCCATATTTAAGAAAAAATTCATCAATATTTTACAAAAAATAATACACCACTTACACCTTATAATCTCCCAATAATATTCAATGCACTCTTCTTTTCAAAATAACTCAAAGCAAGAAGCTCCCTCTATTATTTTAATACTTCAACAAATCAATGTGACAAAAGCACTTTATTAAAATAAACCTAACACCTTATTCCTCCAACTTATCAAAAATAATTTTCAACTAACAATCCTTTTAAGCAACCCTTTTAACTCCAAAATTTAGGCAACACACAAAAATAATAATCAAAATTTATTACCTTGCCTTGGAAGGGATTCTAACTCACAGCGTAGCCTCAACCAACGCCCTAGCCACGGCTCCAACCGTCACATGAGCTAGGTGCTCGCTTGGGGACTAAGGAGCACCACATGCTCCAAAAGACTCCCCACCTTACCTAGCACAAAAAGTGTGTGCCCTTCCTTTGGCACTTCCAACACTAATGCAACCACCAAAAACATTGTCGCCATGTTTTGGACATAGGTCTCCTAGCACCCAAACACTCTAACCATTTTCCTCTTGCCACTAGGCCACACTACCCAGTTGGCACTTGGTACTTTGGTATTGTTCCCATTAAACCTTATTTGCTGGAGCTAAAACACAAAAGGTGCTTCTCTTATTCCACATGAATTCAACACAATTACACACATTCATTAATCTATCAAAAGGATAAAATTTAATACCTCTAAGGCATTGGTATATATATTGATTTCTCTCCTTCATGCATAACATCGATGCTCGAATTTCCTCCAATATATTAGACGTCAATGCTTTTTATTTCCCTTTGAACTTATTAATTTATAAATTATTTAAATTCATTTGAATTTAAATTTTATAAATTAATTCTTTAAAACCCTTTGGTTTTATTAAGGTCATCTTTCATTGTACAACTTGGTATAAATAATATTTATTTATAAAATTTAAATTTACTTTCAATTTAAATATTTTATCAAATAAATATTAAACCTTCCTTTAGCTTTGCAATAATCTTCCTTGGATTTTTATGAAAACTATTAGAACTTATGATTCATTGACGAAGCCCTTTTGCCTTTAACCTATGCATTGTTCTTCTTGACCTTTGACATCATTAGTGGCTTATTCTTGGATATCAATGAAAACTTTGACAACTTTGTTCTTGACAAATTCCTTGACATTAATGATGACTTATTTCCTTGACATCAATGACAACTTGACTTAATGACTCAAAATGTCCAACACTTTCTTATGGTCCCAAAAGGTAATGAAGCCTTCATTACCTTAAAAAATTCCATGTGTACCACCCCTGTCTTAGATATGCTAGACTTTTCCAAATCATTTATTATTGAGAGCTATGCTTCAGGATTGGAAATGGGAGCCATACTCATGCAAAATGAAAAACCCTTAGCCTTCACTAGCAAAGCATTCTCAAAAAATAATTTATCATATTTCACATATGAAAAAGAAATGTTAGCTATTGTTCATGCTACCCAACATTAGAGACCTTACCTTATTGGTAAATATTTCATTATCTGCACAGACCACCATAGTCTAAAATACCTTCTGGAGAAATGTATAACCACACCAAAATAACAAAAGTGGGTGATAAAACTACTAGGCTATGATTATGAAATCATATATAAAAAAGGAAAAGATAACATGGTTGTGGATGCACTTTCTAGAAATTTTGAAGAAACTTTCCAATTATATGCTCTTTCCTGCCCTCTTCCTAAATGGATCGACCATGTCAAGGAAGAATGGTATAAGGACCCGACCACACATACCATAATTCAACACCTCCAACAAAACCCCAGGAGAAAACCTCACTATTCTTGGTAAGATAATATACTATGTTATAAAGAATGTCTTGTCCTTTCTCCCACATCCACCTATCGTATAAATTTTCTCCATGAGCTACACGCTACACCCACTACTGGAAAATCTGGATTCCTAAAAACTTACAAAAGAGTGACCAAATATTTTTATTGGGTTGGGATGAAAAATGATATCAAGAGGTTCGTCAATGAATGTGAGATATGCCAAATAAATAAAGGTGAAACAGTTGCTACACCAGGCGTTATTCAACCTCTTCCCATACCAACAAAAACATGGGTGGATATTTCAATGGATTTCATTGAAGGCATTCCAAAATATATAGGAAAAACAACCATCCTAGTTGTGGTAGATAGTTTATCTAAATAAACCCATTTTTTTCTAGTAATCCACCATTATACCGCTAGTAAAATTGCTCAAATTTTCCTTGATAATATCTTTAAATTACATGGCATGCCTTCTACTATAGTTAGTGATCGTAATCCCACTTTCACTAGTAATTTTTGGAAATAATTGTTTAAAATCCAAGGTACTCAACTTCGGATGAGCTCCACTTACCACCCCCAAACATACGGTCAAACTGAAGTTGTTAATAAATGTTTAGAAACTTATCTCTAATGGTTTATTTCCATGAGACCCCTTCACTGGGTTAAGTGACTTCCACAAGCCGAATGGTGGTATAATACTACATATCATGCAACCATTAAAATGACCCCTTATGAAGTAGTATATGGCCAATCACCCCCATCCTTGACCTCTTATATTCTAGGAAGTACAAAGATGCCATCTGTAGATATGGAACTTGCTACTCGAGATAATATTATTTTCACTCTTAAAGATAATTTACACATTGTCCAACACCACATGAAGCAACAAAAATACCAACATCGAATTGAGCAGGCTTTCCAATAAGGGGATAAGGTATTTCTTTGCCTTAAACTATATCGTCAAAATTCTCTAAAAATCAAAGGTTCTTAAAATTTAGCACCCAAATTTTATGGATCTTATAAAGTTCTACAACGTATTGGGCCAATTGCATATAATCTTGAGTTACTAGAGTCCTCCAAAATCTATCATGTATTCCATATTTCTTATATCAAGCCCGTAATAGGTACTCACATCACTACTCAAACTCAACTTTCAAAGTTTTTTGATGATGAGGCACTCATGGTTGAACCTGAATCTATCCTAGATCTCCGCATGTGCAACCTTCACAATCACACCATTACCAAAGTATTGATTCAATGGAAAGGTCTACCTTCAGAAGAATCCACATGGGAGACACTCCATCATATTCAACAATATTTTCCTTACTTCCAGCTTTGAAGATAAATCTCATTTTAAGGAGGGTGGCATGTTAGGATTCTACTCCTAACACTATATTAATCACATTGATTCACTCACAAAGTAAGGGTTGTGACCTTTGATCACACCTTCTATACACATAGAAATAGGGAATGTTATGGGGTGTAATTATCATCCAAGAAAATATAAATCAATTTATTTTTTGGGTCTTCCAAACAATACAAAAGTTATTCTATCCTTAATTTACATTTATTGTTCTTATTTCATTTAACAGGTAGCCAGTGTCTTTATAATGATAAATTCTAGTGGATTGCTATAGCCGCAACCTAAACCTTTACCATGGTTGAAGATATTATATTTCTTTGTCCTAATTTAGTAGCTGTGCTCTGTGCTATCTAAGCATTGAAATATATCATAAAGCAACATGTTTTGTATATCAGTAGACTAAACTCTGGAAGGTCGTAAACGTGTGTTTTTATATAAGAAATAACTATTCCATGAGTAAGCTAGTTCGTTATAGCCTTAATATACTAGAAATAGTAGCCATTAACAAAGGTGAATTTATCAATTTAAACATTAAATATAGGGGATAGAAGTTAGAATTAGAACTTGTGTAAATATTGTAATCCAACATTAATATTTATATATCAGGAAATAGCCCTAAAGTTGAAAGAAAAGAGGACACATTATATTGCAAGATGAAGCAAACTGAAATTCTTTGAGGAAATTTGAAAATAATAAGTAGAATGATGGAGGACCTTTGTGCTGAATTTTGAGTTGAAAGAAAAAGTAAATGACCTTAAGGAACAACTGGTTCAACAAGGCCAACTGCTAGATAACTTGGAAGCTCAAAAGTGCAAATTTGGGACACTGCAAGTCAAGTCCATATTACAAGAAAAGAGGTCTATTCTCAATTATACCATTTTTTCAAAACCCAAATGACAAATTTTAAGGAAGAGAAAAAATGTTGGTTTTATAAAATGGGAGCAAGAAAAAAAAAAAAAAAAAAAGCAATTTTGTTTTAGGAAGGGACTCTAGAAAACTGAGACTAGTAAGTTACAAGAATCATCTTCCATTGTGCAGGAAAAAGGAAAGAAAAATGTATGTCCTCTAGGGGGGATGCTTTAAATGTAAAGGACAACATTATGTAAAAAGAAATACCCACAATGTGCAGAAACAAGTAAAATTGTGATGAATCACAAAATCCACAAATGATGGTGAATCCCTTAGTCATCATAATGGAATCAACTACGATTTTAGAGTTTCACCCCAAGACTATAAGGAAGTGGAACATTAAATAATGCAAGGTCTAATAGAACCTATGCAATAAAAAAAAAATCCACTTGAGAAAAAGTGGAAGAAATAAAAGACTATTTCTCTTGTTTGAAAATTGAATTATATTGCATTAGATGATGTTTTGATGACATATATATGCATTAATGAATATATTTATTATATGATATGTAAAATGATTTGTATGTATTGATGGATGTATCAACATTTATTTATGAGATAATATGAATGTTTATTTGCATATAGGACATGGTACTACTAATATTCTTGTTGCATTATAGGTCTTGGTACTCTCATAGGTGGGAAGAATTACTCAACCACCAGGAATGAGATACAGTAAGATCAATGATGTCATATTATGGGTAATGACATGGATGGTTACCATATATGGATGCATCGAGTAGGACGGTGATAGCAAGAGCTATCAGATATCATCCATAGAAAGATAAAATAATGGGGTAAACTTGAGATTACATGGTTGCCTATGATTGCTAATTTATAATAGTTAATGCTTTATTGATATCTTTTAATGTTCTAAAAGATACATTGTTGCATTATATACCATTTCTATCTTCTTACCCTAGTGAACATAAGGCAATGTGTTCATTCTAAGGGGGCTAGTATGTCATGACCCATTTTTGCAAGTCCTCCTACGTACGGGAATAGGACTTATTTCCTAAGTTGGTATCACTCTGTGAAGTCAATTAATATTAAATTGGGAATTAAATTGGTCAACTTCTAGAGTAGATATTTACTTTTTAAATATGCTTAATTAATTTAATTACCTTCATTTTAGAAGGAAATCAGGTAGTTTCCTTTATAAACTAGTCCAATTTTGATTGGATTAAAAAAAAACTACTTTGTAGATTTGAAAAAATATATAAATATTTCCCTCCACATGGCTACTTTGGGAATGTTGAGATGGTGGATAATATTTTGCTCTTATATCTATGGATTTCCTTTCCATTAATACACACACACACACACACACACACACACACACACACACACACACACACACACACACACACATATATATATAGAAGCATCTTTCTTGCCTAAGAAGAAAGAGAGCTATAAATTACCATTAATATGGAGATAAATTTTTTAGGATATGTTATGTTATGCAAAGGATATGCTAGGCTGGAGAAGGAAGAGTAGAAGGGAAGGCTCTACAACAAGCTGAGTTCGCAACTCTGCAGAAGGTCCAGGTGTGAAAGTCTCCACTTTTACTACATGTTTGATGGTTTTATCAATTTGTATGGCATATTAATCAAATATTTAGAAATGTTATATAATTTTTAGAGTCTTTATGTATGAATGTTAAGCATAGAATTGAAATGGTTTTCGATTCTAAAATTTGTGTCTATTATAAACACCTTATAGAAGAAATGAATATATCTAAATTTTCTCTTTATGTCATCGACATTCGAGTGAACGTCTTCCCAAATAATCCTTCTACTGATTGGAGCCCTAGATAGATGTTAATTTTGTAATTCTATCATATGTTCTTCCCTAATGCTAGATTGACTTCATCTTCCTCTGTATCCTATTGGATTAACTTGCACTCTTTCTGGCCAAAGATTATTCCCGATGTTGTCTCATGAGAATGCCAATCAAGAATGTTAATTGCACCCTCACCTCTAAGAATTTTCATTTTATTTAAGAAACCCTTAGTGAGTATTGCTTATATCAGTCAGAGATTGCCTTCACCATAGGTTTATACTATTCTCTATCTTGTTCTATTAGCAAAACTGGTTTTGGCATCTAAAAATTAACTAGTGGGCCAGCTAGAATTATATATTTATATGTATTGTTATAAAAATATATTTAATTGTGTGGCAGATGTGGTTGAAGTCCACCATATGACTATTCAAAAACCTTTTTCATCCTCATAAACATGCAGATAGCATCAATGGTCACTTTTGTTAGAAATTCCATTCCATTCCAATACCTCTGTTACCTTTTGTTATGCTATGTTCTATTTAAAGCCTATTGGTCTCTTTCGGTATACCTTCAATGGTTTAACCTCAAAAATTGTATCAATTTTGCTTCAAGTTGATTGACATTAGTTATGGCTATAGCCTTTCGGATCATTGTTGCAAGACCATAGGGATGATCCACTTGGTGTTTATAGACCTTGGTTTAAAATCTAAATTTTATGTTTAATGATGCATTCCCTATTTAAATGCACTATTAGTGGCTTTTGTAGTGCAGTTGGAGAGCTATCAACAGTTAGGTTACTGCCAAAGCCTTACTAAATTTCAGAGAGCACAAAGTATCTAATAAACCCATTCTATGGAAAATTAATAAAGGGGTTGGTTATGAATTTTATACATATATTTTGTTACATGGTCTATCTCCATAGACAACTACATGTGTGTTGGGTAGGGCATCAGGTCCATATCTTGCAAAAGTGTATGATCTCGCAATCTTAGACTAGTCCACACTTTCTATATTCAAAAAGGATGAAAAATTTTATGGGTATCATTTTAGTAATGATGATCTATAAAAAAAAAAACAAGTAGTGGACCTCAGGCCTGTTATTAATAGTTTTCCCCTAATCGGTTCATATAGGGCTTTAATTATATGTTTTGTGAGATATATAAAATATTTAAGAGAACAATTTAATATTTGTAATATATAAATAAGTAGGATTGATGATATGAAGTTAATTATTGGTTTTATATCATGATTAAAGGAAGGATTTGTGAAGAATGCTAAGTCATGTATATATCTCGTAGTGAATGAAAAACCCTATGGAGATTTATAAAAGACAGTATACTCAATTAACTTACTAAATTAGAATAGATAATGTCTTTACAATTTAATAGGAATATTTCCTTCCTATTTGTAAATAGCAATTTTGATTTAATTGAAGTAGAGTTGATTGGTTTACTAAAGTATAGAAACCAAATATTATGGATAGTTATTTTAGACTAGAAGGATGAATTTTAGACATAAAGTGCTTCATCTAATTCTTCCTTTATATCTTATATTTTATGGGAATTAGTTTTCATTAATTGAAAAACTTCCTTTTATATCTTATAAGTTGTATCTGTTTTATAGATCTAATTTATTTGATATTGTAAATATTAGTTTATTGTGATGATCTATAAGACATGGAAATATTAAGAAAAGTAAAATTATAAAAGGGTGGAAAAATAAGCCTTAAGATATATAAGGTTATATAATCACGCTTAAGGTGACATTCCAAGGATTCTATGAGTTGATCACGTATAGTTATTTTGTTATCTTAGTAACTCCTTCGGAAATATGTGGGTTGGATCTAAGATCTATGAATAACCATTGTTGAGGTTATTTCATTATGATGGGTTTCCATATTCAAGGCATTCACCCATATACTGGATAATATGGTTAAGGGTGATTTCCCTTTTAAGAGGGATGAAACCAATCACTTGGCCAACATTCTCATATCCGAGTGGTATGAGGGTTTCATAGAAGCTGATCACTTCTAATGAAGAGTGAATTTGATGAAGTATTAATATATCTTGATGTTATTGATGAGGCCTGGATAAGCCTCATTTATAGCATGTTTTAAATAGTTAAAACTGCTTAAAACTCTTGTGAATTATCTTATATGCTAGTTAAGTTGATTTAATATGTTGTGTATTAACTGTTTGCATGATTGAAGTGTTAAGGACATTATATTCTGATTTTTAACAGTTCTTGTATAGTTTTATGTTATCTTGTCATGCTTAGGTTGACAGAAGCACTTCAGTAGTCTTATTTTGATGATCATTAAGCATTAGTTTCTCTAAATTCAGCAAATAGTACAAAGACTTATTACTGTGCAGCAAAAAACTGGTTTTTCCATATAAATTCCAGCAAGTTGCCAATGAATGGCAAGGCATGGAATTCACATCCAAGGAAGAATGAAGACTATTGCAATCTGATCCTGAGGGCTAATCCACCTGAGAAATGCAGCCAAAACCATTTGGAGTCAACACAGTTGGTCATTCTAAAGATCTTCGAAATGAACACAATGTCTTCGGAATGAACACAGTGTCTCCGGAATGAACACAATGTCTTCGAAATGAACATAGTCTCTTCAGAATGAACAAATATCTTCAGAATGAGAAAACACAGTGTCTTCGGAATGAGCGGATCTTCGGAATGAGAATTGCAGTATCTTCGAAATGAGCGGATCTTCGGAATGAGAATTGCAGTATCTTCGGAATGAGCCACTTATCTTCGGAATGAAAATAGAATGTACTTTTTGACTTGTTGACTGAATTTTGGCGGTGGAAAAGGGGATAATAAGGTTGATAAAGTTAAGGAAAAATATCTCCCATCTAACTTTTTCGTCCTTGTCGTCCAAAGCCACCATTTATGGAAAATATCAAATTGATCCTCTTCTAGGATAAACCTAAGAAATTCTGCAGGATATCAGGAACAACATATTTTTTGTTTGTAATTAGATTTTAGGCATCTATAAAAGATAGCTCCCATCTAGGTTGAGCTAATATATTAGATTATATTAGATTAGATAGAGGAGATAGAAAATAAATAGGGAGATAATAGAATAGTGATTTCAGACCTATAACAGATTTTAGTAGAATTGTAATTATGTTTCTGAAGCAATAAAAGTGCGGTTTCATTCCATTTATTTTGTTATGTCCGAGTGTGAGTAAGACTTAAAGAAGAATTCAAACCTTCTTCGAGAAAGGAGGCTGGCCACTTCCAGACCTAGGAGGAGGACTGACTGACAGGTTTTATTCTAATTTTGTCTGTAGCAGAATAAGTTGTGAACTTGTCATTTTCATTCTTTTGCACAACTAACATTCCTAGTTGTTTAATTCTTGTTCATAATGTTTTTGTGATATGATTAGTGGTAGATCTGGTTATTCTTTTCATTCCCAACAACTTTCCAATTCACTGCAAATTTCCATTTCCAGCAATTTACAAGTTTTCTGTAATTTCCCTGCATTCTTGTTTTTGCTGTCAAAACCCTGCACAGAAGATTGACGACCTTCTGTTACAGAGCATTGACAGGATCTAGTTTTTATGCTTCATTTCAATTATTGCAAGATTAAATAGACTTTCAATTCTGCAACTATAACTAGAGTTTCAATTCTGCAATTTAATTAGATTTCATTCTTGCAACTGTAACTAGGGTTTCATTTCTGCAATTAGCAATTAGTTTTCATTCTTGCAAATAGATTAAAGTTCAATTTATGCAATTTAGGGGTAGAAGTGACACAAAACCCCCACACAATCAATTCCACCAATAAGACTTGTTGCTTCCAAATGAACTGAACTACAACCCTGCTTGAACTTTCTCTCGTAAATAGCCTTGGACACCACCCTGGATTGACAAATTCATTGAGAATTAATGATGTGCTTAATGACAGCCCATCATTTTGGCACCATTTTCGGGGAACACGGTGTTGTTAGAAGGTGAAAAGCAGTCCAATAATTATTAAATATGCTAAGTTGTGAATTTTAGAGTAAAATCTGAATGTAATGATTGGTATAAGTAATTGTTATTGGTAAATTGTATTTCAGTCCATTTAGGAAATAAGCAAGAAACCACAAGAAGAAAAATTTCACAAGAGGTTGAAATTATGTCAAAAATGTCTAAATTTTTTATTTCCAAAAATGTTGGAATTTTCAAAGAATCCCAATCATCCACTTCCAAGACCTGCAAGATCCTTTGAGAAATCATTACAAGGAGGAAAATTAAGTAGTTCAACACCATTTTCTCTTGACAAATCCATACAATCAGGAAAATTTGACAAGATTTATAATTGTTTTTGGGAACCTACAATGGAAGGCTCACAAGAGAATCAAGGTAGAGCCAACAATGTGCTCCACCCTAGTGCAACTAGTGCACCTGCCAGAACTTTTCAAAATCCCATCCAACTAGATCTTAATCAAAATGCTCCCATGAAGGTCATTTCACCTGCAGTATTACCAACTTTCAAGGGAATTACATCCGAAGATCCTGATATGTTTTTGTTTGAGTTTAAAATTGTATGTCAAGCTCATGATTACACTAATGACAATCAAAAGCTCAAACTATTTCCTTCCACTCTTAAAGAGTTAGCTCTACGATGGTTTATCACCTTAGCACCTGACTCAATTAGAACTTGGGATGAGATGGAAAACATATTCTTGGAGAGATACCAAGAATATTGTCAAGTCAAGAATCAAAATGATGAAATTCTTACAATGAAACAAGAGGAAAATGAAATCTTAGAAGATTATATAGACAAATTTTCTTTTGTTCATAAGAGATGTGGAAGTGTTGAACCTAAAATTTGCAAAGTCATATTCTTAAGGGGACTACAAGATGAATCTAGGGATGCATTGGATATCTTGGGAAGAGGAGATACAAATGCACTTAAATTTTAGGAAATTATTAAACTCTATAAAAATTACTCTCATTCAAGGCATAGAAAACACAGAATTGGTAATGAAAAACATGATTTGAAAGAATGCATGAAAGAGGCTGATATTTTAGTACATGATAGAACATTAGATGAAAAAAATGAATCTGTTCTTTTAGCCATCTATTGTTCAGAATGTAAAAAGCAACACTCTCTTCATGATTGTCCTTTGAACAAAATATTTATACCTGCTACATGTAGCATTTGTCAATTAGGACACCCCACGGATCGGTGTAGTTTATTGCCGAACTTAAAAGTGTCTTTGAAAAATAGTCTCAACCTATGAAAAAAATCAATTTTGTAGGACAAGGACAAGGGAATAATTTTCATAAATTTCCATATCAGAATGCTTCTCAATTTCTTGCACATTGGGGAAATAATCCTTGGTATATGCCATGGTCTGCTTCAGGTCCACTTCAACAATGTTGGAGTCAACCACCATGGGCATACTCCCAAGCATGGTCTCAACATGGATGGATGCAACAACAATGGAATCAACAACATCCACCATGGTTGCAGCCAAAATTACGAGGGATATCAATGGGTACAACATCAAAATCTGTACAAAGGGCAGCAACATTGTCAAAAACAAAAATCAAATTTGTTGCCTAATTATATCCATAATTTCTATCATGGACAACAACAACAAAAATTAAAACAACCTCTATTTTCAACTCAACTTGTGGTCAGTCCAAATCATGTTAAACAGGTAACCCCTGTCTCTATGGTTGAATCAAAAAATACAACCCTAATAAATGTTAGTGACTATGTTAAAACTCAGTTGTGTTCAGGTGAACCACTGCTTGAACCTATTCCACTTATCAGTGTAGAAAGTGAAGTTAAAAAGAATGAACATGAAAACAAATCCACACTAAAACAACATCAAGAAGAACAAGATACCTCATCAAATAAAGTATCATATTTTGAACAGTCTGAGATATCAAAAATAACATCTTCACAATCAGATTTGATAAAGGAATTAGAACATTTAGCTGTTACAATCCCTTTACCTCAAGTTGTACCAATCATTAATAGGATTGTTCAAGAAATGTGTTTTAGCAAACCAAGAAAAAGAAGAAAGTATATCCTAAAACCATACAAAAAGGTGGAAAATTAGTTAACTTGCTTTCAGGTAAACTTATTACACCTAAGTATGATTGTAGAGAAAGCCCACAGTTTCTTAGAACACATAAGGAAAATGAAAAGAATACTTTAGTTTTGGCCTCCATTGTTGTAAATAAAAATGTTTCTCCAAGAACCAATTCAAATCAGCACTGGTATAAAACAAGCTGAAATACAACCAAAACAACCTTTGAACAACAATAGTTGGTTGACTAAAAACCAGGGAGCAAATTTGTTTGATATATTGGTGCAACATCCTAATGCTTTACTAACATTTTATGCATCTTTAGCAGTTGGCATTGAGTTGTTGCAGGTACAGAAAAAACAAATTTTGCAGTTGAATGCATTTGATGAACTTTGGTTGGAAGCACTTCACCAAATAGAGTTCACTCAACAAAAATGGAAAATGTGGCATGATGATCACATTAAGAGCAGCAAGGATGAACCAGGGGAGTTTGAGAATGAAGTTGTTCAACTTTCTTTAGTTGATGATTTAAGGAGGATATTAGTGGTGAATGGACATCTTTTACAGTTGTACCATAAACCACTAACAAAGGTGGAATTTGCTCGGTATTTCACACAGTTACATTTGTGAGAAGAGGCTTCTTCTTCGATAAAGATTCCAAATGATCATATCTTTGAATCTTAAAAGAAAAATAAAAATAAAAAAAAGTAGAAAACAAAAAGATGAATAAATTCTGATTATGAATTCCTTCATGGGCATGATTTCAGGGAAATCATGAAATCCTTCATGGGCATAATCAGAATCAAGAAAAAATAGAGAGAAAAGGAGAGGAAAAAAAAAAGGAAACCAAGAAAAAAAAAAAAAAGAGAAAAAATGAATAGCTCAGCAGTGAAAACCTTTTTCTAAGGCACTACTGAGTTGGTATGCATGAAAACCAGTTTTCTGGCATGCATAACCTTGAAATTTCTGAGTCACCATTGTACAAATTCACCAACTGCACTTGTTTTTGAAGTGTTGCAGGAAGCCTCAACAGAATATCAACAGAAGCGAGTCATCTTTCAAAACTTGCATTAACTTGTTTTAACCAGGTATATATGTTTCTTGCACTTTTCTCATTGTAAATATTTGATATATAGTATATGACAATTAACCATTAGTATAAAAGTGTTCATAAGAGTTGGCATAAACAAAACATGCTTGGAGAAAGAGAAAAATGTTGGTTTCTACTATGTCTTCAGAATGACTGTTGTATCTTCAATAACCGTGGTATCTTCAGAATGAAGCCTTTGTCTTCGAAATGAAGGTTTGTCTTTGGAATGAAGCCTTTGTCTTCGAAATGAAGGTTTGTCTTTAGAATGAAGGTGTGTCTTCGGAATGAAGGTTTGTCTTTGGAATGAAGGTTTGTCTTCGGAATGAAGGTTTGTCTTCGGAATGAAGGTTTATCTTTGGAATGAGGTTATCTTCGGATTAAATGCCCAGCTTAGTCTTCGAAATGAAACATAATCTTCAGAATGAAGATTTGACAGTCTGTTTCCACATGGCATCCAAGGAGGGAGAAAAAGACATAGTCAGCAGAATGTTTTTACTCCATGTGATCATTGACACATGTCAGCTGGCTTGCGGTTAGATTCATCTCATCTTTTGCACCCATCGAGGAAGTATGAGAATCACAAGGAAAATAACCAACAAACATGCCACCACCATTCATTGCTAATAACCACTCATGTGGGAAAATTTGCATGCAGAATGGACGAGCTAAAAATAGTAAAGAAAATTTGATGGCAAGGATGTCCAATGATTGATGGCCAGGTGTTCAGAGCACAGAATAAGGAAGTGTGCCATATTTCCTTTCCAAAGACATATTTGCTAATGATTACAAGGAAAAGTAAAAAAAAATTATTAAAAGTTCTTTCTGAAGAAGAACAAGAGCAAACCCTGTAATTCTGTAGAAACCAGAAATCAGTGACCTAGCAGATGACTGTAGTAGCAGAAGAGAGCAGTCTTCTCAGCATCAGAACAGAGAAATGAAGTGAAAAATGAAAAAGGGCCAGCCTACAAGAACCCTGGAATAACGTAACCACATGGGTTACCAAATTTTTCAACCTGTGAAGGGTAGTATGTAATTTTGTCAGGGCATCATTTCAAAATTTTAAACCACCTCAGGCATGGTAGGCAACAACCTAAATTTAGAGTGAATTTTCTAGCATACCTGCACCGAGAACTACAGAGCATGGCAAAACATTATCAAGAGGAAAAAAAAGAGCCCTCATCATCATGGTCTTATTAAACTGGTGTGCCAACATCATTTTAGGGGAAACCCTAGAAGCTTTAATAGGTTTTATTCTACCCTGACTAATGTAGTTTTTGAAGAAGAAGATGAAGGAGAAGAGGATACAGATGTTGCTATAAAAAATATGCTACTGAGGAAGAAGAAAAGGCTAAAAAAAAAATGCTATTGCAGAGAAGGAAACACACCAAGCAAAAGCAACAAAGCATTTTTCTCTAGAACCATCAACCTCACAGACTAAGAAGAGAAGGGCTGAAATTGACGACAAAAAAATAAAATAGAAGAGGGTTCATTTTTCTAAAGATGTTATTTATCTGTCGGAATAGGAGAGTGAAGTTCCCAGTGAAGAGCCACGAAGCTATCCCTACAGCCCCTGTTACCACAAGAAAATAGGGCAAGAAGAGAAAATATACATTAAGGACTAGGAGGTCTGCAAGACTCCAACAAAAAGAGATAAAAGAACAAATGATTGAAGAGAAGACCAGACAGGATAGCCCCGATGTCATAGAAGTGCAACAAGCCACCGAGAATTTGGATGTAATCATAGATAATTTCATGGAACCTCCTATACAGGAGTAGGGGTCCGAAGCAGAGGATGAGATCATTGTTGAGCAGCAAACTACAGTTGATTTGTCAGTATTAGGTTCTGAGTCAAATGAAGAAGAGGAGGTGGACATCACAAAACAATTGAGAGCAGCCAAGAGTGTTATAAAAATACAAATGAGATGGATTGAGGAAAGAAAAGATGTTATTGAAAAACATGAAAAGAAAATTAGAGAATTATAGCAAAAAGTGGAGAAACTAAAAAGTAGGCTGTCACAAGTTGAAGAACAATCAACTACATCAGATAAAGAGGAGGATTTGGTTTAGTTACTACTTGGATTATCTAGGGAATATGAAGACATAGGTGCTCATTCTGAAGTAGTGCCCCTCCACTTTGAAGCAGTGCCCTTCCATTCTGAGGCATTGCCTTCTCAATCCAGAGAAATACCTTTATGCAACATTATTGGGTAGGTCTCGGATTCGGGCCTCCAACCATCATTACTCTGGTTCCCTCCTATTTTGAAGAGTATTCCCAACCGAGATGATCAGTTTGAAGAATGACTCAAAAACCTTCATGAGAAATTACACGGGCACTAAATTGTTCTATGAAACATGGAATATGAGTATGGACATTTGTGACTCCATAGCCCACTGCAATGCATGAGGGCATGCATTAATATAAGTTGGGGGGGAATGATGAGGCCTGGATAAGCCTCATTTATAGCATGTTTTAAATAGTTAAAACTGCCTAAAACTCTTGTGAATTATCTTATATGCTAGTTAAGTTGATTTAATATGTTGTGTATTAACTGTTTGCATGATTGAAGTGTTAAGGACATTATATTCTGATTTTTAATAGTTCTTGTATAGTTTTATGTTATCTTGTCATGCTTAGGTTGACAGCAGCACTTCAGTAGTCTTATTTTGATGATCATTAAGCATTAGTTTCTCTAAATTCAGCAAATAGTACAAAGACTTATTACTGTGCAACAAAAAACTGGTTTTTCCATATAAATTCTAGCAAGCTGCCAATGAATGGCAAGGCATGGAATTCACATCCAAGGAAGAATGAAGACTATTGCAATCTGATCCTGAGGGCTAATACACCTGAGAAATGCAGCCAAAACCATTTGGAGTCAACACAGTTGGTCATTCTAAAGATCTTCGAAATGAACACAGTGTCTTCGAATGAACACAGTGTCTCCGGAATGAACACAATGTCTTCGAAATGAACACAGTCTCTTCAGAATGAACAAATATCTTCGAAATGAGAAAACACAGTGTCTTCAGAATGAGCGGATCTTCGGAATGAGAATTGCAGTATCTTCGAAATGAGCGGATCTTCGGAATGAGAATTGCAGTATCTTCGAAATGAGCCACTTATCTTCGGAATGAAAACAGAATGTGCTTTTTGACTTGTTGACTGACTTTTGGCGGTGGAAAAGGGGATAATAAGGTTGAGAAAGTTAAGGAAAAATATCTCCCATCTAACTTTGCCGTCCTTGCCATCCAAAGCCACCATTTATGGAAAATATCAAATTGATCCTCTTCTAGGATAAACCCAGGAAATTCTACAGGATATCAGGAACAACATATTTTCTGTTTGTAATTAGATTTTAGGCATCTATAAAAGATAGCTCCCATCCAGGTTGAGCTAATATATTAGATTATTATTATATTAGATAGAGGAGATAGAAAATAAATAGGGAGATAATAGAATAGTGATTTCAGACCTGTAACAGATTTCAGCAGAATTGTAATTATGTTTTTGAAGCAATAAAAGTGCAGTTTCATTCCATTTATTTTGTTATGTCTGAGTGTGAGTAAGACTTAAAGAAGAATTCAAACCTTCTTCTGAGAAAGGAGGTTGGCCACTTCCAGACCTAGGAGGAGGACTGACAGACAAGTTTTATTCTGATTTTGCTACGGCGAGAATAAGTTGTGAACTTGTCATTTTCATTCTTTTGCACAACTAACATTCCTAGTTGTTTAATTCTTGTTCATAATGTTTTTGTGATATGATTAGTGGTAGATCTGGTTATTCTTTTCATTCCCAACAACTTTCCAATTCACTACAAATTTCCATTTCCAGCAATTTACAAGTTTTTTGTAATTTCCCTGCATTCTTGTTTTTGCTGTCAAAACCACACAGAAGATTGACGACCTTCTGTTACAGAGCATTGACAGGATCTAGTTTTTATGCTTCATTTCAATTATTGCAAGATTAAATAGACTTTCAATTCTGCAACTATAACTAGAGTTTCAATTCTGCAATTTAATTAGATTTCATTCTTGCAATTGTAACTAGGGTTTCATTTACGCAATTAGCAATTAGTTTTCATTCTTGCAAATAGATTAAAGTTCAATTTATGCAATTTAGGGGTAGAAGTGACACAAAACCCCCACACAATCAATTCCACCAATAAGACCTGCTGCTTCCAAATGAACTGAACTACAACCTTGCTTGAACTTTCTCTCGTAAATAGCCTTGGACACCACCCTGGATTGACAAATTCATTGAGAATTAATGATGTGCTTAACGATAGCCCATAAGTTATTTGCCTTGGTAGCTTACAATTCAAATGGAATGATTTTATTTTAGTTCATGATTATGACACTTGCCTCATGAAAGATGAATGTTTATATATATATATATATATAAATTGTGGTAGAAATTAGGGTTGTTACAAAATGGCCTAGGATACACTCTCAACTCTTGATGATTCTAGAGAATAACAAACCATAGTTGAGCTTTATGCATCCTTTTTACCCTTGCTCTTATCATGATGTTTTTTTCTATTAGACTGGCCAATTCTTGTGGGGTTCCTAATGATGGGTTAGGCATTGGGGAAATTACTTTGAAATGAGGTAACTAATAAGGTATTACTTAGGATTGGGGTTTTCTTAATGAATATTATGGAGAATGTCACAAAATAACCAACATCATTTTACAGACTAATGAGTACTATGAATTTGTCAATTTTATCTAATTTGACCTGTTTTAATCTGATTGATTTCACACTTAAAAAAGAAACAAGGAGATAGTTCTTTGTAGAAAAAAGACTCAATAGATCAACTATGATGTTATATGAAGCTCTATTATCAGGCGGGTGATTGCAGATAGAGTATTCATTCATTGAATCCAACATATATCTTTGGAAAACATGGAGGGACTTTGTTTCTGACTGATCAATAAGCTTAAAAGATCTAGAAAATTCATCTTTCTTTTACGCTGTGATGATATAACTAGTATATTTTTTAGACTTAACTATAATTTTAGGCTTGTGATTAGTTAGTTCTATCTCAAGGTCCTCCTCTGCATTGGGCTTCATAAGGATCACTTCATATTTGAATAAATCATCCTCGATTATTGGTCTTTTCATCTACTTTTTCATCTTCAACCTGTACAATGCTTCTTCCTCTAAATGTTATTCTGGAATTTCTAATATATAAAAATTATGTATTTAAAGGATTTTTGGATCTTTTTCTATTATAGATTGATCTTGTTGGATTTTATCAAAATTGTCATCAGGAGCTTGACGATGATGTTCTTCTCTGGGAAATAAAGTTCTTTGCTCATCACTGATAAGATAGACATTGATATCTTCTTCAACCCATGGCTTATGATCAATCCATTCTATTTGGTGGTTCTCTTCCACATTAGACTTAAAAATACCCCCATATTTAGACTCATCATTATTACTTGTTGCCATTTTATCTATTTCTTCTTATTTAGTCTGCATTATTTTGTTGGATAATGCCTCTACATCTAAGTGTTGTATTTCTTGTATATTGAAATTATTGGTCAGGAGGATTTTTGAAACTTCTACTATTATAGACTGATCTTGTTTGATTTCATCAAATCTATTATCAAGAGCTTGATGATTATTTTATTCCTTGAGAAATAAAGTTCTTTGTTCATGACTGGCAAGACAAACATTGATATATTTTTCACACTTTTATATTTTTGGAATTGTGATCAATCAATTCAGTTTTGTGGTCTTCTTTTGCATCAAATTTTTCAATAATAACCTCATATTTTGATTCATCATTCTTAGTTGTTGACCTTTTATCAACTTTTTCTTCCTTAGCATGCACTATTTTGTTGGACTATGCCCCTTCTTTTGAATGTTGTTCTCTCATCTCATCCATATTAGGAACATTCACCTCATCTGTTGTACTCTCAAAGTCCATGACATGGATTTTTTGAAAAATATCCACTACTATTATAAGCGGTCCCATTTGACTTCATCAAGTATGACATTAGATGTTTCAGGATGATGTTGCTCTCTTTTGGATATTAAAGTTCTCTATTCTTGATAGACCTCAATATCTCCTTTAGATTTAGGGTGTTTATCCTTGCAATCTAAATTGGTCTTGACTTATTTACTAGGTCGTTCCTTAAGGTTCATGTTGGGATGTGAAACCAAATAGATGGAAAAATTAGAAGGCTTATGAGGTGAATTAAAGGAAAGATAATAGAAAGGGAATTTACTATTGATCATATTCCTTTCTACATGAATAACCTTATTCATGCACTCATCAATAATGTTCACTTGCTCTTTCCTTAGTTTATAAATGAATTCTACAGAGAAAGCATTCTTATAAAAGCAAATGGAATGCTGATCACTAAGAGCTAACTTATTAGAAATTTTGTTTTTAACCTTGATGTATCTTTTGTTGAAGTCATTAACCAATTCATTTTTCTCTTTTTTATTGTAGTTGTAGACACCTAAAAGTCACACATTGCTATACCTACATACTTGTATATCCTTTTGGACACTTATAGGTTTACATAGGCCATCCTAGATACCTCTAGGCTATCATAGACCAATATGGACTATTGTAGATCCTCATAGACATATGTAGATTGATTTAGATATGCGTATACATACGTAGACTACCATAGACATGCATAGACTAGTGTAGATCATCATAGCATTGCATAGACTTCCACACACCACTTAACTAGTTTGTAGGTCCAAAACCCTAATAAACTACCTAAATCACATCATGAACACCTTCCATGCATAAAAAACCCATCCACCAGTCTCCTAAGGTGATACAAGATTCCTTTGTGCTTAAGTGAGGCCCCCATAGGCTATTAATTGGCAAAAGTATTAATTGAGTTAATTGTTAAATCTAATTTTAAAGTGACTTCACTTAAGTTCAATTTTAGGGTTAAAAAGTTAATTAGGTCCTTAATCCCTAATTATCCCTAATTAATTCCTCCCACATGTGTGTGCAATAGGTTAGTTAAGATATTTCTTAGGAAACCCTAACATAACCCCAAACCTAACCTAGAGTTGACTAATCCTAGTTAACCCTAATCTCTCCTCACACATGTGTGAGGATGAGATATTTCCTCAAGGGAATGGGAGGAAGCCACCTCACAAACCCTAACTTAATCTTCATGGGATCTCACCCTATGGCTTAGTTCTCCTAACTACCCCCCTAAACCTTGGGTTTTATTATAAATAGTGGGCCCAAACCCTCATTTATCTCTCTCTCCACTTATGTCCAAAGTACATAAACTCTACCAAAATGTGTACAAAAGCATAACATAGCATATCTGAACCTGAAAAATAGCAGTACAATAGCAAAGGAACCTCTCCATCGAAGGATTTATGAAGAACAACAGTTACAATCTGATTCACCCCATGCCCTGTGAATTTGATGCCAGTTTGTCCCCTGGATGGTGAATTGGGTCTATAGGTCCCAAATTAGATCAAGTTTGGGAGGTAAGCTTCATTTTGTATTTTTATGAGGTTTTGAATCATTTATTTTAGTTTTTAATATGTTTTTATATTTAATTTGTCTCTCTTACTATGGGGCCTGATTGAGGTAATCCCCCCAACTCACTAACCCATTTTTAAAAGTTTATCCTTGAACCAAGGAGGGAAAAACAAAAACTACAACCTCGTGGTGGTACACAAGCCCATCTACACTGAGAAATGCGAGAAGAAGGCATCAGAACTATTGTAATATTCATGAAAAGAAAGGAAAAATGGGAATTCTCCCCATTTGTAACCTATGCAAATATTATCATGAATAAAATACATATTTCTAAACGACTTATGTTTATTACTTGTTATTAGATCAATGTCATATTTTGGCTGTTTTATTTTGGCACACCTAGTGGGACCCCCATAACGGATATTGTTAGTTTAACTAGTTTTGTGAATATGACATTATTCTTTGTTTCTATGTTTTGCAAGTACTAGATTTGATTAATACAGAGATATTCAAAGCCCTGGAAACCACCTTATGCCTTCAAAAACTAGATCTAAAGTCTCCAAACCTGATTCACCCCTTGCCTTGCGAATTAGATCCCAATTCACCCCTTGTATGGCTAATTACATTTATGAACCTAAAAACCCCTAAATCAAAGTTTTACAGAGGTACCTGAAGTACCTAGAACCCTTCCAAACCTTCAAAAAATAGATTTGAACTCTCCAAACCCGATTCACCCCCACCCCAAAAATTAGATCCCAATTCAACCCCAGGTGGTTAATTATATTTTTAAACCTCAAAACCCCTAAATCAAAGTTTTAAAGAGATCTCTAAAGTCTCTAGAACCCTTTTAGATCTTCATATTATATATCCAAGGCCTCCAAACCCGATTCACCCCCTATCCCATGAATTCATCTCAAAACCATCAAAAACCCTAAATATGAGTTGCATAGAGGTCTATGCAGCTCCCGAAACCCCTCCAAACCTTCAAAAACTAGATCTAAAGTCTCCAAACCTAATTTATCTCTTGCCTTGTGAACCATATCTTAACTCACATCCTAGGTGGTAAATTCAACCTGGTAGCCTCAAACACCCCCAAAATTGTAGGGGCGAGTAGCATAGGCATCAACCAGACCACCTAGAACATCAGAGTCCAAGTATTATTATTTATACATGCTCTATTTTCTAAGTTTTGTATGTATAAGATGTTTACTAGTTAAAGCGCAATAGCTAGTAGCAAATTTCCCCCCTTTTTGCATCTCCATTTAGTGTAAATTTTGTTTAATTACAAAACCTATCAAATTTCTAGCAACTTTAAATTTCAAAATTTCATGTAAATTTTAATTTTCTTTTCTTCTAATTTGCATGTAAAAATTTCTTGTGATTGCCTATCTATACTTGCATAAATATTTATTTTAAGTTATTCCATGTTGTTACACATATTTAGGGTCACATAAACCCCTTTCTTCACACCCTCATTTTGCATGTAAAACACGATTTGAAGAATAGAGTCAATTTCTTTTCCTAAAGTCATCTAGGATTAGATTATTTGTTTACAAAAAAGCATTTCATTCTAGTATTTTGCTTTCAAAAAATGCATATAAGGCTAGCTTTTAATTTTAAAATGAAATTAGTTAGATTTCCATTTTACATAACATCGTTAGCAAAACATAAAACCCACACACACACACATGGTATTTTAAACAAGTGGTGAGATTGGACTTTATTCCCAATCCATCACTCGAGATTAGTGTAGTAGGAGTAGTACCCTCCACCATATCACCTCCCTAGACACCTAATAGCCCCACATGAGTGGTTTTTTGGATTTCATCAATAGAAAACCCCCCACTTTTGAGACTAGGCTTTTGGATTTCATCACCAAAAGTTACCTTCAAAGTGGGGTAGGATTAGATGCCTTCGTCCATAAGGCTAACATAATTTGTGGATACAGTAACTATTGTTATTGACTAAGCCTATACGAGGATGAAGTAAAAGCATGGGTATGCAAATAGTAGGTCTTAGATAGTGCCACCTCTTCTTGTGAGATAATTTAATGAGTTCACTTCAGCATAGTGAGTTCCCTCCATTTTAGGATATCATTTTACTGCACCTTCCATACAAGCCACCTTTCGCACATTGTGATATTGTTCTATTATATGCATATTTGGGTATTGCAAGAGGTTCATTACTGATAATATTCCTGATATTCTAGAGTATTCACTCCACTACCCATGATTCTACTTAAAAAGTATCAACACCAAAATATACTAAACAAAAAAAACACTTTTATTTTCAGCATTTAGAATTGATTCTAGTTTACCATTGTTTGCATGATCACAAACTAGTTTCAGCATAGTACACCACTTATCACTTTATTGTTCAAGCTATACACAACACATCATTATTTTATTATCTATTAGCTATAGTCGAGTCCACACCATATAGGGTTATTCCTAAACCCCATCACATAGCACACTTAGAATCATAGGTTTTAATGCCTACGTAGTTCTAAACCTTCATGACATGGAACACATTACCATACCTGTTGTCACCTACAGTTGAGCGCATGACCAAGTACACCATATAGAGGAAGTACCTACCACCTCTTCTTTTTAGTCCTCTCCTACTCCTTTGATCATGAAGGGTAAGGCCATACACACATCTGATTTACTTACAGGGTCTGATGTACAACATACACACATGACACCTTAGGACAAGACATCCACTTTGAGTGAAGCCCTCACTACTTCACTTGTAGAATATTATCCACTTATTTCATCCCCATACTCATCTAATACACCAACCACATTCTGTGACCATGTGATCTACATAGTGCCAGGACAACCTCATTCATTATTTACCATAGATGATGAGGTCACACCTACTTTCCTTACCTTTGCACACCCATTTTTCCAGAGTTTATCTCAATCCCTATTTGAGAATGATTCCTCATTCCTAAAATGCACATGCCTCAAAGTCACATCATTCACCCCTATCGTAGGAATAATTTTTGACCCTTTCTCTTCCATAGTAGATACCCAGAGGCCATCTTTTAAAATCACACAACAACTTCCTCTCCAATAGGAACAACAAGCCCTCCCTCAAACATCACACCCCTACACTTTTCAAGAGTCTCAACCATCATCCTCCCAACAACCATTCTTCACAATGTTTGAAGACCTATCCCAGCCACCTCTTCAAACACAAGATACACAATGCCAACAACAACAACCAACAACACAAGTTCAATCGAAAGTAGACACACTTTCATTCCCCTCTTCCCAAGCTCCTACTTCATAAGCTTACCCTTATTTTTTTGTGGTATTCCCATCGACATCCTAGGTATTCAAATTATATGATACATAGTCCTTTACTCTACCATTGTCTACATTGAATTTTAGGATACCACCTACTGCTCCTTTCCAAGCTCCCACCACTAGTATTCTTTCTACTTATGGATCGAGACCTGTAGCTCACACCCCTTCCCCACAAGACTATTCTACATAGTTTAGATTTGCCACCACCCATCCCTTAGGATAGAGATAGGTCCTAGCTTTTGATACCTTATCTCGACCATCCCTAGCACTAGTAGCATTGATACCCCCACTCCCACCTACTGGCGCTACATTTTTTATACCTCCTCCTTCATGGTCATCACCTCCTATAGCCTAGCCATTACAATAGGTCCATACCCAATAGGAATCCATGCCACAACAAAACACATCCCAATCACAATATTAATACCCCAACAAACATCTATTCTAAATCCTAGTATCCCACTAGCTCCCACATCATATTCTACTTAATATCCATCATACCAAGACTAGCTGGAATAATTTCCTCTATAGTACGAAGAAGAACAACAAAAATATTACTATCCACTACAATATCAAGCTCAACCAACCCTAGCACAAGCCTCCATGCCATTAACTCTTGAAATTCAAATCTTACGAGATGAAGTCAAGATGTTAAACCTACACACTGCAATATATGGGCCACAAAAACCATCCTATAATGAACTCTACAACAATCTGGTTCATCCATATGTCCCTATCCTACCTTACCCCTACAACTTTGAGATCCTAAATTTTGATAAGTATAAAAGTAAGGAAGACCCCAAAGAGCATGTCAATAACTCTCTCTTAGACTGCTACCAACTTCATAGTAGCAATCCCATTATGTTGCATACCTTATCCCTCTCCCTTGTAGGACAAGCCTTAGATTGATATAATATGCTATCATGACATAGACTTTATACCTTTGAGAAGTTATTAAACACCTTCTTAGAACACTTCTCAATTAATATAAAAAATAAGACTACCTTCTGTTGTGGTTCATCCACAACACACCCCAAAAGTGGGGACCCACCTTTGTTTTTGTAGGTTTTAGGGAAGATCTCAAAGACCCGGATGCTAAAAATGAAGAAAAGAAGAAAAATGCCTAAGTGTTGAAAGGGTCATGAAATCGTGACATGTCGCGATATCGTGACATGTCGCGAAATCGCGACCTGTCTCTCCATCGCTGCGAAAAATTGAAATCGCGACGCGTTTTTTGGAAGCGTACGGAAAGTTGAGAATGGTAGCGATTTTGCTACAAGTTGCCGAGAGGAAGCACAAGGTTGAAAGTGGTAATCATTTCACTACTTTTTCGTGAAGCGGAGGCTCGAAAGAAAAGTGGTAGCGAATCGCTACCACTTCGTGAAGCGGAGGCTCGAAAGAAAAGTGGTAGCGAATCGCTACCACTTCGTGAAGCAAAGGCGTGAAAGAAGAGTGGTAGCGATATCGCTACCACTTTACAAAGCAAAAGGCTCGGAACCAAAGTGGTAGCGATATCGCTACCACTTCATCGAAGGAAGGCTCGAGACCAAAGTGGTAGCGATATCGCTACCACTTCATCGAAGGAAGGCTCGGAACCAAAGTGGTAGCGATATCGCTACCACTTCATCGAAGGAAGGCTCGGAACCAAAGTGGTAGCGATATCGCTACCACTTTTTGAAAAGAAGGCAAAGCAAAGTCGGTAGCGATATCGCTACAACGAGCTACTGCGGGCGTACGGACCAAGAACATGTCGCGATATCGCGACATGTCACGATATCGCGACATGTCGCGTTATCGCGGCTAGGAAACGAAAGAGGCCAAATGCAAATTCTGTCGGGATTTCCATGGGAAAGCGTTACGAAAGGTGCAGGAGACGCAGGACACGTGGCAAAAATGACAAAACCAGAGTAACGTTTCATAACAACAGTTACTGGCCGCAGAGATCGAGCGTTACGAATGCACGCAAAGGTTAGAATACCAAAAGGCGGGAATTGAAGCGAAGGGTCCCGGGAGTCGAAACGAAGCGTCATGGAACAGCCGAGAACGTGCGACAGAAAGGTTAAATAGCAGAAATGTAGATGGATACGGGGCTGGAGACTGTAACAAAAAAGCATTACTTATTGAAATAAAGGATTTTTCTTTGGTAACACGACTTTTGTGTGTAAAATCAAAAGGAGATCGAAGCCAAAACTATTGTTTCACTGTCAATCTTTCCGTTGCATCATTTTGTCTTGTATCTATTTCGTTTACGCCATGTGATGGGTTACGATAGGTGAATGGTAGAATGATGCGGTTATATTCTTTTCCTTAGAGTCTTGCATCTGATCTGATTAGATTGTGTGTTAGTACAGATCTGATCGGTTGGGTTGTTTTGGGGACTTCATCTCTTAACTTGGGATTTTGCATGGAGGAGATCGTGAACCATTTTAATATCCTTCATTATTTTCCAGCTGATTCAAAAATAACAGTTTCTGTTTTATTCCTTGATATGCTTAATTTCATGTCAGAGACTAACATTGAAATAAGAGAACTATTGAATAGAGATAAAACGAACGAGGTTAACCTTAGAATAAATTGTGAATATTAGAACATCAAAAGGATTTTTGTTTATTTTTGATTAATCAAACAAGTCAAGATTATAAAGTTCATTGAGAATCAACAAAGGCCCCTTGTTAACGACTATCTCGTAGGATTTGAGTTATTCCGGGATATATCGGTTGTATGTATTAAATTGAAATTCATTTTTATATACGTAAAAGTTGTTTCACAAAGAAGCTTGGAGAAATAATAAAAGGAAGGAAAATAAAATAAATTATTTCTTTGCAAGAAAGAGTCTTTTGTTCGAGACTCTAAGTTGCGTGTTATTATTTGTAATATGACAAATTAACACTCAACATTTTGGCGCTAGAAGGAGGGCCTTCTGTATTGCTTTGCAATTTTGATTTGTTCTAACAATTAACGTGGGTAGTTTTGTTTCCACCTATTGTGCTTGCAGGTTGGACATTTAGGCGGTGGTGTTCCTTTGATTTCCTTTTCATTGCCTTAAAAAAAAAAAAAAAAAAAAAGGGAATAAAAGCTTGATGTTGAACGCATGCCTAAGATTGGGAGAATATGAAACATTGGAATCATGTTGTAAAAGCTCCACATGTAATACAAACAGTTAATTTAGATCATTTGAAGCTTGTGATGCATGAAAAAGTCGGTTTTGCATGACAAATCATCTCATTTGCAATTCAAGAAATAATGCATTCATGTTCCATCTCACTTTTCATACATTTCACCGTAGTGGCATATGCATCTTAGGTGCAATTCATTTGAGTATGTTGAATCCTCTTAGGGTTATGTTATAACATAAATCTAAGTAAATCCTAAGGTTGGAAACCGAGTCTTGAAGTATCTAGGACCAAGCACGTTTCATACATTAAAAGGGATCTTGAGCAAAATGATCAAAACCTAACTTGGAGGAAAAGGTTGGGCGAAAATGGTTTTCATGTCTATCCTATTATGCAACATGATCCTAAAAATAGTGGTTTTGACCACTTCCATAGAGCTTAAAGCCTAAAATCAGAGTAGTAAGGATAGGGTTAAATTCTCATCTCGGTTGGTTGAGAATCTAATTCCCCAAAGCTTTGATTGGACCCACATGGAGTAGTAAGGATAGGGCATAAATTCTCATCTCGGTTGGTTGAGAATCTAATTCCCCAAAGCTCTTATGTTTCATTTCGTATTAAGTCTTAGATTGTAAGGATCGTACTATTTGTCCTCTCGCAAAGGATGGGTAGTCATCCCCAAGGTCTAAGTAACAAGATTAATATTTTCCATTTACATTTAAAATCTTGGGTTGTAAGGATCGTACTATTTGTCCCTAACCAGGATGGGTAGTCATCCCCAAGGTCCAAGAAGTAAAATAAATAAATTTTTCCCATCTCATCCTTATATTGGATTGTAAGGATCGTACTACTTGTCCTCTGCAAGGGATGGGTAGTCATCCCCAAGGTCCAAAGAAATGAAGATAAGTTTTGGATTATGGGGTTAGATAGGCCCATGCATGGCATCATGTCTTGCCTAAAAAATAAGACCACCGATTGTCTAGAGGGTTAGACTAGCATGACCATTTCTTCCATAATTGGTTTAGTTATTTTGCTCAAAGTGAGGTAAAGAATTCTAAATCAGAATAGTAAGGATAGGGTTAAACTCTCATCTCGGTTGGTTGGGAGTCTGATTCCCCAAAGTTCTGATTTCACATCCACTTGCACATGGGTTCAAGATAGTAGGGACTCATAACCAACTTTGGGATATAATGAACCGTTCACTAGTGGATCCTAAGAGGGTTTGGCAGTCTTGAATGTTTGCACATAATACTACAAGAGTGACTATGCATTTTCTCATGGCATATTCAGTAGGATACACAAATCATTCACAATTTCGCATATGCATTCATGCAAAACCGATGATGGAATGTGGATCAAATTCAAATGATAAGGAAAGGAATTCATTGCACACACCGAGCTAGTACTTGATGATTCTGATAATTCATGTACTTCTGATTTTGGGCATTAGTTATATTGATTATGGGCTAACCCATGTTTTCAAATTTGTGATTTGTGTTAGGTTGGGTTCTTACTAAAATGCTCAAGAGCATTTGACAACAGAGTCGCCATTTGTTGTGGTTCATCCACAACACACCCCAAAAGTGGGGACCCACCTTTGTTTTTGTAGGTTTTAGGGAAGATCTCAAAGACCCGGATGCTAAAAATGAAGAAAAGAAGAAAAATGCCTAAGTGTTGAAAGGGTCGCGAAATCGCGACATGTCGCGATATCGCGACATGTCACGAAATCGCGACCTGTCTCTCCATCGCTGCGAAAAATTGAAATCGCGACGCATTTTTTGGAAGCGTACGAAAAGTTGAGAATGGTAGCGATTTCGCTACAAGTTGCCGAGAGGAAGCACAAGGTTGAAAGTGGTAATCATTTCACTACTTTTTCGTGAAGCGGAGGCTCGAAAGAAAAGTGGTAGCGAATCGCTACCACTTCGTGAAGCGGAGGCTCGAAAGAAAAGTGGTAGCGAATCGCTACCACTTCGTGAAGCAAAGGCGTGAAAGAAGAGTGGTAGCGATATCGCTACCACTTTACAAAGCAAAAGGCTCGAGACCAAAGTGGTAGCGATATCGCTACCACTTCATCGAAGGAAGGCTCGAGACCAAAGTGGTAGCGATATCGCTACCACTTCATCGAAGGAAGGCTCGGAACCAAAGTGGTAGCGATATCGCTACCACTTCATCGAAGGAAGGCTCGGAACCAAAGTGGTAGCGATATCGCTACCACTTTTTGAAAAGAAGGCAAAGCAAAGTCGGTAGCGATATCGCTACAACGAGCTACTATGGGCGTACGGACCAAGAACATGTCGCGATATTCGCGACATGTCTGCTACATGCGATTTCGCGACATGTCGCGTTATCGCGGCTAGGAAACGGAAGAGGCCAAATGCAAATTCTGTCGGGATTTCCATGGGAAAGCGTTACGAAAGGTGCAGGAGACGCAGGACACGTGGCGGAAATGATAGAACCAGAGTAACGTTTCATAACAACAGTTACTGGTCACAGAGATCGAGCGTTACGAATGCACGCAAAGGTTAGAATACCAAAAGGCGGGAATTGAAGCGAAGGGTCCCGGGAGTCGAAACGAAGCATCATGGAACAGTCGAGAACGCGCGATAGAAAGGTTAAATAGCAGAAATGTAGATGGATACGGGGCTGGAGACTGTAACAAAAAAGCATTACTTATTGAAATAAAGGATTTTTCTTTGGTAACACGACTTTTGTGTGTAAAATCAAAAGGAGATCGAAGCCAAAACTATTGTTTTATTGTCAATATTTCCGTTGCATCATTTTGTCTTGTATCTATTTCGTTTACGCCATGGGATGGGTTACGATAGGTGAATGGTAGAATGATGCAGTTATATTCTTTTCCTTAGAGTCTTGCATCTGATCTGATTAGATTGTGTGTTAGTACGGATCTGATCGGTTGGGTTGTTTTGGGGACTTCATCTCTTAACTTGGGATTTTGCGGGGAGGAGATCGTGAACCATTTTAATATCCTTCATTATTTTCCAGCTGATTCAAAAATAACAGTTTCTATTTTATTCCTTGATATGCTTAATTTCATGTCAGAGACTAACATTGAAATAACAGAACTATTGAATAGAGATAAAACGAACAGGTTAACCTTAGAATAAATTGTGAATATTAGAACATCAAAAGGATTTTTGTTTATTTTTGATTAATCAAACAAGTCAAGATTATAAAGTTCATTGAGAATCAACAAAGGCCCCTTGTTAACAGCTATCTGCAGGATTTGAGTTATTCCGGGATATATCAGTTGTATGTATTAAATTGAAATTCATTTTTATATACGTAAAATCTGTTTCACAAAGAAGCTTGGAGAAATAATAAAAGGAAGGAAAATAAAATAAATTATTTCTTTGCAAGAAAGAGTCTTTTGTTCGAGACTCTAAGTTGCGTGTTATTATTTGTAATATGACAAATTAACACTCAACACCTTCTTAGATGTCTACGCATTACGACAAGCTAACGATGAACCTATCATCAAGTTTATATCTAGATGGAGAGCGATCATCCATGATCTAGCCCATATCCTCCCTACCATGGAGCTAGTGACACTCTTTTCCAAGAGTTTTCACAAACACATCTCTACCTCTCTATAGCTTCACCAAAGCTACACCTTTGAAGAAGTTATTTCATAGGCAAAGGTTATCAAGGACATCAAGGTCCAATCTAGTAAAATCAAACTTCAACAAAAGCCATCTTACATTGAAAATCCTCACTTCAATTGTAACACACCAAATCAACCCTTCTTGGAGCTGCCATAGACCAATCAAGTAGATGTAACATCTCCATATTCTTCATCAGTCTCACAATCTTCTCCTCCACAACAACAATTATCTCATACTAATGTGCCTCCTCCATCCGAACCACAATGAGCTCATTGTCCACGTCCTCTATGTTGAAATTGTGATTGGAATCCACTTTATGAGCCTCTACCTATCTTATTTGAGAAGTTGTTTAAGGCTGGTCATGTTACATTACCAAAAATTTGACTCATAGATCTAAATTGACCCAACCCTCATGGGTACATCAAACATACCTTTTGTGTTTACCATCGCTACTTGGGTCATAACGTTTTCTCTTGTCACACCTTTTGTGACTTATTTGAGGACCTTATCGATCATGGTACTATTCAAGTTTCAAACCCATCATGCCACAAAAGCAAATTTTGGATAATTATCATAACACATTACCCGAACACAGGGGGACTAATCTCCATGAGACTCAACCCACTCAATAAGTCCAATCAAGGCAGTTTAACCATGTATATCATAATATTCCTTCTAATGGAATGGTTGTCATGATTAGCATCACTACTCATAATTAACACTAAACACCATATAGAGATGTACCCATTCCTCCACTTCCACCATCATCCATTGATCATTTTACTAATAATGTCAAATTTCCCTTTCAAAAGGCTTGAAATCGCACATTCATCACTTCCAAAAGAAGGGTCATCTTTGAACCAATAATTCCCACATCAAATCATCTCCAAATTTTCTAAACCTTTCACCATTGGATCAAACTCAAAAATATATTTCCAACGGTATAAGGTTTGTCAAATTCTAACATTGTTTGGACCTCCAAACTACCAAAATACTGCACATGGGTCTAATTCACCTGTAGCACCCTAAAATTGGCGCAATAAAATTATAAAAATTACATTCACCTTAGTAAATAATTTAAAATTCAAATTTAACCTCCCAAACCGCCCGTTAACCATCGGGTATTCCGTTTCCCCCTTTTTCGTGCCAATTTTAGAGGTTGTTTTGACCTTTTGATGATATCGTCGCCGATCAGACGATATCGCCCCAGATTTGATGATTTCGTCTAGACTAGGACGTCCAGACGATCTTGTCGTAAAACTAAATTTGCATAGTTGGAATCTGTTCCAACGGGTCTCCAATCTGGGCAGAAGCATGTATGCGCCATTGGGACCCTCCCCCATTGGAGATCTCCCAAATTGGGATGATCTCCAACCTCCTAACAACTTTCCCTAAGCCTATTTAACTCTAAGACTTTTCCCTCCCCAACCCCTGGCTGAATTTTTATGCAAATCGACTCCCTATGTGCTAGAACTTCTCAAATTTGCTTTTTGCACTATTCCTATAGTAATTTTATTGCAGGTATATCACTGGTTTTCAGTCGGAGCCAGCACCTATCGTAGCCGACGAACCTGTCAAGATTGGAGGTGATCCTGTCAAATTAGGGACGATCTCGTACTGATGCGAGACGATCTCGACTGCAGCATACATCAAGGCAATCAGTGCCTGAAGTTTGCTCTTCTCTCTTTTCTCTCTGTCATTTTATGCTATAAATCAGATCATTTATTTAGTTTTTATTCTACTTTGCATCTGGAGTTCACCCATCTAGTTTAGATTGCACATTAAATTCATGATTTGCCATCATAATGCAGTGATCTATTTTACTTTCTGTTTTAAATTATTTCTTAGTATTCACCTTGTTCTTTAGCATATTTTGCCTCTGTTTTGCATAGTAGAATTGCTTGTATTTTGCATCTGTTCTCTATTTTGCAGGTTTCTGACGAATTCGTTTGACGAATTCGTCAGATCTGAGACGATTCTGTCTGTCTCAGACGATCCTATCAGATTCCAGATGATTCTGACAGATTGCAGGTGATTTTGTCGAATCCCAGACGATCCAGACTACTTCAAGCATCAAAAACTTCATCAGACATCCCGGATCAGGTAATCTCCATTAGCCTCCTACAAATTCTCTGTTTTTCTGCTTTCAGTCTGTTTACTGTATTCATTTAAATTGCATTTTCATGTAGTTTAAGTTAGAATCATTCGGCCAAACCTAGGATGAATGTTTAAGGATAAAATGAACCCATTAAAACACATTCCCAAAACCTAGGCGTGGAAACTTCCGCCAAATGTTTCCTGGTGAACCCACCATCCGTCGACAAATCACCAAAATGCACCTCCCTTGAGAGGCGGGACCTTCGCAAAGTCCTCTCGTCCGAGGTACCGCATCATCCTTTTCCCATCCTCCTTCCGGGCATGGATCCAATAGCCTGAAGGTAGGGATGCGAAAAATTTGGAGCGATACATTTTGGTGAACCCGACGTGAATGCATCATAACCTTTTGAAAACAAAAACAAAAAAATATATATATGTATACAAGAAAAACAAAAACAAAATCATCATTTCATGTTTTAGATTCAATTCTAAATAGTAGATGCTAAATATTACTTTTAGAAGCACTAAAGAAACCATGAGTTTTTACTCAAATCAATATGAGTCCATCAGTAATGTTGGAAGAATTCAGCTAAATACATTTGTTGATTATGACCAACCTCATCCCTATTCAACACCACCTCCATCACACTCTTCTTATTTTTCATCCATAACCCAACAAAACAATCCCTTTGCCAATCCTCTTCATAATGATATTATCTATTCTCCCATATATCCATATTATGTCTATCAATCCACATATAATCCTCCGCCACCTTTTCAAAACTCTTCTTTCAATACAACACATCCATTTCAACAAGAAAATACTTATTCTTCCAATTCTACCGTGCACTCACCTCCTACATCGCAATCTTCTTGTCATCATTCTACCCATAATAAAGAAAGTAGAGGTGAGAAACCATTAGGTCATTTTATGACAAAATTCCTAAGGCATTTATCAAAAACCTCTCAAAAACCTTCATCACGTAAATTTACTAGGCTTAATCAACCAATGGATATAATTCTCAAGTATTTACTTGACACAAATAGGATTGAACTACCTTCCATAAGACAACCTGATACCACAGCAGATTGGTTTAAACCTAAGCTACATT
Source organism: Wollemia nobilis (assembly GCA_028583015.1). NCBI lineage: Eukaryota > Viridiplantae > Streptophyta > Pinopsida > Araucariales > Araucariaceae > Wollemia > Wollemia nobilis. The sequence continues at coordinate 14,177,013 of JAQPPZ010002587.1, read as the reverse complement.
GTGAATATCATAGAGTAGATGGACATATGACACAAAATTGTAAAGATTTAAGATGTGCAATTCAAGATTTGATTGATAAGGATCTTTTTAATATAAAGGAATTACAATCTACAACTGATTATAAATCTCCAGATAAACTATCAAACTCCTACACAACAAATACCAATAATCAATCAAGACATGGGGATCTCCCAAGAACCCCTACTCAATTATCAACAACAAGAAACCAATCAAATATTGCATGTTAATGTGTCCCATCATGATGATATTATTAATATTGTAACAAAAACTACAAATGAGCAACCTCAAGTTCAATCAACTCAATATGATATTCAAGATATGGATTCCTCATTTGACCAACCTTCAAAACTATCTTTGGCTATAGAGAATGATCCAAAATGGAATGTAAGCATAGAAAGCTCATCTTTAGAATCAAAATCTCAATCTGAAATCCACTTTGATAACCAACAACAAGTGATTAATCCTCAAGCAAAGATATCCCTTTTAGAAGTATTACAAATTGCTCATAAGGAAATTTTGTTCAAAATACCTAGCCAACAATTTGTTCCTCATCATATTTTCTCTAAGAACATAATTAATGGTATAAACCCTCTTGAGGTTAACCATATTTCATTCTATGATGAGGATATTCCTTCCTCTACTCCACAAGAAGACCCCTATATTTACATTATCGGAGCTAGTAAAGAAACACCTGTTAAAGCTATCATGGTAGATAATGACTCCTCTCTTAATTTATGCACTTATCAATTATTCCAAAAGCTCAAAACAAAGGAAGAAGATCTTAATGAATCAAATGTTCTTATAAAATCTTTTAACAATGAAATTCAAGATCGTCAAGGTACTATAGTTCTTCCCCTTAATATTGGATCCAAGATCCTGGATACTTTATTCTATGTAGGATATTGTCCTTCACCTTACAAACTACTTCTCCAAAGTCCTTGGATTCATACGATGAGGGTTGTCCCTTCCACTCTTCATCAATGTTTGAAGTTTGAAATTGCAAATAAAATTGTTACCATACATGGTGACCCAACACCATTTGAAGAATATTTAACGGTTGAAACATCAAGTTCTATACATTCTCTATTATCACAATTATCTTCTATCCATCACTTTTCTTCATCCATATATGATCATCCTTGTTTATCAAATAAGATCCATGCATGTCTTTCACATATACTTTCTCCATCTTATCAAAACTTGGAATATAATAATAAGAATGAAGAACTTTCTTATATTTATGACATTTTATTTTGTAATATGATCAATTTTACACATATAAAAGTCAAATATTTTGCTACATTATTTTACATTATAACAAAGCTTTTGTTATCACTATCTTTTACTCATCACCTTTTGTTCTTACCTTCAACACAACCAGATTATCCTTCAAAACCTCCTTTGATTTTGAAGCAACCTTAGACATGCTATACTCAAATAACCTTGTATAGTGTATATAGATCATCTTGTATATACCATCAATTTCAATTCATAAATTAAAATCAAAATACAAAAAAAATCAAAATCCTCAAAATCAAAAAAATACTAATGCAACTAAGGACCTCAAAGGTAAATTTGAGCCCAACTGGCTCGGACCATACATCATTACTGCTAAATTTGAATCAGGAGCATATAAATTATCTACCTTAGATGGTAAAGAACTTAAAGAACCCATGAATATTTTGCATCTTAAACGTTACTATGCATAAACTTGGTCTTTTCATCCATGTATATATTTGTTCAAAATTACTATCTTGTATTTCTTTCAATTTATTCAAAAACACCAAAAACATTCATAAATCTCCAAAACTCTTCAAAAACTATCTATTGCATTTATTTAAAGCACTAGTTAAGTTCCTTTTGCTCAAAAACTAAAATCAAAATAAAAATCTAAAAACAGCTATATGCTTGACTCTTTCGAAACCAAAACAATATACAGAAGAAAGAGAGAGTCAACATTCTCAAAAATTCTCAAAAGTGTTTATATATATTTTCTTACAATTATTGCAATTATATGTTTCAACTTATTTTGGATAAAATTAGCATTTATTTAGCATCCCTCACTTGCACAATCACAACAATAAATATCTTGATTTTATCTGGCATGATTACTAATCTCTCTTATATCAAAGTTCACAAAATTCAATTAAAGAAAGTTTGAGCATAGAGAATTGATCTTGTTATTTACTTAAACCAAGCACATCTTTTCACAATAAAATGATTATATTTGTAATTTCCATGTTTTGCTACATAGTAGAACTGATTTCTTGAGTGAAAAGTTTCCCCTGCTATCCTATCATGCACATGGTCTAGAATCTTTGAGAATTGGCAAAAGGACAAGCTCACCCCTACCCAGAATAAAAATCCCTTGCTCTACAGCTAATCCGAGCAAGTATCCCTAGAAAAGAAAAAGAAAAATTCAAGAAAAAAAGAGAAAAGAAAAATGTTATTTTATATCATTATAGCAATGTTCCAAGCATTATCAAGCAAAAGAAATACAAAAAGAAAAAATATGCAAAGTTCAAAAGAAAGCAAGAAAGCAATAAAATCCCTTTCCCTACCCTTTGAAAAGAAAAGAAGGGTTGATGAGCTTGAATCCTTGGAATTCTCAATTATTCGAAAAGCGTGAGGTAAGCCCCATAACAGGTGGTTTGTGCCCAACCTTGCTTGGCCTTGGGTAACTCCTAGCATGGCGATATGTCCGTCACATTAGTGACCTTCTTTTGTATGAGACCTATGTCCGCTTATGGATTAGCTAGCTCTTGATAATCCGATCTACATAGTAGCCTAGTATGGTTATATGCATCTACATCATGGTTAATGAACACTTATTTGGTTTCTTCAAATCACTTGTATCATAGTATCTTGCTCAAATCTGGTAAATGAACAATGCAATTGCACACACATTTGTATTTGAGAGATTTTGTCTATCATTATGATAAATCAAGATGGGAAATGAATTCACATATGCACATGGGATTCCTTATAAATCTAACTTTTGTCTTCAAAATACTTTGAAATATTATTTTTGCAACTTGTTTGGAATAAATCAAGTACAGTTGTTTACCACAAAGACAACTATATAATAGAAAAATCAACAATTTCTTTCAAAAATATACAATTAAAAATATACATATCTGATTGACTTTCGCAACGATGGTATAGTTTCAAAACCAAAATTGGAATTTTATGCCTAGCGCAAGTCCTCATTATCATATTTTCTGTTCATCAAAAATCAATCATGCAATAAAACTATCCTTTTTTGGATTTTCGTGATGATGGTATAAGTCTATACCTACATATTCTATGCCTAGCGCAAACCATTGTAACAATTTTTTTCCAATTTATCAAAAATCATACAAAACATATGACTTCATTTTACACAAATTATGCTTTTTCGAAAGCAAATACATTTTCACTATGTTATGTCATTATGTCAACTTTACATTTTGCAATGATGGTATAGTTCTTAAGGAATTATTCACAAATTTTATCACACTTAGGAATTTATGCCTAGCAAAAATCATTTTAAAAATATTTCATGCATAATATTTTTCATGAAAGTCTGAAAACAAACCAACCATCATCATCATCATTTGCACTATCACAACAAAGTCTTAAGACAGTCTCTTAAGCACTCTTTTACTTTTCGCAATATTTCTATACGGGGATTAGCTTGACGACCGAGTGAGTGGCGACTCCATGAAATGGTCTATAATAGCGACAATGTCCTTTGAAATTATTGTTAAAAGTCCCTTTTTATTTTTATCAAAATTATTGCATCACATACAACCACTTTGTTACATCAGATTATTTCATTTAAAATTTTATAGCATGACATTCAAATTATAATATTTCCAACGACATAATTATATGAATTTTCAAATCAATCAATCAAACATAAAAACATCATAAACATACACATAACACAAGTCATATGATCAAAAACATATCATATATCAAACATAATTTCATTCAAAAATAATTCAAATTAATTTTGCTTTTCCGCGTTTTTACCTCAAACGTTCGATTTGGGTAAAAACACGGAGGGGGCACCATAGTAAGCTGTCGTACGATTCGACCAAGAATCGTCGCCTAAAAATGGGAATAATTTTTTGCTTTCTCGTAGATCGAGAAGAACTCATCTTTAACGCATTTTCTTCAGAAAATTCGCTAAAGAGGGGGCAAAATGTAGCACCCTAAAATTGGCACAGTAAAATTATAAAAATTACATTCACCTTAGTAAATAATTTAAAAATCAAATTTAACCTCCCAAACCGCCCGTTAACCACTGGGTATTCCGTTTCCCCCTTTTCCGCACCATTTTTAGAGGTTGTTTTGACCGTTTGACGATATCGTCGTCGATCAGACGATATCGTCGCCGATTTGATGATTTCGTCTGGACTAGGACGTCCAGACGGTCTTGTCGTAAAACTGAATTTGCATAGTTGGAATCTGTTCCAACGGGTCTCCAATCTGGGCAGAAGCGTGTCTGCACCGTTGGGACCCTCCCCCGTTGGAGATCTCCCAAATTGGGATGATCTCCAACCTCCCAACAACTTTCCCTAAGCCTATTTAACTCTAAGACTTTTCCCTCCCCAACCCCTGGCTGAATTTTTATGCAAATCGACTCCCTATGTGCTAGAACTTCTCAAATTTGCTTTTTGCACTATTCCTATAGTAATTTTATTGCAGGTATATCACTGGTTTTCAGCCGGAGCCAGCACCTATCGCAGCCGACGAACCTATCAAGATCGGAGGCGATCTTGTCAAATTAGGGACGATCTCGTACTGATGCGAGACGATCTCGACTGCAACATACATCGAGGCAATCAGTGCCTGAAGTTTGCTCTTCTCTCTTTTCTCTCTGTCATTTTATGCTATAAATTAGATCATTTATTTAGTTTTTATTCTACTTTGCATCTGGAGTTCACCCATCTAGTTTAGATTGCACATTAAATTCATGATTTGCCATCATAATGCAATGATCTGTTTTACTTTCTGTTTTAAATTACTGCTTAGTATTCACCTTGTCCTTTAGCATATTTTGCCTCTGTTTTGCATAGTAGAATTGCTTGTATTTTGCATCTATTCTCTGTTTTGCAGGTTTTTGACAAATTCGTTTGACGAATTCGTCAGATCTGAGACGATTCTGTCTGTCTCAGATGATCCTATCAGATTCTAGATGATTATGATAGATTGCAGGTGATTTTGTCAAATCCCAGACGATCCAGACTACTTCAAGCATCAGAAACTTCATCAGACATCCCGGATCAGGTAATCTCCATTAGCCTCCTACAAATTCTCTATTTTTCTACTTTCAGTCTGTTTACTATATTCATTTAAATTGCATTTTCATGTAGTTTAAGTTAGAATCATTCGGCCAAACCTAGGATGAATGTTTAAGGATAAAACGAACCCATTAAAACACATTCCCAAAACCTAGGCATGGAAACTGCCGCCAGATGTTTCCTGGTGAACCCACCATCCATCGACAAATCACCAAAATGCACCTCCCTTGAGAGGTGGGACCTTCGCAAAGTCCTCTCGTCCGAGGTACCACATCATCCTTTTCCCATCCTCCTTTCGGGCGTGGATCCAATAGCCTGAAGGTAGGGATGCAAAAAATTTGGAGCGATACATCACCCCCAACCTATGATTTTAGGTTCAATTCACCCACTGCCATGTGGATTGAAGCTCTCGATCCTAAAATAATCTAAATTTCATCTAAAATCAAGGACAAATTCACCCTCTCCCATTTATCATTTAAAAATTGGGAGTAATTTCATCTTCTCGCAATCCATCATTCAAAAACTAGGGGTAATTTCATCTTATCCCTATCCATCTCTCAATGCAAGGGCAAATTCACCCTCTCCCTAATTCATCATTCAAAATCAAGGACAAATTCACTCTCTTACATTCATCATTCAAAATTGGGATAACTTTATCTTCTCCCCATACATAATTCAATGTAGGAGCATACATCATACATCATCAGGTTCAAAAGGTTACATCCTTTACCTTACCCTCACCAAATCAAATCAATCACCAGGTTCAAAAGGTTGTATCCTTTTATAAAAGGTTGTGTCATTTGCCTTGAATTCATCATAATTATTTTCCCAAATAATAGGTTTCTCTTCAAACCTTAGAAAAACAAATGAACACACAGGTTTCTCTTTAAACCTCAACAAAACAAATCCACACAAATATTTTTACAAAAAACCTTAGCAAAAACAATCAACATAGGTTTCTCTTAAAACCTCAGCAAAACAAATCAACACACAGGTTTCTCTTAAAACCTCAGCAAAACAAATCAAAACACAGGTTTCTCTTAAAACCTCAACAAAACAAATCAATACATAGGTTTCTCTTAAAACCTCAACAAAATAAATCAACACATAAGTTTCTCTTAAAACCTCAACAAAATAAATCCACACAAAGGTTTTTCCAAAAAAAACTCAGAATAAATAATCAACATAGGTTTCTCTTAAAACCTCAGCAAAACAAATCCACACAAAGGTTTTTCCAAAAAAAACCTCAGCAAAACAAATCAACACCAGGTTTCTCCAAAATCCTTAGTAAAAATTTTGGAACATTCTTTTTAGAATCTCTTAGCATACCAGATTTCTCCAAAATACTTAGCAAAAATATTGGAACATTATTTTTAGAATCCTTTAGCACACCAAGTTTCTCTTAAAACCTCAGAAAAACAAATCCACACAAAGGTTTTTCTAAAACAACCTCAGCAAAAACAATCAACATAGGTTTCTCTTAAAACCTTAGCAAAACAAATCAACACATAGGTTCAACAAAACAAATCAAGACATAGGTTTCTCTTTGAACCTCAACAAATTTTTTTTGGAACATTCTTTTTAGAATCCCTTAGCACACCAGGTTTCTCCAAAATCCTCAACAAAAATTTTGGAATATTCTTTTTAGAATCCCTTAGCACACCATGTTTCTCCAAAAACCTTAGTAAAAATTTAGATAGGTTTCTCCAAAAATCTTAGTAAAAATTTGGATAGATTTCTCCAAAAATATCAGTAAAAATTTGGATAGGTTTCTCTAAAAACATCAGTAAAAAATTGGATAGGTTTCTCCAAAAACTTTAGTAAAAATTTGGATAGGTTTCTCCAAAAACCTCAGTAAAAATTTGGATAGGTTTCTCCAAAAGCCTTAGCAAAAATTTGGATAGGTTTACCCAAAAAACTCAGAAAAAATAGCCTAGACTAGCCTAGCACAGTCATAGCCTAGTATAGCCTAGCATAGGTGCAACATACACATAGTCTAGCCTAGCAATATTTCACTTCTTTGTTGCATCATCCCTCATGTTGCATCGTCACTAGAATATTGTCATTGTGTGAATCCTTGATAGTGCCAGCCCACTACATCTACAATATGTCCAATTATGCAAGTCACCAAAGCCCAAGCCACATCATTGCTTCACCCCCTCATGTGCATCCTGACCCATGCCATTTTTCCCACTAGTAGGCTCTCTTTTATCATTCTTCTCACTTCTTCCTCTACTTTTTCTTGTTTCCTCATATAGTTGTATGGTCACACTTCGAGCAGCTACATACCTATGCTGATTTATCTCCTTTCTATCATCATTTGAATTTGGTAATCCCCTTATCTTGTTGGTTTCCAAAGACTACTTCTATTTTATTCTAGTTGGACATTCCACCTTCATTCCTTTCCTCTTTTCGGTATTACTACATGCATCCAACACATCACAGTTTATGAACCTACTACACACACACCCCACACATTGGGGCAACCTTTATCATGTCATCCCATTTTGGTCATTATCATATATCTTAATCATATATAAATACATTTTCCAAACTTCTCCTTCTACACATAATTAGTTTCATCTTGTAGATATTGCATTCCCCCGCTTGCATAATTTACATTACACCAATTGCATATATCCATATGTTTTTCAACAAAATTTTATTTCAAGTTTGTACATTCTCTCCCAAAATATGCCTTCAAAAGGAGTAATACATGCACTTGTTAGAATCACCACCTGGATGTCCATTCCCCCTTTTCAGGATTAGGGTATACATAGGTATCATGTTAAGCTTTGACCACCCACTAGTTCAGTCAATAAAATGTCACCCCTAGTTGACATGTTTTACATACTCCTTATTTTTCTTTAGGTTGTTTCAACTTCTCTCACAGACCATTCACAACAGGTTATACATTAAATGAATTTATAGTCTAGGAAATATGACACCTTGAGTAGATGTCATCATCTAGCAAAGAGTTTCCCCCACTCATCATATCACTTACATGGTCAACATACGACCTGGGGATAAACAAAGGGATAAGCATAAGAAAAAGTAAAATAACGGGGCAGAAAATAAAAGCCAACGCCCATACAAAAAAAGAGAAACAAAAAAGAAAACAAAAAAAAAGAGAAAAGAAAAATAACACCACAATAAATAGGTAAACAATTGATGAGGGGCAAAAAATAAAAGAAAAAACCTCCATATATCACCAGTGTTATGCTTCATCACCTTTGGTCCTTAGGTTCAACATAATACCATGGTATGATTTCCATCACTAGCAATAGGCTCCAAGAGCCTACCTACCAATGGAATAGTCTTACAAGTGGTGATATATCTATCATATTAGCTACTCGCTTTTGTATAGATCATTGTCAACTTATGGATGAGCTAGCTAGTTCGGCCATGTCTACAATGGGTTGATCCTACCTCCCTCAAAATGGATAAATGAACCTCACTCATTTACACACATAGGTCCATGACATACTTTGAACCAGTCCGATTAGTTAAGAGTTACCACATAAAATTGCACAATTTTGGGTCTGAGATTTGATTGCCAAAACTACATTGGTCAAAGCCATTACATATGCTTTGAGATCATGGAGTGGATCACATTCACATAGGTACATGCAACGATACAAGTGCATTTCAACCCTCCCATACATGCATCCATGCATCTATGTTACACATATTTATTACATATTACATCAATGCATTTACCAAACATGCATCACACCAAATATTACATCAATGCATTTACCAAACATGCATCACACCAAATATTACATCAATGCATTTACACTACATGCATCACATCAAAAATTACATCAATGCATTTATCCTACATGCATTTTTCTTACATTGCATCATCGCACCTATATCACATGCATTTACTACAATTGCATTCACATAAAATCACATTACATACATATTAAATTACATACTTTGTATGTAGGCACAACATAAAATCATCATGCACACCCTTCACAAGGCTTGAAATTGTGCATTCATCACTTCTAAAAGTAGGGTCATCTTTGGCCTACATTTTAACCTATAAAATAATATCCAAATTTGCCAAGACTTTTACCATTTGATCAAGCTCAAAAAGAGCTTTCCAATGGTATAATATTTGTCTAATTCTGACATTGTTTGGTTCGCCAAACTTCAAAAACATTGCAAATGGATCAAACAATCTAATTCACCCTCCGCCCTATGAATTAGGGTTCAATTCACCCCATGACATGCAAATTGATCCCATGACCTTTAAAATCAATAAAATTACTTCCCAAACCCTAGGAAATCATGCAAATTTCTTCCAAAATCCTAGGACTTTACTCTGGCATTCATGGTACACAATGAATGACATGTTTGAATAATCCAAATTTTAACTAACTCATATGGTTTGAAACTTGTCGCCATGTGCTCATAAATCAATTGACAACAAATATTTGAATAGGCATTTGTTCTATTCATACTTTTGGACCATGTTGAACTAGTTGCAAAAGTAAAGCAGTCAAAATTTACCTCTCCCAAGCAGCTAGTATGACATCGAAAATGTCATACGGACTTAGCAAAACCATTGCATTGCATCCACAATCATCCACTTCCATTTACTAGTATTATTTTCATTTCATTTTATCTCTTTCCTCTTCTTTTCTTCTCCTTAATCCTTATTGGCTATTGATCAATGTGGTATGGTCATGCTTCAAGTGGCTACTGTAGACACCCAAAAGTTACACATTTCCACTTCTCACATCATCATAGTCGATCAATTTGTAAAACTATCAAAAATTGCATAAATTGGCTCCAAATCACTATTCATCATCCTTAGCCCCCTTGGGTAGCTAAGCCCCTTCCTATGCTTAACCATGGATCCTCATGTGACCTCATTCCCAACTCAACTAAGTTTGAATTCTCCACAATGGTCAAAAACCACTTTATGGTCAAAAGTCACTTTATGGTCAAAAGTTAAAATTTTTGGTCAAAGTATGCTTTATGGCTAAATACCTGCTTAATTAGATCTAATATTGATTTAATATAAGCCTTCAACCTCATCTAGTCTACTTTGATTAGGCTAGCCCTTCCACCTCACATAGTCTACTTTGACTAGCCTAGCCTTTCCACCTCACCCAGCCTAGCCTATCCTAGCATTGCCACCTCTCATCCTGATATTTCTTGATATTTGTCTCCATCACACATGTGGATGGGTGAGATATTATCTCACCCAAACACATTTATGAGGCAAGACACCTCAGGGGACACCTCAGAGGACACCTTAGTGGACACCTCACATTGCACACCTCATAGGGGACACCTCATGGGACACCTCAGCCCCTCCCCTAACCTTGGCAAATTCTATAAATAGAGTGTCTTCTTCTCCATTTCTAAGGATCCTCCATTTACATACCCAAACTCTGCTAGAATTGGTCTAGGATACGCAACATCAAGCATCTACTTGGAAAGGAGATCCAAAGCAAGCAACATGCTACATCAGCTCCCTTGTACAGGTAAGTATCATTGTAAATACCATTATTTTGATTATGCTTTCAATTATGCATTAATTTAATTATTTGAGTCTTTGTCTTTGTAAATATGGGGCTTGACCAAGGCAAGCCCCCAAACGCACTAACCCATTTTTTTAGTTTATGTAGGTTTACAGGATCTACAACCCAAAACCGATGGCACATGAGAAAGAAGCCCATCTACACTGAGGAACACAAGGAAGACTTTGGACGTAGTTTTCCATGCGCTTCATTCTATCACGCCCGATGGACCCCTAGGTTTTTACAACTGTTCTTGTTGTAAAAATTCATTTTTTATAAATGGTTGTAAAGGAAATTAATTTTTTTTTATGCTGCTGTAAAAAAAAATTCTTAAAACTATTGTACAAATGTTTTTTTAATTTCCTTGTTTTTGTACAAATTTTAACTTTTTAAAAAATTGCTATCAAATAAAACAAAAAAAAAAGACTATTTTACTTTCAGTTCATTTTTTGTTTTATTCTATTTATTTAAAAAAAAATGCTTTGGTTCATTTTTGTTTTTTTAATTTATCTTTAAATAAACAGAAAAAAAAAACAACACAAATAGCCAACCCCTAGCCACACATGTATCCCCTTTGAAAAGAAAAACAAAAACAAACCCTCTTCCCTAGTCGCCTCCCTGCCCTTCGGCCCTAGAGGCCATGTGCACAATGGCCTGGCCGCATCCTCCCCTTACTCAGCATTTATGGTCAAGCACCGCTCTCCCTCCGCTTGAACCGCATTTGGGTCGTGTTGGAAATAAAGCTAGTAAAAGGAGCAAAAAGGAGTAAAAAGGTAAAAAATTTGTTTCAACAGTAAGCTTTGAATCTTACCCCTTTTACCTCATTGGAAGGTAGCTGACTGGGTAGATAAGTTTAACTTGGACGACAGCTGACTGGGCAGGATTGGATGACAAGGATGGCAAGGCAAACCAACTCATTTTCCTTTTCTCTTTTCCTCCCTATTTCTTCTATTTCCCTAACTTCCCTAAATTCCCTAAGTTCATTTATTTTTACGAATATAAATACCAATGTAACCTATTATTCTTAAGGTTGAATACAATATTAATTTACTATTTTTTGCTCCTAATTTCTCTCAAACCACATCTGGTATCAGATTCAAAGTCAAGAGAGCATGAGGATCGAGGCGAGGGAAGCTCAAGGACCAAGGAGAGAGAAGTCCGCAACACATAGCCTATAGCGAGGTCGAGTTGGGTCCCGTAGCACATAGCTTGAGGTGAGAGAAGACTGAAACACACAAATCAAGATGAAGTTTGGAGCAGGCCAATATAGCAAGCATGCGAAGATAGGAGCGATGCAAGAGAACCAATCAAAGAGCGGCATGTGGCGAGAGGAGAACAAGACCCATGCTGACTGGACAACTCAGAAGCTGATGTGAACAGACAACATGGTAGTAAAGGGAGCAACATGGTGAGGAACGATTGGCTAATCAGAGGCAAAATGGGTGATCACTAATTGCCCAAAGGCAATCATTTCAAAAGGCGCATGCCCAGGGTTATAAACCCTTGCATTATCTCCATCCTACTGAATGTGGGATTATTGTTTTTTTTCTCTTTGAAATCGATGATAAGAGTTTGTTAAATAAAAAACCATCCTCCTCCATACTCAACCGTGGACGTAGATCGAACGACTAAGGTGCAGTGCTTGTGATCTGGGTGTCATGGGTTTGAATATCGCTGGGCACTATTTTGCTTTGTTTTTTGAAATCATCTGGAAAGCATAGTTGAAAAGGATCGCAAATCCTTTGAGTTTTAAATTAAACTCCATGGCACATTGGTCTAAGGTTTTGTGACTATCAAGAGGTCATGGGTTCGAATGGGCTAGAGATAAATTTTTTTTAAATTTTTTATTATTATTTAAAATTTAGAAATTTAAAATTATTAAATATTAATTTAATAAAAATTAATTTATAATTATTTTAAAACTTAGGTTTTAATGATTATAAAATTATTATTTTTATTAAATATGAATATTTAATGTTTTTTAATAAGTTTAAATTTTAAAATTTTGTTGTAAAAGCCTTGAAGGCTTAATATTGTCATCCACAAAGAGATTGTACATTTCACTTTTTTGTGAAATACTCAAAGATTGAAAGAGAAATTGATAACTTTCCTAAGAGGAATTAGTGTGTAATAAGCCTAAGAGGCTTAGTATTTTGTAAAATGCATTTGATGATCAGACCTAATGGGTGTTATCATGCCTTATGTGCAATTCTAGCATGAGAAGGTGCAAAAAGTTTTGATGAAAAGGTAAGAGGCTATGGACTCAACATTGTGTTTAGTCAACTTCAAAACATAGTAATCATACATCAAAGGCATCCTGACTCAGGGTATGAAGTGGATTTTGAAGATAATTCATTTAGAAGTCAATTTGAACAATCAGAATCCATCCAAGCTGCACCACAAGAATTAGAGTACACACACTACAACATTTCAGTGGAAATCCTAGAACCACCATCATCGAAAATTATACCAATAAGTGACGATGAAGAATAAGTGGTAGATAACTTTGCAAATCAAGATATCACATCCCCACATAAAGAGGAGCAAGTAGTCAATGATAGAGTAGAACAAGTCATATTTGACTTAAATTTGTAATCTCTTCCTTATTCCTTCTTCTTCTTTCTTTCATTCAACAAAGTACTTTTGTAACCATAAAATAAAGAGAGTTTTTTGGTAACTATGGCCTCACACAATAGCTTACCTATCCCATAATTTAATGGTTATTACTATGAGTACTGGTCTATAAATATGAAGACCCTGCTCATAGGAAGAGGTTTGTGGGATATCATAGAGTAAGGCTATACAGAACCCACAGACTGGACCACACTTAATGCAGTAGAAAAGAAAACTTGAAAAGAAGAGAAAAAGAGCAACTCATATGCTCTTTCTCATCTCCAAGACGCATTGGAAAAAAGCATATTTCCTAGAATTTTTTCTTGTACGATTGCTCAAGATGCATGGAAAGCATTGAGTGATGGATTCCAAGGTAGTAATCAAGTGAAGCAAGTAAGGCTTCAAACACTAAAGAGAGATTTTGAAAATATTTGAATGAAAGATGATGAAAAAGTCGATGATTATTGTGTTAGAGTAAAAGCAATAGTAGATAAAATGGTTACACTAGGCGAAGCAATCAATATTGATAAAATTGTAACAAAAGTGTTGTGAACAATTACATAGATATGGAACCATATTGCCATAATTATATAAGAATCCAAAGATATTTCCTTTTTAACATTTGATGCATTAATCGGATCGTTAATGTCACATGAAGAGAGGTTTCCTAAAAATCCTTCAACCAGCTACGGAGGTGAGCCCTTCACTTCCAATGAAAAAAATGAAAGAGGATGGGGAAGAGGTCAAGGCAGAGGCAAGCAGAGGTAGAGGCAGAAGCAACTACAGAGGAGGCAATCAGAATAGACGAGGCAATTCCAATAGAGGAGGCAACTCATTTAGAGGAGGCAATCAACAAAGAGGTGGAAATTAAAATCAAGTAGGAAATCCAGGACAAAGTGGAAATCAAGGGCGAGAAAGTGACAAGTCCAAATCAACTTGTTTCAACTGTGGCAATATAGGTCACTTCGCTCGCGACTGTTGGTCAAAATCTTCACAAGGCAGCAGTAGTCAATATGGTAATTATGGAGAAGAAGATGATACCTCTAATATTTTTTTGTCATATGGACAATCAAAACAAAATCTAAATGACACATGGATTCTGGATATAGGTTGTTCAAACCATATGAGTGGCAAAGAACATTTATTTTCTACTCTAGATTCCACTTATAAATCCTAAATCAAATTAGGGGATGATAAGACATTGCAAGTAGAGGGTATTGGATCCATGGAGGTTCCAACCAAAGAAGGACTAAATAAAGTGCATGACATCTATTACACTCCAAAGCTCCAACACAATCTGCTAAGCGTTGGGTAAATTATGGAGAACAATTACAAGCTTGTATTTGATGAAGGATAATGTATCATTTTTGATAAAAATAATTATAATCGTGTCATCACACAGGTCCCCATGACCAAGAACAAGTTATTCCCTCTCAAATTTGATGATCCAGGAGGAGCTCAAATTGCAAATGTAGCTATAAAAAATCCAAGTGTGCTTTGGCACTTGTGATATGGTCACCTTGATTTCGCTAGCTTGAAACTTCTAACTTATCAAGCTATGGTAATAGGACTTCCCAAAATCATTGAACAAAAGGAGATCTGTGAAGGATGTGCTTTGGGAAAGCACTTAAGGTCAAATTTTTTGAAAGGACAAGTGTGGAGATCCAGCTATCCACTTTAGTTAGTACATTCAGACATCTGTGGACCAATGCAAACACAGAGTCTCAAAAACTATTCTTATTTTCTCACTTTCATAGATGACTTCTCTAGAATGTGCTGGATTTATTTTTTGAAATATAAAGATGAAGCTTTTGATTGCTTCATAGATTTTAGAAAAAATGTAGAGAATCAAAGTGGGAATTATATAAAATGTCTTAGGACAGATCGAGGAGGTGAATACTCCTCAAAAGTATTCTTGAAATATTGTAAAGAAAGTGGGATCAAAATGCAATTTACCACTGCCTATAACCCACAATAGAATGGTGTGGTAGAGGGAAAAAACTGCACCATAGTTGAGATGGCAAGATCGATGCTACATACTAAGCATCTAACTCATATGTACTTGGCAGAGGCTATAAGAACTAGTGTATATATTCTTAATAGAAGTCCTACTTCTAGTTTAGATGGTGTCACTCCTTATGAGGCATGGTACAGAAAGAAACCTAATGTAAATCACTTCAAAGTTTTTGGTTCATTAGCATATGCACACATTCCTGATGAGAAAAGGAAGAAGCTTGATCCAAAAAGTCAAGCTTGTATATTTGTAGGGTATTGTGAGTCTACAAAGGCATATAGAATCTACAATACCAAGACTCATAAAGTTATACTCTCCAGGGATATAATTTTTTATTAAGGGGGAGAATGGGGTCATCAAATAATTTTTGTTGATGATGAGTCCCAAGATGTAAATTCTTCACAAATACAGCAGGTACAACAAGTGTCTCCCAAGAAAGGCACACCATCCCCTCCAAGGCCAAGCAGGAATACTACATCAAGTACATCAACCACCAGTCCAAGTCCTTCTCCACAGAGATCAGTAAATTCTTCACCGATGGACATTGACTCTCCATCAAGAGGTAGAAGAACTTTACAACATCATCCTTCCTTTCATATGTTAGATCAAAATTTCCAAAGAAGATTCACTAGAAGCCAAGCTAGTGAAATAAATTCAATTCTGTAGTAGCTTGAGAATTTGCAATTGTATGGGGATGATAACTCCCAAGAACCTAGAGGATATGTAGTCAATTATGCTTTATTGGCTAGTGCACAGCTAGAACCAGCTAGCTATGAGAAGGCATGTACTCAAAATGTATGGCAAAAAGCGATTAAAGAGGAAATAACCTCTATAAAATTAATGATACATGGGAGCTAGTAAAGCTACCTAAAGGTAAAAAATGTGTTGGATGTAAATGGGTCTACAAGACCAAGTACATAGTTGATGGAAGCATTGAGAGGCATAAGGTGAGACTAGTAGAAAAAGGTTTTACTCAAAAATATGGCATTGACTATGAGGAAACTTTTGCTCCTATTGCAAGACAAGAGACAATCAGATCAGTTCTTTTCTTAGTAGCCTATAAAGGATGGAATGTTCAACACATGGATGTAAAGAGTTCTTTTTTGAATGGATGCTTCATAGAAGAGGTTTATGTTCAACAACCTCAAGGTTTCCAAGAACAAAGAAAAGAGAACCTTGTTTACAAATTGAAGAATGCACTTTATGGCCTTAAGCAAGCACCAAGAGCTTGGTACTCACGCATTGATGGCTATTTTAGTGAGTATGGATTCACAAGAAGCAAAACTGAACCAAATATGTACTACCTAAATCATGGAGTAGACATTATCATAGTTTGTTTGTATGTGGATGATCTAATATTTATGGGTAGTAACAATAAAATGAATATGGAGTTCAAAAACTCCATGATGAAACAATTCGAGATGAAATATCTTGGTTTAATGTGATACTTCCTAGGGATGGAAGTGCATCAATCAAATAAATGGATCTTCATATGTCAACACAAGTATGCTCAAGACATGATCAAGAAATTTTCCATGGAGTAGTGCAAATCAGTTGCAACTCCTACTGGACATGGGATCCAATTGAGCAAGGACGATGGAGCATCAAAGGTTGACATGACCACTTACAAAAGCATGGTTGGGAGTCTGATGTTTCTCACCAACACCAGGCCTGATATTCAATATGTTTTTTCTTTAGTTTCATGGTTTATGGTTAGTCCATCTAAGCTGCATTTACAAGCAACTAAAATAATTTTAAGATATGTAAAAGGTACATTGGATTTTGGAATCCATTACCAAAAATGTAATTCTATGAAATTAGTTGGCTTTAGTGACAGTGATTGGAGTAGTAACATAGATGATAGGAAATATACATCAGGGAATTGTTTTAGTCTAGGATCGGGACTAATTACATGGAGTTCCAAGAAACAAATTGTTGTAGCATTGTCATCAACTAAGGTTGAGTATATAGCCACCACTCATGCTAGTACTCAGGCCCTATGGTTAAGAAGAGTTCTTGAAGAGATTGGAGAAATTTAGAGTGGTCTAACTTGACTGTATTGTGATAACATAAGTTCCATTCAGTTGGCATACAATCCAATCCACCATAGCAGATCAAAGCATTTCGATATGAAGTATCACTTCATTCGAGATATGGTGGAACAACAAATAGTTGAGCTTCAATATTGTAACACTTTGGATAATATTGCTGACATCTTCACCAAAGGTATAGCTAAAGCTCAATATATAAATCTAAGAGACTGTATAGTCAGTACTCTCAACTTTAAGGGGAGAATGTTGGAAATAAAGCTAGTAAAAGGAGCAAAAAGGAGTAAAAAAGGTAAAAAATGTTTTTCAACGATAAGCTTTGGATCTTACCCATTTTACCTCTTTGGATGGCAGCTGACTGGGTAGATAATTTTGACTTGGATGGTAGCTAATTGGGTAGGATTGGATGGTAAGGGCGGAAAGGTGAACCAACTCATTTTCCTTTTCTCTTTTTCTCCCTATTTCTTGTATTTCCCTAACTTCCCTATATTCCCTAAGTTTGTTTATTTTTACAAGTATAAATACCAATGTAACCTATTATTCTTAAGGTTGAATACAATATTAATTTCCTATTTTTCGCTCCTAATTTCTCTCAAACCACAGGTCGCACCACCCTGTTCTTCTAGCCCGCTCACCCCACCCTTTCCCCACCACCCCCTTTACCCCCCTCCCTTGGCCATGCGTAGAGCATGATGCACCACCATAGCCAT
This sequence comes from Wollemia nobilis, assembly GCA_028583015.1. NCBI lineage: Eukaryota > Viridiplantae > Streptophyta > Pinopsida > Araucariales > Araucariaceae > Wollemia > Wollemia nobilis. The sequence continues at coordinate 14,158,773 of JAQPPZ010002587.1, read as the reverse complement.
GCTTTGTGTGGCCTCCCCACTCAAACCTCACCCTGTTGACCCCTAACTCCCCGCCCACCCATTTCTCCCCTACTTCGTCACCACTGCCATGCTCTATGTGACCCATACCTACCACCACATTTTCCCCCTCTCTTGGCCATGCTTTGCACAACCTCCCCACTCACACCTCACCCTATCAACCCCCTAACTCCTTGCCCACCCATTTCTCCCCTACTTCCTCACCACTATCATAGTCTGTGCAGCCCATCCCCTAGCCATGCGTAGAGCATGATGCACCACTATGGTTGTACTTCATGTAGCCTCCACTCACTGGCCCTCCTCCCTCATAATCCATGCCCCTCCTATGGACCGTGCATTGCATGGACCATTCCCCCTCCCCCCATATCCCTAGCCATGCATAGAGCGTGATGCGCCACTATAGCTACGCTTTGCAGGCCCTCCCTTTCTACCTGCCTCCCCCTAACCCTGTGGGCCACGTGACACTATGCGGCCTAACTACCCCTCCTCCCTCATAATACCCACCCTCCCATGGGCTATACAATGTGTAACCAATTATCCCCCTAACTCCCTGCCCACCCATTTCTCCCTTACTTCCTCACCACTACCACGCTCAGCATGGCCCATCATTTGGCTTTACGTAGAGTGTGATGCACCACTATGGCCATGCTCTACATGGCCTCCACTCACCAACCCTTCTCCCTCATAATCCCTACCCCTCCTATGGTCCATGTGTTACATGACCCATTCCCCCTCCTATCGTATCCCTGGTTGTGCTTCGCGTGACCCTCCTTTCCCCTGCCTCCCCCTAACCCTGTGGGTCGCACGACACTACGTGACCTGGATACCCCTCCTTCCTCACAATACCTGCCCCTCTTGTGGGCCACACAACATGTAGCCCATTTTGCCCCTCCCCATACCCATACCATGACATTCCTAATGGGTCTGCCAGTGACAAGCCTTTTGACAGGCCTAACGGGCCTGTCAGTGTCAGGCCTGCGGGGCCTAAACAAAAAGAATATTAAAAAAAAAACTGTGTTAGGTCTGCCATGTGGTAGGCCTGACACCACACAAGAAACAAAGATAAAATAAAAAAACCAAAAAAACAAAAATAATAATAACAACAGAACACTTAAAATAAAAAATAAAAAATGATCGGCCAACGTCAGGCCTACCACGTGGCAGGCCTGACGCCCCAAAAAAATAAATAAATAAAATACAAAAAAAATCGGGCCTACATGGCCCACACAGAAAAAACAAAAAAATAAAACCTGGCCCACAAAAAACAAAAAAAGTCATGCCTACGTGGCCCCACAAAAAAAAAACATGTATAAAAAATAAAAAAAACAAATTAAAAAAAAAACACAACAAATAAAAAAAAATAGAAAACTTAGGAACAAAATAAAAAAAAATAGAATACTTAGGAACAAAAACAAAGAAAAAACTTAGCCAAAAAAAAAAACAAAAAAAAAAAACATTCCATTAAAAAAAAACACAAAAACAAATTCAAAAATTAACAAAACAAAAGAAAAAAAATCAACAAGACACAATCTTAACAGAAAAATCAAAAAAATCACAAAACCACTAAAAATAAAAATAAATGCAAAAAACCAAAAATCAAAAATTTTTAATTAGATTTATTTCAAAATGCATCTTAAGCTAGATTTCAATTCAAAAAAGCACTTAGCGTAGATTTATTTCAAAAAGGCAATTAGGATAGTTTGCTTCTAAAATAGTTTTGCACAACACACACCACACACTCACATCCCATTTTTAATGGTGTAAAGACCTGGGTTTCATCTCTACGTCAAATCGGATTTCATCACCAATTCACCACCAGATTTCAACGAGTTCTGGGATTAATCTCCACTGTCTCATCTCTGGTTAGACACCTAGCAACTCCACACGAGCGATTTTATGGATTTCATCATCGAAAAATCCCCCACTTTTGCGACTGGGCCCTGGATTTCATCACCAGCGGTTACCTGTAGAGTGGGATAGGATTAATGCCTTCATCCACAAGGCTAATATAATTAGTGGATATGGTAACTTTCGTTCTTGACCAAACCCGCCCGAGGGTGAAGCAAAAGCATGGGGTATTCCAACCATGCCTAGCACATCACAAAAAGTGCCACCTCTCTTCGCGAGAGTATGTTGACTCATTAGAGCATTTTGATTATCCTCCTTTTGGATACCATTTTACTGTACCCGATTCCATCTAAGTTGCCATTCACTCGTTGGAAACATAGTTCTATTCTACACACCTTTGGGTGTTGTAGGAGGTTCTATGCTACAACATACCTGTTTCAAGTAGAATTCACCCATTCCTATGGTTTTTTGCTAGGTCGGATATTACTATCATCAAAACACACAAAACAAAACAAAACAAAAAAACAAAAAAAACAAAAAAAAAACACACAACATTTGCTTACATTTTTTGCATTCATTATTTTCATGTCCACGTGTCTTTTGGGTCATCATACATGTTACAAAACCATTCAAAATAATTCCACAACACACTTGGTGGTTCTTAATAATTTCTTTCTACATGATTCCACATTTGGGGGAGTTTCATCTCCTTCCAACCCTTCATCCATCACATTTGGAGGGATCATCTCTCTCCAACACATCTTCCACATTTGGGGGGAGTTCTACCTCCCTCTCACACCTCTTCTATATCTAGAGGAGTTACACCTTCTTCTCACACCTCTTCCATACATAGCAGAGATTCACCTTCTCCTACCACTTCATTCACACTTGGAGGGAGTTCTCTCTTCCTCCAACACCCATTCCATACATAGCGGAGATTCACCTTCTCCTACCACTTCATTCACACTTGGAGGGAGTTCTCTCTTCCTCCAACACCTCTTCCATACATAGTGGAGATTCACCTTCTCCTACCACATCATTCACACTTGGAGGGAGTTCTCTCTTCCTCCAACACCACTTCCATACATAGCGGAGATTCACCTTCTCCTACCACATCATTCACACTTGGAGGGAGTTCTCTCTTCCTCCAACACCACTTCCATACATAGCAGAGATTCACCTTCTCCTACCACATCATTCACACTTGGAGGGAGTTCTATTTTCCTCCAGCACCACTACCATACATAGTGGAGATTCACCTTCTCCTACCACATCATTCACACTTGGAGGGAGTTCTCTCTTCCTCCAACACCTCTTCCATACATAGTGGATATTCATATTCTCCTATCACTTCATTCACATTGGAGAAGTTCTTTCTTCCTCCAACACCCACTACCATACATAGTGGAGATTCACCTTCTCCTACCACTTCATTCACACTTGGGAGAAATATTTCTTCCTCCAACACCCATTCCATACATAGCAGAGAATCACCTTCTCCTACAACATCATTCACACTTGGAGAGAGTTCTCTTTTCCTCAAACACCACTACGATACATAGCAGAGATTCACCTTCTCCTACCACATCATTCACACTTGGAGGGAGTTCTCTTTTCCTCCAGCACCACTACCATACTGTAGAAACCTAAAACACATCATGTCGAGGGCGACTACTCATATGGACATGCTACAAAACCATATGGAGGATCTTGGACAGACTCCAAGATAGAGCAATGGTTCTAACCACTCAATTTAGGCATTTTGGCCTAAGTAGTCTAAACCGTAGCCCAAACCTACGGTCTCCAGTCTAAACCGTGGTTGACACCTACGATCTGTAGTCTGGACTACAACTATGACCTGTAGTATTAACTAAAGTTTAGTTAGGCCTTCCATCCGAGCCAAATTGTTTGGAATGGCCACAAGATCTAGAAGGAGGCAGTTGAAGGACAAAATATTCCAGAGGCTTCCATCCCAACTGTCCTAACCACCCTTCTTGGTCTTGGCTTCTCCATTAAGCCACCCCTAGCCATAGGGGCATGCTATAAATACCCCCTCCAAATGGGGAGAGAGAGAGCAAGCATTTGATATTTGAGTAGCGAAGCCCTGGTGACTTGTACACTCAAACTGAGTATACTAAGAGATAGAGCTATTGCACTTAATCCTCGACCATTTTGTCACCATTCATGATTAATTGCATTATGGATGCCCTAGGTGCTTAGGAGGATCAAGAAAAACAAATTCGGGTAAATGAAGGTCCCTCACATTGAATTGACCACCAAATTAGTCTGAGGACAATGAAGGCAACCCTTGAACATCAATTTGGACAAGGAGGTCAAGTCCACTGTCCCTAATTTTGAGGGCAAACCTATCAGAGGTCAAACCATGACTATCAGCCATGGTTCATAGTGCAGACTGCCCACCATAGCTGTAGTTTGCAACAGGTTACTAATCACCTTACTTGCTTTGCTTTTGACCACATAGATTAGTTATATTAATCTTTTCATAGGTTTCATTACATTTTAGAAAAAATCTAATCATAGGAATTAGTCATTTCATGCATTGTATTAAGTAGGATTATATTGAATATTTTATGCATTTTATTGCTCCTAACTTGATATTTTATCCATGCATCATTTACTTCTTCATTTCCTTCATGTTGTAGTATAAGTCTTGATCAAATTAGAATAGTTTAAATTCTTTCTTTATGTTTTCTTGTTTTACTAGTTTAATGGCATTTACATACATATTTCCTTAAAGGGCCTCATCACGAGAGGCTATCAATATTTTTAATCATGTGCTATTGTTTCTTGTTCACAGGGAGACATGTGTAAGAGGAGCTTATGTCATAATCCTTCCACATCATGAATAAGGGGGTCAGCTCCACCCCAAGGCAGTTTGTGACTAATCAATAGAGTATTATAAGTTCATCTATCCTATTTAGGGCATTGGAAATTGTAATATCAGTATCATATTTCAAGTGACCCTAAGAGGACATTTTTGTAATCAAATATCATTCAAATATTAATACAAGAAACCTTACGTTTTTTTTGTTCAATTTATGTACTTGTGTGAATCTTTATGCTTTCATGATGGTATAGATCAATACAGTAGCTAGGTGCATGCTCTATGATTAGGTCATATGGCAATCATGATGGGACTCTGCATTTCTAGCCCCTGACTACTGACATTTTTTTTCATCTCAGGTGCTAACTATAGCCAATAGCTACGGTTATTTTTCGACCCGTGACTGTAACCTGCGGTCACTACTATAGCCCATAGATCGGACCTGTGGTTAACAGAGGAAAAGGCAAACATCAGGAAACTTAGTGGGCAGCAAAGCAGGAGCTAAGGTAGGCCCCAATTTCACTATTTGTTTTGAATTTTCTACTCTGTGTTTTTCCAGAAAGCATTGAACTATTGCAAACTAAGAATTTAAATAAAAAAAGTCAATGAACAAGTCTTAGTTTATTTTTTTTTTCCTTTCATTAGAAAGGTGATGTTGGGAACAACGGACCTCTAAGTGCAGTTAGCCCCTAAATACAGCGACCTTGATAGATATTGCGTGTTGTTTGCATGCTTGAGACCCAATTAGTGGCCATGTCATTGTAATTGCATCATCAAAATATCATATAGAAAATTAGCATGCATTCTTTCTAAATTTGAAACATTCCTTTCTTTTCATACATATCATGTAGGAATGATCATTATGCTCTTTTATACATTTGTCATTTTTGCAAAGTAAAAGGAACCACACACACCACCTGGCACTTAAACGCTAGTGAGTTGGGCTTCATCTCCAACCACTAGTAGGGTTCAACGATGGTGGGCATAATTTCCATCCATTGGCCTGAATCCCACGTACCTTGTGTTACTAGACCATAATGGGTCGAAGATCCTTTCGTACCCTAAAACATTTGCATATACTCATCTTCGAAGGGTATGGCACTGATTGGGGGGAAATGGGTGAGGAACTAGGACCTGTGCCCCCTGACTATGTGTGGGCTTCACTTCCACACATTATAGGTTGGTTTACGTGACGGGTTTCATCACCAAGTTGTCAAGCTACAGGTATACAGGTGAAAGCCAATTTAATTGAGTATAAAATAAAATAATCTTTTAAAACATGTGAGAGTTTCTAACATTGATACTACACATGAAAACAACATCAAATAGTTTAGGGCTCACAATAAAAATTTAAAAGGAGATAATCATCATTTGTATACCTTGTTTGCATAATAAAACACATCTAGATGTTAGGTACACAAATGGTGAACACATGGGGTGATCAACAAAGGTCTAGGACCAATGCCCATGATCAAACCCCAATTGGTTCACAGCAGCATGTGTCGAGTCCTCATACACATGAGCGAATCAAACAACGTTTGACGAGCATTAGAGGTGACAAATTGACATGGGGAGATCTCGTTGAGTAGAACCCCGATAGAGGAGCTTCATTATACTCATCTAGGCATAGTGCTGAGTGCGAAGCTTCTCAGAATGAGGATGCTCTACTCCAAAGCCATTATCGAGACTACACTACATGCGCATCCATGGGATCAATCGAGGAATATGTAGTGCAAGGGACCAATTTGGTTCCCATACATACTAGGTCCACAAGAGTTTCTAACCCTCCATAGTTAGAGTATAGATGGACCATAGATTCCCCCATTCAAGGATAAGAGGACAGGCTCGCTTTCGAGCATAGGTCCACCCATACTCCTGCACGTGGTCCACCATGCAAGATCACCATTGATATATCAAATGTGGGAGCTAATGGAACACCACCACATGAGCGATGGAGGTCTAGACAGTTAGATGGTCTAGGTAGTATTCTTGAGCAGCTAGGCTGCAAGCCTATAGCTCCACCCACTCGTGCTACGATTGAGCATAGTAGAAGTTGTATTAAGATCACTAGAGAGTATGGAGAGTCTTCTAAGCACCCTCATGTCATGCGTTCACCATCAACATATTTGTTCAATGGGTATAAAATCCATAAGGTAGCTTGCATAGAGCGTACACACCAGAGGCCTCCCATGGCCAACCAGATTGACAGATCACATAGACTGATGTCTGAGCAAAGACGTCAACTCCTCCAAGGTCAATTAGAGGATGCTTGCCTAGAGAGGCAACATATTGAATATGAAAATATTCAAGCACAAAGGCTCCTATGATAGAGATTATATGAGAAGCGCATGTGTAAGGAGCGTATTCTATATCAGAAGGAGTGCAAATAGTAGGAGGATCAGCTAGCCAGGGCTAGACTATACCCTATCAAGGAGCATATAGAGCATGTGCATAGGAGGGTTGTGTCCCTAGCCTATATGCACGAGGAGTGCAGAGACACTCGTACTCATGTCAATGCCAAACAGAGGGAGCGACTACCATCACTCAATGATATTAGAAAGAGGTAGCATGAACATGTAGATGTATACGGATATGATCAGGAGTACCTTGAGAGTTACCAAGTTGAGGAGGAGGAAGAGCCATGTCATCCACCTCCCCTGAAGAAGACATTACCTCATAAACCACCTCCACATCAACTTAGGAAGGATGACTTTTTGTCTTCTGAGGCGTACAAGGTTTTGGCCGATAAGGTCAAAGCAATAGAGAGGCAAGGTGTATCTATGCAAAATATGATACCGAGGAAGATACACAATGAACCTTTAGACCCCTCGATGCCTACACCTCCATTTCTTGAGCATTTTTATATGCCCAGGTTAGAAAAATTCAAGGGTGATGAGGATGCCCAAGAGCATGTTACGAGTTTTATGGATGCTTGTTTCCAGATAAAGAGTCATGATGCATTGTTGTTGCGTACCTTCATTATGACACTCTCTGGCTTGTCCTGAGAGTGGTTCAACCATATAAATAAACATAGTATTACTAGTTTTGAATAGTTAGCTGATGCATTTCTTGAATGCTATTCATTTGGCATCAAGAAACAGGCCAACCTTTCTGATTTGGCTGCGCTAGCTTAGCGTGACGATGAGCCCATCGAGCAATATAGAAAGATATGGTGTAGAAATAATGGCAAAGATGCCATTCCTTATTCCTACAACCAAACTAACCTAAATGTTTACAAAGAGTTGTGCCAAGCACATCTCTCTACTATTGCAACTGCAGCAGTACACTACATTTGAGGAAGTTGTGGTGCAACCCAAGGTTATCGAGGAAATCAAGTTGCAAGAAGGCAACTTGAATCTCAAGATCAGGAAAGAAGGGTTTAAAAAGAGTACTACGAAGCAATAGGGCAAGCAGGCCCACGTGAATCAAGTAGTACTAAATCTTTGAGGAGAGGACAAGGGACAGCGAAATCCTAATTATTAGGCCCAACTGCCTCCTGTGCATTATGAGATGAGAAAAAACAATTATAAGGGCAAAAATAGAGAAGAGTGCCCACCTCGCTAGTTCACATCGCTGATGGAATTGATGAATTTGATTTTCCATCAACTGTGTGAGGCCAAGGCCATATGATTGCCCGAGGTCAAATTAATAGATCCGAATGTGCCAAAATCGAAGTGGCATCAAGATGATTTGTTTTGCATATTCCACAGAGTGAAAGGCCATGATGTTGAAACATGTTGGTCCTTCAAAAATATTATGTAGAACATGATAGAAAAAGGAGAGCTTGTAGTACCATGCAATCCACAGGCACCTGACAACAAAAACATGGGGATTTTCAAGAATCCACTACCTAATCATGAGGCACCTTGTAACAACACTGGCCAAGTCAATCAAGTGAGAGTCAAACCACCTACCCAGGGGTTCGTAGGCATGGTCAATGTTGTTACAAGACATGGGAGGTACAATCAACCAAATCAAGATCATGCTCCCATTAGAATACAAGCTACATCAGATCAACAGCTAGCTCAAAACATTCTAGGACCACCAACTAGACCGGTGGTGACCATAAGGAGCAGGTTAGTTCAGAACCTACAGACAACTCCTACAAAGTTGTCAATATATGAGCTTATTCAGCAGTCCCCTAGACACATGGAGACTCTTATGGACATTCTGAGGTCCATTAAGATACAGTCCCAAGATGCGCATGCATTTACAAATTTTGTGGGACATGTACAACAGTGTCAGGAACCCATGATACAATTTTAAGATCATGAAGTGAAGATGGTTCCTACTATTATGGCTGACCCATCGCTACATATTATCGCATGTGTTAACCACATGCCTTTCAAAAGGGTCTTGATCAACACTGGGTCCTTGATCAATATAATTATGACCAAGGCACTGAGCCATCTCAAGTTTCCCAAATCACACATTGTGCCTACCACCTTTAGGTTGAGAGCATTTAACGATGCACTATGCTCGATGGTTTGTACAATTGTTCTACCTATTTAGGTGGGACTCAAGACCATCTCTGTAATGTGTCACGTGATAGAGGGCACCATGCAGTACAAAATTTTGCTTAGAAAGCCTTGGATTCATGAAATGCATTGTGTCCTCTTGATCTTGTATCAATGCATGAAGTACATTCATGAGGGACAAGTTCACATAGTGTCTTCAAACAAAGAACCAGTCAAGTTTGTGAACCTAGTATATTTGCCTGAGGGTTTTGTATTCCCATCGACGCACTTGGATATCTGGTCTACTTCACTAGTTAATATTCCAAGAGGTAAACTAGCAACCCATGCTCAACCATCGACATTTGTGTCACATAGATCTGAGCATACGATTGCAACTTCTTTGAAATCGATTGCATCGGCAATGCATTGACAAAAAGAGAATCTAAAGGTGAAATTGGGAAATAAAGTAGAATATCATATGCTCGGACTAGTCATCAATGAGACTCTCACTCTAATGGATGTGGAAGAACCTCAAGATAAAGCCAAGGAGGCACCTCAACCTGCTTTGCCTGCATCTTCAGCAGGGTCATCTGCATCGTAGGTGACCATTCATTTGGCTAGCATAGGGTTGGGTGAGTATCTTGTGAAAAATGTTATTTTTGAACCTATCCTAAAGACTACACAAGAGATGGGCTGACTTGATGCCCATCAATTTTTGATTGGATCTGTAGTGTCGTTGGGTGATCCATCCAACCAAAAAAACTTTGTCTATCCAGGGATAGATCAAGCACCCACAAAAATGTTCATAGATGAGGAATATGATGAGTCATTTGCTATGAATATGCGCTATCTATCCAACTCGTAATATGCCATGCACATTTTTCAGTCATATCATTGGCATGGACATGGCCTTGGTATTTTTAAACAAGGACGTAGGACTCCACTCAAACCTCATTATTAGTTATCTACTGATAGGTTTGAGTTAGGGTTACAGGTACAGGACGATGATGATTTGCTTGCTGCATTCTTAGATCACATGTACCTGAGTCTAGGGGATGATGTGTATTTTAATCCATATCACCCTAATCTTTCTAGATTTTGGAGGACTCACCAGATGATATAATTTGTTACCATAGGGCCACCCAATTCATATCATGATGGGACCTTATAGGACAACCCCAGAGGCAACCTGGGTAAACAAATCCATAGTGCTATCGATGACATTGGCATGCAGGGGTATAACCCCACTACTGTAGGTAATATCGAGTTAGGATATATTTGTGATGATGATGAGAGGAGTCCACCTCTGAAATGAGTGGACCTAGTTATGATGCAGATGATGAGTCCTCAAATTATGATCAATCTAAGGAGGAAATCGAGCTGAACTTTCCAGGTCTAATGTTTATATGCCATATGCTACCTATGGAACAAGTGGAAGAGATGAATGAGCACTTCATAGTCGATAGTGATTATAAAGATGAAACATAGGAGACCTATTTAAGGCCTCACCCATCTAATCTCCCACTGTGCATAGACACAATAGAGTGACCCATCCATGGTGTAGCACCCTAAAATTGGCGCAGTAAAATTGGAATAATTACATTCACCTTAGTAAATAAATTTAAATTCAAATTTAACCTCCCAAACCACCCGTTAACCGTCGAGAAACCCATTTCCCCTTTTTTCATGCCATTTTTAGAGGTTTTTTTGACCGTTGGACGATATCATCGCCGATCAGACGATATCGCCCCAGATTTGACAATTTCATCTAGACTAGAACGTCCAGATGATTTTGTCGCAAAACTGAATTTGCATAGTTGGAATCAGTTCCAACGGGTCTCCAATCCGGGCAGAAGTGTGTCTGCACCATTGGGACCCTCCCCCATTGGAGATCTCCCAAATTGGGAAGATCTCCAACCTCCCAACAACTCTCCCTAAGCCTATTTAAACTCTAAGATTTTCCCTCCCCAACCCCTGGCTAAATTTATCTGCAAACTGAATCCCTCTGTACTAAAACATCATAATATATCTTTTGCACTAGTCCTATAGCCATTTTTTTATAGGTACACCACTGATTTTCAGCCGGAGCCAGCACCCATCGCCGCCGATGAACTTGTCAAGATCGGAGATGATCTCATCAAATTCAAGACGATTTCGTACTGATGCGAGACGATCTCGACTACAATCCACATCGAGGCAATCAGTGCCTGGAGTTTGCTTTTCTCAACTTTGTCTTTGTTATTTTGTTTTGCAAATTAGATAATCTATTTAGTTTTTATCCTATTTTGCATCTGGAGTTCACCCATCTAGTTTAGATTGCATGTTAAGCTCATAATCTGCCATTAAAGTACAGTAATTTGCTTTAAATTCTATTTTTAAATATTTTTCAGTATTCATATTGCAATTTTATGTAATTTACCTCTGTCTGCATAGTAGAATTTTTTTGTATTTTGCATCTGTTTGCTGTTTTGTAGGTCTCTAACGAATTCGTCTGACGAATTCATCAGATCTCAGATGATTCTATCAGTCTCAGACGATTCTGTCAGATTCTAGACGAATCTGTCAGATTTCGGATGATTTTGTCAGATTGCAGGCGATTCTGTAGAATTCTAGATGATCTAGACTGCATCAACCGCCAGAATCTTCTTCAGACATCCGGATCAGGTATTCCCCATTTTCCTCCTATAAATTCTCTGTTTTCTGCTTTCAAAATCTGTTTTCTGCTTTCAAAATCTGTTTTCTGTATTCATTGAAAGTTGCATTTTCATATAGATTAAGTTAGATTCATTCGGCCAAACCTAGGATGAATGCTTAAAGGATAAAACGAACTCATCTAAACACATTCCAAAACATAGGCGTGGAAACTGCCGCCAAATGTTTCCTGGTGAACCCACCATCCGTCGAAAAATCACCAAAATACACCTCCCTTGAGAGGCGGGACCTTTGTGAAGTCCTCTCGTCCAAGGTACCGCACCATCCTTTTCCCATCCTCCTTCCGGGCATGGATTCAATAGCCTAAAGGTAGGGATGCAAAAAATTTAGAGCAATACATTTTGGTGAACCCGACGTGAATGCATCATAACCTTTTGAAAACCAAAAATAAAAACAAACAAAAAATTAGAACAACTAAAACTTAGATGCATTTTAAAACATTTAAGGTTCAAAATCATGTAGATGGTAGCTCCTAAAAAGAGGGTAGCAGTTACTATAAACGTAGAAAACCAATTGGCAGCTATAGAAGTTAATTATGTCCTTAATATCCTTGAAACAAGTAGAAATCAATCCTTGTGGGATGAACTTGATAGGAGACTTAGGCTTATTTCATCTAGGTCCACACAACTTAAGAAAATCAAGAGGCTAGTCTTGGATAGAATCCTGGATCCTCACCAATTAGTTTTCTATCATGAAATTCAGAGAGCCTGCCATAGATGGCTAGCCTATAGGAGAGCTTTAGTATCTTCAGAATTATTCAGCTTCAAAGAATACCTCGAGAACGCAGACATTGTACACCGATTCCTAGGCCTTGTAGAAGACCAAGAGGTTGTTCTTATAGATAGGGAAATATGGAATAGAGTTCCGTGTGCTGTGCTATATCGAGAGTATTTCCATGAGCTTTACTTTTATCAACCAGCATCTGAAACAGACAATATCACCATAGCCCTTTTCATAAAATTCTTAAAAGAAAACTTTCAATTTGAAGAAGAACATTTCATGACTCCTGAACAACTTGAACCTATTAATGATATTCATAAGTTATTCATAGAAGATTAGTTCATTTACTTTCAGTTTTATTATTATTGTGTGCATTTATTTTTTCATTTGTTGTCTTTATTATATTGTTTCAAAGAAAAACTAAAAAAAAAAAAAATCAAAAACAACATAGTAAAAACTTAAACATTTCATTTCAAATATTGCATTAGGTATATATAAATATATACCTTTTAATTTGTTGCATATATATATATATATATATATATATATATATATATATATATTTATATATATTTACTGAAATCAAAACTTAGCACCATGACTAGACTTAGGAATGGTAAAGAAACTTTAGGGGAAGGAGAAGATTGGTTGCAAGATACAACTAAAAACCCAAATGTCCTTCTTGGAGATACAAATTTGGAAGGAGAAACTCTAGGTCAATCAGATGAATAATTAGGTGAAGATAAGGAACAAGAAGGAAATGTTAAAGAGAATGAATCCTCATCCCCTAGAATAGCTCCCAATGGAGCCATCACTTTTGACAACGCAGAACATTTTCAAAAATTTCTCAATCAGAATATTGACATCCTTAATGTAGTAGTCCGTATTGATAGAGGGGAAGTTAGTGACGCTCAAGCAGCTATAGAACGGGTGCTTGATATACACACTAATCCTTTATCTTTTGTTGATCAAGAGAATGATAAGGGTGGACCATCCAATATGGATATGGTCACTATAGCCCAATCCATGTCAAAACAATAGGTTACCCAACCTCCTAAGGAACCTGTTACTCAACCTAAAATCACTCCTGCACAAAATAAAATTCCCTTCACTACTTTGTTCTGCCAAACTATTGAGAAAAATGCTTTAAATAAACAGAAATCTAAAACAAAGCCAAATACAAATTTTCAACAATCTGGAACATAACATAATCCAACTTCAAAATTCCTCCATAACATTTTTCCTACTAATGTTTTACACAATAGTAACATGGCATCTAATCTACATGTTCCTCCATCCTATGCTCATAAAACTCATGTCAATGCCCTACCGAATCAATATGGGGGGAAAAATAGTAATCTGGAAGCTATGGTGAAACAATTGGCTTCACGTATGGACCAGATAGATCCCTACCGTCCCTCGTACAATTATCAAGAGATTTGTAGCCAACCATTGGATCCCATAGTGGTAGCTCAACCATACCCTAAACATTTTCCCATGCCCATATTGCCTATATATAAAGGAACCGAAGATCCCATAGAACATCTTTGCATGTTTAGGATAGCATGTCACGGCATATCGCATGATGACTTGCTATTACTAAAAATGTTCCCCAAAAGTTTAGGTGGAATGGCATTAGAGTGGTACTATCAATTGCCCACTCACTCCTTAAGAAACTTTGAAGAAACAGTTGAATCATTTGTTCATCAATTTAGTGCCTACATCGAGAGACATGTAACTATTAAAGACCTATACAATTTAAAACAAGATAAAGATGAATGTTTTGCTGATTTCTTGGCTAGATGGATGCAATTGACAGGAAAACTACACTTTGTGCTACCCTATAGGGAAATGCTAGACATTTTCATCAATAATTTACAAGAACAACTTTCTTATGAGCTATCAACAGCTACTTTGACTACCTTCGATCAAGCTATAGACTTAGCTTGAAGAGTAGAAGATGCCCTCATTAGGAGAGGCCAACTTAGGAAGAAGGATGATGAGAAAACATCTAGAAATCAATATAAAAACAAACAGGTTGTTGGTGATGGAGTCACTGACAATGAGAAATGTTGCTAATGTCAATGCAACAAAGACAATAGAAAAATTCATATTGAAACCTCCTGATAAGCCTCCTCGAGAATTCACATCAGCCTCCTCGAGAATTCACTAGATTAAACCAACCCTTGTCAACCATTTTACCTCAATTGCTTGAAAGAGGTTTAATCCAATTACCAGCTATCCGGGAACCTGACCCAAGTATACCCGGATATAGAGCTGATTTGCACTGTGACTTTCATAGAGGACCTAAACATTCTACCAACGCTTGTAAGAGATTGAAACATAAAATACAAGATTTGATTGACAATAATGAAATGGAAGTGCAAGCCTTCCAACCTAGACAAAACCCTCCTAATAATGCCCAAAATACTGTTCCCCAAAATCAAAATCAAAATGCCAATCAAACTTTAGACATATTTCAACACCCTTTACCAAGACATGGTAAAGAGGTAGCCAATCAAATCAAACATCATAATGTTCCCCCTCCTACTCGATATGTAGGAACCATTAGCGAAAAATTACCTATTCAGGATTATCAAACATTTGACACAACCTTATCCCTGGTTACAACCAGGCCCTTACATAATTTTCAAACTTCTGATTCTAATGATATAGAATCAGATAGTGAAAGTGAAGTAGACACTATTTAATCGAATAGTTCTGAAAACGAATCAGATCCTATTCAACCTGTCACAGATGCTAATGTTCCAGAAGAATAATTTCCTAGAAGAGTCACTACTCGACCTTCTTCTAATGTAGTCCTTCCCTATGAACAAGCCATAAATTCTCAACTGAGATCGTTTCAACGTCGTCACTATAACATTGTACGTACCATCGGAGTTGTTACTCGACAACAAGCTCAAAACTCCCAACAAGAACCAAACCAGAATGATGGATCAGCTCCATTCATTTTGAAAAACCCAAATAAAGGGAATCATGCTCCTATTGTTCAACCTAAACACCCTTACAGCATTAATAAACAATTGTCTAATACCACGGCCAGAATTTCCCTCTTAGATTTATTACGATCCTCTCCCACACATAGGGATGAGTTGATGCTTACATTGAGCCAAATGATGGTACCTCAAAACATTCAACCTGAAGCTATGGCCAATACTATCATCACTCGAGAGATTGATTGTATTGACTTTCGAGATAAAGATATCCCACAACACACTTTACACAAGGATAATCCCTTGTACATTACTGCTCTAATTGGAGATGTAGCTGTCAAACGAGTCCTGATTGATAATGGCTCATCTCTAAACATTTGCACCTTTGACTTCCACCAATGATTTGGTTTTAGAAGTGATGAAATGAAGAAAACTGATATGATTATCAAAGATTTTAATGACGAAACACAAGAAACATGTGGAGTCATTACCCTCCCATTACAAGTTGGTCCTAGAACCCTAGAAACAATCGTGTTTATTGTACATTGCCCAGCATTGTACAATATACTTTTGGGTCACCCTTGGATTAACGCCATGCGAGCAGTCCCGTCAACTTTACACCAATGTGTGAAATTTGAGTTTAAAAATCAGTTGGTCACTATTCATGGTGACCCTAGACCTTTTGATATGTGTGCTTTGGTAGAACCTCGTTGGAGTGCAATTTTGCCCCCGCTCTGTCATCCACACATTCTAGTTCTTCTTTTTCATCTAAAACTCGTGAAACATAAACCCATAACTTCATCTATTCCTCCTCCATTAACTTCATCTTCCTATATAGACCAACAACCTTCTAAACAAATTTTAGAATCTCAAAAGGATCTCAAATCTACAACTAATCCTTCAACTATTATTCCTATAAATTCAAAACCTTTAGACACATCCATCATACCTCCCACATCTCAAGACATAAGTAATAAACCTTCTACATCTTATGCCCTTTCTGATGAACTTTTACCAAATTTATCTACAACATTAATATCAGAAAAAATGAATGCTTTCATGCAAGATTCAAACCTTTTAAATAATTTGCCGCCCTCTCCTCGTACTTTGGGCCTCCCACAACCTTTGGGAAGTACTTACCAAGTCGGGAGTTGTGCCTTCATTTAAAAAGGATATGACCTGGGAAGAATCCCTTGGAATATCAAAACTCATCATGAGGGATATGCTCGGTGTTATTTTACCAATGATTATATTAAAGCTAAACCCATGATGCTTAAAATGGGATATAAAGGGAAAGGCTTAGGACCTTTCCAAAATGGCATGAAAGAGCCTTTCGAGGTAGAACCGTGGCCTGCCCACTGTGGTGTGGGCCTATTTCCTAGTAAGGGACAACCCTTTCCTTTTGAGGATGATGCTCATCTCATATGCTATCAAGATTATTTGGATAGGCATGTTGATTTGCCTTGTAAAAATCAGTCATTTTCATGCAACATGCTATCCATAGCCTACCCTAAAATGATTGCTGACCCCGATGAAGAATTGGAAGGAGATATCTTCCATGATGTCTCTGTTGAAGAGATGTTGCACAATGGATTTTATTTTGATGGTTCTATACCAACCATAGCTCAGCTTGAGACCACTAATCCTCAAGATGACTCATCTAAATTAACTTTACAAGAATTACAAGAGTTGGGCGTTTCACCCGCCCCACCTAATTTTGAAAGAGATCTACACATGGAGGTAGAAAATGTCATTAAAATTAATATTGGAACTGAGGAAAATCCTCACATAATCAATATTAGAGCAGAACTAAGTCAAGACAAACAAGAACAATACATTGCATTCCTTAAAGAGTACGAAGATGTCTTCCCTTGGACATATGAAGATATGCCAGGTCTAGACCCTTCTGTAGTCATGCATCATCTAGTGGTCCATCCGGATGCTAAATTGGTTAAACAAAAACTAAGAAAAATGCATCCCAAAGTGGCTCTACTAGTCAAAGGGGAATTAGAAAAACTCCTGAATGTTATCTTCATACAAGCTATTGATTATGCTAAATGGATCTCAAATGTAGTTCCAGTCACTAAGAAAGAAGCTACCAAAGTTAGGGTTTGCACCGATTTTAGAGATATTAACGTCGCATGCCCTAAAGATGACTTTCCTCTTCCAAATATGGATCAAATCATTGACTTTACTGCCGAAAGTGGGATGATGTCCTTAATGGATGGATTATCCGGTTATAATCAGATTAGGATAGCTCCTGAAGACCAAGCTAAAACAACATTTATTACCCCCTGGGGTACCTTTTGCTGGAAAGTGATGCCATTTGGCTTAAAGAATGTCGGTGCAACTTATCAACGGGCTATGACCTACATTTTTCATGATATGATGCATGATATCTTACATGATTATGTAGATGATATTATAGCTCGCTCTCTTATTGAAAATAATCATTTAGATGATTTAAGAAAAGTTTTTAATCGATTACGAGAATATCTCATTCGATTAAATCCAACAAAATGCATATTCGTAGTTAAATCCGATAAACTATTAGGGGTTTTAGTTTCTTTATGTTGTATCGAAATTGACCCTCTCAAAATTGCAGCCATCACAGATATGCCCACACCCACTAATATATCTGAACTACGAAGTTTACAAGATAAACTTCAAGCTATCCGTCGCTTCATTGATAAGCTGGTAGACAAAACTGGTCCCTTTCTTAAGCTCCTTAGGAAGGACGTCCCCTTTAATTGGGACATAGAATGTAGAGAAGCTTTTGAACTTCTCAAACAATATCTCCTTAACCCTTCGATGCTTTCATCGCCTAAATCTAATCGCCCATTTCTTCTATATATTTCTACTTCAGATTCTGCCTTAGGAGCTATGTTAGCTCAACTTGATGATGAAAAGCGAGAACGTGCTAATTATTACATTAGCCAAACTTTCGTCAGTTATGAAACCTGCTATACAGCGTTAGAGAAGTTATGTCTAGCAGTCGTGTTTGCTACGCAAAAATTACGACATTACATGCTTAGCCAAAAAACGTATGTCATTGCCAAATATGATCCTTTAAGATATCTCATGAGTCGACCTTATTTATCGGGTCGCACAGCCAAGTGGGTTCTTTCTCTAAGCGAGTTTGATCTCACCTTCATAGGACATAAGTCTGTTAAGGATCAAATCATAGCAGATCAATTAGCTGTTGCACCCTTAGAGTCTACTCATCCTCTCGTCATCGAGTTTCTTGATGAATGCCTTCAATTAGAGGTAGACCATCCTGAACAATGGTACTTATACTTTGATGGAGCCTGATGTATGAGTGGGGCTGGTGCGGGTATTATTTTAATATCTCCATAAAAAAATCTTATTCCTCTGTCCTTCAAACTGACCTTTGCTTGCACCAACAATACTGCTGAGTATGAAGCTCTAATCCTTGGATTACGAGCCGCTTTAGCGCTAAAAATTAAAAACCTCTTAGTTTTTGGGGATTCCCAATTGGTTATAAACCAAATTAATGAAGTTTATCAGACCAGAGATGATAAAATTTGCCCATATAAGGCCTATGTTTTACAACTAATGTCCTTGTTTGATCAAGTTACTTTGGAAGCCATTCCTCGAACTAGCAACCATGCAGCCGATGCCATGGCCGCCGCTGCATCTCTCTTGCCCTTGGAGTTAGACGACGAATATGCGACTATCATTATTCGTCGACTCTAGGAACTCGCCTCAAATAAGTCATGCTTAGAGCATTTGGATGTGTTTCTAATAAATGAAACTACTCTTGAACCTTGGTATATAGACATATTTGATTTCCTCCAAAATGGGACTTTCCCTACTAATTCTAATAGAAACCAGCGTCGGTTATTACGTCGACGAGCAAGTCGATTTGTAATAATTGGTAATACTTTGTATAGGAGATCTTTTGAAGGTATCCTATTAAGATGTTTAAATTCAGATGAGTCTAAATCAGCCTTGAGTGAAGCCCACGATGGATCTTGTGGAGGACACTTTAGTGGTAGTGTCATTGCTAAAAAGCTCCTTCGGATAGGATTCTTTTGGCCTACCATGGAAACGGATGCACATGAGTATGTGTGCCATTGTGACAAGTGTCAAAAACATGCTAACCTTGTCCATGCACCTGCACAAGAGCTGCAGGCTATTTTGTCTCCTTGGCCCTTTTCTAAATGGGGCTTGGATATTATTGGTAAAATCAATCTTGTGTCTTCTGATGGACATAAGTTCATCATAACCGCCACTGAGTATTTCACGAAGTGGGTTGAAGCTATGCCTTTAGCTTCCTGCACTGGTTCACAGGTCTCTAAGTTCATTTTTAATCAAATCATTTGCAGGTTCGGAATTCCTGCCAATCTCATCTCTGATAATGGAACTCCTTTCAAAAATAAAGATGTTAAGAAATTATGCCAAAAATACAAGATTCAACACCGCTGGTCTACTCCCTATTATCCTCAGGGTAATGGTCAAGCAGAAGCTTCTAACAAAACTTTAATCAAAATTCTCAAAATATTGGTCAATCAAACTGGCCGTGACTGGCATATTCAATTATATCCAGCCGTGTGGGCTTATCGAACTAGTGTTCGGACTCCCACGGGCACTTCACCATTTATTTTGGTATATGGTGCCGAAGTAGTTTTTCCATTTGAATTGGAAGTTCCTTCTTTGGCTCTGCTACTTCAAGACACTGAAGTAGGAGATGAATATCGCATGCTGGGCACTCGACCATCTGGAACTCCTAGATGAAAAATGCATCAATGCTTTGGAGCATCTCCGTGCATACCAAAACAAGCTTAAAAGAGCATATAATAAGAAAGTTCGTCATCGATCCTTTGAGATTGGCGACCTTATTCTAAAAGAAAATCAAAAAAATATAAATGCAACCAAAGAACTTAAAGGTAAATTTGAGCCCAACTGGCTCGGACCATACATCATTACTGCAAAATTTGAATCAGGAGCATATAAATTATCTACCTTAGATGGTAAATAACTTAAAGAACCCATGAATATTTTACATCTCAAACGTTACTATGCATAAATTTGGTCATTTCATCCATGTATATATTTGTTCAAAGTTACTCTCTTATATTTCTTTCAATTTATAAAAAATTCAAAAACATCAAAAACATTCATAATCATCCAAAAATCTTCAAAAACTATCTATTGCATTTATTTAAAGCACTTATTAAAGTTCTTTTTGCTCAAAAACAAAAATCTAAAAACAGCTATATGCTTTGACTCTTTCGAAACCAAAACAATATACAGAAGAAAGAGAGAGTCAACATTCTCCCAACTTCTAAAAAATCATGTATATATATTTTCTTACAATTATTGCAGTTATATGTTTCCACTTATTTTGGATACAATTAGCATTTATTTGGCATCCCTCACTTGCACACTCACAACAATAAATATCTTGATTTTATTTGGCATGATTACTAATCTCTCTTATATCAAAGTTCACAAAATTCAATTAAATAAAGTTTGAGCATAAAGAATTGATCTTGTTATTTACTTAAACCAAACACATCTTTTCACAATAAAATGATTATATTTGTAATTTCCATGTTTTGCTACATAGTAGAACTGATTTCTTGGGTGAAAAGTTTCCCCTGCTATCCTATGATACACATGGTCTAGAATATTTGAGAATTGGCAAAAGGACAAGCTCACCCCTACCCGCAATAAAAATCCCTTGCTCTACAGCTAATCCGAGCAAGTATCCCTAGCATAGAAAAAGAAAAAAAAAGAAAAGTTCAAGAAAGAAAAAAAAGAAAAGAAAAATGTTATTTCAGCAATATTCCAAGCATTATCAAGCAAAAGAAATACAAAAGAAAAAGAAACAAAGTTCAAAAGAAAGCAAGAAAGCAATAAAATCCCTTTCCCTACCCTTTGAAAAGAAAAGAAGGGTTGATGAGCTTGAATCCCCGGAATTCTCAATTATTCGAAAACCGTGAGGTAAGCCCCATAACAAGTGGTTTGTGCCCAACCCGCTTGGCCTTGGGTAACTCCTAGCGTGGCGATATGTCTGTCACATTAGCGACCTTATTTTGTACAGACCTATGTCCGCTTATGGATTAGCTAGCTCTTGATAATCCGATCTACATAGTAGTCTAATATGGTTATATGCATCTACATCATGGTTAATGAACACTTATTTGGTTTCTTCAAATCACTTGTATCATAGTATCTTGCTCAAACCTGGTAAATGAACAATACAATTGCACACACATTTGTATTTGAGAGATTTTGTCTATCATTATGATAAATCAAGATTGGAAATGAATTCACATATGCACATGGGATTCCTTATAAATCTAATTTTTGTCTTCAAAATACTTTGAAATATTATTTTTGCAACTTGTTTGGAATAATCAAGTACAATTATTTTTCATAAAGACAACTATATAATAGAAAAATCACAAATTTCTTTCAAAACATATCATACATATCATATCGACTTTCGCGACGATGGTATAGTTTCAAAACCAAAATTGAAATTATATGCTTAGCGCAAGTCCTCATTTTCATATTTTCTGTTCATCAAAAATCAACCATGCAATAAAACTATTTTCTTTGATTTTTGCGATGATGGTATAAGTCTATACCTACATATTCTATGCCTAGCGCAAGCCATTATAACAATTGTTATTCCCATTTATCAAAAATCATAAAAACCATATGACTTCATCTTATACAAATTATGTTTTTTTCAAAAGCAAACACATTTTCATTATTTCATGTCATTATGTCAACCTTCAAATTTTGCAATGATGGTATAATTCCTAGGGACTTATCTAAAAATTTTATCACACTTAGGAATTTATGCCTAGCAAACATATTTAAAAAAAAAAAATTTAAAACATTATTCCATGCACAAATATTTTTTATGAAAATCTGAAAACAAACCAACCATCATCATCATCATTTGCATCATTACATCAAAGTCTTAAGACAGTCTCTTAAGCACTCTTTTCCTTTTAACAATATTTCTACAATGGGATTAGCTTGACGACCGAGTGAGCAGCGACTCCGTGAAATGGTCTATAATAGCGACAATGTCCTTTGAAATTATTGTTAGAAGTTTCTTTTTATTTTTATCACATTTTTATTACAAACAACCATTTTGTTACATCAGATTATTTCATTTAAATATTTTATAGCATGACATTCAAATCGTAATATTCCCAACGACATAATTACATGAATCCTCAAATGAATTATCAAAATCAATCAATTACAACATCTAAAAGCATCATACAAATCATAACACACTAGTCATATGATCAAAAATATCTCATATATATATATATATATATATCAACATATGTACATCATCAAAACTGGATTGGTATGCCACAATCTGTACCTCGGCATACTCAATCCTCTATCAATACAAATATAGTACAATGTCAACATCAGTGTCCAGCTCTCTAGCCTCGAGATCACCTTGAGCTCTCTGCCTCATCTCCTCCCCTGCCCTAAGGTGGACGAGGTGGCCCCATCACAGTCTGAGTAGTCCTAGTCCTTGACCGGGATGTGGTCCTAGATGACCCGATCCTGATCGGATCTGCGATGTTAGCTGGCAGGGGTAGTCTATCCTCCATTGACACCAACTGATGGTACAGTGTCTGATAGAAAGTCAACTAGGTGATAGCCCGTGTCAACTCTCCTGAGCTCGCCCCTCTGCCCCATGCCCTGAGGCGTGCAATATCGTCTCGTAGCTATGACACCTCAGCATGGTGTTGTACAGCTGCATCTTGTAATGTCTGCACCTGAGTCTACAGACGATCCCTCTCTGCCCGGAGAGTAGCCATCTTGCTACTCTCTCCTGTATCCATGCCCTTACCCTTATCAGGCGATGGTGGCCTCTGTGGAGATGGGGGTCTCACCTCCCTCCTCTCCCTCTCTCTCTATCGCAGCCCGCTCTTGTGCCTGTGGTCTCCTCTGCTCTCTCTCACCGTGACCTTGGGCTACCTCTATCACTGCCTTGCGTCGCCTCCCTATCTGATGCACGACTGCGTGGATCGAACCCTGTGCCCTCGTCATCCGAGGAGGGTGGATTCCTGCGTACCAAGCATCATAGCCATCAGCTACACCTACGTCGTCCCCATCCACTGGCTGAATGGGGGCATCATATGAGTCCTGGCTCTAGAATCGCTGCATGTCTGGAGCCCCGCTAACTGTAGTATTATCTCGGACGGTCCGAGAAAACTCATAATCCCTGAGAGATGGGATCCCCTGCTATAGACCGAACTGTCACAAAACTCGATCGTAGTGGTGGAGCTCCACCTCTCCCCTCTCCATCCTCAGCCCAGCGAGACTCGCCTGATGCAAGCCAGCTCCTGTCCATCCTCTGCCCACCCTGGATGCTGCCTCCATGGCCTCCAGGTGATCTGGTCTAGGACCAAATCATCTAGCAGTCTCTGGGACATCGAAAGGTCTATCCGCCGCTGTGACCCTCTTCAGAGCCACCAGTAGAAGACTCGAGGCCTCTCCCCATCTATCCCTATTAGTGGAAGCCCTATCGACCTCCGCATCGCAATGTGCTCCCAGCACCAAACCTGTAGAAATGATGTCATAACCAGACATCGGTCGCCCTTGTACACGACCTCGTAAAGGATCTTTTACAGTTGGCATAGTACAAAGTTTCCCCATGAGAACCTATAGCCGTGGTCTCGCATGTCACAGATCACATCTACCAGCATCCACAGCACCTTACACCCGCTCTGGTGGCAAAGTAGAAGTCCATCAACTACCCCAGCCAGAACCCGTGTGAGTCTAGATGCCCCAGGAATCTGGCGTAGTGCCTTGATATTAACTCTGCCCTTCTCCAGGGTGAAGCTCGGGTCACCACACAACCGTCCCATCGCGATGGCCCTGATTGGCCATCGATGTGATCATCCATCCTTGTCTGAGAATTCTCAAAATCCTCCATACATCCTCCAGTGTGGGAGTCATCTCCCTTGTTGGTAACCGAAAATAGGAAGACCCCAGATACCATCTCTCTACTAGGGCTGTTAGTAGCCCCATGTCTGTGGAAACCTACGACATCTCTACCACATGCTGCAATCTGACCTATGCCAGCAGATCTCACTCTGCCTGGGTGAGAGTGGCCAAGTCGTCTCTCAATCCACCGTATTTCCACTCTCTACTTTTTAGTAATCCTCTCTACAAACATAAACAACAAAACAACAGACAATCATTAATAACAATTCAAGTAAATCAATAATGCAACTTAAAGTTCAATTTCATGTAATTGATGATATCGCCCACTATTGGACGATATCATCCCCAATTTGAGCATAATCATCTCTAATTTTGTAGTTTGAAATCGTCTCTAATTTGATGAAATCGTCCCCCTTTCAACGATTTTGCCCCTGGGCGAAATTGCTGAAATTGAGACGATTTTGTCAAAATCAGGACGATTTCATCTCGACGATGTCGACGGCCAAAAATGGCCGTGATGCTCCAAATTCACCTAAAAATCCACCTAAAAATCATGTAAAATCAAATTAAATCAATTCTAGATCAGTTTAGACCCTTACTCGTAGACCGCGTCAGACCTCTGCAGATCTGTGC
Organism: Wollemia nobilis; assembly: GCA_028583015.1. Classification (NCBI taxonomy): domain Eukaryota; kingdom Viridiplantae; phylum Streptophyta; class Pinopsida; order Araucariales; family Araucariaceae; genus Wollemia; species Wollemia nobilis. Next base: position 14,133,625 of record JAQPPZ010002587.1, on the reverse strand, counting down.
ACTGTCTCCACCATTTTTGCTCCAGAGCTCTAAAAACAGTAAAAATGAACAGTAACAATGAATTAGGGTTTTACCCTATTTTTCTTCATTTTATTCAAAATAATTCAATAATTTTTTGCTTTTCTGCGTTTTTACCTCAAACGTTCGATTTGGGTAAAAACACGGAGGGGGCACCATAGTAAGCTATCGTACGATTCGACCAAGAATAGTCGCCTAAAAATGGGTATAATTTTTTGCTTTCTCGTAGATCGAGAAGAACTCATATTTAATGCATTTTCTTCAGAAAATTTTCTAAAGAGGGGGCAAAATGTAGCACCCTAAAATTTGCAGAAGCGTGTCTGCACCGTTGGGACCCTCCCCCGTTGGAGATCTCCCAAATTGGGAAGATCTCCAACCTCCCAACAACTCTCCCTAAGCCTATTTAAACTCTAAGATTTTCCCTCCCCAACCCTTGGCTGAATTTATCTGCAAACTAAATCCCTCTGTACTAAAACATCATAATCTATCTTTTGCACTAGTCCTATAGCCATTTTTTTGCAGGTACACCACTGATTTTCAGCCGAAGCCAGCACCCATCATCGCCGATGAACCTATCAAGATCAGAGACGATCTCATCAAATTTGAGACGATTTCGTACTGATGCAAAATGATCTCGACTGCAGTCCACATCGAGGCAATCAGTGCTTAGAGTTTTATTTTCTCAACTTTGTCTTTGTTATTTTGTTTTGCAAATTAGATAATCTATTTAGTTTTTATCCTATTTTGCATCTAGAGTTCACCCATCTAGTCTAGATTGCATGTTAAGCTCATAATATGCCATTAAAGTACAATAATTTGCTTTAAATTTTGTTTTAAAATATTTTTTAGTATTCATATTGCAATTTTATGTAATTTACCTCTGTCTGCACAGTAGAATTTTTTTGTATTTTGCATCTGTTTGCTGTTTTGCAGGTCTCTGACGAATTCGTCTAACGAATTCGTCAGATCTCAGATGATTCTATTAGTCTCAGACGATTCTGTTAGATTCCAGATGAATCTGTTAGATTTCGGACGATTCTGTTAGATTGCAGGCGATTATGTAGAATTCTAGATGATCCAGACTGCATCAACCACCTGAATCTTCTTCAGACATTCGGATCAGGTATTCCCCATTTTCCTCCTGTAAATTCTCTGTTTTTTGCTTTCAAAATCTGTTTTCTGTATTCATTGAAAGTTGCATTTTCATATAGATTAAGTTAGATTCATTCGGCAAAACCTAGGATGAATGCTTAAAGGATAAAACGAACTCATCTAAACACATTCCAAAACCTAGGCGTGGAAACTGCCACCAAATGTTTCCTGGTGAACCCACCATCCGTCGAAAAATCACCAAAATACACCTCCCTTGAGAGGCGGGACCTTCGTGAAGTCCTCTCGTCTAAGGTACCGCACCATCCTTTTCCCATCCTCCTTCCGAGCGTGGATCCAATAGCCTGAAGGTAGGGATGCAAAAAATTTGGAGCGATACACATGGTAGTGACCATAGTGATGTAGATGAGAGGACCGATTCTAGGCTCGTGTATCCACATTACCTATTACCTATGGAATCAAAGAATGTTATGGAGGAAGTCCCTCCCAACACTGAGCACTCTGAGGAAGAATCAATGCTAGTGTACATGGTAGTATCATATATATGATTATTCTATTAGATTTATCTAGATAGTTATGATAGTGATCGTAGAATCAGCAGGTCGCCCCTTAGAAGAGGGGGAAGTGATAAATTGTATTTGTACAGTGATGATGAAGATTCATTGGAGATGTCCTATTTGGGACCTCATCACCTATGTAATAGGACTCCACCTCAAGGTCCCCCACCTATTATAGCTACAGGTTTGCATCAGGAGATTAATCTCCATCATAGCTTGAGGGAAAGAAGAGAGCTTAAAGAGAGGTATCAGGAACTCTTTCCCCATCTGCCTATGTATGTGAAGCTCCTTGAGTCAAGAGATCCCATTTTGTATCTAGTGCACTCAGAGGATCTAGTTATATGGGCATCCCATAGAGAGGATCTATTTATGCTCATACCATCCAAGACAGATCTTGGGTATAGAAGCTATGCTTTAGATATAGAGTTTTGTACATGTGGTTTTGGAGATCAATTCCATTCCATCAGTATGGTCTCTATTGATTTGACCACTCCACTCTGCAATCCAATAGATCCATCCAAACCACTACATCTGAACATGGATGTTATTGATTGGGATCACGCTGACTCATCGGTCCAACCTAAAGATTTCTTCCCTAATGAAGAAATGCTACAATCATTTTATTTTGCACCAAGTTGTGCTTATGATGTTTATAACATTAAGGGTGCTTCCCACGAGGAACATGTGAACCTGGATGATGACATCCATCTGATTCCTATGCCTCACTAGCTTGAGGAGGGATCACATATGTTAGTAGATAAAACCTTCAATGTGGATATCAGTAAAGATCCCACCAATCCAAAGAATGTTATATTTTGAGAGAGTCTCACCTTGGATGAGTGTGATAGCATCATCCCTCTACTAAAAGAGAGACCTGCTCTCTTTTCTTGGACTTACAAGGACATGCCAGGTCTATATCTCAAATTGGTTACTCATAACCTTTCACTAGATCTGTCAAAGAAGCCATTCAAGAAAAAACTTAGAAAAATGCATCCAACATATCCTTAATGATGAAAGACTAGTTGCAAAAGCTGTTGGACGTAGAGTTTGTCATCTCCATCAACTATCCAGAATGGGTGTCCAATATGGTGCCCGTAGGAAATCCAGATGGAAGGGTCTGTATTTGTATGGATTTTAGAGATCTTAATAAGGCAACACCCAAAGATTCTTTTCCATTGCCAAATATCGATGCTCTGGTAGATGCTACTATAGGTCACAAAATGCTCTCCCTTATGGATGATTTTTATGGATACAATCAGATTCATATTAAACCCGAAGATCAGCATAAGACCACATTTATAATGCCATGGAGGACATTTTGCTACAAAGTTATGCCATTCGGTCTTAAAAATACTGATGCCACATATCAGCGGGCAATGACATATATCTTTCATGACAACATGCATAAAATCTTAGAAGATTATATTGATGACTTACTAGCTAAGTCATTGCTGCGAGCAGAGCATGCAGAGGTCTTAAGGAAGGTCTTCGATCACCTGATAGAGCATAATGTCAAGTTGAATCCTAAGAAGTGCGTATTTGGTATAACTTTAGGTAAACTCTTGGGATTCATCATTTCTAAACGAGGCATTGAAGTAGACCTAGAAAAGGTCAAGGCTATTCTAGAGATGCGTCCTCCCACTACTATCAAATAACTAAGAAGCCTTGAGGGCAAAGTAGTGTAGCACCCTAAAATTGGCGCAGTAAAATTGGAATAATTACATTCACCTTAGTAAATAAATTTAAATTCAAATTTAACCTCCCAAACCGCCCGTTAACCGTCGAGAAACCCGTTTCCCCTTTTTTCGCGCCATTTTTAGAGGTTGTTTTGACCGTTGGACGATATCGTCGCCGATCATACGATATCGCCCTGCATTTGACGATTTCGTCTGGACTAGAACGTCCGTACGATTTTGTCGCAAAACTGAATTTGCATAGTTGGAATCCGTTCCAACGGGTCTCCAATCCGGGCAGAAGCGTGTCCGCGCCGTTGGGACCTCTCCCCGTTGGAGATCTCCCAAATTGGGAAGATCTCCAACCTCCCAACAACTCTCCCTAAGCCTATTTAAACTCTAAGATTTTCCCTCCCCAACCCCTGGCTAAATTTATCTACAAACTGAATCCATTTGTACTAAAACATCATAATTTATCTTTTGCACTAGTCCTATAGCCATTTTTTTGTAGGTACACCACTGATTTTCAACCGGAGCCAGCACCCATCGCCGCCGACGAACCTGTCAAGATCGGAGACGATCTCATCAAATTCGAGACGATTTCGTACTGATGCGAGACGATCTCGACTGCAGTCCACATCGAGGCAATCAGTGCCTGGAGTTTGCTTTTCTCAACTTTGTCTCTGTTATTTTGTTTTGCAAATTAGATAATCTATTTAGTTTTTATCCTATTTTGCATCTGGAGTTCACCCATCTAGTCTAGATTGCATGTTAAGCTCATAATCTGCCATTAAAGTACAGTAATTTGCTTTAATTTCTGTTTTTAAATATTGTTCAGTATTCATATTGCAATTTTATGTAATTTGCCTCTATTAGCACAGTAGAATTTCTTGTATTTTGCATCTGTTTGTTGTTTTGCAGGTCTCTGACGAATTCGTCTGACGAATTCGTCGATCTCGCACGATTCTATCGTCGAGATTGTTGATGATTTGGATTTTCGATTGCAGCGATTCTGTAGAATTCCGTACGATCCGGATCGCATCAACCGCCAAAATCTTCTTCGGACATCCGGATCGTATTCCCCATTTTCCTCCTGTAAATTCTCTGTTTTCTGCTTTCAAAATCTATTTTCTCGTATTCATTGAAAGTTGCATTTTCATATAGATTAAGTTAGATTCATTCGGCCAAACCTAGGATGAATGCTTAAAGGATAAAACGAACTCATCTAAACACATTCCAAAACCTAGGCGTGGAAACCGCCGCCAAATGTTTCCCCGGTGAACCCACCATCCGTCGAAAAATCACCAAAATACACCTCCCTTGAGAGGCGGGACCTTCGTGAAGTCCTCTCGTCCGAGGTACCGCACCATCCTTTTCCCATCCTCCTTCCGGGCGCGGATCCAATAGCCTGAAGGTAGGGATGCGAAAAATTTGGAGCGATACATTTTGGTGAACCCGACGTGAATGCATCATAACCTTTTGAAAACCAAAAACAAAAACAAACAAAAAATTAGAACAACTAAAACTTAGATGCATTTTAAAACATTTAAGGTTCAAAATCATGTTTAGATGGTAGCTCCTAAAAAGAGGGTAGCAAGCTACTATAAACGTAGAAAACCAATTGGCAGCTATAGAAGTTAATTCTGTCCTTAATATCCCCTGAAACAAGTAGAAATCAATCCTTGTGGGACGAACTTGATAGGAGACTTAGGCTTATTTCATCTAGGTCCACACAACTTAAGCAAATCAAGAGGCTAGTCTTGGATAGAATCCTGGATCCTCACCAATTAGTTTTCTATCATGAACTTCAGAGAGCCTGCCATAGATGGCTAGCCTATAGGAGAGCTTTAGTATCTTCAAAATTATTCAGCTTCGAAGAATACCTCGAGAACGCAGACATTGTACACCGATTCCTAGGCCTTGTAGAAGACCAAGAGGTTGTTCTTACAGATAGGGAAAGATGGAATAGAGTTCCGCGTGCTATGCTATATCGAGAGTATTGCCATGAGCTTTACTTTTATCAACCAACATCTGAAATAGACAATATCACCATAGCCCTTTTCATCAAATTCTTAAAAGAAAACTTTCAATTTGAAGAAGAACATTTCATGACTCCCGAACAACTTGAACCTATTAATGATATTCATAAGTTATTCATAGAATATTAGTTCATTTACTTTCAGTTTTATTATTATTGCGTGCATTTATTGTTTCATTTGCTGTCTTTATTATATTGTTTCAAAGAAAAACTAAAAAAAAAAAATCAAAAACAACATAGTAAAAACTTAAACATTTCATTTCAAATATTGCATTAGGTATATATAAATATATACCTTTTAATTTGTTGCATATATATATATATATATATATATATATATATATTTTCTGAAATCAAAACTTAGCACCATGACTAGACTTAGGAATGGTAAAGAAACTTTAGGGGAAGGAGAAGATTGGTTGCAAGATACAACCGAAAACCCAAATGTCCTTCTTGGAGATACAAATCCGAAAGGAGAAACTCTAGGTCAATCAGATGAAGACTTAGGTGAAGATAAGGAACAAGAAGGAAATGTTAAAGAGAATGAATCCTCATCCCCTAGAATAGCTCCCAATGGAGCCATCGCTTTTGACAACGCAGAACATTTTCAAAAATTTCTCAATCAGAATATCGACATCCTTAATGTAGCAATCCGTATTGATAGAGGGGAAGTTAGTGACGCTCAAGCAGCTATAGAACGGGCGCTTGATATACACACTAATCCTTTATCTTTTGTTGATCAAGAGAGTGATAAGGGTGGACCATCCAATACGGATATGGTCACTATAGCCCAAGCCATGTCAAAACAACAGGTTACCCAACCTCCTAAGGAACCTGTTACTCAACCTAAAATCACTCCCGCACAAAAGAAAATTCCCTTCACTACTTTGTTCCGCCAAACTATTGAGCAAAATGCTTTAAATAAACAGAAATCTAAAACAAAGCCAAATACAAATTTTCAACAATCTGGAACACAACATAATCCAACTTCAAAATTCCTCCATAACATTTTTCCTACTAATGTTTTACACAATAGTAACATGGCATCTAATCTACATGTTCCTCCATCCTATGCTCATAAAACTCATGTCAATGCCCTACCGAATCAATATGGGGGGCAAACTAGTAATCTGGAAGCTATGGTGAAACAATTGGCTTCACGTATGGACCGGATAGATCCCTACCGTCCCTCGTACAATTATCGAGAGATTTGTAGCCAACCATTGGATCCCATAGTGGTAGCTCAACCATACCCTAAACATTTTCCCATGCCTGTCCTGCCTATATATAAAGGAACCGAAGATCCCATAGAACATCTTCGCATGTTTAGGATAGCATGTCACGACATATCGCATGACGACTTGCTATTACTAAAAATGTTCCCCAAAAGTTTAGGTGGAATGGCATTAGAGTGGTACTATCAATTGCCCACTCACTCCTTAAGAAACTTTGAAGAAACAACTGAATCATTTGTTCATCAATTTAGTGCCTACATCGAGAGACATGTAACTATTAAAGACCTATACAATTTAAAACAAGATAAAGATGAATGTTTTGCTGATTTCTTGGCTAGATGGAGGCAATTGACAGGAAAACTGCACTTTGTGCTACCCTATAGGGAAATGCTAGACATTTTCATCAATAATTTACAAGAACAACTTTCTTATGAGCTATCAACAACTACTTTGACTACCTTCGATCAAGCTATAGACTTAGCTCGAAGAGTAGAAGATGCCCTCATTAGGAGAGGCCAACTTAGGAAGAAGGATGATGAGAAAACATCTAGAAATCAATATAAAAACAAACAGGTTGTTGGTGATGGAGTCACTGACAACAGAAATGTTGCTAATGTCAATGCAACAAAGACAACAGAAAAATTCATATTGAAACCTCCTGATAAGCCTCCTCGAGAATTCACTAGATTAAACCAACCCTTGTCAACCATTTTACCTCAATTGCTTGAAAGAGGTTTAATCCAATTACCAGCTATCCGGGAACCTGACCCAAGTATACCCGGATATAGAGCTGATTTGCACCGTGACTTTCATAGAGGACCCGGACATTCTACCAACGCTTGTAAGAGATTGAAACATAAAATACAAGATTTGATTGACAATAATGAAATGGAAGTGCAAGCCTTCCAACCTAGACAAAACCCTCCTAATAATGCCCAAAAGACTGCTCCCCAAAATCAAAATCAGAATGCCAATCAAACTTTAGACATATTTCAACACCCTTTACCAAGACATGGTAAAGAGGTAGCCAATCAAATCGAACATCATAATGTTCCCCCTCCTACTCGATATGTAGGAACCATTAGCGGACAATTACCTGTTCAGGATTCTCAAACATTTGACACAACCTTATCCCTGGTTACAACCAGGCCCTTACATAATTTTCAAACTTCTGATTCTAGTGATATAGAATCATATAGTGAAAGTGAAGTAGACACTATTCAATCGAATAGTTCTGAAAATGAATCAGATCCTATTCAACCTGTCACAGATGCTAATGTTCCATAAGAACCATTTCCTAGAAGAGTCACTACTCGACCTTCTTCTAATGTAGTCCTTCCCTATGAACAAGCCATAAATTCTCAACCGAGACCGTTTCAACGTCGTCACTATAACATTGTAGGTACCATCGGAGTCGTTACTCGACAACAAGCTCAAAACTCCCAACAAGAACCAAACCAGAATGATGGATCAGCTCCATTCATTTTGAAAAACCCAAATAAAGGGAATCATGCTCCTATTGTTCAACCTAAACCCCCTTACAACATTAATGAACAATTGTCTAATACCACGGCTAGAATTTCCCTCTTAGATTTATTAAGATCCTCTCCCACACATAGGGATGAGTTGATGCTTACATTGAGCCAAATGATGGTACCTCAAAACATTCAACTCGAAGCTATGGCCAATACTATCATCACTCGAGAGATTGATTGTATTGACTTTCGGGATAAAGATATCCCACAACACAGTTTACACAAGGATAATCCCTTGTACATTACTGCTCTAATTGGAGATGTAGCTATCAAACGAGTCCTGATTGATAATGGCTCATCTCTAAACATTTGCACCTTTGACTTCTACCAACGATTTGGTTTTAGAAGTGATGAAATGAAGAAAACTGATATGATTATCAAAGCTTTTAATGACGAAACACAAGAAACGTGTGGAGTCATTACCCTCCCATTACAAGTTGGTCCTAGAACCCTAGAAACAACCGTGTTTATTGTACATTGCCCAGCATCGTACAATATACTTTTGGGTCGCCCTTGGATTAACGCCATGCGAGCAGTCCCGTCAACTTTACACCAATGTGTGAAATTTGAGTTTAAAAATCAGTTGGTCACTATTCATGGTGACCCTAGACCTTTTGATATGTGTGCTTTGGCAGAACCCGTTGGAGTGCAATTTTGCCCTGCTCCGTCATCCACACATTCTAGTTCTTCTTTTTCATCTAAAACTCGTGAAACATAAACCCATAACTTCATCTATTCCTCCTCCATTAACTTCATCTTCCTATATAGACCAACAACCTTCTAAACAAATTTTAGAATCTCAAAAGGATCTCAAATCTACAACTAATCCTTCAACTATTATTCCTATAAATTCAAAACCTTTAGACACATCCATCATACCTTCCACATCTCAAGACATAAGTAATAAACCTTCTACATCTTATGCCCTTTCTGATGAACTTTTACCGTATTTATCTACAACCTTAATATCAGAAAAAATGAACGCTTTCATGCAAGATTCAAACCTTTTAAATAATTTGCCGCCCTCTCCTCGTACTTTGGGCCTCCCACAACCTTTGGGAAGTACTTACCAAGTCGGGAGTTGTGCCTTCATTTATAAAGGATATGACTGGGGAAGAATCCCTCGGAATATCAAAACTCATCATGAGGGATATGCTCGGTGTTATTTTACCAATGATTATATTAAAGCTAAACCCATGATGCTTAAAATGGGATATAAAGGGAAAGGCTTAGGACCTTTCCAAAATGGCATGAAAGAGCCTTTCGAGGTAGAACCGTGGCCTGCCCGCTGTGGTGTGGGCCTATTTCCTAGTAAGGGACAACCCTTTCCTTTTGAGGATGATGCTCATCTCATATGCTATCAAGATTATTTGGATAGGCATGTTGATTTGCCTTGTAAAAATCAGTCATTTTCATGCAACATGCTATCCATAGCCTACCCCGAAATGATTGTTGACCCCGATGAAGAATTGGAAGGAGATATCTTCCATGATGTCTCTGTTGAAGAGATGTTGCACAATGGATTTTATTTTGATGGTTCTATACCAACCATAGCTCAACTTGAGACCACTAATCCTCAAGATGACTTATCTAAATTAACTTTACAAGAATTACAAGAGTTGGGCGTTTCACCCGCCCCACCTAATTTTGAAAGAGATCTACACATGGAGGTAGAAAATGTCATTAAAATTAATATTGGAACTGAGGACAATCCTCACATAATCAATATTGGAGCATAACTAAGTCAAGACAAACAAGAACAATACATTGCATTCCTTAAAGAGTACGAAGATGTCTTCGCTTGGACATATGAAGATATGCCAGGTCTAGACCCTTCTGTAGTCATGCATCATCTAGTGGTCCATCCGGATGCTAAACCGGTTAAACAAAAACTCAAAAAATGCATCCCAAAGTGGCTCTGCTAGTCAAAGGGGAATTAGAAAAACTCCTGAATGTTATCTTCATACAAGCTATTGATTATGCTGAATGGATCTCAAATGTAGTTCCAGTCACTAAGAAAGAAGCTACCAAAGTTAGGGTTTGCACCGATTTTAGAGATATTAACACCGCATGCCCTAAAGATGAATTTCCTCTTCCAAATATGGATCAAATCATTGAATTTACCGTCGAAAGTGGGATGATGTCCTTAATGGACGGATTCTCCAGCTATAATTAGATCAGGATAGCTCCCGAAGACCAGAGCTAAAACAGCCTTTATTACCCCCCGGGGTACCTTTTGCCGGAAAGTGATGCCATTTGGCTTAAAGAACGCCGATGCAACTTATCAACGGGCTATGACCTACATTTTTCATGATATGATGCATGATATCTTACATGATTATGTAGATGATATTATAGCTCGCTCTCTTATTGAAAATAATCATTTAGATGATTTAAGAAAAGTTTTTAATCGATTACGAGAATATCTCATTCGATTAAATCCAACAAAATGCATATTCGGAGTTAAATCCGACAAACTATTAGGGGTTTTAGTTTCTTTACGTGGTATCGAAATTGACCCTCTCAAAATTGCGGCCATCACAGATATGCCCGCACCCACTAATATATTCGAACTACGAAGTTTACAAGGTAAACTTCAAGCTATCCGTCGCTTCATTGATAAGCTGGCGGACAAAACTGGTCCCTTTCTTAAGCTCCTTAAGAAGGACGTCCCCTTTAATTGGGACACGTAATGTAGAGAAGCTTTTGAACTTCTCAAACAATATCTCCTTAACCCTCCGGTGCTTTCACCGCCTAAATCTGATCGCCCATTTCTTCTATATATTTCTGCTTCAGATTCTGCCTTAGGAGCTATGTTAGCTCAACTTGATGATGAAAAGCGAGAACGTGCTAATTATTACATTAGCCAAACTTTCGTCAGTTATGAAACCCGCTATACAACATTAGAGAAGTTATGTCTAGCAGTCGTGTTTGCTACGCAAAAATTACGACATTACATGCTTAGCCAAAAAACGTATGTCATTGCCAAATATGATCCTTTAAGATATCTCATGAGTCGACCTTATTTATCGGGTCGCACAGCCAAGTGGGTTCTTGCTCTAAGCGAGTTTGATCTCACCTTCATAGGACAAAAGTCTGTTAAGGGTCAAATCATAGCAGATCAATTAGTCGCTGCACCCTTAGAGTCTACTCATCCTCTCATCATCGAGTTTCCCGATGAATGCCTTCAATTAGAGGCGGACCATCCCGAACAATGGTCCTTATACTTTGATGGAGCCCGATGTATGAGTGGGGCTAGTGCGAGTATTATTTTAATATCTCCGCAAAAACATCTTATTCCTCTGTCCTTCAAACTGACCTTTGCTTGCACCAACAATACTGCTGAGTATGAAGCTCTAATCCTTGGATTACGAGCCGCTTTAGCGCTAAAAATTAAAAACCTCTTAGTTTTTGGGGATTCCCAATTGGTTATAAACCAAATTAATGAAGTTTATCGTACTAGAGATGATAAACTTCGCCCATATAAGGCCTATGTTTTACAACTAATGTCCTTGTTTGATCAAGTTACTTTGGAAGCCATTCCTCGAACTAGCAACCGTGCAGCCGACGCCATGGCCGCCGCTGCATCTCTCTTGCCCTTGGAGTTAGACGACGAATATGCGACTATCATTATTCGTCGACTCCAGGAACCCGCCTCAAATAAGTCATGCTTAGAGCCTTTGGATGTGTTTCTAATCAATGAAACTACTCCTGAACCTTGGTATACAGACATATTTGATTTCCTCCAAAATGGGACTTTCCCTACTAATTCTAATAGAAACCAACGTCGGTTATTACGTCGACGAGCAAGTCGATTTGTAATAATTGGCAATACTTTGTATAGGAGATCTTTTGAAGGTATCCTATTAAGATGTTTAAATTCAGATGAGTCTAAATCAGCCTTGAGTGAAGCCCACGATGGATCTTGTGGAGGACACTTTAGTGGTAGTGTCATTGCTAAAAAGCTCCTTCGGATAGGATACTTTTGGCCTACCATGGAAACGGATGCACATGAGTATGTGCGCCATTGCGACAAGTGTCAAAAACATGCCGACCTTGTCCATGCGCCTGCACAAGAGCTGCAGGCTATTTCGTCTCCTTGGCCCTTTTCTAAATGGGGCTTGGATATTATTGGTAAAATCAATCCCGTGTCTTCTGATGGACATAAGTTCATCATAACCGCCACTGAGTATTTCACGAAGTGGGTTGAAGCTATGCCTTTAGCTTCCTGCACTGGTTCACAGGTCTCTAAATTCATTTTTAATCAAATCATTTGCAGGTTCGGAATTCCTGCCAATCTCATCTCTGATAATGGAACTCCTTTCAAAAATAAAGATGTTAAGAAATTATGCCAAAAATACAAGATTCAACACCGCTGGTCTACTCCCTATTATCCTCAGGGTAATGGTCAAGCAGAAGCTTCTAACAAAACTTTAATCAAAATTCTCAAAATATTGGTCAATAAAACTGGCCGTGACTGGCATATTCAATTATATCCAGCCTTGTGGGCTTATCGAACTAGTGTTCGGACTCCCACGGGCACTTCACCATTTGTTTTGGTATATGGTGCCGAAGCAGTTTTTCCATTTGAATTGGAAGTTCCTTCTTTGGCTCTCTACTTCAAGACACCGAAGTAGGAGATGAATATCGCGCTGGCAGACTCAGTCACTGGAACTCCTAGATGAAAAATGCATCAATGCTTTGGAGCATCTCCGTGCATACCAAAACAAGCTTAAAAGAGCATATAATAAGAAAGTTCGTCATCGATCCTTTGAGATTGGCGACCTTGTTCTAAAAGAAAATCAAAAAAATACAAATGCAACCAAAGAACTTAAAGGTAAATTTGAGCCCAACCGGCTCGGACCATACATCATTACCGCAAAATTTGAATCAGGAGCATATAAATTATCTACCTTAGATGGTAAAGAACTTAAAGAACCCATGAATATTTTACATCTCAAACGTTACTATGCATAAATTTGGTCATTTCATCCATGTATATATTTGTTCAAAGTTACTCTCTTATATTTCTTTCAATTTATAAAAAAATTCAAAAACATCAAAAACATTCATAATCATCCAAAAATCTTCAAAAACTATCTATTGCATTTATTTAAAGCACTTATTAAAGTTCTTTTTGCTCAAAAACAAAAATCTAAATAAAAATCTAAAAACAGCTATATGCTTGACTCTTTCGAAACCAAAACAATATACAGAAGAAAGAGAGAGTCAACATTCTCCCAACTTCTAAAAAATCATGTATATATATTTTCTTACAATTATTGCAGTTATATGTTTCAACTTATTTTGGATACAATTAGCATTTATTTGGCATCCCTCACTTGCACACTCACAACAATAAATATCTTGATTTTATCTGGCATGATTACTAATCTCTCTTATATCAAAGTTCACAAAATTCAATTAAATAAAGTTTGAGCATAGAGAATTGATCTTGTTATTTACTTAAACCAAGCACATCTTTTCACAATAAAATGATTATATTTGTAATTTCCATGTTTTGCTACATAGTAGAACTGATTTCTTGGGTGAAAAGTTTCCCCTGCTATCCTATCATGCACATGGTCTAGAATCTTTGAGAATTGGCAAAAGGACAAGCTCACCCCTACCTAGAATAAAAATCCCTTGCTCTACAGACCTAATCTGAGCAAGTATCCCTAGCACAAAAAAAGAAAAAAAAAAAAAGTTCAAGAAAGAAAAAAGAGAAAAGAAAAATGTTATTTCAGCAATATTCCAAGCATTATCAAGCAAAAGAAATACAAAAGAAAAAGAAACAAAGTTCAAAAGAAAGCAAGAAAGCAATAAAATCCCTTTCCCTACCCTTTGAAAAGAAAAGAAGGGTTGATGAGCTTGAATCCCCGGAATTCTCAATTATTCGAAAACCGTGAGGTAAGCCCCATAACAGGTGGTTTGTGCCCAACCCGCTTGGCCTTGGGTAACTCCTAGCGTGGCGATATGTCCGTCACATTAGCGACCTTCTTTTGTACAGACCTATGTCTCGCTTATGGATTAGCTAGCTCTTGATAATCCGATCTACATAGTAGTCTAATATGGTTATATGCATCTACATCATGGTTAATGAACACTTATTTGGTTTCTTCAAATCACTTGTATCATAGTATCTTGCTCAAACCTGGTAAATGAACAATACAATTGCACACACATTTGTATTTGAGAGATTTTGTCTATCATTATGATAAATCAAGATTGGAAATGAATTCACATATGCACATGGGATTCCTTATAAATCTAATTTTTGTCTTCAAAATACTTTGAAATATTATTTTTGCAACTTGTTTGGAATAATCAAGTACAATTATTTTTCATAAAGACAACTATATAATAGAAAAATCACAAATTTCTTTCAAAACATATCATACATATCATATCGACTTTCGCGACGATGGTATAGTTTCAAAACCAAAATTGAAATTATATGCCTAGCGCAAGTCCTCATTTTCATATTTTCCGTTCATCAAAAATCAACCATGCAATAAAACTATTTTCTTTGATTTTCGCGATGATGGTATAAGTCTATACCTACATATTCTATGCCTAGCGCAAGCCATTGTAACAATTGTTATTCCCATTTATCAAAAATCATAAAAACCATATGACTTCATCTTATACAAATTATGCTTTTTTCAAAAGCAAACACATTTTCATTATTTCATATCATTATGTCAACCTTTAAATTTTGCAATGATGGTATAATTCCTAAGGAATTATCCAAAAATTTTATCACACTTAGGAATTTATGCCTAGCAAAAATCATTTTAAAAATATTTCATGCATAAATATTTTTTATGAAAATCTGAAAACAAACCAACCATCATCATCATCATTTGCATCATTACATCAAAGTCTTAAGACAGTCTCTTAAGCACTCTTTTCCTTTTAACAATATTTCTATAATGGGATTAGCTTGACGACCGAGTGAGCAGCGACTCCATGAAATGGTCTATAATAGCGACAATGTCCTTTGAAATTATTGTTAGAAGTCTCTTTTTATTTTTATCACATTTTATTACAAACAACCAATTTGTTACATCAGATTATTTCATTTAAATATTTTATAAGCATGACATTCAAATTATAATATTTCCAATGACATAATTACATGAATCCTCAATGAATATCAAAATCAATCAATAAACATCTAAAAGCATCATAAAAATCATAAACACACTAGTCATATGATCAAAAATATCTCATATATATATATATAAATATATGTCACATCATCAAAACTGGATTGGTATGCCACAATCTGTACCTCGGCATACTCAATCCTCTACAATAAAAAAGTACAATGTCAACATCCACTCTCTAGCCTCGAGAGCCCCTCGAGCTCTCTCCTCATCTCCTCCCCCGCCCGGAGGTGGACGAGGTGGCCCCATCGCAGTCTGAGTAGTCCTAGTCCTCGATCGGGACGTGGTCCTAGATGACCCGATCCTGATCGGATCTACGATGTTAGCTGGCAGGGGTAGTCTATCCTCCGTCGGCACCAGCTGATAGTATAGTGTCTGATAGAAAGTCAACTGGGCGATAGCCCGTGTCAACTCTCCTGAGCTCGCCCCTCCGCCCCGTGCCCTGAGGCATGCAATCTCGTCTCGCAGCTGTGACACCTCAGCATGGTGTCGTGCAGCTACATCCTGTAATGTCTGCACCTGAGTCTGCAGATGATCCCTCTCTGCCCGAAGAGTAGCCATCTCGCTACTCTCTCCTGTATCCACGCCCTTGCCCTTATCAGGCGATGGTGGCCTCTATGGAGATGGGGGTCTCGCCTCCCTCCTCTCCCTCTCTCTCTGCTGGCCGCTCCCGTGCCTCGTGGCCTCCTCTCGCTCTCTCCCACCGTGACCCCGGGCTGCCTCTATCACCGCCCGGCACCGCCTCCCTATCCGACGCACGACTCGCGTGGATCGGACCCCGTGCCCTCGTCATCCGAGGAGGGCGGATGCCTCGTGTACTGGCATCGTAGCCATCGGCTACTCCTGCGTCGTCCCCATCCACCGGCTGGATGGGGGCATCATCCGAGTCCCGACTCCAGAATCGCCGCATGTCCGGAGCCCCGCTAACTGTAGTATTATCCTGGATGGTCCAAGAAAACTCATAATCCCCGAGAGATGGGATCCCCCGTTGTAGACCAAACTGTCACAAAACTCGGTCGTAGCGGTGGAGCTCCACCTCTCCCCTCTCCATCCTTAGCCAGCAGACTCGCCTCGATGCGAGCCGCCTCCCGTCCGTCCTCTCGCCCACCCTGGATGCTCCTCCATGGCCTCCAGGTGATCTGGTCTGGGACCAAATCATCTAGTAGTCTCTGGGACATCGAAAGGTCTATCCGCCGCTGTGATCCTCTCCGGAGCCACCAGTAGAAGACTCGGGGCCTCTCCCCGTCTATCCCTATCCGTGGAAGCCCTACCGGCCTCCGCATCGCAATGTGCTCCCAAGCACTAAACCTCGTAGAAGCGATGTCATCACCGGACATCGCCCGCCCTTGTACACGACCCCGTAAAGGATCCTGTACAACCGGCATAGTACAAAGCTGCCCCATGAGAACCTGTAGCCGTGGTCCCGCATGTCGCAGATCACATCTGCGAGCATCCACGACACCCTGCACCCGCTCTGGTGGCACAACAGAAGTCCACCAACTACCCCAGCCAGAACCCGTGTGAGTCTAGATGCCCCAGGCATCTGGCGTAGTGCCTCGATATTAACTCCGCCCTTCTCCAGGGCGAAGCTCGGGTCACCACACAGCCGTCCCATCGCGTGGCCCTGATTGGCCATCGGTGTGATCATCCGTCCTTGTATGGGGATTCTCAAAATCCTCCATACATCCTCCAGTGTGGGAGTCATCTCCCCTGTCGGTAACCGAAAATAGGAAGACCCCGGATACCATCTCTCTCGCTAGGGTCGTCGTAGCCCCATGTCCGTGGAAACCTCGTGGCATCTCTCGCCACATGCCGCAATCCGGCCTCGTGCCGCAGATCCCGCTTCGCTCGGGTGAGAGCGGCCAATTCGTCTCTCAATCCGCCATATTTCCACTCTCTGCTTTTTAGTAATCCTCTCTCGCAAACATAAACAACAAAACAACAAACAATCATTAATAACAATTCAAGTAAATCAATAATGCAACTTAAAGTTCAATTTCATGTAATTGATGATATCGCCCACTATTGGACGATATCGTCCCCAATTTGAGCATAATCGTCTCCGATTTCGTAGTTCGAAATCGTCTAATTTGATGAAATCGTCCCCTTTCGACGATTTCGCCCTCCGGCGAAATTGCCGAAATTGAGACGATTTCGTCGAAATCGGGACGATTTCGTCCCGACGACGTCGACGGCCAAAAATGGCCGCGATGCTCCAAATTCACCTAAAAATCCATCTAAAAAGCATGTAAAATCAAATTAAATCAATTCTAGATCAGTTTAGACCCTTACCCGTAGACCGCGTCGGACCTCTGCAGATCTGTGCGCTGTCTCAACCATTTTTGCTCCAGAGCTCTAAAAACGGTAAAAATGAACAGTAACAATGAATTAGGGTTTTACCCTATTTTTCTTCATTTTATTCAAAATAATTCAATAATTTTTTGCTTTTCCGCGTTTTTACCTCAAACGTTCGATTTGGGTAAAAACACGGAGGGGGCACCATAGTAAGCTGTCGTACGATTCGACCAAGAATCGTCGCCTAAAAATGGGTATAATTTTTTGCTTTCTCGTAGATCGAGAAGAACTCATCTTTAACGCATTTTCTTCGGAAAATTCGCTAAAGAGGGGGCAAAATGTAGCACCCTAAAATTGGCGCAAAAAAATTGGAATAATTACATTCACCTTAGTAAATAAATTTAAATTCAAATTTAACCTCCCAAACCGCCCGTTAACCGCCGAGAAACCCGTTTCCCCTTTTTTCGTGCCATTTTTAGAGGTTGTTTTGACCGTTGGACGATATCGTCGCCGATCAAACGATATCGCCCCATATTTGACGATTTCGTCTGGACTAGAACGTCCGTACGATTTTGTCGCAAAACTGAATTTGCATAGTTGGAATCCGCTCCAACGGGTCTCCAATCCGGCGTAAGCGTGTCCGCGCCGTTGGGACCTCTCCCCCGTTGGAGATCTCCCAAATTGGGAAGATCTCCAACCTCCCAACAACTCTCCCTAAGCCTATTTAAACTCTAAGATTTTCCCTCCCCAACCCCTGGCTGAATTTATCTGCAAACTGAATCCCTCTGTACTAAAACATCATAATCTATCTTTTGCACTAGTCCTATAGCCATTTTTTTGCAGGTACACCACTGATTTTCAACCGGAGCCAGCACCCATCGCCGTCGACGAACCTGTCAAGATCGGAGACGATCTCATCAAATTCGAGACGATTTCGTACTGATGCGAGACGATCTCGACTGCAGTCCACATCGAGGCAATCGATGCTCGGAGTTTGCTTTTCTCAACTTTGTCTCTGTTATTTTGTTTTGCAAATTAGATAATCTATTTAGTTTTTATCCTATTTTGCATCTGGAGTTCACCCATCTAGTCTAGATTGCATGTTAAGCTCATAATCTGCCATTAAAGTACAGTAATTTGCTTTAAATTCTATTTTTAAATATTTTTCAGTATTCATATTGCAATTTTATGTAATTTACCTCTGTCTGCACAGTAGAATTTTTTTGTATTTTGCATCTGTTTGCTGTTTTGCAGGTCTCTAACGAATTCGTCAGATCTCAGACGATTCTATCGCTCTCGTACGATTCTTCGTATTCCGCACTAATCGCGATTTCGGACGATTCTCTCGATTGCAAGCGATTCTGTAGAATTCCGGACGATCCGGACCGCATCAACCGCCGTAATCTTCTTCAGACATCCGGATCAGGTATTCCCCATTTTCCTCCTGTAAATTCTCTGTTTTCTGCTTTCAAAATCTGTTTTCTGTATTCATTGAAAGTTGCATTTTCATATAGATTAAGTTAGATTCATTCGGCCAAACCTAGGATGAATGCTTAAAGGATAAAACGAACTCATCTAAACACATTCCAAAACCTAGGCGTGGAAACTGCCGCCAAATGTTTCCTGGTGAACCCACCATCCGTCGAAAAATCACCAAAATACACCTCCCTTGAGAGGCAGGACCTTCGTGAAGTCCTCTCATCTGAGGTACCGCACCATCCTTTTCCCATCCTCCTTCCGGGCGCGGATTCAATAGCCTGAAGGTAGGGATGCAAAAAATTTGGAGCGATACAAGTAGCATCCATAAAGTGATTCATCACTCAATTATTAGATAAATGTCAACCCATGAATCGACTGCTACACAAGGGGGTCCCATTTGATTAGGATGAGGACTGCCAAGCAGCATTTGCTAAGATTAAGCAATACCTGGCAACATCGCCAGTATTAGCTCCACCAAGGCTATATGTACCTTTTTTGCTATATATATCAGCAACCAACTTTGCATTAGGGACCATGTTAGCCCAAAAGAATGTGCAAGGCAAAGAGCAAGCCATATATTACATTAGTCGCACCTTGGTGAGCTGAGTCAGGATATGCATATGTTGAGAAGCTTTGTTTAGCAATGGTGTTCACTACTAAGAAATTGTGGCATTACATGCTAAGTCATATGACATATGTTATATCGAAATAGAATCCTTTGTAGTATATGATGAGCAAGACATATCATAACACACATACTACAAAGTGGATCATGCTATTAAAATAATTTTATTTGTAATTCATCAAATAAAAGTCCATCAAGGGACAAGTCATAGCTGATCAATTGGCTGAGGCACCACTATCCAACAGTAGGCCTCTAACCATTGAGGTTCCAGATGATGCGATCTTTGTAATATCTGAAGCTCCCGAACCCAAAGAACCAGAGAATAATGCTGATATGACATTGTTCTTCGATGGTTCAAAGTGTGAGCAAGGGGGTGGTGTAGGAATAGTATTTTTCACAGCACAATAAGCTCCAATGCCCTTGTTGTTCAAGTTAAGATTTTTGTGCACCAACAATAATGCTAAGTACGAAGCCCTACTTTTGGGCCTCCATGTAGCCATCACCATGGGTATTAAAATATTGAACATTTTTGGCGATTCTCTGCTCATAGTTAACCAAGTTGAGGGGCTCTTTCACTGTCGATGTCCCATACTGAAAGCCTACAAAGATCTTATTGCCACTTATCTGGCTAAATTTGAATGGTATGACATCGAGGCAATCCCTCGTTCATCAAATAGGTTCACAAAAACTATGGCATCTTTGGGGTCCTTGATCCCTTAGAATACATCTACCTATTTTACTACCATCCATGTTAGAACGCTCTCGCACCTAGTAGCAGAGCGTGCAACCTTTGATAACAAAGAGTTAGTCAACATGATTGTTGTGGAACCAACAACTATTTGGTTTCATAGAGCAAAATACTTTCTTAAGCAGGCACCCTAGGATTCATTGACTTCTCAGAGTCCTATGGGGGGTGGTACTACCATTCACTATAAGGTTGTTTCTCAGTCTACATTTACAAAGTTAAATACGCAGGGGTAGCAAGTCGTCTTAGCAGTTGAAGTTGAGGCTTGTCAAAGCTGGATGTTGCAAATCCAAGACTTCTTAAAACTTGGTATTATCCTAGAGGGATTATCGCATGCCGCAATATGAACATTCAAACAAAAAGTGACTAAGTATGTCTTGATAGGAGACATTTTGTACCAACATAGCTATGAAGGGGTTCTCCTTCGATGTATTGAGCCCCAAGATTCATCTTGGGCAATTTCATAAGCTCACGATGATACGTGTGGTGGCCATTTCAGTGGCATGGATGTCGTCAAATGCATCCTTCGCATGGGTTATTATTGGCCCACTATGGAGAATTATTGCAATGTGTATGTCAAGAAATGCATTAAATGTCAGCATCATGCTAATATTACACACTTGCCATCACAGGATTTACAGCCCATTCAGGCGGCTTGGCCATTTTCTCAGTGGAGACTAGATCTTATTGGCAAGATTTCTCCTCCGTCTTCAGGCCGACATACATTCATTATCATGGCTACTGAGTATTTTACAAAGTGGGTGGAAGCCATTCCCATTACAACAACCACTAGAGCTTGCATCACATAATTTATTCTCGAGCATATCATATGTCATTTTGGGATACCATCCAAAATAATTTTGGATAATGGAACTTCTTTTAAGAACAAAATTGTGCGGGCTTTAACATCTAAATACCACATTAAACATATTTTTGCAACTCCATACTATCCCCAAGCAAACGGGCAAGCTAAGGCCTCAAACAAGATTGTGGTAGCCCTTTGGTCAACCCAAAAGCTCTGAGGGTTTGTCCACAACTGCTTGGTCATCTCAAAAGGCTCTGAGTTCTTGAATGGAGAAGCTTGGTCAAGTAAATGTACCAAAGGCATTTGTAAGCCCTTTGGTCAACCTAAAAGCTTTGAGAGTTTTGTCTCAACCGCTTGGTCATCCCAAAATTCCCCAAGCTCTCTATTGAGTAGCTTGGTCAAGTAAAAGCTCCAAAGGTTGTTCCTCACCATTTTTTCATCCTTAAAAGCTCCAAGTACATGTACTCATTGTTTGGTTAAATATAAAAGCTCCAAAATGCATAAAAATTTGAAAATATATAAAATTCCAAAAAAAAAATCAGTAAATCTTAAAATCCAAAAACATTTTCTTTTGCAGTTTGCATTTTCATATATGCATTCACATCATCATATTGCATTTAGAAATTTGTCATCCGTTGCATTCCACAGTAGAGTGTAATGCATCTATCAAAATTTTACAAACGATCACATGTTTGTATGTCAATCATGCACCCTTGCATTTATCATAATTCATTGCATTCATACACGATACTTGTTGCGGAGATATATGTATGTATATTAAGTTTTCCAGTCACTCAGCCATACCTAATGGGTTCTTCAGATATTTTGGAAAGCTTTATTTGCTATTATAGACAAGGTCATTAGTTGGGATAATCCTTAAACATATCATAATCCCATCACTAACCAAAACAATATAAAATTATGCTAAGACAAGAGAGGATGAAAGCTGTGAAAGCAGTCTTAGGTATCTAGAGAGATGGGTTTCATGACCTGCTTATCTTGCAAATAGTCGGTATAGAAAGGTATACTTTGGCAAAAGGACAAGAATTTCCCCTATAAATCCCAAAGTCACAAAGTTTAAATCCTAAGTTACAAAGTGTAAAAGTACAAATTTCAAGTTCAAAATGTAAAGTGACATAGTGAATCAAAAGCACTATAAAAATCCCTTGCTCAAAGAAAATGGTAACATGTGGACTAACAATGATTTTTATCACTACATATGAGCAAGTAAGAAGGGTGAGAACTTGAATCCCTGGATTGTCCATCTTTTGAAAGCCATAGAGTGATCCCCGATCACAGTAATGGGTTGGAAGAGTCCCACCTACAATCAAAGGGGTAGTTCTATTGGATGATCCCAAAACATAGCAATGGGTTGAAAGAGTCTCGCTTGAATTTGTATGGGTAGCCCTGATCAATTTGCAAGATGAGCTAGCTCTAGGTACCTAGGATTGTCTAGTTGTATAAGTCTAATCAAAGCTAAAACAAGGATGGTACGATCGTATGAGGAACCCTATCTCACATATGGGTTGAAAGAGTCCTGAATGACATACGAGGTATGCTTATGATCTATCTAAAAATAATCACATGTACACAGGGATAATGAATAGTTGGGTCTATCATGGAAAAAGCATTTTCCAATGAAAGCCTTGTATAGTTAGTATGTGAGTTTTTGAGAAGTCTACTAGGGTTTTTGAGTCTCAAGGAAAACCCCAAAAAGTTCTCCAATAGCAAAAAGATACCAAATATCATTAGAATTCAAAAATACAAGTCATTCATTCATCAGAATGCATTTTACAAAGCATAATCAAACATATAGGATATATACCACATGAATATCAGAAATGATGTGTAGATGACCACTGACTATTTAGTGCAGCAAAGAAGAAATATATAGAATGACATATTCATTCATTAGCATTATACCAATCCATTTCACTGCATTTCATAAATGGGTGATTAATTTATTAAGTTATTGTAATGAGAATTATCAATTATTTTGCATGATTGTTATACATTTTGTGGTGTCATATTTTAAAAATTGATATACACAGTTTACATTCATTCCTTATGTTTTAAGTGATTAAATCATACAGGTTCATTTCCATTAGATTATGATTATGTACATAATGCATTACCATACATTGCATAGCATACCATAAATTGCATAAAATAAATGCATGTCCACAAAGCAAAAATAAATATGTGTTTAAAAATAAACATCGCATCCATATGAATACATCATATCTCACACATCTAATCATCTAGATCATTGCATATCATCATCATAAAGTAAAATAGATATCTAGTGCATGTCATCCATACATCACATCATATAAACATAGCATTTACATAAGCCTTGCATCCACGTGTATCAAATAAACATAAAATCAAAAAAATAAAAATAAACATGTACACATAATGAGCCATAAAAGATCATATCATATATATGTGTGTCCAAAAGAGTACATAGGGAGTAAAAAATACTCGTAGACTACAAATGTGTAGGTCCTCGACCTTACACACAAAATGATATATCAAAAATATAGTCGATAGCTGCTATAACTCGGATCTAGGTTGCTCCCCCTATACTGGAGCTCTCGCCACCTCCCTTAGCACTGTGCTTTAAAGCCTACTCTCCTAGCTGACTTGACACCTATGGAGGATCCTACTATGGATCTTTCCTCCATCCAAAGCCTAAAGAACCCAACATAAAAGAAATTGGTAACATCAGTAGGCTATTACTCTAACTAGAGGCCCTTAATGTCTACCTTGGATCTCTAGTCTTGGCTTGTGATCTCACCGTGTGTGTGATAGAGGACATATGTGTCCTCTCAATCCTATGAGTCCTATGACTTGAGCTCATTGTAGACTACCCTAAGGTCCTATACCTGGTATACCATGACTATGAGGAGAAAGGATCCTTCAAAACCTATAGACCATGCATCTCAATGTAACCAACTAGTTGATCAATGTGAGAAAGTCGAGTTGTGTGCATCTCATTGGTCCTCATGACCATACCACATAGTTGCTCTATCTCAATCGTCAGATCCTATGTAGGTGTTGTACCTACTAATGGTGCTGTAGGAGGCCCCATAGTAGCCTAAGGAGGTGGCATACCCCCCTCAATGCCCGAGCAAGATCCTGCTCTACCTTTATTGTAGTCCATTATGCCTATGCTAACTCCAAGGTAGTTTGTAATCTCTACACCTGGGCCTCTACATCTATGGTCTGAGTCATGATCTCCTATACTTGGTCCTGCACCTTAGTCAGGCACCATTCCCTATCAGCCACCTTTGCCTCTAGAGTGGCGATGGTAGTGTCTCTCTTGAGCTGCTATGTGTGAAACCGCTTGAGATGAATCTGCAAGTCAACCACTTGAGATAGTAGCCATCCCTATGTGCTATTAGGAGGGACCTCACCCTCCTTTAGAGTATCCTCCTCAGGGTCAATCTTAGGAATATCCTTAGTGGTAGCCTCTATGCCCCAACCACCCTCTGTATGCTGGCACACCCTGCGCCCATCAGGATCTGCCTCTGCCTCTGTGAGTTAGCTCTTGGCCCAGAGGCCCTATCCCATGCCATATGAATAAGGACCACCACCCATCATAGTCTAGCATGGTCCTAGCTGTCTCAACCCCCAACTCCTAGAAGTCATCAGGTGCATCTCCTAGTGGTGGAGGAACTATCAACGAGAGGTCCCTCTCTAGAGCTAAGCATTTGTACCTCAATGGCATCTCTGGTATGTCCTACACCATGCCGAACTATCACAGGACATGAGAAAATAATTGATACTCTGTAGAGCTCTCTCTCCAAATCTAGGTGTTTGTACCTTAGTGGCATCTCTGGTATGAACCCTGCTATGGATACCCTCCTCAGCATGATGCTAGCATGAGGTGTAACATTGATGGTCAGTGTCTATGGTGGTGATGTGTAGTGGTAGCTCCACATGACGCTCAATCTAGATGTGCTACCACCCCCATATCTGTAACAAAATACTACAACTGATGCCCTTACGACTACACTATGTGATCTAGTATAGCTCCCTATAGAGCTAGCATAATATGGTGTTCCCCTAAGCTAATCATAGTGGCTCATTTGTAGAGATCTGAAGCATCCTCCAAGTAGTGGTTAACATGTTCCAAGGAATCCTCATTCTCGAGGAGTATGGAAGGACAATTTGCACAATGATATGCATGAAGAGGGTCTCTCATATAGAAAAGACATCATCGTGATACCAGTCATCGATGTACACCCCTTTATGATCAGCATAATCCTATGCATCGACGCTCTAGTCATCAAATATGGCATCAAATACAACATCCTTTATCATGGAATCAAATAATATGATAGCCTCACCATCGATGGGGATCCTAAAGATCTTGTATACATCCTCTAAAGTGATAGTCATATCATCAGGAGGAGGTGGAATGTGTTGGTCCACACATTCCAGTGCTAGGCCAATGTAGTAAGATAGGCTTGATCTACCCTAATGGTGGGTAGATCCATAATGTAACCAAACCTAAAAACTTAAAACCAAGCTCAATCGTCATTAGATAAAGCCTCACGGAGAGTCTTCATAAGGTCAGGCTCCCGCACTCTAGAAGTTAACTTTTAAAAGAAAAAATCATAATGTAAGCTAAATATGGCTAAGAAGAGCTAAAAAAATTAAAAAAATTTAATTATACAACCTAGATTTTATATAAAAAAAAATTGCAATAGCAAACCACAGCTAAAAAATGCGGTCCCCAATTTGCAAATTGGGAACCACAGTTGAAACCTACGGTCTCCAATTTGGCAACTGGGAACCACAACTACCATCTACGATTTAGGAGTGGCATCCATTTTGGGTACCATCCAAGACCACTAAGGCATAAAATTAAATCCTACATCTAGCCTAAACTAGTGGGGTTCATTACCAACAGTTTAGTGAGGTTAATTTTCTACATTTCTTAGTGTGGTTCATTTTACTAGTATTGAGTGCGAGGTCTCAGTTTTGAGTTACCTTGCCTGCACCTTGGCCCCAACTAGTAGATGGCTTATCAAGATCTACCATCAAGGTAGATGAGTGTAATTGCGATAGATTTTGGCAGCGTTTCGGATCGAGGAATGTTATCTCTCTCTTAGAGATATCAAATTGCTAGTAGTTACAAGAAAAATAATGAAAATTTCAAATGGGAATTCAATTTATAGTTACTCCTAGTCTTTGTGGACCGTAGTTGACACCTGCAATTCCAGAACTAGGGTTTTCTACCCGTAGGTATGATCCACGGTTCCCATAATATAGAAATGTTAATTGTAGTCCGTACTCGTGGTCCATAGCTAGCAATAAATGCACTCAAAACCCACCATGGGAAGGTCTAAAAAGACAAATTAATGACTCCCATTGGATAAAAATTCAAAATCAATGATCAAAATTACAAATTTGGTGATGTTAAAAGCACCAGGATCAATTAAATAAATGTAAAATTAAACAAAAAAAATCAAATAATGAAAAACCAAATGTGCCTCGTATTCAATGATTTATCCTATAAAATTGGTGGTTGCAGTGACTTGCGATCCATGCAATCCGACAAGATGAGTAAATCACCATAAGGACATTTGGGGTAAACTTATCATTTCTTTTATGACATCTTTCAGCAAATCATCGACAATATGATTCAACACAAGTCTAATTGCATTTGTATTATTTTGATTCCCTAAGATGGCTATCATAGCTTGATTGCTCCATGGGATAGAGATGTGCAAATACTACTAAGAGTTGCAATCATAAGCTGAACTAGGCCTAGCCAAGGCATTAAAAGGCTTGAATCTAAAGTTATTCAGGATCATTCATTATGGTCAAGCAATTTCATCGCTTCATACATTGTCATTACCCTCATCGACTCATCGCTTGAGGGGGTAGTCATAATTTCATGTCATAATCAAAGTCAATGGAAGATCTTGGAGATCGTAGATTCCTTGATCTTGTCAAACTTGTGTTCATTCTTGTGAATCATTACTAACAACTATCATAAGATTCCCCCTTTACTTGGGGTAAATAGCAAATATGAAATTTTATTTGTAACTCTCATCCTTTGGTTATATAGGCCTAACTCCTATTGTAGTACCAAAGCTACCCAAATGTCTGATGGTGAGTGCAAAATTTTCAAATGTAAGCCTTTCCAAGTTGGAAGCAATGATTCTAGGATGTGCGTCCTTTTGCTATACCTGGAGCATCTAATGTTGATCAAACTAATGATCATCATAGAATATTTGGCATCATTTTAGGATGTATATTTTTGCTCAGTGTTGTTCGATATAACAATGCATCTCAAAAGGGGCATCTGTAGACACCTAAAATGTGTCATGTCGAGGGCGACTACTCATATGGACATGCTACAAAACCATATGGAGGATCTTGGAAAGACTCCAAGATAGAGCAATGGTTCTAACCACTCAATTTAGGTATTTTTGTCTAAGAAATCTAAACCATAGCCCAGACCTGTGGTCTCCAGTCTAAACCATAGTTGACACCTATGGTCTATAGTCTGGACCGCAACTGTGACCTATGGTCTTAACTAAAGTTCAGTTAGGCCTTCCATCTAAGCCAAATCAGTTGGAATGACCAAAATATCTAGAAGGAGGTAGTTGAAGGACAAAATATTCTAGAGTATTTCATCCCAACCGTCCTAACCACCCTTCTTGGTCTTGGCTTCTCCATGAAGTCACCCCTAGCCCTAGGGACATGCTATAAATACCCCCTCCAAATGGGGAGAAAAGAGAGAGCAAGCATTGGAGATTTGAGCAGCGAAGCCCTGGTGAATTGTACACTCAAATTGAGTATACTAAGAGATAGAGCTATTGCACTTAATCCTTGACCCTTTTGTCACCATTCATGATGAATTGCATTATGGATGCCCTAGGTGCTTAGGAGGATCAAGAAACACAAATCCAAGCAAATTAAGGCCCTTCACATCGAATTAACCACCAAATCAGTCTGAGGACAATGAAGGTGACCCTTGAACATCAATTTGGATAAGGAGGTCAAGCCCACTGCCCCTAATTTTGAGGGTAAAACTATCAAATGTCAAACCACGATTATCATCCATGGTTCATAGTGTAGACTGCACACCATAGCTACAGTTTGCAATAGATTACTGATTACCTTACTTGCTTTGCTTTTGACCACATAGATTACTTATATTAATATTTTCATAGGTTTAATTGCATTTTAGAGAAAATCTAACTGTAGGAATTTGTAATTTCATGCATTGTATTAAGGAGGATTATATTGCATATTTTATGCACTTTATTGCTCCTAACTTGATATTTGATTCATGCATAATTTACTTATTCATGTCCTTCATGTTGTAGTATAATTCTTGATCAAATTAGAATAGTTTAAAGTATTTCTTTATGTTTTCTTGTTTTACTAGTTTAATGTCATTTACATACATATTTCCTTAAAGGGCCTCATCATGAGAGGGTATCAATATTTTTAATCACGTGTTGTTGTTTCTTGTTTGCAGGGAGATAGGTGCAAGAGGATCTTATGTCATAATCCTTCCACATCGTGAAGAAGGGGGTCAGCTCCACCCCAAGGCAATTTGTGACTAATCAATAGAGCACTATAAGTGTGCCTATCCTATTGAGGGCATTGGCAATTGTAATATCAATATCATATTTCAAGTGACCCTAAGAGGGTATTTTTATAATCAAAGATCATTAAAATATTAATACAAGAAACCTTACTTACATTGTTTTTGTTCAATTTATGTACTTGTGTGAATCTTTATGCTTTCATGATGGTATAGATCAATACAGTAGCTAGGTGCACGCTCCATGATTAGATCACATACATAAGAGAGATTCACCTTCTCCTACCACAACATTCACACTTGGAGATAGTTCTCTCTTCCTCCAACACCACTTCCATACATAGCAGAGATTCACCTTCTCCTACCACTTCATTCACACTTGGAGGGAGTTCTCTCTTCCTCCAACACCACTTCCATACATAGTGGAGATTCACCTTCTCCTACCACTTCATTCACACTTGGAAGGAGTTCTCTCTTCCTCCAGCACCACTTCCATACATAGCAGAGATTCACATTCTCCTATGACATCATTCACACTTGGAGGTAGTTATTTTTTCCTCCAACACCACTACCATACATAGCGGAGATTCACCTTCTCCTACCACTTCATTCACACTTGGGAGAAATATTTCTTCCTCCAACACCCATTCCATACATAGCGGAGATTCACCTTCTCCTACCACATCATTCATACTTGGAGGGAGTTCTCTCTTCCTCCAACACCACTTCCATACATAGCAGAGATTCACCTTCTCCTACCACATCATTCACACTTGGAGGGAGTTATATCTTCCTCCAACACCACTACCATACATAGCAAAGATTCACTTTCTCCTACCACATATTTCATCATGGGAGAGTTGTCATCTTCCTCTCACACCACTTCTATACATCTATGGAGGTTCACCTCCTTCCACCACATCTTCCAAAACTGGGGGAGTTTACCCTCCTTCCCACATCATTCTCCACATCTCCCAAAATTTCACCTTCTTCAAACATATTTCACTCACCACATCCATCACTAGGCACTTCACAAGGTTACATCCTTTGCCTTGCCTTTGCCTCTCAACCCACCACACTTCCATTCATCCATCATCAGAAGGTTCCCATCCCACCACCATAGGTACTGGTTCCACAACCTGTCACTCATTTCACTCATCAATTATCGGGGCATCAACCACCAATGCCCACCCCACCATAATTCCATTCATCCACACCACTCCTCATTCCACCTTAGCTAGTTCTAGTGTGACATCCATACACACTGGTCCTACCATCTACATCCCATTCATCATTTGTAGGTTCTAGTACTACCACCACAAGTACTGGTTCCACAACCTGCCACTCATTCCATTCATCATGCACCAGTACAACAAGAACAAGTACTGGTCCCCCACCACATCATTTCACATTAGCGGGTATTAGGGCCATAAAAATTCAATGCTAGTTACCCAACACCCACTCATTCAACATCTATAGGTACCAATACAATCACCACCCACACTGGTTCCACAACCTGCCACTCATTCCACTCAATAGATACCAGGGAATCAACCACCAATGCTCACCCCACCCCAATCCCATTCATTCATAGCAGGTTCCAGTACCACCGTCATAAGTACTAGTTCCACAACCTGCAACTCATTCCATTCATTTCCAATCACCCAAAATAATGTTAGGTTAGATTTGATTTTATAAGGAAGTTTCTTAGCCTAGCTTCAATTCATGTCATTTCAATTTTTGTCATTTCAATTCATGTCATTTTAATTTTTGTCATTTCAATTCTTGATATTTCAATTCCTGCTATTTCAATTCCTATCATTTGTTTTCATAAGGATGCATCTTAGTCTAGTCTAGTATAGACATAGCCTAGCATAGCATAGGTGTACCAAGTCACACAATTTAGGCTAGCATAGACATAGCCTAATGATGCATTGTCATTAAGCACATCATTAAATCTCAAAGATCTTATCAATCCGGGGTGGTGTCCAAGGCTATCTACGATAGAAGGCTAGGGTAGAGTACAATTCAGGCATTCATATTTCAAGCATTTATTGGGTGAGACAGATTTGGTTTAGCCTTTTGGTGTCACACTAAACCTAATCTGCAGAATGGAAACTTGCAGGAACTAAAAACTAATTCTAAGTTGCAGGAATTGAAATCTAACTACAATTGCAGGAATTGGAATTGCTAAATTGAAAGTCTAATCTACTTTTGCAGAATTAAAATAACAGAATTTAAATTGTTGAATTTAAATGTTGCTGAAATGAAATCCTAAGTTACATTTGTAGAATTGAAACCTAGTTACTCTTGCATAATTGAAATGATGCTTGTAAATGAAACTTATGCTAAAAACACCTATCAATGTCCTGCCACAAAAGGTCATCAAGCTTCTACTACAGGAATTGACAACAAAATGAAATATGCTAAAAATGGAAAGTTGCTAAAATAGAAAAGCAAGGAAAACATGGAAAGCAAAGGAAAAATGCTTAATATAATTTGTCAGCTGACACACACACAAATGTTGTACACAAACATAATAGAAAACATAAAGAACATTATACAAACTTAAAACAAGAAAAGTAAACTTGACAAGTAATCTGTTAATTCTACTGCAACAAAATTACAGATTAAAACCTGCCATAAAAATCCTCCTTCTAGATCTGAAAGTGGGCCCATACTTCCTGATCTAGAAGGAGGTGAAAAGCACTCCTTAACTAATTAACACTCAGAACAAAAAATGATAAAATAACTACACTTTTATTGATGACAAAACATGCTAAAAACTGTTACAAAAAATTACTGTATAGTCCTAATTGCTGCTATTGAAAACTCTCCTCTATTCTAATTCCTAACTTGCTCAACCAAGGAGGGAGCTGTGTTATTTATATAAATATTTACAACATATCCCATGCTCAAATCAGCCTATGTGCTACTTTACAGTGATTTGCCAATAATTTTGGATCTGAAATAAATGCAAATCTGGACAGTTTGTGTTGCAGTAGTAGTCATTGGCCCTTAGAAAGCATCTTCAGTGGTGGGAGTACATGGGAGGAGTCTAGAAATATCTCACACATCTTTCTCCACTTCAGAATATGCCATTTCTATCTTGCAAACAACTTCCTATTATGCTGTAGTTATTTCTGGGTTTATCCTAGAAGAGGATCAATTGATCTTTTTCCATGAATGGTGGCTTTGGATGGCAAGGACGACAAAGACAACTGGGGGATATTTTCCCTTAACCTTCTCAACCTTATTTCCATTTTTCCATCATCAAAAAATAGTCAAAAATTCAAAAAGCACTTTCTGTTCTCAATCCGGAGCTAAGTGGCTCAATCCAAAGAGACTGTATTTCTCAATTCGAAGAGACTGTATTTCTCAATCCGAAGATACCTGTTCAATCTGAAGATCTTCGGAATGACCAACTGTGTGCTCTTCAAGTGATTTTAGCTGCATTTCTCAGGTGGATTAGCCCTCAGGATCAGATTGCAATAGCCTTCATTCCTCTCCATGTGTGAATTCCATGCCTTGCCATTCATTGGTAGCTTGTTGGAATTTACATGGTAAATTACTGCATTTTCCAACTCTGCTGCATAGTTGTAAAATATTGGCATTTCTTGCAAATTCAAACAAATTAGAACATGGAAAAATTATTCAAATATCAACATGAAGGAGTACATCAAGTTGCTACTGAATTTATACACTTCATTCACCAAGTAACCATGCTGAAATAGTGCAACAATGTTGCACAATTGTCCCTACTCTGTTATACCCTGTTGTTGCCTATTTAGACCATGTGGGAATGCTTCTAAATAGGTCAGATGTCTTCTGTAGTCCTTCTGAACTCATTCCATCCATATCCTCATGCTTTTCTTGACAACTTCAAGGTGTTCCTATAAAGTGACAGCTTGCTGATTTTTATATGGCTATTTTTTTCAGATTTTTAGATTTATGACAGTCCTAAAATTTTGGCTTCAATGTGGATTTGAAACAAGTTGAAGGGCAGGAAAACATTCAAAAACCATTGAGAAGTTAATGGATATCAGCATACCACATTTGGTTAATTGAAATGCATGTTTTTACTTGCTACTTAATCAAGCAAAATCAGTCACAAAATGCTGAAAATAGTCAAAAATAGAGATATAGTATTCCTAACATAAAATCATGCAAACACTTAACAAATAGTATATTTTAGTCAACTATTTGGCAATTAACTTATCATATGGTAGTCAAATATTATGCAATAATGAGGTATTTTTGGGCCTCATCATCCCCCCCAACTTGAACTGATGCATGCCCTCATGCATCTTAGTAGGCCATAGTAATATGCAGGTTTTATTCTTGTGAACAACATCCTTTGCTACTTGCTAACTGAGAAATTCCTCCTTGCTGCACTATATCAAGTATTTTGCAATTAAGCACATGTATGACTCTTTTTCTGTCTTTCTACAAGTTTTAGTGTTGCAAGGTACCTCTTAAAGGCTTGATATCATGTGATTCATCTTGCAATAGTCTTATTGTGGAACCGTATTTGGCAGATGCACTACTACTGATGGAATTTTCTGTTCTTAACAACATTTCAGCCTGAATGCTTATTTCTATTGTTTGCACCTTTTGAACAAAATTGATAAAATTTTTGGATTTGAAATGCTTGAGGGATGTACTTACTTGTGGTAGAGCCTTATGAACCTCAATATTTGATGTACCCTACTCTTTTTGCTATTCTGTAGCATTTTCAGCAATTTTGGTACAGTTTTTGCTCATTCCGAAGATATCCTGCTCATTCCGAAGATATGCCTGTTCATTTCGAAGATATGATTGTTCATTCCGAAGATGCATCAAAAAATGCAGAAATGACCTCCTATGCAAAAGTTAGCTACAGATTCTATTGTGGGCCCATCTCTAGAGTGTATAAGCCTTCCATAACATCAAAAATCCCTTCTTCATCCTTTTGTTTAGATGTTATTCTTTGTTTTGTATGTTGTTGTTTTATTCTAGTAGTACTAAAATAGAACCTTCAGGTGCATTTTGTTGATTATCCTCCTTCAATTTATCAGACAATTGTGAGATATAAACTTGCAGTTCTCCTTCTGAAACTTGCCCTACAAATTGAAATAGAATTGTTGCCATGTCTGTCCCAAAATCAGGTTTTTGCACAATTTTGGAATTTCCATGCAATTAAGGGCATAAGGGGGTGTTTCTTGACATCTTGAACATGTTCCATTTTCAACTTGCCAATATTGTATGAATAGTTTATGCCAAATACCGATTATCATACACTAAATGCTAAATGTTTACTATGAATTAAATGCAAGAAACACATACCTTACTGTCCTGAAAATTGGTCATGCACCTTACAAGTTGCTTTTGATGATTGTTAGCAGGCTATCTGAAAACATAAACATAACACATGTGCAGTGTGAGATTTGTACAATGGTGGAACAATGATGGGTAGATCAACAAGGCAATGCATGCCGAAAAATCGGTTTTCATGCAAGCCAACTCAGTAGCGCCTCCAAGAAGGTTTTCACTACTGAATTATTCATTTTTTTTCATCATTTTTTTTTCTCTCATTTTTTTTTCATTTTTTTCATCAGAAGAGGCTGCCATTTCTGGTTTTCAACCAACTTCTGTCCCTTTTTTTTTTCAAGTGCTTCAATGAGAGAGAACATCTCTCACTCTTATTTGGATAAGACCAATCCTTATTCTGCAAAAACATGTCAATTGTTGTATGAAAACACCATCTCTTTCTGTTGAAACCTGCAACATTGATGCAACCTTCCTTTCTAGATGAGTAGTAAGAATCTTCTTACATCATAATTGCCTCCTTATTGCTGGAAATGAAGTATTGGCTCCATTGTTCCTCTTCCTTGCTGAAATTGATGCTTGTCCTCATGTATCCCCATTTTGTGGGACATGCCTTTGCTGCAATTTTTTTTCTCTCTTTTTTCTTTTTTTCAATTTTTCTTGTCTTGCTTGTACCCAAGAAGGAAGTTCACAAACAAGACTATTCTTCTTTTTGCTTTTCTTGTATTTTTTTCTTTTTGTCAAACTTTTTATCATCACTCTGAATCTAAATTTGAAGAGAAATTCTCTTCCATTATGTGTACATCCAATGGAATCTCCTTCAATAACTCCTCCTTAGTTAATGGTGCATGGTATACCCGAAGGCAATGTCCATTCACCACTAACATCCTCCATGAATTACCAATGGGAGAAAGAAGCACTTGCTCCATATCTGAAAACTTCTTCAATCAAGTGTTGTCCATGCCTCCTAGTCTGCAAAATCTTGTCAATCTGTACTTGAAACAATTAAATACCAATTCCCAAAAGATGTTAAGTGCTTACATCAAGATAAAATCTTGATATACCCTTGTAATTCCATGTAAAGGGATTGAAATATTGTTTCAAAATAGCAACAATTTTGCTTTTTGTTTATAATTCAACCAGACTAATAATGTTCAAGAATTTTCTTGGCTGCACTTCAATTTGTTTCATTCCTAGGAGGACAAAATTTACCCCTTTGTAATTTCTTACTAAGGAGTTCAATGGAAGTAAATTTTCTATGTGCAGTTTTTCTAGTTTTTCTCCTTTATCCAAGGCTAATTTTTGTGTGTTTGGACTAAAGGTTTTATGTGTATCTCCATTGATTTTTGTCTCTTCAAGCTCAGGTAAGTTCTTGTTTGAGCATAGTTGGATGTTGTTGTAGTCAATAACATTTCCTGTAAGTTTTTTTTTTTACCAAATTCAGCTACATAGATAGGGGTTGCCTATCTTGTATTATTCATATTGACCACAGGTTGGGCTGGAGGTAGTGGTTTTACTTGCTTTGTTTGTTGTTGTTGGGATCTCCCTTGAGAAGAATTTAGACTAGGCAACAAATTTTGCATCTCTAAGTTGTGGAAGTAAATGGCATTTATCAGTGATATGTCCTTGTGAACAAATGCTACAAGTAGCTGATATGATTGTTTTGTTCAAGGGATAGTCTTGTATATCTACCATGATGTCTTCCCAACACCTAGTACAAATTTGTTTATACTACCCTGATGATATGGATATAAAAATGGTAGTACTAGCATATGGCTCCTCTAAGAGATCTTATGTTTCTTGATAATGAGGATGATGAATTCTTTCAATTTTTATCAAGAATTTCAAACATAAGCAATTTAACCCCTAGGTGTGAAGATCACCTCCCTGTGGTTGCTTGTTTTCTAAATGGACTGAAATGCAATTTACCAAAAACTATTACTAATACCAATCATTTATCTAGATTTTACTCTGAAGTTCACAATTTAGTATAATTAACAATTATTGGGCTACTTTTACCCTCTAACAACACCATGTTCCCCGACAATGGTGCCAAAATGATGCATTGTCGTTAAGCACATCATTAAATCTCAAAGATCTTATCAATCCGGGGTGGTGTCCAAGGTTGTCTATGATAGAAGGCTAGGGCAGAGTACAATTCAGGCATTCAAATTTCAAGCATTTATTGGGTGAGACAGATTTGGTTTAGCCTTTTGGTGTCACACTAAACCTAATCTGCAGAATGGAAACTTGTAGGAACTAAAAACTAATTCTAAGTTGCAAGAATTGAAATCTAACTACAATTGCAGGAATTGGAATTGCTAAATTGAAAGTCTAATCTACTTTTGTAGAATTAAAATAACAAAATTTAAATTGCTGAATTTAAATGTTGCTGAAATGAAATCCTAAGTTACATTTGCAGAATTGAAACCTAGTTACTCTTGCATAATTGAAATGATGCTTGTAAATGAAACTTATGCTAAAAACACCTATCAATGTCCTGCCACAAAAGGTCGTCAAGCTTCTGCTATAGGAATTGACAGCAAAATGAAATATGCTAAAAATGGAAAGTTGCTAAAATAGAAAAGCAGGGAAAACATGGAAAGCAAAGGAAAAATGCTTAATATAATTTTTCAGCTGACACACACACAAATGTTGTACACAAACATAATAGAAAACATAAAGAACATTATACAAACTTAAAACAAGAAAAGTAAACTTGACAAGTAATCTGTTAATTCTGCTACAGCAAAATTATAGATTAAAACCTGCCATAAAAATCCTCCTTCTAGATCTGAAAGTGGGCCCATACTTCCTGATATAGAAGGAGGTGAAAAGCACTCCTTAACTAATTAACACTCAAAATAGAAAATGATAAAATAACTGCACTTTTATTGATGACAAAACATGCTGAAAACTGTTACAGAAAATTATTGTACAGTCCTAATTGCTGCTATTGAAAACTCTCCTCTATTCTAATTCCTAACTGGCTCAACCAAGGAGGGAGCTGTGTTATTTATATAAATATTTACAACATATCCCATGCTCAAATCAGCCTATGTGCTACTTTACAGTGATTTGCCAATAATTCTGGATCTAAAATAAATGCAAATCTGGACAGTTTGTGTTGCAGTAGTAGTCATTGGCCCTTAGAAAGCATCTTCAATGGTGGGAGTACATGGGAGGAGTCTAGAAATATCTCACACATATTTCTCCACTTCAGAATATGCCATTTCTATCTTGCAAACAACTTCCTATTATGTTGTAGTTATTTTTGGGTTTATCCTAGAAGAGGATCAATTGATCTTTTTCCATGAATGGTGGCTTTGGATGGCAAGGACGACAAAGACAGTTGGGGATATTTTCCCTTAACCTTCTCAACCTTATTTCCCTTTTTCCATCATCAAAAAATAGTCAAAAATTCAAAAAGCACTTTCTGT
This sequence comes from Wollemia nobilis, assembly GCA_028583015.1. Taxonomy (NCBI): domain Eukaryota; kingdom Viridiplantae; phylum Streptophyta; class Pinopsida; order Araucariales; family Araucariaceae; genus Wollemia; species Wollemia nobilis. Next base: position 14,096,015 of record JAQPPZ010002587.1, on the reverse strand, counting down.
TCTCAATCGAAGCTAAGTGGCTCAATCCGAAGAGACTGTATTTCTCAATTCCAAAGATGTTCCTCATTCGAAGAGACTGTATTTCTCAATCCGAAGATACCTGTTCAATCCGAAGATCTTCGAAATGACCAACTGTGTGCTCTTCAAGTGATTTTAGCTGCATTTCTCAGGTGGATTAGCCCTCAGGATCAGATTGCAATAGCCTTCATTCCTCTCCATGTGTGAATTCCATGCCTTGCCATTCATTGGTAGCTTGCTAGAATTTACATGGTAAATTACTGCATTTTCCAACTCTGCTGCATAGTTGTAAAATATTGGCATTTCTTGCAAATTCAAACAAATTAGAACATGGAAAAATTATTCAAATATCAACATGAAGGAGTACATCAAGTTGCTACTGAATTTATACACTTCATTCACCAAGTAACCATGCTGAAATAGTGCAACAGTGCTGCACAATTGTCCCTGCTCTATTATACCCTATTGCTGCCTATTTAGACCATGTGGGAATGCTTCTAAATAGGTCAGATGTCTTCTATAGTCCTTCTGAACTCATTCCATCCATATCCTCATGCTTTGCTTGACAACTTCAAGGTGTTCCTATAAAGTGACAGCTTGCTGATTTTTATATGGCTATTTTTTTTAGATTTTCAGATTTATGACAGTCCTAAAATTTTGGCTTCAATGTGGATTTGAAACAAGTTGAAGGGCAGGAAAACATTCAAAAACCATTGAGAAGTTAATGGATATCAGCATACCACATTTGGTTAATTGAAATGCATGTTTTTACTTGCTACTTAATCAAGCAAAATCAGTCACAAAATGCTGAAAATAGTCAAAAACAGAGATATAGTATTCCTAACATAAAATCATGCAAACACTTAACAAATAGTATATTTTAGTCAACTATTTGGCAATTAACTTATCATATGGTAGTCAAACATTGTGCAATAATGAGGCATTTTTGGGCCTCATCACCTAACATCACATTTGGGGGAGTTTCTAGGTTGAAAAGGTTGCACCCTTTTACTCACCCTCTCAAACAATCACCAGGTTCCAAAAAGGTTTCGCCCTTTGCCTTGCATCTAACACAAATTGCAGTCTATTTTTGTATGGTAGTTAATTTTCATCTTTGAAGAACACCACAAACCAAAAATGCCCTGAAAGACACCTCAGGCCAAACCACAAAAGGCCCAAACCAAAATAAAAAGGTTCATTGGTGCACCGATGAGCTTACAAAGAGAGTAGTGAGTACACACTTGGGCGTGTGAACTCCCCAATCTACCTCAAAATTGATACTTGATACCCAAGTATTGGTTTTAGACACCCACAACCGATGACAAGGTAAGTTAGGGGAGGTAAAAAGCCTCATGTTCCCAGGGATTGTGTGCCCCCATACCTAGACCACAAAACGTCTCTCACCACGGTGTATGCAAGGTTAAAGCATCCTTGAATTTTGTGCAGTAAATCAGTAGTTAGCTTATTTTATTGTTATTAATTTTTGTGAGGAAGCATTCTATATTAGATTTATTTCAAAATGTACCTTTATTTAGTCCTACTTTTAATGCATTAGAATAGATTTTATTTTGTTAGGATGCATTCTAGCTTAGATTTTTGAGTCTTTGTTGTTATAAATATGGGGCTTGACCAAGGCAAGCCCCAAAAATGTTCTAACGCATAGGTATACCAATTCACACAGTCTAGGCTAGCATAGCCATAGCCTAGCATACCATTCGAGGGAGTTTTCTCCTCCTTACCACTTATTTCTTCCAATTGGGGGATCTCTCCTCCTCACCATCCATTTGCTACAACTAGGGGACCTCTTCCCCTTGCCATACTTCTTCTAAAATTGGGGGACTTCTCCTCCTTGCACTCCATCTCCTATCATGGGATATTTTTTCCCTTTTCAAATCACCTCATCCTCATTTCTCACCTTCCATATCACCTATTCCTTGTTTGAAAGAATAGATATTTCACACATATACGCTATCCTATGCATGATCAATCTCAATTTTGGAATTGACATGTGTCCAAGAAATTTTCCTAAGACTATCATTAGCCCTCATTTGTTGGGGCAGACATGCAACAAAAGGTCTCTTCTTCACAACATTCCAATTTAATCACAATGTTGTAGGATACATACCATTGGATGTCGAGAGCTCATGTATGTTGACTATCATGAGTAGGATCCATCTATGGTTGACTTATTGACCAAATAAAACCTGTTGGAATATGTAATTTAACATTGTGTAAATTATTTTTAGACTAAAATATAAAGTCTAAAGAATAATATTTGAATTAAAAAATAATTCTATTTTATGTAAAAATATTCCCACTCAATTAATAAATAAAATAAGGGTGCTAGAAATATTTAATTTGTGGGAAAAAGTTATTTCCCCTTTTTTAGAAAATATTAGAAAGTAACTAATCACTTTCTAATATTTGATAGATGCCACTTATCACACATCTCAAAGATTAGATTGTGATAATATTAGAAAGTAACTAAGCATTTTTTAATATTTGATAGATGCCACTTGTCACACATCTCAAGATTAGATTGTGATAAGATTAGATCGTGATAAGATTAGATTATGATAAGATTTAGGGTTGTAGTATAAAAGCTTCTCTTTAAATAGGGGTGTTGTCTACTACATCTAAACATATCTTGTCATATTGACTTGTGTTGTAATATCATGTTGATGCATATTGTTGCATAACATTGAAGCATTCTTGTATTGTTGAATCAAATGAGTAATATAGTGAGCTTCATAGTGGATGTTTCCTTTCTTCATTTGAAGTAGGGTTTTACCACTTAATATTGGTGTTGTGGGTTTTTCTCTTTTGTGTGTGATTGATCTTGTGGAGCATTCTTCGATCTTGGGGAGACTTTGCTTGTCTCGCATTTGGTATCAGAGCGGTTGGGATATCCATCAAGTGTCTTCAATCCTTTGAGGTGAAAAACCCATTAAGGTATATATATATATATATATATATATATATATATATATATATATATATATATATATATATATTTCATGCATTTGATATTTGGGTATTTTATGCAAACTTATTTTGCAAATCTGTCATTAGGGTTTATAGATTTATTGTGTTTTTAGATCTAGTTGTTAGATATTTTGCAAATAGTATTTTCATTTTAAATCTATAAATTTTTTTGGCATTGAGCTTTTGCTGGAAGGGTTTTGGAGCCAAACGGACCCCATGGTTGCGTTCGGAAGACCCAAAAACCCTTATTTCCATATATAGTCATTTAAAAAAAAAAAAATTAAATAAAAAAACAGTTAGCTATATATATAAATAAAAAAACAGTTGACTATATATAAAAAAACATAGTCGACTATATATGTAAAAAAAACAGTCGGCTATATATAAAAAAAACAGTCGGCTATATAGTTTGAAAAACTTTTAATTTTTTTTTTTTTAAGTTTTGCTTTATAAAAATCTTTAAACTTTTTCATGCGATTTTTTTATTTATTAATTATTTAATAAAATAAATTTTATTAATTTAATTGCATTTTTTTAAACAATTTTTGTATTAAAAAATTATTATCATTTTCTTTAAAATGCAATTTTTTTGTCTCACATTAACAATGGTTGTTTGTGAGTTTGCTTTTTTTACAAGGTTATCCAAGTATGTTTTGGAGTATACAAGGCAATTTCGGATCAACTTTTTCACTCTCTTCCCCTATTTTTATTAATTTCTTCTAATATCTCTCAAACATTTGCTTGAAGCATAATGTAAATTAATGTAACTTGTATCTCTCATAATGAAAGTAAAAAAGAATGAAAGTGAGAGTGAGAGAGAGAGAGAAAGAGAGAGAGTGTGTGTGTATTTGTGTTTTGCTTTGTGTCTCCACTATCTCTTGTTCATCTTTCTTACATTTTTTTTTTGCATCTTTTGCATTTTGTATCTCAACTAATCTAACTACTAATTTACTAACTTGCTACTAAACAATCTACTAACCAACTAACTTGCAATTTACTAATTTTCATATTAATCAAGAAGGTTAAAAATGAATCAACTTACTAACCACAACTTTAGTATTTGATTAAAATTTACTTAATCTTGCAACATTGTTTATATTTGCTAAACACCTATTGAATCCAAAATAATCCACTCTATCGATAGCAAGTCCTTTTCGGGTCCTCGTACCTGTACCCTTTTGGGTAGCTTGGTTGACCTTGGGTGAGATGAGTTGGCAATTCATTAAGCTATAGCAAAACCTTAAAATGAACACTAACTTACTAACTTATTGACTATCTAACATTTAAAAAATGTTTTATGGTTCAATTCAAGTTAGTTTATTTTGTTGCAAGATGGTTGTTATGATTAGTTACCTTCTTATTGCAAGTTGATCTTGGTTTATTTCCTTTATTCAATTGCAATATGGTTATAGTTGTTTATTGCAAGATGGTTATAGTAGTTCATGATAATGTTGATTATATTTCATGATGATGCTTATCTCTCTTGATGATGCTTAATTTTAATTATCTTTCATGATGATTATCTTTGATGATTGAAAAGTAGATTACTTGAAAGTTATGTTTTTTTATATATGCAAGTATGTTTATCTACTTTCTTATTGCATCATTTATTTCTTTTGTCAATGCATCTTATGTTTTGATTATGTTCACTTTATAGAATGGATGATCATGGAATCTCCTTCACATCTAAGCACATCCTTGATGGATAAATTTTTTGAATATGGGAACCAAGGATGAGGGTTGAATTTCAAGCAAGAAAGTTATGGCCCATTGTGAATGGAGATGAAGCAATCCCAACCCAGGCAAGGGCACTTGAGACATACAACAACAAGATTCACCTTGCACTTTCCATGATTATTAATAGTGTGAGTGATGAGATATTGCTCACTATAAGACATTGTGATCATGCTAAATATGCATGGGATTTTCTAAAACAAGTCCATCTAGGGTCCAACACATCAAGGAAATTCACTTTATTGTCCAAAATTCTTAGCACTATGCAAGGTGAAGAAGAAAGTGCCTTGATATTCCTCTCAAATATGAAATACATTAGAACTCAACTATTAGCTTGTGATTGTGATTGGATAAGTGAGAAGCTCTTAAGCTTTATAATTTTAAGGAACTTCTCAAGCAAGTTCAAGAATTTTGTCACCATTATTGAGACTAGTCTAGAGCAAGAAGAGGATGACATTCCTCTCAACACTCTTTCACAATTAGTGATTCAACATGAAGAGTCTCTTAATAGAGACAAAGTGAATGGTCAAGTTGTCAAGGAGAAGAATGTTGCCTTAAGTGCCACTAAGATTTAGAAGAAATATAAGGGAAGGAAAAATAAAAATTTCCAACCCAACAAGCCTAGAGTTGATTTCACTTGCAACTTTTGTGGCAAGAAAGACCACAAGGAATAAAAATTTTTCAAGAAGAAGAAGATTGCAGAAAAGGAAGAGAAAGAAAATGCTAAGGGACAAGGACCTAAGAAATTGTTTGGCAAGGGAAATAAAAAGAACAACAATGTAAAGCAAAATTCTAATAAAAATGTCTTTGTTTGTGCCCTCTACTCCATTGACTCATCTACTTCTAATGAATGGGTGTTAGATTCTAGATGCACTAACCATATGTGTTTTGAAAAGGATAAGTTTGTGGAATTTCATAAGCACTCTTTAGATTCAATTGTCATTGGTGATAATACTAGACTTCAAGTAGAAGGTGTTGGAAATGTTGTAATTGAAGGGAAATTACTTGATAATTTCCTATATGTGCCTAATATTAGGAGAAATTTAATTTTAGTTTTGCAAGTTGATATAAATGGTCACACTATTGAGTTCAATGCAACTTCATGGAGCATTCAGAAAGGCATACTACCAATCATTACAAGTTATGTGAAGAATAATATTTCTGTGTTAGGTTATGCTCCTCCTAAAGTATGTTTAGCAACTAATGTTTCTCTTAGTAGCAAGATTTGGAACTTAAGGTTAGGCCATACAAACTATCAAAATATTCAAATTATGAAGTCCAAAAATTTGGTTGAAGGCTTGCCTAAAATTTCACCTATTCATGGTTTGTGTGAAACATGCATCTTAGGCAAGATGAGAAAACAAAATTTTGCAAAGGACAAGTCAACAAGGGCCACACAAATTCTTCAAATCATTCATATAGATATTATGGGTCCATTACATGTTAGATCACTTGGTGGTGCATCCTATATTCTCACCTTTATAGATGATTATTCAAGAATGATATTTGGGTATCTACTTAAGAATAAATCAAATTGTTTTGAGATATTTAAGGAGTTCAAAGCTTTGGTAGAAAATCAAAAGGCAGCAAAGATCAAAATGATTAGAAGTGACAATGGAGGGGAGTACAATAGAAATGATTTCAATGAGTTTTATTCTTCTCATGGGATCAAAAGTCAGTTTACCTGTCCATAAAATCCTCAAAAAAATGGTGTTGTAGAGAGGAAAAATAGGACAATCATGGAGATGGTAAGATGCATGCTTGGTGACCACTTACCTCAATTTCTTTGGGGTGAAGCAGCTAGTACAAAAATCTACATTCTTAACAAGTGTCCTTCAAAATTAGTTGAGGGGAAGACTCCTTATGAGGTTTGGAATGGTAAGAAGCCAAATTTGTCACACTTAAGAGTGTTTGGATGTGATGCATTTTCATATATTCCTTTAGAAAAGAGGAAGAAATTGGACAAAAAGTCTCAAAAATGCATATTTGTTGGCTATGATGCAGAAAATATGGGCTACAGGTTATACTCACCTTCTTCACGCATTGTATTTGTTTCAAGAGATGTCAAATTCAATGAAGACCTTCTTGAGTTAGAAAAGTGTGGTCCTTGTGTCAAAAGGACCAAGTGGTTGGATCATTCTATGGGTCTTAAAGAGCAGAATTCAGTTAGCCAAAGGATAACTAGAAGTATGACCCTTAACATATCTCTTCTAGCTAAGATAGAGAATGATCATGAGCCTACTTCTTACCAAGAATCTTCACAACACTCTTTTTGGGTTGATACCATGAAGGTTGAGATGGATTCTCTTATAAAGAATAAAACTTGGGATCTAGTGCCTTATCCTAATAAGAGAAATGTTATTAGGAATAAGTGGGTCTATAGAATCAAGTACAATTCTAATGGAAAGATAGAAAAGTATAAGGCTAGATTGGTTGCTAAGGGTTATGCTCAAAAACATGGCATTGACTATGATGAAACCTTTGCACCAGTTGCTAAAATTCCCATCATTCGACTTCTCATTGTTATTGCTACTGCTCAAGGTTGACAATTTTTTTAGCTTGATGTGAAAAGTGCCTTTCTAAATGGTGATTTGGATGTGGATATCTACATGATTCAACCACAAGGATTTGTTGTACAAGGTAAGGAAACACTTGTGTGTAAATTAAATAAAACCTTGTAAGATTTGAAGCAAGCACTTAGAGCATGGTACATGAAGATTTTAGGTTACTTCTTGTCTCTTGGTTTTGATAAATGTTATTCAGATACAAATATATATGTGCTTAGGAAGTATAACTTGGTCATTTTAATTTCTCTATTTTTTTATGACCTTGTTGTAACTGGAAATGATAATGAGGCCATTTTTGATTTCATCTCCAAATTAAAGTCAGAGTATAAAATGACTGACCTTGGTATTCTACACTACTATCTTGGCATGCAAGTTTATCAACATGAGGATTGTACCTTTTTGAGTCAATCCAAGTATATTGGAGATATTCTTAAGAGGTTTGATTTGGAGGATGGCAATCCTACTTCCATTCCTATTTCTATAGGGGTTAAGTTGGAAGTAAGTACAAAATCTTAGTTGGCTGATGCTACATTGTATAGGCAGCTTATTGGTAGTCTTCTTTATGTTACCATCACAAGGCTAGATATTGATTTTGTAGTTGGTATGATGGCTAGGTTCATGCAAAAACCTTATATTGAGCATGTACAATCTACCAAGAAGATTTTGAAGTACCTTTCAGGTACTAGAGATTTGGCACTCAAGTATTCTAGGCTTTCTTCCTTTGCTCTTTCTGGCTATGCTGATTCTGATTTTGTAGGGGATAAAATAGACAAAAAGTCTACCACAACATATTTTTTTAGTATAGGGTCTGTAAATATCTCTTGGTCTTCCAAGAAGTAAGATACAACTTCTCTTTCTACAATGAAATCAGAGTATAAGGATATGACAATAGCTGTACAAGAAGTGGTTTGGCTTTGTACCCTCATGAAGGAAATTGGCTTTAAGCAATTTGGTCCTTCACGTTTTCTCTTCAATAATAAATCAGCTATTGCCTTGGCTAAAAATCTTGTAATGCATCAAAGGACAAATCATGTTAAAATCCAAGCCCACTTTATCAGAGAGAAGGTATTGGATGGGACTATTCAGTTGGAGTATTACCCATAATATTCTAATTCTACTGATTTGTTCACCAAACCTCTTCTCAAGGAGTAGTTTTGTAAGCTAAGGGACTCACTTGGTTTGCTAAATTTGTCCTCAAGGGGGAATTAAGTGTAGTTACACTTGTGTGATGACAACTTCATCCTTATGAGGTGTTTTGTGCTATATATATGAGTTGATATTTTGTGGTATAATTGATTTTTGCATCTCTTTTGAACATGGTACTTTCTTATTTGCCTTGTGCAACTTTTGTACATGTTACTTTGTAGATGGCATTGTGCAATTATGGTATATTATGCAATTAATTTATGCGACTCTTTTACATGGTACTTTCTTGTTGCCTTGTGCAGCTTTGTACATATTTTTATGTAGTTGGCATTATACAATTGGTTTATCATGGTACTTTCTTGTTAGCATTTATGCTACTTTTGTACATCATATTTTATGGTTGGTTTTATGCAACCGGTGTGCACACTTTATTATTTTCATATACCTTATGAAACTCTTATACATGGTACTTTTTTGTTAGCCTTGTGCTACTTTTGTAAATGGTACTTTAGATTTTGCATTATCATGGTACTCCTTGTTTGCTTTATGCAACTTTGTACATGATATTTTTTGATCAACTATATAGCACGTGACTATAAGTATGGCTTGGCATATTTTTATGATGACTTATAGTTCACTATTTGTTAGATCAGTTTTGTTATCATCTTTGGATATTCATATATGTTGTGGTGAATATATTTATGATGATGTATCTAATTGATCTTATGTTGAGCTGCTTGTATCTTGTAGGTACTTCTATTTGGGGTTTTATAGGCTTACTGAAGACACCCTTGTGATGTTTTCTTCTTGTCATTTGCAACCACTTATGGTTTATGGATGGCTTTGTAATCTTCTTATATCTGAAGCTACTCCGTTGGGGGCTTGCAGTCTCATTTTGGCCCATTTTGTATTGGTGCTTTATTATAGACCATTCTTGGTCATAGAAGCTCATTGTAACTATATTACTCTTTTTATTCTCATCCCTATTTATATATTTAAGGGGAGAATGTTTCTTTGTTTCATAATTCCTTTTCCCAATATTTCATTAAGCGGGAGTGTTGGAATATGTAATGCAACATTGTGTAAATTATTCTTAGACTAAAATATAAAGTATAAAGAATAATATTTGAATTAGAAAATAATTCTATTTTATGTAAAAATATTCCCACCCAATTAATAAATAAAATAAGGTTGCTAGGAATATTTAATTTGTGGGAAAAATTTATTTCCCCTTTTCTAACAAATATTAGAAAGTAACTAATCACTTTCTAATATTTGATAGATGCCACTTATCACACATCTCAAATATTAGATTGTGATAAGATTAGAAAGTAACTAAGCACTTTCTAATATTTGATAGATGCCACTTGTCACACATCTCAAGATTCTATTGTGATAATATTAGATCGTGATAAGATTAGATTGTGATAAGATTTAGGGTTGTAGTAGAAAAGCTTCTCTTTAAATAGGAGTGTTGTCTACTACATCTGAACATATCTTGTCATATTGACTTGTGTTGTAATATCATGTTGATGCATATTGTTGCATAACATTGAAGCATTCTTGTATTTTTGAATCAAATGAGTAATATAGTGAGCTTCATAGTGGATGTTTCCCTTCTTCATTTGAAGTAGGATTTTACCACTTAATATTAGTATTGTGGGTTTTCCTCTTTTGTGTGTGATTGATCTTGTGGAGTATTATTCGATCTTGGGGAGACTTTGCTTGTCTCACAAAACCAATCTTCAAATTGTGTCCAAGGCAAAGTTCCAAATACATTTATCCCTTACAAAGTTGGGGCATCTTATATTGATCATGATCACAAGACCATATCACATCTTCTTATTCAATACCATCACTATGACTCATCCACTACCATCAATTATTCACTAGGGAGGATATACCTCCCCTTATCTACCTCCTTTCATTATTAAGGGATTTTTTTCCCTTTTCAATCCACTTCCATGACTGAGGGAGTTATCCTTCTATCTCATAACATTATCAACTAAGATACTTCATCCTTCTTCCATAATACATCTCACCACATCCTCATATCTCTCGCATATATGGTTGAGCCTCATAAGTCTTTGCTTTTTCCCCCATGTCAAAGATTCTATAACATTAGGCATTTTCTTTTGGATTCGCCTGATGCTTCTCAACGAACATCCAAACAAAGGGAAATCCATTCTTCATTGCTGGGAGATATTCTTTCTCAATGCAACCATGATGGCATCCTTCGAAATTATCTCAAACCACACACAAAACCAACACTTTGTTATGAATCATATTAAAAATGGGTTAGTATTGGTCTATACTAGGGCATGGTTGTTGCGAATACATTTCACCATACATCACATGGCAAAACCATGCTAATATTACACTTTTTATCATCTCAAGCACTCTATTCGGTTCAATATATGTGGTCCTTTTCTCAAATGGGGTTTGCATTTTATTGATAAAATCCTCTCCATCCCATCCAACAATTCTGCAAAGTATTTTACAAATAGGATTCAAGATACCATTCTCATTCAAGTGATAGGTCTTACAATCAAAAAATTCATTACTTCACACATCACCTATCGCTTTGACATCTCTTCCATGGTCATATCTAATAAACGGTATACTTTTCTAGACCAAGAATGTTTGTGCACTATGTGAGCAATTCAACCAAATTTACCTATCAAACCATATGTGCCATTATTCATACAAAACTGTTACAAAGTCATCACACTTAAGATACAACTGGGGCAATAACATTTTCAAAATATACTACCCCTAGAGCTCGAGCTTATCATCATTGTGCATATCCATGCTAAATTCATCAATGATGATACTGCTCATCCAACAAAATCATACCAGTAACAATATTGGATGAATGCCACATTTATGTCATTAAACACACACATTTACCAATATTACCTTTGACGTGCCTATCACAGCATGGTACATCCATGAGAATTCCAAGTCAGATATCTAGTCCTTAAAAAGAACCAATAGATCACTAGCCAACCATGCCATCTCCATGATAAATTTGCACCTAATTGGCTAGGACCTTACATTGTTACACACACATTCGGTTATGGGGCATATTATCTTACCATTATTGAAGATATTTTTGACCTTGAACCCATTAACATAATTAATCTACGAGAATTTTATGCCTAGTTGTAGGTATTACAACTCATCATCACTTGTATCTATATGTATATAACTAAAAACAAAAAAAATAAAACAAAACAAATAAAAACAACATCACCATTTTTGACGTTCTGTGACACTAAGTTCACTTGCATATACATTTAAATCTGCTTGCTCCATTTCTCTCCTCCCTTCTCTACTTCTTCTATAAGTGAATGTTGTATGGTCATGCTTTGAGCGGCTACATACCTTTCATTTTCCTCTTCTCTTTCTTCCTTTTATTTTCTTTCTTATATTATTTTCTTCTAGTTACTTGTCAATGTTGTATGGTCATGCTTCGAGCGGCTACATACCTTTGATAAGTTTCATTTCTTCTCCTTTCCTCCTTCTATCCCCTATTTCCTTCTCTCCATTCTCCATTTTCACACCACTCCACCTCATACCCCATTCTATTGTCCATAACACTGGGGCAACCTTGTACATAAATACTCACTTTTTGCACCCATGTAGGCATCTGCATATATTCATTGTAAATAACATGTGAAGGGAATTAAAAATGCACATGCTAGCACCACCAGATTGATGTCCAACACCCCTTTTTAGGAGATAGTATTAGAGCCATGTTTTGATTTCTTCGACCACAAACAGTTACATAATCAACCACCATCCAAAGTTGGCATATTTCAAAAATACTTCTAGGCTTCCCTTGGTTACCTTGATCTCTTTCTTGGACTTACATACATGTATTACATACTAATAGCATTATGGAATCGTGGTTGATTATGTTGCATGCTAGCTTATGCTTAGCAAAAATTACTCCGCTCATTAAATCATTCACATGATTTCTCTCGAATCGAAGGAATGACAAAAGGACAATCTCCCCCTTATACCCGAATAAAAATCCCTTGCTCCACTGCTAATCTGAGAAAGTATCCCATAAAAGTCGATGAAAGAAAGAAGCCCTTGCTCCACAGCTAATCTGAGCAAGTGTTCCTAAAGAAGCACAAAAAAAAGCAAACTCTCTTGCTCTACATCTAATATGAGCATGTATCCAAAAAAAAAAAAAAAAACAAAAGAAAAAGAAGAAATCAAGAAAGAAAAGAGTACTACCCACCAAGAGATAGTCATATCATACAAGGTAGCAAACCAAAGAAAAAGGCCTCAAGAGTATCACCCACTTGAATCCCTGTAGTCCTTAGGTCTTTACAAATGATCTAGCATACAAGCTAAGTTGGCATGCAGTTATAACCCACCCCATTCCAGAATGGTCAAATGAACATCACTTTTCACACACAAGTCCAGGATAGAGGTCTTGTTTACCAAGATAGCCTCTAAGTAAATCAAGAAGTTTCACTCAGTTAGTCAATGGGATTGATTTTACAAATTGTAATGTTTGAATCTCCTCATGATATTCCTCATATCCAACTTCCTTGGAATAACGGAATGGATCACATCATTTGAGCAATGCAATGATGCACATTTTATGCATATCATTTTATTTTTTATGTTTTCCTCTCACAACTCATTTTTAGTTCATAATTACTTAAACATATCATCATTCCATTTCCATCCCACTATCTACTACCACATCTATGCTAATCATACACTACCATAAGCAAAAAAAAGCAAACACACAAATGCAAATCAACACAAGTGTCGCAAAATCTCATATGTATATATATATTGGGATACAATAAAATGTGTAGGCCCTTATGGGCATATCATCACATCTCCATGTACATACATCACCATCAAAAATGCCATGCGGCTACAATAGGATTGTACCCTCATAGGTACATATCCCCAAAACAAATCCACTCATCATGAGCATCTACAAAAATACAAAAATAATCCACACTCACATATGGGTTTTCAACCCTATCACCACATACATACATATCAAGTGTACATACTACACACTTCTCACATCCATACACATCACACCATTGTACATAATCACATGAGCTCATCATGCATATCATTGCATAAAACACTTGTACATTATCAAAATCATCCATCGGCTATAGTGTATATACATCATACTATACATACTCATATACAAAAATGGTGGCACACTTGCCACATCCAAAAAAACAAAAACAACGCAAAAAAAAGAACAAAGAAAAAGAAAAACAAACGCAGGCCATTTAAAATCTGTTTTCCATTGGGAGTCTCCCCACTCCCCTCATCTCTATTAGGAGGCTTTTTAGCCTTCCTCCAAATCTTCTTCACCACTCTCTCCACACTCCACATCATGCAAATTGATCCCACAATTATACCTTCATGTTTCTGCACACCATTTTTGGTGGGTTTGCATAGACATGTGCAAAATTTTTTGTTCACACAACCATGTGCGAACCAGCCATTTCGCATTCAAATTCTCATAATATGCTTGGCTATGGCCTTGTATATCCATCATTTAGCAATATCATAAATCTTACAATTATTTTCATCTTCATCAATCGATTCATCACCGATATTCATTTCCTCCATCACCAATTCATTGCTTGAGGGGGTAATCATCCAACACATCAAAATCTACTATGCACATGATCAAACAACCAAACGTCCAATCATGGATAAAACAAATACCTAAGAATTTTTTTGCTAAATATTATATCAAGTCCTCATGCTAGGACAAATACAAAAGTGAAAATTTTCTTCCCAATAAAAACTCCAACCCAAAAAAAAACAATGTTTGATAAGCCTCAAAACGCCTTTGACTGCAGATACCTCATGGATTCCAATATTCATAGTGGCAGTCGAAGACCACTTGTGAATGAAGCTCCTGAAATTTATACCCTATGGCTCCAATGATTTATCAAATATTATCAAAAGAGCTCATCAATCAATCAAAATAAAAAATTGGCAAAGGTATTTTTTCCTTCCAAATTGGAACATCTCAAGTTGATCACAAAGCAAGGTAATATTACGCCTTCCCCCAAAAGCAATCATTACAATACTACAAAGTGTTGTATCCAATCACAAACCATTTTTTATCAATGTGTCTCTCTCGCAATCATACACAATCATCAATCACAATTCTTTTCCTTCCAATAATTCCATCAATTCATATCATCAATTTTTATACTAAATCATGTTTTCACACAATCCAATACAAAAAGGGGTAAAATGTAGACACCCAAAAGTCATACATTTCCACTTCTCACATCATCACAACCGATCAATTTGCAAAACTATCAAAAATTGCATAAATTGGCTCCAAATCACTATTCATCATCCTTAGCCCCCTTGGGTAGCTAAGCCCCTTCCTATGCTTAACCATGGATCCTCATGTGACCTCATTCCCAACTCAACTAAGGTTGAATTCTCCACCATGGTCAAAAAGCACTTTATGGTCAAAAGTCAACATTTTTTGTCAAAGTATGCTTTATGGCTAAACACCTACTTAATTAGATCTAATCTTGATTTAATCTAAGCCTTCCATCTCATCTAGTCTACTTTGACTAGGCTAGCCCTTCCACCTCACCTAGTCTACTTTGACTAGCCTAGCCTTTCCACCTCACCTAGCCTAGCCTAGCCTAGCCTTGCCACCTCTCATCCTGATATTTCTTGATATTTATCTCCATCACACATGTGGATGGGTGAGATATTCTCTCACCCAAACACATTTATGAGGTAGGACACCTTAGGGGACACCTATGAGGACACCTCAGTGGACACCTCACATTGCACACCTCATAGGGGACACCTCAGCCCCTCCCCTAACCTTGGCAAACTCTATAAATAGAGTGCCTTCTTCTCCATTTCTAAGGATCCTCCATTTACATACCCAAACTCTACTGGAATTGGCTTAGGATACACAACATCAAGCATCTACTTGGAAAGGAGCTCCAAAGCAAGCAACAAGCTACATCAGCTCCCTTGTACAGGTAAGTATCATTGTAAATACCGTTGTTTTGATTATGCTTTCAATTATGCATTAATTTAATTATTTGAGTCTTTGTATTTGTAAATATGGGGCTTGACCAAGGCAAGCCCCCAAATGCACTAATCCATTTTTGTAGTTTGTGTAGGTTTACAAGATCTACACCCCAACACCGATGGCACACGAGCAAGAAGCCCATCTACACTAAGGAACGCAAGGAAGACTTTGTACGTGGTTTTCCATGTGCTTTAGCTACATAATTTTGATTGAATTACATTCTACTTCCATCCCTTCTCCTCTACACAAACCCTTCATATTTTTGTATTAAACTATGTTCCACATAGTATAGTACAAAAATGGGCAAAATGTAAACAACTAAAAGTCGCACATTGTTATACCTATGTACTTGTAGATCCGTTTGGACACGTGTAGGTTTACATAGGCCATCCTATATACCCATAGGCTATCATAGACCAACATAGACTATTCTAGATCCTTATAAACCTGTGTAGACTACTGTAGATATGTGTAGACATACATAGACTTTCGTAGACATGCATAGACTAGAGTATATCACCATAGATCATCATAGCATTGCATAGACTTCCACACACCACTTTACTAGTTTGTAGGTCCAAAACCCTAATAAACTACCTAAATCACATCATGAACACCTTCCATGCATAAAAAAACTATCCACCAGTCTCCTAAGGTGATACAAGACTCCTTTATGGTTAATTAAGGCCCCCACAAGCTATTAATTGGCAAAAGTATTAATTGAGTCAAATTTTAAATCTAATTTTAAAGTGACTTCACTTAAGTTCACTTTTAGGTCTAAAAAGGTTAATTAAGTACTTAATACCTAATTATTCCTAATTACTCCCTCCCACATGTGTGTGCACTAGGTTAGTTAGGATATTTCTTAGGAACCCTAACCTAACCCCAGACCTAACCTATAGTTGACTAATCCTAGTTAACCCTAATCTCTCCTCACACATGTGTGAGGATGCGATATTTCCTCAAGGAAATGTGAGGAAGCCACCTCATAATCCCTAACTTAACCTTCATGGGATCTCACCATAGGGATTAGTTCTCATAACTACCCCCCTACACCTTGGGTTTTCTTATAAGTAGTGGGCCTAAAACCTCATTTATATCTCTCCATTTATGTCCGAAGTGTAGAAAATCTATCCAAAAGCATACAAAAGAATAGAAAAGTAGATCTGAACCTAAATAATAGCAGTGCAATAGTAAAGGAACCTCTCCATAAAAGTATTTATGAAGAACAATAGTTACATTCTAATTCGCCCCCCACCCCGTGAATCTAGTGCCAGTTCATCCCCTGGGTTGCAAATTGGGTCTACAAGTCCCAAATCAGCTCAATTTTGGGAGGTAAGCTTCATTTTGCATTTTTATGAGGTTATGCATCATTTATTTCAGTTTTTAATATGTTTTTATAGTTAATTTGTCTCTCTTACTATGGGTCCTGACTAAGGCAAGCCCCCCAACTCACTAATCCCTTTTTGTAGGTTTATCCTAGAACCAAGGAGGGAAACAACAACAACTACAACCCTCTGGTGGTACGCAAGCCCATCTACACTAAGGAATGTGAGAAGAAGGCATCAAGCTTACTATAATATTCGTGAAAAGAAAGAAAAAATGGGAATTTTCCCCATTTGTAACCTATTTAAATCTTATCATGAATAAAATACATATTTTTGAATGACTTGTGTTTATTACTTGTTATTAGATCAAATGTCATCTTTTAGCTATTTCAGTAGCCAATTCAATTATGAGTGAATGCATATTTCTCTCCTTACCATACTTCTCTAAAAAGACTTCTTCCATTTCCTAGAAATCCAATATGCAATGTGGGGAAGACTATTGAACCAATATAAAGCATCTTTCTCTAGGGTCTGCTGAAATAGCCTAAGAGCCACATCTTCTTCTTTGACTTCCAATCTATCTACGGTATACAAGAATCTTTCAATATGTTCCTCTCCAGTGACAACATTTTTACCTAGAAATTTAGGCAAATATTTAGGGGCTTTAATGGGTAATGGATGAAGGTGAGGAGGCAACTGAAAAGGCATGTACCTATTGTCTCTCTACCTCTGAAGGTATTGCTTATTCTAGTCATTCATCATGATCATAGGTGTGATGATAGAAGATATGCTTATGATCAATTGAAATATTCTTATCAAAATAAATTAAGATGCTAGAACTACTATTTAAAGGAACATCACTTGTTAACAAAACCTTACCACTATGATATGATTCAATTATGTAAACTAGGTTTTTTAGTTTCGGATAAATACCTCTAGGTTCTTCAATTCTTGAAATATTTGCTTACCACTCCATCTCATATGCGCCAGGTTAGATTCTTCTTTCTTCTATCTTTTGGATTCATTTAGAGTTGCCAACACTTTGGTGCAATAGAATCTCACTCACACCAAGATTGCTTGACTTTTAAATTCTCTCAGTTTCTCAGATATACAAAGGTATACAGTGCCAAAAAAATTTGGCATTGGTGGGTAAAAAAACTTTGTTATGAGGAGATAGACTACAAGAACATATAAACATCAAATATTCTATCCTCGACAACGGTGCCAAAAACTATTGTGGAAAATTTTGATATCCTTAAAATATTGGTTGTCACGCTACCAAAACTTCCTAATCACAATAATATGTGAGCTTTGGTAAAATCACCTCTTTAACCTAAAACACTAAATCCTTAAGAACGCAGGTTGGGTTTGGACACCCCACAATGAGCCTAATTGATAATAAATTTTAGTCTTGCTAAGCTCTACTAGATCTAATGAATTATAATGGATTTTTATGATGACCAAGCAAACATAGCATTTATAGCTTCAATTTCAAGAATGTGGATCGGTGCCTTGTTTATTAGGTGACTATAGCAAAACTTAACCAATTTTTTGAAATAGTGATAAAAATAAGGAAAGAACTAACATACCCACATTTATTTGAATAATGTAATCAACATAAGTATTAAATCAATGAAAGAAATTTTATTTGTAGATTCAAATAATACAATATATAGACAAGTGACACATATGCAATTCACAAAAATATGCCAAAGATTAGAAGTTAGAATTTGTATTATGTTCAACATTTGATGATTACAATGATAGAGCTTGACAGTGTGCCTAGGTCTCCAAAAAAACACAACACAATATTCACCTAGTTTGAATGTTGTAATAGGGGAACACAATCTATTGTCCTAATTGTAGTTACATATAGCTCTGAATACTCAAGCAACTCCCAGGAAATGATCTTAGGTAAGCTACTCAACTCTTAGTAGTACTTGTAGAAAGGTGAGAAGAATGGGGAGATGGAGAACAAATATAACATAGGGAAAATATAGTCAACCTAGACCAAACACTTGAAATGTCTCTTGCAAAATTTTGCTATTCTGATACCTGATACTGAATTCTGGCTTGAAAGGCCTCTTTTATAGTCTAGATGCCACAAATTCTGCTTTGAATACTTTGCGCATATACAACCACTTGGCATCCTCACTTCCACTAATTTATATGAATGTATTATAGTAATAACTAGGCTATCACAGACTATCTTCAATTGAGATAATCATCTCTGTGCAGCTTTGGGGTAGTTGAATCGTCATCTCTCAATTGGTCTAAAATCAGGTCTAAGTTCAATGAATGTAGTTTTTTTTTAGATTGTTTGACTTCTAGTGTTTTCCATGTCCTAGTTTGGTCATTGGTAAATCCTCATAATCCTTTGGATTTTTTTTGTTCTACATACAAACCTATAATTTCTCAAGCTCTAATAACTTCCACTTATTTAAATCAAGGATTCTATAATGTTATAGATTGTTAACATTTAATCTTCGGCTTAGTCGCTTGATCTTTATGGGATGATCTAAATCGTTGATGCTTCTTTCACTCTTCACATGGATCTATCGCTAATGAATCATCGAAAGGAAGTCTTAATAAGTTATGGGAATATGCATGGATACATCATCACTGATTATTTGAGGCTTTCATTGATGAATCGATGATAATACTTTTTCAAGGATGATATCCAGACTTGCTCACTGATGGATATATGTTATCATTAATGGATGATTAAAGGCAATTTCCTATCAGTGACGATGATTATAAGACTTGAGGTAGACTTAGGCTAATGTTTTATTAAGCATATTGTATCGAGAATGGGAATACCTATGACCATGATGACTCAACCCTTTGGATGCCTTCAAAAAACTTTATCGTTGATGCATCAGTGATAGGCTTTCTGCAAGAGTGCTAAAGAGACTATGCCTAGACTAAAATATTAGTGGTTTCTAATGAGAAAGAGTCTCACTAATCGGATTGTTGACAAGGTTTCATATCAATGACAAACTTTCTTAGCCTCGGTATTGTCGCTTATAGCTTGGGCAATCAAAAATCAAAAAACTGATTATATGACCTACGACTAGTCTTTGCTGATAAAAAATATTAGATCTCTAACTAATTAGAAACTTCTCCATGAATCTTTGGGTAATTGAATCATCACATTACGTCTGATCTATCATGCACTGGCTGGTTAGGTTTTACTCCAGGTTTAATTAAAATGATTTTTCTTGATAGTTTAGCTTCCTTTCTTAACTGTTTGACTTCCCTAATTGCCCCTTGTTTTGATCACTTGCAGACACAAAAGAAAAAAATCTAATTTAAGACTTTGGCGATGAAATAAATTTAAAATTTGGTATTATAACTATTAATATTGATGTTTTTAGATTTATTGAATGTCTTCCTAAGGTTTAACATTAGCATTTTATTTTAATTTTTAATTTTTATTATTTTCTAATATTTTGGCTTTTAATTTTAATTATTAAATTTTAGGGCTTCTAATATTAAATCTGGATGATTAAAAGTCTTCATCCTTTAATATAAAATCATGGTAAAATAATTTATATAGTTCAGAATTAAAAAAAATTCCCCTTTAAAATCTATCAGCAATGCATAATATTTATCGCTCATGTAAAGACCTTGTCATTGATTGGAAGCATGATGGCTTTGTTCGATTGGTGATGAAATTTGAGCCATTAAATTTATGTCACCCATGGGAAGCCCTTGTTTGATTAGTGAGGGATTCTAAATAGTATTAAAATCATGCTGAAATTATTAGTGAAGACACCCTTGTTTGATCGGCGATGGCTTCCTTCCATTAGCGATAAAATCTTATTAGATGTTGGCAACACAATAATTTTGGCATTGATACATTAGCGATGGAATTTGATTGGCCAAATTATTTATTAAATCATTCATAAAGTCTTATTAATGCACTCAACATTAGGGTTAATTAATAATTATATGCTCATATCCGTGTAATATATATATTTTTAATTCCTCGAGTATCCTATTATAAACCCTATTGCTGATGGAAATATCCTTCGCTCATGCAATCAAAAACAAACTTGTTCTATCAGCAAGAGAATTCAAGCCATTAAATTCGTGTTGCTCATGAAAATCCTTTGTCGATGATGGAAAGAGCGATAACTTTGTTTAATCAGTGATAGATTTTTTTGTCATTAAATCATTTTCTAAGGCTTTATTTAAAGTGCTCAACATTAGGGTTAATTAATTATTGCATCCTCTCATAAAATCCTTTTTCACTGATGTGAGACCATTTTCGCTAATTGTATTGTTGATGGGATTCTTGAAGGGCGATGAAGGCTGCCAAAAATATACTATTGCTGATCAGATTGTATTGTCACTGATTGCATTGCTGATGGGCTTTCCCAAAGAGTGATGAAGGGTTCCAAAAATACACTGTCATTGATCAGATTGCATTATCATTGATTGCATCAATGATGAGGCTTTTTCAAGAGTGATTATTAATTTTTCTTCAAGCCAAGAATTTATGCTATTGTCGATTGAAATCTTCTTCCCTGATGTAAGAGTGATGGCTTTGGTTTATCAACAATAGTTTCTTGAAGTCATTCATTCCTTTCACTGATGGAAAATACTTGTCCTTGATATAAGAGCGATGACTTCTATTTACTAGTGATAAGCTTTCTCGAGGTCTAAGTTTGTAAACTTTGGCACCAAATTAAAAAATAATAATTTGGTAGGGTACCTAGGAATAGATATTTGGGGATATATTATTATATTGTATAAGGGTTGGCATGGGCCACACATAACCCAAGGTTGATTGTATTATAATATTATATTATATTTTAATATAATATAATATTAGTAGTAGGCTCTCCAAAGTAGAATAAGAATATGGATATATAAAGAAGAGATATTTGTCATTGTAAGGATATTCATATCATTGAAGAAGAATCTTATGTAATCGTCGTGCCCACGAAGTGGCCTCTCATCTTGGGAGATCTTGTGGAGTTATTCCTTCCTTAAGGATTATTATTGGTGTTGCCCTACCTTAAGGGTATTATCTATCTCTCTCTCATTTGTGGATTGTTATTGTGGATAATATATTGTGGATGAATGATTTGATATTTCTGCATATTGGTGAATGGTTCATGTTTAATAATAAAAGTTATGCAACAAGTGGTATCAGAGCAACGATTTTGGCAAAGTGGGGATTTTTGTGTGAAACCCTAGAATTAGGGCAATTTTTTTTTGGAAAAACATCTCATCTTTCAGGAGCCATATCTCTGCACAAGTTTATCCGATTCAGGCAATTCTTGGATCAAATTGTGCAGAATTTGAAGAGCTTTAAAATGAGTGGTCATATGAAGGAATCCGAGTAGTATTGATGGAGATACGACCTTTTGAAGTTAGTCATCCGAAACAAGGATAGTGACGAATTTTGCAGATTTTTTTTTGGAAAAACGTCTCATCTTTCAAAAGCCATATCTTTGCGACAACTAATCCGATTGAGGCGATTCTTGGATCAGATTGTGCAGAATTTGAAGAGCTTTAAAATGAGTGGTCATATGAAGGAATCCGAGCAGTATTGAGGGAGATACGACCTTTTGAATTCAGCCATCTGGAACAAGGAAAGTGACGAATTTTCAAGTCACGAATTTTTCAAAAGACAATTTGTTTAGTTCGGGTAAGCAAATCAGTTGCACTTTATTTTGTTTGGAAGAAAAATTGCAGATGTAGTTGTCTTTGGGATTTTTAGCTTCAACTTGGTGGGAAGATATTTTTTTTCCATAAAACCCTAGTTTGCATTAGGGCATGATATTTATTATAAAAAAAAAAACCTAGTTGCATTAGGGCATGAACAATGGTAATCCAACGTTTTTCTGGAGAAGATGATATTGATGCTCGAGAATGGTGGAAAAATTTTAGATCTCGATGTTGTAATGTCTCATGGGGGAAATCCTTGCTTGGTATATGTCTTCAAGGGGAAGCTTTGTTTTGGTTGGATAAGTTTCGTAAAGAAAGGAATAATGAATACACTTGGGATGAAATAGAGCATGCATTCTTGAGTAAATGGGACCCATATTATGTAGATCACCTAAGGGATTTGATCGATGACTATGAAAAAGAAATAAAATTACTCAAGATGAAAGAGGAAAAGTTCAGGGAAGATAAAAAAGATGTCAGTATGCAGACAGAGGAAACCATACCTGTGGTGGAAGATAAATTAGAAAATGGACAAAGGAATTTGTTTAAATCTAAAAAGTCTATTTTGTAGGTTCATGGAAGCATTCAAAAGGAACAAGTTATTATTTCCATTGACCCTGGTAGCAGATATAATTTTATTAATATTGCTTTGGCTAAGAAGTTGCAAGTTCAAGCAACAAAAATTAAGGACATACAACTAGAGGGTGAGAATGTTCAGATTTTTAAAGATTTGAAGATC
This sequence comes from Wollemia nobilis, assembly GCA_028583015.1. Classification (NCBI taxonomy): domain Eukaryota; kingdom Viridiplantae; phylum Streptophyta; class Pinopsida; order Araucariales; family Araucariaceae; genus Wollemia; species Wollemia nobilis. The sequence goes on along the minus strand of JAQPPZ010002587.1, from coordinate 14,072,732 downwards.
ACCATGGATAAATATGTTTTACATTCAGATTTCTATGCTATTGAGATGGATGATGAGGATATTGTTCTTGGTTATCCTTGGTTAGATTCTTTGGGTACTGTTAACATTAATGTGCAAAAGAAGTTTATGAAGTTATGGTACATAAAAAAGAAGATAACATTGCAGGATATGTCTCAGCTTGAGGAGCAAGGATACAAGGAAAATCAAGAAGCGGTTGTAGAAGAACAAATTGAAGAACATGAAACAAAATCCAAGAAGGCGATAGTAGCAACAGAGTCCATGAAAGAAGTAGCAGTAATTAATTCAATGGAAATAACATTGCAGGATATTTCTCACCTTGAGGAGCAAGGATACAAGGAAAATCAAGAAGTGGTTGTAGAAGAACAAATTGAAGAACAAGAAACAGAATCCATGAAGGCGATAGCAGCAATAGAGTCCAAGGAATATTTGATAGAAGAGCACAAGGACACACCAAACAAAGATAACATGAAAGAACAAGGTGTAGAAGAATTTATAACAATGAAGCCAAAGGTTGAAAAGTCAAAGAAGGTAGAACATCAAGTAAAGGTTGCACCATATCGCCATCCACACCACCATGAGCGGAAACAATATTGGAGGCATGGTTCAAGGCAACAACATTATGGTTCTACATGTAATCAACAAGGCACCAACTATGGCAGTGTTTGGCAAAGAAAGCATAGTGATCATGGTTTTCAGCATGGTTCATCAAGATCAAGGAACAAGTGGACCCATCATTCAAGTTATCAAAATACAAGCAGTAAGCGTGGAGCCAACGAAGCATATTTGGATACTCAAGTAACAAAATGGCGTACCAGCATCATCGAGTTTCACTTGGATGGATGGATGATCGAGATTGGTACCAATTGCTAACATTGCTTAGCAAATCATACTATCAAGTTTCTTCATATGTTTCGAGGACGAAACATTTGTAAGGAGGGTGGCATGGTAGGGTACCTAGGAATAGATATTTGGGGATATATTATTATATTGTATAAGGGTTGGCATGGGCCACACATAACCCAAGGTTGATTGTATTATAATATTATATTATATTTTAATATAATATAATATTAGTAGTAGGCTCTCCAAAGTAGAATAAGAATATGGATATATAAAGAAGAGATATTTGTCATTGTAAGGATATTCATATCATTGAAGAAGAATCTTATGTAATCGTCGTGCCCACGAAGTGGCCTCTCATCTTGGGAGATCTTGTGGAGTTATTCCTTCCTTAAGGATTATTATTGGTGTTGCCCTACCTTAAGGGTATTATCTATCTCTCTCTCATTTGTGGATTGTTATTGTGGATAATATATTGTGGATGAATGATTTGATATTTCTGCATATTGGTGAATGGTTCATGTTTAATAATAATAAAAAAGTTATGCAACATAATTTTGCATAGCAAAATAGGAAGTCAGAGATCATGGTAATTTCTATACTCATCCAAGGACTGATTTTAGGCCTGGTTAATGGAGACCAAATCTGACCCGAAGCTCTGAGTTGTCCCGAAGTGCCAAAAATAGGGTAAAATTTAAAGTGCTTAGAATATTATTAAAATTTCTAGTCATATAAAGGGGTCAAATGCGTACTCAAATCCATTGAGATCATCAAAATTATCATCATGGTTCATGAGATACATCATTTTAAATTTCATATGATGCTACTATAAATTGCTATTTTTTGAAATACCTGATAGTTAAAATTCTAAAAATTTAGTACCACTATGAATATGAGAGCAATATCTTTCTGCCAATTTTTGAATCAACTCAAACAGATTCTTCTAGCTCAAGTTATAGCCATATCAATTTGCATCAAAATTTAGGGCAAAAGTGACAAGATTGGAATGCCCTAAAATGAATTTTAATTATTTAGACCTTTAATAAAACCTTAGGACTTGAATTTTATGAAGTAATCTAGAAAAAATAATGTTGATTATATGCCAGTGTTCAATGATATTAAATTTAAATTAATGTATCTAAAGCCCAATCTTCAAGAATGCAAAATGCCAACAATTTTGAAACCTCAATGTAATAAAAAATATTTAAATAGTCTTGATGCAAGCCAAAAATTTAGATTAAACCCAAAATTTTAATTCTTTGGAATCATAAAAAATTGAGCCTTGCACCCTAAGTTCACCTAGACATTAATTGTGATAAATTTTCAAAAAATTGGGGTGAAAACTAAGTTGTAACTATGGGGTACAACAAGTCGATTCATCATCCGATCCACTTCCCTTAGATGAACCTAGGCAACCATCCTATTACAATATTGAGCACATGTCCAACCCTGATTTTCTATCACAATATATTCATTAGGTTAACTAGTAAGGATATGGGTTAGGATGACATGAACAGGGCATGCTTGATATCAGTGAACCTTAGTATTGAGAAATGCATGACTGTTTAGGCCTGGGGTATAGTCCAAAATCTTCCACTTCCTCTTTTGAATGATTCTTTAAATGAATCACTATAGATTTTTAAGGGGATAGTGAATAAGATGAGGATAACAATGATGATGATTTCAAGGATGAATTGTATGAGGAATACAACATCATGTCAATAGCCTCAGATGAATTCTAAGAAGAAGCAATCCCAGTCATACCATTCACTATGGAATATGAGTTATATCTTAACATGTTACCTATCCATCAGCCCATATTTCATTTTCTTCTTCCAAGGAATAAATATGCACCAACTAGTGAACCACCACCATCACCTTGTCCACCTCAGTAAAGCATGATGTAAAATATTAAAAAAACAAAAAAAAATGAAAAAAATATCAGCATAACATTGCATTTCATATTGCATTTGCATATCCTTGTAATTTACATTCATATGTGTTGCTTGATACTATCCAGGGTCACAAGGTTCATTCATCAATTCTAGGGGATAAGAATAATCATCATCCAGATCATAGTCACCTTTCTCCGACAAAGTCAATATGAATACTGACGACTTGTTCACACCATTTTGTAATCAATATAATTTGGCAAAACCAATTCCTATTGACACAAGCCTCATTGATATAGAATGGGTTTCATCACCCCATACATTTTTAAAATAATTCTTTAAGAGGAATTATTAAGATATTCTACCATTTACATTCCTCTGCAACCTTCACCTTCGTCTTCACCCTTGGCTTCTTCTATTTTCTAGGTAAAAATAGAAGAGACTGTGCCAAAATATCTTGACAATGTCTTTGATTTCATTCATCTAATTCCAACACCCTATTATATTGAATAAGATTCACACATGGCCATTGAAGATATTGAATATGTGAACCTAAGCACAGATGTGGACAATCCAAAAATTGTGAAACTTAAAAAAAAATATCTGCTAATGAAAAAGAGAAATTTATAGACCTCCTCATGATAAATAAGGGAATATTTGCATGGTCTTATAAATATATGCCTGGCCTTGATCCTAACTTGGTCATTCACAATATCACCTTGCATTCTGATGCTAAATCGGTTAAAAAAACTAAGAAAGTTAAATCCTACCATTACCCTCATGGTCAAATAAGAGCTTCAAAATTTATTAGATGTGGTTTTCATTCAACCCATTGACTACCCCAAGTGGATTTCAAATATGGTACCCATTCATAAGTCTAACGGGGTGATTCAAATTTGCATTTAATTTAAAGATCTTAACAAAGTGTATCCTAAGGATGAATTTCCTCTACCAAACATCGATACTCTTGTAGACACTTGTGCTAGCCATGAAATGCTCTATTTAATGGATGTTTTTTTAGGATATAACCAAATTCAAATTAATATTGGTGACCAATACAAAACAATATTCACAACACCTCGGGGGACTTTATGTTACATGGTGATGCCATTTGGCCTTAAAAATGTGGGTTCTACCTATCAGTGTGCCATGACATACATATTCCATGATTACATGCATAATATCATTGAAGACTATGTGGATGATTTGTTAGCCAAATCTAAAATACATCAAGAGCACATCAATGTCTTGGAAAAAAAATTTGATCGACTTTTGAGGATAACATAAAGTTGAATCCCAAGAAATGTGTCTTTAGAGTCACATCAGGAAAACTTCTAGGGTTAATTTTTTCCAAGAATGGCATTAAAGTGGACCCAAATAAGGTCAAGGTCTTTATGGAAATGCATCCTCTAAAAAAATTTAAGGAGTTGTGTAGCTTACAAGGAAAGATCCAATCAATTTGTTGATTCATCATGCAACTCTCAAACAAATGTAGGACATTTAATAACATAATACAAAATGGGGTGACATTTTCATGGATAAAATAATATCAAAAAACTTTTGATGACATCAAACAATACTTAGCTTCTCCACCAAACTTCAACTCACCTGGGGATACCATTTCACCTTTATGTTTCAGCAATGGATTTTACATTAGGGACAATTCTTGCATAGAAGAATGAAAATATTTAAAAGCAAGCATTTTATTATATTATTCAAATGTTAGTAAGCTATGAAACTAGATACACTTATGTGAAAAAAATATGCCTAGCAGTGGTTTTTATCACTAAGAAACTTATAAATTACATGCTAATTCACACCATGTATATCATATCTCAAGAAAACCCTTTGTGTTATATGATGACTTGCACATACAAAAATACCTATACCACAAAATGGATAATGATTCTAACATAATTTGACCTTGAATTCATCAACAAAAAATCCATTAAAATATCAATTGATAACCCATTAGCTTGTGAAAACTCTGCTTCCTAATGATCAACATTTGGTTATTGAGCTTCCATATGATTCGGTGTTTAATATCACTCAACAAGAGGAAGATTTCATCCTATAGACACCTAAAACACATCATGTCGAGGGTGACTACTCATATGGACATGCTACAAGACCATATGGAAGATCTTGGATAGACTCCAAGATAGAGCAATGGTTCTAACCACTCAATTTGGGCTCCTTGGCCTAATCAGTCTGAACCGTAGCCTAGACCTATGGTTTATAGCTGAACCATGGCTGAGACCTACGGTTTGTAGTCTAGACCATAGTTGTGACCTGCGGTCTTAACTGAAGTTCAGTTGGCCTTCAATCCGAGCCAAATCGGTTGAAATGACCATTGGATCTAGAAGAAGGTGGTTAGAGGGTGGAAGCTTCCATTCCAACTATCCTAACCACCCCTTCTTGATCTTGGCTTCTCTAGGAAGCCACCCCTAGCCCTTGGGTAGTCCTATAAGTACCCCTCAGAATTAGGGAAAACAAGAGAGAGAGCATTGGAGATTTGAGCAGCAAAGCCCTATCGAATTGTACACTCAATCGAGTATACTAAGAGAGAGCTATTGCACTTATCCCCTACCTACTTGCCAAGATTCATGATGAATTGCATTATGGATGCCCTAGGAGTCTAGGAGAGCCAAGAAATACAAATCCGGGCAAACGAAGGCCCATCATAGTGATTTGACCACCAAACCTATCAGAAGGACATCGAAGGTGACCCTTGAACATCAATTGGACAAGGAGGTTAAGCCCACTACCCTTGGAATTGAGGGTAAGCCTATCAGAGTGCTAACCATGGCTATCAACCATGGTTTATAGTGCAGACCGTGCACCAGAGCTACGGTTTGCAGTAGAGGTATAACCGCCTTCCTATTTCTATTTTTGTCTAGCTAATTAGGTTAGATTAGATGTTTTTATGGTTTAATAGCATTTTAGAAGACTTCTGACCGTAGAACTAGGTTAGATTTACATTTTATGCTTATGCTTCAATTAGGACTTAAATGCTTTCTTTATGCATGTTTATGCTTCACTTTTCATATCTGATCCATGCATAGTGTAGTTGCTACTTTCCTTTATGTTATTACATGAATCTTGATTCACTTTGCATAGCTTAGAAGCATTCTTTATGTTTTCTTGATTATGCATGTTAATGGTGTCATTATGCAATTTACCTAAAAGGGCCTCATCATGAGAGGTTGCCTATATTTTTGAAATTCTTGTGTTGTTTCTTGACCATAGGGAACAGTTTCAAAGGAGAGCAAACCATCAAGTTCCTTCCCCATCGTGAAGAAGAGGGCACCTCCACCCTAGAGCAGTTCATGCCATTCTGAAAGGCATTTGGAAATCACACCTACCCTTAAGAGGGAAAACAATTGTGCACTCCTATTGTAATATTGTATCAAAATGAATATCCCTAAGAGGGACGTACTTGTAATTGGATTTTGGCTTTGAATACAATGGAATAAAGTGTTTTCTTTCTTGTTTCATTTGTTGTCAATTTTATTTTCTTGTATGCATGTTATATCTTTACCATTTATCGCAATAGGAGCCACAATCGGGTGTGACCCTTTCTGGTGGTTATAGAGGTGATCACGGTGGCACCCCACATTTTTAGGATCTGACTATGCTTTTTTGGCTTTTGTATTTGTAGGTACAGACCATAGCTATCAACTATGGCCCAACAATTGAACCGTAGGTACAAGGTATGGTTCACAGTCAAAACCGTAGGTCAGACCTACGGTTTCCTGCTGACAACACAGATAGACAATTTCAGAACTTCAGACAGTGTAGGACATGAGGTAGGTCCTTTTTCTAGACCTCTATCACTTTTTTGTTCTCTGTGTTTTTATAGTAGGTCAAATTCGAATGCAAATTAGGAAAAGAACTAAAAAAATGGTAAATCAATTGTCCTAGTTTGCTTTCGTACTTTGCTTTCCATAGAAAGGTGTTGTTGGGAACAACGGACCTCTGATTGCAGTCTGCCCTAGGCTACAACATGCTTGATAGATATGTGTTGATGGTTTGCATGTGTGAGGCCCGATTAGTGGCCATTTAGCATCGTAATATGCATAGTCTTAAAGAGCATCTAGAGTAACTTGCATTTTTTGAATCTGAAATGTCTTTCATTTGCATAGCATTTAGAAAATGAGCATGTGTGCTATATGATGCATTTATTTTATGTACATTAAAAGGAACCACACACACCACGAAACACTTAAATGCTAGTGAGTTGGGCTTGACATCCAACCACTAGTAGGGTTCAATGACGGTGGGCGTAACTTCCATCCGTTGGCCCAAATCCTATGAACCCTTGATATATAGACCAATACCGGATCCAAGAACCATCCGTAGCCCAAAAAATTTGCATGTACTCCTCTTCGAAGGGTATAACATTGATTGGGTGAGATTGGGTGAGGATCTGGTAGGACCTGTGCTCCTTGTCTGGGTGTGGGCTTCATTACCACACACGGGGATTTACGTGACTTGGAGTTCATAGCCAAGTTGTCGAGCTATGAGCGTATAGGTGAAATCCATTAAACCAAGAATAAAATCCAACAAGTTTTGCAAAATATGATAAGAGTTTCTACAACTGATACAACACATATTGAAAACACATCAAATAGTTTAGGGCTCAACTTTTAAAATGTAAAGGAGATAATCACATTGTTTACTTTGTATGCTTCTTTATTGCTTAATTCATCAAGATAAGGCCCTCCTTGAGGCCACAATTTTTAGTAAGAGAGGAAACCTCTCGAGTCTTGTTTAGTCGGTTCATCATGATGACTAGGCATGATAGAGCTCAATCACAAGCTAATGAGTCGAAGAGTTCATGGAGGGGCTCTGAACGCTCTCGATGTTCTCCTAAGGATATTTCAAACCTCGTACACCTCCTTGCTAGGCATCGCACTCATTGTGCACCTGAGGATCCAATCCTCCAAGCATGACCTTCTGAGAGTCATCACGAGCTCCCTTCATCACGTAGGGGGTTCACCCATATAGATCATGGGGTTTCTTCACATTTGGTGAGAACCCAAGTCCCTAGGTCTCCATCTAAGGAGATAGAGAGTCATGGATCATACTCCATGAGTCAGTCCTATAGGGAATCTGAGTCTCATGCAGCCCATGAGAGGCGACTACTCCAAGACCAATTGGAGGAAGCACACCGTCAGCATAAGCTCCTAGAGCATGAGTCCACAGAGAGAAAGAGAGCGCATCAACAAAGGTTGGATGAGCTCCAATGGTGTGAAGAGAGGATTTACCAATAGAAAGCATGTGAAGAACAATCATGTGAGGTAATTACCAAAAAGAAGCTCATACCTAGAGTGTTCAAGCAACAAGTCAATGCGACGCACCCAGTGCATCGTCAAGAGTTGCCACTTAAGCAAGTAGATAGCCATGCTTCTAGATAGATAGACATGCCTAGGGTTATCGAAGAGCAACCGAAAGAGACATCTAGGGATCCCATGCGTAAGCGTGAGGTCGAGAGTAGTCAAGTCCGATAGGTGAGCAGTGTCAATGCTCGAAGGTCATCACAATCCTTGGGGCATATACAGTCTATTCCACCATATAAGGAACCTGTGATTACTTTCCATAAATAGGAAGTCAAACCTATCCCTATCCGGGAATCTGATCCTCCATTGCATATCATAGCGAGGATACAACATATTGCGTATAAGCGAGTGTTGGTGGATACAGGATCATCGATTAATATCATTACCACCTCAGCATTCAAACATCTCAAAATTCCACTTTCTCACATCAAGGAAACAAATTTCATATTGCAAGCCTTTAATGATGTGGAATCCCCTATAGTAGGCACAATAGTCCTCCCCATCGAGGTGGGATAAAATATTATTCCTACATTGTGCTACATTTTAGAGGGATCAAGATAGTATAATCTACTGCTTGGTAGACCATGGATAAGAGCCATGGAGTGCATACCATCAATAGTGCATCAATGCATTAAGTACACCCATGGGGGTGAAGTTCATGTAGTTGAAGTGGACCCAGATCCCTTCAAGTATTATAAGCCTGAGGATAATCCATAGGAACTAGATGAGATGCCTATGCATCTGCAAGATAAATTGGATGAGCCTATCCAAAGTGTGGATGCAGCTTCATAGACGGTGTTGGAATTGCCATCCCCACCGCTATCACCTATGGAGTCACCTACAACCCCTACACTCTCGACACCGCTTAGCAGGGAAGGATTAATGAATGCCCTTACGGAGTTGCTCACAGCTACTTTGGAGGTATCATTAGAGGATCTTCACACTCCTATCAAGGAGGAAGAACCTAGCATGGTCATGGATGCACCCGAGTGTATCACACCCTCTTCATCCATCATGACACCAGATAGTTCTTACGAGGACTATGGTGAATATGAAGAGCCTATGGAGGCTAGTATTATGATGCTGCCCACCATAGAGTCCACTAAAGATTTAGGTCAGCTTTTCATCGAGTCTCCACCTACGGATCCTATCTCGAAGACATCGTATGAGCATGAGGAAGGTTCAGTTATCACAACTGAAATAGAACAACCTCAGTATGTTGACGAATTACCTACAAGCATGAAGTTGTGGAGTTTTCTCATGAGTTTGTGGGGATGGTCGACATTAGGCCAGATGATCAAGTGATTCTTAATCACATAAAGTAGGAGATGGGGGAATCCAGTGGTGTTTCCACATTTCCAGGTCCAAAACTTTTGAAATTAGTCACTCTTGACTCATTTCTCATGGCACCATCTCGAGAGCACAAACAAGTAGGTTCCTCACATCAGATTGGGGGTACTAAAAGTGACACAGTTCAACACAATGAAGTGAAGCAAGAGCTTGAGCTGAGTCATATGCATGAGCATGTGGATAATATTGATGAAATGTATCATCAAGAAGCATCCACATCAACTCAAGTGAAGGAAATAGGTGATTTGCAATTACCTAATGGATCCATAGCATCCACTTTTCTATTTCCTTCAAATGACAAAGGTATTTCGAATCAGTCATTGGAAATACATATGAATTCTTTGTCAGTCTTGCGATCCATTTTAAGCCATCTAGAATGGATGGAGCATCGAATGGATGAGCAAGATAAGTCATTGCATTTTATCAAGAACCGGATTGAAAATTTGGAATTACAAAAGCAACCCTTGCCTGAGGATGAATCACTTCCTGTGCAAGTACAGGAAAAGCCTCAATGGAAGCAAAAGCCCATGCGGCCAACCCAACCATTGGATTCTCAAAGCAAACCAATGCGGGGCAAGAGCCCAAAATAGTCATAGCATAGTGGGACTCCATTACAAGAGTCTATGTCTGATATCTTTCAGAAGCTGCAAGAGGCTAAGGTCATCACCTTGCCTAATGTCATCCCTTTGAACCCAAATAGAGTTAAACCTATGGGTTATAGGGAGCATCACTACTATCTCTATAAGAGGGTCATGGCATTCGATATTATCATGAATTTAAGAGTGTGGTGCAAAATTTGATAGATAAGGGGGTTTACCATGTAGATGGTTCTCTTAGAGTGCCCCAATATGATGAAGTGGAGGTTACGCCTCTTCATGAGTGACCTCAGAGTCGTCAGTCACCTCGTAGGCCCAATAGGCTAGTGCAATGAGTAGTTTCATTTCAGATGACTACTCTAACTTTGTTTCAAAAGTTACACGAGGCACATGCATTCATATTACCTGAAGTTAAGCGTAGGGCATCTAAAATTGGGTCACCTGATAGAGGTCCCTTTTGTGTGTATCATCGAGTGCATGGACATGACATTCGGAGTTGCCAGTCATTTAAGAGGGTCATCGAAGACCTAGTCGAATGGGATGAGATCCATGAGGATGGCTCTCTCGTTCACCCATGCCAAAGCATAGGCACATCGGTGAGGTCCAATATTCACCTAGGGGAGTTGAGTTCTATCACTCTTCCTAAACAAGCTGATTACTTTTTAGTAAATAGCATGCACGTTGGGGGTCTTCAAGGTAGCATACCTTTCCCACTAGCCATGCCATATTCGATAAGGAAAAATGAGGAATCTAGAGGTATTTCACCTCCCTCACCATTGTCGAATGGCACACTCACTAGGGGTATATAGGGCAGCATGCCCTTCCCAAAAGGCTCCAAGGGTTCCTGAAAATTGCTTGGTCAAGTCAGTAAAAAGCTCCAAAGGCATCTGTAAGCCCTTTGGTCAACCTCAAAAGCTTTGAGGGTTTGGTCAAAATCGCTCGGTCATCCCAAAATGCTCCAAGGGTCCCTAAAACCGCTTGGTCATGTCAGTTAAAAGCCTTGAGGATTTGCTTATAATCACTCGGTCATCCTAAAAAGCTCCAAAGGCATCTGTTAGCCCTTTGGTCAAATGCAAAAGGCACCAAGAGTTTCTAAAAACTGCTTGGTCAACCCCAAAGGCTCCAAGGATTCTCAAAATCGCTTGGTCATCCCAAAATGCCCCAAAGGTACCCATAATCCCTTTGGTCAATCCCAAAAGCTCCAAGGATTCCTAAAAATTGCTTGGTCAATCTAAAGGCTCTAGAGGCATGTACTCACCGTTTGGTCAATTATGAGGCTCAAAACCCATAAAAATTATAAAATCAATAAAATCCAAAAAAATTGGTAAAGCATAAAATCCAAAAACATTTGCATTTGCATTTGAATTTTGCATTTTCATTTTGCATTTACACATGCATTCGCTGCATTACTGCATTGCATATAGGCATTCATCATCCGTTGCATTCCGTAATAGAAGGCATTGTGTTTGTCAGTCTTACAAATGATGCCACATTTGTGTTTAAATCATGCATCTCTGCATTTATCATGATCCATCATTCATGTGAGTAATTATGTTTTTCAACACAACCTATAATGTTGCTATGGAGATATACTATGGTTTTCTGGTCACTCAGCCATACCTAGTAGTCTTATCAAGAGTTGGTAGAAAGCTTGCTTTGCTTTTGTAGCTAAGGTTCAGTTAGTATAGCCCTTAGCATATCATAAACCTATCACTAATCAACAAATTTAAACAATCCTAACAAGGACTAGGGGAAGATGAAAGCCATGAAGCAGGACTAGGTATCCTGAAGTGAAAAGAGTTATTCTTGCTTATCCCTCTGTGCGGATGGTATGGGAAATGTTGGCAGTTGGCAAAAGGATAGGTTAGTTCCCTATTCAGAATCCCTTGCTTACGATAAAATGAGCATATCCCAAAGAGATATCCCATATCAATCCTCATGATTGATACCCTAGATCGATATCATAGATCGACTCCCTAGAGTGATATCCCATATTGATATCATAAGATCGATATTCTCAATCGATATACCAAAAATAGTTTTTCCAAGTAAATCTCCCCAAAGGAAAGTTTCTGAAGAAGATTATCAAATGTAAATGCCAAAAAGTGAAGATCAAGTGAAGATCAAAAAATAGGCTTAAATCAAAGTTCAAAGTGAAGTTCAAAGTGAAGATCAAATGAAGATCATAAATCAAAAGTTCGAGCGGAGATCAAATGAAGATCCAAAATCTAGTTCGAAGAGAGATCAAATGAAGATCCAAAGATAGTTCAAAAAGAAGATGGAATCGACTCCCTTGCTTCACTACATATGAGCAAGTATCCCAAAAATTGAAGGATAGAAAGGAATGAGCCTGAATCCTTGGAATTGTCAACACTACTGTACCTTACGCATGATGATATGTCTGATGCATTAGCATCTCGCTTATGAACAAGACCAATGTTTGAATGTGGAAGAGCTAGCTTCAGGTGTCCTGCATTGCCTAGTGGCTTAGTCCAACTAAAATCTAAACTTGAGATTGGATAAGACATTTGTGGAACCCCTATCTTAGCAATGGGCTGAAATAATCTCGCCTGACATCGGGGAACGCTCGTGTCTTATCTTAAAATATTCATTTGCACACACAGGGATAATGAACAGTTAGGGTCTATCCTAGCAAAAGCCTTTTATCTCAGAAGTCTAGTGTGGTTAGTATGCAACTTTTGATAAGTCTATTAGGGTGTTTGAGTCTCATGGAAAACCTCAAAAATTTCTCCCATAGCAACAAAGTGTCAAAAATGGCAACCATATAAATCATCAAATTGCAAAGTATCAAACCCATGATACATCATTATAAAAAGCACAATCAACATATAGGATAGATACCGGATGGATATTAGCAATAATATTTAGATGACCACTGACTATATCGTGCACATTTTTCAAAATTTGCAAAAGAAAATCGAATGACACATTATATCATTCGCATCATAAACATTGCATACCATTGCATTTCATATATGGGTGATTAATTGATTAAATTCTTATCTTAAGGATTTTCAATTACATTCATGATTTTTATACATTCTGTGGCATCATCCATTAGATTGATAAACATATTTGCATTCATTCCTTATGTTTTAAGTGATTAAAGCATACAGGTTCATTTACATTAGATTAGCATCATGTAAATAAAGCATTACATACATTAATGCATGAAAAGAAAGCAATATCAAATATGCGTTAAGAGAAAAACATCGCATCCATATGCATCCATCAAAAAGCACATCTAAGCATCTAAGATCACTGCATATCATCATCATAAATCAAATAGCTATCTAGTGCATGTCATCCATACATCACATCATATAGCATCAATATAACATAAGCATTGCATCCATGTGCATCACATAAACATAAAATTAAAAATAAATGAGTACACAATAAATGAGCCATAATAATGATCATATCATATATATAATGTGTGTCTCAGAGTACATCGGGAGTACAAAAATGCTCGTAGGCTACAAATGTGTAGGTCCTCGACCTTACACCAAAAATGAGATATATCAAAAATGTGTCCTATAATAGTAGAGCTCTAGCTCTGATCTGCTCCCCCTGTACTAGAGCTCTCACCACCTCCCTCAGTACTATGCTCAGGAGCCTACTCTGCCTGCTGCCCTACTGACTATTGTGGATCCTACTATGAGCCCTGAGTACCACCTAGCCCAAAGAGGCCTAGCACTCATCCAACTACCCCCTATGCTATGGGCACCTCTGTGCACTAGGACCTATGATTGGATGCTGTAGAAGACTGCCCTACCTCCCTGGTCCTGGTATGACTACTACCACCATGCGTACTAGAGGACCTATGTGTCCTCTCACTCTGATGGGTGTGATGGCTAGAGCTAGCAGTGGACTATCCTATAGTCCAAGATCTAGTCTACTAGGACTCTATAGCATATGGATCCTCAAGAACCTCTACGCCCAACATCTGAATGTATCCAACCAGCTGGTCTACCCGAGCAACCCTGGATGCATGCCTCTCATTGGCACTCATAAGTAAATCCTATAGGTATTGAATCTCTACCATAGGATCTCGACCACCTGGTAGTACTGCTATTGGTGCCATCGAAGGCCCCATAATCATTTGAGAGGATGGAGGACCCCCCTCTATGCCCTGAGTAGATCCCGCTCTGCTATGGCCGCATCCCTCTGTGCCTCTGCCAAGTCATGAGCATGAGTGAGCTCGCTAACCTGGGTCTCTACTATGGTCGCCCGTGCTGTCAGGCTAGCAATATCTTACTCTACCTACGTCAATCGATGATCTCTCTCTATCAATTACGCCTATAGAGTAGCGATAGTAGTGTCACGCTCCCTCTACTACATCTGGAATCGATCAAGCTGACTCTACAAGTCAGCCACCTATGCTAAGAGTAGCCCCTCTACACTATCAGGAGGGACCTCACCCTCCTCTAGAGCCTCCTCATTAGGATCAATCTTAGGAGCCTCCTCAGTGGTAGCCTCTATGCCCTAGCCACCCTCTATCCATTGGTGCACCCTACGCCCATCAGGATCCACCTCTACTCCGGCTTGATCTATCACTCGGCCTAGAGGCCCTATCCCATACTAGTAGAATAGAGACCACCATCCATCATACTCTAGAGTGGTCATCACTATGTCAACCCTAGTCTCTTGGAAGTCATCTGGAGCATCACCTAGAGCTGGAGGTTGGATCCATGATAGATCCCTCTCCAAAGCTAGGTGCCTGTAAGTGAATGGGATCTTTGGGATGTCTTGCACCATGCCAAACTACCATAGGATATGAGAGAAAAATTGAAACTCTCTGATCTCGGCCTTTCGGCTGAGTAGCCATCTATCTTAGTGAGCCCATCGAAGCCTCTCATCGACCTCAGGCTAGTCAGGACAATCCATGTAGGGCCACCACTGGATATCATCCGGCCCAAGTGCTACAAATTGGGTAATGTAATGTTGGGTCTCACCAGCATGAGTCCTACTATGGAAACCCTCCTCCTCTTGAGGCCAGTAGGTAGCATAGCACTGATGCTCATCATCAATGTCTGTAATGTGTAGGGGTAGCTCCCTAGGATGCTCTACCCTGATATGCTGCCAGCCCTAGATCTATAAAAGTAGACTACAGTTGATGCCCTTACGACTATGCTCAGTGATCTGATATAGCTCTCGATACAGCTGAGCCAATAGAGTGCTCCCCTAGGCTAGGAGTAGTGGCTGGCGGATAGAGCTCTGGATAACTCTACGCATAGTAGCTAGAAGGTTCTAGGGAATCCTCATGCTCGAGGAGTCTGGAAGCACATATTGCACCACCAGGTGCATGAAAATGGCCTCACGCATGGAGAAGACATTCTTCCCCTACCAATAGCCGATGTGGACCCCTCCATGGTCAATGGCGCCCTGAGCCTCCTTGCTCCGAGCATCAAAGATAGCATCGAAGATGGACTCCTTAGCCCTAGAAGTAGAGCATACGATGGCCTCACCATCAATGGGGATCCTGAAGATCCTGTATACATCCTCTAGTGTAACTATCATTTCACCTGTAGGTAGGTGAAATGTGTTGGTCCACATATTCCAGCATCGGGCCAATGTAGTCAGATAGGATTGATCTACCCTAATGGTGGGTAGATCCAGAATGTAGCCAAAGTCGATAGCTCTGAACCACTCTCGCTCACCATCAGTGAGCTCTCCATGGAGAGTCTTCAGAATGTCAGGCTCTCACGCTCTAGAGGTCAATCTCTAAAATAAATAGCATAATATAAGGAAAAATCTAACTAAAACAAGCAAAAACATTTAAAAATTGATCTAAAAATCATCAAAAATAGTAAAAAATTGATAAAATTACAAAAACATGTCATCATGCAGGCCTAAAAATTAAATTTGTCAATCAGACAGGTCAAAAATGCATTAAATGATATTAATTGCCTCTAAAAATTTAGAAAAATTAAAAATTTTATAAATTTTTCCTAAAGTTGGCGAACCGCGGGTCAACCCTGTAGTCCGCATGCGATCAAAAATTGACCATTGGGATTTTGAATGTTGACTGCAGTTGGCAGTAGTGGTCCCCAATTGACCAATTGGGAACCATAGCTGGTACCTGCGGTCTCCAATTGAAGTCCGATCGGGTGCGATACCATGACCAAAAATGCAAAAAAATTAAATCTAAGCTACCCTAGCCTAAGATGAGGTTCATTACCAATATTTTAGTGTAATTGATTTACCAATTTCTTAATTGGGTTCATTTTAATTGGTAATGGATGCGAGGTCTTGGTTTTTGAGTTACCTTGCCCTCCCCTCATCCCCCGTGGCTAGAAGACGCTTGCCCATGCCCTGCCATCGTGTTGTAAGTCGGTGTGCGGGTAAGGTGTGGTAGGTTGCAGGTCAGTTTTGTCAGCTGTCACTATCAGAGCTCTAGTTTGCAAGTCACTATCAAGGAATAATGAGAGATATTTGAAATTTGGAATTTTTATAGACTTCTCATATTCAGCGCGGACCGTAGGCCCTAGCCGCGGTTCCCAAATTTGCAAATGGGAACCATAGACCCTAGCCACGGTTTGCAACTGGTAGACAATTTTAGAAAATCCCACCATGGGAAGGGCCAAAAAGATCAATTAATGCCTCCCATTGGGTCAGAACTCAATAAAAGCAAGCTAATTTGGAAATTTGGTGATAATCAAGCATCGAGATCCAATCAAAAATTAAAAATTTGGCTGAGATTATAAAGTACAACCGAGGTCATCGCTATGATAATCCTTTCATGGAGTGACACACCTCCCAACCAAATAAATAAGTTCAATGCATAATTCAAAACATTCAAAAAAAATCAAATAAATTAAAACACCAAATGCGCCTCGTATTCAGTAATTTACCCTATACACTTGGCGGTTGCAGCGACTTGCGATCCATGCAATCCGACAAGATGAGTAAATTACCATAAGGACATTTGGGGCAAAAATTGTCATCGTTGATCTGATATGCTTCTTTTCAATCCCTAAGAAGGCCTTCATGGCCGGACTGCTCCACGGGAATGAGGCGTTGCATGTCATTTCTTCTATGACCTCTTTTTTAGCAAATCATCGATAATTTGATTCAACACAAATCTGATTGGATTTGTATCAATTCGATTCCCTAAGATGGCTATTGTAGCCTGACTTCTCCATGGGATAGAAGCATGCAAATACTATTAACAGTTGGAATCAAAATCTGAACTAGGCCTAGCCAAGGCATTAATTTGCTCAAATCTAAATTTGTTTAGATCATCCATGGTGGTCAAGCGACATCATCGCTTCATACATTGTCATTACCCTCATCGACTCATCGCTTGAGGGGGTAGTCATAATATCAAATCATAATCAAAATCAATAGAAGATCTCAGAGATCGTAGATCCCTTGATCTTGTCAAAATTGTGTTCGTCCTTGCGAATCATTGTAAACAACTATCATAAGCTTACCCCTTTGCTTGGGGTAAATAGCAAATATGATGTTGCTTGTTGTTCTCCACCTTTCAGATCTATGGGTTAGAATATACCTATGGAATGCACAACTACACCGAATGAGATGATAAGGGCACAAGCTTTTCAAGTTTAAGCCTCCAAAGAGTTGGAAGCAATGATTCCAGGATGCGCATCCTTTTGCTGGACCTAGGGCATCTAATGTTGATCTGACTAATGATCATCATAGAACCTTCGACATCATTTTAGGAGGTCTATTTTTGCTCAACATTGTTCGATCTCACAATGCATCTCAAAAGGGGCATCTGTAGACACCTAAAATGCATCATGTCGAGGGTGACTACTCATATGGACATGCTACAAGACCATATGGAAGATCTTGGATAGACTCCAAGATAGAGCAATGGTTCTAACCACTCAATTTGGGCTCCTTGGCCTAATCAGTCTGAACCACAGCCTAGACCTATGGTTTACAGCTGAACCATGGTTGAGACCTATGGTTTGTAGTCTAGACCATAGTTGTGACCTATGGTCTTAACTAAAGTTCAGTTGGCCTTCAATCCGAGCCAAATCGGTTGAAACGACCATTGGATCTAGAAGAAGGTGGTTAGAGGGTGGAAGCTTCCATTCCAACTATCCTAACCACCCCTTCTTGATCTTGGCTTCTCTAGGAAGCCACCCCTAGCCCTTGGGTAGTCCTATAAGTACCCCTCATAATTAGGGTAAACAATGAGAGAGAGCATTGGAGATTTGAGCAATGGAGCCCTATCGAATTGTACACTCAATCGAGTATACTAAGAGAGAGCTATTGCACTTATCCCCTACCTACTTGCCAAGATTCATGATGAATTGCATTATGGATGCCCTAGGAGTCTAGGAGAGCCAAGAAACGCAAATCCGAGCAAACGAAGGCCCATCACAGTGATTTGACCACCAAACCTATCAGAAGGACATCGAAGGCGACCCTTGAACATCAATTGGACAAGGAGGTTAAGCCCACTACCCTTGGAATTGAGGGTAAGCCTATCAGAGTGCTAACCATGGCTGTCAGCCATGGTTTATAGTGCAGACCATGCACCAGAGCTACGGTTTGCAGCAGAGGTATAACCACCTTCCTATTTCTATTTCTGTCCAGCTAATTAGGTTAGATTAGATGTTTTTATGGTTTAATAGCATTTTAGAAGACTTCTGACCGTAGAACTAGGTTAGATTTACATTTTATGCTTATGCTTCAATTAGGACTTAAATGCTTTCTTTATGCATGTTTATGCTTCACTTTTCATATCTGATCCATGCATAGTGTAGCTGCTACTTTCCTTTATGTTATTACATGAATCTTGATTCACTTTGCATAGCTTAGAAGCATTCTTTATGTTTTCTTGATTATGCATGTTAATGGTGTCATTATGCAATTTACCTAAAAGGGCCTCATCATGAGAGGCTGCCTATATTTTTGACATTCTTGTTGTTTCTTGACCGTAGGGAACAGTTTCAAAGGAGAGCAAACCATCAAGTTCCTTCCCCATTGCGAAGAAGAGGGCACCTCCACCCTAGAGCAGTTCGTGCCATTCTGAAAGGCATTTGGAAATCACACCTACCCTTAAGAGGGAAAACAATTGTGCACTCCTATTGTAATATTGTATCAAAATGAATATCCCTAAGAGGGACGTACTTGTAATTGGATTTTGGCTTTGAATACAATGGAATAAAGTGTTTTCTTTCTTGTTTCATTTGTTGTCAATTTCGTTTTCTTGTATGCATGCTATATCTTTACCATTTATCGCAATAGGAGCCGCAATCGGGTGTGACCCTTTCTGGTGGTTACACATCCCTAAAGAGGATGTGGATATCACCCTATTATTTGATGGTTCCAAGTGTGAGAAAGGACAAGGTGTAGGAATTATGCTTCATACACCACAAGGGATACCTATCCCCTTATCATTTAAAATCAATTTCCCATGCACAAACAATAACATAGAATATGAAGCCCTAATATTAGGAATTCAAGCAACTATAGCTATGGACATAAAGTGTATAAGAATATTTGGTGATTTCTAGCTTATCTTTCATTAAGTAAATGGACCATACCAATGCAAATAACCATCCTTAAAAATTTACCATGAAGTAGCAATGAAATTACTCATAAATTTTGACTTGTATGATATTGATAGCTTACCTCATTCAACTAATAGATTTGTAGATGCGATGGCCTCTATAGGATCATTGATTCCAAAGAACTCTGTAGGTGAGGTTCAACTGCTGATCATCACAATAATATCTAAATCTAGAATTTCATGAGCTAAATCTAAATATGAGAAGGGTGTTTGATTTATTCATGCAAAATCATACAAGCCTTGACGAAATTAAGTAAAATACTTTCTCAATTTTTATATTCTCCCATCAGATCTATCGTGAACTACCAAACTAACTTTTAAATAAAATGTAGCTCGTTTCACTCTCTTAGGGGATATGTTGTATAGACATAGTTATGATGGAGTCCTCCATTATCTTGAGCTTGCAAAGGCACAACAAGCCATATCTAAAGCTCATGATGGTACTTGTGGTGATCACTTTAGTGGAATTGCCATCATAAAGTGTATTTTACACATGGGTTACTATTATCCCATCATAAATGTGATTGTTACAATTATGTCAAGAAGTGTTAACAATATCAACAACATACTAATTTAACTCATGTGCCATCATAATCATTACAAAACTATTTAAATTATTTGCCCTTTTCACAATGGTATTTTTACTTGATTGGTAAAATATCACCTCCTTCCTTGAGACAACACATATTTATCATCATGCCAATGAATAGTTCATGAAGTGGATTGAAATAATTCCTCTAACTACCATGCCAAGAACTCAAATTGTGGAGTTTATACTCCAAGATATCATCTATTATTTTGGCATTCCCTCAAAAATAATATTTTATAATGGTAAGTCTTTCAAAAATAGGGATGTTTGAGCACTTTGAAAAAATATAATATTCAACATAGCTTCTTGACTCCTTACTACCCATAGGCAAATGGACAAGCTGAGGCAACCAATAAGACATTGATCACTATTCTAAAGAAATTAGTCAAATAAAATCATCAATATTGGCATACTCAAATCCCCTTAGCATTATGGGCTTATCAAATGAGCATTCACATGCCTACTGGGGCAACACCATTCTCATTGGTCTACGGTGTTGAAGAAATCATACCTCTTGAGCTCAAGATCCACTCACTATGCATTTCATTACATGAATTCATAGATGATGATATCGCTAGACAAGAACATATTGACCAACTCACACTCCTTGATGAAAGTTGAATCAATAACTTGGAGCACTCACGAGTATATCAAGACTGTTTAAAGCGTGCTTACAACACCAAAGTTCATCTATGCGAATTCCAAGTAGGATATCTCATCCTTAAAGAAAATTAGCAAAACAAAAATGCATTGTCACATATTTGTGATAACTTCATGGCTAATTGGTTAGGTTCATACCTTATCAAACAAAAATAAAGAAACACATGCTTATACTGAGAGGGGGGGTGAACAGTATAAGATAAAACTTTTCCTTCCAAACAATAACTGTAATAACAAATCAATGCACAAAAAACCAAACATATAAGAGATAAGTATTTTATGTGGAAACACCATTTCAAAAGAAACCCACAAAAAATATTACTTTATTTCTTAAATAAATTTTTAGGCACCAACCCATAGGAGACACCAATCCCCTTATACAAATATGTAGGCACCAACCTACGGGAGACACCAATATCCTTATTACAATAACATAGGCACCATCCTATGAGAGACACCAATATCCTTATTACAATATCGTAGGCACCAACCTATGGGAGACACAAATATCCTTATGAAAAATTTAGGCACCAACCTACGAGAGACACCAATCTCCTTGAGGCACCAACCTCAAATCTAATCAAAAACTTGTATAGGTTTGTTGATCAAAACCTTGCTCAGGTTTACTCCTAGGCAATAATGTCTTCTTGGATCTGCACTCTAATATCTACTCATCATATTATTATCCTTGTTGTACCCTACTTTTACTTGATTAATGGTATCAACTTCTACTCACAAATCTAATATAAAACTCATTAAGGTCTACTCCAAACACTCGTCTTCTTCGATATTCTCCAACATCAAAGGTGTATACTTCACTATTTTTCCAAATTAAAGCACATCATCAAGGATTATCTAGGTACTGCAAAGAGATTGCTTCAAACACATGTATTCTTCATATTCATAAAATTCAGCTCATATACTTAAATGCTCTTCAAAGTAAATATTCACCAACAATTACCTCATATCGCAATTGAACCTTTGGTTGTGAATATACAACATTGCCCTCCTCGACCACTATGCACATGGTGTTTCATTTGACCATTCTATAAATGGCATATCCCACAAAAATTTTACACATGGCCTTGGATCCTCCTTGTAGAAATATTACACATGGAGGCTTCAAACGGTGATGGCTCTTCCTCAATTGAACACTGCTCCTGGCATAGCATAAACACCTCTCCCCACTATACCACTACATAAACACATGTTTGGTACTTGTTGTAGAATTCAAATATTCATAGATTTTTTTAAAATGAAATATATGGGACTAGTATCTCAAATATCTTCTGATAATTACTGATCTCTCTAGATGACATCACCACCTAGGCTCCACTGCATCTGTAAACGTGAAACTTTGTGCCAATAAACTTTAACTAGTATACATGAATTTAATCTCTTTAGTCAATGTTTTATAGTAGGGTGGCAATGTCTCTTCCTCAATCAATGAATGTAATGTCTTCTTAGGTGGTAATATTGTAGTGGTTCCTCCCTCTTATTTAGTCAAATACCTTGACCATGTATCGACTACAATTTGAAAATAATGATCTAGATTTTGCTATGTTCTCTCTTCATGTTACCTATTTTATGACGTATCTACCTATGTGCAAAATGGTGCTAAAATTCCAATGGTTACTCCAAATTAGTGCTCCTCTTTGTTGTTTTGAAATATGGTGTAACAACTTCTCACCAGAAATCAATTTATCTTCCTTTGTTTTCGACACTCGCAAGTGTAACAACTTCAATGCTTATTTTAATGGTAATGCAATTATCGTTATAGGTATTTAATGGTGCTTAATATATATCAATTCTTCTATGTTTTATTACTTAAAAAATAGATGTTATGTTGGAACCTAGTTCAATAATCCTCTATTCTTGTAATGATGCCATCAAACTTTACAATATGCGCAAATTCTATAACTTCCTTTACAAATACTTAAATTCATCGAATGGGGGTAATGCTCACTCTACAATTTTTTTGGTATTTTATCTTCCTTCTTGCATGGCTCTCACTATGCGTAACTCAACTATATACTAGCTTGAGATGCTTTGAAAATTATGACTAAACAAATGATGCTTCTCTATGTCTAAATCTAGACTGGTTCTAAATAATGCCTTAATATTCGGATGAAAAATAGTGTGATCCTCCTTCTCTGCTACTATTTCAAACACTTACTCCTTTGGATATATTTTGTAGTAGGTCACATGTTCCTGTGCAGTCTTCTACGTTGACCTCTCTTTGGATGGCATCACTTTAGAATAGCGTAGATCGCTTCATGGACTACCACCTCTTCTTAACATTGTTTGACCACTCGCTGTGGAAACTCTGATATTAGTTGCATCAATGCAATGATGTTCACCACTATATCTTTTGCCCACCTATGCTCTTCTTCCACATTTTTCACTCTACTCATTTTATATCGAGGGCATGCCATCAATAAAAATCACCATGTTATAAAATTAATTCCTTGTATTTATATCAAACTTTTCACATGCTTGATTTGGTGCCCAAGAAGTCGGCTCACATATGCATTTAATTAATAGTTGAAACATCACTTTATAATATAATATTTAAATATTTAATCTAAATATTATCACCCTTGAAAAATATATTTGCCTTAAATAATTCACCCACCGTTTTCTAGCAACCAAGTCAGCCTTTGACATCAATGATAACTCAATAGTGAATAATTCTAACAATATCCTTCTTTGTCATTGATGGCAATCCTGCAAAGAAATTGTCATTTATTGCAAAAGGATCACAAGTTGCTCCCCTTGATAAGATTCTCTCTCTAACTGAAATTACAAGTTGCTCTGCGTTAACAAGTTTTTCCCTCTAACTAAAATTACAAGCTTCTCCCTCTTATTGAAATTCTCCCCCTTTGACATCAATGGAAAAAGCTTCTCAGGGCTAAAAGATAAATCATTGGACAACTCCCCCTTACTAACTGCTCTAACCGATAAAATCAATGATGATATGGGAGTGAAAATACTCCCAAATTACTATGCTCTTTTTCTTGTTCCATTTTCTTTTTCCAAACTTTTGAGGACATATTCTTTTAACAATTTGACCATCCTCCTTCTTACTTGATTTTGAAATTTCAGGGAACACCATTCTACACCATTTATATTTATGCCCAAAATTTTTACATTTGTAACAAATGATGTTGTAGTCCATGAGAGGTGCAAATGAATTGCAATTCCTCTTAGTGAAGCCAAAGTCATTTTTAGCACGAACCCTGCAATGTACAACTTTATGACCAAATTGGTGACATGAAAAGCAATAACCTGGAAGAAATATTGAAACCTGTCTGATTGCCTTAGAGGATATGGCCGCATGGTTCTCTCATTGATGTTTTAATTATGGTCCTTGGTCCATGGTGATGCTTTGTTTTCTTCCTTCTTGATGCTTCTATTTTTCAATACCAGCATAGGTCGTAGGATATTCTTTAATTATTTTCTTTTATGCTTCTATTCCTTTTGATCTTGACTCTTCCTTTTGTTTCTTTTGACTTTTTTCAAAACCAAGTCTAGTATTTATAACTTAAGATCCCTGTGCTTTGATAATATCATCCAAGATTTCTATGCTTTTATCAAACCTGATATTTTGTTGTAACTTATCATTATATTTTTCCACTTCCTTTCTTAGAGAGACAATATCACGTTCTAGTTTTTCACATTCCAGCTTTTTTTCCTTTAACTACTCAGTCATAACTTCTTTTATTCACTTTGCCTCTTAAATTTTCACTTTTAAGTTGGTGAGATATTGTGAAAGATTTGCCTTTGTCTTCTCATCCTCTTGTACTTGAGCTTTCAATTTTGAGTTCTTCTGTCTAAGCCTCTTTACTTCTTCAAGAGCAAAAATAAGTTCCTCTTCTATGTCAACTATAGCTTCCTCTTCATTTTTTGGATATTTCTCTTTTTCTTGGTTTTTGATAATGAGAGCATCTTCTTTCACCTCCATAACAAAAAATAGGATTTCTTCTCTTTCACTATCGGAGAGGCTTTCATAATTGTTGTTGGAAGAACTAATTTTTATTTCAATATAAAGACTCTTCTTATACCTTTGAAAGATATTCTTTTGATCGTGCCTCTTTTTCTTTTCATGATAAAATTTTCTTTCCTTCTTTTTCTTGTATTCCTCTTCTTATTCACTACTACTACTTTCATCTTGTGGACACTTAGCTACATAGTGACCAATGCTACCAAAATTAAAGCATTTCAAAGTATACTTACATCTATTTTTACGTGATTCCTTCTTATTCCTTCGCATAAAGTTAGCTTCTTCGTAGCTCAATCCCTCACTTGACTCTGGTTCCTTATTATTTGTCTTCTTTGAAACTTTAAATGTAGCCTCCTATTTAGATTTTTGATATTTTTCAATCTTCATCTCATAGGCTGTTAGAATTTCATGTAGCTCATCCATGCTTAAATTTTTAAGATCCTTCATTTCAATCACTGAGACCTTCACATCAAACCTCATGAGGAGTGACCTTAAGACTTTATAAATAATATTAGGGTCATCAATACTTTCTCCAAGTCCACAAATGGTGTTGACAGTCTCATCAACATGGAGAAGATATTTGGCAATATTTTCCTCATCCTTCATAGTTAAGTCTTCAAACCCCCTCCTATGGGTTTGAATTTTTTCCATTTTAACTTTTTTGTCTCCTTCATATGTTCTTTGTAACTTGTCCCATATTTATTTTATAGAGGTGCATTACATGAATTTAACGAACTCTAATTCACATAAACCATTTAGTATTGCATTCATTGCCCTAGCATTATTTTCAAATAGTTTCTTGCCATATCGATCTGTGTGAGGGGTTGTAGGTGGTTTGAACCCATCCATAATAGATCACCATATATTGTAGCCATTTTCCATCAAATAGGTTCACATACTCATGCTCCAAAAACTATAATTAGTCCCATCGAACAATGGAGCCCTACTTGATGAAAAACCTTCTTAGTAATCCATATGTGTTCCTGTAAGATCTTCCTTCAAGTTGTTAGGCTTTCATGAAGGAACCCACTCTGATATCAATTGAATAAACACACACTTATACTAAGAGGGGGGTTGAACAGTATAATATAAAACTTTTCCTTCTAAATAATAACTGCAATAATATGAATACAATAATAAATCAATGCATAGAAAACCACACATATAAGAGACAATTATTTTACATGGAAACACCCTTTCGAGAGAAAACCATGACAAAATATTGCTTTTATTTCTTCAATAAATTTGTAGGCACCAACCCATAGGAGACACCAATCCCATTATAAAAATACGTAGGAACCAACCTACGGGAGACATAAATCTCCTTGTTATAATAACATAGGTACCATCCTACAAGAGACACCAATATCCTTATTCCAATATCGTAGACACCAACCTATGGGAGACACCAATATCCTTATGCAAAATGTAGGCACCAATATATAGGAGACACCAATATCCTTGAGGCACCAACCCTAGATCTGATCAAAAACTTATACAGATTTGCTGATCAAAATCTTGCTCAGGTTTTCTCCCAGGAAACAATATCTTCTTGGATCTACACTCTAATATCTACTCATCATATTATTATCCTTTTTGTACCCTAATTTTACTTGATTAATGGTATCAAATTTTTCTCACAAATTTGATATAAAACTCATTCAGGTCTGCTCCAAACACTCTTCTTCTCTGATATTCTCCAACATCAAAGGTGTATACTTCACTATTTTTTCAAATTAAAACACATTGTTCTCTAGGTAATGCGAAGAGCTTGCTTCAAACATAATTCAGTCCATATACTTAAATGCTCTTCAAAGTATAAATAAATATTCACTAGTATTTACCTCATACCATAATTAAGCTTTTGGTTGTGAATGTACAACATTGCCCTCCTTGGCCACTATGCACAAGGTGTTTCCTTTGACCATTCTACAAATGGTATATCCAATGACAATTCTACACACGACCTTCGATCCTCCCTATAGAAACACTGCACATGGAGGTTTCAAATGGTGATGGCTTCTCCTCAATTGAACACTACACTTGGAATAGCATAAACACCTCTCCCTACTATACCACTATACAAACACCTGTTTGATACCTATTGTAGACTTCAAATCTTCATAATTTTTTGGTAAAAAAAATATATGGTATTAGGATCTCAAAGGTATTATGATAATGTTTTATCTCTTCAGATGGCATCACCACCTAGACTCCACTATGTTTGCAAATGTGAAATTCTACGCTAATCAACTCTGAGTAGTCTACATGAAATTCTATGTAAAACTCTATGTGAATTCAATCTCTTTAGTCAATGTTTTACATCAGGGTGGCAATGTCTCTTCCTTGATCGATGAATGTAACATATTCATAGATGGTAATATTGTAATATTTCCTCCCTCTTCTTTAGTAAAACACCTCATCCAAGTGTCTCCTCTGATCTAACAGTAATGATCTAGATTTTTCTATGTTCTCTCTTCCTGTTGCCTAATTTACAATGTATCTACCTATGTGCCAAATGGTACTAAAATTCCAACTGTTACTCCAAATTAGTGCTTCTCTTTGGTTTTTTGAAATATGGTGTAACAACATCTCACAACCAATCAATTTGTCTTCCTTTGTTTTTGACACATGCAAGTGTAACATCCTCAATGCTTAGTTTAATGGTAATGCAATGACCATTATAAATATTCAATGGCACTTAATATATATCAATTCTTCTATGTTTTATTACTTAAAAAATAGATGTTATGTTGGCACCTAGTTCAATAATCCTTTGTGCTCAAAATGATACCCTTAGAATTTATAATATGCATAACTTCTAAAAATTCCTTTACAAATCCTTAAATTCATTGAATGGTAGCAAAGCTCACTCTGCAAAACTTTTGGCGTTTTATCTTTCTTCCTACATGGCTCTCACTGTGAGTAACTCAACTATCTTCTAGCTTGAGATTCTTTGAAACTTGTGACTAAAAAAATGATGCTTCTCTACATCTAAATCTACATTGGTTCTAAATTATGCCTCAATATCTGGTGGAAAATAGTGTGATCCTTCTTCTCTACTGCTATTTCAAATGGTCACTCCTTTGGACAGATTGTTCAGTAGGTCATAGATTCCTGTGTAGTCTTCTGCATTGACCTCTCTCCAAATAGCATTGCTTTAGAATGGTATAGATCACTTCATGGACTTTCACCTCTTCTCAATGTTGTTTGATCACTTGGTGCAAAAACTCTGATATTAGTTGCACCTATGCAATGATGTTAGCCACTATGGCTTTTGCCCACTTGTGATCTGCTTCCACATTTTTCATTCTACTCATTTTATATTGAGGACATACCTATAGCACCCTAAAATTGGTGTAGTAAAACTTAGTAAATAATTAAAATTACCTTAGTAATAATTCAAATTCAAATTTCAACCCCAAAACCACTCCCAAACCGTCTGCTACCCATTTCCTCATTTTTTGTGCCATTTTTAGAGTTTGTTTCATTCGTTGGATGATATCATCTTCGATCAGACGATATCACCTCAGATCGAATGATTTCGTCTGGAGTAGAACGTCCAGACGATTTCGTCCCAAAATTGATTTTTCATAATTAGCTTCTGTTTCAACAGCTTCTCTAACTCGGGCAGAGACACGTCTACACCGTTAGAGTCTCCCCCCATTGGAGATCTCCCAAAATGGGATGATCTCCAACCTCCCAACCTATTTCCTATGCCTATTTAATCTTAGGCCCTCCCCTTGACATTCCCCTGGCTGAAATTTTTTGCACTTTGAGTTTTACATGCTTCAGAATATCCTAGACTATTGTTCGCCTTTGTCCCTTCTCAAGTTTTCTTGCAGGAACTTTGTTATTCTTTAGCCGGAGCAAGCTCAGATCGTCACAGATGATCCTATCCAATTTGATACGATTTCGTACCAATCTGAGATGATTTCGACTACAGTCAACATTGGAGGCAATCAGTGCCCAGAGTTTGTATTTTCTCCACTCTTTTTTGCTGTATTATTTTGCATTTAGTTAACTCTATGGTTATTCCTTATTACTCTGCATTTTGGAGTTCACCCATATATTCTTAATGCATAATAAAATCATAAATTGTCATTAAATCATTGTAATGCACTTGTATGCTTGTTTATTATTATCATTTTAATATTATTAATATCATTCTACATCATTGCCCTTTGTTGGCATAATTGCATTTTTTGTATTTTGTATTTGCTTCTCTGATTGCAGGTCTCTGACGAATTCGTCAGATCTCAGACGATCCTGTAAGATCGAAGATGATCCTATCAAATTCTAGACGATCCTAACTGCTTCAAAATCAGAACCTCCATCAGACATCCGGATCAGGTATGTCTCTTTAATCTAGCTTATTCTCTCTGTTTTCTATTCAAATCTATTTTTTGTATTCATTTAATTTGCATTTTCATATAGAATAACTTATATTCATCTGGCCAAACCTAGGACTTGGATGTTTAAAGCTAAAATTGAAGACATTAAACTCATTCCCAACCTAGGCATGGAGACTGCCACTAAACGTTTCCTGGTGAACCCCACCATCCATCGAAAAATCACCTCAATACCCCTCCCCTAAGAGGCAGGACCTTCAAATGGCATCTCATTCTGAGGTACCATCCCATCATTTTCCCATCCTCCTTCCAGGTGCGGATCCTTTAGCCTGAAGGTAAGGATGCAAAAAATTTGGAGTGATACATTTTGGTGAACTCGACATGAAACTAAAACCTTTTGAAAAACAAAACAAAAATATAGATGCATTTCAAATCATTAGAAAAATACTAAGTTGCATATCATGTCTAGATGGTATCTCCTAAGAAAAGACTAGCAGTTACTATAAATGTTGCAAATCAATTAATAGCCATAGAGGTTGATTCTTTGTTTAGAACATCTCAAACATACAGAGTCCCGCCTTTGTGGGATGAACTTAATAGGAGGCTAGGTATCATTTCATCTAAATCAACCGAACTTAGACAAATCAAGAGGTTTGCCCTAGATAGGATCTTGGATCCTCATCAACTCATTTTTTATCATGAACTTCAGAGAGCCTGCCATAGGTGGTTAACTTATAGGAGAGCTCTTGTGTCTTTAGAATTGTTCACCTTCAAGGAATACCTCGAGAACGTAGCTATTATACACCAATTCCTAGGTCGTGTAGAAGATCAAGTGGTCGTTCTTATGGATAGGGAAATATGGAATAGAGTTCCTAGGTCTGTGTTATATCGAGAGTATTGCCATGAACTTTATTTCTACCAACCAGAATCTGAGATAGATAATATCACTATAGCACTTTTTGTCAAATTCTTGAAAGAAAATTTTCAATTTGAAGAACACTTCATGACTCTTGAAGAACTTGAGCCCATTAATGATATTTATAAATTGTTTATAGAAAACTAGATCATTGCTTTCATTATTATTATTTCTTGCATTTAGTGTGTTTTTTGTTATCTTTATAATATTGTTACAAAAATAAGAAAAACCAAAACATAACAAAAACAAAAAACATTTTATTTCAAATACTATAGTAGGTATATAATTAAAATATATACCTCTTAAGCTTGTTGCATATATATATATATATATATATATATATATATATATTTTCTGAAATCTAAATTTAAGCACAATGCCTAAACTTAGGAATGGTAAACAAACTGAACAAGAAGAAGAAGATTGGTTAGGAGACAAAACAAAAAACCCAAATGTCCTTCCTGAGGAATCAATTCTGGAAGGATAAACTCTAGAACAACCAGAAGATGAGCTAGCTGAAGAAAATTAACAACAAGAAAATCTTAAAGAGGAAGGATCCTCATCCCCTAGAATAGCTCCATATGGAACTATTGCTTTTGATAACTTAGATAATTTCTGGAAATTTTTCAATAACATTGATGCTCTTAATATGGCAGTTCGTATTGATAAAGGACAAATTAGTGACACTCAAGCAGCCATGGAACATATGTTTTACATACACACTAATCCCTTGTCTTTCATTGATCAAGAAAGTGATAAAGCTGGACCATCCAATAGAGATATGGTTCACTATGATTCAGAACATGCCAAAAAAATAGGTTATCCAACCCCCTAAGGAACCTGTTATTAAGCCTAAAATCATTCCCACACAAAAGAAACCTTCCTTCACTGCTTTACTTAGCAAAACTATTGATCAATATGCTTCAAGTAGACAAAAACCTAAAATGAAGCCAAACACCAATTTTCAACAATCTGGGATACAACATAATACAACTTCAAAATTTCTTCATAACACCCTTCCTACCAACAATTTACACAATAGCAATATAGCATCTAATCTCCATGTCCCTCCATCATATGCTCACAAATCCCATATTAATGCCCTACCGAACCAATATGGTGGGCAAATCAGTAATATAGAAGCCATGGTGAAATAGTTAGCTTTGCGCATGGACTAGATAGATCCCTATCGTCCCTCGTACAATTATCGAGAGATATTTAATCAACCTTTGGATCCCATAGTTGTAGCACAACCATACCCTAAACACTTTCCCATGCCCGTCCTACCTATATATAAAGGAACTGAAGATCCCATAGAGCATCTTCACATGTTTAGGATAGCATGTCATGATATATCACATGATGACTTGCTATTACTAAAAATATTCCTGAAAATCTTAGGAGGAATGGCATTAGAGTGGTACTATCAATTGCCCACTCATTCTTTGAGAAATTTTGAAGAAATAGATGAATATTTTGTCCATCAATTTAGTGCCTACATTGAGAGGCATGTCACCATTAAATATTTGTACAACTTAAAACAAGACAAAGATGAATGTTTTGCTGATTTCTTAGCTAGATGGAGGCAGTTGACAGGAAAACTACACTTTGTGCTACCTTATAGGGAAATGTTGGATATTTTTATTAATAATTTACAAGAACAAATATCTTATGAGTTATCAAATGCCACCTTAACCACCTTCGATCAAGATATAGACTTAGCTCGAAGGGTAGAAGATGATCTCATTAGAAGAGGTCATCTCAAAAAGAAATATGATGAGAAAACATCCAAAAATCAGTATAAAAACAAACAAGTTGTAGGTGACGGAGTCACTAATAGTAGAAACATTGCTAATATCAACACATCGAAGACAACAAAAAAAATTATATTAAAACCTCCTGATAAACCTCCTCGAGAATTTACTAGATTGAATCAACCTTTATCAACCATTCTTCCTCAATTATTACCATGAGGCTTGATTCAATTACTAGCTATCTGAGAACCTGATCTAATTATACCCGAATACAGAGCTGATTTACATTGTGACTTTCATAGAGGACCTGGACATGCAACAAACTCTTGTAAAATATTGAAACATAAAATACAAGACTTGATTGATAATAATGAAATGGAGGTGCAAGCTTTCCAACCTAAAAAAAATGCTCCTAATAACGCTCAAAAGACCATTCCCAAAAATCAAAATCAAAATGCTAATCAATAATTGGATATATTTCAACATCCTTTATCAAAACATGGTAAAGAAGTGGCCAATCAAATCGAACATCATAATGTTCCTCCTCCTACCCGATATGTAGGGACTATTAGCGGACAATTATTTGTTCAGGATCCTCAAATATTTGGCACAACCTTATCCATGGTCACGACCAGACCCCTACATAATATTCAAACTCCCAATCCTAGTGATGTAGAATCAGATACTGAAAGTGAATTAGACATCACCTCAAATCAATCGAATAGTTTTGAAAACAAATCAAATCCTATTCAACCCATCACAGATGCTATGGTTCCAAAAGAACCATTTCCTAGAAGAGTTACTACTCGACCCTCTTCTAATCAGTTCCTTCCTAATGAACAAGCCATAAACACTCAACCAATACCAGTTCAGCGTCTTCAATATAACATTGTAGGTACCATCAGAGCCGTTACCAGACAATAGGCTCAAAACTCTCAATAATATCAAACTCAGAATGATGGATCAGCTCCATTTATTTTGAAAAATCCCAATAAAGGGAATCATATGTCTAATGTTCAACAAAAACCTCCTTACAATATTAATGAACAATTATCCAATACTACTGCCAGAATTTCCCTTTTGGACTTGTTAAGATCTTCTCCTACGCATAGGAATGATTTAATGCTTACATTAAGCCAAATGATGGTACCTCAAAATATTCAACCTGAAGCCATGTCCAATACTATCATCACTCGAGAAGTTGATTGTATTGACTTTCGGGATAAAGATATCCCACAACATAGTTTACATAAGGATAACCCCTTATATATTACTGCTCTAATTGGAGATGTAGCTATTAAAAGAGTCTTGATTGATAATGGTTCATCTCTAAACATTTGCACTTTTGACTTCTACCAAATATTTGGCTTTAGAAGTGATGAAATGAAGAAAACTGACATGATTATCAAATCTTTCAATGATGAGACACAAGAAACGTGTGGAGTCATTACTTTACCCTTGCAAGTTGGTCCTAGAACCCTAGATACAACCGTGTTTATTGTACATTGCCTAGCATCATACAATATACTTTTGGGTCACCCTTAGAACAATGCGATGCGAGCGGTTCCCTCCACTTTACATCAGTGTGTTAAATTTGAATTTAAAAATTAGTTGGTCACTATCCATGGTGACCCTAGACCCTTTGATATGTGTGCTTTGGCAGAACCTTGTTGGAGTGCAATTTTACCCCGCTCTGTCATCCACACATCCTAATTCTTATTTTTCATCTAAATGTGTGAAAAACACACACATAACATCATCTAATCCATCAACTACACCTATACATTTAACTCAACCATCTTCTGAACAAACCACACTAAAACCTCAAAAAGGTCTTCAATCCACAACCAATCCTTCATGTTCTATCCCTATAATATCAAAACCTATAGACCCATTTATTGACACCTCCACATTATCAACATCTATCATACCTTCCACATCTAAAGATATAGGGAATGATCCTTCTACATATTATGCTCTTTTTGATGAAATTTTATCGGATTTATCCACAATCTTAATATCAGAAAAAACAAATGCTTTTATGCAAGATTCAATTCTTTTAAACAACTTGCCACCATATCCTC
Organism: Wollemia nobilis; assembly: GCA_028583015.1. Classification (NCBI taxonomy): domain Eukaryota; kingdom Viridiplantae; phylum Streptophyta; class Pinopsida; order Araucariales; family Araucariaceae; genus Wollemia; species Wollemia nobilis. The sequence goes on along the minus strand of JAQPPZ010002587.1, from coordinate 14,038,759 downwards.
GTACTTTGGGCCTCCCACAACCTATGGGAAGTACTTACCAAGTTAGGAGTTGTGCTTTTATTTATAAAGGATATGATTGGGGAAGAATACCCAAGAATATCAAAACTCATCATGAGGGATATGCCCAATGTTATTTTGCTAATGAATATATTAAAGCTAAGCCCATAATGCTCAAAATGCGCTATAAAGGTAAATGCTTGGGACCTTTCCAAAATGGTATGAAAGAACCTATTGAGGTAGATCCATGGCCCGCCCGATGTGGTGTGGGCCTATTTCCTAGTAAGGGTCAACCCTTCCCTTTTGAAGATGATGATCAAATCATATGTTATCAAGATTATCTAGATAAACAAGATTCTTTGTGTTCAAAGAATAATCCCTTTACCTACAATATGCTATCCATAGCTTACCCTAAATTGATTACTGAATCCGATGAGGAGTTGGAAGGAGATATTTTCCATGATGTCTCCGTTGAAGAGTTGTTACACAATGGTTTTTATTTTGATGGTTCTATACCAACTATAGCCCAACTTGAGGCCACCATTCTTCAAGATGAATTATCCAACTTAACCTTAAAATAATTATAAGAATTGTGCGTTTCACCCGCCCCACCTAATTTTGAAAGAGATCTACACATGGAAGTAGAAAACGTCATTAAAGTTAACATTGGAACTGAGGATAAACCTCACATAATCAATATTGGATCAGCATTAAGTCAAGAAAAACAAAATGAATACATTGCATTCCTTAAAGAATATGAAGATGTCTTCGCTTGGACATATGAAGATATGCCAGGTTTGGACCCTTCTGTAGTCATGCATCATCTAGTAGTCCATATGGATGCTAAACCTGTTAAATAGAAACTTAGAAAAATGCATCCCAAAGTGGCCCTACTAGTCAAAGGGGAGTTAGAAAAACTCCTGAATGTTGTTTTTATACAAGCTATTGATTATGCTGAATGGATCTCGAATGTAGTTCCAGTCACCAAGAAAGAAGCTACCAAAGTTAGGGTTTTAACGGACTTTAGAGATATTAACGCTGCATGCCCTAAAGATGATTTTCCTCTTCCCAACATGGACCAAATCATTGACTTTACCGTCGGGAGTGGAATGATGTCCCTAATGGATGGATTTTTTGGCTATAATCAGATCAAGATAGCTCTTGAAGATCATGTTAAAACAACCTTTATTACCCCTTGGGGTACCTTTCGTTGGAAAGTGATGCCATTTGGTTTAAAGAAAGCAGGCGCAACATATCAATGAGCTATGAATTATATATTTCATGATATGATGCATGATATCCTACATGATTATGTAGATGATATTATAGCTCGCTTTATTAAAGAAGATGATCATTTAGATGATTTGAGAAAAGTATTTAATCGGTTAAGAGAATACCTTATTCGATTAAATCTAGCCAAATGCATATTCGAAGTTAAGTCTAGTAAACTATTAGGGGTTTTAGTTTCTTTACGTGGTATCAAAATTGACCCTCTCAAGATTGTGGCTATCACTGATATGCTCGCACCTACCAATATATCTGAGTTACGAATTTTACAAGGTAAACTTCAAGCCATCCGTCGCTTCATCGATAAGCTGGTGGACAAAACCACTCCCTTTCTTAAGCTCCTTAAGAAGGATGTCCCTTTTAATTGGGACGACAAATGTAAAGAAGCTTTTGAACTTCTCAAACAATACCTCCTTAACCCACCTGTGCTTTCACCACCTAGACCTGATCGCCCGTTTCTCTTGTATATTTTAGCTTCAGATTTTGCTTTAGGAGCTATGTTAGCTCAGCTTGATGATGAGAAGAAAGAACGTGCTAATTATTACATTAGCCAAACTTTAATCAGTTATGAAACTCGTTATACCTCATTAGAAAAACTATGTCTAGCAGTCGTATTTTCTATGCATAACTTATGCCATTATATGCTTAGTCAAAAAACATATGTCATTGCTAAATATGATCCCTTGTGGTATCTCATGAGTCGACCTTATTTATTGATTCGCACAGCCAAGTGGGTTCTTGCTCTAAGCGAGTTTGAACTCACATTCATAGGATAGAAATATTTTAAGGGTCAAATCATAGTAGATTAGTTAGCTGCTACACCCTTAGAGTCTACCCATCCCCTCATCATTGAGTTTACTGATGAATGCCTTCAATTAGAGGCAGACCATATTGAACAATGGTCCTTATACTTTGATGGAGCCCGATGCATGAGTGGGGCTGGTGTGGGTATTATTTTAATATCCTCGCAAAAACATCTTATACCTTTGTCCTTTAAATTAACATTTGCTTGCACCAATAATACTACCAAATATGAGGCTCTAATCCTTGGATTACGAGCTGCCTTGGCATTAAAAATCAAACATCTGCTAGTTTTTGGTGACTCCCAACTTGTCATAAATCAAATTAATGAAGTTTATCAGACCAGAGATGATAAATTGTGCCCATATAAAGCATATGTTTTGCAATTGTTATCCTTGTTTGATAAAGTTACTTTGGAAGCTATTCCGTGAACTAGCAACCGTGCGGCTGACGCTATGGCCACAACTGCATCTCTTCTACCCTTGGAGTTAGATGAAAAATATGCCACCATCATTATTCGTCGACTCTAGGAACCTGCTTCAAATAAGTCATGTTTAAAACCTTTGGATGTGTTTCTAATCAATGAAACTACTCCTGACCCTTGGTGTATCGCTCCAAATTTTTTGCATCCTTACCTTCAGGCTAAAGGATCCGTGCCTAGAAGGAGGATGGGAAAAGGATGGGACAGTACCTCGGACTGAGAGGCCCTTTGAAGGTCCCGCCTCTCGGGGAGGGGTATTAAGGTGATTTTTTGACGGATGGTGGGGTTCACCAGGAAACGTTTAGTGGCAGTTTCCACGCCTAGGTTGGGAATGAGTTTAATGTGTTCAATTTTAGCTTTAAACATCCAAGTCCTAGGTTTGGCCAAATGAATCTAAGTTATTCTATATGAAAATGCAAATTAAATGAATACAAAAAATAGATTTGAACAGAAAATAGAGAGAATAAGCTAGATTAAAGAGCCATACCTGATCCGGATGTCTGATGGAGATTCTGATTTTTGAAGCAGTCCAGATCATCTGGAATTTGACAGGATCATCTCTGATCTGACAGGATCATCTGAGATCTGACGAATTCGTTGGAGACCTGCAATTGCAGAAATAGATACCAAGAACAAAAAATACAATTGCAAAAGCAAGGGAAAATGATAGAAATGAAAGTATGAATGCTAGAATGACAACTTTAGATAACAAATTAAGTAAAATGCATGGTTTTAATGACTAACTTTGACTTTATTATGCATCTAGGCTACATGAGGTGAACTCCAAGATGCAAAGCAGTAATAAGCTTAACTAATGCAAAGCAAAACAACAAAAAAGAGTAAAGAAATGCAAACTCTGGGCACTGATTGCCCCCAATGTTGACTGCGATCGAAATCGTCTCGGATTGGTACGAAATCATCTCGAATTGGACAGGATCATCTGCGATGATCTGAGCTTTGCTCCAGCTAAAGAATAACAAAGTTCCTGCAAGAAAATTCAAAAAGGGACAAAGGCGAACAATAATCTAGGATATCCTAAAGCATGTAAAACTTAAAGTACAAAAAAATTCAGCCAGGGGAATGTCAAGGGGAGGGCCTAAGATTAAATAGGCATAGGAAAGAGGTTGGGAGGTTGGAGATCATCCCATTTTGGGAGATCTCCAATGGGGGAGACTCTAACGGTGCGGACGCGTCTCTGCCCGAGTTAGAGAAGCTGTTGAAACGAAGCTAATTATGAAAAATCAGTTTTGGGACGAAATCGTCTGGACGTTCTGCTCCAGACGAAATCGTCCGATCTGAGGCGATATCGTCTGATCGGAGACGATATCGTCCAACGGACGAAACAAACTCTAAAAATGGCATGAAAAACAAGGAAACGGGTAGTAGGCGGTTTGGGAGCGGTTTTGGGGTTGAAATTTGAATTTGAATTATTACTAAGGTAATTTTAATTATTTACTAAGTTTTACTATGCCAATTTTAGGGTGCTACATTTTGCCCCCTCTTTAGCGAATTTTTTGAAGAAAATGCGTTAAAGATGAGTTCTTCTCGATTTACGAGAAAGCAAAAATTATTCCCATTTTTAGGCGACGATTCTTGGTCGAATCGTACGACAGCTTACTATGATGCCCCCTCCGTGTTTTTACCCAAATCGAACGTTTGAGGTAAAAATGCGAAAAAGCAAAAAATTAAAATGTTTTTAATTGTTTTTGAATAAAATTAAAAAATAGGGAAAAACCCTAATTCATTGTTACTGTTCATTTTCATTTTCTGGTTTGTGGAGCTCTGCAAACAAAATGGTCGAGACAGCGCACAGATCGACAGAGGTCCGACGCGGGCTACGGGTAAGGGTCTAAACTTAGTTTAGAATGCTTGAATTTTGATTTTCTATGCTTTTTAGATTAAATTTTGATGATTTTTGAGCATCGCGGCCATTTTTGGGCCGTCGACGTCGTCGGGATGAAATCGTCTCGATTTTGTCAAAATCGTCTCGATATCGCCGATTTCGTCCAGGGGCAAAATCGACAAAATGGGGACGATTTCATCAAAAAGGGACGATTTCGGCTTGCAAAATCGGAGACGAATTTGCTCAAATTGTGGACGATATCGTCCAATAGTGGACGATATCATCATTGATGAAATTGAACTTGCTTTACTTGCATTTTTAATCATTGTTTTATTAATGATTTTTATTGTTTTGTTGTTTATGTTGCAGAGAGGATTACTAAAGAGCAGAGAATGGAAATACGATGGGCTGAGGGATGACTTGGCCACTCTATCTCAGGTAGAGCGAGATCGGTTGGCACAAGTCGGCTTACGAGCATGTGGCAGAGATGCCACAGGTTTCTATAGATATGGGGCTATTGACAGCCCTAGCAGAGAGGTGGTATCCGGGTTCTTCCTATTTTTGGTTACCGATAAGGGAGATGACTCCCACACTAGAGGATGTATGGAGGATTTTGAGGATCCCCATACAAGGATGGTTGATAACTCCCATGGCCAATCAGGGCCACGCGATGATGCGACTGTGCGGAGATCCGAGCTTCACCCTGGAGAAGGGCGGAGTGAACATCGAGTCGCTACGCCAGATGCCGGGGCATCTAGACTGACACAGGTTTTGGCTGGGGTTGTAGGTGGTCTGTTGCTATGCCATCAGAGTGGATGCAGAGTACCATGGCTATTGACAGATGTGGTCTACGACATGAGAGACCATGGGTATAGGTTTGCTTGGGGGAGTTATGTACTATGCCGATTGTATAGGATCCTGCATGGGGTCGTATACAAGGGCGATCGATGTCTGGTTATGACATCACTACTACAGGTTTGGTGCTAGGAGCACATCATGGTGCGGAGGCCGGTAGGGCTCCCACTGATAGGGATTGATGGGGAGAGGCCCCGAGCTTTCTACTGGTGGCTCCAGAGAGGGTCACAACGGCGGATAGATCTGCCAATGTCTCGGAGACTACTTGACGACCTTGTCTCCGACCAGATCACCTGGAGGCCTTGGAGAGATCATCCAGGGTGGGCCGAGGATGGACAGGAGCTGGCTCACGTTAGGCGAACCTACTGGCTAAGGATGGAGAGGGGAGAGGTGGAGCTCCACCGCTACGACCGAGTTTTGAGGCAGTTCGGTCTACAGCAGGGGATCCCATCTCTCAGAGACTACGAGTTTTCTCGGACCATCTGGGATAACACTACAGTTAGCGAGGCTCTAGATATGCAGCGCTTCTAGAGTCAGGACGTAGATGATGCCCCCATTCAGCTAGTGGATGGGGACGACGTAGGGGTAGCCGATGGCTATGATGCCTGGTACACAGGCATCCGCCCTCCTCGGATGACGAGGGCTCAGGGTCCGATTCATGCAGTTGTGCGTCGGATGGGGAGGCGGTGCCAGGTGGCCATTGAGGTGGCACAGGGTCACAGAGGGAGAGAGCAGAGGAGACCACAGGCTCAGCAGAGGCCACGACAGCGGGAGAGGAGGGAGGAGAGACCCCCTTCTCCATGGAGAGAGAGGCCACCATCGCCCGATAAGGGCAAGGGTGTGGACATAGGAGAGAGTAGTGAGATGGCTACTCTCTAGGCGGAGACTGTCCATCTCCAGGCATAGGTGCAGACTCTACAGGATGAGGCTACACGCCACCGAGCGGAGGCTACACAGCTCAGAGATGAGGTTGCACGCCTCAGAGCATGGAGCGGAGGAGCGAGCACTCAGGAGCTGGCACGGTCGATTGCTCAGACCACGTTCTATCAGGGTATCTACTTCCAGATGGTGCCAGAGGGCTAGAGGGTATAGCTGCCAGCTGGCATTACGGATCCGATCAAGGTTGGGTCATCGAGGACTTCATCTCGATCGACGACTAGGACTCGTAGTACCACACATACTACGATGGGGCCACCTCGTCCACCTCAGGGCTGGGGAGGAGATGAGGCTGAGAGCTCGAGGGGTTCTCGAGGCTAGGCTACTGCACTATACAGACTGATTATATGATTTGAGAGGATTGAGTATGCCAAGATGTAGATTGTGGCATACCAATCTAGTTTTGATATGATGTACATATATTGTTGAGTTATATATATATATATATATATATATATATATATATATATATATATGATATTTTTGATCATATGACTTGTCTTATGTGTTTGTATGATGCTTTATTGTTGTGGTGTGATTGATTTGATGATTCATGTAATTATTTCGGTTGGAAATATTATGGTTTGAATGTCATGCTTGTAAAATTTAAATGAAATAATCTGATGTAAACAAATTGGTTGTTTGTGATGTGATTTGATAAAAAGAAAAGGGACTTCTAACAATAATTTCAAAGGACATTGTCGCTATTATAGACCATTTCATGGAGTCGCCGCTCACTCGGTCGTCAAGCTAATCCCAGTATAGAAATATTGTTAAAAGTAAAAGAGTGCTTAAGAGACTGTCTTAAGACTTTGGTGTGATGATGCAAATGATGATGATGATGATGATTTGTTTTCAGATTTCCATGAAAATATTATGCATGAAATATTTTAAAATGACTTTTGCTAGGCATAAATTCCTAAGTGTGATAAAATTTTTGGATAATTCCCTAGGAATTATACCATCATTGCAAAATTGAAGTTTGACATAATGACATGAAAATAGAGTAAGTGTTTGTTTTGTTTTAAAGCATAATTGTGTAACATAATGATTTAAGTCATATGTTTTTATGATTTTGAATAAATGGAAAATAAAATTGGTACAATGGTTTGCGCTAGGCATAGAATATTTAGGTATAGACTTATACCATCATCGCGAAATCCAAAGAAGAAAATAATATAATAGTTTTATTGCATGGTTGATTTTTTAATTTTTGAAAATAAACTGAAAATATGAAGATGAGGACTTGCGCTAGGCATAAAATTCCAATTTTGGTTTTGGAACTATACCATCGTCGCGAAAGTCAAAAGTTATATATAAATGTAACTTTATTGCATGTTTTGAAAATGATTTTGATTTTTGATAATGCATATAGTTGTCTTTATACTAAACAACTGTTCTTCAAAGAGGAAAATGAATTTATTCCAAACAATTTGCAAAAATATTTCAAAGTATCTTAAAGACAAAAGTTAGATTTATAAGGAATCCCATGTGCGTAGGTGAGTTCATTACCAATCTTGATTTATCATAATGATACACAAAATCTCTCAAATACAAAATGTGTGTGCAATTGCATTGTTCATTTACCAGGTTTTGAGCAAGATACTATGATACAAGTGATTTGAATTAACCAAATAAGTGTTCATTAACCATGATTTAGATGCATATAACCATACCAGACTACTATGTAGGTCGGGTTATCAAGAGCTAGCTAATCCATAAGCAGACATAGGTCTGTACAAAAGAAGGTCGCTAATGTGACAGACATATCACCACGCTAGGAGTTACCCAAGGCCAAGCGGGTTGGGCACAAACCACCTGTTATGGGGCTTACCTCACAGTTTTCGAATAATTGAGAATTCCAGGGATTCAAGCTCATCAACCCTTCTTTTCTTTTCAATGGGTAGGGAAAGGGATTTTATTGCTTTTGCTTTTGCTTGTTTCTTTTTCTTTGCTTTTGCTTTTCTTTTTCTCTTTTTTTTTGTATTTTTGTATTTTGGCTTGATATTTGAGATAATGCTGAAATAACTTGTTTCTTTTTCTCTTTTTCTTGAACTTTTCTTTTCTTCCTATACTAGGGATACTTGCTCGGATTAGCTGTAGAGCAAGGGATTTTTATTCCGGGTAGGGGTGAGCTTGTCCTTTTGTCAATTCTCAAAGATTCTAGACCATGTGCATGATAGGATAGCAGGGGAAACTTTTCGCTCAAGAAACCACTTCTACTATGTAGCATAGCATGGACATTACAAATATAATCATTTTATTGTGAAAGGATATGCTTGGTTTAAGTAAATAACAAGATCAATTCTCTATGCTCAAACTTTATTTAATTGAATTTTGTGGACTTTGATATAAGAGAGATTAGTAATCATGCCAAATAAAATCAAGATATTTATTTTTGTGATTGTGATAGTGAGGGATTCCAAATAAATACTAATTTATCCAAAATAACTTGAAAATATAACTCGCAATACTTGAAAAATTGACAGATATAAAAATAAAGGATATTTTTGAAGATTTTGATGATTTGGACTGTTTTTGGTGTTTTGATTTTTAATTGATGAATTGAAAGAAATACAATGTGATTGTTTTTTTTTAATTTTTATTTTTATTTTTATATGAATTTTTAGATGATGGAATTGGTGGTATATACAAGATGATCTATATACACTATACAAGGTTATTTGAGTATAGCATGTCTAAGGTTGCTTCAAAATCAAAGGAGGTTTTGAAGGATAATTTGGTTGTGTTGAAGGTAAGAACAAAAGGTGATGAATAAAAGGTAGTGATAACAAAAGCTTTGTTATAATGTAGAATAATGTAGCAAAAGATTTGACTTTTATATGTGTAAAATTGATCATGTTACAAAATAAAATGTCAGAAGGATAAGAAGGTTCTTCATTCTTATCACTATCTTCCAAGTCTTGATAAGATGGAGGGAGCATATATGAAATATATGCATGGGTGTTATTTGGTAAACAAGGATGATCATATATGGATGAAGAAAAGTGATGGATAGAAGATAATTGTGACAATAGAGAATGTATAGAACTTGATGTTTCAACCGTTAAATATTCTTCAAATGGTGTTGGGTCACCATGTATGGTAACACTTTTATTTGCAAGTTCAAACTTCAAACATTGGTGAAGAGTGGAAGGGACAACCCTCATCGTATGAATCCAAGGACTTCTGAGAAGTAGGTTGTAAGGTGAAGGGCAATATGCTACATAAAACAAAGTATCCAGGATCTTGGATCCAATATTGAGGGGAAAAATTATAGTACCTTGAGCTTCTTGAATTTCATTGTTAAAAGATTTTATAATAACATTTGATTCATTAAGATCTTCTTCCTTTAATTTGAGTTTTTGGAATAATTGATAAGTGCATAAATTAAGAGAGGAGCCATTATCTACCATGATAGTTTTAACAGGTGTTTCTTTACTAGATCCTGTAATGTAAAGATAGTAGTCTTCTTGTGGAGTAGAGGAAGGAATCTCCTCATCATAGAATGAAATATGGTTAACCTCAAGAGGGTTTACACCATTAATTATGTTCTTAGAGAAAATATGATGAGGAACAAATTGTTGGCTAGGTATCTTGAACAAAGTTTCCTTATGAGAACTTTGTAATACTTCTAAAAGGGATATCTTTGCTTGAGGATTAATCACTTGTTGTTGGCTATCAAAGTGGATTTCAGATTGAGATTTTGATTCTAAAGATGAGCTTTCTATGCTTACATTCCATTTTGGATCATTCTCTAGAGCCAAAGATAGTTTTGAAGGTTGGTCAAATGAGGAATCCATCTCTTGAATATCGGATTGAGTTGATTGAACTTGAGGTTGCTCATTTGTAGTTTTTGTTACAATATTAATAATATCATCATGATGGGACACATTAACATGCAATATTTGATTGGTTTCTTGTTGTTGATAATTGAATAGGGGTTCTTGGGAGATCCCCATGTCTTGATTGATTATTGGTATTTGTTGTGTAGGAGTTTGATTGTTTACTGGAGATTTATAATCAGTTGTAGATTGTAATTCCTTTATATTAAAAAGACCCTCATCAATCAAATCTTGAATTGCACATCTTAAATCTTTACATTTTTGTGTCATATGTCCATCTACTCTATGATATTCACAATGTAGCTCAGGTTTAAACCAATCTGTTGTGGTATCAAGTTGTCTTATGGAAGGGAGTTCAATCTTATTTGTATCAAGTAAATACTTGAGAATTATATCCATTGGTTGATTGAGCTTAGTAAATTTACGTGATGAAGGTTTTCGAGAGGTTTTTGATACGTGCCTTAGGAATTCAGTCATAAAAGGGCCTAATGGTTTCTCACCTCTACTTTCTTTATTATGGGTAGAATGATGATAGGAAGATTGCGAAGTATGAGGTGAGTGCATGGTAGAATTGGAAGAATAAGTATTTTCTTGTTGAAATGGATGTGTTGTATTGAAAGAAGAATATTGAAAGGGTGGAGGAGGATTGTATGTGGATTGATAGACATAATATGGATATATGGGAGAATAGATAATATCGTTATGAAGAGGATTGGCAAAGGGATTGTCCTGTTGGGGTAAGGATGAAAAATGAGAAAAGTGTGATGGAGGTGGTGTTGAATAGGGATGAGGTTGGTCATAATCAACAAATGTATTTAGCTGAATTCTTCCAACATTACTGATGGGCTCATATTGATTTGAGTAAAAACTCATGGTTTCTTTAGTACTTCTAAAAGTAATATTTAGTATCTACTATTTAGAATTGAATCTAAAACATACAAACTTGAAATGATGATTTTGTTACTTTTTTTTTTTGTATACATATATATATATTTGTTTTTTTTTATATTTTTGAATCAGAAAGATGCCTATGTTATTCACGTCGGGTTCACCAAAATGTATCGCTCCAAATTTTTTGCATCCTTACCTTCAGGCTAAAGGATCCGTGCCCGAAGGAGGATGGGAAAAGGATGGGACGATACCTCGGACTGAGAGGCCCTTTGAAGGTCCCGCCTCTCGGGGGAGGGGTATTAAGGTGATTTTTTGATGGATGGTGGGGTTCACCAGGAAACGTTTAGTGGCAGTTTCCATGCCTAGGTTGGGAATGAGTTTAATGTGTTCAATTTTAGCTTTAAACATCCAAGTCCTAGGTTTGGCCAAATGAATCTAAGTTATTCTATATGAAAATGCAGATTAAATGAATACAAAAAACAGATTTGAACAGAAAATAGAGAGAATAAGCTAGATTAAAGAGCCATACCTGATCCGGATGTCTGATGGAGATTCTAATTTTTGAAGCAGTCCAGATCGTCTGGAATTTGACAGGATCGTCTCTGATCTGACAGGATCGTCTGAGATCTGACGAATTCATCGGAGACCTGCAATTGCAGAAATGGATACCAAGAACAAAAAATACAATTGCAAAAGCAAGGGAAAATGATAGAAATGAAAGTATGAATGCTAGAATGACAACTTTAGATAACAAATTAAGTAAAATGCATGGTTTTAATGACTAACTTTGACTTTATTATGCATCTAGGCTACATGAGGTGAACTCCAAGATGCAAAGTAGTAATAAGCTTAACTAATGCAAAGCAAAACAACAAAAAAGAGTAAAGAAATGCAAACTTTGGGCACTGATTGCCCCCAATGTTGACTGCAGTCGAAATCATCTCGGATTGGTACGAAATCATCTCGAATTGGACAGGATCGTCTACGACGATCTGAGCTTTGCTCCGGCTGAAGAATAACAAAGTTCCTACAAGAAAATTCAAAAAGGGACAAAGGCGAACAATAATCTAGGATATCCTAAAGCATGTAAAACTTAAAGTACAAAAAATTCAGCCAGGGGAATGTCAAGGGGAGGGCCTAAGATTAAATAGGCATAGGAAAGAGGTTGGGAGGTTGGAGATCATCCCATTTTGGGAGATCTCCAATGGGGGGAGACTCTAACGGTGCAGACGCGTCTCTGCCCGAGTTAGAGAAGCTGTTGAAACAGAAGCTAATTATGAAAAATCAGTTTTGGGACGAAATCGTCTGGACGTTCTGCTCCAGACGAAATCGTCCGATCTGAGGCGATATCGTCTGATCGGAGACGATATCGTCCAACGGATGAAACAAACTCTAAAAATGGCACGAAAAACAAGGAAACGGGTAGCAGGCGGTTTGGGAGCGGTTTTGGGGTTGAAATTTGAATTTGAATTATTACTAAGGTAATTTTAATTATTTACTAAGTTTTACTGTGCCAATTTTAGGGTGCTACACTTGGTATACAGATATAGTTGATTTTCTTCAAAATGGGACTTTCCTTGCCAATTCTAATAGAAACCAACGTTGGTTATTACGTAGATGAGCAAGTCAATTTGTAATAATTGGAAATACTTTATATAGGAGATATTTTGAAGGTATCCTATTGAGATGTTTGAATTTAGAAGAATCCAAATCAGCTTTAAGTGAATTCCACGATGGATCTTGTGGAGTACACTTCAGTGGTAGTGTCATTGCTAAAAAGCTCCTTAGGATAGGCTACTTTTGGCCTACCATGGAAAATGATGCACATGATTATGTGTGCCATTGCGACAAGTGCCAAAAACATGCTAACCTTGTCCATGCGCCTGCACAAGAGCTATAGGCTATTTCATCTCCTTGGCCCTTTTCAAAATGGGGCTTAGACATTATTGCAAAATTAATCCCGTGTCATCTGATGGACAAAAATTAATCATAACCGCCACTGAGTATTTCATGAAGTGGGTTGAAGCTATGCCTTTAGCTTCCTGCACTGGAACACAAGTCTCTAAATTTATTTTTAATCAAATCATTTGTAGGTTCAGAATTCTTGCAAATCTCATCTCAAAAAATGGAACTTGTTTCAAAAATAAAGATGTCAAGAAATTATGCTAGAAATATAAGATTCAACATCGTTAGTCCACTCACTATTATCCTTAGGGTAATGGCCAAGCAGAAGAATCTAACAAAACCTTAATCAAAATTCTCAAAAGATTGGTCAATAAATCTAACCACGATTGGCACATTCAATTATAACCAGCTTTGTGGGCCTATCAAACTAGTGTTTGAACTCCCACTGGAACTTCATCTTTTGTCTTGGTTTATGGCGTTGAAACCATTTTTCTTTTTGAATTATAAGTTCCTTCTTTGGCTCTACTACTTCAAGATACCGAAGTAGGAGATGAATATGCTTACCAAAACAAGCTTAAAAGATCATATGCCAAGAAAGTTCGTCATCTATCCTTTGAGGTCGGTGACCTTGTTTTAAAATAAAATAAAAAAAATACTAATGCAACTAAAGACCTTAAAGATAAATTTGAGCCCAACTGGCTTGGACCATATATTATCACTGCTAAATTTGAATCAAGAGCATACAAATTAGCTACCTTAGATGGTAAAGATTTAAAAGAACCTATGAATATTATGCATCTTAAGCAATATTACGCATAAAATTTGGTCATTTCATCATTTGTACATATTTTGCATGTTGTCTCATTTTAAAAATATATATAAAACTATTTACACAAAAACAAATGAAAAAAATAAAAAGTCAAAACAGCAATATTATTGACTCTTTTGAAACCCAAAAAAAAAAAAAGAAGAAAGAGAGAGTCAAAATTATCAAACTCCTCAAAAATATTTGTCGTATATATTTCTTCTTCAAGTATTGTAGTTATATTTTCAAATTATTTTTGATAAATTAGCATTTATTTGGAATCCCCCACTATCACAAACACAAAAATAAATATCTTGATTTTATCTGGCATGATTACCAATCTCTCTTATATCAATGTCCACAAAATTTAATTAAATAAAGTTTGAGCATAGAGAATTGATCTTGGTATTTACTTAAACCAAGCATATCTTTTCACAATAAAATGATTACATTTGTAATTTCCATGCTATGCTACATAGTAGAAGTGGTTTCCTGAGCGAAAATTTTCCCCTGCTATCCTATCATGCACATGGTCTAGAATTTTTGAGAATTGGCAAAAGGACAAGTTCACCCCTACCCAAAATAAAAATCCCTTGCTCTACAGCTAATCTGAGCATGTATCCCTAGCATAGGAAGAAAAGCAAATTTCAAGAAAAAGAAAAAAAGAAACAAGTTATTTCAACATTATCTCAAATATCAAGCCAAAATGCAAAAAAAAAAAAAGAGAAAAAGAAAAACAAAAGCAAAGAAAAAGAAACAAGCAAAAGCAAAAGTAATAAAATCCCTTTCCATACCCATTGAAAATAAAAGAAGGGTTGATGAGCTTGAATCCCTGGAATTCTCAATTATTCGAAAACTGTGAGGTAAGCCCCATAACAAGTGGTTTGTGCCCAACCCGCTTGGCCTTGGGTAACTCCTAGCATGGTGATATGTCTGTCACATTAGCGACCTTCTTTTGTACAAACCTATGTCTGCTTATGGATTAGCTAGATCTTGATAACCCAACCTACATAGTAGTCTAGTATGGTTATATGCATCTAAATCATGGTTAACGAACACTTATTTGGTTCATTCAAATCACTTGTATCAAATTATCTTGCTCAAAACTGGTAAATGAACAATGCAATTGCACACACATTTTGTATTTGAGAGATTTTGTGTATCATTATGATAAATCAAGATTGGTAATGAACTCACCTACGCACATGGGATTCCTTATAAATCTAATTTTTGTCTTTAAAATACTTTGAAATATTTTTGCAACTTGTTTGGAATAAATTCATTTTCCTCTTTAAAGAACAGTTGTTTAGTATAAAGACAACTATATGCATTATAAAAAATCAAAATCATTTTCAAAACATACAATCAAGTTACATTTATATATAAATTTTGAATTTCATGACGATGGTATAGTTCCAAAACCAAAATTGGAATTGTATGCCTAGCGCAAGTCCTCATCTTCATATTTTCTGACTATTTTCAAAAAAAATCAACCATGCAATAAAACAATTATATTATTTTCTTCTTTGGATTTCATGATGATGGTATATGTCTATACCTAAATATTCTATGCCTAGCACAAACCATTGTACCAATTTTATTTTCTATTTATTCAAAATCATAAAAACATATGACTTAAATCATTATGTTACACAATTATGCTTTAAAACAAAACAAACACTTACTCTATTTTCATGTCATTATGTCAAACTTCAATTTTGCAATGATGGTATAATTTCTAGGGAATTATCCAAAAAAATTATCACACTTAGGAATTTATGCCTAGCAAAAGTCATTTTAAAATATTTCATGCATAATATTTTCATGGAAATCTAAAAACAAATCATCATCATCATCATCATTTGCATCATCACACCAAAGTCTTAAGATAGTCTCTTAAGCACTATTTTACTTTTAATAATATTTCTATACTGGGATTAGCTTGATGACCGAGTGAGCAGCGACTCCATGAAATGGTCTATAATAGCGATAATGTCCTTTGAAATTATTGTTAGAAGTCCCTTTTGTTTTTTATCAAATCACATCACAAACAACCAATTTGTTTACATCAGATTATTTCATTTAAATTTTAAAAATATGACATTCAAACCATAATATTTTCAACCGACATAATTACATGAATCATCAAATCAATCACACCACAACAATAAAGCATCATACAAACACATAAGACAAGTCATATGATCAAAAATATCATATATATATCTCAACAATATATGTACATCATATCAAAACTAGATTGGTATGCCATAATATACATCTTGGCATACTCAATCCTCTCAAATAATATAATCAGTCTATGTAGTGCAGTAGCCTAGCCTCGATAACCCCTCAAGCTCTCAGCATCATCTCCTCCTCCTTCCTGAGGTGGATGAGGTGGCCCCATCACAATATGTGTGGTACTGCAAGTCCTATTCATCGATCAAGATGAAGTCCTCGACAAACCAACTCTAATCGAATCTGCAATGCCGACTAGTAGATGTACCCTCTGGCCCTCTGGCACCATCTAGAAGTAGATACCTTTATAGAACACGGTCTGAGCAATTGACCGTGCTAGCTCCTGAGTGCTCGCTCCTCTGCTCCATGCTTTGAGGCGTGCAACCTCATCTCTGAGCTATGTAGCCTTCGCTCGGTGGCATGTAGCCTCATCCTGTAGAGTTTGCACCTATTCTTGGAGACGAACAGTCTCTGCTCAGAGAGTAGCCATCTCATTACTCTCTCCTATGTCCACACCCTTGCCTTTATCGGGCGATGGTGGCCTCTCTCTCTATGGAGAAGGGGGTCTCTCCTCCCTCCTCTCCCACTGTCATGGCCTCTATTGAGTCTGTGGTCTCTACTGCTCTCTCCCTCTGTGACCCTGTGCCACCCTAATGGCCGCCTAGTGTCGCCTCCCCATATAACGCACAACTATGTGAATCAAACCCTGAGCCCTTGTCATCCGAGGAGGGTGGATGCCTATGTACTAGACATCATAGCCATCAGCAACCCCTACGTTGTCCCCATCCACTGGCTGAATGGGGGCATCATCTACGTCCTGACTCTAGAAGCATTGCATATCTGGAGCCCCGCTAACTGTAGTGTTATCCCAGACGGTCTGAGAAAACTCATAGTCTCTAAGATATGGGACCCCTTGCTATAGACCGAACTGCCTCAAAACTCGGTCATAGTAGTGGAGCTCCACCTCTCCCCTCTCCATCCTCAGCCAGTAGGTTTTCCTAACGTGAGCCAACTCCTATCCATCCTCGGACCACCTTGGATAATCTCTCCAAGGCCTCCAAGTGATCTAGTCAGAGACAAGGTCATCAAGTAGTCTCCGAGACATTGGCAGATCTATTTGCCATTGTGACCCTCTCTTGAGCCACCAGTAGAAAGCTCAGGGCCTCTCCCTGTCAATCCCTATCAGTGGGAGACCTACCGACCTCCGCACTATGATGTGCTCCTAGCACCAAACCTATAGTAGATATGTCATAACCAGACATCGATCGCCCTTGTATACGACCCCATGCAGGATCCTATACAATCGACATAGTACATAACTCCCCCAAGCAAACTTGTATTCGTGGTCTCTCATGTCACAGACCACATCTGTCAGTAGCCATGGTACTCTACATCCACTCTGATGGCATAACAGCAGACCACCTACAACCCTAGCCAAAACCTGTGTTAGTCTAGATGCCCCAGGCATTTGGCGTAGCGACTCGATGTTCACTCCACCATTCTCCAAGGCAAAGCTCGGATCTCTGCATAGTTGCATCATCACGTGGCCCTGATTGGCTGTGGGAGTTATCAACCGTCCTTGTATGGGGATCCTCAAAATCCTCCATACATCCTCTAGTGTGGGAGTCATCTCCCCTGTCGATAACAAAAATAGGAAGAACCTGGATACCACCTCTCTGCTAGGGCTGTTAATAGCCTCATATCTGTAGAAACCTGTGGCATCTCTGCCACATGTTGCAAGCCGACTTGTGTCAACTGATATAGCTCTGCCTAAGATAGAGCGACCAAGTCATCCCTCAGCCCACCATATTTTCATTCTCTACTTTTTAGTAATCCTCTCTGCAACATAAACAACAAAATAATAAAACTCATTAATAAAACAGTGATTAAAAATGCAAGTAAAGCAAGTTCAATTTCATCAATGATGATATCGTCCACTATTGGACGATATCGTCCAAAATTTGAGCAAATTCGTCTCCAATTTTGCAATCTAAAATCATCCTTTTTTTGATGAAATCGTCCCCATTTCGTCGATTTTGCCCCTAGAAGAAATCGGCGATATCGAGACAATTTTGACAAAATTGAGATGATTTCGTCTTGACGATGTCGACGGCCCAAAAATGGCCGCGATGCTAAAAAATTATCAAAATTTAATCTAAAAAGCATAGAAAATCAAAATTCAAGCATTCTAAACTAAGTTTAGACCCTTACCCATAGCCCGCGCTAGACCTCTGTTGATCTGTGCGCTGTATCGACCATTTTGTTTGCAAAGCTCCACAAACCAGAAAATGAAAATGAATAGTAACAATGAATTAGGGTTTTTCCCTATTTTTTAATTTTATTCAAAAATAATTAAAAACATTTTAATTTTTGTTTTTTCGTGTTTTTACCTCAAATGTTCGATTTGAGAGGGGGCATCATAGTAAGCTATCGTATGATTTTACCAAGAATCATCGCCTAAAAATGAGAATAATTTTTGCTTTCTCGTAAATCAAGAAGAACTCATCTTTAACGCATTTTCTTCAAAAAATTTGCTAAAGAGGGGGAAAAATGTAGCACCCTAAAATTGGCATAGTAAAACTTAGTAAATAATTAAAATTACCTTAGTAATAATTCAAATTCAAATTTCAACCCCAAAACCACTCCCAAACCATCTGCTACCCATTTCCTCATTTTTTGTGCCATTTTTAGAGTTTGTTTCGTTCGTTGGATGATATCGTCTTCGATCAGACGATATCACCTCAGATCGAACGATTTCGTCTGGAGCAGAACATCCAGACGATTTCGTCCCAAAACTAATTTTTCATAATTAGCTTCTATTTCAACAGCTTCTCTAACTCGGGCAGAGACACGTCTACACCGTTAGAGTCTCCCCCCATTGGAGATCTCCCAAAATGGGATGATCTCCAACCTCCCAACCTCTTTCCTATGCCTATTTAATCTTAGGCCCTCCCCTTGACATCCCCCTGGCTGAAATTTTTTGCACTTCGAGTTTTACATGCTTTAGAATATCCTAGACTATTGTTCGCCTTTGTCCCTTCTCGAGTTTTCTTGTAGGAACTTTGTTATTCTTTAGCCGGAGCAAGCTCAGATCGTCACAAACGATCCTATCTAATTCAAGATGATTTCGTACCAATATGAGACGATTTTGACTACAGTCAACATTGGGGGCAATCAGTGCCCAGAGTTTGCATTTTCTCCACTCTTTTCTGTTGCATTATTCTGCATTTAGTTAATTCTATGGTTATTCCTTATTACTCTGCATTTTGGAGTTCACCCATATAGTCTTAATGCATAATAAAATCATAAATTGTTATTAAATCATTGTAATGCACTTGTATGCTTGTTTATTATTATCATTTTAATATTATTGATATCATTCTACATCATTGCCCTCTGTTGGCATAGCTGCATTTTTTGTATTTTGTATCTGCTTCTTTGATATCTTCTACGCTGACCTCTCTCTAGATGGCATCACTTTAGAATAGCATAGATCGCTTCATGGACTACCACCTCTTCTTAACATTGTTTGACCACTCGCTATGGAAACTCTAATATTAGTTGCATCAATGCAATGATGTTCACCACTATATATTTTGCCCACCTATGCTCTTCCACATTTTTCACTCTACTCATTTTATATCGAGGGCATGCCATCAATAAAAATCACCATGTTAGAAAATTAATTCCTTGTATTTATATCAAACTTTTCACATGCTTGATTTGGTGCCCAAGAAGTCGGCTCACATATGCATTTAATTAATAGTTGAAACATCACTTTATAATATAATATTTAAATATTTAATTTAAATATTATCACCCTTGAAAAATATATTTGCCTTAAATAATTCACCCACCATTTTCTAGCAACCAAGTCAGCCTTTGAAATCAATGATAACTCAATAGTGAATAATTCTAACAATATCCTTCTTTGTCATTGATGGCAATCCTGCAAAGAAATTGTCCTTTATTGCAAAAGGATCACAAGTTGCTCCCCCTGATAAGATGCTCTCTCTAACTAAAATTACAAGCTGCTCCGCCTTAACAAGTTTTTCCCTCTAACTAAAATTACAAGCTTCTCCCTCTTATTGAAATTCTCCCCCTTTGAAATCAATGGAAAAAGCTTCTCAGGGCTAAAAGATAAATCATTGGACAACTCCCCCTTACTAACTGCTCTAACTGAGAAAATCAATGATGATATGGGAGTGAAAATACTCCCAAATTACTATGCTCTTTTTCTTATTCCATTTTCTTTTTCCAAACTTTTGAGGACATATTATTTTAACACTTCGACCATCCTCCTTCTTACTTTATTTTGAAAGTTCAGGGAACACCATTCTACACCATTTATATTTATGCCCAAAATTATTACATTTGTAACAAATGATGTTGTAGTCCATGAGAGGTGCAAATTAATTGCAATTCCTCTTGGTGAAGCCAAAGTCATTTTTAGCACGAACCCTGCAATGTACAACTTTATGACCAAATTGGTGACATGAAAAGCAATAACCTGGAAGAAATATTGAAACCTGTCTGATTGCCTTAGAGGATATGGCCACATGGTTCTCTCATTGATGTTTTAATTATGGTCCTTGGTCCATGGTGATGCTTTGTTTTCTTCCTTCTTGATGCTTTTATTTTTCAATATATCAGCATAGGTCATAGGATCTTCTTTAATTATTTCTTTTATGCTTCTGTTCCTTTTGATCTTGACTCTTCCTTTTGTTTCTTTTGACTTTTTTCAAAACCAAGTCCAATATTTATAACTTAAGATCCCTGTGCTTTGATAATATCATCCAAGATTTCTATGCTTTTATCAAACCTAATATTTTGTTGTAACTTATCATTATATTTTTCCACTTCCTTTCTCAGAGAGACAATATCACGTTCTAGTTTTTCACATTCCAGCTTTTTTGCCTTTAACTACTCAGTCATAACTTCTTTTATTCACTTTGCCTCTTAAATTTTCACTTTTAAGTTGGTGAGATCTTGTGAAAGATTTACCCTTGTATTCTCATCCTCTTGTACTTGAGACTTCAATTTTGAGTTCTTCTTTCTAAGCCTCTTTACTTCTTCAAGAACAAAAATAAGTTCTTCTTCTATGTCAACTATAGTTTCCTCTTCATTTTTTGGATATTTCTCTTTTTTTTGGTTTTCGATAATGGGAGCATCTTCTTTCACCTCCATAACAAAAAATAGGATTTCTTCTCTTTCACTATCGGAGAGGCTTTCATAATTGTTGTTGGAAGAACTAATTTTTATTTCAATATAAAGACTCTTCTTGTACCTTTGAAAGATATTCTTTTGATCATGCCTCTTTTTCTTTTCATGATAAAATTTTCTTTCCTTCTTTTTCTTGTATTCCTCTTCTTATTCACTACTACTACTTTCATCTTGTGGACACTTAGCTACATAGTGACCAATGCTACCAAAATTAAAGCATTTCAAAGTATACTTACATCTATTTTTACTTGATCCCTTCTTATTCCTTCGCATAAAGTTAGCTTCTTCGTTGCTCAATCCCTCACTTGACTCTGGTTCCTTATTCTTTGTCTTCTTTGAAACTTTAAATGTAGCCTCCTATTTAGATGTTTGATCTTTTTCAATATTCATCTCATAGGCTGTTAGAATTTCATGTAGCTCATCCATGCTTAAATTTTTAAGATCCTTCATTTTAATCATTGATACCTTCACATCAAACCTCATGAGGAGTGACCTTAAGACTTTATAAATAATATTAGGGTCATCAATACTTTCTCCAAGTCCACAAATGGTGTTGACAATCTCATCAACATGGAGAAGATATTTGGCAATATTTTCCTCATCCTTCATATTTAAGTCTTCAAACTCCCTCCTATGGGTTTGAATTTTTGCCATTTTAACCTTTTTGTCTCCTTCATATGTTCTTTGTAACTTGTCCCATATTTATTTTATAGAGGTGCATTACATGAATTTAACGAACTCTGATTCACATAAACCATTTAGTATTGCATTCATTGCCCTAGCATTATCTTCAAATAGTTTCTTGCCATATCGATCTATGTGAGGGGTTGTAGGTGGTTTGAACCCATCCATAATAGATTACCATATATTGTAGCCATTTTCCATCAAATAGGTTCACATCCTCATGCTCCAAAAACTATAATTAGTCCCATCAAACAATGGAGCCCTACTTGATGAAAAACCTTCTTAGTAAGCCATATGTGTTCTCGTAAGATCTTCCTTCAAGTTGTTAGGCTTTCATGAAGGAACCCACTCTGATATCAATTGAATAAACACACACTTATACTAAGAGGGGGGTTGAACAGTATAAGATAAAACTTTTCCTTCTAAATAATAACTGCAACAATATGAATACAATAATAAATCAATGCATAGAAAACCACACATATAAGAGACAATTATTTTACATGGAAACACCCTTTCGAAAGAAAACCATGACAAAATATTGCTTTTATTTCTTCAATAAATTTGTAGGAACCAACCCATAGGAGACACCAATCCCATTATACAAATACGTAGGAACCAACCTATGGGAGACATAAATCTCCTTGTTATAATAACATAGGTACCATCCTACAAGAGAAACCAATATCCTTATTACAATATCATAGACACCAACCTATGGGAGACACCAATATCCTTATGCAAAATGTAGGCACCAATCTATAGGAGACACCAATCTCCTTGAGGCACCAAC
This sequence comes from Wollemia nobilis, assembly GCA_028583015.1. Taxonomy (NCBI): domain Eukaryota; kingdom Viridiplantae; phylum Streptophyta; class Pinopsida; order Araucariales; family Araucariaceae; genus Wollemia; species Wollemia nobilis. The sequence goes on along the minus strand of JAQPPZ010002587.1, from coordinate 14,016,175 downwards.
CCTAGATCTGATCAAAAAATTATATAGATTTGCTGATCAAAATCTTACTCAGGTTTTCTCCCAGGCAACAATATCTTCTTGGATCTACATTCTAATATCTACTCATCATATTATTATCCTTTTTGTACCCTACTTTTACTTGATTAATGGTATCAAATTTTACTCATAAATTTGATATAAAACTCATTCAGGTCTGCTCGAAACACTCTTCTTCTTTGATATTCTCCAACATCAAAGGCGTATACTTCACTATTTTTTCAAATTAAAACACATTGTTCTCTAGGTAATGCAAAGAGCTTGCTTCAAACATAATTCAGTCCATATAATTAAATGCTCTTCAAAGTATAAAGAAATATTTACTAGTAGTTACCTCATACCACAATTAAGCCTTTGGCTATGAATGTACAACATTGTCCTCCTTGGCCACTATGCACAAGGTGTTTCCTTTGACCATTCTACAAATGGTATATCCAATGACAATTCTACACATGACCTTGGATCCTCCCTATAGAAACACTGCACATGGAGGTTTCAAATGGTGATGGCTCCTCCTCAATTGAACACTACACTTGGCATAGCATAAACACCTCTCCCCACTATACCACTATACAAACACCTGTTTGATACCTATTGTAGACTTCAACTCTTCATAATTTTTTGGTAAAAAAATATATGGTATTAGGATCTCAAAGGTATTATGTGAAAGCATGAGATTCTGGAAGTTTTGGAAAGGAAAACTATTTCGATGCATTCAAAATTAAACTAACGCTTAAGTCCTAACATGTGAAGTGCATTGAACAAAAGAGGCAAATTGATTGAAATGAGATACAAGAATTTAGAGAAGTCACATCCCTTTTATTAAACTCTTTAACCTCGGTTACAAAATTTCCTCCTCCCTTCTTAGGGGTTAGGAGTGTTAAATAAATTTGGTTACAATCGTGATCAATAATCCTTCTTCCGCATGCCCACATTTGAAATGGGCGGGCCAAAGTGTTGCCATCGCTTATGCTGATAAATCCTTGCTTCTCGCTGCTTATCCGTTCAGAGACACAATGACGTTGTTAGTAGCACCTGTTGCAAAGAAGAACTTGTTCTCTAAAAATGATAAAAGATACATGTAAAATATTAGCTAAATCTGTGAGTAAAATGATTTTAAACGACCTGCACGTTTGACAAAAACCAAAAAACTTTACCAGAGGGCCACTGCCATTGAAACAGTCATCCAATCTGCATTCGACTAGTGAAAAGCGTAGAACGTAAAGCATGATAATATTTGATAAATGTCTTCTAAAATCTAGATTGTGAGCTATCTAAACAACGTAGAACGTAAAGCATGATAATATTCGATAAATGTCTTCTGCAATCCAGATTGTGAGCTATCTAAACAGCGTAGAATGTAAAGCATGATAATATTCGATAAATGTCTACTGCAATCCAAATTATGAGCTATCTAAATAGCGTAGAACATAAAGCATGATAATATTCGATAAATGTCTTTTGCAATCCAGATTGTGAGCTATCTAAACAGCGTAGAACGTAATGCAGGATAATCAAGCAATAACAAAATAGACTAAAATGAAACTAACAAAAAGTGTGGGGTGCCCAAGCGGGCCACCCCCGTTAGAACATGATTTTGGCACCAATCCACTAGGGATAGGCCCAAAAAATCTTAGGTTGAATTGTCGGAAAATTGATGGATTAATGTGGTCAAATGTCTGGTTCTAAGGTCCATATTCACCCTTCCAATATTCACCCGATAACCTCTCTTGCAAAAGATATTAAGGATGTAAAAGAGATGAATCGAAAAGAGGTGCAATAGGGTGTTTAGTTTGGCAGCACTTCATTGCTTGAAAATGTCTACCAACTTGTCTCCTTCTGGGTGGGAAAAGTCCACCATTTTATAGACCCATAGGGTCTCTTTGGAGGGGCATGCAAGGATGCCACGTGGCGGCCATGCCTTCCCAAGAGGGAGGATACTCCTCCTTGACTTATGCTTCCATGATTGCCTTTGTGATAGTCCTCTAACTGCCAATCTGCCCACCTACATGTGCCTGCACGGCAGGATGCAATAATTGACTGTCTCTGGCTGCTACTCATTTAATGTCTGCTTTTATTGGTTTAAAGTCTGCCTTCGATTGGTTTAAAGTCTGCCTTTATTGGTTGATGTCTGCCCAGGCGCAAATATGGGAGTTTGGCACAAAGCCTTAGGTTTCCTTTTGGACTTTAGTGTCGCGATTTTGTGACATCATGAAATCGCGACGTCGCTATTTTACGACACTTCTGGCAAAGGCTCTCTTTTGTCCTTTGGTGTCGTGATTTTATGACGTCACGAAATTGTGACGTCACAATTTTGTGACACTTCTGGCAAAGGCTCTCTTTTGGCATTTGGTGTCGTAATTTCGTGACGTCGCAAAATCGTGACGTCGCGATTTCATGACACTTCTGGAAAAGGCTCTCTTTTGGCCTTTGGTGTCATGATTTTGCGACGTCGCAAAATCGTGACGTCGTGATTTCATGACACTTCTAGCAAAGGCTCTCTTTTGGCCTTTGGTGTCACGATTTTGCGACATCACAAAATCGTGACGTCGCGATTTCATGACACTTCTGGCAAAGGCTCTCTTTTGGCCTCGCGACGTCACGATTTCACGATGTAGAAATTTCACGACACTTCTGGAAAAGGCTTTCTTTAGATTTTTGCCTTGTTTAAAATGACCAACTTCTGTCAGGAAATAAAACAATATTGTGACACCAAGAAGAAGCCAGGGTGCAAAGGCAAATTTGAAGCAGAATGTCTGGAGGTGCCAAATTACTTTTCGACCTTCTAAAACTACTATGAAAGTGGCTAGGACCACTGTTTGACCTCTACGGGCTGCCTTGAAGGTTGTGTGTGTCAATGCGATCAGTGTTTGTAGTCACATAATCGGATTGGTGCTGTTTTGGTGTCTATAGATGCCCCTTTTTGGGATGCGCTGCAGGTGACACAATGCTAAGCAAAAATAGATAACCAAAGCACTAATGATTAGGGTTTCTCAAGAACCCGACCAACTTGTGATGCCCCAAGTATGGAAAGGGCATGCATTCTTGAATCCTTGCTTCTGACGAGATAAGGAATTTGATTTCAAGTATTAACCTATTTTGGTGAGGTGTGACTTGAGCTTGGACATTGATCAGTCATGATTAGGCAAAGGGAACAACCTTTTGTCCATGGGGGAACCTTATGTTCATGATTCACGAAATTCCAAGTGTTTGATCAATTTGTGATTATTGCTTGTTTACTGTCCCAAGCAGGAGCGTAATTGTCTTTGTCAATGATTCTTTGAATGCATGTCATTTCCTTGATTGGGTATGTGTTTGTTGATTGGTGACTAAGTGTGACTACCCCCTCAAGCGACGAATCGATGAGGGAATGACCTTCATGAGAAAAGCGACGAGTCACTTGACTCGAGGTGACTTAGGTTAGGGTGCCTTCAGATGTTTAGTATTGAATGTGTGTGCAGTTTTTTGACATTTAGACCTATTTTTGGTGGGTGTTAACCCTTTTGGTGATGCCATAATGGGGTGAAATCGTCGAAAACCCGTCTTCCCGTGGAGCGGTCCGGCTATGGTAGCCTTCTTGGGGAAGTAGGAGAGTGACAATTTGAGCCCCGACATCGATTTTCTATGCCAAGAGGTTAAGTGCAAGAGCACTTGTGTCCGACAATGCTTATTGCTATGTTTTTGTGTTGCATTTTTGTGATGTTTTTGTTGTTTTTATTTTCTTGCTTTGTGTATATGTCATGATTTTATGTTATGCACAATGATTGATGTTGATGGATGCATGCTACTTTATATTGATGTATGCACATGGTATGATAAATACGAATTTTTTTGATATATATGTGATATGCAAAATGTAATGGATGAAATGAATTTGTGTTGTTTGGTTGGGGCACCATAGACTGTTTAGGACTTCGTGATTTTGTTTTTATGCGATTGCTATAGTGGATGACTTTGCTTTTGTGCATGTGGTATTTTGTGTATTTCTTGATGATAATGTGATGATGAAAAGTAGCGTAGTGGGTTAAAAAATGTAGCTAAGGTTTTTTGAGACTCAGACAGTTTTAACTCACTAGCCATGATTGTACTTTATCTTACAAGACTTTTGAACAAGGTATGAATCGGACTTGTTTTTGACCAAGCTATTTCACATCCCTGTGTGTTTAATTGAGTTCATTTATGTGGTATTTGTCGAGATACCACCAATGCCGGATGGGCTTTCAACCGAACCTCGTATCGAGGATCACCTAATTAGCTCCACTAACTCCTTTGTTGTATTTAGTTAGATTAATCATGGTGTTATCCAGGATACCATAAGCTAGCTCATCCTTATGCAAACATTGGTCTCGCACACACGCAAAGAGAATGTGACGGACATATCATCATGCGAGTAGGATACCACCATTGCCGGATAGGTCGTCAACCAAAACTCGTAATGAGGATCACCTAGATGGTTTTCGAATGCTCGAGAATTCCAGGGATTCAAGTTCAAGATATTTGTTGGTTTAATGATTTAGAAAGTTGCTCATCTATATAGTGATGAAAATCACTGTTTATTTTCTATTAATTCTTTTTGAGCGAGGATTTTGAATAGTGGTGATAACCACTGTTATTTGATTTTGTGTGTTGAGTATTGTGAGTTTGGGCTAGTGAGTGGCCTTGATCCTTGTGGCCTTGGGGACGACTATGCATCCTTTGTAGGGACGTGTAGTACAAATCCTTACGATGTTGGGAACCAAGGGGGTGATGGAGATTATGGAGTAAGGGCATTGATATTTTAGGCCTTGGGGATGACTACCCATCCTGATTAGGGGCGGATAGTACGAATCCTTACAACTTGGAGACCAAAGGTGAATGGAAAGTTTTAGGATGATGATTTGTTGGAATTTTGTTTGTGAATGGCGTTGATCCCTTTTGGGTCTTGGGGATGACTACCCATCCTTTGCAAGAACGTGTAGTACAAATCCTTACAACTTTGGGAACCAACTATGATTGGGATGTGGTAGTGGTAAAAACCACTGTTTATTAAGGTGAATGGATAGGAAAGAGCTCGTCCTTTTGTCAATTCTCAGCATTCTAGAACCATTCACACAGGGGTATGAGCAAGATAACCGTTTCACTTATGGTGACCTAGATTACTGTGCAGGTTTCATCTTTCATTCACACAACTTGGAAATTTTTGTGTTTTAATTTGTGTTGGGATGTTACGTAATAAGGCGTATTCCAAGTGTAACTCTACCTTCATAAAATTTGTCTGACTTGATACATTACGTAGCTAAAGAGCAAAATTATGACTGAATTACAAAAACTCTTGATACATTAAAAGACCACTGACTCTAGTGTGGTAAAAAGCAATGCATGGTGTTTTTGTTGTTTTTGTAAAATGGAACAGTGTGGAACAAGATGGACTAGCAGAGCAATTACAGCCTATGGTGCCTTTGACTTGTACGACCACAAATATGCAATGTATGGATGCAATGCTTTAATGCAACTATGTATTTTTGTATTTTTGATGGATTGATTTTTGTGAATATTAAGATGAGGTGCGAGAAGATCTCTCTATTGATGAATTTGAGTATGCATAGAAATGAGATGCAAATTTTTTTTTTTTGTTGTTTTTGATGATTTTTGAATTTTAACTTTTCTTATTTTTGACCAAGCGATTGTGGAAATCCTTAGAGAATTTTGGGATTGACCAAGCAATTTTAGGGATCCTTGGAGCATTTTGGGATTGACCAAGCGATTATAGAATCCTTGGAGAATTTTGGGATTGACCAAGCGATTGCGATAATCCTTGGAGCATTTTGGGATTGACCAAGCGATTGCGATAATCCTTGGAGCATTTTTGGGATTGACCAAGCGATTTTATGGATCCTTGGAGCATTTTTGGGATTGACCAAGTGATTTTATGGATCCTTGGAGCATTTTTGGGTTTGACCAAGCGATCTGATGGATCCTTGGAGCATTTTTGGGATAGACCAAGCGATTATAGAATCCTTGGAGCATTTTTGGGATTGACCAAGCGATTATAGAATCCTTGGAGCATTTTGGGATTGACCAAGTGATTGCAATAATCCTTGGAGCATTTTGGGATTGACCAAGCGATTGCGATAATCCTTGGAGCATTTTGGGATTGACCAAGTGATTGCGATAATCCTTGGAGCATTTTTTGGATTGACCAAGCGATTTTATGGATCCTTGGAGCATTTTTGGGATTGACCAAGCGATTTTATGGATCCTTGGAGCATTTTTGGGATTGACCAAGCGATTTTATGGATCCTTGGAGAATTTTTGGGTTTGACCAAGCAATTTGATGGATCCTTGGAGCATTTTTGGGATATGGCTCTCTTAGATATGAAATGGTCGCAAATGACTGATATTCAAGGGTTCTGTTTCCTTGATACCGTCAATAGAAGCTAGCCGGTACGTCCCAGGTCCTATTTTGTTATCAATGACATATGGACCTAACCAATTTGCTGCAAATTTGTCCCTTAGGTGGGATGGTAAACCGGAGTTCTATTGGTTTTCCTTCAAAACCAAATCCCCAACCCCAAAGTCCCTCAGGTGAAATTTCATGTTGTAAGCTTTCTTAAGTCACTCTTGATAAATATGTAAATGCTCGAGAGTATTAATGTGTCGTTCATAAAGCAATGTAAGCTAGTATAACCGGGCCTGTCGCATAGAGTCATCATCGATGAACTCCTGCATTGATATACATAGGGAAGGAATCTCCAACTCTAGAGGCATGACTGCCTCAGAGCCATACACGAGTGAAAACAGAGTGGCCCCAGTGGGCATCCGAATGCTAATGCAATAGGCCCATAGGGCAAGTGGGATTTGAATGTGCCAATCCTTATGACTGTCTGTGACAGTCTTTTTAAGGATGGCAACTAGCGTTTTGTTTGACGCTTCTGCTTGCCCATTCGCCTACATATAATAGGGTGTTGAAAAACTATGCTAAATTTTATACTTTGTGGTCAAAGCATGCACGTCTTTGTTCTTGAAAGGCATCCCATTATCCGAGACTATTTTGGATGGAATACCAAAATGACATATGATGTTATGCAAAATGAACTCCACAATGCGGGGTCCTGTCATAGAGGTAAGCGGAACCGCTTCCACCCACTTGGTAAAATACTCTATGGCCGTTATGATAAACATGTGATGGCCTGACGACACAGGGGAGATCTTTCCAATTAGATTGAAGCACCACTACGAGAATGGCCAAGCAGATTGGACTGTCTGCAAGGCCTGGGAAGGTACGTGCATCAAATTGGCATGATGTTGACACTTCATGCACTTCTTGACATATGCGCAACAATCTTGATCTAAAGATGGCTAATAATAGCCTATGCGAAGAATGCGCTTTACGATGGCCATACCACTGAAATGGCCATCGCATGTACCATCATGCGCTTGGGAAACTACCCAAGTGGACTCTTGTTGGTCCAAGCAACGAAGAAGGATTCCTTCATAGCTGTGACGATACAAAATGTCTCCTATCAAGACATACTTAGCTGCTTTCTGCTTGAATGCTCATTTTGCGGCATGCGTCAATCCAAGCGGGAGATTACCTAACTTGAGGTAGTCTCTAATGGGTAAATACCAGTCCTATTGATCAGAAACCTTGATGGTATGAACAGCCAATCCCTCTTGAAGTTCATCCCTAGCAAACGTTGAATGGGATAGAACTTGTAAGAATAGTGTTGTGTTGCTATTAATGGGAGTATGGGAGAACAAGGACCCCCAGTTGGCACATTTCAGATGATCTTGGATTTGAGAGAACTTATCCGAGGATGGTTCAATCTGGATCATGTGGATTCTTGGCGTCAAGTCTGAGCTTGCACACTCCATCACGGATTGTGATAAGGTTTTGACTTGAATGGTTGTCACATCATTGGAAAGGTCTTGTGGAATTAGTGACCCCAAGAATGCCATTGTGTCTGCAAAATGATTCGATGATCGAGGGAGTGCCTCGATGTCATACCACTCAAGTTTTTCCAGGAATTTGTCCACAAGGGCTTTATAAGCCTGTAGAACTGGGCATTTGCATTGATATAACCCTTTGACTTGATTGACAATTAACAATGAATCACCAAAGATGTTCAGTCATTTGATGTTCATGGTGATTGCTATCTGAAGACCTAAGAGCAAGGCTTCATACTCTGCATTATTTTTGGTGCATAGGAAGTTTAATTTAAATGACAAGGGCATTGGAGCACCTTGCAGTGTGAAGAATACAATTCCTGTGCCACCACCTTTCTCACATTTAGAACCATCGAAGAATAGGGTTATGTCGGCCTGTGACTCAGGCTCATCAGAATTTGGTGATTCTGAGACATGGAAGACCCCATCATCGGGTAGTTCTATGACTAGAGGTTAATCGTCTTCAAGAGGAGCGTCTGCTAGTTGATCGGCTATGACTTGTCCTTTGATAGATTTTTGTTCAATAAAATCTATGTCAATTTTTGTCAACAACATGATCCATTTCATCGTGTGACTACTATGATAAGTATGACTCATCATGTATCACAATGGATTATCCTAGACATAACATACGTAGTGTTGCTCAGCATGTAGTGGCGTAGATTTTTGGTAGCAAACACCACTACCAAGCAGAGTTTCTCAACGTATGCATAGTTAAGTTCATAATTGACCAGGGTGTGGCTAAGATAGTAAGTAGCCTATTTCTTGTGAAGTTCATTCTTCTAGGCTAACATGGCACCCAATGCCACCTCAGCAGCTGAGATATATAAGTAGAATGACACTCCTGGTCTAGGTGGTGCCAATACTGGCGACGAAGCTAGGTATTGTTTGATTTCGTCAAATGCTGACTGGCACTCGTCATCCCAGTGAAATGTAACCCCCTTGTGCAATAATTTGTTCATGGGTTAGCACTTGTCAAATAGATGTGCTATAAAGCGCTTAATTGATGCGACCTTTCCTTGCAGAATTCTGAGCTACTTGATGGTAGTTGGGGGAACCATTTCAAGGATTGCCTTGACTTTCTTTGGGTCCACCTCGATACCTCACTTTGAGACTATGAAACCCAAGAGTTTTCTAGATGTGACACCAAATACACACTTCTTGGGGTTTAGTCTAACTTTATGCTCCATGAGGCAATCGAGGATTTTGCTTAAGTCATCGATATGATTTGAGCGCAAAAGAGACTTGGCTAACAAATCATCCATGTAATATTCCAAAGTTTTATGCATGTAGTCATGGAAGATGTACGTCATGGCACGTTGGTAGGTGGCACCAGCATTTTTAAGGCCAAAAGGCATGACCTTATAACAAAATGTCCCCCAAGGCATTATGAATGCCATTTTTAGTTGGTCTTCGGGATTGATATGAATTTGATTGTATCTTGAGAAACTATCCATGAGGGAGAGCATTTCATGACCTGTTGTAGCATCTACCAATGCGTCGATGCTTGGCAAGGGGAAATCATCCTTAGGAATCGCTTTGTTTAGATCTCAAAAATCGATGCATATGTGAATCCTCCCATTGGGCTTCTTGACGAGAACCATGATGGACAGCCATGGCAGATAATCCATGCAGATGACAAACTGTGCATCCAACAGCTTTTGCAATTCATCTTTGACCATCAAGGCCATTTTTGGGTTCATCTTACGTATTTTTTGCTTTACAAGATTGATTGTCGGATCAAATGTTAAATTATGCATGACTAGCTACGGGTTTAGTCATGGTATATCCCTGTATGACCATGCAAAAACCTCCTTCTTCTCTTTGAGAAGGGCAATGTAGTCGGATTTCTCTTGGAGGGAAAGACTTACCCCCAGCTTGAGAATCTATGGATTCATTGGATCTGTGTCGATATCTACGTCAGTCATCTCCTCGACTGACATGTGGGATCTGTCCTCCAACTAATGTGGAGTCAGGATCAAATGGATATCATTAGCTGAATTTAAATCTACGTTGGGAACCTCGGGTTCCTCTTTAGCCTAAAAAATATCTTGAGTTGTCCCTAGGGTAAAATGAGGCATCTTACCAAAATTCCAGTACTCTGATGGTGAGAGAGGTGAATTGATGCGATCACAGTCGATGGCATCTGTGTCTAGATACAATGACCATGCTAGATCAATCAGATTGCGAATGGGTGCAGTCAAATCAATGGAGATCATGTGGATGGAATGAATTTGGTCTCCATTATCATGGGTATGATAACATGAACATTCTGGATGCTCCCTATACTCTGGATTTAGCTCTAGGGGAATGGGCACGAACGGATTGGCCCTATGTGCTAATAGGAGGATAGGGTCTTCCCTCGGCACTGATGCCCTTATAGGGTCTCGGGGTGGACGGTGCTCATCATGAATTTGGAGCCATGGATCCAACACTTGGTCCCACCTCGCTGGGTCTACATACCACTCATGCCCTAACCTTATGCCTAATTGTCCCATTAGATCTTCATGAGTTAAAGGGCAATTTTGCTATCACGCATGATTAAGATAGTCCATCTCAGTCTCATCTTTTGAATCACCGTCGAAGATCACAAAATATTCATTTTCTTCTACAACTGCTTGTGACATTAAGGGTTCACCTTGTTCCAGCAAATTAATCTGGTCCCATTGCGGTTGTTCCACTCTTGGTGGAGGGATCTGATTCTCTTGACATTGTATTGGCTCAACTGGAACCTCTAAAGGGAATAGTTTTAGAAAGATTTTTGGACATCGTTTATGTTCTCTTTGGGAATTAGTGTCCGAACTTTCACCTCTCTCTAGAAAAGGAGAGGGATTACTGATGTTGCCAAGGGTGTTTGTTGACCATGGGAGGTAATCTCCCAATGTATATTTTGTATTTGGGTTGGCATAAGGATATGATGCCAATCCCCCCTTGTTGCCTATTCCTAGGCCTTGCATGTTTTCCACCAAGAGGTCTAAGGGCAGGGGGTGGTTGAACCCTACTCTCAACTTATCATATGGCATTTGGTATCTTGGTTGGCAAAGGACACACATCCCTTGCTCATATTTGCCTAGCCTGTATCCATGCCAATTGCATTGGATGAGATATCTTAGAGTCAAATCCGGGTTTGATAGATAATTGATATTTTTAGCAAAAGGCTCTTCATCTTTGTCCTTTTTCTTGCATGGTTCAACACCATGATCAAGGCCCCCATACACAAAATTTGTCTAGTTTGGTGGGGAGCCTAGAGGAACAACTGTTCCTATGGGAAGGCGAGGTCTCCCCATGTCCTATACTGATTCTAATGCGGGTGTTGCCACAACATTCTGCACTAGATACTCCCCCAGGCCTGTACTAGCCATTTCAACAGTGATTGTTGATGCTTGGGAGGGAGGTAACGGGAGTCCTTCCTGAGTCCATTCCATGTTTGGTGGGTTAGGAGTCTCAGCTTCCGTTGTGCTAGGTGTTTCTTCTATTGATACTATTGATATTGTTAGCAACCCCTATTCTAGGGGCTGAGCCTCTTATAGGATCTATTTTTCCTTGTCCTTCTATTTAGCCATGACAGGTGGCATTGGTAGTGAAGGAGCAAATGATGAAGACTCACCTGGCTAGGATTTTGATGTTTTGGTCACCAGTGGTGCCTACGGTATTGGACCCTGTTTAGATGGATTTAACTAGAAATCCAAATGTGTTGAAGGGAGGGTTGATTGAGGCATTAATTACATTGCATTGCAATATTTTAAGGGTTCTAAGTCCATCAGGACTACGTGAAATTCTCCTTAAAATGCATACTTTAGACACTAGTGAGCGATCTAAGGGACACACTTCATGTCCCTGATCCATGGCCGCCCTAGTAGTATGTTGTAATCCATCTCGCCTTCCAAAACATGGCACAATGTAGGTATTGTATTTTGTCCTACCTGGATAGGCAGAACAATTGTGCCGACTGTCAAGCATATTGCATCATTGAAAGCTCACAGTGTGTATGTGGAAGCTATGATATGCGAGGCTAGCAGCTTCAGATGTTTTAAGGCTGCAGTGGTAATGATGTTACTGGATGAGCTAGTATCTACCAAAACTCTCTTATACGGGATCCCGTTGACCCGTGTGATAATGTGCAGGGGTGGATCTGCCATGTCATTCGATATTTTTTTAACTTCATCCTCTTTGAAGGTAATGACTGGCTCCATACATCATTTCACATGTCCCACAAAGTTATTGAAAGAATTTGCTTTGTGAGGCTGTAACTCGATGGCTTTCAAAATTTCCATAAGAGCTTCTCTATGGGGTGCTGACTATTGAATAAGCTCATAAATGGAAAGCCTAGCTGATGTGGTCCACAAAATATGCGTGAGTTTGGTCCGTATCATGACCTCAGGTCTAGGCGAAGGCAAATGCATAGGGCGTTGTTGAGGCTACGATGTTGTTGGAACTTCCCTTGTAGCTACCTCGGGGGCAACTCCTGGGTACTTTTTGTTCCTAGTCACTATGCTGATCATTCCCAAAAATCCTTGCATGGGAAGATTCTGTTGCACCTCATTGACCTAAAGAGGTTTTTCCTGTGCCTCGTGGGTAGGCAAAGGGTCCTTGAATACCCCCATCTATTGATTATTTGGCGCTATGGGGTTGTCCACAACCAATGTTTTATTATAGATCAAATCTTGGATTAATCCTTTGAATTTCCAACATCCATTCAAGTCATGTCCCCTTTGCCTATGGAATCTACAATATAATTCCTCTCTGTATCCCTTAGGCTTGGGAGAATTAGGATCTACAGTTTGGATTTCTGGAAGGGTGCAATGATTTTTCTATCCTTTGCTTAATGAACTTACAATTAAAATTATATTTGCCGAATCGAAGACGAAGTAAATACGAATAAGGAAAATACAATGAACGAATAGAATAAACAAGCCACTCAAGGTGGGCACACCCTCGCCAATAGGCAGTTGCGATTAATGCCAATGAATATTAAAAAACAAAGATGATAGATCCAAATAACTATTGGATCAATATATATAATAAAAGTTAAACTCTTGGAAGCGTCGGCTGTCGGCTATGTTTGGACTGCAACATGACTCCCCTCCTCGGAAAGCTTTGTCCTCAAAGCTGGAAATGTCTGGAATATACTTTCAGGTTCCCATGTGGCATCCTCCTCTGATAAATCTTGCCATTTAATGAGAAATTCGTGAATCTGACGTGATCTCAGTTTTCGGATTCTATGTTGTAGTATATCTTCTGGTTGGAGATGTATGCGTCCTTCCTCATCAAGCACTGGTAATTCTGATTGACTTTGTACTTTCTGACCAATTACTTTTTTGAGACATGAAACATGAAATACCGGGTGTATTCGTGAAGATGTAGGTAGCTCTAATTGATAGGCTACTTCTCCAATGCGGCGCACAATTTTGTAGGGACCATAGAATCGTGGGGCCAACTTCTGGCTGGACTTTATCTTTAACGAGGATTGTTTGTAAGGTTGCAACTTTAGGAACACCCAATCTCCTATATTAAAAGTTCTCTCTGATCGGTGCAAGTCTTGTTGTTGTTTCATACGATTCTGTGCTTGGACTAAATTCTCTTTGAGGATGGTGAGTGTAGACTGCCTTTGTTGGAACCAATCATCCACTTTGGCTACTTTGGATGATCCCTGTACGTAATCTGTGACTTTTGGAGGTTTGGTGCCATACAATGCTTCAAATGGAGACATCTTAATTGAGTAATGGTAAGAAGTGTTGTACCACCATTCTGCCAATGCTAACCAATGGCTCCATTGGTATTGTTTATCTTGAGCAAAACATCTTAAGTATGTACCCAAACATTTGTTAACTACTTCTGTTTGACCATCTGTCTGTGGGTGGTAGGTCGAAGACATGTTCAATTTGGTACCACTAAGTCGAAATAATTCCCGCCAAAAGTTACTAGTGAAGATGGGATCTCTATCACTTACAATATTTTTTGGCATACCATGTAATTTGAAAATTGAATCCATAAATACCTTTGCCACCTTGCTTGCGGAAAATGGATGTTGTAAAGCCTGAAAGTGAGCGTATTTGGATAACCGGTCTACGACAACGAAGATGACTATCCTGCCTTCTGACTTTGGAAGACCCTCAATAAAATCCATGGATATATGTTCCCACTGTCGTTCAGGGATGGGTAATGGTTGTAACAATCCTGGTGATTTGACTGTTTCTCCTTTATTGCACTGGCAAACTTCACATTCTGCTACCCATTGTTTGACTCTGCTTTTAATCCCTTCCAACAAAATGATTGTTTGACTCTTAAATATGTCTTCAAAAATCTTGAATGTCCTGCTGATGGAGAGGCGTGTGATTCGTCTAGGATCTTTGATTTGAGTTCTGAATTGTGTGGAATATAAATGCGGTTTTTCTTCCGGAGGATTTCATCTTCATAAGAGAACAAAGGGTATTTAGAGGACCCTATAGATAATTCTTGAATTATCTGAGTAGTTTCGCTATTGGACAACCATTCATCTTGTAATTGATTCACCCATTGGGAGCAAGGACCTGAAATAGCGTTAATGACTACTTCATCCTCATATTTCCTGGACAGCGCATCGACAGCTATATTTTCCTTCCCTTTCTTGTATTCGATAACAAAATCATAGCCCAACAGTTTGGTTAACCACTTATTTTGTTTCGGATATGAAAACCTTTGCTCAAGAAAATGTTTGAGGCTACTATGATCTGTTTTTATAATGAAGCGGCTACTGATTAGGTAGTGTCTCCATTTTTCTACTCGCATGCGAGATAGCCAACATTTCTTTTTCGTAAGTTGATCTTCCCAAATTTTTTCCTGATAGTTGTTTACTTTCAAATGCCAATGGATGACCTTCTTGCATGAGTATGGCCCCAATTCCGGTTCCTGATGCATCACATTCGATAACAAATGGTTTGTGAAAGTTGGGAGTTGCTAATACTGGAGTTGTACACATGGCTTTCTTAAGAGCTTCAAAGGCTTGAGTGGCCTCTTCTGACCAACGAAAGGCATCCTTCTTTGTGAGTGCGGTGAGAGGTGCTGCAATCTTACCATAGTTGTGCACAAACTTGCGATAGTAGCCCGTGAGACCCAAAAAACCACGAAGTTTCTTGATGGTTTTAGGTAAAGGCCACTCTTGAATTGCCTTAATCTTATTGGGATCCACTTTGACGCCTTCGTGTGAAACTATATGACCAAGATACTCAACTTCTTGAACACCAAATGAACATTTGGAACGTTTAACAAATAATTTTTCTGTGTGTAAAATGTGAAGGGCCTTATCCACATGATGTAAATGATCCGTCCATGTTTTGCTGTATATGAGAATATCATCAAAAAAGACTAACACAAACTTACGGAGGAGTGGGCGAAACACTTGGTTCATGAGACTTTGGAATGTGGATGGGGCATTTGTGAGACCAAAAGGCATGACCAAAAATTCGTAATGACCTTCATGAGTACGAAAGGCAGTTTTGGGAATATCTTCTTCTCTAACACGGATTTGGTGAAAGCCGGAGCGAAGGTCTAATTTTGTAAAAAATTTTGCACCATGTAACTCATCTAATAGGTCATCTATGACAGGGATAGGAAATTTGTCTTTGATAGTGAGTTTATTGAGAGAACGAAAGTCAGGACACATACGCCAAGAGTTATCTTTTCGTCTAGTCAGAACTACAGGTGAGGAATAAGGACTAGTGCTGTGACGAATGACTCCATGATCCAACAAATCCTGAACGATCTGTTCGATTTCTGTCTTTTGTGGTTGAGGATAGCGATAAGGACGATTGTTAGGAGGGACACTCCCTGGAATCAAATGGATGGCATGGTCATGAGATCGTTTAGGTGGTAATCCTTGAGGTTCTTGGAAAACCTCTTCGTAATGTGTTATGATGTCTTGTAACTCTGGAGCAAGAATATCCGAAGTTGCTGGAGGTTGTTTTTCCAGACAATTAATTTGAGCTATAAACCCATATCCACCCTTTTTTAACATCTTCTCCATACTATGAGAGCTCACCATTTGTGATGGAGGAGTAGTAATGCCTTGTAAGCGAATGATTCGTCCGTTTTCCTTCCATTCCACAAATAATTTTTTGAAGTTGAAGCTAACCGTATCTAATGTTTCCAACCATTCCACTCCCAAAATGACATCCGAGTTCCCCAAATTCATGACGAAAAGGGATCCAAGCCAAGTATAAGTTCCCATTTTTATGGAAACTTGAGATGTGCGACCAACACATTGTGCGTTCACCCCGTTGGCCACTAGAACCTGGAATTTGTCTTTGTTGGAAGAGTTAATGAATAAATTCAAAGCTTTTGCGGTTTTGATGTCGATAAAATTGTGGGTACTACCAGAATCAATTAACACATTCACCTTTTTCTGGCGGAGAAATCCTGGTACCTTGATGGTATGGTGGGCGGTTAAACCCATGAGAGCATGCACGGAAATTGCCATTGTATCCTCTTCTTTTTCTTCTATAGTACACGGTAGGTCTTCTGGCATAGGTTCTTCTGATTGGTAAGGTTCATCCTCTTCTCCTTCACATTGATCACCTTCAATATGAAAGTTTTGTTTTTGGGCACATGCTTGTTCCCTGGGGTGATGAGTGCGACATTTATAGCAAAAATATCTTGATGGTTGATCATTTCTATGAAAGGAATTGTTGCGATATGAGGGACGACTATACGTTTCACGTCGTGCAGACAACTGATGTCTCTTCTCGGCCAACTTGGCTATTCTTATACAACTGTTCAACAAGGTTGGATCGTGCATGTCTACCTCCACTCGAATACTTTCTTTCAAACCATTGCGAAAGGCTCCTACCACTGTGTCGGGGCTGAGGTCTAAAGTGTATGGTAGTAAACTGGTAAACTCCGAAACGAATTCACTAACTGACCCTTCTTGTTTAAGAGATAACAGTCTTACTGTGTATGATGAGGTAGCTCCTTCATCAAATCTTTCTAAAAAAGAGGTAGTGAATTTTCTCCAATTAAGAGTAGCTCCTTTCTCTCGCTTAAGCCATACAAACCATTGGTAGGCCTCAGTGCCTAGTTTTGATGCAACGAAAGGGACTTTGTCAATTTCCTTAATTTGATATAAGTCAAGAATGCCTTCCATTTTGGCTATCCAACCACGAGGATCATGACCTTCAAAAGTGGGCATATCAATTCGGGGAAAATTATTATTAGTAGGACCTCTTGGTTGGTGATAACCCGTGTCCCTTTCTTGATTTTGGTTATACCGCTGTCTTTGATAGCGTTCCCTGGAATTATCCGAAGTGCCTATTTGTTGTTCCCAATCGTCATTTTGATCGACATTGTCTTCATTCCTTTGGGCATGGGAGTGATTTTGGGGATTAGTATTGGGATTAGGCTGGTTTTGTGCTTTCACAAGGTCTTTTAGGAGGACACCAATTTCATTCATACCATCTAGTAAGAGTCGAAGAGAATCACTATCGAAAATGGCTGAGTTACTTGAGTTTCCTTGTGTGATGTTTTCGTGAGTTGGGGAAGGATTAGTAGCCATAGGATCTACTAGTGGATGATGTGGATTATAACTACCAATTTTAAAAGGAGAAAGAGAATTTTTAGTACCTGGGCTACGATTAGGTCTTCTTGTGTTGTTATTGGTCATTTTCGAGCTTGATAATCGACCGTCAGATCCCTTGATCCACTGTTTGCTCATGCACTTGTTAACATAACCCGCTTAGGAACCTTGAACTTGGACTGCCGCAAAATGTGCTGGAATTTAAAAAATTTGGTTTCCGCTACAACTGTCGCTCCAACTGCGACGCGGATTTGAATTTGGGATCCTTCTTTGTGACCGCTTTTGACCACTTTGACTACAATTTTGACCACTGTTCTTGACAACTCTTTTAAGACATGACCCAGTTAACCACTGCAATTAGGACTCCGAACACTAAGTGGACACTGATGCGAGAACACGATAGCTGGACGTGAGTATACGAACAGACCAACAAACGGAGGACGCGACTATCGAACGGAGGACTCAACGACGACAAGGACGCGACGATCGAACGAAGGACTCAACGACGACAAGGACGACGAGCGAATGGAGGACACGGCAATCGAACGACATGGACGCAACAATCGAATGGAGGACGAGACGACGACACTGACGCGACGACCAACGATGACCAATGACGAAATGCTTCAACGACACGACAATCGAACGGAGAACCCAAAGACGACACGACCAACGATGACCAATGATGAAACGCTTCACGACACGACAACCGAACGGAGAACCCAAAGACGACACACGCGCGGAAAGCAACTGAGGATGTGACCGAAGTCACAAACTGGAAGGTGCGCTTAATCCCCTATAAATGCCTGAATCGCTGTCCCACAGCGAATGTGGGATATATATCCCGTACAAAATTTTAAAAAATATTCGTACCTTAGGCAGGCCGTTTAATTAACGTAAATCACGTGCTGTGATTGGCCGAAATTGATTGGAGTTCATGCGCTGGTGTTACGCAAAATTTTGCTGCATGGACGACTGCGATTTCAACCTGGAATGCGGAACGACGTGACTGCAGCTCGGATGGTAACCGGATAGGCGACAGGAAAATGCTTGGCGAGGAAACGAACGAAATTTTTTTTTGCTGTGAGTACTCGCGTTGGTAATTCGGCTGGGAGAAGACGGAACGTTTACTGGCCTGGCCACGAACCGCAACGCAGTTGTGACGCGAACCGAAGAACCAGATCCGTAAATTATTGCGTTAGAAGAATTCGGAGCAGCTTGCGGGAAACCGAGCCTGAAATCTGATACCACTTGCAATGATTTTTCTATCCTTTGCTTAATGAACTTACAATTAAAATTATATTTGCCGAATCGAAGACGAAGTAAATACGAATAAGGAAAATACAGTGAACGAATAGAATAAACAAGCCACTCAAGGTGGGCACACCCTCGCCAATAGGCAGTTGCGATTAACGCCAATGAATATTAAAAAACAAAGATGATAGATCCAAATAACTATTGGATCAATATATATAATAAAAGTTAAACTCTTGGAAGCGTCGGCTGTCGGCTATGTTTGGACTGCAACAAAGGGTGACTAAATTTGCCACTGATAAGCGGTCAAATAGGGAGTCCCTAGACTTCGCATAAGGGGTGAATTGTTACCTAGGGCGACGCTGTTGATTTTGCTCTTGTTTTTTATTATCTCTTTCATAACTAGGAGGCACTGCCTGATAATTAGCCTTTTGGGGCTATATTTCTTATACAGGCTTGGGGACATTTATCGCAACTTGATTAACCGTAGCAAGTTATGATTGTGTAGTCCCGATCTTAGTGGTTTTGTTCCACTCTTTCTTTTTAGGCTTGGTGATTGTGCCCTCACCTATTTTGATCTCTTCTATAACTCTGGCTTGTGCCAAAGCTTCTTCTAGGCTGGCGTATTGCTGCAGCAACAATAGCCCAAAGATTGATTTTAGACAACTCTGTGTAAACATCTGTGTGAGGTCAGACATAGGGGGAAGGTAGGGTAGCTTAGAAAGCAAAGCCCTCCATCGATTCCTATATGCTACCATTGTATCTTCCTCATATTGCTTGAGGCTGGCCAGATCACTCAGTGACACTTTCTTCTTTGTGTTGAAGGCAAAGCGTTCAAGAAACACATCTACTAATTGATCTAGGTTGTTTATGTTGTGTTTTGGTAACTGTGTGAACCAATCCGAGGCAGGGCCTATGAATGTGGTTATGAATGTCCTAAGCAACAATGCATCATTATCTTGAATGCCGAAGCATTGGCTTAGGAATCTTGTGACATGTTCTTGTGCATCCTCTTCACCTTTAAATACTGCCAATTGAGGCAACTTGAAATGTTTGGGGTAAAGAGGTGTGGGCACTAAGGGATGCACTGGATGACTGTGGAGTTGACGTAACATGGGATTTTGATGCCCAAAAGCTTTTGTCTCCATAGAATCCAAATGCTCTAATAGTGCTTTGTATGCATCGGAAGATTTTATTTCTTCCTCTTTTGTTTGCTCCCGTTGTGAGTTATGGGAGACTGGAGGCCTATGGGGGGGTGGCCGAATTGTAGCCCTCCCACCTTGATAGGGCATTTTGGCCCATTCTATTTCTGGTTCATATTCCTCATGAACTTCCTGAGGAGTCTCTGGGAAAGACCTATGACCCTGAGTGAATCCCTGCTGAGGGTATCCATCATTGTTTCAGGGAGTGGCATCCCTCTCGGGTCTATAAGGTCTCAGAGGCAAAGCTTGACGAGGTCACGAAGACCTTTCCTGCACCAAAATGTTATGCCTCTCATATTGTTCTGCTTTTTGGGTGCGAGGGGTTGGCACCCTCTCAGGGAGTTTATAGCACAACTCATCCACTTCGTGCTGCATGCGCTCTTTATTAAGGTGATATAAGTACTCTAACTCCTAATGACCTTGCTCAAGCTGCATGATTCGAGCTTGGTGGGCAGCATGTCTAGTGACTTTCGGGTCAATTTGGTCTGCCCTCTTTTGCTTAGGAGGTTTTAATGTTTCTCCTATGTGTTTGCCTCGATCTTGATGATCTAAAATTTCAATGGGTCGCTTCCCTCTGTCGAGGTAGGCGACATTTACTTGAGGCTCTGGCCTCGATGGGTGACCATGATATCTAGCAGGTGTAGAAATGCAAGGTTCCCATGTTGTATGTTGTTCCCGAGGAATGTGATGGTCTTCCTTGTACTCCCTTTCATGGGTGTGAAAGGGGTGGGCGGAGTGAGCTCGCCCTGTGTGGAGAGCCCTACGCTTTGGGTTTTGTATTTCTATTCTAATGGGAGGCAAAGGAGAGGTACTGTATTCATGTTGTCTCTCCTCATGGACACTGTGCCTCTCTAGCACTTCATCGTGCTGTGGCCACTCATGTCTAGCCTCAAAAGGTGATTTTCTATTTACATCGAGTGCCACATGTAAAGCTTCTTCCCAAAAGGGGTTGTGTTGAATGGGCAAACTCCATAGAGGAGGGTCCCAATAATTCATGTGGCCTGATGTGGACTCTCTTGTAGGCCAGACCACCAAGGCAGTATGGCCAAGTCCTCAGGGCTAAAGCAAAGGCGACCAACACCCTCTCTTTGTGCACCTTCCATAGTGTCCGCCCTTGATTGGGCTTGGCTACAGGTGTACACCATTGTGGTGCTTCTCTACTAGCTAAGCAGATTTTTATCTCGTTTATGATGAATTTTATTTTTGTTACACTAAGCAGAAATGAACACACACATACACAAACAAGTGATTATCTCTTTTAAGGATTAATAGTGTGTCCTAAACTGGTTTAGTGCATTTTGATGTTTTGTTTTGTTTTTGCAAGTTTTGAAGAATGTTTAAATGCATAATTTTGGCTCATATGACTCCCATAAATGGTCGCCCCTTCAATATACCATTGTCGGACCGATATACCAACCTCTCTATATACCCGCCCTTACAAGAGGGAAACTATAGGTACATGAGAGTAGATGGTATGTGGAACATAGGTGGTATGGAATGGGGATTGTCCTGTTAATGACACCTACCATAGAAGACTTATCCTCGCACGCATGGGAATCACCCCAATGACACTCGATCAGCTTTCATTAGGATTTATGCCTAACAACAGTGACAATCGAAGAAATGGATGCAAAGCTAAGCCAAGGTGGTGATGAACCCACTGTTGGTCTTGCTCAAGGGCTGGGGTCTTACAACCAGCTCCTTGGTTTAAAATGTGCCACGTGATGTGTGTGTGGTTTATTTTACTTAAAATTGAAACATGCAATTAACCACTATTTTCTTTAAGCTCGCAATAATTACCAAAAAATGAAAGCAAAAAATCAAAAAATGACAAAGAAATTTTCAGAACCTTACCTCTTTTATGCCCGAACTTGCTGTTTCTGATCTTCAGCTCTAAAAATTTACAGACAAAAATTCGTCCAGGCAAAGACAAATAATAGTCTGCTTTTAAAAAAATGGTACCTGTCAAGCACAAAACACAAAAAAAAATCTGATCAGTTTCTTGATCTTAAAACCAAGGAACGGTCCCACCGTGATCGCCATTGAAAGCATGAGATTCTGAAAGTTTTGGAAAGGAAAACTATTTCGATGCATTCAAAATTAAACTAATGCTTAAGTCCTAACATGTGAAGTGCATTGAAAAAAGAGGCAAATTGATTGAAATGAGATACAAGAATTTAGAGAAGTCACAGCCCTTTTATTAAACTCTTTAACCTCGGTTACAAAATCGCCTCCTCCCTTCTTAGGGGTTAGGAGTGTTAAATAAATTTGGTTACAATCATGATCAATAATCCTTCTTCCGCATGCCCACATTTGAAATGGGCGGGCCAAAGTGTTGCCACCGCTTATGCTGATAAATCCTTGCTTCCAGCTGCATATCCTGCATTCAGAGACACAATGACATTGTTAGTAGCACCTGTTGCAAAGAAGAAGAACTTGTTCTCTAAAAACGATAAAAGATACATGCAAAATATTAGCTAAATCGGTGAGTAAAATGATTTTAAATGACTTGCACGTTTGACAAAAACCAGAAAACTTTACCAGATGGCCACTGCCATTGAAACAATCAACCAATCTGCATTCGACTAACGAAAAGCGTAGAACATAAAGCATGATAATATTCAATAAATGTCTTCTAAAATCCAGATTGTGAGCTATTTAAACAACGTAGAACGTAAAGCATGATAATATTTGATAAATGTCTTCTGCAATCCAGATTGTGAGCTATCTAAACAACGTAGAACATAAAGCATGATAATATTCGATAAATGTCTACTGCAATCCAGATTGTGAGCTATCTAAATAGCATAGAACGTAAAGCATGATAATATTCGATAAATGTCTTCTACAATCTAGATTGTGAGCTATCTAAACAACGTAGAATGTAATGCAGGATAATCAAGCAATAACAGAATAGACTAAAATGAAACTAACAAAAAGTGTGGGGTTCCCAAGTGGGCCACCCCCATTAGAACGTGATTTCGGTGCCAATCCACTAGGGATAGGCCCAAAAACTCTTAGGTTGAATTGTCGGCAAATTGATGGATTAATGTGGTCAAAATTCTGGTTCTAAGGTCCGGATTCACCCTTCCAATATCCACCCGATAACCTCTCTTGCGAAAGAGATTAAGGATGTAAAAGAGATAAATCAAAAAGAGGTGCAATAGGGTGTTTAGTTTGGTAGCACTTCGTTGCTTGAAAATGTCTACCAACTCGTCTCCTTCTGGGTGGGAAAAGTCCACCATTTTATAGACCCATTGGGTCTCTTTGGAGGGGCATGCAGGGATGCCACATGGTGGCCATGCCTTCCTAAGAGGGAGGAGACTCCTCCTTGACTTGTGCTTCCATGACTGCCTTTGTGACAGTCCTCTAACTGCCAATCTACCCACCTATGCGCGCCTGCACGACAGGAGGCAATAATTGACTGTCTCTGGCTGCTACTCGTTTAATGTCTGCTTTATTGGTTTAAAGTCCACCTTCGATTGGTTTAAATTCTGCCTTTATTGGTTGATGTCTACCCAGGCACAAAGATGAGATTTTGTCATGATATCATGATGTCGCGATATCGCGACGTCGTGATATCATGACACCTAAGCCTTAGGTTTCCTTTTGGCCTTTAGTGTCATGATTTCACAACGTCACAAAATCACGACGTCATGATTTTGTGACACTTCTGGCAAAGGCTCTCTTTTGGCCTTTGGTGTCGTGATTTCATGACATTGTAAAATCATGACGTCATGATTTCATGACACTTCTGGCAAAGGCTCTCTTTTGGCCTTTGGTGTCACGATTTCATGACATCGCGAAATCGTGACATCACGATTTTGTGACACTTCTGGCAAAGGCTCTCTTTTGGCCTTTGGTGTCATGATTTTGTGATGTCACAAAATTGCAACGTCACAATTTCGTGACACTTCTGGCAAAGGCTCTCTTTTGGCCTTTGGTGTCGCGATTTCATGACACTTCTGGCAAAGGCTCTCTTTTGGCCTTTGGTGTTGCAATTTTGCGATGTTGCGAAATCGTGATGTCGCGACACTTTTGGCAAAGGCTCTCTTTTGGCCTTTGGTGTCACGAAATCACGACGTCGTGATTTCGTGACACTTTTGGCAAAGGCTCTCTTTTGGCCTTTTGATTTTTGCCTTGTTTAAAATGACCAACTTCTATCAGGAAATAAAACAATATTGCGACACCAAGAAGAAGCTAGGGCACAAATGCAGATTTGAAGCAGAATGTCTGGAGGTGCAAAATTAATTTTTGACCTTCTAAAACTACTGTGAAAGTGGCTAGGACCACAGTTTGACCTTTGAGGGCTGCCTTGAAGGCTGTGTGTGTCAATGCGATCAGTGTTTGTAGTCACATAATCGGATTGGTGTTGTTTTGGTGTCTACATTATGATAATGTCTTATCTCTTCAGATGGCATCACCACCTAGCCTCCACTATGTTTGCAAATGTGAAATTCTGCGCTAATCAACTCTGATTAGTCTACATGAAATTCTATGTAAAACTCTATGTGAATTCAATCTCTTTAGTCAATGTTTTACATTAGGGTGGCAATGTCTCTTCCTCGATCGATAAATGTAACATATTCATAGATGGTAATATTGTAATATTTCCTCCCTCTTCTTTAGCAAAACACCTCATCCAAGTGTCTCCTCTGATCTAATAGTAATGATCTAGATTTTTCTATGTTCTCTCTTCCTGTTGCCTAATTTACAATGTATCTACCTATGTGCCAAATGGTGCTAAAATTCCAACTGTTACTCCAAATTAGTGCTCCTCTTTGGTTTTTTAAAATATGGTGTAATAGCATCTCACCACCAATCAATTTGTCTTCCTTTGTTTTTGACACATGCAAGTGTAACATCCTCAATGCTTAGTTTAATGGTAATGCAATGACCATTATAGATATTCAATGGCACTTAATATATATATCAATTATTCTATGTTTTATTACTTAAAAAATAGATGTTATGTTGGCACCTAGTTCAATAATCCTTTGTGCTCAAAATTATACCCTTAGAATTTATAATATGCACAACTTCTACAAATTCCTTTACAAATCCTTAAATTCATTGAATGGTAGCAAAGCTCACTCTGCAAAACTTTTGGTATTTTATCTTTCTTCCTACATGGCTCTCACTGTGAGTAACTCAACTATCTTCTAGCTTGATATTCTTTGAAACTTATGACTAAAAAAATGATGCTTCTCTACATCTAAATCTACATTGGTTCTAAATTATGCCTCAATATTTGGTGGAAAATAGTGTGATCCTCCTTCTCTACTGCTATTTCAAATGGTCACTCCTTTGGACATATTGTTCAATAGGTCACAGATTCTTGTGTAGTCTTCTGCATTGACCTCTCTCCAAATAGCATTGCTTTAGAATGGTATAGATCACTTCATGGACTTTCACCTCTTCTCAACGTTGTTTGATCACTTGGTGCAAAAACTCTGATATTAGTCACACCTGTGCAATGATGTTAGCCACTATGTCTTTTGCCCACTTGTGCTCCGCTTCCACATTTTTCATTCTACTCATTTTATATCAAGGACATACCTGTAGCACCCTAAAATTGGCGCAGTAAAACTTAGTAAATAATTAAAATTACCTTAGTAATCATTCAAATTCAAATTTCAACCCCAAAACTGCTCCCAAATTGCTTGCTACCCGTTTCCTCATTTTCTGCACCATTTTTAGAGTTTGTTTCTTTCGTTGGATGATATCGTCTTCGATTAGACGATATTGCCTCAGATCGGATGATTTCTTCTGGAGCAAAACATCCAGACGATTTCGTCCCAAAACTAATTTTTCATAATTAGCTTTTGTTTCAACAACTTCTCTAACTTAGGCAGAGACGCGTCTGCATCGTTGGAGTCTCCCCCCGTTGGATATCTCCAAAAATGGGATGATATCCAACCTCCCAACCTCTTTCCTATGCCTATTTAATCTTAGGCCTTCCCATTGACATCCCCCTGGCTGAAATTTTTTGAACTTCGAGTTTTACATGTTTCAGAATATCCTAGACTATTGTTCGCTTTTGTCCCTTCTCGAGTTTTCTTGTAGGAACTTTGTTATTCTTTAGCTGGAGCAAGCTCAGATCGTCGTAGATGATCCTGTCCAATTCAAGACGATTTCGTACCAATCCAAGACAATTTTGACTATAGTCAACATTGGGGGCAATCAGTGCCCAGAGTTTGAGTTTTCTCCACTCTTTTCTGCTGCATTATTTTGCATTTAGTTAATTCTATGGTTATTCCTTATTACTCTGCATTTTGGAGTTCACCCATATAGTCTTAATGCATAATAAAATCATAAATTGTCATTAAATCATTGTAATGCACTTGTATGCTTGTTTATTATTATCATTTTAATATTATTGATATCATTCTACATCATTGCCCTCTGTTGGCATAGCTGCATTTTTTGTATTTTGTATCTGCTTCTCTGAATGTAGGTCTCTGATGAATTCGTCAGATCTCAAACGATCCTGTCAGATCAAAGATGATCCTATCAAATTCTAGACAATCCTGACAGCTTCAAAATTAGAACCTCCATCAGACATCCGAATCAGGTATGTCTCTTTAATCTAGCTTATTCTCTCTATTTTCTGTTCAAATCTATTTTTTGTATTCATTTAATTTACATTTTCATATAGAATAACTTAGATTCATCTAGCCAAACCTAGGACTTGGATGTTTAAAGCTAAAATTGAACACATTAAACTCATTCCCAACCTAGGCGTGGAGACTACCACTAAATGTTTTCTAGTTAACCCCACCATCCATTGAAAAATCACCTTAATACCCCTCTCCCGAGAGGCGGGACCTTCAAAGGGCCTCTCAGTCCGAGGTACCATCCCATCCTTTTCCCATCCTCCTTTCGGGCATGGATCCTTTAGCCTAAAGGTAAGGATACAAAAAATTTGGAGCGATACAATACCATCAATAAAAATCACCATGTTAGACAATTAATTCCTTGTATTTATATCAATATTTTCACATGCTTGCTTTGGTGCCCAAGAAGTCGGTCCATATATGCATTTCATTAATATTTGAAACATCACTTTATAATCTAGTATTTAAATATTTAATTTAAATACTATCACCCTTGAAAAATATATTTGCCTTGAATAATTCACCCATAATTTGCTAGCAACCAAGTTGGTCTTTGACATCAATGACAACTCAATAGTCAATAATTCTAACAATTTGGGTCAAGTAACTTATAGGCTTGCCAGTCTAGAGGGAGTAGAAGAGCTCAAGCCATTAAAAATTATCCATTTGAGTGTGTTCTATGCTTAATGTGACTTATATATATATACATATATACATGGCTAAAAATAAATAAAAGCACTATTCATACACACTGTATTTCATACATCCATTTTGTACAATCACATTCATGTAATTTTAGTACATTTCATCCACCATACTAGTGGAAATTTTCTTAGTTTGGATAATTTTTAATCCAATAAGTTTTATCATTTTAATTAGGGTCACCCTCAATTTAACATCAATCTCATTTCACCATTTCAAAATTTATGTCACAATTTTTAATAAATCCCATCACCCCTAGGTGTTTTAGGTCACTCAACCACTCCTAGAATTTCAAATAACCTCCATTGCATGTCAAGTGTTCTCTATGACCAAAGCACATTTTCACTAAGAAAATCTTGAGTTCTGGGAGTTGATTCTAACATTCTTGAACCAAACACATATAATACTTATTAATAAAATCTTGCATCAGAGAGGGATGACACCATGATGGGGTTAAAAATTGAAGAGAAAATTTCTTCTTTCTTGTCCCATTATGCACATAGTCCAAAAAAAAAATAATCAAAATAGTGGTTTTCAGAACTTTCAATATAAAAAAATGATAGAAAGAATAGTAAGGATAAGGACAAAATTATTATCAGGACTCAATTTGAGTGGTTGAGAATCTGATTCCCAAATCTCTAATTCATGTTACAACAATAATAACATGAGTAGTAAGGATAGGATTAAATCCTCATCATAAATTTTTTTGAGTGGTTGAGGATTTGATTCCCCAAAGCTCTAATTAAATGTATAAACACTGGAATCCAAGTAGTAAGAGTAGGATTAAATCCTCATCATGAATCAATTTGAGTGGTTGAGGATCCAATTCCCCAAATCTTGGAGACCACAATATTGGATTATGCTCATGCATGGTGAAACATCTCTCTTGAAGAGACCTCTGAACGCATATAAGGACAAGCTAGCTTCCTAGTATTCTCTATGATGGGTTTAATATGAATTTACTCAATATGGGTAAATGAATTCACTTGCACAAACATTGGTTCTTAATTGGTTTGATTTATTACCATGCTCATGATTGGTAAATGAACATCCACTGCATACACATTTGGTCTCTAAAAAATTTGATAGAGCTTAAAAACATGAGTTTGTTCGAAATCACTAGGATGTTTGAGTCTCTACAAAACAATTCTAGATTTGTTATCCATAAGCCAAAATAGCATTCATACCATAATTGCATCACTACATGAGTCTTCCACTTCATATCCTACCATTAGATATTGGTGTTCTTGATTAAGCAACAAAGATAAAAATGGTCAAGAAAAAATCTAAACTACTACAAATGATCATTAGTTCACTTACATTGTTATCATAAAGTATATACATCATCATCATAATGCATCCATAAAATCATATACACATACATTCATACATATATTTACAATAAAAGAACACAAACTTATACACAAAAGAGAAGTTATGTATAGCCATGTATATATATATACAATGTACAATGTACACCCAAATGTTGTATACAACAGAGCACTAAGGCTCATATAAAAAAATATAACAAGAGGCACTAACTTACACCTAAAGGTATACCTGTATGATCCTGAGGGATCAAGAATCCAATGATCCCTAGAGTGAGAAATACTATACCTAGAGTCATTATGCCTAACAGATCTAGATACAGATGAACAAGATAGCACTGGCCATATAATGCCATGATACACAAGGCAATCCTTGAGCTCTTGAATATAACCATATCAGAACCAAAGGTGATATAGATCCTATATTTGGTATGTGTATCTCCCTACCAGCTCTACCTGAAGCCTAGCTATCACATCGACATCCTCACCTCCACCTATAGTAGTATGCACCTCTAGTTCCCTTTATAGCTAAGAAATATCAACATATCGAGCCATCATCCCTACATCCTACTCTACTAACATTTGTAGGAGTTGATATCACTTCTCAACCAGACTATATCACTCTTTGTCACCTCTAATATCCATAACCTCCACCCTTATCATCACCTTCAATCTCAAGAGGTTGATCTACCGTGGCCCTCAACTACTTCCTCCCATCATTGGATTAACGATGTCTCTATCATTGAGGAGTCTCCTTTAATTTAGATGCATCATTCCCATCATCACCACTACCCTCATCCACCACCTAACTTAGTTCTCATGGAGGTTGAGAAGAAAACCAAACATCGTAGTTAGTTGTGGTATTGACATAATCAATATTCAAGATATCTATCTCCTCATCATCCTCATACTCCATCCGCTATGGCTCAACACAAAACAAGATTAGCTTATCGACATGATGCTTGTAAATCACTAGAGCATCAAGAACCACCTATAATATATAAAACTATCATAGAACATGCAATAACTAGATCGAATCTATATCACTACCTTGATGACCATTAACCCATCTAGCCTACTTAATATTACATTATTGCTCCCCATTAGTATACCATCAAACCTCTTTCCATGGTCACCAATACACCTAGTTAGTAATCAAAGTTGCCCATAGATCCCTATACTCTTGGTCACTACAACTAGGATGACTCAGCTTCTCACCATCTCAATGCATAAGGATGATCTCTATCCCACTCACATGGTAGACCTACAATATGAGCTTTGCTAAAATGCTCCCAACCCTAGATTTGAAGTAGTAGATTGTAGCCCAATACCTTCCACCCCCACCTCTTCACCTCATACAACTCCATGTATATCTAATCTAGAAAATTAGTTTCCTAAGCATACACCTAAGGCTCATCGATCATATCAAACACCAACCTAATCATTTTCCAAGGGAACCAACATCCTGTGTTGTTAGGCACCAATATATTAGCTAGTAAGAACATGACATAGGTTTGCATTACCTACAACCTCCTCTATGAATATAGATCTAGGTATTGAATTTCACCACCACTAATATTCACACCCTTAAACTCATCACCAAAAATACAACTCATCTCATATCCTTTGTCATGTCCAACTCAGACACGTAATCCCTCCATAGGTACATAGAAGAAATGGTATATATCCTCGAGCATAATTTTCATCTACCATTTAGGAGCTGGAAGGTTCCCCTATTCGGATCCCACCACTTTGTTAAGGTAGAGAGGTACCCATCATCATCCCTCATCACCTCAATATGTGCACAATTATCCAATACCACCTGATCCAACCACTTCCAGTCAACCTATCATAATACCTTTTTCACCCCTAGTAGTATAGGTAAAAATCGATATTGAGCCTCCAAAATATTAACCTATAGCACAACACAAAAGCAAATGTACATCAGGAACTCATTCATTTTAAAAAAAAATTCCAACTCTCTTTCAATAATAAAAATATTTAACAAAAACAAAACAAACAAAAAGAGCATTGCAAAATAAACAAGAGGGCTAGAAGAACTTACCTTTACCACATTCACATCATCTCTAGCCATCGCGCCAGCTCCCTCCATCACCATCGCCAAGCTCTTTCACTCATATTTTTCAAATTTCACTTCTCAACTCTCAAACACAAGAATAAAATGAAATTTTGCCCTTACACGACTTTTATAACTAAATAGAAATGCTCAGATGCACCTCTACATCTAGCAAGTGCACTCAAATGCATCATTATATCTGAAGAATGATAGATATATTCCCATATCTATGGAGATATATATACAGGTCTATGTTTATTTTCAAAATGTTGTAAAAATTTTCAAAAGGGCATCAAAACATGATGTAACCCTACAAAAAACAAGCTCATTCATATATCACTCACACAATTCCATTTTATTTTGTCACAGTTTGGATTGATTTGGGTGCCTAGTTTTTGAATGCACCCAAAAAGTGCAAAATATCCCAAAACACTTCAAAACATTCCAAAATGATCCAAAATTTCACAAAACTACCAAATCAACTCATAAATGCATTTACATCATCAAGTCAACCTACATTATCAAGTGAACCTTGTATCTAGTGATTTACTCTAGTCACCTAGCGATTGCAGTGATTGGTTATCCATGCAATTTGGTAGGATGGGTAGATCACCATAAGGATGCTTACTCAAAATTATCATCCAACATCATCTTGTTCGAAATCAAATCAATTTGATCTCTCAAATTTCGTATGTGACTATGTTCAAGAAATCATACTCAATATTTAGGTTCAAAATGTGGTTTATGTAAGTGAGGTGGTAATGCCTTCACCTCCACCATAATGTTTACCTAATTTTGGTTGGTTTATCAACAACATTGCACATCATGCTGAAAGAATTTTTTTGATAAAATAGATCAACTTCAAACTTGGAGCAACAAACTTGACTTTGATTTCCAACATTTGCATACATCACATGCATCAATTTCATCATCCACATTTGATCAATTGGCTCATGGATTTCATTCTTCACCCATTCACCAATTGAGGGGGTAAGCTAAAATCAAATTCTTCAAAATCATTCTCCTTGTGCATTGAGGAAAAAGAGTACATTTCTCCATCCCATGTGTCTCTTGTTTTTGCACTACATCATGTTTCACACAACACAATACAAAAATGGGTATCTTTAGACACCAAATCCTAGCCATTCATAATCATCAAATCATATCCATCCATATATATTCATATTTATATGTTTATATATGATATTAAATCATAACCATCCATCAAACTATAATCCTAGCCTGCCATTTATAAATCCTAGCTACTTAACCAAATATTAATCTTAGCCGCTCATCAAGGTTTAATCTTAGTTGCTCATTACCACCATCAAAACCCTAATCTTTACTTAATGGGTTATAAAATACTATTCATTTTAGTTAATAAGAGATATCATCATGAGTTATCAAGAACTTGAACATTCATACAATATTTTGCATGAAAGCAAAACCCTAGTTGTCATCCGCATCAAACACCATATTCATCATTCGATCACCATCACTTCTGTAAACTAGATCTAGATATTATGAAGCATCCATAATAGTCTGTAGATGCCTATGGGTGTCTACCAGATGTTTCAGGGTATCCATAACAGTCTGTAGATACTTTTTGGTATCCATATGACATAAGACTGCATCCAGAAAACCCTCAAATATTTTTTGGCATCTGCATAATAGCACCTTGAACCCTCAAGAGCACAGATCAAGGTCAAGTATTTGCAAGGCATTTTGATTTATTTTTTTACTATTTTTTTATGATGTTATACATTTTGCAAGCATTGTAATTAGGGTTTATAGATATACATTGTTATTAAAGAGGACCTCACATAGTGGAAGCCTCTCATATGCTATTGAATCTTTTTATGTTGTTTGTTTGATTACAGGTGTGGGATATAGATCATTGGATATTTGTTAAAGCTAGAGTGGTCTAAAAAAGGATACACAAGCCCACTCAAAAATCTATTTGTAGCAGCAAAGAATATTTACACCCACTTTCAATTGGATATGCCAAAGGAGCTTCACTCCTTTGGTGTTTATTATATTTCAATGAAGTGAACATACATCTTCTTTTGTAATAAGACCCCTTATAATTAGAGGCATATCATTATTGTAAAAGGAGTTGAATACAAAATATATTTTCATTTATTGCAATCACTTGTGTCATTATTTTATTGTTCAGGTGTGTTTTTATTGCTTACAATATATATTATTATAATTAATATTTTTCATAATACAAATCCCTATGAATAAAAATTTTCTTCTTATATTTTTTGGCTATATAGCCAAAAATTCAGTTTGGAGGAGAAGCAAAAGAATAATATAATATTTTCTATAATATAGTTTGGGGGAGAAAAGAAAAAAAGGGAAAAAAAATGGAAAGAATTATTTATCTTTTGTAATATGTTTCTGTAGTTCATTTTAGTAGTATAATTCTATAGTTAATTTTTGTAGTATAATTTTGTAGTTCATATTTGTAGGTTATTTCTATAGTTTACTTTTGTAGGACAGTTTCAAAATTTGTTTCTATAGATCATCTTTGTAGTTCATTTTCATAGCTTAGTTCTGTAGTATATTTTCATGATGGATTTCTGTAAGCACATCCTTATAGTAAAATTTCCTAAGTATACGACTATAATAAATCTTCATTAAAATACCAGGATCTAAGCCACATGTCTAGTAGGAGAAAATGTAATAAGACTCTATGAGCAAAGTGTCAAGAATCCACAAAATTTATAAATGTTATATGATATCTCTAAATAGGGAGCATATGCTATAAATTGGTCTCTCTATTAGGGTATATATGTTATTTTATGAGATTGAAATTATTGTATAAAAAAGGAATTAATAAAATATATATACATGTGTAAAATGTTCCCATGAAATCTTGGCATAGATATTATAAGCATAGGCCCTACCACATGAACCTAATGAGGGTGTTATAAAAACATGTCACTCATTCTAGAGAGGGTCATGGGTTGTCATCATGATCATAGGTTGTCAATCATAGGTGGCATAAGCTTGAATGCACACCACTTATCCTTAAGGTTACAATTTATATTACAGATGGTGCAAATTTAAATATAAGAAAATTCCCTTCATTTTTCTTAAAAGCTATCCAAAGGGTGTGAAGCAAAGGGGAATACATGGACATATTTGAGCCAATAAGTGGATATGTGGCCCTTACATAAGCACCCCCAATGAATAGCTAAACTAAACTTTACAAACAACGTGTATGTCATATGATGAGCAAGTCCTTGGGTTTGTTGCCCTGTGAGGATGATGTTGGAAAAATGGTAAAGCTTTGGTGTTATAAACCCAATCACACGAAGTGTTGACCCATGCATCTGCTAATATCAAATGTGGTACATGTGGAGAATTCTACCATGGTAGATGCTTGGGTAAATACACATGAAGGCATCACATGGCACATGTGGAAGAACATCATAGTGCTAGATGGATAAGTATGAGGATAATATTTGAGTGTAAGTTTGATGATTACACCAATAATGGTACAGTAGGCTTAAATTTATAAAGTAATATGTGTTGTTAACATACGCAACACCCTCACATTATTTGTAGATATGACTTCACCTTAACCCTCAAAGTATATATTTTCCAGCGAAGATCATTGTCGATATCACTCGTGTTTTTTGGATAATCCTTGTCATTATGCTATGAAATTATGTTATGCATGGTCATATTGGCAAGTACCACATGCATGACCATCAATAATGAGGTAGAGATAGAGGTGGCACTAAAACGCATGACTGCCTTTGAAGTTGATAAAGTAGCTTTGAAGTATAGTTGGAAAATTGTGTAGCAAGCTTAAACAAGGCACTTTAAAATTGATTTCTCACCCATGTATCATGTATTATGGCAAGGTGATAAGGAATTAACATACCAATAACAACAACACCTATTTCAAAGGGGGAAAACCACATTCCAAGCTATACCACTGAACATAAACACTTGGTCAACTACAGATAACAAGAATCATGTGAAGCAAATGGGATAAATGTCTTAGTTTGAATATGAAATCCATTGATTAAAAATAATTGATGACCATGTTTATTTTGAATAAAAACATCGAATAATATAGAGATAAACCCTATTTTTTTTGTATTATCTATTTTTCTTCTCAAAAACTCGACTAGGGAAAATTTTGGATAATTTGACATCGATTACACTCTGCAATATTGATCGAAGCACAACTTCACCCTAAATTTCATGTGTTCGATTTTAATTTCACCCAAAGGTATTGTGCAAAGCATAAATTTAGGCAACAATGGTTTTGTTAATGGCTATGATGGAGGAGTTACAAACATATGCTGAAAGGAGGTGTAGAGTCAACGAATCAACCAAACACCTAGTGAACTGACTGGTATTCATCATCTATAGAAATGGTTGTCTGAGGGTATATTGTGGAATTAAACTAAAAAAACTGTTTTAAATTCCTACCCCTATAGCCATAGTAGAACCCTTGAGTAGCCATGATGAAATATATATTCCATAAGAGAAGTGATCCTTCCTCCAATACTACCTAGATGCCTAGTAATTTTGTAAGAAACCTATTTCAAATGGCAAGGTGGTGGGAAGCCCTAACTTGATTCTAAGGTCATTACCAAGGGTTGACTGAGAGATTTATCCTAAACTACAATTCCACATCCATGGTCACACACATTTTTGGGGTTAGGGTAGTGATTACCCCTAGCTTTATTTCTAAAGTCTTCCATCTATCTTAGGTGGGTCAAAAATATTTTAAGTCCAATGATAAGGGAGTATCCCAATTGGTTGAGAAGTTTGGGGAGAAGTGTTCCCTAATCCAAGATAGAGAAGGTTGGATTAAAGGTATGGCAACCTCCTCCTTCCCACTCAAATGGTAGGAAGTTGTAACCTTAGTGATGAAGTTATTCACTATAAAAGAGAGGTTATCAGTATGTGGAGGCTACCGCCTAAAATTGCTTATCAACCTCAAATTCCCCAAGTGTGAAGACTATGTGATCATACCATACTTACTATATAAGTCCTTGAAATGTATTATTGAGATATTTCAAGAAAGTAAATATTTATTCAAACCCAAAATACACATTATAGCCCATCATGGCTTAATAAAACTACTTATCCTACACAAAATGGATGACACTGGGATCACATAGGATAAAGTGATAGAGGATGAGGAAGAATTTGATGATAGCTAGGAGGAATATGAGTCTCTTGTGTGTAAAGGGTCACCCAGGCTAAATCCATCAAGTCCTCAAAATACTCCTCACTTGTACCAATCAAGAAGATAAGGTTTGAGGAATTTAACTTGGAAAAGCATAGAAAGGGTGAAATATCAAGACAAATTGATAGCCCACGATCAAGTGTAGTGACTGCAAGTCCTCATTCAAATTTTTTTGATGTCTTGGCCTAGATCCACACCTAATAGAACCTATTGTAGTCTCAATTGGATAGCTTCCACAAGGATTTTGTGGAACATGTAGCCTTAGTGGAGAGGGCCATAACCATTCAAATGAACTCCTCAAGTAGATATCCATAGAGGTTAAGATAAAGGTATCCAATATATCTAACCAAGTCTCCCAAAAACCTATCATTAGTGCCTCACCTAATAAAAGTTCAACGGGGAAGGTAAGGTGCTCAGTCAACTTTAGTAAGCACTTCTCTCTGTCCCACATGATTGATGGGGGTAGCTCACCCACACTCTCAGATTTTAGATTCCATAGATGCACCACTTCTTTGACACATGGTGCACAAAAGATGGCCCCAATAATGGAACTTAATATTTTGTTAGATATCAATAAGGTGATAAATACAATCACTAAATCGATGGGATAACAATTCCCACTAGTAGAAAAGATGATATCACAATATTCACATAGCACAATAGGTACAAGGGGTGGATAGGAAGATGTGGTCTACTAGAATACTATGGCCACCGAGTGGCCACAAAATCCTACCATAGCTAGAGCACAAGTTAAAAAAATTAAACGAGAAAAACTAAAGATAAAGGATCACCCTGCTCCAGTTTGGCCTTCATCACAGATTAAAGCTAAAAATGTTTAACTTTTAAAATTTTTTAAGAAACATTATCATAAAACTACAAACTTATATTTATTTTTATTTTTGTATGATATATCCTTATAGTTTTAGAAAAATTATTTTTGTGTGTGCATGAGGATATGCACTTCCTTCAATTTGGGGGAAAATGATGAGGTCTAAAATTTGACTGTAATATGTAGTTTATTCCTGCATTTCAACTACAACCTTCATGATATATATGTGAATTTTGATCAAAAATGTGTATGTTTTAGTATGATATTTAGATAAATGTTATCTGTAGGCTTATGTTTTGAATGATTGTAATTTTACATAAATCATGTGAAAGTGTTGTGTTGTTAATAGGTTAAAGCTATAGGTGTTCATGGAGACTGCTACAAAAGAATATGGTTGAAATAGCCTATGGGTGCAGTTGACAAAAACTAGCTACGAAAGGGCACTATTGAAACCTTCTACAGAAGAAGGCAAATAAATGTGGCTACAAAAGGATGCTACTAATAAATATTACAGAAACCAGTTTATTCGTAGAATATTTCCTTTTTGTGCAATAAGACCACATGTATTGCCAGCTTGGTCAATACCGCATGGGCCATTGGAACAATCATATGTGAATAATTTATTATTCTTTGTTGAGTATACCTTATAAGATTTTGTTATATAATTCATTAAATGTTTACGATTATGCATTGTAATAAATTTATAATTTCCTAAAGAATAGTACAAATTTGTTTGTAATAGTCCAAAGTAGTTATTAGACTATTTAAATTATAGATTATTTTATTATGTATTTTTAGTGTCCAATCTAAATCCACTCAACATGTAACAAAAAGAAGTTGAAACTTCTATTGAAAGGAATGATGTAGAATTATATATTACAAAGTCAAGACCTTGAAAAAGGTCCACACAAATACACAGGAGAAGAAACAAAGAAGGATTACTGTAACCATGTTATATTGTACCATTTATTATGAAGATTGGAATAAAAGAATAAATTAGCATTAATATTTTTTTCTATGAGTGTGGTAATGAAATTCTATATTTTCCTTATGCTTTGATTGTAGTAGTTGTAGCTTCATTTCTCTTCCTGCAAGTATGAATTAGAAAACTTTAAATTAGTTTAATGAATATAAATTACTGAAAGTAAAGTAAGGTAAAAAGGAGAAGAGATTAATACTAACCTTGAGGAGGCAAGGCCCACTCCAAAAGGTTAGTCCCTATATCTCTTCCTCCTAAAGTATAGTAGATATAGTTAGAATGTAGAATAATATTAGAATATAAATTTGATTAAATTGCATATTACAAAATTATAGAACATATTAAGATAGATAATGCATCATTAAGATCATAAAAAGTGGATCCACAAACCTAGCGTAGTTCATAATTGCATCCCTTAAATTGAGCATATTTTTAGTATTTTTAGTTATTGCAAACTTTCTTTTATGCTAGAAATTAAGAAAATAAAATAAATAGATCAATCATTAGAATTATGGATATCTATACGGGATAACTATTCTTTAAATCCCTATTTGATAATTAAGTGTGAGACATTACAACTCGACACCCTCCATTGGGCTTGCCAATGGGCACCATATTTGAAATCCATTCTATATAATCGATTGGTTGAATGAAACCCACATCTAATAGATTTTGCAATTCTTCTTTGACCATGAGTGCAATGGTAGGATGAAGTTTCCTTAGTTTCTATTTAACCGATTTGATGTTGGGATTTAATGTGATATTATGGACAATTATATTGGATCAAGGCTAAACATGTATTTATAGGACCATGCGAAGGCTTATTGGTATTCAGTCAAAAGGGTGACAAAATATTGTTGCTTTTTAGATGATAGACTCTTTCCAAGTTTAAGGATTTTGGGGTTGTTGGGGTCGTTGTTGATGTTTATATCGATGGTTTCCTCAATGAGCATGTGGTAACCCTCCTCAAGTTTATGAGGGGTAGGGATGAAGTGAATGTCATATATAATATTTTCAATAAGTGTTGGTGTAGTATCACTGACTTTCGTGTGATAAATAGAAGAAGGTGAGGAAGGGGGAAAGAGAGGAAAGTAAGCATTTGATTCTTTGAGTACTTTATCAAAAGGAAGGAAATAAAAAATAGTCAAAGGGGATGATATCTACTTGAAGTCAATGATATTGGATTTGATGTGCATGGGGTGTTCTAGGTTATTTAGGTTATGAAGTAGTGTGCATAAGTCAACAAATATCATGTTGACTTGGAGGAATGAAGAGGATTGTGGATTAGAGATTGGGTTCCCATATACATGATCAGAAGGAAGAAGTTAGTTTAGAATGGGTGGGCAAGGATCAAGTTGAGGTGTCCATGGTGGATGCTGGGGATGCATGGGAGCATTGGATATCTCCAATATAAATAGAATAGAAAATATGGGAAGTGGAATAGGGAAAAAATGTAGCTAAAAAGTATTTGCATATGTGATGGGGATAATGGGGGATGATTCTTCTTTAAAACTATTTGAATCAATTGAAAGTGCCTCAAATTGTTCATCAAATTCATCTCTTGAGGTGTTAGATGAAAAGGAATGAATGGTGGCAACTTAAAAAAAATCATCTGGTGATAGGTGAGCATACTCGGGATTAATGTATTCATCATCACTATCCTCCTCAAGACCAAGGGTAATGTGTCAAAGATTTTCTTCAAGGAGGTCAACTGAAGAATGCTTATCATATCCTAGATTGGATTTATCTCTAAGGAGTTGATAATGAGGCTTTAAAATACTGCAAGTTCCCTATTTATAGTAACCATGATTGCATATTTACCAATTAAAGTGTTGAAAATACCTTAGGGTAAATTATGGGTTGGATAAAAAATTTAATTTTTTCACAAAATGATGTTTTGGGTGCTCTATCAGGAAATTTATCGAAAGATGAATCAACTCCCCAATACATAAAATTGGTAGAATTTGAGGAGGGGCCCACAGGGATGATAGCACCAATGATTAATGGAGGATAGCTAGGGTGACCAAAATCCCTAATTGACTCTATAATTGGTGTAAATGGTACACTATGTACAATATACTCACCTATGCTAGGGTTTGGCATATGTACAACAATATTGTTGGGTTGGGATGAGTGTGTTTGAAAGGTAAATGGAGATGGATATTCGATGATGTCCATTGAAAGGGATATGGTACATATGAAGATGTATGTGTCCCATGAATGGTTTCAAGAATGATAGGGTTCACATTTGATGGGTTTAGAGGTGGGGGTTGTTCAGGTGTCATGGAAGGTGATATGGTTTGGGAAGTGGTGTGGATTTTTCTTGCTACCTCTCTAGGATTTGTCACTGTTGCGGGCCAAACAAGATGAATGGTTTCCTATTTTTATCACATGCCCGTGCATTTAATTATCAACCCAGGGAGTTTTGTAAACTTGCAAAGAGTTAGAATTAGGTTACTACAATACCACTGGAGGTGAATCTGCTAATCCTACATTTTGGGGGGGTGTTCTTGAAATGGTTTGTCAATCATTCCTGCACTCCTCAATGATTTACGTAAGAAGAACATAATTAAACCTACAGGAAATAAATCATGTATGCATTCCTAAAAATAAATCTACTGCAAATGCTGGAACTAATAAACTAAAACACATTCTTATGAAAGCAATAAACTAATTAAAATTAATAAACGAAAAGGAAATGGGGAAGAAATATTGGATTGGAGTGGGCCCAGGCTCTAGAAACTTCTTCCCGATTGAACACGCGCTTAGAAATTTTGGAACTTTAATATATTCGTCAACACACTACAATTTATCTCTGTACATCTAAATGGATATTTATTTTATTTCTATATATTTCTTAGAATGATTTGCGTGTGTTTATATAACACACCCATAGAACTTCTGTTACAGAAGTAGTTACAATAGTCGATCTGTCGTAGACTAAATCAAGATAGTATGGTAAATGCAATCGACATTTGGTGTTCTATTCTAATGGCGACGTGTTCATTGTTTGGTTCGTTCTTTTCCTGGCATCAGTAAGACATTTCGATACGTTGGTGTAATCTCCAATTTAGCTTTGCATGACGCAGAGCTGGAACTGCACCATTCGCTACTGTCCACATCATTCAAATATGGTCAACGGGAAAAGAATCAATGGCACCTTCTGGTTGTGGGAAGGCGCTTACCTTTTGCTAGCACCTTTTGACTGTGGGGAGGTGCTTGTCTTTGGTTGGCGCCTTTCAATTGCAAGGAGCTGCTCGTCTTCGATTGGCACCTTTCGACTATAGGGAGGCACTCATATTCAGTTGGCACCTTCTGACTGTAGGGAGGTGCTCGTATTCAATTGGTGCATTCCAACTGCAGGGAGGTGCTCGTATTCAATTGGTGCCTTTCGACTACAGGTCGGTATTCTCTTCATTAACTCCTAATGAAATAAAGTGCCAGGTCCATCAAAAGGACCTCGACTGTTCCAAATCTAACTAAATCAATTGCAATTCCACAAAACATACTAAAAACACAAAAATTAGATAACACGCATAATTATATCAAATATCTATATAATAATTCATAAAAGAACATAATCCTTATTATACAACCACATATTGATCAAAGAAATATGTACAAAATATGAGCATTTCTAGTGCTCATCATCCCCCCACACCTAACATATGCCATGCCCTCATGGCATCCAAGCTGCAGGTAACCCTCTGACTTTTCATCGTTGCCATCTCTTGGAGGATTCTACAGCCCCTATGGCCCGAGTCTGTCTTTTTGTGCTAACATTTGAAGGTGTGGT
The DNA here is from genome assembly GCA_028583015.1 of Wollemia nobilis. Taxonomy (NCBI): domain Eukaryota; kingdom Viridiplantae; phylum Streptophyta; class Pinopsida; order Araucariales; family Araucariaceae; genus Wollemia; species Wollemia nobilis. The sequence goes on along the minus strand of JAQPPZ010002587.1, from coordinate 13,974,661 downwards.
TCTCCTTTGCCTATGGGAAATTACGGCTGTCAATTGTCCTCTACTTGTTCTGGCTGCTACTGGTGGTGGTCTAGCCAGCATTGTTCCTATCGATTGAAATGTAGCTTTGGTAGCTTGCTAGAGGTCAATGTTTGGAGGTCTGACCACTGCCAGAGGGATATCCAAGTTATCCCCTCTGGAAGGCACTACTTTGCCCTTGTATAATCTAGCTGCTTCAGGGGTAATCCCTGCATTCTCCTTTGCAATCATAGCGGCATTCAATTGTGGGTCATATACTCCCCACCATTCCAAGTACTTCCTCATCATGGTAGGCCACCCTCGGGATGAACCATAGATGTCCCAAAACTAGTTGTCTTCTGCTAGATTGATGCAGATGCCAGAATCTCCTTTTATCCTTGAGGATGCCTTCCTGGCCTCCTTGGCTGCTTTCATTTTGTTGTGCCACTGCTCAAAATATTTTTGCCTTTTGACGAATAGTTGCATGTCCCATTCATCCTCTTCGAAGTCGATGAAGGTCACTTTTGCCTTCTTTCAAGCCATCTTGGGCCTCTTTGCCTTGGCTTCTGCAAAAACTGTGATGGATTGGATAGGGGTCTCTCCTTTCTCCTTCGGGGACTTCTCCTTGCTCTGAAGGATCGATTGTGCTGCTATCTCCGGGGGTGATCCTTCGTTCGCCTGTCTACCTGGTGTTGACCCCTCAGGCTCTTCTCCTTCTTCAGGCCTAGGGAGGTCCTCCTTATCCTCTGGTCTTATCTATTACTAGATACCTTTTTCCTGCTCTATGTCACTTAGGACAATGACAGGGGGCATGGTAGGACTTCTTTTCTTTTCACCCCTAAAAATAGAGGAATCCTCCCCTGCCTTCAAGCTACTCTGTCAGGCGTCTGATAAAATCTCCCTTGAAGAGAATACTTGTTCGACGAATGTGGGAGAGTTTGTTAGCACTTTTTCTACCCAATCAGTCTGAGTGGATGCCTCCTGTCTTGATGTTCCTCTATCTTGGAGCATTTGATTTTCCTCCTACAACTACCATACTAGCTGCTCGAGCTAAGCAATTCACCTATCTCTTTCCTCTAATTCCCTTTTATGTTGGTTTTGGCAATCTTCCAGAATCTTCTATGCCATCCATCAATTGGTTTGCCATTCGAGCACCTCCTCCAAGGCCGCATCGATCTGGTCGTTACTCCCGAAAGTTCATTCCGTGGGCTCCGATTTGTTAATTCCCAAATGGTTTGGGTGACAAGGTCTATCTTCGAGTCACTCTGTCCTTCCTCTATCAAGAGGAATCATCGCAAACATTTCCTCCTAGGGATTGGTTCGTCCTCACCACTAGCGAGTGGCACTCCTTCCTCCTCATACTCGGGTACTAGGGAATGCCCTCTGTCCTCTATCTTCGGGCACTGGTGACTACTATGCTCCTCCTAGAAAATAGGACAACACCAATTGCCCAATGTTTGTTATCTCCTCTACAAGGGATGCTTCATCTTGCCCTAATTCAGCAACTGCATTGTGTTGGTCTATTTTGCCACCAATCTCCCTCTGCATCGCGGTTTTGTCCTTGTGCTTCTGCATGGCAGACCAATGTCGATATCAGCCCATGGTGGGCTAAGGTAGACGGTGCCCCCTTTTGGTATCGAGCCACTTCATATTTTAGAGCATTCACCAGGTAGAAAGGTATGTTTAATTTCCTCCCATGCACTAGGTGATTGATGAAGTGCACATGATTAATGTGCAAATGGGTATACTTTCTTGTGCATGTGAAAAATCAAGCAATATGCTTGAACATCTTTTGCATATTCATGGGGAGACTATTTTTGAGTAACCCCTCCCTGTCTATCTACACATTTCCTCCTGGCAGTAGTATTTTGGCATATAGTTTTAACACTCCACCCTTGTATGTACATTCCCCCATGAGAGGCAATCCAGTTGCCTGTGAGATGAACTCAGGGGTGACTAGAATTTCCACCCCTTGTACTTGGGCCACATCACCCCTTAAAGAGGTGGTGAATTCTCTAGCTACCTCCTTGTCCTGGCCTTGACTGACCAGGGTGCAGTATTCGAGCCACCCCTCAGCTTTGAATTGGGTCTTCAATGCCCCTCTGATCCCATCAGTATCACTGGGTTCATTCTTCTTGATCGTGTGGTTCTTGGACCTTCCTCCCATGGTGCATTTTGCTGCTGTATATTTTTTTCTGTCCTTCCTTCTTCAAGAAGGCACCTTCTTATAGAAAATATGTCTAACCCTAGTAGTTATGGAATACGCCCTATCATTGGCATGTGATTTTGACTATGGGGGGATACAATCTCTATGACAATGGTATCTTTTTTGGTACTACATATTTATAAATAATTATATAAACGATTTGGTTTAGTATGCGCATACCTGATTCATCGTGGTAGCCGCTAATTTGTTGATTTGTGACATGAGGGATGGGTATGGTCCTTTGATGCTGCTCATTTTTGCGATGCTTTGTTCCACTCGAGGTGTCTAGTAGATGTAAATGTTGCATGCGGGAGGCATTATTTGGTACCTTTCCCATGTGGATGGTGTCCTTTTAGCGCCTTTCTGACATTGTCGATGGTCTTCTTTGAATAAATGCACCTTCTAGTGCTACGAGGTGCCTCTGATTGGTGGGAGGCACTTTTGCCTGCATGTGTCTTCCCAATGTGGGAGGTGCCTCCTTCTGGTTTGCACCTTCCTAATGTTGGAAGGCGTTTGTCTTGATGAATGTGCCTTCCTGATGTTGGAAGGCATATTCGGCTGGATGAATGCGCCTTCCTGATGTTGGAAGGCATCTCGGCTAGATGAATGTGCCTTCTTGATGTTGGAAGGCGTCTCGGCTAGATGAATGCGCCTTCTTGATGTTGGAAGGCATATTTGGCTGGCTTTTTTTTTTTTTTTTTGTTTTTTTTTTAAGACTTGGTGCCTTCCTACCACGGAAGGCACCTACATATGTATATATATATATATATATATATATATATTTTTTTTTTTTTAATAGAACTTCTGAATGGATGGAAGGCGCTGTCTTTCGATTTTGTGCCTTCCGGATGTAGTAAGGTGCCTTCTTTTGGATGGGCACCTTTCGGGTGCAGTAAGGCGCCTTCTTGTGGATTTGGTGCCTTCTTCCGGATGTAGTAAGGCACCTTCTTCTGGACTTGGTACCTTCTTTTGGATGGAATAAGGTGCCTTCTTCTGGATGTAGTAAGGCACCTTATTTTGGATGGCGATTTGACTAGAAAAAGGGTGATTAAGCCTTCCTAGTTTTTCATGCTACCTAGATTCTACCTACGAGCTGGTGTCGAAATGCTAAGCCGAATCAGGCCTGGTTTCCCAGATACCTATCCCTCATGCTGTCAGGTCCTCCACATGCAAAAATAAACTAAAAAATAAAGGAAAATAAAGGTAGTTAGATGCGTTTCATGCCTGTTAGGCCCTAGATTAGGATGCCTGCAGCTTGCATGCGAGCATCGTCCCTGCAAAAACACACATTACAAAAAAACTATATTAACTAAAAAATTTTGGGTGAGCACTTTCATGCCCACCATTTCACCTGTGAGAGTTCGGTCCAAATCTAGCAAGATGGGGTCTCCCCCATGCCTACTCTAGATTCCACCTGTAACATTTTGGACATATTATAGTGGTGTAGTCGATGGCCATTGACTATGAACATGGTGTTGCTGCCATCAATTATATTAACATGCACCGCCCCATTCCTAATGAGCTCTGCCACCTCATATGGCCCCATCCACCTCTACATAAGTTTTCCCATCCACCTCAGAGTTTTGATTTTGAACTCGATGGGCATCATCGCATTTTTTCTATAGACCAGTTGGAAAGGTGTGCATCCTGTGGTGGATTTCCACGTGGTGTTGTATGCCCAAACTACCTTCGGCAACTGTGTGGCCCAATATTTCTTGTGTTGCTACATGGTTTTAGTTAGGATGTTTTCTATCTCCCTGTTTGTCACTTCTACTTGCTCGTTTTCCTGTGGATGGTAGGGTGTGGTTTTATTGTGTCGAACTCTATACTGCTCCATCAGCTCCTCAATCAATTTGGAGGTGAATTGGGGACCTTGGTTTGTTGTTATCTCCCGAGGAACCCCAAATCATGTGAAAATATGGGAAAATAAGAAATTGAAAACCATTCTTTCCTTTGAGTCCCTTAATGCCTGCACTTCCACCCATTTGGTGATGTAATCCATGCAGACCAGAATAAACCTCCTTCCCATCAAAGGTGGATTAAATGGTCCCATGAAGTCCATGCCCCATTTATCAAAAGGTTCCAGGTGTACCTAGGGTTGCAAGGGCATTTCATCTTGGTGGGTTGGTCTACCCATCCTCTGGAACTCATCACACTTGCTAGTATACGCTGCCACATCCTTGAACAAAGTGGGCCAAAAATACCCAGCCTACAGTATTTTGTAGGTAGTTCGTTTCCTTTCAAAGTGTCCTCTACATGGCTCATCGTGACATGCCTTGAGAACTTCTAAAAACTCTTGTTCTGCTATGCATATTCTTATAATTTGGTCCTATCCTATTTTAAATAGGAGACCATCCATCCAAAGGAATGATGTGCTCTTCTCTATGACTACCTACTTTTCTCGATAGGAGAGAGCAGGTGAGGTCCTTCCGATGGCCAAGTAATTGGCTATGTCTACATACCACAAAGTTTGTTCACTAATAGCAAATAGATGTTCATCCAGGAACTGATATTCCACTACTTGATGATCTGTTGGTATCAATCTAGATACAAAATCTGCCACGACGTTGTCCTTTCCCAGTTTATCGACTATAGTGATGTCGAATTCTTGAAATAACAATAGCCATCTGATAATTCTACCACCAATGGCTGGCTTTCTCATCAGATACCTGATAGTCGCATGGTCCATATGAATGAAGACCTTATATCCCATTATATAGTGGTAGAATTTGTTTATTGCATGGACAACTACGAGGAATTTTTTTTTATCATTGTATAGTTGAGCTCTGCTCCTGCCAAGTTTTTACTGACATAATAGATGGCATAAAATTCTTCGTCGTATTTTTGCTTGAGGACTGCTCCGATCACATCGTTAGATGCATCGTAGTAAATATGGAATGGTATGGCCCAATTCGGTCCTCTCAAGACCGATGCAGATATCAATTTTTCTTTTAGCAATTGGAACACTTCTTCATAATCTCCCATCCAATTTAACTCTATGTCCTTAGAAAGTAGGGTGTGCAGTGGTTTAGCAATCTTACTAAATTCGACGATAAATCACTGGTAGTACATGGATGATCCAAGGAAACTTCTTACCTCCTGTGTTTTAGGGCTAGGTAGGTCTCTGATGACCTCAATATTCCTCTTGTCTACTTTTATTCCTTCCACAGAGAGGTGGTGTCCCAACACAATGCCTTCCTGCATCATCATAAAATATTTTTCATTACTTAGGGACAAATGATTTTCCTTGCTCCTGTCGAGCACTCTTTCCAGATTTGTCATTGCCTCCTCGAAGGTTTCTCCATAGGTGGTGAAGTCATCCATGTATACTTCCACCCCATCTCCTATCATATCAGAGAATATGGTAAGAACTACCCTTTGAAAGGTGGCTGATGCGTTGCATAGTCCAAAAGGCAATACCTATAGGCAAACTGGATCTGGTTGTAACCACTGAAACTATCTAGAAAGGAGAAGTATTTTCTTCCTGAGAGTATTTTCCCTATCTGGATCTGGTTGTAACCACTGAAACTGTCTAGAAAGGAGAAGTATTTTCTTCCTGAGAGTGTGTCCAAGACTTGATCAATGAATGGGAGTGGGAAGTGGTCTTTCTTAGTCGCCTTATTCAACACCCATTAGTCCACATAGATCCACAATTTCTCATTCTTTTTTGGGACCACCACTAATGGTGATACCCATTCACTGTCAAAAAATGGATATATGAATTCGGCAGCCAAAAGTTTGTGCAGTTCTTCTTTGACAATGTCTTTCATTACTGGGTTCATCCTTCTCTATGGCTGTCAACTAGGAGTTGCCTGGTCATCTAAATAAATCTGATGGGTACATATTTTTGGGTTGATGCCATGCATATCTGTGTAGTCCCATGCAAATGCTTGCTAGTGTTTTACCAGAAGCTCTTCCAATTTTTCTAGCTATGTGGGCATCAACCTGTTGTTGACGTTTAATATCCTCCCTAGCCCAACGTGTATTTATCGGATGTGCTGATCTTGGGCGCCAGTAAATGGCAATCCAAGTGTGTGGGTGGATGATTCTCCATGGAGAAACTCCACAATAGCACCATCCTCATCCTCTTCTACCACCTCCTCCAAGGTCATCACTGGCTGGATTATGGACAACTCTGTAGTATAATGCTCGGTGATCCTAGGTTCTTCTGTCGAGTCCATCGACTGAGCTGGCGATGAAATGGTCAGCCTTTTGACATTTTGCCCGTTGGAGATGGTCATTAGCCCATATTGGTAGCTGATGTAAGCATCAGCTGTTGCCAGCCATGGCCTCCCCAAAATGAGTGGGTAACCACCCAGCTTGGTCTTGGTTTGCAAAACTAAAAAATTGGCTAGATATTCCCATGCACTGATTGTTATGATCACATCTTCCAAAGATCCCTTTTGGTGACATGGTTGATTTATCGGCTAACTATAGCACTGTCATGGTTGGCTTCAGGTTCGTGAGCTACAGCATCTACATGGTCTCTTGAGGCATCATGTTGATGGCTGCACCGAGGTCAACCAATGTGTTGGACAGGGAATGTCCTCCTTTTTTTAAGGTCAGCACTGGGCTGCCTAGATCTGCATACTTCGGATGACATGTTCCACCCATCATTAGATCTACCAGTTTACCCACGACATTGATAGTCTGGGTAGATTTTCATCCATGTATCCTTAGACACATTTCTCTAATTGCCTTGGTGTAAATGGGGACATCTTGAATTGCTTGAAATAATGGGATTGTCATCATGAGATTCTTCAAGCTCGACAAGATGTCAAATTTTGGTTGTGTTGTTTTTCTTTGTTCCTACAACCGGCTAGGAAATGGAGCCTCCGCTCTCTCAAGTGCTTTTCCATCTTCTACCAGAGGTGTCTCCTCTATTTCTTCCCCCTCTTCTACCTGTGGAGGTGTCTCTACTATTTCTTCCTCCTCTTCTACTAGAGGCGGTGTCTCTACTCCTAGCTACCTACCTGATCTAAGCTGAATATTGTACATATGATACATCTCACCTTCTACGTTGTATGCCGACTAATTTACTCTATTGTTTGGGTTTGCTATCAATTGTGCTAGTAGCTACACAGGTCTAACTGCTGGCAATGCTAGTAAGTTCTGTTGGATGTGAGCAGGCACTGCACTCTATGGAACCTGATTCCACACATTGTGGCTTCTCCATTGTTGCCCAGGATATGGATATGGCATCCATGGCTGCTAATTCAAAAATGCTATTGGGGGTGCATTAGTCCAAGGTGATGGTCCCCACCACCCCATATTAGGTGGTTGAAGGGGTCCTTGGTGCATTTATGGCCCTCCCTCATATGATGGCATTTCGGTTGGTATATTCCCCGTGGGGGGCTATGGCCAACTCTTCCTATTGCCTATGAAGTAGGCCTCTATGCTCTCAGTCGCTTCCTAGTTATTGGGCAGTTGTGGGCACAATCGAGTTTTATGATTCAACTTGCAAACTGCGCATACTTTGAACTTATTTTATGGACATGCATTCTTTGCATGCCTTCCTCTACATTTTGGGGAAAAATAGGCTAATGCTGCATCATTTTATTGTTTCTTCTTTTCTAACAGTAGCATATCCATCTACAGTGCTAGAGATGAGAGCATTTTACTCTTCAAACCTCCAGCATGTTGCCTATTTCTATTTTGGTGACTGAAGTAGTCGCCTTCATGGTCCTGGTGATGATTTTGCCTCGCCTTCTCGAGTAGTTCTGGTATAATTGCCGAATGTCGTCCATAGCATGCTTATAGACATCACCTCCAGTGATCATGTTGAGAGCCTCCAGTGACTCATTGGTAAGTCCCCTGAAGAAGATGCTTTTGAGGGACTTATAAGATAGCTTCGAGTGAGGGGACCGTTGAATATTAAAGTTGAATCTCTCCCAATACTCCTTGAGAGACTCATCTTCTCTTTGTGTCATGCTCAGGACCTCCTCCCTGGAGTCTCTTGCTCTCCTAAAATCTTGATATTGCTCTAGAAAGAGCTTCTTCATCTGGTCCCAGGTGGTGATGTGTTTGTCTCCTAGACCGATGAACCATCGTAGAGTTGCATCATCTAATGTAGAAGGAAATAATTTCAACTTCTATGTGTTTGATTTTTAATCCACAGACCTACACAAAACATCAAACTTGAATAAAAATAGGTTAGGGTCCTCAGTCAAGTGTCCTCTAAAGGACGAAAGGTGATCAGGGGATATGTTTTTGATTTTGGTATCTCCTAATCTCTCCTCTATTTGGAAACTAAAGCCAAATGAGAATTCATCATTATCTGCCATTTTTTTGAGAAATGTGGTTTCTAATGCAACATTTATGGCCTTTTGATCATTTAAAACTTTCTGATTCAATGCTCTAAGGTTTTCTAGTGAGATCGTCTGATCCTCCATAGCCTTCCACAACAGGGCTTCCTCTAGAGGAGTCCTATTAAAAAGGGGATTTATGATGATTCGTTCATCCCCTTGTTGATGGAATGAGGCAGCACTTTGCACAAAGTGTGGTTCCTCACTCCAATGGAATGCTGGTAGGTCGAGCGAGTCTAACTCAAATCCAAAATGCTCGACTGACTCAGGTCCTGATGGATTAGTTCTTATAAAGTGACCGTTAGGTCCTCTTCTTCTCGAAGAACTCATACAAGGTCAGATGGAAGGTTTCAGGGTATTGTAAGTAATCTAATTAAGATGCTTCCCTGACAATAGTGCCAAAATGTTGCGGGCCAAACATGGTGAATGGTTTCCTATTTTTGTCACATGCCTATGCATTTAATTATCAACCTAGGGAGCTTCGTAAACTTGCAAAGAGTCAGAATAAGGTTACTACAATACCACTGAAGATAAATCTACTAATCCTACATTTTGGTGGGGTGTTCTTGAAATGGTTTGTCAATCATTCCCGCACTCCTCAATGATTTACATAAGAAGAATAGAATTAAACCTACAGGAAATAAATCATGTACGCGTTCCTAAAAATAAATCTACTACAAATGCTAGAACTAATAAACTAACAAACATTCTTATGAAAGCAATAAACTAATTAAAATTAATAAACGAAAAGGAAATAGGGAAGAAATACTGGCTTAGAGTGGGCCCAGGCTCCAGTAGCTTCTTCCCGATCAAACACATGCTTAGAACTTCTGGAACTTTAATATATTCATCAACACACTACAATTTATCTCTATACGTCTAAATGGATCTTTATTTTATTTCTATATATTTCTCAAAACGATTTGCATGTGTTTATATAACACACCCATAGAACTTCTGTTACAAAAGTAGTTACAATAGTTGATCTATCCCAAACTAAATCAAGATAGTCTGGTAAATGCAATCGACATCTGGCATTCTGTTCTAATGGCAGTGTGTTCATTGTTTGGTTTGTGCTTTGCCTGGAATTAGTAAGACATTTCGATACATTGGTGCAATCTCCAATTTATCTCTGCATGACACAGAGCTAGAACTACACCAGCCACTGTCGTCTACGTCGTTCAAATCTAGTCAACGGGCAAATAATCAATGGTGCCTTCTAGTTGTGGGGAGGCACTTGCCTTTTGCTAGCGCATTCTGACTGTGGTGAGGTGCTTGTCTTTGGTTGGAACCTTCCAATTGCATGGAGGCACTCATCTCCGGTTGATGCCTTCTGACTGTAGGGAGGCACTCGTATTCAGTTGGCACCTTTCACCTGTAGGGAGGCACTCGTATTCAGTTGGCACCTTTCGAATGTAGGGAGGCGCTGGTATTCAGTTGGTGCCTTCTGACTACAGGGAGGCACTCATATTATCTTCATTAACCCCCAATGAAATAAAGTGCCAGGTCCATCAAAAGGACCTCGACTATTCCAAATCTAACTAAATCAACTGCAATTCCATAAAACATACTAAAAAAACACAAATTAGATAACACGCATAATTATATAAATCTATATAATCATTCATAAAATTATGCAATCCTTATTATACATCCGCATATTGATCAAAGAAATATGTACAAAATATGAGCATTTCTAGTGCTCATCAGTCACATCACAAGAAAATTAGAAAAATTAAGAGTATTGTGGATTCTAGTGGATCCACCTCTTTAACCCAGGAATAGATTACTTGTAAGGCTCTAGAAAGACTAGGTTGGGTAAGGAAACCCCAGACAGTGGGTTTATATATATTTGATTTAATGGTGCAATCACCCACTTTCACCAGACAAAATGATCTTAAGTTGTTTTGATTATTTTATGACCAAACCTATCATTAAAAAATCTTATCAAGACCAGATCGGTGCCATGTCCATTGGGTAGTCGTAGAAATTTGATATTAAATGATTTTAGAAAAGAAAGAGAAGAAAGAACTAGTTCATTTTTACTCATTCAAATAATGTAATACAAAAATAATGATTAAATAGTGAAGGAAAGCATTATTCATATATTTTGATTGCAGTAATACACAAATAAGTAGACACATCACATACACAAGAGATGCCAAGGATAGAGTTGGATTTTTCATTAATATAAAATATTTTTACATACAGAGAGACCAGCAAAGTGCTTGGCTCTTATATGATATTTCATTACAATAGACTCCCTATTTGAATATTCATAACAAGGGTGTTCCTCTCCATCTTGATTGTAGAGATGTAAGAGTCTCCAACTCTAGCGCATTACGTAGGAAATAATCTCAGCGAATGGTGCTCCTTAAGCAATCCTTAGTAAATGATAGGAGAAAGGGTCGTAAGAAACATAGATAGATAAACATAGAGAGAATACGATGACTAAACAACTAGAAAAATATTATACCTAGATTTTTATCTCTCAAAGATTCGATAAAAAACTCTCGTTGTAGTAGTCTTTCTCTTATAGTGTAGACTTTTCGAGGCTGTAACCGCTTACTCCAACTAGATCAATCACATGGTTATCAAAAATAATATGTAATAAAAAATGGGCATGTAGCCCATGCCTTCTATCTACACAGGTGGTGGCTGCAACTGTGTATCATCTCCTATATTACACTGGGTTGACGATTGCATATCACCTGGTGCATCTGTTACAGGTGAACTGGGCCCCACTCCGTCTCTAAGGTTTTGTATGGCCTGATAAATGAAATACCATGATTCATCATGGAATGTTAATAAAAATATTAATAGATGAAGGTCATGCATGGATTTGTTGACCCTATCCCTCACTCATTGCATGGTATTTTCAATAAAGACACATAGGTGGTCCACCATCTGCACCAAGGCCATGAATTGTTGGATAGCTTACCACTGGAGCCCAAATTAAAATCTTGGATCTTCTGAAACATGATGTTCTTGATATTTGGGGCCTGCATGAACTCACTTAATTTAAAACCATAGTCCTCCAGCTCATCATTAACTTCCTTCTCAGCATCTACCACCTCTTGGTTCCATTTGAGCTAATTTTTTCTATTTTGTAAAAATATGAAGACCTTGGAAAACTCTTCAACAAATAAATAGTGGGAATCATCTGATAAGGTGGCTATAATCCCAAAAATTGGCACGTAGTCTTCCTTAAATCTCTGGTAGATAGGGAATATGGTATTTACCCTCTGCTCTCCTTGCTGTAGTCAATCTCACAAGAGACCAACAGTATGCTTGGTGGCATAAATATCTATGAGGAGGGACTCTAGCTCTCCCATCCTTTCCTCTATCTTGTCTTTCATCTCTTGCTTAAGTTCTTCTACTGATCCAAGTTGAACACTAGCCCGTGCAGTAGAAGGAGCGAGCATATTTAGTTTATCAACTTAAATTTGAAGATGTTGTGCCTTGAGCTATAACTACCCCACTTCTATAACCTTAGCCTTCAATACTTCTATCTCCCTTACGACTGCTTCTACCACCTATTCCTAGGAGGCCACCTAGGATTTCATCATTTCAACAGGTGTAGTTGCACCCCGTATGACACCTTTGCTCACATCGATAGTGGCTTCTATCAAGCTAGGTGGCAGTGGGATCTCAAAGGTGGTAGTAGATACATCAACTACCTCCTACCCAACTATCCTTCAAGGTTTTATTACCCCCTTATTAGGAGACCTTTTCTCCTCTATATCATGGATCTGATCCTCCTCATTAGAAATAAATTGGAAGGTGTCTGTAACCCTAGCCAGTGTAATATTATCCGTTCCTTCAACAGAAGATTTACTTCAAGTTTTTTTCCTGGAAGGTGATTGTGGTGGGCTCTTCTCCTGAACTTCATATTCCCTTAGGATATTAGAGAGCCCTCCAAATTTTTTAAACTTATTTAGTATCTTGGGTGGAATGGGGCACTCTTCTTGGTTGACCACCAAGGTGGTGGAATACAATGAGGGCTGCCCCTCTTCCACCTCGGTATGTTCTAATGGACACATCAGTAACAAAGATGATGATGTGAGACTCAGTGGTTGCTAAGATAAATAAGCCACAAAATCCTTCCCTTTCAAGGTGGTAATAGGAGAAGTGGAATAAGAGGAGAGTTGGGATTGTTCTTGTTGAGCCTCATCTACTATTTTTATCATGACCTCAAAAATTTTGGTATCTTGTTGGACCACCTTGAAGGTGGGGTCCTAAAATTATTCTGGAGGGGCTATCGGGACCAATGGGACCACCTTATCCACTAATAATTCTTGGTGCAATCTCAACTGGGATCCATAATCACCAATGACTTCTAACCTGTTGTAAGGTCTTTTGTTCATTCTCCACACCAACTCTAGTGTTTGGCTATTTTTAAAATCCTTCTGCATCTCATCCTAAAAATTATCCTTAGTGTGATTTACTTGTAGAAGGGCAAGTTTTCTAGCAACATTGTCCCTATGATACCCTTGGGTATCATAAGACCTCCACGTAACCTCCTAAAAATAGTAGGTATCCATATTCCATATGGCCCTCAACATGGAAAATTGGTTGAGGTATGTATAAGGGCCCATTGAGCAAGGAATTGGTAGCCATGACACAGGTTATTTCTTTCTGAGGTATCTAATTTTAACCTCCTCAAAAATTTATCTGGTAATATCCATGATGGAAATTAAAGTTGGATAGTGCACTGGTAGTGCCTTAGGAGGTAACTTAGACCCATACATTCTAATATAGGTGAATTCTTCTATATAGAAGAAAGCTCTTGCCCTCAACTTGCATAAGAAATTTCTTACCCCAACTCCAAACTTATCAATATTTTTACCACATATTCGGGTGTGCATTATCGAGAGGACTCTTTCAAAGAAGATTTTGTAACTCAAGCATCCCTCATAGATACATAACAACTAATCTTGCAGGGTGGGGGTAGTCACTCCTCCTATCTAAGTGACCAAGAATTTATCCAATTGTGTCACAAATAGATGTATTAGGAAAGAGTAATAAGAAAAAGGTGGTATTTCCTCCTTATTGGCCAATATGACCTTCTGCAACTTCTGTAATTCCTGGTCCATGTTGTCACTAATTACATCCTCCCAATGGTAGAGAGGGGTGATGAGGCTTGGAAATGCCTCCATCATAGCATGTTTTGAACAACTAAAACTTGCCTAAAACTCTATGATTTACTTTATATACTAGTTAAGTTGATCTAATATGTTTTGTATTAATTTTTTGCATTATTGATGTGTTTGGAATATTATATGTTTATTTTTACAATTTTTGTGTAGTTTTATGTCACTTTGCCATGACCTATTACATAAGGGATATGCTTAGGTTGATAGTAATACTTTACTATTCTTATTTTGATTTTTCTCAAGCATTAATTTATTTGAATTTAGAAAATAGTGCAAAGAACTATTACTGTGCAATAGAAACTGGTTTTCTTGTGTAAATTCTAGCCAACTACCAATGAATGGCAAGGCATGGAATTCACACATAAAGAGGAATGAAGGCTATTGCAATCTAATCCTGAGGACTAATCCACCTGAGAAATGTAGTTAAAATAAATTGAAGAGTACATAGTTTTTCATTTTGAAGATCTTTGAATTGAGAAATACAGTCTCTTTGAATTGAGCGAATATCTTTGAATTGAGCGAATATCTTCGGATTGAGCCACTTAGCTCCAGATTGAGAACAGAAAGCACTTTTTGACTTATTGATTGATTTTTGATGATGGAAAAAGGGAAATAAGTCTGAGGAGGTTAAATTAAAATATCTCCCATCTAAATTTACCATCCTTGCCGTCCAAAGCCACAATTTATGGAAAATATCCTCTTCTAGGATAAACCCAGGGAATACTATAGACTAACAGGAATTAATTTGCAAAGTATATTTTTCGTTGTAATTATATTTTAGGCATCTATAAAATATAACTCCCATTTAGGTTGAGCTAATAATAATAAGAATAATATAATAGTATAAATAGTAGTAGAGAAAATATAGATAGAGAATAAGTGAGAAAACTGAGACTATTACAGTTCTATAACAGGTTTTAGCAACAGATTTGTAATCATGTTCTGAATCAATAAAGTACAAGTTTTTCTATTCATTCTATTATGTTTGAGTGTGATTAATATTTATAGAGAGAGAGGAAATCATACCTTCTTCTATAAAATGAGGCTGGCCACTTCCAGACCTAGGAGGAGGACTAACAGACAGGTTTTGTTCTGATTTTGTTGCAGTAGAATAAGCTGTGAAACTTGTCAGTTTCATTATTTTGTAGTAGTTAACATCCATTTCAGTCCTAATAATTTATTTTCTATTCAAAATATTATTGTGATGTGATTAGTAGTAGATATGATTAGTCTTTTTCTTTCCAACAACTTTTCAATTTATTGCAATTTCTATTTCCAGCAATTTACAATTTTTTGCAATTTTCTTGCATTATTGTTTTTGCTGATAACCCCTATACAGAAGATTGACAACCTTCTATTACAGAGTATTGATAGGACTTAATTTTAGTTTTAATTATTGCAAGAGTAAATAGACTTTTAATTTGTAAATGTAATTAGGTTTCCAATTTTGCAACTGTAACTAGGGTTTTAATTTTGCAATTTAATCAGATTTCATTCTTGTAACTATAACTAAGGTTTCATTTCTGTAATCAGCAATTAGTTTTCATTTTTGCAATTAGATTAAAGTTCAATTTATGCAATTTAGAGGTAGAAGAGACCTAAAAACCCCCACATAATTAGTTCCACCAATAAGACTTGTTGCTCCCAATTAACCTTAAATTATAGCCCTATTTACTCCTTTCACAGATAGCCTTGTACACTGCCCTGGATTGACAAATTCATTGAGAATTAATGATGTGCTTAATGATAGCACATAATTTTGGTGCTGTTGTCGAGGAGAGTGTTGTTATAAGGTGTCAACAGTTCAATAGTTGTTAATTAGATTGAGTTGTAAAAATTTAGGGTAAAATTTGACTATAACAGCTGGTTAAGTAACAATTATTGACTTATAATTTATGTCATTAAGGATTACAGATGGATGAGTAGGTCTAGGGACAAAAAAGGCAAAATTATCCAAAGAGATCCTTGGCTTATTCCATTAATAAGATATTCATGCCTAAGGGGTGAATCACCTATGTTTGAACTACCAAAAAAACTAAAACAAAAACCACTAGCTTCATCATCATTAGAATCTCCTAAGTAAGAAAAATTACCAAAGTCATTATCAACAGAAGGTTTTGAACCTCTTGAGAAAGAAATTTGGATAGGTTTAACTATTTTTGAAGAATTGGAAATTATGGAAGAAAGAAGCAATCTAGATGGGGATGACCAGCATGGCCGTGTCCATAATGAAAATGATCGAGATGATCAATATGTGCTCAAACCTCCTAGAAAAATTGAATATCATATTCTTCTGAATCCCAAACAAAACTCTCCCATGAAAATAATATCACCTTCAATGCTTCCAACCTTTCGGGGTGTTGCATCTGAAGATCCTGATCAGTTCCTATTTGAGTTCAAAGTAGTGTGTCAAACCTATGACTATATCAATTATAATCAGAAACTCAAGTTTTTTCCTTCAACACTCAAGGACTCAACATTACGTTGGTTCATGAGCTTACAACCAGATTCCATCCAAACTTGGGATCAAATGGAGACTATGTTTTTAGACAAGTATCAAGAGTATTATCAAGTAAGGAATAGGAAATATGAGTTGTTTAGAATTAAACAAGAAGATGATGAAACATTAGAATATTACCTTGATAGATTTGTGTTTGTTCAAAGAAGGTGTGGACTAGGAGAACCAAAATTATGCAAAACCATTTTTCTAAGAGGATTACAAGATGAATCTAGAGAGGTATTATATTTTATGGGAAATGGGGATGTAAGTACTCATAATATGGATGATATTATGGATATTTGTAGAAATTACTCTTGCACTAGGTAGAAAAGAAAGAAAAAGAGTACAAATGGCACTGATGTGAAGGACCTAATAGAGGAACTTGCAAATTTTAAGACTGATATCTTGGTATAATTAAACACAACTCTAGGAGAAATGTCTGCTAAATCAAAAACCATAGAACCTTTAGTAATTTATTTCCCAAGATGTAGGAATAAACATGCCTTACAGGAATGTCCTCTAAACAAAACATCCATTTCAGCCATTTGTAGTATTTTCTCAAAAGGACATTTGATTGACAAACGTCATCTGCTACCACAACTAAAAACTATCCTAGAAACTCAAATAGAAGAACTCAATTATGTGGGACCAAGACAAGGGGGCAAATTTTAAAAGTATCAAAATACCCCTCATTTTCCTACAAATTGGGGAAACAACCATGGAAACATGTCTTAGGGACAATCAAAACCACCCCAACATCCTTGGAATTATTCTCAATGGACAAATTCTCAAGAATGGACACAAATATGTTGGAATAATCCATCCTGGAATCAAAACTAGAATAACCCATCATGGAATAAAAATAACCCACCATGGACTCAGAATCAAAGTAATGAATCAAAGTAATCCATCTTGGATCTAAAATTAATAGTAGTGGGGTCAACAATACCAGTCCTATCCAAGGCAGCAAAGAAATCAAGGTCAAACTCAGAATTTGCTGCCTGCACCAAATCAAAATTTTTAAGGAAAACCAAATCAACAAATATAACAGGTGAAACAACCTCAATTACTAGCTCAACCTGTAATAAATCCAAATAACATAAGCCAGGTAGCTCCTGACTATATGGCTGATTCTGAAGGAAATTTAGATATGCAAATTTTAGATTGTAGCAACATACAACTACATTCAAGGAAAGTTTTACCTGAACCTGTTATAATTAAAGTGAAATAATATGAAATTCAAGAATCTATTGAACCAAGAAAATTCAAACCAACAACAAAAAATAAAAAGAAAAAACATAACCACAAGCAGAACAGTTACCTTCATCAGGGATAATTCCAAACCCTGAGAGACTTAACATTATAGCAAAAAATTTTGAATCAGAGATAGTGAAAGAACTCAAAAAATTAGCCATATCACTGCCCTTATTGAAAGCCATTAAGGATATACCTGTGATTAAAATAACTGTATGAGATTTGTGCAATAGAAGAGCAGGAAGCAAAAATAAAGCATTTCCTCAAACTGTTCATGTTGAAGGAAAGATAGCTGATCTCTTGTCAGGAAAACTAGTACCTCCAAAGTATAGTCACCCAGGAAGTCTAGTTATCATAGTGATCATAAGCTCAGTACCAATATCAAACGTCTTAGTTGATCTAGGAGCTGCAATAAATATCATGACCAAGGATATAATGGAACAATTATAGCTTAAACATCTTAGCCCCACATTCACAGTTTTAGAAATGGCTGATAGGTCAGTTGTAAAACCTAAAGGTATCATTGAAGATGTCCCTATAGAAGTTTATTCTTGGGAATACCCTACATATATTTTGGTTTTTTTGAGTAGTGTTTTCACCCGATTGTGAAAGCACACTCTCCAGTAGGATCCGAGTCCCAAATCTTCTGCTTGCAAAGAAATTACACAGATAATTTCTCCAAGGTTCCTTTTACATTATTCTTTTAGACCAATGATGTTGTTTAATTTAAATGCTGGGAATACCTTAGTGCTGCAAGTGAATGTTAACAAGGGGCATTCTGGTTTATTCTATTATGAAATTACAATGGACTCTAAGTGAATTAATCTTTATGATAGATCTATTTTGAGTTCGGGCTTTGGCAGTTATTTCACATTTTACTATTTTAAATGAGGGTAATTAAATGCATGAAATAAAGAACTGAAAAGAAAATAAAATAAAACAAAAAGAATGAACTAAGCTACGCTCAAAGTGCTACGATCTCGATTTGGCAAAACCAAAGATAATGAGGTTTCTGCACCGAACCTAACCTATTGAACCTGTAAACTCGCACAATCCAGATAAGCCAGGTGCTGCTTTCTAGGGTCTTAGTTATAAACTTTTAGATTTAGGTATTCACATGAAGCAACCGAGAGAACTCGCATTAAACCTCATCTATAAACCTAAATTCTAAAAAGGGAAAGATAAAAATTCAATCTTTGCATGCAAAAATAACTCCTTTCTTGCCAATGAGATGCAAATCTCTGTGTTTCTGTATTAAAATAAATGTATCAATTACAATGACAGAATGTCCTAGTTTTGATAAGACTAGAACAAGTGAAGGAAAATGCTACAGATGTAGGCCCAGAATGGCTTGTTGCCCTTGTCTCTACAACTCTGCTAGCAGCAATTTCCAACCCCCTTCTTTCAATCCACGCTTTTGATTTTATACTAACTAAAATGGCTCTTCGATTCTCCCTGTGTCGCTTCGTTTCACCTTCCTGCATGTGACCTTTCAAATTCTTGCTTCTTCCTTACTTTTAATTCATGCTCGATGCCTAAACATGTGAAATCTTCCATTGCATGTAATGTTTCTACAACTCTGACACCTGTATGCCATGTGTCCTACATTTTATGTGCCTTCTGTAACGTTTTCCTGTGTAAATCATGACAAAAACTACATGCAGCCCGTTCACCTTCCTAGCCACGAAAACGCGACATGTCGCGAAATCGTGACATGTCGTGATTTTGCGACGCTTCCATCGTCCGTACGTCTTCAGCCGCTTCTTGTCACGAAATCGCGACCATTATCTCTTTCGTGCCTTCTTTCCAAAAAATGTAGCGATTTCACTACCGTTTTTTATTTTGGACCTTCTCTCCACAAACTGTAGCAATTTCGTGACCATTTCCCCTTCGGACCTTCTTGTTGCAAATTGTCACGATATCGCTACCACTTTTACCTTCGGGAAACTTTGCCAAAACATGTCACGAAATCACGACCATTTTCTCCATCGGGCCGCTTCATCGAAACACGTCGCGAAATCGTGACCATTTTCTCCGTCCGTACAGTTTGTCGAAACACGTCGCGAAATCACGACCATTTTCTCCATCGGGCTGCTTCACTGAAACACGTCACGAAATCGCGACCATTTTCTCCGTCCGTACAGTTTTTCGAAACACTTCGTGAAATCGTGACCATTTTCTCCATCAGGATGCTTCCCTAAAACACATCACGAAATCATGACCATTTTGCCCACCTGTTGTCGTTGACCGCATTGATCGTGATTTTTTGACATGTCACGATTTCACTATGGTTTTTCTGTTTTGGTCGCGCTGGCGCAATACGTCATGATTTCGTGACACCTTCCTACACTCACGCATATTTTTTTCTTTTTCTTCATTTTTAGCATCTGGGCCACTGAGATCTTTGAACGAATTACGGATCTAGTTTTTCATATTTCAGTAGCCTGTTAAATAAAATTTACACTATCGGGAATAGCACACCGGCTGAACCAGAATTGTTACATCAGTTGTAACAATGAGCTACATAATGAATAGAGACAAATATATTGTTAAGTACGCTAACATCCCCCTTTATTACATTATTTGGGTAATGTAATAACTAATAGCTATACTAAACTACTAACATCCCCTTACATTATTTTGCAATACAAAGTGAGCTGCGAAACAATTCAAATTTGACACGTCCAAGTGCCTTAGTGAAAATTTTTGCAACTTGAGCATCGGTGGGAATGTGTTGAAGCTGAATTCGGTGCTTTGGAACTTCATCTCGAATGAAATGACATTGTGTGTCAATGTGCTTTGTTCTTTCATGATGGATTGGATTCTTGACGAGGTTCAGAACACCCTGATTGTCGCAAAACAAGTGTATTGGAGATTTTGATGGATGGCCCATACTTGTCAGAATGCGACATAACCATATCACTTCGCACACAGCTTCACGTGCGGTGCGATATTCTGCCTCTGTTGATGAGATAGCAACCACCTGTTGCTTCTTGCTGTGCCAAGAGACAGGACCGGATCCCAGATGAAAAATGTATCCAAAAGTTGACTTGCGATCATCAAATGATCCGGCATAGTCGGAGACCGTGTATCCTTGCAAGAAGAATTTGTTGTTCCTCTTGTATTCTAGGCCATATTCCATAGTACCACGGACATAGTGAAGAACACGTTTTGTTGCTTTCCAATGAGTGGTCTTAGGCTCTTGCATGAACCTCGAAAGATAATTGATAGCAAATACGAGATCTGGACTAGTATTGGTCAAATATATGAGACTCCCAATCAACTGTCGATAGAGAGTACCATCTACCTGAGGTGAATCATCATATCGCGATAACTGAAGTCCATTCTCCATCGAAGTTGCCATTGGCTTACAATCAGTCATGTGATATTTTTCCAGCAATGTGTTGGCATATTTTTTTCTGAGACACTTTGATGGAGTGCTCCTTCTGGCTGAATTCCAGACCAAGACAATAATGGAGAAGTTTGAGATCTGTCATCTCAAAATATTTGCACAAGTTTCTTGGGACAGTAGAGATCATTGTTTTTGAACTCCCTGTAATGAGCAGATCATCCACATAGAGTACAAGAAACACTATCTCAGAACCCTATTTCTTGAAATAAAGGTTTGCATCTAACGGACATCTCTTAAATCCATGCTGCATAAGGTGATTATCCATTTTTATATACCAAGCTTGAGGAGCTTGTTTCAGACCATATAAGGATTTGACCAATTTGCAAACCTTCTGCTCTTGGCCTTCCACTTCAAATCCTTCGAGGTGAGTCATGTAGACTTCTTCTTGGAGATCACCATTTAGAAAGGCACTTTTGACATCCATCTGATGAACTTTCCACCCTATTGTGCTGCCATAGCACACATAACCCGAATTGTGGTCATCCGAGCAATAGGTGCAAAAGTTTCCTCATAGTCAATGCCTTCTTTTTGAGCATAGCCCTTTGCAACAATACGGGCCTTATGCTTATCAATTGTTCCATCTGCCTTGTACTTGACTTTATATACCCATTTGCAGCCAATGGGTTTCTTTCCATGCGACAAATCAACAAGCTTCCAAGTTTTATTCTTCATCAAAGACTCATACTCTGTATCCATAGCGGCCTTCCACTGAGGCTCACTAAGAGCATCTTGCACTGATGCAGGTTCAAGATCATCTATGGTAGACATGAACGTCCTGTCATCATCAATATCCATATCCTCTACTTTTGTACTTGGAGTCACAAAAAGTACCTCAAAATATTGACAAAGATCATCAACCTCACCAGTTTCTTTGGCTTCTTTCTCCTTTTCAGCCATACTGCATGTACGAGGTCTATCCAAGTTCATATTGGGAGGAGTGGATAAATTTGCGTCTCTGATTGTATTTGTACACCATTTAGGATTCTTCTTCGATGGAGTTGAAGAAGATGTAGAAGGACCTCCTGTCTGTGTTGACGAAGGAATCTTCTCTTCCTTAGATTGCACAATATCTTGGTGTACTTTAGATGTGCTCTGTGATGTGAAAGCTTCATCAAAGACAACATCTCTGTTGATATGAATTTTATTGGTCAAAGGATCTATCAAACGATATCCTTTAGAGTTCTCAGAATAACCAAAAAAAATACATCTCAGTGTTTTCTCATCTAGCTTCTTCCTTTTCTCATTCGGTATGTGCATGAAAGCGTGACATCCAAAAATACGTAGATGAGATATGGAGGGTTTTCGACCACTCCATGCTTCCCGTGGAGTCATTCCTTTTAGGGCCTTTGTGGGTGCCCTATTCAACAAATACACTACAGTGGTGACAGCTCTGCCCAATATTGTTGCCCAAGAGTAGCTCTTGTGAGCATACAACGAACCATTTCCATGATAGAACGGTTCCTTCTCTCAACAACTCCATTTTGCTAAGGAGTATAGGCAGTTGTTAACTGTCTCTTGATTCCATGCTTATCTAAGAATGCAGAAAATTCATTAGAGGTAAACTCTCCCCCTTGATCTGAGCGGAGGGTTTTAATAGAAGCTCCTGACTCCTTCTCAACGGATTTCTTGAACTGCTAGAAGAATGCGAAAGCTTCAGATTTCAGTTGGAGAAAGAAAACCCACATCTTTCGTGAGTAGTCATCTACGAATAACTGAAAGTACCTCTTCCCTCCACAACTGTTGGGTGTGAAAGGATCACATAGATCGGTGTGAATTAACTCTAGAGGTTTTCGTGCTCTTGTTGAGCTCTTCTCAAATGGTACTCTACGCTGCTTTCCTACCAAGCAGTCAAAGCACACTGGCAATGTGGCAGAAAGGGAAGGAAGACCCTTTACCATCTCATACTTACTGAGCTCAAGTAAGTAGCCCGAACTAAGATGCCCATATCTCTTGTGCCATAGGGAAGTTGCCTCCTTGGTAGAGACATTCATGGCAACATGTGGAGTAGAGATAGCATCTAGTGCAAATAAGTCATGCTTATATGAAGCTATTGCAATCTGCTTACCCTTCCTGGTAATGGTACAACACTTCTTTCCATTCTCAACACGAAAGTTGACAACCATGTTTCTATCCAGGATTTGTGTCATTGACAACAAATTTTTGGCCAATCCCGAAACATAGAGGAATTTGTCAATCTGACACTTGCCATCAGGAAGAGTGACTGAAACTGTACCCTCTCCCTGAACCCTGTAGGTTTTATCATCAGCAATGGTGACAGGTTTTCCCTCTTTGGCCACAAATGATTCAAACCACGATCTGTCGCCAGTCATATGTTTGCTAGCTCCAGAATTGACATACCAAATAGGATCCCTCTGTGTGGAATCTGTGGTAGTCATGAGCACCTTGTGTGCCCATTCAAAATCTAAGTCAGATTCTTCAATAGCAACATTCACCTAGGGTTGCTTGTTTTTATTTTGTGGTTTGTTTTGGCCTTTCTGCTTGTTCTTATGCCAACACCTGTTGGTGTCATGGTTGTCTTTCTCATAGATCTTGCACCACCTCTTCTTCTATTGAGGTTGTTTGCCTTTTCCTTTCGTATCTTGTTGAGAATTTCCTCCTTTCTAAAAGTTGCCTCCTTTTTGCCCATTACCTTTCTTCCTAGAACCCTTCCTATTGGTGTATAGGGCTGTATTGGAAGAATCATCCTTGTGAAGTTGGCGTGCCTCCTGTTGTTCAAGCAGATTGACCAAATCGATGTAGGTAATTTGTCATCGAGACACCTGGATGGAGGTTATCAACATATCAAATGAAGAAGGTAAAGATCTCATCATAAGTGAAATGAGAAGCTTTTCGTCCACAGTATCTCCCAAAGAATTCAATTTCTCTTTCAATTCAGACACTCTGCATAGAAAGAGTTCAATTGTTTCACCCTGTCTCAAACTCAGGTTATGAAGTTATTGTTGAAGATGAAGAATGGTTGAATCATTATTTCCCTCATAGATGGTTCTAAGGGCATCCCATGCCTCTTTACCACTTGCTTTGTCAGCTATATGAGGTTGCACTTCATCTGAAACAACAAACAAAATGAGCACCTTTGCTCGACTATCTTTCTTGTCAAAAGCTATCTAATCTACGGAAGGACCTATGGATCCTACTGTTGGTGAAGGCCTAGTTGCTACTCCAGTAACAATATCCCACAAATCTTCCATTTGGAGAATTGCCTTCATCTTATGTTTCCATGGTGTATAATTTGGACCTTTCAATAACTGATGCGGATCAGTCATCAACTTTGCAACAATGGCCATAGTGAAGGTTCCTTATAACACCAATTGGTCCCCATTTCGATATACCTTTTGCTATGCCGTTATACCATACAAAATACCCGCCCTTACATGAGGGAAACTATAGGTATTTAGAAAATATCAACAAAAATCACCCGCCCTTACGTGAGGGAGACTATAGGTGAGTTTTAGAGATCATACGATACGTGGAACATAAGCAGTACTGAAAGGGAATCGCCTTGTTGATGGCACCTACCATAGAAGATTCTTCTCATGCGTGGGGCGTAACTTCCCCTAAACACTATGAAGAATACTTCATCAAGATTTACGCCTAAACACAAGTGCGATAAAGGGTAGTGGATGGAGTAAAAAATGCAAAAATGGCTAACTTATCTCTCCCCGATGATTTATAGAGAATAAGCTCAGATGTCATTGTAGCAGCTATATTAGGTGACGGATACAGTATCCAAATCACAACGGCTTTACCTGTAAGTGCTGGCCAGAGGTATCACAAATACCAAACGCTGTAGTGCAATAAATTGCACGGATGGGTTTTAATTATTCCGGGGACTTAGGGAGTGAATTTGCTTTTAAGTTTTTAATGTTATAGTGCAAAAATGAAATATGCAACATACAACATAAAAAACTGCCCACAAGAATAACCCACAAGGTGTCGGTCACAGCCGAAAATGCACCTTTTACAATGCCAAATTGCTATTTTTCAAAAAATTACTCACAATCCCCCTTTGATTTTTTGAAAAAATATCCCCCCTTAAAAAAAAATTCCTTTAACAAAGCATTTTTAATAATTATTATATATTTAAAATTAAAATAAATAATTTTAATTTATATAGTTTTAAAACTTATGAAAAAATAAATTAAAATTTTAATTTTAATTTATAAAGTTAAAAAACTATATTAAAAAAATTAAAATTAAAAATTTTAATTAAAAAATAATAATTAAAAAAATAACTTTGAAAAAAAAATTTATACCTTGGGGGGAGTCGGCGGGATTTGAACCCCCGACTGCGAGGCTCCCGAGCCTTGCTCGCACTGACTCACTCGCCAAGTGAGCTAGCGGGCTGATCCGGAAGGAATCACTGGAGCCCTCCTATTTCCTTCCTCAGCCTGCCCGAGCCCTCTGCCACCTCCTCTGCAAGTCACAGTCCGTCGTGCATTCTCTTTTTTTTTATTATTCACACGACAGCCACTTCCGCACCGCGGTCCGCTGCTACGTTCAACCGGGGGCAGGACGTCTCTGGTTTCTTTTTTTGTTTTTCTTTCTTTTTTTAAACCGAGGGGAGGGGGGGGCCGTCTCTGGTATTTTTTAATTTAAAAAAAAAATAGCAGGGGGAGAGGGCGCGTGTTTCACGTTGCGCGGAGGAGGGGGGGTTTATACCCCGTAAATTCCCGCACGGGTGGGGGGGGAATTTAAAAATTCCTATCGCACGTCAGCGCTGGACGAGGGGGACTTCGGACCTATGTGTCCGACTCTGCCGACGTCTATGCATCCTACAGGCTACAGCAGTCTGCGCAGCCTGCCCCTGCCCGTCATGACGTTCGTCTTCGACGGAGGCCATAGGACGTGGCAGCGCTCGGCGCTGTCCGTCCACCTCCTTGGTGGCATCTGTGTGTGGGGCCCGCGTCACGACGCGCACAGGTCTGTGCACGTTTTGGTGACGTCTGTGCACGGGGCCCGTGTCACAACGTGCATAGGTCTACGTGCATTTTGGTGATGTCTAAGGTCTGCATGCATTAGGGAGCGGACCAGAATCCCGTACCTCTACACGCAGGGGGGCTGTGCTTCACGTCGCTCACAGGTCTGCGCGCAGCCTTCGCGTTCATTTTTTTTTATATTCGCTCAGCTCAGGAAAAGAACTCGCTCGAAAAAAAAAACTTCAGACTTTCTCCCTGCTTCAGCCTCCCTCTTCACGCCACTGGCTCTGATGCCATGAACGAATTACGGAACTAGTTTTTCATATTTCAGCAGCCTGTTAAATAACATTTACACTGTCGGGAATAGCACACCGGCTGAACCAGAATTGTTACATCAGTTGTAACAATGAGCTACATAATGAATAGAGACAAATAGATTGTTAAGTACGCTAACAATCTTCTCTAAAATCCTGCAAAAAGGTGGGTCCCCAATCTTTGGGGTGTGTTGTGGATCAGCCACAACAAATGGCGACTCTACTGTCAAATGCTCTTGAGCATTTTAGTGAGAACCCAATCTGAAACATATCACAAACTTGAAAACATGTGTTAGCACATAAGCAATATAACAAATGCCCAAAGATCAAAAGTACATGAATTATCAGAATCATCAAGTATTAGCTCAGTGTGTGCAATGAATTTCTTTCCCTATCATTTGAAATTGATCCACACTCCATTATCAGTTTTGCATGAATGCATATGTGGGATGGTGAATGATTTGTGTACCCTAATGAATGTGCTAGGAGATTTTGCTTTCATAAAAGGCATGGTCATTCTTCTATTATTATGTACAAGCATTCAAGATTTCCAAACCCTCTTAGGATCCACTAATTCATTACCTTATTGTATCCCAAAGTTGGTTATGAGTCCCTACTATCTTGAACCCATGTGCAAGTGAATGTGAAATCAGAACTTTGGGGAATCAGACTCCCAACCAACCGAGATGAGAGTTTAACCCTATCCTTACTATTCTGATTTAGAATTCATTACCTCACTTTGAGCAAAATAATTAAACCAATTATGGAAGAAATGGTCATGCTAGTCTAACCCTCTGGACAATCAGTGGTCTTGTTTTTTAGACAAGACATGTTGCCATGCATGGGCATATCTAACCCCCACAATCCAAAACTTATCTTCATTTCTTTGGACCTTGGGGATGACTACCCATCCTTTGCAGAGGACAAGTAGTACGATCCTTACAATCCAATATAAATATGAGATGGGAAAAATTTATTTATTTTTTACTTCTTGGACCTTGGGGATGACTACCCATCCTGGCTAGGGACATGTAGTACGATCCTTACAATCCAAACTTTAGGTGTAAATGGAAAATATTAATTTTGTTGCTTAGACCTTGGGGATGACTACTCATCCTTTGTAGAGGACAAATAGTACGATCCTTACAATCCAAGACTGATTATGAAATGAGACATAAGAGCTTTGGGGAATCAGATTCTCAACCTAAGTGAGATGAGAATTTATACCCTATCCTTACTACTCCATGTGGGTCAAATCAAAGCTTTGGGGAATTGGATCCTCAACCTAAGTTTGATGAGGATTTAACCCTATCCTTACTACTCTGATTTTAGGCTTTAAGCTCTATGGAAATGGTCAAAACCACTTGTTTTAAGGATCATGTTGCATAATAGGATAGACATGAAAAACTTCTTTCGCCCAACCTTTTCCTCCAAGTTAGGTTTTGATCATTTTGCTCAAGATCCTTTTTAATGTATGAGACGTGCTTGGTTCTAGATATCTCAAGACTCAGTTTCCAACCTTAGGATTTACTTACATTTATGTTATAACACAACCCTAAGAGGATTTGACATACTTTAATGACTTGTACCTAAGATGCATATGCAACTAAGATGAAATGTATGTAGAGTGAGATGGAATATGAATGCATTATCTCTTGAATTGCAAATGAAATGATTTGTCATGCAAAACTGACTCTTTCATGCCTCACAAACTTCAAATGACATAATTAAATTGCTTGTGTTACTTGTGGAGCTTTTACAAGACAATTCCAATATTTCATATTCTCCTAACCTTAAGCATAAGTTGACATCTCAAATTTTTTTTTATTTATTATTATTATTATTTTATTTTTTTATCAAAATTAACAAACATGTCAATTGAAATCAAATCCATAACCAAAATCCTAACTAGACTAACAATCCTAAACAATAAAAACAAAATCTGAAAATCCCCACCAAAACCAAAAGAATAATATCAAAATCTCACAACCTAAGGGCTAAAATAATGCTTTAAAATCTGCCCATTAACCGGTAGCATGAAATCTCTCCCTTCTAAGGTTTTTAGCCTGAAGGTATTCTTCCCAAGAATCTCTGAAATCTGATATGGGCCCAACCAAAGACAATCAAACTTTTGATGATTCCCTTTTTCCTCATGTCTTTTGTCCCATAGTAATACCAAATCTGAAATTCTGAATGATTTAACTTTGGCCCTTCTGTCAAACCATCTTTTGATAACTTCCTGGTGTTTATTCATGTGGTTCATGGCCTCTTCTCTCTTTTCATCAAGGTGCAACAACTGGCTTAACCTGGCTTCAACTTGATCATCTGTCCCCAAGTACTCTTGTATGAAATGTAAGGTCTGCAACTTCAAATTTGTTGGAAATATCGGGTCTTGCCCATAGACCAAATGATAGGGAGTATTCCCTATGGACTCTTTCACTCTGGTCCTATCTACCCAAAGGGCAAACTTTAATTGGCTGTGCCAATCCCGAGGGTTCTTTTCCAGCAACTTCTTAATAGTATTCAACAAATTCTTATTTGAAGACTCGGCCAACCCATTTCCTTGAGGATAATAATTGGATGCAAATTTTAAGCTCACTTTGTTATCATATGCCCAATCTACAAATTGTGTAGAAATAAAAGCTTTACCATTGTCACTGACAATAGAATCGGGCATTCCAAATCTTGTTATAATTTGATCCTCAAGGAATTTAATCACAACGTCTATGGTGGCATGTTTAGTAGGAATCGCTTCTGTCCACCTTGTACAGTAGTCTGTAGCTGTCAAAATGAATTTATGAGAATCAAAAGAATTTGGGTTAATAACCCCGATGAAATCTAGTCCCCACTGTGCAAATGGTCTCATTTCAACTACAGGTTGCAACGACATGGCTGCATTTCTTTCTCTGTTTGCAGCCACTTGACAGATATGACAAGATCGTACATGGGCATGCGCATCTTTGAAAATATGTGGCCAGTAGTATCCTGCTCTCAGGATTTGATGTGCTGTAGCATTGGCTGCACCATGACCAGTTCCATGTTTCCCGTGAAATTCTTGCAACACCCCGGCAACTTCTTCTTTGTTCAAGCACCTCAGGTAGATACCTTCATGATTCTTCCTGTAAAGCACACCATACTTTATCAGATAGTTGATAGACTTAAGCCTTAAAGCTCTTCTCTGTGTTGAATTCAGATTAGAAGGACACTTACCAGTCAATAAAAATTGCACAATATCAACATACCAGTCATCCTTAGCAATGTATTCTGTATTCGAGCATTGGCCTGTTATTTGCGGATTATTTTTTGCGATCGCCTTTGCCAGTCCCTGTCCTCGAACTAGTTTCATAGGTTGGATTTCGAGATCAAATTCTTGGATGGTGGAAATCCATTTTCCTCTCTTCTCACCTAGTTCATTTTGTAAAAACATGGTCTTGACAGCAGAGTCGGGCACGATGGCAATAACTCTGCTGTGTACAATGTAATGCCTAAATTTTTTCACCGTTTTAAAAAGTGCGTACATTTGCTTATCAAGGATTGAATACCTTAATTGAGCATCTTTCAGGGGGGCACTTAAAAATGCTATGGGTTTTTCGGCACTATCCTCGCCTTTTTGGGTTAAGACACTCGCAAAGGAGTGTTCTGATGCAAAAGCATAAATATAGAAAGGCTTGGAGTAGTCTGGACTTATAAGGACAGGGGCTCTGGAAATGGCATCTTTGATGTTCTGGAAAGCCACTCTACTTTCCTCGTTCCATTTTACATCCACATATTTCTTGAGCATCTTGTTCAGAGGTTTGGCTATCTCAGCAAAGCTAGAGATAAACTTCCTCACAAAATTAACTTGCCCAAAGAAAGATCTCAATTCTTTTTTATTGCTCGGGAGAGGTAGGTTTTGGATAGCTTGTATCCTTTCTGGGTCGATGGATATGCCCTCTTTTGAAATGATGTGACCCAACAATTTTCCTTCTGTCACTCCGAAAATGCACTTTTTGGGATTTAAGGAAATTCCATGTTCTCTGCATCTTTGAAGCACTTTCTTTAAATCTTTGACATGGTCCTCTCTCTTCTTCGAGAAAACTGGGATATCATCCACATACACGATGATGCATTTGCCTATGAGCCCTTTGAATGCGTAATCCATGGCGCGTTGAAAAGTTGCACCAGCATTTAACAGTCCGAACGACATTCTCTTATATGCAAATGTTCCCCACTTGGTAGTGAAGGCTGTTTTCATCCTGTCATCTGGATGTATAAGAATTTGGTTGTACCCAGAATACCCATCGAGAAAGGACATCATTTCAGATCCATTTACCATTTGTAGAATTTCATCGATTGATGGCAATGGATAATTATCTTTTTGAGAGGCTTTATTAAGATTTCGAAAATCTATGCACGACCTAATCTCTCCACTCTTTTTCTCACTTGGAACGAGGTTAGCCACCCGGGTTGAGTGCCTAACAGGGAAAAATGATTTTCGCTTCTAATAACCTTTTAACCTCCTTTTCGATCAAAGGCTCCAATAGCGGGTTAACAACTCGTTGTCTTTGCCTAAAAGGCTTGGAGTCTGGCTTCAAAGGGATGGTATGTGTGATAATGTTTTGGTTGTAAGTCTTCAGCTCATTGTAGTTCCAAGCAATACAATCTATGTAATGCTTCAATGCCTGTATTATATTGCTCCTTTCTTCCTCTGTACATGCCTTTGCTATGTACACCTCCTTTGGATTGTCTGCACTCCCTAGATTAATTGAATCACATGCATCTTTGGGGAGTGGGACTCTTTTTCTTTTCTTGTTCTTGCATTCCATGTCGAACATATTTTCCAATGAAACCACGTCTTTAGGAATTTTGTTGGATTGATACGCAGTTTCACTTTCATCTTCTGTTTCATCCTGCCACCTTTGCTCCTCATCAATCACCTGATTTTCAAAAATACCCGAGTTCGTGACAAATTTGAAAATGTGTCTGTCACTTTCAAAAACCTGGAAATTCTTTACATTATCAGGTATTGATGGACAAGGAACCAGTTCAATGGAAAATTTTTTACATCTTTTTATATCCACCGGGTTTAACATGCCCGCGATGACTGCAAGAGAGTCTGCTATTCGATTTCCTTTCCTAGAAATAAGGGCTATGTTGAATGCATCAAACTCCTCCATGAGGTCCATAACCCTAGTTCTATAAAGGCTTAGTCTCCTGTCGCGGCATGTGTATTGTCCTTTGATTTTCTTGACTACCAACTCAGAATCTCCCAAAACCTTCAAGCATTTAACATGCTTGCTCAATGCTAGACGTAAACCAAAGATCAATGCTTCGTATTCTGCCACATTGTTTGTGCAAGGAAATTGTACGATCTGTAGGGAGCTAACAATGGTTTACCTCCTGGACCAATGAGCTCGACTCCGGCTCCTGCTCCCTGTCTAGATTTTGATCCATCGAACCTGAGCAACCACGTGTAATCATTTTCCTCATAAGAGCCACCATGACACACCTCCTCTTTAGGCTCTTCAACAGCTTCCTCAACATCAAGTGCATAGACTCCTAGTTCTGGCTCAGAAAACTGAACTTCATTCGGCTTGTTAAAATCTGTTATAATCTCTTTAAGCCTCGGTTCGTTTTCCACTCTTATTTGGTTTGCAATTCCCTTCCATGGTAGCCACATATGCGAGCAGTCTATTGAAAAATAGCCATTCGAGTTTTCATCCAATCCCTCGCAAGTAACATTCCATACCTACTTGGGATATTAACCACCAAAATGTCTACAACTTGCTGGACCCTGGGTTCAGAATTCAATTGAATCTTGACATCATATAAGGTCCCTACCACATTTACCTCTGATCTGTCCAGTTGCAGGACTGTACATTTGGATGAAACAGGCTGCAGACCTAGCATTTTACATATTTCTGCAGGCATGAGGTTGCTCGTGGCACCTGTGTCCACCAAACAGTTATGCAAATTCTTACCCGCAATTCTCAGAGTCAGTAAGAATGGCGGGACATCCCTTCTCTCCTTTCGCAAAATAAGATGGGATTCAACTCTTTTTTCCTTCCACATTGGATCAGGTGAGTTCAAAGCTCTTATCAACGCCTCCTTTTGGCCAGGCAATCTAGCTGCGTCCAGGAATGAAAGGCTAGATTTGGACTTCTTTAGATCCTCCACTATGTCATAGTTTGGCTTTTCAAATTTGACTATCTTCTGCACGTCATTAGACATTTCTCTTCTGAGTGGAGGGGGAGGATTATTATTTGCCTTAGTGTCTGGAGGAAGAATAGAATTGTTTGGAGGTGTCGATGAGGTTTTAGGGGCTTTAGACTTACTTCTCAAATGGTATCCATGATTCCCCTTTCTAAAATCTCGAAAAGCTTGCACCTCCTGTTCTAGAATTTCGTCTTCTTCTTCCTCACTCTCACCTTCTTGATGATATACAGTTTCCATCACCATAATATTATCATCTTGATGTTGTGATGGATTCTCATTTGATACCAGTTCCAAATCATCAACTTGTGCCTGAAGACAATGAGTGTATCTAGCAATCTCAGGACAATTCCTCTCATTGTGTTCTTTTGTGTTATGCAACCTGCACCCCCTTTCCCATGCCAAATCTGAAAGATTCAAAAGAGAATTGGATTGGCTAGGTCTTGCAGAAGCATCTAATTGATTAGCAATGGGAGCGGGAACTCCCCCATTGTTTGGCTTGGTGTTCCAGTGCCTCCCTCTATTGTTAAAATTTTGATTTGGGTGAGGGGCATGGGACTCATACTTCTGCTGTTGAACCCTGTCATTGCTCAGTTTATGCACTAATTTCTTGAGCTCTTCGACTTTCGAATAAACATCCTTTGGTGGAATCATATTGTTGTTAACCCCCGTTGGATTCGCATAATTAATGGGGTCTTGATTCAACACTGGGGTCGGGTTCTGAGGAATTTGATTCTCGTATGGATTGACACTTTGAATCGGGGTTGGATTTGGAAAGGGAACTATGGCCTGAGGATTGGCTTGACTAGTTCCTTGCATAGTTGGTTGACTGTTCTGCAAAAATGCAAGGACAGGTGGAATGGCTGTGATTGGTTGGATTGGAATGGGTGCATACGCGGGTGCTGGTGGATACGACTGCTGATAAGGGAAGGCGTTCATGCTTGGCATTTGTGGTGCCATGAGCTGATTTGCCTGGGGAGCTTGACCATATGGAGCATACTATCCCATCATAGGCATCTGGGGAAACCCGTAGCCTTGTGGTGTCATTTGCTGCTCGATAGTCATGGCTTCATTATAGGCCAAAGCCAGCGTGGTAACCTGAGGATTGCGTCTTGCAAACATGGCTGTCATGGGGTCCAATGCCCCAAAATATATCTGCAAAGCCACTACGGGATCAATAGCAAAGTGCCTAATTGCTCTATTATAGCACTTTTGAAATTTTTGATTAAACATTCTGATTGGTTCCCCTTGGCCCCTTTTGCATGTAATAAACTGATTGTAAATAGTTGCAGGATCTAAGGGTGATCTAAATTGATTAACAAAGGCATTTTCCATTTGAATCCAAGAAGTGATTGAACCAGTTGGCAAGCATATATACCATTCATATGCTATTGGATCTAAGCTCATAGGGAAAATTCTACAGGCCACATCTTCATATTGAACTTGTAGCCTAATTAAAACATCCTTATAGGCTTGGATATGTTCTTCTGCTGTTCTTGGGCCATCTGGTTTGTATTTAGGCAGAAATATTTCAATGTTCTTGGGGATTTCATGGATATCCCCGACAATATTCAAAGGAGTATTGTTAGCTCCATACCAAGGAGCTACTGGAGCTTGAGCCATTTGACTCAAAATTGATGAAGACAAACCTACAATAGTAGTAGAAATATTACTTACTATAGGCACACTAGGGGCAACGGATATTACTGGCGTAGGTCCACTCGATGTTCCTGGAGAAAATAGGTCTTTTATGACTGGTGAACTTACG
Source organism: Wollemia nobilis (assembly GCA_028583015.1). Lineage (NCBI taxonomy): Eukaryota > Viridiplantae > Streptophyta > Pinopsida > Araucariales > Araucariaceae > Wollemia > Wollemia nobilis. Next base: position 13,940,620 of record JAQPPZ010002587.1, on the reverse strand, counting down.
ACTTGCTTGGCTTTATTCTTGGGAGTACCAGTAAGGTCATGAAAAATGGTTTCCCCGGTTGTTTGGGACCTGGTTGCAATACGTCGTGGTGGGTCCAGCCTGCCCGATGAAACCCTCGGCTATTTCGAAGAAAACCTGCAACAGAAACAAAAACAGTGTTGCAGTTTAGCCGTCTGTGAGATTTATTAAATGATTTCAAAAATAGATCAAAAACAAATTATTGAGGTATGAAAATAAAAATCAAAATAAACCAATTCGGCCCTCCTTCTAGCGCCAATATGTTGAGTGGTGTTTTCACCCGATTGTGAAAGCACACTCTCCGGTAGGATCCGAGTCCCAAATCCTCTGCTTGCAAAGAAATTACACAGATAATTTCTCCAAGGTTCCTTTTACGTTATCCTTTTAGACCAATGATGTTGTTTAATTTAAATGTTGGGAATACCTTAGTGCTGCAAGTGAATGTTAACAAGGGGCACTCTGGTTTATTCTATTCTAAAATTACAATGGACTCTAAGTGAATTAATCTTTATGACAGATCTATTTTGATTTCGGGCTTTGGCAGTTCTTTCACATTTTACTATTTTAAATGAGGGTAATTAAATGCATGAAATAAAGAACTGAAAAGAAAAGAAAATAAAACAAAAATAATGAACTAAGCTACGCTCAGAGTGCTACGATCTCGATTTGGCAAAACCGAAGATAATGAGGTTTCTGCACACAACCTAACCTATTGAACTTGCAAACTCGCACAATCCAGATAAGCCAGGTGCTGGTTTCTAGGGTCTTAGCTATAAATTTTCAGATTTAGGTATTCGCATGAAGCAACCGAGAGAACTCGCATTAAACCTCATCTATAAACCTAAAATCTAAAAAAGGAAAGATAAACATTCAATCTCTGCATGCAAAAATAACTCCTCCTTTCTTGCCAGTGAGATGCAACTCTCTGTGTTTCTGTATTAAAATAAATGTATCAATTACAACTACAGAATGTCCCAGTTTTGATAAGACTAGAACAAGTGAAGGAAAATGCTACAGATGCAGGCCCAGAATGGCTTGTTGCCCTTGTCTCTACAACTCTGCTAGCAGCAATTTCCAACCCCCTTCTTTCAATCCACGCTTTTGATTTTATACTAACTGAAATGGCTCTTCGATTCTCCCTGTGTCGCTTCGTTTCACCTTCCTGCATGTGACCTTTCAAATTCCCGCTTTTTCCTTACTTTTAATTCATGCTCGATGCCTAAACGTGCGAAATCTTCCATTGCATGTAACGTTTCTGCAACTCCGACACCTGTACGCCACGTGTCCTACGTTTTCTGCGCCTTCTGTAACGTTTTCCTGTGCAAATCATGACAAAAATTGCATGCAGCCTGTTCACCTTCCTAGCCGCGAAAACATGACATGTCACAAAATCGTGACATGTCACGATTTCGCGACGCTTCCCTCGTCCGTACGTCTTCAGCCGCTTCTTGTCGTGAAATCGTGACCATTATCTCTTTCGTGCCTTCTTTCCACAAACTGTAGCGATTTCGCTACCATTTTTTATTTTGGGCCTTCTCTCCACAAACTGTAGCGATTTCGCGACCATTTCCCCTTCGGACCTTCTTGCCGCAAACTGTCGCGATATCGCTACCGCTTTTGCCTTCGGGCCACTTTGCCGAAACACGTCACGAAATCATGACCATTTTCTCCATCGGGCTGCTTCGCTGAAACACGTCGCGAAATCGCGACCATTTTCTCCGTCCGTACAGTTTGCCGAAACACGTCGCGAAATCGCGACCATTTTCTCCATCGGGCCGCTTCGCTGAAACACGTCGCAAAATCGTGACCATTTTCTCCATCCGTACGCTTTGTCGAAACACGTCACGAAATCGTGACCATTTTCTCCATCGGGCCACTTCGCTGAAACACGTCGCGAAATCATGACCATTTTGCCCACCTGTTGCCGTTGACCGCGTTGACCGCGATTTTTTGACATGTCACGATTTTGCTATGGTTTTTTAGTTTCGATCGCGCTGGCGCAATACGTCATGATTTCGCCACATGTTGCGATTTTGCAACATGTCATGATTTCGCGACACCTTCCTACACTTATGCATATTTTTTCCTTTTTCTTCATTTTTAGCATCTGGGCCACTGAGATCTTCTCTAAAATCCTACAAAAAGGTGGGTCCCCAATCTTTGGGGTGTGTTGTGGATCAGCCACAACAGGTTTTATAGCCAAGAAACTTAACACATGGCTATCCCATTATCCTAGGAAGACCTTGGCTTGCAACTACAATAGCCTTTATAGACTACAGATCTGGAAAAATGACAATTTCAAATGGTATTGACCTAAAATAGATTTCTCTATATCCTCTTGCAAGACCTTTAAGCAATTTCATAGGTCAGTTATGGTTTCCAGACTCAGATGAAGAACCAAAAGAGGTTATTTCCACACTAGCCACCTTGGTAGTAAGGGAACACACAGAAGACCTCCATGACACAAAAATTTTAGAAAATGAAAAAGTCCTAATGAATGTTCTACATGAACAAGGGTTAGAAGAGGAAGCAGCCAATATCAATCAATTGCTAGTGAGAGAAGAAGGTCAAAGTTCTAAAGAAAGGCAATCTATACCATAATAGGAAACATCTATTTCACTACCACATGGGTGGCATCATCACTTGATTTTCCCTTCTCATTGTTCCATATAGGATATGCTTCCATCAGAAATCAATGAGATAGAAACTTCTTATGTCCTCCCATATCATTATTGTCCTCTTAATTCCCTGGTCAAAAATTATGAAGAAGTAAATTCAGTCCTTCCAAATACAAAACAAATAGAAGTCCAACCAGGCAAATTTTTGAACATAAATAGCCAGCTTACTAGGGAAGAGGAAGAAAAATTGACAATTGTTTTGCAGAAGCATATCCATGCTTTTGCTTGGAATTACAAAGATATATCAGGGATTCACCTTGATGTATGTACTCATAGAATTTATACTGAAGATGTCAAGCCTATAAGATAGCCTCAGAGAAGACTAAACCTTGCCTTGATGGATATTGTGAAAGAAGAAATTGAATTTTTTTTGGAAGTAGGATTCATTTACCCAATTTCTGATATACGGTGGGTCTCTCCATTGGTTATAGTGCCTAAGAAAAATAGAAAAATGAGAGTATGTATAGACTATAGAGAACTGAACAAAGTGACATACAAAGATCATTTTCCATTTTCATTCATAGATAAGGTGTTAGATACTCTTGCTAGAAAGAAATATTTTTGTTTTCTTGATGGATTTAGTGGATATAATCAAACTCAGGTTGCACCTGAAGATCAAGAAAAAACAACCTTTACCTGTCCATGGGGAACATTTTCCCATAGGGTCTTACCTTTTGGTTTATGTAATGCCCCAACAACATTTTAGTGAGCAGTGTTAGCCATATTTTTTGATTTGACTACCAACAGTGTTGAAATATACACGGATGATTTCATAGTCTATGGATAGACTTTTGAATTTACATTGGAACACCTTGATAAAGTTTTAATTTGTTGTGAAACCTACCAGTTATCCTTAAATCCAAAAAAATATGTTATGATTATGGAGTTAGGAATAGTTCTTGGTCATCACATCTCTCCTCAAGGGATCTAGGTTGATCCAAAGAAGGTGGAAATTATCAAGAACCTTCTCCCTCCTAAAACTTAGACTGATGTCAGAAGATTCCTAGGACACATTGGTTTTTACCATAGGTTTATTCCTAGCTTTAGCACAATAGGCCATCCCATGTTTGCCCTATTAACTAAATATTCTGAATTATCCTAGACTACAAAGTGTCAGGAATCATTTGAAGCTCTAAAAGAAAAATTAGTAACTCCACCTGTGTTAAGAGGACCTAACTGGACATTACCATTCCACATATAGACTGATGCTTCCAATACTACAATTAGAGCAACATTGGGACAAATCGACAATGGTGAACACTATGCTATATACTACATTAGAAAGAACTTGACAGGAGCTAAAAAAATTATACAACTGAGAAATAATTCTTAGCAGTAATCTATGCCATCAATAAATTCAGGCATTACATCATAGGTTATCAAATATTCATTCACATAGATCACACAACCATTAAATATTTGATGAATAAGCCTATGGTGAGTGCAAGGATTATCCATTGGTTACTGTTGCTACAGGAATTTGATATCACAATAATCAATAAACCAGGAAAAGCTAATGTTGTAGCAGATTTTTTGTCTAGGTTGTAGAACACAGAGGAAGGGGAATTAGTGGACACTTTTCTTGATGAAAAATTATTTGCTATATATGTCCAATCACCTTGGTTTGTAGATATAGCCAACTATTTGGTCACAGGGAAAGTTCCCACACATTTTACTTCAAAATAAAGAAAACAATTGATCAAACATATCTCTTCATTTGAATGGATTCAAGGTATGCTTTTCAAGAGTAGTCCTGACCATGTGTTACGTAGGTGCATCCAAAAGGATGAGGTATATGATATCCTTAGTGCTTGTCATGATGAACCCTCTGGTGGAAACTATTCTGTAAAAAGCACAATTAGGAAAATTTTAGGAATAGGATATTATTAGCCATATATTCACAAGGATGTGAAAAAGTACATCACACATTGTGATGCATGCCAAAGAATGGGGAAACCCACTCACACAAATGAAATGCCACTACAGCCTTAAGTGGTTTTAGAACCATTTGAGATGTGGGGGTTTGATTTTGTTGGACCTATTGATCCACCTTCTCAAGGAAAGGTGCATATTTTGGTATGCACTGTTTACCTAAAAAAGTGGGTAGAGGTTCATGCTTTCAAACATGATCGTGAAGAGAAGGTCATTGATGTCTTGTATAACCAAATTTTTTAGATATTTGGAGCTCCACGGTCTATCACCACATACCAAGGACCCCAATTTGCATTTAAAGTTATTGAGGCTTTTACATAGTTATATGAAATCAAACATAAGAAATCATCACCTTATCACCCATAAGCAAATGGCCAAGTTGAGGTAACAAATAGAGAATTGGAATGGATCTTGACAAAAATAGTAGTTGTTCATAGGAGAAACTGGCTAGATAAATTACTTGAAGTAGTTTGGGCTTACAATACTACTTGGAAATCCACTATTGGATTCACACCTTATGAACTGGTTTTTGGTAAAAAGCCCCTCCTACCTATTGAATTTGAGCTAATAACATTATGCACAACATTGGAAATTGGAATTGAATTGTCACAGGCATAGGCGGACAAAATTCTACAGTTGAATACATTGGATGAACTTCGGTTGGATGCTCTACATCAAATTGAAGTAATTTAGGAGCAAAGGAAGCTATGGCATGATGGCCACTTGCAACAAATAAAATTTTATCAAGGAGATTGGGCTTTGCTATTTGATTCTCGCTATGTGGACTTCCCTAGAAAACTAAGGACTAGATGGCTTGGACCATACCAAATTGAAGAAGTATTTGACAATGTAGTAGCTCGCATCTCTCCTATTGATGACTCACAAAGAAAGTTGGTAGTGAATGGACATCGCCTTCGAGTGTACCATACACCTCTAACTAAGGAGGAGTTCTTACAACAACTTGATAGCTTAGATGCACAACAGGTAGAAGATATTCTCTCTTCCACCACAATTGCCATAGATTGAGCATAATCATGGATTTCAAGAAAATAGAAAAATAAAAAAAAAATAAAAAAAATCAGAAAACAAAAAGATGAATAAATTTTGGTTGTGAATTCCTTCATGGGCATAATCAGAATAAAAAAAAAGAAAAAAATGAATAACTCAGCAGTGAAAACCTTTTTCTAAGGCACTACTGAGTTGGTATGCATGAAAACCAGTTTTTTGGCATGCATAACCTTGAAAATTTTTGAGTCACCATTGTACAAATTCACCAACTACATTTGTTTTTGAAGTATTGTAGTAAGCCTCAGTAGAGCATCAACAAAAGCAGTCATTTTTCAAAAACTTGCATTAACTTGTTTTAACCAGGTATATGTTTCTTGCACTTTTATCATTGTAAATATTTGATATATAGTATATGACAATTAACCATTAGTATAAAAGTTTTCATAAGAGTTGGTATAAGCAAAACATGTTTTAAAAGAAGAATGTTAGTTTTTGCTATTTATTTGGAATGACTATTGCATTGTATCTATGGAATGACTACTGCATTGTATCTTCGAAATGAAGCTTTGTATTCATATTAAATTTTTTTGGAATGACAAGTCTAGCCTTGTCTTTAGATTGAAAATTGTCTTCGGAATGACAAGTCTAGCCTTGTCTTCGGATTGAAAACTATATTCAAAATTATAAGTCTTGCTTTGTCTTCGGAGTGAAGCTTTATCTTCAGAATAAAATTTAATCTTAGGAATGAGCACTTAATGTTATGTTTCCACGTGGCATCCAAGGAGGGAGAAAATACACAATCAGCAAAATTTTTTGACTCCATGTGATTATTGACACATGTTAGCTGGTTTGTGGTGAGATTTGTCTCATCTCGATTAAGTACAAAATCATGGAGAAAATAACTAATAACGTGCCACCACCGTTTGTTGTTGATAACCATGCATGTGGGAAAATCGCACACAGATCGAATGAGCTAAGGAGATTTTACGACAAGGACGTCTATCCAATGATTGATGGACAGGTATCCAAGTTAGAAATAGGGAAGCATGCCACTCTTCATTCCAAATAAGTAATCATTGATGCAACATGATTACAAGAATTTATTTTTGAAGAAGAACAGAACATTGCAAATCCAAAGAGAAAACCCTATAATTCTACAAAAACCAGAAACCAATGACCTAGCGGATAGCTGTAGCAGTAGAGGTGAGCAGTACTTTCAACATAGCAAGAAAAAAAAAATGGGACGAAAGATAAAAATGGAACCAGTAGATACTACCATCCTTTGAGAGATTCCAAAAGTGTTGCAAATTTTTGAAGATGGAGGGTTTATGCCATTTTTAGACAAATTTGATGGAAGCTCTGAAGATTTGGCTGCCAAATTTGCTCGCACATTTAGAAACAACAGGGTGCACATCAACGACATGAGAATTGAGGTAACCCCTGAAGTTGTTAGTCAAATTACTGAACTTCCATTAGAGGGTCTTCAAATTTCTAGAACTAGCAAGAATACACTAGTAAACATAGTTAGTCAATTTCTGGAATAAGATGATAAAGAACCATAATACTTGATAAATAACATGTGTAAGGGTGTAAAGAGGACCAACTTGCAAAAACCCTGGGATGAAGTAGCCACATGGGTAATCAATTTTTTAACCTGTGAAGGGCAGTATGTAGTTTTATCATGGCATCATTTTACAATTTTGAACCACCTTAGACATGGTAGGCAACAACCTAAGGTTAGGGTAAATCTTCCTCTATATCTACACCAGGAGCTATAAAACATGGCAAAATGCTATCAGGATGGAAAAGGGAGACCTCACCACCATGGTATTATCAAATTGGTCTACAAGCATCATTTCAGAGGAAACCTAAGAAGCTTTGATAACTTTTACTCTGCTCTGAATGATGTAGTCTTCGAAAAAGAGGATGAGGAGGAAGAAGACACATATGTTGCTGTAGAGGAGGAAATATATGTTGCTGCAAAGGAGAAAATAGATGCTGCTATAGATATTGCTACAAAAGCAACATAGTACCTTTCCCCAGAACCTTCAACCTCACAAACTAAGATAGGGTCTGGAACTGGAAACAAAAAAGAAAAACAAAAGAGGGTCCATTTTTCTAAGAATATTGTTGATCTAACAAAATAAGGGAGTGAAGTTCCCAGCAAAACTAGAGAAGAGACAGAAGTGGAAGCAGAGGAAATTCTACCAAAACCTGATACAATTCCTACAGCCCCTATTAACATAAGAAAACATAGTAAGAAGAGAAAGTATACACCAGGAACCAGGAGGTCTACAAGACTCCACTTGAAAGAAACAAAAAAATAGATGATTGAAGAGGAAAACAACCAAGGTAGTCTTGATGTCACAGAAATACAACCAGCCACTATAAATACCACCTTGGAGGATTTTTTAGAATTTCTTGAATAGTTGGTTGAGGAAGAGCCTAGACAAGACAATTTTTAAATTGATGCAAACTTGGATGCAATCATAGATAACCTTATGGAACCTTCTGAATAGGACCGAATAGTTGAAACAAAAAGTGAGATCATGGTTGAGCAACAAACTACAGATAATTTATCTACATCAGATTCTAAATTAGAAGAAGAGGAGGTGGACATTGCAGAACAGTTGAGAGTAGCCAAGAGTGTGATTAAAACACAAACCAGATGGGTTAAGGAGAAGGAAAATATCATTGAAAAACATGAAAAAATAATTACAGAGTTGTAGTAGGAAGTGGAGGAACTAAAAAGCAGACTATTACAATTTGAAAAATAGTCAACTACAATAGATAATGAGGAAGATTTGGCTCAATTACTGCTTGGATTATCTAGGGTAGATAATTCTTCCCCCTTGATAGAGGTATATTTGGATGAAAACACAAGAGCTCATTTTGAAGCAGTGCCCTTCCATTTTGAAGCAACACCTTCTCAATCCGGAGATGCTCCAAAATCAATCAAGAGCCTAAAAAATAATATCTGTGGAGAGTCACAATAGTTATGTCTGCAAGAAACACCAGCACATGAGCATTTTGAACAAAAAAATGTAAATAATCAAGTGCTCTTCTGAATAATATTTTTGTAGAAGTAGGGATACAAGTAGAATTTTTGTTATATGTCCAACTAGTGGAAGTAGTAGAAAAAGGGATACAAGTAGAATTGCTATCAGATGTCCAACCAGTAGAAGTGGCAGAAAAAGGGGTACAGGTTGAACTGTTGCCTAAGTTTCAACCTATAATTAGACCACCCAATACTGTATTCTTGGAGCAGTATAATACAGACATTGCTAAATAGATGATCAATATGAAAAGCTTGCCACATAGGTTGAGAAATTAAAACTGGTAGGAAAATAGTTGGAGATAAAGGACACAAAAATCAGTGCATTGAATGAAAAAGTAACTGACCTGTGTCAAATTACTGAATTTTTTGTTCAATTCAGAAGACCTACCAGGTTTTATAGTCTCATTCTAAAGGAGAGATATCTGAGATGGTAGGTTATGAGAATTAGCTAAGGTCTCCCCTATAAACTGGAAAAAGTTGAAGAGTTTTTCGAAGCTTACTTCAATAGTCCTACAGAGAAAAAAAAATTGCTATGTGAGTTATTTCTGCATAGTTTTTTCATTCCAGAGGATGTAGATTTCCACCTCCATATTTGCATAGGAGATGTGCAATTGAGATCTTTGATGTCTACCTTATAAAATCAGTTTTACTAGGACCATTAAAAAATGCAAAATAAGGAAATTAAATTAAGAGCTGAATTGTTAGTCAGAGCAATTCAACCAAATCATCTGATTATCACCAGACAACATTTTTTCATGATGAATAGGGATGATATCAAAAGGATGTATTTGAGAAGTTTGAGGGACTATGTAACTAAATTCCAAAATTTTTGTAATGACAATTTTGTTCCAAAATTATCACATTACAGAAACAGTTGGGCAGAACTTTCCATGTCTTTATAGAAAAGGGAGCCTATCTCCCCCATTAATCTGGAATGGTCCAAAAGAAGAGTAGAAGGGGTGATACAACTTATTGAAATTATGCAGCATAATTGGGTAGGTCTCAAATTTAGGCCTCCAACCATCATTACTTCAATTCCATACTATTTTGAAGAGGATCCTCAACCATATGAGCAGTTTGAAAATTGGCTCAGAAACCTTCAGGAGAATAGAGGATACTATATAGGCAAAAAGTTGTTCTGTAGATCATGGAACTTGAATATAGATATCTATGATTTTATAGCCCAATAGAATGCATGAGGACATGCATTAATATAAGTTGGGGGGAAAATGATGAGTCCTGGAAATACCTCCATCATAGCATGTTTTGAACAACTAAAACTTACCTAAAACTCTATGATTTACTTTATATACTATTTAAGTTGATCTAATATGTTGTGTATTAATTGTTTGCATGATTGATGTGTTTGGAATATTATATGCTGATTTTTACAGTTTTTGTGTAGTTTTATGTCACTTTGCCATAACCTGTTACATAAGGGATATGGTTAGGCTGATAGAAACACTTTACTATTATTATTTTTATGTTTCTCAAGCATTAATTTCTTTTAATTTAGCAAATAGTGAAAAGAATTGTTACTGTGTAGCATAAACTAGTTTTCCTATGTAAATTCTAGCCAACTACCAATGAATGGCAAGGCATGGAATTCACACATGAATAGGAATGAAGGCTATTACAATATGATATTGAGGACTAATCCATCTGAGTAATACAGCTGATATAAATTGAAGAGTACATAGTTGGTCATTTCGAAGATCTTTGGATTGAGAAATATAGTCTCTTTGGATTGAGCGAATATCTTTGGATTGAGCCACTTAGGTCCGAATTGAGAACATAAAGCACTTTTTGACCTATTGTCTGATTTTTGATGGTGGAAAAAGGGAAATAAGGCTAAGGAGATTAAAGGATAATATCTCCCATATAAATGTGTCGTCCTTGTCATCCAAAGCCACAATTTATGGAAAAGATCCTCTTCTAGGATAAACCCAGGGAATACTACAGAATAACAAGAATTTATTTGTATAGTATATTTTCTATTGTAATTAGATTTTAGGAATATATAAAAGATAGCTCCCATATAGGTTGAGCTAATAATAATAAGAATAATATAACAATAGAAATAGTAGTAGAGAAAATATAGATAGAGAATAAGTGAGAAAACTGAGACTATTATAGTTCTGTAACAGGTTTTAGCAGCGGACTTGTAATCATGTTCTGAATCAATAAAGTATAAGTTTTTCTATTCATTCTATTATGTTTGAGTTTGAGTAATATTTAGAGAGAGAACTCATACCTTCTTATGGAAAAGGACACTGGCCACTTCCAAACATAGGATGAGGACTAACAGACAGGTTTTGTTTTGATTTTGCTGTAGCAGAATAAGCTGTGAAACTTGTCAATTTCATTCTTTTATAGTAGTTAACATTCATTTCAGTCCTAATAATTTATTTTCTATTCAATATACTTTTTTGATGTGATTAGCAGTAGATCTAATTAGTCTTTTTGATTTCCAACAACTTTCTAATTTACTGCAATTTCCATTTCCAACAATTTACAGTTTTTTGCAATTTTCCTGCATTATTGTTTTTGCTATCAACCCCTGCATAGAAGATTGACAACCTTCTATTATAAAGTATTGACAAGACTTAATTTTAGTTTTAATTATTGCAAAAGTAAATAGACTTTCATTTTGCAACTGTAATTAGGTTTCTAATTCTGCAACTGTAACTAGGGTTTTAATTCTGTAATTTAATCAGATTTCATTCTTGCAACTGTAACTAAGGTTTCATTTCTGTAATCAGCAATTAGTTTTCATTCTTGCAATTAGATTAAAGTTCAATTTATGTAATTTAGAGGTAGAAGAGACATAAAAAATCCCACACAATCAGTTCCACCAATAATACTTGTTGCTCCCAATTGATCTTAAATTATAGCCTTGTTCACTCCTTTTGCAGATAGCCTTGTACACTGCCCTGGATTGACAAATTCATTGATAATTAATGATGTTCTTAATGACAATGCATCAAGGGGTCTTATATATCCTATTGCATTGGATTATTAAAACATGATCTCCTTGGTAATTAGATCCAAATCCTTTATGCCCAACACTAGGTTAATCATATCAGCATAATCTTACACCTAGGGCTAAAGCAAGAATTTTTTGATGGGGAATCCTGAGGGCTTGCATTTTCCCATATTCATGATCATATCAGGGAACATAGTTTTGAGCATGAAATTGAATTTGAGGACCAACGTATGGAAGTCCATAACCTGTGAGGCCTTAGCGAGCCCAAAAACCTTCTTGATTCTATTTATAGTCAACCTAGCCACCACTTGATTCTTATGGTCATAGATGGTTTAGTTCTTGGGGTCATAGGCTACTACAAGACAGGATAGAAGGTTGGAAGAATGGTAGACCTTTGGGTAAGTCAATTAGCCCAAATTGGTGGTCCATTTATTGTACACCAAGGGTGGTTTTGTATTGTACCACTGCACACACATGAACAGGCTCCTCAGAAGTGTAGAATGGTGCTGGCTATCTTCTTTTGTGGAGTCAAAACTATAAATAATCATCCCCTCTACCTCCTTATACTATTCCTCCATAATATCTCTACTTGTACCAAGTGGATTTTTTAGGAATTTTAGATCTTGAGCTCTCCCTGTTCTCTTTGTGATCGAACACACTTCGGTAATTCTAGCAATTCTCCCCTTAACATTCGGCACCCCTAATATGACTAAGCTCATGGAAGCCATGAGAATAGATAGTGAAAGACAGTGAATGCTTCTCCCTTTCTCTTCTATGCTTGACTTCATCAAGAAAAAATTCTACATGCGTGAATGGCATGGAGGGAAGTCTTCCACCTTCTTATTAAAGTGCATGCATTAAATTATAGTAGGTGGAGTTTGTGCACTTTTCCTTTCGATGAGGCATACCGATTGGTCATGCGTGCCACATCACCTATGATTTTGGCAGTGCATTGTACTTATGGGATCAAATTGTGGCTTGGAAGTGACTTTTAGGACACATGGTACTTTTGGGTTGGTCAGGGTGGGGCACACTCAAGTGGATCACATGTGAGGCCTATGCTACATTAATTTCTTGTGTGCTCTAACAGGATTGAGAGCATGAATTCATGTGCCCAAGAAAATATCACACACTCCATTGAGGTATTGGAGAACACAATCCTTGAAGCAAGTGCATGATCTTGTGTTCTCACTTACACTTAATGCACCCCAAGGGAGTGGGGCATGTGGGAAAAAATAGGACGCACAACTTGTGCACCCAAAATGACTTTTGTGTACTCTGAAATGGAGCACATAGACTCAAAGGTAGGTGCACAACTTCGAGCACTCGACTGGACTCTTGCGCACTCTAAGAGAGTGGAGAACACAACTGCTATTTGGGGTGCATGATCTTGTGCACCTCATGGGACATTGTGTGCTCCACTAAAGAGTGGAGTGCATTGATTGGGGAGTGAGCACACATCTCATGCACTCTAATGGTTCTTGCATGCTCCTTTAGAATGGAGCATGTGGGAAGGGTTTGGGGAGTGCACAAAGGTGTACACTCCTCATGAGTCTTCATGTGCACCAATAGATAGTAGAGTGCATGGGGTGGAATTGGGTATACACCTTCATGCGCACTTAGGGGGACTTCGTGTGCTCCACTCCCAAGTGGAGCGCACGAGCTTTTTTGGGGTGCATCACTTCATGCGCCCCTTAGAATATTTGTATTATCCACATCCCCATTGAGTGCATGGATTTAGCATGGGGTGCATAGAGTTGTGCACCCCTTAGGGACTTTGTGCACCCCATTACCCAATGGGGCACATAGGCTGGGATTGGGTGCATGACTATGTGCATCCAATGGGATCTTTGCATGCTCCACTAATGGAGAACATAGGCTCAGCTTGGGACACATGGTTCATGCACCTTGGGAGGGTTTTCATGTGCTCCACTCTCCAGTGGAGTGCATGGGGCTAAAAAAGGGTGCACCACCTTGTGTGCCCTTAAGGAAAAGGGGAATTGGACTCCAAAAATGGGGTCAACCCTTTTGGGGTCAACATCGACTCTAAATGGGATAGGGGGATGGATGGAAGAAACGGACCTAAGAACTCCAGACTCTCCGGGTGGATCATCACTAACTTGCACATGCACACTTGCATATTTTTTTTTACATCACATGGCCTCCCTCAATGGGACTGAAGGACTTCAAGTTATGCCCATTCACTGGTATAGGTATTTCTTCCCCCTCCATGTCCTTTAGCCTGTAAGTGTGTTGACTGATTATCTTAGTAATTTGATAAGGTCCTAGCCACTTAGGTTCAAACTTGTCCTTCTCCCCGGGCTTGTCATTCTTTGGGTCCCAGTAAAGCACTACTTCACCCATAACAAAGTTTGACCTTTGGCCCTTTTTTTAAATAGTTGCACGATATTGTTGGTCTGGTTGATCATCCTTGTAATATCTTGCCTCCTATATTATTTCAATTGTACTAGCTAGTCCATTCTCCTTTGTAACACATTTGGTTCTTCATGATCCTGAAGTAACAATGAGAGGGTTGCTCTTTCTAGTTGAGGTGGCAGCAGTGCCTTTTCCCCATAAACTAATTCATATGGTGATTTTCTAGTGGCTCTTTTTACTGATAGCCTATCCACCCATAAGGCATACTTTAGTTCACTATCCCAACCCCTTTTATTCTTTCCCAATGATCTTTTAATCCTAGTAATTATATTTTTTTGGAGGACTCAACTAGTCCATTCCCTTGAGGATAATAATTTGTTGAGTGGGCCAGCTCTATATTGTATTTTGTACATAAATCAACCATCTCATAGGAAGTGAAGTATTTGGCATTATCTGTTACCAACTTCTTGGGTGCCCCAAATCTAGTTAATATGCTTTCCTCCAAGAAATTAATGATCATTGTTGTTGTATATATCTTGAGGGGGGTTGCTTCAACCCATTTGGTTAGATATTCTGTGGCAATGACAATCCATTTATGACCTCCTAAATAATTTGGGTTGATTTCACCAATCAAATATATCTCCTACTAGGAGAAAGAAGTTTCAATAATTATCGGTTGTAGCGGCATTGCAAGTAGATTTTTCTTACCAATGAAGACTTGATAGTTGTAGCATCTCCTAACTTACTGATATACATCCTTGAACAGGGATGGCCAATAATACCCTGCCATCATGATCTGATTAGTTGTTGCCTTGGGAGAAAAATGGCCACCACAAAAACCTGTATGAAATTATCCAATGATCCTAGGGGCTTCCTTCTCTGTCACACACAACAATAATACTCCATTTGGGTGTCTCCAATACAACCGATTTTCTTGAAGGTGGTACTTTTGATCCTATTGCTTAATACTCCTCATTCTACTAGCAGATCTGCTAGGTAGGAAGGACAAATTTTTTAAATAAAATAGTACATCTTTATACTAGTCAGACCCTTCATGCTCAGGTTGTCCATCCTATTGTTCTCCTTGCACTAAGATGGCATTATTCATCTCCTCCTCTTATTTGTAGGCCAAATATTTTACCAGCCCTTGGCCTTTAATAATTTTAATTGCCTTAAACTCCACATCATACTACAACAGTTTTACCATCCATCTTATTGAACTACCTGTGGTATCAGGTTGGGTGACGACATCATTGATGATAATGTAAGGGATATAGGCAATGACTTTACTGGAATCAAAAATGATCTTGAAATATTCTTAATCCTGAATGAGAGCAAAGGCATGTTTCTCTATTGGATTATACATTAATTGGGCCTCCTTCATTCCTAAACTCATAAAATTTATTGGCCTCTCATCTCCCCCTTCATCCTTTTGGGATAGTATAGCTACTATGGTATGTTCTAAGGCAAAAGAGTACAAATTAAAATTCTTTGAATTGTCTGGGCAGGTCAACATAGGTGTAGTGGTAATAGCTTCTTTAATCTGTTGAAATACCCTAATATTGTCTTCATACCACTTTATTTTAGCATCCTTTTTAACCATGTCATTTATAGGCTTAGCAATATCAACAAAATTTGGGATAAACCTTCTTAAAAAATTTATTTTACCAAAGAAAGACCTAACTCCTTTGAGGCTCTTGGGAGGTGGTATTTGTGCAATGGCCTTTGTTATTTCTAGATCAATACTTATTCCCTCTTTTGAGACCACATGTCCCAAAAATTGCCATGAGTGGCTCCAAAAAGACACTTCTTTGGATTTAATGAAATCCCATATTCCTTACACCTTTGAAAAACTTGAGATAGATGGGAAAAGTGGTCTGCAGGGTCCTTGGAAAAGACTGTAATATCATCCAGGTACACCACCACAATATTGAACATCAGTCCTTTGAAGGTAAAATCCATAGCCCTCTAAAAAGTGGCTCCAACATTCATCAACCCAAATGGCATTCTTTGATATTCAAAAGTCCCCCATGGTGTAGTGAATGCGGTTTTGAATCGGTCCTCTGGGTTGACCAAGATCTGATTATATCCTAAGAAGCCATCTAATAGTGAAATCCTAGCGGACCCTACCACTGCCTGTAGCAACTGTTCCATATTGGGAAGGGGGTAATTATCCTTAAGGGAGTTTTTATTCAAATTCCTAAAATCCACACATAGCCTTATCTCCCCATTCTTTTTCCTAATAGGTACTAAATTTGCTATCTAGGAAGAGAACCTCACCTTTTTAATTATTTTTGCATTGAGCAACTTTTGGACCTCTTTTTGCATGATAGGATGCAGAGTAGGATTAAAATTTCTTTGCTTCTACCTAAAAGGCTTAGCATCCTCCTTTAGGGGAATAATATGGGTCATCACCTTAGTGTTAAATGTTCTCAAATCCTCATAGCTCCAAGCAAAATTGTCCCTATTTTTCCTCAGATATTGGATATACTGCTTCTTTTATTTTGCTGGTAATCCTTTGTCAATCCTGACCATATTTGGATCCCCTGTTGTCCCAACATTAACCTCTTCACCTTCTAATTCATGGGGTGCAGTTCTATGTGCCTTATCAAAATCATCAAAGAGAGATTCCAAGGCTACTAGCCCCCTGGTTCCTATAACATGTTGCAGTTTTTCTTCATCTTCCTCATCACAAATCACCCCAAAAAATTGGTTTCGTATTGTCATAAAATCCTTGATATTGGTATCATCTTTAAAGACTTTCAGGTAAACCCTATTGTCTGGGATAGAGGGATGGTAGATAGATATAGTGGGAAATTTGTCCATGTATTATGTGTCAATCTCAAGACTGTCTACCCTAGAAGCATTCACAACCAATAAATTTACCACATGGTTTTTCTCCTTGGGTATATGTGATATATTAAAGGCCAAGAATATGTTGATTTCATCCAAAATAGCTTGCTTGTATTGCTTTAGCCTAGGGTGCTTGGTCTAGTATTTACCCTTAATCTATTATACGATTAACTCAGCATCTCATAGACAGTGAGGTAGTTGATACCCAGATCCTTAGTTTTTCTTAGTCCCAATAGTAGTATCTCATACTCTGCCACATTATTTGTGTATGGGAACTCTAAATGGTAAGGCACCCCTAGGTAGTTTCCCTTTATGTCAGTTAAATTAATTCCAACTCCTACCCCTATTTGTGACTTAGATCCATCAAATATCATGGTCCACATTTTAGTAGTGAGGACCCTATCTGACTCAACATCTACAACTACTTTAATTTTGGGATCCAACCCCTCTACATTGGGTACTTCCTTGAGAAAATGGGTATGCCAAATGGAATAAACACCCAACTCATTTTCTTCTATGGAGCTGACCAGATTGACTATAGTATTTTCAGGTTTCATGAGCTCAATTGATCGCTTGTTAAAGGGTTCTCTCCTTAAGGTTGTCTATTATTTAGAGGATAGAGGGATTGTGGCATATGACCAGTCTAACTAGATTGACCCACCTAACTATTCTGCCCAATGTCTAGATAGTAGCAAGGAAAATAATGGGTCTACGCCAACAACAACTACATCCATTACAATCCCTTTCTTTGGATACTGATCTAGGAAGACTAAGAGACTTGTAATTATCCCTACACAAGGCACCTACCTATTGTCCATGATATAAATAGGAGGGAATATTTGGTGCATATTAGGCCTAACTGATCAACCACCTACTTTGGCATAACATTATGAGATGCCCCACTATCAAGCATACAATTGTGTATCACATAGCGGTCACCATACCTAGATGTATATCGAAGGGAGATATAAAATGGTCTTACTGAAGCAGGATTTATTCTTGAATTATTAGAAGTTGATACTACTAAGACATGGTCTCCCCCTTGGTTAGTCATCCCAAAGGCTCTCCAAATCTATTCCTTGTACTTAGGGATAATCATCAATTCTTTGAAGGCTATGTTGATTTTTTGCATGGTCAGTTTTGAACCTATATTAAATTTTGATTTTCTATTTTTAGGCCCACTATTTGTAGGTTCAAACCCTTTAAGGAGGAGTGAATGATGACCATCTTTAGGTTTCTTTGCATGGGCTAGCTCCTTCTCATCATATGTATTTTTCTTATCCAAATTTTTAGGGATGGTCCTATTGCGTAGCCTAGTGGCATGGACTCTTTCTAATGTCTCAACCTCTTCAGTTGTTGGGGTCAATTTACCCTACCTTATCTGCTCAAATCAATTATGCTAAGGCCTTTTTAGGATTTTTACATCATCAAGGGTGAATGTTGTAGGCCGGTTATCAGAGTTGATAGGCTAGGTGACTTCCTCTAGAATCAGTGGGGTATCAGTAGTTTCTTCCCATGTCCAATAGGCATTTATCCTAATATCATCCTTATATTCCTCCTCAAGGTCAACACCTAAATGGAGGCCATGATATACACCACAATCGATAGGGTTATGGGGAGCATCACATGCTGGACAAAATAAGGGAAAATCAGAGGCTACATTAATAGAAGCCATGGGATTTGGGATAGCATCTTGGTATTTTTGGACCTCCTTCCTCTTCCAATTATTATTTGGGTTTCTACCCCCCTCATTGTTCTAGTTCCTATTGAAATTCCTTCTAAAAAGAGGTCTACTTTCATTCTGGTGCTGGGAGGGTTCTCCTCCATCAGTATTGTCCCTCTCAATTTTGGATAGTCGGTTGTTCATGGATTGGAACATTTCTGTGAACTGGGTTGACAACTTCTCAATAGGATCTGGTTCTAATTTTTTTAAAATTCCAAACCCCACTTTCTTAGTTCTCCTTTCAATCTGGTTGGGGCTGGGGTCTACTGAGGTAGCCTTCATATTCCCACTATCTATCATATCTCTTTCTATCATAGTTGCTCTTTCCATGCAAGCATCGATAGTGAGTGTAGGTTACTACCTGAGTTCATAGCTAAAGTCACCAGGGAAGGTATTTTTGTAGAAACATATGGACTGGTGATCATTAGGTCTCAAAGCCATAGGGATTTGATTTCTCAATTTGGTGAACCACCTATTGAAATCATCTACAATTTCATTATCTTTATTTTTCATAGTCACCAACTCGGTCAACAAGGATTGTTCATTCTTTTTCTCCCCATATTTCTTGAGGAATGTAGTTTCTAACTCTTGGAAAGTGCCAATAGAGTCTACTGTCAGACTGTTAAACCATTCCTTGGCATCATTTTCCAAGGTTTGAAGGAATAACCTGAGGATGACATCTTCATGTTCCACCTCTAGGCTATCCATAGCATATAGGAAGTCTTTCACATGGTCCTCCCCAGTTACAGTGTTGTCCCCTAGGAACTTGGGTAGGTACTTGTGGGATTTTAGGGGTAGGGGATTCAAAAATTATGGTAACACAAAGGGCCTATACCTATTTAGGTGCTAGTTATTCAAATGTGGATTGGCCATTGGTGTTACTGGGACCCCTTGGACAGTAGGTATAGTGGATGGGACAACACTTGTTTGAGTACTTTGAGGAATAAAAATCGTCCTGCTTTTATTACTAGGAAGAACATAAACCAATGCCTTCTTTTTATTTTTATGTGCTTTGAAAAGTACCTGTGGGTCCGGTAGTTCAAGGTAGAGCACTTTGTCACTGCATCTCGTGGCTGCCATACCAGCTTCCCATTAACATTTTAAATTTCTTTAGAGTCACCAGCACAAGGTGCAAAATATGGGGGGTGCTCTCTGGCTAAGATTGCTCAACCCAAAATAGTCTCACAGGGAAACAAAAATAGGTCATAAGGAAGTAAAATGATGAAAGGAATAAAATATCCTTCTTGGAAATGACACCAAAAACTATTTTGGAGTTTTCCTGCTTACCCTTCTAAGATTTGTCACATCACAGGAAACTCAAAAAAATCACGAGTATTGTGGATTCTGGTGTATCCACCTATTTAACCCAAGAATAGACTACTCGTAAGGCTCTAGATAGACTAGGTGGTTTATATATATTATTTAATGGTGCAATCACCCACTTTCATCTGACAAAATGATCTTAAGTTGTTTTGATTATTTTGTGACCAAACCTATTATTAACAAAGCTTATCAAGACCAGACCGGTGCCATGTCCATTGGGTAGTCATAGCAAGTTGATATTAAATGATTTTAGAAAATAAAGAGAGGGAAAAACTAGTTCATTTTTACTCATTCAAATAATGTAATGCGCAAAGAACAATTAACTAGTGAAGGAAAGTGTTATTCATATATTCTAATTGCAGTAATACACAAATAAGTAGACACATATCACATACACAAGATATGCCAAGGATAGAGTTGGAGTTTTCATTAATATAAAATATTTTTACATACAAAGAGACCAAAAAAGTTCTTTGCTCTTATGTGATATTTCATTACAATAGACCCCAATTTGAATATTTATAACAAGGGGAATTCCTCTTTGTCCTGATTGCAGAGACATAAGAGTATCCAACTCTAGCACGTTGCACAAAAAATAATCTTAGTGAACGACACTCCTTAAGCAATCCCTAGTAAATGATAGGAGAAAGGGTGGTAAGAAACATAGATAGATAAACACAGGGAGAATACGACTAACAAACTAGACAAAGCTTATACCTAGAATTTTCTCTCAGAGGTTTGATAAAAAACTCCTTTCTATAGTAGTCTTCCTCTTATAGTGTAGACTCATCGAGGTTGTAACTGCTTACTCCAGCTGGATCAATCACATGGTTCTCAAAAATAAGATGTAATAAAAAATGGGCACATAGCCCATGCCTTTTGTCTATGCAGGTGGTGGCTACAACTACATATCATCTCTTGTACTACCCTGGGCTGATGGCTACATACCACATGGAGCATGTGTTACGCATGAATTGGGCCCCACTCCCCCTCTAAGGTTTTGTATGGTCTGATCAATGAAATCCCATGCTTCATCATGGAATGCTAATGAAAATATTAGTAGATTAAGGTCCTGCGTGGTTTTGTTGACCCTATTTCTCGCCCATTGCATGGTGTTTTCAATGAAGATACATAGGTGGTCTACCATTTGCACCAAGGCCATGAATTGTTTGGATAGATTTCCACTAGAGCCCAAAACAAAATATTGGATATTTTGAAACATGAGGTTCTTGATATTGGGGGCCTACATGAACTCACTTAATTTAAAACCATAGTCCTCTAGCTCATCGTTGACTTCCTGCTTAGCATCTACCACCTCTTGGTTCCATTTGAGCCAATTTTTTCTATTCTATAAAAATATGAAGACCTTGGCAAAATCTTTATAAAATAAATAGTGGGAATCATCTGATAAGGTGGTTTTCATCCCAACAATTGGCATGTAGTCTTTCTTAAATATTTGGTAGATAGGGAATATGGCATTTACCCTCTGCTCTCCTTACTGCAGTTGATCTCGCAAGAGGTCAACAATATGCCTGGTGGCATAAATATCTATGAGGAGGGACTCTAGCTCTCCCATCCTTTCCTCTATATTGTCTTTCATATCTTTCTTAAGTTCTTCTACTGATCCAAGTTGAACATTGGCCCGTGTAGTAGAAGGAGTGGGTATCTTTAGTTTATCAACTTCACTTTGAAGTTGTTGAACCTTGAGCTGTAACTACCCAACTTCTACAGTCTTAGACTTCAATCCTTCTATCTCCTTTTGACTACTTCTACCACCTATGCCTGGGATGCCACTTGGGATTTCATCATTTCAATAGGTATAGTTGCACTCCATATGACACCTTTTCTCATGTCGATAGTGGTTTATGTTAAGCTAGGTGGTAGTGGAATCTCGAAGGTGATAGTAGATACATCAACTACCTCCTGCCCAACTATCCTTAGGGGTATGCTTACCCCCTTATTGGGAGGCCTTTGCTCCTATATATCCTAGATCTGGTCCTCCTCATCAGAAGTGAATTAGAAGGTGTCCGTAACCTTGGCCAGTGTAATATTCTTTGCTCCTTCAATAGAAGATTCAGTTTGAGCTTTCTTCCTAGTAGGTGATCATGGTGGGATCTTCTCCTACACTTCATATTCCCTTAGGATATTAGAGAGCCCTCTAGCTTCTGGTATCTTCTTTAGCACCTTTGGGAGAATGGGTGCTCTTCTTGGTTGACCACTAGGGTGGTGGAATACAATGATGGTTGACCCTCTGCCACCTTGATATGTTTTTATGGACACATTAGTGACAAATCTAATAATGTGAGACTCAATGGCTACTAAGATGAATAAGTCACTAACTCCTTCCCTTTCGATGTGGCAATAGGAGAAGTGGAATAAGAGGAGAGTTGGGCATGTTCTTGTTGAGATTCATCTACTATTTTTATCATGACCTCAAAAAGGTTGGTATCTTGTTGGACCACCTGGAAGGTGGGGTCTCAAAATTATTCTTGAGGGGCTACCAGGACTAGTGGGACCACCTTATCCACTAATAATTCTTGGTGTAATCTCAACTAGGAGCCATAATCACCAATGACTTCTAACCTGCTATAAGGTCTTTTGTCCATTCTCCACAACAACTCCAATGTTAGGCTATTTTTAAAAGCCTTCTACATCTCATCCTAAAAATTATCCTTAGTGTGAGTTACTTTTATAAGGGCAAGTTTGCTAGCAACATTGTCCCTATGATACCCATGGGGATCATAAGACCTCCAAGTAACCTCCTTGAAATAATAGGTGTCCATATTCCATATGGACCTCAACATGGCAAAGTGGCCAAGGTATGTATAAGGGCCCATTGAGCAAGGGATGGGTAGCCATGGTACAAGTCCTTTCTTTCTGAGGTATCTAATTTTAACCTCCTTGGCAATTTTTCTGGTAATCTCCAAGATGGCAATTGAATTTGGGCAATGCACTAGTACTACCTTAGGAGGTAACTTAGACCCATACAATCTGATATAGAAGAATTCTTCTGTATAGAAGAAATCTCCTACCCTCACCTCATGCATGAAATTTATTACCCTAAATCCAAATCTACCAAGATTTTCACCACACATCTAGGTGTGCACTATCGACAGGACTCTTTCAAATATGCTTTTGTAACTCGAGCATCCCACCTGGATACATAGCAATTGATCTTACAGTGTGGGGATAGTCACTCCTATTTTGGCAACTAGGTATTTTTCCAATTGTGCCACAAATAGATGTATTAGAAAAGAGTAATAAGAAAAATGTAGTATTTCCTCCTTATCGGTCAATATGGCCTTATGCAACTTCTACAATTCTTGGTCCATGTTATTGTTGATTACATCCTCCCAATGGTAGAGAGGGGTCTTATCTGTCCTATTGCATTGGATTATTAAAAATATGACCTCCTTGGTAATTAGCTCCAAATTCTTTACGCCCAACACAAGGTTAATCATATCGACATAATCTTGCACCCAGGGTCGAAGCAAGAATTTTTTTATGGGGAAGCCTAAGGGCTTACATTTTCCCCTCTTCATGAGCATATTAGGGAATGTATTTTTGAGCATGAAATTGGCCTGAAGGAGTCCACAACCTGTGAGGCCTTAGTGAGCCCAAACACCTACCTGATTTTATATGTTGTCAACCTATCTACCACTTGATTCTTATGGTCATGAATGGTCTGATTCTTGGTGTCATAGGCTACTGTAAGCCAGGCCAAAAGGTTGTAATAATGGTAGACCTTTGGACAATTCAATCGGCCCAAATTGGTAGTCCATTTGCTACACATTGGGGGTGGTTTTGTACTATGCCACTATGTTCGCATGAACAGGCTCCTTAGAAGCATAGGATGGCACTGGTTGTCTTCTTCTATGGGGTCAAAACTATAAATCATCATCCCCTCTACCTCATTCTACTATTCCTCCATAATATCTCTACTTGTACTAAGTAGATTTATTAGGGATTTTAGATATTGAGCTCTCCCTATTATTTTTATGACCGACCACGCTCTGGTAATTCTAGAAATTTTCCTCTTAACATTTTGCACCCTTGACGTGGTCAAGCTTGTGGAAGCCATGAGAATAGATAGTGAAATATGATGAAGGATTATCCCTTTATATTCTATGCTTGACCTCATCAAGAAATAATTATGCATGTGTGAATGGTGTAGAGGGAATTCCACCACCTTCTTATTAAAGTGCATGCATTAAATTCTAGTAGGTGGAGTTTGTGCATTTTTTTGTTCGACGAGGCATGCCGATTGGTCGGGTGTACCACATCACCTATACTTGTGGTAGTGAATTGTAATTTTAGGATAAAATTATGGCTTTGGAGTGAATTTTAGGACATGTGGTGGTTTTGGGTTGGCTGGGGCCAGGCACACTCAAGTGGAGCACGTGCGAGGCCCATGCTGCATTAATTCCTCATGTGCTCCAACAAGGTTGAGCGCATGAATTCACATGCCCAAAAAAATATCATGTGATCCATTGGGATATTGGAGCATGTGGTCCTTGAAGTGAGTGCACAATATTGTGCACTCACTTATACTTCATGCACCCCAAGGAAGTGGGACATGCGAGACCCAATGGGGTGCATAGCTTATGTGCCCAAAATGACTTTCATGTGCTTCGTAATGGAGCACACGGACCTGGAGGTAGGCACATGACTTTGAGTGCCTGACTGGACTCTCGTGCACTCTGAGAGAGGAGTGCATAGTCACTATTTGGGGTTCATGAGCTTTTGTGCCCCATGGGACATTGTGTTCTCTAATAAATAGTGGAGCACACCAGCTGGGGAGTGAGTGCACAACTTGTACACTCTAATGGTTCTTGCACACTTCATTAGAATGGAGTGTGCGAGTGAGTTTTGGGGAGCATGCAAAGGCATTTTCTCCTCATGAGGCTTCATGCACCACAATAGAGAGTGGAGCACATGTGGTAGAAGTAGGTGCACACCTTCGCATTTTCTCGAGGGGACTTCATGTGCTCCACTCCCAAGTGGAGCATATGGGTTTCTTTGGGGTGCATCACTTCGTGCACCCCTTAGGTCCTTTGCATTCTTTAGCTCCCTATGGAGAGCATGGATTTAGCATGGGATGCACAGAGTTGTGCACCCCTTAGAGAATTTATGTGCCCCATTACCCAATGGGGTATATAGGCTATGACTAGGTACACAGCTTCATGCACCTAATAGGGTCTTTGCGAGCTCTACTAATAGAGCATGTAGGCTCGGCTTGGGATGTATGGCTTATGCACCTTGGATGGGTTTCATGTGCTCGACTCTCTAGTGGAGTGCATGGGGCTAAAAAATGGTGCACCACCTTGTTTACCCTTAAGAGAAAGGGGAATTGGACTCCAAAATGGGGAACTGCCCTTTTGGGGTCAATAGGAAGATTGTGTGGATGTAGGAATGATAGTGATGGTAGGAATGGTAGTGGTGGTAGTTATTTTAGTGGTGGTAATCTATCTAATGGTGGAGGCCAAAAGGATAGAGATAGGGGCCATTGGATGGGTATTAGGATTGTATGAGGAAGTAGAAATAAGTGGTTGAGAGGTAGTTAATATAGGATGATGGATAACAAGGGTTGATGAAGGATGAAGAGGAGGATAAAGCAGTGTGTGTAGAAGAGAAGGTGTTAAAGATGGATTTTGGATGACTATAGATGAGGATAGGTTATGAGAATGATGTAGGGAATAGAAAGGTTGAGAAGGGTGAATGACATGAGTGTAGGAAAAATGATAGAAGGCTTAGGAATTGGAAAATGGGTGGAATGTGTAAGCATTAAGAGAAGAGTGGAATGAATATAGAGGAGGGTGATTAGTGTGAATAGGTTGGGTGTAGGAAGAGGTAAGTTGATAGTGATGGGGATGGGATACGAGGAATATGAAGGACATGTATGAGTTTAATTTGAGGTGGTATGAATAGCATGATTGGCTGCTTATGAAGATGAAGGTAGGGTCAGGTTGGGTTAAATTGTGTAGG
Source organism: Wollemia nobilis (assembly GCA_028583015.1). Classification (NCBI taxonomy): domain Eukaryota; kingdom Viridiplantae; phylum Streptophyta; class Pinopsida; order Araucariales; family Araucariaceae; genus Wollemia; species Wollemia nobilis. The sequence continues at coordinate 13,914,680 of JAQPPZ010002587.1, read as the reverse complement.
CATGTTGTGTATTGGATGTGGTTGATATTGCATAGGCAGGCTACAGATTGGGTGCAGTCAAAGTAGATTAGGTAGGATAATATAAAATTGGTAGGGAAGATGATGTGGATGGAATATGGATGAGGAATAAATGTGTGGAATGTAAGGGTGAATCATGTGGGTGAGAGACCATGTGATAAAATTTGAAAGGTTCTTCATCAGCTAGAATACAATGTATGCAACCCTCATGGGTATATTTGAGATAGTTTTGCAACATTGAGGGTACGCATGACATATCTCTTATCCATGGTCTTCCAAGGAGCACATTATATTAAATTTCTCCATACAATACATGACACAAGGTGTGGATGGTCCTTACCCCTACTTGAATAGGAAGAATAATTGTTCCAAGAGTTGAACACAATGCATTATTGAAATCCTATGGAGTGAACATGGAACTAGCTATATGGGTGGATGGAAGATTAAGGTGTTTGAGTGCAATGGATGTGATGATGTTTTGTAGAAACCAAAATAGCACCAATCCAATTATGTGACTACAAACACTGATCGCATTGACACACACAGCTTTCAAGGCAGCCCTCAGAGGTCAAACAGTGGTCCTAGCCACTTACACAGCAGTTTAGAAGGTCAAAAAGTAAACAAAGCAAAGCTGGTCATTTTAACAAGCCTTAATCAAAAGAAAGCCTTAATCAAAAGCAAGCCTTAATCAAAAGAAAGCCTTAATCAAAAGCAAGCCTTAATCAAAAGAAGGCCTTGGCCAAAGTGTCGCGATATCGTGACGTTGTGATATCGCGACACCAAAAGCCCAAAAGAAAGCCTTGGCCAAAGTGTCACGATATCGCGACGTCGCGATATCACGACACTTCGATGCCCAAAGCAAAGCCTTGGTCGAAGTGTCGCGATATCGCGACGTCGCGATATCGCGACACTTTGGCACCCAAAGGAAAGCCTTGGTCAAAGTGTCGCAATATCGCGACGTCGTGATATCGTGACACTTTAGTGCCCAAAGCAAAGCCTTGGCCGAAGTGTCACGATATCGCGATGTCACGATATCGTGACACTTCGGCGCCCAAAGCAAAGCCTTGGCCGAAGTGTCGCGATATCACGACATCGTGATATCGTGACACTTTGGCACCCAAAGGAAAGCCTTGGCCGAAGTGTCATGATATCACGACGTCACGATATCACGAAACTTCAGCACCCAAAGAAAATCCTTGGTCGAAGTGTCATGATATCACGACACTTCGGAACCCAAAGCAAAGCCTTGGCCGAAGTGTCACGATATCGCGACGTCATGATATCGCAACACTTCAGCACCCAAAGCAAATCCTTGGCTGAAGTGTCATGATATCGCGATGTCGCGATATCACGATGTCACGATATCGTGACAAACTTCGCATTTGCGCCTGGGTAGAAATTGACCAATCAGAGGTGGACTTAACCAATCAAAGGCGAAATTGACCAATCAGAGGCAAAATTCAACCAATCAAAGGTAGACATTAAAACATTTAAAAGTGCCATTAAAACAATTTAAAGTGGACGTTAAACAAGTGGCAGCCGAGGATAGTCAGTTATTGTCGCCTGCTATGCATGCACGCATAGGTGGGAAGATTGGCAGTTAGCGGACTGTCACCAGGGGTAGTCATGTAAGCCCAAGTCAAGGAGGAGTCTCCTCCCTCCTGGGAAGGCGTGGATGCCACATGGCATCCCTGCATACCCCTCCAAAGAGACCCCATGGGTCTATAAAATGGTAGAATTTACCACCTAGAAGAAGACAAGCTAGTAGACATTTTGAAGCAACGAAGTGTTGCCAAACCAAACACCCGATTGCATTCTTTTCGATTCATTTCTTCTACACCCGTAATCTCTTTCGAAAGGGAGGTTATTGGTGGCTGTTAGAAGGTGAATCCGGACCTTAGAACCCGACATTGGACCACAGTAATCCATCAATTTGATGACAACCCACATTCTTTGAGATTTTGAGCCCATCCCTAGTGGATTGGCGTCAAAGTCAAGTTTTAACGGGGTGGCCCGCTTGGGCACCCCACACTGTTTGTTAGTTGCATGATTAGTTTATTCTATCACGCTTTACGTTCGAATATATCCTTTATCAAATATATCCTGCATTCTATGTTCTACGTCTAATGCTTTACGTTTGAATATATCTGTCATGCTTTACGTTCTATGTCTAATCTAGATTTCAGAAGACAGTTATCGAATATATCCTATGATGCAATGAAATACTAACCTACAGGTAACAGCAGCATTTCGAATTTTTATCATAGGCGAAGTCATCTCACCTGGAGACGAATGAAAATAGACTTTCACCGATTGTATCACTGGCAGTAGCCTCTAGTAAGGTTTTTCGATTTCTGTAAAAGTTGTAGGTTGCTTAGAGTTATGTTGTTTACCGATTTAATCAGTATTTTGCACGCATTTCTCATTAATTTCTAAAGTCAAATGTTCTATCCTTGTGTTGCAGGTGCTACTAATGCCTATGTGTTTCTTTGATCGCAGGAGAAGCAGCAAGCAAGGATTCATCAGCATAAGCAGTGGCAACACTTTGGCCCGCCCATTTCAAATGTGGGCATGTGGAAAGAAGATCACTATTCACTTTTTGTAATGGAAACATGCTAACTCTCCTAGCCCTTAAAAAGGGAGGAGACGTATTGTAACCGAGTTGGAATCACATTAATAAAAAGGGTTGTGCTCCTGCTTTCTCTTTTACATTTGGTTTTGATTCGATTATATCCATGTTATTTCATGCATCAAGCTAGTTAGTTTACATTGCAACAATTAGTGTTTCTTTTATTTCCAGAATCTCATGCTTTCAGTGGTGATCACGATGGGACATTGTCCCTTATTTTTTTTTAGATTCAAAAACTAATTGAAATTTATGTTTTGTGCTTAAAGGTACCGGGACGAATCAGAAACAGCCAATTTGGTCAAAAAAGATAGCCGATTTGAGCAAAAAAAAAGGTAAGGTTCCAAAGCTGTACCTACATTTTTTTTATTATTATTTTCTATTTCTACTTTTTTGTCAACTTTTACTTGCTTAGGGAAAGTTTTTTATGCTTGTTTCATTTTTATTAAATAAAATGAACCCCACACACATCACGTGGTAAATTAAACCAAGGAGCTGGTCATAAGACCCCAGCCCTTGAGCAAGACCAACGGTGGGTTCATCACCACCTTGGCTTAGCTTTGCATCCATTTCCCCTATTGTCACTGTTGTTAGGCGTAAATCCTGATGAAAGCTGACCGAGTGTCGCTAGGGTGATTCCCATGCACGTGAGGATAATTCTTCTATGGTAGGTGTCATTAACAGGACAATCCACCCTTTCGTACTGCCTATGTTCCACGTACCATCTTCTCTCACATACCTATAGTTTTCCTCTCGTAAGGGCTAGTATATAGAGAGGTTGGTATATCGGTCCGACAATGGTATATTGAAGGGGCGACCATTTATGGGAGTCATATGAGCCAACATTATGCATTTAAACATTCTTCAAAACTTGCAAAAATAAAACAAAACATTAAAATGCACTAAACCAGTTTAGGACACACTATTAATATTTAAAAGAGATAATCACTGTTTGTGTATGTGTGTGTTAATTTCTACTTAGTGTAAACAAAAAGAAAAATCATCATAAACGAGATAAAAATTTTCTTAGCTAGTAAAGAAGCACCACAATGGTGTACACCCGTAGCCAAGCCCAATCAAGGGCGGACGCTATGAAAGGTACACAAAGAGAGGGCGCTGGTTGCCTTTGCTTTAGCCCTGAGGACTTGGCCATACCGCTTTGGTGGTCTGGCCTACAAGAGAGTCCACATCAAGCCACATTAAGCAATAATTATTGGGACCCTCCTCTATGGAGTTTTCCCATTCAACACAGCCCCTTTCAGGAAGAAGCTTTACATGTAGACCTCAATGTAAATAGAAAATTGCCTTTTGAGGCTAGATCTGAGTGGCCATAGTGCGATGAAACACTAGAGAGGCACAGTGTCCATGAGGAGAGATAGCATGAATACGGTACCTCTCCTTTGCCTCCCATTAGAATAGAAAGACAAAACCCAGAGCACAGAGCTCTTCACACAGGGCGAGCTAACTCTGCCTGCTCCTTTCAAACCCATGAAAGGGAGTACGAGGAAAGCCATCGCATTCCTTGAGGACAACATACAGTGTGGGAACATTGCATTTTTGCACTTGCTAGATATCATGATCACCCATCGAGGCCAAAGCCTGAAGTAAATGCTGCCAACCTCAACAGAGGGAAGCGACTCATTGAAATTTTAGATCATCAAGACAAAGGCAAATACATAGGAGAAACATTCAAGCCTCCTGAGAAAAATAGGGTAGACCAAATTGACCCGATAGTAACTATACATGCCGCCCGCCAAGCCCGAATCACATAGCTTGAGCAAGGTCATCAAGAGTTAGAGTACTTATACCTCCTTAATAAAGAGCACATGCAGCGCGAAGCGGATGAGTTGTGCTATAAAATCCTTGAGAGGGTGCCAACCCCTCGCACCCAAAAAGAAGAACAATATGAGAGGCATAACCCTTTGGTGCAGGACAGGTCTCCGTGACCTCATCAAGCTTTGCCTTCGAGACCTTATAGACCCGAGAGGGAGGCCACTCCCCGAAACAATGATGGGTACCCTCAACGGGGACTCAATCAGGGTCATAGGTCTCACCTAGAGACTCCTCAAGAAGTTTATGAGAAGTATGAACCAGAAATAGAGCGGGCTGAAATGCCCCATCAAGGTGGGAGGGCTGCCATTCGCCCACCCCCCCATAGGCCTCTAGTATCCCATAACTCACAATGGGAGCAAACAAAAGAGGAAGAAATAAAATCTTCTAATGCATACAAAGCGCTATTAGAGCATTTGGAGTCTATGGAGACAAAAGCTTCTGGGCATCAAAAGCCCACGTTACGTCAACTCCGTAGTCATCCAGTGCATCCCTCAGTGCCCACACCTCTTTACCCTAAACATTTTAAGTTGCCTCAGTTGGTAGTCTTTAAAGGTGAAGAGGATGCACAAGAACATGTCACAAGATTCCTGAGCCAATGCTTCGACATTCAAGATAATGATGCATTGTTGCTTAGGACATTCATAACCACATTTGCAGGCCCTGCCTCGGATTGGTTCACACAGTTACCAAAACATAGCATAAACAACCTAGATCAATTAGTAGATGCATTTCTTGAATGCTTTGCCTTCATTACAAAGAAGAAGGCATCACTGAGTGATCTGGCCAGCCTCAGGCAATATGAGGAAGAAATAATGGTAGCATACGGGAATCGATGGAGGGCTTTGCTTTCTAAGCTACCCTACCTTCCCCCTATGTCTGATCTCACACAGATGTTTGCATGGATTTGATTAAAATCAATCTCTAGGCTATTGCTGCTATAGAAATATGCCAGCCTAGAAGAAGCTTTGGCGCAAGCCAGAGTTATAGAAGAGATCAAAATAGGTGAGGGTGCAATTGCCAAGCCTAAAAAGAAAGAGTGGAATAAAACCACTAAGACCGGGACTATGCAATCACAACCCGTAGCTGTTAACCAAGTTGCGATAAATGTTCCCAAGCCTATGCAAGAAATACAGCCCAAAAAGGCTAATTACCAGGCAGTGCCTCCTAGTTATGAAAGAGATAATAAAAAATAGGAGCAGAATCAGCAGCGTCACCCTAGGCGACAATTCACCCCTTATGTGGAGTCCAGGGACTCCCTATTTGATCACTTGTCAGCGACAAATTTAGTCACCCTTCTAGAAATCCAAACTGTAGATCCTAACACTCCCAAGCCTAAGGGATACAGAGAGGAATTATATTGTAGATTCCATAGGCGAAGGGGACATGACTTGAATGGATGTTGGAAATTCAAAGGATTAATCCAAGATTTGATCGATAATAAAACATTGGCCGTGGAAAACCCCATAGTGCAAAATAATCAACAAATGGGGGTATTCAAGGACCCTTTGCCTGCCCATGAGGCATAGGCAAAACCTCTCCAGGTTAATGAGGTGCGACAGAATCTTCCCATGCAAGGATTTGTGGGAATGATCAGCATAGTGACTAGGAACAAAAAGTACCCAGGAGTTGCCCCCGAGGTAGCTACAAGGGAAGTTCCAACAATGTCGTAGCCTCAACAATGCCCTGTGTAGTTGCCTCCACCTAGACCCGAGGTCACGATACGGACCAAACTCATGCAAATTTTACGGACCACATCAGCTAGGATTTCCATTTATGAGCTTATTCAACAGTCAACACCTCATAGGGAAGCTCTCATGGAAATTTTGAAAGCCATTGAGTTACAGCCTCATGAAGCAAATTCTTTCAACAAATTTGTGGGACATGTGAAATGATGTACGAAGGCGGTCATTACCTTCAGAGAGGATGAAGTCAAAACAATATCGAATGACACAGCAAATCCACCCCTACACGTTATCATGCGGGTCAACAGGATCTCATACAAGAGAGTGTTGGTAGATACTGGCTCATCCAGTAACATCATTACCACTATAGCCTTAAAACATCTGAAGCTGCCAGCCTCTCATATCATAGCCTCCATATACACACTGTGAGCTTTCAACGATGTAATATGCTCGACAGTCAGCATGGTTTTTCTGCCTGTCCAGGTAGGACAAAAGACTATACCAACATTGTGCCATGTTTTGGAAGGCGATATGGCTTACAACATACTGCTAGGGCGGCCATGGATCAGGGACATGAAGTGTGTCCCTTCGATCGCTCACCAGTGCCTAAAGTATGCATTTGAAGGAGAAATACATGTAGTCCCGATGGACTTAGAACCCTTCAAGTATTGCAATGTGGTGTAATTAATGCCTCAATTGACCCTGCCTTCAACGCATTTGGATTTCCAGTTAAATCCATCTAAACAGGGTCCAATACCGTAGGCACCACTGGTGACCAAATCATCAAAATCCCAGCCAGGTGAGTCTTCATCATCTGCTCCTTCACTACCAATGCCACCTGTCATGGCTAAATAGAAGGAAAAGGGAAAAAAAATCATGGAAGAAGCTCAGCCCCTAGAAGAGGGGTTGCCAATAATATCAATAGTATCAACAGAAGAAACACCTAGCACAACAGAAGCTGAGACTCCTCAACCACCAAACATGGAATGGACTTAGGAAGGACTCCCGTTCCCTCCCTCCCAAGCATCAACAATCACTGTCGAAATGGCCAGTATAGGCCTGGGGGAGTATTTAGTGCAAAATGTTGTGGCAACGCCTGCATTAGAATCAGTACAGGACATGGGGAGACCTCGCCTTCCCATAGGAATAGTTGTTTCTCTAGGTTACCCACCAAACCAGAAAAATTTTTTGTATGGGAGCCTTGATCATGGTCTTGAACCATGCAAGCAAAAGGACGAAGACGAAGAGCCTTTTTCTAAAAATATCAATTATTTGTCAAACCCATACTTCGCTCTAAGATATCTTGATCAATGCAATTTGCATGGATACAGGCTAGGCAGATATGAGCAAGGGATGCGTGTCCTTTGCCAACCAAGATATCAGATGCCATATGATAAGTCGAGAGTAGGGTTCAACCACCCCCTACCCTTAGACATCTTGGTAGAAAACATGCAAGGCCTAGAAATAGGCAAAAATGGTGGATTGGCATCAGATCCTTATGCCAACCCAAATACAGAATATACATTGGGAGATTACCTCCCATGGTCAACAAACACCCTTGGCAACACCATTAATCCCTCGCCTTTGCTAGAGAGAGGTGAAATTTTAAACACTAATCCCCAAAGAGAACATAAACGGTGTCCGAACATCTTTTTGAAGTTGTTCCCCTTAGAGGTTCCAGTTGAGTCAATACAGTGTCAAGAGAATTAGGTCCCTCCACCAAGAGTGGAACAACCGCAATGGGACTAGATTAATTTGCTGGAACAAGGAGAACCCTCAATTTTGCAAGTAACATTTGCTGAAGAGAATGAACATTTTTGGATTTTCAAAAGTGATTCAGAAGATGAGATTGATATGGACTATCTCAATCATGTGCGATGACACAATCACCCTTTAACTCATGAAGATCTGATGGGACAAATGGGCATAAGGTTAGGGCATGAATGGTATGTAGACCCAGCGGGGTGGGACCAAGTGTTGGATCCATGGCTCCAAATCTATGATGAGCATCATCCACCTCGAGACCTTATCATGACATCAGTATCGAGAGAAGACCCTATCCTCCTATTTGCACATAGGGCCGATCCATTCGTGCCCATTCCCTTAGAACCAAATCTAGAGTATAGGGAGCATCCAGAATGTTCAAGGTATCATACCCACTATAATGGAGACCAAATTCATTCCATCCACATGATCTCCATTGATTTGATCGCACCCATCTGCAATCCGACCGACCTAGCATGGTATTTGCATCTAGACACAGATGCCATCGACTGGGATCGCGTCAATTCACCTTTATCACCATCATAGTACTGGCCTTTCGATAAGATGCCTCATTTTACCCTAGGGACAACTCAAGATATTTTTCAAGCTGAAGAGGGACCCAAGGTTCCAAACGTAGATCTAAACTCAGCTAATGATATCCATTTGATCCTGACCCCACATCAGTTGGAGGATGGATCCCACATGTCAGTCGAGGAGACGACTGACGTAGATATCGGCATAGATCCAATGAATCCATAGATTCTCAAGCTGGGGGTAAGTCTTTCTCTCGAAGAGCAAGCTGACTACATTGCCCTTCTCAAAGAGAAGAAGGAGGTTTTTGCATGGTCGTACAAGGATATGCCAGGACTAGACCCGTAGCTAGTCACACATAATTTAATGCTTGACCCGACAATCAAGCTTGTAAAGCAAAAACTACGTAAGATGCACCCAACAGTGGCCTTGATGGTCAAAGATGAATTGCAAAAGTTGTTGGATGCACAGTTTGTCATCTGCATGGATTATTCGCCATGGCTGTCCAACATGGTTCCCGTCAAGAAGCCCGATGAGAGGATTCACATATGCACCAATTTTCAAGATCTAAACAAAGCGAGTCCTAAGGATGATTTCCCCTTGCCGAGCATTGACATGTTGGTAGACGCTACAACAAATCATGAAATGCTCTCCCTCATGGATGGTTTCTCAGGATACAATCAGATTCGTATCAATCCTGAAGACCAACTAAAAATGGTGTTCACAACGCCTTGGGGGACATTTTGTTATAAGGTCATGCCTTTTGGCCTTAAAAATGTTGGTGCCACCTACCAACGTGCCATGATGTACATCTTCCATGATTACATGCACAAAACTTTGGAAGATTACATGGATGATTTGTTAGCCAAGTCTCTGTTGCGCTCAAATCATATCAATGACTTAAGCAAGATCCTTGATCACCTCATGGAGCATAAATTTAGACTAAACCCCAAGAAGTGCGTCTTTGGCATCGCATCTGGAAAAATCTTGGGTTTCATAGTCTCAAAGTGAGGAATCGAGGTAGACCCAAAGAAAGTTAAGGCAATCCTTGAAATGGTTCCCCTAACTACTATCAAGTAGCTCAGAAGTCTGCAGGGAAAGGTTGCGTCGATTAAACGCTTTATAGTGCAATTATCTGACAAGTTCTGACCCATGAACAAATTATTGCACAAGGGGGTTACCTTTCACTGGGATGACGAGTGCTAGTCAGCCTTTGATGAAATCAAACAATACTTGGCTTCACCGCTAGTATTGGCACCACCTAAACCAAGAGTGCCATTCTACTTATACATCTCAGCTACTGAGGTGGCACTGGGTGCCATGTTAGCCCAGAAGAATGAACTTCACAAGGAATAGGCTACTTACTATCTTAGCCGCACCCTGGTCAGTTATGAACTTAACTATGCATACGTTGAGAAAATCTTCTTGGTAGTGGTGTTTGCTACCAAAAAGCTACGCCACTACATGCTGAGCAACATTACGTATGTTGTGTCTAAGTAAAATCCATTGCGATACATGATGAGTCATACTTATCATAGTAGTCACATGGCAAAATGGATCATGTTGTTGATGGAATTTGACATTGAGTTTATTGGACAAAAATCTATCAAAGGACAAGTCATAGCCGATCAACTAGTGGAGGCTCCTCTTAAAGACGATTAGCCTCTAGTCATAGAACTACCCGATGATGGGGTCTTCCATGTCTCATAATCACTAAATTCTGATGAGACTGAGTCACAGGCCGACATAACCCTATTCTTCGATGGTTCTAAATGTGAGCAAGGTGGTGGCACAAGAATTGTATTCTTCACACCGTAGGGTGCTCCAATGCCCCTGTCATTTAAATTAAACTTCCCATGCACCAACAATAATGTAGAGCATGAAGCCTTGCTCCTAGGTCTTTAGACAACAATCGCCATGAACATCAAATGACTGAACATCTTTGGTGATTCACTGTTAATAGTCAATCAAGTCAAAGGGGTATATCAATGTAAATGCCCATTCCTACAGGCTTATAAAGCCCTTATGGAAAAATTCCTGGCAAAACTTGAGTGGTATGACATCGAGGCACTCCCTCGATCATCGAATCATTTTGTAGACACAATGGCCTCCTTGGGGTCACTAATTTTGCAAGACCTTTCCAGTGATATGACAACCATTCAAGTCAAAACCTTATCGCAATCCATGATGGAGCGTGCAAGCTCAGACTTGACGCCAGGAATCCACATGATCCAGATTGAACCATCCTCGGATAAGTTCTCTCAAATCCGATATCATCTGAAATGCACCAACTAGGGGTCCTTGTTCTCCCCTACTCCCATTAATAGCAACACAACGCTATTCTTACAGGTTCTATCCCATTCAGCGTTCACTAGGGATGAACTTCAAGAGGGATTGGCTATTCATATTGTCAAGGTTTTTGATCAATAGGACTGGTATTTACCCATCAAAGACTACCTCAAGTTAGAAAATCTCCCGCTTGGATTGACTCATGCCGCAAAATGAGCACTCAAGTAGAAAGCAGCTAAGTATGTCTTGATAAGAGACATTTTGTATTGTCGCAGCTATGAAGGAATCCTTCTTCGTTGCTTGGACCAGCAAGAGTCCACTTGGGCAGTTGCCCAAGCGCACGATGGTACATGTGGTGGCCACTTCAGTGGTATGGCCATTGCAAAGCACATTCTTTGCATGGGCTATTATTGGCCATCTTTAGAGTGAGATTGTTGCGCATATGTCAAGAAGTGCATGAAGTGTCAACATCATGCCAATTTGATGCATGTACCTTCCTAGGCCTTGCAGACAGTCTAGTCTGCTTGGTCGTTATCGTAGTGGGGCTTCGATCTAATTGGAAAGATCTCCCCTGCATCGTTAGGCTATCACACATTTATCATAACGACCACAAAGTATTTTACCAAGTGGGTGGAAGCAATTCCGCTTACCTCTATGATAGGACCCCGCATCGTGGAGTTCATTTTACATAACATCATATGTCGTTTTGGTATTCCATCCAAAATAGTCTCAAATAATGGGATGCCTTTCAAGAACAAATACGTGCATGCTTTGACCACAAAGTACAAGATTTAGCATAGCTTTTCAACACCCTATTATCCACATGCGAATGGGCAAGCAGAGGCGTCAAACAAAATGCTAGTTGCCATCCTTAAAAATACCGTCACAGACAGTCATAAGGATTGGCACATTCAAATCCCACTTGCCCTATGGGCCTATCACACTAGCATTTAGACACCCACTGGGGCCACTCCGTTTTTGCTCGTGTATGGCTCCGAGGCAGTCATGCCTCTAGAGTTGGAGATTCCTTCCCTACACATATCAATGCAGGAGTTCATCGACGATGACTCTACATGGTAGGCCCGGTTAGACCAGCTTACGTTGCTTGACAAACGACGCATTAATGCTCTCGAGCATTTACGTATTTATCAAGAGTGACTTAAGAAAGCTTACAACATGAAAGTTCACCTAAGAGAATTTTGGGTTGGTGATTTGGTTTTAAAGGAAAACCAATAGAACTCCAGTTTGCCATCCCATCTAAGGGACAAATTTGTAGCAAATTGGTTAGGTCCATATGTCATTGATAGCAACATAGGACCCGGGATGTACCGGCTAGCTTCTCTTGACGGTATCAAGGAAACAGAACCCTTGAATATCATTCATTTGCGACCATTTCATATCTAAGAGAGCCATATTCCAAAAATGCTCCAAGGATCCCTAAAATCGCTTGGTCAATCCCAAAAATGCTCCAAGGATCCCTAAAATTGCTTGGTCAATCCCAAAAATGCTCCAAGGATTATCGCAATCGCTTGGTCAAATCCCAAAAATTCTCCAAGGATCCTTAAAATCGCTTGGTCAATCCCAAAAATGCTCCAAGAATCCCTAAAATTGCTTGGTCAATCCCAAAAATGCTCCAAGTATTATCGCAATCGCTTGGTCAAATCCCAAAAATGCTCCAAGGATCCCTAAAATCGCTTGGTCAATTCCAAAAATGCTCCAAGGATTATCGCAATCGCTTGGTCAAAACCCAAAAATGCTCCAAGGATCCATAAAATCGCTTGGTCAAATCCCAAAAATGCTCCAAGGATCCCTAAAATCGCTTGGTCAATCCCAAAATGCTCCAAGGATTTCCACAATCGCTTGGTCAAAAATAAGAAAAATTAAAATTCAAAAATCATCAAAAACAACAAAAATTGTTTGCATCTCATTTCTAGGCATACACAAATTCATCAATAAAGAGCTCTTCTCACACCTCATCTTCATATTCACAAAAACCAATCCATCAAAAACACAAAAATACATAGCTGCATTAAGGCATTGCATCCATACATTGCATATTTGTGGTCGTACAGGTCAAAGGAACCATAGGCTGTAATTTCTCTACTAGTCCATCTTGTTCCACACTGTTCCATTTTACAAAAACAACAAAAACACCATACATTGCTTTTTACAACACTAGAGTCAGTGGTCTTTTAATTTATCAAGAGTTTTCACGATTCAATCATCATTTTGCTCTTTAGCTATGTAATGTACTGAGTCAGACTGATTTTATGAAGGTAGAGTTATACTTGAAATACACCTTGTTACATAACATCCCAACAAAAATTAAAACACATAAAAATTCCCAAGTTGTGTGAACGAAAGATGAAACCTATGCAGTAATCCAGGTCACCATAAGTGAAACGGTTATCTTGCTCATCCCCCCGTGCGAATGGTTCTAGAATGCTGAGAATTGACAAAAGGACAAGCTCTTTCCTATCCATTCACCCTAAAAAAAATATAGTGCTTTTCACCACTAACAAATCCCAATCATATTTGGTTCCTAAAGTTGTAAGGATTTGTACTACACATCCCTGCCAAGGATGGGTAGTCATCCCCAAGACCTAAAAGGATCAACGCCATTCATGAACAAAATTCCAACAAATAATAATCCTAACACTTTCCATTCACCTTTGGTCTCCAATTTGTAAGGATTCGTACTATCCGCCCCTAACTAGGATGGGTAGTCATCCCCAAGGCCTAAAATATCAATGCCCTTGCTCCATAATCTCCATCACCCCCTTGGTCCCTAACGTCGTAAGGATTTGTACTACACGTCCCTACAAAGGATGCGTAGTCATCCCCAAGTCCACAAGGATCAAGGCCACTCACCAACCCAAACTCACAATACTCAAAACATAAAATCAAATAACAGTGGTTATCACCACTATTCAAAATCTTCGCTCAAAAATAATTAATAGAAAATAAACAGTGATTTTCATCACTATATAGATGAACAACTTTCTAAATCATTCAGCCAACAAATATCCTGAACTTGAATCCTTGGAATTATCAGCATTCGAAAACCATCTAGGTGATCCTCATTATAGGTTTGGTTGATAGCCTATCTGGCAATGGTGGTATCCTACTCGCATGATGATGTCTGTCACATTCGATTTGTGTGTGTGCAGACCAATGTTTGCATAAGGATGAGCTAGCTTATGGTATCCTAGATAACATCACAGATTAATCTAACTAAATACAACAAAGGAGTTAGTGGAGCTAATTAGGTGATCCTCAATATAGGTTCGGTTGAAAGCCCATCTGGCACTGGCGGTATCCTGAAAAATACCACATAAATGAACTCAATTGCACACACAGGGATGTGAAATAGCTTGGTCAAAAACAAGTCCAATTCATACCTTGTTCAAAAGTCTTGTAAGATAAAGTACAGTCATGGCTAGTAAGTTAAAACTGTCTGAGTCTAAAAAAAAAACCTTAGCTACATTTCTAAACCAACTGTGCTACTTTTCATCCTTACAATACCATCAAAAAATACAAAAAAAGAAAAACCACATGTATACATACAAATTCATGCATCACAGCAATCGCCTAAAGACAAAATAATAGAGTTCTAAACAGTCTATGGTGCCATAGCCAAACATCACAAATTCCATTCATCCATTTCATTTTTGCATATCACATATAAATCAAAAACATTTGCATTCATCATAACATATGCATCCATCAAAATAAATCAACATAAAACAATCGCATTTATTATACCATATGCATACATCAATATAAAGTAGCATGCATCCATTAACATCAATCATTGTGCATAACATAAAATCATGACATATACACAAAGAAAGAAAATCACAACAAAAACATCACAAAAATGCAACACAAAAACATAGCAATAAGCATTGTCGGACACAAGTGCTCTTGCACTTAACCTCTTGGCATAGAAAATCGATGTCGGGGCTCAAATTGTCACTCTCCTACTTCCCCAAGAAGGCTACCATAGTCGGACCGCTCCACGGGAAGACGGGTTTTCGACGATTTCACCCCATTATGGCATCACCAAAAGGGTTAACACCCACCAAAAATAGGTCCAAATGTCAGGAAATTACACATGCTTAATGGTAAACCATCTAAAGGCACCCTTGCACAAGTCATCTTGGGTCAAGAAACTCGTCGCTTTTCTCATAAAGGTCATTCCCTCATCGATTTGTCACTTGAGGGGGTAGTCACACTTAGTCACCAATCAACAAGCACACACCCAATCAAAGCAAAGACATGCATTTAAAGAATCATTGACAAAGACAATCATGCTCCTGATTGGGGCAGTAAACAAGCAGCAATCAAATTGATCAAACACTTGGCATTCCCAAAGCATGAAAACAAGATTCCCCTATGGACAAAAGGTTACGCCCTTTGCCTAATCATGACTGATCAATGTCCAAGCTCAAGTCACACCTCACCAAAATAGGTTAACACTTGAAATCAAATTCCTTAGCTTGTCAGAAGCAAGGATTCAAGAATTCATGCCCTTTCCATACTTGGGGCATCAAAATTTGGTTAGGTTACCAAGAAACCCTAATCATTAGTGCTTTGGTTATCTATTTTTGCTCAGCACTACGTCACCCATAGTGCTTCCCAAAAAGGGGCATCTATAGACACCAAAACAGCACCAATCCGATTATGTGACTACAAACACTGATCGCATTGACACACACAGCTTTCAGGGCAGCCCTCAGAGGTCAAACAGTGGTCCTAGCCACTTACACAGCAGTTTAGAAGGTAGGAAAGTAAACAAAGCAAAGTTGGTCGTTTTAACAAGCCTTAATCAAAAGAAAGCCTTAATCAAAAGCAAGCCTTAATCAAAAGAAAGCCTTAATCAAAAGCAAGCCTTAATCAAAAGAAGGCCTTGGCCGAAGTGTCACAATATCGTGACATCGCGATATCACGACACCAAAAGCCCAAAATAAATCCTTGGGCGAAGTGTCATGATATCGTGACACTTCGACGCCCAAAACAAAGCCTTGGCTAAAGTGTCATGATTTTGTGATGTTGCAATATCGTGACACTTCGGCGCCCAAAGGAAAGCCTTGGCCGAAGTGTCACGATATCGCGACACTTCGACACCCAAAGCAAAGCCTTGGTCGAAGTATCACGATATTGCGACACTTCGACGCCCAAAGCAAAGCCTTGGCCAAAATGTTGTGATATCGTGACACTTCAGTGCCCAAAGCAAAGCCTTGGCCGAAGTGTTGCGATATCACGACACTTCAATGCCCAAAGCAAAGCCTTGGCCGAAGTGTCGTGATATCGCGATGTCACGATATCGTGACACTTCGACACCCAAAGCAAAGCCTTGGTCTAAGTGTCACGATATCGCGACACTTCGGCGCCCAAAGCAAAGCCTTGGCCGAAGTTTTGCGATATCGCGACGTCGCGATATCGTGACGTCGCAATATCGCGACACTTCGGCGCCCAAAGCAAAGCCTTGGCCGAAGTGTCGTGATATCGTGACGTCGTGATATCATGACACTTCGGTGCCCAAAGCAAAGCCTTGGCCGAAGTGTCACGATATCGTGACACTTCGACACCCAAAGCAAAGCCTTGGCCGAAGTGTCACGATATCGCGACGTCGCGATATCACGACAAACTTCGCATTTGTGCCTGGGCAAAAATTGACCAATCAGAGGCAGACTTAACCAATCAAAGGCAAAATAGACCAATCAGAGGAAGAATTCAACCAATCAAAGGTAAACATTAAAACATTTAAAAGTGCCATTAAAACAATTTAAAGCAAACGTTAAATAAGTGGCAATCGAGGACAGTCAGTTATTACCGCCTGCTGTGCATGCGCGTGTAGGTGGGTAGATTGGCAGTTAGCAGATTGTCACCAGGGGCAGTCATGTAAGCCCAAGTCAAGGAGGAGTCTCCTCCCTCTTGGGAAGGCATGGATGCCATGTGGCATCCCTGCATACCCCTCCAAAGAGACCCCATGGGTCTATAAAATGGTGGACTTTCCCACCCAGAAGAAGACAAGCTGGTAGACATTTTGAAGCAACGAAGTGCTGCCAAACCAAACACCCGATTGCATTCTTTTCGATTCATTTCTTCTACACTCGTAATATCTTTCGCAAGGGAGGTTATTGGTGGTTGTTATAAGGTGAATCCAGAACTTAGAACCCAACATTGGACCACAGTAATCCATCAATTCGATGACAACCCACATTCTCTGAGATTTTGAGCCTATCCCTAGTGGATTGGCATCAAAGTCAAGTTTTAACAGGGCAGCCTGCTTGGGTACCCCACACTGTTTTTTAGTTGCATGATTAGTTTATTCTGTCATGCTTTATGTTCGAATATATCCTTTATCAAATATATCCTACATTCTATGTTCTATGTCTAATGCTTTATGTTCGAATATATCTGTCATGCTTTACGTTCTACGTCTAATCTAGATTTCAGAAGACAGTTATCGAATATATCATGTGATGCAATGAAATACTAACCTGCAGGTAACAGCAGCATTTCAGATTTTTATCACAGGTGAAGTCATCTCACCTAGAGACGAATTACAGCAGACTTTCACCGACTGTATCACTGGCAGCAGCCTCTAGTAAGGTTTTTCGATTTCTGTAAAAGTTGTAGGTTGCTTAGAGTTATGTTGTTTACCAATTTAATCAGTATTTTTCATGCATTTCTCATTGATTTCTAAATTCAAACGTTCTATCCTTGTGTTGCAGGTGCTACTAACGCCTGTGTGTTTCTTTGATCGCAGGAGAAGCAGCAAGCAAGGATTCATCAGCATAAGCGGTGGCAACACTTTGGCCCGCCCGTTTCAAATGTGGGCATGCGGAAAGAAGATCACTATAAACTTTTTGTAATGGAAACATGCTAACTCTCCTAGCACTTAAAAATGGAGGAGACGTATTGTAACCAAGTTGGAATCACATTAATAAAAATGGCTATGCTCATGCTTTCTCTTTTATGTTTGGTTTTGATTCAATTATCTCCGTGTTATTTCATGCATCAAGCTAGTTATTTTACATTGTAGCACTTAGTGTTTCTTTTATTTCCGGAATCTCATGCTTTCATGTTTATTGATGATTCTATATTAACCAAAACATGTTTAAAATATTTTTCATCTATGTAAGCCATGATATGCAAGGATGGATCTAGTCCTTCCATTGGAACGATCTTGATTTCATGATCATAAATAATAATGGCCAACAACATGCAAGTTTGAACATTACCCATAATATTAGTAAAGGCATTTGGATCATGGGTTTGCAAATCTATGGAATTAAGTATATCCATTAGTGCATCTCAGTGTGGAGGTGATTACTAAATTAATTCATAAATTAAAAGCTTTTTTTATACTATTTTGAGGCTATGAGTGAGCCTACTCTTAAGATGGAGGACTGGTCAAGGTTGAGATGTCCTAGCTTGCACTAGGGGAGTAACAAAGTGGACGAAGAAGGCATATTATAAGGGTTGGTTTGTGGTGCTAGTTTATTAAGATATCTTTTAGTTCTAGTAACAATGTGGATCATACCAATAAAACCTTGGTAATATGGGATATTGTTGATGTGATTAACTTGATTTGGTTGAGTTGTAAAATTTGAGGTCCCATTATTTGGTTGTGTTGTATAGATGCCCCTTTGATTAAATATTGTACTATATGCTTAAAGTTAATACAACCATTGATATTATGGCCCTTCTACCAATGGGAAACACAATAATGATCTTCTCTATACCCTCCACCTTTGGGTTTGTTTGAATATTTGGATTTTATTTTGGGTAAGGAAATTAGTTGCTCCTCCATAATTTTGTGAAATACGATTGGCAAGGACTTTGAAAGAGGCATGAATTTTTTTGGGATCATTGATTGCATTGGGGATGATATACATGTTGGTTGGGATTGTGAAGTTGAGTAAGTGATGGCATAACATTGTATATGGGCTATGTTGGTGGATATGAGGATTATTGTGGTTAATTATGAGGTTATTGAGGTGGATATTAGGGTTTTTGGGGTGTGTATTGGTGTTGTTGAGGTGGATATTGGTGCTACTAAGGTGGGTATTAAGAGTGTTGAGTTTGAATGGTTTTACTACTAAAAACCACCTGATTGACTTAAGCAGGCTTATATTGGTTATTGTTGTTGTTACCCTTAGAATTCTTCCTTGGTCATTCCTTCTTCTTAATTTTTATCTAACCTTCTAAAATTTTAATATATTTAATGATTTTGGCCTGGTTCAAAGCTTTCTCTAGAGTTTGGTATTGTTGGAGTTGCAATAGTAAGGATATGGGCTTTGAAAAAAATTGAGTTAAAATTCAAGTTAGCTCAGTGATGGGGATAGATAATGGTAAATTATTTAATACATCTCTCCATTGATTGTCGTAATCAAGAACAAATTCATCCTCAAATTGGTGAAGGTTGGTGAGGTTTGTCAATGTGGTTTTATTTTAAAATTTAGAGTGAAGCACTCTAGGAAGAGATTGGCCAATTATTCAAAATTATAAAGGCTATGTCCGGGAAAGTGATTGTACCAATATAGAGCTCCTCCTCCAAGGGATAATGAAAAAGTACAAAGCATGAGATGGTCTATCTCATTGATAAGATAACATACATTAATGGAAGTGCTCACATCTTCTTCAGGGTCCTCCTTTCCCTTGAAATTCTCAAATTTGGGTATCTTAAATAGGAGATATTGTGGTGGTGTAGGTACTGAAGGATGAGTAGGATAATTTTGGAGTTGTCTCAAATTTTGTTTTTGGTATCTGATGCTAGTGGCTTACAGTTATAAGTTATTGATCCTATTGGCCAATAATTGGAATGCATCTAAAGAGGCCTGTGGGGCTGAGTAAGGTAAGATGTGAGAGGAAAAGTGATATGATTCATAAGTGGGATATGTGTGATGTGGATGAGGGTGAGAATAGTGATGTAGTTTTAGGTCGTGAGACTATGCTTGGGAAACTTAGAAAGACAAATGTGTATACTTGGTGTGGTTGATGATATTGGTTGTAGGTATGTGTAGGATTTTGTGGTGGTTGGTGAGTTGGATGTTGATGATATGTAGGGGTGGTTGGGGTTGAGTATATGATGACTAATATTGTGTAGGATGTTGGTATTATTGATTGGATGGAAATTGAGCATCCATTTTATGATCTAGCAGGGGTTTTTTAGAGACCAAATGGTTTTGGTGTTGGTTTGGATGGGATTGGTATTGGTGTGAGGTAAGTTGGTATTGACTTGGAGTAGCTAAGCATTGATTAGGGGGTGGTTTTTGTTGATGTGGATGAGGGGGGTGTTGGTATTTATTGGGAGAGGATTGGTATTTATTAGGTAGTGGTTGGTAATGACTTGGGAGAGGGTTTTGTGACTATGTTGATGGCCATTGATAAGAATCTTAAGGATGAGAGAGTATTTTGTGGATGATTTTTGGAAAAGAGGTGCATTATGGAGCTTGGGCAAAGGGGTCCTAGAAAAATGTAGGAGGTGGTGTATTTAATATATGGGGTGGTTGTTGAGGAATGTGGGAATTGTATGAAAAATTTGTATGATATTGGAAATTGCTTGTGGGAACATGCTATGAAGAAGAATAATTAGGAGGGATAAGAGAATCATGATATTGAGGATTATAAGAGAAATAGGAGGTATAAGCATGTGCAACATATAAGCTAGTGACATGGATGGTTGTGGACTAAGAGTAGCTCATAAAATATGGAGTGGTATTGATACAAGTGTGTTATTATGATGGGCTAGAAAATTGAAAAGGAGGAATAGATGTATGCAGATGTGAAACAACATAAAATTGTGCCTAGTGATGTTGGTGGTGATTAAGATTGGTATATGAGGGTGGTGTAGAAGCAGAATGAATGTGTGATGAAGCAACATGGCTAGAAGAATATGGACAAGTTTTATCAATGGCCATCGATATTAGGCTTGTTGTTTGCTAAGGGGGTGTGAGATTAGTTCCCTTAAGTGGGAAGAACTCTAGAAAATTTTCAAAATCTATCACACTCAAGGTGGGGTGAAGATTGGTAGAAGATATGGGAGGCAATGGAGGATGATATGGCTTATACGCTTCCACCTAGGAAAGTTGGGGGACAACATGGATAGGAATATGTAATGGGGGTAAAGATGATCATGGTGGAAGATGGGATGAAGAGGGATATTGCCTAAAAGAGGGTGGTTGAGGAGAGTAGGATGAAGTGGTAGTGTGGATAAATTAGATGGTGTTAGGATATATATATGTGATATTAGGATTGGTTGGGGATGATCGGGTCTTAGTGCAAGGGATTTTAGGAAGGCCAGTATGGGTGGCATGGTGCATCATGCATAGATTAGATCTAGTGTGATGTGTCACAGGTGGGTAGGGGATGTGATGGTTGGATTCACTGGATAGGTTATCTAGGAGTACTTGAAACACATCCCCTTGATGATTTTAGGGAATTGTTTAAGGATGGAAGGATTGGCCAAAATGGTCCATGGAGGCTTGGGCTTAGGCTTGGGCTTGACTATGGGTCAATACCATAAGCTATCAGGAATGGAGTGAGATATGGATTGATGGTTTTGGTAATGATGTTTATGGTTTTTGTGGTGGTTTTATCTTCTTATTTTTTTAAAATGCACTATCTATACAAATACAAAATTAAAACTCTCAATATAATAAAATGCTAGTTTTTTTATGTTTTGGGTTTGTTCATTTTTTGTTTTTTATTTTTGTTGTTTTTGGATTTTTGTTGGTTTTTGTTGTGATTTGATTTTTTTTGGTGTGTTTTATGTATCCTAATCCTAGGAACTACAAGGAGTGGTGGAATGGAATCTAAAACGGTGTGTTTATGCCCACCTTCCTTATGAGAAGTACAAAAATAGCTGAAAAGGCTTCCTAGGATGGTGGTTGTGGCTTTAGGTTTCCTAAGGGGACAAAATGAACCTCCCAAGAGAGGTCACATTGTCTAATTACTACTACAAGCCTAGTAAAACTTTCACTTCACCCTCGATCAGGCTTGGACAAGAACGATAGCTACAATTTCACCAATTATTAAACCCTATGAACAAAAGGGTATCTAACCTTAGATTACCTCGGGCTAGTCCCAAGGGCAATTAGCTTCCCAATGATGAAGTCCAAGAAACTATGTGATCTAACTATAATGTGTCTAAGGGCTCAACCGATGGTTAGGGATGAAGTATAACACTATTGGGAGGCTTTCCTCACAAAAATGTTTGTATAATGTAATGTGCGCATGTATGATTGTTTTGATTAATTTATATATATATATATATATATATATATATTGGATGTTTTGTTTATTTTTCTTTGTTTATTCTTTTGTTTTATTTTTGTGCTAAGAAAAATGATTGTTTACTATGCAAAACTAAGGCTATCCCTAAAGATTAAAAATGCAAAATAAAGCAAGCTCTATTCCTAAGATGATCTTGAAGAGGGAATGCAACTAGTTTAAATAATGCAACTTACTCTAAAGCAAGAAAAGGAACCTATGCTAATGAGCCCTGAAAGCAATAACAATTAGACTAATGAGACATGAAAAATAAACTTTAATCTAATGAGCCAATGAAAGCAATGACAACTAAGCTAATGCACTAGGAAAAGAAAACTTAATCTAATAGGCTAGTTAAAATAATAACTAAGCTAATGAGTCTTGAAAGTAAATGATAGCTAAACCAATGAATCTTGAAAGCAAATGATAAACTAATGAGTCTTGAAAGTAAATGATAACTAAACTAATGAGTCTTGAATCCTTGTGCCAAAAATTATAAATCAACTATGCTAAGCTATAAAAATCTAAAGAAGAAGGGGGAAAGGCTTAGACTATGAAAAAGAAGACCTTCTAAACTAAAGAAACTTTGATGAGCAACTAATCTAAAGAGGAAAATCCTATAGGGGGTTCTAAGGAAGAATGAGATCTATGCTAAGAGGAATACCTATGGAAAACTAAGGGAAGAACTAGAAAATAATTAAGCGGTCAAACAAGAAATGATAAAGAAATAGATTGTGAAATGAGTCTCTATGCAAAAACTTAAAGCATATAAGCTATTGACTTGTGAACCTATGATGGAAATGAAATGAATTGAGCCTATTGTGCCTCTATGTCTATGTTTTTGTGTCCATAATGGGTTGTTGTCTATGTCTATGTGATCACCCTGGATGGTTGTCTATGTTTGTGTGGTTGCTCCAGGCAGTTGTCTATATCTGTGTGATCACTCTAGGTGGGTGTCTATTTGGGTAACTACCCTAGGTGGTTCTCTGTGTCTATTGGTCAATTTGGGTGGTTGTTTGTGCCTATGTAATCACTTTGGCTACTTTGGGTGATTTTTTTTGTTTATGTTTGAGTGGAAAAATATTACAAGAAAGAGCCTTGGTTTGAGTGATGTGACTATGTCTTTTTTGTTGCTAGGTACTTATGATAGAGATAATTTTTTTTTTTAATAAAGCAAGCAAAACAAGCAAGAAAGCATGAGAAACCCTAAGAAAAACACACAAGACATGTTATGCCAGATGCAAGTTCCATATTTCATGGAAAACAAAAATTGTTGAATGCGTTAAGGGCAAAGGATCCCATTGTGATTGCCATTTATGTGACCCAAGAAAAATAATGCAAATAAAGTGAAAGCAACAAAAGAAAATTTTGATATTGATATTGCAATATTATTTTTATTTAGATTACAAAAGACCATTTTGGATTACAATAGACCTATCAAAAGGGAGAGTTTTATTTACAAATTATCTGGATGGTGCCTTAAATCTTCTCTTTGATCACACTCAAGAGTCTTATATGGGTTTTATAGCCTTGTTGCTTGACCATCCTAAGCCTCGTGCTACCCTTAACTCCTACACACAAGCCTATAAACCATCAACATATGTTGGACATTTCTAGATGAGGCCCAAAATCATAGAAAGAGAGCTACAAAACTCATAAAATAGTTATAAAAAGTTACAAAATCCATGTAAATAGGTACAAAATCATGCCAAAATGCTTGCTTTAATTTTTTACCTTTCTGTTGTAAATTTTGGGTCTCTATTTTTCTCTTTTGTGGCCACTTGGGGTGGCTACCTAGCTCTTTGTGGTTGACTAGGGTGGTTGGACCCTGTGTAGCCACCTAGGGTGACTACCTAACTTTGTATGGATGCTTGGGGTGACTAGATCTATGTTGTGGTAGAGGCTTCAAAGTCATATCTAGGCATTTCTATAAGTATTTTGATACCCTTTATGTAAGTCTAGTGTTGTCTGGTTTTTTGAGGCATGAAGAATTACAATATGGAGGTTATCAAGAATCCCAGTGAGACTCCATGGTTGATGTCCTTGAGATCTTCAAAGGAGGTACCTACATTCAAAAGTTCAAAAATCCATAATAATGGCAAAATAAATTTGGGTAGAGTTTCAATAGTGTTTTCTAGATGTTCTCAATGGAAGAAAAGGATAGTTTATTTATAGAATTTATGGAGGGTTGGTGAGTGGGACAACTTAGAAAGATAAAGAAACCAAGTGGAAAGAGTAGGTGAGATGGATTAGCTGAGGCATTTTAGTTAGGGAGATATGTGGCAAGTAAAATGGTGGAGAGGCTTAGTCAAGATGGTTGCAATTTGGAGAGGTGGTAAGTTAAATGGTGGAGATGTGTGCACATGTATCAAGTGGAGGTGGGAGTGAAGTAAAGGTTGGAGATGTGGAAAGTGGAGGTGGAAGCTAAGTGGGACATGTGTCAAGTGTGAGGGGAGGATGGAGATTCATTATTTAATTTATTTTTTACATTATAAAATTTAATTGCACACACAAATTAAATAATTTATTTATTTATTATTATTACTACTTAGAATTATTATTATTATTATTATGGGGGTTTAGGATTTTTATGGAGAATGAAAGGGGATTTAGGGTGATTATGAAATTAATGCATTTTGGGTGTCTATAGATATAAAGGATGAAGCATGGGTTGTTTTCTAGAATGACCACCACAAACTGGAGAATACATCTCCTTGATCTATAATTATTTTAAAGTGGAAGAGGTAGGATGATGAAAATATTGGAAAACTTGTACAAAATATAAATCAAGAGCAGGATGACAAGTGATTACAGGTGTTGTATGGGGATAAATCAATTA
Source organism: Wollemia nobilis (assembly GCA_028583015.1). Taxonomy (NCBI): domain Eukaryota; kingdom Viridiplantae; phylum Streptophyta; class Pinopsida; order Araucariales; family Araucariaceae; genus Wollemia; species Wollemia nobilis. The sequence goes on along the minus strand of JAQPPZ010002587.1, from coordinate 13,889,812 downwards.
ATTTGCAACATATATTCTATTGATATTCTCCTTTTGAGGAAGAGGTGTAACATGTCATTTGTATATAGGGACTCATGTCTGTGATACCCAATATTATAGGTTGCTATAAATTAATGTTATTTTATGTCTAATGGAGATTTGTATGAACCATATGTGTGGTGTTATTGGTGTATTTTATGAGAAATATTTTGTTCTCATGATACAAAGTGTATGTGTTGTTACAAGCATCATATTGAGTCTTTCTATCATATCGATAGGGATTTCCAAGCAATCCATAATAATCCATAGGTATTACATCATAGGTGACTGTATCCACAAATTTTGGGCCAAAAGTAAAAGACATATTGTAGTCATTGGTGATCTTTGATATGGTGTCACTATCCTTACATCCAAGTGAATATGGATGAGTATGTGGACCCATTGACAATTTCAATTTTTCAACAATGGACCTCACAATCAAGTTCTTTTGTGAACCATTGTTGATGATACGATCTATAGAGAAGTCATGAGTAAGGTGAGCACATGTGATGAACAAATTTTCATGTTCCCTTATAAAAGAGCGATGATTGATTAAGCTAAAATTATTGAGTCTACATTTTATCTCATCATATATCCTATCTCCTCCATAAATATTGATGGAAATATTATCTGGTTTCTCATCAAGAGACTATACAGTCAATTTCTTCTTTAACTGAAAACATTTGAACTTGTTTTTTCCCCTTTTGTTATAGTGATTATAAAAAAGTTTAGATTTATTTACAATAAAATAAGAAGAGGAAGAAGGAGGAGAAGGAGGAGAAGGAGAAAAATATTTCTTCACTTTGCAAAAATGGTGTTGAGATTGAGAACTAGGTGGCCTAGAAGTTCCAACTAAGAAGTGTAGGCCCAAAAGGCCACATAAAAAATTTTACAAAAATTTCCAAAAAATTTGTAAGTCCAAAGAGGTGCTTCAGACTACAAAAATGGCTCAAAACATGTCCTATAATGTGGTCAATATGGTCAAACAAGCCCTTCACACATTTAAAATCAAGGCTCAAAGTAGAAAAGGATATCCTGGCTCAGGAAAAACATTTTACACCGCACGACTCAAAATATGGTTCTACACCACATTCAACACAATAAAATATGACATGGTCGCATTCTGAATAATGGTCCAAAACATGGTTCTACACTGCACACCTCAGCACTTGGTTCCACACCATGGTCAAGTTTGGTCAAAGTTCTTGGGAGACATATTAATTCCTAGCCTAGAGCATGATCCCACATTGTGTGGACTATAACACAGGTGTTGTAGGTGAGTTGGAGAGGAGAGGGAAATCCTCCAAGGGATGTCCCAGGTTCGAATCTCCACCCTACCAAAAAGCTGAATTGGGTACCCAAAATCCAATTGATAATGTTGGTGCGGGCAGGGCTGGGTGTGACCCCCGGGTGAATTTGATGGTGTAGAACCCCCTGTTCGTGGTATCTTAGACCAAGGCGGCCCCGCAAGAGGTTTTTCACTTAAAAAAAAAAAAAACATTGTGTGGACTATAGAAAGGTTTTTTGTAATGGTAATTCAAGCTTAACACACCTACACTCTACACTACCATCAACACAGTCATAGTCCAAAGTTGGATAATCCAAAAAGTATCTTAGAACATGGTTCTCCACAACATGGCTTAGCACTTGGTTCTATGCCGTGCACTTTAGTGCATGGTTCTATGATGTGATTAGCATGTTCAAAGTTGCTATCACTAGAATCTAAATCTTAGGTTAGAGCATGGTTCTATGTTGTGTGGCCTAGAGAAAAATTTTATGATCATACCCCTGGATAAAAAGACTCTTGTCCCAAGTCATGGTCAAAGTATTCAAACAACTTATGTTAAAGATCTAATAATTGGATTAGAACATGTCCTATGCCATGAAGGATGAAGACAGTTAAAATCAAATATGTTGCAGGCCATGATATACTCTAGGCTATGATATGCACCAAGTCATGATATGTTTCAAACCATAAATAGTAAAAGTGCATCAATATTTTAAAAGATCCAATATTAGTCATCCAAAAGTAGGTCAATGATCTACATAAAATTTGGCTTGAGTCACATATAAATGCAAGATTCAATGTGTCATCAAATTATAGGTTTTTGTCTGATCTATTTCCAAGAAGTTGATGAAGCAAGAAGATGAAGAGATGGAAAATCAAGATCCATGACCTGATTCAGTTTTAGATCTATAGTAGGGAAGCCATAACAATAATAAGAGATGATATCGATTTCTTCTTGACTATATCTGAAAATGGAGCCATGAAATTCAAACAAAATTTAGAATCTAAGTTGTAGAAGATTGATGGAACACATAGTTTCCTTCTTTCTTGAATCAAATAGAAGATTGCCACCTCAACATCTTGCTAATCCGACACTCTAACTTCCTTTTAATGTTCCTAATTCTTTCAAATTTTTCAAATTTACTATAAAACTATAAATAGAGTTCGAACCCTCATTTTAAAGGGTCGTCTCTAAAGTGTTTTCTTTCCCTATTGTGGTACACTTTTTACAAATTAATAGGAGCATTACTTGGATGTTTACCTCTAACTTGTATCTTCTTTTCTTATGGATTATCAACCCTTGAAGTCATTTATTCTACTATTGCTATGATTATTCTATTTTTCTAATTTGGATTGCTAGCTTAGAAGTAAATTTAAATGCTTCATTTCTAAATGTTTGCTTGGAAAGGATTCTATTTCTATTAGTCAAAGTGTCAATACAATTTTTCTAAGTTGGATTATTTATACCCTAGATGTTTGGAATAATCCTTGAGGTATGCATATGTTCTATAATATTGAAGATTACTGAGTTTTGAATGTTGTTAATTTTTGGAGATTGATTTGTTAGAAGTTCTCTATAGATGTCTACATTGTTAGCTTTATCCATCCACTATTTACCTATTAATTTCTATACCCTTTCCCATTTCTATCCCTATATTTATACATTTAACTGAGCTTGAATGAGTCAAAATTCAATAAGTGGATAAGGTATACCATCCTACTTTTGATGTTGGATTAAAGTTAATTTTGACCCATACAATATCAAGGTTTGTATTGTGGTCAGTGGGTGTTCACCTTTCAAAAACCATTGTAGATGATAGTCACAGTTCAAGTTCACCTTCCAAAAACCATTGTAGATGATAGTCACAGTTCAAGTTCACCTTGCTGTCAATTGAGATCCTAAATTTTTTTGGCATGCTCAATGGGACATTGTTCACAGAATGTTAACTTTCCCACTAGATATTATTTTTCATTTTCTTGGAGGAATCAAGATCTAGTGAGTTGTCTTGACCTCACCAAGAAGTGGAAGTAAATTCACTTGGCGACTCCCTGGAATCAATAACCTAGAAAGCCCTTTTTAGTAGCTTATTTTTTTCATGTTTACCAAGTCATCTTCTAGGAATAGTCAAGAAACTATTCCATTCTTTGAGATACCATCTATAATATCTAGGTATACAAGAAGATTATCCCTAGATTCACCTTTTGAAGAAGTCTAATTATCATCAGGGAACCAATTTTCCTCAAGGACAACCCTATTAAAAACCCCAATGAACATGGCTCGGTATCAGAATGTAAATAAGAATTAGCCTCCATAGAAGTACCCTAGTTGGGATATCACTGGTCTTCTAGGACTCACCCTTATGCATGATATTTCCCAAGCAGTATCAAAATCTATACCTACATATGATGGTTTGGGTAAGACTACTTATGAGCACTATCAAGATATATTAAATCTAGTAGCTATCCACAATATTAGAAATAAAGATGTCATTGTCAAGATTCTAGCCCTATCCTTTAGAGGAAAAATCCTTCACTGGTTTAGAATCTTAAAATACAACAACATTAATTAATGGGTTGCATTAGCTAGTCCTTTTGCGGAAGAGTTTAACGAGTCAGTTGATCCTTCCTCCATCCTAAACCAATTCATAACTATGTAAAAACATCAGTAAGAATTAGTCTTTGATTTTAATTTGAGGTTTAGTAGGACATGGAAAATAATTCCTCCTAAAGCTAGACCAACTACTCCCCTTGCTTTTATGTATTATATCAGAGCCCTTGGGTTAGACCTAGGGTTACAAAATTAACAGTCAGGTATATATATCTTCCCATAATTTTACCATGTAGTTGTACAAGTAGAGAATGTTCTAATTATTGTAGGAATATTTTTTCCAAATATGGTTATGTCTTATTGCTCTAAAATTAATCAATATACACCCCAAGCTAGAACATCATCACCCTCATATATGGATCCTCCACCCATGTCATCATCATTTCCCCAAATAACTCCAACTACTCCTCCCAAAAAAACATCTACCTCAATTCCTTTTCCTCCACTCCCATCTTATAATTTCTAAGAATCAACTCTACTACTTGATATTCAAAATATCATAAAGACAATCAATAACAAGGTGAATGCAATGGAAAAGAGAGAAATAGAAAGATATCATAAAGTAAGATTCCCATATATTAATAGGGATTAGAAGCCTGGTACTAGTAGTAATACAGGGCCTAGAGTTAATGCAAATCAAGAAGATAAAGAATTAGCCCCTGAGACCAATTTGGTGATTGTTTGGTGTCTAGTCTGTAATGCCCCTCATGACTATGACACTTGTGCAATGTACCAACACGATATACAACAAGCCACAGAGAAATCTAAGAGAATCCAAAAGGGAATATTCAATATGTTATGGTAGCTGAAACAAGTTATGGTTGGACAAGATCCCTTTGAAAAAGATTTAGTTTATGTGATGACCATATTTGGAAAGAAACATTCCAGGTAGATCCACAAAAAATGAGTCAATTCCAAGTTCCCTCTCAAAAGAAAAAGGAACCACCCTTACAAAATAATGATAAGTTTCTAGTTCCATAGGTATATGAGAAGAGGTACAATTTCTAGGGCCAAGGAAAAGAGATGAGCACCCCAAGGTAGTATGAGAAGAAAAAAAATAAAGAACAAGTAGGTTCCAAAGATGAAGCACAAGAGAAGCTAAAATTTCCTTCCATCACCAAGAGATAGAGAATAGAATCTACCTAGCAATACAAGAGAAAGTATGGTGAACCAGAGAGGAAGTACAAGAAAGCTCCTCTAGAAAAGTATGAGTTTAATATTATGGAAGAGCTAAAGAGGACTCCTTCTAGAGAAATTCTTTATGATAATCTCTTCATATTTGGTCAGATTGATCTACTCAAGGCTTCTTTAATTAAGAATCCTTAAGAAAAATAGACTACCACAATTTTTAGCATGTCTTATAGCCAATAAAATATGACTCCTGTAGCCTTGAAAAAAAACCCCATCCCTTTTATATTTCCTTGAGAATGGAAGGTTAGATTTTCCAAAACTATATGATAGATTCAGAGGCTTCAACTATAGTTATGCCTAAAGCAGTCTATGATGAAATAGGAATGGAATATAACAATTATTGCCTAGGAGTGTTGTAGTTGGATGGTACACCAACTAATACCATTGGAGTGGTAAAATATGTGTTTATGAGATTACATAGGGCTCCAAATATTACTACTGTGTAGGAAAACATAGTAGTAGATCTAGAACCTTATTTTGGTTTATGTCTTTCTAGGGAATTCACAGCCAATCTAGGAGGTTACATGTATTTGGATTACTATAGCATGATGATTCCATACAAAGGTAAGAGAATAAGGATAATGATTTAAAATCCTATGGCTTATCATATTAAAAAATAGAGGAAGACATTTGTAACCTCTCAGTGTTGGAAGAACTTGAACTAGTAGAGAATCTTAAAGATTTAGAAGTGGAAGATAAATTGCAATTTAGAGAAGATTACAGTCTATTTGGGATAGGAATGGGTACTTATAGAATTTATTTTAATACTAATAAAAACATCTTAACCATATCTAATCAGTCACTGGGAGGGTTAAAAATTTGGACAATGCATTTTGATAGGGAAAGATGCAAAAATGGGGCCGATGCTAGCATTGTTGAGCAAGGTGCAGCAAACAGTATTGTCATTGTTGTCAACACAGTCAGACAGATCTGTTGATGCAGTGGACAGGAAGTTCAAAAGCTAGTCAGATGCAGAAGACAGGAGTTCAAAGGTTACTCAGAGTATGTACAGTGATTTTCCAAGAAGACCGAAGTGGACCACTTGCAAAAGATCAAAGAAAAAGACAAGTAAGAAAAGTGTCGCGATATCGCGACATATACAACGAGAAAGAAAAACTGTCACGATTTCGTGACATGTTGGAAGAGAGAGAAGAAGAAAAAGATTTTTGGAGAGAAGAAGAAAGAAAAACTGTCATGATTTCAGACATGTTGGAAGAGAGAGAAGAAAGAAAAACTGTCACGATTTCGTGACATGTTGGAAGAGAGAGAAGAAGAAAGAAAAACTGTCACGATTTCGTGACATGTTGGAAGAGAGAGAAGAAAGAAAAACTGTCACGATTTCGCGACATGTTGGAAGAGAGAGAAGAAGAAAGAAAAACTGTCACGATTTCGCGACATGTTGGAAGAAAAAAGACAAGTGGAAAAAGTGTCACGATATCGCGACATGTTGAGAAGAAAGAAAAACTATCACGATTTCGCGACATGTTCGAAGAGAAAGTGCAAGCAGGAAAAACTGTCACGATTTCGCGACATGTTGGCAAAGAAAAAGGCAAGTAGAAAAAGTGTCACGATTTCGTGACATATTGCAAGAGAGATAGTACGAAAGAAAAAGTGTCGCGATTTCGCGACATGTTGGAAGAAAAAGAGGCAAGTAGAAAAAGTGTCGCGATTTCGCGACATGTTGAAAGAAAAAGAGGCAAGTAGAAAAAGTGTCACGATTTCGCGACATGTTGAAAGAAAAAGAGGCAAGGAGAAAAAGTGTCACGATATCGCGACATGTCATGTTGGACCCGAAGGCAAGAGAAAGTGCTAAGGAGGAAAAGTGTCACGATATCGCGACATGTCGCGTTTTCGCGACCCGAAGGCAAGAGAAAGCACTAAGGAGGAAAAGTGTCGCGATATCACGACATGTCGTGATTTTGTGGCCCGAAGGCAAGAGAAAGCGCTAAGGAGAAAAAGTGTCACGATATCGCGACATGTCACGTTTTCGCGACCCAAAGGCAAGAAAAAGTGCTAAGGAGAAAAAGTGTCGCGATATCGCGACATGTCATGTTTTCACGACCTAAAGGCAAGAGAAAGCGCTAAGGAGAAAAAGTGTCACGATATCGCGACATGTCGCATTTTCACGACCCGAAGGCAAGAGAAAGCGCTAAGGAGAAAAAGTGTCACGATATCGCGACATGTCGCATTTTCGCGACTAAAGGAGGAGAGAGAAAGTAAGAAGGCAGAAGTGTCACGATTTCATGACAAAAGTAAAGAAGGAGAGTACGAAGGCAAAAGTGTCACGATATCACGACATGTTATGTTTTCGGGTGCAAGCCAAGAAAAGTAGCAAGGAGGCAAAAGTGTCACGATATCGCTACATGTTGTATTCTCACGGGCCAAAGCTAAGAGAAAGCGTACGGAGGAAAAAGTGTCGCGATATCGCTACATGTTGTATTCTCATGGGCCAAAGCTAAGAGAAAGCGTATAGAGGAAAAAGTGTCACGATATCACTACATGTTGTATTTCATGAGCCAAAGCTAAGAGTAAGCGTAGGAGAAAGTGTCATGATATCGCGACATGTTGTGTTTTCATGGCAACAGCAACAGAAGAGTTACAGGGGTAGTTGAAGCCGACGAAGACCGATGTAAGCCGACGAAGATTAGGGTTTGTAGTCGATGAAGATTAGGGTTTGCAACCGACTAAGATTAGGGTTTATAGCTGACTGAGATTAGGGTTTTCATCATGAAAATGTTGTTATAAAAGTAGGGCTATTTGGAGAATTGAGGAAGTGTTGCATAAGTCATCGAATGCGAGTCAAAGTGTGAAATGCGATCGTAAGAGCACAGAAAGCGTAGAAGCGGTGAGATGATGGCGAAGTGCGCAAAGTGAGCGAAGTTCGGTCGTAGTGCGTAGAGAGCAAGTCATGTCGAATCATGCTAAGTGTGAAACTTGCAAAGAAAGCAGAGTGCACAAAAGGGAGAAGACGATCGTGAAGTTCGACTGTGACGAAGCAGAGTGTGCGAAGTGATTGCGCAGAGAGAGCAGAGTGCGTAGAGAACGCAAAGGTGAAGTAGACCAGTCAGGGTCTTGTAAAAGCGAAGGTATTTTCTGTTAAACTTCTTGATTCAAATTGAAGTCCAGGTTGCAGCTTGGCATCAGGGGTTGGTGCTCCTTTCTGTTGGTGCAGATAAATAAGGGGTTGGTGCTCCTTCCAGTTGGTGCTGGTAAATCAGGGTTGGTGCTCCTTTCTGTTGGTGCAGATAAATCGGGGTTGGTGCTCCTTCCAGGTTGGTCATGGTAAATTGTTTGTAAAGTTGGAGCTTTGCAAAGGCTGGATTTGGATGGTAGTCCAAGCAGTCATTCTTGAGGAGTAGCCACATTGGTGAACCTCGTTAAATCTTGTGTTGTGTGATGTTCTCTTGTGATACTTGCTGTATCTAGTTTTAAGGTTTCATTATTGTATTTTTAAGAGCTATAAATTCAAGATTAAAGAGCTACACTCGATTCACCCCCCTCTCGGTGCCATTGTAAGGCTAACAATTGGTATCAAAGCCAAGTTCCCTTCTCAGGCTAAATCAGTCAGGGTTGATCTTGGATTAGTATGCAATGGGTAAGAAGAATAGATCCTCCTCCAAAAGGGCATCTCAGTCAGTTTTAGTTCCTGTGGAAGAGAAAATTGAACCAGAAAAGGTTGAAGACTTCTTATCAAACCAAGCACCTTTGTTTGACGAAACAAATTATGCGATCTGGAGAATCAGGATGCAGGCATATCTTTGTGCTTTGGGATACGGCATCTGGGATTCAGTAGTTAGTGGATACACAATACCCATCACTCCTCTAGAAGAGGCTGATGAAATAAAACTGTTTGAGAATGACTCAAAAGCAAAGAATGCTATCAGGTGCGGATTAGTAGACAGTGAACTGGTAAAGATCATGAGTTGTAAAATGGCAAAAGAAATATGGGACAAACTGAGGAGTATTCATGAAAATGACGATGAGAACATAGAGGCATATATGCTGAGAGTTAATGAAGTCCTAGAGGATGATTCTAAAAAGGAAATAGGTGGAGGTCTTTTCATGACACTCGAAGAAGAAACAAAAAAAGAACAGGAATGTGATGAAGAAGAAATTGATGCAGAAATAAATTTGAAAGAGGAACTAATTGCAGCTCTGGATGAATTGAAGATAGAAAGAAAAAGGAATAAGGAAATCTCAAGAAAGCTTGAGGATGCAAATGAAATAATAACCAGTTTGAAAGTACAAGTAGAAGAATTCAAAAGGATTGAAGAAACTCTCAGGTCAAGATCAATGAGAAAGAGATTGGTTGTTGCAAACAAGAGGAAGAGATTGTTTTATTGAAGAAACAACTAGAAGAGGCCAATACAAATCTCAAATTCGAGAAGAGCACAGAGTTGCTAGATAAAATGATAAGCCAACAAAGAAGCTCCACGGATAAGCATGGTCTTGGATATGAAGTTGAACAACCTTCATCTTCCAACTCTGCAGGAGAAGAAGAAGTTCACCGTTGAAGGATCGAAGCAAGAAAAGTTTGAAGTTGAATCTTCAAAAGGAAGAAAATATCAAAGGAGATCTACAACAAAGCAACCACAACAAAAGAGGTTCTATCACTCTCACTCTATTCATAATAATACTTTTAATGGCTATTGTTTCAGATGCAACCAATATGGTCACAAGGCAATTTATTGTGGATTGAATAATAAATCAAAGAGTTATGCTGGTAGAAATACATCTACATTTCTGAGTGAACACTATGTACAATGTTTTCAATGTAATGGTCATGGGCACATAGCAAGGTTTTGTCCAAGCACTTTTGTATCTAATCTAAGGCAAAATAGTAGATTTCATCAGACACAAAGAACGCAACACAGACAGGGAATAAATCATGTACATAAAAGAAAGGAAAATAATCATTCATCAAGGATGCACAAGAGACAACCACACAAGAGAAATGTTCGAGTTCACGAAAAGGTGCAAAACAGGGATGTAGTTGAAAAATCCAAGCCCGAGTTCAAGAAAGTTTGGAGAAAGATAGAAGAAAGGAAATCGTGTCTCCTTGGACTGAAGGAGACTACTCCGCTATTGCACTAAGCAACTCCAGGTAGCACATCCTCAGGGGAGCAATCTTGAAGTTTCATTTTAATGCTCCTATGTATTTGTTTGATTACCTGAGGATGAAAGGCAAGTAGTCAGGGAAGTTGTCGTATAGTTGTTGAAGTGTGTTTTTTAGTTCATGTAGTTGTTTGTGGAAGTGCCGTGAAGGGTGGTGATTAAATTGAGAGTTGTCATTATTGGTAGTATTGCTATATGTCATTGTTGTACTGGTGATGGTTCTTACTGCCACTATCCAAAGTTAAGGATTATAACAGGTCAGATAATTTGGTTAGTGAAAGAATGTTGCCCTAGCCGCATATATGTGTTTCGATAAAAGTAGTGTGTATTTGAACTACACATTGACGTAAAGATTGTTAGATCTATTATGATGTTGTGGTGAAAAATATTGAAGTCTGATCATTGACTCATGTTTAGCTCATCAAGATGAGCAACTTTGCTTTGTGAATCATACCTATCCGAGGTCCAGAAGTATGAGTTTGAGTAAGGTGCACTATAGTTGGCCGTGAAGTGTTTAACAAAATTTTGTCTCCTGATTCGAACAGTTGAAAGTAAGGTGTGACCAGCGATGACTGTAGAAAACATAGACCAAGTTGAAAATATAAAAAAGGGATTTGGTTGTGTTGTGGTACAGTGTTTGATGCTTGCACAGAGTTGGCAGTAAAATTGCAGTGTTGGTACAGTGTTGGACAAAAGTCGGTACAAGTGTGAGTCACTTGTCAATTTTGTTGACAGATGTGAAATCAACATTTTTGAATGGGAAGCTTGAAGAAGAGGTTTATATTGAGCAGCCAGTTGGTTTCCAGCTTGGTGATGATCCCAACTTGGTTTGTAAGTTGAAGATATGTGGGATGTTAAAGAAGTTCACAAGGAGGATATGCAAGCTCGCCTATCACTCCCAGCTGACAAAGGGTGCAAGTTGAGCAAGAATGACAAATCTCCACCTGTTGATCAAATCATGTACAGATCTATGATTGGAAGCTTACTGTATCTGACAGCTATCAGACCAGATATTTTGCAGGCAGTATGCATGGTAGCACGATTTCAAGCTAATCCCAAGGAGACTCATGTGACAACATTATGGTGGTTGATTTCTGAAATATCATTGAAGGGAAAATGATTGTTTGTGGTTTCCTTTTTCAAAAGTAGTTGGTTGAATGCATCAAGGTTTTCTGAATTGAGAGTTGTGTTTAAACCTTGTGTTATAAGCATAGTGGTTTAAGCCCATTGGTTGTGAAAGAACTTGAGTTAGAAAAGAACATGAGTATCATTGTTATGTGATATTTGTGGTTGAGCATTGTTGGAATTATTTGAGTTGGTTGATACATACTTGGACTAGGGTTGTGTGAGAGAGAGTTGTCCCTTGAGCATGATTGATTGAGCCTTTGAGAAGGCCTTTGGGAAATATTTGAGGACAATGTTGGGACAGATTTCTAGAGCAGATTTGGGCAAGTTCTTGGTGAGATTGCTAGAGAAGATTCGGACAAGTTCTTAGTGAGCTTGGTGGAGCAGACTTGGATAGAGTACAGAGGACAAAGTCTCAATGGATAGAAATCTAGCAGCCAACATAGTTGAAGATAGATCTGAGTGAGGATTCTTCAAGTGAAGAAGAGGTCCACCAGTCAGTGCAGCAGAGAGACAAAGTCTTCTATAATATCACAAGGGTACTATGGAGTATGGGTTATGGTATCCTAAAGATGCAAATTGGGCAGGATGTGTAGATGACAGAAAGAGTACCAGTGGAGGTGCATTCTATCTTGGAGACAGATTGGTCGCGTAGAACAGTAAGAAACAAGAGTCAGTTTCCTTATCCACAACAGAGGCAGAATATTTTGCAGCAACAACGTGTTGTACGTAGGAGAAAGTTGCAGAAAGTGAGGTTAAGTTGGATTTGTATTCCAACAACAGATTGTGGAGTGGTCACGTTTCCCAAGAATTGACTAGCTATCGGGATCACATTCTCAGGGGGAGCATTTGTGTATTTGTTTATCTTTTTGCTCATGTTTGTAATTTTTGCTAACTGTAATAATTTGTGCCTGAGAATGTTGTGCATAGACTCAGGGGGAGTCTGCAGTAGCCCTTTGGTATTATTGTCAAAGGGGGAGAAGAATTACAGGAAAATTGCACATGTGTTGCCAACAATTCCAAAGGGGGAGATTGTTGAGCAAGGTGCAACAAACAATATTGTCATTGTTGTCAACACAGTCAGATAGATCTATTGATGCAATGGACAGGAAGTTCAAAAGCTAGTCAGATGCAGAAGACAGGAGTTCAAAGGTTACTCAGAGTATGTACAGTGATTTTCCAAGAAGACCGAAGTGGACCACTTGCAAAAGATCAAAGAAAAAGACAAGTAAGAAAAGTGTCGCGATATCGCGACATATACAGCAGACAAGAAAAACTGTCACGATTTCGTGACATGTTGGAAGAGAGAGAAGAAGAAAGAAAAATGTCACGATTTCATGACATGTTGGAAGAGAGAGAGAAAGAAAACGGATTCGTGACATGTTGGAAGAGAGAAGAAAAGAAAAACTACGATTCGTGACATGTTGGAAGAGAGAAGAAGAAAGAAAAACTGTCACGATTTCGCGACATGTTGGAAGAGAGAGAAGAAGAAAGAAAAACTATCACGATTTCGTGACATGTTGGAAGAGAGAGAAGAAGAAAGAAAAACTATCACGATTTCACGACATGTTGGAAGAAAAAAGACAAGTGGAAAAAGTGTCGCGATATCGCGACATGTTGAGAAGAAAGAAAAACTGTCACGATTTCGCGACATGTTCGAAGAGAAAGTGCAAGCAGGAAAAACTGTCGCGATTTCGCGACATGTTGGCAAAGAAAAAGGCAAGTAGAAAAAGTGTCACGATTTCATGACATATTGCAAGAGAGATAGTACGGAAGAAAAAGTGTCACGATTTTGCGACATGTTGGAAGAAAAAGAGGCAAGTAGAAAAAGTGTCACGATTTCGCGACATGTTGAAAGAAAAAGAGGCAAGTAGAAAAAGTGTCACGATTTCGTGACATGTTGAAAGAAAAAGAGGCAAGGAGAAAAAGTGTCACGATTTCGCGACATGTTGAAAGAAAAAGTGCTAAGGAGGAAAAGTGTCGCGATATCGCGACATGTCGTGTTTTAGTGACCCAAAGGCAAGAGAAAGTGCTAAGGAGGAAAAGTGTCGCGATATCGCGACATGTCACGTTTTTGCGACCCAAAGGCAAGAAAAGGCTAAGGAGAAAAAGTGTCATGATATCGTGACATGTCACATTTTCATGACCCAAAGGCAAGAAAAAGCGCTAAGGAGAAAAAGTGTCACGATATCGCGACATGTCGCATTTTCGTGACCCGAAGGCAAGAGAAAGCGCTAAGGAGAAAAAGTGTCACGATATCGTGACATGTCACGTTTTCGCGACCCGAAGGCAAGAGAAAGCGCTAAGGAGAAAAAGTGTCATGATATCGCGACATGTCGCATTTTCGTGACTAAAGGAGGAGAGAGAAAGTAAGAAGGAGAGTGTCGATTGAAAAGTAAAGAAGGAGAGTATGAAGGAGAAAGTGTCACGATATCGCGACATGTTATGTTTTCGTGGGTGCAAGCCAAGAAAAGTAGCAAGGAGGTGAAAGTGTCATGATATCGTTACATGTTGTATTCTCATGGGCCAAAGCTAAGAGAAAGCGTATGGATGAAAAAGTGTCATGATATCGCTACATGTTGTATTCTCGTGGGCCAAAGCTAAGAGAAAGCATATGGAGGAAAAAGTGTCACGATATCGCTACATGTATTCTTGTGGGCCAAAGCTAAGAGAAAGCGTACGAAGGTGAAAGTGTCATGATATCGTGACATGTGTTTTCGTGGCAACAACAATAGAAGAGTTACAGGGGTAGTTGAAGCCGACGAAGACCGATGTAAGCCGATGAAGATTAGGGTTTGTAGCCGATGAAGATTAGGGTTTGTAGTCGACTAAGATTAGGGTTTACAACCGACTGAGATTAGGGTTTTCATCATGAAAATGTTGTTATAAAAGGAGGGCTATTTGGAGAATTGAGAAAGTGTTGCATAAGTCATCGAATGCGAGTCAAAGTGTGAAATGCGGTCGTAAGAGCGCAAAAAGTGGCGAGATGATGGCGAAGTGCACAAAGTGAGTGAAGTTCGGTCGTAGTGCGCAGAGAGCAAGTCGTGTCGAATCGTGCTAAGTGTGAAACTTGCAAAGAAAGTAGAGTGCACAAAAGGGAGAAGATGATCGTGAAGTTCGACTGTGATGAAGCAAAGTGTGCGAAGTGATTGCGCAGAGAGAGCAGAGTGCGTAGAGAACGCAAAGGTGAAGTAGACCAGTCAGGGTCTTGTAAAAGCGAAGGTATTTTCTGTTAAACTTCTTGATTCAAATTGAAGTCCAGGTTGCAGCTTGGCATCAGGGGTTGGTGCTCCTTTCTGTTGGTGCAGATAAATAAGGGGTTGGTGCTCCTTCCAGTTGGTGCTGGTAAATCAGGGGTTGGTGCTCCTTTCTTTGGTGCAGATAAATCGTGGGGTTGGTGCTCCTTCCAGTTGGTGCTGGTAAATTGTTTGTAAAGTTGGTGCTTTGCAAAGGCTGGATTTGGATGGTAGTCCAAGCAGTCATTCTTGAGGAGTAGCCAAATTGGTGAACCTCGTTAAATCTTGTGTTGTGTGATGTTCTCTTGTGATACTTGCTTTATCTGGTTTTAAGGTTTCATTATTTAAGTTTTAAGAGCTGTAATTTCAAGTTTAAAGAACTACACTGATTCACCCCCCCTCTCAGTGCCATTGTAAGACTAACAAGCATAATTTTGATAAATTTTTGCTTATAGATTGACTTGGTCTTGTACCAATAATGTTGTAGAATATGAGGCTCTGCTCTTTGGATTAATGTAAGAATATAATATGGGAATCAAAATGTTAGATATATATGGTGATTTAGAGCTAGTAGTTAATCAAGTCATAGATAAATGCAACAACAAGCACCATTACTTGAAATCATACAGGAATAGAGTATGGGATTTGATGGAATCTTTTGATGCTTTAAACATCCACTCTATTCCTGGAAAAAAAAATATTTTGGCTGATGATTTAGCTATTAAAGGTTCTATTTTCAACCTTTCTTCCGATATTGGATCAACAAATGATAAAAGAATCAAATTTGTCTTCATACCTGTAGTACCAGATAGATAATTTTTTTGGTATATTTTTGAGAATGATGATCAAGTCATAAAATTTCTAGTCAGAGAGGCTTGCTTGTATAATGTGCAAGAAGATTTCCCTTAATAAAAGGATTACCAAGACATCATAAAATTGAAAAATAATCATATTCCTAAGGGTTTGATCACACTATAAAGCCTTTTTGATAATGAATATGGAAAGAAAGCAAGAGCCATGAAAATTGATGATGAAATCTATAAAGAGATTGAAATATAAAAGGATAAAAATCTTAATATTGGAATTTAGTATTCTCCAAAATAAGTGGAAGAGCTTAAGGTCATATTCTTTAAATACCAAGATATTATAGCCTGATCATATAAAAATTTTAAGGTATATGCTTAAAAATTATTCAACACACTATTGATCTAGAATCTCATGCAAAACCTTTCAGGTAGAAGTAGAGACCTGTAAATCCCAATATTGAATCTATAATGAGATAGGAAATACTCAAAATATTGAAGGTAAAGTTTATCTACCATATCAACATTATACATAGGGTTTCTAACCTGGTACTTGTTAGGAAAAGGAATGGATACATCCACCTGTGTGTTGAATTTAGAAACTTGAACAAAGCATCACTAAAATATCACTACCCTCTTCCTTAGATTGATTAGATTTTGTATATTTTCATAGGGGATAAGAGGTTTTATCTGTTAGATGGTTTTTTAGGGTACAACCAGATTTGGGTGAAGGATGAATATCAATTTAAAACAATATTTACTACCAAGTGGGGTACCTTTATATATCAAAGAATACCTTTTGGTTTATCTAATGCAGGGGCTACTTTTTAGAGAGCCATGGACTATGCTTTTAAGAAGTTTATCAATAAAGTCATTATCATCTATATTTATGATATGATTGTATTTTTCATTAAAAACAAACTCACTTGGAATACTTAGAACAAGTTTTTTAGAGATGCAGAGAGTTTGGCATCTCCCTAAATATAAAGAAATCATTTTTTTTAGTCCATGAGGGAAAATTATTAGGGCATATGGTCTCTAAAGAGGGAATGTCAATTGATCCTAATAGGGTAAAATCAATACTAGCTTTTAGTCTCCCCATGAATAAGAAAGCCTTACAATATTTCTTTGGACAAATTAATTTTGTAAGTTCTTTTTAGACTTTTCTCAAATTGCTAAACCTATTTTAGAGTTGCTAAAAAAGAATATGGATTTTAAATGGACCGAGACAAGGAAGTAATATTTTGAGATAATCAGGCAAGCCATTGCTACAACCCCAGTACTAGTAAGCCCTAATTTTAGTAAATATTTAATCTTATATGCCTATGGAGCTAAGGAGAGTTATGTAGTAGTACTGACACAAAATAATGATGTTGGAGAAGAACACCCTATATTTTTCTAGAGTTAAAATTTTCATGAGTACCAGACTAAATATAATTTTATTGAGAGACAAGTACTTGTAGTCATGAATTCATTGAAGAAATTTAGATAGTACTTGAATCAAAGTAAGACTCTAGTTCATGTGGTACATCTAGATGTTAGAAGTTTCATCTTACAAGGAGAGTTGAGTGATAAGATATCTGGTTGGATTACCAAAAATCAATAATATGATGTAGAAATCCATCCTAAAAAGTGAGTCAAAGGTAAAGCATTATGTTAAAAAATGGAAGTAAAAGTAGGTTCAGATCAGATATCAGCTTGTCAACCATCAAGAACTAAACAGAGGCAAGCCAGTTCTTTAGAAGGGCTAGATTAGGCTGATCATTTGATAAGTTATTTCCAAACAAGAGTATGCCCTTAAGATAATAATGCCTCACAAAGAAGAATGTTTAGACTTAAATCTTGGAAATATGTACTTTTACCTAAAGAAATATATAAAAGGAACCTTGAAGGATTTCTTTTGAATTTTTTAAAAGACAATAAGAAATAGAAGTTCATTTAAGAGTTTCATGAAGGACTGTTAGGGAGACATTTTTCAATAAGATTTTCTGCTATGAAAATAATAAGAGCAGTTTACTATTGGCCTACTATCATTGTTGACACTTTGAAATTCTTCATTCCACCTTAAGCCTATCCAAGTAGAAGAACCATTTTAGTAGTGGGGACTAGATTTTATTGGAGAAATAAATCCCAACTCTTTAGTAGGTCACAAATACATTGTGATTGCCACAAACTATTTCACAACATGGGTTGAAGCAATTCCAATCTAGATATTATATCAAGATGTAGTGATAAAATTTATTGAAACTCTAATCACAAGGTTTGGTCTCCCTGAAACTTTTGTAAGTGATAATGGTCCATCTTTCATAGGTGCAAAGTACATCGAATTTGCAATTCAGTATAGCATATACTTAAATAATTCTTCTAACTATTACCCTTAAGGGAATGGGCTAGCAGAGTCCACTAACAAAAATCTACTCAAAATTCTAAAAAGAACACTGAAAGATAACAAGAGAAGCTGGCATATTCTCTTAGAATAGGCCTTGTGGTTAGATAAGATTACCATATATAAATAAATCAAAACATCCCTTTATGCATTAGTTTATGGAAAATAAGCTATTCTACCCACTCATCTTGAGATACCATCTCTAATATTGGCTAGCCAAGGTTATGAATCAGATTAGAATCTAGTAGAGGCTAGATTAATGCATCTTTTATAGTTGGAAGAATAGGGGACCAAAGCATATAAAAGTTTTCAAAAGCAATCCATGGCCACTAAATAATGGTCTGATAAGAAGACCAGATTCAAAAAAATTTAGGTTGGTGATCCAATACTAAGATGGAATGAAGAAAAATCCAAACCAAGAAACCACCAAAAATTTGACTCCTTCTAGGATGGTCCATTCAAGGTATTTAAGGTCAAGAAGAACAATGCTTTCCAACTCCAAGATCAGGTTGGTAATTTAAAACCAATCCTAGTTAATGGATATCATCTTAAGTTGTATTTTGAGTAAGAAATCCTTTCTCATGTAATATATGTACATATGTGTATTATATTATATTTTCTTTTAGCTTTTCAATAGAGAGAGAAAAAAGAAAAAGCAGAGGCAATGGCCCACAACATGTTCCCAGCCAAAAGTCAAAATAGTAAAAATTTAAGGAAAGTGCACTATTCTACTACATGTTCAATGCCATACCCAAAAAATAAATAAAATGTTGGTTATGAGTCATGATAGGTTAGAATTCGTGACCAATCAAAAAATGAGATGTCACTTACAAGCTATCATTTTTTACCAATTTGAAATTTTGAAACGTGCATCTAAGTGGTAGCTCATCTATCACATTAATGGTGGAAGGCATGCATGCATGTTATTTAAGGATAAAATTTGACAAAATTTCATTTTGTAAATAGTGCTAAGATTTCAAGAGTGGTGACAGTGAGATTAAGCGAATTTGCAAGGCATTAGAAGAGCAATTTTAGAGATTTTTTATAAATGACATCAAAAGTTGCAGAGCAAGCTACTCATCCAGAAAGTAATGAGGTTATATGCTACATTTACAGATCACTAGCAGTAGTTGATATGAAAATGACATGGAGAACAAGAAATAAGCTTAGGAGAGAGATTGATTATAGATTCTTCGAAGGACTACCAATTTCACTTCAAGGTACTTGTGTTGTCTGCTCTCTCTTTTCTATCTATATCTGTAATTATATTCATCCATATCCAAAATTAATTTCTACTATAGTAAAATTATATGATCCTAAGGCTAAAGAAATAAAAATAGCTCAGGGTAAAACCCTTTTCAATTTAATTGCACAAGCTTGTGGTGACCTTTTTGCTATGGGTAAAGTTTCACTTGTAAGTCCTAAGTCTTTTGAACCACAATAGCAAGCTAGGTATTACTCACTGAAAGGGCATCCATAGAATGGTGACCATTTTAGGAAATGGGTGTATAGCTAGTTCAAAACCATAAGGACTAGGAGCACTTTGCCTAGTACCCCAATTGCCACCAAGCAATTCACCAACTCAAAACTCTTTTATATGCTAGCAGCATTGGTCGGGTTGGATTCTTATCAATATATGAGAGATTGGTAGATAGCTATAGTTTATTGTATTTCCAATAAAAATATATATATAATACCTAAGGATATTACAATAATAAAATGATTTACTTCAACTAGACTGCCTTTTTGTAACATGCAAAATGTCCCCAATTCTAAAACTAATAGAATATGTGCAAAAGAGTTATGTTACTATTGAATTAGGAAGAGTGTTACAATATAGTCTCCTTGGAGACAAGTGTTTCTTTCTCTTTTAATACAAATGTAGGTGAACTTGTGGGGTCTTCTCGATGTCCTCAATGTAGGTGGGCTTCTATGTGCATGTGCCATTGATAGTCTACTTGAATGTGTCCTTTTATACCTACTCTAGGCCTACAAAAAGGATTTAGTGTGTTTGGGGGCCTGCCTTGGTCAAACCCCATAGTTATGAAGACAAATTGACATAAAACTGAAGAAAAACATGATGAAAATTGATAGAAATGCTATAGAAAGTATCTAAGATTGATATATACCTGATTTGATGTTGTAAATGTACTGTAGAGTTGGTTCACATGGTGGCATGCAAACTGGATCCTGGGTTTGCATGGCGGGGTGCAAACTGGTTTGCTATTAACTGTTACTGTAAACTTGTTGTTAGGATGTATTCTAGGTAGTGTCTATTGCTATTTTTTGGGTGCATAATTGTCAGAAAGGATTTTGGTACAATTTTGGCAGAGTTTGGGTATGTTGACCAAAATGGGGAGAGAGGGATTAATGAAGGAATTGGTCCTCTATTTATAGAGGAAACCAAGGTCAGGGGGATAGTTAGGTGTACTAGACCCTAGGGTCAAGTCCTATCATGGTCAAGTTAGGGTTTGTGAAGTGGCAAGCTTAGTCATCCTTTCACATGCCCTAAGGGAAATATCCTATCCTCACACATGTGTGAGCTAGGATTAGGGTTAACTCTAGTTAGTTAGTCCCTAGGTTAGGTGAGGGTTGAGTTAGGTATCCTAGAAAATATCCTAACTAATTTGGGGTGCACACATGTGTGAGGACATGTTTAGGGCTAATTTGACTCTTAACCCTAATTAAACCCTAATTAAGTGATAAAGTGCACTTTAAGTGGAAAGTCACTTGCAAATTAGAATCCTAATTAGCCTAATTAGGGTTTTTATAGGGAATGGTCCCATGGGGGCCCTAATTAGGTATAGGAAAGGGCTTAGGTGGCCTTAAGGAGCTTGTAGGTAGCCCTCCTATGACTAGAATGCATTTTGGATGTGTTTTGTATAGTTTTTGTAGGGTTTTGCACCTACAGATGACTATGATGGTCTATGATGGCCTACGATGGCCTATGATGGCCTACGATGACCTACGATGGCCTATGATGGCCTACAATGGTAATATGGCCTATGAATGCCTATGCAAGCCTACAAGTGTCTATGCAGGTCTACAAGTATCTATGGGTGAGCATGTGCAACTTTTAGGTGTCTACATTTACCCCTTTTTGTACTATGTTGTGTAAAACATAGTTTAGTACAAAAATATGATGGAAGAAGGTGGTGAGGTGTTTGGGAAGATGAAGAATATGGGGATGAATGTGAATGAATGAATGCAGATGAAACATGATGGTGAAATAAGTGATTTGCCAATTTAGTACAATATTTTGCAATACTGGTTTTTTGTGAGGGCAACTTAAGACTACTTTGCTTTTGTGACCAATGCAAGGTGGTCCAATTACGAATAGAACAACTGCCTATTCAAATTTTTGCTTCTAATTGATTGATGAGCGCATGATGACATTTGTCAAACCATTTGAGCTAAGTGGCAAGGAAAAATCAAGTGTAACATTTAGTATGTGGTCAACATTGATATATAGAATGAAATCAAGACATGTCCGAGAGTGCGCGTGGCTCTCGTGATCTAACAAATGTTTGATTGGGATTGAGGTTTTATCTTGAGATAATCTTCAACAAAAATATTTGTAGATAGATGTGATATCCATGATTTGGATGTTTGATTGTTTGATCGTATGCAAAGTGGATTTGTGTATGAATACCCCCTCAAGTGAGGAATCAATAATGATACAGATGAAATGTGGTGATGTGGTGATGAGTCGATTGATAGAGGAAAATGGTGACAAAAAGTGGAAAAATTTGGGCAAAAAGTGGTGGGAAAGGAAGAAGCTGTAGAAGAAAATAAAAGATGAAAATTATGTCATGAGGTTTGGTTTGTATGGTGGGGTGTGAACTAGATTTTGCATGGTATGCAAACTAGGGTTTTTGGGACCCCAACAGTAAGTGCATGAGACTCAAACTATTTTTGATTTTGAATTGCGTGAATGTTTGAAAAGTACGATAATGTAGGTTTGAGTGTGTATGCATGTTTGCATGTGATGTTGGATTGAAATGTGTGTACAAAGTGTAAAAGTGGCCAAATGGGTATCCAGAAGTGTTGACTTTTTTCTAGTTTGACCATTAAATTGACATGTTTGACTGTGTGACATGTGGCGCATGTGTGAGAGTTGACTTTGTTGTGTCGCATGAATAGTGTACTATTTTTGAAATCTGTTTGAACTTTCACTATGAAAGGTCAAAATGGGTATCCAAAAATGTGATTTATTTGACTTTTTGTGATGTGTTGGCAAGTCATGTGGATGCGTGCCATGAGATGTATGTTTGTGAAGTTTGACTTTGTTATGTGGTGTGAAATATGTACTATTTTTGGAATCTGTTTGAACTTTCATTATGAAAGGTCAAAATGGGTATCCAAAAATGTGATTGTTTTACCATTTTGTAATGTGTTTGTGTGTTTTGTGAATGTATACCTCGAAATGTGTGCTTGTGGGGTCATATTTTATTTTGCATGTCATGAAAGTGATATTTTTGCATGTGTATGAGATTTTTGTCATGAAAGGGCCTAATGGGTGCCCAAAAATGCCTTCTTTGTAGAGTTCGCATGGCGGGGTGCAAACTAGAGTTCGCATGGTGGCATGCGAACTAGGTTCACATGTTGAGGTGTGAACTAGATTTTTTTTATGTGTGTGTGATGCATGAGATATGTTGTATGAAGGTTGTATGTGATGAATATTTGTATGAAATAAGGAAAATGAATTTATATGTATGGGAAACTAATGAAAATTTATGTGATGTTTTTGAATGAAAATAGGTGAAGAAGATTGAGTCATGACATCATGTGTGGTCATTGAGAGTTATCTTGGGTAAGAAATATTCTAAGGTGGATGTGGAGTGGATGGGTAGGGTGTGGATGAAGGGTGTATGGGAGGTTTTGAGTATTCATGCCAATAGGGTATATATTTCAGCATTGTGTGAGAGGTGGGATCTAGACAGGAACACCTTTCACCTTCCCATAGGAGAGATGACCATTACATTGGAAGATATATACAGAATTTACAAATTATCGATAGAGGGCACTCCAGTGAGGGTGGCAGTAGATAGTACATAGAAGGAGGTGTTGCAATGGACATTTGGTGCAAAGTGGGAGGAGGTACGATTTGAGAAGGGGGTGGACTATGAGTACTATTGGTATAAGAAGATGTTGTCTGATCGCCATTGTATGGTGATGCTTATGATATCGATGTATGCTCTACTAGATACTTCAGGAGTAAAGTTCTCCTAGAATATGATGGATGTAGTATGTGAGATGGTAGAGCATGAGGTAGTGTTTGTATGGGCACCCATGTTATTGGCATAGGTGTATAAGGAGTTGCATGATGTGGTGCAAGTGAGTCAGATGAGCTTGAGTTGGAGCCCATTGTTGTAGGTTTGGGTATGGGAGCACATTGTGATAGAGTGGCCACCATTGTTGCCTTATAGAGCACATGCATTGATGGGAGACTTCATACCCTATACCTTGAAATGGTATACGAATATGGAGAAGGGGATGAAGAGAAGTCATGAGGGTGATGGCTTGTTTTGGAGGAGGTAGTTAGGCGATTTGGAGCCTAAGCATATCTAGTGGAGGTCATGGAGGGGTGGGGTAGTGTGGGAGAAGGATGTTGAGTAGTTGGGGATGATCCATCGAGGGTGATGGGTGGTAGGGTGGTATAAGTGATAGGTAGAGTTCTTCCCCTTTAGTAGGGTTATGTGGTAGTTCGAGCTATGATAAGGGAGACTAGATCCACCTGTTGTGATATAGAGGAGGTAGGGTGATCTGAGAGTGTGACCTATAGTGCTTCCCTTGGATGTGATGAGGGATCCATCGATGGTGATTCCTAGATGTGGATGATGTAGGGATGACTCTTGAGTATGATGCATGGTGGGCCACATAGAGGTGGGAACCAGGAGTTGGAGTGATTGATGACTAGGTGCAACTAGTGGTAGGATTACCTACAATGGGTGGATAGGCATCAGGAGGTTTTGGACCTATGTTAGATATAGGGTTAGATGAGGATATATAGGAGCCTCTTTGGTGATAGAGACAACAATGGGATTATGGGATTAGTATTCCTATTGTGGGTTCACCAGTGTGAGAGGTTAGCAATGGGGGTCAACCCTTAGATGAGGTAGTGCCTATGGAGGAGAAGGGAGATGGTATGGTAGTCGATATGGTAGTAGGGTCTCCTAAGGATGGTATGGTGATGATGGAGGAGGATGATTTAGGAGATGTGTCACAAATACCATTTGACATCCAGGATATTATGTATGCTCATGATGAGCTTATGATAATGAGAGAGGGTACAAGATCTAGAGGTGAGACTACATGAGAGTAAGATAGATCAGGGTCAAGATCTAGAGAGATGGTAGGAGGATCATCAGGTGTTAGAGGTAATATTACACAAGAGTGAGATATATTAGGCTCTAGATCTAGGTATATGGTGGGAGGAGCATCGAGTGCTAGAGGAGAGGTTGGCGACCCATGATCAGGTAAGCTACACAGAGAGGGAGAAGTCAAAGAGGTATTTTAAGTAGTTGTGAGGATATATTGAGGTATATTAGGTGAGGCATGCTAAGAGTGTGGAGGATTTACAACATTGGGTATTATAGACCATGGATACAGAGGTGAGGTTAAGATCAAATATTACCATGATATATGAGAGTGTGCAGTGGGCACAGGTTGATAGGGATGTAGAGCGAGCTTCTCATGAGGTGGAGGTAGTGGATTTGCATGAAAATATAGAGAGGTAGTAGTAGTCATAGGAGGAAGTTGATCATACTAGGGTGGCAATCAATCAGACCATGGTAGAAGTGGTAGGTATGGGTATTGAAGCAACAAATATAAGGGTTGAGGTGGACCATTAGAGACAATCACATGTGAAGGTGTTAGAGCGATATTTGATGGAGGGGTTGATGAGGATGTAGTTTGAGATAGATCTAATGTCGTATGGGCATGCAATTATAGATTATGGAGGGTCACATTCAAGGTCAAGATCACGGTTGCAGACTCATATGCATTCACAATAGAGTTAATAGAGTACTCCTTTGATAGTGTTGATGGAGCTAAGGGTTGTAGTACCAATGGTATCATAGGTAGTGGGAGCTACCCTAGAGTTGGATATGGCTATAGTTTCTATAGCGGTGTAGGTAGTGGAGGTATCTCTAGTGTTGAGTGGGGCAGTAGAGGTGTGGAGAGTAGAGTTGGTGATGACAGTGTAGGAGGGGAGTCGTGAGATCCCTAGTGATCAGTAGGATTGAGATGTACCATATATGTACTCTATTTTTATATCCTAAGGGTATTTTGATCATAATATATACATATATACATGCTTTTGGTGCAGCCTCATATACATATGTCATGATTTATGTGAATGAATATGTAGTATAATATTATGTGTATGTGTAATGTAGAATAGTGGTAGGTGAATGTATGATGAATGCATATGTATGCCTATGGTAAAATGTAGGAGAATGATATCACTTTAGATTAGATGTAATGTGGAATGATGTAATATAAATGAATGAATGTAAAATAGATGCAATGATGCATGTATGTGTATGATGAAATACGTATAGGAAGCACTTGTATCGTAATAGAACCGATGGCAATGTGATCCATTCTATTATCTCAAGGATGTAGGATGGTATAGGGATTATGCAATAATCTTGACTATCATAGTTATAGCAATCAAACCTCATGAGAAACTGAGCAAGGTTCAACTACAACTCATAACTAACCTGACTGGATCAAAGTCTATCAGGGACTAGTGTGTGCAATGAGTGATGTTCATTTATCCATTTTGAGGGAGGTAGGACTAACCCATTGCAAATGTAGCCAAAATAGCTAGCTCATCCACAAGCATGCAGTGATCTGTACAAAATAAGGTCACTAATGTGACAGATGTGTCACCACTTGTAAGACTATTCCACTAGCAGGCAGGCACTTAGAGCCTATTGTTGGCGATGGAAATCATCCCATGATGTTATTTTAAACCGAAGGACCAAAGGAGATCAAGCATAACAATAGTGCTCTTGGAGGCTTTTCCTTTTGTTTTCTACCCCTCGTTCTTTTGATTCTCTTTTTGTGGTACTCTTTTATCTCTTTTTTTTTGGAATGTTGGTTTTTGTTTTTTGTCTCATTTTCTAATTTTGCTTATGCTTATCCCTTTGTTTATCCCCAGGTCATATTTTTATCATGCAAATTATAGGATGAGCAAGGGAAACCGTTCACTAGATGGTGATATCTATGCAAGGTGTTGTCTTCCCTAGACTCAAAATTTGCTTAAAAATATGACATGTGTGAATGGTCCTTGAAAGAAGTTGAACCAACCAAAGAAAGTTGTAAGAAGCGTAAGAACTTATCAACTAGAGGTGACATTTGATTGACTTAACTAGTGAGTGATCAAAATCATGCTAAACACTATATAATCTAAAATCCTAAAAAGAGGAGTGGACAACCAAGTGGTGATGCTAACAAGTGCATGTTTTTAATCCTATCATGATCACATTTCTATAGGGAGAATGTACAAACATGAATATAGATGTAAAAAGAGGAGTGATGTGTATATGCAATGGATGCAGTATGAGAGATATAGCATGCAAGGAAAATATCTACAAGAGGAAATTTGTGAAACTCAATGAGATGATATTGGAGGCTATTTTGAAATAAATAGATATGTGAAGAAATGATGAAAGGAAGGAGCAGTAGTTATGGTTACCCTAGTATGTGGGATTGTGTAACAAGCTTGAGAAGGAATGTAAGTGGGAAAATACACATGATTAATAAAAATGAGGAAAGTGGGAAGCTAAAAGAGATGGTGAAGAAAGTGAAAATGAGGAAAGGCAATGGAGGGGGCTGAAGGAAACAAAGAAGGGAGGAAGAAGAGAAGATAGAATTAGCATAGGTATGTAGCCACTCGAAGCATGATCACACAATGATGAAAAATAGAAGGGGGAATAAAAGAAGGAAAAGGGAAACTTAGCATAGGTATGTAGCCACTCGAAGCATGACCATACAACAATGTAGGATAACAAGAAGGGAAGAAAGAAGATAAATAAAGAAATAGGAAGGTAATCTAAGAATGTGTGAAGTGGTGAAGATCAGGTCATGAATGACTAGGTGGCACGGTGATGTGACTAGGATTCTGATAATTGGTGTAGCTAGATAGCTCCTAGAAATAGTGGGGTGTGGATGTGAAAGACTCATGTGAAGGCATGGGGTGAGGAATGGGAGGAGGTGCAGTGCTTGGAACTCCAGAAGAGGTGGCATGTTTGGATCATGGAGGAAGTGTGCCATCTACCATGTTATTAACAAGGCTTTCAAAGGTGCGGTAGTGGTCGATGTCATGCCTCGATTGTTGATGGTAAATGTAAAATTGGTTTTCCTTGTAATTCCTTGGCTTGGGGTGAAGGGGGTCGATGGGATGGATTTTTGGTAACTCGAGGAGTCCTGCATGCATTAGTTGGTGAAAAGTGTGGGAGAGCGGCTCTAAAAGTATAGGTGTGGGATAAATGTATGGCTCAGGTGGCGATGAGCATGAGGGATGTGGGGTAGGCCTGAGTGGTTGGACCATGGACCTAGGATCCGATGGAGGGTGTGTGTAGGAGTGAGGGATATGAATGGAAGAAGGTGAGGGAATATGGGTCATAGCAGAATAGCATGGAGGGGAACAACATCGACAATGACTCAAGTGTAACTCGAGGTTATCGAGGTGGGAGAGAATCTATTGGATATCGAGATGTGAGGGACATGAGATCGAAGTCAAGGTGAGGAGTGGAGCAGATTCCAGTGTAATAATGGGGTTGGGATATGGGTGTGGATATGAGAATGAATGAGGGAAAGGAGGAGGAGATTGGAATTGGTGAGTTGGTGGTGGAGGAGGCTAAAGCAGAATACCATGGAATGGGGATGGGGGTATCTAGAGAATGGGTGGTGCATGGGATGGTTGTAAGGAGTGACATGGTCGAGATGGGTGAGCATGCAAAGGGATGGCCTAAGAAATATGCTGGTGAAGGGATTGGTCATAAGGTGACATCCCACTCGATAGGGGTGGAGGTAATCCTGAGGATTGTAAGCGAGTAGGTGAAATTCCCCTGTTAGGAGGAAAATAGCCAAGTGGAGGTCATCGAGCTGAAGAGGTTGGTAGATAAGGATCTCTTTCATCAACTAATGGAGGAGGGGATGAGCCCCGTGCATGAGGGTATGGTGGGTGGGAATGTTCCTCCTTATCCACAAAGGAGGAGAGGGAAATTTGACTATCATCGAAGTGAGGAGAATAGGAGGAATCCCTATGATCTGGTGAATGAGGTCGAGGTGATGTGTCATGAGCTGAATGTGATGATAAGGATGACTGATGAACATGAATAGGGCTAGGTGGTATTGCAATATTGGATTGGGTAATCGGTATTGGAGGGAGCATTAGAAGGTCCTACATGATGGGATGGTGGTATGCTGGAGGTATAGATCTAAAGCAACGTGTCTTCACAAAGGTGTCATAGATGGTGATGGAAAACCTACAAGACAAAAGATACCAATAGCATAAAAATGATATATAAAGCAAAAGTGTTTCTATCATGTAACAAAAAGTGCAAAGTGTGTGTTGGGTGCAATGTGGATCGTGTGTGCATTGGTGGGGTGATATATACAACATGATGATGATAGTATGTGCAATGATTGGTGATGTGTACCTAAGACCACTAGGCATTGAATGTGCATAGGTGGATAATGTTAATAGGTTCGGGCTCTATGAGTCCTTCGAGGTTGACCAGTAGATAGGCCCCAGAACCAAATTTGTGTGTGATAATATAAGGACCCAACCAATTTGGGGTGAATTTGTCTCGCTATTGGTGGGGTTGACTAGTGATTTGTTGGTTCTCTTTGAGAACCAAGTCATCGATCTGAAACTCATGCTGGTGTACCTTACTATTGTAGGTATAGTAAATATGGTCTTGATAAACATGTGTGCTCTATGGCATGGATGTGATACTCATCTAAGAGCATTAATTGGTCTAACTTGGCTTGATGAGTAATGTCATCATCAATGAAGTCCTTCATAGAGATGCAAAGAGAAGGTATCTCGAGTTCTAGGGGCATAATGGCTTCGGTGCCATAGACCAAAGAAAAGGGTGTTGCCCTAGTAGGAGTATGAATGCTTGTGTGGTAGGCCCACAAGGCCAATGGCATTTGATTATGCCAATCACGATGAGATTCTATGACCATTTTTTGAAGGATAGCATAGATAGTTTTGTTAGTAGCCTCAACTTGGTCATTACCCTATGGGTAGTATGGGGTAGAGAAGCTATGGTGAATGTTAAATTTGGCGCATAGGGCATGGATAATTTTATTTTTGAAAGGGGTGCCATTGTTGGAGATGATTTGTGAGGGAATTCCAAAGCGACAAATGATATGATCAGTGATGAATGCCATGATTTTGGCTCTTGTTGTTTGAACAAGTGGGATAGCTTCGACCCACTTTGTAAAATATTCGGTGGCAGTGATGATAAACTTATGATTGCTCGAGGAAGTAGGTGAGATTTTCCCAATAAGGTCTAGGCCCCATTGTGAGAAGGGCCACATGGATTGGATGGGTTGGAGTGCTTGTGAAGGTAAGTGCGTGAGGTTAGCATGTTGCTAACATTTGATGCATCATTTGACGTATTCACAACAATCGTGTTCCATTTTGGGCCAATAGTAGCCCATGCATAAAATGCACTTAGTGATGGCCATGCCACTAAAGTGGCCACCACAAGTTCCATCATGGGTCTCTTGGACCACTCATTGAGCTTCTTGTGGCTCGAGGTAATGTAAAAGGATGCCATCATGATTGTGATGGTAAAGGATGTCCCCCAGTAGTGTGTAATGGATTACCCTTTGTTTGAATGCTCGATGGTGAGCATGTGGTAGGTCACAAGGCAAAAATCCTAGTTTGATATAATCCTTAATCTGAGAAAACCAAGGATCATGTGGTTCAGTGTGGATGACATGGATGCCATCATTATCGATGGGGGATGGAGGTGAAATAGCAGATCGTGTTAAGGTATGGATGGACACATGTGTCATGTCAGAGAGGGGATTTTATGGTATTAAAGACCCCAAGGAAGCCATTGTGTCAGCAAAATGGTTGGACGAGCAAGGAGCAACCTCGATGTCATACCACTCAAGTTGGACGAGTAGTTGTTGAGCGATTTGTTTATATTGTTGGAGTATTGGGCAATGACATTGCTAGATCTCCTTGACTTGATTTACGATGAGAAGAGAATCACCAATTATTTGAAGGCATCTAATGTGCATAGAGAGCACCTATTTCAAACCAAGAATTAGGGCTTCGTATTCAACATTGTTATTTGTGCAAGGAAACCCTAATTTGAAGGAAAATGGGAGAGGTTCTCCATCGGGTGTGAAAAATATGATTCTAGCACCCCCAGTGTGAGTGCAATGGGAGCCATCGAAGAAGAGTGTTAGATTGGCTAGTACTTTGGGTTTGACATATTCCTCAGCTTCAGTGATGTGAAAGATGGAATCATAAAGAAGTTGAATAAGGAGGGGATGGTTGTCAGGCAATGGAGCCTCAACTAGTTGGTCGATGATGACTTGTCCCTTGATGGACTTATGAGAAATGAATTCGAGGTCGAATTCAGTAAGAAGCATAATCCATTTAGCGGTGTGAGAGTTATGGTAACTCTTGTTCATCATGTAGCATAATGGATTATCATGAGCAATGACAAAGGTAGTGTGGTTAAGCATGTAATGGCATAGTTTTTATGTGGCAAAGACTACAGCTAGGTATAACTTCTCCATGTAGGCGTATCATGTTTCATAGCTGACTAGAGTACAACTGATATAATAGATGGCTTATTCATGATTGAGGGTATTCTTCTGAGCCAATAATGTTCCAATCATAAAATCTATAGCAAAAATGTATAGAAGGAATGGTAATTGTGGATGTGGTGGAGATAGAACTGGTGGTGATGTGAGGTAGGCTTTGATTGAGTCAAAGGCTTGCTGATAATTGGTATCCCATTTGAAGGCAACCCCTTTTTGTAAAATGTGATTAAAGGGTTTACACTTATCAGATAATTGGGCAATGAAATGATGAATGGATTGAATTTTTCCCTATAGACTACATAGTTGTTTGAGATTTGTGGGTGGAGGCATCTTGATGATGGCTTTGACTTTGTTGGGATCAACTTAAATGCCTTGCTGAGAGATAATGAATCCCAAGATATTACCCGAAGTGACACCAAAGACACACTTCTTTGGGTTGAGACATACATTGTGTTCAAGAAGGTGATAAAAGATCTTATGAAGATCGGCAAGATGTTGTGAGCATTCCTTTGATTTGGCTATGAGGTCATCGATATAGTCCTCCATGATTTTGTGCATGTAGTCATGGAAAATGTAAGTCATGACACTATTGGAGCCAAATTTGACTCAAAATTTGAAACATCTAAATTTAAATTTTTGGTTTCATCAAAATAAGCAAGCATAGCTAGCCACTTTGCATCTTATTAGAGAAGTTGGTTTTCCATGAGTTTAATCTTAAAACATTGCTATCATGTGCACCTTTGAAAATTGTTGTCTTAAAAGAGTTTCCAAAGTCATCCCTCATGATAAAATTTGATCATTGAAATACAAGGTTTAGTCTTCCAAATAAATGAAGTCTCCCTTAGACTTAAATCAAATGATAAATCTTTAAGTCCTAAGGTTCTCAAAAGTAATGGAATAATTCAATCGAATACCTTGGTCTAAAGCCCGAAAAGCATAAGGCCCAAACTAAGGTCTTAATTAAAACCTTGAAGGTTTGCTCCCTATTGCATTAAAAATCGAGCACGTAGAGATCAATTTAACGATAGTGCTTCACCAAAAGAGAATCTAATGAACATGCTTTCACGAAAGAACCCAAATATTAAGACAAAGGTCAAATGGTTTAAAAATATTAAAACCTAAGGTCAAAAGTGATTAAAATTAATAAAATCCATGCATCTTTGCTAATATGGATGGATGCACTTGAACTAAGCCCGATCCAATGGATGCACGTGCTTTAATTAATCAAAAATTTAAAAGGATATGGTCAAAATAATTAAAGTCTAAATTTATGTAAAGAAACATTAATTAAAACCATTATGGGTATGTGCCCTATTGCATTAAATTGTTGAATATAGGTTTATTCCTATATCTTGTAACCATTTTCTTCAATAAAATCAATCCTTCAGTTTCAGTCCCAACATTTGGTATCAGAGCTCCAGGCTTTCTTTGGCCTTGTGAGCTTGAGGGGGGATTTCCCTCATGGAAATCCTCCCTCCCCCCTCATTCTTTTCCCCCATTTTTCATTTTTTTATTTTCCCCCCATTTTTTTTCAAAATAGGGAGTATGCTCTTCATCCTTGATGGATGAATCAGAAACCATATTTTTGAAAAAAAAAATCATGGCTCCAATATACTACAAATTTTGATCATTCGAGATTCATTTCTCGACTGTGGTGTGAGAAGTTTTTTTTTATGTTGGAGAAGTTCAATGTTTTCTTAGCAAATGTGAAGATCGTTGAATGTTGGTGAAGACACGGTACTACAAATTTTGATGCTTGTGTGGTAAAGTACAATGGAAATGGTAGACATGAAGCCAGCGCCGCATCGACAGCCAGTTGACAATGTTGTTCAAATTGAGGGAGATGCCCATCGTCGATATTATTATTTCAACACCTGTGATATCTGGGAGATTGCTACGGTGATTTCCAGATGGAAACCATATGTTCCAGCCCACTCTACTGTGGCCATTGAATACCATTGCCACATTTTGTTACCTATATTTTTGCTTATTTTTTAATATTCTTGGCCCTATGCTTCTCCCAGTCCATGGGCTCTCTCTCGAGAAGCCTGTGCACATCTTTCAAAATGCATCAGAACACCCGAATAGTAGGTGGTGCTCTTGTTGAAAGCTATGGCCAAAACTTCATGAATCCTCATCGACAGCCTTGTGGTCACCAGGTCCCCAGATTCATAGCGGATCACTCCCCCCAATTTCGAAGCCCACAAGCGGTTGAAATTCACATATTTATCCGATGCAAACTCTGTGAAGCCATACGATCGGACGTGGATCACGACGCCACCCTCTGGAAGAAAAATGCCATTCATCAATAGGTGGGAATGCTCACCACTATAATACAATGACAATTGCAGCACATTAACCATCATGCATGTCCTCTATAGCATCATTAGAATCCACTGAATGCTAAGTCCAGTTGATCATGCATGGAGTGCAGTTAACTGGTTGTTATTGGCAGATGAAAAAAAATATTGTTGGATGCTTGGCGATTCTGTTTAATGCAAAAATATAGGCTCTTTTGCCACATGGGGAAGGCTCTTTTGTTTACATATTATGATTT
This sequence comes from Wollemia nobilis, assembly GCA_028583015.1. Taxonomy (NCBI): domain Eukaryota; kingdom Viridiplantae; phylum Streptophyta; class Pinopsida; order Araucariales; family Araucariaceae; genus Wollemia; species Wollemia nobilis. The sequence goes on along the minus strand of JAQPPZ010002587.1, from coordinate 13,856,672 downwards.
GATTATGCAGAATAAATCTGACAACAACGAAAGCCATGTCAGATATCATTGGATTGATGGCCATGGTGGCCGTGGTAGGCAAATGGCAGATCGAGCGGTGAAGTCCGCAGGGCCGTGAGAATTTTTTTTTTTGGTGCTATGTTACAGGTGGTGATAGATAGGAGATTTTTCGGGCTAGCATGGTGGTGATAACTTCGAGAGGCTCGAGAGGAGGCTATCGTTCCTGAGGAGTGGTGAAGTAGCATGAGGGAGATCGGTGTTGTTGCCAAGATGTGACTATTTTCTATGGGAGGTCATAGAATCTGACAGATCCAGAAGGCAAGTTCGGCACGCCAGACTAAGATATTGCACATTTAGGGGAAACAATGTGGGAGCTAGATCGAGGCCAAGTTCACAACCCTCATCTCGTCGCCAACATAACAAAGCTTCCCATCAGTAGGCCATAGCAGAATCCTTCCCCCATATCTAAAGCAAAAACTACAGTGGCACTGGTGATCACCAACAAGGGCCGCTACTTCTCCAATGGCCTTGACCTACGCTGGATCGATGAAAACCCTACAGTACGCCTGGTCATCATCTACAACAAGTTTGAGGTTGTGTTGGTGGCGTTCATGCAACTGGGCATCATGAAGGTGGCTTTCTATGGCCATGCAACGGTGGGCATGTTCAGTCCACCACTAGTCATTGTCCTTTACAAATCAATCAAGAGGACACAACTCCTTATTCCATTTACATTGTTTTTTTATAATGCCCATTAAGAACAGATGTTTTAAAATTTCAACGTGTGATATAATGGGGGGCTAGTTTTTAAGTATGGGGAACATAATGGACGAGATCTTTCTTTAATCAAGAAAAGTGGAGAATTTATCAAAAGTGGCCAACAATAGTTTTACTGGCCATTTTTTAATATTTTTCCACATGGGTAGTGGAAGTGAAGAGGCCCACATGGCCAAAAAAAAATTTCAAAATTGTAATTTTTCTTTGGGGGCATTTCTTATAAAGTGGAGGGCACCACTTTCATGTAATGGGCTGTATTTTTTGCTTTTCAAGGGTATATTTGGATTGTTTTTTTGCTGCGTAGAGAGGCACATTGGTTTTCCAGCAAGATGAAGGTCCTATTGAGACCCAAGTCTAGGGGTATTTATAGTCGTTGGAACCATTTTTCCATGATGGACACAATGGTGGTGTCATATTGTAATTTTGAGGCTATTTCAATTAAGTTTTTTAGCCTCAAAGTTTTTCTACCTTGGAGTGCACTTTCGGTTGTACCCGACACTCCCAAGGTAATTTCATATGTGATCCTTGTACCTAGTGATATTTTCTATACACTTGGCGAATGCAGTGGCTGGTTACCCATGCATTTCAATGGGTTGACATGGTCACCATAAGGACACTTATACTAGGTACTACAGACAAAGACACCCTAGACTCTATCCGAGTTTTTTTTTCCGGATCTACTTCTGAAGACTACAGACGAAGACACTTCAGAAGATTCTCTTCTTTTCTTCTTCTCTCCTCCTATTTGGATCTATGGTCATTTTATTGTATTGAGTGCATTTTTAGTAGAGACTGACACTCTTATATGGCTCATTTTTCCTTTGTATTAGGTGCATTTTTGGCAGAGACCGACACCTTCTGGATTGAGTTCACCATAAGGAAGGATTTAATATTTATGGTGAATCTAGTCAGTGACCTACGAGAGGTAACATCTTCTGAGGATGACCTATAGAGGCAAAAGACCTAGAAGTGGCTGACCCTAAGGCACCCATGATTATCTTGAGGTACTTATACAGCTGACCCAGTGGCAACAGACCCATGGAAGTTTCTGACCCTGAGGCAACAGATCGAGATGTATACACAGTGAATCTAGCATTATTCATAGTTGGAGAGCCAAGCGTAAAGAGCATGAGCCTAGACCAAATCAGCAATAAGAGAAGATGATAGGTTGTTTTAGAGAAGTCAACATTAAGGGGGAATGTTACCTAATGTTGACTTGTTTTGTTTCTTCTTTAGTTAGGATAGTGCACTTTAAGGGGGAATGTTAGAGTTAAAGTGCACTATGCCTTCACCTTGACACTTGTCAGTTTCTCTTGACAAGTGTCATGTGTTGAATATAGGCTTATGCCTATATATTGTAACCATTTGTATCAATAAAATCAATCTTTTAGTTTCAGTCCTAACATAAACATCGAGCATATCAGTCGAATATGACAGTAGCGCTCGATCAGAATCTGATCTGATGGTAATGCTCTTACATAAGGTGCCTCAAAAAGATAAATAAATACAATATTAATTAAATCTATTAAAATATTAGCAAGGGTTTAATACATTGCTAATTATACCCCTTTTAGCTTAATCCAGGATTAAAATCATGTCCCCCTTGGTAACTAACCTCAAAGGTTGATCAAGATCAACGACCACATCAACATTGCTCAAAATCTGATGGCCATACCAAAATCATAAATGGTAGGATATCAGGTAAAGACAAAGTTAAAAATAATATTAATTACGCATTGATAAGGGTATAATACGTTTCTAAATTACCCCCTTTTGATTTAATAAATATTAATCAAATATAATGATATGCCCTTTTTGGTTATTAAGTATGCAACTACAGGAAATTTGATGGTTGTGCTCTATTTAATACAAAATCAGATGGATGTGCCCAATCACAATAAAGCACCCCCAACGAAGGATAAAAGAAATCATATGATGGTGCTTGATCAAACTTTAATCCAACGGAGATTCAATGATCGCACCCCCATCATGGTATGATCTAACAACGATCGCTTAGAGAGGTGAACAGGTCATATAATCCATGTTTAATACAATGTTTTTAAGGTTTTAATCTCTAGGTTAGCCTTGGTAAATCACATTTAGATAAGGACTAAAACATCACATTATTATAAGGTAAAATAAACAATGGTATAATCTTTAACCTTAAGTATTGCCAAAATGAATTATTACCAACCAAGGGTTTTTGAATTTGTAAACATGGTTAAAAATGATTAATCTGGTGTAGGTTTATATAAGTTATGGGACTAACAAACATGCAGGTTATTAAGACATCAACGACCATGGTAATCCTCCATAGGATCCGATGGTAGTGCATGAATCAAAGGTTGAAGTAATAAAATGATCATAAGAATCCAATGGTAGCGCTCCATTGAGATTAAGAGAATCTAACGACAATGATCAAGTCAAAATCAACATGGTGGAATACAAGCAAGGCTAATACAATGGACATCTTATGATGGATCCAATGGATGCACTCCATCTCAAAATGATCTAACGGTGGAAAATGTTTCAAAGGTAAATCAGAAGGTTATAAAAAATCAAAGGTTGGCCATGGTTAGATTATTTCTCCATAACTGATATTCGATATAGAGTTAAGGCTCAAACTAAACCTTAAATCAAATATTGAATAAACAAAATAGGAGGTAAACCTTGAGTTAACATTTATTTTGAGATTATATTAAACTATAAAATACTGAGATATTCTCTATACTATGCACGATCATTGCTGGCACATACCTTTGTTATTTTAGGACTAACATTTTTTAGGTTTGAAAGTATCAAGCCAGGATGCCCAATGCAAACTTGTATCCCAAGAGAGGCATGAGTTGTACACTATGGAGATCAAGGGATACGGTTGATCCTTTATTAAGATACAATGACAATAGATTGATCTAGGCCATACAAAAGGAACCAAAGAAAATGGGTAAAATCATGTTCCAAGAAGAAGATTTCATAGTCTGGACTCCCGAGAAAAGGGTGACCATTCTTCGAAATGCTTGAAATCATATATCAAGATAGAAAATAAATATGTGACTCATTCATAGCAAGGTACATCAAAATATGATATGAAGATCAAAAACCGATTCAAGCAATCATAGTAAATACCATGGATAGTACCTTGATAAGGATAAAGTAGACTAACCAAAAGATAAATCTTGATGCTCAAGCATGCAACTAGATCTGTTAGTCTCACAATGACACTGAGAGGGGGGGTGAATCAGTGTGGCTCTTTAAAACTTAAAAACTTCAACTCTTAAAGCCAAAACAATGAAAGATTAAAACCACATAAAGCAAATATAACAAGAGAGCATCACACAACACAAGATGTATCGAGGTTCACCAGTTTTGGCTACTCCTAAAAAATTGATTGTTTGGACTCCCATCCAAATCTAGCCTTTGCAAAATATTAATTTTACAATCAATTTACTAGCACCCACTAGAAGGAGCACCAACCCTTGATTTATCTGCACCAACAGAAAGGAGCACCAACCCCTAATTTATCTACACCAACAGAAAGGAGCACCAACCCCTAATTTATCTGTACCAATAGAAAGGAGCACCAACCCCTAATTTGTCTACACCAACAGAAAGAAGCACCAACCCCTAATTTATCTACACCAACAGAAAGGAGAACCAACCTCTAATTTATCTACACCAACAGAAAGGAGCACCAACCCCTAATTCCAAGCACCAACTTGGACTGTAATTTTGAAACTATAAGTTTGAAATAAAAATGCCTTCACTTGTACAAGACCCTGACTGGTCTATTTCTAACCCAACCTCTCTCGTTATTCACCAAAACATGACACACTCTTATGGCTCTGCTTACTGCACTTTTACGAACCTCATGGCTCTACTTAATGCTCTCTTACGACACTCTTCCAGCCCTCCTTTTTGTAGCACTTTCACTCTTTTCACCAGTGTTGTAATTCTCCACACAGACCTCCTTTTATAACAATGTTCTAACTCTATTTTTAACTTCCATATTTTTGCATGCAACTTATTAATAGAAACTTCTATATGTAACTCCTTTATCACACAGTATTCTCTCATGCAGCCTATTAATAGTTACGGCTCTTTGTTTGGTCTTTGACTGATGACTTTCAATTTAACCGCCACTCGATGATTTCACTCCATGACTGGCCCTGTAACTGTCATTCTGACTTCAGTTTACTGTTCTTATTTTTGTTGCATGATTTTTCTCTATAACTGCACCTGTAACTGTCATACTGACTTTAGTTAACTCTTCTTATTTTAGTTCCATGATTTTCTTCTACAATGGCCCCTATAACTGCTGTATAACTTTAGTTAATTGTCACATATCTTATTTCGGTTGGGTTCTCTTCTTAGCTCACGCTAAAACGACCCGTCGTGAAATCGTGACACTTCTACCTCTTTGTCCTCTTCTCAAAATTGTACCCACAAAAACACATGTCATGATATTGTGACACTTTTTCCTCCTTGCTACTCTTCTTGGCTTGTACCAACGAAAACACATGTCGCGATATCGCGACACTTTTGCCTTCTTACTTTCTCTCTCCTCCTTTAGTCATGAAAATGTGACATGTCATGATATCGTGACACTTTTTCTTTTGTACTCTTCCTCTTTACTTTTGTCGCGATATCGCGACACTTCTGCCTTCTTACTTTCTCTCTCCTCCTTTAGTCGTGAAAATGCGACATGTCGTGATATCGTGACACTTTTTCTCCTTGGCTCTTTCTCTTGCCTTCGGGTCATGAAAACTCGACATGTCGCGATATCACGACACTTTTTCTCCTTTGCTATTTCTCTTGCCTTCGGGTCACAAAAACCCATGTCGCGATATCACGACACTTTTTCTTTCGAACTCTCTCTCCTGCAATATGTCATGAAATCATGACACTTTTTCTACTTGCCTTTCTCTCTTCCAACATGTCATGAAATCATGATAGTTTTGCTTGCTTGCGCTTTCTCTTCGAACATGTCACGAAATCGTGATAGTTTTGCTTGCTTGTGCTTTCTCTCCGAACATGTCACAAAATCATGACAGTTTTGCTTGCTTGTGCTTTCTCTCCAAACATGTCACAAAATCATGACAGTTTTGCTTGCTTGCGCTTTCTCTCTAAACATGTCACAAAATCATGACAGTTTTGCTTGCTTGTGCTTTCTCTCCAAACATGTCATGAAATCGTGACAGTTTTGCTTGCTTGTGCTTTCTCTCCGGACATGTCGCGATATCGCGACAATTTTGCTTGCTTGTGCTTTCTCTCCAAACATGTCACGAAATCATGATAGTTTTTCTTTCTTCTCAACATGTCATGATATCGTGATAGTTTTTCTTTCTTCTCAACATGTCACTATATCGTGATAGTTTTTCTTTCTTGCTCAACATGTCATGATATCACGACAATTTTCTTCCTTGTGATTTTCTTTTGATTTTTAGCATATAGGCCACTTCGATATTTTGGATAATCACTATACATACTCTAAAGAACCTCTTAACTCCTGTCCATTGCATCAACTGATCTGTCTGACTGTGTTGACAATAATAACAATACTGTTCCTGCACCTTGCTCAACAAGATCTTGTATATCTCTTGGGAATAATAATGTACAAAAAAATGAGAGTGCAAGGCATAGTCACAACTTATAAATAGAGACAGTAAGGGAGAGCTAAAGGCATTAGTAAGAGAAAAAATGGAGTACAAAGAATATAAAAGTATTCAATTTATGTTTAGAAAATACTTAAAACGAAGAAAGTGTGTGAAGAATAAAACATGGTTTTGACTTGTAGAAATTAATTCAATCCGCACTTCGATAGAATATAGTTATAAGGGGAACACTCCGATAGATTATAGTTATGAAGCAACTTATAGATGTTTCCAGATATAGTTTTCCATTCCCATATTCTTCCTCCTTACAGTTGCCTCCCTCTTTTCAGGTCTTCTTCCTTAACCACCCTGACATTTTTCTAACATTTCACCACCTCACCACCTTCCATTGTGTGAAGCATCCCCTTTCCTCTTTTCTTCTTTCACTCTATCACGTGATCAGTGCAATTACATACGTTTGCCATTGGCATGCCACCCCTTGTCTTCTCCATCACATTGGGTCCCACTTCGTCCCTCGTCTAAATTTCGTAATAGCATCTTGGTCAATCCTTAATATCATATCATAGTGAAAATGACAAGTAGAACAAAAAGAAAAAATATAATAATGAATCCTTAGTTTCTAGGGCCAATATAAGAATAAAAATGGTGAAATTATTCAGTCGAAGAGCTCCCTTTAGTACAAAAATAGACGATGACAGTCAATTCAGAGCCGCACCAGCTAGACAGCATACATAGTAGGATCAATCAGATGCTAACAAGTGTAAGGCTAGAAATAAACTAAAAATAATGGAATCAAGAACCAGCAGCTATAAAAAGAAGCAGACAGGTTTAGATTTTGCATCAAGAAATTATAGAATAGCATTTTTGCTAAGAGGTATACTTGAGTGCCCTTTAGATTTGTGTTGTTGTATCTCAATTTTGTGTCTATTTTTCTCATCCATTCTTCTTTATTCCCTTTACTGTGTAGGATTTTGATAGGAAAATGTTCAATAATCTAAGATTATTTCCTATCCTATTGAGCCAAAGATTCAAAGACTCTATTGTTACCAGATTGGAACAAGGAGAGTAGGAGAGACCTGTTACATTATTTGAATAGAGTCTTCTTCATTGTATTGATGTATTTCTTTGAGAGAAATAGATTTAAAATGCATCCTACCCAATATGCATGTAATACTTTATGAAATCAATATAATTCTGAGTTTCATTCCTGTTATATCTTTGTCTCGATACTGTGTGTTACTGTATAATGAATTACATTATTTGAATTCATTATATACGTTTTTTTTTGTTGGTTAACTTCTAGTTTTATTATGATATTTGAATAAATCTAAGAGTACCAATTTTCTTTTCCTCGTTCTCTCTGTTAATGTCAGAATTGTTGTTAAATTGCTATAATAGCCCAATGAATCTAGGCATCGGTCTACATAAGGCATAAAAATTGGTTATTTTCTTGCTTGGTCATTTTAATATGTATAGTGTTATATTAATCTGGAGCACATAATCAATGATTTATAACATAATTACCATTGTGGTTTCCTTACCTGTTATGTAGTTTTCTTTTAGCAATATTCGTATTTATCAGAACAAAAAGGTAGGTTGACTAGAGCCTGTAATAGCTCGTTGGTTTCAAATGGATTTTTGCAATGTGATAATCGAATCCTATGGATGCAAGAATCAGTTCCAACAATTTTTTGGTGTCGTTGTCAAGGAGAATTTTTACATTCTAAGCCTAGATTTCATGATATTTATTTTAAAAATGAGTAGCCAATAGGAATAAAGAACTTTTGCTTTGATTTTCTATGATTTGTACGTTCTTTATTTTACCCATGGTTTTCAAATTTGATTTTCTTTATGTTTATTTGTTTTCTTGAAATTTTTATATGTTTCTTGATTTTCTTGAATTATCCCAAGAACCGACTCCTATGAGGATGAGTGTTACTATCAAGCATTCTTGATAAAATCATACGATGTTCTTTCTGCACCCTGGTTATGGTGACTCTGTCTGAATGAAACCAAAAGATAAAATAAAAAAGGAAAGAGCAAAGCATGTTGGTGAACACCAAGAGAAGCAGTAAGGAGCTATTCTTAGAACTCAAGAATCTAAAGGTAAATATACATAATAAAAAAACTCCACTTTTCAAGAGTATCGCTTATAATAGTAGATCAAATTCTAGCTATAAAAAGTACATAAAGAAAAATCAAAATACTATTATAGTTGGTATCACTATAGATGAACATTTGAATTTTGTTATAGAATATATATGTGATTATTTTTATTTCCCAATAAATAGTAATACTGAGGTAAATAATTCATTATATCATATTCGGATTACTTAGCCTCACATTCCTGTAAATGTTACTGTTGTGAATTTGAATTCTACAGTAACCATGGCCTAGGCTAATGTTCATTTATGGAGGAATAATAGATATAGGCCTTTTGTGTTACCCATAAATTTAAATTCCTTACCCAGTAAAGCTCACAAATACCTTCCAAAATTCTTGGGAAATAGTGCAGTAACTGGAGAAGATCATATCAAAAGTTTCTTGTATACAATGGATAGTCTGGAAGTTGAACATGAAGACATAGTATTGAGACTATTTTTACATACTTTAGAAAAATATGCTAGAGAGTGGTCCAATTCCCTTCCAAACAATGATATCCCAAAATTCACCAAAATGGAAGTGTTTCTAAAAAAATATGGCAAAAGTAAAAATGAACAATCTCTATTAACTAAATTAGCCACTATGAATAAAAAAGAGAATGAGGTTGCTAGTGACTTCAAAATAATATTTTCAAAGACTAGGAACAAAATCCCTGCCAACCTTAGGCCTAGTGATATTCAATCTATTTTTTTTATAATAATAACTTTCAGGGAGAGTTTAACTATGAGCTAAGGCAAGAATAAGCCACCACCATTGATGGTTGTATGGAAAAAATACTAGATATAGAAAGAAATATGCTTGATAGTGGTAAGATGAAACCTTACTCTTTAGAAGTCAACTTACCTAAGAGGAAACCTAAAAGAGTGGCATTTGATATACAAATTTGAACTAAAATTGATCCAATGGAAAATTTGACTAGTCAAATGACTGAGATGTTCAATAATGTAAACAATAGGTTAGCAAGAATTGAAAGAAATAATAGAAATAATGGTGAATATTCACAAAAAAAGCAACCTCATGTTGAAAATCATCCTCCCTTTAGGAAAAATTTCAATAGGAATTGGGAAAACAACAATGGTTCTGAAGAAGTAAATAGGAGTAGGAATAATGGGAACAATAACTGAAAAAACCGAGAATCTAATAGATATCATAACAATATTCTTAACCCCATATCATCTGCCAATATAGTAGAAGTCTTTCCCTATTTTTGCTCTACTTGTGATGCATCTCATAACCCTGATGCATGTGGAATTCACCTAAGTGACCAACACAATGTAGATTTACATGTTGGATCACAAGAGGATATAAGAATCAATGTTTTTTGGTTTATGGAAGATGATTCCAAGGAAAGGATGTTTGAAGAAGATATGGATAAGTATGCTTCAAATCATCATCCTCAAATTTTAGTAGCTAAAGGAACTAAAATCTTGTATAAATCATATGAGTCACGATATGATAAGATGAAGCAAGGGAAATTAATCCCCACTGCTCAAGAAGTTGAAGAATTAGAAGCTACCCATGTTCTGAATTTAAGGAATAGAACAGTCCCAAAAAGAATAGAGAAAGCCTCTACAAGTGAAAAAATAAAACAAACTTTCACCAATATAAATATTAGTAAAGAGAAAGCTAATAGAATCCTCAAAAATATTACTCCTGAAGTAATAGAATCAGAAGAAGAGATTCCCAAAGAAGAAAGTAATAAACCACTGGATATAAAAAAGATAGAATTTGATGTTGGGTTAGAACTCAGTAAGAAAAAGGTTAATATCACATTTGAAGAACTTATGAAAGTTCAACAGTATAGAGAACAAGTCTGCAGAGCATTTGGATTAGTGGAACAAAAAGAAGACCCAACTTGCCATGTTGCTAGACAAAATCAACATGATACAAGATCACCATCCTCTGTCATACCCTTTTATGTATCATTAAGATACAACTCACATGAAGGAGAAAGATATGTCATTCATAATTGCATGTTAGATAGTGGAGCCTCACACAATATCATACCCAAATTAATATTTGATCAAATGGGATTAATCTGTACTAGAGACTTTTCCCTTGTTTTTGTAATGGATAGTAGACAAATTCCTTGTGTAGGGGTGATAACTGGATTGTTAGTTTTCTTAGATCAACACCCCAAAAAGGGCATAGTCATGGATGTTGCAGTAGTTTATTTTGACCCATTCTTCTCACTATTACTCAGTAGACATTGGGAAGAACAACTAGGAGGTTCAATGTAACTGGACTGGTCCTATGCAACAATCCCCATATCAGATAATGAGAATATAATTTTACAAAGAGAACCATTTAACAAGCACTCCATAGAGTTAATTCAAACTTATGAAACAATGATAAAATTAGTAAACTCTATGGAATAAAAAGGGATAGGATTTTACTCCATTTGGCATAACCCATTCCTGGTAGAAGTACCAAAAGCAAAGAACATGGATCTAGAAGTTATTAAAATGGTAGATGCTGAATCAGATAGAGTATTGACCCAAGATATGTGGACCATGTCTTTTGATGGAGCCAAATCCCAATCTAGAGTAGGAGCAGGTGTTAATTTGACTGATATTCCTTACAGACTGGAATTTCCTTGCACAAAAAATGTAGCTAAGTATGAAGCTTTATTACTAGGATTAAGGAAAGCAAAAGAATTAGGTATTAACTACTTTACTGTAACAGGGGATGTAGAACTTATTATACTAAAAATTAAAGGAAAATATCATACTAAGCACCCTAGGCTTAAGCAATATAAAAATGTAGTATTGGAATAAATTGATAAATTCTTAGCTTTCAATATCTCATATATTCCAAGGGAACAAAATCATGTTGCAAATATTTTAGCTTAAATTCCTTAGGTCTAGATCACCTAGAGATAACTAAAGAATATATGGATATATTCCCAAATATTTAAGTCTACAAACCTTCTGGTCCAGATAACATACTCTATCTATAGGTCTTTCAAGATGATATAGATATTAAGGATTTTATGACTGCAAAATAAATATGCAAATGTGATCTATGATGAAAAGGATGAATACGAACTAAGAGACCAAATAGGAGAGCCAGTACAAGTAATCCAGTTGAAAACAAATAAAATACCCAAAGGATTAGTTTCTATAGAGAGTTGTTGGCATTTTTGCCACATTTATTTTTGTTGTTGTTCATGCAAAATAATGCACAAATTGTAGAGATACTCACTCCTCTGTTTGTCCCTCCAAGCACCTCGAAAGGGGTAGTTAGTAAAAAAAAACAAACATCTCTACAAGTTTTGTGCCAAATAAAAGTAATCTTAAAATGTCGTGATATCGTGACATGTCGCATTTTCGTGACCTGTTGCAGTTTTGCGGCATCCGATGCAGAAAAAAGCTAAACACAGAAAAATGTCATGAAATCGCGACATGTTGCATTTTTGCGACCTATTGCGGTTTCGTGCTAGAAAGCAACAAAAGGGAGTAGTAAATGCAAAGTTGTCATGACATCGCGACATGTCACATTTTCATGATTTGTCACATTTTTGTGGCAGATAGTGGCAATAAAGCAAAGTGATAGGCGACATGTCACATTTTCGCACAATACAGCAGCAAAGGGGAGCGCCAAGGATGGACTGACGCGATATCATGACCTGCCACATTTTCACGGTAGGAAAGCGAGGAAGGAGCAATATGGTATGGAATGTCATGATTTTGTGACACGTCAAATTTTCATAACAGAGGCGGAAATGTAGGAGAAGACAGAAAAATGTCATAATTTCATGACATGTCACGATTTCGTGACATGTCACGATTTCGTGACATGTCACGATTTCGTGACATGTCACGATTTCGTGACATGTCACGATTTCGTGACTTGTCGCATTTTCACGGGGAGAAAGCAAAAAAGTACAAGGTGGGAGAAAATTTTCATGAAATCATGACATGGTGTGTTTTCACTGGGAGTCTCATTTTCATGGGGAGAAAGTAGAAAAGTACAAGACGGGAGAAAATTATCGTGATTTCATGACATGTCGCGATTTCGTGACATGTCGCGATTTCACAGGGAGAAATCCAAAAAGTACAAGGCGAGAGAAAATTGTCGTGATTTCGTGACTTGTCGTATTTTCACTAGGAGAAAACAAAAAGGTACAAGGCTAGAGAAAATTGTCACAATTTCATGACTTGTCACATTTTCGCGAGGAGAAAGCAGAAAAGTACAATGCGAGAGAAAATTGTCGCGATTTCGTGACATGTCACATTTTCACGATAAGGAGCAGTGAAGGAATAAAACGAAGGCATATTGTCATGATTTCATGACATGTCATGATTTTGTGACTTATGTTTTCACATAAGTGCAATAATATGAAAGCCAAGTGAGAGGAGGATGTCACAATTTCGCGACACATCGCGTTTTTGCGACTGGTAGCAACAAGGGAAAGCAGCGAGGGAAAAATGTCATGATTTCACGACATGTCATGTTTTCGTGACTATAGGAAATGAAAGAGCCAAGCGAGAGAATATTGTCACCATTTTGTGATACATCGTGTTTTCGCGACTGGTAGCAATAGGAGAAAGCAGCGAGGGAAAAATGTCACAATTTCATGACACATCGTATTGTCACGACAGAAGTGACAATAAAGGCCCAATAAAGTTATGTCTGCATTTTTCTTCATATTGCATAGAAGAACATAAGGAGAAGATGAAAATGAGGATCGAACGAAGTAATGTTTTAAAAGCTCTCCAATTGGTTTTGAGATCGAGGTCAAAGAGGCTCCAAAATTAAATGTTTCGCTATTTACCTATGTGCGCAAGATGGGAGAACATGTTAAATCATGCAGTTTTTGAAGCCACCAAAATTAAATATGCCTCCGATATTAAAAGCTCTTGTTCATGATCTCCTAACACTTCAAGCATGCCCTGATAATAGTCATTTAATAAAGAAATGTGGTCCCTTGTTTTTGTTCGATTTTCAAACTTGATCCATAAAAGCAGGGAATGTGATTTCTCCAAGGCAGATTTAGGGGGATTGTTTCTCTTTTCAAGTGCATATTTTGTGGATATCCTCTTCAAAATTTGTTTTATGTTTTAAATTCTACAATTCAAAATGGAGAGGGAAGACCTCTATAAATGCTAATGTACATCTCAAGAAAAGGACGAGGACCTCTTTGCAAAAATTGAAGCAGAAATCCTAAATGCATTTTTCTCTGTTCTTAGAGTCTTTTGAGTTGGTGATCCAAACTAATGTTCATGTGATGCTTTCTGTGTAATTCACTTCTTCTTAGTCAATTTCTAAAATATAATTTGAATTCTGCTATTCTAAATTTAGCTATGTTTTCATTTGAACATTTGAAGTATAATTGAAGGCAAAATTATGGTCAATGTTTTATCCAATTTCTATATGTGCATTCTAAGAATTAGTTTCTGCTTATCTTCGAGATTTAGTTTGAGGTTATTTGCTATCTGAGGTTGTTCTCCCTATCAACTATCGACTTCATCCATATTTCCATCTCTTTCTATTATTTCTAACCCTAAACCTTGAAATCAGTTTAGATTAGTTTGGGAGCCAGCCCTCTCTGGATATTGGCCGGGGAGACTTCTCTTTCTCTCGGCCTTTCAATGTTGGTCAAGTCCAGGGCACATTTTATATGACTAGGAGGATTTGTGACCAAAAGTTTTTGGCACGCCCAATGGGACTCACAAGTCCCTTATTTTGACACCCGGAGGAATCAATATTTTGATGAACTGTCTTGACCTCAAAGTAGAGATTGTAAGTTCATCTGGTGACTCTACTGGGGGTGACTGTATAGTACCTAGAAATCTCCAATTGTGAAGCTAGTGAAATATTTGCTTCATGATCACAAGATCAAGAGCCAAAGAATCGAAAGACCCAGTCAAATTCTTCGAGATCGATGTTCAAAACTAGAGGGAGCGCTCAAGATTGGTAAGTCCTGTGAACCCATCATTTGCTATCTCTTCATAGGCGGCGGGTCAGTTTGTGCCATCTTTGACTCCTCCCAGTACTACTATGAGCTTGCTAGTACATCCAAATCTAGCAGTTCAAATGGATGGTCAACAACCTCATCCACGTCAATTTCTTGCTTGGAACCATTCGGGAGCATTGGACCTACCTTTTAAAAATTTAGTTCCTGCTATAGCATTAAAGGCTTTGCCTATATACGATGGGACTATAAAGACCATGTATGATCATGTGTCAGATGTGGTATCCTTGGCTACAATTCATAATATCACAAACGAAGATGTCATGATAAAATTGCTTGTGCTGTCACTCCGCGGTAAGTTCTTGTGCTGGTATAGATCCTTGTCTCCCAACTCCATAAATTTGTGGGATCAATTAGCAGAGATGCTAATCAAAGGGTTCAATGAGCAAGCAGACCCATTTTCTTTGTTGCATCAATTTACTAATATCAAGAGGCATCCTCAAGAGGAGATAGTGGATTTCAATGTTAGGTTTTCCCAAAATTGGTAGAGTTCTGATGGTCTCCGCCCTACTAATGACCAAGTGGCATTTTACTTTCTTAGGGATTTCCTCTCAGATATTAGTATGAAAATTAGGATGTCCAACGTTCAAACCTTTCCTACACTATATTCCCAGGAACATAAGGTTGAGGCCGATCTGATTGCCATTGGGAAATTGCCTCCGAAAATGACTGCCCATTTTTCTTGAGCTTCTGCAATACCGGCTTATAGGTGCAACCTCCACATCTTACACTGCTCCATCCATGTACCCTTCATCTTCATGGAATCCTCCCATAACTTCGGTACCTATGATTCCCATTCCACAGTTAACCTCTTTAGTTCCAACTCCTATATTACATTCTCCATCAGTTCCATTACCTCTACCGGCATTGCCTGTGTCCTCAAGCCCAGATCCTCAATTGGCTATTTTGCAAGAAATTCAATCGGCCATGAGATCCCTCACTAACAAGATGACATCTATGGAGTGGAGAGAGGTGGAAAAGAAATTTCAACCATGAAGATTTATTTCAACAATAACTAGAGAGCAAGTCACTCCTAGCAAGGTTATAGAGAAAGTACCTGAGAGAAACTCAGCGATCCTGATAAGTGAAGATGCTGGCCCCTCTGAAGTTTCACATAAGCCATCTTACTGGTGTTCTTCATGCAATGACCCACATGATGAGTCCACTTGCATGGTACACAAAAATTATTTACAAGTTCTTATGGGGAGCCATTTAAACATGATTCAAGAGGTGGATCATAATTCTGTGATGTCTCCTAAGGAATACATAGCAGTCTTGACACGCAGCGACAAGAAACCAATGGTGGTGGATTTAGCTAATATGGAGCCATTGAAAGTGCCTCTTGCACAAGCAAAAAAGCAACAAATACCTACAAAGACTCATGATCCTCCAGCCCCGCAACAAGACCCACCTATTTTGTCAAAGGATTTGCTTCCACCACAAGCAAAAGAGAGGTGGTAAGCTAAGGCTTCTACCTCCCAACTACAAGCAGAAACAAAGAAACAAGATAGAGAGACATTGCAGTATCCATCGTTGACTAAATGGTAGTGAGTGGAGACCACCCAACAATATAGAAGCAAATTTGAATCTGCTAGTGGAGGGAGAGAGCCAATTTTGATGGAGTACAACATCATCGAAGAACTCAAAAGGATACCAGCCAAGGTAAGTCTATATGACACCTTGCAGCTGCCTGGACAAGTGAATCTCTTATAGGAATCCCTGAAGACCACACAAAGTAAGAGGAAGGATCCATCCCAGGTAGTTATGGCTCAAACTCTGACCTCTTTAGTCGTTAGAAAAAATATACCACCACATTTTTATCTTTCATTAAGAATGGAGGGACATGTGGTGCATAATTGCCTCATTGACTCAGGAGCAGCTACTACTGTCATGCCTAAGGCAGTATGTGATGTCATAGGCATGGAATATACAAGTACTAGCATGGGAGTTTTGCAGCTAGATGGTACCTCAGTAAAGACAATGGGCGCAATTAAGGATGTTCCTATCTCCCTGCACGCCATGCCTCAGATTACTATGATCCAGGAGATCATAGTAGTGGACCTAGAGCCATGTTTTGGTATGTGTCTCTCTAGAGAGTTCACGGCTAAACTCGGGGGTTACCTTTCTTTGGATTTTACTCATTTGGAGGTGTTCCATAAAGGTAAAAAGGTGAAAATTTTCAATGAGAAGTCTTCCACACTTCATGTGGAGGGAATAGATGAAATGGACAGGTTAGCAAATTCGGTGCACATGATGTTTGAAGAATTTGGCAGGCTTGATTTAATGGAAGAAGCTTTGGAAGAGCTCCACCCAAAAAATGAATTTTCCATGGCCAATTTCAACGCCATGATGGAAACTGACTTGGGGTGTTACTCCATTTTTAAGCCTGAAAAGGCTAAAGAAAATAATGATGAAATTCAAGACCAGCTCTGGAAGCTCTATTTCGATGGAGAACGATGTAGAAATGGTGTTGGATCTAGGATTGTTCTAGTATTACCTTCTGGGATTCAATGATACTATTTATATCATTTGACCTAGAGCTACACAAATAATGCAGCAAAATATGAGGCTTTATAACTAGGCCTCAAGAAGGCTGAGAAACTTGGAGTGCGATAGTTGCAAATCTTTGGTGACTCTGAGTTGATTGTCAATCAGGTGACCAATAAGTGTGTATCCAAGCACCACTATCTCAAGAACTATCACAACAAGGTCTGGGACCTGTTTGAATTGTTCTCTGCTCTCAGCATGTGTTTCGTTCCATGAGAACAAAATAGACATGCTAACCTACTGGCTTCCTTTGGAGCAAATTTTTCACCAATCGAGCAGGTGGTGAGAAGGCCAAAAATAGTGAGAATGGTGTATAGGCCCTCTGTCCTAGACAAGGACACCTTTTGGCAAGTCTTCGATAGCGATGAGCAAATTATTAACTTTTTTGTTCAAGAAGCTGCCACCATCAAGGGAAGGACCTTGGAGCATGAATAAACTAAAGGCCTGATTCAGTTGTGGAATAACCACATTCCTAAAGGCCTCATTACTCTAGAAATCTTGTTTGATCAGAATGATCAGTCCAAGAAGCATCGGATCGAGGTCAACGAGAAAGAGTACATGGAGCTTCAGTTGGAGGCTAATAAGGTCATCAAAATTGGGACTGATTCTACTCCCACTGAATTGCAAGAGATCAGACAATTGTGTCAAGAGTTTTTTGACATCGTGGCTTGGAGCTACGAGGATCTGAGGGGATATGATAAAGAGATCATTCAGCACACTATTGAGCTGGAAGGAGTCAAAGCCTTCAGGCAGAAGCAGAGACTAGTGAACCCAAATATTGAAGCCCTCATGAAGGCCGAACTTGTGAAGATGTTGCAAGCCAAGATTATATATCCGATTAAGCACTCGACTTGGATTGCTAATTTGGTTTCGATCTGTAAGAAAAATGAAGATATATGGATGTGTGTGGATTTTCAAAAATTAAACCGAGCATCCTTGAAGGATCACTACCCATTGCCTTGCATTGATTAGATCCTTCATGTTGTTGCTAGGGCTTAGCACTTTTCATTGCTAGATGGATTCTCTGGATACAATCAAATTTGGGTCAGGGATGAGGATCAGCACAAAACCACATTCACAACCAAGTGGGGTACCTTTGCCTATCAGCGCATGCCCTTCAGATTGTCCAATGTTGGGGTTACGTTTCAAAGGGCCATGGACATCGCATGTGGGGAGATTTTAAATAAGATCATTGTCATCTATCTCGATGATATGACTATCTTTTCACACAAACAAGAACACTGTTCTCATTTGAGGCAGATATTTGAGAAATGTCAAGATTTTGGCATTTCCATCAACCCAAAGAAGTCCATTTTTGTAGTAAAGGAAGGTAAGCTCTTGGGACATGTCATCTTAGAGAACGGTTTGGAAATTGATCCATCGAGAGCTGAAGCTTTGAAGAAACTATCGCTCCCTACCAATAAGAAAGAGTTGTAATCTTTCTTTGAGAAAATCAATTTTGTCAGAAAATTTATTTCCAACTTTGCCCAAGTAATCAAGCCCATGACTGAGCTATTAAATAAATATGTGGATTTCAAGTGGACAACTCAGAGTAAATATGCATTTCAAGAGATTAAATATAGAATTACACAAGCCCCTATGTTGATCAATCTGGATTTTTCTAAGGAATTCATTCTGTACGCAGTTGGAGAGGACGAAAGCTATGCTACAGTGCTTACATAGAAAGGATATGATGGGGATGAAAGACCCATTGATTTCCTTAGCTAGGTTATCTTACCCCATGAGGAGAGATACAATTTCATTGAGAAGCAGGTCTATGCTATCATGAAGTCTCTCAAAAAGTTTAGGCACTTTGTATCTCAGAGCAAGACGATCGTCTACGTCATTCACCCCGATGTAAGGAACTTCATCATTCAAGGTGAGATGGGTGATAAGCATGCTGGTTGGGTCACCAAAATTCAAGAGTTCAATGTTGAGATCCATCCAACCAAGTTGGTGTGGGGTAAGGCCTTATGCCAGCAATTAGCAAAAACTATGGCCTCTGAGTTAGTTGATCATCAAGTGAACGACCCTGCTGAAGAAAAGAATCTAGTGAACATCTTTGCATAAGGCCAAGATTGGGCAGACAACCTTGTTAAGTATTTTTCAATGGGTAGATGTCCCCCATAATTAAATGCTTCATAATGGAGAAGGTTTCACCTACAAGCTCTTAGGTATGTATTGTTTCCTGAGGGATTGTTCTTTAAAAACATTGATGGAGTTCTCCTAAGGTGCGTTAAGGAACCCGAGAAAGCTAGATTCTTGGAGGAGTTTCATTCTGGCATGTCGAGAGGACATTACACTAGTAGGCCTATGGCCTTAAAGATTATTCAGGCTAGTTACTATTGGCCAAATTTGTTCATGGATACTTTCAAGATTGCTTAAGCTTGTGACAAATGCCAAAGGTATACGGGATGGATCATAAATGCACCATTGCCCCTACATCCAATTCAAGTAGAAGCACCTTTTCAGCAGTGGGGGCTGGACTTTATTGGGATCATTGATCCAAAATATTTAGTCGGACACAAGTACATCTTGATGGCTACTAATTATTTTACAAGATGGTCTGAGGCCATTCCAACCAAGGCTACAAATTAGGATATGGTAATCACTTTCATTGAAGGATTGATCATGCATTTTGGCATTCCTGATGCCATTATCACAGACAACGAAACTCCATTCATTGGATCCAAGCTAGGAGAATTTGTAAACAAGTATGGTATTTTTTTGAAGACATCCTCTAATTATTACCCTCAGGGGAATGGCTTGGCGAAATCTACAAACAAGAACTTACTATAGATTTTAAAGAGATCCTTGGGGGATAATAAGAGATCTTGGCACCTTTTGCTGAATCAGACCTTATGGGCAAATAGAATTTCAATCAATAAGTCTATCAAGACTTCACCATACGCACTAGTATATAGGAAAGAGGCAATATTGCCTATTCATTTAGAACTGCCTACCTTGCAACAATTGAAGGAATTCCTGGACGATGAAGAAAATATGGATCCTATGAACATACGATTGGCTCAGTTTTTGCAGTTGGAAGAGCAACATTCTTTGGATTATGATGAGTTTTCTAAGCATTCACAGGTGGTTTCAAAATGGTTTCACAAAGGTTCTACTGACCGCACATTCAAAGTGGGTGATTTAGTCTTAAAGTGGAATGAAAAGAAGGCCAAGACAGGGATGCACAAGAAATTTGACGCTCTGTGGGAGGGTCCATTCCGGATTGCCAGTACAAGTGCAGCAAATTCATTTTATATTGAGGACTTGGAAGGTAATTCACTTCCTATTTCAGTGAATGGCTTTCATTTGAAATCCTACATTTCATGATGTGAAAACACAGTGTTACCTTGTACATTCAAAAAAAAAATGCAAAAAAAAAGAAGGAAGCACCACTTGTAGGAGTCCCCCTTTGTACAGAATTCGTCAACTTCGGCTCCTTTTGCACACGAGCCCGTAGGTATGTCTATTTCTCTCTCTTTTTCTTTTCCTTCCCAGTAGGTAGTGGCTTCCATCTACTTCTTTCTTCCACTTCCTTATTTTCATTCCTTTCCTCTCCCACTCCTTCCACTATACATAATCAAGCCACTATTGTTGTTTCTACTCCCCTCTGATATTTTTGTTTCTTCACTTCCCCTTTCTTCCAATCATTTTTCTTTTGAGCACTTCTCCATAGTTCCCACCACTTTCTCCATCCCATCTACTTCCATTTCATTATCTATTTTCATGGAATCCCAACAACTGGTAGCACAGTAGCGCCCTCTTCAGTTGTTGTATCTATCGCTTCTACTCCTCCATATTCCACCATTCCATCATTCACCATTCCCATTCCATGGCCTGCACATCTACCGGTCATCACCCCATTCATTCCTATTTTTACAACCCAGGTGCTTCTCACCACTGCCATGGAGACCCTTTCATAGCACCTGGTGATTACCCAGCTCAACTGAACTAGGCAAAATGTAGTAGTTAAATGAAGAAGGGAAGTTCTGTTATTCCTCAAATTTTTGTTGAAAGTCCTGTTTTAAGTGTCAAGTGCCAGAAAGAGCTTGTTGCAGCAGCCTGCAAAAATTTCCAACATCAACCAGCACTCACTTATTCTGCTCGTCTAGCTTCTTGACTCTATTGCCCAATGAATAAAGGCCTGGGGTTCTTGCATACAATAGAACTGTATACCCCGAGATCCGCCAAGAATGTTGGCATTTTTGCCACATTTTTTTTATTGTTGTTGTTCATGCAAAATAATGCACAAATTTTAGAGATACTCACTCCTCTGTTTGTCCCTCCAAGCACCTCGAAAGGGGTAATTACTAAAAAAAACAAACATCTCTACAAGTTTTATGCCAAAGCAAAGTAAGTTAAAAATGTCGCGATATCGCGACATGTTGCATTTTCACGACCTGTTGCGATTTTGCGGTGTTCGATGCAAAAAAAAAATCTAAGCACAAGAAAATGTCATGAAATCACGACATGTCACATTTTCGTGACCTGTTGCCGTTTCGTGCTAGAAAGCAGCAAAAGGGAGTAGTAAAGGCAAAGTTGTCGCGACATCACGACATGTTGCATTTTTGTGATTTTTCGCATTTTCATGGCAGATAATGGCAAGAAAGAAAAGTGATAGGTGGCATGTCACATTTTTGTGCAATACAGCAGCAAAGGGGAGTGCCAAGGATGGACTGACGCGATATCATGACTTGTCACATTTTCGTGGCAGGAAAGCGAAGAAAGAGCAAGATGGTATGGAATGTCACGATGTCGTGACACGTCAAAGTTTCATAACGGAGGTGGCAACGAAGGAGAAGACAAAAAAATTTCGCAATTTTGTGACATGTCGCGATTTCATGACATGTCGCGATTTCGTGACTTGTCACGTTTTCGCGAGGAGAAAGCAGAAAAGTACAAGGCGGGAGAAAATTGTCATGAAATCGTGACATGGTGCGTTTTTGCTGGGAGTCTCATTTTCACGGGGAGAAAGCAAAAAAGTACAAGGCAGGATAAAATTTTCGTAATTTCGTGACTTGTCCTGTTTTCACGGGGAGAAAGTAGAAAAGTACAAGGTGGGAGAAAATTGTCACGATTTCGTGACATGTTGCGATTTCACAACTTATCACGTTTTCACGGGGAGAAAGCAAAAAAGTACAATGCGAGAGAAAATTGTCATGATTTCATGACTTGTCACATTTTCACGGGGAGAAAGTAGAAAAGTATAATGCAGGAGAAAATTGTCGCGATTTCATGACATGTCATGATTTCATGACTTCTTGCGTTTTCACGACGAGTAGTGAAGGAACAAAACGAAGGCAGATTGTCACGATTTCGTGACATGTCATGATTTTGTGACTTGTTGCATTTTTGTGGAAGTGCAAGAATACAAAATCCAAGAGAGGAGGATGTCATGATTTTGTGACACATCGCGTTTTCGTGACTAGTAGCAACAGGGGAAGTAGTGAGGGAAAAATGTCACGATTTCATGACACGTCATGTTTTTGTGACTAAGGCGATGAAAGAGCCAAGCAAGAGAATATTGTCACAATTTGTGACATGTTGCATTTTGGTGACTGGTAGCAATAGGAGAAAGCAGAAAGGGAAAAATGTCGTGATTTCACAACACGTCACATTTTTCGTGATAGAAGCGACAACAAAGGCCCAATAAAGTTATGTCCACATTTTTCTTCATATTGCATAGGAGAACGTAAGGAGAAGAGGAAAATGAGGATCGAATGAAGTAATGTTTTAAAATATCTCCAATTGGTTTTGAGATCGAGGTCAAAGAGGCTCCAAAATTAAATGTTTCGATGCTTACCTATGTGCGCAAGATGGGAGAACATGTTAAATCATGCAGTTTTCGAAGCCACCAAAATTAAAGATGCCTCTGATATTAAAAGCTCTTGTTCATGATCTCCTAAAACTTCAAGCATGCCCCGAGAACAATCATTTAATGAAGAAATGTGGTCCCTTTTTTTTGTTTGATTTTCAAACTTGATCCATAAAAGCAGGGAATGTGATTTCTCCGAGGTAGATTTAGGGGGATTGTTTCTCTTTTCAAGTGCATATTTTGTGGATATCCTCTTCAAAATCTGTTTTATGTTTTAAATGCTATGATTCGAAAGGGAGAGGGAAGACCTCTATAAATACTAATGTACATCTCAAGAAAAGGAGGAGGACCTTTTTGCAAAAATTGAAGCAAAAATCCTAAACGTATTTTGCTCTGTTCTTAAAGTCTTTTGAGTTGGTGATCCAAATTGATGTTCATGTGATGCTTTCTGTGTAATTCACTTCTGTTTAGTCAAGTGCTAAAATATAAGTTGAATTCTGCTATTCTAAATTTGGCTATGTTTTCATTTGAACATTTGAAGTATAATTGAAGGTAAACTTATGGTCAATGTTTGATCCAATTTTTGTATGTGCATTCTAAGAATCAGTTGTTGCTTATCTTCAGGATTTAGTTTGAGTTTATTTGCTATCTGAGGTTGTTCTCCCTATCAACTATTGGCTTCAGCCATATTTCCATCTCTTTCTATTATTTCTAACCCTAAACCTTGAAATCATTTTAGATTAGTTTGGGAGCTAGCCCTCTCTGGAGATTGGCCCGGGAGACTTCTCTTTCTCTCGGCCTTTCAATGTTGGCCGGGTCTAGGGTGCATTTTATATGACTAGGTGGATTCATGACCAACAAAAGCCTATTTGATTATTTTTACAAATCTTATAAGCCTGTAAGCAGAGATGTAATAGCTGAATACTTTAACATTGGTTCAATGAAATAACCTAGAATAGTGAAAGTAGACATGGCCTTACCTGCTAAAGAAAAAGCTAGATATATTAGTTTCTTGAAAAAGAACAAACAATATTTTTCTTGGACTTATGAAGATCTTAAAACTTTCAAAACATATGTAATGACACACATAATACCCTTGAAAGAAGATTCCAAACCATTTAGACAGAAACAGAGGAAGTACAACCCAACTCTGCACCCAATAATGCAAAAAGAAGTACAAAAATTGCTAGATTCTAAAATAATCGAAAGGTAAGATTTTCTTCCTAGATATCCAATTTAGTACCAATAAAAAAAAATAATGGGGATATTAGAATCTGTGTAGATTTTAGAAATTTAAACAAGAGTTTTTTAAAAGACAATTACCCATTACCCAACATGGAAAAATTATTGCAAGCAATATTTGGCTCAACTAGATTGTCTCTGTTAGATGGATTTTTAGGGTACAATCAAATTCAAATAAATCTAGAGGATAGACATAAGACATCATTCACTATGCATTAGAGCACATTTTAATATTTAAGAATACCTTTTGGACTGATGAATGCAGGTGCTACTTTTGAGAGGGCAATGGATTTTGCCTTCAAAGGATTAATGTTCAAAATTATAGTTGTATACCTGGATGATATCACAATATTTTCTAAAAATCCAGAAGATCATCTAGAACATTTGACTGCAGTTTTTTCTCGATGCAAGGAATTTGGAATTTTTTTAAATCCCAAGAAATGCATATTTGGAATTACACAAGGAAAGTTATTAGGACACATAGTTTCAAAAAAAATAATAAGAATTGGCCCAAAAATAATTGAATCCATTTCCAAAATTCCCCCTCCCAAAAATTTGAAAGGTTTCAGGTCATTCTTTGGCAAGATAAACTTTATTAGAAGATTTGTCCCAAATTTTGCAGAAATGACCAAACCCATAAATGACATGGTTAAGAAAACTAGAGAAATAAAATGGATAGTTGAAAATATGGAAGCATTTAACAAGATCAAAGAAGCCATATCAACCACTCCAGCCCTAAGTTGTCCTGATTATGCAAAATATTTTAATATCTATTCTTATGCATCTGAACATTCTATTGCTACCATTATTTCATAGAAATATGAAGAAAATAATAAAAGGCCAATAGCCTTCATGAGTTCAGGTCTGAAAGGAGCGCATCTTAAATACACATTATTATAAAAATATGCTTATGCAGTCATCCAATCTTTAGAACATTTCAAAGGTATATTTGGGTCAAACAAATTTTATTACTGTATCCCTTTTATTGCAATAAAATATATTTTTCTCAATCAGAGCCATTAGGAAGACTAGCAAGATGGATGGTAAAGCTTCTGCAATATGATGCTGAATTCAAAATAGTTAAAACTATCAAAGGGTAAGGTTTGGCTAAACTGTTGACTAAAAAAGAAGAAGGATTTGAAAATGTTATCACAATAAATGAAGCATATGATGACATAAGAATCAACAATGAAGAATGTAAATGGTATGATGAGATTCTGGCATACCTACAAATCCTTTCATTCCCTAAAGATATGTCAACAAATAAAATGAGATCAGTCAAGCTTCAAGATCAAAAATATTATATACAGGGTGGTGTGCTATACTAGAAACACCCTGATGGAGTATAATCAGTTTATCTGTATGAAAGTGAAGTCCAAAAATAATCAATGAATTTCATGATGGTTTATGTGGGGGTCATTTTGCTCCACAAGCTACAACTAATAAAATTATGAGAGCAAGATATTATTGGCCTTCCATTTTTAAATATGTATATAAATATGTTAAGAACTATCATAACTACCAAGTTTTTGCAGGAAAGAAGCATTTGGTAGCCATGCCCCTCAAACCAATACTCATTGAAGTATCATTCACCCAATGGGGTATTGACCTAATTGAAGAGATCAAGTATAATTCACCTGGCCAACACAAGTGGTCATAACTACAATATATTGCTTTACAAAGTAGGTAGAATATGCACCCCTAATAATATCCACTACTACCACTATCATCAAGTTTTTGGAAGAAAACATTTTGACTAGGTTTGGAGTTCCTCAAAAATTGGTTACAGAATATTGCATAATATTTTATTTCATATGAAATGGTAGAGTTTTGTGTTGAATATGGAATTGAACTATCACATTCTACTAATTATTACCCTCAAGAAAATGGTCTAGCTGAGTCATCAAATAAGAATATAATAAATAGAATAAAAATGTCATTATGTAAGAACAAAAGAGGGTGGGATAGTGAACTTAAATTTGCTCTATGGGCTGATAGGTTGTCTATAAAAATAAACACAAGAAAAGCCCTGTATGAGATGGTTTATGGAGAAAAAGCCTTATTACCTTCAAGAATAGAAAATTTGGCACTTTCTCTCTTATTAAAATACCATGAATACCATAATCCCATATAGAGGAGGCTTGACCAAATTGTCCTGCTAGAAGAACAAAGAAGAGAAACACTTAATAGAATGATAGAACAAACCCAGAAAACCATGAAATTGTTTAATAAGAAAGCCAAGGGTACTCCTTTTTCTCAAGGATATATAGTCATATATTGGGATCCTAAAAATGATAAGCATGGTGAAAAGGGTAAATTTAAACCTAAATGGATTTGTCCATACCAGATAGCCCAGGTTATAAGGCATAATACATACAAATTGCAGACCTTGCAGGGAGAAATAATGGCTATCCCTATTAATGGCCAACACCTCAAATGTACAACCCCTATTGAAGGTGAATAAAATAAAATAATAAAAAAATAGAAAAAGTAAGTAGAAAAACAAAAACCTCAAAAACAGAGTGATGTATTTTGTTATTTTTGTGTACTAGATAAGCTTTCCTTTTGTTGTTAGCATAATTCTGGGTTGTTGTACACATGATATTCTTAGTTTGATGAGTATACATTATTGTTGATTCCACAAAAAAATGATAAGTAAAAAGGAGATTTATTTTATATTTTGATGAGATTTACAATCTTTCAAATATGAGTGTTTATGCAGTGGTTATCAGATATGAGATAAAACAGAATGAAAACAGAGTTGATTGAAACATCATGTCAAAGCCTCACATTACAAATGATACTTAAAATGACTTCAAAGGTCCAAAGAACCAAGTTATCTTTGATATAGTGGTTAAGCTAAAAATCATTACACTCATCCTTTTAGCTAGGAACTAATCCTCAACTCAGGCATACTCTTTGCATAATTTGTTTATATCAAATACTTCTCAAACGAGAAAGAAAAATTACAATAAAGTAAAATTGATTCACTGCCTGAGATATCTTGGAAAACCTCTACCAGGGCTATAGATGCCTGAATGGTAGTAGGGTAAAACCATATGGGATTAGAAGCATCTCCATTGGGGCTATAGACTCTTGACTGGTAGTGGAGCCCTATAGAATGGTGAAAAATTTTAAGAGTGAAATCACATATTAGTCTTAACTATTTTTCTTATATATGGCAAAATTCTGAAAGACTTAGAAATAAAAATGAATACACAAACACACACATGGGCTTAAACATGATGGAGCCAAAGGTTTTTGACAAATTTTGTGTAATCATATCTTATAACTTGGATAGAAAAAGCATTACAACAATCTCAAAAGATCATATGTTTCTAAAATTCTTGCCCTACTTTTCCAGAAAGTGAATAAAAGGTAATTATATTTTTTCAATACTCTTTAACTCTAATATCCTATCACTTGTACATTTTTTTAGTTTTAAAAATTGTAACATTTTGTTGTTTTTAAGTTTTGTTTATCAGCCTTGATGATTTGAATTTTTATCCAATTTTTGCAAATAAAACTAGGAGATTTGTGGTTCTCAAGTGCCTCATGTTTTCAACACATTGTCCTAGACAGAGCCTATGTTGGAGCCAAATTTGACTCAAACTTTGAAACACCCAAATTTAAATTTTTTGTTTCATCAAAATAAGCAAGCATAGCTAGCCACTTTGCATCTTATTAGAGAAGTTGGTTTTCCATGAGTTTAATCTTAAAACATTGCTATCATGTGCACCTTTGAAAATTGTTATGTCTTAAAAGAGTTGCCAAAGTCATCCCTCATGATAAAATCCGATCATTGAAATACAAGATTTAGTCTTCCAAATAAATGAAGTCTCCCTTAGACTTAAATAAAATGATAAATCTTTAAGTCCTAAGGTTCTCAAAAGTAATGGAGTAATTCAATCAAATACCTTGGTCTAAAGCCCAGAAAGCATAAGGCCCGAACTAAGGTATTAATTAAAACCTTGAAGGTTTACACCCTGTTGCATTAAAAATCAAGCACCTGGAGATCAATCTAACGATAGCACTTCACCAAAAGAGAATCTAATAGACACGCTTTCACGAAGGAACCTGAAGGTTTATACAAAGGTCAAATGGTTTAAAAATATTAAAATCTAAGGTTAAAAGTAATTAAAATTAATAAAATCCATGCATCTTTGCTAATCTAGATGGATGCGCTTGAACTAAGCCCGATCCAATGGATGCACATGCTTCAATTAATCAATTTTTTTATAGGATGTGGTCAAACGAATTAAAGTCTAAAGGTTTGGAAAGAAAAATTAATTAAAACCATTATGGGTATGTTCCCTGTTGCATTAAACATTGAGCATATCAGTCGAATCTAACGACAGCGCTCGATCAGAATCTGATCCGACGACGATGCTCTTACAAAAGGTGCCTCAAAAAAGATAAATAAATGCAATATTAATTAAATCTATTTAATTATTAGCAAGGTTTTAATACATTACAAATTATCCCCCTTTCAGCTTAATCCAAGTTTAAAATCATGTCCCCCTTGGTAACTAACCCCGTAGGTTGATCAAGATCAACGACCATGCTAACATTGCTCGAAATTCGATGGACACACCGAAATCATAAGTAGTAGGATATAGGGTAAAGACAAAGGTAAAACCAAGATTAATTACACATTGATAAGGGTATAATAAATTGCTAAATTACCCCCTTTTGGTTTAATCAAGATTAATCAAATCTAATGATATGCCTTTTTTGGTTATTGAGTATGCAGCTATAGGAAATTCGATGGTTGCACTCTGTTTAAGATAAAATTAGACATATGAACCCAATCACAATAAAGCACCCCCAATGAAGGATCGAAGAAATTGAATGGTGGCACTTGATCAAACTTTAATCCAACGGAGATCCAACGATCATGCCCCCATCATGGTATGATCTAATGACGATCGCTTAGAGAGGTGAACGGGTCATATAATCCATGTTTAATACAATGTTGTTAAGGTTTTAATATCTAGGTTAGCCTTGGTAAATCATGTTTAGATAAGGACTAAAACACCACATTATTATAAGGTAAAATAAACAATGGTATAATCTTTAACCTTAAGTATTGCCGAAATGAATTATTACCAACCAAGGGTTTTTTACTTTGTAAACATGGTTAAAAATTATTAATCCAGTACATGTTTATATAAGTTACGAGACTAACAAACATGCAAGTTATTAAGACATCAATGACCATGGTAATCCTCCACAAGATCTGATGGTATCACATGAATCAAAGGTCGAAGTAATAAAACAATCATAATAATCCAATAGTAGCACTCCATTGAGATTAAGAGAATCTAACGATGGTGATCAAGTCAAAGTCAACATGATGGAATACAAGCAAGGCTAATCCAATGGACATCTTACAATGGATCCAACGGATGCACTCCATATCGAAATGATCTAACGGTGGCAAACATTTCAAAGGTAAATCAGAAGGTTATAAAAAATCAAAGGTTGGCCATGGTTAGATTATTTCTCCATAACTGATATTCGATATAGAGTTAAGGCTCAAACTAAACCTTAAATCAAATATTGAATAAAAAAAATAGGAGGCAAACCTTGAGTTAACATTTATTTTGAGATTAGATTAAACTGTAAAATACTGAGATATTCTCTATACTGTGCACGATCATTGTTGGCGCATACCTTCATTATTTTAGGACTAACATTTTTTAGGTCTGAAAGTATCAAGCCAGGATGCCCAATGCAAACCTACATCCCAAGAGAGGCACAAGTTGTACACTATGGAGATCAAGGGATACGGTTGATCCTTTATTAAGATCCAATGACATTGGATTGATCCAGGCCATACAAAAGGAACCAAATAAAATGGGTAAAATCATGTTCCAAGAAGAATATTTGATAGTCTGGACTCCCGAGAAAAGAGTGACCATTCCCTAAAATGCCTGAAATCATATATCAAGATAGAAAACAAATATGTGACTCATTCATAGCAAGGTACATCAAAATATGATACGAATATCAACAGCTAATATGAAGTCAAAATAGTACACAAACACCGTGAATCCATAAGGATATCAAAGGAAGAAAAGATTCGAGCAATCAGAGTAAATCCCATGGATAATACCTTGATAAGGATAAAGCAGACTAACCAAAAGATAAACCCTAACGCTCAAGCATGCAACTAGATCTTGTATATCTCTTGGGAATAATAATGTACCACAAAATGAGACTGCAAGGCATAGTCATAGCTTATAAATAGAGATAGTAAGGGAGAGCTAAAGGCATCAGTAAGAGAAACAATGGAGTACAAATAATATAAAAGTATTCACTTTCTCTTCTGCAAATACTTAAGATGAAGAAAGCGCGTGAAGAATAAAACATGGTTTTGCATTGCAGAAAGTCATTCAATAAACGCTTCGATGGATTATAGTTATAATGGGAACACTCTGATGGAGTATAGTTATGGAAGCAACTTATAGATGTTTCCAGATCTTGTTTTCCATTCCCATATTCTTCCTACTTATCGCTGCCTCCCTATTTTTAGGCCTTCTTCCTTAACCACCCTGACATTTTTTCCAACATTGCGCTACCTCACCACCTTCCATTGTGTGAAGCCACCCTCTTTCCTCTTTTCTCCTTTCACTCTATCATGCGATCAGTGCAGTTCCATTCGTTTGCCACTGACATGCCACCCCTTTTCTTATCCATCACATCGGGTCCCCTTTTGTCCCTCATATAAATTTCCTAATAGCATCCTGGTCAATCCTTAACAGCAGATCATAGTGACTAGGACAAGAAAAACAAAATGAAAAAAATATAATAATGAATTCTTAGTTTCTAGGGCCAACATAAGAACAAAAATGGCCAAATAATTCAATCGAGGAGCTCCCTTTAGTCCAAAAATAGACGATGATAGTCAGTTCAGAGCTGCACTAGCTGGACAGCATATAGAGTAGGATAAATCAGATGCTGACAAGTGTAAGGCTAGAAATAAACTAAAAATAATAGAATCAAGAACCAACAACTATAAAAAGAAGCAGACAGGTTTAGATTCTACATCAAGCAATTAGATAATAGTATTTTTTCTAAGAGGGATACTTGAGTTCCCTTTAGAGTTGTGTTGTTATATCTCCCTTTTGTGTCTATTTTTCTCATCCATTCTTCTTGTATCGCTCCAAATTTTTTGCACCCTTACCTTCAGGCTATAGGATCCGTGGCCATAAGGGGGATGTGAAAAGGATGGGACAATACCTTAGACTGAGAGGCCCTTTGAAGGTCCTGCCTCTCGGGGGAGGTGTATAAGGGTGAATTTTCGATGGATGGTGGGTTCACTAGGAAACTTTTGAATGGCAGTTTCCATGCCTAGGTTGATAGTATGTTTGATGTGTTCATTTTTATGCTTGATCATTCAACTCCTAGGTTTGGCCGATATGAATCTAAACTATTCTATATACCAATGCGGATTTCAAAGAATACATAAAATAGAAATAGATGCAAATTACGAGAGAATATGCTAACTAGAAGAATTCATACCTGATTTCGGATGTCTGATGGAGATTCTGAGTCTTGTAGTAGTTCAGATCGTCTCAGTTTACACATTATCATCTGATATTTCTTGGGATCATCTCAAATCATAGAAGGTCATCTGAAATAGGACAGAATCACCTAAAATCTGACAAATTCATCAGATGAATCTGTCAGAAACCTACAATCATAGAAACAGATACAAAATACCAAATATGCAAATGCAAAAGCAAGGGATAATGATAGAAATAACAGCAAACATGCCTAAATAATAGTGTCTAATAACAAATGAGGAAATGCAGTAAATTTAATGATTGATTTTACCTTTATCATGCAATTATGCTAAATGAGGTGAACTCCAAGGTGCATAAAACATAATAACTTAAAATAGTGCAGAAATATGTTATGGAAAATGCAGAAAAGCTTAAGAAAATGTGAACTCTAAACTCAGACTGCCCCCAATATAGACTACATTAAAGATCGCCTCCAATCGTCTGCAATCATCCGAGATCATCTACGACGATCCAAGCTAGATTCGACTGAAAAACAATAGAATTCTTGCAATAAAAAAATGCAAAATACCAAAATGCAAGCAATAATGCAAGGGAATAAGGAGCTAACTCTGCAATGAAATCCTATCAACAAAGGGGTTGGGGGTTCAGGGAGAATCAACAAGAATTAGGTAGGGAGGCAGGGGGATAAACTAGAAAAATCCTAGTTTATATAGGATTAGGAAGAGGTTTGGGAGGTTGGGGATCATCCCAATCTGGGAGATCTCCAACAGGGAAATCTCCAACTATGTAGACACGCTTATGCCCGAGTTGGAGAGGCTGTTGAAATAGAAGCTAATTATGAAAATTTGGTTTTGGGACGAAATATTCTGGACGTTCTATTCCAGATGAATTCTTCAGATAGGGGACGATTTCATCTAATCTGAGACGATATCGTCCAACGGTCAAAACAAATCCTAAAAATGGTGCAAAAAATGGGGAAAGCGGGTAAAAGGTGGTTTAACGGGCAGTTTGGGGTTGAAATTCAAATTTTAATATTTTATCTTTTTACTAATGTTTTAATCGTGCCAATTTTAGGGTGCTACATTTTGCCCCCTCTTTAGCGAATTTTCCAAAGAAAATGCGTTAAAGACGAGTTTTTCCCATTTTACGAGAAAGCAAAAATATACTCAATTTTTTAGATGACGATTCTTGGTTGAATCGTACGAATGCTGACTTATGGTGCCCCCTCCGTGTTTTTACCCAAATCGAAAGTTTGAGGAAAAAACACGAAAAAGCAAAAATTAAAATTTTAAAATGCTAATTTTTAAATAAATTAAAGAAAATAGGAAAAAACCCTAATTCATTTGTACTATTCACTTTTACTATTCTAGAGTTTTGCAGAAAAAAATGGTGGAGACAGTGCATAGAGTGACAGAGGTCCGACGCGAGGCTACGGGTAAGGATCTAATCCTAGTAGATTAGGTTTAATGTAACTTTATGCAAGTTGTTTTGATTTAAATTTGATTTTTTGGGGCATCGCAGCCATTTTTAGGCCGTCGACGTCCTTGGGACAAAATCGTCTCGATTTCGTCAAAATCGTCCTTAGATTGATGAGGCTCACTGGAGACCCTAGCTTCACCCTGGAGAAGGGTAGAGTGAACATCGAGTCTCTACGGCAGATGCCTAGGGCATCTAGGCTAACTTGAGTTTTGGTAGGAGTTATCGGTGGCTTACTGCTGTGCCACCAGAGTGGATGCAGACTACTGTGGGTGCTCTCAAACATAGTCTACAACATGAGAGACCACGGGTATATATTTGCATGTGGCAGCTTTTTTCTTTACCGCTTGTATAGGATCATGCATGGGGTCATATACAAGGGAGGTCGATGTTTGGTTTTAACATCGCTATTGTAGGTTTGGTGCTAGGAGCACATTACGGTGTGGAGGCCGATAGGGCTCCCATTGATAGGTGTTGACTGAGAGACCCCAGGTTTTCTATTAGTGGCTATAGAGAGGTTCACAGTGGTGAATAGATCTATCGATGTCATGGAGGTTGTTAGACGACCTCATCCTAGACTAGATCACCTGGAGGCCATGGCGAGAGCATCTTGGGTGGGTAGAGGATGGGCAGGAGCTAGCTCACATCAGGTGAGCCTGCTAGCTGAGGATGGAGTAGGGAGAGGTAGAGCTCCACCACTACGATCAAGTATTGCGATAGTTCGGTCTACAACAGGGGATCCCTTTTATTAGGGATTACGAGTACTCTCGGACTGTTCGAGATAATACTACACTGAGCGGGGCTCCAAATATGCAACGATTCTAGAGTCAAGACACGGACGATGCCCCCATCCAGCCAGTGGATGGTGACGATGCCAGGGTTGCAGATGGCTACGATGCCTAGTACACAGGCATCCGCCCTCCTCGAATGATGAGGGCACAGGGTCTAGTGCATGCTACGGTGCGCCAGATGGGGAGGCGATGGCAGGCTGCTATTGAGGTAGCGCGGGGTTGCGGGGGAGAGAGCAGTGGTGGATCCCATAGGAGAGATGCTAGAGGATGGCACGGGCTCCATAGAGGCCATGGGAGATAGGGCGAAGGGAGGAGAGACTCCCTTCATAGTAGGGGGAGAGACCACCATCGCCTGATAAGGGCAAGGGTGTTGACGTAGGGGAGAGCAACGAGACAGCGGCTCTCTAGGCTGAGGCTGCCCACCTCCGGGCTCAGGTGCATACACTGCAGGATGAGGCTACATGGCTCAGAGCTCAGGGTGGAGGGGTGAGCAAGGATGATCTATCACGGTCTATTGCTTAGACCGCATTCTACCAGGGGTATACTTCCAGTTGGTTCCAGAGGGCTAGAGGGTACAACTGCCAGCCAACATTGCAGAACCAATCAGGATGGGATCGACGAGGACATCCTCACGATCGATGACGAGGACCCGAGATACAGCCCGAACCTCTATGGGACCACCTCCTCCATGTCAGGGTGGGGGAGGAGATGAGGCTGAGAGCTCGAGGGCTTCTCAAGGCTAGGTGTCTATGGACTATAGATTTTGTAGAGATTGTTTGAGAGGATTGAGTATGCCAGGGTATAGATTATGGCATACCAATCCAGTTTTGATATGATGTATATAATTTTTGGATATATATATATATATATTTTTTTGATCTTGTTTCTGATGATATGACTTGTTCATATGTTTTTATGATGCTTTAATGTTTGAATTGTTTGCTTATTTGATTGAGGATTCATGTAATTATGTCGTTTTGAAATATTATAATTTTGATGTCATGTTGTAAGATTTTAAATGAAATAATCTGATGTAAACAATTGGTGGTTGTGGTGGTGTGATTTGATAAAAAAGAGACTTCTAACAATAATTTCAAAGGACATTGTCATTGTTATAGACCATTTCATGGAGTCGCCGCTCACTCGGTCGTCAAGCTAATCCCAGTATAGAAATATTGTTTAAAAGTAAAAGAGTGCTTAAGAGAATGTCTTAAGACTTTGTGTTGTAATGATGGAGATAATGATGGTTTGATGATTTGTTTTTAGATTTTCATAAAAATAGTATGCATGAAAATATGATGTTGCTAGGCATAAATTCCTAAGTGTGATAAAATTGTGAACAATTCCTTTAGAATTTATACCATGGGTGCAATATTGAATTTTGAACATAATGTCATGAAATAGAATAGGTGTTTGTTTGTTTGTAAAGCATAATTGTGTAACATAATGATGCAAGTCACATGTTTTGATGAATTTTGTTTTAAAATAAATGGAAAAGAAAATTAGAACGATGGTTTGCGCTAGGCATAGAATTATAGGTATAGACTTATACCATCATCGCGAAATCCAAAGAAGAAAATAGATTGTTGGTTTTATTGCAAGATGCATTTTTGACCTTTGATAAATAGAAAAATAATAATATGAAAATTTTGTTTGAAAATATATATTATATTTTTGTGAAAAGATGTATGTAATTGCTTTTATACAAACAAAAATTCTGAAATAAGAGGATAAAATTATTCCAAAAAGAGTTACATAGATATTTTAAATTATCTCAAAGAGAAATGTAGATTTATAAGGAATCCTCATGTGCAAATGTGAGTTCATTACCGATCTTGATTTATCATAATGATACAAAATCTCTCAAATACAAATGTGTGTGCGATTGTATTGTTCATTCACCAATTTTGAGCAAGATAATTTGATACAAGTAATTTGTCGTAACCAAATGAATGTTCGTTGACCATGATTTATATGCATGTAACCGTACCAAACTACTATGTAAGTTAGGTTTATCAAGAGCTAGCTAATCCATAAGCTAACAAAGGTCTATACAAAATAAGGTCGCTAATGTGACAGACATATCACCACGCTAGGGATTACCCAAGGCCAAGCGGGTTGGGCACAAACCACCTGTTATGGGGCTTACCTCACAGTTTTCGAATAATTGAGAATTCCGGGGATTCAAGCTCATTCACCCTTCTTTTCTTTTCAAGGGGTAGGGAAAGGATTTTATTGTATTTTGCTTTTGCTTTTCACTTTTGCTTCTTTTTTTTTGTACTTTTGTATTTTTGCTTGATATTTGAGATAATGCTGAAATATTGCTGTGATGATTCAAAATAACCTTTTTCTTTTTCTCTGTTTCTTGAACTTTTCTTTTTCTTCCTATGCTAGGGATACTTGCTCGGATTAGCTGTAGAGCAAGGGATTTTTATTCCGGGTAGGGGTGAGCTTGTCCTTTTGTCAATTCTCAAAGATTCTAGACCATGTGCATGATAGGATAGCAGGGGAAACTTTTCACTCAAGAAACCACTTCTACTATGTAGCATCATATTGAATGTGCAATGAAATCATTTTAATGTGAAGAGATATACTTGGTTCAAGTAAATAACAAGATCAGTTCTCTATGCTCAAAATTTTATTTAATGCCAATGTGGACTTTGATATAAGAGAGATTAATAATCATACAAAATAAAATCAAGATATTTATTCATGTGAGTGTGAAAGTGCGGGATTCCAAATAAATGCTCATTTATCCAAAATAATTGAAAATATAACTGCAAACTCCAAGAATTGATAGGTATAAAAAAGATGTTTTTGAATATTTTGACACTTTTGATGTTTTTGTATTTGATTTTAATTGATGAATTGAAAGAAATACAATGTGATTGTTTTTTGAAATTTTTTATTTTTATATGAATTTTTAGATGATGGAATTGGTGGTATATACAAGATGATCTATATACACTATACAAGGTTATTTGAGTATAGCGTGTCTAAGGTTGCTTCAAAATCAAAGGAGGTTTTGAAGGATAATTTGGTTGTGTTGAAGGTAAGAACAAAAGGTGATGAATAAAAGGTAGTGATAACAAAAGCTTTGTTATAATGTAGAATAATGTAGCAAAAGATTTTACTTTTATATGTGTAAAATTGATCATGTTACAAAATAAAATGTCCGAAGGATAAGAAGGTTCTTCATTCTTATCACTATCTTCCAAGTCTTGATAAGATGGAGGGAGCATATGTGAAATATATGCATGGGTGTTATTTGGTAAACAAGGATGATCATATATGGATGAAGAAAAGTGATGGATAGAAGATAATTGTGACAATAGAGAATGTATAGAACTTGATGTTTCAATCGTTAAATATTCTTCAAATGGTGTTGGGTCATTATGTATGGTAACAATTTCAAACTTTAAACATTGGTGAAGAGTAGAAGGGACAACCCTCATCGTATGAATCCAAGGACTTCTAAGGAGTAGGTTGTAAGGTGAAGGGCAATATGCTACATAAAACAAAGTATCCAGGATCTTGGATCCAATATTAAGAGGAAGAATTATAGTACTTTGAGCTTCTTGAATTTCATTGTTAAAATATTTTATAATAACATTTGATTCATTAAGATCTTCTTCCTTTAATTTGAGTTTTTGGAATAATTGATAAGTGCATAAATCAAGAGAGGAGCCATTATCTACCATGATAGTTTTGATAGGTGTTTCTTTACTAGATCCTGTAATGTAAAGATAGGAGTCTTCTTGTGGAGTAGAGGAAGGAATATCCTCATCATAGAATGAAATATGGTTAACCTCAAGAGGGTTTACACCATTAATTATGTTCTTAGAGAAAATATGATGAGGAACAAATTGTTGGCTAGGTATCTTGAACAAAGTTTCCTTATGAGAACTTTGTAATACTTCTAAAAGGGATATCTTTGCTTGAGGATTAATCACTTGTTGTTGGCTATCAAAGTGGATTTCAGATTGATATTTTGATTCTAAATATGAGCTTTCTATGCTTACATTCCATTTTGGATCATTCTCTAGAGCCAAAGATAGTTTTGAAGGTTGGTCAAATGAGGAATCCATATCTTGAATATCGAATTGAGTTGATTGAACTTGAGGTTGCTCATTTGTAGTTTTTGTTACAATATTAGTAATATCATCATGATGGGACACATTAACATGCAATATTTGATTGGTTTCCTGTTGTTGATAATTGAATAGGGGTTCTTGGGAGATCCCCATGTCTTGATTGATTATTGGTATTTGTTGTGTAGGAGTTTGATAGTTTATTGGAGATTTATAATCAGTTGTAGATTGTAATTCCTTTATATTAAAAAGACCCTCATCAATCAAATCTTGAATTGCACATCTTAAATCTTTACAATTTTGTGTCATATGTCCATCTACTCTATGATATTCACAATGTAGCTCGGGTTTAAACCAATCTGCTGTGGCATCAAGTTGTCTTATGGAAGGGAGTTCAATCTTATTTGTATCAAGTAAATGCTTGAGAATTATATCCATTGGTTGATTGAGCTTTGTAAATGTACGTGATGAAGGTTTTCAAGAGGTTTTTGATGAGTGCCTTAGGAGTTCAGTCATAAAAGGACCTAATGGTTTTTTACCTCTCTTTTCTTTGTTATGGGTAGAATGATGATAGGAAGATTGTGAAGTATGATGTGAGTGCATGGTAGGATTGGAAGAATAAGTATTTTCTTGTTGAAATGGATGTGTTGTATTGAAAGAAGAATATTGAAAGGGTGGAGGAGGATTATATGTGGATTGATAGACATAATATGGATATATGGGAGAATATATAATATCGTTATGAAGAGGATTGGAAAAGGGATTGTCTGTTGGGTTATGGATGAAAAATGAGAAAAGTGTGATGGAGGTGATGTTGAATAGGGATGAGGTTGGTCATAATCAACAAATGTATTTGGCTGAATTCTTCCAACATTACTAATGGGCTCATATTGATTTGAGTAAAAACTCATGGTTTCTTTAGTACTTCTGAAAGTAATATTTAGTATCTACTATTTAGAATTGAATCTAAAACATACAAACTTGAAATGATGATTTTGTTTTTGTTTTTCTTGTATACATATATATATTTTTTTTTTTTGTTTTTTTATATTTTTGAATCAAAAATATGCCTATGTTATTCACGTCGGGTTCACCAAAATGTATCGCTCCAAATTTTTTGCACCCTTACCTTCAAGCTATAGGATCCGTGCCCGAAAGGGGGATGTGAAAAGGATGGGACAATACCTCGGACTGAGAGGCCCTTTGAAGGTCCCGCCTCTCGGGGGAGGTGTATAAGGGTGAATTTTCGACGGATGGTGGGTTCACCAGGAAAATTTTGAATGGAAGTTTCCATGCCTAGGTTGATAGTGTGTTTGATGTGTTCATTTTTATGCTTGATCATTCAACTCCTAGGTTTGGCCGATATGAATCTAAACTATTCTATATGCCAATGCGGATTTCAATGAATACAAAAAATAGAAATAGATGCAAATTACAGAGAATATGCTAACTAGAAGAATTCATACCTGATTTCGGATGTCTGATGGAGATTTTGAGTCTTGTAGCAGTTCAGATCATCTCAGTTTGCACATTATCATATGATATTTCTCGGGATCGTCTCAAATCATAGAAGGTCATCTGAAATAGGATAGAATCACCTAAAATCTGACGAATTCGTCAGATGAATCCGTCAAAAACCTGCAATCACAGAAACAGACACAAAATACCAAATATGCAAATGCAAAAGCAAGGGATAATGATAGAAATAATAGCAAACATGCCTAAATAATAGTGTCTAATAACAAATGAGGAAATGCAATAAATTTAATGATTGATTTTACCTTTAGCATGCAATTATGCTAAATGAGGTGAACTCCAAGGTGCATAAAACATAATAACTTAAAACAGTGCAGAAATATGTTATGGAAAATGCAGAAAAGCTTAAGAAAATGCGAACTCTAAACTCGGACTGCCCCCAATCTGGACTACAGTCAGGATCGCCTCCAATCATATGAAATCGTCCGCAATCGTCCGAGATCGTCTACGACGATCCAAGCTAGCTTCGATTGAAAAATAGTAGAATTCCTACAATAAAAAAATGCAAAATAGGAATAAGGAGCTAACTCTGCAATGAAATCCTGTCAACAAAGGGGTTGGGGGTTTAGGGAGAATCAACAAGAATTAGGCAGGGAGGTAGGGAGATAAACTAGAAAATTCTTAGTTTATATAGGATTAAAAGGAGGTTTGGGAGGTTGGGGATCATCCCAATCTAGGAGATCTCCAACAGGGAAATCTCCAACTGCGCAGACACACTTCTACCCGAGTTGGAGAGGCTATTGAAACAGAAGCTAATTATGAAAATTTGATTTTGGGATGAAATCGTCTGGACGTTCTATTCCAGACAAATTCGTCAGATCGGGGACGATTTCGTCTAATCTACAATGATATCGTCCAATGGTCAAAACAAATCCTAAAAATGGTGCAAAAAATGGGGAAAGCGGGTAAAATGTGGTTTAACGGGCAGTTTGGGGTTGAAATTCAAATTTTAATATTTTATATTTTTACTAATGTTTTAACTGTGCCAATTTTAGGGTGCTACACTTCTTTCTTCCCTGTACGTTGTAGGATTTTTATAGGACATTTTTTAAGAAGCTAAGATTATTTCCTATCCTATTGAGCTTGAGATTCAGAGACTCTACTGTTACCATATTGGAACAAGGAGAGTAGGAGAGACCTGTTACATTATTTGAACGGAGTCTTCTTCATTGTATTGATGTATTTATTTGAGATAAATAGAGTTAAAATGCATCCTGCCCATTCTACATGTAATACTTTATGAAATCAATATAATTTTGAGTTTCATTCCTGTTAAATATTTGCCTTAGTACTGTGTGTCATTGTATAATGGATTACATTATTTGAATGCATTATATACATTTATTTAGTTGGTTAACTTCTAGGTTTATTATGATATTCAAATAAATCTAAGAGCATAAATTTTATTTTCCCCATTCTCTCCGTTCATGTCAGAA
The DNA here is from genome assembly GCA_028583015.1 of Wollemia nobilis. NCBI lineage: Eukaryota > Viridiplantae > Streptophyta > Pinopsida > Araucariales > Araucariaceae > Wollemia > Wollemia nobilis. The sequence continues at coordinate 13,815,671 of JAQPPZ010002587.1, read as the reverse complement.
TTATTGTTAAATTGCTATAACGACCCAATGAATCTAGGCATCAGTCTACATAAGGCATAAAAATTGGTTATTTCCTTGCTTGGTCATTTTAATACGTATAGTGTTATATTACTCTGGAGCGCGTAATGAATGATTTATCACATAATTACCACAAGATTTTCCTTACCTATTCTGTAGTTTTCTTTTAGCAATATTCATGTTTATCATAACAAAGAGGCAGGTTGACCAGAGCCTGTAATAGCTCAGAGCCTATACTAGCTCATTGGTTTCAAACATATTTTTATAGTGTGATAATCGAATCCTATGGATGCAAGCATAATTTCCAATGGGCACATTGGTAAGTTTCCCAACATTCTTATGACCAATAGGTATGACCTTGTAACAAAACGTCCCCCATGGGGTTGTGAAAGATGTCTTGTGTTGATCGGTAGGATTAATCTTGATTTGATTATAACCAGAGAAGTCATCCATGAGAGATATCATTTCATGGCCAGTTATGGAATTCAACTAGGGATTCAATATTTGGGAGGGGAAAGTTGTGTTTGGGACAAGCCTTGTTCAAATATCTAAAATCAATGTAGACACGAACCTCATCGAAGGGTTTGGGTACCGAAACAATGTTGGATACCCATTCTGGGTAATCAATGGGTTGTATGAACCCTACATCAAGGATATTTTAGAGCTCGTATTTTACCATCAAAGCAATTTTTGTATGCATGCATCACAATATTTGTTTGACGGGTTTGGCATCCTCATCAAGTATGAGGTTATGGATGACTAGATATGGGTCGAACCTAGACATGTCCATGTAGTACCAAGAAAAAATATTGAGGTATTCTTTGAGAAATGTGGTAAATGAGGTAAACTCTTCTAAGAAGAGGCTAGTAGCAATCTTAACAACATGGGTATTGGTGGTATCATCACCAATATTGACATCAATAGTGTCCTCTAGAAGCATGTGGGAACCATCTTGAAAATGAGTGGGTATAGGAATGAGATGGAGGTCATTGATAACCTCACGTAAATAGAATTCATCATACAAGTATACATTTGTATGATTAACCCACCAAATATAGGGTGGAGTAGACAACGAAGGTACATTAGCAGCATGCAATATGGGTGGTGATAGTAAGAAGTCCTACAAAGAAGGTGTAGGAGAGATGTGTGTGAAGTTGATGAATTCCAAATTTGGTGCCTCGATGCGATCTGTAGGATATGTATACCAAAATGGAGAGAATAAATCAATGTCAACCATGTTAACAAAGGTTGTGGAGATGGAGTCAGATGATAATTCTAAATATGAAGACTCAGGAGTATGTGAATGATGTGGCAAATTTAACAACGGATGTAGCACCATGGATGGAGAATGAGGTTGAGTTATAGAATAATGATTTTATCATCGACCAAGCTAATTTTTGAATGAATGCATAGGTGATGGAGGAGGAGGCGAATAAGTGTGCTATGAGAAAGGAGTTATGAGGGAAAGGGTATCAAATCTGTTGACTAGCTCATCAATGCAGTAAGCAACAATAGTGTCAAAAAATGGTATTTCCTAGAAGAAGGTGCATGGAATTTTGATGGAAGAATGAGGAGGACTCTCATCTAGGATGTCAGTATCAATATATTCTTCCAATGAGTGTGTATAAATTAGTGGAGGATTTAGGGAGAGATCTTAAATCTTATATTCAAGTGTATAGATAGTTGTAGGGTGATATCCTATCCCATATTTATCAGTAGGTAATTTAATGTGAGGATTTATAAGAATTTGTAAGCCTTGTTCATAATGTCCTAGTCCAAATCCATGCCAATGAAAACATCGAAGGTATTGTAAGGTAAAGTGTGGGTGGACATGTGGTTTAAGGTATCATAAAAACTAGATTGCATTAATGAGAGTACAAATGCTGGGAGCGAGGAGTCTAAACTAGTGTAGATAAAGTTGGTACAATTATTTGGTGGACCAAGGGGGATGATGGTACAAATGGTTAGCACTGAGGCTAAAGGGCAACAAAAATAATGGGTATATTGGATCTTAGGAGGACTCACATGAGCATCATGAATATTGTATTCACCTGGGCTAGAGTTCATCATAAAAATAGAGACTTGGGGTGATGTAAAAGGTGGTGAAAGAGGTGGTGAGTTTGAATCAAAGGATGAAGATGAGAGTTAGGAATCATGGATAGTAGAAGTAGAGAGATGGAATATTTGGTCATTGAGCGAGAGGCTCACTGCTCCCAATCATGACATTCAACTACATTGGAAGGGATTGGATGACCCACAAGCAAAAATTATGAGGTGGGGGGAGCAAGCCTAGGTATCAGGTTATGAGAAGATGTGAAATATCAAGTTCAAGGATGAAAGGGAAGTGGGGGTGTTTGAGGAGTAGGGAGAAGAAGAGGCTATATGGAGGAAGATGTATGAGATGAAGCTAGAGGTCACAAATATGGTGGCAAAAAAGGTACCGACATAGGATGTGGATTCATAAAAGAAGAAGGTTGGGATGGAGGAGGAGGCCATGAAGAAGGTGGTGATAAAGGTACGAATGTGAGATAAGTATCTCTAGGAGAATATGAATGTAGGTTAGAAATATATGTAGAGTACTATGTGTTTGTCTTCCTGATGAGTGGTGAAATGATGAGGTAGGTGTATGAGAAGGCATAGAAGTTTTTGCCTAATGGTGTGAAGGAATATGGAGGATCTATGTAGAATATGATGAAGGTCCTGGTGGGAGGTCAGTGATGTTGCAAAACTTGAATGAGTCACCATCAGCTAAAATATAATGTATGATTTCATCATACACATACTTGAGATAGTGATGCAAGGTGGAAGGAACGCATTGCATGTCTCTGATCCATGGTCATCCAAGTAAGATATTATGTTGCATATCGCATTGAATAATGTGGAATAAAATGGATATGGTCCTAATACCTACATGGATAGATAGGATGATAGAACCTACTATGGGTCACATGGAACCATCAAAAGCATGAAGGTCGAGCGATGGTGTGGTGAAGTGGGTAGGTGGAATATGTAGGTGATGAAGAGCAGCAATGGAGATGATGCTAATGGAATAATTGGTATCAATGAGGACACACTTGTAGGTGATGTCATTGATGGTTTCCTGGATATTGAGGGGAGGTTTAGCTCCCTCATCCATTAGTTTGGTGATATTTTGGTCATGAAAACTGATGGATGGTTGCATGCAACGGGGGATGTTCCCTACTAAATTCACAAAGGTGTTTGTGTCATGAGTTTCAAGGTCAATTGATCAAAGAATATCATTTAAATCCTCGTAATGAGGCTAATATTGTTGTAATAGATCAAAATTGGATAGCTTGGTTGGTGTGTTGCATAACTGATGAGTGAGGCTACCACAAATAGTGATGATGTTTCATGGTAGGGGTGTGAAGCATGAGATGCTGAAGGGGATTAGGGAGAAGTGAATGATACTAGGGTAACATGATGGGCACATCTTGGCATATTGAGTAATTTTGGGTATGAGTGGTGAGGTTGATCATGCCAACCACTCCATATGAATAAGGATCACATCAAACATTATTAACCTACCTAGGTTGGCCTTGCAGATTAGATTCAACTCCTTAGGGATTGGTCCCCCTGTGTGCTAGTAGTTGGTTATGATAGATACCCAAGTTTTGGTTTTGTGGTACAAGGATATTTGAAACTTGAATGGTACCCCGATCAATGAGGTCCTATACTAGGCCATAGAAGGAGTGATAAGAGTCTATATCATGGTCATTTTTTCAATGATTTACATAGAAGGCCTGCTTGATAAACCCATTAGTCTTGGATTTATTTGGATTGATAAGATGAATGTCAGGTAAGGTGATGTGATCCACATCATACAATATCTAAAATAGAGTTGGTAAGAGCTTAAAGAGTGGAGTCAAATTGCGTTGTTGAAGTTGAGGCCAAAGACTATGATCTTGTTGTAGTTTAGATGGAATAGGTACACTCGTCTAAAACAACTAGTATTATGGAGGAGGATGTCATGAGATTGATGAAGAAGCTGGAGAATTTGTTGCCACTTGGTTGGTTTATGGCAGTTTTGAGCAGGGTTGATTTGGTGCATTTTGATTGAAGCAAAAATTGGAGTTGTAAGATGGTTTTTGCCTGAGCTTGATATTACCAGATTGGAATTTGATGTCCTCGATGACCTTGGCTTGAGAAATGGCTTCATCAAATGTGTGACTTTGATGAAGTTGTAGAGGTGTGGAGATGTGTTTATGACAACTCTTGGCAAAGAGTGTGACTAGTTCGATGGATGGAAGGCTATGATATAGGTCATCGATGATCAATCTCCATAGAGAAGTAAAATATGTGATAGGTTTATCATCAGCCTAATGCAAGGTGTAGATGTCTAAGAAGTTTATTTTCTTTTTTATATTTATTGAGAAATTTTCTAGGAACGAGGTGGCCAACTATTCATAGGTTAATAGGTTGTGGCATGGGAGCATGTTGTGCCAACCAAGAGCTTGTCCCCCAAGGGAGAGAGCAAAGGTACACAACATGAGGGAATCACTACTGTGGAGTTGATAACACACAAAGTGGAAGTTTCTAACATGTTCTTGAGGATCCTCTTTACCTTTGTACTTGTTTAATTTATGAGTCTTGAAGCAATATGGGTAAGGAGTAATAGGAACTGACGAGTGGACAGGTTCATTGCATAGCTCATTGTATGTGGGTTTTTGGAGCCCATAACTAGTTGTGCAAGGATATTGTATCTTAACTTCCTCTTGTAGGATTTGTGTTGGAAATTTGAGTTATTTTGTGTTTTTATTGATGTCACATGGATCATCGATGTCACATGGATCACATTGAGTTTTGGTGGAAAAATCACTTCATAAATAATCATTTATGATATTTTGGAGAGCATGGATGTATACAGGGTTTTGTGGCACAAGAGGCATATAATATTTAATTTTTAAATATTATATTAATGGTTTTTATTAAAACCAATGGTAAAGGTTTTTATTTAAACCAATGGAAAGGGCTTTTATTAAAACCATTGGAAAGGGTTTTTCATTATGTTGGTCAAATATTTGCCTAATAAATAAACATTGTGTTTATGCGCCCTAGATACGGCCAATATTGAAAGGCCAGAGGAAAAAGATGTCCTTTGTACCAATATCTAGAGAGTGTTGGTTCCAAAACTAAATCCTCAAATGGTAAAATACTAGGGATGTAGGAAAGAAATTGGAAATAATAGAAAGAGGGGAAATATGTTCATAGGCTGAAGTGCAGGATTTGGGGTAGGCTAATAGCAGGAAAACACTCAAGCACATAATAGCATTCACACAAGAAATAACTACAGAATAAATTCATGATCTTACAGAAATAACTCTCAAAGGATCACTTCGACATTCACTCTCTTACTAGCAATATTCAAATTCAATCTCAGAATTTAAATTTAATAGCAAACAAAAAGAATGAATGTGAAAAATAAGTGCATAATACAGAAAGCAACTATATGCAAAACCACTTATAAATTCAAAAGTTTGATGCCTTCTATTAATGCAGAGTGCTTGGAGATATCTCTTGCAAATTTTCCAACCTCCTTTACAATGGAAATTTGATTAGTATTTATAGAGGCTTTCACCTCTTTCATTTAATGTGCTTACAAAAAACATATCGGTTGGTCAAAGATAATCAACAAAAATTATCTCCCTTGGTAATGGCGATGCTCGAATCAGATTATTATTCAAGGGACAATGATCTGGTTTTTATGGGATGCACCTAGGAAATCGACAAAAATGGATGATAGAGAGAGCATCCCAAGAATTGGTGCATTGAGACTCAGCAATATCACATGGAAATTGATAGCTTGAACATTAAATCATGGGTGCCATCACATTCTCTCCTTCTTACCTAGGAATCTTACCCTTGCCGATTGAAATCCGTGAAATATAATTTTGCTTTGAAAAAGAACGAAGTCCACAGAAGGTGCTTTGAAAATCATCAGGATCACACCGGATTGGAGGATTTAGCATTTAATTCTTGCAAAAATTTTGGATCGTGGCTCTTGTTGCCCCAAGCATTCAAGTAATTGTTTTGGGTGAAAATGTTTTGATAACTACGTCATTCCCTTTAAATTGACATTCACCTTCATAAGGGGCACAACTGAGTTTTGCTTTCCATTTTAGGCAATCATAATTGCATTCACCCCTTAACCTTAAAACACTTTCACCTCTTAACTGAGCAATTTTACCTTCAAAAATACTTTCACCCTCTAGTTTCACCCCTGAAAATAGTTTCACCCCTGAACTCCTTTCGCCCATCAGTTTCACCCCTGAAATGCTTTCGCCCATTAATTTTGCCCCTAAAAATAGTTTTGCCCTTCATTTTTGCCCCTAAAAATAGTTTTTCCCATCAGGTTTGCCCCTCAGGTGTTGTTTCCCATTAGTTTCACCTCTGAAATGTTTTTTCCCATCAGTTTCACCCCTGAAAATAGTTTTCCCCCTGAAATGTAGTTTTGTCCTTTAGTTTCACCCCATCAAGTTCCCCCCTTAGGTTCATTTCATCATGTTCATCCCTCAGGTTTTGTCACCCATCAGTTTCACCCCTGAAAATAGTTTCACCCCATCAGGTTCACCCCTTAGGTTTGCCCCATCAGGTTCGCCCCTCACTGTCACCCATCAGGTTTGCCCCGACTGTCGCTCATCAAGTTTGCCCCATCAGGTTCGCCCCTAATATGGGAAAAAATGATGCTCAACCATCCTTAGGGGTAACTTTGATTTTCACCTCATCTTAGGGGTGACTTTGATTTTTTCCCTGAATATTGATTTCTGGTGATAAATCTTCTTAGAGCCATAACTTTTGATTTGTTCACCCGATTGGCTATTGTAATATATCATTGAAAAGCTTGAGAAAAGATCTATCAAAATAAAATAACTAAATATCATTTAATCCAATTAATATAACCATAATATGTACTTTACTTGACAAATTTTAAAAATATATTTTTTAGTGTGGCAAAAATGCCAACACTTTTGATGACTCACAGGGTATTCAGTTCGTCTGGATGCAATCAATCCCAGGGCCTTTATCCATTGGGAAATGGAGTCACAACAACCTACTATATCAAACTGTTTACTGCTTGCATTAGCTCCTTCCTACATTTTTTGATATTGTTCAGTCACTTGTTTGTATTTTTCATCCCATATGAGGCACTTCACCGAGCTTAGTTGATTTTCTCTGCTTTAGGGTGCTCTAGAAAGACTTTGATTTTTTATGCCAATGGCTCCTGTAATCCAAAAACAAAACAGAGACAAAAAAATGGAAATAGATGCTGCTAAGTATTTGGCTCAATGGAAGGAGCAAGAATGGATGGGGGGCACAGTTACACTAACCCTTGACAAGGTTGGTATGCTCACAACGACAATGGAATTAACGAGGGCAAAATATGAGGCAGATGAGGGTGGAATGAAAAATGAGTTGGGGGTAGAGGCAAATAAACTAGAATATGAAGGAATGGAGGAAATGAGAATGGCGAAAGGAGCAATGGTGACTGGTTACTATGAAATTTGTAGGGTAACATAAGTGGTGGGTACGATGAATGAAAGCATCAAGGGAAGAGAAAATGTATACCTATGGGCTTCGATACCATTTGAGCTAGTGACATATATTTTTATTTTTTATTTATTTATTTTTTTAGATCACACAATTTAGTGCCCTCAGCACTTTATTTATTAGTCGGCCTATTTATAATATTTACACAAAAATTTGTGACATGATTGGCATGCCACCACCACAAACCTGGATTTGGGTGCTCATCCGGTGAATCTGTAGTGTCCGGACCAAATATGATTGTACTTCAGGAAATATTTGAAATTTGGTTGTCCTCTTCCAAAAGTTTTCCAGGTTGTAATCCAACTACAATGTGGTAGTTTATCACGCATACTAGCCCTTATACAATTATTGAATAATATGGTAAAAATATTTACCATATGGGAGCCTTATTTGAGTACTGATTGCAGTGATAGCTGGAACCAATACTGCCACTTTTGAGAGTCTACTGGTTGCGGGATCTTAGGTACATGCTCCTCTAACCCCTTGGTGTGATAGTAAGATTTTTTTGATGATAGCCCTTCTATCAAGATCTCCTTAGGATCAACCTCCTTATGAGGCATGCTTATTGGGACACAAAAAGGGTGCAAAATTGTGTCTTCTTCACTCTCAAAATCAGCCTCTTGAGCCTATTCCTCTTCTTCTCGATCCTTCTCCTAAAAAACTTTGTAAGCTACCATATTGTTCATTATTGGTGTAATGCTTGCATATTATGTCTATCGATGTTGGGATATATTCATCCCTTCTTGCTTAATCTCCTAATGGAAACTGCAAGCAACCATATTGTTCATTGTTGGAATAGTGCTTGCATATTCCCTTTGTTGGCCTTGGATGATATTTTCCTATTTTGCTTCACACAACTATGTTCTAGCTCTTTACACATTTTGAGGGATATGCCATTGTGAATATTGTGCAAGACATATGGGAGCAACAACTATCAAAGAGAGTGATGGAAAGGCAGTTTCTCTCCACTATATTTTTCTTGATTGGAGCAGGAGCTGCTATGCTTGTACTACTTCCTAAAATATTTGAGGGAATATTTGTTCCCTATATTGTAGTATGAGGAGGCTTATGTCCGGATGGATAGCCCTAATATAGTAGAGGTGGGCTTGGGCGGGTGTCGGTTGGATCTTCTTTGGAATTCTCCTCCAACTCCTCCAAAAATGGACATTGAAGTCTGTGATTCTCTCTAGAGGTGATCTCGTTATTGTGGAGAGGTGCATCAAGAGTTGAAAGGGGTCCTGAGAGCCATCAAATGTGTCAACTAGTGCTCCTGCCAAGTCTTCCCATAAGCAGATGCTCTTACACCCAAAAATTTTGTACCATTGTAGTGACCTTCCTTCCAGAGACAAGACTAGAAGTCTAATCATGACATCTTTGTGGTTTATGCCATGGAGGGTTGCTAGAGCCGTAACATCTTCGAGGTGCTCTCATGCCATTCCCTTAGTGCCATTGTATTTTATTAGGGTATTTAGGGAACTTTTAGGAATCTCATGCTGACTTTGGAGATTCAGAGGGCTAGGATCATCCCGACTGGGATAGCATACTTATGCCATTATAGTAGTGGTCCTCAAATATCATGGTTCTTACCACTGAGTCAGAGTCGTAGGGTGAACATTATTTCTCTACTTGTGAGTTCAAGGCTACTCACCAAACCCTAATTCCTTTGGGGCATCTTATTTTAGTATAAAAGGCATCCACGATCAAGAGATATATATTTTCAGCTTAACAGAGTTTCCAAGTGATTTTCCCAGATAAAAGCAAGCCAGATATTCACCAAACTTGGACTCCTTTAAAATATGGATACTGTGAGTCCCTTCAGGCGTGCCAAAAACTATTGGTCAAATATCTCCCTAATAAATAAACACTATGTTCATACACCCTAGATACGGCCAACATTGAAAGCCCAGAGGAAATAGATGTCCTCTATACCAATATCTAGAGAGTATTGGTTCCTGAACTAAATCCTAAAATGGTAAAAGACTAGGAATGTAGGAAAGAAACTAGAAATAACAAAAAGAAGGGAAATATGGCCATAGACCGAAGTGCAGGATTTGGGGTAGGCTAATAGCAGGAAAACACTCAAGCACATAATAGCATTCACAAAAGAAAGAACTACAGAATAAATTCATGATCTTACAAAAATAACTCTCAAAGGATCACTTCGACATTCACTCTCTTACTAGCAATATTCAAATCCAATCTTAGAATTTAATTTTAACAGTGAACAAGAAGAATGTGAAAAATAATTGCATAATATAGAAAGCAATTATATGCAAAACCACTTATAAATTTAGAAGTTTGATGCGTTCTATTAATGCAGAGAGCTTGGAGATATCTATTGCAAATTGTCCAACTCATTTACAATGGAAATTTGATTGGTATTTATAGAGGTTTTCACCTCTTTAATTTAATGTGTTTACAAACAACATATTGGTTGGTCAAATATCATCAACAATAATTATCTCCCTTGGTAATGGCGATGCTTGAATCAAATTATTATTCAAGGGACAATGATCCAGTTTTTATGGGATGCGCATGGGAAATCGACAAAAATGGATGATAGAGAGAGCGTCCCAAGTGTTGGTGCATTGAGACTCAACAATGTCACATGGCAATTGATAGCTTGAACATTAAATCATGGGTGCCATCACATTCTCTCCTTCTTACCTAGGAATCTTACCCTTACCGATTAAAATTTGTGAAATATAATTTCTCTTTGAAAAATAATGAATTCCATAGAAGGTGCTTTGAAAATCATCAGGATCACACCAAATTGGAGGATTTAGCATTTAATTCTTGTAAAAAATTTGGATCATGACTCTTGTTGCCCCAAGCATTCAAGTAATTATTTTGGACAAAAATGTTTTGATAACTATGTCATTCCCTTTAAATTGACATTCGCATTCAGAATGGGCAAAACTAAGTTTTTATTTCCTTTTTAGGTGATCATAATTGCATTCACCCCTTAACCTTAAAAAACTTTCACCTCTTAACTAGGCAATTTTACCTTCAAAAATACTTTTGACCTTTAGTTTCACCCCTAAAAATAGTTTTGCCCCTGAACTCCTTTCGCCCATCAGTTTCGCCCCTAAAAATAGTTTCACCCTTCATTTTTTCGCCTAAAAATAGTTTCACCCCATTAGGTTCGCTCCTCATGTTTGCCCCATCAATTTTGCCCCTCGGGTGTTGTTACCCATTAGTTTTTCCCCTAAAATGCTTTCGCCCATCAGTTTCACCACCTAAAAATAGTTTTACCCCTGAAATGCAATTTCGCCCTTTAGTTTCACCCCATCAGGTTCACCCCTTAGGTTCACCCCATCATGTTTGCCCCTTAGGTGTTTTCACCCATTAGTTTCACCCCTAAAAATAGTTTCATCCCATCAGGTTTTCCCCTTAGGTTTGCCCCTCACTGTAGCCTATCAGGTTCGCCCCTGACTATCGCCCATCAGGTTTGCCCTATCAGGTTCACCCTTGATATGGGAGAAAATTATGTTTGCCCCTCCTTAGGGGTGACTTTTATTTTCACCCCATCTTAGGGGCGACTTTGATTTTTGCCCTGAATATTGATTTCTGGTGATAAATCTTCCTAGAGCCATAACTTTTGATTCGTTCACCCGATTGGCTATTGTAATATATCGTTGGAAAGCTTGAGAAAAGATCTATCATAATAAAATATCTAAAGATAATTTAATCCAATTCATCTCACCATTGTATGTACTTTAATTGAAAAATTTTAAAAATATATTTTTTAGTGTGGAAAAAATGCCAACACTTTTGACAACTCGCGGGTATTAAGATCGTCTGGATGCAATCGATCCTAGGGCCTTTATCCATTGGGCAACAGATTCACAACTACCTGCTACATCAAACTTTTTACTGCTTGCATAAACTTCTTCCTACATTATCTAATATTTTTTAGTCACCTTTTTATATTTTTCATCCCATATGAGGCACTTCATCGAGCTCAGTTGATTTTCTCTGCTTCAGGGTTCTCTAGCAAGACTTTGATTTTTGATGACAATGGCTCCTGTAATCCAAAAAAAAAACAAAGACAAAAAAATGGAAATAGAGGTTGCTAAGGGTTTTGCTCAATAGAAGGAGCAATAATGGATGGGGGGCATAGTTATACTAACCCTTGACAAGGTTGGTATGCTCACAACGACAATGGAATTAACGGGAGAAAAAGATGAGGCAGTTGAGGGTGGAATGAAAAATGAGTTGGATGCAAAGGCGAATAAACTAGAAGATGAAGGAATGGAGGAAATGATAATTGTGAAAGGAGCAACGGTGACTGGTGACTATGAAATGGATAGGGGAACAGAAGTGGTGGGTACGACGAATGAAAGCATCAAGGGAAGAGAAAATGTATACCTACAGGATCCGATACCATTTGAGCTAGTGACATATTATTTTATTTTTTATTTTTTTTAAATCACACAATTTAGTGTCCTTAGAACTTTATTTATCATCGGCCCTATTTACAATATTTATGTAAACATTTATGACATGATTGGCATACCGCCACCACAAACCTGGCTTTGGGTGCTCATTCAGTGAATCTGCAGTGTCCGCACATATATGATTGTACTTCAGGCAATCTTTGAAGTTTGGTTGTCCTCTTCCCAAATTTTTCTAGGTTGCAAGCCAACTACAATGTGGTAGGTTATCATGCATACCAGCACTTATACAATTACTGAATAATATGGCAAAAATATTTACCATATGAGAGCCTTATTTGAGTTCGATTGTGGTGATAGTTGGAACCAATGCTACCACTTTTGAGAGTCTACTGGTTGTGGGATATCATGTATGTGCTCCTATAACCCCTTGATGTGACAATAAGATTTTTCCAATTATAGCCCTTCTATCAAGATCTCCTTGGGATCAACCTCCTTATGAGGCATGCTTATTAGGACACAAAAAGAGTGCAAAATTGTGTCTTCTTCGCTCTCAAAATTAGCCTCTTGAGCTTGTTCCTCTTCTTCTCGATCCTTCTCTTGAAAAAAGTTGCAAGCTACCATATTTTTCATTATTGGGGTAATGCTTGCATATTTTGTCTATCGATGTTGGGAGATATTCACCCCTTCTTGCTTCATCTCCTGATGGAAACTACAAGCAACCATATTGTTCATTGTTGGAGTAGTGCTTGCATATTCCCTTTGTTGGCCTTGGATGATATTTACCTCTTGTGCTCCACACAACTACGTTCTAGGTCTTTGCATAGTTTGAGGGATCTACCATTGTGAATATTGTGCAAGACATATGGGAGCAAAAATTGTCAAAGAGAGTGATGGAAAGGTAGTTTCTCTCCACTATATTTTTCCTAATTGGAGTAGGAGCTACTCTGCTTGTACTGCTTTCTAAAATATTTGAGGGAATCTTTGTTCCCTAGATTGTAGTGGGAGGAGGCTTATATTCGGATGGAGAGCCCTAATATAGTATATGTGGGCCTGGGTGGGTTTCAGTTGGATATTCTCTTGAATTCTCCTCCAACTCCTCCAAAATCAGACATTGAAGTCTATGATTCTATCTAGATGTGCTCTCGTGATGGTGAAGAGGTGCATCAAGAGTTGAAATAGGTCTTAAGAGCCATAAAATGTGTCAACTAGTGCTCCTGCCAAGTGCACCCATGAGCAGATGCTCTTACGCCCAAGAATTTTGTACCATTATAGTGCCCTTACTTCCAAATATAAGACTAGAAGTCTAATCATGACATCTTTGTGGGTTATGCCATGGAGGGTCGCTAGAGCAGCAACATCTTCGAGGTGCTCTCGGGCCATTCCCTCAATGCCATTGTATTTTATTAGGGTCTTCAGGGCACTTTTAGGAATCTCATGCTGACTTTGGAGATTCAGAGGGCTAGGATCATCCCAGTTGGGATAGCATACTTATGCCATTATAGCAGTTGTCCTCAGATGTCATAGTTCTTGCCACTAAGTCAGAGTCATCGGGTGAACATTCTTTCTCCGCTTGTGAGGTCAAGGTTGCTCACCAAACCTTGATTCCTCCGGGGTATCTTCTTTTAGTATAAAAGGCATCCATGATCAAGAGATCTGGATATTTAGCTTAACAGAGCTTCCAGGTGATTTTCCCAGATAAAATCAAGCTAGAGATTCACCAAACTTAGACTCCTTTAAAATATGGAGACTGATTCTAATTAGGCATGCCAAAAACTATTGGTCAAATATCTACCTAATCAATAAACATTGCATTTATGCACCCTAGATATGACCAACATTGAAATGCCAAAGGAAAGAGATGTCCTCTGTACCAATATCCAAAGAGGGTTGGTTCTCGAACTAAATCCTAAAATGGTAAAAGACTAGGGATGCAAGAAAGAAACTGGAAATAACAGAAAGAGGAGACATATGGCCACAGGTTGAAGTGCAAGATTTGGGGTAGGCTAATAGCAAGAAAATACTCAAGCACATAATAGCATTCACATAAGAAATAACTATAGAATAAATTCATGATCTTACAGAAGTAACTCTCAAAGGATCACTTCGGCATTCACTCTCTTACTAGCAACATTCAAATCCAATCTCAGAATTTAAATTTAACAACGAACAAGAAGAATGAATGTGAAAAAGAAGTGAATAATATAGAAAGCAATTATATGCAAAACCACTTATAAATTTAGAAGTCTGATGCCTTCTATTAATGAAGAGAGCTTGGAGATATCTCTTGCAATTTGTCCAACCTCTTTTACAATGGAAATTTGATTAGTATTTATAGAGTTTTTTGCCTCTTTCATTTAATGTGCTTACAAATAACATATCAGTTGGTCAAATATTAGCAACAACAATTATATCCCTTGGTAATGGCGATGCTTGAATCAAATTATTATTCAAGGGACAATGATCCAATTTTTATGGGACGCACCTGGGAAATCGACAAAAATAGATGATAGAGAGAGTGTCCCAAGCGTTGGTTCATTGAGACTCAACAATATCACATGACAATTGATATCTTGAAAATTAAATCATGGGTGCCATCACATTCTCTAATTTTTACCTAGGAATCTTACCCTTGTTGATTGAAATCTGTGAAATATAATTTCACTTTGAAAAATAATGAAGTCCATAGAAGGTGCTTTGAAAAGAATTAGGATCACACCAAATTGGAGGATTTAGCATTTAATTCTTGCAAAAATTTTGGATCGTGACTCTTGTTGCCCCAAGCATTCAAGTAATTGTTTCGGGCAAAAATGTTTTGATAACTGTGCCATTCCCTTTAAATTGAAATTCACCTTCAAAAGAGGTAAAACTGAGTTTCGCTTTCCATTTTAGGTTATCATAATTGCATTTTCCCCTTAACCTTAAAACACTTTCACTTCTTAACTGGGAAATTTTACCTTCAAAAATGATTTTTCCCTCCAGTTTCACCCCCAAAAATAGTTTCGCCCTTGAATTGCTTTTGCCCATCAGTTTCACCCCTGAAAATAGTTTCACCCCTGAAATGCTTTCGCCCATTAGTTTTGCCCCTAAAAATAGTTTCACCCTTGAAATGTAGTTTTTCCCTTCAGTTTCACCCCTAAAAATAGTTTCTCCCCATCAGGTTCGCCCCTTAGGTGTTGTCACCCATCAGCTTCACCCCTGAAATGCTTTCGCCCATCAGTTTCGCCCCTGAAAATAGTTTCACCCCTGAAATGTAGTTTTACCCTTTAGTTTCACCCCATCAGGTTTGCCCCTCAAGTGTTATCGCCCATTAGTTTAACCCCCTCGAGTTCACCCCTCACTATCACCCATCAGGTTTGCCCCTGGCTGTCACCCATCAGGTTTTCCCCTGATATGGACAAAAATTATGTTCGTCCCTCCTTAGGGGTGACTTTTATTTTTACCCCATCTTAGGGGCGACTTTTATTTTTGCCCTGAATATTGATTTCTAGTGATAAATCTTCTCGAACCCATAACTTTTGATTCGTTCACTATTGTAATATATCGTTGGAAAGCTTGAGAAAATATCTATCACAATAAAATATCTAAAGATCATTTAATCCAATTCATCTCACCATCGGATGTACTTTACTTGACGAATTTTAAAAATATATTTTTTAGTGTGGCAAAAATGCCAACACATTAAAACCACTATGCTAAGACTTCTCCAAATAATGATGGATGAAAAGGTTTTTTAAATAAAATCTAGATGCAAAATGTTTCATGGCAAAATTCAAAAGAATGAAGGAGATATCCGAATTCAAAGTTAAGAGGTGAATTATTAAATTATTTAATAATTCTAAGGTCTAAAATTGAATTTTATTGTTTGCCAATGTGCAATGGTTGGGGAGATTAATAAAATCCATCGATGTCATTCGAAGGCATGGAGATGCATATAAATAAAAGGTAAAACCTTTGTTTATAAGATATTGGGAAATATTGTGCATGAGTGAGAATCGTCGGAAGGGGAGCGACAAAGAAATAAAGAAAAAAAAAATTATTTGAGAGCAAGGTCAAGGAGACAGCGCAGGAAAGTGACGTCATGCAGGAGCCTATAATGCAGTTGGTACCGCACAAAATTTGTACAAGGTAGGTTCATTGTTCGAATCCCACCAGGGGCAAAGTTTTTTTTCTAAGAAAGGCAATTTTAGTTTTTAGATTTGAGCGCAAGAAAAGTTGGGTGTTTGGGATTAAATCCCAATGTGGGCTAATGCCCACGTGGTAAGCGCTTCATAGTGCTAAGTGAGAGGAACAGAGTTCGACTCTCGCAAAGGTGTGAAGGTGCATTGTTTTTGGCAAGGCATTAACAATTTCAAAGATGGTGAAGGCACATTAATTTTGGAAAAGGCATTTTGTAAAAAGGTATTTATCTCTAGCGCATGGTAATATTTTATATTGCCAAAGTTTTGGTGCATTGAAAATCATTTCTATTATAACTAGGGAGTTATAAGGTATTTAGTAAAAATAAATGATTGTTGTATGTCCTTAGGGAGTTATAAGGTTTGAAGTTAAATATTTGTGATTGTTGTATGTGGAGTTATAAGGTGTGGAATTAAAAATAAAAGCATAGGTGTTTGTTGTATGTATTAATAAAAATTAGGGAGTCATAAGGTTGAAAAGTGTTGAATTTGTTATATGTTCTAGTGCATGATTTAATTATGAAATTAAACTAGGAACTTGAGACCTAGTTAATTGCTACCTTGAGTTAGAAGACATGCACATGAGTTAGGGTTTGAAGTTGAAGACAAATTGCTTGATTATGTGCCTTGGCTATTAAGAAGAAGTGGATGGATTAGAAAATCAATTTTGTGGATAAAATTGATGCTTGAGTTCATTATTTATTTAGTGGAGTTCATTGAGAGTATTGCCATTATTGAGGAGGTTTTTGCCATTGCTTGAGGACATTATTTTTGGTTACCTGTTGAGTACAATGGCACTATTTTAGACCATTGAGGAGATCATTTGCTAGTCACTTGTGGATACATTTGTCTTTCATTTGAGGAGATCATTGTTAGCTATTTGATAGCTCTTTGCTTGAGGGATTTGTGCTTATTTCTTGAGACATTATTGACATTTCATGAGGTATATATTATTGAGAACCTATTGCTATCACTTGTGGAGATTGTCCTTGGTTGGCTAAAGTCCTCATTGTTATTTCTTGGATAGGTTTTTATTAGAGAGCTCATTTGCCATATATTTGAGAGTTCATTGTTGAGCATTGTTATCATCCATTTGAGAGAGTATTTGTCATACATTGTTGAGCATTGTTATCATTCATTTGAGAGAGTATTTGTCATACATAGTTGAGATCATTGTTGTCATCCATTAAATAGTACATTACCATTCATTTTTGAGTTCATCATTGAACCTTGCCTTCGTTGATTTGTGGATGATATTTGAGTCATGATAGATTGAGCCTTTGAGAAGGCTTTTGGGATAGAATTTTTGGACATATTTGAGGCAGCTTTTGTGCATGATTGAGTGAGCCTTTGAGAAGGATTTTGGGGCAAAATTTTTGGATAGATTTGAGGTAGCTTTTTTGCATGATTGAGTGAGCCTTTGAGAAGGCTTTTGGGATAGATTTTTGGATAGATTTAGGACAAAATTTGAGTAGGAGTTTTTGAGCCTTTTGAGAATGCCTTGAGTATAGATTTGGAACAACATTTGAGTAGGATTTTTTGAGCCTTTTTATGAAGGACTTGAGTATATATTTGGGACAACATTTGAGCGGGATTATTTGAGCCTTGTGAGAAGGCATTGAGGCAAATTTGTGAGTAGTGAAAGAGATAGAACATAAACATAAAATTATACCAACACCATTTGCCTAGCTGAGAAGATCATTGGAGAGACCACTTGAGAAAATTAGGATTACCTAGCTGAGTAGATCAGTGGAGAGACCACTTGAGCAGATCAGGATTTCATAGCTAAGAAGATCAGTGGAGAGCCCACCTGAGCAGATCAATATTTCCTAGTTGAGTATATCAGTGGAGAGCCCACATGAGAAGATCAGGATAGCCTAGCTGAGTAGATTAGTGGATAGCCTAGCTAATCAAATTAGTGGATAGCCTAGATGAGCAGATAAATGTATTGCCTAGCTAAGCAGATCAGTGGATTTCCTAGCTAAAAAAATCAATGGATTGCCTAGCTGAGTAGATCAGTGGATAGCCTAGCTAAGAAGATCAGTGGATAACCTAGCTAAGCAAATCAGTGGATCCTACCTGAGCAGATATTGATAAAATAGCTTTGAATAAATCAAATTAATCATTTGTATTGGGATAAGGATCCCTATTTCTTTATGAAATATTATAAGGAGATTATCTTGTGGACTACCCCATAGTTGGGGAACCATGTTAAATCTTGTGTCTCAATTGTGTGTGGTGATTTATGCACTTTCTTACTATTGCTATTTATGTCATTAATGCACACTGCTATATTTAGTTATTGCAATTAAGGACACTAGTTGATATTGGTGTAGAAATAAAGTAAAAAGTGGGCACTATACTGTTCACCCCCCATCTCAGTATAAGCTTGTGTTTTTCAATTGGTATAAGAGCAAGTTCCTTCGAAAAGGCTAACAACTTGAGGATAGATTCTAAAAGAACACAAATGGCTTCATAGAATGGATCATCTACAAGTAAGGTTCCACTGTTTAATGATAACAATTATGCTTTCTGGAGCATGAGAATGAAGAACTACTTGATATCACAAGTATATGAGGTATGGTAGATGGTTGCAAAAGAGTATAAGGTTGAAGGTGATCTTGAGAAAGATAAGACTATCAGAAAATTGGTTGAGATCAATGCAAAGGCAATGAATTACATTCTGAGTGGGCTACATGAGACAGATTTTGCAAAAGTCATGGTATGTAATTCAGCTAATGAAATGTGGACCAATTTGTAGAATACCTATGAAGGAGATTCCAAGGTAAATTTGGAAAAACTACAAACTCATAGAAAAATATTCGAGGAATTGAAAATGGAAGATTTTGAAGATATTGCAAAGTTTTTATTTCTATTTTATGAGATTTCTAATACCATGAGAGGTATAGGATTTGAGATGAAAGAATCAGATGTTACTCAAAAGGTTTTGAGATCACTTCCCATGAAGTATTATGCAAAGGTTTCAACAATAGAAGAAACAATGGATATCGATAAGCTAACAATGGAAGAACTACAAGGAACTCTCATAGCTTATGAGATGAGGATAAATAAGCATTAGGTTCCAATAAAATAAATTGCATTCAAGGCTTCAAATAAAAATAAAGGGAAAGTTTTAGAGACAGATAGAGATTCAAATAATGATGAGGAAGCTAACTTCATAAAAAATGAAAAAGGACTTAAATTATAGGGATATGAAGAAGGACAAATGCTACAAGTGTGGTGATTATGGTCACTATGCAAACAAGTGTCCACATGAAGAAAATAATGATGATGAAAAATAGGGTCACAAAAGAAAAGAATATAGAAAGCATAAGCATGACAAAGATGATAGGTACAAACAAAGCAAGTATGAGAAGAAGAAAAGTTTTCGTAAGATAAAGAAAACTTTATACATTGAATAAGCAAGTGATAGCTCAGATCACAGTGATAGATACAAGTCAGATGATGAAAAGGAAGAAAATATATTCTTAGGAATAGAAGGTGAAATAGAACAGTGCTTTGTCTGTGGTCAAAGAGATCATAGATCAGGATATTGCAATGGCTTCAGTGATAGTGAAGATGAGATGACACATCAAGGAAATAGGAATGGTCAAAGAAATCATGAGAGTTTGTTTGCTATAGAAGATTATAATGATCTTAGTGACAGTGAATATGAAGAAGGGTTTTCTATGGAATAAAATAAGTAGAAGAAGAACACTCACTCCAAGCAGAAGAAGTTAAACAAGAGAATTTTGTAAGAAAGATAGATGTCTTAGTTGATCTAAAAGAATACTTCAATGACATCCATGAGCAACTACAAGTGGTTAAGGAGAATCTAAAAGGAATTGAGATGTCCTATACTTGAGAAGTTTGATCCATCAAATGAATCAAAAGGTCAAGATATTTTTACTGATACTAAAAAATGTATTTCAGAGACAATAGATATGGATGCCAATTTGCTATTTGACACAAATGAAGAGAAATAAGAAGAAATTTCCAAAGTTCCTATGGATCTAAACATCCAGTTTGGATCTTTTTTTGAGATAGGTGAATCAAATTCAAGAGGAAAAGAAATTATTGAAAAGGAAAGCAAGGAAGAAATTAAGGAAGAGGATTTAGATACTACAAATAAATATCAAAGATACAATGCACAAGTCAAAGATGATCACAAGGATAATGGTAAAGAAAGGTATGAGGAACCAAGGCATGAACAAAGGGCTTTTCAAGGACATTGTTTTTCTTGTAATGAATTTGGGCACAAGGCTATACATTGTAGGGTCTATGGATCAAAGAAGTTTGATTTTGCTAGAAGGAAATTCAAAAGAATAAGGTATGGTTTTCAAGGACATTGCTTCTTATGCAATACGACTAGTCATAGAGCTTCTCAATGAAAATAAAATGAGCAGCATGGTTTTGGTTTTAGAACTACACAATTCAGAAGCCATGGTCATAATTATTATGAAAACATAACTTCACAATACAGGGTTCAGGAAAGGAATGGATACATGTGGAAGGAAGTTGACAAAGGAAATGAATAATGTAAGATGGGAATAAATGTACTCCCACCCCAAAATTAATCACCTCAAGAGAGAAGGTGGTGGTGGGGCTAAGCTTAAAATTCATATCTTTTAGCCTCATAGGTGTCCCTTTTTCCATTGATGTCAAAGGGACAGAGATTTGAGTAATGGGGAGAGCATTGAGTTAGGGGGAGCAGCCTCCAAAGAGAGCATTGAGATAGGGGGAATAGCCTCCATAGAGAGTATTGAGTCAGGGGAGCACCTTTGATTCTCAGAGATGGTTTTTACAGTGATTGTGGTGATTTGCATTAGAGGTGTTGTCATCAATGAAAAAGGGGGATATTGTTGGTAATTTGAGTTATTTTGTGTTGTCATTGATGTCACATGTATCATTGATGTCACATGGATCACATTGAGTTTTGGTGGCAAAAGCACTTCATAAATAATAATTTATGATATTTTGGAGAGCATGGATGTATACAGGGTTTTGTGGCACAAGAGGCATATAATATTTAATTTTTAAATATTATATTAATGGTTTTTATTAAAACCAATGGTAAAGTTTTTTATTAAAACCAATGGCAAGGGTTTTTATTAAAACCAATGGTAAAGGTTTTTATTTAAACCAATGGAAAGGGTTTTTATTAAAACCATTGGAAATGATTTTTCATTAAAACCACTATGCTAAAACTTCTCCAAATAATGATGGATGAAAAGGTTTTTTAAATAAATCCTAGGTGCAAAATGTTTAATGGCAAAATTTAAAATAATGAAGGAGATATCCCAATTCAAATTTAAGAGGTGAATTATTAAATTATTTAATAATTCTAAGGTCTAAAATTGAATTTTATTATCCGTTGACGTGCAATGGTTGGGGAGATTAATAAAATTTGTCGATGTCATTCGAAGGCATGGAGGTGCATATAAATAAAAGGTAAAAAATTTGTTTATAAGAGATTGGGAAATATTGCGCATGAGTGAGAATTTTCAGAAGGGGATCAGCAAAGAAATAAAGAAAAATAAAATTCGTTTGAGATCAAGGTCAAGGAGACAGCGTAGGAAAGTGACGTCACATAGGAGCCTATAGGGCAGTTGGTAGCGCACGAACTTTACACAAGGTAGGTTCGTTGTTCGAATATCGCCATGGGCAAAGTGTTTTGCTAAGGAAGACAATTTGAGTTTTTAGATTTGAGCATAGGCAAAGTTGGGTGTTTGTGATTAAATCCCAATGTGGGTTGACACCCATGTGGTAGGTGCTTCACAGTGCTAAGTGATAGGAATAGATTTCAACTCTCGCAAAGGTGTGAAGGTGCATTGTTTTTGGCAAGGCATTAACAATTTTGAAGATGGTGAAGGCACATTAATTTTTGAAAAGGCATTTCGTAAAAAGGCATTTATCTCTAGTGCATGGTAATATTTTATATTGCCAAAGTTTTGGTGCATTGAAAATCATTTCTATTATAACTAGGGAGTTATAAGGTATTTAGTAAAATAAATGATTGTTGTATGTCCTTAGGGAGTTATAAGGTTTGAAGTTAAATATTTTTTATTGTTGTATGTGGAGTTATAAGGTGTGGAATTAAAAATAAAAGCATAGGTGTTTGTTGTATGTATTAATAAAAATTAGGGAGTCATAAGGTTGAAAAGTGTTGAATTTGTTATATGTTCTAGTGCATGATTTAATTATGAAATTAAACTAGGAACTTGAGACCTAGTTAATTGCTACCTTGAGTTAGAAGACATGCACATGAGTTAGGGTTTGAAGTTGAAGACAAATTGCTTGATTATGTGCCTTGGCTATTAAGAATAAGTGGATGGATTAGAAAATCAATTTTGTGGATAAAATTGATGCTTGAGTTCATGATTGCTTTAGTGGAGTTCATTGAGAGTATTGTCATTATTGAGAAGGTTTTTTCCATTGCTTGAGGATATTATTTTTGGTTACTTGTTGAGTACATTGCCACTATTTTAGACCATTGAGGAGATCATTTGCTAGTCACTTGTGGATACATTTGTCTTTCATTTGAGGATATCATTGTTAGCTATTTGATAGTTCTTTTCTTGAGGGACTTGTGCTTGTTTCTTGAGAGCTTATTGACATTGAATGAGGGAGATATTATTGATAACCTATTGCTATCACTTGTGGAGATTGTCCTTGGTTGGCTAAAGTCCTCATTGTTATTGCTTGGAGAGGTTTTCATTAGAGAGCTCATTTGCCATATATTTAAGATTTCATTGTTGGGCATTGTTATCATCCATTTGAGAGAGTATTTGTCATACATTGTTGAGTATTGTTATCATTCATTTGAGAGAGTATTTATCATACATTGTTGAGATTATTTTGGATCATTGTTGTCATCCATTAAATAGTACATTGCCATTCATTGTTGAGTTCATATTTAAACCTTACCTTTGTTGATTTGTGGATTATATTTGAATGCTACTTGAGCATGATTGATTGAGCCTTTGATAAGGCTTTTGGGATAGAATTTTTGGATAGATTTGAGGCAAATTTTGTGCATGATTGAGTGAGCCTTTGAGAAGGCTTCTGGGATAATATTTATAGACAGATTTGAGGTAGCTTTTGTACATGATTGAGTGAGCCTTTGAGAAGGATTTTGGGACAAATTTGTGGATAAATTTAGGACAACATTTGAGTAGGATTGTTTGAGCCTTTTGTGAAGGCCTTGAGTACAGATTTGGGATAGCATTTGAGTAGGATTTTTTGAGCCTTTTTGTGAAGGCCTTGAGTACATATTTGGGACAACATTTGAGCAGGATTGTTTGAGCCTTGTGAGAATGCATTGAGGCAAATTTGTGAGTAGTAAAAGAGATAGAATAGAAATAGAAAAACATACCAACACCAATTACCTAGCTGAGCAGATCGGTGGAGAGCCCACCTGAGAAGATAAATATTGCCTAGCTGAGAATATTAATGGATAGCCCACTTGAGCAGATTAGGATTACCTAGCTGAGCAGATTAGTGGAGAGCCCACCTAAGCAGATCAGGATTGCCTAGCTGAGCAAATCAATGGATAGCCCATCTGAGTAGATCAGGATAACCTAGCTAAGCAGATCAATGGATAGCCTAGCTAAGTAGATCATTGGATAGCCTAGCTGAGTAGATCAATGGATTTCCTAGCTAAGCATATCAGTGGATTGCCTAGCTCAGTAGATCAGTGGATAGCCTAGCTAAGAAGATCAATGGATAGCCTAGCTAAGCATATCAATGGAGCCCACTTGAGCAGATCAGAATAGCCTATCTTTGAGCAGATCAAAGTAATCATTTGTATTGGGATAAGGATCCCTATTTCTTTATGAAATATTATAAGGATATTATCTTGTGGACTACAATACATTGGGGGAACCACGTTAAATATTATATCTCAATTGTGTGTGGTGATTTCTCCACTTGCTTACTATTGCTATCTATGTTATTAATGCACACTGCTATATTTTTTTTTTTAATTAAGGACACTAATTGATATTAGTTTGGAAAGAAAGTAAAAATTAGGCGTTATAATGTTTACCCCCCTCTCAGTATAAGCTTTTGTTCTTCAAGTTGAAGTTCAGGTGATGGAGGTGCGATGAACTATGATGTACTCATAGATTGAGAGTGGGGAGGATACTGAAGCTATTTTCCTTCCCATGGATTTAGCATGGATTTTGAAGATACTGAAGATGTACTACAGGTGTTCTTATGGATTTGTTTGTTGAACAGTGTAGGATGCTGATGTTTATGGAATCTGCTACTATGGAGTAGACATCTACTAGGGATAAAAATATTGTGGCTATAGGATCTATGGCTACTACATAAGGGTTTGTTGTAAGGATTGCATAGTGGGGGATGACAACCAAGAAGGATTTTTCATGAATAATGTAAGCATTGTATATTGTGGTGGAGGTAGTGGTGTTTAGGCAAAGGATGAAGATGGTGGTCAATATGATGTGCCAAAAGAGGGAACATGTGGAGGACCAAAAGAGCGATGAACGAAGGATTTAGGTTGGGTAGAATATGATGGGGGATTAGTGAGATATTATGGATAGTGTGGATTGTAAGATGAGAGGGGAATGGAAGAAGGAGCCTAAAATAGATGAGACAGAGGGAGGTGAATGGTGGAAGTGGATGTAGGTGGAGGAGGAGTAGAAGATGGCATATTGTACATTTTGAAAGAGGGGAATATATCTGGAGGGAATGATGAGGAAGGAGTGTAGGTCTCAAATATGGAGGCCTGATAGGAAGGTATGGTGAACATATCCATAAATAATTATGGATATGGGATCTATTGATTTTTTTGAGGTTGGAATTGTTGTGATTGAGAGGGCAGTTGCAATGTAGTATCAAAATATGGAAAGAACAATTTTTGGAAAGATGGTTGTTGGGATGCTTGGAAAGTGTATTGATGTGATGATGTGGATGGGGTATATTGTTGCTACAACAATGATGGTTTTGCAAGTGGTTGTGAAAATGGCACCTAAGTGCTCGATGTGGAAGACGAGGGATATAAGATCATTCCTAAAGTAGGGACAGATGAGGCAACCTCAGGGTGAGGATGATTGAGTAAAGAAGAGTCATTATTGAGAAGGGAATAAGAGATTCTAAAATAAATGATGTGCAAATGTAGGTGAGGTAGATGGAGTTTCCTCATTGATAGTGAAGAAGGTATATGGGTTTTCTAGAGAAGTATAGATGACATGGTCATTAAACATGGAAGGTGAATTGGGTGGGGGTGACTAAGGAAAAAGAGGGTGATCTTCATTAGATGATGTGGTAAGCATATTTTTCTAACTAGAAGTCTCACCATGAGATATAGTGCATGTGTGGAGTGACTCAGAACCTATAAGAATATCAGGTGTGAGTGTGGAAGCTTTCCTTTTGAATGGAGGAGGAGGAGTAGACTAATTGGAGGGGGTGCGAAAAGCCTCCTCCTCGAGGTGTGCTTGCTCACATTCTTGACCATGATTAATAATAGGCATGGTGATGTGTAGTGAAATTAAGTGCTAAAAATATCAAAAAATATAAATCTAAAGTTGTGGGTGTGTTTTGTGTAAGGTTGTGAGCAATCCTATGAAATTTGGTAAGTTTCTATGTCCTAGAATAGAGTTTGCATGCCGCTATGTGAACTTGGACTACAAAAATATGGTTCACATAATGCTATGTGAACTGGACCCATACAGTGAATATGATAGAATATTAAAAGTGATAGGCTGTAGACAACCAGCAGATGGGCTACTAACATGTGAATATGTTGAAACTAGTTTTGTGAGCATACAAAAAAAAGCGTAACTAGAATTAGTGCTAAATACAAAAAAATAAATTTTTTTTTTTTTTTTGTGTGTTTTGATGTTGATTTACGCTTCTAGAAAATATCATAGGAAGTGGGGTGAAACTCTAGAAATAATAAGAGTGTTGTCAGCACATACCCTCCTGCAACACCCAAGGGTGCACAAAATAGAATGGTGTCTCAATAGGCAAGTGGTGACCTGAATGGAAAGGTGCAGTAAAATGATAACCAAATGGGGGAACTCAAAATGTGTTGATGAATCCAAAAACCTCTCACAAGAAGAGGTGGCACTATCTAAGACCTACTTCTAACCCAGCCTAACGGTCACTTCATTCTTAGGTGAGCTTAGTCAAGAATGACTATTACCTAGTCACTAATTATGTGAGACTTGTGAACAAATGCATCTAATCCTATCCTAATCTGAAGATCCCTTATGATGATGAATTCCAAAAAACCAGTCTCAAGAGTAGAGGAATTTCTAGTGATCAAGCCTAGAAACTGATCATGGGGGCTACTATGGTGTTTAGGGGGTGATATGGTGGAAGGATATGATTTCCAACCTCACCAGTCTTGAGTGATGGATTGGGAATGAATTACAATCTCACCATTGTGTCTGCCATGTGAGTGTGTGATAATGTGTTTTCTACTATTAAGGTGAACGCAAAAATAACTAACTAGATGCCTTTTTAGAAATGAAATTTACCCTAGATGCATTTTTGAAATGAAACTAGATCTAAATGCCTTTTTTAGAAAAAACAAATTATTCTATAAAGCATGGAAACAAGCAAACTAAAGTGCATGAAAAAGGAATTTGGCAATTTATCAAATGAATTAGAAATAAATTGAAACCCTGATCTAAATTATTAAAAGGGAAAATGCAATTTACCCAAGGGATTTGGAAAGAAATAGAAAATTTCTAATCTAAGTGATGTAAAGAAATTGAAACCCTAATTTAAATTCTTGAAAGGAAAAATACAATTTACCTAGGGTATTTGGAAAGGAATAGGAAATTTCTATTCTAAAATAATGTAAAGAAATTAAAACCCTAATTTAAATGCTTGAAAGGGAAAATACAATTTACCCAGGGGATTTGGAAAGAAATAGGAAATTTCTATGTAAGGAACATAAATAAATTGAAACCCTAAGTTAAATGCCTAAAAGGAAAAATGCAATTTACCCAAGGGATTTGGAAAGGAATGGAAAATTTCTATTCTAAGTGACATAAATAAATTGAAACCCTAATTTAAATGCTTAAAAGGGAAAATGCAATTTACCCAAGGGATTTGGAAAGAAATAGGAAATTTCTAATCTAAGTGACATAAAAAAAATTGAAACCCTAATTTAAATGCTTTAAAGGGAAGTGCAATTTACCCAGGGGATTTGGAAAGAAATAGGAAATTTCTAATCTAAGTGCTTTGAAAAGAGATGGAAAGACCTATCTAGGTGCAAATTTGAAAGAGATTTAAAATGCTTTCGAAAAGAGATTGTGTAGATTAAAAATACAACGCCAAACAAAAGATAAAGAAATCACGATAAAAAGTAATGCAGAACACAGTTGTACAAAATAAATGATTTTTATTTATCAATGGAGTTTAGAAACTCCTTTTGAGTACAACAGGGCCTGTAACCTTTTTTGTGATACAGATATTACAATTTATGCTAGGGTTCTCCGAAACCCTAGCTGGCACAATGTGGTGGCGTTTTCTGAAGACGTATCCTTAATCCCAACAGAGTGAGTGGGCTTCGTTGTATCCTGTAGCTCGGACCACTCCAGCTTAAACAACTGCTATCAACACACTGGATCTACCATTAAAATCCTACACACATTAACACTATCAAGGAGTTAGAAATTAATAAGAGGGCTCCACTATGTGAGCCCTCAGAAACAATTTAAAACCCTAGAAAAATAGAATGTAGGAGTTCAACAACAGATTAATAAAATAAAAGAAGTTACTTGCTTTAAACTAATTTATACCTATTTCCTGTTAACGCGGTGAGACCAGGCGGCACCTAGAAGAGTTGGGACTGTCAAATCGGCTACAGAAGGCACCCTGGTGCACTCGCTGAACGCCCGCGTGCTTCTGGATTGGGGTTGTAGACGCCGTTCTATGTATGAGACTGTGGGTAAACGCACGTGGGCACTTGTGACAAGAATGGGGGATTCTGCAGAGTGCTGCATAAGGGATGGTGACGAAGTTGGCGATGGATGCGGCGATGGATGGCAACTGATGCGTAGGTTTAGCTGAAGAAGAGATAGATAGCGATAGATAGCAAAAGAGAGATAGTAAAAGAGATAGCAAAAGACATAGGGTTTGAGCCATCAAGGTGACTCAATTTATAATCTACTCTTAGGGCACACTTTAGGGTTTTAACGACACTTTGAACGTGTGGCTAAGATTAAAGTGGATCCAAGGGTAGAGAATAAATCTAGGTTGTGAAACGGATTAAGATGGATGGACGGATGAGATTAAATGAAGGATGGACGGCTCAGATTAAATCACTTAAAGTATCTTTATATATATATTAAAATATATTAAAATATTAAAATATATATATATATATATATAAATATTAATTTAAATAAATTTGGGAATGAAAAATGGCGGGAAAGGTGTGGATTTGGGCCAAATAATGGCGGGAAGGATGGATGACTGACACGTGGCTGACAGGAAGGTATAGATGACTTACAAGTGGCTGGATTTTGGTGTCTACAGATTGCAAATTCTATTCTAAGTGCTTTCAAAAAGGGATTAAAAAAAATCTATCTTAAATGATTTTTGAAAATATATGTAAATGACATGAAAGAAATTTGAAAGTCCTATGCTAAATGCTTAAAGAAAAGAGATGTAAATGACATGAAAGAAATTTGAAATTCCTATGCTAAATGTTATTTGAAAAGAGTGAAGAACACAAGCTTATACTGAGAGGAGGGGGTGAACAGTATAAGACCTCTTTTTACTTTTTCCACTATACTTCAAAATAGTAAAGCAATATACCCAAAGCAATATCAAAGCAATGCACAATATCATCCACAAAGTGACACCAATTTTAATGTGGTTCACCCGGAATGGTCGAGCTACGTCCACAAAACTTTTCTCTAAAAGTTATCTCAAATTTCTTTGGGAATCCTTCCCAATTACAATGTTTATGAGCCTCTGCCCAAAGCAGATACCTTCCCCCAATCAGAATTTATGAGCCTCTGCTCAAAGGAGATACATTCCCCCAATCAGAATTTATGAGCCTCTGCTCAAAGGATACCTTCCCCCAACCTGAATTTATGAGCCTCTGCTCAAAGGAGATACCTTCCCCTCTGCTTTGGAAATGATCCCTCAGAATATCAACTGCCTCTACCTCTTGCCAACATGTGGAACTCCTTTCCACTGAAGACCTATTGTCCTCAATGATTAGCCTAAGAGACATCTACCTTCTATGATCACGTCGATAGAAACATAGTCAGTCGGTCTAGTACAAGTCTTCCTCTATCTGTTAGATCTGTCCAACTCTTGAACAAATTAATCCTCTGCATACAAGCCTTCTCAAAGACTTGCCAAATCTGTCCTCAGGTTCTTCTCATGGAACCAGTGCACCTCTGTCCTCAAGTTCTCTGATAGAACTATCAAACTCAGCTCACAAGTCCTTTGCTAGGACCTGTCCAAATCTTCTCACAAGTCCCCATCGAAACCTATCCAAAAACTGCTCACAAGTCCCCACGGAACCTGTCCAAAAACTTAGCAAGCTCACCAAGAAAAACTTTCTTAGTAGGAAATCACAAAGTGAATTGTTAGAGACCCAATGTGATTTGTCAACCTCATAGAAGCATAAAGAGAATTGTTAGAGACTCAATATTTTCTATACTCAACTCCCAATCTCAAAACTCAACTCAAATCAACTCAGCTCAATCTCAATCTCAAATCTGAAAACTCAACTCAATATCTGAAATGGATAGGATAGAATGCTTTCTTTCAAGAACATGAAACCCCAAAAATTTCCAACTATGCAAAGAATCACACAACAATGATACTCATGTTATTTTCACCATCAATTAGGGCTTCAACAATAATGCTCATCAACCAAGGTTCAATCAACACCATTCAACTCAAAACACAACCTTGAAGCATTTCATAATCAACATCAAAAAAGGAAACAAGTAGAACTCCTTTTCTCTCCAACATTGTTTGAACAAAAAGCATCCACCAACTCAAATCACCAAGCACAAAACAACTTTTCAAATCATCAACAAAGAAGTAAGCCCAACACTTTAACCAAGTAAAGAATAGCTTGATTATCACCAATTTAATGAAAGCTAATGTCAATCTCAAAGCTTCCCACTTCAGGTTTCACAACTTCACACAAGAAGCAATTCTAACCTTAAAACATCATGCTTTCATTTCCATAATCAACCAAAAGCACTCTCAACATTACAAGAAATATTTATCCCTTATACACCTTATTTCTCCCTTATAGTCTTATCAACAATAAACTTTATCTCTCATAAGAATGCAATAAGATAATGCAAACAACACCTTAAAAATAATATTTTATCAAAATAAAGCAAGCTTCAAACTCCTTATAACTCCTAAGCCGTTTTTCTTCTAATAAACTTCCTCCATCCGCAAAATACACTAGCAAAAATTAATTTTGAAAAATACCTTGGCCAAAACCAAAAATCATGCTATGAAGAAATTGCGCACGAAATCTAACACCACCCGCTCCGTCCACTTCAATGAATAAAAACCCTTTCACGTTATTTGAATATGGAACCTCCCATTTGGGTAGTGCGCCAACAGCCTAGTCGCTACCACTGTGCCAAAGGCGTCCGATGAGGTTTGAACCTCACTCTATTTCCCTTGTACCTTATGCGCCAGGGCTAAAATAAACAACAAGCCTCCCTGTCTTCTGACATGAATGATGATGAAGAAACCTTATGACAGATACAAAAAATAAATGACGGATATCTGAACAGTGGATCATGAAATCACAGCGAGGAAAAAATTGAACATCAGATCGCAAATGCACAGTGAGCAACACTTTTCGAAAATGCAAATTGGATAAATCTTTGTTTTTGTTGAGGGAGATTTATATGCATATTTCCCATAAACTCTTGATGTCGACGAGGATTTTAACACGTCGACGGAGGTCTTGGCTAGCGCCCACAATATTAGAACATAGCGCCATCAAAGTTAAGACATTTGTTCCATGGGTTACGAGAACCCAATGCAAACAAATAAATTAATATTTATTTAAAAATAGTTAAAAGGAACCTTAACAAGGTTTTTAATTATTTAAATAAATACTTCCTCCTGGACCCAAATGCATTAAACTAATGCATCCACCTGTAATCTTTAAACCTGCCAACTTTGGGTTTACAAAAGACCTTTGAACTTTTCATGCCATAACCTTCATCAAAACAAGTTATTTGACATCAAATCAAATTCCTTCAAGAGCTTCTTGACATCAATGATAACTTATACACTTGAGCAAAGGCAATGTACCCAAAGTACCCAAAATTGCCAACAAAGAGATGTAAATGACATGAAAGAAATTTGAAAGTCCTATGCTAAATGCTTTTTGAAAAGAGATGTAAATGACATGAAATAAATTTGAAAACCCTATGTTAAATGCTTTCAAAAGAAATTGAAAATTCCTAATCTAAGTGTGATTTGAAAAGGGATTGAAAGTCCTATCTAGTGCATTAAAGGACAATTTGAAAGTGCTTTTAAAGGCTTGAAATAAATGATAATGTACTCTAATGAATTGAAAAAGGAATGTAACCTTAATCTAAAGGACATAAAAGAGATTTGAAATGATTCAACTAAACTAATTTTGAAATGACTAAAAACCCTAATTTAATGTGCTTTTGAAAAGGAAATTTGTCAAAATGACTTGATGCATTTGAGAGGGAAATTTCTTCATAAAGGGATGATGAAAAAGTGTGGTCCTAAGAGAAATACCTGAATCCTATGGTGTTAGATGGGCTTCTTTCTATCTCTATTGTAGACCTCTATAATTTTAGGTTGTTTAGAAGCAGATTTACTGAGTTTGCATGTCGGGGTGCAAACTGGACTGTTGGTTCACAATATGGGGTAAAAACTAGTTTTGGAGACCTGAAAATTTAAATATGAGGGCCTGAAGTGTATTTCATGACTTTTCTAGGCTCTTTTTTGCATTCACAGTACCTAAAATAGCAAAATAAAACCATAAAATGTGTTATATTAGCCAAAAAACTATTCTAAAACAAGTTTTTGTGGAGTCCCACCAGGCATGCCGGAATGTAACATGCAAAATATCTCCAATTCTAAAACTAATATAATATGTGCAAAAGAGTTATATTACTATTGAATTAGGAAGAGGGTTACAATACAGTCTCCTTGGAGATAAGTGGTTCTTTCTTTTTTAATACAAATGTAGGTGATCTTGTAGGATCTTCTTAATGCCCTCTATGTAGGTGGGATTCTATGTGTGTGTGCCATTAGTAGTCTATTTGAATGTGTCCTTTATACCTGATTTGGATCTACAAAAATGAGTTAGTGCATTTGAGGTCCTATCTTGGATCAGACCCCATATTCATGAAGATAAATCAACATAAAATTGAATAAAAACATGATGAAACTAATAAAAATGGTATGGAAACTATCTAACACTAATATATACTTGATTTGATGTTGTAAATGTGTTGTAAATCTAGTTTGCATAGCGGAATACAAATTGGATCTCAGGTTCACATGGCAGGGTGCGAACTGGTCTGCTATTGATTTTTGTTACAAACTTGTTGTTCAGATGTGTTCTAGGTAGTGTTTGTTGCTATTTGTTGGGTGCATAATTGTTAGAAAGTATTCTAGTATAATTTTGGCAGAGTTTGGGTACGTTGACCAAAAGGGAGAGAGAGGAATTAGTGAATGAAGTGGTCCTCTATTTATAGAGGAAGCCAAGGTCAGGGGGTAGTTAGGTGTACTAGACCCTAGATTCAAGTCCTATCATGGTTAAGTTAGGTTTTGTGAAGTGGAAATATTAGTCATCCTTTCACATGCCCTAAGGAAAATATCCTATCCTCACACATGTGCGAGCTAGGATTAGGATTAACTCTGGTTAGTTAATCCCTATGTTAGGTGAGGGTTGAGTTAGGTATCCTAGAAATTATCCTAACTAATTTGGGGTGAACACGTGTGAGGGGATGATTGGGGCTAATTTGGCTCTTAGCCCTAATTAATACTAATTAAGTGATAAAGTGCACTTTAAGTGGAAATTCACTTGCATATTAGAATCCTAATTAGCATAATTAGGGTTTTTATAGGGAATGGTTCCATGGGGGCCCTAATTAAAGAGCTAGTAGGTGGCCCTCCTATGACTAGAATGTGTTTTAGACATGTTTTGTATAGTTTTTGTAGGTTTTGCACCTATGGATGACTATGATGGCCTATGATGACCTACGATGGCCTACAATGGCCTACATTGGCCTATGATTGCCTAATATGGTCTATTATGGCCTAATAGGGCCTAGAAATGCCTATGCAGGTCTAAAAGTGTCTATGCAAGTCTGCCAGTGTCTACGGATGAGCATGTACGACTTTTAGGTGTTTACACTTTCTTTCCAAGAGAATGCATGAGCAATTGGTTGCAATGAAGAAATATTTTGAAGCTCCATATTTTAGGTGTTTTTCTAATTTGGCTTGGATGTTTCTCAATGCTACAAGGCAAGATATGCCTTAGATAGCAATAATAGAAAAATATGATAATGGAAATACCATACTAGTATATACATGGACTAGAGTTCTAAGCAAGACTAAATCCTATTATGATTTCAATAGAGAATTTTTGGGCCCATCCCTAAAAATTATGTATGGGCAATGCCCTAGAATTCCTCCTCTAGATAAATAACTATTGCAAACAAAGTAAGTTAAGGAAGGAGACTGGTATATTTTGATTGAGGGCACAATCATTAGACTTTACAGCTTCACTAGGAAACCATTTTTGCTTCCACACTTTATCACTAGTAGAATGTTGGCATTGGAATATTGTAGACAAGCTGACTACATTAATGTTACTTTTGGCACTGGGATAAGGAGAAAAAGGATGATGATTTACCCTCACAATGTGGAAGATATTACAATAACAAGGAAGGGCTGGTATGAGCTGATTAATCAAAACTTGGAGAAACTAGGTCTTATTCATCTTCCACAGAGATGGAGGTATGACCCAGCTATTATATTTATAGAAAATTTAAATACCATTAATGGTGAGAAGGTCCCTAAGTTTGAAAGGACTTTGAGACCGCAAATTGAAAAATACAAAAATAATAAGGAGAGCTCTCCATTAGAATGGAATCTTAGAAAGATGGAACCACTTACCCCTTGGAGATATTTTTATGAGATATTTTTATAACCCTAAAAATAAGAAAACCCACCAGCTGAAGGAATCCAAAATCTAATATATTCAATAAAAGGTTGGATGGGATGAGGTCAAGGTTTTGGAATGGTGGAAAATGAGAGTGGAGACAAACATTATAGCCCCTAGGTTTGGTTTCCAATCCGATACATATTTATTTGAGAGATATGATAAACACATTAAAACTTGGATAGCTAAGAATGGTAAAATCCTAGCATTGAGCTTTATAAAGGCTAAGGGGAAAGCAGAGAAAGGTAAGGCCAAAGGAAAATATCAAGAGGAAAAAAGTAGAAGAAATATCAAATACCTCTAGCTTCTCCCTCCTCACCATCTTAGTAGCAAGATGACACTACAATAACTTCACCATCAATAACTAAAGAAGCTTAATCTACTTTTGAAAATTCATAGAAATAATTACAGCAATACACTCTAGGAGTTGTAATGATGAAGAATATGGGATATCCTGGTGGTGATCTTGGGAAATATGGAACAGGAAATATAGAAAATATTCAGGTGGAACAAAGACCAAATTACTTGTCCTTGGGGGTAGAATCTTCTTCATAGGAAATAATTGGAGAAGAAGAAAGTGATAGCTTAGCATTTTCTCCTGTTAAATTTACTACTGCAGCTCCTCCGAAGCCCTCAAGTCCCCCTATTCCAGAGGTTTCACTACCAACTTTATAATAACAAGATGATACTTAGAAGGTTAAGCCTTCAATGCTTATTGTATTCAAGAGAAAAGAAAAATATTTAGTATGGGAGGCTAAGATGGAGGTCAATAAAAAGAAAAAATTAGACCATATATAAATAGTTGAATAGGCCTAGGTCACAACTACAAAGCAACTAGTTCAACAAGTACAACAACAAAGTTTTGATGACATATTTCAATAGAATACTTTGGTTGGTAGAGGTATGATTTCTATCCCCTCTTCTCCTTATCCTTTCCTAAATAATTCTCCCTCCCATCCAAAATATCAAAAGGAACAAAGGATATCATCTCCATCACATAATTCCCCATCATCTCCACCAATTCTTCCATCATCTCACTCTATTTCATCTCCACCTCATTTAGTAGAAATGCCAATATCATCATCTCCCGGCCACACCCATTCACTTCCAAGATCATTACCACTAATATCAATAGGGAAACAAGCACTTCCATATTCTCCACCATCTTCCACAGTTGTAATATTTGTTGCCATTTCAACACCTATTACAATCCCTACTATAAGCACAGATTCCACCATCATTACTGCCACACCTCTTCCATCTATGTCAATTCTATTTTTTCCTTCACTCATCAATGCTTCCACTCTTGTAAATCATCCTACAACAAATTCTTTGTAAAAGGTTAAGAATGTCTCACTAAAGACCCAAAAATTTTAGAGCAAGAAATTATCCCAACCTTCAAAAAAATTTGCTTGATGAATGAATACTATGATTGCTGATCATGTTGCTAGGAAAAGAACAAGAATTTCCCTCACCCTCTTGTTATTAAACCAGAGGAGGACATGACTATAGAATATTATCAGCTAGAGGAGCACACTGAAGATATTTCTCAGTTGCCCATGGAAGATAAATTGGTTATAGCTAGGGCTCATCTTGAGACCATTTATGTGTAGAGTGATATTTGCAAGGAGAAATATGATAAATTAGAGGAAAATATTGAAAAGTTGGAAAAAGCAATCAATAATCAGAAATATGTGGAGAAATTTTTAAGAAAAAGAGCCTAAAATTGGTAGAACAAGTACCAAGAGGCCATAAAATTCAAAGAGTAAGCTAAATATTTGAAGAAAAAGAATGAGTCCTATGTCAAATAGATACAATATCTAAAACAATAGCTTTAGGTTGAGAAGACTAGAGTTGTAGGTTTCTCCAAAGATAAAGTAAAATAGATCAAAAAATAAATATGGTCTTACATTATGGAGAAATGTTTAGAGATCCATCCTGTGATTGATTTCATGGATGAGGCTAGCCATTTGTTGCAAGAAACCAAGGAAGATTTTGAGAAGGCTACTAAAGAGCTACAACCAATGGTGATATAAGAAGAAAGAATACATAAGTTGTCTAAAAATAGATTCAATGTTGTTGCTAAGCCCATCCCAAGTAGAGCAAGGACTACTACAAGATTAATATCTAAAAAAAACCTCAAGAATAACAAGTTGATCCAAAATGGGTGGCTTTTGATGGATAGAATCGAAGGTAAGCTCCAAGATATTTTTAATGCCAATAAAGAGATGATGTAATATGGTTTTGAAGGATTTTGAAATGAGGAAAACATACTTCTAACAAAATATTTTTAGACCAGCTTAACATCAATTATGTAGGATGAGTCTAAAATAGATACCTGGTAGGACCCAATTAATCAAGATCAAGTCACTCAGCTGATAAAATATGTAACCAGTCTCAAAGATTTAATGGAAGATTTTGTAGACAAGGAAAATTCCATATCCTATGAAAAAACTACCAAGCTATATTTTGTTCACCAAAAACTGTTGGATATAGCTAATTCCACTCAAGCAGTCTGGCATCAAGCCTTAAAAACACTGGATCATATGATTCAATTATTTGGAGAAAAAATAAAGCAGGAGACTTGTGAAGAAGAGAATGAAGAAGAAGAAAATAATGAAGGTAACAAGGAAAATAATATTAAAGATACTGAGAAAGTGCAATAGCCAGAAGTAGAGAAACAAACTCAACAGGAAGAAGTGTAAAAAGAATGAGGATATCCTATCGAGTAATCTAAAACATTTTTTACCACCACAACTGTCAGAAGGGCCTTGAAAATATACTTTGCAAATATTTTAATTTTAAAATGTATTAGAGGTAGCAAGAAAAGCATGAACATGCAACTATCATGATAAAGTCATGCCATTGAGCCTTCAAAAAGAGGAGCAACCCTATTGATGAGATACTCACATTTACCTCTTTCATTGCTTCTATGTGAACCATTACTCTTTGAATATATTCATAAATGTTTAAGAGAGTGATGGTCATAGGGAAGTTATTCTTTGAGACAAAATTTGTAGCTAATTGGAGTCTATTCTACCTTTCATTTCCCTCCATCTAGATTCATTTCCACTTCCTTGTCTTATTATTTCATTCACACACCCATTCCTTCACTCATCCCACTTCATCCTGCATTTTTTATGCACTATATTTTAACTCTAGTTGCCCAAAGGATAATACTTCGAGTTCTCAAAATTTTCTAGCAAAGTTCCTCGAGATGTGCCATAATGTAGGCCCAAAAGGCCACAAAAACTTTGCAAAAATTTCCAAAAAAAATCTAATTCCAAAGAGGTTCTCCAGACTGTGATAGTGGCTTAGTGCAACATGTCCTGGGCAACATTCAATATGGTCAAACAAGCCCTTCATGCATTTCAAATCATGGCTCAGAGCAAAAAAGGATATCCTAGATCATGATGAAGGTTTTACACTAGACAACTCAAAAAATGATTTTACATCACAGTTAGCATAGTCAAATATGATATGATTGCATTTTGAATCATGGCCCAGAACATGGTTTTGCACCATGCACCTCAACACTTGGTTCCACATTGTGGTTAAGTTTTGTCAAAGTGCTTGGGGGACATCTCAATTCCTGTCCCAGAGCATGGTCCCACATCGCATGGACTAAAGCAATATTTTTTGTAATGCGAAATCAATATTAATACACTTACACTCTACGATGCGGTCAACATGGTCAAAGTCCCAATTTGGGTAATCTAAAAAGTGGCTTAGAACATGGTTCCCTACTGCATGTTTCAGCACTTGGTTCTATGCCATACACTTAAATGTATGGTTCTACATCACGGTTAGCATGGTCAAAGTTGTTATCTCTACAATCTAAATTTTGACTAAGATCATGGTTCTATGCCACACAACCTAGAGCAACATTTCATGAGCATACCCCTAGATTAGAACACT
Organism: Wollemia nobilis; assembly: GCA_028583015.1. NCBI lineage: Eukaryota > Viridiplantae > Streptophyta > Pinopsida > Araucariales > Araucariaceae > Wollemia > Wollemia nobilis. The sequence goes on along the minus strand of JAQPPZ010002587.1, from coordinate 13,777,401 downwards.
CTTATCCCAGACCACAGTCAAAGTAGTCAAATGAATCAAGTTAGAGATCTAAGCACTGGATTAGAACATGTTCTATGCTGCGAAGGATGAAGAGATTTAAAATCAAATATTTCACATGCCATGATATGTTCTAGGATGCAAGATGTTTTAGACCACAAATAGTAAAAGCATGTCAATTTTTTTTAAAGCTCCAATATTAGTTTTCCAAAATAAGATCAATGATCTACATTAAATTTGGCTTGAGTCATGTATAAATGTAAGATTTAACATGACATAATATTACAAGTTTCTATTTGATCTATTTCCAAGCTAAAGTTGAGGAAGCAAGAATATGAAGTGACAAAAAATCAAGATTCATGAGTTGATTCAGTTTTAGATCTATGACAAGGAAGCCACAACAAAAATAAGAGATAGTATCGATTTCTTCTTGACTATATCTATAGTTGAATCCATGAAAGTTGAAGAAATTGCAGAAGCCAAGTTGTAGAAGATTGATGGAGCACATAGTTCCCTTATTTCTTGAATAAAATAGGAGACCACTATCTTAGCATCTTGCTAATTTGGCACTCCATATTCCTTCTAATGTTCCTAATTCTTTCAAATATTTCAAATTTACTACAAAACTATAAATAGAGGTCAAACCCTCAATTTAAAGGGTCAAATATAAAGTGTTTGCTTGCCCTACTATTGTATACTTTTGTAAATTAATAGGAGCATTACTTGGATTTTTGCCTTAGACTTGTATCTTATTTTTTTGTGGATTATTAACCCTTGAAGTAATTTCTGCTACTACTACTATGGTTAGTCTATTCTACTAAATTGGATTTCTATCTTAGAGCAAATTAAAATGCTTCATTTCTAAATGTATGCTTGGAAAGGATTTTATTTTTTTTAGTCAGAGTGTCAATATAATTCTACTAATTTGGATTATTGATACCCTAGATGTTTAGAATAATCCTTGAGGTATGCATATGTTCTATAATGTTGAACATTACTGAGTTTTGAATGTTGTTAATCACAAGTGTTTTTTGCTAGAGATTAATTTGTCAGAAGTTCTTTGTATATGCCTATGTTGTTAGCTTTATCCATCCACTATTTATCTATTACTTTCTAAATCCTTTCCCCTTTCTATCCCTATATTTATACATTTAACTAACCTTAAATGAGTCAACATTCAGGCTGGTTGACAAGGTCTACCAGCCTACTCTAGAGGTTGGGTTAAAAACAATTTTTATCCATCCAATGGTCGTGTTTGTGTTGTGATTAGTAGGTATTTCCCTTTCAAAAACCATTGTATATAATAGTCATAGTTCAAGTTCATTTTAATGTCAATTCAGACCCCAACAAGAAGGAAGACTAATATGAGCATGATTGGGAAGCAAGATTCTCCTCCACAAATTATGCTTTATTGAAAACCACATCAAGTGTTGTAAAGAGAGTGTATTTCAACTTCCTAAAGATATGTCTTTGAAGTATGCTTTTGAACTTCATGATGATAATAGGTGCATGATTTGGTATGGGGAGCAATATGTGCAACCTATTGAATTGATAGATATAATCTTGCATGGACATGTGGCTTCCTTGTCTCAAGTGAATCCATTGATGAAGCAAGTTATCATCATAGTTAGATGGATAAAATGTAGTCTTCAAGGGTAAAACAAAATCATCCCAAGTGTTGGTGGAACTTTGTGCATTTTAGTTCTCAGTAATTAAGACCTTAGCCATGCTAGATATTTTTAACTTGGTAAAGGGGATTTTGTTATCATCATACATTTGATTGTAGGTAAACCAATTTTCCATGTCTAGGATCCAACTATTGAGGACTTCGATATTCCTAGAACCATGATAAATTTTGACCACGCATTTAGGAGTGTGCATTCTAGCATCAAGTGGTGATGGTTAGACATGCATGTTATTGACATTGTTAGTGAAGGAATGACTATGGGATCTAACTTGGCCATATTTTCCACAAAATTAGCAGCCATGGCTTGACTAGGTTGTGCCAAGGAGAGAGTTTTTTACAAAAGAAGATACTTGCTTATAGATACATATTATGGCTATTTTAAGCACTATTTCTACTAATATGCCTAATACAAAGGATTTTTATGTTTGCAAATGCATACAAAATGATGAAATAAAAATTCCCTTGTTGGTTTTGAGAACAACCCAATGATGAGTATTCCCCAAATATATACAATGAATAAAATATCCCAAAATATTCTTAATACAATGTCAATATTAAAGTTCTCATTGGTGCAATTCAATCCTCTTTTCTCAATAATTCCAAATTATGGAATGATTGGAGTGCAATATTTAATTATATATCTCATGGTAATTTTTGGTGCTTATATAATGAGGATAAAGTATTCAATAGTTAGATATTCTACCATGTAACATATATTAGAGGAAATCAAGAGGAATTTGCACTAGAAAGCACTCCTAAATAATATCTATGGATGGGTCAACAACTATCCATGTTGCCTAGCACCTTCTATGGAAATTGATGTAATTGTAGTTGCTCATATTCTCTAGAATGATGCATGCTAGTGCAAGTCAACATCATTTACAGGATGATCAACTTCAAGGAAGCTACAATCATAATATAGAAATAGATATTGTGTGTTATTGGCATAGGTACACTAGTGTAGATCAACATCTTCTCGATGTCATTTACAAGACATTGATGGGCCACTTAGGTAAGTTGATAGTATGCATAGGTGCACATGCATCATAGGGGGTAGTTCACACAAAGAGGAAATCCATGTGTACTTATGCATGATAGAGGAGTATGGTTACATACACATTGTGGTAGGGTTTATATAGGACATGTTCAAGGCTTTCTAGCCCCAGTTACAAAATATCAAAAATTGCTCTTGAAACTGAAATTGGATCTGCAAGATCTATGCATATAAGATTATTTGAGGTATCTATTATAGAAAGCATGTTGTTACATCAATATCTTCACCTTGGACATATGAGAGTGCTCAAATATGTAAAGCATAATCAAAAAACAAGAGTGTGAAGGTGGCACACATAAGTAGGAGGTGTAGTGCAATTATGGCACATGCTCAAGCAACATGATGGAGGATGTTAAATTCAAATATCATTTTTAATGGCACCACCAAGGCATGGAATGTGGTCTTTGAGACCCATTGTTTGCAAACCATATTCTATTTATTAACTCCACGATTAAGTTACATGTCCAAGTGAATATGAAGTAGGTGGTAAAATTTGTATACATCCTCGTGGATGATACATAAGAGAAATAAATTTGCTGGCTATCAACATACAAGTGTTCAACAAAAATTTGAGAATAGTGAGCAAGAGAGGAATTACTACCAGATACATAACTTTTGGCCACCTCTCAAGCTGGAGCTATGCCAAAAAAATTCAAGAAAGTGGATAAAATACCTAGCAACCAACAAACAAGGTTCAAGGCATTTATAAATAATGAGCATAAAATTTTAGAAACCTAGATCAAAATGAGAGCTTGAATACCAGATGATATGGGAAGGATTTTGCAATACAAAAATATCTTGTTTATTCATAAACACTTGCTTATATAGGAAGTACACCACACTTGGACCCTTTGGAATTCAACTCACTAGATAGCTCAAATACATGTACAATCATCATTTTCATATAACATGGTATCTCTTAGTTTCAAAACACCCTTTGATATTTTACCTCTTGGTGTTTCACATTCATCAAAACTTTTCATCTTCTCATTCTTTCTCATGGGATATTTCTATTCATCGAAATATGGGATGAAATAATTAACATCTCCAAAATATAATAAGTATATTACATAACAAAAAATAATGTAATAAATTCTAACGCCCCCTTATTACATAATTTGGTATAAATATCATTACCTCTATGATTATAGGGGTGGTACACTAGAATTTTGCTCTAGATTTGGCTCTAGCTCTATTGGCTATGTTGGCTCTGGTCATAGATAATCTCCACTATGTGTGCCTTTTTGGATCAATCATTGGATCATTACCTCTAGGTCACCTCTAGGTCCTTTTCTTTGGGTCATATCTAGGTCATCATCACCTTTGGGTCATCTTTGGGTCCTTGCCTTTGGGTCATCTCTAGGTTATCATTGCCTATAGGTTACCTTTGGGTTTTTTACCTCTAGGTTACCTTTAGGTCATCATTGCCTTTGGGTCAGCCTCTTACCATTAGGTCATCACCTTTGGAAAATTACCACTAAATTATATCTTTGAAATCCTTCACATGATGTTTCACTACATGTCTCCCAAGCATAGCCTAGGTCATATTATGATATAGAAATCATTTATTTCAAGTTTCCTAAGATTACATTGCTCCATGGGAAAACTTACTCAAAAAAATCCACCTTATTTTATAGAAATAATTTAACATCTCTTTTTATTTATCCCATTTTGATACATTTATCCATACATAATTCATATGTATTTTGTTATTCACTTTCTTTATATGCCAACACTTGTTTTTGAAATATTATTACCTCTACCAATATCACAAGGATATATGTTCCAATGTTTAGATGTCACATGCCAAGATTTCCCACAATGACTATAACAACTCATCCTAAGAAATTTTGCATATTATTCTTTCTTAACAAATTTAGTGTCATTGCTACTTCCTTGACCTGTATATCCAATGCCTTCATGTTTTGACCTTAAATCTAACATTATGAGCATTTTCACACCTTGACAAAAATTTCCTAAGCCTATATCATTGTATCTTATTTTTCTTGTTATTTTTTAATCAATTCATTTGGTATGCTTTTCAAAGCATCCAATTTCTTCATCACCACTTTAAATTCTATCAACATTCAAATACCACTCATCATTATCACAATGGTCTTAAACACAACCTAAACTATCACTGTCACTTTCAATTATGACAATATGGCCTTTGTCATGGCCAATACAAAATCTTCTACACAATATTTTCTCTTATCAACAATATTCAAATCACTTGTCTCACAAGCTAATATTTCCTTTAGACAATATCACATGTATCACAAGAACTATTTGCCATCATGAGACTTAAATAACTAGTATTACAACCGAAATCTATCCTTTGAATAATATTACTTGTGTTACAACAAACATATTTCATCATGGGATTATCCTTCAACTTTTCAATTATTTTGTTTGCTTTCTACATTGCACCTCAAGGACATCAAGGGTGAATAGTGTCATGCACATTTTTCTCACTAAATCAATAGAAATTATCACACCATTTTCAAAGTATCATTTACCAAATTTTTTGATATTGATTGCAACCAAAACTTGAATTTTTAAAATTATTCATCTTCATTATATTTTTCTGTCACACACTTTTGAAGTTCACCTTGTTTCTTGGCTTGTTTACTACCTCCTTTATTTGTTGGTTTTGACACTTCCTTGGCCATTAGGACCTTATATGTTGTTTCATACTCTTGTTCACAATTAATTTTGATTTACCCTAAGCAATATATTTTTTCTATTGTGTTTTTTATTGAGATTATCTTATTTGATATTTCCCTTGTCCTTGTGATATTATGATTGAAATTGTTTCTTCATTTGAGGAGGTCTACAAAATTGGTTCCCATGAGTTATCATATTGTATGTATAAAACTTGGTATCATATCCTTCTTTTTCACAAATATAACAATATCTCCTCCTCCACTGAGGTTGCTTTCTTGATGAAGTGGAAGTGGAAGGATTCTTTGAATCCATTTGTGATTTCTTAATGGAGATAAGGGTAACATTGGATAACTCATCTCTCAACTGATTGTCAACTTTATATTGTGAAGGATGTTTACCAATTCTTCAAATTTCACACTTTTATTTGATACTTGAAGAGATGTCACCAATGTTTATCACTACACAAAAAAAAGGCTTTAACGATGGCTAAAATAAGGTGATTTTTTACAATGGTAAAAAACCACCCTAATATATCCTAAGAGGGTGTTTTAAAACCACCCTCTTAGGGTCACCCTTAAGAACACAAGCTTATACTGAGAGGGGGGTGAACAATATAAGAGCACTTTTTACTTTTCTTTCCAAATCAATATTATGCAATGTATAGATAGCAGTATCAATAGCAGTAATCAAAGCAATGCACAAAACACCATACACAATAGAGACACCAATTTAACGTGGTTCACCCAAATATGGCTACTTCCATGGAGAAAATATTTCACTAAAATTTTCTCAATCAATCTCTTGGGAATCCTTCCCAATTACAATGTTTATGGACCTCTGTCCAAAGGAGATGTTGATCCCCTAAATCTAGTTTGTGGATCTCTATCCATAGGAGAACTCCTTCTCCTCTTCTCTGGTTGGTGATCCTCTAGAAGACTACTACCTCCACTACATTGGCTTGTGGATCTCTCTCCACTGAAGACTCTTGTCCCCACTCAGAAGACCTATCCTCACTACCCTGGCTAATGGATCTCTATCCACTAGAGACTATTGTCCTCTCTACTCTGTCACCTCCAAAGCTCTATCTCAATTCTGTACTAAACATAGTCCAGTCGGTCTAGCACAGTTCTACTCAACTCTTGCACTAAACATAGTCCAGTCGGTCTAGCACAAGTCTACTCAACAAGTCCACTCAAATATGCACTAAACATAGTCCATTCGGTCTAGCACAAATATGCTCAATCTCTATCTCTGGTCTGGCACAAACCTATCCTCAAATATGCACCAAACTCTGCTCTCAAATCTGCACTAAACACAGTCCAGTCGGTCTAGCACAAATCTATCCTCGATCTCTATCCTCAAGCCTTAACTCAAGACTTGACTCAACTCTATTGGATCTGCCCCAAACCTTAACTCAAGGTTTGAACAAATCAATCAACTTTGCTCTCAAGTCTTCTCAAAGACTTGTCTCAAATATGCCTTGTAAGCTTCCACAAAATCTCACACCAATCTGTCCACAAGTCCTCTCTAGAACTTGCTCAACTCTGCTCTACAAGTCCTCTCTAGAACTTGCTCAAATCTGCTCTACAGGTCCACTCAGAACCTGTCCAAATCTGCTCAATAAGTCCTCTCTAGGACTTAACCAAATATGTATTGTAAGCTTCCACAAAATCTCACACAAAATCAGTCCACAAGTCTTCTCAAAGACTTACCTCAAATTTGCTTAACAAGTCCACACAGAACTTGTCCAATCTCATAGAAACATAAAGAGAATTGTTAGAGACTCAATATGTTCTATACTCAATCACTCTCTCAACTCAAATCAATCTCATAGAAGCATAAAGAGAATTGTTAGAGACTCAATATGTTCTATACTCAAAGCTCAATCACTTTCTCAACTCAAATCAAAATATAGGATAGTTTGTTTTATGGAACTTGAACAATCACTTCATACATCCACTTGACTAGGCTTCAATCAACTCTACTCAACCAATCACTCAAAGAAACAACCCTTTCTCACAAACCCTAGTCCAAGCATGTAATCACCAACTCAAAATATTTCCAACAATGCTCAACAACAAATCTCACATAACAATGATACTCATGTTCTTTTCAAACCCTAGTTCAAGTTCTTTGCACAACAACTCACTTCAACAACAATGCTCATAAAACAATCTTCACATAACAATGATACTCATGTTATTTTCTAACTCAAGTTCTTCACACACCCAATGGCTTCAACAACAATGCTTATCAAACAAGGTTTTAACCACAACTCTTAATTTTAGAAAACCTTGAAGCAATAACTCAAACACTTTCGAAAAGGAAACCCTAATCAAATCCTTTTCACTCCAAACTTTATTTTCAAACAACCAACTCAACCAAAGAAGAATTTGCCCATACCTTTTTGCTTGACAAGGAGTTGATCTCACAAATCTGCCACACTCACAATTACTTCTTTGCCAATCTCAATAAGGGTTAGAAGATAATTTTCTCAACACAACATAACACAAAAATAATACCAAAATTACACCTTATCACTCCAACTTAATTAATAATCAACACCCTCACAATAATCATAAAAACCCTTAATTCAAATTAACACAATACCCACAAAGTCTTAATCCTCCAAAAATCAATATAGCAATTTAAGACTTTATTAAAAATTAAAACCAGAAATCCTCTTATAGCTCCAAATGATAATTCTCAACAACCACCACTTTTCTACAAAGCAACCTTACCAAACAATTCCATTAATCAAACCTTATACCTCCCAACTTAGGCAAATAACAAACTTTAATGCAAAAATATTTACCTCATTTTTGGAGGGAATCGAACCCTCAACCTTGCCCACAACATGCGCCTTAGCCATGGTCAAAGTCACCGCATGAGCTACATGCTCATTTGTGATTAATGAAGCACCACGTGCTTCTTAATCTCCTAACACCTTCCACCTTGGGCAAAATAATGTGTGCCGTGGATGCCTTAACCAACACAACTCATGATGCACCCACCAATATTCGAACACAAACCCTCTCACAAGCCAACGCTTTCATGCTTCCCAAAATACCACTAGGCCATGCTGTCTTATGCGACTTCGAGGATTAAATCTTCCTCCTTTAAATGCTTCGCTGTCACGACTTTCGCAAAAACTCACGAGCTCTTATCTTCGCATGCCAATATTTTTAATTTCGAGCAAGGATAATTAATTTGGACTTTGGGCATTGTATTTATATGCTTCCTCCATTACTTTGAAGACGTCGACGCTCTCCATGTTATCTTCCATGATGTCAGTGGAGATTATAAAGGCTTCGAATGCCTTTTGTCTTAAACCCAACCTTTGGGTTTATAAAATATATTTAAACTTTATAAAACCCACTTTGCTTTATAAAATATTATAATGAGAATTATAAATATTTTATTTGGGTTTTCACCATATCACTTTAATATTATAATAACCATTATTATAATATTATATCTTTTTGATGCCTTGGATAAATTACTTCCTTCTCACTATATTCCATGTCGTAAATAATATTTATTTATAAAATAAATATTATATCTCCTTTTTAACTTCTATTTTTTGCACTGATTCTCTTGATCTTTTGGCCTGCTTCCTGGATATCAAATAACCATTTTTGACCCCTTTGTTTCCTATTGAATTCCTTGATATTAATGATGACTTTATCTGGTGACATCAATGACAACTTTGACTTAGGGACTCAAAATGTCCAACAATCTCCCCCTTTGTCATTGATGGCAACCCATACTCTTCTTACCAAAACTTGACCTTTCTTTTTGTTCTGCTCCCCCTTGGACATTGCTCCCCCTGGCTCAATGCTCTCTCAAATATCAAATCTCTCCCCTTTACATAAATCTCTCCCCCTTTGACATCAATGGCAAAGGGTCACCTTTGGGGCTCGGGGCTAAGAATGAGCCTCTTAGCTTAGCCCCTCCCCCACCTTATTTTGAGGTGGTTAATTCTAGGGTGGGAGTATTTCTACTCCCAAAAGGCATTGTTCTTTGCCTTTATCCTCTTCCCTTATTTTCTAAATTTTTTGATTCTTCTGACTGTTTCTATCTGTGTCATCATTCATGTTCTTGTCATCATTCCTATTCCTATCATTATTCCTATTCCTATCATCATTCCTGTTCCTATTCATGTTCCTATTCACATCCATGTTCATGTTCCTGTTCATGTTCTCGTCCATGTTCTTGTTCCTATTCCTATTTATGTTCCTATTCCTATTCATACCTATTTTTGGAATATCTGCTCTACACCATTTTGTTGTGTGACCATCATTATTGCACTTATAACACTTAATGTTATTATTCCTTGGAGGTGCAAATGTCTTAGGATTTCTCCTAGTGAAGCCATATCTTCTTCTGTCATGAACCTTGCAATTCATTGCCTTGTGACCAAACTGATTGCATGAGTAGCAATACCCATGGAAAAGTTGTCTATTCCCATATTCCTATCTTTCATGTGCCCTACACTGTGAAGCCATGTGCCCAAACTTGTGACATGAAAAACATCTTCCATTGAAGCTTCCTTGTCTTGACCTCATTGGTCTCTTGTTCTGATTGTTGTTCCATCTGTATCTTCTTTGTGCATTGTTCCTATCTTTGTTGAACCCTTTATTGTTCAACCCATCTTCTGATGTCTCACTTCCTGTTACACTATCTTCTTCTGAAGTATCTTCATCTGAGGTTTCTTCTCCTCCAAAACTTGAAGTTGACTCTCCTTCCCATTTCTTTTGAACCTATTCAAATCCAATACCTGTTTTGCTTGATGTAGGCTTTTGTGTCTTGATGAACTTATCCAAGTTCTTTGAGCTATTTTTAAATCCCTTCATCTTGATCTTGGAGTCCTCTAAATATTCTTTTAGTAGTGCCACTTCTTGTGCTAACTTCTCACATTCTGAGATCTTTGCTTCTAACTTATCTTTGAACTTCTTTGCTTTAGCCTTTGATTTTTCTAAATCCTCTATAAGCAATCTTCTTTCTTCATCACATTCTTGAAACCGAATTTCAAGTTTAGAGTGTTGCTTCCTTACCTTCTTTACTGTTTCAAGGGCATATATGAGTTCTCCCTTGAGATCATAACCATTCTCTTTTGAATAATCCTCTATTTGTTTGCCTTTGTCCACATCATTACTCTCTTTAGGCTTGTCTTCTATAGGATCACTCACTTCTTCTTCTAATGCCATTAGAAGATTTTCATCTGGTCCTTCAAGTGCATTCTCATACTCATCATCACTAAAACTATAACCATCCCTTGTGCAATCATCTTCAAGATGTCCAAAGTTACCACATCTAAAACACTTGAGAATAACTGGAGTCTTTTTCTTAACTGGTTCTTTTTCTTCAATCATAAATAGGACTTCATCTCTATCATTGTCTAAAAAACTAGCATCACTATCACTTGAGTACTTAATTGCATTATCCGCATAGTAGCTCCTCTTTTGTCTTTGAAAGAACTTCTTCCCTTGTCTGCTTTGTCCATCCTTGCTTTTCTTCTGATGCTTATCCTGCCTATATCTTTCTGATTCCCTGTACCTGTGATCTTGTTTTTCTTCACCATTGTTGTTCTTTGGTTCTTTACAATATATTGCAAAATGTCCAAACTTTCCATAATTGAAGCACTTAATAGATCTTAGATCTATGGATTTTCTAGAACCTTTATTTCTTCTACCATAATTAGCCTCTTCATCACTGGATGACTCATTGCTTGATTCTGACTTCTTACCCTTTGTTTTCTTGATTGCTTTGAATGTTGCTTCCTTCTAGGGAGTAGGATATTTTGTTCTTATCTCAAATATTGTTAGCATACCAAGCAACTTATCCCTTGTCAAAGTATCACCATCCAATGAAATTTCTATAGCAAAAACCTGTTCACTGAATCTATTTGGAAGAGATCTTAAGACTTTATCACAAACATCTGATTCATCAATCTTCATTCCAAGTCCTTGCATATCATTAACAACCTCATCAATTCAAATTAGATAAGCACTGATATTTTCCTCTTCATTCATTCTCAATGTTTCAAATTGTCCTTTGATATTTTGTATCTTTGCTTTCTTGACACTTTTATCTCCCTCATATATACCTTGCAATTTATCCCACATTTCTTTTGCAGTTCTACAATGCATAACTTTCATAGACTCTGTTCTACGCAAACCTCTCACAAGTGCATTCATTGCTTTTGAATTATAGTGTTGTAGAATCTTACCTTCCTTATCTGTAGGAGGATTGACTACTGGATCATATCCAAATTCCACTGCATCCCAAACTTCATTGCCAAGTGCCATTAGGTAGATCCTCATCATCATACTCCAATACATATAGTCACTTCCATCAAATATTGGTGCTGAATTATTTGAGGACACCTCCTTAGGATCCATTGTGTTCTTGTTAGCTTTTCCTTCAAGTTGTTAAACTCTTATGAAGGCACCCGCTCTGATACCAATTGAAGAACACAAGCTTATACTGAGAGGGGGGTGAACAATATAAGAGCACTTTTTACTTTTCTTTCCAAATCAATATTATGCAATGTATAGATAGCAGTATCAATAGCAGTAATAAAAGCAATGCACAAAACACCATACATAATAGAGACACCAATTTAATGTGGTTCACCCAAAGATGGCTACTTCCACGGAGAAAATATTTCACTAAAATTTTCTCAATCAATCTCTTGGGAATCCTTCCCAATTACAATGTTTATGGACCTCTATCCAAAGGAGATGTTGATCCCCTAAATATAGTTTATGGATCTCTATCCATAGGAGAACTCCTCTCCTCTGGATGGTGATCCTCTAGAAGACTACTACCTCCACTACACTGGCTTGTGGATCTCTCTCCACTGAAGACTCTTGTCCCCACTCAGAAGACCTATCCTCACTACCCTAGCTAATGGATCTCTATCCACTAGAGACTACTATCCTCTCTACTCTATCACCTCCAAAGCTCTATCTCAATTCTATACTAAATACAGTCCAGTCGGTCTAGCATAGTTCTGCTCAACTCTTGCACTAAACACAGTCTAGTCGGTCTAGCACAAGTCTGCTCAACAAGTCCACTCAAATCTACACTAAACATAGTCCATTCGGTCTAGCACAAATCTTCTCAATCTCTATCTCTGGTCTGGCACAAACCTATCCTCAAATCTACACCAAAATCTACTCTCAAATCTGCACTAAACATAGTCCAGTCGGTCTAGCACAAATCTATCCTTGATCTCTGTCCTCAAGCCTTAACTCAAGACTTGACTCAACTCTGTTGGATCTACCCCAAACCTTAACTCAAGGTTTGAAAAAATCAATCAACTCTACTCTCAAGTCTTCTCAAAGACTTGTCTCAAATCTACCTTGTAAGCTTCCACAAAATCTCACACCAATCTGTCCACAAGTCCTCTCTAGAACTTGCTCAACTCTGCTCTACAAGTCCTCTCTAGAACTTGCTCAAATCTGCTCTATAGGTCCACTCAGAACTTGTCTAAATCTTCTCAATAAGTCCTCTCTAGGACTTAACCAAATATGTATTGTAAGCTTCCACAAAAGCTCACACAAAATCAGTCCATAAGTCTTCTCAAATACTTACCTCAAATATGCTTAACAAGTCCACATAGAACTTGTCCAATCTCATAGAAACATAAAGAGAATTGTTAGAGACTCAATATGTTCTATACTCAATCACTCTCTCAACTCAAATCAATCTCATAGAATCATAAAGAGAATTTTTAGAGACTCAATATGTTCTATACTCAAAGCTCAATCACTTTCTCAACTCAAATCAGAATATAGGATAGTTTGTTTTATGGAACTTGAACAATCACTTCATACATCCACTTGACTAGGCTTCAATCAACTCTACTCAACCAATCACTCAAAGAAACAACCCTTTCTCACAAACCCTAGTCCAAGCATGTCACCAACTCAAATATTTCCCAACTAATAACAAACCTCAAAATAAAACCATAACAATGATACTCATGATCTTTCCAAACCCTAGTTCAAGTTCTTTGCACAACAACTCACTTCAACAACAATGCTCATAAAACAATCTTCACATAACAATGATACTCATGTTCTTTTCTAACTCAAGTTCTTCACACACCCAATGGCTTCAACAACAATGCTTATCAAACAAGGTTTTAACCACAACTCTTAATTTTAGAAAAACCTTGAAGCAATAACTCAAACACTTTCAAAAAGGAAACCCTAATCAAATCCTTTTCACTCCAAACTTTATTTTCAAACAACCAACTCAACCAAAGAAGAATTTGCCCATACCTTTTTTCTTGACAAGGAGTTGATCTCACAAATCTGCCACACTCACAATTACTTCTTTGCCAATCTCAATAAGGGTTAGAAGATAATTTTCTCAACACAACATAACACAAAAATAATACCAAAATTACACCTTATCACTCCAACTTAATTAATAATCAACACCCTCACAATAATCATAAAAACCCTTAATTCAAATTAACACAATACCCACAAAGTCTTAATCCTCCAAAAATCAATATAGCAATTTAAGACTTTATTAAAAATTAAAACCAAAAATCCTCTTATAGCTCCAAATGATAATTCTCAACAACCACCACTTTTCTACAAAGCAACCTTACCAAACAATTCCATTAATCAAACCTTATACCTCCCAACTTAGGCAAATAACAAACTTTAATGCAAAAATATTTACCTCATTTTTGGAGGGAATCGAACCCTCAACCTTGCCCACAACGTGCGCCTTAGCCGTGGTCAAAGTCACCGCACGAGCCATGCGCTCGTTTGTGATTAATGAAGCACCACGTGCTTCTTAATCTCCTAACACCTTCCACCTTGGGCAAAAGAACGTGCATCGTGGATGCCTTAACCAACACAACTCACGATGCACCCACCGAGATTCGAATGCAAACCCTCTCGCAAGCCAACGCTTTCGCGCTTCCCAAAATACCACTAGGCCACGCTGTCCTATGCGACTTCGAGGATTAAAGCTTCCTCCTTTAAACGCTTCATTGTCATGACTTTCACAAAAACTCACGAGCTCTTATCTTCGCATGCCAATATTTTAATTTCGAGCAAGGATAATTAATTTGGACTTTGGGCGTTGTATTTATATGCTTCCTCCATTACTTTGAAGACGTCGACGCTCTCCATGTTATCTTCTACGATGTCGGAGGAGATTATAAAGGCTTCAAATGCCTTTTGTCTTAAACCCAACCTTTGGGTTTATAAAATATATTTAAACTTTATAAAACCCACTTTGCTTTATAAAATATTATAATGAGAATTATAAATATTTTATTTGGGTTTTCACCATATCACTTTAATATTATAATAACCATTATTATAATATTATATCTTTTTGATGCCTTGGATAAATTGCTTCCTTCTCACTGTATTCCATGTCGTAAATAATATTTATTTATAAAATAAATATTATATCTCCTTTTTAACTTCTATTTTCTGCATCGATTCTCTTGATATTTTGGCCTGCTTCCTGGATATCAAATAACCATTTTTGACCCCTTTGTTTCCTGCTGAATTCCTTGATATTAATGATGACTTTATCTGGTGACATCAATGACAACTTTGACTTAGGGACTCAAAATGTCCAACAATGGTTAAAAACCACCCTAATATATCCTAAGAGGGTGGTTTAAAACCACCCTCTTAGGGTCACCCTATCTTGTCACCCTAAAAATCAGCGAGAAGTAGGAATTAATTTTAACTTTTTAGATGAGCGGGAAAGGGAAATTTTAAATTTTTAGATGCACGATAATTTTTGGAGGTTGATTTGAAATTTGCAATGGCAAAAATTGCATTAATCATTGTGGAGTATGCAATGAACCATGACTTGGAGAGATCCAAGGCAAAAAATACCTTCATTGTCTCCCCTTCAAAATCCTTTTTTTGTTGTCCGTCAGCTCAAAGATGGGATTTCACAATGCGTGCAGGAGTCCTTTCATATTTTTTTTAAGTAAGAAAAAATTAAAGTATAGAAGTAAAGAGTAGCATGATAAGGGGTATTATTATTCAGCAATGAAAATATTCAGAGTTGGATACGTCAGTTGTTTTCCTATATTGGTGTTTTTACTCATCTTCAAATGCTAGGTATGCTTCAATTTCTTTTCATTTATCTCAATAGAACTGTACATGTTTGGGTGTTTTGGTAACTGGGTAGATTGAGTGTTTCTTTTTTTTTATCCCAATAATACTATAGATTAATTTTCATATTGATTTGAATACCTGTAAATTAACTATCAAAATGGAAGTGAATGCAATCTATTTATATTTTCACAGAATAGTGTGTGGGGAGAGTTTGGATCTAACCGTGTAAATTTAGATGAAAGTGATATATTTGAATTTCTCTGCAGTCGAAAGGCCTATGGATGGAACAATCTCTCATATCAAAGAGGATTACGAAGACGAAGGACATTGGGAGCTTCTCACCCCTTGTGGCCTGCAATACCTCATGGTTCCTGAAAAGCAAAGAAAAAATTTATAAATATAGTGACGGTGAGGCATGCCCAAATAATAATCCCTTCAATTACAAATCCATGGCATGCAATGCTGATTTGGCTTTGATTTGTCGTAGGAATTTATTAGTATCCAAATATGGGGGCATCATTATCAGTTATAAAGGTTCATGCAATTCTTATTTTAGATCATGCAATCTACCTGAGTTCGCATCGGTATTCCAAATAACATGCTCGAAATTTTTCCCTTCCTAGGAGGAAGCCTTTTGTCCTCGCACAATGTCCTGCATGCTTACATTTTGTGCTAAGAATTGAAATATGGGTATACCTATACCCATTCAATATCTCTTGCATAAGTTCCATAAAATTAAAAAATATGTCACCCACTTGTGATATTCCAATAATGCTTATGTTGGTGATGCTATTGTTTTTATTATTGTTGATTTTTAATTTTATAAATCTAAGGTTAATGAATAATTTGTATGAGTTTAATGTTAGATTTTATAATTTTAAATAAATTTTTGAGGTTTGAATCTTTTTAGTAGGGATATACACCTTATTTAGATAACAAAAATATAATCATACATTAGCTAAAAATATCTGGTTGGAGCATTTGGTCGATGTGTATTGTTAAGTTTTCAATGTTCAATGTAGGGGATCAGGAATTTTAAGAAGTCAACCGAATTCCCTATGAACATGCAATACAATACGTCAAAAAATTTTGTGTGCCTCTCACTCCATAAGATTGTTTCTCGTGTTATTACCTTCTATTTAAAAAACCTGGCAAGTATTTTGTTTGTCATGTTTGGCATGTTTTATGATTTAAATTTTGTTCCACTTATCTAAATTGATAGAATCTTAAATTTTTTAATAATATTAGAACTTATTTTTTGAGAAGTTTCAAGCATTGGTTAAGAGTGTTATAGTTATTTTTGAGAACTTTTATTAATATGTTATCCTTTTTAAATATACATAAATAACACTTGTTGCAGATGAAGTTGTATGCTTAAATTCAATCCATACCAACTACATGAAGTAAAAAATTATTTGTTCCATTCTACTTCATAAAGCAAATAATGTAGGACACTCAAATTTGTGTGCACTGCTTCAACCCATACAACCTGAATAAAGCTCGAAGGTGTGAATATTTATGATTTTACATCGATTTCAACAAGACTTTAACTTTCCACATGATAATCAAAAGTTTTGAGCAAGACTTTAACTTATATATATTAAAGTAATAAGAAGAGAGTGGTTAAAAACGTCCTCTTAAACCTAAGAGGATGGTTGTTTGAGGCAGATTTTAGCCACCATTGTATGGGCACAAAATTTTTACAATGCCCTCATAGACGACGACTGAATAACCACCCTTAAAGGTCATTTTTGGTGTAGTGAATTCAAGGAGAGATCTAAGTATGACTAAGACTAAGAGCCTATCTTCTACATTTTCTTGACTTCACATTTGTAATTATTTGAAGAAATTTTTTAATACTCTCACCATCTTGAACCCTTAATGTATGAAATTATGACTAAAGATGAAGGATTGTGGCTTCATTCCTTCCTTCAAATAGAGTGCAAATTTTATCCCATGCATATTTTGATGTTTTTCTTCACTTATATGTAGTTGTATGTCATTTCCCACTCCAAAAGTTATTGTTAGTCCCAAAATGACACTGATAGGGGGGTGAATCAGTGTAGCTCTTTAAAACTTAAATCTTCAACACTCAAAGCCAAAAAAATGAAAACATAAAACCAAATAAAGCAAGTATAACAAGAGAACATCACACAACACAAGATGTATTGAGGTTCATCGATTTGGCTACATCCTCAAAAATGATTGTTTGGACTCCCATCCAAATCTAGCCTTTGTAAAGCACCAAATTTACAATCAATTTACCAACACCAACCGGAAGGAGCACCAACCCCTGATTTATCTGCACCAACCCTTGATTTATCTGCACGAACAGAAAGGAGCACCAACCCCTCTACCAAGCACCCACTTGATTTTGATATTGATAATAAAATGACATATATGAATGTCTTCACTAAAACTAGAACCCTTTATGGTCTGTAAGCTCAAAATCTAAAACTTTCTATTTCACCCAATATAACATCCCTCTCTCTGCATTACTCAGAATTTGAATCTTCTCTTCTCAAAAAAAACTGATTGTTCTTTTAGCTCGTTCTGCCAATTGATAAACACTTTATGGGTATTGTGTAGAACTTTTTTTGTGAAATTCTCTCAAAATTTAAGCCAAAATGGATATCATATGATAAATTTATGCTCAAAATACTGAAATGATATTTTTCACCACTCTCCAAAAATCACAGATTTTCACTCTTTTTTTCTCCACACACACTTCTCCCTTCACAAACTAAAGTCCCCCCTTTTCAATAAAATCCCTTGTCACTTAAAAAGAAAACACTTGCATTATTTTTACCTTTTCAATTTTAAAAATATTTTCTTTAATGAAGCTTCTTAAAACAATATAACTTCCTTTTTTATTTTGAGAAGGCATTTTGTCAAACACGTCACATGCAAAGAATTTATACCTTACTCGTTCTCTTACTTCGGAGCCACGTGAAACCTCAAAAAAAAAACTAAAGATGCTATATTTTATGCCTTGAAGGTGTAACAACACTAAAACCAAAACCTTGGTGACTCTGCAAGGTCGAAACGACCAACTGAAGGATTTTGCACAAGTGGAACAAATTGACATAAAAGTGACATTTACCGTTTTTGCAACAATCATAAATCTCACCTCGTAACTCTGTTTTCTCTAAAATTTGAAACATAGAATCTATACAATGCTGAATACATTCAGTATAAATATTGCTCCATAACTCCTTACGGTTCACCTATACCACCTCCATGAAAACTGCTACTAACACACTTTTTCCAAAAAGAGTGTTTTTGTGATAGTCTTGCAACGCTTGTAACATTCACCTCGTTTCTCCATTTTGGTGGAAATTTAGAACACATGTTCTTGAAGATAATTACCACCTCCAGTTTGAATTTTGCTATCAAATTATTCTTGGTTTTCTCGTAGTGCTTTTGATAAAACTACCCTTTTTTGGCCCGTACAACCACTTGCCAAATCATCCGCCAAGATACCAAAAACGTCACCGATCAATCCAAACACTATTCTGGCACCTCCAATGCTACTTTGGACTATTTCCTAACATTCTAGAATGTTCCAAACTGATCTGTCCTATCCAACTGACCCCGTTATGACTTCTACAATATTTTGACAACTTCTTGACGATTTTTTCAACTTTTGCAAATTTGCACGAAAAACCTGTAACAACTTCACCCGAACATAAAAAACATCCTCATAAGCATTGAACATCACTGTACATACTCTGAACAACCTTTGAACAACTATCCACTGCATCAACTTGTCCATCTGAGTGTGTTGATAACAATGACAATATTGTCGTTGCACCTTGCTCAACAATCTCCCCCTTTGGAATTGTTGGCAACACACGCACAATTTTCTGTAACTCTTCTCCCCCTTTGACAAAAATACCAAAGGGCTGCTTCAAACTCCCCCTAAGTCCATGCACAACATTCTCAAGAAAAAATTATTACACTTAGCAAAAATCACAAACATGAGCAAACAAGTACACAAATGCTCCCCCTAATAATGTGGCCCCTATAGCTAGTCAATTCTTGGGAAGTGTGACCACTCCCTATTTCTTACGAAGGTACTCAAAGACTTCCTTGGGCAATGGTTTGGTGAATATATCCACTACTTGCTCTATTTTTGAAACAAAATCCAACTTAACCTCACCTTTCGCAACTTTCTCCTTCAAAAAATGATACCGGATAGCAATATGTTTTGTGCGAGAATGCATAACCGAATTCTTTGAGATGTTAATGGCATTGGTGTTATCGCACTTAACTAAAATTGGCTCACTAAAATTAATGCCAATATCCTTCAAAGTTTATTTCATCCATAACACCTGTGTACAACACATTGTCCTTGCAATGTATTCTGTCTCTGTTGTGGATAAGGAGACTGACTCTTGTTTCTTACTGTGCCACGCGACCAACCTATCTCCAAGATAGAATGCACCTCCACTAGTACTCTTCCTGTCATCTACACATCCTGCCCAATCTGCATCTAAATATGCAATAAGGGTGAAGTCCTTACATTTTAGATACCATAACCCATACTCCATAGTACCCTTGAGGTATCGAAGAATCCTCTTCACTGTTGTCACATGAGTCTCCTTAGGACTAGCCTAAAATCATGCTACCATGCATACTACCTATAAAATATCTGGTCTAGTAGCTGTCAAGTATAGTAAGCTCCCAATCATAGATCTATACATAGTTTGATCAACATGTGGAGATTTTTCATCCTTGCTCAACTTGCAACCTATCGTCATGGGAGTGCTAACTAGCTTACAATCCTCCATTGTAAACTTTTTCAGCATCTCTTTCACATATTTAATTTGAGAAATAAATATGTCCTTCTCCTTTTGATTAACTTGCAATCCGAGGAAATACGAAATTTCACCAATCATTGACATTTCAAATTCTTTTTGCATCTTATTTGCTAAATATTTACACAACTCATCTTTGTTGCTACCAAATATGATATCATCTATGTATACAACAAGAACAATATGATGACCATTTTATGTTTTGACATACAAATTACTATCCACCATACCTTTCTTGAACCCTTGCTGAGTAAGATAATTGTCTAGCCTTGCATACCATGCTCGGGGTGCCTGTTTTAAGACATATAACACTTTCTTCAACTTGCAAACCAATTTGGGATCATCACCAAGCTAGAAACCATCTAGCTGCTCAATATAAACCTCTTCTTCAAGTTTTCCATTCAAAAATGCTGATTTCACATCCATTTGATAAACTTTGAAATTCTTGTAAACTGCTAAAGCCAGAAACATTCTAATTGCCTCTAGTTTGGTCACAGGTGTAAAGGTTTCCTCAAAGTGAATACCTTCAACTTGTGCATAGCCTTTGCATACCAATCTTGCTTTGTTTCTAACTACCTGTCTATCTTCATTCAATTTGTTTCGAAAGACCCATTTAGTACTGATTACATTTTTATTTGCGGGTCTTGGTACTAACTCCCAAGTCTTGTTTTTCTTGATCTGATCTAATTCTTCATTTATTGCATTTACCCAACTTTCATCTTTGCTTGCGTCAGCAACATTTTTGGGCTCAATGCTGGATAATAAAGAGTAGTTACTTACTAATATTCTTCTTGTTTGAACACCAACTGTGGGGTCTCCAATTATTTGCTCTCTAGGATGATCTTTCTACCAACTGCCTATTTTGAATTTCTTATTTTCTTCCACTTTTGAATCACTGTTTGAATCCTTTGAGTCAATTTTTGGTTTCTTTTCCATTTCCTTTTTCTCATCTCCTTCAATGACCTCTTCATAAATTGGATAGTTCTCTTCATAGCTAATTACTTGTTCCCTTCCTTCATCAACTTTAACATCGACACTATCCACAATTTTCCTTAGCCTCTTGTTGTAGCATTTGTAAGCTTTATTTTTTTATGAATAGCCAAGAAAAATACCTTCATCCGCTCTATATTTAAACTTACCAAGGTTTTCTTCAGTTCTTTTGATGTAACACTTACTGCCAAAAACTTTAAAGTATCTTGATGTTGCCTTTTTACCGAACCACAACTCATAAGGAGTTTTGCTTTCATGCGTCCTCAACATGCATCTATTTTGGATGTATACCATAGTATGGACTACCTCTTTCCAAAATCTATCTGCTACTTTGATCTCAATCAACATATTTTGTGTCATTTCCTACATTTTCTTGTTCTTTCTTTCTACCACACCATTCTGCTAAGGTGTCCTGGCTGCTGAAAACTATCTCCTAATGCCATATTTTTCACAATACTCTATGAAATCCTCTGAAATGAACTCTCCTCCTCTGTCTGACCTTAAACATTTAATCCTTTTTCTTGTTTGATTCTCAACTTGATTTTTGAAAACCTTGAACACCTCAAAATATTTTGATTTATGCTTCAAAAATAGTACCCATGTCATCTTGGAATAGTCATCTATACACAACATAAAATATTTGTCATCGTTTATTCTTTGCATTCTCATGGGTCCACATAAATCAGTATGTACTAGTTCCAAAGGTTTTCTTGTGTAGTACTCTTTTATTTTAAATGATACTCTAGTTTGCTTCCCCTTTTGACATGAAGCACAAATGCTATTTGATGGTTTGCCAATGGTGGGAATATCTCTCACTACTTTCTTTGAGCTGATTTTTACTAGATTTTCAAAACTGATATGACCGAGCCTCTTGTGCCACAACCAATTATCTTCTTTCTATCCAATCAAGCAAACTCCTTATGAATTCTTTGAGACAGTGTATAGGTTTCTAGATGTCCTTGATCTAGTTGCTATCAACTTCCCATTATTTTCCTTTCTGACTTCACAACCTTGCTTCTTAAAGATCACTTCATGACCTCTATCACAAATCTAACTTATGCTCAACAAGTTATGCTTCAGACCAACCACAAAGAAGACTTCTTTTGACCTAATTTTTTCATCACTAATCTTAACTGAACCTTTGCCAACTATCTTAGCTCCATCATTGTTTCCAAACTTTACTGAACCACCTTCATATTGCTGCAGCTTCTCAATTTTTTGTTTGTCACCTGTCATATGACTGGAGCATCCACTATCAAGTATCCATGGTGTGGATTTATTCTACGCTTTAAATGTCATCTGTACGATTAAGGATTCTTTTTCTTTCTTAGGTTACTCTTTTTATTTCAACTCAGGTTTGATTACAATTTTGGGCTTTTGTTTTAGCTTTTCTTTTTCAGTAGCTTGTGCATGTTTTTTCAGGAAATTTTTTATTTTGTCTTATTCCATTTGGCTGAAATTTTCTTCCCTAAAATTGATTTGATGCAAATGTACTTCGACAATTTCTTGCAATATACCCAAAATTATGATAGTTATAACATTCTACTACATAATCCATCAAAGGTGAAAAAATATTTCTATTGGTAAAATTCCTTGGTCCTACATTATACTTGCAATCTGAGATCTTATGTCCATAACCATTGCATTTAAAATAGTAACCAGAAAAGAGATGATTGAACCTAGGTGGTGGTCTTTGCCATGTTGTCGTAGGAGCCATAAATATTCTTCTTCTTTGATGTGTGACATTGGTGAAGCCATCATTGTCAATTCTCCTTTCATGCCTTGCATTATTACTTTCCTTTGCATGATTCATTTTTGCTTGATCAACCTATTTTTTCTCTTCATTCTTTGTGGATTCTTCATTTATGACCTTTGATCCATTTGACGATTCTCCTTCATCAAAACCCAAACCAGATTTGATGCCTGTAGTATTTTGGTTATTTATGATCTTATCCAGCTTCATAGAACTTTCTTCACGTTTGTGATGACAACTAATTTTTTGATTCATCTCTTCTATCTACATTTTTAAACCAACAATGTCTTCGTCTAGCTTGTTGTAATAATCTATTTTCATAGTTATTTACACTTCGAGATCTTTAGAGATTTTCTTGGATTCTTCTATCTGTACTTTCAAATTTGTTATGATTTCATTTGCATCCTCAAGCTTTCTTGAAATTTTCTTATTTTTTTTTCTTTCTATCTTCAATTCATCTAGAGCTACAATTAGTTCCTCTTCCAAATTCACTTATGCGTAAATTTCTTCTTCATCACATTCCTGTTCTTTTTCTGGTTTTTCTTCTTTGAGTGCCATGAAAAGAGATTCACCTATTTTCTTTTCAGAATCCTCACTGGAGCTATCTTCTGATGAATTGACATTCTTGGAGATGAAAATTTTCTTCTTGAAGTTGCCTTTTCTAAAATTTACTTCTTTTTTTTTCAGTCACTTCTTTCTTCATGTGATCCTTCATCACTTCTGTTCTTCTCATTAAGTGGACATTTAGCTGCAAAATGCCCAACGCCTCCACAGTTGAAACATTTAAACAGTAACTTTCCTCTGTATTTTTATTTTCCCCTTTTAGTTTTTGAACAAATTTTGCTTCCATTTCATCTGATGTCTCTTCTTCCTCATATTCTTGTTTTGCTTTCATATTTTTATGGGCTTTAAAAGCAACTTCTTTGTCTGTGGGTTTAGATTTTCCTATTCTCATATTATATGCAGTCAAATAACCATGCATCTCATCCATACTAAAGAATTTAGATCTTTAGATTCTTCTATAGCTGAAACTTTAGAATCAAATCTTTGAGGAAGAGATCTTAATACCTTTTTCACGATGACAGAATATTTGATTTCCTCGTCGAGTCCTCTAATTGCATTAATGACTTCATTAACTCTCAACATATATGCCTCTATATTCTCATCATCATTCATCTTTAATACTTCGAACTGAGCTCAATGTGTTTGTAACTTGGCCTCCTTGATCTTAACATCTCCTTCATGAATGCTCTTTAGTTTCTCCCATATTTTCTTTTCGTTTTACAACCCATAATCTTTACCAGTTCGTTGTCCACTAATCCACACATGATAGCATTATTTGCTTTTGAGTCATTCTCAAACAATTTCTTATCGGCAACATCGGTTGGAGAAGTGGTGGGTATTGTGTATCCACTATCTACTGAATCCCAAATGTCATATCCCAAAGCACAAAGATATATCTACATCCTGAGTCTCCAAAATGCGTAATTAGTTCTGTCAAACAATGGTGCTTTGTTTGATGAGAAGCCTTCACAACTTTCCATTGTGTCACTTCCAAGATCACCCTAACTGGTTAAGTCTATTCAGAAACCTTAATCTGATACCAATTGTTAGTCTCACAATGACACTGAGAGGGAGGGTGAATCAGTGTAGCTCTTTAAAACTTAAATATTCAACACTCAAAGCCAAAACAATGAAAACATAAAACCAAATAAAGTAAGTATAACAAGAGAACATCACACAACATAAGATGTATTGAGGTTCACCAATTTGGCTACATCCCTAAAAATGAATTTTTGGACTCCCATCCAAATCTAGCCTTTGCAAAGCACCAACTTTACAATCAATTTACCAAAGCATCCACTAGAAGGAGCACCAACCCCTGATTTATCTGCACCAATAGAAAGGAGCACCAACCCCTCTACCAAGCACCCACTTGATTTTGATATTGATAATAAAATTACATATATGAATGTCTTCATTGAAACTAGAACCCTCTATGGTCTGTAAGCTCAAAATATAAAACTGTCTATTTCACCCAGTATAACATCCCTCTCTCTACATTACTCAGAATTTGAATCTTCTCTTCTCACAAAAAAATGATTTTTCTCTTAGCTTGTTCTACCAATTGCTAAATTATTTTTGGGTATTGTGTAGTACTTTGTCTGTGTACTCATATTAAAATTTTAGTCAAAATGGATATCATATGAGAAATTTATGCCCAAAATATTGAAGTGACATTTTTCACCACTCCAAAAATCATGGATTTTCACTCTTTTCACTTCTCTCTTCACAAAATAAAGTCCCCCCTTTTCAATAAAATCCCTTGTCACTTAAAAAGCACATACTTGCATTCTTTTTCCATTTTCAAATTTTAAAATATTTTATTTAATGAAGCTTCTTAAAACAATATAACTTCCTTTTTTTATTTTAAGAAGGCATTTCGTCAAACACGTCACATGCAAAGAATTTATACCTTACTTGTTCTCTTACTTCGGAGCCACGTGACACCTCAAAAAAAAACTAAATATGCTCTATTTTATGCCTTAAAGGTGTAACAACACTGAAACCAAAACTCTGGCGACTCTACAAGGTCGAAACGGCCAACTGAAGGATTTTGCACAAGTGGAACAAATTGACATAAAAGTGACCTATACTGTTTTTGCAACAATCATAACTCTCACCTCGTAACTCTGTTTTCTTTAAAATTTGAAACGTAGAATATTTGTAATATTGAATACATCTATTTTGAATCTCACTATATAACTCATTACGGTTCACCTGTACCACCTCCACAAAAAATGCTATTGACACACTTTTTCCAAAAATAGCATTTTTATGACAGTCTTGCAACACTTGTAACATTCGCCTCGTTTCTCTATTTTTGTGGAAATTTGGAACACATGTTGTTGAAGATAATGACCATCTCCAGTTAAAATTTCACTATCAAATTCTTCTCGGTTTGCTCACAGTGATTTTGACAAAATTTCCCTTTTCGGCCTATACAACCACTTGCCAAATCATCCGCCAAGATACCAAAAATGTCACCGATCAATCCAAAAATTGTGTTGACACCTCCAACACTACTCTGTACTATTTCCTAACATGCTAGCATGTTCCAAACTGATCCATCCTGTCCAACTACCCCCGTGACGACTTTTGCAATTTTTTGACAACATGATGATTTTTTCAACTTTTGCAAATTTGCACAAACAACCTCTAACAACTTCACCCAAACATAAAAAACATCCTCATGAGCATTGAACATCACTGTACATACTCCAAAAAACCTTCGAACAACTTTCCATTGCATCAACCTGTCCATCTGAGTGTGTTGACAACAATGACAATACTGTCGCTGCACCTTGCTCAACAGTTATGAGCATAAGTTTCCTTGTATCTCTTTCATCATACTTTTGCTTAGTTTCTATCTCCTTGGATCATGTTTCATTATGAGTAACTATATTCTAAACTTTTTTAATAACTAGTATTGTTCTCATTATTGTCTTCCATGGTGTAAAATTTGGACTCTTTAGCAATTGAGATTTTGTGAGAAAAAAAAATTATGTAGCCATAGTGAAGGTTCCTTGTATCTTCCAAAATGGTCCCCTTTTCTATATACCACTAGTCTTATATACCAAATCTTTCTATATACCCACTCTTCCTATATACTCATTGGTATGTGGAAGAAACTAGTCCTCTCAATATACATGATCATACACGAAAGACCTTAAGGTATGTGAAAGAGATCAATAGCGGATATAAAGGCAATATTGAAAAGGATTCGTCCTATCAATGACATTTTCTTAAATAAAAATCCTCACACATGGGCATAACTTCTCTATATACTTAGATTTTCTCAATTTCAAGATTTATGTTCAACGATAGTAACAAATGGAGTAAAAATGAAGTGAAATAAAATATCATAAAAATGTGTCTTTATTTCTTCTCGATGATTTATAGGGTCAATGCCCACACATTATTATGGAAACTATATTAGGCTTTAGACACAGTAACTTACTATGACAACATTATCTATAAATACAAACTCAAGGTATCATTTATACCAAACGTTATGATTGTGTAAAGCACAGGTGTTGATTTTTGTGTCCAATTTTATTTTGATGCAAAATTTGTTTGAAATAAAGGTATCGATCATTACCAGAAATGCATATTTTACAAAAAAAATATTATTTTTCTTGAAAAATAATATTCACTATGAAGTTTTAAAAAACTTTCAATTTTCTTTCAAATATTTATCTCTTTAAAAAAATGCACCTAAGAGGTGGATGAAGGAAGGATGTTGAGAGGACGTGGAGCTCGAGGGCGAGGAAGGGCATCGGTCTTTGCCGATAGAGGATCGCGAGGGGATGATGGCGCAGATGATGATTTTTTCCTTGATCGGGAGGGCGACGTGAGTCTGCTTCAGCTTCAACGTGAAGGGAAGTCTAAGGAGATGGGCAGTGTGGTTACGGGGTTTGAAAACCCTCTTTTTTTAGATAGTTCCTTCGACAAAAAGAATGCAGATGCAGTTGCGGGTAAAGTTAATGCTTCGAAGCAAAATATTTCACCTGTTATTAAAGACAATGGAGAGTTGAATAAAAAATTGCCATCGTTGCAGTGGGGAGACTCCACAATGAATGAGGGTTTGCAGGAAGTGCAAACCACGATTGCCATAACTGACGCAACTCCTAGAGCCGGGAACACTTCACCAGGGAATAGGAATAAGGCACGAAGTCTGGATATGAAGTCACCTGCGGAAGAGCATGAGAAATTGCCTTCATCGGCCAAGCCGAATTTGTTTCAGACATCCCCAACAAAACCCTCGATTAATAATGAATCGATTGAGGTTTTGCATGGAGCTGTTGAGTCTAAAACCTTTGCGGCCGCCTTAAAGAAGGACATGGGAGGCGATTTATTGATGAAGGGTATGGATTCCAAAGTTTATAACTTGGGTGGGGATAATATTCCATTTTTTGGAGACCCGGATGAAGACCTAGCTTTAAAACTGGATCGCATGGATTCAATTTTGGCTGATGCGGAGGATGAGTTCACATTTTGTGCTATGGAGTTTGAAGAATACAGGAACACAAGAAGGGAATTGGAAGCTAACGGGATTATTTTATTTTTCTTGCGTAAGGTTCCATCAGAGGCAGACTTCCAAAATTGGATCCGGTTGAACTGGGAGTCCAAGGGGTTGCATGTCAAATCTTTTTGGGGCTTGGGAGGGAGGTATGTGTCGATTTTGTTTGAACGAGCAGATATCGCGAGACATGTGCTGCAATTTGGGACTTGGAACATTGTTGGCTCCATGGCCTTTGTGCAAACTTGGCATCCAAATTTTGATCCCAGGGATGGTTCTCAGGCTCATTACCCCCTATGGATTGAATTTGTCACCATGAAGTCAGAACTCAGGTGCATGTTAAGTTCTACTACGCAGCGCTTTGGGAAAGTTTTGCTAGATCCGACAGGAAATAAATCTCTCCGATTTAGTCCACGGGTGTGTGTGGAGGTGGATCTGAGCAGGAAGCTCCCTCAACATCTTAAGATTATCACACCCGAGGGTTTGGTGCAACAAGAGGTAAGGTATCTAAACCTCCCTAATGCTTGTTTTGGTTGTCAATATTTAGATCATATGGTAAGGTATTGCCCTTTTAAAAAAGTTCAAAAATCTAAGGAGATCGAAAAAGACAATAAGAAAGAAGAGGAAGAGACAGTTTTAGAGCAAGAGGGTAAAGAGGAAATGGAGGTGGATGAAGGATCTCAAGCACGAGATCAACCTGCCAATTCTTCCATTATGCAGCAGGAATGGAAGGTGGTTCAGAAGAGAAAGGATGTTCGTGGCTCCCCTTCTAAGCCTAGTAAAACCCAAAAAGGTTCAGTTTCAGGGGATGGTGTAAATCCCACTCAGCAAAGTCGCTCGTCAACATCTGAGATTGAAGATGAAGGTAAAAAGGTTGTTTTTGTTGATCAGGGAGGCTCTTTGCAGGTTTCTCCTTTGTAGGGAAGGAATGAAGGTATTGGTATTGACGGGAATCAGTTTCAGGTCCTTGGTTCCTTAAGTTCTTAATGAAGTTCAACATTACATCTTGGAATGTGAGAGGGATGACTATCCCCACTCGTAAAAGGATGGTCAGTAGTTTTTTGAAGTCTATTTTTGCTGATGTTGTATGTCTTCAAGAAATTAAAGTTGATGGTTTTGAGTTGCACAGTTGCTTGAATAGTTCTTGAAAGGGCACTTGGTGGAGCTCATCTCATCGTCAGGGGTCCGGAGGAGTTGTTCTTGCGGTTAGACAGTGGCTTGCTTCACTTCTGCTTAACAGGGGTGAAGATCCAGAAGGTCGTATTGTTTGGGCTACTTTTGTTGTAGTTGGGCAGGTGATTGGTGTGTGTTCTGTTTATGGGCCTAATCTTGCTTGTGATAGGGTCCGCTTGTGGGATTGGATGCAATGTAATCTTCCAGAGGCGTGTTGGTTCCTTGGTGGGGATTTTAACATGGTGGAATGGGACGGAGATAGAGAAGGTGGTTTGGGTTGTTGTCTTGCTGGAGCTGAAAAAGAGTCTTGGGCCAAAATGAAAGCGGCTCTACAAGTTTTTGATGTTAATTTCAAACAAAAACATTATGACTCTGGCGGGTGGTTTACTTGGTCTAACAGGAGGGCTGGCATGGATAGGGTGTTTGCGAGGATTGACAGGTTCTATGTTGATCCTCTTTTCACTTGTGAAGGTAGAGGGAAGAGATCTATGGATGTGGATCTTGGAGTCACGGGTTCTGATCATGCGCCCATCCATACTTGTGTGCATATTGGAGCCATGCTTGTAGAGAAAAGGAATTTGCCATATAAACTGAATGTCTCACACTTGGATTCCGCTGACTGTAGGGAGTTGATCAAGTGTGTTTGGAATTTGGAGCCGAGACCTTCTAGGCAGGGGTGGATTGCTTGGTGGGATGCTGTTGTTCGAAGGGTGGTCAAGTTTTTAAGAGGATGGGGAAGATTGTTGGCTAAAGGGCGACGAAGGAAAATGAAATCTCTTCACAAAAATTTGGAAGCTGATAGAAAGAAGCTTGAGATTGACCCCTTCAACTCTTCTCTTCAGGAGAAGGTTGCTCTCTAGGAAGGAGAAATCAGAAAATTAGAGGATTACATTGGCAAGGGGGCTCAGATTAGGAGCAGGCTTCACTGGCTGAAAGAAGGGGATGCGCCTACACAATTTTTCTTTAATTACATTCGTAGGAAAAATGCTACAAAAAATATTCTAACTCTGCAAAAGGAGGATTCCACTCATACTGAGGATGAGACTGAAATAAGGAATTTGTTTGAAAATCATTTTAAGCAGATTTTTGTTGTCTATGAGAACTCTTTACCGGTCCAACAGGCTAGAGATCTGTTCAAAGAATGTGTGCCCAAAAAGATCGTCAGTTTTGAAAATGACAGGATGGCAGCTAATTTTTCTAAGGAAGAGCTCTTTTATGCTTTATCGAGGATGAAGAATGGTAAGTATCCCGGGCCTGATGGTCTCTCAGCTGAATTTTATAAGTATATGTGGGACTGTATTGGAGATGATTATGTAAGAATGGTTCAGGAAGTGTTTGATGGAGCTGGATTTTCTTCTTGGATGAATCAAGGGGTGATCAAGTTAATTCCTAAAGGGAGTAATAAAGACAAAATTGGGGGTTGGAGGCTGATTACCCTTTTAAATGTCTCTTATAAAATAGTGGCTAAAGCTTTAGCCCTTCGGTTGCGAGACATTGCTGCTAGAATTGTTCGAGAGGAACAAACTGGGTTTGTTAAAGGTAGATTCATTCTAGATACGGTGCTTTCAGTTTGGGAAGCTATGGATTGGGTAGAGGAGTCAAATCAATAGGCTTTGTTCTTAAAAATTGATTTTGATAAAGCTTATGATAGAATGGATTGGACCTTTATTTTTAATATGTTGCAATGGCTTGGATTTAATAGGACAACAGTTCATAAAATACAAATGCTTTTCTCCTCAGCCTCGGCTAGAGTGGTGGTTAATGGTAAAATATCAGAAGATATTCAGTTGTTCAGATCTATCAGACAGGGCTGCCCATTGGCTCCTCTTCTTTTTGTTCTTTCCATCGATGCTTTGGGTTATATGCTGGAACAAAGGAGGTTGGCTGGTCAAATTAGAGGAATTGCTATTCCTGGTGGTCATCTTATGAACAACCACTTTGCAGATGATTCATTCTTTACTTTTCAGATAGATAAGGACTCGATTGTTGGCCTACAGAATTGTCTCAGTCAGTTTTGTCTTGCTTCTGGTGTTGTGGTTAGTGAGACTAAATCTGACTACTGGTTGGTAGGAGCTGAGTCCTTGCCCGAAGAAATTCATACAGGTTGGCAAAAAGTTAGGGATGGAGAGATTGTTAGATATTTGGGCATCCCATTTGGCAGAAGGGTTTCCCTTAAATCTATGTGGGATTGGTGTATGAGCAGATTTGAGAAAAAAATTCAAATTTGGAAAAGTAAGATGATCTCCTTTGCAGGGAAACTTACTGTGGTAAGTAAGATTCTTCAGACGTGCCACATGTACTATTCCTCTTGTTGGCTTCCAAACCCTACTCAATATAGAAGACTAGAGACCTGCATCAGGAATTTTTTATGGGCAAATATGGATGGTTCCAGGCGGGTTCCTCTAGTTGCATGGAAGTATTGTACTGTTCCTAAGAAGGAGGGTGGCCTTGGGTTGCTCAACATCCAGGTTCAAGGTAAGGTTCTTGCTTCTAAGTGGGTCATTAGGTGTTTGGAGGGTGATTTTGGCTGGCAAAGGTTGTTGCGTCATCGGATCAAGAACTGTGTGAATATTGACGGAGTCAAGGGAAATTTTAGTTTTGAAGATATTGTTGGTCACCCCAGGAAATTTAAAATTAGAGGCTGCATCCTAATTAAAATAATATGGGAGGCTTGGAAATATGTAGTCGGCTTGGTTAAATGGGACTTTTTGGATGATAGACGGGGTTGGACTCTTTGCTCCAAAGCAATTTGCCTTTGGAAATAAATGGGACGTATGCACAGATATGCCTACCTTGCAGTGCAAGAGACTTGGTAAGAAGGGAATTTTCAAGTGGGTGGATCTTTGGGATGGAAACACTGGTATTTGGACTCCGTGGCAATAGTTGGTTGTTAAATTTAAACTGAAGTCCTCCGATAGGTATGCAGTGCAGCAAATGCAAAGTCTTCTTCCGATGGAGCAACTGTACAAGCTTTCCAATGGTCTTGTAGGTCCTATCTGGAAGGATTGGAGGTGGAAATATGGAAAACCAATTTGGTGTTTTAAAGCCTCTAAGATTTATCAGTTGATGGTTCCTGGAATCCCGTTTGGTGACATTCTGAACATCAGATGGGGTTTGAGTTGTTCTTGCAAAAAATGGAAGAAGCGTCTCGTTGGGGTGTGGATGTTCCGGGTTTCTATGCAGTTGAAGGTGTTTGCCTAGTTAGTTATTATGCAGGGTCTTCATAGTAAGGCTCATCTAGCCAAATGGATGCTTACATCGGATGCTTGTTCCAGCTATGGAAAAAGTGAAACAATTAAGCATATTTTTTGGGAATGTCCGAGAACGAGAAAGGTATGGAGAAAGGCAGTCTGGTTGTATGACAATGTTGTTCAAGGGCAGCTAAGGTGGAAGGCAGTGTTGTTTGGAGACTCCATTGACTGTGCGAGCCATAGAAGGATATTTTGGCATATTATCAGACTCTCTATCTTGTTCAGTATTTGGAAAGACAGATGTAGTCTAATTTTTAAAAATGAGGAGGTGTCGGTTGTTGTTACTGTTAGCAAAGTTGTTGAGCTTGTTTCTAGTCAACTTAAGGTGTTTAGGTCTGAGATTATTTAGGACTGTATTAGAATTGATAAAAGTGTTAGATCTGATTGTTTGTTGCTCATTCGCAAACTGTTGTAGTGTTGTTATGATGATGTATTCTCTGATTATTCATTAATATGAAGTATTTTTTCAATAAAAAATAAAAAATGCACCTACACATCTCTTAACTCCATGAATGCATCTATAATAATTTACTGTCTTTTATTTTACAGAAATATTTGTCCATAGTTAATATAAAAAATATAACTATAAAAAAATACTTATTATAATTAATTATTACAAGATAGTAAATCTTTCCTTTGAGAAATATGTCCCTAATAAAATTTGATTCCATGACACCTCCAAATTTTAACTTTTCTTGTAATAACCAACTTCTTCCCTATGCAATTTATGACATGAAAGGAAAGTCACCAGATTTAAAAAAATACCTTGTATTGCTTCATTTGAAAAAGAAATTACTAGGAATAAGTTTACTGCTTAGTTGAATCGGGCATCTTTATTTTGCATTCAACTCCATCATTTTTGTCGAGGTAAAAAATTTTCATTTTCAAAGTATAAAACACCACACACACAACCAACAAATTTAAATTATGATTGTTGCCTCAATATGCTTGTTAATCGGCTATTGCTTTGCCTTGGAAAAATGTCTACCAAATGGGTGTTGTTTTGTGTTAGACAAAGTGTTTTTTTAGACTTAGGATAGGGGTTTTTCTTTAGAACGTTTGTAGTAAAATGATTTCAATAAGAAAAAATAATTCATTTTCAATTACTAAAATGTTATTTCATTTGATAATGTAAAATCACAAATATATGAAGACAGAAAAATGGAACCTTCTCATAGATGCTTCAAAAAGAACAAAGCATGACTTAGACTAGATATGTTGAAACTAAAATGATGTAACAAATGCATATGAGCTTAGGTCTGCAAACTATGGACTCTTCACATATCTCGATAATAACTTTTCTCATGTCCTTAGAAATACCATGATGTAAATTCCTGTTTGGGATACCATTAAATGTCTTTAGTTCTGTTGTATTTTTCAAGCTTTTTCTTTGGGAAACATCGTAGAGCTTTATGACCTCAAACTACTATTGTCATTTCTTCTTCAATTGAGACCTTCACATGATAAATTATAAGGACATGTCAGATGGCAACGATTGTCCCTTCTAACACACCTCACAAACTCTCCATATCATTGTCTCATATAGACTCTCAATGGCTCTGATACCACATGTTGAAAATGAGGAACACAAACAACAATATCTACAACACTATTATGCAAGGACAAAGTTTAAACACAACAATATATGTCATATATCTCTAAATATTTTTATTATTATTCTGCCATATTCTGCCACCACAAATACATGTACAACCATCGTTTTTATATAGTGTATTTTAATTTCAAGAGACTATTTGATGTTTCACCTTCATTAAAAAAAATTTACTTCTCGTTCTTTCTCACAAAAAGTTTCTATTCATCTACATATGAGATAAAATAATTAACATCCCTCAAAATGTAACAATTGCATTTACATAAAAATAAATAATGTAATAAACTCTAACATACCCATATGATTAGAACCTTAGCCTATGGTGTAAAACTCATCCTTCTTCGCCACCATATACTTGAAACCCTATAAACTAAATATCAAAGTTCACTCTTAAATTTAAATAATAGTATTAAATTCTTCACTTCTAATCAATTATCCCAAAACCTACAAAAATATTTTTTTCCTCATTATCAATACATACTTTTAGTTATTATTATTTTACAATATTTAAAATATTTTTAAATTAATTATATTAAATTTAAAAAACTTCACCTATGGTTTTTTTTTTATTTGGTTAATGTGAGAAACCCTTAAGACCAAGGCTTAAGAATGACCTCTTATAAAAGAGAAAGCTAAACTTATCAATAGAGGATTTAACACACAATCACACACAACATGTCACGGTTTGATCCTTAAACCTTTTAAACAACCAAAACCTGAACTATTATACTACTTACCTATATTATATCATCCTCATAATTATCAAAAATATATATATATATTTCTAACTTTCACATAAGACAAGGTCCAAATTGTGCCCCTCAAGTTGAGACTTCTAGAAAATGACCTCATAGGAGGAGGTCCAAATTGTGCCCCTCAAGTTGAGACTTCTAGAACATGACCTCAATAAAGTTTTACAAAAGCTGACAATAAACCATTGACAATTGCCCTACATACACTTTTCTAGATTCTATCCTCCCACTTGCCTCATCAAGACTTTCCAAACAAGACATACAACCCTCACGAGTATAAGGTCTATTTCACCACAAAATAAGAGTTAAAACAAGGACTTTCACAGTTCCACCAAAAAAAAATCCAACAAATTTCCTAGCAACTCCCGTGACAATCCAAATAGTTTAGAGGTATATTCTCCACACTCCAAATAGTTTATAGAATATTCTCACACCATTGACCTTGATTTGAGCCTTCCATAAGTTATTGCTCTATGTTTTTCAACCATACTAAATTCACACCCTAAAAACATATAACATTGTTTCATCCATACTAACTTCAAACAAACATTTAAAAGTTTAAAGTTTAAATTCGATAGAATAAGTTTGTATATTATAGTTAAAGTTTAGTTTTTTTTTTTTTTAATAAATTATACAAAATTGAAAGGATTCTCACTTGTATGACCACTTAGTAGTATTATAACGTTTTGATAATGTTATATTTTTAAAGTAAAATTTGAGCCTTTGTCTATAATCAATTAAACTATTTGATAATAATTAAAGCCTAATTAAAGAGGCACGTATTAAATAAAACAATATCCTCTATTAAAATAGTTTTATGTAATTTATAATTGTATAGACATTAAAAACTATTCTATTTTTCCTACCTAAATAAACACATAAAAAATAAAACAACTACTTTATAACATAACCTGCTGAGTAGTTTGTGGATCAATGGAAACATTTATTTGTTGGGTTTTTTTTGTTGCCTCTTACAGCACTCTTTGACCTTTTTTGAGATAACGCTCGTAGTGTTGGTTAATTAGAATCAACCAAAAATAAGACCAAATTAAAAGTTTTTGCTCATATTCAATTTTTTTTTTTACTTTTTTTTGAAGATGTTAATCTAAGTTTTATTCAAATTTTAAAACTTGTAAAAAATAACATAACTATGACTATAATTTAATTCTTATTCTATCAATATAATATTTTTCCCTTTTTCAAAAAAAAGTCATATCTTTTTCCAACCCAAGGGGACATATAAATTGAGTATATCACATGTCATCCTCTGGCTTAGGACGCCTTTACATTGAGTATATCACGTCATCCTCTGGGCTTAGGACGCCTCGTTTTTTACAGCCGTTGGGACAAAACCTAACTTTATTATCACGACAAAAGCTTTTGTAAGAGACGTGGGAGACTTGAACTCTCGTGCAAGCAATAATGCGAATGGGAAACATCAGACATGTCATCCTATCTCCATTCGTCATAGTGTTGATGTCATCGCTGACGTGTGACAAATATCTCGAATTGAATTGCTCCTGCTTGACAACTAATAATGTTAGAAAAGCTGTTGGGTGGGTGGTGGCCAATTTTTTTAATAATTATTTCTCTTTTTGAAATGGACCATTCAACAATGTTTGTTCACACGGGGCTCCAATGATGATCTGTTCTTCATAAGGGCACTAAGGACATAGGGAACCCCAGGCTTCTAGAAGGGGCACATTCACTTTGCCCTCTTTGAACAGTCACTGAAGAGATGTTACTGTTTATGTTTATATTTATTTATTTTTATGGGTTAATAATTATACTTTGATTTTAAGGTTTAAGATTTAAACCCTGCATTTAATTGTAAGTTAATCCTTTATTAACAAGGTTAGCTTTCAACCTTAAAAACATTAACTAACTCAATAATAATAATAAGTTTAAATCAAGAGGTATGTGAGCTGTCAGTTGTTTATGAATCTTATTATTTATCAATTTTTTTTATCAATGAAGTAGTAGATTTGTCTTTCGTTCATCACACTTGTGTAGATTCCTCACTTTTATTGACATTGAATGACAACATAGTATGTCACACTTATATAAATTCTTACTTTAATTAAAATTAAATTACAATAGTATAACATAATTGATCATTTCAATTTCTAATAGATTATTGTGATATATATTTTTTATAATAATATTTTTAAAATTATTATTTTAATAATATATTTTTATATTAAAATTTCATTATACTTTAATACTTAATTTTTTATTATTTATGATGCATATTTTTCAAGAAAAAGTTAGATTATTACAATATTATAACGAGATGTATATTATTTCTTTTCTATAAACCTTAAGAATCATATACACTACTAGAGGACCTTAGGTCATCGGGCCAAGAGGCCAATAACCTTGTGGTATCAACCTTCTATAAGTGGATATCTAAATTTTCAAAAACAAATTAGTAAAAAACAATAATAGGTCTATGTGAAGTTAGCTTTTTAGTAAAAGACAATAATAGGTCTATGTGAAGGTAGCTTTTGGAATGGGTCCCCATGGGGTGAAGGAAGAATCTATTAAAAAGCCTCTGGTTAGATGAGTTTTCATTGTCTTCTATTGAAGTAGGTCGAAGTGCAGATTTTGACCAAACCATATTCACATTCCCCTATTGATTGAACCATATGGACCAAATGATTAATACCTGCAAGAAGGACATCCATAACCAACACATTGAATTCCTTGCTCTGCAAGTAAAATAGGCTATGGGGACTCTCAAATGCTTGGTAGCCACAAGTTTAAAAGCTTTTGTAGGGTGATATTTGATGTTGTTGGTCTAAAGTACCTTTGAAGATTCAAAATAAGTATAGAATATGAATAGGAGGGTGCACTTGGAGTTATTTTATAAGGTTACCTATGAGACAAGGCATTCATTAATTATATAGAATGGGCACTTAATTTGATATAAGCCATTTGATAAATGTGACAAATGAAACATTTTCTTCTAATGATTTGATAGCCATGATTTTACTAAAAAATTTTGGAGGGTACATTTGAAAAAATAAACCTTCTTTCAAGGTGATCTTCCTCTAAGTGGATATAGTTCCTTTTAAAAAAATTTACTGAATTTTTAAAATTAGTTAAATTGTAGTTGATAGGAAATGAATATATGGAATATAAATAATTTTAAAGGTTATTATCAAAAGAAATATAAATTGGGTTTTTGCTTTTTAAAATAAAGATTTATATTCACATTTTATTATTGTTAAGTATGTTATTTATAAAAATCTTATGATAATATATATATATAAATAATAAGTTATGTATGGTTTTTATTGGGGCTATTTTCATTATGAAAACAAAACATTGCATTGTTTTCGTTACATTTCTAACCAGTTAATTAAAGCATATTCAACTTTAGCTTTTTATCATAAATATTTTTCATTTTCCCTTCTATCAAAGATATTATTCATCTTCTTCAAATTGCTAAGTTTCAAGAAAACTTCTTTTATATCAAATGTCTTTAAAAATTTTAATAAGGTCAAGATGAAATTCAACATCCTCAATGGCTAAATATTTGCTATCTAGCTTTTATATCTAAAAATATCATCTATCACAACCTCACAATTTCTTAATACTTTTTTTAGGGTTTTTATTCATTTCCCTAATATTCCAAGATATTATTTTCATTGTTATTTTTTAATTTTATTTGTGAGTTTAGCCCCACTTCTTGTTAACACTTAATATTTGCTTATGTTTTCCCATATCAATATCCTTTTGTGTCTCTTTTTCTATTTTTTTTTGCTTCTTGGGTTTTCCTCTCTTATTTTCATTCTCAACAATATTTTCATCTTCATAAATCTCTTCAATCTTCTCACACTGCTCATAGAAAGACTTATCATCTTTAGGTTTGTCTTGTTATCAAGGATCTGAAGTGTAAGGAATAACCTCAAAGAACAATTTTCTTTATGTTTCCCTACAAATCCTAAAGTGCAAGGATGCTCTTCTATAGCAATTACCTTCTTATTCTACCTTAAAAACCCTAAATTGTTATGGGTTTCCTCCAACCTTATTTCTTTATTATTCTGCTTGAAACCTTAAAGTGCAAGGGATAACATTTTCACCACTTTCACTTTTATTATCTAAAGATGATTCTATACTACTTGAGAAAAATAAATATGATTTACCTGGAATAAACTTGACTCTTTTGTTGTCTTTGTTTTAGGATTTATCTCCACATCTTCTTTTTCACCTTTAATTCCTTCTGAACTTGCCAAATGATATTGTAGACAAGTTTTTTTACCTCTTCTTTTGGAGTAGAATATCCTTGCTTTTATTCTTGTATGGTTTCCTTGCTTCGTCTTTAAGTTTATCTCATGGCTAAAATTTTATCTCTTTCATCATAGTTTTTACTTTGCAAACTATAGCCATGTGTCCAATATCATAACAATTGTGGCAACAAATGCAATATTTTCATAATCTACTTGTTGATCCCATTCTCTTGATTTAGATTTAATCTTAATGGATTGTGGCAAAGGTTTTAAAATATCTATAGAAACACATATTCAAGTATATATCACATGCTTTCGCTTCTTTGAATTTGGTCCTTCCTTGATGAATTCCCCTAAGGTATTTCCAATATTATTCAAAACATAAGTTGATAAGGAAGTCCAAAACTCCTAACCCACACTGGAAGCTTCTTAATAGTTTTTGTCTTAACAAAAAAAAATTCATTCCATGATCTCAAATAAAGTGCATCTCTTCCCCTAAACCATGGGCCACCAACCATTATTTTATCTCTAATTTATGAATTGGAAAAGATGATGAGGAAAAAACCTTTAGGAAGAAAATTTATAGAATAATTTGAATTCAATCCTCACTTCCACTTGATATAATTTTGAATCTTCAAAAACCTTGGCCATGATCTATGGAACTTACTTATTAACTCTCTACTTTTAAGAACCATTATATCATGCTCAATCATATCATTATTCTGAATTCAATCCTCACTTCCACTTGATCTAATTTTGAATCTTCAAAAACCTTGGCCATGATCTATGGAACTTACTTATTAACTCTCTACTTTTAAGAACCATTATATCATGCTCAATCATCTCATCCTTGATACTTACTTCTGGTGTAACATATGCTACCTGGATCAAACTTACCATGTATTCGCTCTTATACTTATTTCTAACTTGGGCCTCCATAATTCCAACTAGGGTATCCTGACTTTCCATTAGAGCTTTCAAATATGACTTTCCTTCCATAATAGCTAATGGGGATCACTCTTGGCTTGCACTCCCTCTTGGTCCATGGTTCGTTCTCCCTTTCAGCTTGCACTCTCTCCTGCCTCATACTTTCTCCTGACTTGCACTTCCTCTTGGCTCACAATTGACAATGTCTCTTATTTTTCTTGGCATTCCTTCACTTCAACAATTTTTTGGAAATAATATTTTATGCATTCGTGGTAAGGGTTTGAAGCATTGATGCACTTCAAATGAACTTGTCGCTCTTTTGCCATGATTGAATCTTGGCTCACACTCCCTCTTGGTTTGCACTCCCTCTCGGCCTCAACTCACTCTTGGATTGCACTCTCTCTAGTCTTGCACTCACTTCTGGCTTACACTTCCTCTTGGATCACAATTGCCCTTGTCTCTTATTTTTCTTGACGTTCCTTCGCTTAAATAATTTTTAAAAAATAATATCCATGCATTTGTGGTAAGGGTTTGAAGCATTGATGCACTTTAGATGAACCTATCGCTCTTTCGCCATGATTGAATCTTGAATCACACTCCCTCTTGGTTCACATTCCCTCTCGGATCATATTTTCTCTTGGCTTGCACTCTCTTGGATTTTTGCACTCACTCACACCCACTTTCGACTACACTTACTCACACTCACTGTCAGCGGCACTCACTCTCTACTGGCACTGGTATTCGTTGTTGCACTCACTCCCACTTGCTTTTGGCTACACTTACTCACACTTGCTTCGGATTGCACTCACTCCTAGCTTACGTTTGCATTCTATACTGTACTCACTCTTATGCTCACACTCGCTACTGTACTCACTCTTACACTCGCACTCGCTACTGTACTCACTCTGGCTTGCGATAAGATAATTATATTATAATATATTAATATTTTAATTTTTAGAATTTCCAAATATGTGATCTGTTAAAATATCATAATAAATAATTAAAATCTAATATGAGTGAGACCTAATTCAATATCGTATAACTAATTAAAAGGTTATCAATGAAGAATATTATTGTAAGAAATTGAATTTTATTATACGATATTGAATTAGGTCTCACTCATATTATTGTAATGTAATTATTTTTGTTGTATAAAATTTTATTAAAAAATCATTAATAGTTAGATTCATGATATTTAAATCAGTGTTTTAGTATGGTTTAGTTGGTTTATCATTCAAATATTAAACTTTTATAGTTCAAGCAATGAGTATGATATAGGTTGAGTAAGAGTGTATATTGATAATTTTTAACACCCCACCATGTTTGGAATATATAATTAGTTAAATATTTGAATAATTAAATTATTATAATTCTCTTATGTTAAACTAAAATCTTGTCTTATAGTAAATTTTTATTTTTTATTTTTTTATATATCTATCTTGGATTAAAATTTTAGCACAACTATATAATCTTGTGTAACTCTTGTTTTCCTTTAAGGATTATAATGCAATGACAAATTTGGCTTATTACTATATATATATATATATATATATATATATATATATATATTATTATTATTATCCTAAATTCAAGTAAGTGACTAAGCTTAAATTGAAAAAAGTCTTACCATCCCCTTAGCATATAAGAACAAGGAGGGTCCATCGATAGATGGACTCCTAAAACTCATTGTACCATCTCAAAGAAGATTCTTATACAATAAAGTATTATC
Organism: Wollemia nobilis; assembly: GCA_028583015.1. NCBI lineage: Eukaryota > Viridiplantae > Streptophyta > Pinopsida > Araucariales > Araucariaceae > Wollemia > Wollemia nobilis. The sequence goes on along the minus strand of JAQPPZ010002587.1, from coordinate 13,735,553 downwards.
TTTCATACACTTGATTATAACATTTGTGTGCTCCATGGACTCCTAAAACTCATTGTACCATCTCAATGAAGATTCTTATACAATAAAGTGTTATCTTTCACACTTCATTATAATATTTGTGTGGGTTAGTCTCTAAGGTGGTTGTGATCACGAGTATTTTTGAAAGCGGTGAAAGTCTCTATATGGTATTAGATCACCATAGGTATAACTTCATTTTTGTTGACTTTTGGATATCCTTGAAGGCTATTGTGCTAACTTATGTTGTTTTATTTTTTATGTTTATTTGTAATAAATTGCCCTCAATATTTTATTTTACATATTTTATGGGGTGCATCTTTAATATTTGTAAGAGTATAAATCATGCTTTATATAGTTTTTGTTTGACTTGAGCATCTCTTTTCATGATCAACTTTTCAACATCAGATTACAAGTGACCAATCATAAGTTGTTGCTCATGTAGATTGAGCACTCAACTAGTTGCACAAGGACACATTTTTATCTTGTGAATTTTATTTTTTCCACACACTTAGGTGTTAATAACTATGTATTCATTTCAAAATCAAACTACACACAATTATGCGTTGTGCTAACTCGACATGAATTTCACACGTTTCCTCCTTTTTATTTCCCTTCACATGGAGTTTAGTCCATTATTTATCAAGTAATATTGATCAACATCGAACAGGAAACTCACTCTTAAGACTAAGAGAGAATATGATTCAATGGTTGGATTTTCTTTGACAATCGATGCCAACTTATAATGGGTTGTCATCATCTAATATTATGAATGTAACTATTTTAGAGTTGAATTGCAAGTTATATGGCAGACTAAGAAAATGGTGGATGAATTTATGAATGCTCTATAATTTGCGATGGCCATTACTGATCAGAGGCAGAAAATCAAGTAATAAAAACTCATAATCGCATCCATTCTATCTAAAAATCATGTTCAAAATGCTAAGGCTTTCATTGATCACATAATATTAGATGACATGCCACTGGTGGTGTCAAGACAATTGTTGTAGTTATTTATGGAGGACTTGAGCAATATGGAGCCTGAAGTGCATAAGGAGTTATTACACTATGTGTTGGATCAAACTCAAGGAAGAGTTATTTCTTTCAAATAATAAGCCAATGTGAATGGGTTTGGTAGCGATATCAAAACTGGTAGCATGTGCAATCAAGATGGTTTAGAGAATGGCAATATGGAGTCATATAGTGCAAATATTCTTTAGTATGTCGATGTTTTAGGCCCAAAATATAAGGGAAAATGGTCTTGGTCTCAAGCGGTGTTGGGAAAGCCTAAGTCCCCAAAGACCAAGTTTGATATGCTTTCAAAAAAGGTCCAATTTTTATTTTGTATGATTTGGTTAATATGGTCATTGAACAAGGTTCCCATCACTTGGTAGGCAATTTTTTTGGGGTTAGACCTGATCTAGATGCGATCAAAAAATGTGCTCTTGCTAAGTGGAGGTCACATGGTCATATGGAGATTGTTGCTCTTTCTAGGGGTTTTTTTATGGTGAAGTTGAACTGTTTTGTTAATTCAAAGAGAATTTAATGGGGAGGTCCTAGTTCTTTGGAAGACGTGACCTTTTCCTAAGGATATGGGGACCTAATTTTAATTCGAAAACCCAAATTTTTTTGCAAGCCCCAGTTTGGGTGATATTACCAAATCTCCCCTTTCACTATTGTAATGAGGAGGTTTTTGTTTGTATTTATAGGGAAATGAGCCTTCTCATTGCTATGTATCTAACCACCAAGTCCAAATATCACCTTGTCTATGCTAGGATATGTGTTAATGTGGAGATAGGAAGAAATTTACCAGATTTGATTTGGTTGGTTTCGAGATTGGGTGTTTGGAATCAACCTTTAGAATATGAGAATCCCCCTGTTAAATGTAGGATTTGTAATAAATTAGGGCACTCAACTCGGGCATGCCAAAACCAGAAGCCTCCTTCCCAAGATCTTAAATTTTGGTAATAAAAATAAATTGAAGAAGAGGGTTCTAGGAAGAAAGATATCTTGGAATTTGAAAACCCTGAGAGCGAAAAGCAAAAGACCTCATCCTTAGAGGGTTCTAGAAAGGAAGATATCTTGGAAGCTGAGATCCCTAAAAATAAAGTAAGTAAAGCTAATATGTAGAAGTATTCTTCCTTTGAAAATCAATTTATGGAAAATAAGATGAAGGTATGCGATAATTTACCCTCCTCACAAATGAATGTTGTTCTTTCTCCAAATTTCTTTGATTTTCTTCAAGATATTGCTTTTGGATACAAAGGTAATGGCCTCTCAAAAAATGAAAATGAGGGAAATATTTAGTTAGAAAATGAGGAAGGTGAAGATGAGAAAAACCAAATAGTTTTGAAAAAGTGAGTAGATCAAATAAAAAAGAACCTAGGAAATTTAGCTGATCCGAAAAAAGTTACCCAAACTCCAAAAACTAGACATCAAAAGAAGTTAGGAATTGATGTGGGTATTGTTAAATCTCAGGGGAGACCTTCCAATTAGAGAACCAAATAAAAAAAAATACAGAGACAAATATTTTTAATGGAATCCAAATAGTAATAGCCTTAGACGGGGGAAGTAAAAAGGTGCTCAAGGTAGGAGGAAAAAGATGATAATGCAAGCCATGTTGAGTTTGAGAATACATATTTGTTTATCCCTTGTGGTGTTATGGGATTTTAATCCAATTGCTTATGGGTGTTTTGCTCTTTTGGATTCCTATTCGGTTTGGTCTTGGGAGACCATTTCACTTTGTGGACCATTGCACTTTGAAATATTTTAGTTTTATGGGTTGTCTTGTTTGTGATGTCTCAATTTTAATATTGTTAGTAGATTTGCAGTTGCTTTCTTGTAAAATATTTGGGGCCCCTTTAAAAGCCCTTCTTCCATCCTAATAAAAAAAATCTATATACATGTTGTTTGCACATTTTTGAGCCTCAAGGGTATCTCTATTTCTCAACTTCTCTCATATTTAGATATGTATAGTTGCACACTTATGTTACCTCTATATAATGCACCATTATATATCTTCATGCTCTAAATGGTAAAACTACTCCATATTCATGATTCAAAGAATTATTTGTGCACCACCTAAGAATAACACTTTTAGTTAAATTTTTATTGTAAAATAAATCTTTACTCATCCCTTTATAACCACCATCATTGGGATCTTATTAGTATTTCCCTTATACAATAATCTGGTTCTAGATGGAGTTGAATATGTCTAAAAAAATGCAACCATGTTTACATTGGAATTTGCAATATAGTCATGAACAAGTGAAATCAACACATTACTCATCAAAGCAAAAGTAAATCATATATAAGAAGAATACATATATGAAATATTCCCTAAGACATAAACAATATCACTAATAAATAAACAATCATCTCTAACCAATGGAAAAATTGTTAGACAAGATAAGGTATAAATACCAACATAATACAAGTTATCCAAGGTTGAGGTTAATGAACCGACCAATAGATAATAATAAAATAATACAATTAAGTCACTTGAAAATATGCTAATAGACCCCTAGGGAAGTATACAGACTATTACAACACAAATTCAGTTGTGGACTCAAGTGAAGAATAATAGCTATTTCAACATCCCCCTTTAATTTGAATAAGGGACATAAAGAGATACCCTTATCAATCATCCACCCTTAAGGGATGCTCTCCCATATCAAGATACTCCTACAATCACACAAATGTCATATATAGCATAATATTGATTAACATATGTGTAATATACTATATTTAAGGTACACAAACTAGCTCAAACATCCCATAAGCATGAATCCAATGAATAAAGTGCATTCACATATCAATATACTTCATCCGTTGATTAAAAAAATATTGTGAACAAGCTTGATGGAGATTTGGTTATTATAAAAGAGACTAACAATAAATTATTAAGGAAGTCTTAGCTACTCAAGAATCATTAGCATCCATCAAACATGTTTGATAGTCTCATAATATCATAATATTTAGCCTTCTTGAATGATTAAGATATGATGGACTACCAATAACAACACTAGGAGACTAATCTAGAACTAAGATAAAACATAAAACCAATAGTAGATCATCAATGATCAAGATCACCTACCCAATTTATATTAGAGCAACCCTATTAAATAGAGGGAGCCTTGTTAAAAAATGAATTCCCATCTAGTAGGTATGTCTAATATACCATAAATTCTATTTAGTTGCTATCCGATGAATCTCATGAGGTGTCTACATGTAATTGGAATAGTAGTTGACAATAAAAGAAATATTCAATCTAGTGTGCATAAGGTAAAGAAGACCACCCAACAAGAGACTAATACAAAGTAACATCAACTAAAACTTTAGAGAGATATACTCAAACCTTTAATTATAAAGAAAATGGAGTGATTGGAGGGCTTACACTCCTCTATCATGAATTGTTGCAAAATATCGGGGGGGGACTTAGGTTGTGAGATAATGATCCATAAGAAACAATGATCAACCAAAATCCCCAGAAATTGTGAATAAGACTCAAATCTACCATATCTTTTTTTAAGTCATAGCTTCATCTCTTAGATCAAGAATTTTTATCTTCACATGATGATAATGTCATTAACATACAACACAATAACAAGAATATATCCATCATGATGCTTTCTCTAAACATCATGCTCTATCTTGCATCAATAAAATCTATAACTAAGAAAGAAGGAATAGATATTCTCATACCAATCAAGAGGTGTTTGCTTAATCGCATATAAGGACTTCTTGAGTCTATAAACTAGAGGAGTAAGGCCATCCAAAATAAATTCAAGTGATTGTTACATGTATATTTCCTCTTAAAGCAGGTCCAAGGTGTAGACCAATTGGTTCATCCAAACCCCATAAGGGGGGCAAAATTCCAAGGTTCAAATCTCGGGCCTCATTGGACTGAACGCTTGTCCCTTTCTTGGTGCTTTCAATGGCGTAAAAGGTTTAAAATAATTGTGGCATGGCGGTTATAGGGGTGGACTGCGTAAAGATCTGTGTGGCGGCTTCCGGGGTGAACAACGCAGAATACTATGGCGACCATAAAAGCTGGACAACTTGCCCGGATTCATGGCGGCTACCGATTCCACCATGTTAATATATATATATATATATATATATATATATATATATATATATATATATATATATATATATATATATATATATATATATATATATCCTCTTAAAGCCATAATTTTGACATGTAAGTTATTCCTGTTGTAACAAGTGGTTCAAAAATTTATCCTATTCTTCTATCATTTAATCTATATTTTCCAAGATGATCAGGTTCAAATACCCATGGATTAGTTGTTTTTTCACTAGATTTATATAGTTTAGAAAAGACAAGTTTTCTTGAATCTTCTTGCTCATACATTTCAACAAATATTTTATTCTACAATGTTTGTTCATCAGTTTTCTTTCTAAATAAAGCACAAATTAAAATTTTGTCTAATGTAAAACTTCGAATCTCAAGTTAAGAAAGATCATGAAAAAGTGTAATTCAAAAAATATAGAGTATAACAAACCAAAAGACAAGAGTATACAAGCAAAATTACATAATAATTTTAATGCTCAAAAAATTGAGTACAATGCAAGCAATCTTTGAGAAGAGATGTTAGGCTATAACATTGCATCCAATACAAATTATTTTTACAATTAGGGGTGCATCTCCATTTATACAAGAATTGGTATATTGAAAATTGATGATATTGAATATGGAAGGTCACCCATATGGAAAGGTGGTGGTTCACCTTCCGTGAGTTAGGTCATACTTATGAAAGTATGGTAATTCACCTTCCATGAGTTATAAAGTATATATTAAATGAAAATTGCATATATATGACTTGTTCTTTTATGTTTTGTCTTCTACTAATGTCTCAACATAGCTATAGATGCATTTTGGCTACAAAAATCTAAAAATAGAACGTTACTATTTTTAGTAAGTATTTTTTTGCATTTTTGAGGGTGTATAGAGCATTTTTTTCATAAACATATTGACAATTTTACCTATGATAGAGTTGTTTGTATATTTTTTTTTCTCTCTTGAATATTTCCATATTTTCTTGAATGGATCAAAACGGAGTCCCGAGCACAAATTTATGCCCCTAATAGTGAGATTAAGATCAAAAAATAGACTTTTAAGCATTTTGAGAAAAAATCCTTGTTGTAAAAAGGTCACATGCTCGGATAATTATCTTATATTCATTCATAAAGATATCCCTATATGATACTGTTACATAATTTTAGCCTATTTTGTAACACCAATTTCTTAAAAAAAATACTATGCTTAATTTCATCAAGCAATAAGCACTACTTTAGTTGAGAATTAAAGGAAGGTGCAAATTAATTAAAAAATTGTAAATGAAGCATTTAATGAGAATATAAGTTTTGTTTTCAAAAATAAAATATCTAGATATATTAAATTATGTATTTTAGTAGAGGTTGTCTTTATTTATAAAACTTTTATAAGGAAAAACTAACTGCAAGTGATGGGCAATTTCATATAACATGAGTATTTTGACAAAAATTATATGAATATGTATTTAACACAATTAGATATAGGGCAAAATATGCTTTTTATAACATTTTTGTAAGTATTTGTAGGCAACAAATCCACCTCCTAGAAGAAGAAGTGAAAATAGGATTTGCACAATTTTGTTAGTTTTTTCAATTTTGTTAGATGTACGGTTTGTCAAAATGTACATATGTAGGTTTAGCCTAATTGTACACATGTGGAGTTGTAAAATGTATAATTGGGGGTAATTGTACAAATGCCATAAATGTATAATTCGAAATTAAAGTGAAATAAAGAAAAATGTGCATTTAAGGTTAATTTGATAATAATCAAATTAGACTTAGGAGAACCTTAATGCAAGTTGGTTGTCTTACGGGGTGGTAGTTGTAAATAGTGGTTGTCTTAGGAACCACTTTGGAACAGCCTGGGAAAGCATTATAAGGACCCCCATTCAATTTTAATGGTTTTCATTCATAGTTCATCGATGGTTCATTGATAGTTCATGTTGTTGATCATAGTCGTTCATAGAGGATATAGTTGTTCATTGATAATTGTATAGACATATTCAACCATAATAATAAAAGCATAATTGTAATTGTGAGTTATTATGAATTTTTATTGTGTATGTGAATGGTGAATCCATATTTTTGTTTTGTGCAAGGCTAGAATGGTGTGGAAGATGGATGTTAACACAATGGAATTTCATTATTATTGAACCCATAACCTTAAAGAATGTTGGGGGATTAACTCTATGTATTATTGTTGTACCAAAACATCTTTATGATGTTGTACAATTTTTAGAAATGTTGGTAATGATAATAATTCAATGGTAGTGAATTAGGGTTTGCATGTTATAAAACTATGTTGGTAATTGCACTAGAAAGATAAGAAGGGTGTACAGATTGGAAAATCTCTGAATAAATAATTCAGCAAGGGTTTGGTGAAACCATACACCTAGACCACCAAACCATACAACTGATTGTTTACCCAATTTGGAAGTGCATTTATGTAGTTTAAAATTGCAAATTAAGGAAAATTAAGGTTTTGAAGAGAATGATTACAAAACTAATCGATTTGGATTACAAAACGACTTCCAACAAATTGAACAAGTGGAAAATCATACATTCCAACCTATTGTATGGTTTAGATCATACAATTATACGATTTGGATACCATACAAGATGTTTTGTGAAAATCACAAATCGTTCAAGGGCAAAACATACACTTGTATGATTTGGGTAAAAGTTGTTACAAACATTGGGATCCATATCCAAATCTCCTAAATCACCTCCCCCTCCAAGAATACTCTCCCATATGCTACATTTTGAGTCATTTCTTATTAAAATTGGTTCAAATTAAAGTAATTTAGAAGAATCCATTATTGTTGGGAAGATCGTTGAAGAGAGTATTCCAAATGTAGCATATCATACAATGTGAAACTATACAAGGTCAAATTATTCAAGATGAAACCATACCATATGAAATTGTACAAAGCAGAATCGTACAATGTATTCCATTAGTGGTTAATATAGGGTAGTTCAAGTGTAACCTCCTACCTATTTTCAAAGATAAATAAATTTGCCACCAAAAGAGCCAGGTTTCGATCTTGGGTTCCAAACTGAAAACTTGAGTGTCTTGTTTGCTGATTTGGGTTATTCAGTATTTTTTTTTATGTTTGGAGATCATATGATCATTAAATGTACTAACTCCAATTTTCAAATATCATATTAAGTCATGAATTTTCAACAAGACATTTTGACAAACATTTGTCATGCATACTCAGAAATAACAGGGCAACTCTCAAGAATTGATCACAACCTGAAAAATATCAATCCAAATGCTACCAAATTTGAATACTAGCTTCTTCAAATATAGATAAACAAAACCAATAAAGGAAATTGCATTAAAATGAGTATACCCAAAATTGTGAAGGTCTGATACAAATCTAGAAATGTTCATCAGCACATAGAAATCTTCATTTTTTTGTCATAAAATCCAATTTAGGAACTTCTCCAACATTCAAATTATGTTTTTGAATACCCTTTTTGGGGACAATAACAAAGCATGTAATAAATCCTCCAAAGACTAGGCTTTTGGACCTAGGTAAGCAAATCATCCCCAAGAAATGTATGACTGCTAATAAATACTACAAAAATCCAATGAAAGTCTTTAGAACCTCTAGAAAAGGTGGCGGCTAGGTCTGTAGTTGCAAGTAGATCTCAAAATTTGATAAACCATTGCTGAGTGTGCATCCAAATCACTCTATTTTGGCCCTAGATGGTATGGCCAGCTGAAAGAGTGAAGTGCAAATTAAATGGAACAAACCCTCTCCAATATGCTCAACAATATCTAAAAATATCACCTTTATCAGCTCAATTACATCCACTGAGTATGAATTCTCATTAACCAATCTAAAGGTATATTTCAACCTCAAGATATGGTGTCCTTGTATGTGGTTTTTGTCACAATATAAGCCTGGAATGACTGAAATATTGCAACCTGCAAGTCTCACACAATAAGCTTCAAGAATAATAGCCAAAGATGTCACAATCAACTCTTCAATGCCACTTTTATCCTTTCCCAAATCTGGTTGATCCATTCACTTCTTGAATGTGGGATAATTTATCTTTCCAAATGCTACATTGCACCTTGAAGGTATTATTTTTACCATAAATTGTAATATATTTCACTTATTACTTTCCAAGGAGACCATACCACTTTTATGACATTAGAAATATGGACTTTATAAAATCCCCTTTAATTCAAGTGGTTACATGACCCCTTTTAAGATTAAATTAATGCCCAACATTAATATATTTAACTTTAATATTTAAATATAATATTATAAATCTTTAGACATTAAAATTATTGCTCTCCCAACATCCAAACACCAAACAACTTATGAAAATGAATATCCATTAAGCCGAAGATACCAATCGTACTTTTTGTTTCTCGAGAATCCAACCCTAACTGACTTACTAAAAATAGTAAGTCTCTAAAAATACTACCAAAAATGGTCCTAAAAGCTGACAACTATGAATGCAGATTGTCCAACAATATCTCCATAACACCTAGTGGTTCCTAAACACTCGACATTGCACAAAACCTTATGAATAGGTAAGTTCATATTACGCTCTATTAGCTAACTAGTATGGTATTATTATAGTTCTCCCTACCTGAAATTGCTTGCCCACAAGCAATTAGAGAGTTGGATGCTGCAATATATGCTTGTCCTCCCATGTCGCATCCTACACCGATAGGTCCTTCCATCCTGGAAGCTGTCCCTGTAAAATATCCTGCAACTACTGGGAAGAACCTCCATCCATACTAGTTGTATGTCGGGATCCCATATAATGATACTGTTGCCTCTGCTGCAATCTAAACCAATGAGTGTTTCCATATCCAACATAAACACTCCTAAACGACCAAAAATCATAGGGAATCTGGCATCCCCACTAACTGAAGAATACTATTGGGCTAAACTACGCACAAGTGAAACATTGTTCGGCCATAACTCTGTCTCTGCACTAAATCCATTATGATGAACCATACAATCATCCCAACAAAAAGTCATCTTACCTTCTAACGAAGAAGGCATCTCATATCCCGGTGAAGTATACAATCCGTTATAACAATTTTTCCTCCCACCATTATGTGTCATCAAAAATAAGGTCCACTCATCTATGTGTGGGCTGAAATCAAAATGATTAGCATACCTCACTATACCATCCATAAGGATTTCACCAACTGGCCTTCTGTGAAGCTCCAAACAATACTTTGAAGTATGACTTTTATCATCGTCATTAGGACCAAATTCAAGAAGTGTATTATCGTCAACAACACAAAATGAGGAAGGGGCATTCATAAAAGAAAATACATCATCACTCTGATCATACTCATACTACCCTAACTGAGTGAGCATGGAATCATCATCATTATTGATCAGTCCTTCCTCATGCCCAATCTCATTGATCCCCTCAATCAACTGCTTGACCACCATGGTCACCGAACTAGTCTCTAACTCCTATGAAGTGGCTACAACAAATGACTGATTTCTCGCTGTGTAAAGTGAGTGATGAGCTAAAATCAACTCAATACAAAGCTCAAAAATTTCCTCATCTCTTTGAGTGAGCTCTCGGAGAGTCCTCTCTACAAACTGAATAGCATGATCCCTGTTAGAAAGTAGCCTCAAGTAATCTGATTTGATCACCTCTAATGCTTGCTTGATGGCCTGCAAATCTGTAATAGTGGCTCCAACTGTCAACTCGTGTTGTCTCTATCCAAATTGGGCTATATGAAAGAGGCACTCAATAAAATTGTGTGTGCTATCCAAGTGAGACAATGTGTGTACAATCTGCTCCTATGTAACCTGTAACTTATTCTATAATAAATTAGAATCAACATTCCATAATAAATCTATAGATGTACCCTCTAATGCACATTGATCGAATGTAACCTCTTTCACAAAATTGCACTCACTAACCTCATACTTTGCAGTGGCAGATATGTGCTCATCCTCTGAATCAATAGCTACATGAACAATTGATTCATCAACCACAAGGTTAGTGTGCTCACTAATGCATATCTCTTCAATATCCAACACATAAGATGTATTAACCTCATCTTCAACAATCATAACTGTTGATTTGTTTTAATTAGCGCTAAATTCATCTTGATATTTAGTTATGCTTGATATCTGATACAAATCCTCTAAGGTTTCAATCACCTTGATGTCCTCTCCTTCATTTGGCTGCAAAATGTCATTTTTTCATCAATTTCCTTTGATTGTTCAGCTTCAACATCAATGGGTCCTGATTCAGTATTCATCGTTCCAAGCTTCTTTTTGGCACTTGAATCCTTATGCTAAGGTTTGCTTATCCACTTTATGAAATTATTTTTAAAATTTGGATCATTTCTCATGTTATCTAACATATTTCCCATGTCATCCATATGTTGCATAAGTTATCTCATTTGACACTGAATTTCATTATTTAATGTCATTATGAATTTCTTGCAAATGCTGAAGCTCTAAGTGTGAACCCTAAATAGGCTGGCAGTGTTTAACCTGAAGATTTGATACCACTATAACGTCCTACCCCTTTTCGAAGACAAATAAATTTGCCACCAAAAGAGCCAGGTTTTGATCTTGGGTTCCAAACTAAAAACTTGAGTGTCTTGTTTGCTGATTTGGGTTATTCAGTATTTTTTGTATGTTTGGAGATCATATGAACATTCAATTTACTAACTTCAATTTTCAAATATCATATTAAGTCATGAATTTTTAATAAGACATTTTGACAAACATTTGTCATGCATACTCAGAAATAACAGGGCAGCTCTCAAAAATTGATCACAACCTGAAAACTATCAATCCAAATGCTACCAAATTCATATACTAGCTTCTTCTAATATAGATAAACAAACCCAATAAAGGAAATTACATTAAAATGAGTATACCTAAAATTGTGAAGGTCTGATACAAATCTAAAAATGTTCATCAGCACATAGAAATCTTCATTTTTTTGTCATAAAATCCAATTTACGAACTTCTCCAACATTCAACTTATGTTTTTGAATACCCTTTTTGGAGACAATAACAAAGCATGTAATGAATCCTCCAAATACTAGGCGTTTGGACCTAGGCAAGCAACTCATACTCAAGAAATATACAACCATGCCAAGAGCAGGTACGATTACTGATAAACACTACAAAAATCCAATGAAAATCTCTAGAACCTACAGAAAAGGTGGTGGCTAGGTCTGTAGTTGCAAGTAGATCTCAAAATTCGACAAACCATTGTTGAGTGTGCATCCAAATCACTCTATTTTGGCCCTAGATGGTATGACCAGATGAAGGAGTGAAGTGCAAATGAAATGGAACAAACCCTCTCCAATATTCTCAACAATATCTAAAAATATCACCTTTATCAGGTCAATTGCATCCACTAAGTATGAATGCTCATTAACTAATCTAAAGGTATCTTTCAACCTCAAGATATGGTGTCCTTATATGTGGTTTTAGTCACAATACAAGCCTAGAATGACTGAAATATTGCAACCTATAAGTCTCACACAATAAGCTTCAATAATAATAGCCAAATATGTCACAATCAACTCTTCAATGCCACTTTTATCCTTTCCCAAAGCTGGTTGATCCATTCACTTCTTGAATGTGGGATAATTTGTCTTTCCAAATGCTACGTTGCACCTTGAAGGTATTCTTTTTACCATAAATTGTAATATATTTCACTTATTACTTTCCAAGGAGACCATACCACTTTTATGACATTAGAAATATGAATTTTATAAAATCCCCTTTAATTCAAGTGGTTACATGACCCATTTTAAGATTAAATTAATGCCCAACATTAATATATTTAACTTTTATATTTAAATATAACATTATAAATATTCGGGAATTAAAATTATTGCTCTCCCAACATCCAACCACCAAAAAACTTATGGAAATGGATACCCATTAAGCCGAATATGCCAGTCATACTTTCCATTTCTCGAGAATCCAACCCTAACTGACTTACTAAAAATAGTAAGTCTCTAAAAATACTGCCAGAAATGGTCCTGAAAGTTGACAACTGTGAATGCAGATCATCCAAAAATATCTCCATAACACCTAGTGGTTCCTAAACACTCGATATTGCCTATTAAGCCTTATGAATAGGCAAATCTATATTACGCTCTATTAGCTGACTAGGATGGAGACATTACATCGAGGCAAAGATTGAGTCGCTTAGATCTTGAGAGAAACAAAATGAAGTTGATGGTGAGCTATTTAAGTGAGTTAAGTAAAGGCCACCAAAGTGTCAATGAAAAGAAAAAATTAGCTTCAATAGTGATGGTTTTCATAGTTTCATTGTTGAGGTTTTGGGGTGCTACCCCAAACCCCTCAAGGGTACGTGCGAAGGGCTCTGCCCCTTGAACCCGCAAGGGATGCTATCCCTTTACCCTGTAAGGGGGCTCCCATCCCATTGACCCTCGACACAGGTGGCGAAGGGTGTTTCCCATCATATTGATGATATTTTCATCTTGATCAAGGCCATAAGGTGGTGTGAGCTACAAATTGAAGTGATACCAGTTTTAGCAGACCTCTGGAACTGGTGGAAGTGAAAGGAGCATGATAAGAGATACTAGTACATTTTTCAAAAGATGTTCGAAAACCAAAAATGATAGCCTCTTTTGAGAAGAAAAGAAAAAATAAAAGAAAAATTAAAAATAATAAAATATTTAAAAAATAAAAAAGGACAAAAATGCATGCAAAAAAGAGATGAGTTGGCAATAATCTGTGCAAAAATCCAAAATTACATGCAAAGGAGGCTGAGGTGATGAATTTTCATGCAAGGTATGTTTAAATATAAAAAAATGGGTGACCATGCATGCTATTTGTTTACCAGTTTGAAATATCACATGAATGAAATAGTGAATTTTGGAGCGTTCGGGAGCAAGAAGTGTGCAAACGAATAATTTTTCCTCACATGGGTATGCAAACAACATAGGTTACCTAAAATTGATGACCCATAATGAATATACACCACAAAATATTTTTGTTTTCGAAAAAGCAACCAGATTGGGAGAAAAGCTACCAAAGTTAGGGATTTACTCCAAAAAAATTGAGTTTTTTTAGAAAGTGTACTAGAGGGAAAAATAAAACTCATGGAGTTAGATTTTTAAGAAAAAATGTAGTAGAGAAAACCCCTCATGGAAAAAAACATGGCTAGGGTTTGAATTTGTTTCGAAAAAGCAAGCTGAGTGGAGAATTGTAAACCCTAGGGTAGGAAAATTTAGCCAGTGGAAAAATAAAAATGTCTCAACAGTTGCATGTGGTAAAGCATAAAGGATAGGGTTGTACAATAGATTGCACTCAAGAAAAATAAAAATGTATATTTTAAGAATTGCACAAGTAGGCAAGAAAAATTGCAACGGGTACTGGAAAGGCATCAGAAAAGGGTATTTGCACAAACGGAGCAAAGTTAATGGAAAAAATCGTGTAATATTGAAGATTTTATGGCAAGTGAAGGATGAAGATTGTACAATTTTAGAGCAATATTGTGCAAATCGGAGCCGAATTGAGAAATTTTTGTGCAATTATACAATTTTTAGTGCAATTGTATGATTTCCAATGCAATTGTATAGAAGAGAAGCGCATTTGTACAATTTAGGGCTTTCTGTATGATTTCATAGTGAAGTTGTATGGTTTGAAGCTCAGACTATACATTTTGGGAGAATATTATGGATTTGGACTATAGTTGTATGATTTTGATGCATCTATATGATTTGGAGAGTGGTGTATGATTTCCTAGAGCACTTGTAAGATTATGGATAACCATTGTACAATTTTTGGAAATAGTTGTATGTTTTTAGAAGTAGTTGTACGCTTTTGAAGTAGTTTATACGATTGGTGATGCATTTGTCTTGAATTGCCAATTTGTAGAATATTGATAGAAAAGTGGTTCTAAAATGAAGAATGAGCACCGAAAGGGAGTTTTGAGCTTATTTACATTGGATTACAACAACTAGGGTTGATCGATCACCAAGACCATTACACCAAAGGGATTTGCAACCTAGGCGAGGAGTGACCTACCCAATTCAGGACCAAGTATGAGGGTTTCAGCCACAATAAGAATTTGGCTACAAATATTGGAGGGGGAGAGGTTATCAGTCATGGAGAGGACCCAAAAATTGGTGTGGTGGTATAGGAAGGATGCAACCACAATATTACAAGGAGGAAATGGAACCACCTAGGGCACATTGTTACATACCTAAAATAATATAGCATCGGCTATATTATGAAGTATTACATTTAATCACTATTTATCCAAGTGTAGAATAAATAAAAATATCATATCTTATTATCCTTTTTATATTTCATTTGTGATCTTCGCATATTTGCCTTTACGGCAAGGGTGTGCCCACCTTGAGTGGCGAACCATTTAATTCATTGTTCCATTTGATTATCTGAGCATTCGCATCATTGTATTGTTTGTTTATCTATCGGGATTAATTGATTAACAGAATAATTGTAGTTGAAATTGAGAGAACTCGTAGGAGTTCTCCTGCAAGTGGTATCATTTTGCCTTCAATCCAAGAAAGGCCTCAGGTAATTTACAGATAATTTTGAGAGTGGCGGATCTTCCAATCACAAGACATAGTAGGTGCCAAACACGCCTTCAGCAACCCAGATTATCGTAGGCTAGCCAGCCAAAATTTGGGAGAACGCAAGGTTTGAAATAGATCTTTCAGTTGTTCGCTTAAACAAATTTTGTTGAGCATTACACAGTCGCAGTCACCATTCACGTCCAAAAAATCACTGTTACCCGATTGATGTTTCGTTAAAACGCGAGGGAAGCCATCAACCAATCATAAAATGAAAAAAAAATAAAAATAAATAATAAAATCAAGTCTCTAGGTGCCAAGCAAAGAAGGGGTTACTGTTGTTTTCTCCAGTTACCTATAGCGAACGCACCAGCAATTACAGAACTAGACCATCAGGGACAGTCGCATGACACTTAGGTTCTTTCATTGAATGTAACATAGGGCTAGCTCTTAGCAACCTCAGGCGAACACTGGTTGACGATTACGAAGCATTGCCCACCATCTACGATATTTGAACCGTCTTCCCATAGCGTACCCATAGTCATTTGCACAATGAACACTAAAACTCACCCAATAAACAGAGCAGCGTGAAAATCATACTTCGCAAAGGGTGTTGGATAATCAAATCTTTATGATTATTTTGTGGAGCAGTCCTTATAGCATTTACATGATTTTTCGATTGAATGACACCACCCAGTTAGCAGATACATGGCTCTGGGACATAAGCGTTATAGGCGCTACTGAGCTACCATGACGCTGTAACAATGGGATCTCCACTCCAACGATCGCGGACCGGTCTAGAAATAACAGGTGTCTAAAAAGCATCCAAACACACCGAAACCATCATTAGAAAATCACCTAGATACGAAGCAAACGCAACTTGCTACGAATACAAATCTCCTAGCCAATCAGAATGCAGGAAAAACATCGCTTATCAATTATAAACTAAGGTACTAAGAGCAAATACATTTTTTTTTATTGTCTGTCCGGGGCAATTATCCCACATTCACTGAGTGGGGGGTTGTCGAGCGTTTATAAGCTAGTGGGTGCATGTTGTAAGTTGTGACTTAAGTCACACATGGGCTACCTTTCCTCGCATGCGTGCGTTAATTCTCCTCCTAGTCTATCAATTAAGGTCCTACGTGTCGTTTTTGTGCCTAGTTCTTCCGGTCATGTCGGGCTCCTATCCAGCCGTCCTTCGTCGTTCTTTCGTCTAGTTGTCCAACTGTCCTTCGTCGTTCTTCCATCTAGTTGTCTTGCATGTTGTCCATCTATTGCTTTCGTGTCTTGCATGTCATGTTGTGTCTCACTATGTCCATTTGTCACTTTCGTGTCTCACATGTCATGAGTAACCCCTTAGGGTCACGTCATCCGTTCGTCAGCTATCGTGTCCTTGTTGCGTTGTCTTCGGGTTCCAAGTCATTGAGTCCATACTTCATATTGTGTCGTGTCTGGTCCTTTTCATTCCTATGTCATGTTGAGTGTTCGGTCCTTCTTCGTTGTCCGGTCCACGTGCGTCATGTCAGTCTCAGTCCGGTTTTCATATTTCGCAACTCGTTGTCAAAAGTTGTCACTAAAAACTGTCAAAAGTTGCTGTCAAGGAGGATCCCAAATTCAAATCCGCATCACAGTTGGAGCGACACTTGAAGTGGAACACAAAATTTTTACCAAAATCAACCAAATTGTCACAGAAATCGAAGCTCAAGGATTACTAAGCAGGAAATTTTGAACAGTGCATGAGTAGAAGTTGGATCAAAGGACCTGACGATCGACTATCAAGCTCGGAGACGACCAATAATAAAACAAGAAGACCTCATCGAAGCCCAGGTACAAACAATTCTCCTTCTCCTTTCAAAATTGGTAGTTATAATCTGCATCATCCACTGGTAGACCCCATGGCTACTAACCTTTCCCCAACTCCCGACAACGTCACACAAGGAGAATCAGGCAACTCTGCGATTAACACTAATGAAGCTCTTCGAGAATTACTAGATGGTATGTGCCAAATTAATGACACCCTAACTAAACTATTGAGCACACAAAACCAACCTAATCCCAATACTAATCCCCAAAATCACTCCCATGACCAAAGGCAGGAAGAAAATGACGACCAAGGGGAAGATTGGGAGCAGCATAGAGGCAATCCAGCTAATTACGGGAATCGCTATCATAGACCGTGATATAACCAAGATAAAGATAGGGATATGGGTTATCACCAACCGAGAGGCCCTAATCATTTTCCATGCATTGATATGCCCACTTTTGAGGGTCATGATCCTCATGGTAGGATAGCCAAAATGGAAGGCATTCTCGACTTATACCAAATTAAGAATTTTGATAAAGTCCCTTTCGTTGCATCAAAATTAGGCACTGAGGCTTACCAATGGTTCGTATGGCTTAAATGCGAGAAAGGAGCTACTGTTTGCTGGAATAATTTCACTACTTATTTTTTAGAAAGATTTGATGAAGGAGCTACATCATCATACACAGTAAGACTGTTATCTCTTAAACAAGAAATATCAGTTAGTGAGTTCGTCTCCAAATTCACCAGTTTACTACCGTATGCATTACACCTTAGTCTAGACACAGTGGTAGGAGATTTTTGCAATGGTTTGAAAGAAAATATTAAGGTGGAGGTGGACATTCAAAATCCAACCTCGTTGAATGATTGCATAAGATTAGCCAAGCTAGCTGAGAAGAGAATTCAGTTGTATACACAACATGAAACTTATAGTCGTCCTTCGTATGGCAACAACTATTTTCATAGAAATGATCAACCATCAAGATACTTCTGCTATAAATGTCGCAATCACCATCCCAGAGAACAAGCATGTGCACAAAAACAAAACTTTCATATTGAATGCGCTCAATATGAAGGAGAAGAGGAAGAAGCATACCACCAGGAAGAACATATTCAAGATGAACTATCGATTGTTTTCGAAGAGAAGGAAGAGGATACAATGGCTATTTTCGTGCAGGCCCTCATGGGGTTAACAACCCACCATACAATCAAGGTACCAGGATTTATCCAACAGAAAAAGGTAAATGTGCTAATTGATTCAGGTAGTATTCACAATTTTATCGACATCAAAACAACAAAAGCTATGAATTTATTCATTAACTCTTCCAACAAAGACAAATTCCAGGTTCTAGTAGCCAATGGGGTGAACGCTCAATGTGTTGGGAGAACATCTCAAGTCTCCATTAAAATGGGAACTTATACCTAGGTTGGATCTCTTTTTGTAATGAATTTAGGGAACTCTGATGTTATTTTGGGAGTTGAATGGTTGGAAACACTAGACACGATCAGCTTCAATTTCAAAAAATTATTTATGGAATGGAAGGAAAACGGATGGGTCATTCGCTTACAAGGTATTACTACTCCCCCATCACAGATGGTGAGCTCTCATAGTATGGAGAAAACATTACAAAAGGTTGGATACGAATTCATAGATCAAATTAATTGTTTGAAAAAGCAATCTCGAGCAACTTCGGGTATTTTTGCTCTAGATTTATAGGACATCATAGCACATTATGCAGAGGTCTTCCAAGGACCAAAGGGACTACCTCCCAAAAGATCCCATGACCATGCCAAGGTGATCGGCCAAATAGTGAAATCTTAGTCAGAATTACCAATACTAGATGCAGAAGGGCGTATATATCTCTAGCCAGAAGCAATTCTACAAAGTAGAACACGCATACGAAGCACTCGTCACATCCAAGAATTTCTCATCAAATGGTAGGGCCTACCAGATGAAGATGCAACCTGGGAATCTGAAAGTATTTTCTAGTCATTTCCAGCTTTGAGGACAAAGCTTTTCGAGGAGGGGAGTCATGTTACATACCTAAAATAATATAGCGTCGGCTATATTATGAAGTATTACATTTAATCACTATTTATCCAAGTGTAGAATAAATAAATTATCATATCTTATTATCCTTTTTATATTTCATTTGCGATCTTCGCATATTTGCCTTTATGGCGAGGGTGTGCCCACCTTGAGTGGTGAACCATTTAATTCATTGTTCCATTTGATTATCTGAGCATTCGCATCATTGTATTGTTTGTTTATCTGTCAAGATTAATTGATTAACAGAATAATTATAATTGAAATTGAGAGAACTCGTAGGAGTTCTCTTGCACACATCATCAGGAGATTCATAGTTAGGTACACAGGGAAGCTACCCCTAAAGAACATACAAGTGGGGATGAAGGAGGAAATGTGGATATCAAGGATATCTCCTTTATCAAACCCACAGGAGAATTGTATTAGAAATGGAGTGAGAATGAAGACAAGCACTCATTGAAACTTGCACTGAAACAAGCAGGAGTGAGCACAATAGCATAAATTCCACCACAAGACAAGGTATTATACAATGAGTACCTATTGCAAATGGTAAAATCATATGTACCTAGTCATAATTGCACCTATGTGTGAGTTAGAAATAACCATGTTAAGGTGGAATTCTCGACTAATGATTTTCAATGAACATTCAGGTTACTAAAGATAGGATAGCCTATTAAGAAGAATATTGTGGACCAGATTGAGACCCATAGGTTGATCACGTCGTTCACTAAGCTTACATCTATATTAGCTATGAATGATTTTGGTCTAGGTGGAAGAGGGATCAAGCAAAGTATGTTGAATATTGATGAGCTAGCATGTGCAATGAATGTTGTTATATCTTGACTATCGAGAGAAGCACACTCTTTCAAGATGTAGGTTTGGATGGAATGATGTGTGGAAGGTGTTTTTAGAGGAGTGCAGTATTATTAGGGAACCTAATTGGCACAATAGATTCAAAGGTTACTGATGAAGAAGAAGAAGACCTTTACCATGATCCTCCATGCCATTTCTCTTATGCTAGATGTTGTTTTCCAAGATGGAATTCCATTTCCTAGGCTTACACTATCGCATGATTGGCAACAAGATCAACCTTCTATACTGAAATGGGTAAAAGCTATACATACCTATAAAAGAAAACCAAAGAAATCAAGATAGAAGAATAGTACATGAAAACCAACACCTTCCATGATTGATAAAGGAGAGACTTCATTAGATGAGGAAGTCCATCCTTGGAGGAAGAGACAGACAACTGCACTTGGATCCTAATTTAGAGTAGTAGACCCCTACATAATGGTTGTAGGAGCAACCACCATCTCAAAAGGAGGAGGAGGTATTAGCACCAACATTTAAAACTGTGTAAATTAGGACATGTAGGCAATAGGAGAGACAGAGGAGGGAGAAAACTCCTATATAGAAGGAACAACTGGAATCTATGCCCACTAATCCAGACAATGTACCTTTGTAATTGTATGATATATACTTTATAGATATTAATGTGCCAATTGACACAAAATAGTAGGGATAAGTAATGGGATCTCCTACATTTCTTCAAGATAATGATTTCAAATTATTGGAGG
Organism: Wollemia nobilis; assembly: GCA_028583015.1. Lineage (NCBI taxonomy): Eukaryota > Viridiplantae > Streptophyta > Pinopsida > Araucariales > Araucariaceae > Wollemia > Wollemia nobilis. The sequence continues at coordinate 13,714,485 of JAQPPZ010002587.1, read as the reverse complement.
CATCTAAGGATTGGATGGATCAAGTAAGGTCACCATTAAAAATAAAAACTAAGGAAGTTATGGAAGCCCTATCAGATGAAACTAAGGGAAATAAGAAGACTCAAATATGAATTATGATGCAAGGAGATAAAAATCAGTCAAAGGAGGAAAATACATGACCATCACAAGAATGATTTGATCCAATTTTGATAGCCACAATAGTGATGGAAGTACAGTTGCATCCATAGGATGAAAGCTTGGCAAATACACAATAGGAAGAATTACCAAGACCATAAGAGGAAGTTCAGGTACCTATGGAGATGTAGCAGCTTTTGAAGGAAATCATCAATGTTGAAGAGATCATATCAATTGAAGAAGAGATAGATAAGACTATAGATCACATTTTATTATAGGAAGAGAATGTATTTGGTGCAATAAAAGAGATTGGAGGAATTTCACTTCCATAGGAAGAAGAGGAAGAGTGTACCTCACCACAAGATAGGGATGAAAGGCTTCACACAATATTTTTGATTGAATTAACCTAGTTCGGTGTCTTAGAGGGATATGGTGAAGACACAGATGAACAGGTGGATCACTTAAATTTTTTTATGATATATTCACTAGCCCTAGGGTGCAATTCCACCAAGGTGGCATGGGATATTTGAAGTAGTGGAGGGAGAAGACCTTCACTAAATTTGAAAATATCATGGAGTGGATGTGCAGTAAAGAGCATACAAGAAAAATAGCCCAGATTCATGCACAATACCCATGGATGTTACCAAGGGGAGAGGTAACAACAATGTTGGAAATTATATATGTACCAAAATGAGTGAAGACAAATTATAGAGAGTATCCCCAAGTGTATTTGAATATGAGCACAAATACGAGATGTCCATAAAACACATCGGATATAGAATTTCAAAGGGCATCTTCAGAGTTGGTCTTCATCCTTTAAAAATCAAAATTTCTAATACATTGGATCGAGTGGTTAAGCTTAGGTATTGAATAGATTTATCAGGAAAATGAAGCACAAAAGGAAGAAGTTGATGCTACTCAAAAGGAGATGGCTGTGATTGAAGACTAGAACGTAACAATACCGAGGTTGAGGATAATTTGAAGAAAATAAAAGTTTAATTAGATGCAATTAAGCTTGCTTATAAGGATAAGATATGCTCACAATATTAGGAAAAGTAGCTTGTGGTCCAACATGTTGAAGAGTAGAAGAAGCAGTTAGAAGAACAAGAAGCATTATTACAGTAGTATGCAAGCAAATTAAACAATAGGAGAAGCAGTTGAAGGCTTTTGATGAACAACTACAACTAAAAGACCACAATATTGAGGAGCTAATGAGATATGCCATGCCATTCAATTATTTGATCATGGATCATAAGGCACAATTGCAGGTGAAAGAAGAGCATATATGGGCCTATGAAGTAGACTTGCAACAACATATGAGACTCATCATGGAAAAGGATGAGGTATTGGCCGTTACCACTAGGATAGAGGTAACATTGAATGAGAAGATATGCAAGGGTACATTTGATAATGAGAAGGAGTTCATTCAACTCCTAGCTACTATGGAAGAGAAGGCTAACAAGTATGGAGTGAAGGCTATGTAACTCAGCCATTATGTGGTTAGATTACAGAAAGAGTGTGCTATCCTTCGTATTCATCTTGGAAATCTTAAGCAAGACCAGTCGACCAAGACTAAGACAACTGATTCAATGAGGATACTGCATTATGTAAAGGAGAGGGCAGATGTAGGCATCAAATCCACCTCCTAGAAGAAGAAGAAGAAGTGAAAACATGATTTGCACAATTTTGTTAGTTTTGCCAATTTTTTTAGATGTATGGTTTATCAAAACGTACATATGTAGGGGTTAGCCTAATTGTACATATGTGGAGTTGTAAAATGTACAATTGAGGGTAATTGTACAAATATCATAAATGTGCAATTCAAAATTAAAATGAAATTAAGTGAAATGTGCATTTAAGGTTAATTTGATAATAATCAAATTAGACTTAGAAGAACCTTAATGCAAGTTGGTTGTCTTATGGGGTGGTAGTTGTAAATAATGAGTTGTCTTAGGAACCACTTTGGAATGGCCTAGGGAAACATTATAAGGAATCCACAATCAATTTTGATGGTTGGTCATTCATAGTTCATCAATGGTTCATTGATAGTTCATGTTGTTGATCATAGTTGTTCATGGAGGATATAGTTGTTGTTCATTGTGATTGTTCATTGATAATTGTATAGATATATTCAACCATAATAATGAAAGTAGCATTACAGTTGTGAGTTATTGTGAATTATGTTGTGTATGTGAATGGTGAATCCAAATTGTGTATTTTGTGCAAGTATGGCTAGAATGGTGTGGAATATGGATGTGTAATTACCCTCCCCAAATTGAGTTTTCAAACCCTTGCTGTAGATATGGTAATATTCCTTACTAAAATTCTGAACCATGCAAATAAAAAATTAGATCTGTAAATAACCCAGAAAAATACACCATAAAACCCTAATATTGTCACAAACACACCACAATATTTTATATTATATTTTATGGAACCACAATTACATAGATCACACCTAAAACATTAATATAAACCCTGGATGCTGAAAAAACAAAACCTCTGCTAAATTATTGAATGAAAACAACTCACAAATGCCCAACCACAAAACTGCTAAACTCTGCTGCAAAAATTTGAAACTGTAATGCCACACCAAATCTGAAATACCACATCAAGAAGGGTTCCCAAAACCCCAAATCTAATCTCCCCAAATCTAATATGAATGCTGTCGAAGAAATCCTCAATAAATGATGTAGAATGTCTCAATAAATCCAATTGTAAACCCTGGATGGATTTACCTCAAAGAAACTCTAGGGTTTTTGTCCTAGGTTTCTAGCCAATAGAGTTTTTGTCCTCAAAGCTATCCCTTGCAAGGTTTCATCCACAAGAGAGAATTCTCTCGTAGGGTTTCATCCACAAGAGAAAAGTGTATTAGCTGCAAATCCAAATACAACAATGTAGAAGAGATAAAATGATCCAAGCTCCCTCAAATGAGCCCCCTACTCCTCTTTATATAGACATTATTTTAATTCTTTATTGAGGTTGCACTTTTTGATTTCACTTAATAATACCTTAGAAAATAATAATAAAATGATATTTATTCTCCTAATGGGGCATACACCCTCATTTCTCCCTTTTTATTATTTAATTGCCAAATTTCACCAAAAATACTCTTAACACACCAAAACACATCAAGACTCCACTCCACAACTATGTATAATAAAAATATGAAAAATGGGGACATTACAATACCACCCCTCCCAAAATTGCTTGTCCTCAAGCAATTCCAACACCATCTTCTCATCATCAAGCTGAAACCAATGGTGATTCCAGGATCCCAAATAAATGTTAAAGGAGTAGGTCCATCATGCTGATGCTATGCCACTGTCTTCTTCTTGACAGCATCAACATGTAGAGACACAATTCTCCAAGTATCCATCAAGGCCACTCCAAGGTCCATACATGCTGATTTTTGAAGTACTATATTTGCCATATATGCTTCATCTTTCATGTTTTGCAAATAAGTGTATATGAAGTCTACCAATTCATGTTCCTTAATTTCCATTTTCGAAACAAACTCACTTCTGATTTTTGAATGAAAAGCAGTATTTGACATCATGAAAAACATTCCTGCACACTTTCTATCATGAACAATTTCATTCCCCTTCTCAATCAAAACTGAAATTTGGTGTGATGTAGCAGCCCTTCTAATCAAGTAAAACACAACAAATATGAGAAAATCAGACCTGATATGAAGCACAGCCCCTGATGTCTCATCAATTAGCCTATACAAAGTCAAAACTATTTCCAATTTTGTCTCACAAAGTGTTGTAGGTGCAGTCATAGTTTGAATGCAAAATGAATCCCAATGAATTACCAGCGATGACAACTTTTTATTCCCAAAAACAATTCCAATGGCTGCCCATAAATCAGTTCTAAGAATTAGCAAGATATCATCTCCAAATGCTAATGTCCTGCTCTCAAAAATACTCCATAATGCAGCCCAATTTCTTCCACATGACGTGATTATGCCATACCAATTACCATCTCCATCCATCATCAATATTTCATTCCCATAACTTATCAATGTAACCAACTCATGAATGCCAAAACTCTTCAAACACCTGTCATGAAAATCAGAATGAATGTCATACCTTATGTAAGTAGTATCATGGCTGATCCATGTCTTCAAGTGGTGCAAAAATGACCCCAAGAGAATAACGTTTTCCCCCAAACACCCCAATACTGAAGATGTGTTCCCAAGATTATCCAAGAATGAAATGGTATCTTCCTCCTCCTTATCAAAACAATCTAAGCAAGGCTGATGTAATGTCCCATGGCTAATCAAAATTGTAGTCCTTCTTATAGAAATGGCAGCCATCAATGTGTTATCAACAGAATAAATTATGGTTGCTTTCAGGATGCCATTAGCAACCTTCCAAGGCTCCCAGGATGCAACGTCTATCTTCCCAATGTTTTCAGTCCCTATTTTCCATCCTATGAATGTTTCTAAGGCCCACCATGTGATAATACCAATGCCAAACTTACCATTTACCTCAAATGCCCTTACCAATGCTGCCCAAAATAGCTCCTCAAAAAACACAGCTCTAATTTTTGAAGAAAAGACAGTCCTAAACAACATGCAAAACACCTTCTTATACATCATGTAAAGTGCCAATTCAAACCTCATGAAGATATCAATCAGCTTGGGAGGAATTGTCCCAAACAATGTGTCACATGTAGCCCCAAAACTTATTGTCAACACAGCTGCATCAGTCATCATTATTGTAGTCCTATTTGTCATGGAGTTTGTAGTCTTCTTAATAAAAAACTTGGCCAAAGCTTCCCTCAAAAGTGTTGTCCAATGAGTCAAAAACACAGCCCCATCATTCATAAAAAATGCAGTCCAGTATGTTGTCAACATTTCAGTCTTAACTCTCTCAACAGATGTTGCCTCCAAAGACAAATATGCAGTCTCACAAATCAACCAACATGTAGTCCCATACATCTCCAACTCTGTCCCAGAATTCATCACAAAAATAGTCCTAAAATATAGAGAAGATGCAACCTCAAAAATCAGTGAACAATCAGTCCAATTTGCCCTTAGAAAAATAGCCTCATTAGTTATGAAAAATGCAGACCAAGGCATCTCAAACAAAGTGGTAATATTATACACATAAGTCACAAACACAAACTCTTTTATCAAGAAGTGTATGTCCTCATAGAACATGAAATGTGCAGCCTCAATCTCCATCAGTGATGTCATTTTGAACAAAAACTTAGTCCATTCTATCATCAAAGATGCATCCTATTTCATTACCAAAAATGCAGTCTTAGGTCTCAACAAGAATGCAACCATAGGTTCCATCAATGTCTCTTTTTCCACAATGCTAATGTTGCCCATAAATGGAGAACTACTATTATATTGCCAACAAAAATTAGAACTGATAACATACCTCCTTGCAACTTCCTTAAGGCAGCTTTGTGCCTCCTCATGGCTCAAGAGTGGCTCCAAGGGGGGGATGTTTCCCAAGCTCACCCAAAGACTCTCAAAAATAGGACGAACTTCTTGGAAATTCAAAACTAAGTTTTTGGAACTCTGAAATGAAATGTGGATGGTATTGAAGTCAATAGGGTGTTCATTCCCCATGGGTACTTCCTCACATCTAGGTGCCAATATACCTGGATCCCAAGGTGTGAATCTGTTGTCCCAAATATTCACAATATCCCCATGTATGCTATGAGATCTACATACCCTTCCAAAGAACAAATGAAACTCCTCTATTGTTGTTAAGACGATTGTAACAATAGGGAAATGAGCAAATTCATTCATTACAACCCTCATATAATTGTTACCTCTATCTTTGGCCAATTTGGTGATGTAATCCATGGGCATGTTTCCCTGTTTTAAGGCTGAAATAGTTACTCCTTCAAAATTTACCTCCTCTTCTTCTTGATCATAATTAGCCCTATGAAATAACAGTTTGGATTTGTCTTTAATGCAAGGATCAACCATCTCAATGTCATTTCCTTTGCATGATTTTTGAAATAAATTTTGGCCAGCTCCTTGTTCAAGATGAAATTCATCCCAAATCGGTTCCTCATCATAACTAGGTGCTGAAATACTTGGATCCCATGCATCTAATGGCTGATGTATTTTTGGTGTTGCATGCTTATTGTAAATCTCATGTTCATTTTCCAAATCAAACCAATACTCACCAACTCTATCATTACTGAAATCTAATTTGTAAACTCCTATGTGTTCACTCTCATCATACTCTCCATCATGCTCTTCAAGGGCTTTGAATTTCACTTGTGTTTCATTGAACACATCAATGTCCAGAGCAAAATCCGATTCCACAAAGCTGTCTACTTCATATTCATACTATTGTACTATGCCATCAATTTGTTGCCTTGCTAATTTTTCATCAATTGCATTTGGTACTAATATTTGAGACAAAGGAGCTGAACTTGTAAGGTATCCAGAAGAAATATTCTTCTACTGCAAAACAAAATTTGTTGTATCCATATTTGATAGAGGTCCTACGACCTGTAAACCACTAAAAACCATTTCTTTTTTTGCCAACTGCCTTCTAAATTTTTCTAGAACAGCAAGTTCTTCTTCTATCATCTCGACCTTCTTGGACCCAACAACGTTTCTTTGTATAGGAATTGAGGTGGGAGACATTGGTTCATCTTTTCTCTCCTTCCTATGCAACTTCTGTTGATGATGATTACCTCTCCAATTAGGTTGTTGCCTCGTCCTCATGTCCACCCAATCATGAAGAGACATCATTTCTTTGAATTTCCCACTAGCATTGGTCCATTCCTGAACAAACTGATCCAATAACTCTAAGATGGGGGGCTCAACCTTAGCCTTAGAGGAAATCATAGGTGCTGACTTAGGTGACATAGCAGCTATCAACTACTTGAGAGTTTGCTGCAACTCTCTCTGACCTTGCCAAAACTCATGCTGAAACCTATCCCATTCACTATGTGGCTCCATCTTCACATTGAACTAACCAACTCTCAGCTACAACTATTATGAGAAAACACACTAGATAAAGAACCCAGACAGGCTGGAAAAGTATTTGGCTCTGATACCACTGTAATGACCCTCTCCAAATTGAGTTTTCAAACCCTTGCTGTAGATATGGTAATATTCCTTACTAAAATTTTGAACCATGCAAATAAAAAATTAGATCTGTAAATAACCAAGAAAAATACACCATAAAACCCTAAGATTGTCACAAACACACCACAATATTTTATATTATCTTTTATGGAACCACAATTACATAGATCACACCTAAAAAATTAATATAAACCCTGGATGCTGAACAAACAACACAACCTCTACTAAATTATTGAATGAAAACAACTCACAAATGCCCAGCCACAAAATTGCTAAACTCTGCTGCAAAAATCTGAAACTATAATGCCACACCAAATCTAAAATACCACACCAAGAAGGGTTTCCAAAACCCCAAATCTGATCACCCCAAATCTGATATGAATGCTGCTAAAGAAATCCTCAATAAATGATGCAAAATGTCTCAATAAACCCAATTGTAAACCCTGGCTGGATTTACCTCAAAGAAACTCTAGGGTTTTTGTCCTAGGTTTCTAGCCAAGAGGGTTTTCGTCCTCAAAGCTATCCCTTGCAAGGTTTCATCCGTAAGAGAGAATTCTCTCGTAGGGTTTCATCCACAAGAGAAAAGTGTATTAGCTGCAAAGACAAATACAACAATGTATAAGAGATAAAATGATCCAAGCTCCCTCAAATGAACCCCCTACTCCTCTTTATATAGACATTCTTTTAATTCTTTATTGAGGTTGCACTTTTTGATTTCAATTAATAATACCTTAGAAAATAATAATAAAATGATATTTATTCTCCTAATGGGGCATACATCCTCATTTCCCCCTTTTTATTATTTAATTGCTAGATTTCACCAAAAATACTCTTAACACACCAAAACACATCAAGACTCCACTCCACAACTATGTATAATAAAAATATAAAAATGGGGACATTACAGGATGTTAACACAATGGAATTGCATTGTTATTGAACCCATAACCTTAGAGAATATTGGGGGATTAACTTTATGCATTATTATTGCTATACCAGAATGTTTTTATGTTGTTGTACAATTTATGGAAACTTTGATAATGATAATAATTCAATGGCAGTGAATTAGAGTTTGCATGTTATAAAACTATGTTGGTAATTGCACTAGAAATATAACCCAAATATTTCCTGGAGAAGAATGGTGTACAAATTGGAAAATTCATGAATGAAGAATTTAGTAAGGTTTTGGTGAAACCATACACCTAGACCACCAAACTGTACAACTGATCGTTTACCTAATGTTGAAGTGCAAATGTATAGTTTAAACTTGCCAATTAAGGAAAATCAAGGTTTTGAAGAGAATGATTACAAAATTGATTAATTTGGATTACAAAATGACTTACAACAAATTGAACAAGTGGCAAATTGTACATTCCAACCTTTTGTACAATTTGGATCATATAATTGTACAATTTGGAGATCGTACAAGCTGTTTTGTGAAAGTCATAAATCGTTCAAGGGCAGCAACAAAAGTTGTTACAAACATTGGGATCCATATCCAAACCTCCCAAATCACCTCCCCCTTTGGTAATACTCTCCCCCATGCTACAATATTTTAATTTTTATTTAACACAATTTTATAAATTGTTGAGTCGATATGTTGGGTACCAACCATTAATAAAATTTTACAATTTTTATATAGAATGAAAGTAGACAAATAGATCTAGGGAAAGGATATGATTTATTATTTTTAATGTTTTAAAAAAATTTATACTTTCCTATACATTAGAGTTTATATTTTATTTTAGATATACCTTTAATATCATTAAATAAAATGCATGTGACTGTTGGTCAAAAATACTGCACCATGCGAAGGGTAGGGGTGGATCAGTGCCAACATCGAACGATCACCGCTCAGCAAGGACCAGGTGGTTAATATTTAAAGAAGGTCAGTTCCTCTATGATGGTTCTAGCTATAGACACTGCAAAGTGGGAAAAGGGAAAAGGGAGAAAGAAATAAGAAAATGGCATTAGCAAAAACTCACAAGGATGGGTATAGCCACATCAAGACACATGCAGGCATCACACCGTGGGAAAAAACACAAACCTAACACCTAACTGATTAGCCAACGGTACCTTCACTAAACCCTTCAAAGTGGAGGGTGGAGAGTGAATTATTGAATCGAAGAATGGGTGCATGAAATATAGAAAGTAGAATTAGAGTGCTCCCATCCTACTAGATTTAATAGAAATAAACCCCCAACCCATATTATGAATGCAAATTCTAGAACCACTATGTGAATCCCATGAAATCCAGACTACAAAATTATATGAAACCACTTAAATGAGCAATGTAGAAATAAATATTCATACATTCCATACTAAAAGAGACAAAGGTAGAATCAAAGACAAAATAGTGCTAACTTTATATTTACACAATGGTGAAAACCTTACATGTGAATTGTAATGGCTAAAGAGCCACCCTTGAGAATGACCAAAATTCCATTATTTATAGGCATTTTACATTAAATTTGAAATTTAAAAATTAATTGTGGTAGGAAAAAATATAGTTCTTGAAGCTAACAGGTGCTCAGCTAGTACACTACTCCTCGGGATGGCAGTGATATTCTAGAATGAGGTAGATACGTTCGATTTGATTTGGACCCTTGGAACCACTGTCATTTCTGCCCAATTCATTAATTTTCATCTACCTCATTTTTTTCCTCGATCGATGATCCTCTGGTTAGGTGATGAATGACTAGCATTAACCATCTTTGGAGCAATGCACCTCATATCAGTCACTTCTACGTATGACCACCCGGTACTAGACTGCTACAGTAATGAGTACTTCTTTGGTTTGAATTTTAGGCATTGGCTTGAGCTTTGTGTGTTGGGTGGGTGCATTATTTGTCCTTCATTTCACCTGTGGAGTCATTAGGAAGGAGGACAGTCATTTGTTTGAAGGGCAGTCATTTGTTTGAAGCTCTACCCCATTTACACTTGCAAGTTTCGCTCGATATGGGTGGGAACCTTGATCCTTCCAATGGGAGGGATTTTCTATATATCCACCCCTTGCGAGGCATTTGAAATGTATACCCAACGATTGGGTGGATATTTTTAATAGTTTTGCCCAAATAAAAGGGCAGATCATCTACCCATTACATTATCTATCTTGCTCCTTTAAAAAACTCACCATCCGCATGACGCTTGTATCCACCCATTACTATTGCCACCACTCCTTATATTATGCCTATTCATTGATGTTCTCAAAACTTGGTAAAATCTTAGAGAATCATCATCCTACAAAAAAGGATGTGGGGGCAACAATGCAAAAATGCACCCACTCTTGGTGACTCACAAGGACTTTTCTCTTGTAGGAAAGAAGGATATAGAAAGCTACAACTTAAAATACACAAAATGAAATAGAGAAAAGAGGACAGTGAGGGCACAAAAAAAAGCAACCAAGGAAGGCTGCAAAAAAATGTAGGAAGAAATCCAAAGGTGAATGGAAAATTATGGGGAGGAAGATGGAAGAAAATAAAATAAGGGAGACAACAAGAAGAAACATCAAGAAAAACTAGGAAAGGAGAACAAGAGGGGAAGAGGGGAGGGAGGGAAACACATGAAGTAGTAGAAGCACAAGGGGGGCTACTACTGACCTTTTTGATTAGCAGTAGCAAGGAACTGAGGAAAGAGAAGGAAGGGAATAATGCAAAAAAATAAAAGAAACAAAAGGGAAGGCAATCCATGGGACACCCCCATAGACCACATTCCCATTAACATACCTCGTGATGGACCAATGACCATGGTGGATTCAAGAATAGTCAAAATACCAATGGCATTTTTCAGTACTAATGCAATACCTCTTTTTAATGCAATCACATAAAAACCATGTTTGCTCATCTCCACTCTTCCAAGGAATCTTTAGCTGCAACGTCATTCTTAGCTTCTTCTTAACTCATGTTGCTTCTACCCTTTGGGATGATTTTATAGGTCAATATTTCTAGTATTTGAGGAGTGGCCACTAATTTAAAAAAAACAATGAATATATTTTATGTGATTGTGCATAGAGATGGTTGAATCGTGAGCCTTAGATCCATTGGGCATGGGGTCACAACAAAATTAAAGAGAAAACACAGGGAATTCGAGTGTGTTTAAAAATAAATTACTATGATAGTCTTCCCTCAGTCACCAATGATAAAATGATGTCATTCTACCATGTGTCTTGCATATTTTATTTACCAGTCATCTTATGTACACAAAATTGTGGTGCAAGTGGCACACCACAACCATTTATTCGCCCTAGATCCTATCCAGTGAATTTGCAATGATCAAACCATACCGTACTAAACTTGAGATACCTTCTATAGTCCATTCAATACTACCAACTATCTCTCCAAGCTATGAAGTACTCACAACTTGGAAGATCATCATGCTTGAAGAACACAAGCTTATACTGATAGGGGGGTGAACAGTATAAGACCTCTTTTTACTTTTCCTTTATACTTCAAAACAATAAAGAAATATATCCAAAGCAATATCAAAACAATGCACAAGATCATCCACAAAGTGACACAGCCATTTACATGGTTCATCCACAAAACTTTTCTCTAAAAGTTATCTCAAAGTTCTTTGGGAAACCTTCCCAATTACAATGTTTATGAGCCTCGGTTAAAAGGAGAAACCTTCCCCCAATCTGAATTTATGAGCCTCTTCTCAAAGGAGATACCTTCCCCTACCTCTGATCTGGCTGGTGATCCTCTAGAAGACCTCTCGCCTCCGCTGCCCTTAGCAAATGGAACTCTATCCACAGAAGACACCTGTCTTCCCTACTCTGGCTGGAGACCTCTGTCCTCAACTCTATCACCTCAAAGCTTTTCCTCGAATTTGCACTAAACATAGTCCTTCGGTCTAGCACAAATTTCCTCATCCACTGTCTTTGATCTACACCAAACATAGTCCTTTGGTCTAGTACAAATCTATCCTCTGGTTATTCTCATAGAACCAATGCACCTCTGTCCTCAATTTCTCTGATAGAACTATCAACCTCAGCTTCACAAGTCCTCTGCTAGGACCTATCCAAATCTGCTCACAAGTCCTCAACAAAACCTGTCCACAACCTACTTACAAGTCCCCAATGGAACCTATCCAAAACCTGCTCACAAGTTCATCAAGAACACTTGCTTGGCATGAATCCACAAAGAGAATGGTTAGAGACCCAATGTGATTCATCCACCTCATAGAAGCATAAAGAGAATTTTTAGAGACTCAATATGATTCATCAACCTCATAGAAGCATAAAGAGAATTGTTAGAGACTCAATATGTTCTATACTTAACTCCCAATATCAATCTCAACTCAATCTCAAATCTCAAAAGAATAAGATAGATGTAGTATGCTTTTCTCAAGAACATGAAACACAACCCAACAATTGTCAACCATGCAATATCTCATATAACAATGATACTCATGTTATTTCCAAAACCAATATCTTTTCTCAACCAATTGGGCTTCAACAACAATGCTCAAAGGCAAGGTTTAACCAACATCATTCAACTCAACAGTAACCTTGAAGTATTCAACCAATCATCACTAGAAAAGGAAACAAGTAGAAATCCTTTTCCCTCCAAAGATATTTGAACAAAACAACCACCCACACAATATAATCAAATGCAAAGAATAACTTGTTCAAATAAACTCAATGGAGTAAGCCCAATATCATGTATCAAGTAAAAGTAATAACTTGATCAACCAACCTCTATGGAAGCAACTCAATCATCAATCTCAACATAGTCATCCAAGGGTTTCACCAACTCAAAGCAAGTATCAAGACTCACAACCATAAACTCTAGTGCACAATGCTTCCACTACCTCAAACCAGAATTATGCATTCACCAAAACTCTCATCAATGATAACAATGCAAAAGTAGTCTTCAACAAACCAGAAACTAGGACTTACACCCAACCAAAGGAAACCTAGTTGAATGCCTTTTCACTCCAATATTATTTCAGGAAAACATACACCAATCATACTCATAAGAAGAATGTGCCCATACCTTATTGAAGTGAAGGAACCCCTTTGGAAATCTGCCACAATCACAAAGTTCTTTTGCCAATATTCACAAGGGTTAGTAGATCACAAAATAATCAACATTACTCCACTTTTCAATAATCATTACCAAAGCCTTTAATTGCACAACTTCCTTATCTCTCCTAAAACCACTTGTACCATAAAATAAAATAAATCACAACATTGCATACCTTATAACTCCCAAAATCACCCTAATACACTTAATAAACTAAAACCTTAATGTCAAATATAAAAATCAACAATTAATCCTTAGGTCTCCCACTTTCCTTTTAACTTGGTATTCACACCCCTTTTATACGTAATCACACGACTCCCTTATAGCTCCCTTATTTCACTTAATATCAAAATTAAAAAGATATTACCTTGTCAAACTCGAGTTCTTTCCAACTGAAAGGATGTACACCATGGGATTCTACCCATAGACCTCTGATGCCATTAGTGCTATCACTCGTGCCCTAGCCAACGGTGCTATCACTCGTGCCCTAGCCAACTCTGCTGTCAAGTCACTTAAAAAGAAAGATGCTCCACTTAGACTTATACTTTTCCCGAAGGTGATGTCAGGAAAACATGAATTACTTAGTCGCCGATGGGTTTTGAACTTTGAACCTCTTTTCTATCAGAGTCCAAATTTTGATAAAACTGTCATCAAGCAACTTTCACCATTCATATTCCAAAAGTTCTGTGATGCTGGCTCTGTTTTCTTATTGACTGAGTACCTCTTCATTCGCGAATGAGAACTTGTTTCCTTAATTCATTTTAAGCTTTGACATTCGTAAAGTCGTCGAGAGAGTACTCCTACCACTTCGCCGTGTTTGAAACTCGATTCACACGCTTTTTTTATTAATGTCCCAACTGAAAACTTTAGGTTTCTGAGATGACAATCTATTCTGATGCAGATACGAAGTTGCCTTGATGAAGTTTTTAGATATTCTATAGCATATCCTCGGATGGCACAATGACTTCGTATTATCTCATCCCCAATGAATCGCTCCCGAGCATCATTTGAATCTCCATCGTGAGCCCTCCTCTTTGGTGCTGCTCCCGAGCATCATTCTTAGTTAGCATAGGGGCTCCGATAATTGCACGAGGATTCATATCGAAAAACATACACTGAAATGAATTTATTAGCCCCATTATATATGCACTTCGATGCATTAACAAACACGTCGGCATTTCCAAAAACTTCGGAAAATACTTTAATTTAATTTTAAAATATTAATTTAAATTTTAAATAAATAAAATTTAAACTAGATATTTAAAATTAAATATCTTCATCACCGGGGCACCTTTTTCAACAAAACGAAGAGCCAACTTGGGTTTTAAGAAAAACCCATTTCAAATCTGTTGTCCATGGTTTTAAATAAAACCTTTTATTTTGTCTGCCTTGGTTTTCACAAAAACCCTTCCGCTTCTTGACATCAATGACAACATCAACACTTGAGCAAAGGCAATGTACCCAAGGTACCCAAAATTGCCAACAATATCCCCCTTTGTCAATGATGGCAAAACTTTACTAAAAACACATCTTCAAGAGCCAAAACTAAAATCACTCTCTTTGAAGTTTTGCTCCCCCTGACTTGAAGCTTTCCTCTTCACTTGAAGCTCTCCCCCTTACTCATATCTCTCCCCCTTTGTCATCAATGGCAAAGGGCCACCTTTGGGGCTCAAAACTAAGAATGAGCCTCTTAGCTTAGTCCCTCCCCCACCTCCTGATGAGGTGATTAATTCTGGAGTGGGAGTAAAACTCCCATTAGGCACTGATCATCATCAGCGTCTATAACTTCCTTGCCGGGCCTTCTCTTGAAATCTTTGTTCATATTCCTGTTCCTGTCATTGTTCTGATCCTTGGACCTGATCATGCCACTGTTCCTATTCCTGTATCCTAGAATTTTAGCTCTACATTATCTAGCTATGTGACCTTCATTGTTGCACTTGTAACAAGTAACAATGTTATTTCTTTGAGGCATACCTGTTCTTTGAATCCATCTGTTCTGATTAAACTTGTTCCTATTATTTGCCTTGCAATGAACTGCATTGTGCCCAAACTTATTGCAAGAGTAGCAATACCCATGAAAGAAATTACCACTTCTAAAACTATCATTTACCTTCTTCACTTGATCCATGCAATGTACAACCATGTGATCAAATCTGTGACACGCAAAACATCTGCCTTGAAACTTTCCATTATTTGACCTCTTGGGTCCTAAAAACTTCTTCTCATTCTAAATTCTATTTTTTGTTCTTGTGCATCTATCATTCAAGTACTCATGATCAAAAATACTTTCCTCATCAGAACTCTCTTCCTTTTGGAGTCTCTTACTAGACTCTCCAACTTGTTCCTTGTGTAGCTTAACAAAACCGAGACCTGTTTTATCTGTTGGTTTTCTTTGTCCTTTGATGAGAGATTTAACCTTCTTGGAGCTATCCTAAAATCTGTAGAGCTTATCCTTGTACTATTTATTTTCTTCTTTCAAAGAAACCATTTTCTTCTCTAACTCACTATACTCAAGAACCTTAGACTTCAACTCATCCTTGAGTTCTTGTGTCTTAGCCATAGAGATGTCAAGACTTTCTATGAGATCATATCTCTCCATACAACATTCATCTAACTTATCCTTGAGTCTAGCATTCTTATTTCTTTTCTTTTTAAAAACACTAAGAGCATTAGTAAGTTCATATTCAAGATCCTCTATTTGATTGCACTTTGAATTATCAAGGCCTTTTTTAGATTTCTTATCACTAGAGGTGCTACCATTTTCAAAAACCATACATGCATCTTCCTTATCATTTTCTGAAGTATCCTTATACATACTAGCAACCAAATCATTATTTTTGCAATTATCCTCAAGGTGCCCACAATTTCCATATCTAAGACATTTCGGTTCTTCCTCCTTTTCTATATAAACAATATCTCATTTTTATAATCACCTGAAGAACTTTCACTACTAGAACACTTACTTGCTTTGTCAAGGTAGACGCTCTTATTTTCTTGATTGCTATAATCATATTTGATTTCAAGAGTTGTATTGGCCTCTTCTAATTGTTTCTTCAATGAAACAATCTCTTCTTTTTGTTTGTAGCAAACAGTCTCTTTCTCATTGATATGAGACCTCAGAGTTTCTTCACTCTTTTTGAACTCTTCTATTTTCAGCTTTAGATTGCTAACAAATTTGTTAGATTCCTCTTCATGTTTGCTGTATATACTAACTTTATTATTCATTTCTTCTGTCTGCATCCTTAAACCGTCAATTTCTTTTTCTAGCTTGCTACAATACTCTGTTTTCTTGGATGATTGCATTTCAAGATCTTCAAAAATTTTCTTGTAATATTTTGCTTGTACTTTCAAACTGGTGATTATATCTTCTGCATCCTCAACCTTTTTACTCAGGTTTGAAATCAATTTCTATTTCCAATTTACTTCTGTATCACTTCCTTCTTTATCACACTCTTGTTCTGAATCTGTTTCTTCACCAATTTTGAACGGATCATCTTCATCTTCATTACTACTAAACCCATGGCAGTGATGATCATTGTGATAGAGTTGACCACAAACAAAACATTCTCTTCTTTGTGAGAAATCAGCTGGAAGGTGACCGGTCTTCCCACATCTGGTGCAAAACTTTATTAATATGGCTTGTTCTCCATTGTTTGATTCATCTCTTGAATCTATTTCCATTCCCAAATCAGCAACATTGAGATCATATTCATTTTCTTTCATGACCCTATGAGATTTATTTTTCTTGTGTCTAATGGTTTTGCTTTTGCCTTTCCTTGCCATTTGTGTTCTTGCAAGATCTTCCTTCAAGCTATTTAAACTTTTTCGAAGGAACCTGCTCTGATACCAATTGAAGAACACAAGATTATACTGAGAGGGGGGGTGAACAGTATAAGACCTCTTTTTACTTTTCCTTTATACTTCAAAACAATAAAGCAATATATCCAAAGCAATATCAAAACAATGCACAAGATCATCTACAAAGTGACACAGCCATTTACATGGTTCATCCACAAAAATTTTCTCTAAAAGTTATCTCAAAGTTCTTTGGGAAACCTTCCCAATTACAATGTTTATGAGCCTTGGCTCAAAGGAGAAAACTTCCCCCAATCTGAATTTATGAGCCTCTGCTCAAAGGAGATACCTTCCCCTACCTCTGCTCTAGCTGGTGATCCTCTAGAAGACCTCTGCCTCCACTACCCTTAGAAAATGGAACTCTATCCACAGAAGACACCTGTCTTCCCTGCTCTGGATGGATACCTCTGTCCTCAACTCTATCACCTCAAAGCTTATCCTTAAATTTGCACTAAACACAGTCCTTTGGTCTAGCACAAATGTCCTCATCCTCTATCTTTGATCTACACCAAACACAGTCCTTCGGTCTGGTACAAATCTGTCCTTAGGTTCTTCTCATAGAACCAATGCACCTCTGTGCTCAAGTTCTCTGATAGAACTATCAACCTCAGCTTCACAAGTCCTCTGCTAGGACCTATACAAATCTTCTCACAAGTCCTTTGCTAGGACCTATCCAAATCTGCTCACAAGTCCTCAACAAAACCTGTCCACAACCTGCTTACAAGTCCCCAATGGAACCTGTCCAAAACCTGCTCACAAGTTCATCAAGAACACTTGCTTGGCATGAATCCACAAAGAGAATGGTTAGAGACCCAATGTGATTCATCCACCTCATAGAAGCATAAAGAGAATTGTTAGAGACTCAATATGATTCATCAACCTCATAGAAGCATAAAGAGAATTGTTAGAGACTCAATATGTTCTATACTTAACTCCCAATCTCAATCTCAACTCAATATCAAATCTCAAAAGAATAAGATAGATGTAGTATGCTTTTCTCAAGAACATGAAACACAACCCAACAATTTTCAACCATGCAATATCTCATATAAAAATGATACTCATGTTATTTCCAAAACCAATATCTTTTCTCAACCAATTGGGCTTCAACAACAATGCTCAAAGGCAAGGTTTAACCAACATCATTCAACTCAACATTTACCTTGAAGTATTCAACCAATCATCACTAGAAAAGGAAACAAGTAGAAATCCTTTTCCCTCCAAAGATATTTGAACAAAACAGCCATCCACACAATATCATCAAATGCAAAGAATAACTTGTTCAAATAAACTCAATGGAGTAAGCCCAATATCATGTATCAAGTAAAAGTAATAACTTGATCAACCAACCTCTATGGAAGCAACTCAATCATCAACCTCAACACAGCCATCCAAGGGTTTCACCAACTCAAAGCAAGTATCAAGACTCACAACCATAAACCCTAGTGCACAATGCTTCCACTACCTCAAACTAGAATTATGCATTCACCAAAACTCTCATCAATGATAACAATGCAAAAGTAGTCTTCAACAAACCAGAAACTAGGACTTACACCCAACCAAAGGAAACCTAGTTGAATACCTTTTCACTCCAATCTTATTTCAGGAAAACTTACACCAATCATACTCATAAGAAGAATGTGCCCATACCTTATTGAAGTGAAGGAACCCCTTTGGAAATCTGCCATAATCACAAAGTTCTTTTGCCAATCTTCACAAGGGTTAGTAGATCACAAAATAATCAACATTACTCCACTTTTCAATAATCATTACTAAAGCCTTTAATTGCACAACTTCATTATCTCTCCTAAAACCACTTGTACCATAAAATAAAATATATCACAACATTGCATACCTTATAACTCCCAAAATCACCCTAATACACTTAATAAACTAAAACCTTAATGTCAAATATAAAAATCAACAATTAATCCTTAGGTCTCCCACTTTCCTTTTAACTTGGTATTCACACCCCTTTTATACGTAATCACACAACTCCCTTATAGCTCCATTATTTCACTTAATATCAAAATTAAAAAGATATTACCTTGTCAAACTCGAGTGCTTTCCAACCGAAAGGATTTACATTGCGGGATTCTACCCATAGACCTCTGATGCCATTAGTGCTATCACTCGTGCCCTAGCCAACGGTGCTATCACTCATGCCCTAGCCAACTCTGCTGTCGAGTCGCTTAAAAAGAAAGATGCTCCACTCAGACTTATACTTTTCTTAGAGGTGATGTCAGAAAAATGTGAATTACTTAGTCGCCGATGGGTTTTGAACTTTGAACCTCTTTTCTATCAGAGTCCAAATTTTGATAAAACTGTCATCAAGCAACTTTCACCATTCATATTCCAAAATTTTTGTGACGCTGGCTCTGTTTTATTATTGACTGAGTACCTCTTCATTCGCGGATGAGAACTTGTTTCCTTACTTCATTTTAAGCTTTGACATTCGTAAAGTCACCGAGAGAGTACTCCTACCACTTCGCCATGTTCGAAACTCGATTCACACACTTTTTTTTATTAATGTCCCAACTAAAAACTTTAGGTTTTTGAGACGACGATCTATTCTGATGCAGATACGAAGTTGCCTTGACGAAGTTTTTAGATATTCTATAGCATATCCTCGGATGGCACAATGACTTCGTATTATCTCATCCCCAATGAATCGCTCTCGAGCATCATTTGAATCTCCACCGTGAGCCCTCCTCTTTGGTGCTGCTCCCGAGCATCATTCTTCGTTAGCACAGGGGCTCCGACTAAATCGAAATTGCACGAAGATTCATATCGAAAAACATACACCTGAAATGAATTTATTAGCCCCATTATATATGCACTTCGATGCATTACCAAACACGTCGGCATTTCCAAACACTTCGAAAAATACTTTAATTTAATTTTAAAATATTAATTTAAATTTTAAATAAATAAAATTTAAACTAGATATTTAAAATTAAATATCTTCATCACCAGGGCACCTTTTTCAATGAAACGAAGAGCCAACTTGGGTTTTAAGAAAAACCCATTTCAAATCTGTTGTCCATGGTTTTAAATAAAACCTTTTATTTTGTCTGCCTTGGTTTTCACAAGAACCCTTCCGCTTCTTGACATCAATAACAACATCAACACTTGAGCAAAGGCAATGTACCTAAGGTACCCAAAATTGCCAACACATGCATACCAATACTTAAGCAATAGATGATCAATGTGGCAGTGAATTTTTCCATGTGGGTGCATTCTTGGTAGAACCCTGAAGGTTATAGCACAATTTTAATAAAAAAATAATTAAAATAGCATCTAAATTAAAAGAATCACTTTTATAAAGAATCACTGTTTCACTGGTAGGAAGGTCCCTCCAATGCATTCAATAAAAAATTATATATTCTTCTCCATGTATGATTTGTGTGAATATCCAACCTAATATATATATCTAACCTAAAGCTATGTTGGTGAAGATATGTGATGGTTTACTTTATGAGTTAATAATATAATAATTAAATGATTAATAATAATAACTAATAATGTTAGGATGAAGGATCCTAACATGCCACCCTCCTTAAAAAGAGCTTTATCCTCAAAGTTCAAAGTGAGGAGCTTTATATTTTGTTTTCCAAGTAGAATTTTTACAAGTTCTTGTACTAATTTAATGTCACTTTTTCAAAGGCAAGGATATCTTGAAGGTCAAAGTGTTAGTGGGGGGTTTCCAAGAACAATAGTATAATCTTCCTTAGGATAATTATGATGATTATGGGAGGGCAACCCTTGGGGTTCCTCAAAAAATTTAGAAGGATGCATCAAAAGTGGTGGTAACACTTCCATATCCTTTTGTTGTTCCCTAGGAGAGCCAACAGTGAATGAGTGTGTAATCACCTTTCTATGTTGTTTTTGAATAGGTTTGGTTATATGGCAAGAACTCACAATTAGGGGGAAATTTGAGTGCAGTTCTTGTAGAGTGTAAGTTTGGCCATAATGGGTCATTTTGAGAATGTCTACCTCATCCTTACCTGATGCATCGATCACTTCTGGCATATCAACCGTATTGCCTTTATCGTTGTGATCAGGTGTTTGGGATATTTCTTGCTCATTGTCCTTGTTTTCCACATCTTCCTCCTCTTTCTTATCTTCCATGGCTTCCTCATATTCCTTACCTTCCTCATTGTTTCCATATTTAGTGCTATATTTAGGTGTATCTGTCACTATGTCTACCTCAATCACATTTTTGTCGTTGGGAGAACTACAAGGAATAGTTGCATATGAAATATATAGTGTAGGTGTAATACATTGATGATTGCAAATAAATTTCTCATCGCAATGATAGCAGAGGCATTTTTCTTGTAGTTCTTTCATTTATTCAAAACTAAGATGTTTAATTGGTAGGTTTGGGTTAAGTTTTGGGGTTATGTAAGTGCTTTATGACTTTCCATTATGCATAGGTTTGGGGGAAATGTAAGTGGTTTGAGATTTCCCCATAGGTGGTTTCCATAATTGACATTGTGTGTTGATTTTGTCTTTGGCTAATTTGGAAAATACAATAGTCTGCATCATGGTACTAGGGTTGATCATTTGTACCTGTCAGGAGTGATCAAACTGAAGGGATGTATTTTATTGATAAATGGTTACAATATATAGGCATAAGCCTATATGATGAACATGACACTTGTCAATGAAACTAACAAGTGTCAAACTGGCATAGTGCACATTACATTAACTCTAAAATTCCCCCTTAATGTGCACTATCCTAACTAAAGAGAAAAAACAAGTCAACATTAGGTAACATTCCCCCTTAATGTTGACTTCTCTAAAACTACCTATCATCCTATCTTTCTTGCTGATTTGGTCTAGGCTCGTGCTCTGTGCTCTTGGCTCTCCAACTGTGAATAATGCTAGATTAACTATGTATACATCTCGGTCTATTGCCTCAGGGTCAGCCACTTCCATGGGTCTGTTGCCACTGGGTCAGTCGTCTAAGTGCCTCGGGGTCATCATGGGTGCCTGAGGGTCAGCTACTCGGGTCTGTTGCCTCTACAGGTCATCCTCAGAGGATGTTGCCTCTTGTAGGTCACTGACTAGATTCACCATGAGTATGAAATCCCTCCTCATGGTGAACTCAATCTAGAAGGTGTCGGTCTCTACCAAAAATGCACCTAATACAAAGGAAAAACGAGCCATATAAGAGTGTCGGTCTCTATCAAAAATGCACTCAATACAATAAAATGAGCCATAGATCAAAATAGGAGAGAAGAAGAAAAGAAGAGAATCTTCTGAAGTGTCTTTTTCTGTAGTCTTCAGAAGTAGATCCGAAAAAACCTCGGATAGAGTCTAGGGTGTCTTTGTCTATAGTCCCTAGCATAAGTGTCCTTATGGTGACCATGTCATCCCATCAAAATGCATGGGTAACCAACCGCTGCATTTGCCAAGTGTATAGAAAAGATCACTAGGTACAAGGATCACATATAAAATTACCTTGGGAGTGTCGGGTACAACCGAGAGTGCACTCCAAGGTAAAAAAACTTTGATGCTAAAAAACTGAATTGAAAGAGCCTCAAAATTACAATATGACACCACCATTGTGTTCGTCGCAGAAAAACGTTTCCAACGACTATAAATACCCCTATATTTGTGTCTAAATGGGGCCTTCAACTTGCTAAAAAAACAATAGCATGCCTCTTTAGGCATCAGAATAAACAACATCGGTCAATGGCGGCATCGCTCTCAGGAGGAATAAATAGCATCAATTTCCCTCGTAGGGGAATTACATGGGCCATTTAGGGCCATCATCTCTCTGAAAAATACAATAAGAGGCCATGAGGGCCTTCCACTTCCACTTCCATGTGAAAAACAAATGATTGACCCATTAAAAAACTGTCCCTAAGTCCATCTAGGCGACAAATACACATGGACACTTCCCCACTTAAGAAAAAGTACCCCACTTAACCTAGATTAAGTGTCCATTAAAGTGGTCCCCTCCACTAAAAAAAAATTCCCTTTCTTTAAATATTATTATCCCAACATTTAAAATAATTTACCTTCTCATAAAAAACTTAAGCTCATTAAAAATAAGTAGTCCATCATTATCCCAACTGCCCCTTTCTTCTTCCATGTGTTACTACTCTCCGAGGAGCCATGCACCATGCCATTTGTCGCAATCGGCGACTGACTCCCTCCGTCGTAAATCTTGCTGCTCTCAGCGATCGTGGTCTCCGTCACGAGGTGGACGACGGCTTCGGCATTTTTGTGCCGGTGCGCTACCGGAAAGAAATAGCGCAGGAGGTTCTTTAGGTGATGAGGAGGCTGAAAAATCATCGATTGGCGGTGGTTGTTTGCAGAGACGAGAGTCATGGTTTCTGTGGGTTCTCGGGACATGATGCTTAATTTCATTCTGGCGGGGTAGGACATGACCTCCATCGTGCTCTGCAAAAAAAGTGCCCTCAATGTAATCTGTCATCTGACTGTCATTAGCATCTTGAAAAACAAAACTCAACTACTGCTCTCCAATTTGCACTGTAATACATGAACTAGACACTCTTCAATGCACAAACAGAGAGATGAGGTCCTCCAAGCATCGGATCTTTTCATGGATCCTCGTTCTCCGGTGTCACACCGTAATGCTCTGTGGCTCCATGGATGAATACGGTATTTTGCACACGATCTACTTATAGAAAAGATGCTTAGAACTCAGGATCAGGGGAAGCATATTCATCAGATCTAAGCCCCTGCTTGAGAAGTTTAGTCCAGCAGAGATTCGAACGTTTGACAATGCCCAGGATACGTACGATGTTGCGATCGACGAGCATAGCAACAGCTAGAACGGGAAAAACAACAGAGTATAGAAGAAAATTATGATTCGATAGAACCCTATTGGACATGATGGTTCGTTCAGAAATCCACTGCTCCACTACCACCAACAAGTGGCGGCCGACTCAGGAAAAAAATCCACCATGGTTGCAGAAGCAGAAACTCCACCATGGTTGCAAAAACTTTGACTTGGAGCTAAACTTCAAGGCGAGGGCTAGAGGATGGCCGTCGAATATAAACAGCATACATTGCCTCCAACAATGTGACTGTGATGATCTTCATTTCACGCTGATGCAAGAAATATGACGGCTTTCCTCCGAAAGCAACAACAAATTTTGTCTTTTGCATCTTCTTTTCATTGCGCCATGTATTTTTGATTTGACAGCAAGATCACGTCAAAAAATCTAGACTGATTTCTTGTTCACAGCTACATGGAAAACGTCATCAGCAGCAGATGTTAGATGGGCATCCATTCACGGCCCCTTAGAAAGCTTGACCAGTATGCGCATAGCAAAAAAAATTGAAACAGTCGGTCAACATGTGGCATCCACCGCCTGCGTCGATTTTATTGCCACCATCGAGTACTACTCCTTTGACAGCCCCTCTTCCTCCGTCGTAAAATGTTGCAGCACGATTTGAATGATGAGCTGATCGTTGCTCGTTTTCTCAAACAATATTCTGGATTCAAAAACTTTGGATGATGCTTCAAGCGAACTCATCCACGATGCGGAGCTTTTCCACAGTTCATTAAAAAATGGTACTCCATTAAATCTGCCTCGGTGCATCACCCTGCAAACTCCCTAAGACACCAACACCTTGCTCAAATCGACAACTGCATAAAAATTTCTCAAATTTAAAAATTTTACCATCTGGTTTCTGATCCATAAAATGATGGAGAGCATACTCCCTCAGTAAAAAAAATAGGAAAATAAAAAAAATCAAGGGAGAGGGGGGATTTCCATGAGGGAAATCCCCCCTCAAGGGTTTCACAGGGCAGGGAAAGCCTGCTCTGATACCAAATGTCAGGAGTGATCAAACTGAAGGGATGTATTTTATTGATAAATGGTTACAATATATAGGCATAAGCCTATATGATGAACATGACACTTGTCAATGAAACTGACAAGTGTCAAACTGGCATAGTGCACATTACATTAACTCTAACGGTACCTCTAGTTGAATATATTCTTTTAATCTACTGATGAAAGAGTATATGAAATTTTTTCATCCAACCCTATGTATTGTTTGGTGATATCCTTAAATAGAATTTCATACTCACACACGAAAGTGTTTTGATGAAGGTCCTTGAGAAAATCCCACATGGTTGGGTCCCACATGTCTTTGATACCAAATGGTAGAACCCTGAAGGTTCTAGCACAATTTTAATAAAGAAATAATTAAAATAGCATCTAAATTAAAAGAATCACTTTTATAAAGAATCACTGTTTCACTGGTAGGAAGGTCCCTACAATGCATTCAATAAACAATTATATATTCTTCTTCATGGATGATTTGTGTGAATGGCCAACCTAATATATATATCTAACCTAAAGCTACATTGGTGAAGAGACGTGATGGTTCACATTATGAAGAGATGTGATGGTTCACTTTATGAGTTAATAATATAATAATTAAATGATTAATAATACTAACTAATAATTTTAGGATGGAGGATCCTAACACTTCTTCTAGTACTAGTTTGTGTTGCAATCAGCTCCAATTTCACCACTCCTTGGGATCCACCTACTGTGAAATCCCAACTTCACACACCTCCATCGTCCTTTCTTACTTCTTCCCATGGACTTTATTAACTGAGACTGCTAAAGATGGACCTCCTCAGGACCTGTATGTTGATCAACTAATCCATCGTGAATATGACTTAGTGAAGAACACAAGCCTATACTAATAAGGGGGATGAACAGTATAAGACCACTTTTTACTTTTCTTTCCCAATAAATATTATGCAATGTATAAATAGAAATATCAACAACAATAATCAAATCAATGCACAAATAACCAAACACAATAGAGACACCAGTTTTACGTGGCTCACCTAATGTGAACTACTCCATGGAGAAAATATTTCACTAAAATTTTCTCAACAATCTCTTAGGAATCCTTTCCCTATTACAATATTTATGGACCTCTTTCCAAAGGATACACCAATCCCCTAATAAAGTTCATGGATAGCTATCCATAGGATAACTTATTTATCCTTAGCTCTAACTGGTGAACCTCTAGAAGAACAGTTGCCCCATTGCTCTAGCTAATGAATCTCTATCCACTGAAGATACCTATCCTCACTGCCCTAGCTAATGGATCTATATCCACTGTAGACTATCATCCTATATACTTTGTCACCTTCAAAGCTCTATCTCAAATTTGTACTAAACACAGTCCTTTGATCTAGCACAAATCTACTCAATCTATGTCTCTGGTCTGGCACAAACCTATCCTCAAATTTGCACCAAAAACTGTCCTCAAATCTATACTAAAAATAGTCCTTTGATCTAGCATAAATTTGTTCTCAATCTCAATCCTCAAGCCTTAACACAAAGCTTGACTCAATCTCAAATCAACTCTGCTAGATCTGTCCCAAACCTTAACTCAAGGTTGGAACAAATCAATCAATAAACTCTGCTCTCAAGTCTTATCAAATACTTTTCTCAAATATGCCTTGTAAGATTCCATAAAATCTCACACTAAACTATCCACAAGTTCTCTCTAGAACTTGTCTCAAATCTGCTCAACAAGTCCTCACTAGAACTTGTCCAAATCTGCTCAACAAGTCCTCACTAGAACTTGTCCAAATTTTCTCAACAAGTCCTCACTATAACTTGTCCAAATCTGTTCAACAAGTCCTCACTAGAACTTATCCAAATTTTCTCAATAAGTCCTCACTAGAACTTGTCCAAATCTGCTCAACAAGTCCTCACTAGAACTTGTCCAAATCTTCTCAATAAGTCCTCACTAGAACTTGTCCAAATATTTTCAACAAGTCCTCACTAGAACTTGTCCAAACTAATAGAAACATAAAGAGATTGTTAGAGACTCAATATGATTCACACTTATCACAATGGCTCAATCAATTTCAATCAATATTTTAGAAACATATAGAGAATTGTTAGAGACTCAATATGCTTGACACTCATAAAATCTCAATAACTTTCTCAACTCAATTTAGAATATAGAATAATTTATTTTATAGAACTTGAACAATCACTTCACACATACACTTGACTAGGCCTAACCAAATCTACTCAACCAATCACTCAATGAAATAATCCTTGCTCACAAATCCTAGTCCAAGCATATGAATACTCACTCAAATATTTCCAACAAAGCTTATCAACAATATAACATAACAATGTGTATTGCTCAAAATTTTTCACACCCTTACCTTCAGGCTATAGGATCTGTGTCCGGAAGGGGGATGTGAAAAGGATGGGACAATACCTCAAACTGAGAGGCCTTGTGAAGGTCCCACCTTTTGGGGGAGGTGTATTATGGTGATTTTTTGATGGATGGTGGGGTTCACCAGGAAACGTTTAGTGGCAGTTTCCATGCCTAGGTTGGGAATGTGTTTAATGTGTTCAATTTTAGCTTTAAACATCCAAGTCCTAGGTTTGGCCAAATGAATCTAAGTTTCTTTATATGAAATGTAGACTAAATGAATACAGAAAATAGAATTAAACAGAAAACACAGAGAATAAATTAAATGAAGAAATCCATACCTGGTTCCGGATGTCTGATGGAGGTTCTGACTTTTGAAGCAGTCCAGATCATCTGTAATTTGACAGTATCATCTTCGATCTGACAGGATCGTCTAAGATCTAACGAATTCATCAAACGAATTTGTCAGAGACCTGCAATCAAAGAAATGGACATGAAATATAGAAAATGCAGCTATCTTGATAGAGAAAAATGATATGAAATAATAATAAGAATGTTAATAAGATAATCTTGAATAGAAATGCAAGAAAATTACGATGTTTTAATAGTTAATCATGATTTCATTATGCAATTAAACTACATGGGTGAACTCCAAGATGTAGAATAGTAGAAAATAATAATAAACTGACTAGATGCAGAATAAAACAACAAATGAGAAGAGAAAAATGCAAACTCTAGGTAGTAATTGCCCCCAATGTTGACTGCAGTAGAAATCGTCTTGGATTGGTACGAAATCATCTCGAATTGAACAAGATCATCTGCGACGATCTGAGATTGCTCTGGCTAAAGAATGATAAGGTTACTACAACAAAATTTGGATGGCACAAGTGCAAATGGTAATCCAAGGTATTATAATGCATGTAAAGGTCAAATTATAGGAAAATTCAGCCAGGGGAATGTCAAGGGGGGTCCTAAGGTTTAAATAGGCTTAGGAGGGAAGTTGGGAGGTTGGAGATCATCCTAATTTGGAAGATATCCAACGGGGGAGGTCTCTAACGGTGTAGACATGCTTTTGCTCAACTTAGAGACGCCGTTGAAATAGAGGTTAATTATGAAAATTCAGTTTTGGGAAAAGATCATCTGGACGTCCTAGTCCAGACGAAGTCGTCCGATCTGAGGCGATATCGTCTGATCGACGACGATATCGTCCAACGGTCAAAAAAAACTCTAAAAATGGCATGGGAAATGAGGAAACGGGTTAAACGGTGGTTTGGGAGCGATTATGGGGTTGAAATTTGAATTTGAATTGTTACTAAGGTAATTTAATTATTGCTAAGTTTTACTGTGCCAATTTTAGGGTGCTACATTTTGCCCCCTCTTTAGCGAATTTTTTGAGAAAAATGCGTTAAAGATGAGTTCTTCTCGATCTACGAGAAAGCAAAAATTATTCCCATTTTTAGGCGACGATTCTTGGTCGAATCGTATGACAGCTTACTATGGTGCCCCCTCCGTGTTTTTACCCAAATCGAATGTTTGAGGTAAAAACACGAAAAAGCAAAATTTTAAAAATGTTGTTAAGTGTTTTTGAATAAAATTAAGAAAAATAGGGAAAACCCTAATTCATTGTTACTATTCATTTTCATTTTCTAGTTTCTAAAGCTCTGCAAACAAAATGGTCGAGACAGCACACAGATCGACAGAGGTCCGGCGCGGGCTACGGGTAAGAGTCTAACTTAGTTTAGAATGCTTTAATTTTGAATTGCATGTTTTTTAGATTAAATTTTGAATGATTTTTGAGCATCGCGACCATTTTTGGGCCATCGACATCGTCGGGACGAAATCGTCTCAATTTCGTCAAAATCGTCTCGATATCGCTGATTTCGTCCAAGGGCGAAATCGATGAAATGGGGACGATTTCGTCAAATAAGGGACAATTTCGGCTTGCAAAATCAGAGATGAATTTGCTCAAATTGAACTTGTATTACTTGCATTTTTAATCACTGTTTGATTAATGATTGTTTATTATTTTGTTGTTTATGTTGCAGAGAGGATTACTAAAGAGCAGAGAATGGAAATACGATGGACTAAGGGATGACTTGGCTACCTTGTCTCAGGCAAAGCGAGATCATTTGGCTCAAGTCAGCTTGCAGCACGTGGCAGACATGCCACAAGTGTCTATAGACATGGGGCTATTGACAGCCTTAGCAGAGAGGTGGTATCTGGGCTCTTCTTATTTCTGGTTATCGACAGGGGAGATGAATCCCCCACTAGAGGATGTATGGAGAATTTTGAGGATCCCCATACAAGGACGACTGATCACTCCCGTAGCCAATCAGGGCCACGCGATGATGAGACTATGCGGAGATCTGAGCTTCACCCTGGAGAAGGGTGGAGTGAACATCGAGTCTCTACGCCAGATGCCTAGGGCATATAGACTGACATAGGTTTTGGCTAGGGTGGTAGGTGGTCTACTGCTATGCCATCAGAGTGGATGCAGACTACCATGGTTTTTGACATATGTGGTCTGTGACATGAGAGACCACGGATACAGGTTTGCTTGGGGGAGCTTTGTTCTATGTCGATTGTATAGGATCCTACATGGGGTCATATACAAGGGCGACTGATGTCTAGTCATGACATCACTACTGTAGGTTTGGTGCTGGGAGCACATCACGGTGCAGAGGTCGATAGGGATCCCATTGATAGGGATTGACAGGGAGAGACCTCGAGTTTTCTATTGGTGGCTGAGAAGAGGGGCACAGTGACAGATAGATCTTCCAGCATCTTGGAGACTACTTGATGACCTTGTCTCTGACCAGATCACTTGGAGGCCTTGGAGAGATCATCCAGGGTGGGCCGAGGATAGATAGGAGCTAGCTCGCATCAGGCGAGTCTATTGGCTAAGGATGGAAAGGGGAGAGGTGGAGCTCCACCGGTACGACCGAGTTTTGAGGTAGTTCGGTCTATAGTAGGGGATCCCATCTCTCAGAGATTGAGTTTTCTCGGACTTTTCAGGATAACACTACAGTTAGTGGGGCTCTAGATATGCAACGATTCTGGAGTTAGGACGTAGATGATTCCCCCATTCAGCCAGTGGATGGGGACAACGTAGGGATTGTAGATGGCTATGATGCCTGGTACGCAGGCATTCGCCCTCCTTGAATGATGAGGGCTTAGGGTTCGATTCATGCAGTTGTGTGTTGGATGGGGAGGAGGCACCAGGCTGCCATTGAGGCAGCACAAGGTCATGATGGGAGAGAGAAAAGGAGACCATAGGCTCAACAGAGGCCATGATAATGGGAGAGGAGGGAGGAGAGGCCCCCTTCTCCATAGAGAGAGAGACCACCATCACCTGATAAGGGCAAGGGTGTCGAGGCAGGAGAGAGTAGCGAGATGGCTACTATTTGAGCGAAGACTGTTCTTCTCTAGGCTCAGGTGTAGAACTTACAGGATGAGGCTGCACGACATCGAGAGGAGGCCACACAGCTCAGAGATGAGATCGCACGCCTTAGAGCATGGAGCAGAGGGGCTAGCACTCGGTACCTAACATGGGCTATTGCCTAGATCACATTTTACCAGACGCTATACTACTAGATGGTGCTAGAGGGGCAGAGGTTATCGCTTTCGACCCATATTTTAGAGCCTGTTGTGATGAGGTCATCGAGGACATCATCATAATCAGAGTCCACGACTCATAGCACCACATAGACTGTGATGGGGCCACCTCGTCCACCTCAGGGCGAGGGAGGAGATGAAGCTGAGAGCTTGAGGGGTTCTCGAGGCTAGCTATTATAGATTACACTGCAGATACTGGATATATGATTGAGAGGATTGAGTATGCCAAGATGTAGATTGTGGCATACCAATCTAGTTTTGATATGATGTACATATTGTTGATATATATATAGACAAGATATTTTTGATCATATGACTTGTCTTATGTATTTGTATGATGCTTTAATGTTTTGAATTGATTTCTTAATGGATTGATGATTCATGTAATTATGTCATTTGGAAATGTTATAATTTGATGTCATGCTTTTAAAATTTAAATGAAATGATCTGATGTAAACAAATTGGTTGTGTATGATGTGATTTGATAAAAAATAAAAGGATACTTTTGAAAATTATTTCAAAGGACATTGTTGCTATTATAGACCATTTCATGGAGTCGTCGCTCACTCGGTCGTCAAGCTAGTCCTAGTATAGAAATATTGTTAAAAGTAAAAGAGTGCTTAAGAGACTGTCTTAAGACTTTGTTGTGATGCTGCAAATGATGTGGATGATTTGATGATTTGTTTTCAGATTTTCATAAAAATAGTATGCATGAAATATTAAAATGATTTTTGCTAGGCATAAATTCCTAAGTGTGATAAAATTTTGAACAATTCCTTAGAAATTATACCATGGTTGCAAAATTAAAATTGAACATAATGACATGAAATAGAATAAGTTGCATGTTGTTTGAAAGCATAATTGTGTAACATAATGATTTAAGTCATATGGTTTTTATGATTTGGAATAATGGGAAAATAAAATTAAAACTATGGTTTGTGCTAGGCATAGAATATTTAGGTATAGACTTATACCATCATCGCGAAATCCAAAAGAAGAAAAATAAATAGTTTTATTGCATGGTTGATTTTTAATTTTTGAAAATAAATAGAAAATATGAATATGAGGACTTGTGCTAGGCATAAAATTCCACTTGTGGTTTTGGAACTATACCATCGTTGCAAAAGTCGATAATATATATATGGTTTGAGAGAAATTTTGATTTGTTGGATAATGCATGTGGTTGTATTTATACGAAACAACTGTTCTCAGAGGAGAAAAAAATAAAATTATTCCAGACATTTTGCAAAAATATTTCAAAGTATCTTAAAGATAGAAGTTAAATTTATAAGGAATCCCATGTGTGTATGTGAGTTCATTGCCGATCTTGATTTATCATATTGATACACAAAATCTCTCAAATACAAATGTGTGTGCGATTGTATTGTTCATTTACCAGGTTTGAGCAAGATACTATGATACAAGTGATTTGAATTAACCAAATAAGTGTTCATTAACCATGATTTAGATGCATATAACCATACCAGACTACTATGTAAGTCAGATTATCAAGAGCTAGCTAATCCATAAGCAGACATAGGTCTGTACAAAATAAGGTCGCTAATGTGACAGACATATCACCATGCTAGGAGTTACCCAAGGCCAAGCGGGTTGGGCACAAACCACTTGTTATGGGGCTTACCTCATAGTTGTTGAATAATTGAGAATTCCAGGGATTCAAGCTCATCAACCCTTCTTTTCTTTTCAAGGGGTAGGGAAAGAGATTTATTGCTTTTGCTTTTGCTCATTTTGCTTTCTCTTCTTTCTTTTCTCTTTTTTTTTTTTTTTGTATCTTTTGCTTTGATATTTGATATAATGCTGAAAAGAACACTTTTTCTTGTTCTCTTTTTCTTGAACTTTTCTTTTCTTCCTATGCTAGGGATACTTGCTCGGATTAGCTGTGGAGCAAGGGATTTTTATTTCGGGTAGGGGTGAGCTTGTCCTTATGCCAATTCTCAAAGATTCTAGACCATGTGCATGATAGGATAGCAGGGGAAACTTTTCGCTCAAGAAACCACTTCTACTATGTAGCATAACATGGACATTACAAATATAATCATTTTATTGTGAAAAAAATGTGCTTGGTTTAAGTAAATAACAAGATCAATTCTCTATGCTCAAACTTTATGTAATTAAATTTTGTGGACTTTGATATAAGAGAGATTAGTAATCATGCCAGATAAAATCAAGATATTTATTTTTGTGTTTGTGAAAGGTGAGGGATTCCAAATAAATGCTAATTTATCCAGAATAATTTGAAAAATATAACTGCATTACTGGAAGAAGAAAATATATACAACAAATATTTTTGAGGAGTTTGATAATTTTGACTCTCTCTTTCTTCTTTATTATTAATTTTTTTTTGTTTTGGTTTCAAAAGAGTCAATAATATTATTGTTTTGACTTTTTATTATTTTTTTGTTTGTTTTTTGTTTAAACAGTTATATATATATTTTTAAAAATGATACAACATGCAAAATATGTACAAATGATGAAATGATCGAATTTTATGCGTAATATCGCTTAAGATGCATAATATTCATAGGTTCTTTTAAATATTTACCATCTAAGGTAGCTAATTTGTATGCTCCTGATTCAAATTTAGCAGTGATAATATATGGTCCAATCCTGTTGGGCTCAAATTTACCTTTAAGGTCTTTAGTTGCATTAGTATTTTTTTGATTTTCTTTTAAAACAAGGTCGCTGACCTCAAAGGATCAATGACGAACTTTCTTAGCATATGATCTTTTAAGCTTGTTTTGGTAGGCACGAAGGTGCTCCAAAGCATTGATGTGCTTTTCATCTAGGAGTTCCAGCTGACTGAGTCTGCCAGCTCGATATTCATCTCCTACTTCGGTATATTGAAGTAGTAGAGCCAAAGAAGGAACTTCTAATTCAAAAGGATAAACGGCTTCGGCACCATAAACCAAGACAAAAGGTGAAGTACCTGTGGGAGTACGAATGCTAGTTCGATAGGCACACAAAGCAGGATATAATTGAATGTGCCAGTCATGACCAGATTTATTAACCAATCTTTTGAGAATTTTGATTAAGGTTTTGTTAGATGCTTCTGCTTGGCCATTACCCTGAGGATAATAGGGAGTGGACCAGTGATGTTGAATCTTATATTTTTGGCATAATTTCTTAACATATTTATTTTTGAAACAAGTTCCATTGTCTGAGATGAGATTTGCAGGGATTCCAAACCTACAAATGATTTGATTAAAAATAAATTTAGAGACTTGTGTTCAAGTGCAGGAAGCTAAAGGCATAGCTTCAACCCACTTTGTGAAATACTCAGTGGCGGTTATGATGAATTTATGTCCATCAGATGACACAGGATTAATTTTGCCAATAATGTCTAAGCTCCATTTTGAAAAGGGCCAAGAAGATGAAATAGCTTGCAGTTCTTATGCAGGGGCATGGACAAGGTCAACATTTTTTTAGCACTTGTCGCAATGGCACACATACTCATGTGCATCATTCTCCATGGTAGGCCAAAAGTATCCTATCCTAAGGAGCTTTTTAGCAATGACACTACCATTGAAGTGTCCTCCACAAGATCCATCATGGGCTTCACTCAAAGATGATCTGGATTCTTCTAAATTCAAACATCTCAATAGGATACCTTCAAAAGATCTCCTATATAAAGTAGCTTCTTTCTTGGTGACTGGAACTACATTCGAGATCCATTCAGCATAATCAATAGCTTGTATAAAAAAAACATTCAAGAGTTTTTCTAACTCCCCTTTGACTAGCAAGGCCACTTTGGGATGCATTTTTCTAAGTTTTTGTTTAACAGGTTTAGCATCCGGATGGACTACTAGGTGATGCATGACTACAGAAGGGTATAAACCTGGCATATCTTCATATGTCCAAGCGAAGACATCTTCATATTCTTTAAGGAATGCAATGTATTGCTCTTGTTTTTCTTAACTTAATTCTGATCCAATATTGATAATGTGGGGATTATCCTCAATTCCAATGTTGATTTTAATGACGTTTTCTACTTCCATGTGTAGATCTCTTTCAAAATTAGGTGGGGCGGGTGAAACGCCCAATTCTTGTAATTCCTTTAGGGTTAACTTAGATAAGTCATTTTGAGGAGTAGAAGCCTCAAGCTGAGCTATAGTTGGTATAGAACCATCAAAATAAAACCCATTGTGTAACATTTCTTCAACGAAGACATCATGGAAAATATCACCTTCCAAATCATCATCGAATCCAGCAATCATTTCAAGATAAGCTATGGATAGCATATTGCATATAAATGGATGATTTTTTAGAGGCAAATCATCACGCCCATCCAAATAATCTTGATAACATATGAGTTGATCATCATCTTCAAAAGGGAAGGGTTGACCCTTACTAGGAAATAGGCCCACACCACATCGGGTGGGCCACGGTTCTACCTTGAAAGGTTCTTTCATACCATTTTGGAAAGGTCCCAAGCCTTTCCCTTTATATCCCATTTTAAGCATTATAGGTTTAGCTTTAATATATTTATTAGTAAAATAACATCGAGCATATCCATCATGATGAGTTTTGATGTTCCTGGGTATTCTTCCCTAGTCATATCCTTTATAAATGAAGGCACAACTCCCGAATTGGTAAGTACTTCCCATAGGTTGTGGGAGGCCCAAAGTATGAGGAGATGGCGGTAAATTATTTAAGATAATGGAATTTTCCATAGAAGCATTTGTTTTTTCTGATATAAGAATTTTAGATAAATCAGGTAAGAGTTCATCAGAAATAGCATAAGATGTAGAAGGATCATTCCCTATATCTTTAGATGTGGAAGGTATGATAGATGTAGATAATGTGGGGGTGTTAATAGATGGGTATATAGGTTTTGAAATTATAGGGATGGAACACGAAGGATTGGTTATGGATTGAAGATATTTTTGAGGTTCTAAAGTGGTTTGTTTAGAAGATTGTTGATCTATATATGAGGGTGAAATTAATGGAGGAGAAATAGATGAAGTTACAGTTTTAGATGAAAAATAAGAATTAGGATGTGTGGATGACAGAGCAGGGCAAAATTGAACTCCAACAGGTTCTACCAAAGCACACATATCAAAAGGTCTAGGATCACCATGGATAGTGACCAACTGATTTTTAAATTCAAATTTAACACATTGGTGTAAAGTTGATGGGACAACCTGCATTGCATTGATCCAAGGATGACCCAAGAGTATATTGTACGATGCGGGGAAATGTACAATAAACATGGTCATATCTAAGGTTCTAGGACCAACTTGCAATGGGATGGTAATAACTCCACACGTTTCTTGTGTTTCGTCATTGAAAGCTTTTATGATCATGTCAGTTTTCTTCATTTCATCACTTCTAAACCCAAACCTTTGGTAGAAGTCAAAAGTGCAAATATTTAGAGATGAACCATTATCAATCAAGACCCTTTTAATAGCTACATCTCCAATTAGGGTAGTAACGTATAAGGGGTTATCCTTATGTAAACTATGTTGTGGTATATCTTTATCTCGAAAGTCGATACAATCAACTTCTCTAGCGATGATAGTATTGGTCATGGCCTTAGGTTGAATGTTTTGTGGTACCATCATTTGGCTTAATGTAAGCATCAATTCATCTCTATGATTAGGAGAAGATCTTAATAAATCCAAAAGGGAAATTCTGGCAGTAGTATTAGATAATTGCTCATTAATATTGTAAGGAGGTTTAGGTTGAACATTAGCAGCATGATTCCCTTTATTGGGATTTTTAAAAACGAATGGAGTTGATCCATCGTTCTGATTTGGTTCTTGTTGAGAATTTTGAGCCAGTTGTCTGGTAACAACTTCGATGGTACCTACAATGTTATATTGAGGACGTTGAATAGGTCTAGGTCTAGCTTTTATAGCTTGTTCGTTAGAAAGGAACTGATGAGAAGAGGGTCGAGTAGTAATTCTTCTAGGAAATGGTTCTTCTGGAACCATAGCATCTGTGATAGGTTGAATAGGATCTGATTCATTTTCAGAACTATTCGATTGATTTGAGGTGATGTCTATTTCACTTTCAATATCTGATTCTACATCACTGGGATCCGGAGTTTGAATATTATGTAGGGGCCTGGTCATGACCATGGATAAAGTTGTGTCAAATTTTTGTAAATCATGATTAGGTAAATGTCCGCTAATAGTTCCTACATATCGGGTAGGAGAAGGGACATTATGATGCTCAATTTGATTGGCCACCTCTTTACCATGTCTAGGTAAAGGATGTTGAAATATGTCTAATGATTGATTAGCATTTTGATTTTGATTTTGGGGAATGTTCTTTTGAGCATTATTAGGAGCATTTTGTTTAGGCTATAAAGCTTGCACCTCCATTTCATTATTATCAATCAGGTCTTGTAGTTTATGTTTTAACCTTTTACAAGAATTGGTAGAGTGTCTAGGTCCTCTATGAAAATCATAGTGTAAGTCGACTCTGTATCTGGGTATGGTTGGATCAGGTTCCTGGATAGCTGGTAATTGAATCAAACCTCTTTCGAGTAATTGGGGTAGAATATTTGATAATGGTTGGTTCAATCTAGTAAAATCTCGAGGAGGTTTATCAGGAGGTTTCAATATAAAATTTTCTATTGTCTTCGTTGTATTGATATCAGCAACATTTCTGCTGTCAGTGACTCCATCACCCACAACTTGTTTGTTTTTATATTGATTTCTAGATGTTTTCTCATCATCTTTCTTCCTAAGCTGGCCTCTCCTAATGAGAGCATCTTCAAATCTTCGAGCTAAGTCTATAGCTTGATCGAAGGTAGTTAAGGTAGCAGTTGATAGTTCATAAGATATTTGTTCTTGTAAATTATTAATAAAAATGTCCAACATTTCCCGATAAGGTAGCACAAAATGCAGTTTTCCTGTTAACTGCCTCCATCTAGCTAAGAAATCAGCAAAACATTCATCTTTGTCTTGTTTTAAGTTGTACAAATATTTAATGGTTACATGCCTCTCGATATAGGCACTAAATTGATGCATAAAAGATTCAGCCGTCTCTTCAAAATTTCTCAAAGAATGAGTGGGTAATTGATAGTACCACTCTAATGCCATTCCTCCTAAACTTTTTGGGAACATTTTTAGTAATAGCAAGTCATCATGTGATATATCATGACATGCTATCCTAAACATGCGAAGATGCTCTATGGGATATTCAGTTCCTTTATATATAGGCAGAATGGGCATGGGAAAATGTTTAGGGTATGGTTGTGCTACAACTATGGGATCCAAAGGTTGACTACACATCTCTCGATAATTATACGAGGGACAATAGGGATCTATCTGGTCCATGCGAGAAACTAATTGTTTCACCATGGCTTCCAGATTACTAGTTTGCCCACCATATTGGTTTGATAAGGCATTAATATGAGATTTGTGAGCATACGATGGAGGGACATGAAGATTAGATGCTATATTACTATTGTGTAAATTGTTGGTAGGAAGGGTGTTATGAAGAAGTTTTGAAGTTGTATTATGTTGTATCCCAGATTGTTGAAAATTGGTGTTTAGCTTCATTTTAGGTTTTTGTCCATTTGAAGCATATTGATCAATAGTTTGGCGAAATAAAGCAATGAATGAAGGTCTCTTTTGTGTGGGCATGATTTTAGGCTCAATAACAGGTTCCTTAGGAGGTTGGGTAACCTGTTGTTTTTGCATGTTCTGAATCATAGTGGCCATATCCATATTGGATGGTCCAACTTTATCACTTTCTTGATCGATAAAAGACAAAGGATTAGTGTTCATGTTAAACATATGTTCCATGGCTGCTTGAGTATCACTAATTTGTCCTTTATCAATACGAACTACCATATTAAGAGCACCAATGTTATTATTGAAAAATTTCTAGAAATGATCTAAGTTATCAAAAGCAATAGTTCCATCTGGAGCTATTCTAGGGGATGAGGATCCTTCCTCTTTAAGATTTTCTTGTTGTTCATTGTCTTCAACCAGGTCATCTTCTGGCTGTTCTAGAGTTTCTCCTTCCGAAATTGAATCCTCAGGAGGGACATTTGGGTTTTTTGTTTTGTCACCTAACCAATCTTCTTCTTCTTCTTCAGTTTGTTTACCATTCCTAAGTCTAGGCATTGTGCTTAAACTTAGATTTCAGCAAATATATATATACTTGTATATATATATATATGTGCAGCAAGCTTTAAGAGGTATATAATTATATACCTACTCTAATATTAAAAATAAAATGTTTTGGTTTTTTGTTATGTTTTTATAACAATATTATAAAGATAATAAACAGCACACAAAATGCAAGAAATAATGATAATGAAAGCAATAATCTAGTTTTCTATAAACAATTTATAAATATCATTAATGGGCTCAAGTTCTTCGAGAGTCATGAAATGTTCTTCTTCAAATTGAAAATTTTCTTTCAAAAATTTGACAAAAAGTGCTATAGTGATATTATCTGTCTCAGACTCTGGTAGGTAGAAATAAAGCTCGTGGCAATACTCTCGATATAACACAGCTCTAGGAACTCTATTCCATATTTCCCTATCCATAAGAATGACCTCTTGGTCTTCTACACGACCTAGGAATTGGTGTATAATGGCTGCGTTCTCGAGGTATTCCTTGAAGGTGAACAATTCTGAAGACACAAGAGCTCTCCTATAAGCTAACCATCTATGGCAGGCTCTCTGAAGTTCATGATAAAAAATGAGTTGATGAGTATCCAAGATTCTATCTAGGACAAGCCTCTTGATTTGTTTAAGTTCTGTTGACCTAGATGAAATGACACCTAGTCTTCTATCAAGTTCGTCCCACAAAAATTGGTTTCTATCTGTTTCAGGCACACTAAGCACAAAATTGATTTTTATGGCTGCTAATTGGTTTTCAACATTTATAGTAACTACTAGTATTTTCTTAGGAGCTACCATCTAAACATGATATGCAAATTAGTAGTTTTCTAATGATTTTAAATGCATCTATTTTTTTTGTTTTTGTTTTCATTTTCAAAAGGTTTTAAATGCATTCACATCGGGTTCACCAAAATGTATCGCTCCAAATTTTTCACACCCTTACCTTCAGGCTATAGGATCCATGCCCGAAAGGGGGATGCGAAAAGGATGGGACAATACCTCGGACTGAGAGGCCTTGCGAAGGTCCCGCATCTTGGGGGAGGTGTATTATGGTGATTTTTTGATGGATGGTGGGGTTCACTAGGAAACGTTTAGTGGCAGTTTCCACGCCTAGGTTGGGAATGTGTTTAATGTGTTCGATTTTAGCTTTAAACATCCAAGTCCTAGGTTTGGCCAAATGAATCTAAGTTGCTCTATATGAAATGTAGACTAAATGAATACAGAAAATAGAATTAAATAGAAAACACAGAGAATAAATTAAATGAAGAAATACATACCTGGTTCCGGATGTCTGATGGAGGTTCTGAATTTTGAAGCAGTCCAGATCGTCTGTAATTTGACAGGATCGTCTTCGATCTGACAGGATCATCTGAGATCTGACGAATTCGTCAAACGAATTCGTTAGAGACCTGCAATCAGATAAATGGACACGAAATACAAAAAATGCAGCTATCTTGATAGAGAAAAATGATATGAAATAATAATAAGAATGTTAATAAGATAATCTCGAATAGAAATGCAAGAAAATTACGATGTTTTAATAGTTAATCATGATTTCATTATGCAATTAAACTACATGGGTGAAATCCAAGATGCAAAATAGCAGAAAATAATAATAAACTGACTATATGCAGAATAAAATAGCAAATGAGGAGATAAAAATGCAAACTCTAGGCAGTAATTACCCCCAATGTTGACTACAGTTGAAATCGTCTTGGATTGGTACGAAATCGTCTCGAATTGAACAGGATCATCTGCAACGATCTGAGCTTGCTCCGACTGAAGAATGATAAGGTTCTTACAACAAAATTTGGATGGCACAAGTGCAAATGGTAATCCAGGGTATTATAATGCATGTAAAGGTCAAATTACAAGAAAATTCAGCCAGGGGAATGTCAAGGGGGGTCCTAAGGTTTAAATAGGTTTAGGAGGGAAGTTGGGAGGTTGGAGATCATCCTAATTTGGAATATATCCAATGGGGGAGGTCTCTAATGGTGCAGACACGCTTCTGCCCAACTTAGATATGCCATTGAAACATAGGTTAATTATGAAAATTCAGTTTTGGGACAAGATCGTTTGGACGTCCTAGTCCAAACGAAATCATCCGATCTGAGGCGATATTGTCTGATCCGCGAAGATATCATCCAACGGTCACAACAAACTCTAAAAATGGTGCATAAAACAAGGAAACGAGTTAAACGACAGTTTGGGAGCGATTATGGGGTTGACATTTGAATTTGAATTGTTACTAAGGTAATTTAATTATTGCTAAGTTTTACTACGCCAATTTTAGGGTGCTACACAATGATACTCATGTTCTTTTCAAACCCTAGTGCAAGTTCTTCACTCAACCATTCACTTAAAAAACAATGCTTATAAACAATCTTCACATAACAATGATACTCATGATCTTTTCAAACGCTAGTTCAATTTCACTCAATTTTATCACCTCAACAACAATGCTTATAAACAAGGTTTTACAAACAACTCTTTATTCCAGAAAACCTTGAATCATTAATTCAATACACTCAAAAAGGAAAACCTTAACCAAATAATTTTCACTCCAACTTAGCATTCACAACATTTAACAATCATT
This sequence comes from Wollemia nobilis, assembly GCA_028583015.1. Classification (NCBI taxonomy): domain Eukaryota; kingdom Viridiplantae; phylum Streptophyta; class Pinopsida; order Araucariales; family Araucariaceae; genus Wollemia; species Wollemia nobilis. The sequence goes on along the minus strand of JAQPPZ010002587.1, from coordinate 13,672,906 downwards.
CACTAGGAAGAATATGCCCATACCTTTTGTTTGATGTAGAAGTGCCCTTGGAAAACCTGTCTAAATCACAATTTCCTTATTATCCCCTAAGAAGGGTTTTAGCATGATTCGATCCAGCGTCTCCCCAAGATCCAAGCGCCTTAGCACTTTGGAGCACACTGCGTGGGCTATATCTGCCCACCTGAAGGAAGCAAGTCTTTCTTCCATTTCAACCAACATCCACCATATTTCCAACACAAAAGAAAATAATCCTCTGTGGGGGATTCAAACTTGCGCTTATCGTTGCCCTCACATTTTACTGCCACCATGGTTTCCAACTATGCTACCAGTGATTGGTGACCAAGGCTCCCTCCTTGGTGGATGAAATGATCTCGCCTCCTCTTAGTAGTTTTTAAAAATTAAAAACGCTTTGTTGCACACAAGATTCGCATGAAATTCACATAGCATAGGATTTTATTCGAAAGCATTGGGGATTTTGGTAAGGTGGGTAATCCCCCTTTTATACAAATGATAAATGTTCTTCCCATGTCAATCCTTGAAATTCGAATTTGAATTTCAAATTAATTTTAATAACCCTCCTTAGGGTTAGTTAAAAATTAATATAAATTAATCTTATAACTAATATCAAAATTAATTAATAATTAATTTAAATAAGTTAAGTTAAGTAAATTAAATTATAAATTAATTTATAATTTTTTTTTTAACATGGTGGAATCAATAGCCACCACAAATACGGGTAGGTTGTCCAGATTTTTATGGTTGCCACAGTATTCTGTGATGTCCGCCCTAGAAGCCACCACACAGATCTTTGTGCACTCCACCATGATCATTTTAAACCTTTTATGCCATTGAAAGCACCAGGAAAGGGACAAGTGTTCAGTCCGACGAGGTTCGAGATTTGAACCTTGGACCTTCGCCCCCCTTACGAGGTTTGGGGGAACCAATTGGTCTGCACCTTGGACCAATTTATAATAAAATTATATTAATTAATTTATAACTAATTTAAAACTTCCCTTTATAATATTATAAGAATATTATAATATTATTCACTTGGGATTTTTACACTTTAGACCACATTTGATTTCTTAAAACTGGGTCATGATCAACTGAAAATAGAAACCTGAAACTGATGATGCCCACTAAAACAACCATTGACTAGTACTGAAAGCTTAAAATCAATGAACACTCACTCTTGACATCAATTAAAACTTATCTACTCAAAATGTCCAAAAATATCCTCCTTTTCATTTATGGCAACCCAGATTCTTTTTACCAAAAGATTTACCATTTTCCTGTTCTGCTTCCCTTGGGACATTGCTCCCCTTGACTCAATGCTCTCTCCTTAAACTAAATATCTCCCCCTTAATCAAATATCTCCCTATTTGACATCAATGGCAAAGGGTCACCTTTAGGGCTCGAGGCTAAGAATGATTCTCTTAGCTTAGCCCCTCCCCTACCTCCTCTTGAGGTGGTTAATTATGGGGTGGGAGTATTTCTACTCCCAGAAAGCACTGGTCTTTACCTTTGTCATATTTCCTTTTCATCTAATCCTTCTGATTCCTTTGACTTTTCCTGTTCATGTCCATGTTCCTGTTCCTATTCCTGTTACTGTTCCTGTCCATGTCCATATTCATGTTCCTATTCATGTCCATATCCCTATTTTTGTTCATGTCCATATTCATGTTCCTGTTCCTGTTCCTATTTGTGTTCCTGTTCATGCTTAATTCTAGAATGTCTTCTCTACACCACTTTGTTGTATGTCGATAATTATTGTACTTATAACACTTAATGTTATTGTTCCTTCGAGGTGCAAATATCTTGGGATTTCTCCTAGTGAATCCATATCTATTCCTATCATGAATCCTGCAATTTATTGCCTTATGACCAAACTGATTACATGAGTAGCAATACCTATGGAAAAGTTACCTGTTTCTAAAATTTCCATTTTCCTATTTTTCATGCATCCTGCACTGTGAAGCCATGTGCCCAAATTTGTGACATAAGAAACATCATCCATTGAAATTTCCTTGCCTTGACCTCATTGGTCTATTAGTCTCTTTTCTCTATGCTAGTTCCATTTGTTTCTTCTTTATGTATTTTTTATTTCCTTGTTGAACTTTATGTTGTCCAACTCATCCTCAGAAGTCTCACTTTCTCTTACACTATCTTCTTCTAAAGTTTCTTCTTCTTCAAAACTTGGGGTTGACTCTTCTTGTTAATTTTGAGCTTGTTCAAAACCAAGACTTATCTTGCTTGATGTAGGTTTTTGTGCTTTTATGATCTTATCCAAATTCTTTGAGATTCTTCCAAACTTATATAGCTTATCCTTAGACTTCTCTAATTCTTCCCTTATTAGAGCTACTTCTTGTTCTAACCTTTCACATTCTAATACCTTTACTTCTAGCTTATCATTGAACTTCTTTGTCTTAGCCATTTACTTGTTTAGATCCTCTATAAGCTTTCCTCTCTCTTCATCATATTCTTGAAACTAAAATTCAAGTTGGGAGTTTTGCTTTCTTACCTTCTTTAATGTGTCAAGAGTATAAATGAGCTCTACCTTAAGATCAACTCCTTTTTTTGATTCTCCCTCTATTTTTTTTACCTTTGAAAACATCTTTATTCTTTTCTGACTTGTCTTCTATAGGATCACCTTCTTCTTCTTCTAGTGCCATTAGAATATTCTCTTCTGGTCCTTCAAGTGCATCCTCATATTCATCATCACTGAAACTGAAACTATTCCTTGTACAACTATCTTCAAGATGTCCAAAATTACCACACCTAAAATACTTGAGAATTATTGGTGACCTTTTCTTAACTTCTTCTTTTTCCTTAATTAGAATATAACTGTATCACTCAAAATTTTTCGCATCCTTACCCTCAGGCTATAGGATCCGTTCCCGGAAGGAGGATGGGAAAAGGATGTCGCGGTACCTCAGACTGAGACGACTTGCGAAGGTCCCTCCTCTCAAGGGAGGTGTATATTGGTGATTTTTCAATGGATGGTGGGTTCACCAGGAAACATTTAATGGCAGTTTCCATGCCTAGGTTTGGAATGTGTTTTTATGTGTTCATTTTTAGTCTTAAGCATTCATATCCTAGGTTTGGCCAAATGAATCTAAATTAATCTATATGCAAGTGCAGATTTAATGAATACAGAAAGAAAAATTAAGGATAGAAAACAGAGAAATTATAGAAGATTAAAAGCAGAATACCTGATTTGGATGTCTGATGAAGATTCTGATGTTGAAGCAGCCAGGATCGCCTCTAATTTGACAAGATCGTCTAAGATCAGACAAGATCGTCTGAGATCTGACGAATTCGTCAGACGAATTCATCAGAGACCTGAAAACAAAAAAATAGATGCAAAATACAGAGAATGCAACTATGATAAAAGAGGGAAACAACATAATAAAATTCTTTGTCAATAAGATAACAAGATGAAGATGGGGGGAAGAAAGTAGAGAGGGGAGGGCTCTGGTCCCTCCCCTGCTCCACCTCCCATGGCTCCTGGTTCCTGCCCAGTCCCTGGCTCAACCTAGGTCATCCCTCCCGGGGAGTGGTTGTTTGCAGATGATCTCCTAGGGGGAGATCCTTCTCCACTATCTGCGCCCCTCTCGATCGGCTAGGGTTTCCTTGGTTGTTTTTTCAGACTGGTGCTTCCCAGGGATCCCTGTTTGGTTGGGGATCCCTTCCCTTTTTCCCTCAGGCTTCCCCCTAGGGTTTTTTGCAGGTTATTCGAGTGGATATGGTCCCCTACGTTTCTCAGTGCGGTGGAGGTGATGGTTTAGGGTTTGGATAGCTTCCCCATTTTTTTTGTGAATCCTCGGCAGGCTCTGTGCTTGGACGGGATTATTGGTCCCTGCTGTTGGGATCCTCTTCTGTTTTCCTGGGGTAGGTTCCTTATGGTACAACTCTTTGGTCACTTATTGATGGGCTGGATCCTCTCTATGCTGGCTGTCGGCTTCCTACAAGATGGCTCTCACTGAACGAAATGTTTTCCCGGTGGGCGGCTGGTTTCTCCACAGGGCAGGATCCGCCAAATCCGTCGGTTTTCCCACGAGGCGGGATCCTTTCTTTTCTGCTGGTTTCCCGGATGGCGGGATTTCCCTGTTGCTTCCCGCTAGGCGGGACTGTTTGTGGTGGTTTTGACTGCTTCCCGCGAGGCGGGATTTTATTGTAACGGTTTTTCTTTGCTTCCTACTGGGCGGGATCTTCTCGATGGTGGTTTTTGGCTACTCCCCACTGGGTGGGATCTCCAAAAATACTTTCTTTCTTATTTGTTTGTTTCCCACTGAGAGGGATTGTTTCATGCTTACTGTTACCGCTGGGCGGGATTTCTGTTTTGGTGTTCAGTTTCAAGGGATTGATGCCCTAGGCCCATTGCTTATGTAATCAGGTTTTGGGATCCTTGTTAAAAACCTGCTGTAAATACAAACACTACTTACCAAAAAAAAACAGAGGGAAACAACACAAAATAATAATATGAATACTAAACAATGGTTATGAATAGAAATTCAAACAAATTATGACATTCAAATGAGAAATTATGATCTTATCATGTAACTTAAGCTATATGGGTGAACTCCAAATGCAAAATAGTAAGAAATAATGATAAAACTAATTAAAATGCATAATAAAACAACAAAATGAATAAGAGAAAGCATAAACTCTGGGCACTGATTGCCCCCAATGCAGATTGTAGTCGAAATCATCTGGAAGCAGTGAAATCATCCCGAATTGTGACAGGATCGTCCAAGATTTGAACGAGATCATCTACGACGATCTGAGCATGCTCTGGCTAAAAATCAATGAGGTCCCTGCAAGAAAACTTCAAAATAACAAATGCAAAATGATGCTCTGGGTATTCTAATGCATGCAAAATCAAGTCATAGAGAAATTCATCCAAGGGTTGGGAAGGGAAGGTCCTAATGATTAAATAGGCTTAGGGGAATAGTTAGGAGGTTGGAGATCATCCCTATTTGGGAGATCTCCAACGAGGGAGGGTCTCTAACGACGCAGACACGCTTCTACCCGGATTAGAGGCCCGTTGGAACAGAAGCTAATTATGCAAAATCAATTTTGCAATAAGATCGTCTGGATGTCCTTGTCCAGACAAAATTGTCAGATATGGGGTGATATCGTCTGATCGACAACGATATCGTCAAACGGTCAAAACAACCTCTAAAAATGGTGTGAAAAAGAGGGAAATAGATTACTCGGCGGTTAACGGGCGGTTTGGGAGGTTAAATTTTGAATTTAAATTATTTACTAAGGTGAATGTAATTATTACAATTTTATTGCGCCAATTTTAGGGTTCTACATTTTGCCCCCTCTTTAGTGAATTTTTTGAAGAAAATGCGTTAAAGATGAGTTCTTCTCGATCTACAAGAAAGCAAAAAATTATTCCCATTTTTAGGCGACGATTCTTGGTCGAATCGTACGACAGCTTACTATGGTGCCCCCTCCGTGTTTTTACCCAAATTGAACGTTTGAGGTAAAAACGCAAAAAGCAAAATTATTTTTGAATTATTTTTGAATAAAATTAAGAAAAACAGGGTAAAACCCTAATTCATTTTTACTGTTCATTTTCACTGGTTTTTAGAGCTCTGAAGCAAAAATGGTGGAGATGATGCACAGATCAACAAAGGTCCGACACGGTCTACGGGTAAGAGTCTAGACTTAACTTAGAATGATTTAATTTGATTTTACATGCTTTTTAGGTAAATTTTAGATGAATTTTGAGCATCGTGGCCATTTTTGGGCCGTCGACGTCGTCGGGACGAATCGTCCCGATTTTGACAAAATCATCTCAATTTCGTCAATTTCGTCCAAGGGCGAAATCGACGAAAGGGGGACGATTTCATCAAATTAGAGACGATTTCGACTTGCGAAATCAGAGACGATTCTGTTTAAATTTGGGACGATATCGTCCAATAGTGGGCGATATCATCAATTGTATAAAATTGAATTTTAACTTGCATTATTAATTACTTGAATTGTTTATTAATGATTGTTTGTTGTTTCATTGTTTATGTTGCAGAGAGGTTTACTAAAGAGTAGGGAATGGAAATATGGAGGTTTGAGGGATGACTTGGCCGCTCTTACACAGGCAGAGCGAGATCAACTGGCATAGGCCGGCTTACAGCATGTGGCAAAGATGCCACAGGTGTCTACGGATATGGGGCTACTGATAGCCCTAGTAGAGAGATGGTATCCGGATTCCTCATGTTTTTGGCTACCGATAGGGGAGATGACTCCCACACTAGAGGATGTATGGAGGATTCTAAGAATCCCCATACAAGGACGATTGATCACTCCTACGGCCAATCAGGGCCATGCTATGGGACGATTGTGTGGTGACACGAGCTTCACCCTAGAGAAGGGTAGAGTGAATATCGAGGCACTGTGTCAGATGCTTGGGGCATCTAGACTCACACAGGTTCTAGTTGGAGTGGTTGGTGGACTTTTGTTGTGCCATCAGAGTGAGTGCAGGGTGCTGTGGATGCTGGCAGATGTGATCTACGACATACGAGACCATGGGTACAGGTTCTCTTGGGGCAGTTATGTACTATGTCGGTTGTAAAGGATCCTGTATGAGGTCATGTACAAGGGTGATCGATGTCTGGTGATGACATCGCTTCTACAGGTTTGGTGCTGGGAGCACATTGCAGTGTGAAGGCCGATAGGGCTTCCTTTGACAGGGGTTGACGGGGAGAGGCCTTGAGTCTTCTACTGGTGGCTCCAAAGAGGGTCACAGCGACGGATCGACCTTCCTATGTCTCGAAGACTATTAGATGACCTAGTCCTAGACCAGATTACCTGGAGGCCATGGAGGGAGCATCCAGGGTGGGCCAAGGACAGACAGGATTTGGCTCGTGTCAGGCAAGTTTGCTAGCTACGGATGGAGAGGGGAGAGGTGGAGCTCCACCGCTATGATCGAGTTTTGCATCAGTTCGATCTACAGCAGGGGATCCCATCTCTAAGGGATTATGAGTTTTCTCGAACTTTTTGGGATAACACCATAGTTAGTGGGGCTCCAGACATGCAGCGGTTCTGGAGTCAGGACACAGACGATGCCCCCATTCAACCAGTGGATGGGGACAATGCAGGTGTAGCCGATGGCTACAATGCCTGGTACATAGGCATCCGCCCTCCTCGGATGACGAGGGCTCAGGGTCCGATACATGTAGTTGTGCGTCGGATAGGGAGGCGGCAACAAGCGGCTATGGAGGTGGCCCAAGGTCATGGCGGGAGAGAGCCGAGGAGGCCACAGGCACAGGAGAGGCCACAACAAAGGGAGAGGAGGGAGGCAAGACCCCCATCTCCATAGAGGGAGAGGCCACCGTCGCCCGATAAGGGCAAGGGAATTGACACAGGGGAGAGTAGCGAGACCGCTACTCTCTGAGCGGAGAGAGATCATCTCCAGGCACAAGTGCAGACTCTATAGGATGAGGCTGCACGCCATCGAGCTGAGGTGACACAGCTTCGAGACGAGATTGCATGCCTCAGGGCATGGGGCGGAGGGGCGAGCACTAGGGAGCTGACACGGGCTATTTCCCAACTTAATTTCTACTAGACTTTGTACTATCAGCTGGTGCTAGAGGCGGATAGACTACCCCTGCCAGCCAACATCGCAGATCCGATCAGGATCGGGTCGTCGAGGACCTCATCCCGATCGAGGACTAGGACTCACAGTACTACTCAGACTATGATGGGGCCACCTCGTCCACCTCAGGGCGGGGGAGGAGATGAGGCGGAGAGCTTGAGGGGCTCTCGAGGCTAGAGGACTGCACAACTTTGTACAGATTGACATGATAGCATTGTATTATTATTTTTTTGTTGATAGAGGATTGAGTATGCCGAGGTACAGATTATGGCATACCAATCCAGTTTTGATGATGTATATATACTGTTGACATATATATGATATGTTTTTGATCATATGACTTGTGTTATGTGTATGTATATGATGCTTTTATGTTTGATTGATTGATGTGATAATTGGATTGAGGATTTATGAAATTATGTCGTTTTGAAAATTTATAATTTTGATGGCATGTGGTAATATTTTAAATAAAATAATCTGATGTAACAAATTGATTGTTTGTAATGTGATGTAATAAAAAATAAAAAGAGACTTCTAATAATAATTTCAAAGGACATTGTTGCTAGTATAGACCATTTCATGGAGTCGCTGCTCACTCGGTTGTCAAGCTAATCCCAGTATAGAAATATTGTTAAAAGTAAAAGAGTGCTTAAGAGACTGTCTTAAGACTTTGGTGCAATGGTGAAAATGATGGTGATGATGGTTTGTTTTTCAGATTTTCATGAAAATAGTATGCATGAAATAATGTTAAAATGATTTTTGCTAGGCATAAATTCCTAAGTGATAAATTTTTTGGATAATTCTTTAGGAATTATACCATCATTGCAAAATTGAAGGTTGACATAATGACATGAAATAATGAAAATGTGTTTGCTTTTTAAAAGCATAATTTGTGTAACATAATGAATTAAGTCATATGGTTTTCATGATTTTTAATAAATGGGGAATAAAAATTGTTACAATGATTTGCGCTAGGCATAGAATATGTAGGTATAGACTTATACCATCATCGCGAAAATAAAAAAGAGATAGTTTTATTGCATGGTTGATTTTTTAATAAACAAAAAATATGAAAATGAGGACTTGCGCTAGGCATAAAATTCCAATTTTGGTTTTGGAACTATACCATCGTCGTGAAAGTCAACCAGATATATATGTTTTGATTGTATATTTTGAAAGAATTTTTTGATTTTTCTATTATATAGTTGTCTTTATGGTAAGCAACTGTACTTGATTTATTCCAAACAAGTTGCAAAAAGAATATTTCAAAGTATTTTGAAGACAAAAGTTAGATTTATAAGGAATCCCATGTGCATATGTGAATTCATTTCCAATCTTGATTTATCATAATGATACACAAAATCTCTCAAATACAAATGTGTGTGCAATTGCTTTGTGCATTTACCAGCTTTGAGCAAGATAATATGATACAAGTGATTTGAAGAAACCAAATAAGTGTTCATTAACCATGATGTAGATGCATATAACCATACTAGACTACTATGTAGGTCGGATTATCAAGAGCTAGCTAATCCATAAGCAAACATAGGTCTGTACAAAAGAATTTCGCTAATGTGACAGACATATCACCACGTTAGGAGTTACCCAAGGCCAAGCAGGTTGGGCACAAACCACCTGTTATGGGGCTTACCTCACAGTTTTTCGAATAATTGAGAATTCCAGGGATTCAAGCTCATCAACCCTTATTTTCTTTTCAAAGGGTAGGGAAAGGGATTTTATTGCTTTCTTGCTTTCTGCTTTCTTTTGAACTTTGCTTCTTTTTCTTTTTGTATTTTTGTTTGCTTGATTTTTGAGATAGTGCTTGAAATATTGTCGTAATGATATAAAAGAACATTTTTCTTTTTTCTTGATACTTTTTCTTTTTCTTTGCTAGGGACACTTGCTCGGATTAGCTGTAGAGCAAGGGATTTTTATTCTGGGTAGGGGTGAGCTTGTCCTTTTGCCAACTCTCAAAGATTCTAGACCATGTGCATGATAGGATAGCAAGGGAAACTTTTTGCTCAAGAAACCACGTCTACTATGTAGCAAAACATGGAAATTACAAATATAATCATTTTATTGTGAAAAGATGTGCTTGGTTTAAGTAAATAACAAGATCAATTCTCTATGCTCAAACTTTATTTAATTGAATTTTGTGAACTTTGATATAAGAGAGATTAGTAATCATGCCAGATAAAATCAAGATATTTATTGTTGTGAGTGTGCAAGTGAGGGATTCCAAATAAATGTTAATTTATCCAAAATAATTTGAAACATATAACTGCAATAATTGTAAGAAAATATATATAAACACTTTTGAGAAGTTTTTGAGAATATTTGACTCTCTCTTTCTTCTTTATTTTGTTTTGGTTTCGAAAGAGTCAAGCATATTGCTGTTTTGATTTTTATTCTTTATTTTGTTTTTTTTTTTAAATGTAACAAGTGCCATAAATAAATGCAACAAATAGTTTTGAAGATTTTGATGATTATGAATGTTTTTGATGTTTTTGGATTTTATAAATTTGAAAGAAATACAAGATAGTGATTTTGAACAAATATATACATGGATGAAGTGACCAAATTTATACATAGTAACGTTTAAGATGCAAAATATTCATGGGTTCTTTAAGTTCTTTACCATCTAAGGTAGACAATTTGTATGCTCCTGATTCAAATTTAGCAGTAATAATGTATGGTCCAAGCCGCTTGGGCTCAAATTTACCTTTAAGGTCCTTAGTTGCATTTGTATTTTTTTGATTTTCTTTTAAAACAAGGTCGCCGATCTCAAAGGATCGATGACGAACTTTTTTAGCATATGATCTTTTAAGCTTGTTTTGGTAGGCACGGAGATGCTCCAAAGCATTGATGCATTTTTCATCTAGGAGTTCCAGTGACTAAGTCTGCCAGCATGATATTCATCTCCTACTTCGGTATCTTGAAGTAGCAGAGCCAAAGAAGGAACTTCCAATTCAAATGGAAAAATTGCTTCAACACCGTAAACCAAAACAAATGGTGAAGTTCCAGTGGGGGTTCGAACACTAGTTCGATAGGCCCACAAGGCTGGATATAACTGAATGTGCCGATCACGGCCAGATTTATTGACCAATATTTTGAGAATTTTGATTAAGGTTTTGTTAGATGCTTCTGCTTGACCATTACCCTGAGGATAATAGGGAGTGGACCAACGATGTTGAATCTTATATTTTTGGCATAATTTTTTAACATCTTTATTTTTGAAACAAGTTCCATTGTCAGAGATGAGATTTGCAAGAATTTCGAACCTACAAATGATTTGATTAAAAATAAATTTAGAGACTTGTGTGCCAGTGTAGGAAGCTAAAGGCATAGCTTCGACCCACTTCGTGAAATACTCGATGGCGGTTATGATGAACTTGTGTCCATCAGATGACACAGGATTGATTTTGCCAATAATATCTAAGCCCCATTTGGAAAAGGGCCAAGGAGATGAAATAGCCTGTAGCTCTTGTGCAAGCGCATGGACAAGGTCAGCATGTTTCTGGCACTTGTCGCAATGGTGCACATACTCATGTGCATCCGTTTCCATGGTAGGCCAAAAGTATCCTATCCGAAGGAGCTTTTTAGCAATGACGCTACCACTAAAGTGTCCTCCACAAGATCCATCGTGGGCTTCACTCAAGGCTGATTTAGACTCTTCTAAGTTTAAACATCTTAATAGGATACCTTCAAAAGATCTCCTATATAAAGTATTGCCAATTATTACAAATCGACTTGCTCGTCGACGTAATAACCGATGCTGGTTTCTATTAGAATTGGCAAGGAAAGTCCCATTTTGGAGAAAATCAAATATGTCCGTATACCAAGGTTCAGGAGTAGTTTCATTGATTAGAAACACATCCAAAGGCTCTAAGCATGACTTATTTGAAGCGGGTTCCTGGAGTCGACAAATAATGATAGTGGCATATTCGTCATCTAACTCCAAGGGCAGGAGAGATGCAGTTGTGGCCATAGCATCAGCTGCACGGTTTCTAGTTCGAGGAATAGCTTCTAAGGTAACTTGATCAAATAGAGACATTAATTGTAAAACATAGGCCTTATATGGGCGTAGTTTATCATCTCTGGTCTGATAAACTTCATTAATTTGGTTTATAACCAATTGAGAATCACCAAAAACTAAAAGATGTTTAATTTTTAGCGCTAAGGCAGCTCGTAATCCAAGGATTAGAGCTTCATACTCAGCAGTATTGTTGGTGCAAGCAAATGTCAATTTGAAGGACAGAGGAATAAGATGTTTTTGTAGGGATATTAAAATAATACCCGCACTATCCCCACTCATGCATCGGGCTCCATCAAAGTATAAGGACCATTGTTCAATATGGTCTGCCTCTAATTGAAGGCATTCATCAGGAAACTCAATGATGAGGGGATGGGTAGACTCTAAGGGTGCAACAGCTAATTGATCTGCTATGATTTGACCCTTAACAAACTTCTATCCTATGAATGTGAGATCAAACTCGCTTAGAGCAAGAACCCACTTGGCTGTGCGACCCGATAAATAAGGTCGACTCATGAGATACCTTAAGGGATCGTATTTGGCAATGACATACGTTTTCTGACTAAGCATATAGTGTCGTAATTTTTGTGTAGCAAACATGACTGCTAGACATAGTTTTTCTAATGTTGTATAGCGGGTTTCATAACTGATGAAGGTTCGGCTAATATAATAATTAGCACGTTCTCTCTTTTCATCATCAAGTTGAGCTAACATAGCTCCTAAGGCATAATCTAAAGCTAAAATATATAGGAGAAATGGGCGATCAGGTTTAGGTGGTGAAAGCACAGGTGGATTAAGGAGGTATTGTTTGAGAAGTTCAAAAGCTTCTCTACATTCGGTGTCCCAATTAAAAGGGACATCCTTCTTAAGGAGTTTAAGAAAGGGACCAGCTTTTGTCCGCCAGCTTATCAATGAAGCGACGGATAGCTTGAAGTTTACCTTGTAAACTTCGTAACTCAGATATATTAGTAGGTGCGGGCATATCAATGATGGCCACAATCTTGAGAGGGTCGATTTCAATACCACGTAAAGAAACTAAAACCCCTAATAGTTTACCGAACTTAACTCCAAATATACATTTTGCTGGATTTAATCGAATAAGATATTCTCGTAATCGATTAAAAACTTTTCTCAAATCATCTAAATGGTTGTCTTCAATAATAGAGCGAGCTATAATATCATCTACATAATCATGTAGGATATCATGCATCATATCATGAAAAATATAGGTCATAGCTCGTTGATAAGTTGCACCTGCGTTCTTTAAGCCAAATGGCATCACTTTCCAACAAAAGGTACCCCAGGGGGTAATAAAGGTTGTTTTAGCCTGATCTTCAGGAGCTATCCTGATCTGATTATAATCGGAGAATCCATCCATTAAGGACATCATCCCACTCCCGACAGTAAAGTCAATGATTTGATCCATGTTTGGAAGAGGAAAGTCATCTTTAGGGCATGCGACGTTAATATCTCTAAAATCTGTGCAAACCCTAACTTTGGTAGCTTCTTTCTTGGTGACTCGGAACTACATTTGAGATCCATTCAGCATAATCAATAGCTTGTATAAAGATAACATTCAGGAGTTTTTCTAACTCCCCTTTGACTAGCAGAGCCACTTTGGGATGCATTTTTCTAAGTTTTTGTTTAACAGGTTTAGCATCCGGATGGACCACTAGATGATGCATGACTACAGAAGGGTCTAGACCCCGGCATATCTTCATATGTCCAAGCGAAGACATCTTCATACTCTTTAAGGAATGCAATGTATTGTTCTTGTTTTTCTTAACTTAATTCTGATCCAATATTGATTATGTGAGGATTATCCTCGGCTCCAATATTAATTTTAATGACGTTTTCTACCTCCATGTGTAGATCTCTTTCAAAATTAGGTGGGGCGGGTGAAACACCCAATTCTTGTAATTCTTGTAAGGTTAATTTAGATAATTCATCTTGAGGATTAGTGGCCTCAAGTTGGGCTATAGTTGGTATAGAACCATCAAAATAAAATCCATTGTGTAACATCTCTTCAACAGAGACATCATGGAAGATATCTCCTTCCAACTCTTCATCGGGGTCAATAATCATTTCAGGGTAAGCTATGGATAGCATGTTGCATGAAAATGACTGATTTTTAAGAGGCAAATCAACATGCCTATCCAAATAATCTTGATAACATATGAGTTGATCATCATCTTCAAAAGGAAAGGGTTGACCCTTACTAGGAAATAGGCCCACACCACAACGGGCAGGCCACGGTTCTACCTCGAAAGGTTCTTTCATGCCATTTTGGAAAGGTCCCAAGCCTTTCCCTTTATATCCCATTTTAAGCATCATGGGTTTAGCTTTAATATAATCATTGGTAAAATAACACCGAGCGTATCCCTCATGATGAGTTTTGATATTCCGAGGGATTCTTCCCCGACTCATATCCTTTATAAATGAAGGCACAACTCCCGACTTGGTAAGTACTTCCCATAGGTTGTGGGAGGCCCAAAGTACGAGGAGATGGCGGTAAATTATTCAAAAGAATTGAATCTTGCATGAAAGCATTTGTTTTTTCTGATATTAAGGTTGTGGATAAATCTGGTAAAAGTTCATCAGAAAGGGCATAAGATGTAGAAGGCTTATTTCCTATATCTTGAGATGTGGAAGGTATGATTGATGTTTCTATAGGTTTTGAATTTATAGGGATAGAACATGAAGGATTGGTTGTAGATTTAAGATCTTTTTGAGGTTCTAGAGTGATTTGTTTAGAGGGTTGTTGATCTATATAGGAGGATGAAATTACTCGGAGGGGGAATAGGTGAAGTTATGGGTGTGTGTTTCACACTTTTAGATGAAAAATAAGAACTAGGATGTGTGGATGACAGAGCAGGGCAAAATTGCACTCCAACGGGTTCTCGCCAAAGCACACATATCAAAAGGTCTAGGGTCACCATGGATAGTGACCAACTGATTTTTAAACTCAAATTTAACACATTGGTGTAAGGTTGATGGGACCGCTCGCATGGCATTGATCCAAGGGCGACCCAAAAGTATATTGTACGATGTCGGGCAATGTACAATAAACACGGTTGTTTCTAGGGTTCTAGGACCAACTTGCAATGGGAGGGTAATAACTCCACACGTTTCTTGTGTTTCGTCATTAAAAGCTTTGATAATCATATCACTTTTCTTCATTTCATCACTTCTAAAGCCAAATCCTTGGTAGAAGTCAAAAGTGCAAATGTTTAGAGATGAGCCATTATCAATCAAGACTCGTTTGACAGCTACATCCCCAATTAGAGCAGTAATGTATAAGGGATTATCCTTATGTAAACCGTGTTGTGGGATATCTTTATCCCGAAAGTCAATACAATCAATCTCTCGAGTGATGATAGTATTGGCCATAGCTTCAGGTTGAATGTTTTGAGGTACCATCATTTGGCTTAATGTAAGCATCAACTCATCCCTATGGGTGGGAGAGGATCTTAATAAATCCAAAAGGGAAATTCTGGCCGTAGTATTGGACAATTGCTCATTAATATTGTAAGGGGGTTTAGGTTGAACAATAGGAGCATGATTCCCTTTATTGGGGTTTTTCAAAACGAATGGAGCCGATCCATCATTCTGGTTTGGTTCTTGTTGGGAATTTTGAGCTTGTTGTCGGGTAACGACTCCAATGGTACCTACAATGTTATATTGAGGACGTTGAACTGGTCTCGGTCTAGCATTGATGGCTTGTTCATTAGAAAGGAATATATTAGAAGAAGGTCGAGTAGTAACTCTTCTAGGAAATGGTTCTTCTGGAACCATAGCATCTGTGACGGGTTGAATAGGATCTGATTCATTTTTAGAACTATTCGATTGGTTTGAAGTAATGTCTACTTCACTTTCACTATCCGATTCTATATCACTAGAATCAAAAGTTTGAAAATTATGTAAGGGCCTGGTCGTAACCAAGGATAAGGTTGTGTCAAATATTTGAGGATCCTGAATAGGTAATTGTCCGCTAATGGTTCCTACATATCGGGTAGGAGGGGGAACATTATGATGTTCGATTTGATTGGCTACCTCTTTACCATGTCTTGGTAAAGGGTGTTGAAATATGTCTAGAGTTTGATTAGCATTTTGATTTTGATTTTGGGGAACGGTATTTTGAGTATTATTAGGAGGGTTTTGTTTAGGTTGGAAGGCTTGCACTTCCATTTCATTATTATCAATCAAATCTTGTATTTTATGTTTCAACCTTTTACAAGCATTGGTAGAATGTCCAGGTCCTCTATGGAAATCACAAGTGTAAGTCAGCTCTGTATCCGGGTATAGTTGGATCAGGTTCCCGGATAGCTGGTAATTGGATCAAACCTCTTTCGAGTAATTGAGGTAAAATAGTTGATAAGGGTTGATTTAATCTAGTGAATTCTCGAGGAGGCTTATCAGGAGGTTTCAATATAAATTTTTTTGTTGTCTTCGTTGCATTGATATTAGCAACATTTCTGCTGTCAGTGACTCCATCACCGACAACTTGTTTGTTTTTATATTGATTTTTGGATGTTTTCTCATCATCCTTCTTCCTAAGTTGGCCTCTCCTAATGAGGGCATCTTCTACTCTTCGAGCTAAATCTATAGCTTGATCGAAGGTAGTTAAAGTAGCAGTTGATAGCTCATAAGATATTTGTTCTTGTAAATTATTGATGAAAATGTCCAACATTTCCCTATAAGGTAGCACAAAGTGCAGTTTTTCCTATCAATTGCCTCCATCTAGCTAAGAAATCGGCAAAACATTCATCTTTGTCTTGTTTTAAATTGTATAAATCTTTAATAGTTACATGCCTCTCGATGTAGGCACTAAATTGATGGACAAATGATTCAGCTGTTTCTTCGAAGTTTCTCAAAGAATGAGTGGGCAATTGATAGTACCACTCTAATGCCATTCCACCTAAAATTTTCGGGAACATTTTTAATAATAGCAAGTCATCATGTGATATGTCATGACATGCTATCCTAAACATGCGAAGATGCTCTATGGGATCTTCGGTTCCTTTATATATAGGCAGGATGGGCATGGGAAAATGCTTAGGGTATGGTTGAGCTACAACTATGGGATCCAAAGGTTGACTACATATCTCTCGATAATTATACGAGGGACGGTAGGGATCTATCTGGTCCATACGTGAAGCTAATTGTTTCACCATGGCTTCCAGATTACTAGTTTGCCCACCATATTGGTTTGGTAGGGCATTGACATGGGTTTTATGGGCATATGATGGAGGAACATGAAGATTAGATGCCATGTTACTATTGTGTAAATTATTGGTAGGAAAAGTATTATGAAGGAATTTTGAAGTTGTATTATGATGTATTCCAGATTGTTGAAAATTGGTATTTGGCTTCGTTTTAGGTTTTTGTTTACTTGAAGCATATTGCTCAATAGTTTGGCGGAATAAAGTAGTGAAGGAAGGTTTCTTTTGTGTGGGAATGATTTTAGGTTGAATAACAAGTTCCTTAGGAGGTTGGATAGCCTGTTGTTTTGACATGTTTTGCATCATAGTGACCATATCCGTATTGGATGGTCCAGCCTTATCACTTTCTTGATCAATGAAAGACAAGGGATTAGTGCGTACATCAAACGCATGTTCCAAGGCTGCTTGAGTGTTACTAATTTGACCTTTATCAATACGAACTGCCACATTAAGGGCATCAATGTTATCATTAAGAAAGTTCTTGAAATGATCTATGTTGTCAAAAGCAATAGTTCCATCTGGAGCTACTCTAGGGGATGAGGATCCATCCTCTTTAACACTTCCTTCTTGTTCATTATCTTCACCTAGGTCATGTTCTGATTGATCTAGAGTTTTTCCTTCCGAAGTTGGATCTTCAGGAAGGATATTTGGGTCTCTAGTTGTATCTTGTAACCAATCTTCTTCTTCTCCTAAAGTTTCTTTACCATTCCTAAGTTTAGGCATGGTGCTAAATTTTGATTTCAGCAAATATATATATATATTATATATATATATATATGCAACAAGATTAAGAGGTATATATTAACTATATACCTACTACAATATTTGAAATGAAATGTTTAAGTTTTTGCTATGTTTTTTAGTTTTTTAGTTTTTAATTTTTAGTTTTTCTTTGTTTTTGAAATAATATTGTAAAGACAATCAACACAATAAATGCAAGAAATAAGATTGAAAGTAATAATCTAGTTTTCTATAAACAATTTATAAATATCATTAATAGGCTCGAGTTGTTCAAGAGTCATGAAGTGTTCTTCTTCAAATTGAAAGTTTTCTTTTAAAAATTTAATGAAAAGAGCTATAGTGATATTATCTATCTCAGATGCTGGTTGATAGAAGTAAAGCTCATGGCAATACTCTCGATATAACACAGATCGAGGAACTCTATTCCATCTTTCCCTATCTGTAAGAACAACCTCTTGGTCTTCTACACAACCTAGGAACTGGTGTACAATGGCTGCATTCTCGAGGTATTCCTCGAAGGTGAACAATTCTGAAGATACTAGAGCTCTCCTATAAGCTAACCATCTATGGCAGGCTCTCTGAAGTTCATGATAAAAGACAAGTTGATGAGGATCCAGGATTCTATCTAGGACTAGCCTCTTGATCTGTTTAAGTTCTGTTGACCTAGATGAAATGACACTAAGTCTCCTATCAAGTTCGTTCCACAAGAATTGATTTCTATTTGTTTCAGGCACATTAAGCATAGAGTTGATTTCTATGGCTGCCAATTGGTTTTCTACATTTATAGTAACTGCTAATATTTTCTTAGGAGCTACCATCTAAACATGATATTAAACTTAAATGATTTAAAATGCATCTATGTTTTAGTTGTTCTATTTTTTTTTTTTTTGTTTTTGTTTTTTGTTTTCAAAAGGTTATGATGCATTCACGTCGGGTTCACCAAAATGTATCGCTCCAAATTTTTCGCATCCTTACCTTCAGGCTATAGGATCCATGCCCGAAAGGAGGATGGGAAAAGGATGTCGCGGTACCTCGGACTGAGAGGACTTGCGAAGGTCCCGCCTCTCAAGGGAGGTGTATATTGGTGATTTTTCGACGGATGGTGGGTTCACCAGGAAACATTTAATGGCGCTTTCCACGCCTAGGTTTGGAATGTGTTTTTATGTGTTCATTTTTAGTCTTAAGCATTCATATCCTAGGTTTGGCCAAATGAATCTAAATTAATCTATATGCAAGTGCAGATTTAATGAATACAAAAAGTAGAATTAAGGACAAAAAATAGAGAAATTACAGAAGATTAAAAGTAGAATACCTGATCCGGATGTCTGATGAAGATTCTGATGTTGAAGCAGTCAGGATCGCCTCTAATTTGACAAGATCGTCTGAGATCAGACAAGATCATCTGAGATCTGACGAATTCGTCAGACGAATTCATCAGAGACCTGCAAACAGAAAAATAGATGCAAAATACAGAGAATGCAACTATGATAACAGAGGGAAACAACACAAAATAATAGTATGAATACTAAACAATGGTTATGAATAGAAATTCAAACAAATTATGACATTCAAATGAGAAATTATGATCTTATCATGCAACTTAAGCTATATGGGTGAACTCCAAATGCAAAATAGTAAGAAATAAGGATAAAACTAATTAAAATGCAGAATAAAACAACAAAATGAATAAGAGAAAGCGCAAACTCTGGGCACTGATTGCCCCCAATGCAGATTGCAGTCGAAATCATCTGGAAGCAGTGAAATCGTCCCGAATTGTGACAGGATCATCCGAGATTTGAACGAGATCATCTACGACGATCTGAGCATGCTCCGGCTAAAAATCAATGAGGTCCCTGCAAGAAAACTTCAAAATAACAAATGCAAAATGATGCTCTGGGTATTCTAATGCACGCAAAATCAAGTCATAGAGAAATTCAGCCAGGGGTTGGGAAGGGAAGGTCCTAATGATTAAATAGGCTTAGGGGAATAGTTAGGAGGTTGGAGATCATCCCTATTTGGGAGATCTCCAATGGGGGAGGGTCTCTAACGATGCAGACACGCTTCTGCCCGGATTAGAGGCCCATTGGAACAGAAGCTAATTGTGCAAAATCAGTTTTGTGACAAGATCGTCTGGACGTCCTTGTCCAGACGAAATCGTCAGATCTAGGGCGATATCGTCTGATCGGCGATGATATCGTCAAACGGTCAAAACAACCTCTAAAAATGGCATGAAAAGGGGGAAACGGATTACCCGACGGTTAACGAGCGGTTTGGGAGGTTAAATTTTGAATTTAAATTATTTACTAAGGTGAATGTAATTATTACAATTTTACTGCATCAATTTTAGGGTGCTACAATAACTTCATCTTTATCATTACTCAAAGAACTAGCATCACTATCACTTGAGTACTTACTTGCCTTGTCTACATAGTAACTCCTCTTTTGTATTTGAAAGAACTTCTTTCCTTGTTTGCCTTGTCTATCCTTGCCTTTCTTCTGGTACCTGTATTTTTTTGATTCCCTATTCTTATGATCCTATTTTTCTTCATCATTTCTATTTATAGATTCTTGACAATTAGTTGCATAGTGACCATATTTTCCACAATTGAAACATCTAACAAATTTTGCATCTTTGAACCTTCTTGAATCCTTATTCTTTCTGCCATAATTAGCTTCTTCATCACTAGATGAATCATTGTTTGAATCAGAATTCTTGCCCTTTGTCTTCTTAGTAGCTTTAAAGGCTGCTTCCATTTTGATATTAGGTTCATCTATTGTTCTTTTTTCAAAATTTATAAGAGTACCTGTTGGCCATTTTGTATTCATTGGGAATTTTTTTTTAAGTCCTAAAATTCAATTTTTGTACAAAGCGATAGTCTATATTTTAACTTTCGTATGTAATACTTTGAATAATATTCGGTCTATAGAAATTTGATGTATTTTGAAGGAATTCTTATTTGAATTTATCCTTTGTAAAAATCAAGAAGTAATATCCATTGAAATCCAAAAGGAATGAAGAAAATAAGTTTCAGAGAAAATTTGGCAAAGATCTTCATATATATTTATGTTCGCCCTTGAGGTGGGGTGAACACCCCATTCACCCTTTCTTGGGGAAAATCTATTTTTAATGCATAAAACCAAAATTATTTGAGCATAAAATCACGTTCACCATTTATTAGGGCTGAACGTGTCATTCACCATTTCTAGGGTCAAACACGCCTTGGAAATATTTTATGGTCTACGCACCTAAACATGACGTTCGCCCCTCCTATGGGTGAACCACCTAGTGATGATGGAAGATCACATTCACCCTTCCCTAGGGGTGAACGTTTCGTTCACCATTTAATTAGGTGAATATGTTTTTATCAAGATCACATGCATTTGCTAAGCTAAGAAGGGGCGAAGCTAATGCTGGGATGAAGACAAATTGGGTGAATAGGAATTTGGTCAAGATGATTGAATTTAGCATTTAATTAAGGGTGCTATCAGTTACTCCATTTTGTGGATCACGAAGAGGAAGGCAAAGAGAAACGAGCTTTCATGATTTCCAATGTATCAGAAGCGATCCAAAGAATTTAATGTTTTCTCCTAAAATGCGCACCTCCATCCGAAGTTTAGATTTCCAAGAATTTGTTCCCCGGGAAAATGGATTTTGAAATAATTCAAGGAGGATTTTGCTAATTATGTCTTAGATCCAAGGACATTCTTCTCTCATATGTATTTAATGATAGAGGTGAAAACCTCTATAAATACTAGGCAAATTTCATTGTAGAAGGGGATTAGACATTTTTCAAGAGTTTTCTTTAAGCTCTCTGCATATTTAGAAGGCATTAGACCTTTGAATTCATGACTGGTCTTGTGTGTGATTAATTTTTGTACATTGTGCTTCTATTTCCATTCGTCTATCTGGTTTGTTGTTGTATTTAAATTTTATCATTGGATTTAAAGTTGCTAATGATAACTTGAATACTAGAGTACAATTTTGATAGTGGCTATGGCAAGATTATGAGCCTATTCTATTCTATTTGCTTTCATAAATGTTAATTTGTGCTTGGGTTTTTTCCCATTAGTTAGTGTAACACCAGTATTGCACTTCGGCTTGTGGCCATATTTCCCATATTTCCCATCTCTTTCTATTATTTCCAATTTCTTTCTTGCATCCATAGTCTTTTACCATTTTAGGATTTAGTTCAGGAACCAGCCCTCTATGGATATTAGCATGGAGGACATCTATTTCCTTCAGCATTTCAATATTAGCCGTATCTAGGGTACATAAACGCAATGTTTATTGATTAGGTAGATATTTGACCAACAATTTTTGACATGCCCAGTGGGACTTTCAAGGTTCCACTTTTAGCAGTGCTAGGTTTGGTCTTCGCCTTCATGCTTGAGATTAGAACATTTGGCGACTCAAATTTTACCTAGAACTCCATAAGTGTGAGGATGGCGAAATCCATTTCTCATGAATACAAGATCAAAAGCCAAGAAACTTGATAATCAGATTAGATTTTACGAACTAGACATTCAAAGGCTAGGAGATCATTCTCAAATAGCCACTTTTCAATGGACGTATTCACTTCATCATATCCCATCCATACCATCCATTTCATCTTCTTGGTTAGCTAGTGTGTTTTTCGCTCCTATAAGTCCTGTAAGTACTACCACCAGTTTTCCTCAGCCTCCGCCTAGTACAACCACTAGTGCCCTGCAACCTACTTCCCATATTCCTTTTCACATGGCTTAGAATCCTCCACCACATCAACAACATCTTCTAAGGCAAATTTTGACTTGGAATAGCTTAGGAGCGCTGAATTTACAAGCACAAAATCCCATACCTCAAGCTGCTCTAAAGGATTTACCCACATATGATGGTACTGGAAAAAATGTATATGAGCATATCCAAGATGCGGCCTCTCTTGCAACTATTAATGATATAACTAATGAGGATGTGATGATAAAACTTTTGGTTTTGTCATTAAGAGGGAAATTATTGTATTGGTACCAATATTTGCAACCTGGTACCATTACCTCATGAGATCAATTGGTAAAATTGATGATTAAGAATTTTCATGAGCAAGCTGATCCATATTCTCTGTTGCACCAGTTCACCTCAATTCAAAGACATCCGTAAGAGGAACTTGTAGATTTTAACGTTCGATTTGCGTAAAGCTGGTAGAGGGTTCTAGATGGTTTACGACCAACCCATGAGAAAACAACATTTTATTATCTTTGAGTGCTCAGTACTGATATTGGTATGGTGGTGTGCCAGGCCAATGTGACCACATTCTTGAATCTCTATACACAAGATCAAAAGGATAAATCAAATTTGATTGATGTAGGTAGGCTTCCTCCAAAGGCAATGGTGCCTACTCTCCCTGATATGCCATAATATATTTACTTTAATGAATTTTTGTAGCCTATGCCATTGATGTATCCTATCTCTTCATGGAATTTGAGCTCCCCTCAAGTGGCTCCTATCCCTGTCCCATAGTCATCTGCTATGAGCTTCCCATAATTTCCCATTCTATTAGTACCATCACAACATTCATCCATTTCTTTTCCAACATTGCCAGTACCTCCAACCTATTTACCCTTACCCATGCCGCAAATGCCCTTGCCATTTCTAGTGTAAATTCTATCACCCAATACAAATCCCCTCATGGCCTTGTTACAAGAAGTAAAATACAATAATATGGATTTGAGGATGATATCTAATGAGCTTACTACTATGAGGAAGAAGCAAGCTGAGGCTGAATTCCGATCAAGAAGGTTTTAGACTCCACCAATCACCCAGGAGCAAGCATCTACCAATAGGGGATCCAAGAAAAACACCATGATACAAGCAAATGATGAGGTAAATGGGTCTGAAAGGACATATTGGTGTTCTACATGTAATGATCCTCATGGTGAAGATACAAGTATGATGCATCTGAACTATGTTCAAACATTAGCAAAAATTTCTTTGGGTGGGAAAGTTAATATGATTCAAGAAGTGGGGCATAATTATATGGTGTCGTCTCCAGAGCAAGTTTCAGTCCTCACTAGGTCTAGAAAGAGGCCAGTGACTATTGATCCTATAGGCTTGCAACCTTTTAAAGTACTTGTAGCTCCAAAAGTGTAGGAAGAGAAGCAGGCATCCCTGGTAAAGATTCCTGATACTGACAAGTCAAAAAATCCATCACCTAGGTAAGCACAAGATAAAGTGCAAGCTCAACCTTCGACTTCACAACACATTGCCACTACTCCAGTACCTAGTGATACAAAAGAGTAAGCTAAGAAAAGACTCAAGTATCCTTCATTGACAAAAAGACAAAGAGTAGAGGCTACACAGTAGTATCAAGATAAGTATGAGTGACCCCTAGAAGAAAAGGTCTCACCTTCTTGTGGCTACAGTATCATAGAAGAAATGAAGAAAATACCAACAAAAATTAGCTTGTATAATGCATTACAATTACTTGGGTAGATTGATTTGTTGTAAAAATTTCTAAAGATTTGCAAAGACCAAAAGAAGGATCATTTGCAAATAGTCTTGGCTCAAGCGCTCCCCACTTTGGTGACAGGTAAAAATCAACTTCCCTCATTTTACTTATCTTTGAGAATGGAAGGGTGGATCATGCATAATTGTATGATCAACTCTGGTGCCACCACTACTATCATGCATAAGGCAGTATGCAAGTTAATGGGAATGGAGTATACGAGGAGCAGTCCAGGAGTATTACAGTTGGAGTAATCAAGGACATTCCAATTGTGCTCCATAGCATACCATAGATTACTATCATATAGGAAGTTGTGGTTGTTGACTTGGAGCCCTACTTTAGCATGTACATTTCAAGAGAATTCATAGCTAAGCTGGGAGGTTATATTTCCCTAGATTATTCACATTTGGAGATTCTGTTCAAGGGTAGGAAAATTCACATTCATAATGAGAAGCCCTCCCATTTTCATATTGAAAAAATAGAGGAGGCAGAACAAGTCCCAAGGGCAATGAACATGATGACCGAAGAATTGAAATAAGTTGGTCTGGTTGAAGAAGCACCTCAGGAGCTTCGCTTGGAAGATGAGTTTCTGTTGATAGATTTCAACGTTATTATTGGAATGGATATTGGTTGTTATTCAATTAAGAAGATAGAGAAGTCCCAAGAGCAATTCCTTGATCCCCCATAACCTATTTTGCATCAATTATGGAAGTTGTTATTTGATGGCACTCGATGTAAGAATGGTGTGGGAGCAGGTGTTGCGTTGGTCTCCCCTGAAGGTATACAAAAAACTTACTCTTACAGATTGACCTGGAGCTGTACAAATAATGTAGCTAAATACGAAGCATTATGCCTTGGCTTGAAAAAGGCCAAAAAGTTGGGAATTGAATAGCTGTAGATTTTTGGTGATTCTAAGCTTATAGTCAATCAAGTTACAAATAGATGTGTGTCAAAGCAACATTACTTGAAGGCTTATCGCAATAGAGTGTGGGATATTTTGGAAGCATTTAAAGATTTGATATCCCTTGGGATACTAGTGGCCTATGCTATGGATATCCAGATATTGTAGCATGGAGTTATCAAGACTTGAAAGGATACGACAAGAATGTGATTCAGCACACTATTGAGCTATAAGAAGGAGTTAAGCCTTTTCAACAGAAGCAATGCCCTATTAATCCCAAGATCGAAGTCCTCATGAAAGCAGAGTTACTGAAGATGCTTGAGGCGAAGATCATTTACCCTATTAAAAAATCCACTGGATGGCAAACCTAGTTTCTATAAGAAATAAGAATGGGGACATACGTCTATGCATTGATTTTCAAAATTTAAAGTAGACATCACTCAAGGACCATTATCCTCTGCCTCAGATAGACCATATTCTTCATGTTGTGGCTGGTGCTTAGAGATTTTCCTTGCTGGATGGCTTCTTTGGGTACAATCAAATTTGGGCTAAGGATGAAGATCAATACAAGATGGCATTTACAACTAAGTGAGGCACATTCGCTTACCAACAGATGCTCTTTAGACTTTCAAATACTGGTGCTACTTTTCATAGAGCCATGGACGTTGTCTTTGGTGAGTTACTAAATAAAATCATTGTGATTTATCTTGATGACATGACAATATTTTCACACTACAGAACAGATCATGTTTTCCATCTGAGGCAAATATTCGAGAAGTGTCAAGAATTTAGGATTTCCATAAATCCGAAGAAGTCAATTTTTATGATCAAGGAAGGGAATTTGTTGGGCCATGTGATTTCACAGAAATAATTGGCTATAGACCCTACACGAGCTGAAGCACTAATATAATTCCCATTACCAGCTAATAAGAAAGACTTACAGTCCTTTGGACAGATAAACTTCATTCATAAGTTTATTGCAAATTTTGCCCAATTCATCAAGCCCATGACTAAGACCTTGAAGAAGAATGTTGAGTTTAAGTGGATAGAAGCCAAGAAGCGAGCTTTTCAAAAAATCAAAGAGAGGATTACTCAAGCACCAGTGTTGATCAACCCTGACTACTCCAAAGAATTTATACTTTATGCAGTAGGTGAGTAGGAGAGCTATGCTACCATGCTAACACAAAAACAAGATGATGGTGAAGAAAATCCTATCACTTTTCTAAGCCAGGTTATAGCACCACACCAAGAAAAGTATAACTTTATAGAGAAGTAGGTTTATGCAATTATGAAAGCATTGAAGAAGTTTCACCACTTTATTTCTCAGAGTAAGACAATGGTTTACGTCATTCATCCTGATGTTCAGAATTTTATAATTCAAGGAAAACTGGGTGATAAGAGGGCC
The DNA here is from genome assembly GCA_028583015.1 of Wollemia nobilis. NCBI lineage: Eukaryota > Viridiplantae > Streptophyta > Pinopsida > Araucariales > Araucariaceae > Wollemia > Wollemia nobilis. Next base: position 13,646,522 of record JAQPPZ010002587.1, on the reverse strand, counting down.
AGATGGGTCTCGAAGATACAGGAGTATGGTGTAGAGATCAAACCGACAAAATTGGTTCGAGACAATGCTTTTGGAAGGTGACAAAGAGTGGACCAAGGAACTCATTGAGTATTTTAATTTTGGAATGTGTCCTAGATACCTTAACCCTTCATAGTGTCGAAGGTTCAGATTGCAGGTGATCAGGTATGTAATATTACCCAATGGACTATATTATAAGAATATTGATGGTATACTCCTTAGATGTGTAAATTATTCTGAGAAGGGAAATTTTTTGGAAGAGTTCCATTTCGGGCTATCAGGAGGGCATTATGCAGGTATACCTATGGCTCTAAAAATTATTTGAGTAGGGTATTATTGGCCCAATCTGTTCATTGATTCACACAAGATAATCCAATAGTGTGACAGTTGTCAAATATATGTGGGTTGAGTTATAAAAGGAGCATCACTACTGCATCTAATCTCGGTGGAAGCACCCTTTCAATAGTGGGGTCTCAATTTTATAGGAGTTATTGATCCACACTCCTCTACAAAACATAAATATATTTTGACCGCGATAGACTAATTCACCAGATGGGCGAAAGCTATACCCACTAAGAAAGCAAATCAGGCAACTTTTATTTCCTTTATGGAAAGCCTCATCACCCGTTTTGGTATATCGAATTATTTAGTCATTGACAATGGTACTCATTTCATTGGAGATAAGATTACAAAATTTTCTAGTAGATATGGTATTTAACTGAAAACCTCTTCCAATTATTACCCACAGGGGAATGGATTTGCTGAATCTACCAACAAAAATTTGCTTCGAATTCTGAAAAGAATAATGGGTGACAATAAGAGAAGTTGGCATTTGTTATTAAATAGGGCACTTTGGGCTGACTGTATTTTAGTGAATAAGTCTATAAAAAATTTCTCGGATGCTTTGGTTTATGGGAAAAAAGTTGTTATTCCTACCCATATTGAGTTTCTTGTGCTCCAAACATTACAGATGTTCTAGGATTAAAATTAAGAAAATAATCCTATGGAGGTAAGACTGGCGTAGTTTCTGTAACTAGAAGAAGAAAGGGAGTGAGCTTATCATATTTTCATAGAACATGCTACAAATATGAAGAAGTGGTTCGAGAAAAGAACAACTAATCGAAGCTTCCAAGTGGATGATTTGGTATTAAAATGGAATGAAAATAAATCAAAGCCAGGAAAACATCATAAATTTGATGCAATATGGGAAGGACCTTTTCAAATTTTTGCTGTCACCTCTTCTAATGTATTCCGACTTTGTGACATGGAAGGGTATGAGCTTCCTATTCCAGTTAATGGCCTTCATCTGAAGGCTTATATTTCATAATTTCAGATCGAAGGTAACACCCTGTATATATGTAAATATTTTTGTGTTTTAGAAAATTCTGCATAGGTATAAATCTGTTTCTGAATTAATAAAAAAAAAAAAGAGAAGAGGAAAAGAAAATGATGATTGTTAAAATTTCGTTCGCCCAAAAAATGGAACTCAAGATTGGCAGAGTGGCGATAGAGCTTTGCGTGCACCTCTTGGATGAGGTGAACGTCATGTTCGTCTATCTCTAGAGTGAACGCACTTTGATGACGTCATCAGGAGAAAGGGAATATATATATATATATATATAAATGGAAGAAAGATAAGAACAAAAGGGTAAAAAGCATGGGAAAGCTTTCTTTTATTGTTTTTGTTTTTTTAGAAAAACTACTTTTAGAAAAGGGAGGCACGCTATGAAGTTTTTAAACACATGCACCGCATGGAAAGGAGCACTTTCGCACAAAGACAAGAATCTCCCATGGATTCACAAATGCGTGAAATGTTTTACCAAACAAGATGTTCCCAAAAGCACGTTTGGAAAATTAATTTACCCTAGGGTTATGTGGTGATAATCAAAAGTAGTGGGCACCAAATTCAAGTAATGATTTTCAAACATGGGAAGCATTCGATTGAGCTTTTCAAGGCAACATTCAGAATTGATGATTGGGTAATTAACGGCTTGGTTGGTTTCCCTAACAAGCTTATGGTTCCAGGGCACATTTTTCTATAAGATTGCATAGCACAGAGGGTACAATTTTTTAGGAGAATCCTGTGACGAATCAGAGAAGAGAATTTTTATGCCTTGGAAAGGATGTTTGAGTAGTTTTTCTAAGAATATTTATCTTCGAAGACGCGCCTGCATTTAATTTTGTAATTACTACAATAGTTGATAGTGCCTCTATAAATTCTAGGAGGTAAAGGGCAAATTTTATTTTTCCTTATTTTTAAAATTTTTGCTTCTTTGTATCTTGTGTTTCGAAGTGCAAAGGAGTTTTCAAAAGTCTCAGAGTAGGAAATTGCAGAAGTGTCACAACTTTTTATCTGGAAAGATGGGCAGATGTAGTAAAGAGCCAAAAGAGGTATAGGAAGTTGTAGAAGCGAAGCCAACTAAGAAACGAGAAAGAAGTTTGAGGGCTAATAAATATCGATAGAATGATTATGTTGACCTAAATCCCTATGAAGATAAAATGGCCAAAATTGCTGATTGTTTGATCACACATAAGGGAATTGACCGGTTGGGGAAAGAGGTCAAAGCTATAATGAGTCGGGGGGTTTCCTATAATAGTTGGCTCACAACGCCTCACAATTTGTAGATTTCATGGTATCTTTGTTTTCCCATGCCCCGAGATTATCCAGTTAATTGCACAATTTTATGACTTCTCTACTAGGGTCGTCTGAAATGCTAGGAAAGAGATTCTATTTATGATTATACCATATGAGATCTGAGAGGCTTTTTGCTTGTGGAGTGAGCACGTTGAGTTATGCAGTAAAAAAGAAAACTTATATGGATGAGCAAGAGGATAGGTATGTTTCCACAGTTATTATGAGATAATTCATGGAAACTTAGCTTGTCAAGGACGCACAGATGGGGCAGCTTTCGAATTTGCCTAAACCTCTTTCAGAGTTCAAGTGCTAGGACATCTATTCCATGCTTGTTTGAATTGTTGGGTTGCCCTCAGATGAAATAGTACATAAATGGTAGGATGCTATGGCTCAATGTATTTGCAGGGTGGAATTTTATTCTCCCGCTACTATGAGGCAGGGTGGAAATTTGATTTATTTTTATGGGCCGAATTTATTTCTCGAAGAATCAATTCTCAGTTCCAAAAATTGCAAGAAGGAAAGTCCAGATTATTTCGGTACACTTCACTACTAGTATGGTTCTTCTTCTTCTAGATGTAGTGATGTTTTTTTATTTATTTTTGTTATGCAAATGGGCAAAAAGAATGAGCCCCTTCCATTTTATAAGTGGACTCAGGTGTTAACGAAGAAAGAGTCTATCTACAAATTTAATAGCTGGTTTTTGGACCATGCCATTAAATTAATTTGTGGCAGTTGTGATAGAGTCTTGAGAGATGTGATTTTTTTAGAAGAGAAGGGTGACATATTTTTGCTCACTCAGGGTGTGGTTGTTTGAATTTTTGGATATACAGGTAAACCATTTTTGTTGCCTTATTTTACTACTGCACATGTTTTTGCAATGGAAGTTTTGCACTAGATGGATTATATCAATGACATATACAGATTTGGATGAGGAAAAAAGACAAATTGTACTATGCATTTTAAGTTTAGAAGTATAGAAGTGAACCATATTGGGAAAAATCACCTTCTGATGGTGGTGCTTCAGGACCTGGGACTAATTGAGTTACCACAACGTTGGCGATAAAACCCACTCAAATTTTTTTTGGAACTTATTAAGGCAAAGACCTTTCATTATTGCCCGCACCCGGATATTCAAAAGTGGTGAAATAATTTTGATGGTCCAGACATGAAATGGCATATAGAGAAGATGCCCTCCCTTCCTCCATGGCATGATTACTATGATCGGGAAGCAGAGCATAATCCATAGAAGAATACAACACATATTCCTCCTCCGGATCTATTCACAACTATCAAAGAAGTAAATCCTAATTGGAAGGAGGAGAAAATTATGAATTGGTGGATGATGCGCATTCATCAGAGGAAGTCGTATGTTTTTTATAGGTTTAAGCTTGATACCCAATTTTCTAAAGTTTATGATAGGTTCATGGAGTGCTATAAACCTGTTTCTTTTGCCACTATTTTACCGCAAATTTTTCAGCAGTCCAAAAGTGGTGAAAGCGAACTTGAGGAGGATATTCCTATAGTTGAGGATGAAGCCAAGGACAAATAAGAAGAATAAGAACAACCACATATTGTCCAAATGCAGTCTCAAAGAATGAACAACCCTTAGGAGGAGGCTCCGATGCCCAAGTAGCAGAGACAGCCGATGACACCTCCATTTCCTAAAGCAACTAAATAGCCTCGTACTGGCGTGGCCACTACATTCACTGTTACATTGCCCATGTATTTGGGTACTGTGATTCCTGCTACGTCAAGTTCCATAGTGACCTCTATATCGATAGTGAACCATTAACCCAATGTTGAGATTCCTACTTTAGTAGCACAAATGTTTTTGATGGTGTAGAAAGAGGAGGACGAGCAGCTTTCTAAAAATTCTCATGTTGAGATTTTGAATGAGGAAATAGCCTTCAATGTTGGTTAACAAGAGGTAAATCAAGAAGAGGATGCAGTTGTGCAACCTCCCCCATCCATAGAACAAATGGCGCTTGTACCCCAAGGTACGTCATATTTTTACTCTTTTTCCCTTCCTCTCATCGAACATGTGGTTATTTCTTCTTTGGTCCTCTCTATTACATTTTTATCCCCTCCACTTTCTATCTCTCCATCCTTTGGTATTCCTTCCATTTCATTTTCTATGGTTCCCTCTTATGCTTCTACTTCTTTTGCTTTTGAAATCACTATTGTTTCTTCTTTCATTCCTGTTCCTTTGTCCTCCATTTCTTTTAGTTCGTATGCATCGGGGGCAAATCCTTTTTTTTGTTCCCTTCCCTCGGTCGTCACTTCTTCTACCATTATAGTTGTTAGTATGCAAGTTCCATATAGGATTAGCATAACTGCAACTGCAACTATGTCTACCACTTCATCCACCCTTTCTCTATCGTTCCCATATCCGTTCCTCCACTTCAATCTGTTTCATCTATGTCCAATAGGCCTAGTCGCTCAAATTTTTTTGTGCCATTTACACCATTTTTGGAGCTCCAGATTGTTCCATATGTGCAGGTAGCCCTCAAGCAACCAGATTTTGAAAAATTAAATCGAGCGCACTTGAGATCTTCCTAATGGTTGAAGAATATATGGTTAAAGGAAGCTTTGGCACTGGTGCGGTCGATCAAGAAGGTGGCTTTCAATCCAATTGCCAAGGAGGCTCATGTGACAACATTCACTCCACTTGTTTATAAACCTCAAGGCGAGTTACATCCTGAATATTATGTTTCTGAGACTATCACTGAAGATCTGATGCGGATTGATCCCATTGAAAAAATGGGTAACATGCAAGTAGATATGAGCTCATTGTATTTGCATGGGGAGCACTATAAAGAAAAATATTTCAAGGTGCAAGATAAAGTGCTATATTTTGAAAATGCACTAGCCAAGAGCAAGGCGACAGAAGAAAAAATGACCACTAAAAATGAGTATTTGTGCAATCAAGTCAAGGTGCACTTGAAGGAGTGTGATGTTGCTCAAATTAAAATGCATAACCTTCAAAAACAGGTAGAAGAACTCAAGAAGTAGCTTGAAGCAAAGGCCACACCTATTGCAATATTTTTGTGCGATAGTGTAAGAGACATTTGCCTTCACTCCATCCAAAATTCTACAAAGTTGGTCACGCATGCCGTTAATGTGTTCAGGTATTTATGGGAAGCACATATACAGATACAGCTTGGGAAACAAATGATTGATTCTATGGAGGACTTGCTTTCACCCTATATGGAGACATCTATGAAGATACAAGCTTTGTTGAATATGCCTTTGCATATTCACCCTCTAAACGAGATGGATTATGCATGGTCCCGAGCACGAGTAACCCTGCGAAGCTATTTTTAGTGCATGGACCTTGTAAATGAAGGGTGGGTTGTCCTCAATACTATTGAGTGGGAGCATACTATTTCAATGTCTCATTTTGATACTATTGACCAACTGAGCTTCACTACCTTCCTAGATGAATGGGGTGAGCCTCTTCCAATGGAGCAATTGCAAGAGCTCTGGAGTGCATTCATTGAAGATAATGCAGACATTAATACCTTGGATGATCCCCTTAATGTAGTGCAAGTTTTTCCTCTGATGGAGAAGTATACATGCTTTGAGTTGTCTCTTTATGAATTGGCTCAGTGTTCGAAGCACCTCAGCTTGATGGATGTGCAAATTCTTCGCTTCATTTATGAATCTCTCAGCATTCATTGCTTATTTACCATTAAAGCTTGGCATGATGTTGTTCGCACTTATGAGGCCATTTTAGATATTATTGCATAGTAAGAGGAGAAAGTGGTAGTAGATCATGAAGCAACGATGAAAGTGGAGGAGGAGGCTAAACGTGTTGAAGTGCTCAAAGTCGCAGTAGAGGTAGAGATATAAGAGTACGCATAGGCAACCACCAAAAAATGAGATGTTTGTAGCCTTAATGATCACATTTACTATACATAATATACACCCAATGGATAAAGGCTTGGGATTGCTTGCATCCATGCGAGCTAGATACCCTGTGAGTCACCAAGAAATGTTGGCCATTTTGTATTCAATTGGAAATTTTTGTTTAAGTCCTAAAATTCAATTTTTGTATGAAGCGATAATATATATTTTAAATTTCATATGTAATACTTTGAATAATATTTTTTCTATAGAAATATGATGTATTTTGAAGGAATTATTATTTGAATTTATCCTTTATAAAAATCAAGAAGAAATATCCATTGAAATCTGAAAGGAATGAAGAACATAAGTTTTGAAGAAAATTTGGCAAAGATCTTCATATATATTTATGTTCACCCTTGAGGTAGGGTGAACTCCCCATTCACCCTTTCTTGGGGCAAATATTTTTTTAATGCATAAAGGTGAAATTATTTGAGCATAGAATCGCGTTCGCCCTTTCCTAGGGGCAAACGTGTCATTCGCCCTTTTAGGGATGAATGCACCTTGGAGATATTTTATGGCATGCATGCCAAAACATGATGTTCACCCCTCCTATGGGAAAAACCACCTAGTGATGATGGAATATCATGTTCACCCTTCCCTAGGGGCTAACGTGTCATTCACCCTTTAATTGGACGAACATGTTTTTATCAAGATCACGCACATTTGCTAAGCTACAAAGGGGCGAAGCTAATGCTGGGACGAAGAAAAATTGGGCAAACAAGAATTTGGTCAATATGACTGAATTTAGCATTTAATGAAGGGTTCTCTCAGTTACTCCATTTTTTGGATCATGAAGAGGAAGGCAAAGAGAGACGAGTTTTCATGATTTCCAATGTATCAGAAGTGATCCAAAAAATTTAATGTTTTCTCCTAACATGTGCACCTCCGTTCGAAGTTCAGATTTTTAGGAATTTTTTCCCCAGCTGAATGGATTTTCAAAGAATTCAAGGAGAATTTTGCCAATTATGTCTTAGATCCTAGGACATTCTTCTCTCATATGTATTAAATGATAGAGGTGAAAACCTCTATAAATACTAGGCAAATTTCATTGTAGAAGGGGGTTAGACATTTTACAAGATTTATTTAATCTCTCTACATTAATAGAAGGTATGAATTTTGAATTCGTGAGTGGTCTTGTGTGTGATTACTTTCTATATATTGTGCTTCTATTTCCATTTGTCTATCTAGTTTGCTGTTGTGTTTATATTCTATCATTGGATTTAAATTTTCTAATGAGAAGGTGAATGCTGGAGTACCATTTTGATAGTGGCTATAGCAAAATTATGAGCCTATTCTATTCTATTTTCTTTCATAAATGCTAATTTGTTCTTGGGTTTTTTCCCGCTAGTTAGTCTAACACCAGTCTTGCACTTTGGTCTGTGGCCATATTTCCCATCTCTTTCTGTTATTTCTAATTTATTTCCTACATCCTTAGTCTTTTACCATTTTAGGATTTAGTTTGGGAACCAGCCCTCTCTGGAGATTGGCACAGAGGACATCTCTTTCCTTCGACCTTTCAATGTTGGTCGTATCTAGGGCACATAAACATAGTGTTTATTGATTAGGTAGATATTTGATCAACAATACCAAGCAACATGTCTCTTGTCAAAGTATCACCATCCTTTGATTCTTCTATAGTTGAAATATTTTCACTAAACCTTGTAGGGAGAGACCATAATATATTATTACAAACATCAACTTCTTCAACCTTAAGTCCAAGTTCTTGCATAGCATTAACAACCTCATCAACCCGAAGTAGATAAGTACTAATATTTTCCTCATCCTTAATTATTAATTCTTCAAATTGTTCTTTGAGATTTTGAATATTTGCCTTTTTGATACTTTTATCTCCTTCATATATGTTTGTAACTTATTCCAAATTCCTTTTGCATATTTATAATGCATAAATTTTATGAATTATGTTCTATGCAAACCTCTCAAAATTGCATTTAATGCTTTTGAATTGTAATATTGTAGAAGCTTACCTTCCTTATCTATAGGTGGATCAATTGGTGGTATGTATCCATTTTCAACTGCCTCCCAAATTTTATTGCCAAGTGCCATTAGGTGAATATTAATTATCATGATCCAAAATATATAATCACTTCCATCAAATATTGGTGTTGAATTATTTGAGGACCCATTCTTAGAATCTATTGTGTTCTTGAAAGGTTTTCCTTCAAGTTGTTAAACTCTTCCGAAGGAACCTGCTTTGATACCAATTGAATAACACATGCTTATACTGAGAGGGGGGGTGAACAGTATAAAATGACTTTTTACTTTTCTTTCCCAATTAATTTATGCAATGTATAGATAGCAATATCAACAAAAGTAACCAAAGCAATGCACAAATCACCACATACAATAGAGACAAATTTTACGTGGTTCACCCAATGTGGGCTACTCCACGAAGAAAATATTTCACTAAAATTTTCCCAATCAATATCTTGGGAATTCTTTCCCTATTACAATATTTTTGGACCTTTGTCACAAGGAGACACCAATACCCTAATAAAGTTCATGAATCTCTATCCATAGGAGAACTCCTTTCTCCTTAGCTCTGACTGGTGATCTTCTAGAAGAACTATTACCCCCACTATTCTGGCTAATGGATCTTATCCACTGAATACACCTATCCTCACTGCTCTGGCTAATGTATCTCTATCCACTAGAGACTATCATCCTCTATACTCTATAACCTTCAAATATTTGTCTCAAATTTGTACTAAACACAGTCCTTCAGTCTAGCACAAATCTACTCAATCTTTGTCTCTGGTCTGGCACAAACCTGTCCTCACATCTGCACCAAATTACTTCCTAAAATATATACTAAACACAGTCCTTCGGTCTAGCACAAATATGTTCTCAATATCTATCCTCAAGCCTTAACACAAATCTTGACTCAATCTCAAATCAACTTTGCTAGATCTGCCCCAAACCCTAACTCAAGATTTTAACAAATCAATCAATCAACTCTTCTCTCAAGTCTTCTCAAATACTTGTCTCAAATCTGCCTTGTAAGCTTCCACAAAAGTTCACACTAAACTGTCCACAAGTCCTCTCTAGAAATTGTATCAAATTTTCTCAACAAGTCCTCACTATAACTTTTCCAAATCTGATCAATAGGTCCTCACTAGAACTTGTCCAAATCTTCTCAACAAGTCCTCACTAGAACTTGTCCAAATCTGCTCAAAAAGTCCTCACTAGAAGTTATCCAAATTTGTTCAACAAGTCCTCACTTGAACTTGTCCAAACTCATAGGATCATAAAGAGAATTGTTAGAAACTCAATATGCTTCACACTTATCACAATGGCTCAATCACTTTCAATCAATATTTTAGAAACTTATAGAGAATTTTTAGAGACTCAATATGCTTCAAATTCACCACAAATATCAATCACTTTCAATCACTCCTTTTACCATTGAAACATATAGAGAATTGTTAGAGACTAAATATGCTTCACACTCACAAAATTCCAATCACTTTCTCAACTCAATTTAGAATATAGAATAATTTGTTTTATAGAAATTGAACAATCACTTCACACATCCACTTGACTAGGATTAACCAACTCTACTCAACCAATCACTCAATGAAATAATCCTTGCTCACAAACCCTAGTCCAAGCATATGAATACTCACTCAAATTATTCCAATAATTCTTATCAACCAATCTCACATAACAATGATACTCATGTTATTTTAAAAACCTAGTTGAAGTTCTTCACTCAACCATTCACTTCAACAACAATTCTTATAAATAATCTTCACATAACAATGATACTCATGATATTTTCAAACCCTAGTTCAAGTTCACTCAATTTAATCACCTCAACAACAATGCTTATAAACAAGTTTTTATCAACAACTCTTTATTACAGAAACCCTTGAAGCATTAATTCAATAAAATCAATAAGGAAAAACTTAAGTGAATCCTTTTCACTCCAAATTAGCATTCACAACATTCAACAATCACTCACTAGGAAGAATATGCCCATACATTTTTTTTGATGTAGAAGTGCCCTTGAAAACCTGTCTAAATCACAATTTCCTTGTTATCCAAAGGGTTTTGGTGTGATTCGGTCCGCCATCTCCCCAAGTGCCAAGCACCTTAGCACTTTGGATCTCACTGCGTGGGCTACAACCACCCACATGAAGGAAGTAAGGCTTCCTCCCCTTTCAACCAATGTCCACAATATTTCCAACACAAAAAAAAACAATCCTTTGTGGGGGATTCAAACCTACACCTTTTACATAAATGAGCTATGCCTTAACATCAACTTCTTTTTCTGATTCTTCCTCTATTTGTTTGCCTTTGAAAACATATTTATTCTTTTTTGAATTGTCTTCTATAGGATCACCTTCTTCTTCTTCTAGTGCCATTATAAGATTCTCTTCTGGTCATTCAAGTGCATCCTCATATTCATCATCATTGAAATTGAATCCATTCCTTGTACAACTATCTTCAATATTTCCAAAATTACCACATCTGAAACACTTGAGAATTATTGGTGATATTTTATTAACTTATTATTTTTCCTCAATCATAAAATAAACTTCATATTTATCATTTCTCGAAGAACTAGCATCACTATCACTTGAGTACTTACTTGCCTTGTCTGCATAGTAACTCCTCTTTTGTATTTGAAATAACTTCTTTCCTTGTTTGCCTTGTCCATCCTTGCCTTTCTTCTCGTACCTATATTTTTTTGATTCCCTGTTCTTATGATCCTGTTTTTCTTCATCATTGCCATTTTTAGCTTCTTGACAATTAGTTGCATAGTGACCATATTTTCCATAATTAAAAAATATAACAGATTTTGCATCTTTGAACCTTATTGAATCCTTATTCTTTCTACCATAATTAGCTTCTTCATCACTAGATGACTCATTGCTTGAATCTGACTTCTTGCCCTTTGTCTTCTTAGTAGCTTTGAAGGCTGGTTCCTTTTTGAGATTAGGTTCCTATTTCATTCTTATATCAAAAGTTGTAAGAGTACCAAGCAACATGTCTCTTGTCAAAGTATCACCATCCTTTGCTTCTTCTATAGCTAAAATATTTTCACTAAACATTTTTTGGAGAGACCTTAATATCTTATCACAAATATCAGCCTCTTCAACCTTAAGTCCAAGTCCTTGCATAACATTAACAAACTCATCAACCTGAAGTAGATAAGTACTAATGTTTTCCTCATCCTTCATTATTAATTATTCAAATTGTGCATTTAGATTTCAAATATTTGCCTTTTTGACAATTTTATCTCCTTCATATATTCTTTGCAACTTATCCCAAATTCCTTTTGCATATTTAAAATGCATAACTTTTATGAATTATGTTATATGAAAACCTCTCAAAATTGCATTCATTGATTTTGAATTGTAATGTTGTAGAATCTTACATTCCTTATTTTTAGGTGGATCAACTGGTGGTATGTATCCATTTTCAACTGCCTCTAAAATTTTATTGCCAAGTGCCATCAGGTAAATATTCATTCTCATGCTCCAAAATATATAATCAATTCCATCAAATACTAGTGTTGAATTATCTGAGGACCCATTATTAGAATCCATTATGTTCTTGAAATCTTTTCCTTCAAGCTGTTAAACTCTTCTGAAGAAACTCGCTTTGATACCAATTGAAGAACACAAGCTTATACTGAGAGAGGGGGTGAACAGTATAAGACCACTTTTTACTTTTCTTTTCAAATCAATATTATGTAATGTATATATAGAAATATCAATAGCAGTAACCAAATCAATGCAAAAATCACCACACATAATAGAGACACCAATTTTACGTGGTTCACCCAATGTGGGCTACTCCACGGAGAAAATATTTCACTAAAATTTTCTCAATCTCTTGGGAATCCTTTCCCTATTACAATATTTATGGACCTATGTCCAAAGGAGACACCAATCCTCTAATCAAGTTCATGGATCTCTATCCACATGAGAACTCCTTTCTCCTTAGCTTTGACTGGTGATCTTCTATAAGAAATGTTACCCTCATTGATCTGGCTAATGGGTCTCTATCCACTAAATACACTTGTCCTCACTGCCCTAGCTAATAGATATCTATCCACTGGAGACTATCATCATCTATACTCAATCACCTTCAAAGCACTATCTCAAATCTATACTAAAAATAGTCCTTCGGTCTAGCACAAATCTAATCAATCTCTGTCTTTAGTCTGGCACAAAACTATCCTTAAATCTACACCAAACTCTATCCTTAAATTTGTACTAAACAGAGTCCTTCAGTCTAGCATAAATCTATTCTCAATATCTATCCTCAAGCCTTAAAACAAATCTTGACTTAATTTCAAATCAACTCTACTAGATCTTCCTAAAATCTTAACTCAAGGTTTGAACAAATCAATCAATCAATTCTACTCTCAAGTCTTCTCAAAGACTCATCTCAAATCTACCTTGTAAGCTTCCACAAAATCTCACACTAAACTATCCACAAGTTCTCTCTAGAACTTGTCTCAAATTTGCTCAATAATTCCTCACTAGAACTTGTCCAAATATGCTCAACAAGTTCTCACTAGAACTTATCCAAATATTTTCAACAAGTTCTCACTATAACTTGTCCAAATATTCTCAACAAGTCCTCACTAGAACTTTTTCAAATCTGCTCAACAAGTCCTTACTAGAACTTGTTCAAATCTACTCAAAAAGTCCTCACTAGAACTTGTCCAAATATGCTCAACAAGTCCTCACCAGAACTTGTCCAAATATTCTGAACAAGTCCTCACTAGAACTTGTCCAAACTCATAGAAACATAAAGAGAATTGTTAGAGACTCAATATGCTTCACACTTATCACAATGGCTCAATCACTTTCAATAAATATTTTAGAAACATATAGAGAATTGTTAGAGATTCAATATGGTTCATATTAACACAAAGCTCAATCACTTTCAATCACTCCTTTTACCACAAAAACATATAGAGAATTTTTAGAGACAATATGCTTCACACTCACAAAATCTCAATCACTTTCTCAACTCAATTTAGAATATAGAATAATTTACTTTATAGAACTTGAACAATCACTTCACACATCCACTTGACTAGGCTAACCAACTATACTCAACCAATCACTCAATGAAATAATCCTTGCTCACAAATCCTAGTCCAATCATGTGAATACTCACTCAAATATTTCCAACAATGCTTATCAACCAATCTCATATAACAATGATACTCATGTTCTTTTCAAACCCTAGTTCAAGTTCTTTGCTCAACCATTCACTTCAAAAACAATTCTTATAAATAATATTCACATAACAATGATACTCATAATCTTTTCAAACCCTAGTTCAAGTTCACTCAATTTAATCACCTCAACAACAATGATTATAAACAAGGTTTTATCAACAATTCTTTATTCTAGAAAGTCTTGAAGCATTAATTAAATACACTCAACAAGGAAAACCTTAACCAAATCCTTTTCAATCCAACTTAGCATTCACAACATTCAACAATCACTCACTAGGAATAATATGGCCATACCTTTTGTTTGATGTAGAGGTGCCCTTGGAAAACTTGTCTAAATCACAATTTCCTTGTTATCCCCCCAAAAAGGTTTCGATGTGATTCAATCTGCCGTCTCCCCAAGAGCCAAGCACCTTAGCACTTTGGAGCCCACCACATGGGCTACAGCTACCCATGTGAAGGAAGCAAGGCTTCCTCCCATTTCAACCAATGTTCTTCGTGTTTCCAACACAAAAAAAAAAATCCTCCATGGGGGATTCGAACCTATGCTTTTCATTGTCCTCATGTTTTAATACCACCATGGTTGCCAACTGTGCTACCATAGGTTGGTGACTATTTGTTGCACACACAATTTGCATGAAATTCACATAGCATATGATTTTATTCAAAAGCATTGGGGGTTTTGGTAAGGTGGGTAATCCCCCTTTTATACACATGATAAATGTTCTTCCCACATAGGTTCTAGAAATTCAAATTCAAATTTCAAATTAATTTTAATAACCCTCCTTAGGGTTAGTTAAAAATTAATATTATAACTAATATCAATATTTAATTAATTATTAATTTAAATAACTTAAGTAAATTAAATTATAAATTAATTTATAATTAAAATTATATTAATTAATTTATAATTAATTTAAAAATTCCCTTTATAATATTATAAAAATATTATAATATTATTCACTTGGGCTTTTTGCACTTTAGACCACATTTAACTTCTTGAAACCGGATCATGATCAACTAAACTGGAGAACCTGAAACTGATGTTGCCCACTGAAACTACCACTAACTAGTGTTGAAAGCTTGACATCAATGACCACTCACTCTTGACATAAATTACAACTTGTTTACTCAAAATTTCTAACAATATCCCCCTTTTCATTGATGGCAACCCAAATTATTTTTACCAAAAACTTGATCTTTTTCCTGGTTTGCTCTCCCTAGGATATTGCTCCCCCTGACTCAATGCTCTCTCCTTAAACCCAATCTCTCTCCCTTACTCAAATATCTCCTCATTTGAAATCAATGGAAAAGGGTCACCTTTGGGGATTGGGGCTAAGAATGAGTCTCTTATCTTAGCCCCTCCCCCACCTCCTCTTGAGGTGGTTAATTTTGGGGTAGGAGTATTTATACTCCTAGAAAGCATTGGTCTTTACCTTTGTCATATTTCCTTCTCATCTGATCCTTTTGATTCCTTTGACTGTTCATATTCATGTCCATGTTCTTGTTCCTATTCCTATTACTTTTCCTATCCATTTCAATATTCTTGTTCATGTTCATGTCCATATCCCTATTTCTATTCATGTTCCTGTTCATGTCCATATTCCTGTTGATGTTCCTGTTCTTATTTCTGTTCCTGTTCATGCTTGATTTTGGAATGTATTATCTACACCACTTTGTTGTATGTCCATAATTATTTTACTTATAATATTTAATGTTATTATTCCTTGGAGGTGCAAATATCTTGGGATTTATCCTGGTGAAGCCATATATGTTCCTGTCATGAACCCTATAATTTATTGCCTTGTGACCAAATTGATTACATGAGTAGCAATACCCATGGAAAAATTGCCTGTTTCTAAAATTTACTTTTTCCTATCTTTCATGCGTCCTACATTGTGAAGCCATGTGCCTAGATAAGTGACATGAGAAACATCATCCATTGAAATTTCCTTGCCTTAACCTCATTGGTCTCTTAATCTCTTTTTCTCTATACTGGTTCCATCTGTTTCTTCTTTGTGCATTATTTCTTTCCTTGTTGAACTTTCTGTGTTCCAAATCATCCTCAAAAGTATCACTTTCTCTTACATTGTCTTCATATGAAGTTTCTTCTTCTTCAAAACTTGAGGTTGACTCTTCTTCTTGTTTCTTTTTAGCTTGTTCAAAACCAAGACCTATCTTGCTCGATGTAGACTTTTGTGCTTTGATGATCTTATCGAAATTTTTTGAGCTTCTTCCAAACTTATGTAGATTATCCTTAGACTTCTCTACTTCTTCCCTTAGTAGATCTACTTCTTGTTCTAACCTTTCACATTCTAAGACCTTTACTTCTAGCTTATCCTTTCCTCTCTCTTCATCACATTATTGAAACTAAAATTCAAGTTGGGAGTTTTGATTTCTTACCTTCTTTAATGTGTCAAGAGCATAAATGAGCTCTACCTTAAGATCAACTCATTATTTTTCTGATTCTTCCTCTATTTGTTTGCCTTTGACAACATATTTATTCTTTTCTAACTTGTCTTCTATAATATGACATTCTTCTTCTTCTAGTGCCATTAGAATATTCTCTTCTAGTCCTTCAAGTTCATCCTCATATTCATCATCACTAAAACTGAAACCATTCCTTGTACAACTATCTTCAATATGTCCAAAATTACTACATCTAAAGCACTTGAGAATTATTGGTGTTCTTTTATTTTCTTCTTTTTCCTCAATCATAAAATAAACTTCATATTTATCATTTCTCGAAGAACTAGCATCACTATCACTTGAGTACTTACTTGCCTTGTCTGCATAGTAACTCCTCTTTTGTATTTTAAATAACTTCTTTCCTTCTTTGCCTTTTCTATCCTTGCATTTCTTCTGGTACATATATTTTTTTGATTCCCTATTCTTATGATCTTGTTTTTCTTCATCATTGCCATTTCTAGCTTCTTGAAAATCAGTTGCATAGTGATCATATTTTCCACAATTGAAACATCTAACAGATTTTGCATCTTTGAACCTTCTTGAATCCTTATTATTTCTGCCATAATTAGCTTCTTCATCACTAGATGAATCATTACTTTAATTTTACTTCTTGCCCTTTTTCTTCTTAGTGGATTTAAAGGTTGCTTCATTTTTGAGATTAGGTTCCTCTTCTGTTCTTATCTTAAAAGTTGTAAGCGTACCACGCAACATGTCTCTTGTTAAATTATCACCCTCCTTTGCTTCTTCAATAGCTAAAATATTTTCACTAAACCTTGTTGGGAGAGACCTAAATATCTTATCACAAACATCAGCTTCTTCAACCTTAAGTCCAAGTCCTTGCATAGCATTAACAACCTCATCAACCCAAAGTAGATAAGTACTAATGTTTTCCTCATCCTTCATTCTTAATTCTTCAAATTGTGCTTTGAGATTTCGAATCTTTACATTTTTGACACTTTTATCTCCTTCATATATGCTTTGTAACTTATCCCAAATTCCTTTTGCATCTTTACAATGCATAACTTTTATGAATTTTGTTCTATACAAACCTCTCAAAATTGCATTCATTTATTTTGAATTGTAATGTTGTAGAATCTTACCTTCATTATCTGTTTGTGGATCAACTGGTGGTATGTATCCATTTTCAACTACCTCCCAAATTTCATTTCCAAGTGCCATCAGGTGAAAATTCATTCTCATGCTCCAAAATATATAATCTATTCCATAAAATACTAGTGTTGAATTATCTGAGGACCCATTCTTAGAATCCATTATGTTCTTGAAATGTTTTCCTTCAAGTTGTTAAACTCTTTTGAAGGAACCTGCTCTTTTACCAACTGAAGAACACAAGCTTATACTGAGAGGGGGGTGAACAATATAAGATCAATTTTTAGATTTCCTTCCCAATAAATATTATGCAATGTATAGATAGAAATATCAACAATAGTAACCAAAGTAATGTATAAATCACCACACACAATAGAGACACCAATTTTCCATGGTTCACCCAATGTGGGCTACTCCATGGAGAAAATATTTCACTAAAATATTCTCAATCAATCTCTTGGGAATCCTTTACCTATTAAAATATTTATGGACCTATGTACAAAGAAGACACAAATACCCTAATCAAGTCCATGGATCTCTATCCAAGGAGAACTCCTTTCTCATTAGCTCTGACTGGTGATCTTCTAGAAGAACTGTTACCCCCACTACTCTGGCTAATGGATCTCTATCCACTGAAGACACCTATCCTCACTGCCTTGGCTAATATATATCTATCCACTGGAGACTATCATCCTCTATACTCAGTCCCATTCAAATATCTATCTCAAATCTATACTAAACACAGTCCTTTGATCTTGCACATATTTGTTGAATCTGTATCTCTGGTCTAGCATAAACCTATCCTCAAATATACACCAAAATCTATCCTCAAATTTTTACTAAACACAGTCCTTCAATCTAGCACAAATATATTCTCAATATCTGTCCTAAATCCTTAACACAAATTTTGACACAATTTTAAATCAACTCTGCTAGATCTGCCCCAAACCTTAACTCAAGGTTTAAAAAAATCAATCAATCAAATCTTCTCTCAAGTCTTCTCAAAGACTTGTCTTAAATATGCCTTGTAATCTTCCAAAAAAACTCACACTAAACTATCGACAAGTCCTCTCTAGAACTTGTCTCAAATATTCTCAATAAGTCCTCGCTAGAACTTGTCCAAATCTGCTCAACAAGTCCTCACTAGAACTTGTCCAAATCTACTCAACAAGTCCTCACTAGAACTTGTTCAAATCTTATCAAAAATTTCTCACTAGAACTTGTACAAATATGCTCAACAAGTTCTCACTAGAACTTTTCCAAATCTACTCAACAAGTCCTCACTAGAACTTGTCCAAATTTACTCAAGTCCTCACTAGAAATTGTCCAAATCTGTTCAAGTCCTCACTAGAACTTGTTCAAACTCATAGAAACATAAAGAGAATTGTTAGAGACTCAATATGCTTCACACTTATCACAATGGGTCAATCACTTTCAATCAATATTTTAGAAATATATAGAGAATTTTTGGAGACTCAATATGCTTCAAATTCACCACAAAGATCAATCACTTTAAATCACTATTTTTACCATAAAAACATATAGATAATTGTTAGAGACTCAATATGCTTCACACTCACAAACGCTTAATCACTTTCTCAACTCAATTTAGAATATAGAATAATTTATTTTATATAACTTGAACAATCACTTCACACATCCACTTGACTAGGCTTAACCAACTCTATTCAACCAATAACTCAATGAAATAATACTTGCACACAAACCCTAGTCCAAGAATATGAATACTCAAATATTTCCACCAATGCTTATCAACCAATATCACATAACAATGATACTCATGTTCTTTTCAAACCCTAGTTCAATTTCTTCACTCAACCATTCACTTCAACAACAATGCATATAAACTATCTTCACATAACAATGATACTCATGATCTTTTCAAACCCTAGTTTCAATTTAATCACCTCAAAAATAATGCTTATAAACAAGGTTTTATCAACAAATATTTATTTCACAAAACCTTGAAGCATTAATTCAATACTCTCTACAAGGAAAAACTTAAGCGAATCCTTTTCATTCCAACTTAGCATTCACAATATTCAACAATCACTCACTAGGAAGAATATACCTATACCTTTTGTTTGATGTAGAAGTGCCATTGGAAAACCTGTCTAAATCACAATTTACTTCTTATCCCCTAAAAATGGTTTCGACGTGATTCAATCCACTATCTCCCCAAGCACCAAGCACCTTAGCACTTTGTATCCCACCGCGTGGGCTACAACCATCCACGTGAAGGAAGCAAAGCTTCCTCCCCTTTCAACCAACATCCATAGTATTTCTAACATAAAATAAAACAATCCTCTATAGGGGATTCGAACCTACGCTTGTCACTGCCCTCACATTTTATTGCCGTCATGGTTGCCAACTATGCTACCGGTGGTTGGTGACCAAGGCTTCCTCCTTGGTGGATGAAATGATCGCGCCACCTCTTATAACTTTTTAAAAATTAAAAAATATTTATTGCACACATGATTTGCATGAAAATTGCATATTATAGGATTTTATTCAAAATCATTGGTGGTTTTGGTAAGGTGGGTAATCCCCCTTTTATACAAATGATAAATGCTCTTCCCACGTCAGTGCTAGAAATTTGAATTCAAATTTTAAATTAATTTTAATAACCCTCCTTAGGGTTAGTTAAAATTTAATATAAATTAATCTTATAACTAATATCAAAATTAATTAATAATTAATTTAAATAACTTAAGTAAATTAAATTATAAATTAAAACTGATGTTGCCAACTGAAACTACAACTGAATGGTGCTAAAAGATTGACATCAATGACCACTCACTCTTGACATCAATGAAATTTTATCTACTCAAAATGTCCAAAAATATCCCCCTTTTCATTTATGGCAAACCAAATTCTTTTTACCCAAAACTTGACCTTTTCCTTGTTCTGCTCCCCCTGGGACGTTGCTCCCCCTGACTCAATGCTCTCTCCTTAAACCAAATCGCTCCACCTTACACAAATCTCTCCCCCTTTGACATCAATGGCAAAGGGTCACATTTGGGGCTCGAGGATAAGAATGAGTCTCTTAGCTTAGCCCCTCCCCTACCTCCTCTTGATGTGGTTAATTATGGGGAGGGAGTATTTCTACTCCTAACAAGCACTGGTATTTACCTTTGTCATATTTCCTTCTCATCTGATCCTTTTGATTCCTTTGACTATTTCTATTCATGTCCATGTTCCTATTCCTATTATTGTTATTGTTCCTGTCCATATCCATATTCCTATTCCTATTCATGTCCATATCTCTATTTTTGTTCATGTTCCTGTTCATGACCATATTCTTGTTCATGTTCCTATTTTTGTTCTTGTTCATTCTTGATTCTAGAATGTCTTCTCTACACCACTTTGTTGTATGTCCATAATTATTATACTTATAACACTTAATATTATTGTTCCTTGGAGGTGCAAATGTCTTGGGATTTATCTTGGTGAAGCCACATATGTTCCTGATATGAAACCTATAATTTATTGCCTTGTGATCAAACTGATTACATGAGTAGCAATACCCATGGAAAAGTTGTCTGTTTCTAAAATTTCCATTTTCCTGTCTTTCATGCATCCTGCATTGTGAAGCCATGTTCCCAAATCTGTGATATGAGAAACATCATCCATTGAAATTTCCTTGCCTTGGCCTCATTGATCTCTTAGTCTCTTTTTCTCTATGTTGGTTCCATCTGTTTCTTCTTTGTGCATTGTTTCTTTTCTTGTTGAACTTTTTATTGTCCAACTCATCCTCTGAAGTCTCACTTTCTCTTACACTATCTTCTTCTAAATTTTCTTCTTCTAAAGTTTCTTCTTCTTCATAACTTGAGGTTTATTCTTCTTATTGTTTCTTTTGAGCTTGTTCAAAACCAAGACCTATCTTGCTTGATGTAGGCTTTTGTGCTTTGATGATCTTATCCAAATTCTTTGAGCTTCTTCCTAACTTATGTAGCTTATCCTTAGACTTCTCTACTTCTTCCCTTAGTAGAGCTACTTCTTGTTCTAACCTGTCATATTCTAAGACCTTTTCTTCTAGCTTATCCTTCAACTTCTTTGTCTTAGCCATTGACTTGTTTAGATCCTCTATAATATTTTCCCTTTTTTCATCACATTCTTGAAACTGAAATTCAAGTTGGTAGTTTTTCTTTCTTACCATATTTAATGTGTCAAGAGCATAAATGATATGGAAAAATTGAAGCTAATTATTATTTGAAAACATAGGACTTAAATAAGTCCAAAATGTAAACCGTAATCCTGGAAATCATGAACTGCTCCAAGGATTTACGTACACAAATCCGGAAAGGCTAAAGATGTAAGCCCTACAATGCCAAAAATAAAAACACCTAGACCTAGACTATTCAACGAAGCTTATCAACACCTCACATTGATTATTCTTATGACTAAGTCTAATTAAAATATCCTAGGTCTAAAAAGAAATTAGCCCCTAGGTCTAAATTTCCTCATCATTCGTCCCAACAAAAGAAGCATTGGACTCCAATGCTTTTAACAAAGAGGGAAAATCCTGGGACAGAATGTGAGCAAAAATACAGCGAGCCTAATGTGGAAATTGGCCTCGTCGGGCCACAATATATGAAGTAGAAACACCCTGGTGTGTTTGTCGGGTCTTCATATCAAAGACTATATCAGCGTCAAGCGGAAGCTGAGCATCAGGAACCACATCAACTGGATGAATGATGGCTGGAACTGTTTCCAATGTGGAATCATAGTATGGTTTGAGAAGATCAACATTGACAACATCGTTAATGCCAAGATGAGTTGGAAGGTCCAAGAAAAAGGCATTCTCAGAGATTTGTTGAAGAATAGTATAAGGCCCATAATGAAGAGGCTTGATTTTGCTATGTGCCTTATATGCAAATCGTCGTTTGTCAAGATGAAACCATACTTTGTCACCAACTTGAAAGGAATGAGGTGTGCAATGCTTGTCCATCTATTATTTCTACTTTTGCTGAGTCTTCTGAAGAATTTGAACCACTTTGGCTTGAAGACTCTGCAAATGTTGTACAAAAGAGTTGGCCTTGTCTTGTTCCTTCTAAATGTGCATTGTGGCTGAAGAAGGTAAAGACAAAGGTAACTCATAAGGAGCAAGTGGCTAAAAACCAAAACACACTTCAAATGGAGAGTGCCCGGTAGAACTGTGGATGGCCTTGTTGTAGGTGTGCTCAATGTGAGTGAGGCTTAAGTCCCACTTGGCTGGAGTGGAATGATGGTAAATCCTCAAAATCTGCATGAGAGTACGATTAACTACCTCTGTCTGCCCATCGGATTGAGGATGATAAGCAATAGAGAAGTTAAGAGATACTCCCAAAATCTTCCAAAGAGATCACCAAAAGTGACCCACAAAGTGCGAGTCATGATTAGAGACAATGCTGGTAGGAAGACCAAAAGAGCACCATACCACTTCAAAGAAGAGTTGGGCAAGATCCTGTGCAGTACTTATCTTGCAACAAGGAATGAATTTGGCCATTTTGTTGAATCTGTCCACCACAACAAAGACACAATCATGCTTGCATACTGTCATTGGAAAATCGCTCAAGAGATCCATGGAAATGCTTTCCCATAGATGAGAAGGAATGGGCAAAGGCATGCTCAAACCTAATGTCCTATTGGCAGATTTGGAGCGATTACATATTGCACATTGTTGCAAGAAGTAAAGAACATCTCTTTGCATGTGTGGCCAAAAGAAAAACCGTTGAAGATGATGAAGAGTTTTCTGCCTTCCAAAATGTCCCCCATAGAGTGTGGAATGAGCCTCCTTTAGAAGAGACTCCCTGTTCCCATGAGGAACACAAAGTTTGTCCAATTTGTACAACATTCCATCTTGAATATGAAAGTCCTGAAGAGCTCTCAAATTTGAAGAAGAAGGATTGGAAAGTTGGTGGAAAACTTTGCCAAAATCTGGATCCATAGGATATTGTGTAGGCCAAGTTTGGAAGCCAAGATGAGAAGTAGTGACAATTGTCAAAACAAGAGTAGAAGGAGGACGACTCAAACAATCAGCCACTGCATTGTTTTGTCCTTTCTTGTACTTGATTACCAAATGGAATTGTTGCAAGTATGATGCCCATTTCATGTGCCTAGCTTCCTCAATTTTTGTTTGAGATTGAAGAAACTTAAGGGGCATGTGATTTGTATGAACAATTGTTTCTTTTCCCAAGAGATAATGCCTCCAATACTTGATTGCTTGAACCAAAGCATAGAACTCTTTATCATATGTAGAATAGTTCTTCTTGGCCTCTAAAAATGTTTCGAATGGTAAGCCACTGGATGGCCATTTTGCATGAGCACAGCTCCAAGTGCAACTTGTGAAGCATCAATTTCTATCTCAAATGGTTGAGACAAATCATGAAGAACAAGAACTGGTGCAGTACTCAATTTTTGTTTCAATGTGTCAAAGGATTTTTTTTTATCCTTTGTCCATTGAAACTAAACTTTGATCTTTGTCAAATAGTGTAAAGGTGCTGCAATAGAAGAATATCCTCCAATGAACTTGCAATAGAAATTGGCAAGTACAAGAAAACTTCTTAACTCTGTGACTGAAGTAGGAGTTGGCCAAGAGAAGATAACTTCAACTTTGGAAGGATCTACTTGCACACCTTTTTCACTAATTACAAATCCAATATAGGCAATGAATGTTTGCCCAAAGGAACATTTAGGAAAGTTTGCATACAATTGGTTCTTTCGAAGAGTTTGAAGAACCGTTTCCAAATGTTCCAAATGTTTCTTCCAAGTAGAAGAATATATAAGAATGTCATCCAAATAGATGATTACAAATTGATCCAAACAATCTTTGAATACTTCATTCATCAGCCGCATGAATGTAGTTGGAGCATTTGTAAGGCCAAAGGGCATGACAAGCCACTCAAAGAGCCTCATTTTGGTCTTAAATGATATTTTCCAAGTGTCTTCTGCTTGAATTCTCACTTGATGATACCCACTTTTGAGATCTATCTTGGAGAAGAACTCTGCACCTTGCAATTGGTCCAAGAGATCATCAATGTGAGGAAGTGGATAATGATTCTTGATTGTAATCTTATTGAGTGCCCTAAATTCAATGCATAATCTCCATGTGCCATACTTCTTCAACACAAGAAATATAGGAGAAGCACAAGGGGAAGTACTGGGTTTGATGAACCCTTTAGTCAACAATGCTTGAATTTGCTTTTTAATTTCTTCCATTTGCACTATCGATTGTCTATACATTGAAGAATTAGGAAGAGAAGATGCAGGAACAATCTCAATACTATGATTAATCTGTCTTTCAAGAGGAAGACTTGTGGGTTCTTGAAAAACATAAAAAAATGATTGAATTATTGAATGAACTGAAGAACTCCTGTTATTAGTGTGCTTAGGTGCTTGCTTTTCTTCTTGAATTGGTCTGATGAAAATGAGTGCTAATTCCTTTGCTTGATTTACAGCTTTGCGTGCTTGTCTACAACTCAACATCAAATTATGTAGAGTTTGTTGTGTACTTCTGATTATGAATGCTTTATTGCCTTTGTGAAAAGTGTATGTGTTTTTGTACCCATCATGTATAGACCTCCTATCATATTGATAGGGTCTTCCAAGAAACAAGCCACAACAATCCATTGGAGCTACATCGCACACAACCGAGTCCACAAAAAAAGGACTAAAAGCAAAATTCGCAGTGCAAGTGTGTGTGATGTCGGATGTAATCCCATTGTCCTTCCATCCCAAAGGATAAGGATGAGGATGGGTATTTATCGATAACTTCAGTTTGTCAACAACGGACCTCACAATTAGATTTTTCTGCGAGCCGCTATCGATTATACAATCAACCATAAAGGTGTCACTGAGATGGACCATAGTCACAAACAAATTCTCGTGATCACCTTGTGAAGTATTCATAAGGGTCAATTTGTTTAACCTTGCCAATTCCTTATAAGGCTTACATTCCCCTATAGCCTCAATGGGACTTTCGTGTGAGTCCTCATTGGAAGGCTTTACAACTAGGGATTGTTTCTTCACATTTTGCAACTTAAAACACCTCTTTTGAGTATGTCCTAGATTTTTACAATAATTACAAATCAAAGGTGACTTAGAAGAAGAATATTTTTGTGAAGAAGAAGAATAGGAAGATGAAGAAGAGGGAGAAGGAGAAAAAGAATATTTAGCTCCCTTGGAAGGTTGAGGAGAAGCCTTCTGATTTCCTCCCGACGTAGAAGAGCGAGTCCCACGTGATTGCTCTCTCATTTCCTCGTCAGCAAGAAGGGCTTGATTGAAAGCCATGTCAATATTTACAATCAACTTGTATTTCATCTTCCTATAAATGGGCTCCTGCAAACCACTTTTGAATTTGTTAACAAGTTGTGCTGCATTATCCTGTATAGAATTCAAAATTTGCAACTTGCTAAATTGAAAAATATAATCATGAACAGTCATTTGGAGGTTTTTCGAAGACGAAGCCACTTGATCTCAAACTCAGTGGCATAGTTTGAAGGATAAAAATTATTCTTCAATACTCTTTGCAATTCATCCCATGTGTCAATGGGATTTTGGGTCCGTTGTCGATCAGTGACAAGGACCTTGGCAATGCCAAAAATATTTAACTTAGCAAAGTTAACTTCCTAATCCTTTGTGATCTTGATATACTCAAACCAATTGTCCATGTCCAAAATCCAACTGTTGAGGACCTCGGGATCTCGCGAACCAGTGTAAACCGAAACCTCACATTGTTGTTGAACTTCATTGGAAGTAACCTTATCAGCCAAAATGCTGACAAGTTGGGTTACTTGAGCCAATTTATCGGCTAATTCAGAAGCCATTTGACCTCGAGTGATCACTAGCAAAAATTTTCACAAAAATACAAAGTTACAAAATGTGCAAAATAAAAAGTGCCCAATTTAATTTGCAAAAATTGCAAATTTACAATGTAAGGGCAAAAATAAAAATTTGCACAATGTTGAACAAGTCAAAATTAACTTGTTAAAATGACAAAAAGGTATATTATTTTTTTATTTGTTTTTCTTTTTTTGTAATCCCTTTTTTTTTTTAATCCTAACCAATGTTCGGGGGAGATAAAAAAATATATAAAATAGGCTTATTTGTATACTTTATCTGTCCACTGTGCAGGACACGTGGACGGTGCATAGACTGACCACAGCGAAAACCATGTGGTAGCTATCCCAAAAAATAGTAGGTGAGTCGCAGCGTGGGAAGAAATAAAAATTAAAACAAATCACCACAATGGCCACTGGATTTTCACATTGACATCGAAAATCACGAAGCGATGCCCTCGCCTACAAACTGGCCTACGTCAACCACTGGTAAAACACGATCTCCCCAATCGTGATAAAAAACCACTGAATGATAGCGGCATAGAGTTCTACAGCTGGCACACGGGCCGAGGTCATTTTTGTTTGCAACAGCCTACAGGTCGCCTGTTGGTATCACGGGTGGGTGTCGACAATGAAAAATTTCCCCTTGCGCTTTGTCGGGCATCTTTCGTAGTGTAGAGAAACACAACGCTAGTCGATCCGGGCAGCATCGTCCCTGATAGGCATGGACCCAAAGATCAGTAGATGTTTATAGGCATGCGATCATGATGGAAGCAGATTCAGTGATGACAGGAGGTTGCAGAAGGTCCTCTCCATCGCAAATCAGGTTGTCCTAATCAGACACGCTGATGCTGTCAGGAATGGCACGTCCTGACAAGGCTGAGCACCCGAGTGACAACTTTTACATTTATCGACATCGAGAAACACCAATTTTCATCGCAAAATGGAAATGGATGGCTAGAGCTTCAGAATTCACAGTCATGTAGGACCGTGGTTGGCCAGGAACGTCGGTAATCAGCACTGAATTAGTTGATCTGTGTGTAGGAAAGTTTATCAACAAAAGTTTCTCACTCAAAATGTTGACAAAATATTGTCGACAATTTTTGGTGACGATAAATTATCATCAGCAATTTTGTGTCGACAGCAATGGAATGGGCAAAATTTTTTCTACAAGAGTGGCAACAAAAATTCTGCAATTTTCCCTGAGCTTCAACTGGAACAGGTGGTAAAGTAGAACTATGGAGGTCGAAAATGACCAAAAACCTCCAAAATTCCTTGCTCTGATACCAAAATGATATGGAAAAATTGAAGCTAATTATTATTTGAAAACATAGGACTTAAATAAGTCCAAAATGTAAACCGTAATCCTGGAAATCATGAACTGCTCCAAGGATTTACATACACAAATCCGAAAAGGCTAAAGATGTAAGCCCTACAATGCCAAAAATAAAAACACCTAGACCTAGACTATTCAACGGAGCTTATCAACACCTCACATTGATTATTATTATGACTAAGTCTAATTAAAATATCCTAGGTCTAAAAAGAAATTAGCCCCTAGGTCTAAATTTCCTCATCAATAAACGAGCTTTCCCTTAAGATCAACTTCTTCTTTTTCTGATTCTTCGTCTATTTTTTTGCCTTTGAAAACATATTTATTATTTTTTGACTTGTCTTCTATAAGATCACCTTCTTCTTCTTCTAGTGCCATTAGAAGATTCTCTTCTGGTCCTTCAAGTGCATCCTCATATTCATCATCACTAAAACTGAAACCATTACTTGTACAACTATCTTCAAGATGTCCAAAATTACCACATTTGAAACACTTGAGAATTATTGGTGACCTTTTCTTAACTTATTATTTTTCCTCAATCATAAATATAACTTCATATTTATCATTACTCGAAGAACTAGAATCACTATCACTTGAGTACTTACTTACCTTATCTACATAGTAACTCCTCTTTTGTCTTTGAAAGAAATTATTTCCTTGTTTGCCTTGTCTATCCTTGCCTTTCTTCTGGTACCTGTATTTTTTTGATTCCTTGTTCTTATGATCCTATTTTTCTTCATCATTGCCATTTCTAGATTCTTGAAAATTAGTTGCATAGTGACCATATTTTCCACAATTGAAACATCTAGAAAATTTTGCATATTTAAACCTTCTTGAATCCTTATTCTTTTTGCCATAATTAGCTTCTTCATCACTAGATGACTCAATTATTGAATATGACTTCTTGCCCTTTGTATTCTTAGTAGCTTTGAAGGTTGCTTCATTTTTGAGATTAAGTTCCTCTTTTGTTCTTATCTCAAAATTTGTAAGAGTACCAAGCAACATGTCTCTTGTCAAAGTATCACCATCCTTTCCTTCTTCAATAGCTGAAATATTTTCACTAAACCTTGTTGGGAGAGACCTTAATATCTTATCACAAACATCAGCTTCTTCAACCTAAATTCCAAGTCCTTACATAGCATTAAAAACCTTCATTCTTAATTCTTCAAATTGTGCTTTGAGATTTTGAATCTTTGCCTTTTTTACATTTTTATATCCTTCATATATGTTTTGCAATTTATCCCAAATTCCTTTTGCATCTTTAATATGCATAACTTTTATGAATTTTGTTCTATGCAAACCTCTCAAAATTGCATTCATTGCTTTTTAATTGTAATTTTGTAGAAGCTTACCTTCCTTATCTGTAGGTGAATCAACTGGTGGTATGTATCCATTTTAAACTGCCTCCCAAATTTCATTACCAAGTGTCATCAGGTGAATCTTCATTCTCATGCTCCAAAATATATAATTTATTCCATAAAATATTGGTGTTGAATTATTTGAGGACCCATTATTAGAATCCATTGTGTTCTTGCCAAATTTTCCTTCAATTTGTTAAACTATTTCGAAGTAACCCGCTCTGTTACCAATTGAAGAACACAATATTATACTAAGAGGGGGTGAACAGTATAAAACCACTTTTTACTTTTCTTTCTCAATTAATATTATGCAATGTATAAATAACAATATCAATAACAATAACAAAAAAAATGCACAAATCACCACACACAATAGATACACCAATTTTATGTGGTTCACCTAATTTGGGCTACTCCATAGAAAAAATATTTCACTAGAATTTTCTCAATCAATCTCTTTGGTATCCTTTACCTATTACAATATTTATGGACCTGTATCCAAAGGAGACACCAATATCCTAATAAATTTTTTGGATCTCTATCCATAGGAGAAATCCTTTCTCCTTAGCTCTGACTGGTGATATTCTAGAAAAACTATTACCCCCACTGATCTAGCTAATGGATCTCTATCCACTGAAGACACCTATCCTCACTACCCTGGATAATGGATCTCTATCCACTAGAGAATCTCATCCTTTATACTCTATCACCTTCAAAGCTTTGTCTCATATCTGTACTAAACGCAATCCTTTGATTTAACACAAATCTGCTTAATCTCTATATATATTATGGAATAAAATTATCCTCAAATTTACATGAAACTTTGTCCTCAAATATATACTAAACACAACCCTTCAGTTTAGCACAAATATGTTCTTAATATTTTTCCTCAAGCCTTAACATAAATCTTGAATCAATCTCAAATAAACTCTGCTAGATCTAACCTAGGTATTGTATGTGAGTTGGAGAGGAGATGGAAATAATCCAAGGGAGGTCCCAGGTTCAAATCTCCACCCTACCAAAAAATTGAATTGGGTATCCAAAATCCAATTGATAATGTTGGTGCGAGTAGGGTCGGGTGCGACTCCCGGGTGACTTTTACTGTGTAGAACCCCCTTGTTCTTGGTATCTCAGACCAAGGTGGATCCGTAAGGGGTTTTTTTGATTTAAAAGAAAGTCTTCTCAAAGACTTATCTCAAATATACCTTGTAAGCTTCCACAAAATCTCACATTATACTATCCACAAGTCCTCTCTAGAACTTGTCTCAAATATGCTCAACAAGTCCTCACTAGAACTTGTCCAAATATTCTCAACAAGTCCTCATTAGAACTTGCCCAAATATTCTCAACAAGTCCTCACTAGAACTTATACAAATTTGCTCAAAAAGTCCTCACTAGAACTTGTCCAAATCTGATCAAAAATTCCTCACTAGAACTTGTCCAAATATGCTCAACAAGTCCTCACTATAACTTGTCCAAATCTGCTCAACAAGTCCTCACTAGAACTTGTCCAAACTCATAGAAACATAAAGAGAATTTTTAGAGACTCAATATGCTTCACACTTATCACAATGCTCAATCACTTTCAATCAATATTTTAGAAACATATAGAGAATTGTTAGAGACTCAATATGCTTCACATTCACCACAAATCTCAATCACTTTCAATCACTTCTTTTACCATAGAAACATATAGAGAATTTTTAGAGACTCAATATGCTTCACACTCACAAACTCTCAATCACTTTCTCAAATTAATTTAGAATATAGAATAATTTATTTTATAGAACTTGAACAATAACTTCACACATCCACTTGACTAGGCTTAACCAAATCTACTCAACCAATCATTCAATAAAATAATCCTTGCTCACAAAACCTAGTCCAAGCATATGAATACTTACTCAAATATTTCCAACAATTCTTATCAACCAATCTCACATAACAATGATACTCATGTTCTTTTCAAACCCTAGTTCAATTTCTTCACTCAACCATTCACTTCAACAAATTTTTTAATAAACAATCTTCACATAACAATGATACTCATGATATTTTCAAACCCTAGTTCAAGTTCACTCAATTCATCACCTCAACAACAATGCTTATAAACAAGGTTTTATCAACAACAATTTATTACAGAAAACCTTGAAGCATTAATTTAATACACTCAAAAAGGAAAACCTTAACCAAATATTTTTCACTCCAACTTAGCATTCAAAACATTCAACAATTACTCACTAGGAAGAATATGCCCATACCTTTTGTTTGATGTAGAATTACCCTTAGAAAACCTATCTAAATTACGATTTCCTTGTTATCCCCCAAAAAGGGTTTCAGCGTGATTCGATCCATCGTCTTCCCAAGCACCAAGTGCCTTAGCACTTTGGAGCGCACCGTGTGGGCTACAACCACCCACATGAAGGAATCAAGGCTTCCTTCCATTTCAACCAATGTCTACCATTTTTCCAACACAAAAAAAACAATCCTCTGTGGGGGATTTGAACCTACACTTGTCGCTGCCCTCACATTTTACTGTCGCTGAAGTTGCCAACTATGCTATCAACAGTTGGTGACCAAGGCTCCCTCCTTGGTGGATGAAATGATCTTGCACCCTATTAGCACTTTTTAAAAATTAAAAACACTTTATTGCATACACGATTCACATGAAATTTGCATAGCATAGGATTTTATTCGAAAGCATTGGGGGTTTTGGTAAGGTCGGTAATCCCCCTTTTATACAAATGATAAATTTTCTTCCCACGTCGTCACTAGAAATTCAAATTCGAATTTAAAATTAATTTTAATAACCCTCCTTAGGGTTAGTTAAAATTTAATATAAATTAATCTTATAACTAATATCAAAATTAATTAATAATTAATTTAAATAACTTAAGTTAAGTAAATTAAATTATAAATTAATTTATAATAAAAATTATATTAATTAATTTATAATTAATTTAAAACTTCCCTTTATAATATTATAAAAATATTATAATATTATTTACTTGGGCTTTTTGCACTTTAGACCACATTTGACTTCCTGAAACTGGGTCATGATCAACTGAAACTGGAGAACCTGAAACTCATACTGCCCACTAAAACTGCCACTAATTGGTGTTGAAAGCTTGACATCAATGACCATTCGCTCTTGACATCAATGAAAAATTATCTACTCAAAATATCCAATACTTAGCCCTTGATCATTGTGTCCTTGGATACAAAAAGGGTGCAAAAACACTCCCTCTTTGTGGGTGGAATTCTCACTTTGGTCTTGGTACTCCATTTTATGGGAAAAGGTGAAAGCAATAGAATATTTTGTAGTACTGGTGCTTTCATTTTCCCATATGGGCTTGAGAAGATATCCGACCCTTATTTTATGCAGAACTACATCCATCATTCCTACATAGTTTGATATGGCATCCATGGCAGATACTTTACAGTTGGGAAGGGAGCAACGGTGGTTGGAAAATTGGATGGAAGAGCAAAGTCCTTTGAATATGTATTTCTTGCTTTAAGTAGGAGTTGCTTTACCTGTACTACCTCATAAAATATTTGAGGGAATCTCTTTTTCACATATTGATACAAGAGGAGGCTGATATCTGAGCTAAGAGCTCAAATATAGTACAGGTGAGCCTAGGTGGGGGATGACTAGTATTCAGGGGGGATCCTTTTTCCAGATCCTTTATAATCAAATTTTAAAGTCTATGATATATTTTAAAGGTGTCCTCTTGATGAATAAGATGTGCATCAAGGGATGGAAGGGATCTATGGAGCCATAAATTTGTCAATGAGAGCTCCCTCCAAATCCACCCATTAGTGGATAGTCTTCCGCACAAGGGATAAGTACCATGATAATGTTCTTCCTTCTAGTGATAAGATAAAAATATTGATCATGAAATATTCATGGGTAATACCATGGAGGGGCGCTAGTTCAGTGACATCTTCAATATGTTCTCAAGCAATTCCCACAGTACCATTATATTTGGATAGGATTTTTAGGGTACCCTTAGGAATTTCATGCTAGTATTAGAGGTTTAGTGGACCGAGGTCATTCCATTGGGTGTAACATGATTAAGCCATCCTAGCACTAGTATTTAGAGATCCTATTTCTTATGTTGAATTCAAATTCATAGTTACCAGATGAACATACTTTCTCTTCTAGTGAGATCAAGGCTATTCATCAAACCTTGAGTCCTCTAGGGTGTTTGGATCTTTAACACAACAAGGTGACTGATCTCATGATCTGGAAATGCCACAAAGTCAAAGTCACCAAGTGATTTTGAGATGATATGGGAAAATTATAGTATAACCAAACTATGACTTCCTGAAATATATAAACTCAATGAGTTCCCCAACAAAGTTGCAAAACACTATTGCTCGAAAATTCAACACCATGTGAATGGCAGGGGTGGATAAATACCAACATCGAATGACCACCACTCAGTAAGTATTGGGTAGTCAATATTTGAAGAAGGTTGGTTCATCTATGATGGTTCCAACTATCTACGTCATAAAGTGAGAAAAGGAAAAAGGGGGAAATAAATGAGGAAATGGCCTTAGCCATAACTCACAAGGATTGGTATAGCCGCATCAAGACACATGTAGAAATTACATCATGGGTGGAAACACAAACCTAAAACCTACCAGATCAGCCAACTGTACCTTCACTAAACACTTTGAAGTGGAGGGTAGAGAGAAAATTCCAAAATCGATGAATGGATGCATGAAATTTAGAAAGCAAAATTAGAGCGCTCCCATCCTAGCAACTTTAACAAAAATAAACCCCCAACCCATATTACGAATGCGAATTCTAGAGCCACTAAGTGAATACCACAAAATATAGACTAAAAAATTATATGAAACCACTTCAATGACCAAAGTATAAATAAATATTCATACATTCCATACTAAAAGAGATGAAGGTAGAATTAGAGACCAAATAGTGCTAAATTTATATTTACATAGTGGTGAAAATATTACATTCAAATTATAATGGCTAAAGAGCCACCCTTGGAAATGACCAACATTCTACTATTTATAGTTATTTTACATTAAATTCAAAATTCAAAAATTAATAGTGGTAGACGGGAAGATAGTGTTTGAAGCTAACAGATGCTTAGCTAGTACATTGCTCCTCAGGATGGCGATGATCTTCTATAAGGAGGTAGATACATCCAATTTGATCTGGACCCCTAGGACCACCGATATTTCTATCCAATTCATTAATTTTCATCTACCTAATTATTTTACTCTGTTGATGATCCTCTGGTTAGGTGATGAATGATTGGAATTAACCACCTTAGGATAAGCACACCTTAGATTAGTCACTTCTACATACGATTATCCGATATTGGACTACTGCAACAATGAGTACTTCTTCTATTTGAATTTTAGGTAATGGTGGGAGCTTTGTGTGCCAGGTGGGTGCTTTATTTATCCTTCCTTCTGCCCATAGAGTCGTTATAAAGGAGGACGGTCATTTGTTCGAAGATCTACCCCATTTGCAATTGAAATTTCCACCCGAGATGGGCGGGAACCTTGATCCTTCTAGTGGGTGAGATTTTTCATATATTCTTCCCTTTCTAGGCACTTGAAATGTCCACCCAATGATCGAGAAGGTCTTTTGAATAGTTTCACTCAAAGAAAATGGTGGATCATCCACCCATTCCTTTATCTGCCTTGCTCCTTTGAACAACCCACCATCCATCTGATGCTTGTATCCGTCAATTATTGCTACCATTGCTCCTTATCTTCCACTCGTTAATTGATGTTCCCAAAACTTAGCAAACTCTTAGAGAATCACGATCCTACAAAAAAGGATGTGGGGGCAACAATGCAAAAATGCATCCACGGTGACAATAATAAAACTAAATAAAACTTATATCTTTATAATCTATATTTTAATACCTATATGTACACAAAAATCATTGTAAAATTATATGATTTAGCCCATTTGAGGCCTCCAAAATTGTTCTAGTGACCCTACCAACATAAAATTTAATATAAACTTAAACATATATAAACATGTAAATATAATAAAACTGTACATAAATTATATATGTGAAACTCACATTCCAATACCTACCACTCCAAAATTTTTATTACAAAATGATAATATTTGACCTCATTTTGAGGACTTTAAATTCATATCATTAACTTATCAGCAATAAACCTAAACCATGTGAGAACACCATGATTTTATCTCAAAATAAAAATAAGACAAAAAGACTCAAAATATGAGATACTTTAGAACCTATTAGGGAATAATCACGTGGGATGATATGAAAATTACTATTAAGGGAGGGAGAATATTTCAAAAGATACAAAAGTGGACTAGAATAACTTGAAATAAGGATATCATCAAAATCCACATCACAATAAATTAAAATCTCCTGCATGGTAGGATCATGGAGACAATAGGCCTTAAATTTATCACTATACCCCACATGAATGCATTGATGACTCTTAATATGGTTTGTTTTACTTATCTTTGCAAATATGATACCATACAATTGATACAAAAAAAAAAAAAAAATATGAAATTAAAGGCTTAAGCTCTATCAATTTCTCAAGAGGTGTCATACCTTTAACTTCCTAGGTCAATGTTCTGTTGATGGTATCTATTGCACAAGTCGTTATATTGTCCTAAAAATTGAGCTCCATTTTCTTGGTATTGACGGTACATCAAGGCACATCTAGAATAACCTTGTTCTTATAATAAACCACCATAATTTAATGGAGAGTATAGTGAATAGTCTAAAGTAATGCCATAGATTGCCAAGAAATACTCAAAAGCATGACTAGTAAACTCACAATCACTATTAGTCTAACAATACTTGATCCTCTTCTCATATCAATTATCCAATAAATATTTTAAATATTAAATTTATCAAAGGCTTCATTTATGGTATTAATAGTATAAATCCATAGAAATATGGAGAAAATAATCAATACATTGCATGAACTATTTTTTTGAAACTTGATAGCAGATTTAAATTGCTAAATTTTAGGTAACATTTTAAATAATTGTAGTATGTAATGATATTTAATCACCTTAAAACTATCTATAACCATTAAAGTATTGTAACATAGTATTATAGTGGCCAAATTAACTATATGACTAATTATTTTAAATGTTTTATCCCATTGTAAATATAATTATTATGTCAAAACTTGAATGTGAAACCATCAATAATGCATTCCCAAAAATAACAAGAGAATTTAAATATATCATGAGAAATATGGACACAGAAGATTTAAAATCTGGTGGCAACAATAAAAAATACAATATTAAGCATTCTCCTTCTACTCTCTCATCTCACTTTCATGAATATTTTTTGATGAAATTTGTCTTCTTCATCAAATGAATAGATGTTTAATTCCAAGATCCATCATAGCTTCAAATTGTTAATGTATTTTCTTGTTTGATATATTTTTATAAACATGTATTGGCATCCATAACATTTTTAGTCTATATGCTCTTTATAAAACATTGCTTGAGAATCATGTCATCATGAGTTACTTTTTTTTTAAGTGTTTTTTGGAAGCTTGGCAGCATTCCACTCTACTTCAACATGTTTAAAAATTTTGGTTTGTTTCTAATATTGTGTTTTGTGCTAACTTCATTGTTTTGAAAAACTTTTACATATTTTTAATGAGATTGATTCAATTGGATTGATAAGATTTTTCCTATTTGGGAAACTTTGTCAATTTTTTTAGTTTTGCTATCAGACATACCTTGTTTCTACTTTGTATTAACTTGTTATTCGGTATTCCTCAATCAAATTTGAAGAAAATAAAGTAGTTCATAAGAGGGATGATATGTAATGCTTCCCTCCTTTCTTTTATCTACAAGTTAATCTTAAGGAGGTATGGCAGGATATTTTCACTTTATATATAAACTTGTTCTTAATTGCCAAATTTGAAGATTACCATGCACTTATTTTTCCTTTGGATATTTTTTGTAAAAACTCAATAACATCTACTAAATTTAAACATTATTGTTATGGAACATTCAAGCTTACTTTACAGGGATTATTTAATGTTGTTTTATTTAAATATTTAAAACTCTTGTAGCGATCCAACTTCCAAGATAGATAAAAATATCATTTGGAATAAAGGTTCTCTTTTAGAGATTTATTTTGTACAATAACATGATAATTCATTGTACTTTACTTACTTGAATTGATGGAAGCAAAAAAAATAGGGTAGTTATTTTCCTATTTTCTTCCATCTCTCAAAATTAAGCTTAAGCGAATATGTTTGTATACTTAAATTTTATGTTAATGTTTATAAAATGTAATATATTAGTTACTTGATAAAAGATACAATTATATTTTTCTTCTAATGAGTTAAAGCCTTATCCTCTAACACAACTAACCTCTAATTTGGAGAGTACTACCCCATATTTTGAGGTTAGTATACCTTTGTAATATTGCACAAATCTTGATTGACATATACTAAATATGTTAATAATGAAATGTTAAATATTATTTGTAATCAAATTTGTCTTACAACCTAAATCTAAATAAGTTATTAAAGTTAACTTGAAAATAATATTCTTGTCATTCACTATATAAGAACACAAATAGTTCATTATGAGATGGACACCAAGATAAAAGATCCTTGCAAAGTAAAATTTAATCTTTTGTGCATTTAATTATTTCATTTATGTGGGTTAATATACAAGGTTTTTGTATGAATTTGTGAAGTCATCCATCTGGAACAAGGGCAGTGATGATTTTTCAAGTCATGACAAATGAAATTTTAGATATTTATCAGATAGGATTTGGATGATGGGAGGAGCAATGGAGGGTTAGGATTTCAGTGAGATAAGATATTATGTCTGGGTATAGAAGTTTCAGCTAAGTTTATTTTTCCCTTTATTTTTCTTAGAAATTTTGCATGCAAATTATTTTAGTTTTTCATATATTATAGTTGCTATAGGATATTATTATAATTTCTAGTAGATTTTGAGTTTTAGTTTCCTTACCATGGACTGATTTATAGATAAATCCTTAGAAAAACATCTAGTAGTAGAGGTTAGTGAGTTTATCTTAGAGGAGTGATATGTGTATCTCAACAAATGGGAAATATTTAGTAACTTTCATGGGTCTTAGCAAGGGGCTTCAACCTTGAGAAAATAAATTGATAGGATTTGGAATTATATAGGAGTGATTCTATCCTTTATTTCCAAATGTTTCTTCCTAGGTAGTTTTTGTTTTGAGGAAATAGATAGAATCCTAAAAGGGGATCCTTGGTTTATGGGAAGAATAGGTCTTTTCCTTACCCACTAGTATGAAGGCTTGCATCTAAAAATGCAAATCTATCCCTTGTACAAGTTTGGGTTAGGATGCATGGATTACCTATTGAATTTTAGGAAAGAGAAACCTTTTAGGAAATAGGCAACACTTTGGAAGAATTCCTTGAGAATTTAGAAACTGCAAAAGACCATATTCTTGGCTATTTATGCTTGGATTTTGGTCATGATTGATATAAGTAAACCTTTATCAGAGTCAATCATTCTTAAGTATGGGGATAAGTTGTGGAGCCAAACCATAGATTATGAAAACATATATTTTAGATGTAGAATATGTCATGAGGTGGGGCATATTGAAATATCATGACCTAAGAAGAGTCCAACAAAATCATACATAGAAAATTGCATGAGAAACTTACAAATGGATATGGATGAGGATGTTTTTCAACTTCTAAAAAATATGTCTAGATAAATGAAATTAAACAAATAGTGGACACCAATAAGGAATGATATTGGAAGAAATACCAATTATTTTGAGATTTTGAAGAAAAATTAGATCAAAGCTTAGAGGACATAGTACAACAAGTTCAAAATATTAACAAGGTACCATTTATTCAACATGATTTTAATTTAAGTATGAATATTCTTGATGAACCTAAGGAACGTGTATCATTAGATTTTACACTCTCTTGAAGTACCATGCACCATTAAGGAGAACAAAATGGGTAGAGAAAATGCACCATTAGATGTTAATACCTCTACCATTAATTAGAAAATACCAAAAAATGAGCAAGATAAGTCAAAAGCTTTCGTAGTAGAGCTAAGAGAAGATAATTCAAATGAAAAAGAAAGTTGAGAAAGAATATTGAGGAATAGGTGTAGAAATCAAAACAGCACCAATCCGATTATGCAACTATAAGAACTGATCGAGTTGGCATACATAGCCCCTAGGGCAGCCCCTAGAGGTTAAACAATGGTCCTAACCACTCACAAATCAGTTTTGGAAGGTCAAAGGTGAATTTGGCACATTTTAAGCACTTTTCTCCCTACTCGTCCCACCCTAGGATGATTAGAATCCTATTCATCCCACCCTGGGATGATTAGCAGCAATCGTCCCAGGGTGGGATGATTAGCAGGTTTGACTGGCAAAATAAATCAAACCTCAACAGGTCCACCACTTAACTATGCCTTTAGGGCATGCAATTGTGAGAAATAGCTTCAAATAAGAGAGATGGAATTCATTCAAAGCATGCCCTGATCATGGAGGCCTCATGTAAGGAGACTCTAAATCAAGGAGGAATCTTCTCTCCCAAAAAAGGCATAGCAAGCCAAGTGGCGCCCTCGCATGCGCATTCAAAGAGAGAGACCCTAGGTCTATAAAAGGGTGAGCATCCTCACCCCAGAAAAGAGAAATAGATTTGCAGCATTTAGAGCAATGGAGTGCTGCAAAATTGTACCCATATTCCCCTTTGTGCTTCTTACATCCATAATTTCTCTTTTGGAAGAGAGGTTATCGGGTGAACACTAAGAATGCAATCCCAACCCAAAACCCAAGAAATCGGCCACAATACCACACCAAATTCATTGAAAAAACTCCCTAGGATATTTTGGACCCATCCCAAATATTTTGTACCCACATTCCCCTTTGTGCTTCTTACATCTATAATTTCTCTTTTGGAAGAGAGGTTATCGGGTGAACACTAAGAATGCAATACCAACCCAAAACCCAAGAAATCGGCCACAATACCACACCAAATTCATTGAAAAAACTCCCTAGGATATTTTG
Source organism: Wollemia nobilis (assembly GCA_028583015.1). Taxonomy (NCBI): domain Eukaryota; kingdom Viridiplantae; phylum Streptophyta; class Pinopsida; order Araucariales; family Araucariaceae; genus Wollemia; species Wollemia nobilis. The sequence continues at coordinate 13,606,583 of JAQPPZ010002587.1, read as the reverse complement.
GACCCATCCCAAGTGGATTTGTGTCAAAACTAGACCCCAAACAGTGGGCGGCCTGCTCCCGGGCGCCCCCCAAACTGTCGCAGTCCTAATTGGCTCACCCCGAAGCGATTAGAAATCCATGAAGAATTTATCTACTATTATTTTTTCATTATGTTCCATTTGGTTTACTTATGCTTATATTCAAGTTTCATTGCATTATGACCTGATTTGACTGTGTTTTTATCATATTCATGTGTTACTAACCTACAGGGAGGGCCTTCAGATACAGGACAATATGGGTAGAATCTACAAAATCTGACCTTCTGGGTCATCCCAAAATACCCCTTTTACCCTAACCTCAAGTTTGAAGGAGCTTTGGAGGCCTCTAGGTAGGACATTTGGAAGGTTGCCTTTGCATGTTTTGTGACAGTCTTAATCGTCCCACCCCGGAGCGATTAGAAATCCATGCATGATTTCCTGAATGTTCTTTTTGAAATATGTCTCTGATGATTTTTCTATACTTCCATAAAATTTTGAATTCCTTATGACATGTTATGACCATCATTTTTCTATTTTATGTATTCACTAGCTGGAGGCCATGGGGATCGCATGTTTTTCCCTCTATCCACATATGCTATTAACTATTTTCTGTTTCTCTGAGTATAGGATCTCACCATTAGTAACATAATAGGGGTAGCAAGGAACACATGAACACATGGATGCAAGTGAAGGTGATGTTTGGCCCACCCATTTCAAATGTGGGCATGCAGAGGACACTAGAAGCGCACCATCCGTTGATGTAAAAAACTATATCAAATGCTCTAAGCCCTAGAGGTGGGGGAGATGTATTGTAATCAAATTGAAAGAAACATTAATAAAAAAATGCCCTACTTTTTTTTTCTTACATCTAGTTTCATATATGCGCCTTTTCTTCATGCATTGCTTTTCTCGCATTTGTAGGACTTAGCATTTGTGTATCAATTTTTGTTTGCACCATTGGTCTGGCACGCCGTCACCCCACATTTGGATTTCAGTGGTGATCATGGTGGGACCCTATCCCCTACTATTGGGATCAATTTTTTGATCAAAAATTTTATGTTTTTCTTGCAGGTGGTCACTTATTCGAACACTAGACTACTACTCGTGCCACCCTGTGACGAATACAGAGTTGGAATTTATGCCACATCAAGACGAATACAAATTCGTCTCACCTTGGGATGAATATAGACCTGCTATTCATCCCACCCCGGGACGATTAGCTCTCTGTGCATTTTTTGAGCAGAAACTTAGAGGCATCCGGTTTGGGCAGAGAAGAGGTAGGTTTTCTAAACATCCTCTATGTTTTTTTGTTTCTGTCTCTACAAATTTTCTATTTTATTTGCTTGCATAGGGAATTTTGCTACATGTTTTCTTTCTTTGCACAAGTAAAAGGAACCACACACACCACGTAATAATATTAACATCAAGGATTTGGTCTTAATACCCCAACACTTGATCAAGACCAACAGTGGATTTCATCACCACCTTGGCTTGGATTTTACATACATAATCCTGATCGTGACTATTGCTAGACATAAATCCTGATGAAATCTGACAAAGTGTAGTGGGGATAATTCCTAGTGCATGAGGATAAGTCTTCTATGGTAGGTGTCAAAAATAGAGTGATTCCCCTTCCATACCGCCTATGTTCCATGTACTATTCTGCTCTCGTGTACCAATAGTTTCCCTCATGTAAGGGTGGGTATATTGAGAGGTTCAGTATAACGGTATGGCAGTGGTATATTGAAGGGGCGACCATTTTGGAGATATAATACCCCTCATCAGGCATGAATAACAAAATTTTCTTTACACGGTTTGCACAACAAAAATCAAAACACACTGAACCAGATTTAGGACACACATTTAATCTGTAAACAAGATAATCATTTCTTTGCTTGTGTGGTCCCCCTTTTGTTTGGTGTAGCATAAAAAATCATAAAGGAGATAAAAACATACATATCTTGTAGAGAACCACCACCATGGTGTATACCCATAGCCAAGCCCAATCACGGGTAGAAGCTACGAAAAGTGTACGAGGCACAAGTCACCTCCGTTATAGCCCCAAGGACTTGGTCATACCACCTTGGTGGCCTGACCCACAAAATGGTCCACACTATGCCACTAAAAAAAAGGACTATAGAGGCACCCCTTTGGGGGCCACTCCCATTCAACACAGACCCTCTCAGGAGGAGTACATACATGGGAAGGCTCCCTTAGATGCTCATTATGAGTGGCCACTATGTGATGAAGTGCTAGAGAAGCATAGGGTTCACAAGGAGGGACCACATGATTATATCATCCCTCCTCTACCCCTCATTACTGTTAGAACTAATAGACCAAATCTAGAGTGCAAGGCTCTTCAGATAGGTCAAGACAACTCCACCCGTCCCTTTCACATGTACAAAAGGGAGCATGAGGAAGACCAGTATATTCCTCAAGAGCAATACACTGCACGAGAGCAATGCACCTCCGCACCTGCAAATTACCAAGATCACCTATTGAGGCCAGAGCCTCAAGTGAATTCTACTAACCTCGATAGAGGAAAGTGACCCATAGAGATCTCAAATCACCATGACCAAGATAGATATGTAGGAGAGGCATCTAGGCCTCCTAAACATAGGACAACAGAACAAATTGACTTGGCATTTGCCAAACATGCCACCCGCCAAGCGCAAATCATGCAGCTTAGGCAAGATCAACAATAGTTAGAGCAACTGTATCATCTTAACAAAGAGCACATTTGGCACCAGACATATGAGTTGCTCCAGAACACTATGCATGAGAGGATTACAACCCCTCGTATGCATAGGATAGAGATTTATGAGAGGCACAACCCCTTAGTGCAAGACAGGTCTCCATGACCTTATCAAGTGTTGCCTCCAAGACCTCCAAGACCTGAGTGGGAGGCCACTCCTAGAACCAATGATGGGCACCTTCCTTGGGCACCCATCCATGTTTATAGGTCATGCCTAAAAACTCCTCAAGAAGCCTAAGAGGAATTTGAGCAAGAAGAAGAGTAGGCTGAAATGCCCTACCAAAGCAGGGGGGGTGCTACCTGGCTACCCCTCCATAGGCCCCAAGTTCCCCACAATTCACAATGGGAAAAAATTGAGGAAGAGGAAATTAAATCCTCTGATGCGTACAAAGCACTGTTAGAATGCTTAGAGCCTATGGAGACCAAGACTTCAGGGCCCAAAAGCCCACCTTACACCAGCTTCGCAGTCACCCTGTGCATCCTTCAATTTTGGCACCCCCATACCTCGACCACTTTAAAATGCCTCAATTGGCAGTTTCAAAGGGGATGAGGATGTCGAAGAGCACGTAACAAGGTTCCTGAATCAATGGTTTGGAATTCAGGACAATGATGCATTACTTCTGAGAACATTTATAACCATGTTCATAGGTCCTACCTCGGACTGGTTTACCCAGTTGTCGAAGCATAGCATTAACAATCTAGACCAGCTAGTGGATGCGTTCCTTGAATGTTTTACCTTCAACACCAAGAAGAAGGTATCCTTAAGCGACCTAGCTGGCCTTAAGTAGTATGATGATGAGACCATAGCTTCTTATAGGAATCGATGGAGGACATTGCTTTCAAAGCTACCTTACCTCCCTCCCATGGCCGACATGACTCAGATGTTTTCAAAGAGTTGCATAAGGTTGATCTCTATGTTATTACAGCTGTAGTAATATGCTACCCTAGAAGAATCCCTGGCGCAAGCTAGGATAATTGAGGAGATCAAAATTCAATAAGGCGAGATTGCCAAGCCGTGCAAGAAATAAAGGACTAAAAATACCAAAATTGGGCCCATACAACCGAAACCCACCACGATCAATCAAGTTGCCATAACTGTACCACTACCTACACAAATGACATAGCCCCAAAGGCTAATTATCTGGTAGTTCCTCCTGCTAACTATGAAAAGGAAAACCATGGGCAAGAGAAAAATCAGCAGCATTGCCCTAAGTGACAATTCACATAATTCATAGAGTCTAGAGACTCCTTGTTTGATCGCTTGTTCACGGTAAACCTGATAAACTTGCCAAAAACTCAACCCATAGACCCCAATGTGCAAAAACCCAAGGGCTATAGGGAAGACTTGTATTGTAGATTCCACCAGCAGAAAGGACATGACATCTTCAGTTGTTGGAAATTCAAAAAATTGGTGCAAGACTTGATAGACAAAAAAAATGCTTATGGTGGATAATCCTGTAGCACTAAGCAATCAACAGATGGACGTCTTCAAAGACCCCTTGCCTACCCATGACGCGCAGGAAAAGACTGTACAAGTGAATGAGGTGACACAAAACTACCCCATGCAAGGGTACGTAGGGATGATAAGCATCATGATACGAAACAAAAGATACCCAAACATAGCTGCACCCATTGCAGCTACAGGAGATGTTCCATCAATGTCGCAACCTCCACAACACCCTACACAACCTCCCTTGCCTAGACTAGTGGCCATGATTTGGACTAAGCTTACTCAAAGTTTAAGGACCACGTTCGCTAGGCTCTCCATCTATGATCTCATCCAACAATCATCGCCCCATCGAGAAGCTCTGATGGAGATACTCAAAGCCGTTGAGATATGGCCCCAAGAACCCAATTCTTTCAAAAACTTTGTGGGACATGTGAGACAATGCATCGAACCAATCATAACCGTTAGGGAAGACGAACTAAAATTGGTGACTAGTGATATGGTGGATCCACCCTTGCATGTCATCGTGCGGGTCAATAGGATTCCATTCAAGAGGGTGTTGGTGGACATTGGCTCATCCAGAAACATAATCACAACAACGGCATTAAAACATCTTAAGTTGCCAGCATCCCACATTGTGGCATCCACCTACACCCTTCGAGCATTCAACAATGCGTTATGCTCGATAGTTGGCACAATTGTCCTACCCATCCAAGTAGGACAAAAGACCATTCCTACGTTGTGTCACATCCTTGAGGGTGAGATAGCCTACAATATCTTGCTAGGCCGGTTGTGGATCAGGGACATGAAGTGTGTCCCTTCGATAGCCCATCAGTGCCTCAAGTACACACATGAAGTGCAAGTACATGTAGTCCCAGTAGACTTATATCCCTTTAAGTTTTGCAATGCGGTACAGCTGATGCCATAATCAACCCTGCCATCAACACATTTGGACTTTCAATTGAATTCATCCACATAGGGTTCAATTTTGCCTACATCCCCATTGTTGGGTCCCTCAAGTAACCAACCTGGCCCATCTTCGTCGTCTGTCCCTTCACCAAAAATGCCACCTATGGTGGCCACATCGAAGGACAACATGAAGAAGCCCCTAGAGGAGGTGCCACCATTAGTCTCAACCATATCTACCAAGGAGGTGCCTAGCCGAATGGAAGTCGAGACACCTAATTCACCCAACATGGAGTGGACTCAGGAAGAACTCCCATTCCCTCCCTCTCAACCGTCGATGATTACCATTGAAATGGCCAATACAGGCCTGGGGGAGTACCTAGTGTAGAACATAGTGGCAACACCCACACTCGAATCCATGCAAGACATGGGGAGACCTCACCTCCCCATCAACACTATCTTCCCTTTAGGTTACCCACAAAATTAGACAAACTTTGTATATGGGGTCCTCGAGAATGACTTGGAACCTGACCTACAAGAGGTAGAGGACGAAGAGCCATTTTCTAAGAATGTTGACTATTTGTCCAACCCGGACTTCATCGTAAATACCTTAACCAATGTAATTGGCATGGATATGGATTGGGCAGATACGGACAAGGAATGTGCACTCTTTGTCAACCAACATGACAGATGCCATATGATAAATTAGGAGTAGGGTTCAACCACCCTTTTCCCCTCGACATTTTGGTAGAAACCATGCAAGGCCTAGGGCTAGGCAATAAGGATGGGTTGGCACAAGATCCATATGCCAATCCCAACACAACATATACATTGGGGGACTATCTCCCATTGTTAACAACAAACCTTGTTAACCTCAACAACCCTTCCCATTTGATCAAGAAAGAGGAAAGTTTAAGGGATAACCTCCAAGAGGGATATCAATAAGATCAGGAGGGATCCTCTGAAGACGAGTCAGAGTATGAGGTAGCACCCTAGGACCCTTTTGAGTCTGATAGTAATCACTCGCAAGTGACGCCCATTGATGACTATCAGGAGAACTTCGAGGCAATGTTCCCCCTTAATCTTCCACTTGGGCAATTGCCACCTCAAGAGAATCTAGCCCTCCCATAAAGAGCCATAGCGCACCCCAAAAGCTCTAATGATTCCCGTAATCGCTTGGTCACCCACAACACCCCAAAGGTATCCATAATCTCTTTGGTCAACCCAAAAGCCCCAAGGGTTCCCGCAATCGCTTGGTCACCAAAAATGCCCCAAAGGTATCCATAATCCCTTTGGTCAAACCAAAAGCCCCAAGGATTCCCACAATCGCTTGGTCACCCAAAATGCCCCAAAGGTATCCATAATCCCTTTGGTCAAACCAAAAGCCCCAAGGATTCCCATAATCACTTGGTCAAAATAAAACACCCCAAAGGTATCCATCATCCCTTTGGTCAAACTAAAAGCTCCAAGGATTCCCACAATCGCTTGGTCAACCTAAAACACCCCAAAGGTATCCATAATCCCTTTGGTCAAACCAAAAGCTCCAAGGATTCCCACAATCGCTTGGTCAACCTAAAATGCCCCAAAGGTATCCATAATCCCTTTGGTCAAACCAAAAGCTCCAAGGATTCCCATAATTTCTTGGTCAACCTAAAATGCCCCAAAGGTATCTATAAATTCCTTTGGTCAAACCAAAATCTCCAAGGGTTCTCACCACCGCTTGGTCACCCAAAACACCCCAAAGGTATCCATCATCCCTTTGGTCAAACCAAAAGCCCCAAGGGTTCCCGCAATCGCTTGGTCACCAAAAATGCCCCAAAGGTATCCATAATCCCTTTGGTCAAACCAAAAGCTCCAAGGGTTCTCACCACTGCTTGGTCACCCAAAAGCCCCAAGGATTCTAGCAATCGCTTGGTCAAACCAAAATGCCCCAAAGGTATCCATAATCCCTTTGGTCAAACCAAAATCTCCAAGGGTTCTCGCCACCACTTGGTCATCCAAAACGCCCCAAAGGTATCCATCATCCCTTTGGTCAAACCAAAAGCTCCAAGGATTCCCATAATCGCTTGGTCAACCTAAAATTCCCCAAAGGTATCCATAAAATCTTTGGTCAAACCAAAAAATCCAAGGGTTCCCACAATCTCTTGGTCAAAAACAAATATTCAAAAACAAAAAAAAAACAAAAGATAATAAAAAATGACATATTACATCTCACTTTAATGCATATTCTTAAAAATCAAAACACAAAAAATAAAATAAAAACTGCATTAGGCATTGCATACATACATTGCATATTTGCTGGTCATACATGTCAAAAGCACCATAGATTGTAATTACTCGGCAATTCTATCATTTTCCAAATTCAGTCCATTTTGTAAAAAGCATCCATCAAAAATAATCCCCTTTGCATTTTTGCCATATCATAGTCAGTTGTCTGCTAATGTCTTTAGGATTTTTCGTCATTCAACTGTCTTTAGATTTCTAGTCAAATTTTGTACAAAGTCAAAGCAATTTTTACAAGGTAGAGTTTTACTTGGATCACGCCTTGTTACATCACATCCCTAACACAAGCTTAAAACACTTTTAAACTCCCAAGTTGTGTGAACGCAAGAGAAACCTACAAAGCAGTCTAGGGTACCATAGGTGAAAGGCTATCTTTCTCATCCCCCTGTGCGAATGGTTTAAGAATGCTAAGAATTGACAAAAGGACAAGCTCTTCCCCATCCAATTCCCCATAATAAATAGTGGTTTTCACCACTGTCAAAAATACCAAAACACCTTTGGTCCCCAAATTCATAAGGATTCATACTACACCTTTGGTACCCAAATTCATAAGGATTCAACTTTGAAATCAAAATGCCAAATCTAAATCCTCAAAATGCAACAATAAAATAATAACAGTGGTTATCACCACTACTCAAACCCCTTGCTCAAGAAAAAAACAAAAGAGAAAACAAACAGTGATTTTCATCACTATGTATGAAAGTAAGTATCCCAACAAGTTGAGCAACCAAAAGACACCTGAGCTTGAACCCCTAAAATTCTCAGCATTTGAAAAACCATTTAGGTGATCCTCATTATGGGTTTGGTGGATAACCTACCTGGAAATCATAGTATCCTAAATGCATGATGATATGTCTATCACATTAGCTTTGCATATGTGTAGACCAATGTTTGCATGTGGATGAGCTAGCTTATGGTATTCTAGATTGCACCGTAGATTAATCTTACTAAATACAAACAAAGGAGTTAGTGGGGCTAATTAGGTGATCCTCAGTATAGGTTTGGTTGACAGCCTATCTGGCACTGGCTGTATCCTGACGAATACCACATAAACGAATTCAATCGCACACACAGGTATGTGAAATAACTTGGTCAAACTCAAGTCTGATTTGTACCTTATTTGAAAGTCTTGTAAGATAATGTACAGTCTTGATTAGTTAGTTAAAGCAGCTGAGTCTTAGAAAAACCTTCACTACATTTTAAAACAATTATCGTACATTTCATTATCACCATCAGAAATAACAAAGCAAAAATTACAAATACAAAGTCCTCTCACAAAGCAACCACATTGTACAGAAAGCCAGTTAATCCTGTACAGTCTATGGTGCCACCACTTGCATACCAAAAAATCATTCCATCCATTCCATATGCATACATCCATATCATATAGCTAACATCATCCGTAGTCATAACAACATATGCATACATAAACATAATAAAGGTGCATAAAAAGAACAATAAACCATAACAAAGTAAATAATCCAAAAAGAGAGTCATGTATATATTAAGTCAAAAATACCCTCAGGCTACAATAAAATGGTCCTCTGACCTCACAAAAATCCAAAAACTCAAAATCCCCAAATCCTAGGGAGTCAACCACCATGATCATGTAGGATCGGTGCGACTAGAACTACCCCCAATGGTGTGGGTCCTATGGGACCTCTCAAGGTGGCTTCTGCCAGCCCTCGCATCATGCCCACTAATGCTACCCTCACCCACCCACTTGTGATGAGAGGATGCAGACTTCTTAGTCTCACTACCTCTCATACGGCATGATGATCCACCTCCGTTGAGCTTAGGTAACTGCCCATCGAGGCAAATAATCTCAACCTCCAACTCCACCCGACATCGACTCCAATCCACATCCCACTGGCGGTATGCAGCCAATACATCATCTTGCTATGCCAACTGATCCCATAAACGATCCCTCTCGACACTGTGCTCCTCATCTCATCTTCATAGTAGGTCCTCCAATCGTGCTATCTCAGAATGAAACCTAGCCTCCATATACCCTAGGACTGCTTCAGGCATGAACATCTTCGAGATGGCATGCTGCTCTAGAACCCACTGCTCAGGGATGTCCTATGTATATGGCTACTTTGAAACCCCTACATCATCCCTAGTCAAGTCATCTATGTCCACCATATTCGCATCATATAGCGGAGCCCCCCAAATCTCCATCGGTGCCTTTGCACCCCCACCGCATATTGTTGTCGCATCCGGACCTCCTAGAGGCCCCTCACCCCACCATCGCCGCATCATCCACCACTAGTCATACTTTGTAGTCACCCTAATATTGTCCATGTCGGGGACATCAATCACTGCATCAGACTCCTCACCTAGTTGCTCAATAATCAGCCAGGCTAGAGTCCTCTCATTGCCCCAATGCTGATAGATCAAGGGATCACCAAGAAATCCCTGGTGCACCCCAAATTATCGCATCACCCAGACATATGGGAAGTACTGCTCTGTCCTATGTTTCTCGATCAACCATCTCCCCTTGTGCACCCACCGAAGCCACTCTCTAGCCTCAGACTAGGTTGGACAGTCCCGATATGGCCGCCAGAACACCTCCCCTAGAGCAAGATGAGAGAAGGCATAAGTATAGTGTCCTATGTCACCTGACCACTATCGAATTTGCCCCTACTCCTCTAACCTCTGCCATAGAGTAGCATACCCAATCTCCCTGTCCACCATCTCACCCCGAGTGGTCCAAGGCAACCCCTGTAGCTACTCCATAGCTATGTGCTGCCACCCCCAGCATTGCAAAAGATAGCTACACCCGATCCCCTTCTACCTCCGATAGTGAACCTCATACAACTCATTGTAAAGCTATGCCAATAGTGTCTAACCCCACCTCATAATAAGTGGCACTGTTGTCGGGCACTCCACCAGTCTGAACACCACCTCAAGCAGGTTCCAAGGGAACCTCGCACCTGAGGAGTTGATAAGTAGCATATTAGAGATGAGGGTCATCATCAGAGCATGCCTCACCCCTAACATGCCCTTCTCCAGCCACCACCGCACTAGAATCCCACCAATCAGGCAGTCTACCTCCACCTTCTCCATAGCCCTATCCACCCCCATCTTCGTCGCCTGCCCAAAGCACCGTGTTAGCACCACCATATATTGATCATGGGGAGTCATCCGAATGGGCAGTCCGTCTATCAAAATTTGTAGAATCTGATACACGTCCTCCAAAGTAATCATCATCTCCCATGTTGGGATATGAAAGGTGTTGGTGCGAGGATCCCACAAATTGATCAAGGAAATCAAATATGCCCGATCCCCCACCACAGGCTCCAAATGTGTCACCTGCTTGAGCCCAAGGGCATCAAGCCACTCCCAATCCGCAATTGTGAATGCCTCCCAGGCATTAGAGAACATAGTTGGATAGCGGTATCGACTCCTAACAACCTACAAAACACAAACACAATAACACAAAAAAAACAAAAACAAATTAGGGTTTCAACCTTAATTTAACCAAAAACATTCAAATAACATGTATAGATGAAAAACAAATTATAGAAAAACAAAAGTATAGAGCTGTACAACCGAAGTACAGATCAAACAAATAAACTATACAGTCAAGAACATAAAATGCAATAAAACAAAATCAACCTAGGGTTTCAACCCTAGTATTAACAAAAAAATCATACAAACACATAAAACTCATACTAGGGTTTTTCCCCTTAATATGAAAAAAAAACAAAACATAATACAAACACAAAAATTAATACTAGGGTTTCGATCTTAATATTAACACAAAATAAAAAAAAAATAACGCAAAATAAAAACAATCATACTAAGGTTTTCTAACCTTAAGTGTGAACAAAAAAAATCAAATACAACATACAAATTCATCCTAGGGTTTTTAACCTTAAGTGTGAACAAAAAAATCAATAACAACATAAAATTCATCCTAGGGTTTTTAACCTTAAGTGTGAACAAAAAAATCAATACAAACATAAAATTCAACCTAGGGGTTTTAACCTTAAGCGTGAACAAAAAATTCAACCCAAAACATAAACTTATACTAGGGTTTTTAACCTTAGTATGAACACAAAAATCAAACGAAAACAAAAATAATCATACTAAGGTTTTCTAACTTTAAGTGTGAAAAAAAAATAGATAACACAAAAAAAATAAATTAGGGTTTCAACCTTAATTTAACCAAAAACATTCAAATAACATGTATCGATGAAAAACAAAGTACAACAAAAACAAAAGTACAGAAAAATTGTACAACCATACAGACCAATCAAATAAACTATACAATCAAAAACTCGATAACAACATAACATACATCCTATGGTTTTAACCTTAAGTGTGAACAAAAAATAAAATAAAACATAAAAATTCATCCTAGGGTTTTTAACCTTAAGTGTGAACAAAAAAAAAAATTAAAACAAAAACAAACTGCATCCAAAAAATGCACCAAAAATAGCAATAAAACTGCCAAACAAAGGTGCCCTTGCACCTAATATTCTTGGCATGAAAAACTGATTTCGGGGTCACAAATTATCACTATCCTACTCCCTAAGAAGGCTACCATAGCCGGACTGCTCCACGGGAGGATGGATTTTCAAAAATTTCAGCCCCAAGGCGTCACAAAAAAGGGTCCAAACCCACCAAAAACAAGCAATAAGACTGCCGAAAAAATATTCCTTTGCACCCGATATTCTTGGCATACAAAACCAATGTTAAGGTCACAAATTATCACTATCCTACTCCCTAAGAAGGCTACCATAGCCGGACCGCTCCATAGGGGATGGATTTTCAAAAATTTCAGCCCCAAGGCATCACAAAAAAGGGTCAAAACCCACCAAAAAACAACAATAATTATTCCGAAAAAAGGTGCCTTTGCACCTGACATTCATGGCATGGAAAACTGATGTCAGGGTCACCAATTATCACAATCCTACTCCCTAAGAAGGCTACCATAGCTGGACCACTCCACAGGAAGGAGGATTTTAGGCATCAGCAAAAAGGGTCAAAACCCACCAAAAATATGTTCGATTGCTAGGAAACTACACACGTTCAATGGAAAACCACTGAAGGCACCCTTAAAAATGTCATATTAGGTCAAGCGACTCGTCGCTTTTCTCATTTTGGTCATTCCCTCATCGATTCGTCGCTTGAGGGGGTAGTCACACTTAGTCACTAAATCAACAAATACATACCCAATCAAGGAAATGGTATGCATTCAAAGAATCATTGACAAAGACAATCACGCCCCTGCTTGGGGCAACAAATAAGAAATAATCACAAGCTGATCAAACACTTGGCATTTTAGAATCATGAACTTAAGGTTCCTCAGACAAAAGGTTGTGCCCTTTGCCTATTCATGATTGAACAATGTCCAAGATCAAGTAACACCTCACAAAAAAGGTTACACTTGAGTTAAGCTCCTTAGCTCGTCAGAAGCAAGGATTCAAGAATGCATGCCATTTCCATACTTAGGGCATCAAAAGTTGGTTAGGTTACTAAGAAACGCTAATCATTAAGTGCTTTGGTTACATATTTTTTCTTAGCACTATGCCATGCACAATGCATCCCGAAAAGGGGCATATGTAGACACCAAAATAACACCAATCCAATTATGCGACTACAAGCACTGATCGAGTTGGTATACATAGCCCCTAGGTCAGCCGCAAGAGGTTAAATAGTGGTCCTAACCACTCCCAAATCAGTTTTGGAAGGTTAGAGGTCAATTTGGCACCTTTTAAGCACTTTGCTCCCTACTCGTCCCACCCTGGGATGATTAGAATCCTATTCATCCCACCCTGGGACGATTAGTAGCAATCATCCCAGGATGGGATGATTAGAAGGTTTTACTGACAAAAAAATTCAAACCTCGATAGGTCTACCACTTAACTATGCCTTCAGGGCATGCAATTGTGAGGAAAAACTTCAAATCAGAGAGGGACTTCAGTAATAGCATGCCCTGATCATGGAGGCCTCATGCAAGGAGACTCTAAATTAGGGAGGAATCTTCTCTTCCAAAAAAGGCATGGCAAGCCAAGTGGCACCCTCGCATGCTCATTCAAAGAGAGAGACCCTAGGTCTATAAAAGGGTGAGCATCCTCACCCCAAAAAAGAGAAATAGAGTTGGAGCATTTAGAGCAACGGAGTGCTGCCAAATTGTACCCACATTCCCCTTTGTGATTCTTACATCCATAATTTCTCTTTTGGAAGAGAGTTTATTGGGTGAACACTAAGAACACAATCCTGACCTAAAACTCAAGTAATCGGCTACAATCCCACACCAAATTCATCGACACAACCCCATAGGAGGTTTTGGACCCATCCCAAGTGGATTGGTATCAAAACCAGACCCCAAATGGTGGGCGGCCTGCCCCCAGGTGCCCCCCAGTCTGTCGCAGTCCTAATTGGCTCACCCTGAAGCGATTAGAAATCCATGAAAAATTTCTCTACTATTATTTTTGAATTATGTTCCATTTGGTTTACTTATGCTGTTGTTCAAGTTTCATTGCATTATGACCTGATTTGACTGTTTTTTATCATATTCATGCATTACTAACCTACAGGGAGTGCCTTTAGATACAAGATAATCTAGGTAGAATCTGCAAAATCTGACCTTCTAGGTCATCCTAAAATTCCCCTTTTAGCCTAACCTCAAGTTTTTAGGAGTTTTGGAGACCTCTGGGTAGGACATTTGGAAGGTTGCCTTTGCATGTTTTGTGACAGTCCTAATCGTCCCACCCCGGAGCGATTAGAAATCCATGCATGATTTCCTAACTGTTCTTTTGCAATGTGTCTCTGATGCTTTTTCTATGCTTCTGTCAAAGTTTGAATTCATTATGACATGTTTTGACCATCGTTTTGCTATTTTATGTATTCACTAGCCGGAGGCCCTAGGGATCACATGTTTTTCCCTCTATTCGCATATGCTATTAATTGTTTGCTATTTCTTTGAGCATAGGATCTCACCACCAAGAACACCATAGGGGCATCAAGGAACACATGAACACACAGATGCAAGTGGCGGTGACGTTTGGCCCGCCCATTTCAAATGTGGGCATGCAAAGGACATTGGAAGCGCACCATCCATTGATGTAACGAACTGTATCAAACGCTCCGAGCCCTAGAGGGGGGAGACATATTGTAACCAGATTGAAAGAAACATTAATAAAAAGAGGCCCCACTTTGTTTTGCTTACATCTAGTTTCATTTATGCGTCTTTCCTTCATGCATTGCTTTTCTCGCATTCGTAGGACTTAGCATTTGTGTATCAATTTTTGTTTGCACCATTGGTCTGGCACGCCATCACCCCGCATTCGGATTTCAATAGGATAATAAGACCTACTCTTAATACATGCAAGGAAAAAAAAGGAAAACCCTCAAATTATCAAGCCAAATATAAGGAAGCAAGAATAAATATAGAGAAAGGAACATAAACTAAGTTGGTTGAACTTCTCTTTACCAAACAACAAAATTGATAATTGCAAAAGTTCGATTAATTGAAATAAATTAAGGTTACAACTTAAATAGTTTAGGGAAAGGCTAGAAATAGGAAAGCTAGGAATAGGGAGAGAAAATAGGGATAGAAGATAGGAAGAAGAAAATTTAAAAATAAATTCTCTCACCGCCTGCCATCCACCACCTTGCCATCCACCTTGGTAAGTTAAATACTAACATTATCCCCCTTAAAGTTGAGAGGGTTGACAAGACAGTCTCTCAGCTTTATATATTGAGCTTTAGCAATGCCTTTGGTGAAGATGTCCGCCATGTTGTCCAAAGTGTTGCAATGTTTAAGCTCAACTACCTGGTTTTCCACCATGTCTCGGATGAAGTGATACTTCATATCAAAGTTTTTTGATCTGCTATGGTGGATAGGATTATATGCCAATTGAATGACACTCATGTTGTCATAGTACAATCTAGTAGGACCACTTTGTTGTTCTCCAATATCTTCAAGGACTTTTTGCAACCATAGAGCTTGAGTACTAGCATATGTGATTGCTATATACTCAACCTCAGTAGATGACAATGCTACAACAATTTGCTTTTTGGAACTCCATGTAATTAGTCCTGACCCTAGACTAAAATAGTTCCCTGATGTAGATTTTCTATCATCTATATTGCTTCCCAAATCACTATCACTGAAGCCAACTAACTTGACATAATTACATTTGTGGTAATGGATTCCAAAATCCAATGTACCCTTTACATATCTCAGAATTCTTTTAGTTTCTTGAAAATGCAGCTCGGATGGATCAACCATAAACCTTGAAACAAGAGAAACAACATACTGAATATCAGGTCTCGTGTTGGTGAGAAACATCAAACTCCCAACCATGCTCCTATAAGTGGTCATGTCAACCTTTGGTGCTCCATCATCTTTGCTCAATTGGATCCCATGACCCGTTGGAGTTGCAACTGATTTGCATTGCTCCATGGCAAATTTCTTGATCATATCTTGAGCATATTTGTGTTGACATATGAATATCCCTCTATCTGTCTGATGAACTTCCATGCCTAGGAAGTAATGCATTAAGCCTAGATATTTCATCTCAAATTGTTTCATCATGGAGTGTTTGAACTCCATATTCATCTTATCATTACTACCCATAAATATGAGATCATCCACATATAAAAAAACTATGAGAATGTCTTTACCTTGCTTTAGGTAGTAGAGAGTAGGTTCACTTTTTCTCCGAGTGAATCCATACTCCTTGAAGTAGCCATCAATGCGAGAGTACCATGCTCTTGGTGCTTGCTTGAGGCCATATAGTGCTTTTTTAGTTTGTAAACAAGGTTCTCCTTACCTTGTTCTTTAAAACCTTGAGGTTGTTGGACATAAACCTCTTCAGTCAAGTACCCATTGAGAAAGGCACTTTTTACATCCATGTGCTGAATTTTCCATCCTTTGTGGGCAGCCAAGGAAAGTACTAATCTGATAGTTTCTTGTCTGGTAATAGGAGCAAAGGTCTCCTCATAATCAATGCCATATTTTTGAGTGAATCATTTTGCTACAAGTCTTACCTTGTGTCTTTCAATGCTTCCATAAGCATTGAATTTGGTCTTGTAGACCCATTTGCATCCAACACATTTTTTTCCTTTAGGAAGCTTTACTAGCTCCCAAGTATCATTCTTTTTTATAGAGGTGATTTCCTCTTCCATGGCTTGTTGCCATACATCATGAGTGCATGCTTTCTCATAGCTAGATGGCTCTAGTTGTGCACTAGTCATTAAATCATAATTAACTACATCTCCTTTAGGATCATTGGAGTCATCATCACCATACATATGCAGATTTTCAAGTTTTTGTAAAACTACATTCATTTCACTAGCCTGACTTCTAGTGTATCTTTTCTGGAAATTCTTATCCAACATTTGAAAATATGGATGATGTTGTAGTGTTCTTTTACCTCTTGATGGAGAATCAATATCCATAGGTGAAGAACTTATTGATATTTGTGGAGAAGGACTTGGAGTAGTTGTTGATGTACTCGATGTAGTACTCATACTTGGGCTTGGAGGAGGAGTTCCTTTGCTGTTTTTGGGATGCACTTGCCTTGTTGTACTTGAGAGGAACTTGCATCATGAGATCCATCATCAACAAAGACTTTTTGATGACCCCATTCTCCCCCTTCATCAAAAATTACATCCCTAGAAAGAATAATTTTATGTGTTTTGGGATTATAGAGTCTATATGCTTTGGTAGACTCACAATATCCAACAAAAATACATGCTTGACTCTTGGGGTCAAGTTTCTTTCTTTTCTCATCAGGAATGTGGGCATATGCAAGAGAACCAAAAACCTTAAAGTGTTTTACATTTGGCTTTTTGTCATTCCATCCTTCATAAGGAGTGATCCCATCTAGACTAGAAGTAGGACTCCTATTTAAAATGTAAACACTAGTTCTTACAACATCAACCCAATACATATTATTGAGATGCTTAGTTTGAAGCATCGATCTTGCCATTTCTACTATGGTGCGGTTTTTCCTTTCCACCACACCATTCTGTTATGGAGTATAGGCAGTGGTGAATTGCATTTTTATCCCACATTCTTTACAATATTTGAGAAAGGCATTTGAGGAATACTCTCCTCCTCTATCTATCCTTAGACATTTTACAATGAACTCACTTTGTTTCTCTACATTATTCTTGAAATCTATGAAGAAATCAAAAGCTTCATCTTTGGTTTTCAAGAAATAGATCCAACACATCCTAGAGAAATCATCTATAAAAGTGAGAAAGTAAGAATTATTACCTATGCTTTTTGTCTGCATTGGACCACAAATGTCTGAATGCACCAATTGGAGTGGATGGTTGGCCCTCCATGCTTGTCCTTTTGGGAACTTGGATCTTGAGTGCTTTCCCAAAGCACATCCTTCATAGACCTCCTTGTGTTCATCAATTTTGGGAATTCCACACACCATAGCTTGAGAAGTTAACAATTTCAAGCTAGCAGAATTTAGGTGACCATATCTCAAGTGCCAAAGCACACTGGGATTTGCTATAGCAATACTAGCAAGTTGAGCTCCCCCTAGTTCCCCAAAATTAAGGGGAAACAACCTATTCTTGGTCATAGGTACTTGTGTAATGACTCTATTACAATTTTTATTATCAAAAATTACACATTTGCCTTCATAAAAAACAAGTCTATAATTTTTCTCCATCATTTGTCCAACACTAAGCAAATTATGTTGGAGTTTGGGGGTAAAATAGATGTCATTTACCTTTTTGATGCCTTCTTTTGTTGGAACCTCCATGGCTCCAATGCCTTCAACTTGCAAAGCTTTATCATCTCCCAACTTGATTCGAGATTTATAGGTGGAATCCATTGTAGCAAAGAGTTCTTCTTTGCCACTCATGTGATTGGAACAACCAGTATCTAAAATCCAAGTGTCATTCAGATTTTGATCTGATTTTCCATAAGAAAGAAACATATTGAATGTTCCTTCTTCTTCACCATAGTTGCCATATTGACCGTTGCCTCCTTGAGAAGTCTTGGACCAATAGTCTCGAGTGAAATGACCAGGCTTGCCACAATTGAAACAAGATTTATTTTTTTTGTCACCTCCTCCTCCTTGATTGCCATTTCGACCTTGATTTCCACCTCTGCCTTGATTTCTACCTCTGTTTTGATTGCCACCTCTGCTTGGATTTCCTCCTCTTGAGCTGCTTCTTCCTCTTCCTCTTCTTTGTCCTCTACCTTGGCCTCTTCCTTGTCCTCTTCCTACACCCTCATTGGATGAGAAAGCTTTATCATCGCCTCCATAGCTTGTTGAAGTAGACCCTTGTAATATCTCTTCATGAGACATTAATGAACCGATTAGTGCATCAAAAGTTAGAGTAGAAAGGTCTTTTGATTCTTCAATGATGATAGCAATGTGGTTCCATTTAGGAAGAAGTGTTCTCAACACTTTCTTCACAACCGCTTCAGTTTTGAATTCTTCGCCAAGAGTTTCCTTCTTGTTGATAACTGCTTTGACTCTTACGCAGTAGTCTCCAACTTTCTCATCTTCATTCATTTTGAGATTCTCAAAATATCATTTTAGGGTTTGAAGCCTTAATTGCTTCATCTGATCACTTCCTTGGAAACCTTATTTCAATTATTTCCATGCATCTTGGGAAGTTAAACAAGATGTAATCCTCGGGAAGATGCTTTTCTCCAATGCTTCTTGGAGATGATAGAGAGCAAATGAATTGCTCTTTTGGGTATCTTTCTTTGTCTTTTTATCGGATGCACTCAAAGTGGTCCAATCTGAAGGTTCTGTGTAACCTTCATCGACTATATCCCATAGTCCCTTGCCTATGAGTAAGGTCCTCATCTTGATGGACCAATACTCATAATCGAACCCATTAAATTCTGGAATGGGTAGATTATTATTGGATGCCATAGCTTGTGGAAATAAACTAGAAACACACTTTCTATTTCTCAATTACAATCAAAGCACTATGCTTTTCAAAAGAAGAATTACAGATTTAAATCAAATCTAACTTGATCTACTCTCTCGTTGATATCATGTTCTACTTGCATAGGTTCTCCTATCACTGGATTGATAAAGTTGTCAGCAACTGAATCACCGTTGTCACTAATAAGAATGATTTCGGGTGACTACGGTTTCGACTCCAGTAATTCAACTGAGTCATTGTCACTGAGATGATTATTCTTTGGCTCCTATGGTGCAACTCCTATAGATTTTGACTCCTCAAATCTACTACCAAAGGAATTATCTTCTGAATCAACATCATATCCTGCATTTGGTGCTCTTTTATGGGCTATTACTGCATTTTGCAATTGATTGAATACAGTATTCAATCCATACGTTCAAACTTTTTCATCAAAGGATTCGGGGTTTTCTCTTACTAAAAGAGAACAAAGGGCATGATAGCATCCAGTTGACCTTATCATGAATGAGTACAAGAATATTCCCCTTAAGATGCAAAAATATTCCCCCTTAAAGCCTCTTAGGCTATTACAAAAAAAAAAATCACTTTTAAAGCCTCTCAGGCTATTACAATAATTTCCTCTTAGGAAATGTCCTTCCTCCCTTTTTTAAATGTTGCAAAAAATAAAATATATAAATTATCTCTAATTGTAATTAATAATAAAATTTAATATTAATTAAAAAAACATTTAAAATGAAACCTTTAAAAATGCAATTTAATTAATATTAATATTAAATTATTAATTAAATTATAAAATTAATTTTTTTAATCTTTTGCAAAATAAAAAAATATAAAAAACTGATTTTTTTAGGTCAGAGGGTTTCGAACCCGCGACCTTGCTTTTCAAGCTCTTACCTCGTGGCCTCTAACCGGTCACCATGAGCTAAGGTCACCTATATCCTTAAACACCGATGCCTTCACAAAAAAAATATAAAACTTAGCTTTTTATACCTCACGGAGACTCGAACTCGTGACCGGGCGGAGGGCAAAGATCTTCGGGCTGGCTCCTCGAGCCAGTCAGGCTACAACGCCCAACATGAAGGCTAAATAAATTGCCTTCACTTTGTAGATGCTCTAGCTCATGACAAAGAAAAAAATATGGGATGATTATCCCACATTTGCCAGGAAATGAACGCAAGAGTGGTATAAAACCTTAATTTCATACCATATGTTTTGATTACCTTCGGGTAATCGAATGCCTCCCTTTTGTCATCGAGTTGTCCAATAAAACCTTGCCATGTTGCCTTGCCATGTTACCCTACCACCTCACCCTACCACCTCGATCTACGTGTCCTCTTATCTGTCTACCATGTGTCCACCTTCGATTCAGTGGCTTGTCGCCACGTGTCTGTCAGGGCAGCTCTGCTATCCACCATGTCAACTACCTCAAGAATCATGCCCCTATCAGGTTAGCTCTGTTGTCCATCCATGTGTCCTCTTCGGTCCTCGTCCATCCGCCACGTCAGGTCCTCGAGCTGCGTGCGGCCTCGATGCCACGTGTCCTCGGGATGCATGCCTGGGGCTTCGGCTCCTCTATGCACCATGTGTCCTCCTCGAGATGCATACCTAGGGTTTAGCTCCTCTATGGGCCACTCCTTGGGATGCATGCATGCAAGTCCTCATCATCAGTTAGATGCCAAATAACCCTAACCCCTAATGCTGCACTCTGATACCAAAATGATAATTGCAAAAGTTTGATTAATTGAAATAAATTAAGGTTACAACTTAAATAGTTTAGGGAAAGGCTAGAAATAGGAAAGCTAGGAATAGGGAGAGAAAATAGGGATAGAAGATAAGAAGAAGAAAATTTAAAAATAAATTCTCTCACCGCCTGTCGTCCACCTTGGTGTCGTCATCGCCTGCTGTCCACCTTGGTAAGTTAAATACTAACAAAAATGATATTGGTAATTCACAGGAAGGGGTCAATAACCCCTAATGATACATAGTTACCATATCATGAAATATAAGGGGTGCTAATGCCCCATTCAAAGCAAAGGTGCATGAAGGACCTTTGTTTAAGTAAGAAGCCATATATTCTTTGTATCCAAGAAACTAGAATGACAAAGGAAGAAGTTTTCAAAACTAGGAAAGTAGCATGGGCAAGATGTGAATGGGATGTTATGGATTCTGAAGGAGTAGTAGGGGGAATTATGAATCCTATTAGAACCTCTTGTGTAACCATTCATAAAACTAGACATTGGATAGCCTCTTTAGTCATATGTTACTTTACAGATATTTATTTCATCCTTATCAATGTCTATGGACCTATAACTTAGTAAGGGAAATTAGAAGTATGGAGTGGGATTAGAGAATTTATGAGAAGTAAAGGCTAAGAAACCTGATTCATGATCATAGGATATTTCAATGTCATAACCAAGCTATATAAAAAATTAGGGAATTAGAAAATTAACACAAAGTATGAGATATTTCTTAGCTTTGATTCAAAATAATAATCTATGGGAGGTTGAATTTGAAGAAGAAAACTATACATGGACCAAAAATGGGAGAGGCATGTTGTGGAAATATTTTATCCCTTAATTTTGGTTGTTACACCATAGAATACTTCTTGATCATAAGAAATATCAAAGACTCTAGTGGATCTACCACTTTAATTCAGGAAAATACTATCAAAATGACTCTAGACAGACCAAAATGGGTTAGGATACCCTTAAAGTGAGTTTACAATTTTTCTTCGCATGTTCATGTTCTTCCAAATAAAAAATGTAAAATTTGATGTTCTTTGACCAAGATTTTCTATAACTCTTTGATTACACCTTAACATATGACTGGTGCCTTATCCATTATTAATTGTAGTGGAGTTTTAAAACCATTAATGAGAAATAAAGAAGGGGAAAGAAGTAATTGTGTTAATTAGATCCATTCAAATAATGTAAGAAATGTAATTAAGACACACAATGAGAGAAAGCATCATTCATACATTCAAATAATATAACATACAAATGTGACTTTAAATACACAATTGAACCAAAAAAATATCCAAATGGAATCTAGATTTGTATTAATTTCTTGAAAATATATTAAATTAGGGTGGCAAAGTGGTTAGATATCTATGAAAAAATGCAAAAGGTTCTCTCTGTTCAAATAATGTAATAGAGGAACTCCATTATTCATACTAAGAATAGTGACAAAGAATCTCCAAGCTTCCAATCCAATTGCTAGAAACGATGTCAACTAACTGGTATACCCTAAATACAACCTGCACAATCAAGGAGAGGAATGAGGGGTAGACGACAAGACACAAAAGGAAATACAATTAACAAGACAAGGGCACTCTTAGTATACCTTTGTAAAAAATTGTCTATGCAAAAACTTGATCCTTTTCTTGGTTGTAGTAGTACCTTTTATAGCTTTTGGGTGTCATGTTTTAGTTACAACTGCCTACATCAGAGCCCTCCATCTATCATCATCTTTTTCCCTTGATTGGTTGAGTGTGCTATAAAAAAATTATAGTTGGCCTAAGCTATTTCATCCAAAAAATATGCCCTTTGGATTTTGTTGGGACTTTGGATTAAAAAAGTGATACAACTATTATTATATATATATATATATATATATTATGATTTATGGTTGACAAGCCCCTTGGTCAATGTTTCCCTTTGTGGTGGGCTCGGTGCTGACTTCCTCAGTTTTGTCTGTTTGTGAGTTTTACCTTATCTCTATGTTCTTTTCCTTAGAAGTTGTAGCTATAGAATTTTTTAAGGTTGCTTTTTCTAATGTACTTCCTATATTTATTTCATCTTAGAGGTATCTTACATCCCTATCAATATGTTCCTATGCTTTTTCATAAAATTCATAGTAAACTTTATCATGTTTATATCTTGTATAATCTTATTATTTTGAGTTTTTGACCAGTCTTTGCTTTCTTGATAAAATGTGCATAGGCAATCAATTGTTTCTGTAAGAAATTTAGCCTACCTAGCCAATTCTTTCTCAATATCAGGATCACAATAGAATTCTTGTATTCTATTTAGGATTATATATTCAACATTGGCCTCTTGTACACATTCTTCTAGGGTGAATCCTACTTCAAATAGTTCATCATTAATCTCATCTTCCCATTCGGTCACCTTTCTGATCCAACTTTGCTAGCCTGGCTTATCTCTTATAAATATTGAGATTTTTATAAATTCTTCTACATAAAAAATGGTGGGGCCATCATCCATCACTATCTATCCTTCACTCATCTCTTCATAGTGCTCTTCAAACATTCAAAAAGTAGGATATATTTTATTCACCCTTTATTTTGTCTATTCCAAGAGATTTTTTAGGCTATTTATAGAAATTTTCACTAAGCCAATGTTGTAGAATATCCTCCTTAGATCCTCTAAATTATGCTAAATTTTTTTTTGCATTTCTATTTTGTATTTAGATCTAAATTCAGAGCAGTCAATGCTTTTAATGATGATCTAAGGTTCTGTTCTAGAGGTTGTAGCTTGGAGAGTTGACATATGTTTTCTTAGACTATTTAATTTTACCTATAACTCCTCATTTTTAGTTTGTAGCTAGTGTGTTTTAGTAGCCAAAGCTTGGTTGCTTTTATAGAGGCTCTCTATATTCGCCACATGAGATTGAGTCTAAGCCCTTTCTAAGACTAGAGTATTTTCTTGATATTGGATTGTTTCCTCCCTTGTTGTCCTATCTAGTTGAAGGGATGTGATATGAGTCATTGGTATAGTTGCTTCTTTTGTTGCATTAGGATCAACTGATACTAGAGTATCCTGGTTATTTGGCTCTTCTATTGTGTATTTAGACTCTTTTGGATATTTCTCTTCATATATGGCCTATATCTACCTTTCTTCTTCAACATAAAAATGTATGGCTTATCCTACCTACATCAAGGTGAGGCTTTCATGAGTTGTTGAAGAATGAAGGGCCTCGAATCTTAGATATTTTCTCCTTGGGAAACTTGGATGAGAAGCAAACTTGACCTAATATTCCCTAAGTAAATTGGGTAATCCCCCTACCTTCTAAATTATCTCAAGCACTATTGAGTAAATATTTTGTTCCTCTTTGTCTATCACTATGTTGGTAGGAATTACTTGAGGGAGGTCTACTACTAGTTCAATTTATTACTTGGGAACCATTAGTGCCTTAGAAAGCTTGTTAGAGGTGACCTATGCTTGTGTTGAAGAAGATGTAATAAATTATTTTCCCTTTGTTACAACTAAGGCAGTGTTATGGGAAGAGTGAGTGACTAAAGGGTCCTCTGCTTTTGCTCCTACCAGACTTATCACTTCTATTAACACTTTTATCTACTCAGGTTCTCAACTGATGATCTCTAAGATAGGGACTTTGTATTCTTTGGGGCATATTTCTCATATTAAGGGGGATACTAATTCAACTATAACATTCCTTAATATGTTCAATTCGGCAAGGTATTTTTCTACCATCTCAATCTAAGTATGTAGCTTGCTCTTTGAAAATCCTACCATATAGGTCCTAGAGATTCCCATTTTCTCAAAGCTACTTGCATTGTATCTTTGATTAAGTCCCCTGGTGGATTATCACCCAATTGGACATTTTATTCACAACAATATTGTTATAGTAGCCATAGGGTTCATATGGTCTCCAGGTGATCTCGACGAAGCCATATGAATCCATTTTCTACAAGGATGCTAGCATAATATGATACCCTTATATATAATATCCCATTTTGTAGGGGATATTTACCCATGTTATTTAGCTTCTTTCTTTATTGCCATTTTATTAGTCTCTTCTACAATCTACCTGAAAATCTCTAATGTTGTGATTGACATAGGGTAGAATCTAGGTAGGACCTTTGGGGGAATTTTTGACTCATATATCCTTATGTAAGTGACATCTTCGATGAAAAGTAATCCCCTGCATTATTTTCATGTAATAATATGACAACACCTGAGCCAATTATGTAAGGGTTCTTACCAAAGATCTTGTCATAGATAGTTTAGAGGAATTTACCAAAAAAAATGCTATAACTAGATTCACCCTCTTGTATATATGGGAGTTTTTCTTGGATAATTTGTTCATATACTCCTCCCCATTCTACAATTGCCCTTTTTTATATGCACAAGAAATGAATAGTGTAAAAAATGAGGTATTACTTCCCTGTGTTTAATAATGACTTTATGTAATCCCTGGAGCTCTCTATCTATGGTGGCATTGAGCATGTTCTTCTACTTGTACATGGTTGGTTGTCCTTTTATATTACACTGGAATATTAAATACATGACCTATTTTTCTATATAATATAAATCTTAGTTTCCCATTAGTATATTGATTATATCAACATAATATTATACCCAGGTATGGAGTGCAGATTTATGTACAAGAAATTATGATGACACTTGTTCATTATAATCGAATAGTTTAGTATAAAAAGTACTCCCAATCATATATTGGGATTGAGAATTTAGTACCTTTTTATCTATAATCCGCATGAATTTTGTTAGCTGAAATACTTTACTAATCTTCTCTAAAGTAATTGTGAACAAAGTTTGATTTGCATGGTCTTTTATTGCCCTCATCTTCAAGTTACAATCCACTGCCAACTAGGATAATAGGTTAGAAGAGTAATAGAATTTAAGGCATATTAGTTTTCCTAAGTTGCACATCCATCTATTATTGTATGGGCTGGATCTATTTCAAACTTTACATACCCTTTAGAGAAGTCCTTTGAGTAAGCCAAGATAACATTGGTAATCAAACTTAGTTGGATGGTAGCTAAAAATTATAGCCTATTCTACTACTCATTGTTGGTCGACTATGTACTATTGCTATGGTATTGATAGACTAGAAAATTGCTTTGTATCTCTATTAGAATCTATGACCCACAATTATTGATATGGTGGTGGTATGGTGACACATTGATTGGGTCTTTGAACTTTATCATTGTTGTGGGGATTCTGGAAATAACACTGGAAGAAGCCATTGCTCTGTGTTAAGATTTAAGCATAGTTTTTGCAACAAACAACAATTCTCAAAGCATTGTGTATTTGTGACATGATCATGATTGGTAAGCTAGCGAGAATTTATGGTGTTTTTTGGGCATATCCACAATTAATCCTTCAACTAATATCTTCCTCTTTTTTCCACCCAACAATTGCTACCTTATGTAGTATTACAATGACACTGAGAGGGGGGGGTGAATCGGTGTAGCTCTTTAAACTTGAATTTACAACTCTTAATACCGTAGCAATTAAAACTTATTACTAGATACAACAAGTATAACAAAAGAGCATCACACAACACAAGATTTAACGAGGTTCACCAATGTGGCTACTCCTCAAAAATTGATTGCTTGGACTACCATCCAAATCTAGCCTTTGCAAAGCATCAACTTTACAATCAATTTACCAACACCAACTGGAAGGAGCACCAACCCTTGATTTATCTGCACCAACAAAAAGGAGCACCAACCCCTGGTTTATCTACACCAATAGAAAGAAGCACCAACCCCTAATTTACCAGCACCAACTGGAAAGAGCACCAATCCCTGATTTATCTGCACCAACAGAAAGGAGCACCAACCCCTGATTTACCAGCACCAATGGGAAGGAGCACCAACCCTTGATTTATATTTGCTTTTGCAAGACCCTGACTGGTATTCTTCACCTTTGCATTCTCTACACACTCTTCTCTCTCTGTGCAATCACTTTGCACACTCTGCTTCGTTGCAATCGAACTTCATGATCATCTTCTCCCTTTTGCACACTCTACTCTCTTTTAAAATTTTGCACTTACATGACTTGCTCTCTGTGCACAACGACCGTATTTCACACACATTCCACACTCTCTTCAATTCTCCAAACAACCCTCCTTTTATAACAATATTTTTTATGATGAAAACCTTAATCTTAGTCAGCTGTAAATCCTAATCTTAGTCGAATTTCATAAAAATTGTAAACCCTAATTTTAGTCGGCTATCATCCTTCTCATTTCAGTCGAGTTCTCCTTCTTGACTTGCACATTTATGACCTGTCACAAAATCGTGACATTTCTACCTCATTAGCTTCTTTTGTTGCTATTGCCATGAAAATAAAACATGTCGAGATATTGCGACACTTTCACCTCCGTACACTTTCTCTATTATTTTGTCACGATATCACCACATTTCTACCTTCGTAGACTTTATCTTTTCTTTTGTCATGATATCACGATATTTTCGCCTTCGTATACTTCATCTTTGCTTTTGTCGCGATATCGTGACACTTTTGCTTCCATAGACTTTGACTTTGCTTTTGTCACGATATCGCGACACTTTTGCCTCCGTAGTCTTAAACTTAGCTTTTGTCATAAAATCGCAACACTTCTGCTTTCATACTTAGCTTCTTTGCTTTTGTCGTGAAATCGTGACACTTCTGCCTTCGAAGTCTTCTTCTTTTCTTTTGTCATGAAATCGTGACACTTCTACTTCTGTACTTTACTTCTTTACTTTTGTCACAAAATCATGACACTTCTGCCTTCGAAGTCTTCTTCTCTGCTTTTGTCATGAAATCATGACACTTCTGCTTTTGAAGTCTTGCTTTCTACTTTTGTCACGAAATTGCAACAGTTCTGCTTTCGTACGCTTCCTCTCTTTCTTTTGTCACGAAAATGCGACATGTCGCGATATCGCGACACTTTTCAAACTTACTTTCTCTCTCCTATTTTAGTCACGAAAATGTGACATGTCACGAAATTGTGACACTTTTCAAACTTGCTTTCTCTCTCCTATTTTAGTCGCAAAAATGCGACATGTCACGAAATCATGAAAATTTTCAAACTTACTTTCTCTCTCCTATTTTAGTCGTGAAAATGCGACATGTCACGAAATCGTGACACTTTTCAAACTTACTTTCTCTCTCCTATTTTAGTCATGAAAATGTGACATGTCATGAAATCGTGATACTTTTCTTACTTGTTCTCTTTCTTCGAACTTGTCGCGAAATCGTGACACTTTTTCCTGCTTTCTCTTTCTCTTCCAACATGTCGCGAAATCGTGATAGTTTTTCCACTTGCATTTTTCTCTTCCAACATGTCGCGAAATCACGACAGTTTTTTCCGCTTTTCTCTCTTCCAACATGTCACAAAATCGTGACATTTTTTCCTTCTTTTTCTCTCTTCCAACATGTCATTAAATCATGACAGTTTTTATTGTCTGCTGTATATGTCACGATATCGCGACACTTTTCTTACTTGTCTTTTTTCTTTGATCTTTTGCATAGGGGCCACTTCGGTCTTCTTGGAAAATCACTGTACATACTCTGAATAACCTTTGAACTCCTGTCTTCTACATCTGAATAGATTTTGAACTTCCTATCCATTGCATCAACAGATCTATCTGACTGTGTTGACAACAATTACAATATTGTTGCTGCACCTTGCTCAACAATCTCCCCCTTTGGAATTGTTGGCAACACATGTGTAATTTCCTATAACTCTTCTCCCCCTTTGATAATAATACCAAAGTGCTACTGCAGACTCCCCCTGAGTCTATGCACAACATTCTCAGGCAAAATTTATTACACTTAGCAAAAATCATGAACATGAGCAAAAAGATAATCAAATACTTAAATGCTCCCCCTGAGAATGTGATCCCTATAGCTAGTCAATTCTTGGGAAGTGTGACCACTCCCAATTTATTGCGAAGGTACTCAAAAACTTCCTTGGGCAATGGTTTTGTGAAGATATCCGCTACTTGCTCTGTAGTTGGAACAAAATCCAACTTAACCTAACCTCCCGCACTTTCCCCTTCAAAAAGTGATACCTGCATACAACACGTTGTCACTGCAATATATTCTACCTCTGCTGTTGATAAAGAAACTAACTCTTGTTTCTTACTATGCCACGCGACCAATCTGTATTCAAGATAGAATGCACCTCCACTAGTACTCTTTATGTTATCGACACATCCTGCCCAATCTACATCTGAATATGAAATAAGGGTGAAGTCTTTACCTTTCGGATACCATAAACCATACTCCATAGTACCCTTGAGGTACCGAAGAATCCTCTTCACTACTGTCACATGAGTCTCCTTGGGATTAGCCTGAAATCATGCTACCATGCATACTGCCTATAAAATATATGGTCTGGTAGCTGTCAGGTACAGTAAGCTCCCAATCATAGATCTGTACATGGTTTGATCATTGGAGATTTGTCATCCTTGATCAACTTGCAACATGTCATCATGGGAGTGCTAGCTGGCTTACAATCCTCCATTGTGAACTTTTTTAACATCTCTTTCACTAAACCAAATTATCAAAATTGTTATAATCCATAACTTTAAACAATGGTAGTAAGAACCATCAAAACATACAACACTCACATATAGCAATACTACCAACGGTGAAAACTCTCAATTTAATCACCACCCTTCACGGTACCTCCACAAACAACTACATGAACTAAAAAACACTTTGACAACTATACGATAACTCCCCCTGACTACTTGCCTTTCATCCTCAGATAACCAAACAAATACATAGGAGCATTAAAATAAAACTTTAATATTGCTCCCCCCGAGGATGTGCTACCTGGAGTTGCTTAGTGCAATAGAGGAGTAGTCTCCTTCAGTCCAAGGAGACACAATTTCTTTTCTTCTTTCTTTCTGCACTCTGGTTTGATTACTGTTTTGGGCTCTTGTTTTGCCTTTCCCTTATCAATAGCTTTTACATGTTTTTTGGGAAGTTTTCTATTTTGTCTCATCCTATTTGGTTGAAATTTTCTTCCCTGAAATTGATTTGATGCAAGTGTACTTCTACAGTTTCTTGCAATGTGCCCAAAATTATGATAGTTATAACATTCTACTATATAATTCATCAGAGGAGAAAAAGTATTTCTACTGGTGAAATTCCTTGGTCTTACATTATATTTGTAGACTGAGATTTTATGTCCATAGCCATTACATTTAAAACAGAAACCAGAAAAGGGATAATTGAACCTGGGTGATGGTCTTTGCCATGTTGTCATAGGAGCCATAGGTCTTCTTCTTATTTGATGTGTGACATTAGTGAATCCATCATTGTCAATTCTCCTTTCGTGCTTGGCATTATTGCTTTCTTTTGCATGAGACATCTTTCCTTGATCAACCTATTTCTTATCTTCATTCTTTATGGATTCTACATTTCTGGCCTTTGATCCATTTGATGATTCTCCTTCGACAAAACCCAGACCAAATTTGATGCCTACAGGCCTTTGGTCATTTATAATCTTATCCAGCTTCATAGAACTTTCTTCATGTTTGTGATAGCAACTAATTTTGTGATTCATCTCTTCTATCTGCATCCGTAAACCAACATTCTCTTCTTCTAGTTTGCAGCAATAATCTATTTTCATGGTAATTTATACTTCGAGATCTTCAGATATTTTTTTGTATTCTTCTGTCTGTACTTTCATACTGGTTATGATTTCGTTTGCATCCTCAATATTTTTTGAAATTTTCTTATTATTTTTCCTCTCTATTTTCCACTCTTCAAGTGCAGAGATCAACTCACCTTCTAGATCTACTTTAGCCTCAGGGTTTTCACCACATACTTCAAAGTTCACTCCTTCTTCCTTTTTTGATTTTACTTCTTCAAATACCATGAAAAGAGCTTCACCTGTTTCCTCTTCAGAATCCTCACCGGAGTTGTCTTCTATTGAACTGGCATTCCTGGAGATGAAAATTTTCTTCTTGAAGTTGCCTTTTATGAATTTTTTTTCTTCTTCCAGTCACTTCTTTCTTGGTGCGATCCTTCATCATTTTTGTTCTTCTCATTAAGTGGACATTTAATCGCAAAATGCCCAACGCCTCCATAGTTGAAAAATTTAAACGGTAGCTTTCCTCTGTATTTTCCTTTTTCCCTTTATAGTTTTCTAACAAAGTTTGCTTCCATTTCATCTAATGTCTCTTCTTCCTCGGAATCTTGTTTTGCATTTTTATTTTTAAGGGCTTTAAAATCTGCTTCTTTGTCTGTGGGTTTAGATCTTCCAATCCTCATCTCATATGCAGTCAAAGAACCATACATATCATCTATACTAAAATAATTTAGATTTTTAGCTTCTTCTATCGCTGAGACTTTAGAATCAAACATTTGAGAAATAGATCTTTATACATTTTTTACGACGGTAGAGTCTTTGATATCCTCACCGAGTCCTCTGATCGCATTAATGATTCCATTAACTCTTAGCATATATGCCTCAATATTTTCATCGTCATTCATCTTTAATGCTTTGAACTGAGCTCAATGTGTCTATAACTTGGCCTCCTTGATCTTATCATCTCCTTCATGAATACTCCTTAGTTTTTACCATATTTCTTTTTCCATTTTACAGATCATGATCTTTACTAGTTCACTGTCTGCTAATCCGCACATGATAGCATTCTTTGATTTTGAGTTATTTTCAAACAGTTTCTTTTTATCAGCCTCTTTTGGAGGAGTGATGGGTATTGTGTATCCACTAAATACTAAATCCCAAATGTTGTATCCCAAAGCATAGAGATATGTCTGCATCTTGATTCTCCACAACGCGTAATTAGATCCATCAAATAATGGTGCTTTGTTTGATGAGAAGCCTTCACCACCTGCCATTGTGTTACTTCCAAGATCACCCTAGTCGGTTAAGCTTGTACAGGAACTTAGCTTTGATACCAATTGTTAGTCTTACAATGACATTTATAGGGGGGGTGAATCAGTGTAGCTCTTTAAAATTGAATTTACAACTCTTAATACCGTAGCAATTAAAACTTATTACTAGATACAGCAAGTATAACAAAAGAGCATCACACAACACAAGATTTAACGAGGTTCACCAATGTGGCTACTCAAAAATTGATTGCTTGGACTACCATACAAATCCAACCTTTGCAAAGCACCAACTTTACAATCAATTTACCAGCACCAATTGGAAGGAGCACCAACCCATGATTTATCTACACCAATAGAAAGGAGCACCAACCCCTGATTTACCAGTACTAACTGGAAGGAGCACCAACCCCTGATTTACCATCACTAACTGGAAGGAGCACCAACCCCTAATTTATCTTTGCTTTTGCAAGACCTTGACTGGTCTTTTTCACCTTTGCGTTCTCTGTGCACTTCGCTCTCTTTGTGCAATCACTTCGCACACTCTACTTCATTACAGTCAAACTTCATGATTGTATTCTCCCTTTTGCGCACTCTGATCTCTTTTAAAATTTTGCACTTAGCACGATTCGACACGACTTGCCCTTTGTGCACAACAACCGTATTTCACACACATTCCACACTCTCTTCAATTCTCCAAACAACCCTCCTTTTATAACAATATTTTTTATGATGAAAACCTTAATCTTAGTCGGTTGTAAATCCTAATCTTAGTCGGCTTTCATAACAAATGTAAACCCTAGTTTTGTTCGATTGTCATCCTTCTCATTTCAGTCGGGTTCTCCTTCTTGACTTGTGCATTTATGACCTATCATGAAATCATGACATTTCTGCCTCTGTAGCTTCTTTTGTTACTGTTGCCACGAAAATACATGTCGCGATATCGTGACACTTTCACCTCCGTACACTTTCTCTATTCTTTTGTCGCAATATCATGACATTTCTGCCTTCGTAGACTTCATATTTTCTTTTGTCATGATATCACGACATTTTTTCCTTCGTATACTTCGTCTTTGCTTTTATTGTGATATCGTGACACTTCTACTTCCATAGACTTCGACTTTGCTTTTGTCGCGATATCGCGACACTTCTGCCTCCTTAGTCTTCAACTTAGCTTTTGTCGCGAAATCATGACACTTCTACTTTCGTACTTAGCTTCTTTGCTTTTGTCATGAAATCACGACACTTCTGCCTTCGAAGTCTTCTTCTCTGCTTTTGTCGTGAAATCATGACATTTTTGCTTCCGTACTTTACTTATTTGCTTTTCTCACAAAATCATGACATTTTTGCCTTCGAAGTCTTCTTCTCTGGTTTTGTCATGAAATCGTGACACTTCTGCTTCGAAGTCTTGCTTTATGCTTTTATCACAAAATCATGACAGTTCTGCTTTCACACACTTCCTCTCTTTCTTTTCTCGCAAAAATGCGACATGTCGCTATATCGCAACACTTCTCAAACTTACTTTCTCTCTCCTATTTTAGTTGTGAAAATGTGACATGTCGCAAAATCGTGACACTTTTCAAACTTACTTTATCTCTCCTGTTTTAGTCACAAAAATGCAACATGTTATGAAATCGTGACACTTCAAACTTACTTTCTCTCTCCTATTTTAGTCGCGAAAATACGACGTATCGTGAAATCGTGACACTTTTCAAACTTACTTTCTCTCTCTTGTTTTAGTCACAAAAATGCGACATGTCATGAAATCGTGACACTTTTCTTACTTGTTCTCTTTCTTCGAACTTGTCATGAAATCGTGACACTTTTTCCTACTTTCTCTTTCTCTTCCAACATGTCGTGAAATCACGACAGTTTTTCCACTTGCCTTTTTCTCTTCCAACATGTCACGAAATCATGACAGTTTTTCCTGCTTTCTCTTTCTCTTCCAACATGTCACGAAATCGTGACAGTTTTTCCACTTGTCTTTTTCTCTTCCAACATGTCACAAAATCGTGACAGTTTTTCTTGCTTTTTCTCTCTCTTCCAACATGTCGCGAAATCATGACAGTTTTTCCTGCTTTTTCTCTCTCTTCCAACATGTCGCTAAATCGTGACAGTTTTTCCTGCCTACTGTATATGTCGCGATATCGCGACACTTTTCTTACTTGTCTTTTTTCTTTGATCTTTTGCATAGGGGCCACTTCGGTCTTCTTGGAAAATCACTGTACATACTCTGAATAACCTTTGAACTCTTGTCTTCTGCATTTGAATAGCTTTTGAACTTCCTGTCCATTGCATCAATAGATCTATCTGACTGTGTTGACAACAATTACAATATTGTTGTTGCACCTTGCTCAATACCTTATTTATATAATGACATTACTTGTAATGAGAGTGTCTTTTTATGATTTCCTTTTGGTAATTGATTGTTGATTTTCACACTTATCTAAATATGATCACCCTGCTAAATCTTAGTTGTTTTAAGATACGTGTCCAATAAGATTTGAGGAAATTAAATCCTTATCATCATACTTTAACCTACGTGCTTTTAATTTTTATTCGTTAGTCTATCTAAATCACCAATACTTACTTTAAAACATGTGCTAGTCAACTGGCCAGTTTAATTTCATCACTTGATTTGGAGGTCCTTTATCTTTGTCGCTAACTATGAATGTCAGGTTTTAACTTTTCTAGAGTCGTAAATTATTTTTTCAAATTTTCAAGTGTTGCTCATAGAAATCCTTTTGGCCTCATGGTACAACTTATTTGTCTGTACTTCAAGAAAGAATTGGGTGATGTTAGTTGAAATAAATTAAAAATTTTGAGCTTACAATATTTTATCAGGGTACACATCCTTTGTCATTTTCTTTCTACTAATCAGTTCTAGTGCCTAAGCTTTGATGAACCAATTTGGGTCATATACCTTCGTTTTGGAAAGCCAATGAGATTCATCCATATTTGGGCCAATTAGATCTCAGCACCCAATATTCTATGGTAGAATTAGAGCCATCTACCTTTCTTTGGTAACGAGATCTAGACCACTCACTTTTGTCCAATTGGATCTCAATGTTGAGGTTGTGGCACTTGAATCTAGGATATTTTCCTTCATTGTGGTGCTACGATCTAGGCTGCTTATTTATTATCCAATCACGTTGAGGCACCCTAATCTATGTGACCAAATATTGTGGTTCCATGCGATATTATTTTTCTTTTTAAGACTTTAGGTATATATATGGAAAAAGTATTTAATTTCTAATTGAAGGGGGAACGTAGACATGGGAACTTTAGGATTTAGAAAAATTTGATAATTTTTCATGGGGGATCCTTTAAACATTATAGAAATAAATCATTTCCTAAGGTCGAATTAATATTATGGATAATTAAATTAAAACAAGCAAAAGGGGGAACTAAGTGTACGCATTATGGACCCTCATAAATAAGAAATAAAATTTTAGTGATGATGGTGCAATATAAGGTTGACCATGGGGTGACTTATTCAAAGGGAACATAATCATAAGGACAAGATTTGGGACTCTGAAAATTATTTTGGATAGCAGAGATTCACTTATGAAGAATTAAGGTTTAGGGAGGCCTTAGGAATTAGGACTTTTAACATTCAAAAATGATTATTGCGCCTTGATGTAAATGAATTTTTACTTTTACCAAATACCTTAAGATTTTTTGGTGGTACAACTCTTTTGTCTTTTTCCTCCTACCAATTAAAGATCGGTGTCCAAGCTTTGACGAGCCAATCAAATTCATTCATCCCTATCACAATGATACACTATGATTTGCTCATTTTGTGGATAATAGGATGTTGGCACTCGACTTTCGACGAGTGAATCTGGGTTATGCACCTTCATTTTGGTAGAGTTGTCTAATTTATTAATATTTGGATCAATAAGATATTGGTGCCCTTCCATCGATCGATGAATTGTAACCATTAATTCTTTGGCCAATCATATGCGAGCGTGCAAATTTGGGAGGAAAATTAGGGGTGTCCACCATTCTTTGGAAATGCACTATGGGTCATCCATTTTTGGACCAATAGGATGTCATCCCTAATGTTTTGGCATGTGAATATGAGCCACTCATTTTATTTCAAAAAGACCTTAGGAGAAATTTTTTAATTATTTATGAATTCAACCAATGAGGCCATAACCTTAAAAGGATTTATCATTAGGGATATGAGACTAAGGCAAAACTTAGGAAATGCAACCTTAAATTGTAGTGGAAAGGGAGTGATTTATGGATTTAAGGTGTGGACCTATTGTGCAAAAATTAAGCGAAAGGGGGGATTTTGATTCAATGGGCTTGTGATGACCTATGAACTTTAGAAGATAGGAAATATTATTTTTTAAAAGATCTTGTAGGTGTGAATTTTTTCATGGGAATATGAAATACCGAAGGGGGCAAAAAATGCATGAGTGGCCTAAGGTTTAGGATGTAAAAATAATATTCGATGAAACTTAGAACTAGGGGGCTTGTGAAAGGAAAAAATAAATGGAGGCCAATGGTTAGGAATTTTCAAAGGAGTACCTTTAGGGCCAAAATTTTAAATTGGAGGCTCAAGACATGTGAACCTATGTCTTCACAACAATATAATTTTTAGGACATTGCAAGAACAAACATGTTTTCAACTAGAACAAAAATTTGCAAAATACTACTATACATGACTATATACAGAGGGAACACTTTGAATTATTTTTATTGCAATAATTTGAAAACTATATAACCTTGACTCAAAAAAATAACCTAGACCTAGGACTCCACAAGACTCATCAAAATTTGAAATTAGGGGTAACCTTTAAGTTGTATTTTGAGGATCCAATACGACCTTTTATGGAAATTCTTATCCAACTTTTGAAAATATGGATGATGTTGTAGTGTTCTTTTACCTCTTGATGGAGAATCAATATCCATAGGTTAAGAACTTACTGATCTTTGTGAAGTAGGAATTGGAGTAGTTGTTCATGTACTTGATGTAGTACTCATACTTGGGCTTGGAGGAGGAGTTCCTTTGCTCTTTATGGGATGCACTGTTGTACTTGAGAAGAACTTGCATCATGAGATTCATCATCAACAAAGACTTTTTGATGAACCAATTCTCCCCCTTCATCAAAAATCACATCCTTGGAAAGTACAATTTTAAGTGTTTTGGGATTGTAGAGCCTATATGCTTTGATAGACAAAATATCCAACAAAATACATGCTTGAATCTTGGGGTCAAGTTTCTTTCTTTTCTCATCAGGAATGTGGGCATATGCAAGAGAACCAAAAACCTTAAAGTGTTTTACATTTGGCTTTTTGTCATACCATCCTTCATAAGGAGTGACCCCATCCAAACTAGAAGTAGGACTCCTATTCAAAATGTAAACACTAGTTATAACAACATCGACCCAATACATGTTATTGAGATG
This sequence comes from Wollemia nobilis, assembly GCA_028583015.1. Lineage (NCBI taxonomy): Eukaryota > Viridiplantae > Streptophyta > Pinopsida > Araucariales > Araucariaceae > Wollemia > Wollemia nobilis. Next base: position 13,569,281 of record JAQPPZ010002587.1, on the reverse strand, counting down.
CTTAGTTTGAAGCATCGATCTTACCATTTCTACTATTATGCGATTTTTCCTTTCCACCACACCATTCTGTTATGGAGTATAGGTAGTGGTGAATTGCATTTTTATCCCACATTCTTTACAATATTTTAGAAATGCCTTTGAAGAGTACTCTCCTCCTCGATCTGTCCTTAGACATTTTACAATGAACTCACTTTGTTTCTCTACATTATTCTTGAAATCTATGAAGAAATCAAAAGCTTCATCTTTGGTTTTCAAGAAATAGATCCAAAACATCCTAGAGAAATCATCTATAAAAGTGAGAAAATAGGAATTATTACCTATGCTTTTTGTCTACATTGGAACAAAAATGTCTGAATTCACCAATTGAAGTGGATGGTTGGACCTCCATGCTTGTCCTTTTGGGAACTTGGATCTTGAGTGCTTTCCCAAAGCACATCCTTCATAGACCTCCTTGTGTTCATAAATTTTGGGAAGCCCACACACCATAGCTTGAGAAGTTAGCAATTTCAAGCTAGCAGAATTTAGTTGACCATATCTCAAGTGCCAAAGCACACTGGGATTTGCTATAGCAATTTGAGCTCCCCCTAGTTCCCCAAAATTAAGGGGAAACAACCTATTCTTGGTCATAGGTACTTGTGTAATGAATCTATTACAATTATTATTATTAAAAATTATACATTTGCCTTAATAAAAAACAAGTCTATAATTTTTCTCCATCATTTGTCCAACACTAAGAAAATTATGTTGGAGTTTGGGAGTGTAATAGATGTCATTTACCTTTTTGGTGCCTTCTTTTGTTAGAACCTCCATGGCTCCAATGCCTTCAACTTGCAAAGCTTTATCATATCCCAACTTGATTCGAGATTTATAGTTGCAATCCATTGTAGAAAAGAGTTCTTCTTTGACACTCATGTGATTGGAACAACCAGTATCTAAAATCCAAGTATCATTCAGATTTTGATCTGATTTTCCATAAGAAAGAAATATATTGAATGTTCCTTCTTCTTCACCATAGTTGCCATATTGACCGTTGCCTCCTTGAGAAATCTTGGACCAATAGTCTTGAGCAAAATGACCAGGCTTGCCACAATTGAAACAAGATTTCTTTATTTTGTCACCTCCCCTTGATTGCCATTCTAAGCTTGATTTCCACCTCTGCCTCGATTTCTACCTCTGCTTTGATTGCCACATCTGCTAGGATTTCCTCCTCTTGAGCTACTTCTTCCTCTTCCTCTTCTTTGTCCTCTGCCTTGGCCTCTTCCTTGTCCTCTTCCTACACCCTCATTGGATGAGAAATATTTATCATCGCCTCCATAGCTCATTGAAGTAGACCCTTGTAATCTCTCTTCATGAGATATTAATGAACCGATTAGTGCATCAAAAGTTATAGTGGAAATGTTTTTTTATTCTTCAATGATGATTGCAATGTGGTTCCATTTAGGAAGAAGTGTTCTCAACACTTTCTTCACAACCACTTTAGTTTTTAATTCTTCGCCAAGAGTTTCCTTCTTGTTGATAACTACTTTGAATCTTATGCAGTAGTCTCCAACTTTCTCATCTTCATTCATTTTAAGATTCTCAAAATCTCATTTCAGGGTTTGAAGCCTTACTTGCTTCACCTAATTGCTTCCTTGGAAACCTTATTTCATTTCCATGCATCTTGGGCAGTTAAACAAGAGGTAATCCTCGAGAAATGCTTTTATCCAATGCTTCTTGGAGATGATAGAGAGCAAATGAATTGCTCTTTTGGGTATATTTCTTTGTCTTCTTATCGGATGCACTCAAAGTGGTCCAATCTGAAGGTTCTATGTAACCTTCTTTGACTATATCCCATAGTCCCTTGCCTATGAGTAAGGTCATCATCTTTATGGACCAATACTCATAATCAAACCCATTAAATTCTAGAATGAGTAGATTATTATTGGATGCCATAGCTTTTGAAAATAAACTAAAAACACACCTTCTATTTCTCAATTACAATCAAAGCACTATGCTTTTCAAATAAAGAATTACACTTTGAAGTATGGAGTTGGATTAGAGAATTTATGAAAAGTAAAGGCTAAGATTCATGATCATAGGATATTTCAATGTCATAACCAAGCTATATAAAAAATTAGGGAATTAGAAAATTAACACAAAGTATGAGATATTTCTTAGCTTTGATTCAAAATAATAATCTATGGGAGGTTGAATTTGAAGAAGAAAACTATACATGGACCAACAATGGGAGAGGCATGTTGTGGAAATATTTTATCCCTTAATTTTTGTTGTTACACCATAGAATACTTCTTGATCATAAGAAATATCAAAGACTCTAGTGGATCTACCACTTTAATTCAAGAAAATACTATCAAAATGACTCTAGACATACCAAAATGGGTTAGGATACCCTTAAAGTGAGTTTACAATTTTTCTTCGAATGTTCATGTTCTTCCAAATAAAAAATGTAAAATTTGATGTTCTTTGACCAAGATTTGCTATTTGATTACGCCTTAACATATGACTGGTGCCTTATCCATTATTAATTGTAGCGAGTTTTAAAACCATTAATGAGAAATAAATAAGGGGAAAGAAGTAATTGGGTTAATTAGATCCATTCAAATAATGTAACAAATGTAATTAAGACACACAATGAGAGAAAGCATCATTCATACATTCAAATAATATAACATACAAATGTGACTTTAAATACACAATTGAACCAAAAAAATATCCAAATGGAATCTAGATTTGTATTAATTTCTTGAAAATATATTAAAATTAGAGTGGCAAAGTGGTTAGATATCTATGAAAAAATGCAAAAGGTTCTCTTTGTTCAAATAATGTAATAGAGGAACTCCATTATTCATACTAAGAATAGTGACAAAGAATCTCCAAGCTTCCAATCCAATTGCTAGAAATGATCTCAACTAACTGGTATACCCTAAATACAACCTGCACAATCAAGGAGAGGAATGAGGGGTAGACGACAAGACACAAAAGGAAATACAATTAACAAGACAAGGGCACTCTTAGTATACCTTTGGAAAAAATTGGCTACTACTAGTTCAATTTATTACTTGGGAACCATTAGTGCCTTAGAAATCTTGTTAGAGGTGACCTATGCTTGTGTTGAAGAAGATGTAATAAATTATTTTCCCTTTGTTACAACTAAGGCAGTGTTATGGGAAGAGTGAGTGACTGAAGGGTCCTCTGCTTTTGCTCCTACCAGACTTATCACTTCTATTAACACTTTTATCTACTCAGGTTCTCAACTGATGATCTCTAAGATAGGGACTTTGTATTCTTTGGGGCATATTTCTCATATTAAGGGGGATACTAATTCAACTATAACATTCCTTAATATGTTCAATTCGGCAAGGTATTTTTCTACCATCTCAATCTAAGTATGTAGCTTGCTCTTTGAAAATCCTACCATATAGCTACCTCTCAACTAATATCTTCCTCTTTTTTCCACCCAACAATTGCTACCTTATGTTAGTCTTATAATGACACTGAGAGGGGGGGGTGAATCAGTGTAGCTCTTTAAACTTGAATTTACAGCTCTTAATACCGCATCAATTAAAACTTATTACTAGATACATCAAGTATAACAAAAGAGCATCACACAACACAAGATTTAATGAGGTTCACCAATGTGGCTACTCCTCAAAAATTGACTGCTTGGACTACCATCCAAATCCAGCCTTTGCAAAGCACCAACTTTACAATCAATTTACCAGCACCAACTGGAAGGAGCACCAACCCCTGATTTATTTGCACCAAAAAAAAGGAGCACCAACCCCTGGTTTATCTGCACCAATAGAAAGGAGCACCAACCCCTAATTTACCAACACCAACTGGAAGGAGCACCAACCCCTGATTTATCTGCACCAACAGAAAGGGGCACCAACCCATGATTTACGAGCACCAACTGGAAGGAGCACCAACCCTTGATTTACCTTTGCTTTTGCAAGACCCTGACTGGTCTTCTTCACCTTTGCATTCTCTATGCACTCTGCTCTCTCTATGCAATCACTTCGCACACTCTGCTTCGTTACAGTCAAACTTCACGATCATCTTCTCCCTTTTGCGCACTCTGCTCTCTTTGCAAATTTTGCACTTAGCACGATTCGACACGACTTGCTCTCTATGCACAACGACCGTATTTCACACACATTCCACACTCTCTTCAATTCTCCAAACAACCCTCCTTTTATAAAAATATTTTTTATGATGAAAACCTTAATCTTAGTCGATTGTAAATCCTAATCTTAGTCGGCTTTCATAACAACTGTAAACCCTAATTTTAGTTGGTTGTCATCCTTCTCATTTCAGTCGGGTTCTCCTTCTTGACTTGCACATTTATGACCTATCACGAAATCATGATATCGCGACACTTTCGCCTCCGTATGCTTTCTCTATTCTTTTGTCACGATATCATGACATTTCTGCCTTCATAGACTTTATCTTTTCTTTTGTCGTGATATCGCGACATTTTCGCCTCCGTATACTTCATCTTTGCTTTTGTCGCGATATCACGACACTTCTGCTTCCATAGACTTTGACTTTGCTTTTGTCATGATATCGCGACACTTTTGCCTCCGTAGTCTTCAACTTAGCTTTTGTCGTGAAATCGCGACACTTTTGCTTCCATACTTAGCTTCTTTGCTTTTGTCGCGAAATCGTGACACTTCTGCCTTTGAAGTCTTCTTCTCTACTTTTGTCATGAAATCGTGACACTTCTGCTTCTGTACTTTACTTCTTTACTTTTGTCGCAAAATCGTGACACTTCTGCCTTCGAAGTCTTCTTCTCTACTTTTGTCGTGAAATCGTGACATACGCTTCAAGTCTTGCTTTCTTTTTGTCATGAAATCGAGACAGTTTGCTTCCGTACGCTTCCTCTCTTTCTTTTGTCACGAAAATGCGACATGTCGCAATATCGCGACACTTTTCAAACTTACTTTCTCTCTCCTATTTTAGTCGCGAAAATGCGACATGTCACGAAATCGTGACACTTTTCAAACTTACTTTCTCTCTCCTATTTTAGTCACGAAAATGCGACATGTCACGAAATCATGACACTTTTCCAACTTACTTTCTCTCTCCTATTTTAGTCGTGAAAATGCGACATGTCGCGAAATCGTGACACTTTTCAAACTTACTTTCTCTCTCCTATTTTAGTCACGAAAATGCGACATGTCATGAAATCGTGACACTTTTCTTACTTGTTCTCTTTCTTCGAACTTGTCGCGAAATCGCGACACTTTTTCCTGCTTTCTCTTTCTCTTCCAACATGTCATGAAATCACGACAGTTTTTCCACTTGCCTTTTTCTCTTCCAACATGTCACGAAATCGTGACAGTTTTTTTGCTTTCTCTCTCTCTTCCAACATGTCGTGAAATCATGACAGTTTTTCCACTTGCATTTTTCTCTTCCAACATGTCACGAAATCGTGACAGTTTTTCTTGCTTTTTCTCTCTCTTCCAACATGTCGCGAAATCGCAACAGTTTTTCCTTCTTTTCTCTCTTCCAACATGTCATGAAATCGTGACAATTTTTCTTGCCTGCTGTATATGTCGCGATATCGCGACACTTTTCTTACTTGTCTTTTTCTTTGATCTTTTGCATATGGGCCACTTCGGTCTTCTTGGAAAATCACTGTACATACTCTGAATAACCTTTGAACTCCTGTCTTCTGCATCTAAATAGCTTTTGAACTTCCTGTCCATTGCATCAACAGATCTATCTGACTATGTTGACAACAATGACAATATTGTTGTTGCACCTTGCTCAACAATCTCCCCCTTTGGAATTGTTGGCAACACATGTGCAATTTCCTGTAACTCTTCTCCCCCTTTGACAATAATACCAAAGGGCTACTGCAGACTCCCCCTGAGTCCATGCACAACATTCTCAGGCAAAATTTATTACACTTAGCAAAAATCATGAACATGAGCAAAAAGATAATCAAATACTTAAATGCTCCCCCTGAGAATGTGATCCCTATAGCTAGTCAATTCTTGGGAAGTGTGACCACTCCTAATTTATTGTGAAGGTACTCAAAAACTTCCTTGGGCAATGGTTTTGTGAAGATATCTGCTACTTGCTCTGTAGTTGGAATAAAATCCAACTTAACCTCACCTTCCACAACTTTCTCCTTCAAAAAGTGATACTTGCGTACAACACATTGTCACTACAATATATTCTACCTCTTATGTCGATAAAGAAACTGACTCTTGTTTCTTACTGTGCCACGCGACCAATCTGTCTCCAAGATAGAATGCACCTCCACTGGTACTCTTTCTGTCATCGACACCTCCTACCCAATCTGCATCTGAATATGAAATAAGGGTGAAGTCTTTACCTTTCGGATACCATAACCCATACTCCATAGTACCCTTGAGGTACCGAAGAATCCTCTTCACTGTTGTCACATGAGTCTCCTTGGGATTAGCCCGAAATCCTGCTACCATGCATACTTGCTCGTAAAATATCTAGTCCGGTAGCTTTCGGGTACAATAAGCTCCTAATCATAGATCCGTACATGGTTTGATCAACAGGTGGAGATTTGTCATCCTTACTCAACTTGCAACCTATCGTCATGGGAGTGCTAGCTGGCTTACAATCCTCCATTGTGAACTTTTTAACATCTCTTTCACTAAACCAAATTATCAAAATTGTTATAATCCATAACTTTGAACAATGGCAGTAAGAACCATCAAAACATACAACACTGACATATAGCAATACTACCAATGGTGACAACTCTCAATTTAATCACCACCCTTCATGGTACCTCCACAAACAACTACATGAACTGAAACACACTTTGACAACTATACGACAACTCCCCCTGACTACTTGCCTTTCATCCTCAGATAACCAAACAAATACATAGGAGCATTAAAATAAAACTTTAAGATTGCTCCCCCCGAGGATGTGCTACCTGGAGTTGCTTAGTGCAATAGAGGAGTAGTCTCCTTCGATCCAAGGAGACACGATTTCCTTTCTTCTTTCTTTCTCCACTCTGGTTTGATTACCGTTTTGGGCTCTTGTTTTGCCTTTCCCTTATCAATAGCTTGTGCATGTTTTTTGGGAAGTTTTCTATTTTGTCTCATCCTATTTGGTTGAAATTTTCTTCCCTGAAACTGATTTGATGCAAGTGTACTTCTACAGTTTCTTGCAATGTGCCCAAAATTATGACAGTTATAACATTCTATTGTATAATTCATCAGAGGAGAAAAAGCATTTCTACTTGGTGAAATTCCTTGGTCTTACATTATATTTGTAGACTGAGATTTTATGTCCATAGCCATTGCATTTAAAACAAAAACCAGAAAAGGGATAATTGAACCTGGGTGATGGTCTTTGCCATGTTGTCGTAGGAGCCATAGGTCTTCTTCTTCTTTGATGTGTGACATTGGTGAATCCATCATTGTCAATTCTCCTTTCGTGCTTGGCATTATTGCTTTATTTTGCATGAGACTTTTTTCCTTGATCAACCTATTTCTTATCTTCATTCTTTATGGATTCTACATTTCTGGCCTTTGATCCATTTGATGATTCTCCTTCGATGAAACCCAGACCAAATTTGATGCCTACAGGCCTTTGGTCATTTATAATCTTATCCAGCTTCATAGAACTTTCTTCGCGTTTGTGATAGCAACTAATTTTGTGATTCATCTCTTCTATCTGCATCCGTAAACCAACATTCTCTTCTTCTAGTTTGTAGCAATAATCTATTTTCATGGTAATTTGTACTTCGAGATCTTCAGATATTTTCTTGTATTCTTCTGTCTGTACTTTCATACTGGTTATGATTTCGTTTGCATCCTCAAGCTTTTTTGAAATTTTCTTATTATTTTTCCTCTCTATTTTCCACTCTTCAAGTGCAGAGATCAACTCACCTTCTAGATCTACTTCAGCCTCAGGGTTTTCACCACATACTTCAGAGTTCACTCCTTCCTTTTCTGATTTTACTTCTTCAAATGCCATGAAAAGAGCTTCACCTGTTTCCTCTTCAGAATCCTCACCGGAGTTGTCTTCTATTGAACTGGCATTCCTGGAGATGAAACTTTTCTTCTTGAAGTTGCCTTTTCTAAAATTTGTTTTCTTCTTCCAGTCACTTCTTTCTTGGTGCGATCCTTCATCATTTTTGTTCTTCTCATTAAGTGGACATTTAGTCGCAAAATGCCCAATGCCTCCACAGTTGAAACATTTAAATGGTAGCTTTCCTCTATATTTTCCTTTTTCTCTTTTTAGTTTTCTAACAAAGTTTGCTTCCATTTCATCTGATGTCTCTTCTTCCTCGGACTCTTGTTTTGCATTTTTATTTTTAAGGGCTTTAAAATTTGCTTCTCTGTCTGTGGGTTTAGATCTTCCTATCCTCATCTCATATGCAGTCAAAGAACCATACATCTCATCTATACTAAAATAATTTAGATTTTTAGCTTCTTCTATCGCTGAGACTTTAGAATCAAACCTTTGAGGAAGAGATCTTAATACCTTTTTCACGACGGCAGAGTCTTCGATATCCTCACCGAGTCCTCTGATCGCATTAATGATTCCATTAACTCTCAGCATATATGCCTCAATATTTTCATCGTCATTCATATTTAATGCTTCGAACTGAGCTCGATGTGTATGTAACTTGGCCTCCTTGATCTTATCGTCTCCTTCATGAATACTCCTCAGTTTGTCCCATATTTCTTTTGCCATTTTATAGCTCATGATCTTTACTAGTTCACTATCTGCTAATCCACACATGATAGCATTCTTTGCTTTTGAGTTATTTTCAAACAGTTTCTTTTCATCAACCTCTTTTGGAGGAGTGATGGGTATTGTGTATCCACTAACTACTGAATCCCAGATGTTGTATCCCAAAGCATAGAGATATGTCTGCATCTTGATTCTCCAGAATGCGTAATTAGATCCATCAAACAATGGTGCTTTGTTTGATGAGAAGCCTTCACCACTTGCCATTGTGTTACTTCCAAGATCACCCTAGCTAGTTAAGCTTGTACAGGAACTTAGCTCTGATACCAATTGTTAGTCTTACAATGACACTGAGAGGGGGGTGAATCAGTGTAGCTCTTTAAACTTGAATTTACAACTCTTAATACCATAGCAATTAAAACTTATTACTAGATACAGCAAGTATAACAAAAGAGCATCACACAACACAAGATTTAACGAGGTTCACCAATGTGGCTACTCCTCAAAAATTGACTGCTTGGACTACCATCCAAATCCAACCTTTGCAAAGCACCAACTTTACAATCAATTTACCAACACCAACTGGAAGGAGCACCAACCCCTGATTTATCTGCACCAATAGAAAGGAGCACCAACCCCTGGTTTATTTGCACCAACAGAAAGGAGCACCAACCCCCGATTTACCAGCACCAACTAAAAGGAGCACCAACCCCTGATTTATCTACACCAACTGAAAGGAGCACCAACCCCTGATTTACCAGCACCAACTGGAAGGAGCACCAACCCCTAATTTATCTTTGCTTTTGCAAGACCCTGACTGGTCTTCTTCACCTTTGCATTCTCTGTGCACTCTGCTCTCTCTGCAATCACTTCGCACACTCTACTTCATTACAATCAAACTTCATGATCGTCTTCTCCCTTTTGCGCACTCTGCTCTCTTTGCAAATTTTGCACTTAGCATGATTCGACACGACTTGCTCTCTGTGCACAATGACCGTATTTCACACACATTCCACACTCTCTTCAATTCTCCAAAAAGCCCTCCTTTTATAACAATATTTTTTATGATGAAAACCCTAATCTTAGTCGATTGTAAATCCTAATCTTAGTCGACTTTCATAACAACTGTAAACCCTAATTTTATTCGATTGTCATCCTTCTCATTTTAGTTGGGTTCTCCTTCTTGACTTGCGCATTTACGACCTATCATGAAATCATGACATTTCTGCCTCTGTAGCTTCTTTTGTTGTTGTTGCCACGAAAATACAACATGTCGCGATATCATGACACTTTCACCTCCGTACGCTTTCTCTATTCTTTTGTCATGATATCATGACATTTCTACCTCTGCAGACTTCGTCTTTTCTTTTGTCATGATATCATGACATTTTTGCCTCCGTATACTTTGTCTTTGCTTTTGTCGCGATATCGCGACACTTCTACTTCCATAGACTTCGACTTTGCTTTTGTCGCGATATCGCGACACTTCTGCCTCCGTAGTCTTCAACTTAGCTTTTGTCGTGAAATCATGACACTTCTACTTTCGTACTTAGCTTCTTTGCTTTTGTCATGAAATCATGACACTTCTGCCTTCGAAGTCTTCTTCTCTGCTTTTGTCATGAAATCGTGACACTTTTGCTTCCGTACTTTACTTCTTTTCTTTTGTCACGAAATCGTGACACTTTTGCCTTCGAAGTCTTCTTCTACTTTTGTCGTGAAATCATGGAAGTCTTGCTTTCTGCTTTTCACAAAATCATGACAGTTCTGCTTTCATACACTTCCTCTCTTTCTTTTGTCACGAAAATGCGACATGTCACGATATCGCGACACTTTTCAAACTTACTTTCTCTCTCCTATTTTAGTCGTGAAAATGCGACATGTCGTGAAATCGTGACACTTTTCAAACTTACTTTCTCTCTCCTATTTTAGTCGCGAAAATGCGACATGTCGCGAAATCGTGACACTTTTCAAACTTACTTTCTCTCTCATGTTTTAGTCGCGAAAATGCGACATGTCATGAAATCGTGACACTTTTCAAACTTACTTTCTCTCTCCTATTTTAGTCACAAAAATGCGACATGTCGCGAAATCGTGACACTTTTCTTACTTGTTCTCTTTCTTCGAACTTGTCACGAAATCGTGACACTTTTTCCTGCTTTCTCTTTCTCTTCCAACATGTCGCGAAATCGTGACAGTTTTTCCACTTGCCTTTTTCTCTTCCAACATGTCACGAAATCACGACACTTTTTCTTGCTTTCTCTTTCTCTTCCAACATGTCACGAAATCGTGACAATTTTTCCACTTGCCTTTTTCTCTTCCAACATGTCACGAAATCGTGATAGTTTTTCCTGCTTTTTCTCTCTCTTCCAACATGTCGCAAAATCGTGACAGTTTTTCCTGCTTTTTCTCTCTCTTCCAACATGTCACGAAATCGTGATAGTTTTTCTTGCCTGCTGTATATGTCGCGATATCGCGACACTTTTCTTACTTGTCTTTTTTCTTTGATCTTTTGCATATGGGCCACTTCGGTCTTCTTGGAAAATCACTGTACATACTCCGAATAACCTTTGAACTCTTATCTTCTGCATCTGAATAGCTTTTGAACTTCCTGTCCATTACATCAATAGATCTATCTGACTGTGTTGACAACAATGACAATATTGTTGCTGCACCTTGCTCAATACCTTATTTATATAATGACATTACTTGTAATGAGAGTGTATTTTTATGATTTCCTTTTGGTAATTGATTGTTGATTTTCACACTTATCTAAATCTGATCACCCTGCTAAATCTTAGTTGTTTTAAGATACGTGTCCAATAAGATTTGAGGAAATTAAATCCTTATCATCATACTTTGACCTACATGCTTTTAATTTTTATTCGTTAGTCTATCTAAATCACCAATACTTACTTTAAAACATGTGCTAGTCAGCTGGCCAGTTTAATTTCATTACTTGATTTGGAGGTCCTTTATCTTTGTCGCTAACTATGAATGTCAGGTTTGAACTTTTCTAGAGTCGTAAATTCTTTTTTCAAATTTTCAAGTGTTGCTCATATAAATCCTTTTGGCCTCATGGTACAACTTATTTTTCTGTACTTCAAGAAAGAATTGGGTGATGTTAGTTGAAATAAATTAAAAATTTTGAGCTTACAATGTTTTATCAGGGTACACATCCTTTGTCATTTTATTTCTACTAATCAGTTCCAATGCCTAAGCTTCGATGAACCAATTTGGGTCATATACCTTCGTTTTGGCAAGCCAATGAGATTCATCCATATTTGGGCCAATTAGATCTCAGCACCCAATATTCTATGGTAGAATTAGAGCCATCTACCTTTCTTTGGTAACGAGATCTAGACCACTCACTTTTGTCCAATTGGATCTCAATGTTGAGGTTGTGGCACTTGAATCTAGGATATTTTCCTTCATTGTGGTGCTACGATCTAGGCTACTTATTTATTATCCAATCACGTTGAGGCACCCTAATTTGTGTGACCAAATATTGTGGTTCCATGCGATATTTTTCTTTTTAAGACTTTAGGTATATATATGGAAAAAGTATTTAATTTCTAATTGAAGGGGGAACGTAGACATGGGAACTTTAGGCTTTAGAAAAATTTGATAATTTTTCATGGGGGATCCTTTAAACATTATAGAAATAAATCATTTCCTAAGGTCGAATTAATATTATGGATAATTAAATTAAAACAAGCAAAAGGGGGAACTAAGTGTACGCATTCTAGACCCTCATAAATAAGAAATAAAATTTTAGTGATGATGGTGCACTATAAGGTTGACCATGGGGTGACTTATTCAAAGGGAACATAATCATAAGGACAAGATTTGGGACTTTGAAAATTATTTTGGATAGCAGAGATTCACTTATGAAGAATTAAGGTTTAGGGAGGCCTTAGGAATTAGGACTTTTAACATTCAAAAATGATTATTGCGCCTTGATGTAAATGAATTTTTACTTTTACCAAATACCTTAAGATTTTTTGGTGGTACAACTCTTTTGTCTTTTTCCTCCTACCAATTAAAGATCGGTGTCCAAGCTTTGATGAGCCAATCAAATTCATCCCTATCACAATGATACACTATGATTTGCTCATTTTGTGGCTAATAGGATGTTGGCACTTGACTTTCGACGAGTGAATCTGGGTTATGCACCTTCATTTTGGTAGAGTTGTCTAATTTATTAATATTTGGATCAATAAGATATTGGTGCCCTTCCATCGATCGATGAATTGTAACCATTAATTCTTTGGCCAATCATATGCGAGCATGCAAATTTGGGTAGGAAAATTAGGGGTGTCCACCATTCTTTGGAAATGCACTATGGGTCATCCATTTTTGGACCAATAGGATTTCATCCCTAATGTTTTGGCATGTGAATATGAGCCACTCATTTTATTTCAAAAAGACCTTAGGAGAAATTTTTTAATTATTTACGAATTCAACCAATGAGGCCATAACCTTAAAATGATTTATCATTAGGGATATGAGACTAAGGCAAAACTTAGGAAATGCAACCTTAAATCGTAGTGGAAAGGGAGTTATTTATGGATTTAAGGTGTGGACCTATTGTGCAAAAATTAAGCGAAAGGGGGGATTTTGATTCAATGGGCTTGTGATGACCTATGAACTTTAGAAGATAGGAAATATTATTTTTTAAAAGATCTTTTAGGTGTGAATTTTTTTCATGGGAATATGAAATACCGAAGGGGGCAAAAAATGCATGAGTGGCCTAAGGTTTAGGATGTGAAAATAATATTCGATGAAACTTAGAACTAGGGGGCTTGTGAAAGGAAAAAATAAATGGAGGCCAATGGTTAAGGATTTTCAAAGGAGGACCTTTAGGGCCAAAATTTTAAATTGGAGGAAATTTTAAATTGGAGGCTCAAGACATGTGAACCTATGTTTTCACAAAAATATAATTTTTAGGACATTGCAAGAACAAACATGTTTTCAACTAGAACAAAAATTTGCAAAATACCTTTAGACATGACTATATACGAAGGGAACACTTTGAATTGTGTTAACCATGTTTATTGCAATAATTTGAAAACTATATAACCTTGAATAAAAAATATAACCTAGACCTAGGACTCCACAAGACTCATCAAAATTTGAAATTAGGAGTAACCTTCAAGTTGTATTTTGAGGATCCAATACGACCTTTTCTGGAAATTCTTATCCAAATTTTGAAAATATGGATGATGTTGTAGTGTTCTTTTACCTCTTGATGGAGAATCAATATCCATAGGTTAAGAACTTACTGATATTTGTGGAGTAGGAATTGCAGTAGTTGTTCATGTACTCGATGTAGTACTCATACTTGGGCTTGGAGGAGGAGTTCCTTTGCTCTTTATGGGATGCAACTGTTGTACTTGAGAAGAACTTGCATCATGAGATTCATCATCAACAAAGACTTTTTGATGAACCCATTCTCCCCCTTCATCAAAAATCACATCCTTGGAAAGTACAATTTTATGTGTTTTGGGATTGTAGAGCCTATATGCTTTGGTAGACAAAATATCCAACAAAATACATGCTTGAATCTTGGGGTCAAGTTTCTTTCTTTTCTCATCAGGAATGTGGGCATATGCAAGAGAACCAAAAACCTTAAAGTGTTTTACATTTGGCTTTTTGTCATACCATCCTTCATAAGGAGTGACCCCATCCAAACTAGAAGTAGGACTCCTATTCAAAATGTAAACACTAGTTATAACAACATCGACCCAATACATGTTATTGAGATGCTTAGTTTGAAGCATCGATCTTGCCATTTCTACTATTATGCGATTTTTCCTTTCCACCACACCATTCTGTTATGGAGTATAGGCAGTGGTGAATTGCATTTTTATCCCACATTCTTTACAATATTTTAGAAATGCCTTTGAAGAGTACTCTCCTTCTCGATCTGTCCTTAGACATTTTACAATGAACTCACTTTGTTTCTCTACATTATTCTTGAAATCTATGAAGAAATCAAAAGCTTCATCTTTGGTTTTCAAGAAATAGATCCAAAACATCCTAGAGAAATCATCTATAAAAGTGAGAAAATAGGAATTATTACCTATGCTTTTTGTCTACATTGGACCAAAAAAGTCTGAATTCACCAATTGAAGTGGATGGTTGGACCTCCATGCTTGTTCTTTTGGGAACTTGGATCTTGAGTGCTTTCCCAAAGCACATCCTTCATAGACCTCCTTGTGTTCATAAATTTTGGGAAGCCCACACACCATAGCTTGAGAAGTTAGCAATTTCAAGTTAGAATAATTTAGTTGACCATATCTCAAGTGCCAAAGCACACTGGGATTTGCTATAGCAATACTAGCAATTTGAGCTCCCCCTAGTTCCCCAAACTTAAGGGGAAACAACCTATTCTTGGTCATAGGTACTTGTGTAATGAATCTATTACAATTTTTATTATTAAAAATTATACATTTGCCTTAATAAAAAATAATTCTATAATTTTTCTCCATCATTTGTTCAACACTAAGCAAATTATGTTGGAGTTTGGGAGTGTAATAGATGTCATTTACCTTTTTGGTGCCTTCTTTTGTTAGAACCTCCATGGCTCCAATGCCTTCAACTTGCAAAGCTTTATCATCTCCCAACTTGATTCGAGATTTATAGTTGCAATCCATTGTAGAAAAGAGTTCTTCTTTGACACTCATGTGATTGGAACAACCAGTATCTAAAATCCAAGTATCATTCAGATTTTGATCTGATTTTCCATAAGAAAGAAACAGATTGAATGTTCCTTCTTCTTCACCATAGTTGCCATATTGACCGCTACCTCCTTGAGAAATCTTGGACCAATAGTCTTGAGCAAAATGACCAGGCTTGCCACAATTGAAACAAGATTTCTTTATTTTGTCACCTCCCCTTGATTGCCATTCTGACCTTGATTTCCACCTCTACCTTGATTTCTACCTCTGCTTTGATTGCCACATCTGCTAGGATTTCCTCTTGAGCTGCTTCTTCCTCTTCCTCTTCTTTGTCCTCTACCTTGGCCTCTTCCTTGTCCTCTTCCTACACCCTCATTCGATGAGAAATATTTACCATCGCCTCCATATCTCATTGAAGTAGACCCTTGTAATCTCTCTTCATGAGATATTAATGAACCGATTAGTGCATCAAAAGTTAGAGTGGAAATGTTTTTTTATTCTTCAATGATGATTGCAATGTGGTTCCATTTAGGAAGAAGTGTTCTCAACACTTTCTTCACAACCGCTTTAGTTTTGAATTCTTCTCCAATAGTTTCCTTCTTGTTGATAACTACTTTGACTCTTATGTAGTAGTCTCCAACTTTCTCATCTTCATTCATTTTAAGATTCTCAAAATCTCATTTCAGGGTTTGAAGCCTTACTTGCTTCACATGATCTCTTCCTTGGAAACCTTATTTCAATTATTTCCATGCATCTTGGGTAGTTAAACAAGAGGTAATCCTCGAGAAGATGCTTTTATCCAATGCTGCTTGGAGATGATAGAGAGCAGATGAATTGCTCTTTTGGGTATATTTCTGTCTTCTTATCGGATGCACTCAAAGTGGTCCAATCTGAATGTTCTATGTAACCTTCTTTGACTATATACCATAGTCCCTTGCCTATGAGTAAGGTCATCATATTGATGGACCAATACTCATAATCAAACCCATTAAATTCTAGAATGAGTAGATTATTATTGGATGCCATAGCTTTTGAAAATAAACTAAAAACACACCTTCTATTTCTCAATTACAATCAAAGCACTATGCTTTTCAAATAAAGAATTACAGATTTAAATCAAATCTAACTTGATCTACTCTCTCATAGATATCATGTTCTACTTGCATAGGTTCTTCTATCACTGGATTGATAAAGTTGTCAGCAACTGAATCATAGTTGTCACTAATAAGAATTATTTCGGGTGAATACGGTTTCGGCTCTAGTAATTCAACTGAGTCACTGTCACTGAGATGAGTGTTCTTTGGCTCCTATGGTGCAACTCCTATAGATTCTAACTCCTCAAATCTACTACCAAAGGAATTATCTTCTGAATCAACATCATAACTTACATTTGGTGCTCTTTTATGGGCTATTACTGCATTTTATAACTGATTGAATACATTATTCAATCCATACATTCAAACTTTTTCATCAAAGGATTCGGGGTTTTCTCTTACTAAAAGAGAAAAAATGGCATGATAGCATCCAGTTGACCTTATCATGAATGAGTACAAGAGTATTCCCCTTAAGATGCAAAAATATTCCCCCTTAAAGCCTCTTAGGCTATTACAAAAAAAAAAATCACTTTTAAAGCCTCTCAAGCTATTACAATAATTTCCTCTTAGGAAATGTCCTCCTCCCTTTTTTAAATGTTGCAAAAATATATATATATATCTCTAATTGTAATTAATAATAAAATTTAATATTTATTAAAAAAACATTTAAAATGATACCTTTAAAAATGCAATTTAAGTAATATTAATATTAAATTATTAATTAAATTATAAAATTAATTTTTTTAATCTTTTGCAAAATAAAAAAATATAAAAAACTAATTTTTTTAGGTCATAGGGTTTCGAACCTGTGACCTTGCTTTTCAAGCTCTTACCTCGTGGCCTCTAACCGGTCACGATGGCTCACCACCTGTGAGCTAAGGTGAAGGAGGTCACCTATATCCTTAAACACCGATGCCTTCATAAAAAAAATATAAAACTTAACTTTTTATACCTCACGGAGACTTGAACTTGTGATCGGGCGGAGGGCGAAGATATTTGGGCTGGATCCTTGAGAAAATTGGGCTACAACACCCAACATGAAGGCTAAATAAATTGCCTTCACTTTGTAGATGCTCTAGCTCATGACAAAGAAAAAAATATGGGATGATTATCCCACATTTGCCAAGAAATGAACGCAAGAGTGGTATAAAACCTTAAACGTGCACCATGTGTTTCGATTGCCTTCGGGTAATCGAATGCCTCCCTTTTAATATTGATTTGTCCAATCAAACCTTGCCACATTGCCTTGCCATGTTACCCTACCACATCACCATACCACCTCGATCTATGTGTCCTCTTATCTATCTACCATGTGTCCACCTTCGGTTCAGTGGCTTGTCGCCACGTGTTTGTCAAGGTAGCTCTACTATCCACTGTGTCAGCTACCTCAAGAATTATACCCCTATCAGGTTAGCTCTACTTTCCATCCATGTATCCTCCTCAGTCCTCGTCCATCTGCCACGTCAGGTCCTTGAGCTATGTGTGGCCTCAGTGCCACGTGTCCTCCTAGGGATGCATGCTTGGGACTTCAGCTCCTCTAAATATCATGTATCCTCCTCGATATGTGTATCTAGGGTTTAGCTCCTCTATGGGCCACTCCTTGGGATGCATGCATTTAAGTCCTCCTCACCAGTCAAATGTCAAATAACCCTAACCCCTAATGCTTCACTCTAATACCAAAATGATAATTGCAAAAGTTCGATTAAATGAAATAAATTAAGGTTACAGCTTAAATATTTTAGGGAAAGGCTAGAAATAGGAAAGCTAGGAATAGGGAGATAAAATATGGATAGAAGTTAGGAAGAAAAAAATATAAAAAAATTGTCTCACCGCCTATCGTCCACCTTTGTGTCGTCATCGTCTGCTGTCCACATTGGTAAGTTAAATACTAACAAAAATGATATTGGTAATTCACAGGAAGGGGTCAATAACCCCTAATGATACATAATTACCATATCATGAAATATAAGGGGTGCTAATGCCCCATTCAAAGCAAAGGTGCATGAAGGACCTTTGTTTAAGTAAGAAGCCATATATTCTTTGTATCCAAGAAACTAGAATGACAAAGGAAGAAGTTTTCAAAACTAGGAAAGTAGCATGGGCAAGATGTGAATGGGATGTTATGGATTCTGAAGGAGTAGTAGGGGGAATTATGAATCCTATTAGAACCTCTTGTGTAACCATTCATAAAACTAGACATTGGATAGCCTCTTTAGTCATATGTTACTTTGCAGATATTTATTTCATCCTTATCAATGTCTATGGACCTATAACTTAGTAAGGGAAATTAGAAGTATGGAGTGGGATTAGAGAAATTATGAAAAGTAAAGGCTAAGAAACCTGATTCATGATCATAGGATATTTCAATGTCATAACCAAGCTATATAAAAAATTAGGGAATTAGAAAATTAACACAAAGTATGAGATATTTCTTAGCTTTGATTCAAAATAATAATCTATGGGAGGTTGAATTTGAAGAAGAAAACTATACATGGACCAACAATGGGAGAGGCATGTTGTGGAAATATTTTATCTCTTAATTTTGGTTGTTACACCATAGAATACTTCTTGATCATAAGAAATATCAAAGACTCTAGTGGATCTACCACTTTAATTTAGGAAAATACTATCAAAATGACTCTAGACAGACCAAAATGGGTTAGGATACCCTTAAAGTGAGTTTACAATTTTTCTTCGCATGTTCATGTTCTTCCAAATAAAAAATGTAAAATTTGATGTTCTTTGACCAAGATTTGCTATAACTCTTTAATTATGCCTTAACATATGACTGGTGCCTTATCCATTATTAATTGTAGCAAAGTTTTAAAACCATTAATGAGAAATAAAGAAGGGGAAAGAAGTAATTGGGTTAATTAGATCCATTCAAATAATGTAACAAATGTAATTAAGACACACAATGAGAGAAAGCAACATTCATACATTCAAATAATATAACATACAAATGTGACTTTAAATACACAATTGAACCAAATAAATATCCAAATGGAATCTAGATTTGTATTAATTTCTTGAAAATATATTAAAATTAGAGTGGAAAAGTGGTTAGATATCTATGAAAAAATGCAAAAGGTTCTCTCTGTTCAAATAATGTAATAGAGGAACTCCATTATTCATACTAAGAATAGTGACAAAGAATCTCCAAGCTTCCAATCCAATTGCTAGAAATGATCTCAACTAACTGGTATACCCTAAATACAACCTACATAATCAAGGAGAGGAATGAGGGGTAGACAACAAGACACAAAAGGAAATACAATTAAAAAGACAAGGGCACTCTTAGTATACCTTTGGAAAAAATTGGCTATGCAAAAACTTGATCCTTTTTTTGGTTGTAGTAGTACCTTTTATAGCTTTTGGGTGTCATGTTTCAGTTAAAACTGCCTACATCGGAGCCCTCCATATATCATCATCCTTTTCCCTTGATTGGTTGAGTGTGCTATAAAAAAATTATAGTTGGCCTAAGCTGTTTCATCCAAAAAATATGCCCTTTGGATTTTGTTGGGACTTTGGATTAAAAAAGTGATACAACTATTATTATTATTATTATTATATATATTATGATTTATGGTTGACAAGCCCCTTGGTCAATGTTTCCCTTTGTGGTGGGCTCGGTGCTGACTTCCTCAGTTTTATCTATTTGTGAGTTTTACCTTATCTCTATGTTCTTTTCCTTAGAAGTTGTAGCTGTAGAATTTTTTAAGGTTACTTTTTCTGATGTACTTCCCTATATTTATTTCATCTTAGAGGTATCTTACATCCCTATCAATATATTCCTATGCTTTTTCATAAAATTCATAGTAAACTTTATCATGTTTATATCTTGCATAATCTTATTATTTTGAGTTTTTGACCAGTCTTTGCTTTCTTGATAAAATGTGCATAGGCGATCAATTGTTTCTGTAAGAAAGTTAGCCTGCCTAGCCAATTCTTTCTCAATATCAGGATCACAATCGAATTCTTGTATTCTATTTAGGATTATATATTCAACATTGGCCTCTTGTACACATTCTTTTAGGGTGAATCTTACTTCAAATAGTTCATCATTAATCTCATCTTCCCATTCGACCACCTTTTTGATCCAACTTTGCTATCCTGGCTTATCTCTTAGAAATATTGAGATTTTTATAAATTCTTCTACATAAAAAATGGTGGGGCCATCATCCATCACTATCTATCCTTCACTCATCTCTTCATAGTGCTCTTCAAACATTCAAAAAGTAGGATATATTTTATTCACCCTTTATTTTGTCTATTCCAAGAGATTTTTTAGGCTATTTATAGAAATTTTCACTAAGCCAATGTTGTAGAATATCCTCCTTAGATCCTCTAAATTATGCTAAATTTTGTTTTGCATTTCTATTTTGTATTTAGATCTAAATTCAGAGTAGTCAATGCTTTTAATGATGATCTAAGGTTCTGTTCTAGAGGTTGTAGCTTGGAGAGTTGACATATGTTGTCTTAGACTATTTAATTTTACCTATAACTCCTCATTTTTAGTTTGTAGCTAGTGTGTTTTAGTAGCCAAAGCTTGGTTGCTTTTATAGAGGCTCTCTATATTTGCCACATGAGATTGAGTCTGAGCCCTTTCTAAGACTAGAGTATTTTCTTGATATTGGATTGTTTCCTCCCTTGTTGTCCTATCTAGTTGAAGGGATGTGATCTGAGTCATTGGTATAGTTGCTTCTTTTGTTGCATGAGGCTCAACTGATACTAGAGTATCCTGGTTATTTGGCTCTTCTATTGTGTATTTAGACTCTTTTGGATATTTCTCTTCATATATGGCCTATATCTACCTTTCTTCTTCAACATAAAAATGTATAGCTTATCCTACCTACATCAAGGTGAGGCTTTCATGAGTTGTTGAAGAATGAAGGGCCTCAAATCTTAGATATTTTCTCCTTGGGAAACTTGGAGGAGAAGCAAACTTGACCTAATATTCCCTAAGTAAATTGGGTAATCCCCCTACCTTCTAAATTATCTCAAGCACTATTGAGTAAATATTTTGTTCCTCTTTGTCTATCACTATGTTGGTAGGAATTACTTGAGGGAGGTATACTACTAGTTCAATTTATTCCTTGGGAACCATTAGTGCCTTAGAAATCTTGTTAGAGGTGACCTATGCTTGTGTTGAAGAAGATGTAATAAATTATTTTCCCTTTGTTACAACTAAGGAAGTGTTATGGGAAGAGTGAGTGACTAAAGGGTCCTCTGCTTTTGCTCCTACCAGACTTATCACTTCTATTAACACTTTTATCTACTCAGGTTCTCAACTTATGATCTCTAAGATAGGGACTTTGTATTCTTTGGGGCATATTTCTCAGATTAAGGGGGATACTAATTCAACTATAACATTCCTTAATATGTTCAATTCGGCAAGGTATTTTTCTACCATCTCAATCTAAGTATGTAGCTTTCTCTTTGAAAATCCTACCATATAGGTCCTAGAGATTCCCATTTTCTCAAAGCTACTTGCATTGTATCTTCGATTAAGTCCCCTGGTGGATTATCACCCAATTGGACATTTGATTCACAATAATATTTTTATAGTAGCCATAGGGTTCATATGGTCTCCAGGTGATCTTGACGAAGCCATATGAATCCATTTTCTACAAGGATGCTAGCATAATATGATACCCTTATATATAATATCCCATTTTGTAGGGGATATTTACCCATGTTATTTAGCTTCTTTCTTTACTGCCCTTTTATTAGTCTCTTCTACAATCTACCTGAAAATCTCTAATGTTGTGATTGACATAGGGTAGAATCTAGGTAGGACCTTTGGGGGAATTTTTGACTCATATATCCTTATGTAAGTGACATCTTCGGTGAAAAGTAATCCCCTACATTATTTTCATGTAATAATATGACCACACTTGAGCCAATTCTATAAGGGTTCTTACCAAAGATCTTGGCATAGATAGTTTAGAGGAATTTACCAAAAAAAATGCTATAACTAGATTCACGCTCTTGTATATATGGGAGTTTTCCTTGGATAATTTGTTCATATACTCCTCCCCATTCTACAATTTCCCTTTTTTATATGCACAAGAAATGAATAGTGTAAAAAATGAGGTATTACTTCCCTGTGTTTAATAATGACTTTATGTAATCCCTGGAGCTCTCTATCTATGGTGGCATTGAGCATGTTCTTCTACTTGTACATGGTTGGTTGTCCTTTTCTATTACAGTGGAATATTAAATACATGACCTATTTTTCTATATAATATAAATCTTAGTTTCCCATTAGTATATTGATTATATCAACATAATATTATACCCAGGTATGGAGTGCAGATTTATGTACAAGAAATTATGATGACACTTGTTCATTATAATCGAATAGTTTAGTATAAAAAGTACTCCCAATCATATATTGGGATTGAGAATTTAGTACCTTTTTATCTATAATCCACATGACTTTTGTTAGCTGAAATAGTTTACTAATCTTCTCTAAAGTAATTGTGAACAAAGTTTGATTTGCATGGTCTTTTATTGCCCTCATCTTCAAGTCAGAATCCACTGCCAACTAGGATAATAGGTTAAAAGAGTAATAGAATTTAAGGCATATTAGTTTTCCTAAGTTGCACATCCATCTATTATTGTATGGGCTGGATCTATTTCAAAATTTACATACCTTTTAAAGAAGTCCTTTGAGTAAGCCAAGATAACATTGTTAATCAGACTTAGTTGGATGGTAGCTAAAAATTATAGCCTATTCTACTACTCATTGTTGGTCGACTATGTACTATTTCTATGGTCTTGATAGACTGGAAAATTGCTTTGTATCTCTATTAGAAGCTATGACCCACAATTGTTGATATGGTGGTGGTATGGTGACACATTGATTGGGTCTTTGAACTTTATCATTGTTGTGGGGATTCTAGAAATAACACTGGAAGAAGCCATTGCTCTGTGTTAAGATTTAAGCATAGTTTTTGCAACAAACAACAATTCTCAAAGCATTGTGTATTTGTGACATGATCATGATTGGTAAGCTAGAGAGAATTTATGGTGTTTTTTGGGCATATCCACAATTAATCCTTCAACTAATATCTTCCTCTTTTTTCCACCCAAAAATTGCTACCTTATGTTAGTCTTACAATGACACTGAGAGGGGGGGGTGAATCAGTGTAGCTCTTTAAACTTGAATTTACAGCTCTTAATACCGCAGCAATTAAAACTTATTACTAGATACAACAAGTATAACAAAAGAGCATCACACAACACAAGATTTAACGAGGTTCACCAATGTGGCTACTCCTCAAAAATTGACTGCTTGGACTACCATCCAAATCTAGCCTTTGCAAAGCACCAACTTTACAATCAATTTACCAGCACCAACTGGAAGGAGCACCAACCCCTGATTTATCTGCACCAATAGAAAGGAGCACCAACCCCTGATTTATCTGCACCAACAGAAAGGAGCACCAACCCCTAATTTACCAACACCAACTGGAAGGAGCACCAACCCCTAATTTATCTGCACCAACAGAAAAGAGCACCAACCCCTGATTTGCGAGCACCAACTGGAAGGAGCACCAACCCTTGATTTACCTTTGCTTTTGCAAGACCCTGACTGGTCTTCTTCACCTTTGCGTTCTCTACGCACTCTACTCTCTCTGTGCAATCACTTCGCACACTCTGCTTCGTTACAGTCGAACTTCACGATCGTCTTCTCCCTTTTGCGCACTCTGCTCTCTTTGCAAATTTTGCACTTAGCATGATTCGACATGACTTGCTCTCTATGCACAACGACCGTATTTCACACACATTCCACCCTCTCTTCAATTCTCCAAACAACCCTCCTTTTATAACAATATTTTTTATGATGAAAACCCTAATCTTAGTCGACTATAAATCCTAATCTTAGTCGGCTTTCATAACAACTGTAAACCCTAATTTTAGTCGGCTGTCATCCTTCTCATTTCAGTCGGGTTCTCCTTCTTGACTTGCGCATTTACGACCTATCACGAAATCATGACATTTCTACCTCTGTAGCTTCTTTTGTTGTTGTTGCCGCGAAAATACATGTCGCGATATCGCGACACTTTCACCTCCGTACGCTTTCTCTATTCTTTTGTCACGATATCATGACATTTCTGCCTCCGCAGACTTCATATTTTCTTTTGTCGTGATATCGCGACATTTCTACCTCCGTATACTTCGTCTTTGCTTTTGTCACGATATCGCGACACTTCTGCTTCCATAGACTTTGACTTTGCTTTTGTCACGATATCGCGACACTTCTGCCTCCGTAGTCTTCAACTTAGCTTTTGTCATGAAATCACGACACTTCTGCTTCCATACTTAGCTTCTTTGCTTTTTTCGAAATCACTTCTCTTCTTTTTCTTTTGTCACGAAATCGTGACACTTCGCCTTTGAAGTCTTCTTCTCTCTTTTGTCACGAAATCGTGACACTTCGCTTCGTACTTTACTTCTTTACTTTTGTCATAAATCGTGACACTTCCTTAAGTCTTCTTCTCTTTTTGTCATGAAATCATGACACTTCTGCTTTCGAAGTCTTGCTTTCTACTTTTGTCAGAAATCGTGACATTTTTCCTACGCTTCCTCTCTTTCTTTTGTCACGAAAATGCGACATGTCGCGATATCGCGACACTTTTCAAACTTACTTTCTCTCTCCTATTTTAGTCATGAAAATGCGACATGTCACAAAATCGTGACACTTTTCAAACTTACTTTCTCTCTCCTATTTTAGTCACAAATGCGACATGTCACGAAATCGTGACACTTTTCAAACTTACTTTCTCTCTCCTATTTTAGTCGTGAAAATGCGACATGTCATGAAATCGTGACACTTTTCAATTTACTTTCTCTCTCCTATTTTAGTCAGATACATGTCATGAAATCATGACACTTTTCTTGTTCTCTTTCTTTGAACTTGTCGTGAAATCGTGACACTTTTTCTACTTTCTCTTTCTCTTCCAACATGTCGCGAAATCGTGACAGTTTTTCCACTTGCCTTTTTCTCTTCCAACATGTCACGAAATCGCGACAGTTTTTCTACTTTCTCTTTCTCTTCCAACATGTCGTGAAATCGTGATAGTTTTTCCACTTGCCTTTTTCTCTTCCAACATGTCACGAAATCGCGATAGTTTTTCTTGCTTTTTCTCTCTCTTCCAACATGTCACGAAATCGCGATAGTTTTTCCTTCTTTTTCTCTCTCTTCCAACATGTCGTGAAATCGTGATAGTTTTTCTTGCCTGCTGTATATGTCACGATATCGTGACACTTTTCTTACTTGTCTTTTTCTTTGATCTTTTGCATATGGGCCACTTCGGTCTTCTTGGAAAATCACTGTACATACTCTGAATAACCTTTGAACTCCTGTCTTCTGCATCTGAATAGCTTTTGAACTTCCTATCCATTGCATCAACAGATCTATCTGACTGTGTTGACAACAATGACAATATTGTTGTTGCACCTTGCTCAACAATCTCCCCCTTTGGAATTGTTGGCAACACATGTGCAATTTCCTGTAACTCTTCTCCCCCTTTGACAATAATACCAAAGGGCTAACTGCAGACTCCCCCGAGTCCATGCACAACATTCTCAGGCAAAATTTATTACACTTAGCAAAAATCATGAACATGAGCAAAAAGATAATCAAATACTTAAATGCTCCCCCTGAGAATGTGATCCCTATAGCTAGTCAATTCTTGGGAAGTGTGACCACTCCCAATTTATTGTGAAGGTACTCAAAAAATTCCTTGGGCAATGGTTTTGTGAAGATATCTGCTACTTGCTCTGTAGTTGGAACAAAATCCAACTTAACCTCACCTTCCGCAACTTTCTCCTTCAAAAAGTGATACCTGCGTACAACATGTTGTCGCTGCAATATATTCTGCCTCTGTTGTCGATAAAGAAACTGACTCTTGTTTCTTACTGTGCCACGTGACCAATCTGTCTCCAAGATAGAATGCACCTCCACTGGTACTCTTTCTATCATCGACACCTCCTCCCCAATCTGCATCTGAATATGAAATAAGGGTGAAGTCTTTACCTTTCGGATACCATAACCCATACTCCATAGTACCCTTGAGGTACCGAAGAATCCTCTTCACTACTGTCACATGAGTCTCCTTGGGATTAGCCTAAAATCATGCTACCATGCATACTGCCTCTAAAATATCTCGTCTGGTAGCTGTCAGGTACAGTAAGATCCCAATCATAGATCTATACATGGTTTGATCAATAGGTGGAGATTTATCATCCTTGCTCAACTTGCAACCTATCGTCATGGGAGTGCTAGCTGGCTTACAATCCTCCATTGTGAACTTTTTTAACATCTCTTTCACTAAACCAAATTATCAAAATTGTTATAATCCATAACTTTGAACAATGGCAGTAAGAACCATCAAAAAGTACAACACTGACATATAGCAATACTACCAATGGTGACAACTCTCAATTTAATCACCACCCTTCATGGTACCTCCACAAACAACTACATGAACCGAAACACACTTTGACAACTATACGACAACTCCCCTTGACTACTTGCCTTTCATCCTCGGATAACCAAACAAATACATAGGAGCATTAAAATAAAACTTTAAGATTGCTCCCCCTGAGGATGTGCTACCTGGAGTTGCTTAGTGCAATAGAGGAGTAGTCTCCTTCAGTCCAAGGAGACACGATTTCCTTTCTTCTTTCTTTCTCCACTCTGGTTTGATTACCGTTTTGGGCTCTTGTTTTGCCTTTCCCTTATCAATAGCTTGTGCATGTTTTTCGGGAAGTTTTCTATTTTGTCTCATCCTATTTGGTTGAAATTTTCTTCCCCGAAACTGATTTGATGCAAGTGTACTTCTACAGTTTCTTGCAATGTGCCCAAAATTATGATAGTTATAACATTCTACTATATAATTCATCAGAGGAGAAAAAGCATTTCTACTGGTGAAATTCCTTGGTCTTACATTATATTTGTAGACTGAGATTTTATGTCCATAGCCATTGCATTTAAAATAGAAACCATAAAAGGGATAATTGAACCTGGGTGATGGTCTTTGCCATGTTGTCGTAGGAGCCATAGGTCTTCTTCTTCTTTGATGTGTGACATTGGTGAATCCATCATTGTCAATTCTCCTTTCGTGCCTGGCATTATTGCTTTCTTTTGCATGAGACGTTTTTCCTTGATCAACCTAGTTTCTTATCTTCATTCTTTATGGATTCTACATTTTTGGCCTTTGATCCATTTGATGATTCTCCTTCGATGAAACCCAGACCAAATTTGATGCCTGAAGGCCTTTGGTCATTTATAATCTTATCCAGCTTCATAGAACTTTCTTCGCGTTTGTGATAGCAACTAATTTTGTGATTCATCTCTTCTATCCGCGTCCGTAAACCAACATTCTCTTCTTCTAGTTTGCAGCAATAATCTATTTTCATGGTAATTTGTACTTCGAGATCTTCAGATATTTTCTTGTATTCTTCTGTCTGTACTTTCCGACTGGTTATGATTTCGTTTGCATCCTCAAGATTTTTTGAAATTTTCTTATTCTTTTTCCTCTCTATTTTCCACTCTTCAAGTGCGGAGATCAACTCACCTTCTAGATCTACTTCAGCCTCAGGGTTTTCACCACATACTTTAGAGTTCACTCCTTCCTTTTCTGATTTTACTTCTTCAAATGCCATGAAAAGAGCTTCACCTGTTTCCTCTTCGGAATCCTCACCGGAGTCGTCTTCTATTGAACTGGCATTCCTAGAGATGAAACTTTTCTTCTTGAAGTTGCCTTTTCTGAAATTCATTTTCTTCTTCCAGTCACTTCTTTCTTGGTGCGATCCTTCATCATTTTTGTTCTTCTCATTAAGTGGACATTTAGTCGCAAAATGCCCAACGCCTCCATAGTTGAAACATTTAAATGGTAGCTTTCCTCTGTATTTTCCTTTTCCCCTTTTTAGTTTTCTAACAAAGTTTGCTTCCATTTCATCTGATGTCTCTTCTTCCTCGGACTCTTGTTTTGCATTTTTATTTTTAAGGGCTTTAAAATCCGCTTCTCTGTCCGTGGGTTTAGATCTTCCTATCCTCATCTCATATGCAGTCAAAGAACCATACATCTCATCTATACTAAAATAATTTAGATTTTTAGCTTCTTCTATCGCTGAGACTTTAGAATCAAACCTTTGAGGAAGAGATCTTAATACCTTTTTCATGACGATAGAGTCTTCGATATCCTCATCGAGTCCTCTGATCGCATTAATGATTCCATTAACTCTCAACATATATGCCTCAATGTTTTCATCGTCATTCATCTTTAATGCTTCGAACTGAGCTCGATGTGTCTGTAACTTGGCCTCCTTGATCTTATCGTCTCCTTCATGAATACTCCTTAGTTTTTCCCATATTTCTTTTGCCATTTTATAGCTCATGATCTTTACTAGTTCACTGTCTGCTAATCCGCACATGATAGCATTCTTTGCTTTTGAGTTATTTTCAAACAGTTTCTTTTCGTCAACCTCTTTTGGAGGAGTGATGGGTATTGTGTATCCACTAACTACTAAATCCCAGATGTTGTATCCCAAAGCACAAAGATATGTCTGCATCCTGATTCTCCAGAACGCGTAATTAGATCCATCAAACAATGGTGCTTTGTTTGATGAGAAGCCTTCACCACCTGCCATTGTGTTACTTCCAAGATCACCCTAGCCGGTTAAGCTTGTACAAGAACTTAGCTCTGATACCAATTGTTAGTCTTACAATGACACTGAGAGGGGGGTGAATCAGTGTAGCTCTTTAAACTTGAATTTACAGCTCTTAATACCGTAGCAATTAAAACTTATTACTAGATACAGCAAGTATAACAAAAGAGCATCACACAACACAAGATTTAATGAGGTTCACCAATGTGGCTACTCCTCAAAAATTGACTGCTTGGACTACCATCCAAATCCAGCCTTTGCAAAGCACCAACTTTACAATCAATTTACCAGCACCAACTGGAAGGAGCACCAACCCCTGATTTATCTGCACTAACAGAAAGGAGCACCAACCCCTAATTTATCTGCACCAACAAAAAGGAGCACCAACCCCTGATTTACTAGCACCAACTGGAAGGAGCACCAACCCTTGATTTATCTGCACCAATAGAAAGGAGCACCAACCCCCGATTTACCAGCACCAACCGGAAGGAGCACCGAACCCCTAAGTTTGATGCTTTGCTTTTGCAAGACCCCGATCGGTCTTCTTCACCTTTGCGTTCTCTCGCACTCTGCTCTCTCTGCAATCACTTCGCACACTCTGCTTCGTTACAGTCAAACTTCATGATCGTCTTCTCCCTTTTGCGCACTCTACTCTCTTTGCAAATTTTGCACTTAGCACGATTCGACACGACTTTCTCTCTATGCACAATGACCGTATTTCACACACATTCCACACTCTCTTCAATTCTCCAAACAACCCTCCTTTTATAACAATATTTTTTATGATGAAAACCCTAATCTTAGTCGGCTGTAAATCCTAATCTTAGTCGGCTTTCATAACAACTGTAAACCCTAATTTTAGTCGATTGTCATCCTTCTCATTTCAGTCGGGTTCTCCTTCTTGACTTGCGCATTTATGACCTATCATGAAATCATGACATTTCTACCTCTGTAGCTTCTTTTGTTGTTGTTGCCATGAAAATACATGTCACGATATCATGACACTTTCACCTCCGTACGCTTTCTCTATTCTTTTGTCATGATATCATGAAATTTTTGCCTTTATAGACTTCATCTTTTCTTTTGTCACGATATCATGACATTTTTGCCTCCGTATACTTCGTCTTTGCTTTTGTCATGATATCGTGACACTTCTACTTCCATAGACTTTGACTTTGCTTTTGTCACGATATCGTGACACTTCTGCCTCCGTAGTCTTCAACTTAGCTTTTGTCATGAAATCGTGACACTTCTACTTTCATACTTAGCTTCTTTGCTTTTGTCACAAAATCATGACACTTCTGCCTTCGAAGTCTTCTTCTCTACTTTTATCATGAAATCGTGACACTTCTGCTTTCGTACTTTACTTCTTTGCTTTTGTCATGAAATCGTGACACTTTTGCCTTCGAAGTCTTCTTCTCTGGTTTTGTCGTGAAATCATGACACTTCTGCTTTTGAATTCTTGCTTTCTTCTTTTGTCATGAAATCGTGATAGTTCTGCTTTCGTACACTTCCTCTCTTTTTTTGTCATGAAAATGCGACATGTCGCGATATCATGACACTTTTCAAACTTACTTTCTCTCTCCTATTTTAGTCGTGAAAATGCGACATGTCACGAAATCGTGACACTTTTCCAACTTACTTTCTCTCTCCTATTTTAGTCGTGAAAATGCGACATGTCGCGAAATCGTGACACTTTTCCAACTTACTTTCTCTCTCCTATTTTAGTCGCGAAAATGCGACATGTCACGAAATCGTGACACTTTTCTTACTTGTTCTCTTTCTTCGAACTTGTCACGAAATCGTGACACTTTTTCCTGCTTTCTCTTTCTCTTCCAACATGTCACGAAATCACGACAGTTTTTCCACTTGCCTTTTTCTCTTCCAACATGTCACGAAATCGTGACACTTTTTCCTGCTTTCTCTTTCTCTTCCAACATGTCGCGAAATCGTGACAGTTTTTCCACTTGCCTTTTTCTCTTCCAACATGTCGCGAAATCGCGACAGTTTTTCCTGCTTTTTCTCTCTCTTCCAACATGTCGCAAAATCGTGACAGTTTTTCCTGCTTTTTCTCTCTTCCAACATGTCATGAAATCATGATAGTTTTTCTTGCCTGTTGTATATGTCGCGATATCGCGACACTTTTCTTACTTGTCTTTTTTCTTTGATCTTTTGCATAGGGGCAACGTCACGATATCACGACATGTCGCGATTTCGTGACATGTCACGTTTTCACGGCCAGAAAAGCGGACAGAATGACATGCTATTTTTTGTCATGATTTCCATGGAGCCATTATAGAACATGCAAAAAAGTGTAGAACACATGGCGTACATGTGTAAAGACTACAGGGGCGTTACAGTTTGCAGAGAATATCAAGCATCTCAGTGTCGAGCATGAGTTCAAAGCAACGAAAAGGCGAGAAGGTGAAACGAAGTGATCTGGAAGATGAAGCAAAGCATCACAGGATGAAATAGAGAACATGGCCAGAAAATATAAAAGCAGAAGCATAGGACAGATACAGGGGGGGAAACCACTGGAGTAGGGTTGCAGTGCTAGAGGCCAGAGGGTCATTCTGGGCCTGCTTTGAGGCTGTTTTCCTTCCTTTTTGCTGGTTTTCAAAAAACTAGAGAGTCTGCTATTGTAACATGATTTATTTTTAATGCAGAGCATTCAAAAATTTGCATCTTGTTGGCAAGAAAGAAGGAGTTATTTTCTACATGCATGTTTTAATGTTTATCTTTCCCTTTTTTAGATTTCTAGGCTTATAGATGAAGTTTAATGCAAGTTCTCTTGGTTGCTTCATGCGAATGTCTAAATCTAAAAAATAATAGTAAACCCCAGAGACCAACACTTAACTTATCTAGATTGTGCGTATTTTGCAGGTTCAATAGGTTAGGTTGCATGCATGGAAACCTCACATCTTCGGTTTTGCCAGGACGGGATAGCATCAAACTGGATGCAATTTTAATTTCTTTTTCTTTGCATTTTATTTTATTTTTTTTTTTTGCTGCACTTTATTTTCAGAAACCCCAATTTTATTTTCAAGCATTAAAATAAAATAAAAAAATTAAAAAACTTCAAAATCCATAAATAATTTCTTCATTTATGGCATTTCATTAAATCTCATTTTTGTAGCATGGTCAGATGAGGATCAGATCACATTTTTTTTATAAGGGTTCATGAAAAATCATTAATTTTCACAGTAAAATAAACCACAGTGCCCCTTGTTTTCAGTTACTTGCAACCACTAAGGTGTTCCAAGCATTTAAAATGAATATCTTCATTTAAGATTATTAATACACAGATGCAGAATTCTAACATAACAAGAACTTTGGAGAAATTGTTTCTTTGCAAGCAAAGGATTTAGAACCCAAATCCTATCGGAGAGTGTGTTTTCACAACTGGGTGAAAATACCACTCAACAGGACATATGGGTTATTTGATGGTTTTCCTAACCAATCTTCTTCTACTTCAGTCTTTTTTCCATTCCGAAGTATAGTCATTATGCTTAAACTAAGATTTTAGCAAATATATATTTATATATATTTGCGACAAGTTTGAGAGGTATATATTTTAATTATATACCTACTATAAAAAGGAAATGTTTTAATTTTTGTTATATTTTTGTTTTGTTTTTGTTTTTATGATAATATTGTAAAGACAACAAACAACATACTAAATGCAAGAAATAATAATAATAAAAGAATGGCTTAGTTTTCTATAAATAGTTTGTGGATATCATTAATAGGATCAAGTTCATTAGGATTCATGAAATGCTCCTCTTCAAATTGGAAATGGTTTTTCAAGAATTTGACAAAGTGTGCTATGGTGATATTATCTATTTCAGACTCTGACATGTACAAATAAAATTCATGGCAATACTCTTGATATAACACAGCTCTAGGAAATCTATTCCATCTCTTTCTATTCGTAAGAACGACCTCTTGATCCTCTATACAAGATAGAAATTTATGTACTACAATTGCGTTGTTGAGGTATTCCTCAAAGGTGTACAACTCGGAAGACAAGTGCTATTTTATCTGCTAACCACCTATGCAAGCTCTCTGAAGATCATGGTACAAAGTCACCTGATCAGGATCTAGGATTCTATCTAAGACAAACCTCTTAATTTGCCTAAGTTTTGTCGACCTAGATGAAATAATATCCAATCTCCTATTAAGTTCGTCCCACAAAGGTTGAACTCTATTTGTTTGAGGTACTCTAAGCACAGAAGTAATCTCTATGGCTACTAATTGATTTTCAACATTTATGATGACAGCTCATATTTTATTATAAGCTACCATATAAATATGATATGCAACTTTAATTATTTGTCTGATGATTCTAAATGCATTTATTTTATTTTATTTTGGATTGTTTTCAAAAGGTTTTTAGTTTTCACGTCGGGTTCACCAAAATGTATTGCTCCAAATTTTTCGCATCCTTACCTTCAGGCTATAGGATCTACACCCGAAAGGGGGATGCGAGAAGGATGGGACAATACCTCGGACTGAGAGGCCCTTTGAAGGTCGCGCCTCTCGGGGAGGGGGTATAAGGGTGAATTTTTGACGGATGGTGGGTTCACTAGGAAACTTTTGAGTGGCAGTTTCCACGCCTAGGTTGAGAATGGGTTTGATGTGTTCATTTTGTACTTTAATCATTCATATCCTAGGTTTTTCCAAGATGAATATAAGCTATTCTATATGCCAATGCTGATTTATATGGATATAGAAAACATGAATAAGTACTAAACATAGAAAGTGTGCTAAATAATACAGAATGTACCTGATTCTAGATGTTTGATGAGGATTTTGAGGTTTGTAGAAGTCCAGATCGTCTCAAATCTTACATTATCATCTGTAATTGTACATAATCGTCTTAGATCACAGTCGGTCATCTTAGATCAGACGAGATCATCGTCGACCTAATGAATTTGTCAGACGAATTCGTCAAAAACCTGCAATCATAGAAACAGATACCAAAGACCAAAAATGCAATTGCAAAAGCAAGGGGAAATGATAGAAATGACAATAAACTTGCCTAAATGATAAATCTAGATAAAAATTAAAGGAAATGCATTAATTTAATAATTTATTTTAACTTTATCATGCATCTATGCTAAATGAGGTGAACTCCAAGATGCAAAAATAGAATAAACTAAGTTACTGCATAAGAAAATGAAGAGAGAAGATAAAAAAAATTTGATCTCTGGGCTCTGATTGCCCCCAATATGTACTGCAGTCGAGATCACCTCCAATCATACGATATTGTTGCTGATCTATGACAGGATCATCTAAAATCATCTGGAATCTTCAGAGACGATCCGAGCTTGCTTCGACTGAAAAATAGTAAAATTCTTGCAAGAAAACTTGAAATACACAATACAAATGATGGTGTGAAGGTGTTCTAATGCATGAAAAGCTAAAGTTGCAAGGAAAATCAGCCAGGGGGAAGTCAAGAAAGATCCTAAGTTTATATAGGATTCTAGGAGAGGTTAGGAGGTTGGAGATCACCCCAATTTGGGAGATCTCCAATGGTGGAGACTCTAACCGCACGTAGACATGCTTTCTACCCAAGTTAGAGAAGCTGTTGAAACAAAAACTAATTATGAAAATTCGGTTTTGGGACGAAATCATCTGGACGTTCTGTTCCAGATGAATTCATAAGATCTAGGATGATTTCGTCTGATCATCAACGATATCGTCCAACGGTCAAAACAAATCCTAAAAATGGCATGGAAAATAAGGGGAGCGGGTAACGAGCAGTTAACGGGCGATTTTGGGGTTAAAATTCAATTTTTTATCTTTTTACTAAGGGTTTAACTGTGCCAATTTTAGGGTGCTACAGGGATGGTCCTATAAAATTAAGCTCATTTGAAGACTAGAGAAGACCAAGATCGAGCTATGGAGGCAGATATCAGCTACCACCTACAAACCGTTACTAAAAATAATGAAGAACTTTAGGCAGCAACTCGAGCAGAATCTCACTAGAAGGAGAAATTGAAGAAGAATACCTTAGACCATGAGAAGCAGATGATGGAGTTCCTAAAAACTACTGAAGAGAAGTCTAACTTACACAAGGAAAAAGTAGTGCAAATAGAAAGTTATGCCACCAAGCTAAAGAATGAACGAGAAATGTATAAGTCACAATTCAAGGACTTAGAGGTTTTTGTGGAATAATACGAAGAATAGTGGAATAAGTATAATGAGTTAGTGAGGAAACCAAACCAACTAAATGGGAGGTCATATGTAGGCAACAAATCCACCTCCCAAAAGAAGAAGAAGTGATCAAAGGGATTTGCTCAATTTTGATAGTTTTGACACAAGTGACAGTTTGCTCAAGTTTTGTAAACTGTACTGTAAGGAAAAAACCATACAACAGAGGGAAAAACCATACAACTAGAATGGCAAATCATATAGGGTAGTGAAAAATCATATAGGGTGCACCAAAATGCATCCAAATGCAAGGGAAATGTAATTTCAGAGTGAAATTGTGCATAGATTTACCAACTAAGGTGTTAAACTTAGGAAAAATCCAAATTAATGTATTCAGTTGTATATGGGTAGTTGTAAATAACTAATTGTCTTAGGAACCACTTTGGAATGACCTATACAACATTATATAAAGCCCCATTTTCAAAATTATAGGTCTGGTTGCTAGAGTAAAGAGTTAGTACTTGTAGTTGTTGATTCCCTAAGCTATTGCAATTACATTGATATATTTTTCCACATTTTAATTGAATCCATAGAAATTAATGAGCATAATGATGATTTTGGATGACTGTGTACAATCTTGGTAGTGATGAACAATGATTTGTGGATGAATATAATGTGTTTGTGTTTTCTATTGACTGTTATAGATTAGTTTTATGTATTGTTGCAACCTTGTGGTAGGATTTGGTATTGGTGAACTCTAGAGAATGATTTAGGAGCATGGTGGCATTGAGGAAGATGTCTTGAATAATGTTGTACAATTTTTGAACATAATCCAGCACATGGGATCTCTCACTAGTGCGGTTAAGATGTTTTTTCTATGACATATATTACATTGATTGGTCTATCAAACCCTTACAAAACATCCCAGAGAGAAATTGGAGTAGTGTAACCTCTAGACTATCATCATTGCTAGAGTAATTATCCCCTTACTTGGGTAATTATCATAGGTTAGTTTATTTCTTATCTACCTAGGTTAGTTTGTTTACTGACATTCCTTTGTCAGAATATATTAACATATTAGTTTGTTAGGCTAGTCGACATATTGGGATATTATTATCCTAACTGCTTGTCATCCTAATTTTTGTATATAATTGATTTTAATTAATAATAAATCACTTGCTTACCTATTCTACCTAATATGGTATCAGATCTACAATGTCAAAGCTCTTGTAGCTCGATAATATTAGTGGCAACCTTGATCTCGATTCTCGAGGTAACTGGCTAGACTTGCGGATCTATCTTTAGCCATCTTAGACACCATAATCAGTTTTGTACTAGCACTACCTAGACCTAGACACTACCCAGTCAGGAAGTACTATGACATGAACAACCAAGAGGTTGATGGACATAGTGCGCCCATCCCCGTGAACAACCTAAAAGGCTGATAGGACACTTACAAGGATAGCAAAGCCCTTAATGGGTGACTCTGGATGAGAACAATATCGAGAACCTATGAGACACGATGTTTGATAACATAGACTGACCTAGATGACCTAGATTGTGACATATGGCATGGATAGTTGTTATTATGACTATGTGATGCTGATATGGGCCAGAAGGACCAACGAATCCGCTAAGATCCGACTTGGTAGACACAATCATACTCGACTCACACAAAGGATAGACCAGAGACCAATGATGGCAATCTATCTGACTATGTGATGGAACTGGTGACTAGGCAACTGGAAGTTAGCCTATGATGGGACTAGGGACTTGGAAACTGAAAGTTAGCCTGTGATGAGACTGGGTACTTGGCAACTAGAAGTTAGCCTACATGGACCAATCTTGATGGGGAACCTAGACACGTTACCCTGAGTGGAAGACAAGACTAGATGTATCGACCTAAGAGGTAGGCTCCTGTGGATCGATGAATAGTAGGCTAAGCATCAAGAATTGTTGTAGGAAAAAAAATTCTTGCAGACAACTTGTCCATTGTATGGTGGACATTAAGAAAGGGTCGTACACTTTTTTTTAAACCTTAAAATTGATGTCGCCTCCTGAATGTGGGATATCTATCCGTAGTGTTCTGGTGTAACATTGCATTTCTAGTGGAGGCATGATTTTAGATGGCACATAACATTTTTTGTGTTGCCCGAAGAGTGTGCAATCATTGGGGGAGGAAGGATTTCTATGGCGATTGACAACAAAGTCATAGAAAATAGCAAATGAGTAAACATTTGAGGTAGGCACATGCCATCCAACAAATTTGATCTATAATGGATAAATTTTATAGATAATATCATTGCAGAGGTTTCCATCATGGAGATCATTGGTGTTTGCAACCATTGCAGGTGATCCATGAATCACACAGCCACTACAAATAACTCGACATCAATCAATATTTGCAAAAAATAGAGCGATGATCAGGAGTTATTCTTGCAGACTCTTTGAGGATCGTAGTCTAACCTGATAAATTACACTAGTGTTTCTATGGCGAAGGATCTAAGAATATATCAAAGAATATCGATTCGAGGGAAAATCAAACTACCGTGAGATAGCTGCAACATGTCCTGAGGCTTGGTGATAGACATCATCATTGATGAGGGTTTTGATCCACTTGTTAATCCCCCAAATCATGATTTTTAGCAACGTTGTACAGGCAGAAGCCACCTATTAGAAGCCAAAGTTAACCCACTGCCTAGCAGACGTGCCACAAGGTGGAGCGTCGTGTCACCGTTCAATAGTAGTGAGCCACCATGGAAGCACCACAAGGTGGCACCAAAGAAAAAAGTATTTCCTGATGGAGGAAACTCGGGTGTGCTTCCCCTTCAAAAAGGGGATATTCCCTTTTATTCTCATTTAGCTTAGTAGCCAGACCGGTTGGTTGCTACCCCCATAAGACGTTGAGTGCGATAGGTCCCAGGTTCGAACTTGTCAGTCCAAGATAAAAGAAAACCATTTTGCAATTATTTTTTTAATTTATTTTATGATAATTTAAATTTATGCTTATTAATTATTTTATATAAGCATATTTTTTATTATTATTGAAAGTAATTAATTAAAATTGATTATTGCAAAACCTAGACATCACTCTATTTTTGAGTGAAGCCAAAATTGTAACAAGCCTAAAAGGCTAGCTTTGTCCAAGTAAGGGAAGAATTTTGCACTAAGGGGGGATAATCGTTTTTTCTCTCCACCATTATTTTGCAAAAAAAATAGGGGATAATCATTTTTTTCCTAAATCACCGAACATTTTTCAAAAAGGGGGGATAAAATTGTAAAGGTGCATTTTCGGCAGTGATCGACACCTTAGTCCATTGCAAAATTTATTGTAAAAAGGTGCATTTTTGGTAGCGATTGACACCTTAAAATGGGCAGATCAAAGAAAAAGCAAGCCCCTAAACAAATTGATGATGTTGTTACATCAGTTAAAAATCCTTATTTTCCACCAGAGATGGATGGGTTGGATTTTTATGAGGAGGGCACATTTCTCACACTAAAAAATGGTTTAGTAGCCCTCCTTGATGATTATGAGTCTTGCAAAGACATTCAGACAAATGGTGCTCAATTTCCTATTGGCGTTATAAGGGGTATATACCTATTATTTGTTGCACTTGACCGTGCCCAACAAAAAGTAAAATTGGAAATAAAAGAGGAAAAAGAGGTCTTAATGGTTGATGCTTGTAGTGACACAAGTGACCTTTAGCCTATGGTAGTGAATGCTTAGTTTGACACAAGTGACCTTCAGCCAGTTGTAGCAAATGCTTGTTGTGATACAGGTGACCTCCTACCTTCAATGGTAGATATCAGTTGTAGCATAGGTGATCTCATCTCAGTAGCAAATTTTTCTTGTGACACTAGTGACTTAAAAATTGAAACTCCTCAAAAAGAGCTCCATAATATCATCAATAGAAACAAATGCAATATTGTTAAAAGCATTGATGAAGATGATAAAATTAGGTGTTTTGAACAACACACCAAAGGATTTGGTTCCAAACTGATGAATAAAATGGGATTCAATGGTGAGAGATTAGGTAAACAAGAACAATGCATTAAAACTCCTATAATGCTAAATATCAAGGCAAATAATGAAGGCCTTGGCTATACTGGACATGCAAGTACTAGTAATACCATATTTGTAAAACCTAAATCTCCTACAACTCCTAAAAAGCATTGTTGTAGTCATTGTGGAAAGACAGGACATGTTGCAACTAGATGTTGGAAATTACATCCTTGTGATTCATGTGGATGTATGAATCACTCTTCTTCCAGTTGTTGGTACAAAGTGAAAATGGCCAACAAGGTTCATAATGATTGTGGATGGACAGTTCACACACAATGGACCATTATGAAAGAAATGTTATATGGCTTCTATCGAAAAGGTAAAAACTATGGTAGAACCCAAGGCAAATCTAATGACAAACCGAGTGGCAGTCCCAGAGATAATGACCCAGAGACAGACCTAGAGATAAAGTTCTAGAGGTATATCTACAAGCAGATCTAGAGGCACTAATCCAAATGCAGATTCACAAGAAGATCCCAAGATAGACCCAGATGTACACATCCAAAGGTACACTTAGAGCTAGAGCCAGAGCCATGAGCTAGAGCCAAAGCTAGAGATAAAGAATGAGCCAACATTCTTTCATTTCTCTTCTTATTCTTCACTGTATTGGGGCAGTTATATACTTTACCCAAATATTGTTGTATGGGGGGATATATATGTATTACCCAAATAATGTAATAAGGGGGGATGTTAGAGTAATTATCCCATTACTTGGGTAATTACCATAGGTTAGATTATTTCTTTATCTACCTAGGTTAGTTTTTTTACTAACATTCCTTTGTCGGAAGATATTAGCATATTAGTTTGTTAGGCTAGTCGACATATTGGGATATTATTATCCTAACTGCTTGTCATCCTAAGTTTTGTATATAATTGATTTTCATCAATAATAAATCACTTGCTTACCTATTCTACCTAATAATCATGTTGTGCCATTAGTTTATACAGATCGTACATTGTTCTCCTTACAAATTGTACAAAGCACTTTTACCTAATATGGTAAAATAGATGATCGAGAGAAACTTACCCTATTTGGCAGTTTTGGGGAATTGACTTGATCAATTACAAAACTATGTACGAAAGCCTCAAAAACTGAATATGTCAATTTTTTTGTGTGCAAGATCGTACCATATTCAATACTGTATGATTTGAGATCGTACAGTGTAGGCATTTGATGACTGTACAAGGAAATTATAGTTCGTACAAGGGTAGTTCGAGTGAGCATATGACCGTACGATTTGGTAAGAGAGTTGGGTTGAATCTATTGATCATTCTTAGTCCTATAAAATACCTCCCCATAAGGAATACTCCACTTATGTGCTACAATGGGGATTTCACCCCTCCTTCAGGGCAAATTCACCCTTGACTTCTTTATTCAAACAACCTTGACTTTCTTTTGCTTGCACTATGTAAATGAAGGTGTTTCAATCCCGATAGGTATGAAAAGGATTTTCACCCTTTTTTATGGGGTGAAAACACTTTACATATTTTTCCTTGTTGCCTTGTTGCCTTTATTTCCTTTAAACACTATTAACAATTTTAACACTGCACCTATTTCCTTGAAACCTTTTTCAAGCGATTTTTTTTTAATTTTACTTCCAACACAGTGTTCACAAAAATAAAAGGAAGATGATTGAAACATAAATTAATTGCAATAAAATCAGTGACAAACAATTTTTGTCTTATTTATCATCCATTATATTTCACCAATTACAATAAACTGCAAATAAAATCCCCAAAAAAATAAAAATGTGGCAAGATGTCAAAACTGCCAACAACTTCTTAATAATATGTTGATGGGTTGGATACCTTTAGATTCTTAATGGTCCTCCTTTATACTTATCATATAGAATGTTGCTTTGGTTTTTATTTATCACAAGCAACTTATATTATCTCTTTAATATAGGTCTCTCAACCCTTCTCTATGATATAGGTTGCTTAAGCCTTTTCTAATATAGGCTTCTTAAGCCTCTTATTTTGTATAAGATTCTTGATACTCTTCTATATATAGACCTCTTAAACTTCTGTTACTGATACAAGTTTTTTCCTTTCAATATTGTAGTATGTGTCTACCTTGAAGAACCTACTTATAAAATGATCAACAACCAAGACTGAAATGCTATAAAGATATATTTAGTCAACCTAGTTCTTCAATGTATCTTAGGAAGATATTTTTTTCTCTTCTACTCTATGCTTTTGGATGCTATAAACATGTCGATATAAATTCACTCTTGACCTAATTCTTCTTCTCTATTTTTTCTTCTTTGTTTTTCTTCTTCTTTTTGTTCTACTTCTCTATTTCTTATAGGAAGCTTGTATGATTCTCAATCCTCGTAGGAGGCTTTAAATGTTTCTCTATCTCTTTCTATCTTAAATATTCAATATTTTAGGTCACATATAAGAACCCAATATGATTATCCTCCTTTTTAGATAACCTAATATCAATGTCAAGGTGACTTTGAATGTTCCCTCCAACTATATTTTGATTTGGTTCTTTCTATCAATCAATATCCAACTTCTCTTCTAGGTTAGCCCTTTTCTTTAATATAGTCAAGTCCTAGTCTTTATGGGTTTTCCTTCATCCAAGTGGAAAGACCCTAGAATTCTAATTAAGGTGATTTAATCCTTATCCCCTTAGATTCTACTCAAAAATACCTTTAAATTTTATATTCCAAGTCTGCTCTACCTTCAAAGTGGACAGACTATAAATTAACTTTATCAAAAATGGAAAAAGTTAATTAATAATGAAGGCTAATAAATGAATGGCTCTGATACCACTTGTTGGCTTTTTAAGCCTTACTACCACAAAATATCATAGGTCCCAATATAAAATAGTCATAATATTAAAGGTCAAAATATCAATAATGAAGAGTAGAATAATATATGAGAAAATTAATATGTATATCAAGGCCTATATAATACTAAAATAAACATTCACTTATATAATCAAATATGAATTATAATTGCTCAAAAACCTATATACAAGCTTTATTCCTTTTCACCCTATGAAAACTTTGTAATATGACATTTGGATTACATTCAATGCTTTCTTATGGAGCATTATCTCCATAATATAGCCATAGTAATGTGACTTTTCAAGTACTTGACTATTGCTCTTCATATGACAAGTTCCATGACCTTTGGCTTATCATCTTGCCACTTGCATATTAGACTCTTCACTTTCTTCTTGAATGCACACTTGACTCTATGACACATCTATATGGCTCTTACACTTCTACACTCACTTCTAATCTAAGACATGTGTGCACATCCTCACATTACATTGACACTTACATAAAAGGTGAAGTATATATCACACTCTAAACTATAGACTTAACTCTAATCTATTATATATTTATAATTGTACCATGAAGGTACTTGTTATTGTGCTTGCACAACACGCCCCAGTCTGGACTAGGGATCCCCTAAAATTTTGGTTTTAATCCCAAATTTTTAGTTTACATTAGGATTTTAATTTTTTCTTGCGTTATTTTTTAAAGTTGCTTGCATCAAGGTGTTGAAATTGCTTACTTAGAGCATTTTGAAGTGGATTGCATTGAAAATTTTGAATTTTGGCTCTTCAAGGACATTATTTTGGATTAATATTTTAGAATCTTGATTTTCAAAGGTTTATCCTAAAGTTAAAAATTTATTAATTTCAATTTTCTAGCAATGAGCAATAATCGAAACTTAGGAAATAATTTGTAGGCAATTGCCAAAAGAAAATAATTTAAAAAAAATTATCTAAAAAATTAAAAAAATCAAAGGCTTCAAAACCTTAAAAAAATTAAAAAATAATACCTTAGGAAAAATTAAAATAATAAAATTAATATTATTATTAGTTTTTTAACTTTGTGTTTTTTTTTCAAAATTTTGGTCGGTGGCTACATTAAATGGCACTCATGATAGCACGTATGGAATTTCAATGTGAACTTAGCAAAGTACGATTGTGAAAAAATAAAAAAGGCATGAAAACAAATGTGGTATGATGATCCTAGAGTCCCTAAGCCTCATGCGAATGGAAAATTAATGAAAGTATGGCCAGTTGTAGGTCTCACTGCAGATGAAAATATTATGAGGCATGCCTAGAGTATGTCCCATTTAATGGAAGCATGACTGCAATATGGAGGCAAACCCAATTTCAAAAAAATCCATCCTGAAGGCAAATGGAAAATTAATTGCAGAATGTAATGCTAGGCGAAGGCCAAAAAACTATATAATTATTGGCTCGCTTGTCATTTATAAGGGTCAGATACCATCTATTAGTAGTGACACTCTTTATTTTTTTGCTTCTTTCTCTTTGTAAATGAATGGTAATTTTGAACCAAGTGGCTACTATTTTTTAGCACTATTCTTTTTTTAATCCAACAGAGTGGATAAACCTAAAACTATGTACTTATTGACTATATTTTAATATAAAGGCTCTAGAATTTGTTGTGTTCAATTTGTGCATGCTAATGGTGGTTGCACTCTATCTATTTCATATTCTATTGCTCCTCTAAATATTGCACCATCTCGAACCTCAGGCTATGTGAATATTGGTCAGGCCAAGATTGGTTTAAATATGGGTTTGTTCCTTTACCGGATCAGAGCTAGATTTCAGGGTAGTATCACTTGTTTTATTTTTTATCCTCTAACCCTTCAACCTTTGAATTTTATTTGAAACTCATTTATATTAGGAGTATATTAGCTTTTATTCAAATAATTGAAATTATTTATATCACATTCTACATTTCACATAGCTTCAAAAGAATCACTGTTGGCATGTATGTGATATATCTTTATGGCAATGAACGATACATAAGGAGGGTAGTAATGTGTTAATTTTTTAATTCCCCTAGGCCCTCAATACTCCCAACAAAACTGACTTTCATATAGTCAAGCATTTTCTTTCCAAGCATTGTACCAGGAAATTTGTATTTTCCAGACAGAACCACCAAAGGCCTCTTGAAGGAATAGTTATCAAAAACCTTTGAGTTTATATGCACTAGCCAAGATATGGCATACTCAAACCTTGGGAGAAATAAATTTCCTTTTCAAGAGGGAACAAATGACATGTCCTTGACAATGTGTCATTTGC
Source organism: Wollemia nobilis (assembly GCA_028583015.1). Classification (NCBI taxonomy): domain Eukaryota; kingdom Viridiplantae; phylum Streptophyta; class Pinopsida; order Araucariales; family Araucariaceae; genus Wollemia; species Wollemia nobilis. The sequence continues at coordinate 13,524,830 of JAQPPZ010002587.1, read as the reverse complement.
ACACTCAATAGAACTAGTCCTTGACAATTTTGGCCCTCAGCACTCAACAAAATTGGCACTAGAAGGAGAACCTACATTCTAGGGCTTAATTTTTTCCTCGAATAGTATTTCTATTACACATCTTGACTGTCTAAGTTAGTACCAAAGGTCCATTAATGGTAGCTCTTGCTCCATGGATGGTAGGAAGAAGCCCTTTGAACATACTTGGGCCTGCACATGATATGCCTAATGATTTTGAAATATATCTTCCCTAATATAGGCATGATGGAATGAGACTAGCTAAAGAACATATTCAGGCATATAGAGACTTAAGAACATGTGCTTATACTAAGAGGGAGGGTGAACAATATAAGATAAAACTTTTTTCTTTTCAATCCATATGATAACATCAACAATATTAAAGCAGTAAACATCACACAAATCATCACACACATGAGAGACATGATTTAATGTGGTTCACCCAATGTGGGCTACTCCACGGAGAAAATATTCCTTATAAACTTTTCTCAAATAAATTCTCTTGGGAATCCTTTCCCTATTATAATGTTTATGGACCTCTATCCAAAGGAGACACCAATCCCCTAATCAAGTTTGTGGATATCTATCCATAGGAGAACTCCCTCTTTTCTCTGGTCGGTGATCTTCTAGAAGACTACTACCCCCACTGCACTGGCTTGTGGATCTCTATCCACTAAAGACCTTTGTCCTCACTCAGAAGACCTATGTCCTCACTACCCTAGCTAATGGATCTCTATCCACTAGAGACTACTATCCTCTATACTCTATCACCTCCAAAGCTTACTCTCAGCTCTATCTCAAATCTGCACTAAACACTATCCTTTGGTCTAGCACAAATTTGCTCAATATCTATTTTTGGTCTGGCACAAACCTATCCTCAAATCTGCACCAAAACCTATCCTCAAACCTTCTTATGTCCTTAATCTCTATCCTCAAATCTGTATTGTAAGCTTCCACAAAAGCTCACACCAATATGTCCACAAGTCTTCTCTAAGACTTGTCTCAAATATGCTCAACAAGTCCTCACTAGAACTTGTCCAATCTCATAGAAACATATAGAGAATTGTTAGAGACTCAATATGCTTCATACTCACAAACACTCAATCACTTTCAACCTCTTTCTCAAATCAATCTAGAATATAGAACAATTTGTTTCAAATAATTAGAACTATCACTTCAACACTTCCACTTGACTAGGCTTAATCAACTTCACTTAATCAATCACTCAACAAAACATTCCTTGCTTACAAACCCTAGTCCAAGCATATGAACACTTACTCAATAATTTCCAACAATGCTTATCAAACAATCCTTTTCACTCCAACTTAGCATTCATAACATCCAACAATCACTCACTAGGAATATGTGCCCATACCTTTTTGTTTGATGAAGAAAATGACCTTAAAACCTATCTTAAACACAATTTTCTTCTTTGCCAATTTCAATGGTTAGATGATAAAATATCACACTAACACTCTCTCAAAATATTTCTCAATTACAAAAATAATCAAACTCAAATACACCTTATTACTCCTTTGAAATTAGCAATCATCAAAACATACATAAAAATAATTACTCAATTACTCCTTATAATCTCCAATCTTTAATTAAAAACCTCCAAAAATCACACCCTCAAAAATAATATTGCCTATCCTTTTATCTCCCTCAAATACTCAATAATCAAATTTAAAAATAAACTTTATAACCCTCCAAAATATTTATTTTTCATTCAACCTTAGCAAATCTAAAATACCTCATGCAACCTTGGCAACACAATAATGCATACCTTTTATCTCAAGAAAAAGGCCTCGGTGGGTTTCGAACGCGAGACCACTCCCAGCCGAGCGCCTTATTGAGGTGCTAGCCCACCACGTGGGCTACGAGCCTCCACACAAAGGGGAAGGCTCAAGCCTTCCTCTTCTTCCTTTCCAATCGATGTAGCATAAAAATGAAACACCCTTATTCCTTGCAAAATGAACTTGACGGGTTTCAAACCCTGCTCTCCTAGCCTATCACAAGTCTTAGCACCACCCATTGTTTCCAACTACGCTACATAGTATTGTGTGAAGACAAAGGAGCCCTACTCCTATTTGTCTTATCCTCTTCCACTGAAAATCTTTTAAACACGCGAAAATCTTACACTCTTTTTGCACACAAATTTTGGAGCTTTGATTTCATCGATTAATGCATGGGAGGTTTTTAGCTAAGGTTCTTGCCCTCTTTTATACATGAAGGCCAATGTCTTAGAGATGTCGATGCCTTATTCGAATTTCAAATTTGAATAAATAAATAATATTTATAACCCAACCTTAGGATTATTTTAATTAACATAAATTAATTTTATAATTAAATTATAATTAATCTATAATTAACTTAATAACTTTAGAAGTTAATTAAATTAATTAATAAATTAATTTATAATGAAATTATTTAAATTAATTTATAATTAATTTAAATCTCCCCTTTTAATATTATAATAAAATATTATAATATTATTTTTCTTGGGCCTCTTCATTGCTCTTTGAAACTCATCTGACCACCTAGAACTGAATCTGACCAACTAGATGTGGATTTTCCTTTTTGCACTAATTGTAGAACTACTTCTTGCACATTGCTCACTGAAACTAACTTTTGACATCAATGACAACTCACTCTTGACATAAATGACAACTCAACTACTCAAAATATCCAACAATATCCCCCTTTGTCATTGATGGCAACCCAATTATCTTTTAAAATTTCCTTAACCTTTTTCTATTCTGCTCCCCCTAGGAAACTTCTCCCCCTGACTCAATGCTCTCCCCTTAAATCAAATCTCTCCCCCTTACTCAAATATCTCCCCCTTTGACATCAATGGCAAAGGGTCACCTTTGGGGCTCAGGGCTAAGAATGAGTCTCTTAGCTTAGCCCCTCCCCCACCTCCTCTTGAGGTGGTTAATTCTGGGGTGGGAGTATTACTCCTAGTTTTCCTCGAAGATACTCAAAAGTCTCCTTCGAAAGTGGCTTAGTGAAGATGTCTGCTATCTGCTCCTTTGTAGTAACATATTCCAACCTAACCTATTTATCTGTCACCTGTTCTCTTAGAAAATGATACTTGATCGAAATGTGCTTTGTCCTGGAGTGCATCACTGGATTCTTTGAGATACTTATAGCACTTGTATTATCACATAATATGGGAATAGGATGATCATGTTTTATCTTGAAGTCTTCTAGAGTTTGCTTCATCCATAATACTTGTGTACAATTGGCTACTACTACAATATATTCTACTTCTACTATAGATAAGGATATCGATGCCTGCTTCTTACTCAGCCAAGAGACTAAATAGTCTCCAAGAAAGAATGCTCCTCCACTTGTGCTTTTTCTATCATCAATATTGCTAACCCAATCTACATATGTATATGTTGTGAGTGTGAAACTATCACTTTTGGGATACTAGAGCCCAAAATCCATAGTCCCTTTTAGATACCTAAGAATTCTCTTTATTGCTACCACATGTGTTTCCTTAGGTGCTGCCTGAAACCTTACCACTAATCCCATTGACTACACTATGTCTGGTCTTGTAGCTGTAACATACAACAAGCTACCAATCATAGATCTATATAATATCTGATCTATCTCTAGAGATTCATCATCCTTACTTAACTTACATCCTGTAACCATGGGGGTACTTATTGGTTTGCAATATTCTAACTTGAATTTCTTTAGCATCTCTTTTATATACTTGGTTTGTGAAAGAAATACTCCTTTCTCTGATTGTGAAATCTGAAGTCCAAGAAAGAAGGACAACTCACCAAGCATAGACATATCAAATTCATTCTGCATGTTCTTTGCAAATTCTTTACACATCTTATCATTGTTTCCCCCAAAAATGATGTCATCAACATAAACAACCACAATTAGTAGATTATTCCCTTCATTTTTTATGTATAATTTGTTGTCCGCTATTCCTTTTCTAAATCCCTATTCCTAAAGATACTTATCCAATCTTGAGTACCATGCTCTAGGAGCCTGTTTTAGACCATATAGTGCCTTTTTCAATCTGCATACATGATCTAGTTTATCTATTAATATGAATCCCTCTGGTTATTCAATATAGACTTCTTCTTCTAGAACACCATTTAGAAATGTTGACTTAACATCCATCTGATATACCTTGAAGTTTTTAAAACTTGAGAAGGCTAAAAACATTCTTATGGCTTCAAGTCATGCAACTGGAGCAAATATCTCATCAAAGTCAATTCCCTCTACCTGTGCATAACCTTTGCACACTAACCTTGCTTTATTCTTGACTACCTGTCCATCTTCATTTAACTTATTTTTGAATACCCATTTTGTGTCGATCACATTTTTATCCTTTGGTCATGGAACAAGTTCCCAAGTCTTGCTTTTCTCTATCTGATCTAATTCCTCATCCATTGCCTTAATCCAAAACTTATCTTCACTTGCTTGATTGAAGTCTTTTGGCTCAATATTAGATAACAAAGAAAAATTTACTTGTTGAGATGGTGTTATTATCCTTCTCCTTGTCTATATTTCATCTGGATTCCCAATGATTAGATCTTTTGGATGATGCTTCTGTACATACCTGGATGGAGTTTTAGGAAGAAGTCTTTGTGTTTCTTCTTCTTCTTCATATGATTCCTCATGAAACTCTTCTTGACAACTTCCATCTTCTTGATACACAATTTGCTGAATTGGTTCTCTTGAATCTATCTTCTCATCAACTGTTACATTTATACTTTCTACAATAGTGTGTGTTCTCTTGTTGAAGCATCTATAAGCTTTACTCTTAGTGGAATAACCAAGAAAAATTCCCTCATCACATCTTGGATCAAACTTGCCTAAGTTTTGCTCTTCTCGTCTTATGTAGCACTTGCTTCCAAAAACCTTGAAGTGTTTTACAGTGGCCGGTCTTCCTTTCCAAAGCTCATATGGAGTCTTGTGATGGTTTACCCTCATTTGAGCCCTAGTGATTATATATACTACTGTGTTGACTGCTTCCCTCCAAAATCCATCTAAAATTTTGGACTCATTCAACATAGCTCTAGCCATATTCTCAACAGTCCTATTTTTCCTTTCAACTACTCCATTTTGTTGAGGAGTTCTTGTAGTTGAGTATTCTCTCTTGATTCCATGTTGTTCACAAAAGTATACAAATTCATTTGAGGTAAATTCTCCTCCTCTTTCAGATATCAAACACTTAATCCTCTTGCCAATTTCATTTTCAACCCGTTCTTTAAATGCTTTGAATTTTTCAAATGCTTCTGACTTATCTTTTAGGAAAGCTACCCAAACCATTCTGGAGTAATCATCTATAAACAATATGAAGTAACTCTCACCATGAATACTATGTTTTATGGTAGGACCACATAGATTAGTATGTATTAGACTTAATGGCTCAGATGACATATATCCCTTTGATTTAAAGCTTGTTCTAGTTTGCTTTCCATGTTGACAAGGTGCACAGATTGTGTTTTATGGCCTTTTTAGCTTGGGTAAATCTCTGACAACCTGCTTATTGCTTATGTTAACTATGTTGTCAAAATTCAAGTGACCCAATATTCTATGCCACAACCAACTCTCATCTTCTTGTGATAGAAAGCACTTTTCCCCTTTGATCTCACTAAGCATGTATAGATTGTTTGGAGTTCTTCTTGCATTTGCAATGACTTTTCTAGTTTCTGATTTTCTTATCTCACACCTATCTGGGTGAAATGTAACCATATGACCTTGATCACAAAGTTGAATTACACTTAGCAGATTATGTTTTAACCCTTTGACATATAGTACATTTTTTGTTCTTGTTTTCCCATTATCTAGACTCAAAGTTCCTCTTCCACCAATTTTTGTTGATCCATTATCACCAAAACTTACTGATCCTCTATTGGTTTCTTTTAGTACAATAAATTTATCTTTGTCTCCTATCATGTGTCTAGAGCAACCACTATCAAGATACCATTGTTCTTATTTATCCTGAGCATGAAGGGTTGTTTGAACTAACATTGATCTAGCCTTTTCATTCCCCCTTTTCTCTTTCCTAGTTGTTGAAATTATTTTTCTTTTACTAGACTCAGGAAGTATCATTTTACACCATCTAGCCTTGTGCCCAAAATTATTGCATTTGTAACATATAATATCATTATCCATAAGAGGTGCAAAAGAATTGAAATTTCTATTGACATCATTTTTTGCATAACCAATGCAGTGTACAACTCTATGACCATATTTGTTACAAGAAAAACAATAGCCATGGAAGAAATTATGTAACCTGTTTGGATGCCTTTGATATTGTGGTTGAGTGCTTCTCCCTTTGTGATTAACTCTCATCCAAGGTTCTTATTTTCTTTCTTCCTTCCTGATGTCTTTTCCTTTTGGAGTATACTTTACTTGCCTATCTTTGTTTGAAGTTTCTGCTTCTTGAAGACTTGACTCCTCTTTCTATTTCCCATACTCTATATCTTGTAGTACCTTGGTCCTTTCAACTTCATTCCTTAGATAAACAATTTTTGCTTCCAATATTTCACATTTTTTTTCTCTTGCTCTTAATAGATCCGTCATATCCTGCTCAATTTTCTTTCCCTCTTCTACCTTTATCTTGAGTTCTGTGAGACTTTGTAGAAGTTCCATCTTTGCTTCTTCATCCTCTTGAATTTGTTCCTTCAAGCTTGAGTTCTTCTCTCTAATCCTTTCCAAATTCTTGAGAGCAATAAAGAATTCCTCTTTTATATCAAACATGGTCTCTTCTTCATTTTTTGAAGTCATGTGTGTTTCTGATGGATCCTCCTCCAAGTTGTTAGTCTTTTCATGGAGAGACCCACTCTGATACCAATTGAAGAACATGTGCTTATACTGAGAGGGGGTGAATAGTATAAGATAAATTTTTTGCTTTTCAATCCATATGATAACATCAACAATATTAAAGCAGTAAACATCACACAAAGCATCACACACATGAGAGACATGATTTAACGTGGTTCACCCAATGTGGGCTACTCCACGGAGAAAATATTCCTTATAAAATTTTCTCAAATAAATTCTCTTGGGAATCCTTTCCCTATTACAATGTTTATGGACCTCTGTCCAAAGGAGACACCAATCCCCTAATCAAGTTTGTGGATCTCTATCCATAGGAGAACTCCTTTCTCCTCTGCTTTAGTTGGTGATCTTCTAGAAGACTACTGCCTCCACTACATCTGGCTAATGGATCTCTCTCCACCGAAGACCTCTATCCTCACTCAGAAGACCTGTTCCTCACTACCCTAGCTAATGGATCTCTATCCACTTGAGACTATCATCCTCTATACTCTGTCACCTCCAAAGCTTGCTCTCAGCTCTATCTCAAATCTGCACTAAACATAGTCCTTCGGTCTAGCACAAATCTGCTCAATCTCTATCTTTGGTCTGGCACAAACCTGTCCTTAAATATACACCAAAATCTGTCCTCAATCCTTAATCTCTATCCTCAAACCTATATTGTAAGCTTCCACAAAATCTCACACCCAATCTATCCACAAGTCTTCTCTAAGACTTGCCTCAAATCTACTCAACAAGTCCTCACTAGAACTTGTCCAATCTCATAGAAACATATAGAGAATTGTTAGAGACTCAATATGCTTCATACTCACAAACACTCAATCACTTTCAACCTCTTTCTCAAATCAATCTAGAATATAGAACAATTTGTTTCACAGAATTAGAACTATCACTTCAACACTTCCACTTGACTAGGCTTAATCAACTTCACTTAATCAATCACTCAACAAAACATTCCTTGCTTACAAACCCTAGTCCAAGCATATGAACACTCACTCAATAATTTCCAACAATGCTTATCAAACTATCCTTTTCTCTCCAACTTAGCATTCATAACATCCAACAATCACTCACTAGGAAGATGTGCCCATACCTTTTTGTTTGATGAAGAAAATGCCCTCAAAACCTGTCTTAAACACAATTTTCTTCTTTGCCAATTTCAATGGTTAGATGACAAAATATCACACTAACACTCTCTCAAAATATTTCTCAATTACAAAAATAATCAAACTCAAATACACCTTATTACTCCTTTGAAATTAGCAATCATCAAAACATACATAAAAATAATTACTCAATTACTCCTTATAATCTCCAATCTTTAATTAACAACCTCCAAAAAATCACACCCTCAAAAATAATGTTGCCTATCCTTTTATCTCCCTCAAATACTCAATAATCAAATTTAAAAATAAACTTTATAACCCTCCAAAATATTTATTTTTCATTCAACCTTAGCAAATCCAAAATACCTCATGCAACCTTGGCAAACACAATAATGCATACCTTTTATCTCAAGCAAAAGGCCTCGACGGGTTTCGAACACGAGACCACTCCCAGCCGAGCACCTTATCGAGGTGCTAGCCCACCACGTGGGCTATGAGCCTCCACACAAAGGGGAAGGCTCAAGCCTTCCTCTTCTACCTTCCCAATTGACACGACGCAAAAATGAACACCCTTCTTCCTTGCAAAACAAACTCGACGGGTTTCAAACCCTTGCTCTCCTAGCCTACCACAAGTCTTAGCACCACCCACTGTTGCCAACTACGCTACACAACGTTGTGTGAAGACAAAGGAGCCCCACTCCTATTTGTCCTATCCTCTACCACCAAAAGCTTTTAAAACATGTGAAAACCTTACACTCTTTTTGCACACAAATTTTGGAGCTTTGATTAGTCGATTAATGCATGGGGGGTTTTTGCCTAAGGTTCTTGCCCTCTTTTATACATGAAGGCCAATGTCTTTGAGACTTCGGTGCCTTATTCGAATTTTAAATTTGAATAAATAAATAATATTTATAACCCAACCTTAGGGTTATTTTAATTAACATAAATTAATTTTATAATTAAATTATAATTAATCTATAATTAACTTAATAACTTTAGAAGTTAATTAAATTAATTTATAATTAATTTAAAACTCTCATTTTAATATTATAATAAAATATTATAATATTATTTTTCTTGGGCCTCTTCATTGCTCTTTGAACCTCATCTGACCATCTGGAACCGGATCTGACCAATTGAAGGCAGACTTTCCTTTTTGCACTGATTGCAAAACCGCTTCTTCTTGCACTGCTCACTGAAACTGACTTTTGACATCAATGACAACTCAAATACTTAAAATGTCCAACAGAGACACCATAATTCATTTATAAATTATGCATGATGTTGAGGATATGATTGTTGTACCTTAGGCTTAATTATAATCCTAAGTTGTTTTTATTTCCTATTTCTTGCAAATTGTATTTACGTGATGCATAGTATGCCCATGTTGGAAATATATTGTTAAGTTGTTGGATGTTTAGTTAGTTGTTAGAGTGGTCATTTATCTTCTAGCAGTTAGTTGTCATCCTAGATTAGTAGATTGTTATCTAGTTAGTTAAGTGGTTGGCCATGTTTGGAAAATTGTTACAACCACTTAACCTACTTGAAATTATTTGTAATATTATATATTCTACTATTCCTAATGAATAAATGACTTCATGTTTGAGTTCCATATCAGTGGTAATCAAAGCCGAGGATAAATTTTTGCAAGAAGAAGGGCAAGTTTACCACTTCTTTGCTAGGTGTCTAGTTGTATTTTACAACTAGTTCATCAAATCCTAGGTAGATGCTCATGTGAAATTGGATTGAGGCCAGCCACAACATTAGTTTATAAATCTCAGGAGGTGGCAGAAGGTAGAAATTACCCCTGCACTAAATACCCTTGGTAGAAATTAGAGGGTAAACCTACTTTCTTTGTGAGGGCAAGAAATTTTTTTCTTGTTGGAGAAATCTATCTATTTTGAAGATCGAAGAGAGAAGATATTTGAGAAGTAGTTACCAAAGTTTAAGGTCAAATTTAGGCTAAAAAGGATCCATTACACTCTTTTATGAGAGAGGAACATATCTACTGAAGAAATAATTTCCTCCTTGTATTTTTGCATGAAAATTGGCTACTTTTGAGCTAATGTTTTCTTATAAATATTAATATTTTATTAATATTAATATTAATATTATTTTAACCTTTCTAAGGTTAAAAATAGGCCTTTGCCTATTTTGGAGAATTTTTCCATATGAAGGGTTTCTCAACCGATCGACATTACTTATCTGGTCGACCAAAGGAGGTATGGTTACCCTTTCGGCCACCCCTCCCTCTCTCTCACCACACCTCCCTTATTCCTTCAATAGCATCCCTCCATGCAGGGTTCCTTTTACCTGTGCATGATGCCACCCGTTGCTACAGGTCATGGACCATAACTGACACTCGATGGTGAGTGCTCACAACACAGAGGACCACAACCCAACTTCAAACCTGCTTGTAGCATGGATATAGATCACACAGTGATCGTGCGAGGATGATTGTTGCAAATGATGATTATTATAGATAAAATATATTTTTAGAGAAAAAATTAAGCACCTTTCTAAGGTTTGATTTCAACAGAACACAACACAATATCCTAAAACCTTTGCCTATTCAACGGTGGCCATGTGGCACCTTGATAGTCCCTCGATTTGAGAATATCCATCATGCTTTTCTTTGGTGATGTCCAATGAGTGTCCTGATGGTGAGATGAACACTTTATCAGTGATTTTTGATTATTCGTCTACAATTCCAAGTCCGATGATACAAATATTTCCATCAGCAACTCTGATGAAGTGCCTTGTTTTTTGATGAGCTAAAATCACATGTCTAGCGATTAAGATCGAATTACGAGTAAGTAAAATAGAGTTTGATGATCTCCATTGAAACTGATAGTTTTCTAAGGTTTTAGGCAGGTTACTGATGATAGTTTTGAATGGTTTTGACATTAAAAAACTCTCAGACTAATTCCCAACATGAAAAACCAATGCTCAAGGAATTCCACATCTCTGACGAGCTCTTAAAATTTCTCGATGAATGTAGTTTTTTTCCCTACATTGATATCATGAAAACTAGTGAAAATTTGAAGCAGACATAAATTTATGAACTTCCAATGACTATACAATGTTTGCCAACTGTATAATTTCTTTTATGAACTGCTAAAGTTTGACAGACCCATGACTCCTTCTAGCAAACAAAAAGTGAATATTTTTAAAAAATTTAAGGGAATTTTGTCCCACATCTATTGTGTAGAGGCACATAGATGTTTTAAAAGTATGAAAACACACTTATGCTATTGTGAGTACCATATGATGCTCACATAGGCCATCATGAAGCTACATCGGTTGTTAGGCACTACACTAGTTGGAGGTGCACATGTTTCGGTTGCATTGGCACCCCCCTTGGTGAATTCTTGCATACTTGGTCCAATGTTTGGTTGATTGATGGTGCATGGTTCATTGGCACACAGATTCATGGTGATAATTTACATTGGGTAGTTGACCTTTGTCTAATTGAATGCAGGTAGTTTGACCTGCCCCCTATAGTTTATCGATAGGTAAAACAATTTTTTATGACGGAGGACAAAATTTTTCCCACACAAAAGCATTTTTTGAATTCAAATATCAAAATTAGGTGCCAAACAACAAGGTGATTTTGCAACTTTGGTCAAATTAAGCAATAATTTATTTTTGAAAATTTCACCCAATTAGTTTACCTCCAAAGTCAATTTTTGCTCCCATTTTTAGCAATTTTGAAAGGATAAATTCCTTATTTTAGTGCTAATTTACACCCATTTCAAATTGAAGGGTAACTTTGTAAATTGAAAATTTGTTGTAATTTTGTCAAGCACTAAAAATTAGCCTATTTTTGTAAATTTGGAAGGCAATTTATTTTGTAAAATCTAGGCAAAATTTCTCATTATAAAACCATCAAATTTATTCCTAAGAGCCTAGATAGTCTTGCAAAACCATTTTGTAATCCTCCTAGTTTGGCATATATGCAAAACAAAATGGCTCAAGACCTCAAAACAAACATGGAAAACCTTATTGTTGTAGTATACATTCTAGCATATAAGGTAAAAGATATTGTAATGCAATTTACTCTTAGTGATATCAAAATTCATCACAATCATGCCAAAAAAGCTAAATGTGAGGTCAAATTATATGATGGATCAAGGGATCCTAATGTCTTATCTACATGGATTTTAGATATGCAAACTTGGTTCAATTATGTTGAAATTCTTGAAGATGAACAAGTTGCCTTTGCCATAATCAAACTCATAGGCTTAACAAAAGTTTTAATTGTAGAAAGACAAAACAATAATTCTGTCATTACTTGGAAAGAATTAATCCAAATTCTGAAAACACATTCTTTCCACCAAATTACAAAAATAACCTCACAACCAAGTGGTATATATTGAGGTAAGTCTATAGTATGTCAGTTGTTGACTACATTTTCCAATTTAATAGGCTAAGGGTGCTTCTTGGTGTGAAATATTTAGAATATGATTTGATTAACAAGTTCACGTGTGGATTACAAGTTCAGATTTTTATGGAAATCAAGTTCATTGATTTCCTCACTTTGGATGTGGAATTCAAGCATGTCACTCTCACAGAGGAGAAATTTGGTACTTCTCAAAGATCTCGATAGGACATTAGTTCCAAAGGCATGAATCAGCATCAACAAAAGGTGAAGAACACTTCTCATTCTTCCCCTCATTCTTCTTCTCCTCCCACTTCTCCTAAAGCACATTCTTCTTCTTCTCATTCTAAATATTCTTCTTCTTCAACAATGTATTATGATTTTTGTAAAAAGCAAGGTCATACAAAGGCTAAATGCTTTACTTTTGAAAGCGTTAAGAAGAAGAAGTCCCTAATTGTACAACATACAAATGAGGAACCACGTGATGGTCCCATTGTGACTATAGGGACAAGTGAAGAATATCTAGCTTTAAAGGGTAAACTAAATAAAGCTACCCTTATGACGAATGTTTTTGCACAAGGGGTCATGACCATTTTTTTGTCACTAGAGCCCACCTTACACATGATTTTTATGTGGATTGTATCATAGATAACGACTCATAAAAGAACCTCATAGCAAATTCCATTGTAGATAAGTTGAAGCTTCCCATAAAGCCACATCACCAACCCTATGCACTTGGGTGGAAGGATGTAGACTCCACATCTAACATCACACATACTTGCACCTTGAATTTTGCTTTTTGTGATAATTTTGTGGATAAAGTAATATGTGATGTCACAGAGATAGATTTTTGTGGACTATTTATTGGTAAACCCTATCAATTTGATAGGAATGTTGTATATCATGCTAAAAAGAACACATACACATTGGATTTGCATGATAAAATCTATTTTATACAAAGCACTACACCCACATAAAATTTAATGTTAAGTTGTAGGCAAGTTCATAAGCCATTAATTCAAGCACTTATTTTAGTGAAATGGGTAAAAGAGAGCATTTGATCCAACAACAAGTAATAAACACAAGTCGTTTAGAAATATGTATGTTATTCATGATAAGATTGCTTGTGTTACAAATGGGGTAATTCCCTTTTTCTTCCTTTTCATGAATATTACAATAGGTTTGATGCCTTCTCTTGAGGTCCTCAGTATAGATGGGCTTCATGTATAGCATGTGCCACCGCGGGTTTGTTGTTTGTAGTTGTTTCTCTCCTGCTCCTATTCTAGACCTACAAAATGGTGTTAGTAGGTTTAGGGACTTGCCTCCTACTCCTACTAAAATAAATGATGCAAAACTTCATAAAAAAGCAAAATAAATCTTACCTCCCAAATCTAGGCTGATTTGGGTCTTGTAAATCCAATTCACCACTCGAGGGGAAAATTGGTGCCAGATTCATGGGGCGGGGGACAAATTCGACTATGAATGTTGTTCCTAAAAAATCCTTCGATGGAGAGGTTCCTTTGTTGTTGTATTTCTGATGTGCAGGTTTAGATTGTTCTTTTTGTGCTTCTGTATGAATTTTGGTAGAGTTTATGTGCTTTGGACATAAGTGGAGAGAGGTAGAATGAGGGTTTGGGCCCACTATTTATAAGAAAATCCAAGGTGTAAGGGGGGTAGTTAGGAGAACTAGACCCTAGGGTGAAGTCTCATGGAGGTTAGGTTAGGTTTTGTGAGGTGGATTCCTCACATTCCCTTAGAAAATATCTCATCCTCACACGTGTGAGGAGAGATTAGGGTTAACTAGGATTAGTCAACTCTAAGGTTAGATAAGGGTTAGGTTAGGGTTTCCTAGGAAATATCCTAACTAACCTAGTGCACACACATGTGGGAGGGAATAATTAGGACTAATTAGGTTTTAAGGACCTAATTAACCTTTTTAGCCATAAAATTGCACTTAAGTGAAGTCACTTTAAAATTAGATTTAACAATTGACTCAATTAATACTTTTGCCAATTAATAGCCCTGTGGGGGCCTTAATTAAGCATGAAAAATTCTTGTATGGATGGTTTTCCAATGAGTGGAAGGTGTTTATGATGTGATTTAGGTATTTTATTAGAGTTTTTGGACCTAAAAACTAGTTAGTGGTGTGTGGAAGTCTACACAATGCTACAATAATCTAGAGTGATCTACACTAGTCTACACATGTCTACGCATATCTACAGTACTCTACGCATGTCCAAGGGGATCTACAATGGTCTACATTGATCTATGATAGCCTAGGGGTATCTAGGATTGCCTATGTAAACCTACAAGTGTCCAAAAGGATCTACAAGTATGTAGAAGTAGCTATGTGTGACTTTTAGGTGTCTATATTTTGCCCCTTTTTGTACTATATTATGTGGAACACAGTTTAATACAAAAATATGAAGGGTTGTGTAGGGTAAAAGGGGTAGAAGGAGAATGGAATCCAACCAAAGGTATGTAGCTACTCGAAGTGTGACCATACAACATTGACTAGGAATCCAAGGGAGAAGGGAAAAGAATGGGATCCAATCAAAGGTATGTAGTCGCTCGAAGCATGACCATACAACATTGATCAATAGCCAAGAAGAAGAAGGGGAGAGAAGAGAATAAGAAAGAAATAAAATAAAAACAAATGTTGGTAAATGGAAATGAATGATTGTGGATGCAATGCAATGGTTTTGCTGAGGTTGTATGATATTTTTGATGTCATACTGGTTACTTGGAAGAGGTAACTTTTGACTACTTTGCTTTTATGACCAGTTTAGCATGGTCCAAAAGTACAAATAGAACAAATGCCTATTCAAATATTTTCTATTGATTGATTTATGAGCACATGGTGATAAGTGTCAAACCATTTGAGCTATAGGGACATTTGGATTATTCAAATGTCTCATTCATTATGCACCATGAATGCCAGAAATCCTTTTCTAAATGTTGCGCTAGGATTACGTCAAATGTATCATTCATTCTGTATTCGACATACATGAATGCTAGATTGACTTCTCTATCAAAATGCATAGCTCTCGTGATATAACAAATATATGGTTGGGATTGATATTATTTCATAAGATAATATTTGGTAAAAGTTTTCGTAGATAGATGCGATATCCACGCTTTTGAATGTTTGGTTGGTTGGTTGCATGCAAAGCTGAATTTGGATATGAATACCCCCTAAAATGAGGAATCAACAATGAGGTGAATGGAATGTGGTGATTTGGTGATGCAACGATTGATAGAATACCAATTCATGATGAGAATGATAAAAAAGCAAATTAGAGGATAGTTTGGGAGATTTCCTAGGGTTTTGTAAGAAATTTACATGATTTCCTAGGGTTTTGGAAGAAATTTGCATGATTTTGAGGGTCATAAGCTCAATTCACGGGGTGGATTTTGAGGGTCATAAGCTCAATTCACGGGGTGGAAGGTAAATTTAATCCTAATTTATGGGGCAGTGGTGAATTGGACCTAATTCATGGGACAGGGGGTGAATTAGGGTTTTAGGTGTATTTAAGACAATTTTTTAATTAAAATGGCTCATTTTGACTATGAGAGATTTGGAGAGTGAGTGGGAGAAGAATTCAGCGACACGGGGATATTGCAGTTGGCAATTTCAAGCAAGATGATGATGAGAGGATGAAGTGGAGCTGAAAATAGACATGAGGATCCATCGGTAAGTACTTTTATTTACCTCATTTTTCATTTTTGTTTTCTAGAGAAATGTGAATTAGGGGAGGGAGGTTTTCGTGTTATTTTAAAAAAAATTATAAATTTTAATTGAAATTGGAACACAAGGTGTAAAACCAACCAAATGGGTACCCAAAAATATAATTTATTTTTAGGTTTGACTTGTTTTCGTGTCAGTTTGACCGGGTGATGAGTAGAGTAGTCTTACAGTTTGACCGTCCATTTTTGGAGCGATGGTGTACTATTTTTGCAATGTGGTTGAATTTTATCTGTAAAAGTGGGAAATGGGTATCCATTTTTATGACTATTATTTTTTTTTGCCTTTGTTTGGCATGTTTTCTAAATGTAAGATTTTAGGGTGTAAATTTGAAAACTTTGACTATTAAGTTTTCCACTGTAGGTACACTATTTTTAGAAATGGTTAACACCTTTGCCAAAGAAGGGTGAAATGGGTGTCTAAAAATGTTATTTTTTTTGGTATATGATTGCATTTGGCGTGTGTTTTATTTGCGTGCCAAGGTGTGGGTAATGTTGAATTTAAAATTTGTTATTGGGAGCCCGATTTGTACTATTTTTAATATTTGTTTGCACTTTCACCATAAAAAGGAAAAATGGGTACCCAAATATGTGATTGTTTTCACATTTTATCATATTGTTTACATTGTGTATGTTGTAATACCTCGTAATGTGTGCCAAATTAATAAGATTAATTTGTATGTTGGATTCATGTGATGATTAAGTTTTATTGGATTGCATCATTGTGTTGATGGCTAATGTATATTCTATTGTGCTTGTTTGTGGATGAACAGGTGAATATGCTCAAGCCTCATTATTGTGTTTGTACGATGAAGAACGAGGTGGAGAAGCTTATGCAAAATAAGGATGATGAGGCATGGTTGGATGTCGTTTGGTTGAGAGGTATTTGGGAATGCAAAAGCATTCATGCAAAGATGGCATACATATCTGCATTATGTGAGTGATGGAATGCAGATCATAATACTTTTCATTTTCCATAGGGAAAATTATGATTATGCTAGAGGACGTGTACAAGATTTATAAGTTACCCATTGAGGGTGTTCCAGTTAGATTAGCACTCGATGAGACACAACAGGTTGTGATGCAATGATTATTTAGCGATAAATTGGAGTAGATGGATACCAAAAGTATGGACTATGAGTTTCTTTGGCAAAAGAAGATGATATCTAAGCACCAGTCTGTATCAATGATGATGATTTCTACCTATTCTTTACATGACACTTCCAGGGTATTTTTTACATAGAACATGTTGGATGTGGTGAGAGACATGGTAGAGTAGAGCATTGTGTTTGCATGGGCACCTGCACTACTAGCCCAGGTATATAGAGAGTTGCATGATGTGGTGTATGTTGGATGGAAGAGTTTGAGCTGGACTCCCCTACTGTAGGTATGGGAATGGTAGCACATATCCATTGAGAGGCCATCGCTATTACCTCATCCTGCCCATGTTGAGGGTAAGGAGAATTTACCCTATGCTTTGATATGGAGGACAGATGAGGAGAAAGGCATTAAGAGGCCACATGAGGGTGATCCTTTGTGTTGGAGGGTCAAGTTTGTAGACTTGATACCCAATGATATTAAGTGGATGCTTTGGTTGGGTGGGGAGACCTAGGAGAATGATGATGAGCAATTACAGGCCATTCATCGAGGATGTTGGGTGGTTGGATGATATACTCGACAAGCTGAGTTATTTCAATTTAGTCGAGTGATACGATAGTTTGGGTTGCGGTAGGATATTTGTAAGGCTCTTGTCATATACTTTAGGTGATGAGGCAATAGGGGAGAGCGACTTGTGGTCCTACCATGGGTTGGTGAGAGTGACCCACCTATGGTTATCCCAAATGTGGATAATGTAGGGATGACACCAAATTTTGATGCTTGGTGGGTGATATAGAGTTGGGAGACCAGCAGGGGCATGGTTGATCTATGGGTACCACTTGGTGGTGGGATGCCTTCGATAGAGGGGAGAATAGGTAGAGGTAGTAAAGCTAGGTCAAAGGAGAGATATAGTAGCGAGAAGGAGGTTCCTCTATAATAGTCTTGGTGATGATTGGATGGTGCTTCGAGTTCATAGGGAGTAGGAGTGGGGGGGATTCCTGTGATCATTGAAATAGATCATGTGGAGGAGGTATGGCCATGAGACAAGTGATTGGGGAAGTAGAATATGTAGGTAGATCCATTGTGATGGGTAGTTTGGATGACACCATGATGTTGGTTTTTTTGAGGATATTCCATTTTAGGTTCAGGAGAGGTAATATGTAGATGAGGAGGCATGACTACTGCATGATAGGGTTTGTTAGTTAGATATTGAGCTTCACGAGAAGGAGAAGAGTCACAAGATAGATGTGACAAATCTAAATGAGTGGTTTATATCCATGGAGAGTACAGGTGAGGCCTCTCTGAAGGACACTGAGGCTAGCTATGCCAAGGTGGTAATAAAGATGGAGAAGATAAAGGTAAAGATGGAGCAGATGAGGGTAAAAATGGCTAGCCAACAACAAGCATGAGATGAGGCTTCACAAACCATTAAGAGGGTGAGTGGGCTACTAGATGTAGATTTTATGAAGAGGTCATTGTGTGAGTTTGATCTAATGGTGCGTGGGATCACACTCTTTGATTAAGACTAGATGGTATCCTAGTCTAGATCATACGAGTACCTTTATAGCATAGCCAACATAATGCTACTTTGATATAGTGAATGGACACCAAGACTGAGGTACGAGGTACATTATTAGGTGTATATGTAGTCGTTGGTTTGGCGATGGTGATATCTCTTACCAGGATTCAAGCTTCAAGGACCAGTGTGGAGTCTATAAAATCTATATAAGTTTGGGTGAGCCATGAGGGGAGTGGGGAGACTCCTAGTGGTAGTTAGGGTTGCTCATGATTGTAGCCTATGGGTATTTTGGATGACAGATGATTGGTATGGTCCTGGTTTGTAACCTACAAGTATTTTTTATGGATGACATATATACCTTTTGGTTTCAGTTGTTATATACACATGTGTTGTTATTATGGTTTGAAATGTGTTCTATTTATGTTTGCATAGATAGCATGACATAATTTTTAGGTATCTATAATGCATGGATAAACATGTGTGGTATGGTGTAGATTTATGGTCGTACTGTAGTATGAATATAATATAGAATAGTATGCATGATTGTATTTCAAATGCAATGTAATGTGATGTAATATGAAATGCAATTTGTAGTAAATGCATGTAGTATGGATTCAATGGTGTGATCTAATATGAAATGCAGTTTGTAGTGTAAATATACAGATGTAAATTTTGATAATTGTATTTAACATAGATGCATAGATGCATGTATGAAAATACTAAAATGCGCAAAGGAAGCACTTGTATCATAGCATGTACCTATGTGGATGTGATCCATTTCATAATCTCAGAGATATAGGGTAGTATAAGGCGTATGTAATGGATTTGAACAACATAGTTGTGATAATCAAATCTTAGACCCAAAATTGTGCAAGTGTTTGTAACAACTTATAACTAATATGACTGGTTCAAAGTCTATCATGGACCTGTGTGTGTAAATGAGTGAGGTTCATTTATCCATTTTGAGGGAGGTAGGATTAACTCGTTGTTAACATGGCTAGACTAGATAGCTCATCCATACATGAACAATGATCTATACTAGAGTAGGTAGCTAATGTGATATATTTGTCACCACTTGTAAGACTATTCCACTGGTAGGCAGGCTCTTGGAACCTATTGCTAGCAACGAAAATCGTCCCATGGTGTTATATTAAACCTAAGGACCAAAGGTGATGAAGCATAACATTGGTGATATCTAGAGGTTTTTCCTTTTGTTTTTTTTTCCTCATCTATTGTCTACCTATGTATTGTGGTGCTCTTTTTCATTCTCTTCTCATTTTCTTTTCTCTCCTTTTTTTGTATGGACATTGGATTTTATTTTCTACCCCATTGTTTTACTTTTGTTTATGCTTATCCCTTTTTTTATCCCTAGGTCATATGTTGACCATGCAAGTGATAGGATGAGTAGGGGAAACCATTCTCTAGATGGAAATATCTACTCAATGTGTCATATTTCCTAGACTCAAAACTTGTTTAATGTGTAACCTGTTGTGAATGGTCCGTGAGAGAAGTTGAACTAGCCTAAATAACCATAAGGAGTGTGTAAAACCTATCAGCTAGAGGTGACATTTGATTGAATGAACTAGTGAGTAGCCATGGCTTAACACAATACATATGTATACCCTAATCCTAAAAATGGGGAACAGAAATCCAGGTGGTGATGCTAATAAGTGCATGTGTTACTCCTATTGAAGGTACATTTTTTTTTTGGGGGGGGGGAATATACAAGCATGAACTAAAATGATAATGAAAAATATATGGATATATGTAATGAGTGTAATTTAAATGATGTTAGTGGAGGAATGCAATATTTACAAGAGGACATTTATGAAGTGTAGAGGGAGAAGTTTGGAAAACTTATCTATAGATGAGTATGGTGTATCGTAACGACAAAAAACATGATGCTATGATAATGGTTATCCTAGCATGTGGGGTGTGTGTGTAGTAGGTGAATAAACTGTGATATGTACAAATATATGTGATAATTGCAAAAATAAAGAGGATGTGAGAGTAGGATGTATAGATGGAAGAAGTAAGAAGAAATAGTCTTTGGTAACTGACAAGATGAGGGGATTACCAAAAGCTAATGAAGATAGAATAGAGGAAGTGGATTAACATAGGTATGTAGCCACTCGAAGTGTGACTATACAACTATGCAATGGAGTAAAAAGTAGAAGAAGAAATAAGGAAGAAGATGAGAACTACTAACGGGTAAAGTGGTGGGTCAGGTCAGGAACAGGATAGTGAAGTGATGGTATAGCTAGGACGTCGATGGTTGGTGTAGTTGGATATGTTGTGAATATAGTGAGCTAGTGCTATTAAGGTTTCACATGGTGGCAAATTTCTAGGGATGATGTGGTGTGGAAGACTCAAAATTTGGCTAAATGAGATGGAGTGTTCAAGTGATGGAGTTTGATTGTGTATCGCTCCAAATTTTTCACACCCTTACCTTCAGGCTATAGGATCCATGCCCGAAATGGGGATGTGAAAAGGATGGTGCGGTACCTCGGACTGAGAGGCCTTGCGAAGGTCTCGCCTCTCAGGGGAGGTGTATATTGGTGATTTTTCGACGGATGGTGGGTTCACTAGGAAACATTTAATGGCAGTTTCCATGCCTAGGTTGGGAATGTGTTTTATGTGTTTGTTTTAGCCTTAAGCATTCAAGTCCTAGGTTTGGCCAAAATACGTCTAAGCTATTCTATATGGAGATGCAGTTTAAATGAATATAGAAAACAAAATTAAGACAAAAAACAAAGAAATTAAGGAATGTTAAAAGAAAATACCTGATCTGGATGTCTGAAGAAGATTTTGATTCTTGAAGTAGTCAGGATCACCTTTGATTTGACAGGATCGTCTGAGATCTGATGAATTCGTCAGACGAATTCGTCAGAGACTTGCAAACAGAGAAATAGGTGCAAAACACAAAAAATACAACAATGCTAACAGAGGGAAACAATGTAAAATGACAGCAATAACATTAACATGATAATAATGAACAAAATATGAGTGTACTACGATGATTTAATGGCAATTGATGACTTAATTATGCATTTAAAGCTACATGGGTGAACTCCAAAATGCAAGATAGCATAAAATATCAAATAAACTAGCTAATTACAGCATAAAACAACAGATTGAAAGATGAAGAAATGCAAACTTTAGGCACTGATTGCCTTAATGTGGACTGTAGTCAAAATTGTCTCGCATTGGTACGAAATCGTCTCTGATTCGACAAGATCACCTCTGATCTGAAAAGGATCGTCTACAACGATGTAAGCTTGCTCCGGCTGAAAAACACTAAGGTACCTACAACAAAATTGGAATAGAACTACTGCAAATATCAATTTAGGGTGTTTTAACATGTGTGAAGTCGATTTACAGAGATTATCAGCCAGGGGGGTGCTAAGGGAAGGGCTTAGGATTAAATAGGCTTAGAAGGGAGGTTAGGAGGTTGGAGATCATCCCTATTTGGGAGATCTCCAACGGGGAGGGTCTCTAACGGTGCAGACACGCTTCTGCCCGGATTAGAGACCCGTTGGAATAGAAGCTAATTGTGCAAAATCAGTTTAGGGACAAGATCGTCTGGACGTCCTAGTCCAGACGAAATCATCAGATCTGGGGCAATATCGTCTGATCGACGACGATATCATCAAACGGTCAAAACAACCCCTAAAAATGGCATGGGAAAGGGGGAAACAGATTAAGCGGCAGTTAACGGGTGGTTTGGGAGGTTAAAATTTGAATTTGAATTATTTACTAGAGTAAATGTAATTATTAAGATTTCACTACGCCAATTTTAGGGTGCTATATTTTGCCCCCTCTTTAGCAAATTTTCCAAAGAAAATGTGTTAAAGATGAGTTCTTCTCGATCTACGAGAAAGAAAAAAATTATTCCCATTTTTAGGCGACGATTCTTGGTCGAATCGTACGACAGCTTACTATGGTGCCCCCTCCGTGTTTTTACCCAAATCGAACGTTTGAGGTAAAAACATAGACAAGCAAATTTTGAAAAAAAAATTTAATTGTGTTTTGAATAAAATTAAGAAAAATAGGGTAAAACCCTAATTCATTTTTACTGTTCATTATTTTGGTTTTTAGAGTTCTGCAAGCAAAAAATGGTGGAGACAGCGCACAGATCGACAGAGGTCCGGCGCGGGCTATGGGTAAGAGTCTAAACTTAACTTAGAATGCTTGAATTTGAATTTACATGTTTTTTAGGTGAATTTTGATCAATTTTTGAGCATTGTATCCGTTTTTGGGCCGTCGACGTCATCGGGAAAAAATCATCCCGATTTCGACGAAATCATCTTAAGTTCATCGATTTTGTCTAAGGGCGAAATCGGCGAAAGGGGGACGATTTCATCAAATTAGAGACGATTTCGGCTCGAGAAATCGGAGACGATTATGCTCAAATTGGGGACGATATCGTCCAATAGTGGACGATATCATCATTTGTATAAAATTGAACTTATTTTAACTTGCATTTTTAATTAATGATTTGTTTTTTATTGTTGTTTGTTGTTTATGTTGCAGAGAGGATTGCTAAAGAGCAGAGAATGGAAATATGGAGATTTGAGAGATGACTTGGCTACTCTAACACAGGCAGAGTGGGATCAGTTGGCACAGGCTGGCTTACAGCATGTGGCAGAAATTCCATAAGTGTCTACAAACATGGGGCTACTGATAGCCCTAGAAGAGAGGTGGTATCCGGGTTCTTCTTGTTTTTGGCTACCGACAGGGGAGATGACTCCAACTTTGGAGGATGTATGGAGGATTCTGAGAATCCCCATACAAGGACGGTTGATCACTCCTATGGCCAATCAGGGCCATGCTATGATGCGATTGTGTGGTGACCCGAGCTTCGCCCTAGAGAAGGGTGGAGTTAACATTGAGGCACTGCATCAGATGCCTGGGGCATCTAGACTCACATAGGTTTTGGTCGGAGTTTTGGGTGGACTTCTACTATGCCACCAGAGCGGGTGCAGGGTACCATGGGTGCTAGCAAATGTGATCTGCGACATGCGAGACCATGGTTATAGATTTTCTTGGGGCAGTTTTGTTCTATGCCGACTGTACAGGATCCTGCATGCGGTCGTGTACAAGGGTGGCCGATGTTTGGTTATGACATCACTTCTACAGGTTTGGTACTGGGAGCACATTGCAGTGCAGATGTCGGTAGGGATTCCTCTTATAGGGATTTATGGGGAGAGGCCTCGAGTTTTCTACTTGTGGCTCCGAAGAGGGTCATAACAGCAGATTGATCTATCGATGTCCTAGAGACTGCTGGATGACCTTGTCCTAGACCAGATCACTTGGAGGCCATGGCAAGAGCACCCAGGGTGGGCCGAGGATAGACAAGAGCTGGCTCACATCAGGCGAGTCTTCTAGCTACGAATGGAGAGGGGAGAGGTGGAGCTCCACCGCTACGACCGAGTTTTGCGATAGTTCGGTCTATAGCAGGGGATCCCATATCTTAGATATTACGAGTTTTCCCAGACTGTCTAGGATAACACCACAGTCAATGGGGCTCCAGATATGCAGTGCTTCTAGAGTCAGGATGTGGACGATGCCCCCATTCAGCCAGTGTATGGGGATGACATTGGAGTAGCTGACGACTATGATGCCTGGTACACAGACATCTGCCCTCCTCGAATGACGAGGGCTCAGGGTTTGATTCACGCAGTTGTGCGTCGGATAGGGAGGCGATGCCAAGTGGCTATGGATGCAGCCCAGGGTCATGATGGGAGAGAGCAGAGGAGGCCACAGGCATAGGAGAGTCCACGACAGTGGGAGAGGAGGGCAGAGAGACCCCCTTCTCCATAGAGAGAGAGGCCACCATCGCTCGATAAGGGCAAGGGTGTCGACATTGGGGAGAGCAGTGAGACAGTGACTCTCTGAGTGGAGACAATTCGTCTCTAAGAATAGGTGCAGACCCTATAGGAGGAGGCTGCACGACACCAAGCTAAGGTTACACAGCTCAGAGACGAGATTGCATGCCTCAGAGCACGGGGCGGAGGGGCGAGCACTAGGGAGCTGGCATGGGCTATTGCCCAAATCACTTTCTATCAGACATTATACTATCATATGGTGCCAAAGGAGGATAGACTACCACTGCCAGCTAACATCACAGAGCCGATTAGGATCAGGTCATCGAGGACTTCATCCCGATCGACGACTAGGACTCGCAGTACCACTCATACTACGATGGGGCCACCTCGTCCACCTCAAGGCAGGGGAGGAGATGAGGCTGAGAGCTCGAGGGGTTCTCGAGGCTAGACTATTGCACTACATTGTACAGATTGATATGATAGCATTTATTATTTTTTTGATAGAGGATTGAGTATGCCGAGGTACAGATTATGGCATACCAATCCAATTTTGATATGATGTATATATGCTATTGATATATATATGATATGAGATATGTTTTTGAGCATATGACTTGTGTCTTATGTACTTTTATGATGCTTTTATGTTTGATTAATTGATTTGATGATTCATGTAATTATGTTTTTTGGAAATATTATGGTTTGAATGTCATGCTGTAAAATTTAAATGAAATAATCTGATGTAACAATTGGTTGTTTGTGATGTGATGAGATAAAAGAGAAAAAAAGACTTCTAACAATAATTTCAAAGGACATTGTCGCTATTATAGACCATTTCATGGAGTCGTCACTCACTCGGTCGTCAAGCTAATCCCAATATAGAAATATTGTTAAAAAGTAAAAGAGTGCTTAAGAGACTGTCTTAAGACTTTGGTGCAATGGTGCAAATGATGGTGATGATGGTTTGTTTTCAGATTTTCATAAAAATAATATGCATGAAATAATGTTAAAATGATTTTTTCTAGGCATAAATTCCTAAGTGTGATAAATTTTTTGGATAATTCCCTAGGAATTATACCATCATTGTGAAATTGAAGGTTGACATAATGACATGAAATAGTGATAATGTGCATGCTTTTTGTTCAAAAACATAATTGTACAACATAATGATTTAAGTCATATGTTTTTCATGATTTTTAAATAAATGGGGGATAAAAATTGTTACAATGGTTTGCGCTAGGCATAGAATATGTAGGTATAGACTTATACCATCATCGCGAAATCCAAAAGGAGATAGTTTTATTGCATAGTTGATTAATAAACAGAAAATATGAAGATGAGGACTTGCGCTAGGCATAAAATTCCAATTTTAGAACTATACCATCGTCGTGAAAGTCGATAATATATATATATATATATATATATGTGTGTGTGTGTGTGTGTGTGTGTGTGTGTGTGTTTTTGATTGTATGGTTTGAAAGAAATTTTGATTTTTCTATTATGCATGTAGTTGTCTTTATACTAAACAACTGTACTTGAAAGAATAAAATGAATTATTCCAAACAATTTTTGCAAAAAATATTTCAAAGTATTTTGAAGACAAAATTTAGATTTATAAGGAATCCCAGGTGCATATGTGAGTTCATTTCCAATCTTGATTTATCATAATTATACACAAAATCTCTCAAATATAAAATGTGTGTGCAATTGCTATGTTCATTTACCAGTTTTGAGCAAGATAATTTGATACAAGTGATTTGAATAAACCAAATAAGTGTTCATTAACCATGATGTAGATGCATATAACCATACTAGACTACTATGTAAGTCGGATTATCAAGAGCTAGCTAATCCATAAGCAAACATAGGTCTATACAAAAGAAGGTCGCTAATGTGACAGACGTATCGCCATGCTAGGAGTTACCCAAGGCCAAGCAGGTTGGGCACAAACCACCTGTTATGGGGCTTACCTCACAGTTTTTGAATAATTGAGAATTCTAGGGATTCAAGCTCATCAACCCTTCTTTTATTTTCAAAGGGTAGGGAAAGGGATTTTATTGCTTTTGCTTTTTGCTTTTCTTTTTGTATTTTTGCTTGATTTTTGAGATAATGCTTGAAACATTGTTGTAATGATATAAAATAACATTTTTTTTTCTTTTTCTTGAACTTTGCCTTTTGTTCTATACTAGGGATACTTGCTCAGATTAGCTGTAGAGTAAGGGATTTTTATTCTAGGTAGGGGTGAACTTTTCCTTTTGCCAATTCTCAAAGATTCTAGACCATGTGCATGATAGGATAGCAGGGGAAACTTTTCGCTCAAGAAACCACTTCTACTATGTAGCAAATCATGGAAATTACAAATATAATCATTTTATTATGAAAAAGATGTGCTTGGTTTAAGTAAATAACAAGATCAATTCTCTATGCTCAAACTTTATTTAATTGAATTTTGTGGACTTTGATATAATAGAGATTAGTAATCATGCCAGATAAAATCAAGATATTTATTTTGTGAGTGTGAAAGTGAAGGATTCCAAATAAATGCTAATTTATCCAAAATAATTTGAAACATATAACTACAACATTTGTAAGAAGATATATATAAATACTTTTTGAGAAGTTTTGAGAATGTTGACTCTCTCTTTCTTCTTTATATTGTTTTGGTTTCGAAAGAGTCAAGAATATTGTTGTTTTTATTTTTATTATTTTTGTTTTTGAACAAAATATTAACAAGTGCCATAAATAAATACAACAAATAGTTTTGAAGATTTTGATGATTATGAATGTTTTTGGTGTTTTTGAATTTATAAATTGAAAGAAATACAAAATAGTGATTTTGAATTATTTTAAACAAATATATACAAGGATGAAATGACCAAATTTATACATAGTAACGTTTAAGATGCAAAATATTCATGGGTTCTTTAAGTTCATTACCATCTAAGGTAGATAATTTGTATGCTCCCGATTCAAGTTTAGCAGTTGATAATGTATGGTCCAAGCCAGTTGGGCTCAAACTTACCTTTAAGGTCCTTAGTTGCATTTGTATTTTTTTTATTTTCTTTTAAAACAAGGTCACCGATCTCAAAGGATCGATGACGAAATTTTTTAGCATATGATCTTTTAAGCTTGTTTTGGTAGGCACAAAGATGCTCCAAAGCATTGATGCATTTTTCATCTAGGAGTTCCAACTGACTGAGTTTGCCAGCACGATATTCATCTCCTACTTCGGTATCTTGAAGTAGTAGAGCCAAAGAAGGAACTTCTAATTCAAATGGAAAAATGGCTTTAGCACCATAAACCAAAACAAATGGTGAAGTTCCAGTGGGAGTTCGAACACTAGTTCGATAGGCCCACAAGCCTGGATATAACTGAATGTGCCAGTCACGGCTAGTTTTATTGACCAATATTTTGAGAATTTTGATTAAGGTTTTGTTAGATGCTTCTGCTTGACCATTACCCTGAGGATAATAGGGAGTGGACCAGCGATGTTGAATCTTGTATTTTTGGCATAATGTTTTAACATCTTTATTTTTGAAACAAGTTCCATTGTCAAAGATGAGATTTGTAGGAATTCCGAACCTACAAATGATTTGATTAAGAATAAATTTAGAGACTTGGGTGCCAGTGCAGGAAGCTAAAGGCATAGCTTCAACCCACTTCGTGAAATACTCAGTGGCGGTTATGATGAATTTGTGTCCATCAAATGACACAGGATTGATTTTTCCAATAATATCTAAACCTTGTTTTGAAAAGGGCCAAGGAGATGAAATAGCCTGTAGCTCTTATGTAGGCGCATGGACAAGGTCAGCATGTTTCTGGAACTTATCACAATGGCACACATAATCATGTGCATCGTTCTCCATGGTAGGCCAAAAGTATCCTATCCTAAGGAGCTTTTTAGCAATGACACTACCACTAAAGTGTCCTCCACAAGATCCATCATGGGCTTCACTCAAGGCTGATTTGGATTCTTCTAAATTCAAACATCTTAATAGGATACCTTCAAAATATCTCCTATATAAAGTATTGCCAATTATTACAAATCGACTTTCTCGTCTACGTAATAACCGACATTGGTTTCTATTAGAATTGGCAGGGAAAGTCCCATTTTGGATAAAATCAAATATATCTGTATACCAAGGTTCAGGAGTAGTTTCATTGATTAGAAACACATCCAAAGGTTCTAAGCATGACTTATTTGAAGTGGGTTCTTGGAGTCAACGAATAATGATAGTGGCATATTCTTCATCTAACTCCAATGGCAGGAGAGATGCAGCTGTGGCCATAGCATCAGCTGCATAGTTGCAAGTTCGAGGAATAGCTTCCAAGGTAACTTGATCAAATAGAGACATTAATTGTAAAACATAGGCCTTATATGGGCGTAGTTTATCATCTCTGGTCTGATAAACTTCATTAATTTGGTTTATAACCAGTTGAGAATCACCAAAAACTAAAAGATTTTTAATTTTTAGCGCCAAGGTAGCTCGTAATCCAAGGATTAGAGCTTCATATTCAGCAGTATTGTTGGTGCAAGCAAATGTTAATTTGAAGGACGAGAGGAATAAGATGTTTTTGCGGGGATATTAAAATAATACCCGCACCAACCCCACTCATGCATCGGGCTCCATCAAAGTATAAGGACCATTGTTCAATATGGTTCGCCTCTAATTGAAGGCATTCATCGGAAACTCAATGATGAGGGGATGGGTAGACTCTAAGGGTGCAGCAACTAATTGATCTCGCTATGATTTGACCCTTAACGGACTTCTGTCCTATGAATGTGAGATCAAATTCGCTTAGAGCAAGAACCCACTTGGTTGTGCGACCCGATAAATAAGGTCGACTCATGAGATACCTTAAGGGATCATATTTAGAAATGACATAAGTTTTCTGACTAAGCATATAATGGCATAATTTTTGCATAGCAAACACGACTGCTAGACATAGTTTTTCTAATGTTGTATATCGGGTTTCATAACTGATGAAGGTTCGGCTAATATAATAATTAGCATGTTCTCTCTTTTCATCATCAAGTTGAGCTAACATAGCTCCTAAAGTAGAATCTAAGCTGAAATATATAGGAGAAATGGGCGATCAGGTTTAGGCGGTGAAAGCACAGGTGGATTAAGGAGGTATTGTTTGAGAAGTTCAAAAGCTTCTCTACATTCATCGTCCCAATTAAAAGGGACATCCTTCTTAAGGAGTTTAAGAAAGGGACCAGTTTTGTCCGCCAGCTTATCGATGAAGCGACGGATGGCTTGAAGCTTACCTTGTAAACTTCGTAACTCAGATATATTAGTAGGTGCGGGCATATCAGTGATAGTCGCAATCTTGAGAGGGTCAATTTCAATACTACGTAAAGAAACTAAAACCCCTAATAGTTTACCGGACTTAACTCCGAATATGCATTTTGCTGGATTTAATCAAATAAGATATTCTTGTAATCGATTAAAAACTTTTCTCAAATCATCTAAATGATTGTCTTCATTAATAGAGTGAGCTATAATATCATCTACATAATCATGTAGGATATCATGCATCATATCATGAAAAATATAAGTCATAGCTCGTTGATAGGTTGCACCTGTGTTCTTAAAGCCAAATGGCATCACTTTCCAACAAAAAGTACCCCAAGGGGTAATAAAGGTTGTTTTAGCCTAATCTTCAAGAGCTATCCTAATCTGATTATAATCGGAGAATCCATCCATTAAGGACATCATCCCACTCCCGACAGTAAAGTCAATGATTTGATCCATATTTGGAAGAGGAAAATCATCTTTAGGGCATGTAGCGTTAATATCTCTAAAATCTGTGCAAACCCTAACTTTGGTGGCTTCTTTTTTGGTAACTGGAACTACATTTGAGATCCATTCAGCATAATCAATAGCTTGTATAAAAACAACATTCAGGAGTTTTTCTAACTCCCCTTTGACTAGCAGAGCCACTTTGGGATGCATTTTTCTAAGTTTTTGTTTAACAGGTTTAGCATCCGGATGGACCACTAGATGATGCATGACTACATAAGGGTCTAGACCTGGCATATCTTCATATGTCCAAGTGAAGACATCTTCATACTCTTTAAGGAATGCAATATATTGTTCTTGTTTTTCTTGACTTAATTATGATCAAATATTGATTATGTGAGGATTATCCTCAGTTCCAATATTAATTTTAATGATGTTTTCTACCTCCATGTGTAGATCTCTTTCAAAGTTAGGTGGGGCGGGTGAAACGCCCAATTCTTGTAATTCTTGTAAGGTTAATTTTGATAATTCATCTTGAGGATTAGCGGTCTCAAGTTGGGCTATAGTTGGTATAGAACCATCAAAGTAAAATCCATTGTGTAACATCTCTTCAACGGAGACATCATGGAAGATATCTCCTTCCAACTCTTCATCGGGGTCAGCAATCATTTTAGGGTAAGCTATGGATAGCATGTTACATGTAAATGGATGATATTTTAGAGGCAAATCATCACGCCTAACCAAATAATCTTGATAACGTATGAGTTTATCATCATCTTCAAAAGGAAAGGGTTGACCCTTACTAGGAAATAGGCCCACACCACAGTGGGCAGGCCACGGTTCTACCTTGAAAGGTTTTTTCATGCCATTTTGGAAAGGTCCCAAGCCTTTCTCTTTATATCCCATTTTAAGCATTATGGGTTTAGCTTTAATATACTCATTGGTAAAATAACACCGAGCGTATCCCTCATGATGAGTTTTAATATTCCGAGGGATTCTTCCCCAGTCATATCCTTTATAAATGAAGGCACAACTCCCGACTTGGTAAGTACTTCCCATAGGTTGTGGGAGGCCCAAAGTATGAGGAGATGGCGGCAACTTATTTAAAAGAATTGAATCTTGCATGAAAGTATATGTTTTTTCTGATATTAATATTGTGGATAAATCTGGTAGAAGTTCATCAGAAAGAGCATAAGATGTAGAAGGATCATTCCCTATATCTTTAGATGTGGAAGGTATGATAGATGTTGATAATGTGGAAGTGTTAATAGATGGGTCTATAGGTTTTGAATTTATAGGGATAGAACATGAAGAATTGGTTGTAGATTGAAGATCTTTTTGAGGTTCTAGAGTGATTTGTTTAGAAGATTGTTGATCTATATAGGAGGATGAAATTAATGGAGGGGAAATAGGTGAAGATATGGGTGTGTGTTTCACAGTTTTAGATGAAAAATAAGAATTAGGATGTGTGGATGAAAGAGCAGGGCAAAATTGCACTCCAACGAGTTCTGCCAAAGCACACATATCAAAGGGTCTAGGGTCACCATGGATAGTGACCAACTAATTTTTAAATTCGAATTTAACACATTGGTGTAAAGTTGATGGGACAACCCGCATTACACTGATCCAAGGATGACCCAAGAGTATATTGTACGATGCGGGGCAATGTACAATAAACACGGTGGTATCTAGAGTTCTAGGACCAACTTGTAATGGGATGGTAATAACTCCACATGTTTCTTGTGTTTCGTCATTAAAAGCTTTGATAATCATAACAGTTTTCTTCATTTCATCACTTCTAAAGCCAAATCTTTGGTAGAAGTCAAAAGTGCAAATGTTTAGAGATGAGCCATTATCAATCAGGACTCTTTTGATAGCTACATCTCCAATTATGGCAGTAATGTATAAGGGATTATCCTTATGTAAACTGTGTTGTGGGATATCTTTATCCCGAAAGTCGATACAATCAACTTCTTGAGTGATGATAGTATTGATCATAGCTTCAGGTTGAATGTTTTGAGGTACCATCATTTGGCTTAATGTAAGCATCAACTCATCCCTATGGGTGGGAGAAGATCTTAATAAATCCAAAAGGGAAATTCTGGTTGTAGTATTAGATAATTGCTCATTAATATTGTAAGGGGGTTTAGGTTGAACATGGGAAGCATGATTCCCTTTATTGGGATTTTGCAAAACAAATGGAACTGATCCATCATTCTGATTTGGTTCTTGTTGAGAATTTTGAACCTGTTGTCGGGTAACGACTCCAATGGTACCTACAATGTTATATTGAGGATGCTGAACTAGTCTCGGTCGAGTGTTTATAGCTTGTTCATTTGGAAGGAATTGATTAGAAGAAGTTCGAGTAGTAACTCTTCTAGGAAATGGTTCTTCTGGAACCATAGCATCTATGATGGGTTGAATAGGATCTGATTCATTTTTAGAACTATTCGATTGGTTTGAAGTAATGTCTATTTCACTTTCAGTATCTGATTCTACATCACTAGAATTAGGAGTTTGAATATTATGTAGGGGCTTGGTCATAACCATGGAGAAAGTTGTGTCAAATATTTGAGGATCAGGATTAAGTAAATGTCCACTAATGGTTCCCACATATCGGGTAGGAGGAGGAACATTATGATGTTCGATTTGATTGGCCACCTCTTTACCATGTCTTGGTAAAGGGTGTTGAAATATGTCTAATGATTGATTAGCATTTTGATTTTGATTTTGGGGAATGGTCTTTTGAGTATTATTAGGAGCATTTTGTTTAGGTTGGAAGGCTTGCACCTCCATTTCATTATTATCAATCAGATCTTGTATTTTATGTTTCAACCTTTTACAAGCATTGGTAGAGTGTCCAGGTCCTCTATGGAAATCACAGTGTAAGTCAGCTCTGTATCCGGGTATAGTTGGATCAGGTTCCTGGATAGCTGGTAATTGGATCAAACCTCTTTCGAGTAATTGAGGTAAAATAGTTGATAATGGTTGATTCAATCTAGTAAATTCTCGAGGAGGCTTATCAGGAGGTTTCAATATAAATTTTTCTATTGTCTTTGTTGCATTGATATTAGCAACATTTCTGTTGTTAGTGACTCCGTCACCTATGACTTGTTTGTTTTTATATTGATTTTTGGAAGTTTTCTCATCATCCTTCTTCCTAAGTTGGTCTCTCCTAATGAGGGCATCTTCTACTCTTCGAGCTAGATCTATAGCCTGATCGAAGGTAGTTAAAGTAGCAGTTGATAATTCATAAGATATTTTTTCTTGTAAATTATTGATAAAAATGTCCAACATTTCCCTATAAGGTAGCACAAAGTGTAGTTTTCCTGTCAACTGCCTCCATCTAGCTAAGAAATCGGCAAAAACATTCATCTTTGTCTTGTTTTAAGTTGTATAAATCTTTTATGGTTACATGCCTCTCGATGTAGGCACTAAATTGATGGACAAAAGATTCAGCTATTTCTTCAAAGTTTCGCAAAGAATGAGTGGGCAATTGATAGTACCACTCTAATGCCATTCCACCTAAACTTTTTGGGAACATTTTTAGTAATAGCAAGTCATCATGTGATATATCATGACATGCTATCCTAAACATGCGAAGATGCTCTATGGGATCTTCGGTTCCTTTATATATAGGCAAGATGGGCATGGGAAAATGCTTAGGGTACGGTTGAGCTACAACTATGGGATCCAAAGGTTGACTATAGATCTCTTGATAATTGTATGAGGGACGATAAGGATCTATCTGGTCCATACGCGAAGCTAATTGTTTCACCATGGCTTCCATATTACTAGTTTGCCCACCATATTAGTTCGGTAGGGCATTGATATGGTATTTGTGAGCATATGATGGAGGGACATGAAGATTAGATGCTATGTTGCTATTGTGTAAATTGTTGGTAGGAAAAGTGTTATGAAGGAATTTTGAAGTTGTATTATGATGTATTCCAGATTTTTGAAAATTGGTGTTTGGCTTCGTTTTAAGTTTTTGTTTACTTGAAGCATATTGATCAATAGTTTGGCGAAGTAAATTAGTGAAGGAAGTTTTCTTTTGTGTGGGAATGATTTTAGGTTGAATAACAGGTTCCTTAGGAGGACGGGTAACCTATTTTTTTGACATGTTTTGAATCATAGTGACCATATCTGTATTGGATGGTCCAGCCTTATCACTTTCTTGATCAATGAAAGACAAGGGATTAGTGTGTACATCAAACATATGTTCCATGGCTGCTTGAGTGTCACTAATTTACCCTTTATCAATACAAACTGCCACATTAAGAGCATCAATGTTATCATTGAGAAATTTTTGGAAATGATCTACGTTGTCAAAAGAAATAGTTCCATCTGGAGCTACTCTAAGGGATGAGGGTCCATCCTCTTTAACATTTTCTTCTTGTTTGTTATCTTCACCTAAGTCATCTTCTGGGTGATCTAGAGTTTCTCCTTCCAGAATTGGATCTTCAGGAAGGTCATTTGGGTTTCTAGTTTTATCTTCTAACCAATCTTCTTCTTCTCCTTCAGTTTGTTTACCATTCCTAAGTTTAGGCATTGTGCTTAATTTTAGATTTCAGCAAATATATATATGTATATATATATATATATATATATGTATATATATATATATGAAACAAGATTAAGAGGTATATATTAATTATATACCTACTACAATATTTAAAATGAAAGGTTTTTGGTTTTTATTATGTTTTTTAGTTTTTCTTTGTTTTTTGAAATAATATTGTAAAGACAGCAAACAATCACAATAAATGCAATAAATAATACTGAAAGTAATAATCTAGTTTTCTATAAACAATTTATAAATATCATTAATGGGCTCAAGTTCTTCAGGATTCATGAAGTGTTCTTCTTCAAATTGAAAGTTTTCCTTCAAAAATTTAATGAAAAGGGCTATAGAAATACCATGTATTTCAGATTCTGATTGATAATAATAATTCTCACGACAATATTCACGATACAACATAGCTCTAGGAATGTTGTTCCATATTCTTCTAATCATAAGATCAGTTTCTTGGGATTCTATATGAACTAGAAATTGACGTACCACAACTGTGTTCTTGAGGTACTCCTCAAAAGTGAAAATTTTTGAAGATACAAGAGCTCTCCTATAAGCTAACCATCTATGGCAGGCTCTCTGAAGTTCATGATAAAAGACGAGTTGATGAGGATCCAGGATTCTATCTAGGACTAGCCTCTTGATTTGTTTAAATTTTGTTGACCTAGATGAAATGACACTAAGTCTTCTATCAAGTTCGTCCCACAAGAGTTGATTTCTATCTGTTTTAGGCACACTAAGCACATAATTGATTTCTATGGCTGCCAATTGGTTTTCAAAATTTATAGTAACTGCTAATATTTTCTTAGGAGCTACCATCTAATATGCAACTTATTAATTTGAAATGATTTGAAATGCATCTATGTTTTAGTTGTTTTATTTTTATTTTTGTTTTTGTTTTCAAAAGGTTTTAAGTGCATTCACGTTGGGTTCACCAAAATGTATCGCTCCTAATTTTTCACACCATTACCTTTAGGCTATAGGATCCATTCCCGAAAGGGGGATGTGAAAAGGATGGCGCGGTACCTCAGACTGAGAGGCCTTGCGAAGGTCCCGCCTCTCGGGGGAGGTGTATATTGGTTATTTTTTGACGGATGGTGGGTTCACTAGGAAACATTTAATGGCAGTTTCCATGCCTAGGTTGGGAATGTGTTTTATGTGTTCATTTTGGCCTTAAGCATTCAAGTCCTAGGTTTGTCCAAAATGCGTCTAAGCTATTCTATATGGAGATGCAGATTAAATGAATACAAAAAATAGAATTAAGACAGAAAATAGAGAAATTAAGGAATGTTAAAAGAAAATACCTAATCCGGATGTCTGATGAAGATTCTAATTCTTAAAGCAGTCAGGATTGCCTCTGATTTGACAGGATCGTTTGAGATCTGACGAATTCGTCTGAGACCTGCAAACAAAGAAATAGGTGTAAAACGCATAAAATACAACAATGCTAATAGAAGGAAACAGTGTAAAATGATAGCAATAACATTAACATGATAATAATGAACAAAATACAAGTGTACTACGATGATTTAATGGCAATTGATGACTTAATTGTGCATTTAAAGCTACATGGGTGAACTCCAAAATGCAAGATAGCATAAAATATCAAATAAACTAGCTAATTACAACATAAAACAATAGATTGAAAGATGAAGAAATGCAAACTTTAGGCACTGATTGCCTCAATGTTGACTGCAGTCAAAATCGTCTCGCATTGGTACGAAATCATCTCTGATTCGACAGGATCACCTTCGATCTGAACAGGATCATCTACGACGATGTAAGCTTGCTCCGGCTGAAAAACACTAAGGTACCTGCAACAAAATTGGAATAGAACTACTGCAAATATCAATTTAGGGTGTTTTAACATGTGTGAAGTCGATTTATAGAGATTATTAGCTAGGGGGTGTTAAGGGAAGGGCTTAGGATTAAATAGGCTTAGGAGGGAGGTTAGGACGTTGGAGATCATCCCTATTTGGGATATCTCCAATGGGGAGGGTCTCTAACGGCGCAGACACACTTCTACCCGGAATAGACCCGTTGGAACAAAAGCTAATTGTGCAAAATTAGTTTAGGGACAAGATCGTCCAGACGTCCTAGTCCAGATGAAATCATCAGATCTGGGGTGATATCATTTGATCGGCGACGATATCATCAAACGGTCAAAACAACCTCTAAAAATGGCGTGAGAAAGGGGGAAATGAATTAAGCGGCGGTTAACGAGCGGTTTGGGAGGTTAAAATTTGAATTTGAATTATTTACTATAGTAAATGTAATTATTAAGATTTCACTACGCCAATTTTAGGGTGCTACAGATTTTCATGCAACATGTTGTACACCAAGTTCTTGAATGATCGACATTCTTCAATGTCATGACCTAGTTGATGATGATAAATACAATATTGTCTCTCATGGTAATTACATGGTTTAGGATGTGAGGGGTCTATGGGTCAAATTTTTGGTAAGTCAAGAAGGCCTTGATGCATGAGGTGATAGAATATTTTTGATAATGGAGTGAATGGAACAGGCATAGGGTAAATATAAGGTTTTTCTAGAGATGAACAAGGGGTGGATGAAGGGAGGTCCAACAGTGGAAGTGCAGGTTGAGAGTCTGATGTGGGTTAAATCTGAGGTTAGGAAATGGATATGCATAGAGGTGAGGATGCATAGGTCATGGGGGATTGGCATGGATGAATTTGGCAATGAAAATGGATCATTTGTAGCTAAAGAGCCTCAATATATGAAATAATATATTGTATATCATAGTGTGGAGGCGATAGTGTCATAGAAGGTGGTGATCGGTACCCCAATGTGTATGGAATGGCCTGGTATACATGAGAAGATGGATGAGGTCATGATGATGATGAGGAGGAGTGGAATGACCTTAGGGATTGCAAGGCTTGCTGAAAGGGTAAGCCTTGCAATGGTGAGGATGGTTTCTAGAGGATAGGTCACATAGGAAATGGCTCTAGATGATGATGCATGTGGGATAGAGGTATGTGTATGTTGGTGGCTTGGACAGCTTGAGCAGCATAGGCTTGTAAGGCTTGGGCATAAGAAGACTCCCTACTAGGAAACAAGACTAATAGGCATGAAGTACAAGTTGAATGAGGAGTGTATCCTCTGTTAGAAGGGCAGTAGGATAGAGGGTGGTGGGAGAAATTATTTGGTGAATAAGGGTTCCTAGTATCTTTAAATGGATGATAAGGAGACCCTTGTGTTCGGGTATGGGATGTTTCCTTATTTTCATAAAAGTAGGATAAGGAGACCTGGATGTCTCCAGAATGGGGTGAGTAAGATGAACCTCAATGGTTAGGGGAAAGGCATCAAGATGGAGTGTAATAATCTGAATGTGAGAAATGCAAAGACTACCTAGTATGAAGGGTGACTGGTGGTTAGGCTAGGTCAACTGACGTGATCAGTACAAGTGGTGGTGGTGGAGGGTCATACATTATGATGTGTGTAGATGTTGTCATATCTCATTACTAATGGTGTGGTGGTAGATGATATAACTCTTGCAAGAAAATACAAATACCAGCAACATATAAATGGTATCAAAAAAGTAAAAATGTAGGTATATTGTAATATTTAAAGTAAAAGAGATACATGTATAGTGATGTGCCTAGTACATGGTGTGTTTATGAGTAATATTGTGTGCTATTGGTGATAGTGAATGCCTTTTGTATTAGGTATTGGATGCACGAATATCAGGTTGATCAAGGTCTTCCAAATTAGCCAAGTGATAGGCACTTGAACCAAATTTATGTATGACAATGAAGGGGCCTAGCTAGTTTGGGATAAACTTATCTCATTGTTGGCAAGGCTGACTTGTGATTTTTTGGTTCTCTTTGAGAACTAAATCACCAATTTGGAATTCATGTTGATGCACCTTACTATTTTAGGTATGACGAAGGTGATCTTGGTAGACACATGTGTGCTCGATGGCATGGATGCAAAGTTCATTGAGGAGTGTAAGCTGATATGAAAGGGTTTTGTGGGTAGTGTCATGATCAATGAATTATTTAATGGATACCCTTAGGGAATGTATCTCAAGCTCAAGGGGTATGATAGCTTCAACCTCGTAGACAAGTGAAAATGGGGTTGCCCTAGTGGGGGTACGGATGCTTGTACGGTATGCCCACAAGGCTAGGGGTATTTGGTTATGCCAATCACGATGTGATTCTACTATTTTTTTGTGTAGGATGGATCAAATCATTTTGTTTGTGGCCTCTACCTAACCATTACCCTACGGGCAGTATGGGGTAGAGAAAATATATTGAATGTTGAACTTGTTACAAAGAGTATGAACAGTTTTGTTTTGAAGGATTTTCCATTGTTAGAGATGATTTGGGAAGGTATTCCAAAGCAACATATGATATGGTCTATTATGAATACGCTATATTTGCTCTTGTGGTTTGGACAAGTGGGATGGATTCAACCACTTTGTAAAGTATTCTGTGGTAGTGATGATGAACTTATGATTACCTAAGGATATGGGTGTAATTTGTCAAATAAGATCGAGGTCCCATTGAGATAAAGACCACATGGATTGGATAGATTGGAGCACTTGATATGGAATATGTGTGAGGTTTGTGTGTTGTTGGTACTTGATACAGTGCCTCACATATTCACAATAGTCATATTCCATTTTTGGCCAATAGTATACCATGCAAAGGATGCATTTCATGATTGCCATGCCACTAAAGTGGCCACCACAAGTACCATCATGGGTTTCTTGTACAACTTGCTAATATTCATGAGGTTCTAAGCAATGCAAGAGCATGCTATCATAGTTGCAATGATAGAGGATGTCCCCCAATAATGTGTAGCAGATTACTCTTTTTTTAAATGCTCAACGTTGAGCATGTGGTAAGTTGCATGGTAGAAATCCTAATTTAATATAATCTTTGATCTACACAAACCATGGGTCATGTGGTTCAATATCAACCACATGAATACCACCATCATATTTAGGATACATGGGTGATATGGTAGATTGAATGAATGTATGAATGGTCATGAATATGGTCATTGATGTTGGATTTTGTAGGATTAGTGATACTCAGAAGGCCATTGTATCCACAAAATGGTTTGAGTATCATGGAGCAGCTTCGATGCCATACCATTCAAATTGGTAAAGGAGTTGTTGTAAAATGTGCTTGTATTATTGGATAACTAGGTAATTACATTTTTAGATCTCTTGCAATTGGTTTACTATTAAGAGGGAATCACCTATACTATGCAAGAATTTGATGTGCATGGAATGCACTTATTTCAATCCGAGGATTAGGGCTTCATATTCAATGTTGTTGTCCGTACAATGGAAGTCCAACTTGAATGGAAAGGGGAGTGGTTCACATTTAGGTGTGAATAAGACAATGCTTACACCCCCAGCATGCATGCATAAGGAGCCATCAAATAATAGAGTCAGGTCGGCTATCATCTTTGGTTCAACATATTCTTCATCTTCTGTGATGTGAAAGATGGAGTCATCAGGAGGAGAGGTCGATCATCTAGCAAGGGAGCTTCTGCAAGTTGGTCTTCTATGACATGCCATTTGATGGAATTTTTTGAAACAAATTCAAGGTTGATTTAAATTAAAAGTATGATCCACTTAGTTGTGTGGGAGTTGTGATAGCTTTTTTTCATCATGTATCGGAGGGGATTATCTTGGGCGATGACAAAGGTTTTGTGGTTGAGCATATAGTGGCATAACTTCTGGGTGGTAAATACTACAACTAGACATAGTTTATCCATGTAGCCGTATCTAGCTTTGTAGCTAACTAGAATACAACTTATGTAGTAGATGGCCCGCTCTTTGTCAGGTGCATTCTTTTGGGCTAGAAGTATGCCTAGCGCAAAATTTGTGGCAGAAACATACAATATTAGCGATAGTTGTGGATGTGGGGGTGACATAATTGGTGGTGATGTAAGGTAAGTTTTGATGTAGTAAAAATATTATTGGCAATTATCATCCCATTTTAAATTTACTCCCTTTTGTAATAGGTGGTTGAATGGTTTGCACTTGTCTGATAATTGTGCTATAAATCTGCAGATAGAAGTGATTTTGCCCTGGAGGCTATGCAATTGTTTCAAGGTAGAAGGTGGGGGCATCTAGGTGATGGCTTTTACTTTACTAGGATCAACTTCAATGCCTCATTGAGAGACAATGAATCCTAATATTTTTCCCAAGGTAAAACCAAAGACACACTTCTTTTGATTAAGGTGAACGTTGTGTTCTAACAAGCGATCAAAGATCCAAAGAATATCTTCAAGATGTTTTAAGCATTTATTGGATTTAGTAATGAGGTCATCTACATAATATTCCATGATTTTATGCATGTAATCATGGAATATATAGGTCATTGTGCGTTGGTAGGTAGCCCCAACATTTTTAAGGCCAAATGGCATGACCTTGTAGTAGAAATTCCCCTAGGGGGTTGTAAATGATGTCTTGTGTTGATCGGTAGGGTTGATCCTGATTTGGTTATAACCTAAAAATCCATCCATGAGGATATCATATCATGGAACATGATGGAATCAATGAGTGAGTCAATGTTAGGTAGAGGAAAGTTATCTTTAGTACAAGCTTTGTTTAAGTCACAAAAATCTATGTAGACACAAACTTCACCGAATGGCTTTGGTATGGGGACCATATTAGAGATCCATTTAGGATAGTTTATGGGTACTATGAATTCTACACCTAAGAGCTTTTGGAGCTTAGTTTTTACTAGTAATGCAACCATTGGGTGAATGTGTCATAACTTCTACTTTACCGGTTTGGTATTTTGATCGAGTGTGAGGTTGTGACCTACTAGGGCGAGATCGAGTCCTAGCATATCCTTGTATGACCACATGAAGACTCAAATATAATTACAAAGGAAATTTGTGTATAAAATGTGCTCCTCGAGTGAGAGGCTAGCAGCTAATTTAACTATGTGAGGGGTTTTGGTATCGTCACCTATGTCAATGTTGATGGTTTCCTCAATGAGCATGTGGGAACTATCACGTAGCTGTTCTGGAATTGGAATAATATGGAGATCATCGATGGCCTCAATAAATTCATTTTTGTCATCTAGGTAAATTTCTATGTGGTGGACCTATGGTATGTGAAGTGGTGCAGATGATGAAAGGGCATTCATAGCACATAAGACATATGGTGAGAGTAGGAAATATTGGGGCATCGGTATGGGTGAGATGTGTGTAAGATCGATAAGTTGAGATTCAATGTATCATCTTGAGTTGGCTGGCGTGTGTACCATAGTGGAGAGAAAATATCCACCTCAACCATATTAACTACCATTATGGGGGATGTGGGTGGTGAGGAGTCTGGTGATGACAACTCAACAAATTACGAGCATCTAAAAATGCTTAAAGGAGGGCGTAAGATGATTGGCAGAGAATGTGGTTAAGTAGCAGCTTGTTTAAGTTGCCAATGGATAGGTGTGAAGGGGGT
This sequence comes from Wollemia nobilis, assembly GCA_028583015.1. Classification (NCBI taxonomy): domain Eukaryota; kingdom Viridiplantae; phylum Streptophyta; class Pinopsida; order Araucariales; family Araucariaceae; genus Wollemia; species Wollemia nobilis. The sequence continues at coordinate 13,482,544 of JAQPPZ010002587.1, read as the reverse complement.
TGAATATGTTGGTTATGGTAGTGGATATGTCACATCCTACCTAGGGGAATGAGCATTCAAGGATAGGGCTATAAATTGGCTCATTAATTCATCAACACAACATGAAGATGTGTTGTCTAAATAGGGTTATTATTTGAAGAAATCACATGGAACTATGATGGTAGATTGAGGTGATGAAGCATCTTCTAGGATGTCCATTTCAATGTATTCTTCTCATGTGCATTGGAAGAGGATAAAGATGCAATGAAATATCCTGGAGTTCATTCTCTAACATATGGACAACAGTTGGGCGATAATCTAAGCCAAATTTTTTAGTAGGTGATTGAACATGAGGGTTATTAGGTGTACACAACCCTTGATCATAATGGCCTAGCCTAAAACCATGCCAATGGAAACACTAAAGGTAGCGTAAGGTAAAATAAGGATTAGCCAGGTGATCAATTGTACCACAAAATCTAGATTGTGGTGGTGGAGGTACTACATATGGGAGTGAGGAATCAACTCCGATGTAGAAAAAGTTGGTATGATTATCGAGGGATCCTAGTTGTATGATGATTCCAATAGTAAACACCAAGGCTGAGGGGTGGCCAAAGTCTCATGTGGAATGGATGACAGATGGATGTACGTGGGCATCACGTATATTATAATCTCTTGGACCTAAGTTTTTCATAAAAATAGATGTGTGGTGTTGCATGCTCTGGTGAATGAGGTGGAGAATCCAAAGTAGAAAATGAAGGTGAAGTATGAGATTCTCTAATAGTAGCAGTGGAAGGGTGTATCAGTTGGTCATATAAGAGAGATGCTCATTGCTTCTACTCATGGCATTCGACTATGGTGGTCAGTATAGGATGATTAGCTTATGGTAATTATGAAGGAGGGGGGATAGATGTTGGTGTTGGACTACGTGGGGAAGTGAATGACCTAGGCTATGGACAAAAAATAATGGAATGTGTACACAGTGTAGGGAGGATGCATGCTTTTGTAGGGTAAGATGATTGAGGTGGAGCGGCATGGCGCAATGTGGGTGGTGATGGTAGTTGCAGCATCGAAGGTGAGTTTGTAGAGGATGAAGTTTGGGATGGTCATGGTGGCCATAAAATGAAATGCGAGAAGTGTATGTTAGTGGGATTACGCACTACATATGATGGCACTAATGGTGCTGACATTGAAGCGTATGTCCTTGATGAGGATTGGGGTAACAAGGTGGATGTAGGGGTGGATGTTGATACTTTGACTAATTTATGCGATGAAACAAGGAATAGTTGTATGGACGAGAAGGAAGGTGCAGGTGGAAGATCTGTAATGTTGTAGAATTTAAAGGAATCCCCATCAGTAAGTACGTAATGGATAAGTCCATTATGGATGTACTTGAGACAATGGTGTAGCATGGAAGGGACACATTTGCATATCCCTGATCTATGGATGACCAAGGAGGATGTTGTACTACATATCCCCTTGGATATGTAAGAGGATGGAAAAAGTATGGGCACCTACTTGGATGTGCAGGACTATGGATCCTATTGTAGGTCTCATAGAGTCATCAAACGCACATAAGTCAAGTGAAGGTGTGGCAAAGTGGGCTAGTAGAATATGTAAATGGTGTAGAGATATTGTAGATATGATACTAATGGATGAACCCGTATCAACAAGGATCCATTTTTAGGTGATGTCATTGATAGTGGCTTGTATATGGATATGGGGATCTACTCCTTCTCCTATAAGTTTTGTTATCTCATGGTCATGGAAACTAATGGATGGATGGAGACATTGTAGGATGTTCCCTACAAATTTTATAAATGCATTTGTATCATGTGTTTCTAAATCTATAAAATGTAAAATGTCATTCAACGCCTCATAATGGGGTTGAGATTATTTTAAGATTTCAAAAATGGATAATCGCATGGGGTATTACATAATTTATGGGTGAGACTACCACGAATCGTGATCACATTTTAGGGTAGAGGTGGTACAGTGCTAGGAGTTTGGGAGACCTATGGTGATGTGAATTGGGTAGGTGGGGAGACAATAGGTGTGGTCTAACACGATGGGTATCATTGATTTCATGTGGTAATATTTATCATGTCAACCACACCACATGATGGAGGGTCACATTGTACACTATTCACTTGGTGAGGTGGTCCTGGAGGATTAGTTGGAGGTCTTTTGGGATTGGTTCCTCTATGGTCAGGTAGAGGATTTTGGAAGATCCCTAGTGTTGAGTGGTATTTTCACCCAGTTGTGAAAGTACACTCTCCTTTAGGATTTGGGTTCCAAATCCCCTCTTGCAAAGAAGTTAAACAAACAACTTCTCCAAGGTCTCCGCTGTATTTAGCATTTGCATATGTGTATTAGTAATCTCAAATAAAGATATTCAATTTAAATGCTTGGAACACCTTAGTGATTGCAAGTAACTGTAAACAAGGGGCAATGTTGGTTTATTTCATCATGAAACTTTAGTGATTGTTCATTGTTTTTTGGATTTTGATATTTTTTAGATGTTTATTTTAATGCCTTGAAAAGTTAAAACTTCTGGAAAAATATAAAATGCAGAAAATGAAAATGAAATGCAAAAACTGAAAATAAAATGCATTCAGTATGATGCTATCCTATTTCGACAAAACCGAAGATGTGAGGTCTCCGTGCATGCAACCTAACCTATTGGACCTGCAAACAAGCACAATCCGGATAAGCTAAGTGTTGGTTCCTAGGGTACGAAATAAAATTCAGATTTCAAATATTCGCCTAATGTAACCCAAAGAAATGGCATCAACATTATCTATAAATTCGAAATCTGAAAAGATGAAAGAATAAACATTAAATCCATAGCATGCAAAGAAAATCTCCTTCTTTCTTGCCCACAAGATGCAAATTTTTGAACACTTCTGCATTAAAAATGTGTCATTTTACAATAGCAGAATTTTTGGTTTTCCCGAACCAGTCCATGGAAGAAAAACGACTCAAACAGGTCCAGAATGGCCTCATCGCCTTCAAGTCTGCAACTCTGCTTGCCGCAATTTCCAACCCATGTCCATGAAGAAGAAAAACCAGTCTACGAAAGAAAAACAGCCCAACTAGGTCCAGTAATGGCCTTATCGCCTTCAAACCCGCAACGCTACTTGCAGCAGCTTTTCCACCCCCTTTTGGCCTCTTTGAATGGCGTATTTAAACTTGTGAAAACATTGTTTTTCCTTCCTGACGGTTCGCTTCATTTGCCGATGGCTACTCGTTTCACCTTCCCTGACTGTTCATTTCACCTTCCCTGTATGCGTGTGCTTTGCTTTCCATTTTGTGGCCCTTCGCTACGATTTCTCCACATGGTTTTGCGTCCGTTTCCCTCCGTTTGTAACGACCATCTTAAATGATTTCAAATCATTAAATATTCCTTATGTAACGCTTGTCTTATTCACTAGATTTTGTCCTTATGTCCACGTCACTATGCAGGTCCGTTACCTTGGCGAAAATGGAACATGTCGCGATATCGCGACACTTTTGCCTCCTTGCTCTCCTTTGTTGCTTTGAATCGCGAAAATGGAACATGTCGCGATATCGCGACACTTTTGCCTCCTTGCTCTCCTTTGTTGCTTTGAATCGCGAAAATGGAACATGTCGCGATATCGCGACACTTTTTCTTGTACGATCGCGAAAATGCAACATGTCGCGATATCGCGACACTTTTTCTTTTACGATCGCGAAAATGCAACATGTCGCGATATCGCGACACTTTTTCCTTTATGGCCGCGAAAATGCAACATGTCGCGATATCGCGACACTTTTCTTTTCTTGTTCTTTCTTGTCTTATTTGGTCATGAAAATGCAACATGTCGCGATATCGCGACACTTTTCTTTCTTCTGCCGCGATGGAGCAACATGTCGCGATATCGTGACACTTTTTCATTTTTGGCCGCGATGGAGCAACATGTCGCGATATCGCGACACTTTTTCAATTTTGGCCATGATGGAGCAACATGTCGCGATATCGCGACACTTTTTCATTTTTGGCCGCGATGGAGCAACATGTCGCGATATCGCGACACTTTTTCATTTTCTGCCACGATGGAGCAACATGTCGCGATATCGCGACACTTTTCATTTTTTGCCGTGATGGAGCAACATGTCGCGATATCGCGACACTTTTTCATTTTTGGCCGCGATGGAGCAACATGTCGCGATATCGCGACACTTTTCCTCCTTGTGATATTTTGCTTTTTTTTTTTGATCTTTAGCCTATGGGCCACTTCGGTCTTCTTGGAACACATGCAAAAAAGGTGGGTCCCCAATTTTGGGGTACGTTGTGGATCAGCCACAACAAATGGCGACTCTACTGGGAAATGCTCCTGAGCATTTCGGTGAGAACTCAACCTGAAAACACACAGACTCAAATACAAACGTTAGCAAATATCCCAAGAATGAAACTAGACGAGAAATACATGAAACATTAGAATTATTAAGCATCAGCTCGGTGTGTGCAATGTGCTTCATTCCCTATCGTTTGAAATTCATTCAGCTTTCCATTGTCAGCTTCACTTATGATTCGTATGCAAGGCTATGAATGATTTGTGCAGGATTTGATGTATGACAACTATGTTAGAGATGTAACAACCTGCTTTGCAAAGGCTCAGACCTTCTAGTATCATGAACAAACATATTAAAACTGTCAAACCCTCTTAGGACCAAAAATATGTATACTGAATTAATTTACTAGATCCCAAAGTTGGTTATGTGTCACTACCATCTTGAACCCATGTGCAGGTGTAAGTGAAATCAGAGCTTTGGGGAATCGGATTCCCAACCTAAGCGAGATGGGAATTTAACCCTATCCTTACTACTCTAATCCGGAGTTCATTACCTCATCTTGAACAAAATGATTTAACCTGTTATGGATGAAACTATGAGGCTAGCCTGTCCGTTTGAGCAGTCAGTGGTCTTGCTTTTAGACAAGACATGTTGCCACGCATGAGCATACTCCACTGCCAGCCAGGCGTCTATAGCCCCGGTGGAGATTAACCCCATAATCCAGGATTTGACTTTACTGTGATTTCTTGGACCTTGGTGATGACTACCCATCCTTGCAAGGGACATGTAGTACGATCCTTCCAATCCAAGTATTAATAAAGAAATGAAAAATATTTTCTTTTGAATTTCAAGTTCTTGAGTGGGCAAAATGGAAGCTTTGGGGAATCGGATTCTCAACCTAAGCGAGATGAGAATTAGACCCTATCCTTACTACTCCATGAAGGTCAAATCAGAGCTTTGGGGAATCGGATTCTCAACCTAAGCGAGATGAGAATTAGACCCTATCCTTACTACTCCATGAAGGTCAAATCAGAGCTTTGGGGAGTTGGATCCTCAACCTAAGTTCGATGAGGATTTAACCCTATCCTTACTACTCTGATTTTAGGCTTTAAGCACTATGGGAGTGGTGAAAACCACTATTTTAAGGATTATGTTGCATAATAGGACAGACACGAAATACTCCTTTCGCCTCACCTTTTCTTCCAAGTATGGTTTTGACCATTTTGCTCAAGATTCTCTTTAATATGCGTAGAACGTGCTTGGTTCAAGATAGTTCGGGCATCAGTTCCCAACCTTAGGATCCTTTTAATATATGTTATGTAATGATCCTAAGAGGATTCGACACCTTTTCAATGATTGCACATGAAATGAAGATGCAACTGAGATGAAATGTATATGCAATGCGGAATGTGACATGAGATATGAATGCACTGCTTCTTTTGAAATGCGGATGGATTAAACCACCTACTTTGCCATAATTTATAAAACTGACAATTTCATGCATCACAAGTTCCAAACGATATTCCTTAATGTGTTTGCGATATTCGTGGAGCTTTCTGCAATACAATTCCGATGTTTCATATTCTCCTAGTCTTAGTCAACATTCGTAAGGACCACACACAAAACTTAAAACCAAAATAAGATTCAATCCAAAACCAAAACACGAAAACCAAAAGTATATACAATATAATACAAGATGATGCAAAAATTTGGATTATCATTTTCCCGGATCCCAAACCTGATTAGAGCATTCCAAAAGACATATAATATGATACACATGCCGAATGTGGAAGGAATCAAACGAAAACAAGATTAGACCAAACCATGCAACCAACTTCAACTTTCCTCTCTCACCCCACCAATTAGATTTAGTTCCATTAGTCTTCTCATAGGTGAGATTAAAATTACCATGTTGATTAGACAATGGTTGATTTTCAATTCTTTCTTGTCTATTCTTTAAGGTGCAAATTTCATAATCCCATTCATGATTTAGAACTAGGCTTTCTTTATTCAAAATGAAATTTTGTAAGCAAGAGCCTATTTCTAAAAATTTCAAAGCTAATTCATTTTCCATGTTCTTAGGCCAATCAAAATTGTGCAACAATTTACAAGCATCTAGGATATTTACTAAATGGGGATCATTAAGAATTTTTATCCTAGATTCAAGAATTAATTGTTGATGAATTTGATTTAGCAATTTAAGTGCATCAAGCTCCTTTTCATTCATTAAAGTAATGTTATCAAAGGTGTGGTTAGAAATTAATCCTTGTTCTTCATTCACCTTCAATGGCATTTCATCATAAATATCATTTGAATTATGCAAATCTTCACCAAAATCTTGGATGTTTGGACATAAAGGTTTAGATTTTACCTTTTTCACACTTTCATTTACGAAAACTTGGTGAGGATTTGCAATTTCCTCTTTTACCTCTTGGTCTTCATATTCTTCATTGATTACTTGTTCATCAAACATACCAAAATTGGGCACCCAATTAAAAACATGCCCATCCTTTTCAACCCTCAAATATTCTTGGTTGAAGTGTATGTCAAGTAACTCATCTTCATGATCAATCGCTTTTGTTGCTTCCAATAGATCAACCACTTTGTCATTTAATTCCAATTCTTTGTTCACTATCCCTGGTATCTCTTCCAAAACATCCTCAAATTGCACAGGAGTTGTAATATCTTCCTTCGAGTAGGCGATTATGTTGTCCTGTATATCAATTGGCACACAAGTTTCATTAGCAGTTTTGGAGTGAGTGTAGTCTTCCCACTTCTTCCATGAATCATAGTAGTCACCTTCCAAATTCAAGCTGTGACGCTCAAATACTTCTTCTCCATCCTTCGATTCATCAACCTGTTCCTTATCCGATTCATCTTCACCTTCCATAGATGGTCCAGTTATTTCCAAAAGTGGGTTATTTCTTGAATTCAAATTAGTAAAGCTATCATAATCCAAATTTGTAACCCATGATTCAATTTTATCACAATTTGGAGGGTGAAGATTTTTTTTTTTTTTTTTTTTTTCTCCTCTTTTGGGGGGGGTTCTTTGAAAAAGGGGGGGGGCGCTCGTTCTTCTTCTTTTTTTCTCGTTTCTTCTACATGTTTCTCCCCCCTTCCTTCTCCTTCCTCATGCTCACTCTCTTGACGATATAGAGTTTCCCCCACCAAAATGTTGTTCTCTCCTTGTTGATGTTGGGGTGGACCCTTATTTGGCACAAGTTCCAAATCATCCACTTGAGCTTGGAGACAATGGGTATACATAGCAATTTCGGGACAATTCCTTTCATTATGCTCCCTTGTATCATGCAATCTACACCCGTTTTCCCATGCAAAATCAGAAATATTAAGAATGGAACTAGAGTGACTTGGTCCTGTAGAAGTATCTATCTGATTAGCAATAGGGGAAGGCACACCCCCATTGTTTGGCTTCGTATTCCACTGTCTCCCTCCATTGTTGAAATTTTGATTTGGGTGAGGGGCATGGGATTCATACTTCTATTGTTGAACCAAATCATTACTCAATTTGTGAACCATATTTTTGAGCTCTTCAACCTCTGAATAAATCTCTTTTGGTTGAGCTATGTTATTGCTAGTTCCAATAGGATTTGCGTAATTGGTGAGATCTTGACTTAACATTTGGGTTGGATTTTGAGCCACTTGATTTGCGTAGGGATTCACACTTTGAATCGGGATTGGATTGGGAAAAGGAACTATAGCCCGAGAATTAACCGGACTAGCTCCTTGCATAGTCTCGTTGACTATTTTGCAAAAATGAAGGAATGGGGGGAATGGATGTGATTGGTTGAATTGGAATGGGTGCGTAAGCGGGTGTTGATGAATATGGTTGTTGATAAGGCAAAGCATTTATGCCTGATATTTGTGGTGCCATGATCTCGATTCATCATAGGAGCTTGACCATATGGACCATATTGTCCTACCATAGGCATCTGGGAAAACCCATAACTCTGTGGTGTCATTTGTTGTTCAATGGTCATAGCTTCATTGTAGGCTAGAGCAAGAGTGGTAACTTGAGGATTTCGCCTTGCAAACATTGCCGTCATAGGATCCAATGCCCCAAAATATATTTGCAAAGCTACTACTAGATCAATGGCAAAATTCCGAATTGCTCTATTATAGCACTTCTGAAATCTCTGATTAAAAATTTGGATTGGCTCACCCTGGCCTCTTTTGCATGTAATGAACTGATTATAGATGATTGTGGGATCTAATGGTGACCTGAATTGGTTGACAAAAGCATTCTCCATTTGCGTCCATGATGTAATGGAACCAGAAGGTAAGCAAATGTACCATTCGTAGGCCACTGGGTCTAGGCTCATGGGGAAGAGTCTACAAGCCACATCTTCATGTTGAACATGCAATCTTATCAAAACATCCCTATAGGCCTGAATATGTTCTTCTGCGGTCCTTGGGCCATCCGGTTTGTATTTGGGCAAAAATATCTCTATATTCCTAGGGATCTCGTGAATATCCCCTACAATATTCAAAGGAATATTATGGGCTCCGTACCAAGGAGCCGGTGGAGGTTGGGCCATTTGATTCAAAATCAATGATGATAACCCTACAAGAACTTGACAAAACTCTCAGTTGCGACACACAGAAAATCCTGCAATTAATGGAATTCAAAGAATAACTTCAAAACCAATTTGTTAGTCATAAATAAAAGAAGGAACCCTGACAAAGCAGTATTCTAAAAATGTAAGTTAGTTTCTGATTCACCAGATCACATATGCGCAAGTGAAGAGCATACTCCTAGTGTTGTAGGCTTTCTGATTCACAAGATCGCATTACGCGCAGGTGAAGAGCATAATACCGACAACAAATACATTTTAGACAAAATAATTCCTTACAAATAAGCATGAAATGACTAGCAAATATCAAACATGTAACGTATGAATAATCATGTTAGCATCAACCAAGAGGTGTATCCATTAAAATCGAATGAAAGTAATTGCATGGAGACAACCTCGTTAGTCAATTTTTTTTTTTTTTTAAATCAAATCAAGACACATTATTCCTGTATGAACAATCAAAAACGTTAGAACAATGCATAGCAATTCATGTCCTCCTTTTAACACTACAAGGTTGTATTGTTAAAAGAGGGCTAAAGATAATAATCAATAGGGCATGAAATATTCAAAATTTAAATCCCTATAGCATTTAAATCACACTGAAATAAACCGGTTCAGGCCCTCCTTCTAGCGCCAATCTGTTGAGTGGTATTTTCACCCAGTTGTGAAAGTACACTCTCCTTTAGGATTTGGGTTCCAAATCCCCTCTTGCAAAGAAGTTAAACAAACAACTTCTCCAAGGTCTCCGCTGTATTAGCATTTGCATATGTGTATTAGTAATCTCAAATAAAGATATTCAATTTAAATGCTTGGAACACCTTAGTGATTGCAAGTAACTCGTAAACAAGGGGCAATGTTGGTTTATTTCATCATGAAACTTTAGTGATTGTTCATTGTTTTTTTGGATTTTGATATTTTTTATTTTTAATGCCTTGAAAAGTTAAAACTTCTGGAAAAATATAAAATGCAGAAAATGAAAATGAAATGCAGAAACTGAAAATAAAATGCATTCAGTATGATGCTATCCTATTTCGACAAAACCGAAGATGTGAGGTCTCCGTGCATGCAACCTAACCTATTGGACCCGCAAACAAGCACAATCCGGATAAGCTAAGTGTTGGTTCCTAGGGTACGAAATAAAATTCAGATTTCAAATATTCGCCTAATGTAACCCAAAGAAATGGCATCAACATTATCTATAAATTCGAAATCTGAAAAGATGAAAGAATAAACATTAAATCCATAGCATGCAAAGAAAATCTCCTTCTTTCTTGCCCACAAGATGCAAATTTCTGAACACTTCTGCATTAAAAATGTGTCATTTTACAATAGCAGAATTTTTGGTTTTCCTAAACCAGTCCATGGAAGAAAAACGACTCAAACAGGTCCAGAATGGCATCATCGCCTTCAAGTCTGCAACTCTGCTCACCGCAATTTCCGACCCATGTCCATGAAGAAGAAAAACCAGTCTACGGAAGAAAAACAGCCCAACTAGGTCCAGAATGGCCTTATCGCCTTCAAACCTGCAACGCTACTTGCAACAGTTTTCCACCCTCTGGCCTCTTTGAATGGCGTATTTAAACTTGTGAAAACATTGTTTTTCCTTCTTGACGGTTCGCTTCATTTGTCGATGGCTGCTCGTTTCACCTTCCTTGACTGTTCATTTCACCTTCCCTATATGCGTGTGCTTTGCTTTCCATTTTGTGGCCCTTCGCTGCGATTTCTCCACATGGTTTTGCGTCCGTTTCCCTCCGTGTGTAACGACCATCTTAAATGATTTCAAATCATTAAATATTCCTTATGTAACGCTTGTCTTATTCACTGGATTTTGTCCTTATGTCCACGTCACTATGCAGGTCCGTTACCTTGGCGAAAATGGAACATGTCGCGATATCGCGACACTTTTGCCTCCTTGCTCTCCTTTGTTGCTTTGAATCGCGAAAATGGAACATGTCGCGATATCGCGACACTTTTGCCTCCTTCCGTCTCCTTTGCTTCTTTGAATCACGAAAATGCAACATGTCGCGATATCGCGACACTTTTTCTCTGTACGGCCGCGAAAATGCAACATGTCGCGATATCGCGACACTTTTTCCTTCTCGCCCTGTCCTTCGCGCCTTTTTCATGCCGGATGTAAAAATGCAACATGTCGCGATATCGCGACACTTTTCTTTTCTTGTTCTTTCTTGTCTTATTTGGTCGCGAAAATGCAACATGTCGCGATATCGCGACACTTTTCTTTCTTCTCTTTTCCTTTGCTTTTGGCCGCGATGGAGCAACATGTCGCGATATCGTGACACTTTTTCATTTTTGGCCGCGATGGAGCAACATGTCGCGATATCGCGACACTTTTTCATTTTTGGCCGCGATGGAGCAACATGTCGCGATATCGCGACACTTTTTCATTTTTGCCGCGATGGAGCAACATGTCGCGATATCGCGACACTTTTTCATTTTTTTCCGCGATGGAGCAACATGTCGCGATATCGCGACACTTTTTCATTTTTGGCCGCGATGGAGCAACATGTCGCGATATCGCGACACTTTTTCATTTTTGGCCGCGATGGAGCAACATGTCGCGATATCGCGACACTTTTTCATTTTTGGCCGCGATGGAGCAACATGTCGCGATATCGCGACACTTTTTCATTTTCTGGCCGCGATGGAGCAACATGTCGCGATATCGCGACACTTTTTCATTTTTGGCCGCGATGGAGCAACATGTCGCGATATCGCGACACTTTTTCATTTTTGGCCGCGATGGAGCAACATGTCGCGATATCGCGACACTTTTCCTCCTTGTGATATTTTGCTTTTTTCTTTGATCTTTAGCCTATGGGCCACTTCGGTCTTCTTGGAACACATGCAAAAAGGTGGGTCCCCAATTTTGGGGTACGTTGTGGATCAGCCACAACACCTAGGTTTTGGTTTTGTGGTACCAAAGGGTTCGATATCTAAATGGTACCCCTATCAATTAAGTCTTACACTTGAGCACAAAAAGAGCGACATGACTCAATGTCATGGTCACAATATCTGTGGTACGGATAATAGGATTACTCATTGTATCCACGAGGCTTAGGTATGTTTGCATCTAATGGTTAAATCTTGAGTAGAAGGAGATGTTCACCCTCATGTAACCTATGGAAAAGGGCTTTTAAGGGTTTTGATAGTGGTGTAAGGTTACGTTGTGGACCCTATGGATGCATTCCATGATACTATTGAGGCCTAGGTGGGGAAGGCACATTGGTTTGGAATACTTGTTCTTGTGGAATGTAAGGTGGTGGACTTGGTGCGGGTGTTAGGGTAGCAACTGCCACTTGGTTGGTTTGTGGAGGCCAAGTATAAATTTGGTTGGGTGTGTTTATGTTAAAACAAAAGTTTGAACTATAGTAAGGCTTTGATATTAACTTAATTTTATCATATTGGACTTTAATGTCTCTGATAACCTTTGCCTATGAAATGGCTTTCTCAAAGGTGTAGCTTTAGTGAAGCTATAGAGAGGTAGATATGTGTTTGTGACAACTCTTAGAAAAGAGTGTCACTAGCTCTATGGTAGGGAGGCTATGGGTGAGATCATGTATGATTGCTCTCCATTTGGAGATAGACTCGGTGATAAGTTCATTGTTATCCTGTCATAAGGTGCAGACATCTCAGAAGGTAGTCATTTTTTTATATTAATGAAGAAGTGTTCTATAAAGGTGTTTGCTAATTGCTCAAAAGTATAAAGTCTATGTCGTGATAGCATGTTATACCAATATAAGGCTTGTTCGAAAAGGGAGAGGGAGAAGGTACGCAACATAATGGGATTGCTACTATGAAGTTGTTAGCAATATTAGTGATAGTTATTGACATGCTCTCTGGGGTCTTCCTTACCTTTATACTTATCAAAATTTAGGATATCAAAGTGGTAGGGGTAAGGTGGGATAGGGATAGATGGATGAACAAGATCATTGCAGAGTTCATCGTAGGATGGCTTTTGTGGTTTATAGCTTGTGGTGCGTAGGTTTAACATCTTGACTTCATCTCGTAGGAGTCAAATTTTAGGTGTTACGAGTGTGGAGGATTGCGCTAGGGTTGGTTGAGCCTAGGAATGCAGTGGATAGTGAGGTTGTTGTTGTTATTCCCCCATATTATGGAGGGAATTTTTCTAGTTGGTCTTGGTATTATGGGTATTGAGTGGTATATGATGTAATGGCTAGTGGGATACTAGGATGTGGAACAGATGTTTGTTAGGGGTAGTAATATTGTGATTGGTATGTGTGTTGTTATGGCATGGATTCCTACTAGGTAGGAGCCTATTGTAATGGTTGGTCCATAAGAGGTGATAACCATGAAGGAGGAGGTGTGAAAAATGTAGCCCTAATAGGTGAGAGTGGGTGTATCAATGCTACTATTTCTAGGGATAATCGAGGTAAGGTGTCAAAATCTGGGACCTATCTCTGTCCTAAAGGATGGGCAATGGTGAAGCTAAATTGCATGGAATATCCTGGGTAAGTAGGTGTATAAGCTATTATTTTTTATCCGTAGGTAGGGGGAATATTAGTGTTAGGTTATTGGAAAGGAGGGAGGGAGGTATCCTAAAGGTCGATTAAGGTGAGGGTATAGTAAAGGATTGGGCATTGTACACTCTAGGAACCTAAGATATAGGTAGGAATGCAATGGAAAAAAAAGGGTAAGCTTTTGAAGTAGGAGCTTGGGAATAGGAGGTGGTGCTTGTGTCAACTCTCAAATTCATTTGTGTTTAGAGAGGTTTTTGTGATAAGTCCTCAAACATTGTGAAAAATTGTTGTTGATATGATGATGGTTGGGACTCTTGAGAAGAGTATGGATGTGATGTTTGAGGGAGTGTTTTTTGTTCTTGTAGAGGAGGTTTTTTTGCATAGTTTGGAATGTTGGCCTCTCGGTACCTATGGTAGAAGAGGAAGGGTATGAAACCATTTCCACCATAGGGGCAAATGATGTGATCTCTGGGTGAGTGTAGTTCAAGAGGGAGGATTCATTCTCAAAAAGAGATTGAGATAGACTTTGGAAAAAGGGGTGTGCAAAGGTATGGGAAGTAGGTGTTATCTCCTCATCTATGCTAAATAATGGATTGGGATGAAATAAGTGGATAATATTCTTCAAGTGAAGTAGAAAGGGCTTCACTCAAAGTGGACGTCTCATCCTGAGGTGTCGTGTGTGTATAATGTAGATCAAAATTTGTGAGTAGATCTAGTGTGTGTATGGTCTTCCCATTAATGATCGAAGGAGTAAAGTGGGCTGAATAGAAGATGTGGTAGGTGCCTCCTCTATAAGGTGTTCTTGCTCACACACTCGAATGTGGGTGACAAAAAGCATGGTAGCATGTGTCGTGTCATGAAGGTTTAGGACTATGCAGGAATTCAAGCTTGTAGTTCTATGTGTGCAGTGTGAAGGGGTTTAGGAATAATCCTGTGTGGTGCAGACTCGATTGTATCTAATATAAAATTAGAGCAATTATGTATTTCATGTAGCTCAAACACAAAAAAGTGACAAGTGTTGTAATGTGCTGAAACCAGTTTGTGATCATGCAAATAATGGTAAACTAGAATCAGTTCTAGATGCCAAAAATAAAAGTATTTTGTTCATTTATGTGTGTTTCTATGTTGATACTTGCTAAGTAGAATCACAGGTAGTGGAGTGAATAATCTAGAAGATCAGGAATGTTGTTTGTACCAAACCTCCTGCAACATCCAAAGATGCACATAATAAAACAATATCGCAACATGCGAAAGGTGACCTATATGGAAGATGCAGTAAAATGATATCCTAAAAGGGGGGAACCCGCTATGCCAAAGTGAGTTCTCTATATCCTCTCATGAGAAGAGGTAGCTCTGTTTGAGACCTACTATCAGCATACCCATACTTTTGCTTCACCCTCGAGTGGGCTTAGTAAATAATGACAATTATCGTATTCACTAATTATGTAAGCCTTGTGAACAAAGGCATCTAGTCCTATCCCACTCTAAAGGTAACTACTGGTGATGAAATCTAGAAGCCTAGTCTCAAAAGTGGAGGATTTTCTAGTGATGAAATCTAAAAAACCACTCATGTGGGGATACTAGGTGTCTAAAGGAGGTCAGAGCTGGTGGAGGGTACAACTCTGTCGATACCAGTCTCAAGTGATGGATTGGGGATGAAATCTAATCTCACCACTTGTTTAATACCATGTGCGTGTGTGTGGGTTTTTATTTTTCTATTGATGGTATGTAAAATAGAAAATCTAACTAATTGCCTTTTCAAATTAAAAGCTAGCCTTATATTCATTTTTCGAAAGCAAAAGACTAGAATGAAATGCTTTTTGTAAATAAAGAATCTAATCCTAGATGCCTTTAGGAAAATAAATTGACTCTATTTTTCAAAGTGTAGAAACATGCAATATGAGGGTGTGAAGAAAGGGGTTTATGTGACCCTAAATATGTGTGACAACATGGAGTAATTTGCAAGAAATATTTATGTAAGTATAGATAGGCAATCGCATACCATGCATGTAAACAATAATACAACAAAATGATCTACCCTAAGGATTTACATAAACAGTGTGGAATTAATACACAAAAAGTAAATCTAACGCTTACACATGCAAAGAAGAATATGCATTTTTCTTTTCAGAAAATTTAAAAAAAAGGGGATTAAGGACCCCTAATTTTCAAAATTAAATACAAAATTTCTTTGAAACAAATGTTATGGAGCAAAAGGATTATTTAAAACTTATTAATATTTACACGAAATTTTGAAATTTAAAGTTGTTGAAAATTTTACAAAATCTGTAATTACAGCAACAATTTAAAGTAAATGGAGATGTGAAAGAGGGGAGAATTTGCTACTAGCTATGGCACTTTGGCTAGTAACCATTTTTACCAACACAAATGACAAAAAAAAAGAAGATGAAGTAAAATACCTGGTATCTGATACTGTGGGTGGTCTAGTTGACCCCTTTGCTGCTCACCCCTACAATTTTAGGAGTTTCTGAGGCTTCCAAGTTGAATTAGCCACCTAGTGGGTGAATTAAGATCCGGTTCAAGGGGTAGGGGTGAATCAGGTTTGGAGATCTCAAATATCTATTTTGAAGGCCTGAGGTGGTTTCCAGGGCTTTGGAGGTCTTTGTATCAATTAGATATGTTACCTACAAAACACAAAAATAAATGATAATATCAGATTTGTAAAATAGTCATTCCAACACTATCCATTGTGGGGTTCCCACCGGGTGTGCCATAATAAAATGGGCAAAAGAGAGTATTTGATCAAAAAAAAGTAATAAATACAAGTCATTCAAAAATATGTATTTTATTCATGATAAGATTGCTTATGTGTTACAAATGGGAGAATTCCCCTTTTCTTCCTTTTCATGAATATTACAATAGGCATGATGCCTTCTCTTGGATTCCTCGGTGTAGATGGGCTTCATGTATAGCATGTGCCACCATGGGTTTGTAGTTTGTAGTTGTTTCTCTCCTTGCTCCTGTTCTAGTCTTACAAAAGGGTGTTAGTAGGTTTGGGGACTTGCCTCAATCAATCTCCATAGTAAGAAAGAAAAATTAACTCATAAAAAATGATAAAGACTAAAATAAATGATGCAAAACTTCATAAAAATACTAAATGAAGCTCACCTCCCAAATCTGGTCTGATTTGGGTCATGTAAATCCAATTCACCACTTGGGAGGTGAATTGGTACCGAATTCGTCGGGCAGGGGGTGAATTTGACTACGAATGTTGTTCTTAAAAAATCCTTCGATGGAGAGGTTCCTTTGCTATTGTACTGCTGATGTGCAGGTTTAGATTGTTGTTTCTATGCTTCTGTACACATTTTGGTAGAGTTTAAATTCTTTTGACATAAGTGGAGAGAAGTAGAATAAGGGTTTGGGCCCACTATTTATAAGAAAACTCAAGGTGCAGGGGGGGTAGTTAGGAGAACTAGACCCTAGGGTGAAGTATCGTGGAGGTTAAGTTAGGATTTGTGAGGTGGGTTCCTCACATTCCCTTAGTAAATATCTCATCCTCACACATGTGTGAGGAGATATTAGGGTTAACTAGGATTAGTCAACTCTAAGGTTAGATTAGGGTTAGGTTAGGGTTTCCTAGGAAATATCCTAACTAATCTAGTGCACACACATGTGGGAGGGAATAATTAGGACTAATTAGGGTTTAAGGACCTAATTAACCTTTTTAGCCCTAAAAGTGCACTTAAGTGAAGTCACTTTAAAATTAGATTTAACAATTGACTCAATTAATAATTTTACCAATTAATAGCCCTGTGGGGGCCTCAATTAAGCATGAAGAAGTCTTGTATCACCTTAGGAGGCTTATGGATGGTTTTCCAATGTGTGGAAGGTTTTTATGATGTGATTTAGGTAGTTTATTAGGGTTTTGGACCTAAAAACTAGTGAAGTGGTGTGTGGAAGTCTATGCAATGCTACAATAATCTAGAGCGATCTACACTAGTCTACGCATATCTATGGTAGTCTACGTATGTCTACACATATATACAGTATTCTACGCATGTCTAGGGGGTCTACAATAGTATACATTGGTCTATAATATCCCAGGGGTATCTAGGATTACCTATGTAAACCTACAAGTGTCCAAAAGGATCTACAAGTACATAGAAGTAGCTATGTGCAACTTTTAGGTGTCTACTTTTAGCTCCTACTTGCATAAGTTTCACACATGATGAAGAAAAGGCACCATCAAAGGCACATGATAAATAAGAAGCTCCACTTCCACAAAATGAACAATCATAAGAGCTCATGGTTAAGGAACCCATCACTCTCACTCATGAGAAAGATACCAACCATTTTATTGTCATCATTTTGGGTACACCTATGGACACACAACCACTTGCTACATAGAAGTTTCCTTTGACTTTACCCTCTCCCATCATTGTGCACATGGAGGAGGAATCTAAGGGCACTTCCTTCATTTAGCACTGGTAGAGACTTCAGGGCAAGATAACATAGGACTTGTAGGAGACTCTGTAGGAGCAATAGAGCATGGTGTGCAAGCATCACAATCCTCACCCATATTAGGTTGGAGATAGAGTTTGGCTTCCTTTGGATAAGTGATGCTTTCCAAAGATTCCATTTTAGGATCCTCCTTTGGTACCTAAACTTGTCATCAGCACTATAGTATCAGTGGCACCTGATCATCAACTTCTACTCATTATAGATAGAGTTTTCGAGATGAAGACCCATCACACTCGACATCACATGATAATGTTACCTGTAAAATGTTTCCATACACATTAGATAAATATGCTTATGATTGTTACATCAACTTACCTTAATACTCCATCACTCTCTAGGCTCAATTAGAAGCAACATTTCTTAGCCATTTTAGAAAAACTGTTGATCTAATTATGATATACCATCAATTTGCCTTCCCCCGTAGAGAACCTAGTTAATCCTTGAGACTATTCAATGATATTTTTCATAAGTTATACACCATACTGGTGAAACCTTACATTCTTATAGAGGAAGCAACCATGCAAATGTACTTTGGAGCCCTAAACCCATTAACTTCCATGTTTTTTATGAGTTTCTCAAATAACATCCCTACCCAAAGCATATAATGAGGAAGTAATATTTGAACAACAATTAATTTCTTAAGGTTTTGGTATGGTCCAATTACCATCACTTGAATAATCTATATCTTATAATAAGATACCACAAATGAATCTAGCTCTTACACAACATCTTCCCATGTTGCACCCATTTCTAGGAGTTATGTATCCCAACCAATACCAACCTTTCAATCTAGCACCCTTGAATCAAATGATGCCTAACTGAGTAGTCAACAAACCATACCAACACATTTGGACAATCAGGTGACCATAAACAACATTCTTAGTCATATACTTCTAGCAAATGTTCAACCAAGTTTATCTACATTTTTGAACACATCTACAACTGCAAATAATGTAATAGCTCAATCAGGACCAAGTCAACTTAATAGCATAAATCTTGAGTTGGACAACTTAGAAAATATGGTTTAAAAACTGAGCAATGATATGCTTCAATTACAAAGGCAAGTTCCTCAAAACTCACCTGCAAATAACATTCAAAATAGGAACCTTGACTTCCATCCCACTGCTCAGCACGGTGAAACTGACTACCTAGAGTTTAAAACTACATTGGATATTATCCAAAATGAGGTGAAAGTTTTAGAGTTAGTACCTTCCAATGAGGGTTGTAGGAATCAAGCCAATCAAAATGTGGGGACAGGTCTAGTATTAGAAACATATGAATCTTCAGAAGTGGAGGAAGATGAATTTGAATATGACATGGAAGAAGAGATGGAATCTCACCAAATATTTTATAAGGATAATGATTATATTCTTCAATATAGAGAAGGGAAATCACTCACTTCTTTTGCACCTCTCAAGAAAACTTCCATCCTGCTTGATGTGCAATAAACTGAATACCCTATTCCATATAAGGATCTTGTAATGCCTTTGTAGTTAGAAGTCAATGTGTCATTACCACATATAGAGAAAACTCTAGAATAAAACAAGTTTGGATATAATGTTGTTCAAGATCTCAAGGAAACCAAGGAAAATATTACTTTATTTGAGATAACTCAGGTGGTTGACCAGGAATATTTGTTGCTTAAAACATCCCTTGACCAGAAGGATGGGTTGATTAAGAAAGAAGAAATTATAAATGTTATTGATGATCAAGTGGCTATATACAAAGAAGAGTTGGAATCTCCACCATTTCTTCTAATAATTGGAATTGCTGGAAAAATTTTACATAATTGTCTTGTGGATTCAGGTGCTTTTGATAATGCGATGCCATGTGTTATTGATAAAATATTAACTTTGACCCATTCTCCCTCAAGCGATAAGGTTGTTACATTGGATAATATGGAGGTAAATATGGTTGAGTTATTACATAAAACTTACATGTAGTTTGCTACTGAACCAAGGATGCAATAATACATTGATATTTAGGTTATGGATATCTTAGATGCCTATGGGATGCTGCTTAGTCATGATTGGTCAAAAATTTTGAATAAAAATAATTTGTCATAAAGAGGTCCAATGCTGAAGAAACTCATAACTGAATACAAAAATGTCAAGGAGGTTTTGTGCATTGAGTCAAAATGGGGAGTTTACACTATTTATATGGAAATCATAACTGAAGGTAATTATTCGATATTGGAGACCCCACATAGTAAACAAAAAATATTTCAAGACCAGTTGTGGACCCTTGAGTTTAATGGATCAAAGTCCAAGTATGGTAGTGATGGGATTAAATTGAGTTGGTGGGGTGAGAGAGGCAAAATGGAGGTCTTTAAGATTTCAGAACTAATGTTGTTGTGGAATGATACCCATAAAATCTGGCATGCCTATCATGGTAAGCATCTTTCAAATTTTGGTAATCGCGTTTGGGATCCTAGAAAATTTAATTATGAAAAAATTGACCCCTTTGGCCCAGGACCATTTCAAATATCATAAATCTCAAGTCCTTTTCTATAAATAATTTTGTTTTATTTTGATTTTTCTTTAGCTTTAGTTTTGTTTATTTTTTTTTAGTGTTGACCTATTTTATGCTAGTTTCTTTTTGTTGTTGCTTTTGATTGTCGGTTTGTTTTGTGCTTTTGTTAGTTTGGCTGAAATCATCAAAGTGCAACTTGATTTTGGTTGCTCTAATTTGGAAGGTTTTTGTATAATTTGGGGGTGAAAGGTCCCACACTGAACTCAATGAAACTAAAATTAGCTTAACCAGCTATTTGGGGTTTATTCATTGTTTGGGACAAAAGCAAATGAGTTTGAAAGTAATGCAAAATGATGTTGCAACTTCACACTGAAAATACTTTAAGGAAAGTTCCAAGCTAGAAGAAATGAAACCATCATGGTTTAGTCTTTTATTATGAAGTCTATTCAAGTGTTTACTCTCCTATTTGCCATGGTAATCCCCAACCCAAAAGCAGGACTAAGTGCTTATTGAAAATTTTGGTATATATATAGTAGAAAAAAGAATCTATGTTAAAAAAAAATTAAAATAAAAGGTCCAAGTTCTTAGGTGATTCATATAGCCTCTACCGAGGCTATGAATACCTGGCTAGTAGTATAGCAAGGTCTATATGATATTAGAGAACTCTATCGGGACTATAGATGCTCGACTGACAATGGAGCAATGTTTAGGCAAATTGGTGACGTGTCTACCTATGTGACAAAACTATAGTGATAAATTTTAACTGATTTTGGAACTAAATGAAATCACATTCACACACTTTGCTAAAACAAAATGGAGTATTACTTCCAAGTAAAATTTACCCAACCCTGACATTGGGTGGATGCTAAATTTTTGAATCTGCTGATTTTGAGGTTCCATTGTTTTTAGGAGGGTTTCTTTCTGTTCCCAAAATGCTCAAGAGCATTTTCTAGCAGAGTCACAATTTGTTGTTGTGCTTGCACAACACGTCCCATTCTGGACTAGGGATCCACTAAAATTTTTGGTTTTAATCTCAAAATTTTTGGTTTACATTAGGATTTTAATTTTTTCTTGCGTCATTTTTTAAAGTTGCTTGCATCAAGGTGTTGAAATTGCTTACTTACAAAATTTTGAAGTGGATCGCATCAAAATTTTTGAAGTTTTTCTCTTCAAGGACATTATTTCTGATTAATATTTCAGAACCTTTATTTTCAAATGTTTATCTTAAATTTAAAAATTAATTAATTTCAATTTTAGGTTTATTTGATTTTCACTATCTTGCCCTATTTTTGATGCAAATTTGAAATTGTCATATATATTGAATGGAAATTCCGTTTTGAGTGATTCAAAGCCTGGTGGGACTGTATTGATCTCATATTTCCAATAGTACCAAAGTTGCAAATTTTTAGGCCTGAATTATTTTCCAAAAATGGCAGTTGCAAATTTTCAGGCCTGAAGTATTTTCCAAAAATGGCAGTTTCCATTTACAGCCCTAGAACTTCTAATTGTGATATCTCATGATATAGAGTGATTTTTCAAGTTATATTAGTGGTTTTGAGTACCCATTTGGCTCATTTAGGCATATACAAAGTTTTATTAAATTATAGAAACTTTTATCTTTGCCATAATTTTGCTCCTCACGTTTTTCTCTACGAGGCATTTTGAATTTATTTTTGAGCTTCAAAAATAATTTCTAGCCATTAAACATCCTTTTCAAGCCTTTAGAGTGAATATTACATGAGATGGATGTCTTTGAAACCAAATTATAATGCTATAGAAATGTTGCTAAGTGTTAAAAAAGGGCAAAAAAATGGGATGTCTCTCGATAGGAACCCAAAGTTTTGCCCACCTTGAAGAAACTAAAAATGAAAAATATCAAGTGTAGAATCTTGGGTGAAAAAATGGGATGCCATCACACCTCGATGAAATCTCAAACCCCTACACATTTTACTAAGGTTAGAAGCAAGGGCAGAAAAAATGGGTCATTAGTAAAGAAAAAAGAGAACCCTAAAACCTCGCACTTTATGCAAGGAAGAAATCTAGGGCAGAAAAATGGGTCATTATATGAGAAAATTAAATCCTGAAACCCCGACCAACCTTGTGGACATAAATTTTAGATATTGGCAAAAACCTCACCCCGATGGCATTGAGGAAAATAAAGAATTACCTAAGTGTGAGCATTGCCGACAAAATGGGGTATTATCGAAAAGTGAGTGTCCCAAAAATCCATCCAACCTTGCTAAATATTAAAAATTTCAAACTTTGAGGAGGCCAATGTTAATGAAGAAACCTAAAAATCAGGCACTAAAAATGAATTCCTGACAATCTAAAAATGAGACCCGATAATAAGAATTGAAGCTTCACTCATGGAAGTTTAGCCATGCATATTGGAAGATAAAACCCAAAAACAACATAAATGAATATTTGGAAATGAGTGATGATTGAATATTGGGAAATAATTTGAGGCAATTGCCAAAAGAAAATAATTAAAAATAAATAAAATTAAAAAATTAAAAAAATCAAAGGCTTCAAAACTTTAAGAAAATAAAAAAAAATTAAAATTTAAAAATTAAAAAAATCGAACCTCAAGACAAATTAAAATAATCAAATTAATATTATTATTAGTGTTCTAACTTTGCATTTTTTTTATAGAATTTTGGTTAGTGGATGCATTAAATGTCGGATGTGATAGCAGACATGGAATTTCAATGTGAATTAAGCAAAGTATGACTGCAAAAATGGAAAAGGCAGGAAACCAAATACAGTATGGTGGTCCTAGAGTCCCTGAGCATTGTGTGAGTGGAAAATTAATGAAATTATGGCAATTTGTAGGTCTCACTATAGATGAAAACATTATGAGGCATGGCTAGAGTATGTCCCATTTAATGGAGGCATAGCTGCAATATGGAGGGAAACCCAATTTCAGAAAAAAAAAATTGCCTTGGAGGTAAATGGAAAATTAATTGCAAAATGTAATGCTAGGCAAAGGCCAAAAAATTGTATAGATATTGGCTCGCTGGCCAATTACACAGGTCAGATACCATCTATTAGCAGTGGCACTCAATTTGTTTTGCATCTTTCTCTTTGTAGATGGATGGTAATTCTGAACCAAGTGGCTACTATTTTTGAGCTTGGTTCTTTGTAATCCACTAGAGTGGATAAACCTGAAACTATGTACTTAATGACTATATTTTAATATAAAGGCTCTAAAATTTGTTGTGTTCAATCTATGCATGTTGATGGTGGTTGCACTCAGTCCATTTCATAGTTTGTTGCTCCTCTGAATATTACACCATCTTGGACCTCAAGCTATGTGAATACTGGTCATGCCAAGATTGGTTTAAATTTGGGTTTGTTCCTTTACCGAATCAAGGCTAGAGTTCAAGGCAATTTTATTTTATTTCATCTAACCCTTCAACCTTTGAATTTTATTTGAAACTCATTTATATTAGGAGTATATTAGATTTTGTTCAAAGCATTGAAGCTATTGTTTATATCGCAATCTAAATTTCACATAGCTTCAAAAGAATCATTGTTGGTATGTATGTGATATATCTTAATGGAAATGAATGATACATAAGGAGGGTAGTGATGTGATGATTTTCTAAGTCCCCTAGACCCTCAATACTCCCAAGAGAACTGGATTTCATACAATAAAGCATTTTATTTCCAAGCATTATACCAGGAAATTTATATTTTCCAAATAGAACCAGTAAAGGCCCCTTGAAGGAACAGTTATTAACAACCTCTGAGTTTATTTGCACTGTCCAAGACCTAGCATACCCAAACCTTGGGGGAAAGAATTTTTCTTTTCAAGAAGGAACATATCTCTGTTCCAAGTATGTTGACACGCCCTTGATAATGTGTCATTTGCATGCTCAACGGGAGTATGGGGGTACATTAGCATATACCAAATTATGTAATATTCCTCAACAACAAGATTCTAATCCAAGAAACTCAATATTTCAACATCTTAAATCAAATAAGAAGTATTATCCCTACTTGTGCTTAGACATCAAACTTTGATGTGGTCTGATTGAATATTTTCTAGATATAATTAATTTGCATAACTATCTAAGTCAATCTACCTAGGAAAATTTTTATTTACAAAGAAAAAGAATTACCAAAAGCATGAATATAAGTTTTAATTAATTGGCATAATATTCAAAGAAGAACGAGAAAAATAATATGAAGTTAGCAACTAATAAAAGTTCTTAAATTTAGACCTTAGACAAAAAGTCAATATTTGTGACAATCAAGAAACTTGGAGAAAATCAAAATCCACATTCATAGTGGGAAGACAACAAAAGATATTTAATTATTGCATTTTTTTGTTTAAATTACAAGTGAAAAGGAAATAATTATATTTTCTAAAAGGAAAAGAAAATATTGGAATATTCCAAAGAATATTCCCTAGAGGAATAATATTTCCTCTGATTTTATTTTTGCTTGACAAGATATTTTTTTCTCACAATTCAAGGCATCATTTGAAATGCGTATAGGCTTATATATACTCATGGAAAAGTAATTTTTTGGGGTTGATTCAATGAAATCAAATTATTCAAAGTTTGAGAATGTTTACTATGACTAGTAGAGCATTGAAGTTCTTATTGCCTAATTTCCAACTATTAAGGGGGAATAACTATGCTACCTAGAAAACCAAACTTAGAACATAGCTTGAGTTTGAAGTATGGCAAGTTGTAGATGTAACCAATACCTATCCTATTTTATAAGGTGGAGATCATACAAAGTTCAACAAGGTAGATATAAAGGTAAAATCAATCATCTTGTTTGAAGTGGTAGATGAAGTACAAGCATACATTTGGGATTCAACCATGGACAAAGATGCATGTGAGAAGTTACAAAAAGTATTTTAAGTAAAGAATCAAAATAAAATTCTATTTATCTAAAGCTAGCTCCATTGCTTAAATATGTAGAGTGGAGAAAGGCCCAAAATATTCATGATAAGAATGATTGAACTAAGAGCATAATTGCAAACAATAGGAGATATCTAATGAAACTATTATTTTGATTATTTTAAGATCTCTCCCTTCAAATATAATGTCTTTATTGTTGGAGTATATTACATTGTTTAGTACATGCTAATGTATCCCCATGGCACCTTCATGGTACATCTTATAAAAACTATATTAGGGTTGAGTCTTAGTTTATATTATGAGTTATATTTCCCCTTATGTAAAGTTGTAATGTGTAGGAAATGCACAAGTGTCATGTGAGTGTGTTTGCAAATGTAAGTTGAGTCTATGTGTACAAGTGTATTATATGTAAGAGTGCAAATATGTAATGTAAATATGTGTACAAATGTCTTAGATTAGAGCGTGTAAAGTGAAGGTCAAGAGTCATCTCTAGGTGTATGTTTTTATCATCTTTAGGAATATTTTGACCAGGTTGACTATAGCTTAGAGCCTTCTTTGGGTCGATATATGATGTCACTAAATCATGGGTTTGACATGTTGGTCCAAAATTTGCCTTTGGTTGATTATTGCACCCAATACTTGGCCAACATTGAATTGTTGGGCAAGTTGTAGGACATAACCGAGTCAATATCTAGAGAAGGTTATCTCCTTTGAGGTTCTAACTTAACTAAAACTATGATAGAGAGGATAAAAGGGTGCTAAAAGAGATTTAAATATAGCTGATACTAGAACTTGTAATGGTATGGATTAGACAACATCAAGAAAATTATGAAATTCATGAAATGAAATAGTTGTTAAAACCTCCTAATAGACCAACCAATTTTTATAATATGTAGAATAATATTTAATCAATATCTAGATCCATAGACTATCAGTTACAGAACCAGAGAACCAACATGTACAAGAATCCAAAAAGCAGAAATGTCATGCACATTCATCTAGCTAAAAATTAACATTCATCCATTCATACATACGTTTTATACAAGATGTTGAACCAAAAGTCAAATAGATATTTCTATTATGTTGCTCCTTTCAAAAGTCTTTACACATGCAACTTGTAAAAACCTAAGAGCTGACCTTAAAACAAGAGGCCACCACTCTTATTTATAACACTTCTATGGTTCAATATTCAAAAATACAAAAATATATTTATTAAAACTATTACAATAGAATGTCAGGCTGCCCATCTTGTAAGACCATTGTGCAACATCATTGGTCCAAATAGAGTGCTCAAATTATAACCATAGGTTAAATGCTCTATGCATGCAGATGAGTAGTGATGATGAACTTGAAATCTGATCCATCCTTCATTCTTTGGAGATGCCTATTGTCATTGATATTGTACAGGCCATAGCAGACTTGAACTCCTGCAAAATATTATCTTTGCTATAACTCATGATGGACATGACATAGAGACATGTAATGATGTTGTATTCCTTTTTCACCTTTGGGCTTCTCTATCTTTAGTGATTGTGATGTGAGAACATGTCATTATGTCATGCTCTTTTCCTTGTCTTGAAGCTATCTAGACTCCTACAGGTGTGACATGGAGACGTTTTGTAGTGTCACACCTTCATCTTCATTTCACAAGCCTCTGGAGCTTTAGCGGTCACAATGTCATGACACCTTTTATTAGTGAACCTTTTTGGGTATTGGAGGTCATTATAAATCCTCATGTCATGATTTTGCAACACTTCTCTTCCCTCAGACTTCTTATGGTCTTCATATTGCAATGCGAAAACAAGTTGTGACATCGTGTCGGGTTCTTCATCTTGATCTCCTTTATCATTCATGACTGCAATGTTGATTCCTATCACAACTTCACATAAACTACTCATATCGAGTCTCCTTTTTGTGTGTGGTTGTGATGCTGAGTCATGTCACAACATCACGTTAAATTTTGCACTTGGAACTTTTTGGGTTGTTTTGACTGCAATATCAAGACATATCATGATTTTACACCTAACTTCCAGACTTCAAATTTATTTATAGGTTTATCACCTTATTTATCCCTATGTAGTCATTTTGACCTACATTATTGGAACCTCCAAAGGTATTTTTTTTAAAAACATTTTAGAACCTAGGACCTTATCCATTGGGTGAATGGAATCTAAAATATAGAAAGGACAAAAGGGATGAAATGGGAGTGATGTGTGAATGGAAATATTTGAAGGAAGGGGAAGAAAGGATGATGAGGGTTGAAAAGGGATGGATGATTGATATGGAAACCTCAAAGTGAAGCTTCATATTCATTATTCACAATTGTATAAATAGTACATGAAAGGTAAATCAAGGAGGTTACAAGGATTCTAACAACTCGCAAGGATAACCAACTGTAACCAATTGGATGAAAACAACCAACTAATTTCTAGAATACAAGGATATATCTAACAACATAACCATACATCCTAAAAACTAACCAAAATATATTCAATGTGGGTATACTATGCCTCACGTAATACAATGCAAGAAATAAGATATCTTAGGCTTAGGGATAAGCCTAAGTTATGTTTATGTCCTCATCATTCCTTCCAACCATAGGAACATTGGGTTCCAATACTTTTACAAGAAATTGGGAGCAAACATGGTAGTGTACAAGTGCTCAAAATATAGTCCTCAAAATGATGAAGAAAATGAAGATCCTTTGGAAGGTTTTTCTCGCCACCAAGGAATCACCACCACTCCTGCAAAGGGAGTAACCAAAGTAAAGTATGCTCTAATTTTAGGAATTTTCTTCTTTCTCAAAATGTTTCCTGATCCTCACATAATGCATGCTTAAAAAAAAATGGTGATACAAGTTGAATTGAAACAAAATCCAACATATCACCTAGCATGCACCTCAACTAGAAGTCATTGCCCTCATGTCAAGCAGGTGATTGAGTATTACGATTGATTTATTATGGGGTATATTGCAACAATATAATAACAAGAGAACAATAAGAGAATAACAAGGACACAAATAGTCCAAGTGTCCTTATGGTAATCTAGTAATCTTACTAGATTGCATGGATAACTAGTCATTGCTACTGCCAAGTGTTATAGAGAAGATTACTAGTTACAAGGTTAACGTATTAAGGAGTGTCAAGTACCACTAATCATGCACTCCATATTACAATAGAATCCACAAAGAAAAAATTATTACAAAGGTATACAAAATAGCTCTAGCAAAAATAAAGTTCAAAATAGGACATGATGCATTTTCATACAAAGCTTGTAAAGGAAATAATTAATTATTTGCAAAATAATTAATTAAAAATAAGGTGCAACATATTTAAATTAATTAGGTCTGAGGTGTAGACCAATTGGTTCAACCAAACTTCATAAGGGGGGTGTAGGTCCAATGTTTAAATCTCAAGCCTCATCGAACTGAATGCTTGTCCCTTTCCTAGTGCTTTTAGTGATGTAAAAGGTTTTAAATGATTGTGGCATGGTGGTTATAGGGGCAAGCTACACAAAGAACTATGGGGCAATTTCCAGGGTGGACAACATAGAATAATGTGGTGGCCATAAAAACCATATAGCATACCTAGATTTGTTGCGGCTACCGATTCCACCATGTGAATTCAAAATAAATAAATAAATAATATTTAAATTAATTAATTAAGTTGATTTTAAATAATTAATTTGATTAAAGAAATTAATCAAATGAATATAAAACTTCCAAAAATTAATGGAAAGGCCATTTAAAATTTCCATGTGCCATGTCAGTTTATCTCCACACATGCTCCATGGTGAATACATGCTCCATAAAAACTCCAATACCTCACCCTCTTAGCAGGCCCACATGTGTTGCTAGGAAGTGCCTTCCAGATAGGCAATGTGTCATGACTTTCCTAGATGCCTCAATGATGTCCTCATGTAAAAAAATAGAAGGGTGTGTGTAACTTCAATCACAACAAATCATTCATACCTACAAGTCCAAAGTGGTTGGAAACTTATGCAAAGGTAATGAATTAGCCACTCCTTGGCCAAAATGAGAGGCAACAAGATGCCTAGCCATGTGGTAGGCATCGAAGGCCCACCCATGTGTAAAATTATCCAATATGGAGGTAACCATGTGCCACTGGTCATATATTCAAGAAAATAAACAACTACATCAAAAGTAAAAATAACTCCACCATGTGTTCACCTATGATCATGAAATGTGGATCATTGAACAAGTCTTGTGCTAAGCATCACAATTCAATGGCCTCAAAATTAGTCAATTAAACATCTTAGACTAACTCCATTTAGGCATTTGAGTTTCCTTATATCCCATGAATGTGGGACTATATATCCTCTCACCACAATGAACTTGGTCAATTCTTGTCATGTTTCTACTTCATGCCTACATGCTTTCTAAGATGCCTGGCATACTTTATATGGATCATGTCCTCTGCTATTAGTATGGCTACTAAGTTTAATATGGTTGTACCAAATGGAAATCTGGTGGGAAACTTCATGAAGCATGAATCCATAAATGGCATTGGTAAAACATCATTGTAGTAATAGTTGGAGCTTAGTTTCCATCCATAGGGTATGCCAAGGAAATATCAACAATCTAATGGGTTAAGTGAAATGTATATCCCAATACATTTAATTGAATCAAAATTTATCCATACATGGATTCTTTTGGTTCGATAAATAGCTCATTTCTTCTTGCATACAATTAGATGACATTGTCAAGGACAAATACATTAAAAGTAATTGTTTCAAATATGTTATGGTCTATAGCTTCGACAGGTCTATAAATGCTTATGATCATTGGGATTTGGTTTGTTCATAGGGAATAAAACCCATTAGTGGACAAGGTGAGTGGAGGGGCGATGTTCAATTTGAACCTTATACCATCCACACCCTTTTATATTCATCATATTATCGAGGCAATGTCATCATAAGCTATGGGTAGGTAGTTCCATGAGCATTCTTGATATTAGGAAGAGGTAGAAAACATGTGGGTGTATGTATAGGGTCATGGTCAGACTATGAGGGCACTACAGAATGTCCTGTAGTGGTACAATTTTTCCAGATAGGAAGCCTTAGGGCTATGACAAATAAAAACAAAGGATCCAAGACTAAAATGATCTAAAACATCATTTCTCTATTAAACTCCCCACAAATAGAATGAAGTAATAGAAAAATTAAATTGTGAAAGGAGGGGGAATTTCCACAAGGAAAATTCCCCGTCATAGGGAATAATCTACTGCTTTGACACCAATAATATAGGAATCAAGAATGAAGCTAGATATTGCATTATGCATAGTTCTTAAATAGTACAAAATAGAATCATAGAGGTTATAGGGGTTACAACAATTTGTAACCAATTGCCATGCTAGGAGGATAACATGTAACCAATAGGAGTGTAAAAAAACAACTTACAAGAGAAAAATAGTCTCAACAATAAATTCAATGCATTCTAACAAACTAACAAGTTATAAGCAAACATGAGAAAGAAATGCTTTATGTGAATACAAGGTAATAATTATCTTAGGCTTAAAAATAGACCTAAGATCCATAGTTATTCTCATCAGACGAGAATCGCATAGCTGGGATTGACACTACTATATCAAATTTTAGCATGCTCTTACACATAATTTTCCTAGGGTAAAATAATTTAGGAAGTATAGGTTTGAATCTTGCCTCAAGTAACCTCTTCATGGAAAATACCATCCCAATGGCACATAATACCCCTACCTATCTCTTGGACAAAGACACCATATCCATAAACAACTACCTTGATAACAGAATAAAGCTCCTAATATATGCAATACCCTCAAGGAGAGCTTCATAGATGTGGAATGCTACTAGATTTTGTTCCAACTAGAACTCCATGTAATATAATCCATGCATGAGAAGAAGCTCCTTTGGAATAATTTCATCCTTAATGATTGCATTGAGACTAGAAAGAAGGACGAGGAGCTAGAATGATAGGGTAAGCAATGCTCCTACCTTGAGACTTGCATATTGATGTTATATCGCATAAGGAAAGAGTTCGCCATGGTCATGCCATATGGTTTTGAGCTCATTTTTCCATGTATGGGGCCAAGGTGATGATGACTTTTGTTTATGGGGTACTAGCAATGATGTTGTTGGTGAAGCTACAAAAACCATTGTCAAGCCTCCATACAATCGGGACCTACTAGATGTTAATGCTACTATAGTTGCACAATAGGATAAATGATAAGGTAGAGAAGCACAAGGCTTGGGGTTCAAACTTGGCACTGCTACATGAGTTGGACTATGTGCATTCTAAGGTGAAGAGGTTGAGGAATAATTTTTTTTCTAAAATAGAGGTGATGGAGTCTATGACAATGTTATAGAGGGTTTTAGAGGAGCTACACAAGGGCATGGATCCCCTATAAAATTCGATCAAGGAGCTCTACAAAATTTTCATGTCCATTAGGGCGACAATGTTTGGGGTTCTTAGCCATTCTCACAACTTATGTGCATATGCATTTCATTATATATATCAAAGGATGAGCATAAACCCACTAACATAAATCCCATCATGGGGAAGCTCCATCATTAATTCCTAGGTATACGTTTACATATTTTAAAAATATCTTGCTAGCAAACAAAACCCTCTACCAATTAGCAGTACCATAGTAAATGATGATATTTTACTATGGTAAAATAAAATTTACTATTATTTTTGTTTTATCATTTTGTACATTTTTCCCCCTCGGGTAACATTTTGAAGCTAACCAAAAATAAATATTATTTAATATGGAGTAAATGATCGATAGTACCCAATGCTCCTTAATCAAATAAAAGTGCAAAGTTCACATTGAGAATTCTATGATTTGGATGTGATGAAGGGAAATGAAAAGCCAAGAACCAAGAGCCAAAGCCAATAGTTAGAGCCAAGATCCCAATATCCCAACTTGAATGAGTATCCATTATATTTTGATAGATTCTACACAACTCATCCTTTCATGTAAAAATAGGAAAATATATTTATTTTAAACATATTTTGAAGCTTATCTACTATTTGTTTGATTCTTATATTTCAAGCAGATTACTAATAAAAATTCATGATCTAGAGTTGTTTCTCACATAAATATAATCTTTGACATGTATACATTTAAAAAATGAACATGCTTGAGCTAATGGTTTTTATTTTGAGTTAAAGATAAGAGGATAAGGCTTAAATCAAGCATTGGACCAAAATTTGCATAATCCCCCTCATTGAATGACCATCTAATATGAATTTTTTTTTTAATTATAATCTAATATGAATTTCAATGTTGATGATCTTATAGGTAGGGTTATTTCCATAATAATTTATTTACATAAAGAGAACCTATATATATATGAAGTAACATGTTTACCTAACTATTTTCTTAAACTTTGTATAATCTTCATCGAAGTTTTCCCCCTAATTCCAAACTCATAAGTCTACATTAACACAAGCCTACCCCTCCAATATTATTTCCTTTGCAAACCCTATCACACTTGCAAATAAAAAACCTAAAGTTTTCCTCACATCCTTTCCAAATAAAATTTCTTTGAATTTTATCAAAATAAGATTCTATGCCTACCAAAAAAATTGAAAGTGATATCATATAAATAGGGATGGATTGTAATGTATTCTTCATGAGTTATAGCCTTCTAGACATGGTTAAGGAATTACCTTTCCAACCTATCAAACAAGATTTAATTCTATTTATATTGAGTCCCAAGGCTTCTTTCCTTAATGAGACAATTGAATGACCAAATTTTTTGAAGGAAACTTTCCTATTTTAAACCCTAAAATATTCATGATAATTTGTTGTAAATCCAAGATGTTAATAAAAAGCCCCTAGATATTGTAGTATTAAGCGATTGTCAATAGCCTTATCATAGAATGATAATAATGATTTTAAATCCATGGTCTCATTAATGAAGGGATGACCTAAAATAAAAGTATTATCAATAAATTAGAGATGAGGTTCATGTTGTGACCTATCCACAATGACCCCAAGATTGGGGACCCACTTGTAAAATTTTGAAATATATACCTCCTATTTTAGTTGTTTAATGTTGTCATAGTGTTTTATTATGTTTTTGTTCTTCTAATGTGGCTTGTGTTATATGTTTTTATTTATTTAATTTATATGTTTTTTATTTTACTTTAAAGTTATGTTGTTTTAGTTATTTGTTATTATGTATTGAATAATTTTTTTAATAAAAAATGTTTTGTGTGTAGGTTTCGAGTTTAATTTTCAAAATAAGTCAAAGTATCCACTGGTCAAGAGGTCGTCTACGATTTTCAAAGAGGTGTCTTTGTTTTTGAACAGCTTGTCAAAGCTTGTTGTGTAATTTAGAATTTATAAAGTATGGATAAAAATTTATCCTGAAGGATGTGGGATTACCCAAAAAAGAAATGATGACATAGATGCCATTCTGGCCAGAGGTCATGGTGGTAATTAACAAAATTTTGTATGTATGAAAGTTGGTTGTGAACCCTACCTAATGTGCGGGATGCAAGTCATATTGAAGGCAGAGAGTTGACTTAAATGCAGTAATAAGCAGGTTTGATTGGTAGGATACTAAAATTGATTGACATCCACAATGATAACATGACAAAGACATCGTTCTAAATAGGTATATGAACACAGGGTGATTGTAGTATAAAGGAGGTATAGATGTTTTTGAAATAGGTAGTGTAAATGTGTTTCATTCAGTATGAAATAATACCTTGCCTCATTGATAATGGTAGTTCTGAACACAGTCAAGGAGGCGTTCACAATGGTAATGTCAACAATAGTTCTAAAGTAATTAGCATAATAATTGGGGGGTACAATGGAATTTCAATGATATACGAGTTCTAATAAGGTCATTGTTGTGTGGCCAGGGACTGTGCAGATTTTTTGAAATTTAAAAGGTATGGATTCGTAGGTAATATAGTGTTCGAGACTATGTAGCATGTAGAGTGACACCGAGGATGTGATGACATAAACTATGCAGAGAAAGATTTCAAATTTTGTGTTGATTATAAGGAAATATTAGTTGATCCAGTGGAGCTATATAAAGTGGATGCGCTTTGAAATATTACATTTGTATTATGAAAAGTATATCATTAAGAGAAAGTACAAATATAGAATACCACTTTAAAGTTCGTTTGAAAAAACAAAACTATGGCGGAATGGAAAAAGAAAACAAAATGAACCAACTAAAACAATGAATTTTTAAAACTACAAAAGGAGAAATTGTAAACCTGGTAAGGGGTTGGGTAGAGGAGAAAGAAGAGGATGCATTGAAGGAAGCAGGGAAGCAAAATCGAATTGCACAGAGAGCTACAAGTTTTTTTTGAAAAGCACAGATATTTTTGGAAAAATATTTATTGTAAGATTTACAAAGTTTATATCAAGTTATTTTATTAAGACAAGCATGAATATGGTGTTTTAATTTAAATAATAATTTGATATAGTTCTTTTTATTAAAAGTTCCATAGAAGATAGCACTAGATTTATTGCAGGATTGTGTTAATTTTGGTTTGTATAAATTTAGTTTTAAATTCTGAAAAGTTCTGTTCAATTTTGCTTTGTAGCTTGTTGTCCAAAGTTAATTTTATTCTTTTACTTTAATCTTTTGTTATTTATTTCAAAGGTTCAATTTATGAGACCTTAATTTATAACTTTATAATTAAGGTTTCTTGTGCATTTATTATCAAAATATTTAATATAATTGATATTTTGGTAAATAAATATTACATAAGAGGGAAAAATCATATGAACTTTAGCTTTAATGTTATAAATTTTAAATTTCTTAATAGAGATTTATACACATTAATTAAGTTTGGTTTGTAAAAGTTTTAATTTCAAATTATGAAGAACAAAAATTTACAATGAGAACTCATATTTATTTGTTTCCAAATATTTAATTCTATTTAATATTTGGATAAATAAATATTATATCGAATGGAAATTTATGTGGATTTTAATTTAAATATTATAAAGCTCAAAATTTTATAATTAAGATCCATATACATCGGTCTTTTAAATTTACATAAATTTATTTTTGAGTAAATGAAATGTTATTTTATGATATTAGTAATCCTTGTTAATTATTATAAAGTTCTTATACTTTATAATTAGGGTTTAAAAGGTTATTTATTATCTTTCATTTTACGTAAATTTCATCGACAATATCAAGCCTAAATTGTTAATGCTCAAAGTGATCCATGAAAGTAGAGTATTATACAAATAAAATATTATTTTAGAATTTCGGTTAAGTTTGCAACATAGAAATTTATATTTAAAGCAGACTTAATTGTGACATTGAAAGGAAAATTCATGAAGGATCATATACAAAGATTTCAAATCAAAATACTTTAAAAATCTAGGCCCCTTGTTAACAGTTGCTTGAAAATATCTAAGGTATTCTAAGCACTTATTTTAAAATATTTTCATGACATATAACTACATTAAGTGAAAGGAACCTTTGGAGAAATTCACATTTCTTTGCAAGAGGGGATTTTAATTTAAAATCCTAACTGTGAGGGTAGTTTCGCAATTGGGCAAAATTATACCTCAATAGAATTGGCGCTAGAAGGAGGGCCTAAAAACAGGTATTTGATTTTAAACATTTAAAGTTTGTTCAAATTTTGACATTTAAAAAAAAAATTACATTTCCTTATTTATGATGTATTAATGTGGATCTGCTATAAATTTGGAAATATGGTTAGGATTCAATTGTTGAAATTTCTTCACACATAGTATTTCATGTTGAAATTGGTTCAATGGTAGAAAATTATTTACCTCATTATAAGCATGATGGAAAGAGTACAGTAGAGGAACATATTCAAGCATACAAAAATGCTATAGTTCATTTTCAAATTATGCATGAAGATGTAGCCTGTAGATTATTTTCTCTAAAATTGGATGAATTTTATAAGGACTCGTTTATCAATTTACCTATAAGTTCTATTAATTCTTGGGATCAATTAGAAACAACATTTCTCAAAAAATTTGGAACATTGGTTGACACGGATTTGTTATCAAATCAGTTTATCTCTACTTTTAAAGAATCTAATGAATCCAGGAGTCAATTTTATTATAGATTCCATAGGTTGTATATCTAAATAGAGATATATTACATCATTTCAAAACAAGAAGTCCTTCAAATATACTTAGAAGCCTTATATTCCTTTACTTCTACATGCATAAGGATAAGACTTAAAAATCCATCTTTGTCTAGAGCTTACAAGAAGGCAATATCCATAGAACAAAAATGTATTTTGAAAGGTATTTATGAGGCTCAACAACAATGTATTTTGAAAGATATTGATTTAGGTCAATTATCATTACTTAATCCTAAGGCTCAAAATTAGATGTCACCCATGAGTCAGGTGGAAACACAATATTCTCCCATGATGAACTATTCTTTAAGAGATATGGATTTAAATCAATATTTATCATCTAATTTAGAACCCTCGAATCACATGATGTCTAATGTGAATAATAAATATGATGAAGTTGAATGTACAACTTTCACAACCACCAACATCCACCAATGAGATTTGTGATAAACAAGCTCATCAATATATAGAAATTAACTCAATTTTAGAAACATGTGAGCCTTTATAAATAAAGGAGTTAGAGCCATTATTCACAAAGGAATATTGGGATAAATTTATAAAGCAAAATACAAGATTTGATCCCACTGAAGAATTTCTTGACTCACCAAAAGTGGTTGAAAGTAAATTTGAGGGGAAATCAATAGATGAATCTAAAGAGTGGCTAGAAGATATGATAGAATTTCATCACTTGTTCTCAGAAGACAATTATTATAATGATCCAAAAAGCCAACATGAGCTAAGTTGTGATAAGTTAGAAATAAAATTCTTAGAATCATTATTTACAAGTGAGTATTGGGATAATATTAGAAAGGAAAATGCCAAGACTAGTTCACTTTTAGAAAAAAGTGAGCCATTAGAGAATAATTTGTCAAGGTTGGTTACAAATGTGGATTGTAGTGATCACATAAATTTGAATACAGGATTTGATTCCACTATAGAAACCCTTGAGCTACAAAAAAAATTTGAAGGTGAATTTGAAGAAGAGTTTCTTGAAGAGCTTGAAAATTATGAGGAATATGCAATAGAGTTTTGTAGAACCCTAAAATTGGCGCAGTTAAACCATCAACAAAAGATTAAAAAAAAAATGAATTTTAACCTCGAAACTACCCGTTAATCGCTCACCTCATTTTTCATGCCATTTTTAGAAGTTGTTTTGATCGTTGGATGATATCATCACCGATCTGATGATATCATCCCAAATCGGACGAATTTGTTTGGAACAGAACGTCCAAACGATTTCATCCCAAAACTAAATTTTCATAATTAGCTTATGTTTCAACAACCTCTCCAACTCGGGCAGAAGCGTGTCTACGCGGTTGGAGATTCCTACGTTGGAGATCTCCCATATTGGGATGATCCCCAACCTCCTAACCTCCCCCTAATCCTATATAAACTTGGGATTTTCCTAGTTTATTCCCCTGGCTGATCATTTCCCTGTAACTTTAGTTTTTGTTGTGTTAGAACATCCTATCCCCCATCATTTGCACTTGTGTTTTCAAGTTTTATTGTAGGATCTCATTGTGTTTCATTCGGAGGAAGCTCGGATCATCGCAGGAGATTCAAACATAATTTTGGATGATCCTGTCGAGATCGACGATGATCTTGTACAATTGCAGATGATTTTGACTACAGTTCAGATTGGGGGTAATCAGAGCCCTAAGTTTGCATTCTCTATCTCTTTTTCTTATTTATTGTGCATTATATTAATTAACTTATGTTTTGCATCTTGGAGTTCACCTCATTTAGCATATTTGCATGATAAAATTCAAAATAAATTATTAAAACATTGCATCCCATTTTATTTGATATATGGATTTATCATTTAAGCATTTATATTCTTATTTCTATCATTTTGTATCATTCTTGCAATTGTATTTTTGGTTTTTGGTGTCTATTTTCATGATTGCAGGTTTTTGACGAGTCACTAACGATCTTGGCTGATCTCAGGCGATCTCCTGTGATCTGGATGATTCTGTATAATTACAGATGATCCTGTCATAACCAAGATGATCTAGACTCCTACAAGCTTCAAAATATTCATTAGACATCAAAAATTAGGTGCACTCTTCTCCATTTTAGATATTTTCTATATTTAGGATTCATTTATGTTTGTTGTCTTCATATAAACTAGAAATTTCATATAGAATAGCTTAGATTCATTTTGGCCAACCTAGGAATCTGAATGATTGAACATAAAATGAATACATCAAACCCATTCTCAACCCATGCGTGGAAACTGCCACTCAAATTTTCTTGGTGAATCCCACCATCCGTAAAAAATTCACCCTTATACCCCTCCCTCGAGAGGCGCGACCTTCAAAGGGCCTCTCTGTTCGAGGTATTGTCTCATCCTTCTCGCATCCCCCTTTCAGGCATGAATCCTTTAGCTTGAAGGTAAGGGTGCAAAAAAAAATTGGTGATACATTTTAGTGAACCCGACGTGAAACTAAAACACCTTTTGAAAACAATCCAAAAAAAAAAATAGATTATTAAAAACATCTATAATCATTAGACAACTGTTAAATTTGTATATCATACTTAGATGGTAGATTATAATAGAAGATGAGTTGTCACCATAAATGTTGAAAATCAATTAACGGCCATAGAGATTACTTCTGTGCTTAGAGTACCTCGAACAAATAGATCCCAATATTTGTGGGACAAACTTGATAGGAGATTAGGTATTATTGAATCTAGATCTATAAAACTTAGGCAAATTAAGAGGTTTGTCCTAGATAGAATCCTGGATCCTGATCAGGTGACTTTGTATCATGAACTTCAGAGAGCTTGCCATAGGTGTTTAGTAGATAAAAGAGCACTTGTGTCTTCTGAATTATACACCTTTGAGGAATACCTTGAGAACGCATTTGTAGTGCATAAATTTTTATCTCATATAGAGGATCAAGAAGTCATTCTTACGGATAGAAAAATATGGAATAGAGTTTCTAGAGCTATGTTGTATCGAGAGTATTACCATGAACTTTATTTTTATATGTCAGGGTCTAAAATAGATCATATTACCATAGCACACTTTGTCAAATTCTTGAAAAACCACTTCCAATTTGAAGAGGAGCATTTCATGACTCCTGATGAACTTGACCCTATCAATGATATCCATAAACTATTCATAGAAAACTAAGTCATTATTTTTAATATTTTTATTTCTTGCAACTAGCATGTTGTTTGTTATTTTTATTCTCGCAAAATAATAATATAATCAAACAAAAAAAAAAACAAAAACAAAACATTTTCCTTTTAAAGTATTATAGTAGGTATATAGTTAAAATATATACCTCTCAACCCTACCGCATATATATATATATATATATATATATATATATATATAAGTATATATATTTGCTAAAACCTAAGTTTAGCACAATGCCTAGAGTTAGGAATGGAAAATAAACCGAAGAAGATGAAAATTGGTTAGGAAGAACATTAACTGACCAAAATGTCCCTCCTGAGGACCAAGTTCTGGAAGAAGGAACCCTAGACTAGCAAGAAGAAGAGCTTGTTGTAGGAAATGAACAAGAAGAAACTGTTAGAGAGGAAGGATCTTCATCCCCTAAAATGTCTCCGGGAGGAGCTATCACTTTTGAGAATATAGAACAATTCTGGAAGTTCATTAATACTAATATTGGTGTTTTTAATAGAGCAGCCCATATGGACAAGGATCGAATTAGTGACACTCAAGCAACTCTAGAAGAAGTATTTCAAACACGCACTAATCCCTTGTCCTTTATTTATCAAGAGAGTGATCAAGCTGGACCATCCAATTTGGATATGGTAGCTGTGATTCAGAACATACAACAAAAATAGGTTACCCAACCATCTAAAGTGCCTATTAACAAGCCTAGGGTCATTCCCGCACAAAAGAAACCATCATTTACTACTCTATTTTGCCAAGCTCTTGATCAACTTACCTCAAATCAACAAAAACCTAAAACAAAACCAAACACCAATTACCAACAATCTGGGGTACAACATAATACTATTACAAATCCTCTTCATAATACCATTTCTACCAACACTTTGCATAATAGCAATATAGCATCTAATCCTTATGTTACACCACCATACACTCATATATCCCATACCTATGTCCCACCAAACCAATATGGTGGACAAACTAGTAATCTTGAAACCATGGTGAAACAACTAGTTTCCCGCATGGACCAGATAGATCCCTACCATCCCTTGTACAACTATCGAGAGATGTGTAGTCAGCCTTTAGATCCTATAGTCGTAGCACACCCGTATCCTAAACATTTTCCTATGCTTGTATTCCCTTATATAAAGGAATCGAAGATCCCATAGAGCATCTTCATATGTTTAGGATAGCATGTCATGATATATCACATGATGACTTGTTATTACTAAAAATATTCTCAAAAATCTTGGAAGGAATGGCATTAGAGTGGTATTATCAATTACCCACTAATTCTTTGAGGAATTTTGAAGAAACTATCGAGTCTTTTGTTCATCAATTTAGTGCCTACATCGAAAGACATGTGACCATTAAATATTTGTATAACTTAAAATAGGACAAAGATGAATGCTTTGCTGATTTCCTAGCTAGGTGGAGACAGTTGATAGGAAAATTGCACTTTGTGTTACCTTATGGGAGATGTTGGACATATTTATTAATAATTTGCAAGAGCAACTATCTTACAAATTATCAACTGCTACCTTGACCACCTTCAATCAGGCTATAGACTTAGCCCGAAGAGTGGAAGATGCTCTCATTAGGAGAGGCCAGCTTAAAAAGAAAGACGATGAGAAAACATCCAAAAATAAATATAAGAATAAACAAGTTGTGGGTGATGGAGTCACCGATAGCAGAAATATTGCTAATGTTAATGTTGCAAAGACAATAGAGAATTTTGTACTGAAACCTCTTGATAGACCTCCTCAAGAATTTACTAGGTTAAATCAACCTTTATCAACTATTCTACCACATTTATTAGAATGAGGTTTGATTCAATTACCAAATATCTGGGAACCTGATCCAACTATACCCGGATACAGAGCAGATTTACATTGTGACTTCCATGGAGGACCTGGACACACTACCAACTATTGTAAAATATTAAAACATAAAATATAGGACTTGATTTATAACAATGATATGGAGGTGTAAGCCTTTCAACCTAAGAAAAATCCTCCTAACAATGTTCAAAAGAACACCCCACAAAACTAGAATCATAACACCAATCAGTCATTAGACATCTTTCAACATCCCTTACCAAAACATGGTAAGGAGGTGGCTAATCAAATTGAAAATCATAATTTCCCTTCTCTTGCCCAATATGTAGGAACTATTAGTGGGCATTTACCTGCTCATGATCTGGAAATCTTTGACACAAATTTATCTGTGGTTACAACCAGACCTCTATATAATATTCAGATACCTGATCTTAGTGATACAAAATACGAGACTGAGAGTGATATGGAAATCACATCAAATCAATCGAATAGTTTTGAAGATGAATCAGATACTATTCACCCTATCACAAGTTATATGGTTCCAAAAGAACCATTTCCAAGAAGATTCACTACTAGACCATTGTCTCACCGATTACTTTCTAATGAGCTAGCTATAAAAACTAGACCAATACCCATTCATCATCCGTAGAATAATATTGTGGGTACCATTGGAGCTGTTACTAGACAACAGGCTCCAAATTATCAACAAGATCAAATTTAGAATGGTGGATCAACTCCATTTGTTTTGAAGGTTCCTAATAAAGGGAATCATGCACCTAATGTTCAACCTAACCTCCTTATAATATTAATGAACAATTATCAAATATTACATCTAGAATTTTCCTCTTGGACCTTTTAAGATCTTCTCCTACACATAGAGATGAATTAATGCTCACATTAAGCCAGATGATGGTACCATAAGTCATTCAACCTGAAGCCATGGCCAATACTATAATAACTCATGAAGTTGATTGTATTGACTTTCAAGATAGAGACATACTGCAACATACTTTACATAAAGATAATCCTCTATATATTACTGTCTTAATTGGAGATGTAGCATTCAAACGAGTCTTGATTGATAATGGTTCATCTTTAAATATCTACACTTTTGACTTCTACCAAATATTTGGGTTTAGAAGTGAGGAAATGAAAAGAACTGATATGATCATAAAATCTTTCAATGACGAAACACAAGAAACGTGTGGAGTTATTACCATTCCATTGTAGGTTGGTTCGATAACCTTGGATACGACTGTGTTTATTGTACATTTCCCTGCATCGTACAATATACTCTTGGGTCATCCTTGGATCAACGCAATGCGAGCTGTTCCCTCAAACTTGCATCAATGTGTTAAGTTCGAATTTAAGAATCAGTTGGTTACCATTCATGGTGATCCAAGACCCTTTGATATGTGTGCTTTTGCAGAACCTATTGGAGTTCAATTTTGCACTGCTCTATCATCCACACATCCTAATTCTCATTATCCATCTAAACATGTGAAAGTTACACCCACAAAGTCATATACTTTTTCTCCATCAGTTGCACCTTCACATATAGCTCAACCATCTTCTGAACAAACCACATTAGGACCTAAGAGAGATCCTAATCCCACAACCAATGTCTCTTGTTCTACTCCTATAACTTCCATACCTATAATAGACCCATCTATCGACACCTCTACACCATCTACATCCACCAAAGTCATATTTTCTACATCAAAAGACGTAGGGAATGTTTCTTCTACCTATTATGCTCTCACCGATGAGCTCTTACCCGATCTATCTAAAATCCTTATATTAGAATAAACGAATGCTTCTATGCAAGATTTCCTTATTTTAAATAATTTGCCACCATCTCCTCGTACCTTGGGCCTCCCACAGCCTATGGGATGTATTTACCAAGTCAAGAGTTGTGCCTTTATTTATAAGGGATATGACTGGGGTAGAATACCCAGAAACATCAGAACTCATTATGATGGATATGCTCGATGTTATTTTACTAATGAGTATATTAAAGCCAAACCTATAATGCTTAAATTGGGATATAAAGGGAAAGGTTTGGGACCTTTCTAGAATGGTATGAAATAACCTTTTGAGGTAGAAGCATGGCCCGCCCGATGTGGTGTGGGCCTATTTTCTAGTAAGGGTCAGCCATTCCCATTTGAGGATGATGACCATCTTATATGTTACCAAGATTATTTAGATGAACGCGATGCCTTGCGTTTAATAAATAAGACATTCACATGTAATATGCTATCTATAGCTTATCCTGAGATGATTGCTGAATTCGATGATGATTTGGAGGGAGATATCTTTCATGATGTCTTCATTGAGGAATTATTACATAAGGGATTTTATTTTGATGGCTCTATACCTAGTATAGCCCAGATTGAGGCCATGACTCCTCAAGATGAATTATCCAAGCTAACCTTGGAAGAATTACAAGAATTGGGCGTTTCACCCGCCCCACCTAATTTTGAGAGAGATCTACACATGGAAGTAGAAAATGTCATAAAAA
Organism: Wollemia nobilis; assembly: GCA_028583015.1. Lineage (NCBI taxonomy): Eukaryota > Viridiplantae > Streptophyta > Pinopsida > Araucariales > Araucariaceae > Wollemia > Wollemia nobilis. The sequence goes on along the minus strand of JAQPPZ010002587.1, from coordinate 13,438,718 downwards.
TTAACATTGGAACCGAGGATAACCCCCACATAATCAACATTAGATCAAAATTGATTCAAGAAAAATAGGATAAATACATTACATTTCTTAAAGAATATGAATATATCTTTGCTTGGACATATGAAGATATGCCAGGATTAGACCCTTCTGTAGTTATGCATCAGCTAGTAGTGCACCCAGATGCTAAACCTGTTAAACAGAAACTTAGAAAAATGGATCCTAAAGTGGCCTTACTAGTCAAAGGGGAGTTAGAAAAACTCTTGAATGTTATTTTTATACAAGCCATTGATTATGCTGAATGGATCTCGAATGTAGTTCCAATAACTAAGAAAGAAGCTACTAAGGTTAGGGTTTGTACAGACTTTAGAGATATTAATGTTGCATGCCCTAAAGACAATTTTCCCCTTCCTAATATGGATCAGATCATTGATTTTACTGCTGGGAGTGGAATGATATCCTTAATGGATGGATTTTTTGGTTATAATCAGATCAGGATAGCTCCTGAATATCAGGCTAAAATAGCCTTTATTACCCCTTGGGGGACTTTCTGTTGGAAAGTGATGCCATTCGGTTTGAAGAATGTAGGTGCAACCTATCAATGAGCCATGACTTATATCTTTCATGATATGATGTATGATATACTACACGATTATGTAGACAACATTATAGCTCGTTCTATTGAAGAAGATGACCATTTACATGACTTGAGAAAATTATTTGATCAATTAAGGGAATATCTTATCCGATTGAATCCAGCCAAATGTATATTTGTATTTAAGTTAGGTAAATTATTAGGGGTTATAGTTTCTTTACGTGGCATCAAAATTGACCCTCTCAAGATTACAGATATCACTGATATGCCCGCACCTACAAATATATCTGAATTATGCATTCTACAAGGTAAGCTTCAAGCTATCCGTCGCTTCATTGATAATTTGGTAGATAAAACTGGACCCTTTCTTAAGCTTCTTAAGAATGATGTCTCTTTCCATTGGGATGACGAATATCAGGAAGAATTTGAACTCCTCAAACAATATCTTCTTAACCCACTTGTACTTTCACCACCTAAACCTGATCGCCCATTTATCATGTATATTTCTGCTTCAGATTTTGCTTTAGGAGCTATGTTAGCTCAACTTGATGATGAGAAAAGAGAGCATGCTAATTATTACATTAGCAGAACATTAATTAGTTATGAAACCCGCTACACAGCATTAGAGAAGTTATGTCTAGTAGTCATATTTTCTACACAGAAACTATGCCATTATATGCTCAGTCAGAAAAAAAATGTTATTGCTAAATCTGATCCCTTGTGCTATCTCATGAGTTGACCTTATTTATCGGTTCACACAGCGAAGTGGGTTCTTGCTCTAAGCGAGTTTGAACTCATGTTTATAGGACATAATTCTGTTAAGGGTAAAATCATAGTAGATCAATTAGCTACTGCACCCTTAGATTCCACCCATCCCCTCGTCATTGAGTTTCCTGACGAATGCCTTAAACTAGAGGCGGATCATTCAAAGCCATGGTCCTTATACTTTGATAGAGCCTGATGTATGAGTGGGGCTGGTGTAGGTATTATTTTGATATCTCAACAGAAACATCTTATACCTCTATCCTTTAAATTAACGTTTGCCTGTACTAATAACATTGCTGAATATGAGGCTCTAATCCTTGGATTACGAGCTGCCCTGGCACTGAAAATAAAAAATATATTAGTTTTCAGTGATTCTCAACTTGTTATAAATCAAATAAATTATGTTTATCAAACCAGAGATGATAAATTGCACCCATATAAAGCATATGTATTACAATTAATATCTTTATTTGATCAAGTTACCTTGGAAGCTATTCCTAGAATTAGCAATCGTGCGGCTGACGCCATGGCCGCAGCTGCATCTCTTTTACCTTTGGAGTTAGATGACAAATATGCTACCATCATTATTTGTTGACTCTAGGAACCCGCTTCAATTAAATCATGCTTGGAATATTTGGACATGTTTCTAATCAATGAAACTACTCCTGAACTTTGGTACACTGATATCCTCAATTTTCTTCAAAATGGGACCTTCCCTTAAGGTTTTAATAGAAACCAACACCAGTTATTATGTAGACGAGCAAGTCACTTTGTCATAATTGGCAATACCTTATATAGGAGATCTTTTAAAGGTATCCTACTGAGATGTTTGAATCTAGAAGATTCTAGATCAGATTTGAGTGAAGCCCATTATGGATCTTGTGGGGGACACTTTAGTGGTAGTGCCATTGCTAAGAATCTCCTTAGAATAGGATATTTTTGGCCTGCCATGGAGAATGATGCACATGATTACGTGCGCCATTGTGAAAAGTTCCAAAAACACGCTGACCTTGTCCATGTGCCTGCAGTTCACTGCAGGCTATTTCATCTCCTTGGCCCTTTTCAAAATGGGGCTTAGACATCATCAAAAAAATCAATCCCGTGTCATATGATGGACACAAATTAATCATAACTGCCATCGAGTATTTTATGAAGTGGGTTGAAGCTATGCCCTTAGCTTCTTGCATTGGAACTCAAGTTTCCAAATTTATTTTTAATAAAATTATTTGTAGGTTCGGAATTCTTGCAAATCTCATCTCAGATAATGGAACTTGTTTCAAAAATAAATATGTAAATAAACTATGTCAAAAATATAAAATTCAACATCGTTGGTCTACTCCCTATTATCCTCAAGGTAATGGCCAAGCAAAAGCATCTAATAAAAAGTTAATTAAAATCCTCAAGAGATTGGTCAATAAATCTGGTCGTGATTGGCACATTCAATTATATCTTGCTTTGTGGGCTTATCGAACTAGCATTTGTACTCCTATGGGCACTTCACCTTTTGTTTTGGTTTATGGCGCTGAAGCTATTTTTCCCTTTGAATTAGAAGTTCCTTCTTTGGCTCTGCTACTTCAAGATACTAAAGTAGGAGATGAATATCATGCTAGCAGATTTAGTCAGTTGGAAATCCTATATGAGAAGCACATTAATGCTTTGGAGCATCTTCGTGCCTACTAGAACAAGCTCAAACGAGCATATTTCAAGAAATTTCATCATCGATCCTTTGAGATCGGCGACCTCGTATTAAAAGAAAATAAAAAAATACTAATGCAACTAAAGACCTTAATGGTAAATTTGAGCCTAACTGGCTTGGGCCATATATTATCACTGCTAAATTTGGATCGAGAGCGTACAAATTAGCTACCTTAGATGGTAAATATCTTAAAGAACCTATGAACATTATGCATCTTAAGCACTATTATGCATAAATCTGGTAATTTCATCACTGTATATATTATACATATTGTCTTATTTTAGTAATTCATATAAAATTTTCAAAAATAGTAATATTATGTATTATCTTAATTCATAAATTAAAATCAAAATATAAAAAAATCAAAATCATAAAAATCCTCAAAAACATCTTCTATTTTTGCACCTGTCAATTCTTGACGTATTGTAGTTATATTTTTAGTTATTTTGGATAAATTAGCATTTATTTAGAATCTCTCACTTTCACACTCACATGAATAAATATCTTGATCTTATTTGGTATGATTATTAATCTCTCTTATATCGAAGTCCACAGTTGAATTAAATAAAGTTTTGATCATAGAGAACTGATCTTTTTATTTACTTGAACCAAGTACACCTTTTCACATTAAAATGATTTCATTGCAAATTCAAAGTGATGCTACACAGTAGAAGTGGTCTCTTGAGCGAAAAGTTTCCCCTGCTATCCTATCATGCACATGGTTTAGAATCTTTGAGAATTGACAAAAGGACAAGCTCACCCCTACCCAGAATAAAAATCCCTTGCTCTACAACAAATCCGAGCAAGTATCCCTAGTATACAAAAAAAAAAAGGAAATTCAAGAAAAATCATGAGAAAAAGAAGCATTATTTCAGTATCATTTTGTACCACCTCAAAAATATTTTAGCATTATCTCAGTATCAAGCAAAAATACAAAAAAAAAAAGCAAAAAGCAATAAATCCCTTCCCCTACCCTTTGAAAGAAAAGAAGGGTGAATGAGCTTGAATCCCTAGAATTATCAATTATTCGAAAATTGTGAGGTAAGCCCCATAACAGGTGGTTTGTGCCCAACCTGCTTTGCCTTGGGTAACTCCTAGCGTGGTGATATGTCAGTCACATTAGTGACCTTCTTTTGTAAAGACCTATGTCCACTCATGGATCAGCTAGCTCTTGATGACCCGACTTACATAGTAGTCTAGTACGGTTACATGCATATAAATCATGGTCAATGAACACTCATTTGGTTAATTCAAATTACTTGTATCAAATTATCTTGCTCAAAATTGGTAAATGAACAATACAATTGCACACACATTTGTGTTTGAGAGATTATGATAGATCAATATTGGCAATGAACTCACATATGCACATGGGGTTCCTTATAAATCTTTGAGATAATTTAAAATATTTATGCAAATCTTTTGGAATAATTTGATTTTCTTCCTTGAGAATATTGGCTTAGCGTAAAAACAATTAAATACATTTTTTCAAAAATCCAAAATTTCTTTCAAAAATCTAGCAATAAAGTCACATTTATATATTTTTGACTTTCACAACGATGGTATGGTTCCTAAACCTAAATTGGAATTTATGCCTAGTGCAAGTCCTCATTTTTATTTTTTATCTCAAAATCAAAAATCAACTATGCAATAAAACTATTACATCAATTTCTTCTTTGGATTTCACGATCGTTCTAATTTTATTTCCCATTTATTTAATCCATAAAAGCATATGGCTTAAATCATTATGTTACACAATTGTGCTTTAAAAAGAACGAAAACTTTTCTATTTCATTTCATTATGTCAACATTCAGTTTTACGACGATGGTATAATTCCTAGGCAATTGTTCAAATTTCTATCACACTTAGGAATTTTATGCCTAGAAAAAATCATATTTTTAATATTTCATGCATAATATTTTCATGGAAATCTAAAAACAAATCATCACCATCATCATTTTTCATCATCACAACACAAAGTCTTAAGAAAGTCTCTTAAGCACCCTTTTACTTTTAGCAATATTTCTCTCATACCAGGATTAGCTTGATGACCTAGCGAGTGGCGACTCCATGAAATGGTCATGTAACAACGACAATGTCCTTTGAAATTATTGTTAGAAGTCACTTTATTTTTCATCAAATCATACCACAACAACCAATTTGTTTACATCAGATTATTTCATTTAAATTTTATAGTATGACATAAAATTATAATATTTTCAATGACATAATTACATGAATAATCAATCAACCATTAAAATATTAAAACATCATAAAACATATGCACAATTCATATCACAAAAAGAACATATATATATATATATATATATATATATATATATATCAAGAAGTCTATACATCATATCAAAACAGATTCGTATGCCATAATCTATACCTTGGCATACTCAATCCTCTCAAAAATATATGGTCTATGTACAATGAGCAGTTAGTCTCAAGAAGCCCTTGAGCTCTCAGCCTCATCTCCTATCCCACCCTAAGGTTGAGGAGGTTGTCCCATCGGATTCCATGTTGTATAGCGGGTCCTTGACGTCGATCATGATGATGTCCTCGATGACCCCATCCTAATCGGCTCTGCAATGATAGCTGGTAGCGATATCCTTTGCTCCTTTGGAACCACATGATAGTACAACCTCTGGTAGAATATGGTCTATGCAACAGCCCGCACTAGCTCCAAAATTCTTACCCCTCCACTTTGAGCCCTAAGCCATGTCGCCTCATCCTGAAGAGTCTGCACCTGAGCTCGCAGGTGGGCATTCTCCACCCGAAGAGCTGCCATATCATTGCTCTCCCCCACCTTGACACCCTAGCCCTTATTTGGTGATGGTGGCCTATCCCTCTACTGATAAGGGAGTCTCTCCCTCCTCTCTGGCTACTACTGTCTCTCTAGAGCCTATGGTACTCTCTAGTGTCTCTCCTAAGGAGGCTGTCACTGATCCCTCCCTCTGTGACCCCTCGCTGCACCGATGGTAGCCTGGCACTACCTCTCCATCTATTGCATTACAACATGCATCAGACCCTATACCCTCATCATTCGAGAAGAGTGGATGCTTGCATACCAGGAATCATACCCATATGCTACCTCCATGCCGTTCCTATCCACTCGTTGAATGGGGGCATCATCAACGTCTTGACTCCAGAACCTCTGCATGTCTGAAACCTTTCTCAATGTGGTATTATCCCACACATTCTAGGAGTACTCATAATCCCTAAGAGAAGGGATCCCCTACTGTAGACCGAACTACCTCAAAACTCGATCATAGCGGTGGAGCTCTACCTCTCCTCGCTCTGTCCTCAACCAGATGACTCACCTGATGTGAGTCAACTCCTGTCCATCCTCTACCAACCCTGGATGCTCTCTCCATGTTCTCTAGGTGATTTGATCTGGGGTGAGGTCATCTAGCAACCTTCGAGACATCGATAGATCTATCCACCATTGTGACCCTCTCTGGAGCCACCAACAGAAAACCCAGGGTCTCTCTCGGTCAACTCTTGTTAGTGGAAGCCATACTGGCCTTCGCATCGTAATGTGCTCCTAGCACCAAACTTGTAGCAGCAATGTCAACACCAAACATTGAACTTCTTTGTATACGACCTTGTAAAGGATCCTATACAAGCGGCATAATACAAAGCTACCCCAAGCAAACCTAAATATGTGGTCTCTCATGTCGTAGACCACATCTAAGAGGAGCCACGGTAACCTACATTCACTCTAGTGGCATAGAAGAAGGCCACCCACCACCCCTGCCAAAACCTGGGTCAATCAAGATGCCCTAGGCATCTGCCTCAAAGCCTCGATGTTCACTCCGCCCTTCTCCAGGGTGAAGCTTGGGTCACTGCATAATCTCATCATGGCATGGCCCTTATTGGCCTAAGGAGTCATGAACCGCCCATGTATGGGGATAATCAAGATACTCCATACATCCTCTAGAGTGGGAGTCATCTCCCTTATCAGTATCTGGAAGCAGGATGACTTTGGATACCATCTCTCTGCTAGGGCTTTCAGTAGCCCCATGTCTATAGGAATTTGTGGCATCTCTGCCACATGCTGTAGTCCAACCTCTGCTAGTCTGTCTCGCTCAGCCTGATCGAGCGTAGCTAAGTCATCCCTGAGACCCTCGTATTTCCACTCTCGACTCTTTAGCAATCCCCTCTGCAAAATAAACAATAAAACAACAAAAATCATTAGTACATAATCATTAAAATAAATTTCATCTCATAAAAAAATGATATCGCCTATTATTGGATGATATCGTACCAAATTTAGTTAAATCATCCTTAATAGTATGAAATCGTCTCTAATTCTTCAATTTGGGGATCGCCCCTTATTGTACGGGATCGCCCCTATTTCTCTGATTTCGTCTAAGGACGAAATCGGCGATATAGGGACAATTTTGGCAAATTGGGACAATTTTGTCCCGATGTCGTCGATGGCCTAAAAACGGCCGTGATGCCCAAAAAAAATTAAAATTCAAGTAAAAAATTAAACAAATCAAGCTAAAAATATAGTACACTAGGTTTAGATCCTTACCTGCAACCCGCACCGGACCTCTGTCGATTTGTGTGCCATTTCCACCATTTCACCTGCAAAGCTCTGAAACAGCGAAAGTGAACAGTAAAAATGAATTAGATTTTTACCCTATTTTTCCTATTTTTATTTAAAAACAACATTTTTTTAATTTTTGCTTTTTTGCGCTTTTACCTCAAACGTTCGATTTGGGTAAAAACTCGGAGGGGGCACCATAGCAAACAGTTGTACGATTCGACCTAGAATCGTCATCTAAAAAATGGAATAAATTTTTGCTTTCTCGTAAAGCATGAAGAACTCATCTTTAATGCATTTTCTTTAGAAAATACGCTAAAGAGGTGGCAAAATGTAGCACCCTAAAATTTGTGCAGTTAAACCATCAGTAAAAGATTAAAAAAATTGAATTTTAACCCCAAAACCGCCCGTTAACCGCTCACCTCATTTTTTGCATCATTTTTAGAAGTTGTTTTGATCGTTAGACGATATCGTCGCCGATCTGGCGATATCGTCCCAAATCGAACGAATTCGTCTGGAACAGAACATCTAGACGATTTCATCCCAAAACCAAATTTTCATAATTAGTTTCTCTTTCAACAACCTCTCCAACTCAATCAGAAGTGTGTCTGTGCGGTTGGAGATTCCTACATTGGAGATCTCCCAGATTGGGATGATCCCCAACCTCCTAACCTTCCCCTAATCCTATATAAACTTGGGATTTTCCCATTTTATCCCCCTGGCTGATCATTTCCCTGCACCTTTAATTTTTGTTGTGTTAGAACATCCTATCCCCCATAATTTGCACTTATGTTTTCAAGTTTTATTGCAGGATCTCACTGTGTTTCAATCAGAGGAAGCTCATATCATCACAGGCGATTCAACCATAATTTCGAACGATCCTATCGAGATCGACGATGATCTCATACGATTGCAGATGATTTTGACTGCAGTTCAGATTGGGGGCAATCAGAGCCCTGAGTTTGCATTATCTATCTCTTTTTCTTATTTAATTATGCATTATATTAATTCACTTCTGTTCTGCATCTTGGAGTTCACCTCATTTAACATATTTGCATGATAAAATTCAAAATAAATTATTAAAATATTGCATCCCATTTGATTTGATATCTAGATTTATCATTTAAGCATTTATATTTTTATTTCTATCATTTTTTATCATTCTTGCAATTATATTTTTGGTTTTTGGTGTCTGTTTTCATGATTGTAGGTTTCTGACGAATTCGTCAGGTCGCTGACAATCTTGGCTGATCTCAGATGATCTCCTATGATCTGGATGATTCTGTATAATTACAGATGATCTTGTCATATCTAAAACGATCTGGACTCCTACAAGCTTCATAATCTTCATCAAAAATCAGGTGCACTCTTCTCCATTTTAGATATTTTCTATATTTAGGATTCATTTATGTTTGTTGTCTTCATATAAACCAGAAATTTCATATAGAATAGCTTAGATTCATTTTTTCCAACCTAGGAATCTGAATGATTGAACATAAAATGAACACATCAAACCCATTCTCAACCTAGGCATGGAAACTACCACTCAAAGTTTCCTGGTGAACCCCACCATCTGTCAAAAATTCACCCTTATACCCCTCCCCCGAGAGGCGCGACCTTCAAAGGGCCTCTCCATCCGAGGTATTGTCCCATCCTTCTCGCATCCCCCTTTCGGGCACGGATCCTTTAGCCTGAAGGTAAGGGTGCAAAAAATTTGGGCGATACAAGTTTTATCTCATGGGTCTAGATGACCATTATTATAATTGTTTAAAAAGACATGAGGAATAATTATTTTCTCACAATCCTACTGATGAAATCTCTATTTCACTTCATATGTAGGATGTTAAAAATTATGCCTCAAATGAAGATTTTGAAATTTCCATGCAATTAGAAAATGATGTGCCAATTGCAGAAATTGAGAAGGTTCCAAAATTGAATCACTTTGAAGATGAATTTATTGAGCACCATGTTGAAATTGAAAATGAAGAAATGGTAAATGTTTCTTATGACTCATTTGTTATGAATGAGGAAAAGGTAAAGTCTTCTCTTTTACTATTAACTACTAAAAATTCGGGTATATATTCACATGATTGTCTTGGCAATTCAAATAAAGAAATATCATTGATGGTTAATAAGGAATTAAAAATGGCTCCTATTCATTCAAATGATAAAAAATTTATATTGGAAACAACTCAAGTAGTTGATCAGGAAGATGTGTTATTTGACACATCCTTAGATAGATAAGACTTATGGTTTGAAAAATATGGACATATTTTTAATTGGGTGCCTAATTTTTATGTTTTTGAAAAGCAGGTAGTTGATGAAGATGAAGGGCTACAAGATGACAATGATGGAGCTCATGAAGAAAAAGAAGAAGTTGCAATGGTTCACCAAATTTTGGTAAATTCTACTCATGATGTGTTGATCATGGATGACAAGGTAGAATCTTCACCTTTGTTATTGATGGAAATTCCAGGTAATAAGTTGTATGATGTTCCTTTAGATGCTCATGATTTTGATAACAAAATATCAAGTATTGTTAATAAGGAATTGGAAACAACTCCTAAATCTATTACCATAAATAAAATAAAAGTAATCATGATTGAAACTTTGAATCAAGTCCATAGACAAATAATTATTAAATCTAAGATTCAATCTTGTAATGATTCTTGTTTAGGAGACATCCTAAATGCTTGCAAATTGTTGTACAAGTTCAATTGGCCTAAAAACATGGAAAATGAATTGGTTTCAAAAATTTTAGAAATAGGCTCATTTTTGCAAGACCTCATATTTGAAAAAGAAAGCCTAATTCTAAATCATGAATTGAATTGTGAAAACTACATTTTAAAGAATAAACAAGAAAGAATTACAAATCAATCATTATCTTACCATTTCAATGTGTCAAAGTTTCACTATAGGATTGATAATATAATTGAATCAAATTGGCAAAATGAGATAGGCACAATGAGAGGTTCTATTTTTGGCCTAATCTTATTTTTATTGGATTCCTATAAAACTTGGTATGCATATCATGATAGATGTCTTTTAAATGGTGAAAATTGTAATTGAGATCCAAGAAAAAGATAACTTAAATTTTTTGCATCATCTTGTACATAGTGTATATTTTTGTAGATTGTTTTGGTTTTCTTGTATTTTTATAGTTAATTGTTGTTTTGTTTATGTTTGTTTACATGTTGCTCAATATGTTAAAATTTTTGGATGTGTTGTTTGTTATGTTGCAATAAATTGGCTTTTGCCAAATTTTTTGAAGTTCAGTTTATGTTGTAATGTTGTTATTGAGTAGAATAAAATGTTGTGGTGTTGTTTCCTTGATTTTAATAGTTTTTATATGGATACTAAACATTTGGTGATTTTATTTGGTATTTGTTCCTAAATCATTCAAGACAAAATTGCTCATTTTGAAATCATGCAAAACTTGAAAAAAAATAAAGTGAGATGTTTAGTGTATATCTTTATGAATTTGGACTAAGATAATGAAACTTGGAATAGTGGAATCATCTTGCAAAAGCTTCACAAATACTGAAAACACATTTAAAGAATATTCCTTGAAATCTTGAAATATGAAGTTATGCAGTTTTGCAAATTTTAGGTGAAAATCTAATGAGTTCAATTTTTTAGCCTTACTTGATCTCTAACCCAAGTGGTAGCTGAATTTTGTAAAGTTTGAATAAAATACAAGCAAATCAAATACAATGGAAATTAAATTCAAATTAGTCACCACAATCTAGATAACCTTGACCAGGGCTATAGATTTTTGACTGGCAGTGGAGCTAGGTCTAGATTGAAATAAAGAAAAGAAATAGAATGTAAAGTTCATCTAAGATTTGGGTGATTCAGATAACCTCTACCGGGGATATAAATCCTTGGACAACATTAGAGAAATATCTTAAAGAGAGCAATGCAAGGATGCATTTAAATGAGCAAATTTTTATAGCCTAATTTCAAAGATGATAATGGAAATCTGGATAGTATCAAGAAAATAAATGAATCACAGAGCACACATCGAGCAGATGCAAATGTTTTAGTTGTTTCAGATTGAAGTTGTCTATTCACATTCTCTGGATATTACTAATGCTCATGTTTCTAATATTTTGGTTTTGTTGGTTTTTTGGTTTCTTAAGTCTGAAATGTCCAGGAACATTTCCCAACAGAGTTACCATTTTTTGTTACCTGTTCACAATGACCCCAAGACTGGGGATCCACTTGCAAAATTTTGAAATTTGTACCTTATATTTTAGTTGTTTAATGTTGTCATATTATTTTATTATGTTGTTGTTCTTCTAATGTGGCTTGTGTTATATGTTTTGTTTTATTTACTTTATATGTTTTTTATTTTACTTTAAAGTTATGTTGTTGTAGTTATTTGTTATTATGTATTGTATATATTTTTATTTACTTTAGAGTCATGGTATTTTTATCTTATATTGTATTTGTTTGTTATTATGTATTGAATAATTTTTTAATAAAAAAAAATGTTTTGTGTGCAACTTTCGAGTTTGGTTTTCAAAGAAAGTCAAAGTATCCTTCAGTCAAGAGTTTGTTTACAATTTTTGAAGAGGCACCTTTGTTTTTGAATAACTCGTCAAAGATTGTTGTGTAATTTAGAGTTTATAAAGTATGGATAAACATTTATCTTGAAGGATGTGGGATTACCCAAAAAATAAACGATGACATAGACACTATTTTATCCTGAAGTCATGGTGGTAATTAATGAAATATTGCATGTATGAAAGGCGGTTGTGAACCCTACCTAATGTGTGGGACATAAGTCATATTGAAGGTAGATAGGTGACTTAAACACAGTAATCCATAGGTTTGATTGGTGGGATACTAAAATTGGATGACATCCATAATGATAACACAACAAAGACACCATTCCAAACAGGTAGATGAATGTAGGGCGATTATAGTATAACAAAGGCATATATTTTTTGAAATAGGTAGTGTAAATGTGTTTCATTCAGTATGAAATAATACCTTACCTCATTGAAAATGGCAGTTTTGAATGCATTCAATGAGGTGTTCACAATGGTAATGACAATAATAGTTCTGAAGTAATTAGCATAATCATCGGGGGGTAATGATATACGAGTTCGAAGAAGCTCATTTACGTAGAGGGATTTGAATTATGGAACAAACATGAATCCATATGGTGAAGTTGCATGGCCAGGGACTGTGTAGATTGTTTGAACTTCAAATGGTATGGATTCATAGACAATATAGTGTTTGAGACCATGTAGCATTTAGATTGATACCGAGGATGTGATGACATAAACTGTGCAATGAAAGATTTCAAATTTCATGTTGATTATAAGAAAATATTAGTCAATCCAGTGGAGCACCGAAAAGTTTAATTCAAGTATTTTATTCTCCCAACTTGATATGGTTGACTAGCCTCCATATATCCTGCTAGAATGTCTATAAAATGGAAGCTTAAGACTTGTGAACGAAGATAGCATTTGCGGCTATTGTTGAAATAAATTACCATGTTTTGTGTGAGATTGTTATGGGAGAGCAAACTGAGTTCAAACCTTTAAATAGATAGACACATAAATGATACTCTTACCTCCAATAACTATATTTCACATGTTCAAAAGTGATGTACTTATCCATCACCATCTTGGGTATATCATTCTAGGTATAAAGCCATATAATATAGCTATAGTGTTTATGGCTTAATTTGAGTCATTAAATGAAAACTATAGGTTATATAAAGTGGATGCACTTTAAAATGTTACATTTGTATTACGAAAAGTGTATTATTAAGAGAAAGTACAAATATAGAACACCACTTTAAAGTTCATTTGAAAAAAAACTATGGCAGAACAGAAAAAGAAAAGAAAACAAACCAACTAACACAACAAATTTTTAAAATTACAAAAGGAGAAATTGTAAACTAGGCAAGGGGTCGGACACAGGATAAATGAGAGGATGCATTGAAGGAAGCGAGGAAGCTAAATCGAATTGCATAGAGAGGTACAAGTGTTTTTTGAAAAGCACAGAGATTTTTGGAAAAATATTTATTGTAAGATCTACGAAGTTTATATCAAGTTATTTTATTAAGACAAGCATGAATATGATGTTTCAATTTAAATAATAATTTGATATAGTTATTTTTATTTAAAGTTCTATAGAAGATAGCACTAGATTTATCGTAGGACTATGTTAATTCTGGTATGTATAAATTTAGTTTTTTTTTTGTAAGTTAGGTACTATTCATTGCATGTGGGTTTTATAAGGATGACCCAAAACCTCTATACATAAGCAGCAGAACTGCCCATAAAATATGGCTACCACCAGATGACCTAGGAGGTTTACCCCAAACAACCAGTGTCACAAGCATAGAAGCCTTAATAAAAAACCAATCCAAGGCTCCACGCAGGGCAACCAGATAAAAAACCCAAAAACATGCTCCACGCAGGGCAACCATGCTTCAAAAACCATAATATGGCTCCACACAAGGAAACCTATCACTAAACAAAAAACTAAGGCTCCACGCAGGGCAACCATAGACCAAACATCTAAGACAGGATAGCTAAGGATCCTTGACCTCCTCTTCAACCTTCTTGTCTTCATCCTCCATTTTATCGCCCGCTTCTGAATTAAGTTCATCCCCCTTGGAGTCCTCCTGCCCTTGAAACTATTCACTCTATCCCAGGTCTCCAAGATGGCCACCGTGATTTCCTGGTCATCACCTAAATTTTTTTAAGAAATGGCATAAAACCCCTTTCTGTGAACATGACCTCCGCCACTGGTTCCATCACCACACTGGTAGGCTCCACTATCGTGCTGCTTGGCTCCACTGCGACTGTCTTCTCCATAATAGTGAATCTGACACACAACAAAAATGACAAGCCCACAACGTAAAAGAAAAAATAGGGATGAAGGGACTTGATAGAAAAGGGGAGCCAAAATTCATCCACAATGGGTGCCTTGTGATTTTTGTCATGGGTAATTAAAATTCCCAAGCACCAGGTATTCATTATCAGGTGGAAAAGCATGACGTTGTCATAATTGTGCGATAATAAAAGATCGCACTCCACATTTTCATTGGAAATCATTATCAGGAATATTTTAAAAAAATTCAGCCTCCACAATCAAGTCTACTGTGTGAGGAAAGCCACTTGTCCACACGGTTAAACCATCAGCTGACACCTCTCATTAGCCAAGCTATCAGCTGCTTTTTTGAACTCCCTGAAGGTATGTTGAATCAAAGTTTCCTAGTGATTGTTTATGAGGATCCTCGCTTCCTCAATCTCATCTTGGATCCTCCATGGTACTTTCTTGTTGTGCTTCAAGTATAAATTTAGTTTTAAATTCCGAAAAGTTCTATTCAATTTTGCTTTGTAGCTTGTTGTCCAAAGTTCATTTTATTCTTTTACTTTAATATTTTGTTATTTATTGCAAAGGTTCAATTTATGAAACCTTAATTTCATATTATAAAGCTCAAACTTTATAATTAAGGTTTCCTGTGTATTTATTATCCAAATATTTAATATAATTGATATTTGGGTAAATAAATATTACAAAAGAGAAAAAATCATATGAACTTTAGCTTTAATATTATAAATTTTAAAGTTCATAATTGAGATTTATACACATTAATTAAGTTTGGTTTATAAAAGCTTTAATTTCAAATTATGAAGAACCAAACTTTACAATGAGGACTCATATATATATATATATATATATATATATATATATATATATATATATATATATATATTTTTTTATATTTCCAAATATTTAATTCTATTTAATATTTGGATAAATAAATATTATATTGAAGGGAAATTTATGTGGATTTTAATTTTAATATTATAAAGCTCAAAACTTTATAATTAAGATCCATATACATCGGTATTTTAAATTTGACGTAGATATATTTTTGAGTAAATAAATGTTATTTTATGATTTAAGTAATCTTTATAAATCCTTGTTAAATATTATAAAGTTCTTATACTTTATAATTAGGGTTTAAAAGGTTATTTATTATCTTTCATTTCATGTAAATTTCATAGACAAGATCAAGCCTAAATTGTTAATGCTCAAAGTGGTCCATGAAAGTAAAGTATTATACAAATAAAAGATTATTTTAGAATTTTGGTTAAGTTTGCAACATAGAAATTTATACTTAAAGTAGACTTAATTGTGACATTGAAAGGAAAATTTCATGAAGTATCACATACAAAGATTTCAAATCAAAATACTTTAGAAATCCAGGCCCCTTGTTAACATTTGCCTGCAAATCATTAAGGTATTTTAAGTACTTGTTTTAAGACATTTCCATGACATATAAATACATTAAGTGAAAGGAACCTTGGAGAAATTCACATTTCTTTGCAAGAGGGGATTTTAATCCTAAAATCCTAACTATGAGGGTGATTTCACAACTGGGTGAAATTATACCTCAATAGTTCAAAGGGACCATTAATTGCAACTCAAATAACTTTGATTTGTTTTATTCCATTTTTGCCTTTGAAAAAGCTCTCCTTAATGCCTCCATAATAATAATAAATAGAAATGGAGATAGTAGATCACCCTAGAAAATTCTATGGGATATATCAAAATATCCAAAGGGGATCCATTGATTCCATTCACACCAACCTTAATCAAAACCAGACTTTGGATAATATCATGTAGAAAACTCTAACAAACCTTATCATATTATTTTTTCATATCTAATTCATTAATCATACTTGTTTTTTTGTAAAATAAAGAGAACTTATCACCCCTTGTGCAATGATTACACCATCAAGAATTTGTTTACCATGAATAAAAGCACATTGTTCCTCTTGTGATTTCTTATCTTGCCTAGCATGTAACAAACTATCTTTGAAATAATTAATTTCTTCCTTCCTAATATGTTCTTTCTCAATATTTCTTCCATCTAGAGTTGAAATATTTGTTATGTAATGAGAAAGAATATGTTTTAGTTGTAGCATGAAAGATGGTATTTTTATATCCTTCCTTAATTTATCTCTCCCTAGACTTTTAGAACCAATATGACTTCTCCTTTTTCAATATGTTATGGTAAAAGTAATTGTTTTTCTTGAACATAAGAATCCTAGTCCATTTTTTGATTTATCCTACTCTTGTGAATTTTTGAGCTTTGATTCAACTTCCTCACTATATTTAAATATATTATCAATATTCCAAATTTTTATTTATCTATTTAGATATTTCACCTTTTAAAAAATATGTACATACATGATCATTCAAAAAATTTGTTCATCCTACCATAATATAGCTATCTAGAAGAAATCGGGGTTTTGGAGCCACATAGATTGAAAGTGAAATGGCTTTGGATGACTATCATTGATTAAATCTATATCAAGAGAATGAGTTTGTGATCTGATAATGCTCATAATAAAATGTCCAAAGATATTGTATACTCTATTTGCAACCATGTGTTAGATAATAAATATATATCCTATCTTTTTTCTATATGAGTTTTCCCAATGCATCTATTATCCTATGTATTGAAATATTGAAGGAATAGCATCTCAATTCCATTTGAATTGAAAG
Organism: Wollemia nobilis; assembly: GCA_028583015.1. Classification (NCBI taxonomy): domain Eukaryota; kingdom Viridiplantae; phylum Streptophyta; class Pinopsida; order Araucariales; family Araucariaceae; genus Wollemia; species Wollemia nobilis. The sequence goes on along the minus strand of JAQPPZ010002587.1, from coordinate 13,421,554 downwards.
CAAAATATTACATTGATTTAGACTATCCAAGAGTACCACCATTCTTTTCCAAAGTAGATAGAATTGCTCTAAAGTTCTCCCAAGAATCCATAGATCACAATTATGGATTATCATTATATTTGAAAAATATATATTAAGATCCTTCCAACATCTTTCATGAGGAGTAACCATAGTTGGAGCATATACATTTGTAACCTCAGCTTTGATGTTTTCTTCTTTTGTGTAAAATAGACTAGCAACTAAATTAATTTTTGCTTATAGAAATTGTCCATCTCATTTGTGTTTGTCCTATATTGTCGCAATAACCCAAAATCTCCAATAGAAAAAAACTATTAGACAAGCCCTCATCTTCAAATCATTTTTTATGCATCATGACACTCCTCACTGCCTAATTATGTTTATCTTATTAAAATAAATTCAATACTATAACAACCTATCAATTCCTTAATAACTCATTTTTTAGAGGTCTTATTCATACCCCTAATATTCCATGATACAATTTTTATCATCATTTTTTATTTTATTTGTAGGTTTATCCCTACTTCTTATTAACACCTGTGATATTTTTTTTGGTTTTCCAAATCAATATCCCATTAGCTTCCCTTTTCTCTTAGTTTTGTCTTTAAAGGTCCTCTCCTTTTTACAATCTCACCAACACTTTCATCTTCATCAATCTCTTCAATTTTTTCTTTCTTTTTTTTTAACTTGGTTATATGGGATTGAAATGGGCCCCACTCATATTTCATCATGACCACATAGCGATATTATAATAATTTTTCAATTTTTTTTTTTTTTTGTGGTGGCCACAAGGGGTAAACAGACTGTGACCACGAGGGAACCATTACATAACATATCCGCAACATGTGAGGCGAGAGATTTGAACCTGGGCCTCTCAGCAACTAGAGAGGTTTAACTACCCACTTGCTCTCCAACTCCTCTACATGGGCGGATCTATAATAATTTTTCAATTATGTATGTATTGCTTGGTAAGATTCAAACTTGGGTCTCCTCCTTGAAAGTTGAGGAATATAACTGATTGAGCTAATACCATTTGATAATATTTTCAATTTTTTCATATTGCTCATAATGAGATTTATCTTCTAGAGATTCATGATGCCTTAAAGAATTTGACAAGCAAGGAATAGTCTCACAAATGCTTTCTTCTTTATGTTGCCCTAGAAACCCTAAATTTGTATGGTATCTTCCATAAACATTTATTGATTATATTGCTCTTAAAACCCTAAAGTACAAGGGATACACTTTATGCTTTTAGTTTTATTCTAAGGAAAGGATTTTATACTACTCATGGAAAATGAAGATACTTTACCTATATTAATATTGATTTTTTTGCCTCCATTGTTTTAACATTTACCTCCTCATCTTCCTTGGCACCTTTAACTCCTAAAATTGAACTTGTGCATTGTACTTCCTCATTTTGTGTGTCATTATTTTATTTTAATAGTTTATTCAAGTAAATTATAATGGTATTTGTCATTTTATGATGTAAAGAGGCTTTCTTTATCACTTTCTTGAGTGGAAAATCCTTGATTTGACCTAGTTTCTACTATGATATGATCTCCTTGCTTCATATTGAAGTTTATCTCACAGCCTAAATATTTCATCTCTTTATTCACCATTCACTTTGCAATATCTTATCATATGCCTAGTCTCAAAAATATTTGTGACATCAAAATGCAATATTTTTATAATTCACTTGTTAAAATCATTCTCTTCATTCAGATTTAATCATATTGGACTATGGTAAAGGTTTGAAAGTATCCATTGCAACACATATTCTAGTATATACAACACTAGTTAGTTCCTTCTATATGTACTCTCCTATAGTATTGCCAATAGTCTTCAAATCCTCCTTATTGGTAAGCTGATATGGAAGCCCAAAAAACCTAATCCACACTAAAAGCCTTTTAATAGTCTCTATCTCCACAAAAATATTCTCACTCGACGGTCTTAAATAAAATGCATCTCTCCCCCTAAACCATGTGCCACCATGAATTTTATCCCTAATTTTTAAACTAGAAAAGAAGATGAGGAAGGATCCTTTTGGAAGAAAAGTCATGAAGTAATTTGAATTCAATCCCCACTTCCACAATCTAATTTTGAATTTGTGAAAAACCTGGCTAGTATTTATGGAACTTATATATTAATCCTTTACTTCTAAGAACCATTATATCATGATTAACCATCTCATCTTTGATAATCACTTATAATGTAATATTTGCTACCTAGATAGGGTTTATCATATAATCACTCTTTCTCTTATCCTCAACTAAAACATTCATAAGTCTAATTTGGTTAATACTCCTTACTTCTAATTAAAACTTCCAAAAATAAATTTTTGATCATACTACCCAAAATTTCTATACGTAGATCTTTTTCATTTTAAATTTTCTCAGGAATATGAAACAAGAAAAAATAATACTCCTCACACTTTATTTTTTTTAACATTCAGAACATTTAATTATTTTTTAAAATAAGAGAATATGAAACTTGCTCTGACTCTTCTATCAACTTACACTATATAAATTTTAATTAATCAAAATATAATATAATATATAATATATGAAAATTTTTGGATTAAAAAATATTATATTAAAATGGCTTAATCATAACCCAGATGTTGTAGGTGAGTTGGAGAGGAGAGGAAAATCCTCCAAGGGAGGTCCCAGGTTCAAATCTCCACCCTACTAAAAAGTTGAATTGGGTATCCAAAATCCAATTGATAATTTTGGTGCGTGTAAGGTCGGGTGCGACTCCCGGGTGACTTTGACGATGTAGAACCCCCTATTCGTGGTCTCTCAGATAAATGCGGCCCTGCAAGAGGTTTTTCTCTTAAAAAAAATGGTTTAATGATACAAAAAAAGGGTGGGTGGAATTAGCGCACCCCGAGCACACAACCAACACACTAACTATGTGCTAAAAAGCTATCAGAGCTACCAAAATAACTTACAAAAGTTCACAAGAAAACCAAATAGAGAACTGCATAAAAAAACAACTAATAGAATATGCATAATTGATGTGTAGGGGCTGGAGGAATAGGATTCACTACACAAGGAGCATTACCCCAATGATCAATAAGGTCTCGTAAGTGATGAATCTCTATATGCACTTTTTCTTCTTGCACTGAAATTTTTAGCTAACAATCATAGAAAACCTGATACTTATCAGCAAGAGAAAAAGTGAATAAGGCTCCTGCTGGCTAAATATCACTCTGTTACGAGTTTTTGACAAATGAAAAAGAATCCCCACTCTAAATATATGCCACATAGGAACAAGCTTCTTAAAAAACTCAAGTGGATCCCCTAACAAAATATGCACCCAAGAATAGGGACCTATCATATATGGTATTAAAAAAGATAAAGTCCACTTCCAAGCCCCTTCAGCTCTCACACAAGACCAAAAAAGATGATGCACATCCTCCTCTGCTCCACAAGATATGCAGGAAATATCATTCACACACAAATATCTAAGCCGTTGACCAATAGGAAGCCCTTGAAACAATAAACTCCAAGCAAAAAAGGCTTTCTTATATTCAAGATACTTTGCCCAAAGTGTATTAAATCTGAGACTCCATCTGGAATGAAGAGATAATACATCCCACCTAGAATTTAGCTTCTCAGGCATAGGCACAACAGGGGAAAGCCAAGAGTATCCCAAATTAGGTTTATACTTGGTGAGAGAAACATCTTTGGGCCAAGACCAATCAGTCCACCAAGGTTTTTTATAATATCGAAAAACTTTACCCCAAATAGATAAAGGAGTGGAATCAGTAACAACCTCATAAGTAGTCTTATCAGTAGAAGATAAACCAAAAAAATCCTAAAAATTTTCCAAGGTATCCAAGACCTTGAATGAAAATCTATGAAATCAGATAACCGAGCAATACCTCATTTATAAAATTTCTAAGCATGTATCCACTAGACTTGAGAAATTAGAGTCCCCTGCAAAGTGATGGTCAAAGACCACTATAAATTAAGCAAAGGTATTGAAGCCCCCAGCTTCCCCTTGTGACCTTTCCAAGAAATCTAGGGTTTAATGGCCTCCTAGGTCTTCCAAATGCTTTGCATAACAAAGGACCCAAAAATATTTATTGGAACATAGACTATAAGAATGGTTTGCAAATCAGGCCCTTTACACACCTTACCAAAAGGAAGCCCCATGGAGAGGCAATGACGAATTAAAAGTTTACAGGCTTCCTCCCCTTGTAAAGCTCTCACAATCAATTTAGCACAGAGAGAAAAGCCTTGTTGCTGACAGTCAAACAATCCCATTCCTCCAAATTTTTTAGGAAGACGAAAAATATCCCAAGCCACCCTATGAAATCCCTTCTTACCAATAGCATTGGATCACATAAAATCTTGAAGCAACTTCTCCAATTTGGCATAACAAGTCTTGGAAGGGATCCAGCAATAAGAGTAATACACATGAGTAGAGGCCAATACCTTGGAACAAATATGAAACTTGCCATCTAAGGATAATTTTTTGGTACACCAATACAGAAGCTTCTTCACAACATTTTGAACAACATAATCCCACAAACAGGCAGGAGAACCCAAAAAAGCAAAAGGAATACACAAAAATTTAATGGTTTCCCCAAGTTGAATCCACTTCCAAGGCTTATCAGCTAACCAGGGAGGCATATATTTTCCAAACTGTCTATAGCAAGAAGTTTTCTCCATTGAATATTAGAGACAAAAGCTAAGCATAATGTATGAAGACAATCTAAAGCATGAGTAACATAGATCTCATCTTCTGCAATAGTCAAGAAAGAATCATCTACAAAATGACCATTAATTAACTACTTGGGGGATGAAGGGATATAAATTCCCTTGATCAATCCTTGAGCAGATCTATGAGATATAAGATAACCAAAGGCCTCAGCAGCAAGAATAAACAAATAAGGAAAAAATGGACAACCTTGTATGATAGAACGGGCTAATTGAATATTCTGAGATTGTCTCTTGTTCAGAGTTAACACAACATAGGCATATTTTAATAACATAAGTACAGTCCTAATAAAATAAGGGTCAAACCCTAGAGCCTTTAGCATAGAAGTAATAAAGAACCATTCTATTTTATCATAAGCCTTCTCAAAATCAATCTTAAGGAAAATAGCATCCTGACCAGAGGATCTAACCCATTCCATTCCTTCCCAAACAGTAATAACATTATCTAGAATATATCTGTTCTAAACAAAACTAGTCTGCTCAGGCCTGATTATCTCAAGAAGAATAGGTCTGAGTTTAAGAGCTAAAGCCTTGGCAATTATCTTATAACTGACATTAAGCAAGGTTATTGGCCACCAATTAGAAATAAGTTTAAGGTCTCCCCTTTTGGAATGAACATAACATTACCTTTGTTGATGAGATTCTCCAATGACCCAGTAAGCATAGCCTCTTTATACACTTCCAGCAAATCATAACCCACCAAGTCCCAGAATTCTTTATAAAATTCATAAGGGAAACCATCTAATCTAGGTGCTTTATCATTTGTCATCTCAGACAAAGCATGTTTGAGATCCTCCGGGGTTAAAGGTGCATCACAAAAATCCTGTTAAGTTTGAGTAAGTTTAATAGGTATGACTTGACAACAGGATTCTAGAGCTTGCACTCTATCATGGGTAAGGCCCTGAGAAGCAAACACTCTTTGATAATAATTAAAAAAAGCTCCAAAAATATCATCAAGAGATGTAAACCTTTGACCATCAACTTGCAGAGCAGTGAATTGGGTAGTACGAGAAGGTGGGAAAAGGCACTTGAAAAATTCTTTAGAGACTTTGTCACCCACCTTTAACCAATGCATCCTAGCTCTTAATGATAGAATAGCAATCCTCATAGTATCTATCTATAACGCATAACTTTATAGTAATAAGACAATAAAAATATGGGAATAGTTCATCCTTATAAAAATATTTAAATTTGCTATATTACCTTTTGCTTATAGGTTTTGTTTTTAATTTTATATTAATATTTTTTTCATTCTAGATTAATTTCTTTAAAACAGTAAAACTTAACACGATACTTTAACAAAAGGACTTACTACACTTTAATTTTACCATTTAATAATTATATTACATACATAATCGATGATGTAGTTTACCGGCACGTCACTTGCATTTTTGATGACCTCGGGTCAATCCCCACGGTGGATATATATATATATAGTATTTACTTAATAAAAAAAATTATATTACATACATAATAAAAGGAAAAGTTTCTTCTACCTTTCAAGAGAGTTATATATATTTCTATGTATCTTTACAATCTGTGAAAGTTGAAAAGTGTTTTAAAAACTAAGGTAAGAACGAAGGATTAAAATTTGTATAATATTTTATTTATTATAAAATAATGAGAAGTATTTACTCAATAAATAAAATTGTATTGCATAAAAGAAAAGTTCCTTCTACCTTTCACGAGAGTTATATATATATTTTGATGTATCTTTACAATCTGTGAAAGTTGAAAAGTGTTTTAAAAACTAAGTTAAGAACAAAGGATTAAAATTTGTATAGTCTTTTATTTTATTATAGAAGGATGATATTGATAAATTGTTTTGAAATTTATTGAATTTTATTTTAGTTGTTTTAAAAAAATAAAATTATTAATTATATAAGATTTTAAGGGTTTTATTTGTATTATAACTATATAGTGGTAATATAATATAAACGACGAAAAATATTGGAAACTTTTTCCTTTTCTGATTGATTTTAAGATGATAAATCTGCTTGTAAAGTTCTTTAAGAATTGCTAAAATATATTGTTATAGTCTTTGAAGATAAACAAGATAAGTTGGTTTAGAGATTAAACTAATGGATGTTTCTCAGTAAAATCAGTGTATGCACTTTTTGACGATCACGAAGAGCCTTGGTTCCTAAAGAAAATTTGATGCAAAGGTCTTATGCCCAAAGTGAATATATTTTTTGGAAAAGTTCTTAACGCTACATAATTTACAGAAGAGAGGTCTTAGATTACCCAAAAAATGTTATTTTCCTGGGCTAGCGGAATAATCTCCCAAGGATCTGTTCTCCCTGTGTTTATATTCTAACGAAATTTTTGGGATGTTGCTTCGTCTAGTGGGAATGGATTGGGTTCCCCTAAAGAGCTAAATTCCCATGTGGAGCAATGGAGCACTAATTATTTGTCACTTTGGATTCGATCATTCACATCCTTTGTCCTACATCATCTGTGCTGGTGGATATGAAAGGAAAGAAATTCCAGAGCTTTTAAGAACACTTCTCATCATCAAAAGTCAGTTTTCATTAAGACTATCCTTGCCATGGCCAAGAATGTTGATCTCCTATCCTTGGATGTGGGGAACATTGGTACGGAAGCTGGGATAGAAAATAATTTGGATTTTAAATCTTCTCTTGCTTTGGTCTCAAGAATCCATCACCTAGTAAGAGCAGACACTATTTGGGAACCACCCCCTCCTGGGTGGATAAAATTAAACTTTGGTGGTGCATCTAAGGGTAATCTAGGCCTAGCTGGAGCAAGTGGTGTCATCAAGGATACAAAGGGGTGAATTTTCTTGGTATTTTTTGAAAACATCTAAACCCAAACTAGCCATGCAGTTGAGGCTAGAGATCTCTTTCAAGGAGTCTTGCAATTAAAATATCTAGGTTTTAGAAAATTCATAATCGAAGGTGACTCGATTAATATCATTAATATGGTTAGAGGGATGCAGAATCCAACTTGGACAATCTTAAACCTATTGGAGGAAGTGCATAAATTGGCCCAAACATTTGAAATTGTCAAGTACCAACATATGTTTAGGGAGGTTAACAATTCGGCCAATTTTTTGAACCTAGGCACCTCTCAAAAAGGCATCACAGTTTGGAATAGGGAGTTTTTAGAAGGCTTAGAAGGTAATTTACATGTTGCTTATTTTTTGGCTAGATCTTGGTTCTATTCAAGGGGAATTTCATGGTACTTTTTAAATTTTAGGAACCATTTTTTTTAATTCAAAACAAGAGGAGATCCTGATCCTAATGGGGTTTGAAGAGTGGGAACCGAAGGATGAAGAGCTCGGGAAAAAATCTAGACCCAGCGGAACCAAGAACTAGGTTCCAGTTCTGGGTGGTTTGATGGGAATTTTTTTTGTCCTATCCTTTTTGTTTTGTTAGTCTAGTTAGCTCGACCAAGGCGTTTGCTCTCCCCTACATGGGATTGAGTTGCCTTAGGCTGTCTCAGAATTTTAGGAGTATGTATGGAATTGTTTTGGTAGTTTTGTTTGGGTTCGATCCTATTGGATCTCTGGATCTTAGTTTCTCTTTCGATGGCCTATGGACCTCCCTTAATCTCTCAAAGTTGTGTAGATCCATTTTGTCAAAGGTTTGGGGTTCCTTTCAAAACCCCTTCTTCCACCAAATATATATCATTTAGTAAGTTTTAAATTTATATCTCTTCTTTGAATGCCGAATGAAAAAAATCATATTATAAAAAACTAAAATGATTTTTATTTAATTATTTAAAAGAATTAAAACTATTTAAATATTATGGAATAATGGTAATGGTGATACAATTCAATGAAGTAACTAGTTTGAGAGAAAAAATCATGTCATATATCAAAGTTTCAAGTTTCAATCTCATAGGTGAACTTTATGAAAAAAATCAAATAATATAAACCTAATTAGTGAAATACCTTATATTTCCCTTGATCCTAGGGGTTTATCTCACTAACTCAATAAAAAAAAATACCTTATATTTAAAATATAAGGTTTGAATCCTATCAAGTAACATATGCATAATTATTACATAAACTCATAAGTCAATGATTTAAAGGATATTGGTTGATAAAGTGAGAAGGTGTCTAAGGATAGAGTTTTTTTTTTATTCGGGTAATGTGATAAACCCCTAACCGAATAAAAAAAGAAATGACATATCTTTAAAAGATAAGGTTTGAATCCTATCAAGCAACATATGCATAATTGTTTTTTTCCTCGAAAAAAAAGTTGTAGTTTTATATTAAGTAAATATGAAATTACATGATTTGGAGACGAACTCTTAATTTAGAAGGTGCGAAGGTCATATGAGAAGTTTCTCCAATTGTTGTGCAAGTTGTATCCCACAAGCATCGTTTGCAATATCACAAACCCCAAGTGCAATGCTCATGAAAGAAAATGGATCGGGTGCAATACATTACGGGTAACTATTAGTACCATTTTGAATGGTTGAAGCAACATGAACAGATGCACGAATTTATTTGATCCGAGAATGTGTGAACCAATTTGATATCCAAATCTATCATATGAGTTTTGCTTTACAAGTCTGCCTATTTGGGATGGGGTTTCATACTGTTATTGGTGTGAGGTTCTTGAATGAACAAAATTAGGGTTTGTTTGCTTGGATGAGAGTAGGGTTTAGGGTTTGTTTACATGAAAGTAGGGTTTATGTATGAAATATGGAGGGTTTAAACAAAGATGCATACATTGAGCCAAAAATAATTTTTAAAGAATCAATATGTGGAGGACCACCTCATGGAGGACCACCTCAAACAGGAGGGGAACACAATCAACGATTGTTAAGGAAACCATTAAGGATGCCAAAGGTCAATTCAAGGAAAACATATATGGGTTGCATGAAAGAAACTAATGGATTGCATGAAAGCAACTAATGGATCCCTAAAAGTGAAGTTGGAAATAATGGATGTCTAGGAAGGAATAGATGTGATAGAGAGGAAAGGCCTAATTTGTTGATTCATGGGATTCGAATGACTCTTGCTACCTTCAAGCAATGAGCTACCAAAAACTGGAGCACTAAAGGTAAGTTCCAAATTTTTACTTACCCTAATGGCTACTTTCTTATTTGTTTTGTTAATGAAGAATAAAGGGAGAATATTTTCAATGGGGACCATCGTTTTTTGGTAGAACAGGGCTCTTCATGGAGCCTTGGCATACCAAGTTCAAACCTGAGGAAAAAATGCCATCAACTGCTCATGTTTGCATCCATTTATTTGGTCTTCTGATAGAATACTGGTATCCAAAGATATTTGCAACAATTAGAAATTCTTCAGGATTTTACATGATGACTTCTAATAGCACCCAAAACTTAGAGCATATAATTTATGCAAGGATTTGTGTTTTGATTGATTTTTACAAACCACTTCCAGAGAATATTACTTTACAATATGGGGAAGAAATATGGAAGAAAGTAGTAGATTATGACAATATTCCATTTAGATGCAAAATTTATCATGAATATCACCATATAGCCAAGGATTGTCCACATAGGATCCCTAAAAAAGAGAAAGAAGATGGAGACTTGGTAGGGTTTCAAATCCCTAAACAAAAAAACACATAAAAAAATAGCAATAAAAGAGAAAACAATAATTTCACCTAACACCTTTGAAATTCTCTCCACGAATGAGCAAGCAAATGATGAGGATGGTCAAATGGAAACAATTATTATGGAAACATAGTTTGATGAATTGTTGGCAATTTTGACATTATGCCACATTAAAGTCTTATGAAATTTTGTTGTGACAATTTTTGTTGTAAAAAATGACAAAGTATAATGAATAATGTTCCTTCTTTCCTTTGAATTATATTGTGCTGATTAATTTTGGTTTTAATCCTCTTTCTTTAATTTTCATGGAATTTGTGTCACAAAAATATGAGGTTTAAGGTAAAATTAACATTAATTATGTTTAAAATAGAATAGCAGAAGAAATACAATTACCAGTTTTCTAGCATTGGAAAAATTGGTTCGAAATGGGAGCACTTGGAATTAAAGGAAGTTAAAATAATTTTGTCATGTTTTCAAGCAATATTCAGTAATCATTTTTAATAGATGCCCCCGAAATGGTTTTGAATACCGAAAGTCATGGCAAATAAAAAGTTTTAAAAGACAAGATATTTTTATCCCAAGTGAGAGGCGATGATCTCTATCGACCATCCTTGGGGAGAAACGTCTCTATTTTCACAAAATTTGTAAGGACGACTTGGTGGGGCAAAGAGGTAGTCAAGGGTGTGTTTGCCCCATAAGATGGAAAAAAGCTCCATTTGCCTCGTTATGAGGAAAATGTCATTTGAAAGGGAAAAGTGCAAAAATTACAGTACTTAGGTTGAAAATTCAACGATGCTTTTGCCTAGATGATTTTCCCAGGAGATTTTGCCTCAAAGGTGGGGTGAGAGGCCCTTTCGCCCCTCCTTGGGGTGAAACTATATTTTAAGGAATAAATATTTGTGGGCCTACATTAAAGAAGAACGAACATGTTTCTAAAAGTAGTGAAGATCTGTGTCAACAAGATGTTGAAAATTTAAACATGGTTTCGCCCCTGGTGAGAGGTGAAACTCTCATTCGCCTCCCTTTGAGGTGAAGCCACAGTGCAAAGTGGAGAGGAATGTGGGCCCAATTTTGAAATCGTCAAATGCAAGAATTGAAGGCACTTTCACCCCAAATAAGGGGTGAAAAGCTCCATTCGCCTCCTTTTGGGGTGAACATATTTTAAGAGAATAAAAAGGTGAATGAAAGAAGTTGATTCTGACATTGAAAATTCAAACACGCTTTCACCCCAAGAGAAGGGCAAAGCTTCCTTTCGCCTCTTCTTAGGACGAAAACGTAGTCCAGAAGGAAAGGCATGTCATGGGTCTCGCCTTGGTAAAAGTAAAGAAAGTTGCAAGAGGACTTTTGTCCCAAGTTGGAGGTGAAAATCCCATGCACCTCTCCTTGGGATGAATATAGGTTCCAAAGGTTGAAAGTGTTGACAAGTCAAAAACGCTTCAAAAGCGCAAGTCATAAGCTATTTTTAGTAATATCGACAAGATGGTGAAAGGAGCTTTCACCCTAGGTGAGAGGTGAAACTCCCATTCACCTCTCATTGGGGTGAAACAACAAAAGAGACTTTCGAAGCACAAAAGAAGGCACATGCTCCACATGAAGGCATGAATGAAAAAATAAGTAGAAGAATTTTGGATAGTACGTTTTTTCCTGGCCTTGCTCCAGAAGGGCTTGCCATCCTGTTTTTGAGCAAAGTTAATTTTAAACAGTAAGGGGACTTTTCAAGGAGGTTCATCATGCATAATTTTTTGAGAAAGATCAAGGGGTGATGGAATTTAATTTTTAGGCAAATCAAACAAATTTTAGGCCCAGATTTCAACTAAAGATTTGCAATATTAAATACCAAAAGGAGATTTCGACTATTTCCAAGGCATCATTCACCAATATCACCTCTTTTCAAAATAGATTTAGTATTTGGTGGACTTTCTTGGAAAAAGTAAATTTCCAAAGCAAAATGGCAACATAATTTCAACAACCAAGGTTCCTGTGTTCCTTCAGTTTTGATGCATCCTAATGTACCGATGTCTAAGCTTGCTTCTTTCCCTAGAATCTCACCACCAAAGCTGGATTGTTGCTCCCAAAAGAATATTTTTGAGGAGGGAATCCCTCTAAATGGTTCCTGATCTATGAACATTTTGTATTCATATGTATGAAATGAAAGAGGTAAAACTCTCTATAAATATTAGGTATTTTTATGTAACAAAGGAGGATAGACCTGTAGAAAAACACTTTGAATTTTTTGCATAAATAGGACACTCGACTTCTGATTCCTTGAATGGTTTTGTGTGTGATTTATTTCTACTTATCATTTCTATTTACATTCATACCTGTTATTTGCTGAGTTTAAATTCTACATTTGGATTTAAATACTGTTGGTGAGGGAATGAATACTAGAATGCACTTTTGGAAGTTATCTGTAAAATGTAAGTGATTCTTTTGCCTTTCCTTCTGTTATATGTTGCCTAATATTTGAATTAATTTTTTGCTGCTAATCTGTTCCCATCCTACATTATTCAATTTATAGCCATATTTCCCATCTCTTTTTTCTATTTCCTATTTCTTTCCTGTAAATCTAAACTTTAAACTAGTGTAGGATTTAGTAAGGGAGCTAGCCCTCCCTGGAGATTGGCCCGAAGGACTTTTTTCTCCTTCGGCATTTCATGTTGGCCGTGTCTAAGGCACACAAATGTATGATTTATATTTTAGGAAGATATATGACCAACATGAAGAGAGGGAACATGAAGGATGCATGATGAGAAATCATTAAAATAGCTTGCCTTGATGCTAAGAAATAATAGTAAAGGAAAAAGAGTACAATGTAGAAAACCAACCCAAGTACAAAACAAAAGGGTAGATTCAAACTACAAGCAAAATGGATCCTCAAAAATACCATACAAATTCCAATAGTAATGTCGTGGCTCCAAGTAACCAGCCTCTATAGTCCCAACTAGCATGAAGTAAGATACGAATAAAATGATAAGGATGTCATAATCCTAAGGTTTATAGTCAATCTCTTTATGGCAATGTTGGAAGCTTTGGCTATTTTGCTAAACATTTTCTTATATTTTTGGTAATTTGTTAAGCTTTGATTTATTTTTAGTGTTACCATTTTTTTTTGTTTTATCATTACCTTCTTTGGCTTAGTTTATATTGTATTTGTTTTACCTAATTTCGTTTGTGGGGTTTTTTATTTATTTTGTTGTTTATGTTTTGGATTTGTTTTGTTTTTTTGTTTTTGTGGTTTTTCTGTGTTTGTGTTCTTTGGTTTTTTGTTTGTGGTGTTTTGGTTTCTTTTTGTTGTTTTTGTTTTGGTAGTGTTTTTTTATGTTGTGCTTGTGGTTTTTTTGTGTGTTTCGTGTTTTGGTGTTATTTTTTTTGTTGTCGTTTTATTTTATTTTATTTTAATGTGTGTTTTTTATTGTGTTTTACTATGTTGTTTGTGTGTTTCTTCTGTGTGGTTCGTATTTTTTTTGGTATTCTTTTTGTGTGTGTGTTTGGTTGTGCTTTTTCTTGTTGATACACTCAAGGAGTATGCTTTTTTGTTCTAGCTTTTTGTGTGTTTTTGTTTGTGTGTTATTTCAGGCATGTTCCTTACGTGCGTCAAAGGTGGTAGGCTAGGTGCGAGCCCTAGGCGGTTTTGGCGGAAGAGATACCCCTGCCTCCTTGGCTCTTACCCAAAAGTGGCATCCCTTCTAGGATTTTTTCCACAAACAACAAAAAATTATATGAAATAACATTCTTCATATGCCTCTTTGGCATTTCTTTAAAATTTCAATAGTAACCTCAAAATCAGGTCATTTATACATCATAATTAGTTATCTCTATCATTCTAAGTTCTAACCTTAGCCACCTTCCCAATTTATCAAATAGTATCCTTTAAATCACTAACTTCTAAGTTTTTTGAAAAAGTTGCTTTATCTGATCTTGATTTAACTGGAGTGTATTAATCCCCCTATATATAGATTTTGACCAGCTGCAATGCATTGACCTCATTGAATTCTTGTACTAAGCACATATCGGGATCAATCTAAAGTGCTTCCTTTGAAATTTTATCTACTTCTCTATTTAGTTCTCTATAAATAAGCCAAAAAGTAAAAGCTTTACTTCGATTCACAGCTTCTTTTATTTGAGAGAATATGGGTTGTAGAATCACTTTTTCCATCCTAAAAACACCAAGCATCCAATTTATTACCACTTACGAGTCTCCATAAACTTGAATTTAAGGGCTATAATTTGAGGGCTATAATTTCAGCATAATTATTAGAACCTTCTCCCAATATAGCCTTGAATTTAAAATAATGAGAGTAAAAAAATATAGTAATCCTCCTGCTCCACAAACTCCAAGGACCCCTTGTCTAGCCCCATAAAAAAACCCCAGGCCCTTTATTTATCAATCGTTGGAGGGATGATTTGTTTGTTTACCTTTTTTGTTGCTGAAACCTTACAGTTTTTGAAACTGCCAATGATTTGGGTGGAGACCTGCCAAGTAGGCTTCTCTTGATCTTGAAAAATTAAAGCATTCCTAGTTAACCATACTCCCCAAGACACAAAAAATGGGAGAGCTATAAAACCTTTGTAAGAACTATTTTCAAACCAATATTTTAAGCACTCTCCTAAGGAGTCTTCTTGTCATATTATTACATAAACTCATAAGTCAATGATTTAAAGGATATTGGTTGATAAAATGAGAAGGTGTCTAAGGATAGAACTTTTTTTATTTGAGTAGTGTGATAAACCCTTACAACAGATGCATAGGATGCATAGGTTTAAGCAGTGGTTTACCCCTTGTAAATTCGAGAGCTATACTTATCAATAGAGAATTTAACACACACCCATACACACACCCACCCCCTCACACACTTACCTACACCACAGTTTAAACCTTGGACCTCCCGAAGAAGAGCCAAAGCTCGAACCGTTGCATTGTCCACCTGGGACATCTAAGGATAGAACTTAACCTGATAAAGATACCTAGTTATGATGTATAAGAAACCTAGTTTTTAGGTCATTATTGAAACTTTGAAAAAGGACAAAGAGACATATGAAGAATGTAATTTCATACTTCCTTAATATACAAATAGGACAAGGAAAAAGATGGATCACAAAGGCATTTGAATTACAATGTTTATGCTTGTGGAAATAATGTAGTGGTTAGGACTTTGGCTTCTCTTTAGGAGGTCTAACGTTCAAACCATAACATGTGTGTGAGTTGTGTGTTATATAAAAAAGTTACAAGTTTTTTTAGAAAAAAAAATATATGTATGCATAGTTATTAAATTATTTTATTACTATTATGTGATTACTTTAATGTGATATGATAGAATATACTCAATATTATATAACTAATTTTGAGAAACTATAAAATATATAAAAAAATTATAATGTTGTTATTTATAATTTTGTGAATCAAGATACGAAAAAAGTATTTCTATAAACTCAAAGTATTACACGACAAAATAAACAATAAATCATATTGTATCCACAATATTCAATAGCATTAGCTCAATCAATTAGATTTCTAGACTTTGGTGGAGGAGACCAAGGTTCTCATCTTGTCACAAGAATGCATGTTTAAATAACTAACTTATTGTAATACCACTATCTCTAATGATGATGCAATATGATGAAACCTGTATCAATCCTCTCTCTCTCTCTCTCTATATATATATATATATATATATATATATATATATATATATTGATGTAATAGAATGACACCTATTGCAATTCCAAAAAAAAGTATTACACCATAAAATAAATAATAAATCATATTCACCTATTTTCAAACAACAACGTGTGGGTGAGGTTGTGTGTTAATCCCCTATTGATAATCGTAGCTCTCAGCCTTACGAGGGGTCATGGTTGGGAGGGGACATCATGATTGGGAGGAGACTCCCTATGTGTCCGTCATAGGGGTTTATCAAACTATACAAGTCCAAAAAAAATCATATTTGCCTATTATATCACAAAATAAATATAAAAAATAATTATTAAATTATTTTAATACCATTATGTGATTATTTTATGTGATATGGTAGAATATATTCAATTTTATATAACTGATTTTATAAAAACACAAAAATATATAATGGTACCGGCAAGGACGCCACTTGCATTATCAGTGACCTGAGTTCAATCCCCATGGTGGATGTGTATAAGAAGTATTACTCAAATAAATATATGTATAAATTAATTCTATTAACTCAAAATCATTTTGTACCACAAAATAAACAATAAATCATATTGTATCCACGACATCTAATGGCATTCAACTGATTAGATTTCTTGAGAGATAGAGGTTCTCATCTTGTCACAAGTCTTGTCACAAGGATACATGCTTAAATAGTTAACTTATTGTAATACCACTATCTATAGTGATGATGTAATATGATGGAACCTATTCTAATCTTATAAAAAAATATTGTACCGCACAATAAACAATAAATCATATTCACCTATTATATCACAAGATAAATAATAATGATGATGTTGTGACACTTCTATTCACCTATTATATCACAGAATAAATAATAATGATGATGGTGTGACACTTATATTTGTTAGATGCAGTGATGATGTAATACCATATATACCATACATATATATCATACCACAAAATAAATAATAAATCATATCTGCATATTTTCAAATGCAGTGTATGTGGGGTTGTGTGTTAATCCCATGTTGATAAGCGTAGTTCTAAGGGTTTCTTTGGTGCCCACCCTAAACCAAAGTTTAGCTCCCAAGGGGAAGGTGGATTGGTAGTTGCTTGTTTTATCAGGTACTTATTAAGGAAGACATCCAGGTTCAAACCTTGGAGGCAATCTTTTTGTAAAGGTAATAGTCTGATTTGAATCCTTATATCACAAAATAAATAATAATGATGATGTTGTGACACTTCTATTCACCTATTATATCACAGAATAAATAATAATGATGATGTTGTGACACTTATATTTGTTAGATGCGGTGATGATGTAATACCATATATACCATCCATATATATATATATATATATATATATATATAACATACCACAAAATAAATAATAAATCATATCTGCATATTTTCAGATGCAGTGTATGTGGGGTTGTGTGTTAATCCCATGTTGATAAGCGTAGTTCTAAGGGTTTCTTTGGTGCCCACCCTAAACCAAAGTTTAGCTCCCAAAGGCAAGGTGGATTGGTAGTTGCTTGTTTTATTAGGTACTTATTAAGGAAGACATCCAGGTTCAAACCTTGGAGGCAACCTTTTTGCAAAGGTAATAGTCTGATTTGAATCCTTTGAGTGCGTGCTAGACTGATGACAACGATGTGAATCTCGAGCGATCGATGGTCCTCTCACGTTGGATCAACCACAACGAGGTAGAATAGGTCTAGTGGGAGCAACCCTTGTTGTTTGAACCTTATGCTTGGCAGGTACTAAAAATAGTGTAGTTGTAGCCAACTCTCTTATAAATTAAAAAAAAAAAAGCGTAGTTTTCAGCCTTACAAGGTATCATGGTTGGAAGGGGACTGCTCAGCTCTATGTATCAGTCGTGGGATTTTATCACACTACCTAAATAAAAAAAAATCCATATTCATCAATTATATCACAAAATAAATATAAATAATAATAATGTTTTGACTCTTATATTCACCTATTATATCACAAAATAAATAATAATTATAATGTTGTGATTCTTATATTTGTTAGACATGCAACGATGGTTTGACTGGGTCTTCTATCTCAACATACCTATCTCCTTTTAAGGTGCACCATGGTTTGAACTAGGACTCTAAAAAAAGTTCAAAACCCTTACCACTACCTAAATTTTTTTTTTCATAAACTTTAAAATAATATTAAAAAATAACACTTATTACAAGGTTTTTTATTACTTTATGAAATGTTGTGGTATAAAAATCATCATAAAAATTTATTATTTTTCAAACTTTGTAATATTAAAAAATAATACAATTATGAGAATATTCAAACCCTTTCACAACGAACATTCCACTTATCACTCCTGGAAGATTTAATACAATGATTGTGATGTATTTTGTGCGTGTGGGGCCTTTTAACTTGGACGGACATTCAATCCATAGAAGTATTTATGACGTGGGGCTCACGCGCTAATGTTTGTGTATTGGTTGAAATTCCACAGAGCATAGACAAGCCTAAGTTCAATGGATTTTAACCTTGCCTTTCATATACAGACAAATGTCATAATTAAGGACAAGTCAAGGTTGTATGCCACTTATTTTAGTTGAAAATTTGATCATCATAATTGATTTGTTGTCTCCAAGATCTTAGAACATTCTACTTGTCTTTTTTATAGTCTATCATTCTCGTTTACTTTACTTTGAGGTTCAGTGTGCATACAACTGACTATGTGAGGATATTATTTATTTATAAATTTATTATTATTATTATTTGATTAGTGTAAGAAATTTTTACGATTTATGTTTAGGGTTGGGCATTTTCATTTCACCATGTAAAAGGAGAGTTGAGTTTATCAATAGGAGATAGATAATATCAATAGTGGATTTAACACAAAGCCACAAATAGAGTTGAGCTTAGCAATAGAAGACAGACATACAGTATCAATAGGGAATTTAACACACAATTACACATACGTCATGGTTTGGACTTTACCTCCTTAAGAAAAGCCAAACCCTGAACTATTGTATTGTTCCCAAAGACTTTATTTATAAAAAAATTAGAAGAGATATATATAGGTTGAATGCAGTTTTCAAATAAATTTATAAAATGTTTATTTCCATAATAATTTAAAAATGATATCATTAGGGTTATGGTTTAATGGTTGAGACATACACGTGACATAGATCACACCAAGGTTTAAATGTTAATGGTACCAAATAGGTTATATAGCTTGATGTGACTAAGTTGATATAAAAGGGAAAGGAAAACCCTTTCAAAACTTTACTCTTTAAATAATAATAATAATAAATTAAAATGGGTAGAGGTTGTAGGCCGATTGGTTTTCCGTTGAGTGTTTGTCAGCTTGAGGTTGGTGGTTTCAATCTCGATTCTCTTTAGGTCCTCTCACTGGAGTAAATACTTACCAAGAGGGATTAGGTGAAAAAACGTATATATTAAAAAAATGATAATTAAATTAAAATATAAAATTGGAGTGAAAAATAATATAGTTAATCTACACCAAGTACCTAACTGGCAAGTTCCCTTAATCCTCGAAAGGAGGTCCGGGGTTCAAGCTTGGCAGCCTGGCAAGTTCCCTTAATCCTCGAAAGGAGGTTCGAGGTTAGAGCCTGGCGGCCTCCATCGGATACGAAAAAACCCCGGCTACCCTGAGGGGTATACTCGGATGGGGCAAGTCTCATAGAATGGAAAGTCCTGGCCCACATGGGATACGGGGAATGGTTTTCCTTAATTAAGGTTTACGTGAGGTCCAAGGTTCAAACCGTGACATGGGCGAGTGTGTGAGAGGTGGTTGTGTGGTGGCTGTGTGTTAAATTCCCTGTTGATAAGCATAGCTCTCAGCTTTACGAGGGGTCATTGTTGGGAGAAGACTGCTCACCCTTGTGCGTTGGTCATAAGGATTTCTCAAAAAGCCAAACAAATAATATAGTTAAGATTAATTATTTGTATTTAAGTTTTTAAGATTCAGGCATAGATGGTGATGGTAAGATTTATATAGTTATAATTTAAAATAAAAATTATTTATGTCAAAAGCATATAATTATTATTTTTATGTATTAGAATAAATATAATCAATAATCAAGTGGCATTATCTCAAGTGGTTGGATTCTAAAACATTTAGATTCGGGGTTCAATCCTGGTAGCCTCCATCAAATACAAAAAAACCTGGCTAGCACCCGAATGGGGCAAGTCCTGTGGAACAAAAAGTCCTCGCCCACAGGGATACGGGGAACGATTTTCCTTAATTAAGGTTTACGGGAGGTCTAAGGTTCAAACCGTGGCATGGGCGAGTGTGTGAGGGGTAGGTGTGTGGTGGTTGTGTGTTAAATTCCCTGTTGATAAGCATATCTCTTGGCTTTACGAGGGGTCATGGTTGAGAGGAGAGGGGTCATGGTTGGGAGGAGACCGCTCAGCCCTGTGCGTTGGTCATAGGGATTTCTCAAAGCCAAATAAAAATAAATAATATAGTTAAAATTAATTATTTGTATTTAAGTTTTTAAGATTTAGGCATAGATGGTGAAATTTAGAAAAATGGTAAGATTTATATAGTTATAATTTAAAATAAAAATCATTTATGTCAAAAGCATATAATTATTATTTTTATGTATTAGAATAAATATAATCAATAATCAAGTGGCATTAGCTCAAGTGGTTAGATTCCACAACATTTAAAGAGGAGACCAAGGTTCAAATCTTGTCAAGCAATACATGGATAATATCCAAGCTTTGTTGTAATACCACTATGTGGTGATGATGTAATACAGTGGGGTCCTTTCAATCCCATGTAACCAATTAAAAAATAAATATAAATTGATAGTTTCTATAATGTATTATATGATAAAAAAAATGATCCATTAACAAATTGTAATCTTGTTTGATTTACAAAGTTAAAATTTGTCACTCAATACTTATGACTCAACCTTTACTACATTTGTTACTTAACTTTTGCAAGTTCAAACCTTGACAACAAAGCACCTTTCAAATATGTTGAGGATCATAATAACTTTAGAACTTAAGAGTTTATAAGCAGATTCAATTCTCATCTCAATTGAGATGCTATAGCTAGATACCTATATCATTTTCATAAAATATATGAATTAATGATTTTTATTTTTTGGATCTTCTTTAATTTTTTGTGAATACAAATATTCCAAAATTCAGCATCCTTCTTGACATTTTCCTACAATAGCCTTCACAATACCAAAACTCCACCTTTTTTTTTGGTAAGTTAATTGATATTATATTATGTCGGGAAATATGAAGTCTCCCAAATACCTTTTACAATCAATAGGGAATAATAGGCATCTGCCTAAGCCCAAGAGGATGTATACCAAACCCTCAAAAAAGCAGGTAAATCTTCACCTATTACATCGATAAAAAATACTACAACAAACACAGAGAAAAGGATCCATCCTTCAAGACTACAAGATGAAAGCTGAACTCAAGAAAAACAAAGAAGCCCCTTGGGCACTACCCAAACCAAATAGCAGGAACATCCGAGCAACAATCTACTGATCAGGATTGCCCATGGCCTCCTTCTGTTCATCCACATTTTTTCTAGAAGCTTCTGGATTCTTCTCAACTCCTCCCAAAGTCTAAGAATTTTGGGAATAAGTGAGTAATTTTCTGAATTGCTTTCGATGCAGCAAATTTTTCCCACCCTATCACATTCGATGGTGGTTCCAAGACTCCTGGCTATTTTAAAAATGATGATTCCTAGCATGGTTAGATTTCCTATCTTGGTCCTGGAGCAAATCTTGTCAATCTTCAATAAACATATCTGAAAATATTTTGGTGCCAATGATATTTCCACATAAGGTAGGGATCATTCAAATTGGAAAGAGTGAGACCTCCATTTGCGTTGTTGATTTCCCCACTATATCTGCAAAACACATCCTTTTATTTATTCCCAAACTTTCTGTTTGAGATGTTAGTAGGCTTTGGGAATGAACTAGCACTCCTGGCTATTGAAAAATCACAAATTTTCTAGAGAAATAGACATATCATTTGGCAATGGACATAGATACCAGACATGCTAGGGGTTATGTGATAGGACTCTCGCCTATTATGGAAATGATGTAGATTAATATTTGTGAGATGAATGGGTTCGAAACAAGTCCAAATGATCATGAGACAACCATCCAATTGATAGTTCCATAGAGAGAAGGGGTCATGAAAATGGTGGAATTTGTTATTCAAAGGGATGGACCAGAAAACCAAGACCTCAAAGAATTTTTAAAATTTTGCATCTATTGTCCTACTAGGACCTTTTGAAACTTCAACACTCTTACACATAGTGAGGAAACTTATAAAAAATATGGTAACCCAGCTAATCATTGTCAATTTTTTTAATAGTGGCTAATGCACGTACCTCCTGTGGTAGTGTGTTTGTCCAAGTCAACAAACCTGGACCATCAACCCCAATGTTTGCTAGTTTATCTGCTACCTTATTTGCTTCTATGAAAACATGTTGGAAGATAACTTCTTGCTGGTGAGTACGAAGTTTTTTGGCCTCTTAAATGCAGCTTCTAACTTTCCAAGATGGTATTTTGGAGCTTTTCATGTAATTAATAATATTGAGAGAATCCCCTTCAATGATGATTCTGCATGGGATATGTTTGATTAATGCAAGACCTCTCCATAATGCCTTTGCTTCAGCCATATGATTGGACTATTCACCAAGGTATTCAAAAATGCTAAAATTGAGTTTTCTTTATGATCTCTGATTATACCTCCTGCTCCTGCTTTGCCTGAATTGTCTTTTGCTGCTCCATATAAATTCAGTTTGACCCATCCCTAGGGTGGGGACACCATTTAATGTTACTTTTGGGATTGGGTTGAGATACAATCATGTCCTGGGAAATATTCAGAGAATGAAGAATGACAGTTTCAAACTTGGAACAAGGCCTTGGATCATACAAAATAATGGAAGCGTTCTCTTTGGCAAAGGAAATAATTCTACTGGTTAGAGATGAAATATCCTTGGAAAAATTAGAGAATACTCTTCGGTTCCTTTCTAACCATATTTTCCAAAGAAAATGATATAGATAGAACCTCCAAATTGTGCTCATCTTGGGATGGTGGAAAGGTTGAGCCCACTGAATGAACAACTCCACAATAGAAGGAAGTTTTACCCAACTGATTTGGAACCTTTGGAAGAGGTTGTCAAGAACGAAAATGGAATAGGGACAATTGAGAATAGGGTTATGCATAAGGGGTCGGACCCAAAATGTCCTTGTAAAAAAATTATGAATCCGCTATGAATCCCTGGTGAATCCAGGTCAACCTCTTGTAGGAGGACATGGCGAATTATCTTAATTTTTGAAAAAAATTGAAAAAAATGGCGATAATCGAGGACCGAGTAATGACCAGGGTGGAAATCGAGGACCGGGTAACGGTCCAGGTGAAATTTATATGCGGTAAATGGTTCGGGTGAAAATTTATGACCGACTAACGGTCCGGGTGTAAAACTATGACCGTTCGGGTGAAAAATGTGTCCGACTGGTGGGCCAGGTGGAATTCATAGACCGACCAATGACCCGGATGGAAACCATAAGGTGGTAGGCATACCGGGTGGTAATCATCATCCGACCGATGGATCGGGTGGAATTTTTGTCTGGATAACGGATCGGGTGTAAATCATAGACCGAACAAGGATCCGGGTGGAAACCATTTTTGGGAGACATCCCGGATGGTAACCATCATCCGGCTAATGGACCGGGTGGAAATCATTTACGAGGCTTGATCGGGTGGAAAGCAAGATCCATCACTGGACCAATGTTTACTCTACCACATGTCAGGTGATCCTTCAGCAATAGTGCATGTCGAATGAATTTCTGCCATGTGTCCAAATCCTATCATTTCTATCTATAAATAGACATTGGGAAGTCATTTTTTTGGTTACATTTTTATGATTGCTCTTCCACTTCCCGATACACCGTCACCCCACACTCTTTGCAATCCAGTTTCTCATTTTACTTAATCAACAATGGCCACCTCTACTGCTACACACACTACAATAGGAAATTTGGTTTTCAAGAACCCTACTTGCACTGCGATGATAGATTTGTCAACCACCCCTGGTTATGACAATACATGGCTATCTGCATCAGGTTTGCAACACTTGCTTACAATGTCGCAGTTCAAGATGGACAAGCACCTTTTGCAGAGTATCATTGATGGTTACGACCATGACCGTGCAACAGTGAATGTCCTATTTCGGAATAAACAAGTGTCATTCACCATCACACCTACTGACATACAAAGGTTAACAAAACTTCCACACAAGAGTTTCCCTGTCGTGTCTACGAAGTTCTCAATGGGTAAGCGTGACAAACAATACTTGGAGGATGAGTACGACCTTTCCTGGAAAGTTGTTGAAGGTAATATTCCCGTCAATTATTTTTGTTATTGTTCCAAATTTTACATTTTTTATTTTTCATCTAATTTTTTTTTATGCAGCTTCCGTGGCTAAGTCCAAGAGAGGCTTAACAAACTCCTCCATTGGAAATAAAGATCTGAAAGCCATTATTGAGTTCTTCCAAGCAAGACTATTTTTGTTTGGAAGAATAGAACTTCCATTATGGGCATTGACCTATATCGTTCACACTGTTCAAGGTGCGTAGTTCGACTGGTGCTCGTACATTTCAGAACGCATCAGAATAGAGTTGCACGACGTCGAGACAGAGGAAGTCAAAATGGTTTCGACCATGAACTTTATTTTAGCTCTTTTTTATGAAAGTTTTTATGATTTAAAAAATACTGAAATACCAATAGTTCTGCACCCCACATTACTGAATTTGGGTATGAGTTCAGAGGAGTTGAGGGTAAGTCCATGTTTCATTCATTTTTTTAATATATTTTAGCTCTATTTTTAGTTTTAATTTTTTTACACCTGATTGCAGAGAAAGGCTGTGACAAAAATTAAAAAACATGATGTTGGTGTAAGGGGTCACATGCATGAGGCTTGTGGTGATTCTGAAGAAAATGAATCAAAATCATCACCATTGTCGAGGCCAGCAAAACGTACATGACAGGTCACAGTTACTCCTCATCACCCTGAAATTGAATCTAGTCAGATCAACCGTCCTACACGTAAGTTTCAATTTCAATATTTTATCATTATACTTCTTAGTGCGTTACATAAAATTAAGTTTTTTTTTAATTTTCATGTTTTCAGAAATTCGCACAACCCCCGTCCGCAACATTGTACAAGAGATCCAATCGTCGTCAGGTAAATCATTCTATTTACTTGAAATTAAAGTTTTTTTTTTGTTTTTGGAAAATAATTTTTGCAATTTCTTATTTGAATGTCACTGGTCAGGTGGCTCTCAAGATCAAATCATGAGAAGCCAAGAAAGGCAACATATGAGGCCACCACCAACATGATAGCACGACAACAACCATAGGTGCAACAAATGAGAGGGCAAATCAATATGGCCCATGGAAGGGGAAAAATACTTTTGTAGCCAAGATCATAGGGTGTTTTCCCCACTTTTTCTTTTAACACAAGTCAAGTACCGGATGTGTCCACTACAAATGATGGTTTAGATAATATTCCGCTTGATGATGAATTTTTTTTGCAAGGAAACATTGAGGGCTTTCAGGCGATAGAGGTGCTTGAAGATGCACATGCAGAGGCAGAAGAAACAACACCCCCAATAGTTGAGCAAATAGTATCCGCTCCTACGATGGAAGCCCACTGTCATCCTCAATTCGAGGATGACAAAGTTAAATTTGATATTCAATCTTCTATGTGTGATGGTATTGAAGCAACCCTCCAAGAGAGGGTGCTTAAAGATTTACAATATATGAAACAATGGGAAGTTCGGGCTAAAGTGCTCATCAAGCAAATAAATGCCCATTACAAAAACTTTAATAAAAGGGAGAATATTTTCTCTCGATATGAGAATGAACCAGAGAAGCTTACTGGTCTGCTACAATAGGCAACATCAGGTTTAGTGACGTGCAGGACTTCATCCGATGATGAAGTTTTAAATATTATGTTGAATAGAATTGAGAACATCAATGTTGAAGCCCAAGCATACTATAACCAATGGGCTTTCAACAAGAAAATTGTTGATGTTGCTTTAGCCACAAGAGATGTGGCTGAGGTGAGAATTTAGTTGCATTTTTTCTTTTTCTAACTCTACTAACTCATGTCTTAAAACTGTTGAAGTTGCTTAAATTATGTCATATAACTGTACTAACTTATGGTTTTTTTTTGCAGTCAAACTTTGAAAATTTGAAATTACAGGTTCAGAGCATGCAAGTCAACATAGAGGCTGCAAAAATTTTTTTGGAAACATCCATTATAATGAAGAGAACAACCCAACAGAAAGTAAGAGATAATAACATTCTAAAAAAATATTTACGGGAAAAACTGAAAGTGGATCCTGATCTGTTGATAAGGGAAGGACTGGAGAAAAATCCTAGTTTGAAAGAGCTTCAAGATCCTGCCAAAGAAGATGTTGGGCTGTTGGAAAATTTCAAGAAAGGACAAGAAAGTTTAGTCAGATCCGGAGCACTGCCAACGCCTGGTGTAGAAGAAGTAGAAAAAGTAATAGAACAGGCAGCTCCAGGAGAAACCATTGCAGAACACACATCGGTAGAACAACCAGAAATTCAAACATAGTCTCAAAAATTTCAGTGTTGGGAGGAAGTTTGTGTTGTTTTTCAACACAGTTAAACTTTAAAGACATCTTTATATATTTTAAATCTATATATTTTAATTTTGTTGTTCTTCCTATTTATAATTTTTTGATGCATTTTTCGTCTATGGCAATATGCATATGAATATGATTGAAATGATTTTAACTGTTTATAACCTCAATATGAATATGAAAATATGAATGCAGTTAAAATCAGTATGAATGCTATTCTTGTCCAAAATGATAAATATGAATGTTGTGCTTGTGTCAATATGAATGCTCTCCTTGTTTCAGATAAAATCAATATGAATGCTTTTCTTGTGTCAATATGAATGCACTTCTTGTATTTGAAATGATTTTAACTGTTTATAACCTCAATATGAATATGAATGCAGTTAGAATCAATATGAATGCAGTTAAAATCAGTATGAATCCTATTCTTGTGCAAAATGATAAATATGAATGTTGTGCTTGTCTCAATATGAATGCTCTTCTTGTTTTATATAAAATCAATATGAATGCACTTCTTGTTTTTGAAATGGTTTTAACTATTTATAATCTCAATATGAATATGAATGCAGTTCAAATCAATTCAAAAACAACAATACTCATACATTTATAATCGGTTATGAAAGACAATGCTATGTTAAAAATCATAAAACATTTAATTTGAAAGACAATGTTGTGTAATAAATCATATTTACAATTCATATAGATGAAACACTCTTGTGATGACAAATAACCAGAAATTCATATTGAAAATGAATATGATAACTAACAAATCCATATTGATCAATGTTGTAAATACTTGTAAAAAACTTACAATTCATGTAATTGAAACAAACAAATACTAATATATCAGGAAATTAAAACCATTTCAAAAACAACAAAGGACAGAACATGAAAACTTCTTCATAATCAAATTTTATGAAATCTAACAAATCTGATACAATATTGTAAAATTTGATATCAAATCAAATCCAGTTTATTGTGAAATACTGGAAAAATCACAAAACCCAAATCAGGTAGCTGAAACATACAATGCTCAGCTTGTCAAATCTGTTGTCAAATGAATTCAACTTGTGAAAAAAATCACAAATCAGGTAGCTTAAACAAATAATTTTCTGCTTGTTGAGCATCAATATATAGCATACTGGATAGTTGTGTCTCTGCATTCTGATCACTGTGAGCATCATTATCTTCCATATCGGTCATATTCAACACACTCCTTCTATCTGCAAGGGAATTCCATAATACAATTGCCCTATCATAGGGAAAAGTTTCCAACTGATAAGATGATACATAAATTCTCAAACAATTTTCCAAATTTTTGTCCAACCTATTGCGAAGCTTTGATTTCACAAAAGATAGTGCACTGAAAACCCTCTCGTCTTCCACTGATCCCAGAATCAATGTTTGACATAATTCATATAAACAGAAGTATTCACTTATAGTATCTTGTAGGATAGTACTTGGATACAATTTTTGCCACAAACGTGCAATGGAACCAGTCTCATGGATGTCATTCAAAAGTGTTGTTTGCCCAACCATTGTTCTTCCAAAATGTGCTGACTATTCTTTCAAAATATTTTTGTTTAGTATACCATTGATTGTAACACCATTGATTTCCATAATTTTACTGAAATGCTGAATAAGTATCATCATATATTTAACAAACAACTCATTTGCAGAATCGAAGTCACTATTAGAAGCCCAAAACATGGGGTTAACCACACCCATCACCTCAAGCAACTCATCTCTCTGAAACCGATCTCTTATCTCACTTGTCAAATATTTTGCTATATTGGACAAATTTGTTCTAATTTTCTGTAAAACAACATGAAATCTATTGTGTGTTACAGGAACTTGTTCAATACCATCCATACCTATACTTGATTTCCTTTCAAAATAATAAAGAGGTATCAAATTTCCATGATTGTTAATACAAAGATGATCATTGATGTCAAACTTCAAATAGCTTCCTGGATCATTCACGTTTGTCAATGTATTCCAACTATGAAACAAGGGATCTTTAAAATCTGCTTTGAACACATAAATTTTCAATAACAAGACATATTTGTTTTCTCATCCTTATGAAATCAATGATATAGATGGATCTCTCTTGTGCAAATTTAATCAATCTATTCATTTCTTGTAACATTGGAAGAATACCACATAACGTCAGTAGGGTTTCAAAGTTAGTCAAACGAAACAACAAATATTTTGCCTTATCAACTCCTTGACTACTTGTGTACATAAACCATTATTAATGATTGATTCTCTATAAAAACTCTTTGGAGGTTTATACAATGAAATCCCCCCTTTTATCTACATATTTTAACATTTTATTTCCTTCTGTAACTCCTAGTGCAAACTGTTGAAACTCTGAAAACCTTTTTGGACTGCAAGAAAAATAAGAATGTATTTCATGAATGAGGTCTTCCACTCTCGCAACATTTTCAAAAGTGCTCATGATTTTATATGCAAGATTGATTCTATGAGCCATGCAATGAATGGGTATCATATATGGTGCAATTGTGGTTTGCAGTCGAACATAGAGACCACTCCTATGCCCTTGCATAATAGCAACTCCATCAGCTCCAATGCATATTAACTTTGTGGCTATGTCCATGTCATTCATTCCCGCAATATCTTTTAAACTAGTCACAACAACATTATAAATATTTTCTGCATTTGAATTTTCCACCATCTTATGTAATCCTAGCAAACTAGGTTGCCTGACATTGTTTTGGAAAGTATACACATGCATACAAATCTAGGATGTGTTGTCCACAACCGTCACCTCATCAATAGATAGTGAAATGAATCTGGAATGTTTTACTTTCTCCCTCAGGTCCTCCTTCTCTACTAATGATAGACATTTTACCATTTCCCAACCACTTCGATCAGACCAATGGCAACTCAGAATTTTTTGCAAACCAGCCAGCTGAAATAGGTGCTTATAATCAATAAAATCGGACATGGGTCTACCCTTCTTGAGAATACTAAGTACAACAACAAACTGTAATCCTTTTACCCCTAAGGTGATCTTTTCCATTTTTTGAAAATGGGCTTCAATTGTTGCACCTTTCTCAACAAGAGATTGTTGTTCCTTAAAGTGATTTTCATATTCTATTGCATATCTGACATGCATACATTCTGATGCATCCTTCCACCTAACTATTCTAATAATTTCTCCATCACTTCCTTTAACTTTTACATAAACTTTGCCAGCATGTTTTTCTATTGTATCTATCTTATTTTGCAACCTATGCTCCTTGCCCAGTTTCCAACTACAAATTTTGCATCTACATACTTTATCATCGATTTGGTTGTCATTAGTTAGGATGGGCTCTATCCATGGAAATTTTTCTGCCCATTCATTCTTAAATGCCCTTCCAATAGCCTAGTAAGATGCCTTCCGCTTTTTATTTTTTTTGCTTGTAGATTCAAAAGAAGATGGTAATGTATTTGATTTATCGCTCTCATTTTCAACTATGGTATTTTGAGGATTATCTTCAAGTGTTTGTTGGATGTCATTGTTAAGAGAATTTTCAATAGAAGTCATCTCTTGGGGATGAATATCTTCAAGCGAAGGCATATCAGGGTCCACAAGGTTTTCTGCATAGTAGCATACAATAATATTCTTAATTATTTTTTAATTTAACAAAATAAACTAACAAACATAAATATAATTTACATCATCATGCAATATGGATAGAGGCACACTAACAATTTGAGGAAGAAGGCATTATTTAAAGTAACAAATACACCTAACTATTAAGTAGTCAAAAATCATGTGTACCTTGAATTTGCATAGATGTCGATGGCTCACTCGATTTCAACATATGGCTAAAATAATTTAGGATACCCTTTTCAGATTTGGCCCCCTTCTTTGCATCGCTAGTAGGTGACATTTTACTTGTAAAGAAAAAAATTCAATTTAGAAAAGTAATAAAATGTTGAACACAATATTGTATTTAGAATGAACGTATAGATGGTTGGTAGAAAATAGATACCTGTTTCCAGTCATTCTTTATTGTGATATTTTTAGAGTATTCAGATACTCTGTTTTTTGGAGATAGTAGTGTAACTAATAAGTGCAAAAAACCAATCAATATAAAATTTGAAAAAATTATAAGAATTTTTTTTGTTTATGCAAAATTTAATCAGAGATACAAATGTTGAAAAATATAAAATTCTTGTACAAAATGGACAAGAAGTAGAGCATCACAATGTACATAGAGAACCAAAGTATTTGTCTATTTAAAAATCTAGTAACAGAAAAGGGGATCTTAATGGAAATAGAGAATCAAAGAGTTTTAACATAGAAAATCTGGGGAAAAATGGAGAACATAAAATTGACTTATTTTTAGTAAATGGTAAAAAAATAGCAAAATAAAAACCAGATATTAGATGACAAAAAAATAGGATCACAGATTCAAATGTCTGAAGAGAAACATAGTACCTATTGTAGGAAAAGGTCCATCTGAAAAGAGACCCAGAGGATCGATAGTCAGTCCGGGTGGAAAAAAGGTCCAGCGGATGGTCGGTCCGGGCGAACGGTCTAAACTTCTTGCGGTCCGGGTAAAAGTAGAAATCGGTAACGGTCCGGGCAGAAATTTTTACCTGCAATCGATCCGGGTGGAGTTGTCAGTCCGACAGCCAGTTCGGGTGGAGTTGTCAGTCCGAAAATCGGTCCGGGTGGAGATTCAGTGCGATAGATGGCCCGGTTGGAACTGACCTTCCGGGAGATATAAGTTCCTGTCATCGGGCTGGGTGGAGAATTATGTCGTGTCGATCCGGTTACAGAACTACTCTGAAGACTGAATCCGAGCACACTTTTCGCATTAGAGTTTTACTTTTTGAATGTTATAAATGAAAACTATCTCTGGCTTGTTACTTATATAGTGGTATAGTTAGCGAATTTGGTGGGATAATTTTAAAATTTTAATTTTTTTTGCGAAAATGGTCCACGACTTAGGCGGGAGTGTCGACGAATTTAAAAAATAATACGTAATACTATTATCAATGCACGACGAATAGATACTTCTAAAAAAATTTGATCCAAAAATTTTGGGCGAAGGGCCGACGTCGAGGGTCCACCAAAATCGTAAATTTGCATTTTCAAAAATGCTAATCTTCGCCCAAATTGCGAAGATTCACCGTTAAGAAAAATGTTTGTTGATAAATATGTGGTGGGAGGATTCCCAGTTAGATAAGCATAAAAAACATCTATTTGGGATAATGATCCATCTTGTAATGAGGTTATCAGCAGTTAAATTTTTATTTTGAATGGCCAACTAAGCAAAGAAAGCAATTTTGGGGGTAAGGTGTTTGATCCATACCAAATTGAAAGGAATTTGGGTTTCTTCCTAGGGAATGAGGAGCTGATAAGCATATTTGACTATAAAATTCCCATCTTCCATTGGGGCCCAAATAATGTTATCTTTAACTTCTCCTATGGGGATGATTATGGAATTGAGTAGTCTTTCTAAGGCCTTTGATTATTCAGGGTGATGGATGTTATGAATTATTTTCCACCTACAAATGTTATTTGTTTTGTGAAGGAAATCAGCCACTTTGTATCCAAAGGTTGCATCTGTAAAGTCTTTGAGAATCCTGATGTTTTGAGCCTAAATGAGTGGTTGATTTCCTATCCACCTATCCAACCAGAATTTTATTGATCTACCATACCCCATTTCCCACTTGAGTCCTTTCCTCAATAGACTATTGTTTTGGATTATTCCTTTCCATAAAGTTGAGCTATTTATGGGTACTATCTCATTTAGAAACTCTATTACCTACAAATACTTCCTCTTGACTATAGTGATCCACTCCACTTGCTTTTTCGATAAAAATCTCCATGTTTGTTTAGTCATTAATTCCATATTTAAGTTTTTAAGTCTTCTCAATCCAATTCCTCCTTGGTATTTAGCTATGCAAACTTTGTCCTAGGCTACCAAATGGAAACAACTTTTGTGTTCAGCCCCAATTCATAAGAATTATTTTTGAGTTTGTTCAATCTTGTTGCACACTTTTGAGGGAGCTTTAAACACTAAATGGAAATAGATTGAGATACTTTGGATGTATGCCATGGTTAAAATAGCTTTTCCCTACTTGGGATAGAAGGTTTCCTTTCTAGCCAGTTAACTTTTTTTGAACTCTCTCAATCATTGGGTTCCACATCCCCTCAACTGGTGTGCCCACAAAAAGAGGAAGACCTAAGTAAACAACATGTAATGATGCAATTGAGCATCCTAAGATCTTGGCTATTTTAATTTGTCTCTAGTGAGGAGTGTTCAAGAAATAAATTTTACTCTTTTGGAAATTTATTTTTTGGCCTGTTGCTTCTTCATATAGCAAAAGAATGTATTTGATTACTTTAGCTTCAAGTATGGAGGCAAAAGTGGATAGGATCATGTCATCCACAAATTTTTAGTGAGTAATAGGATCAATTTGAGTTGTTGCTTTAATTCTAGATATGAGACCTGATCTTTGTCATCATGAATTGTCCTCCCCAAAGCTTTCTCAACTATGATGTAAAGAAGGTGAGATAAAGGGTCTCCTTGTCGAAGACCTCTACTTCTTTGGAAGTAACCAACTAGGGAACCATTTACAATAACTGAAAACCATGTAGTTGAGATGCAACCTTTAATTAGTTCCACCCATTCTGGATGAAACCCAAACTTGAGTAAAACAACAAAGAGGAAATCCCAATTAACCCTATCAAAGGCCTTGTTCATATCCAGTTTGAGGAAAAAAGTAGTTTTTTTGTTCTGAGACGATGAATGAAGAGCCTCATGCATTGTTATGATTCCATATAAAATTGACCTTCCTTGACAATGGTCTATAAACATAGGAATCACATCCCTCATTCTTTTCACCATGCATTTAGTGAGGATTTTTTAGATAACATTGCAAAGGTTGAATGGTATGAACTCATTTAAACTCCTTGCAGCTGGGCTTTTTGGAATTAGTGCTATGAAGGTGGAACTGAAGCTACGAAGGACCACTTTGGAAGATTGGAGTTCCATGACTGCTGTAAAAACATCACCACTCACAATATACCAAGAATTATGGAAAAATATTGGAGGGAATCCATCTGGTCCAGGGGCCTTGTTAGGGTTCATAGAAAACATGGCTTCTTTGATTTCATCCTCTGAAAATGTAACAAGAAAATTTTTATTGACCCCATTAGGAATGACCAGTAGAATATGGGATAGTAATGATTCTTTGGTCAAAGATGAACCTAGAAGAGGGGCTTCAAGAAGGGATTCAAAATGGGTAACTGCTTTATTTTTTATTTCTCTGATGTCTGTTGTGATGGTCCCATCATTTTTGAGCAGTTATTTTATTCTGTTATTACTTCTATTCCTCATTGTGGAGATATGAAAAATTTTTGTATATTCATCTCCCTATTTTAACCATGTGATTCTAGAATTTTACCTCCAAAATATCTCTTCACAGGCCAAAACATTATGGTATTCTAATAAAGCAATTTTTTCTTCCAATTTGATCTCTTCATCATTTAATCCATTTTGGATTTTATGCTCAATAATGGTTAATCTCTCCTTAATGGCTTGATTTTTGTCAAAAATATTCCCAAAAATCTCTTTTTTCCAGACTTTAAGGTTTTCTTTGACCAATTTTAGTTTATGCCCTAGTCTGTAAGAAGGTGAAGGTGATAATACCAAAACCCCACCTTTACTATCTATGCATTACATCTTAATAGAGTAATAATTTCAAAACATCGCACTATCATAGTCTACTTTACCATATCTGGATTGCTAGTATCCTTTCTAAAGCATAAGTGCAACTAACAAAGTTGTAAAAAATAGTTTATATGAAAACACATTAATGCCATAAAATAAAGCATATATTACCAATGAAAAATATTAAAGTAAATCTTAATCATTAATTGATTCAAGAAGTCAACATTTTATTTTCAGTTTTAGCTAAACTTACTATTTCCTCTAACCATGGAAAAGATAATTTAACTTCAATATCCTAAATTAAAATCCCTTTATTTGTTAGCCTATTTGCACATTTGTTTCCTTCCCTTAACGTAAGTGTCAAACTAATTTATTCAAAATCTATAGCAAGGTCTTGAATTTCTACAAATATCTCTTGTATGTTTCATGGAGCCTTTGCTTTCCTCAAAATTTCATTTAGTACTATGAGTGAATCACCTTTCATCCATAATTTGTTCTAATTCATTTGTTTGCATATTTTTAACCCTTCTAAAGCTGCCCAAGCTTCAACTTTGTCTTAATACAGCAATGAAAGAATAATGATACAAAATATCTCCTTTATTATTTCTAATTATTCCTCCTCTTTTTGGTCCTAGATTTCCTTTAGATGTTCCATCAAAATTCAATTTGGCAAAATCCACAATCGGTGGTTTCCACTTTATATATTTTACCTTCTTTTTGTTTCTTCTATACGCAACATAATAATTTCATTTGATGACTTGAATCCATCTATCAATTATCTCTGCTTCTATATTAGGTATTATGTGAGTTGATAGGGTTGATTTAGACTTATGTATGGCTAAAAAAATCTTCCTTTTCATTGCCTCTAATTTTTTTTCCTTTCCTTTAAATATTCTTCTATTCCTTTCTAGCCATACAGTCCAAAGTATTGTATCTTTTGATATATCCCAAATTGTTTGTAAAGCATCACTTTTAAAAGTGCTCTACCATTGCTTTAACCATTGTTCAATTCTTCCATTCATCACCATGTATTTACCAAACATATTAAGAATCCATTTCAATATATTCTAGACTATTGAGCAGTGTCCTAAGAGATGGTCTATATTCTCCTCCTCTATTTTACAAAGAACATATTGTGAGGGGCCATGAAAGCCCCTTTTCATAAGGTTATCCCAAGATAAAATTCTTCTACTACCTACTATCCAAACAAATATTTTGACTTTAGGAATGCTCGAGCTATCCCAAATATCTCTCCATATTCTTGTGATATTCTATTTTGTTGGTGTTTTATATTATATCCACATATTGTTGTGTATTCTCCTAAGTTATTCAACTCCCAAATTATCTTATCCTTGGCTCCCCTCAAAATAATCATTGTTGTTATGTTTCCGCTCAATTAACTCCTAAAATAAATGTCTTTTATACTTGTAAAATAATATTACTTCCATTTGTATCTTCCTTCTTAATCCTTGTATATAATGTTTGAAACCCTATCACCATATTTATATTGAATTAATATCATCCATGGTTTCAAAATTAGATCTATATTGAGTGGTTTTTTATCACACCAAGTATCCATCCAAATAGAAAACTTTTCTCCAATTCCCACCACCCATATTAGACCTTTAATCACTAGATCGATAGAAGTTTTTAAACCGTTTCATAGAGAAAAACCATTGGAATTGAGAATGTAGTAAATATTAAGCTTAGGTCATTGGGATCAACATACTTAGAAGAATTCTTGCCCATTGTATTTGACTCTCTTTGTACAATCTCCAAATTAATTTTCCCCTAAGAGCTAAGTTTGCATCCATAAGAACTCTTAAACTGAGACCTCCCCTAGTTTTATCATCACACACCTTGCTCCATTTCACCAAAGGAAATTTTCTTTTATCATGTAAACCTAACCACAAAAATGACCGCATAATATAGATTAAATTTTTTTATCAATTTTGGCATAGTATACAAGGACATATAATAAGTTGGAATGGCTTGTAATATTGATTTAATTAGTTGCACTCTTCCTGCTAACTACCTTTCCATGCTAATAGATTTTTTTTTTTTAATTTAGCAAAAAACCCCTTGTGGGGCTGCCTTGGTCTGATAAACCACGACTAGAGCATTCTACACCATCAAAATCACCTGGGAGTCGCACCCTACCTTGATCACATCAGCATTATCAACTAGGTTTTGGGTACAGGATGTGTGTTTGGTAGGGTGGAGATTCGAACCAGGGACCTCCCTTGGAGGATTACCTACCCTCTCCAAATCACCTACAACACATGGGTAGCTTATTTTAAACTTTAATTATAACTATATTCCATAATTCTATCCTCATTCTCCTCTAAATTAAGGACATACCTATATAAGTTGCTGGAAAATTTACCTCATTCATTTGAAGTAACCTGCATATCCCTACTTTGATTCTAGTTGGGGTGATTAGGAAGTAAATTTTGGAATTTTTCCTATTAAATTTCTTCCCTGATTCTCTTTCATATTCCTTTAATAAGATATTCAAAGCCTTGGCCTCGTTTATCCTTGCCCTCCCAAAAAGGGTTGTATCATCTATAAACTATTGATGGGTGATGTTGTCAATGTTATTACGAGCCTTAAGACCACTTATTAGCCTTATTCAAGTTCCTACGCAAAACTTCTACCATAATAATGAACAAATATGGTGATAGAGGATCTCCTTGTCTAAGACCTATCTTGGATTTAAATGATTCTATGACTAACCCATTGACCAACATTGAGTATGAAATTGTAGAGGTAAAAGCTTTAATCCATTTGAATCATTTCTTACCAAATCCAAAATTTTCTAATACTACAAGAAGAAGAACCCATTTAACCCTATAATAGGCTTTACTCATATCAAATTTTAAGATCATTGATCTCTCTTTTCTTGAAGTTGTTAAATTCATAACTTCATGAGCTACTATGATCCCATCCAAATTTTGTCTTCCTTTAACAAATCCTCCTTGCTCTTATGAAATAATTTTTTCTAACAAAGGTCTTAATAAATTCACCATAACTTTGGAGATAATATTATATGTCATATTACATAGGCTTATGGGACTAAATGAATAAAATAATTATGCATCCTTTTTTGGAATTAGAGTAAGATATGTTCCATTAAATTAATAAGAAATGTATTGTTTTACCTTGGACTATTCCACTGCCACCAATAAAGAATCCTTCACTATATCCTAGTTATGTTGATAGAATATTGTAGAGAGCCCATCTAGACCTAGGAATTTATCCTTATCAAAAGAGAAAAGAGCTAATTAAACTTCTTCTAAAGTGATAGGCTCCATTATTTTCCTACTTCCTTCATCTATTATAATTGAAGATACTTCTTGTATTAGATTATCATTAAGAACTTTAAAGTCCTCTGATCCTAGAATATTCTCATAGTTTTCAATCCAAACCCCTTATATTGATTTAATTTTAATAATTTTGGATGCTAATCTCCATACTATTGTTATCCTATAAAAAAAATGGTATTTTTATCTCCTTTTAACCAAGTTTGTCTCAGTTTTAATCTCCAAAATTTCTCTTTCTTACACAAAATATTATGATATTCACTAAGCAACCCCTTTACTTTTATCTTGGTTTATTATGATCACCTTTTTAGAATTTTGAAAGTTTATCTTTTAGTTCTTATTTCTTCTCAAAAATATTTTTAAAAGTGTTATTGTTCTATTATTTTAATCTAGATGTCATTGATTTAATTTTTTTAGGAAGTGTATACAACCCACCATTTTATAAGGAATTCTATGTTTATGCTATCATATCAATAAATTAAGGGCGGTCTTCCCATATCTGCTCATATTTAAAATATGATATTTTTTAATTAACTTACCATTGTTTTAAGTCTTATTGGCCAATGATATGAATCAATCCTTGTTAAGGTATTAATTATAGCACAAGTCCCTTCATCTAGCCAATGATATGAGAGTATGCAATTGTCTAATTTATTTCTATTAGGTTATGGTCGTATTGGATCCTCAAAATACAACTTGAAGGTTACTCCTAATTTCAAATTTTGATGAGTCTTGTGGAGTCCTAGGTCTAGGTTATATTTTTGATTCAAGGTTATATAGTTTTCAAATTATTGCAATAAAAATAATTCAAAGTGTTCCCTCTGTATATAGTCATGTCTAGTAGTATTTTGCAAATTTTTGTTCTAGTTGAAAACATGTTTGTTCTTGCAATGTCCTAAAAATTATATTTTTGTGAAGACATAGGTTCACATGTCTTGAGCCTCCAATTTAAAATTTCCTCCAATTTAAAATTTTGGTCCTAAAGGTCCTCCTTTGAAAATCCCTAACCATTGGCCTCCATTTATTTTTTCCTTTCACAAACCCCCTAGTTCTAAGTTTCATCGAATATTATTTTCACATCCTAAACCTTAGGCCACTCATGCATTTTTTGCCCCCTTCGGTATTTCATATTCCCATGAAAAAAATTCACACCTACAAGATCTTTTAAAAAATAATATTTCCTATCTTCTAAAGTTCATAGGTCATCACAAGCCCATTGAATCAAAATCCCCCTTTCGCTTAATTTTTGCACAATAGGTCCACACCTTAAATCCATAAATCACTCCCTTTCCACTACGATTTAAGGTTGCATTTCCTAAGTTTTGCCTTAGTCTCATATCCCTAATGATAAATCCTTTTAAGGTTATGGCCTCATTGGTTGAATTCGTAAATAATTAAAAAATTTCTCCTAAGGTCTTTTTGAAATAAAATGAGTGGCTCATATTCACATGCCAAAACATTAGGGATGACATCCTATTGGTCCAAAAATGGATGACCCATAGTGCATTTCCAAAGAATGGTGGACACCCCTAATTTTCCTACCCAAAGTTGCACGCTCGCATATGATTGGCCAAAGAATTAATGGTTACAATTCATCGGTCGATGGAAGGGCACCAATATCTTATTGATCCAAATATTAATAAATTAGACAACTCTACCAAAATGAAGGTGCATAACCCAGATTCACTCGTCGAAAGTCGAGTGCCAACATCCTATTAGCCACAAAATGAGCAAATCATAGTGTATCATTGTGATAGGGATGAATGAATTTGATTGGCTCGTCAAAGCTTGGACACCGATCTTTAATTGGTAGGAGGAAAAAGACAAAAGAGTTGTACCACCAAAAAATCTTAAGGTATTTGGTAGAAGTAAAAATTCATTTACATCAAGGTGCAATAATCATTTTTGAATGTTAAAAGTCCTAATTCCTAAGGCCTCCCTAAACCTTAATTCTTCATAAGTGAATCTCCGCTATCCAAAATAATTTTCAAAGTCCCAAATCTTGTCCTTATGATTATGTTCCCTTTGAATAAGTCACCCCATGGTCAACCTTATATTGCACCATCATCACTAAAATTTTATTTCTTATTTATGAGGGTCCAGAATGCGTACACTTAGTTCCCCCTTTTTCTTATTTTAATTTAATTATCCATAATATTAATTCGACCTTAGAAAATGATTGATTTCTATAATGTTTAAAGGATCCCCCATGAAAAATTATCAAATTTTTCTAAAGCCTAAAGTTCCCATGTCTACGTTCCCCCTTCAATTAGAAATTAAATACTTTTTCCATATATATACCTAAAGTCTTAAAAAGAAAAATAATATCTCATGGAACCACAATATTTGGTCACACATATTAGGGTGCCTCAACGTGATTGGATAATAAATAAGCAGCCTAGATCGTAGCACCACAATGAAGGAAAATATCCTAGATTCAAGTGCCACAGCCTCAACATTGAGATCCAATTGGACAAAAGTGAGTGGTCTAGATCTCATTACCAAAGAAAGGTAGATGGCTCTAATTCTACCATAGAATATTGGGTGCAGAGATCTAATTGGCCCAAATATGGATGAATCTCATTGGCTTGCCAAAACGAAGGTATATGACCCAAATTGGTTCATCGAAGCTTAGGCACTGGAACTAATTAGTAGAAAGAAAATGACAAAGGACGTGTACCCTGATAAAACATTGTAAGCTCAAAATTTTTAATTTATTTCAACTAACATCACCCAGTTCTTTCTTGAAGTACAGACAAATAAGTTGTACCATGAGGCCAAAAGGATTTCTATGAGCAACACTTGAAAATTTGACAAAAGAATTTACGACTCTAGAAAAGTTCAAACCTGACATTCATAGTTAGCGACAAAGATAAAGGACCTCCAAATCAAGTGATGAAATTAAACTGGCCAGCTGACTAGCACATGTTTTAAAGTAAGTATTGGTGATTTAGATAGACTAATGAATAAAAATTAAAAGCACGTAGGTCAAAGTATGATGATAAGGATTTAATTTCCTCAAATCTTATTGGACACGTATCTTAAAACAACTAAGATTTAGTAGGGTGATCAGATTTAGATAAGTGTGAAAATCAAAAATCAATTACCAAAAGGAAATCATAAAAAGACACTCTCATTACAAGTAATGTCATTATATAAATAAGGTATTGAGCAAGGTGCAGCAACAGTATTGTAATTGTTGTCAACACAGTCAGATAGATCTATTGATGCAATGGACAGGAAGTTCAAAAGCTATTCAGATGCAGAAGACAAGAGTTCAAAGGTTATTTAGAGTATGTACAATGATTTTCCAAGAAGACCGAAGTGGTTCTTGTCAGCAGCCTTTCTTGCCATTGTGCCCAGCGAAAATGTGACATGTCACAAAATCATGACATATCACAAAATCATGACGCTTTTCTCGTTCTGTACCATTTGCCCGCAACCTATCGCAAAATCACGACGCTTTTCCACTTCGAGCACCTTCGCTGCAACCTATCGTGAAATCGCAACATTTTTTCACTTGAAGTTGTCTTGCGGCAACCTGTCATGAAATCGCGACGCTTTTCATCTCCGTACGCCTCGGTCGTAACCTGTCGCGAAATCGCGACGCCTTTTCATTTCTTTCACTCTAGCAGCTTTCTATCACGAAATCGTGACACTTTTCTGTTCCGTACTGCTCTTGCTGTTTTGGCCGCGAAAACATGACATGTCACGATTTCGCTACGCCTCTTCGCTCCGTACACCTTCGCTGTAATCTGTCGTGATATCGTGACGTTTTTCACTTCGAGCACCTTAGATGCTACCTGTCATGATTTCACGACATTTTTGTGCCTCGGACCTTTTTGCTCGATTCTGTCGCGATTTCGTGACATTTTTTTCATCCGTACTACTTGGGCTTCAACCTGTCACGATTTCGTGACGCTTTTGTCTGGCGGGCATGCTTTCTCAAAAGTTGCATGATTTTGCTACCATTTTCTATTTCATGCCTTCTGCCCGCTTCCTGTCGTGATTTCACGACATTTTTTCTGTTTTG
Organism: Wollemia nobilis; assembly: GCA_028583015.1. Classification (NCBI taxonomy): domain Eukaryota; kingdom Viridiplantae; phylum Streptophyta; class Pinopsida; order Araucariales; family Araucariaceae; genus Wollemia; species Wollemia nobilis. Next base: position 13,379,878 of record JAQPPZ010002587.1, on the reverse strand, counting down.
CCTTGTTTGACCTGTTTGACCCGCGATTTTGTGACATGTCGTGATATCGCGACACTTTTTTGCTTCGTCTTTCTCTCTCCTCTCTGGGCCGCAAAAATCAAACACGTCACGATTTCATGACGGTTCCGCCCACCTGCTACCGTTGACTACGTTGACCACGATTTTGCGACATGTCACAATTTTGCTACGCTTTCTGCTTTCGCCCGTGATTTTGCGAAATGTCGTGATTTCATGACACTTTTCATTTTCTGGCAGCAACGGAGCAACTTGTCGTGATTTCGCGACACTTTTTCATTTTTGGTCACGATTTTGCGACATGTCATGATTTCGCGACATGTCGCGATTTCGCAACCCCTTTTCATCCTTGTTTAATTTTGCCTTTTTCTTGATTTTAGCATCTGGGTCACTGAGATCTTCTTTGAAAGCATGCAAAAAAGGTGGGTCCCCAATTTTGGGGTGTGTTGTGGATCAGCCACAACATGTCCTTCCTGAAGACCCAATTCAGGAAGAAGGAACCCTAGACCAACAAGAAGAATAGTTTGCTGAAGGAAATGAACAAAGAGAAACTGTTAGAGAGGAAGGATCCTCATCCCCTAAAATGTCTTCGGGAGGAGCTGTTACTTTCGAGAACATGGAACATTTTTGGAAGTTCCTCAATACAAATATTGTCACTCTTAATAGAGCAATTCATATGGACAAGAATCAAATTAGTGACACTCAAGCAACCCTAGAAGAAATATATCACACACGCACTAATTCCTTGTCCTTCGTTGATCAAAAAATTGATCAAGTTGGACCATCCAATTTGGATATGGTTGCTATAATCCAGAACATGCAACAACAACAAGTTACCCAACCACCTAGAGTGCTTGTTACCAAGCCTAGAGTTATTCCCACATAAAAGAAACCTTCATTCACTGCTCTATTTCGCCAAGCTATTGATCAACATACCTCAAATCAACAAAAGCCCAAAAAAAAACCAAACACCAATTTCCAACAATCTGGGATACAACATAATGCTACTACAAATATTCTTCATAATACTCTCCCTACCAACCATTTGTATAATAGCAATATAGCATATAATCCTTACATTACGCCATCATACGCTCACAAATCCCATACTCATGTACCACCGAACAAATATGGTGGACAAACTAGTAATCTGGAAGCCATGGTGAAATAGTTAGTCTCCCGCATGGACTAGATTGATCCCTACCGTCCCTCGTACAATTATCAAGAGATGTGTAGTCAGCGTTTAGATCCTATAGTAGTAGCACAACCATATCCTAAACACTTTCCTATGCCTGTCCTACCTATATAAAAAGGGACCGAAGATCCCATATAGCATCTTCGTATGTTTAGGATAGCATGTCATGATATATCACATGATGACTTGTTATTACTAAAAATGTTCGTGAAAAGTTTAGGAGGAATGGCATTAGAGTGGTATTATCAATTACCCACTCATTCTTTGAGGAATTTTGAAGAAACAGTCGAGTCTTTTGTTCATCAATTTAGTGCCTACATCGAAAGGCATGTAACCATTAAATATTTGTACAACTTAAAACAAGACAAAGATGAATGTTTTGCTGATTTCCTAGCTCGGTGGAGACATTTGATAGGAAAATTACACTTTGTGTTACCTTATCGGGAAATGCTGGATATATTTATCAATAATTTACAAGAACAACTATCCTATGAGTTATCAAATGCTACCTTGACCACCTTCGATCAAGCTATAGACTTAGCTCGAAGAGTGGAAGATGCTCTCATTAGGAGAGGTCAGCTTAAAAAGAAAGACGATGAGAAAACATCCAGAAATCAATATAAGAATAAACAAGTTGTGGGTGATGGAGTCACTGATAGTAGAAATATTACTACTGTTAATGTTGCGAAGACAACGGAGAATTTTATACTGAAACCTCCTAATAAACCACCTCAAGAATTTACTAGGTTAAATCAACCTCTATCAACCATTCTATCGCAATTATTAGAATAAGGTTTGATCCAATTACCAGCTATCCGAGAACCTGATCCAACTATACCCGGATACAGAGTTGATTTACACTGTGATTTCCATAGAGGACCTGGACATGCTACCAACTCTTGTAAAATATTAAAACATAAAATACAAGACTTAATTGATAACAATGAGATGGAGGTGCAAGCCTTTCAACCTAAACAAAATCCTCCTAATAATGCTCAAAAGAACATCCCCCAAAATTAGAATCAGAATGCCAATCAATCATTGGACATATTTCAACATCCTTTACCAAAGCATGGTAAAGAGGTGGCTAATAAAATTGAGCATCATAATGTTCCCCCTCCTACTCGATATGTAGGGACTATTAGTGGACATTTACCTACTCATGATCTACAAATATTTGACACAACTTTATCCATGGTTACGACCAGACCTCTATATAATATTCGGACACTTGATCTTAGTGATACAGAATACGAGACTGAAAGTGACATGGAAATCACATCAAATCAATCGAATAGTTTTGAAGATGAATCAGATGCTATTCAACCTATCACAAATTCTATGGTTTCGAAAGAACCATTTCCAAGAAGAGTCACTACTAGACCATCTTCTCACCAATTACTTTCTAATGAACAAGCCATAAATGCTAGACCAAGACCCATTCATCATCCGTAAAATAATATTGTAGGTACCATCGGAGCTGTTACTAGACAATAGGCTCAAAATTCTCAACAAGATCAAACTCAGAACGATGGATCAGCTCCATTTGTTTTGAAAGTTCCTAATAAAGGGAATCATGCACCTAATGTTCAACCTAAACCTCCTTATAATATTAATGAACAATTATCAAATACTACGACTAGAATTTCCCTTTTGGACCTTTTAAGATCTTCTCCTACACATAGGGATGAATTAATGCTCACATTAAGCCAAATGATGGTACCACAAAATATTCAACTTGAAGCCATGGCCAATACTATCATAACTCGAGAAGTTGATTGTATTGACTTTTGGGATAGAGATATACCGCAACATAGTTTACATAAGGATAACCCCTTATATATTACTGCCCTAATTGGAGATGTAGCAGTTAAACGAGTCTTGATTGATAATGGTTCATCTTTAAACATTTGCACTTTTGACTTCTACCAAATATTTGGGTTTAGAAGTGACGAAATGAAAAGAACTGATATGATCATAAAAGCCTTCAATGATGAAACACAAGAAACATGTGGAGTTATTACTATCCCATTGCAAGTTGGTCCAAGAACCTTAGACACGACCGTGTTTATTGTACATTGCCTTGCATCGTACAATATACTCTTGGGTCACCCTTGGATCAACGCGATGCGAGCTATTCCCTCAACTTTACATCAATGTGTTAAATTCAAATTTAAGAATTAGTTGGTTACCATTCATGGTGATCCCAGACCCTTTGATATGTGTGCTTTGGCAGAACCTATTGGAGTTCAATTTTGCCCTGCTCTATCATCCACACATCCTAATTCTCATCATCCATCTAAACGTGTGAAACACACACCCATAACATCATCTAATTTTTCTCCATCAACTCCACCTCTACATATAGTTCAACCATCTTTCGAACAAACCACATTAGGACCTCAAAAAGATCCTAAACCCACAACCAATGCTTCTTGTTTTACTCCTATAACTTCCATACCTATAGACCCATCCATCGACATCTCTACAACATCTACATCCACCAAAGGCATAGTTTCCGCATCAGAAGATGTAGGAAATGTTCCTTCTACCTCTTACGCTCTTACTGATGAGCTCTTACCCGATTTATCTAAAATTCTTATATCAGAAAAAACAAATGCTGCTATGCAAGATTCCCTTATTTTAAATAATTTTCCACCCTCTCCTTGTACCTTGGGCCTCCCACAACCTATGGGAAGTATTTACCAAGTTGGGAGTTGTGCTTTTATTTATAAGGGATATGGCTAGGGTAGAATACCTAGAAACATCAAGACTCATTATGATGGATATGCTCGATGTTATTTTGCTAATGAGTATATTAAAGCTAAGCCTATAATGCTTAAATTGGGATATAAAGGGAAAGGTTTGGGACCTTTCCAGAATGGTATGAAAGAACCTTTTGAGGTAGAACCATGGCATGCCCGATGTGGTGTGGGCCTATTTCCTAGTAAGGGTCAGCCCTTCCCATTTGAGGATGATGACCATCTCATATGTTACCAAGATTATTTGGATAAACGTGATGCTTTGCATTTAATGAATAAGCCATTTACATGTAATATGCTATCCATAGCTTACCCTCGAGATGATCGCTGAATCCTGAAGATGAGTTGGAGGGAGATATCTTCCATGATGTCTCCATTGAGGAATTATTACATAACGGATTTTATTTCGATGGCTCTATACCTAGTATAGCCCAACTTGAGGCCACGACTCCTCAAGACGAATTATCTAAGCTAACCTTGGAAGAATTACAAGAATTGGGCGTTTCACCCACCCCACCTAATTTTGAGAGAGATCTACACATGGAAGTAGAAAACGTCATAAAAATTAACATTGGAACCAAAGATAATCCTCACATAATCAACATTGGATCAGAATTGAGTCAAGAAAAATAGGATAAATACATTGCATTTCTTAAGGAATATGAAGATGTCTTTTCTTGGACATATGAAGATATGCCAGGATTAGACCCTTCTATAGTTATGCATCACCTAGTAGTCCATCCGGATGCTAAACTTGTTAAACAAAAACTTAGAAAAATGCATCCTAAAGTGGCCTTACTAGTCAAAGGGGAATTAGAAAAACTCCTGAAGGTTATTTTTATACAAGCCATTGATTATGCTTGAATGGATCTCGAATGTAGTTCCAGTAACTAAGAAAGAAGCTACCAAAGTTAGGGTTTGCACAGACTTTAGAGATATTAATGTTGCATGCCCTAAAGATGATTTTCCTCTTCCCAACATGGATCAGATCATTGATTTTACTGCTTGGAGTGGAATGATATCCTTAATGGATGGATTTTATGGTTATAATCAGATCAGGATAGCTCCTGAAGATCAGGCTAAAACAACCTTTATTACCCCTTGGGGGACCTTTTGTTGGAAAGTGATGCCATTCGGTTTGAAGAATGCAGGTGCAACATATCAACGAGCCATGACTTATATCTTTCATGATATGATGCATGATATTCTACATGATTATGTAGATGATATTATAGCTCATTCCATCAAAGAAGATGATCATTTAGATGACTTGAGAAAAGTATTTGATCGGTTAAGGGAATATCTTATCCAATTGAATCCAGCCAAATGTATATTCGGAGTTAAGTCCAATAAATTATTGGGGGTTATAGTTTCTTTACGTGGCATTGAAATTGACCCTCTCAAGATCATGGCTATCACTGATATGCCCGCACCCACAAATATATCTGAATTACGGAGTCTACAAGGTAAGCTTCAAGCTATTCGTCGCTTCATCGATAAGTTGGCGGACAAAATAGGACCCTTTCTTAAGCTTCTTAAGAAAGATGTCTCTTTTCATTGGGACGATGAATGTCAGGAAGCATTTGAACTCCTCAAACAATATCTCCTTAACCCACCTGTGCTTTCACCACCTAGATCTGATCGCCCATTTATCTTGTATATTTTTGCTTTAGATCTTGCCTTAGGAGCTATGTTAGCTCAACTTGACGATGAGAAGAAAGAACGTGCTAATTATTATATCAGTAGAACCTTAATCAGTTATGAAACCCACTACACAACATTAGAGAAACTATGTCTAGCAGTCGTATTTTCTACACAAAAACTATGCCATTATATGCTCAGTCAAAAAACGTATGTTATTGCTAAATTCGATCCTTTGCGGTATCTCATGAGTCGACCATACTTATCTGGTCGCACAACAAAGTGGGTTCTTGCGCTAAGCGAGTTTGAACTCATGTTTATAGGACAAAAGTCTGTTAAGGGTCAAATCATAGTAGATCAATTAGTTGTTGCACCCTTAGAGTCTACCCATCCCCTCATCATTGAGTTTCTCGATGAATGCCTTAAATTAGAGGCAGACCATCCAGAGCAATGGTCCCTATACTTTGATGGAGCCCGATGCATGAGTGGGGCTGGTGCAGGTATTATTTTAATATCTCCATAGAAACATCTTATACCTCTGTCCTTTAAATTAACATTTGCTTGTACTAATAACACTGTTGAATATGAGGCTCTAATCCTTGGATTACGAGCTGCCTTGGCACTGAAAATTAAAAATCTATTGGTTTTCGGTGATTCTCAACTTGTCATAAATCAAATCAATGATGTTTATCAGACCAGAGATGATAAATTACGTCCATATAAAGCATATGTCTTACAATTAATATCTTTATTTGATCAAGTTACCTTGGAAGCTATTCCTCGAACTAGCAATCATGCGACTGATGCTATGGTTGCAACTGCATCTCTTTTGCCCTTGGAGTTAGATGACGAATATGCTACCATCATTATTCATCGACTCCAGGAACCCGCTTCAAATAAATCATGCTTAGAACCTTTGGATGTGTTTCTAATCAACGAAACTACTCCTGAACCTTGGTACACTGATATATTTAATTTTCTTCAAAATGGGACCTTCCCTGAAGGTTGTAATAGCAACCAACATCGGTTATTACGTAGACGAGCAAGTCACTTCGTAATTATTGGCAATACATTGTATAGGAGATCTTTTGAAGGCATCCTATTGAGATGTTTGAATCTAGAAGAATCTAGATCAGCTTTGAGTGAAGCCCACGATGGATCTTGTGGGGGACATTTTAGTGGTAGCGCCATTGCTAAGAAGCTCCTTAGGATAGGATATTTTTGGCCCACCATGGAGAATGATGCACATGATTATGTGCGCCATTGCGACAAGTGCCAGAAACATGCTGACCTTGTCCATGCACCTGCACAAGAGCTACAAGCTATTTCATCTCCTTGGCCCTTTTCAAAATGGGGCTTAGACATCATTGGAAAAATCAACCCTGTGTCATCCGATGGACACAAATTCATCATAACCGCCATCGAGTATTTCACGAAGTGGGTTGAAGCTATGCCCTTAGCTTCTTGCACTAGAACCCAAGTTTCCAAATTTATTTTTAATCAAATTATTTGTAGGTTCGGAATTCTTGCAAATCTCATCTCGGATAATGGAACTTGTTTCAAAAATAAATATGTCAAGAAATTATGTCAAAAATATAAAATTCAACATCGTTGGTCCACTCCCTATTATCCTCGGGGTAATGGCCAAGCAGAAGCATCTAATAAAACATTAATTAAAATCCTCAAAATATTGGTCAATAAATCTGGCCGAGATTGGCACATCCAATTATATCCTGCTTTGTGGGCTTATCGAACTAGTGTTCGTACTCCCACGGGCACTTCACCTTTTGTTTTGGTTTATGGCACTGAAGCTGTTTTTCCCTTTGAATTAGAAGTTCCTTCTTTGGCTCTACTACTTCAAGATACTGAAGTAGGAGATGAATATCATGCTGGCAGACTTAGTCAGCTGGAACTCCTAGATGAGAAGCGCATCAATGCTTTGGAACATCTTCGTGCCTACCAAAACAAGCTCAAGCGAGCATACCTCAAGAAAGTTCATCATCGATCCTTTGAGATCGGCGACCTTGTCTTAAAAGAAAATAAAAAAAATACTAATGCAACTAAAGATCTTAAAGGTAAATTCGAGCCCAACTGGCTTGGACCGTATATCATCACTGCTAAATTTGGATCGGGAGCATACCGATTAGCTACCTTAGATGGTAAAGATCTTAAAGAACCTATGAACATTATGCATCTTAAGCGCTATTATGCATAACATCTGGTCATTTCATCATTGTATATATTGTTATTTTGCATATTGTTTCATTTTAGTCATCCATATAAAAATTTCAAAAATAGTAATAGTATTTATTCTTTCAATTCATAAATTAAAATCAAAATATAAAAACTTCAAAATCATCAAAATATTCAAAAAACATCTTTTATTTTCGCACCTTCAATTCTTGAAGTATTGCAGTTATATTTTCAATTATTTTGGATAAATTAGCATTTATTTGGAATCCCGCACTTTCACACTCACATGAATAAATATCTTGATTTTATTTGGTATGATTATTAATCTCTCTTATATCAAAGTCCACGAGTTGAATTAAATAAAGTTTTGAGCATAGAGAACTGATCTTGTTATTTACTTGAACCAAGCATATCTTTTCACATTAAAATGATTTCATTGCAAATTCGATATGATGCTACATAGTAGAAATGGTTTCTTGAGCGAAAAGTTTCCCCTACTATCCTATCATGCACATGGTCTAGAATCTTTGAGAATTGACAAAAGGACAAGCTCACCCCTACCCAGAATAAAAATCCCTTGCTCTACAGCCAATCCGAGCAAGTATCCCTAGTATAGGAAGAAAAAGAAAAGTCAAAGAAAATGAGAAAAAGAAAAATATTATTTTGTACCATCGCAACAATATTTCAGCATTATCTCAGTTTCAAGCAAAAATACAAAAAAAAAAAAAAGAGAAAGAGAAAAGAAAAAGCAAAAAGCAATAAAATCCCTTTCCCTACCCCTTGAAAAAGAAAAGAAGGGTGAATGAGCTTGAATCCCTGGAATTCTCAATTATTCGAAAACTGTGAGGTAAGCCCCATAACAAGTGGTTTGTGCCCAACCCGCTTGGCCTTGGGTAATCCCTAGCATGGTGATATGTCTGTCACATTAGCGACCTTATTTTGTATAGACCTATGTCGGCTTATGGATTAGCTAGCTCTTGATGACCCGACTTACATAGTAGTCTAGTACGGTTACATGCATATAAATCATGGTCAACGAACACTTATTTGGTTAATTCAAATTACTTGTATCAAATTATCTTGCTCAAAATTGGTGAATGAACAATACAATTGCACACACATTTGTATTTGAGAGATTTTGTATCATTATGATAAATCAAGATCGGCAATGAACTCACATTTGCACATGGGGTTCCTTATAAATCTACATTTTGTCTTTGAGATAATTTAAAATATTTCTGCAATTCTTTTAGAATCATTTCATCTTCTTATTTAAAAACATTTGCTTAGCATAAAAACAATTAAATATATTTCTTTCCAAAATCCAAAATTTTCTTTCACAACATCTTCAAAAACCTAGTAAATAAAGTCACGTTATTATTTTCTGTTTATCTCAAAAAAAAAAAAACAATCATGCAATAAAACTATTATATCAATTTCCTTTTTGGATTTCGCGATGATGGTATAAGTCTATACCTATAATTCTATGCCTAGCGCAAACCATTGTTCTCATTTTATTTCCCATTCATCTTAATTCATAAAAACATATGGCTTACATCATTATGTTACACAATTGTGCTTTAAAAGGAACGCAATTTTTTTCTATTTTCATTTCATTATGTCAACATTCCATTTTGCAATGATGGTATAATTCCTAGGGAATTGTTCAAAATTTTATCACACTTAGGAATTTATGCCTAGCAAAAATCATATTTTTTATATTTCATGCATAATATTTTTATGAAAATCTGAAAACAAATCATCACCATCATCATTTTTCATCATCACAACACAAAGTCTTAAGACAGTCTCTTAAGCACTCTTTTACTTTTAGCAATATTTCTATACTGGGATTAGCTTGATGACCTAGCGAGCGGCGACTCCATGAAATGGTCTATAACAGTGACAATGTCCTTTGAAATTATTGTTAGAAGTCCCTTTTATTTTTCATCAAATCACACCACCAAAACAACCAATTTGTTTACATCAGATTATTCCATTTAAAATTTTATGGCATGACATAAAATTATAATTTATTTCCAATGACATAATTACATGAATAATCAATCAACAAATCCAAAATTAAAGCATCATACAACATATACACAAGTCATATCATCAAAAAGACCATATATATATATCAACAAATTATATACATCATATCAAAACTGGATTGGTATGCCACAATCTATACCCTGGCATACTCAATCCTCCCAAAAATATATGCAATCCAGTCTATAGCAGCTAGCCTCGAGAAGCCCTCGAGCTCTCAGCCTCATCTCCTCTCCCGCCCTGAGGTGGAGGAGGTGGTCCCATAGAGGTCCAGGCTGTGTCTCGGGTCCTCACCGTCGATCATGAGGATGTCCTCGATGATCCCACCCTGATCGGCTCTACAATGTCGACTAGTAGCTACAACCTCTAGCCCTCTAGAACCAGCTGGAAGTATACTCCCTGATAGAACATGGTCTGAGCCATAGACCACGCCAACTCCTGCATGCTCGCCCCTCCGCTCCGAGCCCTGAGCCGTGTAGCCTCATCCTGCAGTGTCTGCACCTAAGCCCGGAGGTGGGCATTCTCAGCCCGAAGAGCCACCATCTCACTGCTCTCCCCTACCTCGACACCCTTGCCCTTATCGGGCGATGGTGGCCTCTCCCCCTGCTGAGAAGGGAATCCCTCCTCCCTCCTCCCTATCTACTATGGTCTCTATGGAGCTTGTGGCATCCTCTGGCGTCTCTCCTATGGAGACCATCATTGCTCTCTCCCTCCGTGACCTTGTGCTACCTCAATAGCAGCCTGGTGCCACCTCCCCATCCATCGCACAACCACATGCATCGGACCCTATGCCCTCATCATCCGAGGAGGGTGGATGCCTACGTACCAGGCATCATATCCATCAGTGACCCTAGCGTCATCCCCATCCACTGGCTGGATGGGGGCATCATCCATGTCCTGGCTCCAGAATCGCTGCATATCCGGAGCCCCGCTTAGTGTGGTATTATCCCGGATAGTCCAGGAGTACTCATAGTCCCTGAGAGATGGGATCCCCTACTGTAGACCGAACTATCACAAAACTCGATCGTAGCGGTGGAGCTCTACCTCTCCCCACTCCATCCTCAGCCAGTAGACTCGCCTGATGTGAGCCAACTCCTGTCCGTCCTCTCCCCACCCTGGATGCTCTCTCCATGGCCTCTAGGTGATCTGGTCTAGGATGAGGTCATCTAGTAACCTCCGTGACATCGACAGATCTATCCATCGTTGTGACCCTCTCTAGAGCCACCAATAGAAAACCTGGGGTCTCTCCCGGTCAACCCCTATCAGTGGGAGTCCTACCGGCCTCCGCACCGTGATGTGCTCCCAACACCAAACCTATAGCAGCGATGTCAAAACCAGACATCGACCTCCCTTGTATACGACCCCATGCAGGATCCTATACAAGCGACACAGTACAAAGCTACCCCATGCAAATCTGTACCCGTGGTCTCTCATGTCGCAGACCACATCTAAAAGGAGCCATGGTAATCTACACCCACTCTGGTGGCACAGCAGTAGGCCACCCACTATCCCTACCAAAACCTGAGTCAACCTAGATGCCCCAGGCATCTGCCTCAGAGACTCGATGTTCACTCTGCCCTTCTCCAGGGTGAAGCTCGGGTCTCCGCATAGCCTCATCATAGCCTGGCCCTGATTGGCCATAGGAGTCATAAACCGTCCCTGTATGGGGATCCTCAAGATCCTCCATACGTCCTCTAGTGTGGGAGCCATCTCCCCTATCGGTAACCAAAAGCAGGATGACCCTAGATACCATCTCTCTGCTAGGGCTGTCAGTAGCCCCATGTCTATCGGTATTTGTGGCATCTCTGCCACATGCTGTAGTCCGACCTGTGCCAGTCGGTCTCGCTTCGCCTGGTCGAGCGTGGCCACGTCATCCCTCAGCCCCCTGTATTTCCATTCCCGACTCTTTAGTAATCCCCTCTGCAAAATAAACAATAAAACAACAAAATTCATTAATAAAACAATTATTAAAATCAATTAAATGCAATTCAAACAAGCTTAATTTCATAAAAATGATGATATCGTCCACCATTGGATGATATCATCCTAAATTAAATCAAATCGTCCTTTGTAGGATGAAATCATCTCCGATTTCTCAACTTGGGGATCACCCCTTGTTGGACGGGATCGCCCCTATTCCGCCGATTTTGCCCATAGACGAAATCGACGATCTAGGGATGATTTCGACGAAATTGGGACGATTTCGTCCCGACGTCGTCGACGGCCTAAAAATGGCCGCGATGCCCCAAAATAGTCAAAATTTAAATTGCAAATTACACAAATCAAATTAAAAACATAATTCACTAGGTTTAGATTCTTACCCGTAGCCCACGTCGGACCTCTGTCGATCTGTGCGTGGTTTCGACCATTTTGTCTGTAGAGCTCTAAAAACAGTAAAAAATGAACAATAAAAATGAATTAGGGTTTTACCCTATTTTTCTTAATTTTATTTAAAAACAACAATATTTTAATTTTGCTTTTCCACGCTTTTACCTCAAACATTCGATTTGGGTAAAAACACGGAGGGGGCACCATAGTAAGCAGTCGTACGATTCGACCTAGAATCGTCGTCTAAAAAATTGAGTAAATTTTTGCTTTCTCGTAAAATGGGAAGAACTCGTCTTTAACGCATTTTCTTTAGAAAATTCGCTAAAGAGGGGGCAAAATGTAGCACCCTAAAATTGGCGCAGTTAAACCCTTAGTAAAAAGATAAAAATTTGAATTTTAACCCCAAAACCGCTGGCGTATTACCCGCTCCCCTCGTTTTTCGCGCCATTTTTAGGATTTGTTTTGACCATTGGATGATATCATCGATGATCAGATGAAATCATCCCAGATCTGATGAATTCGTCTGGAACAGAACGTCCAGACGATTTCGTCCCAAAACTAAATTTTCATAATTAGCTTCTGTTTCAACAACTTCTCTAACTTGGGCAGAAAGCGTGTCTGCATGGTTAGAGTCTCCCCCGTTGGAGATCTCCCAAATTGGGGTGATCTCCAACCTCCTAACCTCTCCCTAAATCCTATATAAACTTAGGATTTTTCTTGACTTTCCCCATGGCTGATTTTCCCTGCAACTTTAGTTTCTCGTGCATTAAAACACCTTCACACCATTGTTTGCATTGTGTATTTCAAGTTTTTCTTGTAGGAATTTTACTATTTTTCAGTCGGAGCAAGCTCGGATCGTCTGCGACGATTCCAGATGATTTCGGATGATCCTGTCATAGATCGGCGATGATCTCATACGATTGGAGGTGATCTCGATCGTAGTCCAGATTGGGGGCAATCAGAGCCCGAAGTTTGCATTTTTTTATCTTCTCTCTTCATTTCCTTATGCATTAACTTAGTTTATTCTATTTTTGCATCCTGGAGTTCACCTCATTTAGCATAGATGCATGATAAAGTTAAAATAAATTATTAAATTAATGCATTTCCTTTAATTGTTATCTGGATTTATCATTTAGGCAAGTTTACTATCATTTCTATCATTTCCCCTTGCTTTTGCAGTTGCATTTTTGGTCTTTGGTATCTATTTCTGTGATTGCAGGTTTTTGACGAATTCGTCTAGTCGATGACGATCTCGTCTGATCTCAGATGACCGACTATGATCTGAGATGATTCTGTGCAATTGCAGATGATAATGTAAGATTTGAGATGATCTGGACTTCTACAAACCTTAGAATCTTCATCAGACATCCGAAATCAGGTACATTCTGTCTTATTTAGCACACTTTCTGTGTTTAGCACTTATTCATGTTTTTTGTATCCATATAAATCAGCATTGGCATATAGAATAGCTTAGATTCATCTTGGCCAAACCTAGGATATGAATGATTAAAGTACAAAATGAACACATCAAACCCATTCTCAACCTAGGCATGGAAACTACCACTCAAAAGTTTCCTGGTGAACCCACCATCCATCGAAAATTCACCCTTATACCCCCTCCCCGAGAGGCGCGACCTTCAAAGGGCCTCTCAGTCCGAGGTATTGTCCCATCCTTCTCGCATCCCCCTTTCGGGCGTGGATCCTATAGCCTGAAGGTAAGGATGCAAAAAATTTGGAGCGATACAATCCCATTCAATTATTTATTGTCCTTCATCAGCTCCTCTATCTTCTTGGCTTGTGTAGCCATTTTCTCACTCTTTTTAGCCAACTGAGTTGTCATCTGCTCATATTTTGCTTTGAGTTGTGCCTCCAACTCCTTAATTATGTCCTCTACCATATGTGAGATCTATCACTTTTCCTCTTCAAGCATGCTAATTATGGCTTCAAACTCAGTTCTGAGGCCTGATAGATCATCCTCCAATTTCTTTATTTTCTCTTCTATCGTAGTTCTACTTTTCTGCAGTTCTTCTTCCATTGCGGCCAATTCCTTTTGAGTGGCTGTAGTTTCCTCCTTCTATGCCTCCTTGAGCTGATGGATTTATTCCAATACAATGCTCAACCACTCTATCTAGTGTGTTAGGAAGTTCAACTTCCTCAGGGTGATGGCCACTCCAGTAGCGACCCTCCTGTACTCCACTTCTATCATATTTGTGGGGTAGGTTGGATGGCTGATTCGATCCAAATATATCCTTGGGTCTTTCCTATAATTTGTGACCACCCCTTCTGGCAAGTCTTCCCTTCCCAAAATTGTTGTTACCTCTTCCTTGGGTAACCTCCATGGATGTTGTGCGTGAATGTCTACTATCTTCCTTATATGCTCCACACTGCTCACCCATTATGTTATCTTCTCCAATTTGAGAGACACTTGTTCTTCCCATAACTTCAATTCTCCCACATGGCCAATGGAAAATTCCAGTCTGGCACTATTCATCACATGGCTTAACTGAGAAAAGAAGTGTTCCACCTTATCTTCTACTCCATGTGCCTCCTCTTCAGTTGTAATTCTTTGGAACCATGGTATTTCTAGAAGATAATTGGATTGCATGCCTCGTCGTTCCTCCTCCGTAGGAGTTCTTACATATTCTTCCTCCATAAGGTGGCTAGAGCTTCCTCCCAGCTCTCCAAGTGCTCTCTCTGTATCTATCTTCTCCCGAGGTGGAGACTATTTTACAATTTTCTCCTCCTCACTATCTATGATGTTCACAATATCCTCCTGAGATTGTTGCTGCTCAACTTGTTCTTGAGCCTTCTCTACTTTGGTCGAGCCCCCTTGTTGCTCTTTAGTATTCTCCTAGGCTACTTCTTGCTCAATGCTTCCCACCTGTTGTTCCTCTGTCACTTCCTCATCTTGGATTCATTGTGCATCCATTGTTGTGACTTGTTGAGCAACAAGTTCTTCTTTTTCTTGTGGTACTTTCGTATCCTCCGGGACATCTTTCTTACTAGAGCTTCCTATTACAAACTTGTAATGAGGCTTCTTCTTGGGCTCTTCCTCTGTGGTATTTATTCTTGCTTCTACTTCTCCTTGGGTAGTGGCTACTCCATCTTGCCCTACCTTGAATCCTTTAAAAAATTTAGAAGCATCCATCTTCTCATATTATTGGAAGATTGATGAGGATTGTACTATTCTCTCCACCTCCATCCAATACAACTCATCCAGTTCCATCGCTTCTGAGTCCGACTGTTCTTTCTCCTATACCTCTGGAATTGGTTTGTTCATCATTCTCTCCTATTGCCTTCTCATCATTATTTGTATGGGACTTCTCTCCCTTTCCTGAATGAGAGGCTACTCCTACTGTCTTTGGGCTGGTGCTTGTTGTTCTAGCTCCTGTTCTAGCCGTCTAGGCCTTTTCTGCCTATGATGCACATCTGCATCCTTCTTCAGAGTACTCTCTTCTTGAGCTTCACTGATATGTCACTCACTCCTTGTTCATGGTTTCTCTGGAGTCACTTTTGATATTGGCACTACCTTCACCCACTTCAATATCATTGGTTGTCCTGGCTTGATTTCTCGGGGTGGCATCATTCCTAGGAAATGCATTCCCACTTTCGTGACCACATTCAATAGCAATCCAATTGCATGGAAGGTCATCCCAAAATTCTTTGGCCTCTTTTTTAGTGCCTCATGCATTCTTCTTTCCAGATAGGTACCCCAATCATATGGAATCCCCTTGGTGATACCTTCTACATATTGTGCCATCCACAATGGCATTTTTGTGGCCCTTATATCACCTGACAGTCGAGCCATGACTGTACTCATCGCACATGGCCAATGTTCTCCTTTCAACTAGCTCTATTTTATTCCATGCATTCCTGTGCCTGATATCTTTACCTCTGTCAATGATTTGACAGTGGTCATGGTGGTGACAAGGTGGTATGCTTCTACTGGGTCTACCAATTTTTTTACTATCTCCATACCGTCTTTCGGTAAGCCAAATATTTTTTGGAATGCCTCTACCAAAATATCCACCTTTACTGACCTCTTGCCCACATTAACATAGGCAATTAGAGTAACATTATATGCCTGAAATATCTATAAAGGATAGTTCTGGAAGAATTTTCTATGGAATGGTGGAACCTATGCAATGACTACCACATGAGCATCCTCAAACATCTTCCTCCAAGGATGATCCCTATTCTTCTCATCGTTCCACCACTTCCTGCATGCATCCGCTCCATGTTGCACAAATGTAATCTTTGTCACCTCCACCTAACATTCTTCCTATCCACTGCTCAGATGCTCCTCCTACTCTAGCATATGAACTTCACTTCTCAATTCCCTCCATGAGGTTCTTTCTTGTGCCATTATTTCCTCCCGGTGCCTTGGTGGTGTTCTACCCAGGTTTGCTTACCAATGCCTATGTCCCCTCCATGACCTCTCTCCTCTTCTCCTCCAAGGATGATTACCATGCCAATCATGGAACTAAGACTATCACCCTTGTTGCTACCATGGGTATACCTCTCTCTCATGTAGTGGTCCTAGTGATCTCTCCACCCTATTGGCTACAATCCACCTTAACCGACATCTGAACTCTTCCATCGAGATCATTCTTCCACCATACCTCCTGTTAAGGGATTATCCAACCATCACCATTTTCTACAATTAGAAGTGTCTTGAAATCATACAATCTACTATAAATCATACAATATGCCCTTATACACTCTCTTGTATGATTTCCCTTCCACCGACCGCTCCTAGATCATACACTGCTCTTCTCTCCCTATAGTTCAATTTCCAGCCCGTCAGTCTTCAAACTATCATAACTTCTCCAAATCATATAGCTACAACCTGAAATCATATAGGGTGATAGTACTCCATACGATGTCACTTTTTGGCTACCCCCCCTTTAGAATTCATATGATTCCATACAATTTCGTATGATCTCTTGAAAACTACCAAAAATGGCCTGAAAATCCTCCGAACTACACTATTCTTCTTGGAAATCATACATGCTACACCCAAAATCATATAGTACAACTTTTCCAACCCTAAGTGATGAAAAATTTGAAATTTTTATCTCCTTTATCGAATCCTTCACCGACCCATTTTTCGGATTGCCCCGATCTACTATTTCAGTGCTTTTCGATAGCAATTCTTCAACTCCTTCAACCCTGGTGCAATTTATTTCAACTTGATGAAATTTTAGCTGTATTGTATGGCTGTACGGACTTCATTTTCCTTCCCACACATTTCTCAACTCGATTTTTTCTAGATTCCTCCGAATTTAGGGTTCAAATCTCCAATTTCTTTGCAATTTCAACAACCTGATTACCAGTTTCCACTTCCTCTGGCTCCAACAATAATTTTTCCACTCCTCAATCCATACAATGATGTATTCTACCGTATTTTATTGTTATTCCTCTAAAAATTTCAAATTTCCCCCTTTTATGGAGTAAAACCCTAATTTTCTCTCTCCCGGGTCAATTCTTTGAATGTGAAAAGATCTCCCTGGTGCAAAATTTAAAATGGGTCTACAAATTTAGAATGTTGGTGAATATTTATTGCCCATGTAGTCTTCTTCCTTCAATTGCATGCTTTCCACCTTCAATCTCCTAAAAAAATTCGAATTATACTTGTATGATTGTGAAATTGTCAATTTCTTTCCTATTTAAGGAAAATTTTAAAACCCTAACTAAAACCCTAACCGTCAAGAAAATCTAAAATTGCACCACATTGCATGCTTTTTCATCTCCTCCATTAGATGATTGCCAACTCAGCAGTTAGTTTAAAATTTTTTCTTTTTCCCCCTTCTTTTCCTCCAACCGTTGCTTTTTTCCACATGCCGCATTAAATGGGTTAGTTGAAAATCGTACGACATGGGCCAAATCATATAGTGTATGATCTAAATCATACAACATGACTTCTTGTATGGTTTCCCATGTCATTTTGTCAATTTCATTTGTACGATCTCTCAATTTTTCCAATTTCCAACTCAATTTTCACTTGTACGATCTAAGCACTTAGAGAAAATTTTCAGATTTCTTTCTCTCTGAAGAGGCCACCATTTTCGGTTTTCAACCACTTCCTTCCTAATTGCATCCCAAGGGATTTTCACAATTAAGGCACACATTTTTTCAAATTTTTTTTTTTTTTCAATCCTAGTCTATTTACACTTACCATTTTGGTAATCGTACAGTGACATTCACTTGTATGATCCCATCTGAGTCTTGACCTAGAGGTTCAACCATAACATGCCAACTAATTATGTCCTCTTGCACCCCTTCTTACATTGGTTGGTTTGTCTCTGCCTATGATGTTACTGCCTGTTCAGCTCTTCCCCTACAATGTGTACAATTTGGGATTGTACAATGGCAAGTTGGAGTCTCCTCCCCTGGTAGTCCTTCTTCTCATCATGCAGGTGATTGATCCCATGGTGGTGGTGTCCTCACCACTCTACTATCATTTGAGTGACTTATTTACCTATCTCCATGGATCAATTCTTGCTCCAAACTTGGTGATCGGATCCATTGTTGGCCTAAGGTTCTCTCTTCTGCAAAGTGTACCCTTCCTCTTCCAACAAGGTTCCTACCATGTGGGTATCTCCCCCTTCCATTTCCTCTTGGCATGGGACTTCTCTATACTATTGGTGATTCCTCCCTTACTTGGGGTAATCACCAATTACCCGTCACTCATTGGGGTCCTTGTCTATTTAGGGGTGGTTGCCCCCATGTGCATCGTCTTATAGAGTTTGGTAACATGCCTCTTATTATTGGTATATCTTGTTGGTTTCTTATCCAATTCATGCATGCTAAAGGATTATCTCCTGGCCATCTAGGAGTAGGGGGTCGAAACCTTCCTTGTCCTCTACCTCCTCTAAATGTAACATCACTAGGGTCTTGGTTATTCTCTGGTCATCTACCTCCTCCTCTTCCTCGTTGGAGTCTTAGAGGTCTTTGTCCAATTCTTCCTCTTGTTCCTCGGTTATCAAGAGTAATTTCTACCAACTCAATATTAGCTAGTGGACTCCGATTAGGTGATAACTGCCATAAGGTTCTGATTCTCCTATCATCACGTACCAAGTGACATCTCCATATTCTTTCCTCAAAGGATATTTGGGGGGATGAAGATACCAATACTTCTCTATATTCATCAGAGAAGTCTATCTCAGAGCTAGAGTCGGTCCGACCCTCTTCCCTCTGTTCTGCCCAATCGGTTGGAAAATTCATCACTCTCTCCAATATCCATACTTCCCTTCTTTGTCTTCTCAGTTTTTGATGAGCTATTGTATACGCTTGTGTATCAATACCGGGTCTATCCCCTTGCACTCTCCCTACTTGCCTTTGTCTCAATGCTCTAGTTGGAATATCATGATCTCTCTGAGGATTATGAGGATTCTCCAGCTCATCATCATCACTACTATTTGTACTAGGCTCTCTTACCAACCATGACATTCCTTCATCACTGGAATCCATCATATCCAATATTATATTACCTTGAGATTCAGGTGATGTGGTGGCCTCCTCTATGTCTCGCCAAAGTACTTCTGCATCTTCATTTGTCATTGGCTGCTTGCTTGGTGGGGGTGGCGAACTTGTACTTGCACCTTCATTTCCTCCACCATTTCTTGGAGTTAATCCTTCAACCTCCTCAGGTTCACTTTCAACCTCTTGCAGTCTAACTGCCCTCTATTCATCTAGTCTTCGTATGGTACCATCCAATTCCTGGATGACTTGTTCTCTCAACCTCGCATTGTGACTCCGCAATGTTTGATACTCTTCTTGTAATTATTGAGTTTGCATTCTCATCCTCTACTGTAATAGCCCTATCTGAGCCAATGGAGAAATTCCAACTAATTCCTCATCTACCATTTCATCCCTAGCATCCTCTAGAATTTCCATTTTGAATGTGTCCACTCTATCTTCATTGCACACTATTAACCTTATCCTTCTTCGTCCTTTCAACTATCGAGGTAGCTCCCTATGTTCTACTTGTGGATACCTCATGTTAGAAGCTCTAGGTAATAGTGCTATCTCTTGATAGCCTCTTGGTGTTGGAGAAATCCACTCTTCTCCTTCTCGTATGGTCCCATCAGCCTGTCTGATGTGTACTCGTAACCTTCTTCTTTCACCGGGTCTAGGTGCCAACTCTTGTTGTTCAATTATTGGTTGTCTCCTCCCCTTCTGCAAATAAGTGTGTGAGTCCCAAATTAGGTTCTTCCTGTGATGGACCTGGCTCATGATGAGCCTCATCTTGAGCTTTCGCTCATCTTCATCATTCAATTTCTTCTGAAGCAATGAATAAACATTGTACCTTATAAGGCTTCAGCTTTGAGCCATTTATAGTGTTGGGTACCTCTATCCCATTCAAGTTCTATAGCTTAACTACTCCATTACTCATTACTTCAATTACTTTATAAGGACCAAGCCATAACATCTTCAACTTACCTAGCTTGATTTCCCTCTTCCCATTAAACTTTAGAACTAAGTCACCCGGACTAAGTTCCAACTTCCTCAAATATTTTTCATGCCATGCCTTTCATATTTTTTGAGCTATCTCAATTGCCCATTGTACCATGACTCTTCTTTCATCTAACTTGGTCAATGTCATCAGTCATTCTTCCAAACTTTCTTGATCCCCCAAGCGATGCTCTATCATGACTCTCAAACTTGGTATCAAGAATTCGACTAGCACCACTGCTTCCTGACCATACATCAGTTGGAAAGGTGTATGTTCCATTGTTGGTTTAAAAGTTGTTTTGTATACCCACAAAATGGATGGTAGCCTTTCCTCCCAGTCTGCTCCCTCTATTCCATAGGTTTTATACAGAGTAGATACTAAGACTTTATTTGTCGCTTCCGCCTGCCCATTTGCTCTGGGGTAGTACGGACTAGACAATGAGTGTAAAATCTTGAACTCTATCATCAACATCTTGATAATCTCATTAACAAAGTGTCCTCCATGATCACTTGTTATTTGTAGCGGAATACCAAATCTTGTGATTACCTGCTCATACAAAAATCTCACTGTACTTTTGGCTGAATTATCAGGTAATGCTCTTGCTTCCACCCATTTTGTTAGGTATTCTGTTGCTACTACTATGTATCTACACTTTCACCTCTAAGATGTCTTTAATGGTCCTACGAAGTCCAATCCCCAATGTTCAAATAACTCTTGTGGTTGTGATGGGTGTAAGGGCATAAAGTCCCTCCTAACCGGCTTTCCTGCTCTTTGGCAAGTATCACAAGCTTTCACATGTTCCTTTGCATCATTATACAATGTGGGCCACCATAGTCCTGCTAGCAATATTTTTTGAGCAGTCACATCTGGTCCCATATGTCCTCCTACTAAGCCTGTGTGGGCTTCTTTCAATGCCACCTTGACTTCTTCATCCATTACACATCTTCGCAAGATACCATCACTTCCCATTTTATATAGTAATCCTGCTATTATCTAGAAAGGTGCTGACTTCATGATTACTTTCTTCTTTTCGGTTGTCATCATCTCTTGTGGCAACTCACCTATGGATAGGTATTGGCCAACCAACTTGTACCATGATGGAACAACGTTGATGGCGAATAGTTGTGCATCCAAAAATTCATCAGGAACTCTTGTTCCTATAGGCTCCCCTGATCGTATCCGAGACAACTGGTCTACAATCACATGCTTCTTACCAGGTCTCACCACTACTCAGAATACAAACTCCTGGAGGGTGACGAGCCACCTACTAACTCATCCTTGGATCACCGGTTTGTTTATTAAGTACAACAGAGCTTGATGATCAACATAGAAGGCAAAGGGGTTTGCCAGTAGGTAATGCCTAAAATTTTGAACTGCATATACCATCCCCAAGGCTTCCCTTTCCATCGTACTATAGTTTCTCTCTGGCCTTGACAAAAGGTGACTAGCAAAGAAAATAGGTTGATCTAGCTTAAACTGTCCTTCTTGTGCTAAAGCACATCCAATTGCAAAATTTGAGGCATCAACATGGACATGGAATTCCTTATCCCAACTAGGAAACACCAGAATCGGGCTACTCACCAACTTAGCCTTTAACTCCTCAAAGGCTCCTTGGTGCTCCTCTGTCCATCTAAAAGGAATATTATTTTTCATCAAAGAATCTAATGGGTAGGATACATGGGCATAATTCTTGATAAACCTTCGATAGTATCCTATCGAACCAAGGAAGGTTTTGAGTGAACTCACATCAAATGGTTCTTCCATGTGTAATATCACACGAATCTTATCAGGATCTGTCTTCAATCCTTCACTGCACACAATGTGTCCTAACAATTTCCCATATGGTACCATCAGAAAACATTTGGTTGGGTTTAATGATATTTGTGCATTTCTGCACCTACTCATACATTCACTAAGGGCAGGAAGATGCTCCTTGATCTTCCCATAGATGGACCAATCATCCAAAAATGCTTTGAAGTTCCCCATTGCTAGCTGATCAAATATATACAGTATGATGCACTGAAATGTAGCTGGGGCATTACAGAGCCCAAATGGCATTCGATTATATGCATAGATGCCATTCTCCACAATAAATGTGGTCTTCAACTTATCCTCCTCGGTGATGTTGATTTGATTGTATCCTGAGAATCCATCCAAAAATGAATAGATCTCATGTCCTACAACTTCTTCCAAGATAGAATCTATGAAGGGAATGGGGAAGGGATCCTTAATGGTCACATGTGTTTAGACTCCTAAAGTCCATGCATATTCTGATCTTATCTACTTCCTTCTTCAAGGTGATCACTATAGGTGAAACCTCACTCATTTTTTCCCCGAATTTGAATTTTACTTCTTACTCTAACATCTTTTCTATCTTTGATTTTACTAATGTCGCATACTTTGGGTTCATTCGATATGGCCTCCTCCTTACTTGTTGAGCACCAGGCATTAGTGTAATCTTATGGACACATAGTTCTGGTGGGATTCCTTTTAGGTCCTTATATGTCCATGCGAAGACATCCTTGTATTCCAAGAATATCTTGAAAGTTGTTGCCTTCAATACCGGATTCCAATCATCACCACAATGGATCATCCTAGGTTCCTCCTCCATTCCTATATTGATGTCCACTATCCGAGGTCCTTCATATTTGATATTTTCTGGTTCACTCGTAGCTTTCATTATGTTCTCGGGGTGTGTCGGTCTTGTATCAATCTCTGCATCTCCTACTGTATACTCTGCAAAGCTTTTTAAAAATGTCCACTTCTCTTCTGTTTCCTTCTTAGGTTCTTTACTGACTTTTGGTTTATCTTATTTTTCCTTGACCTCCTCTGACTCAATATAGAGGCATTTGGGCTAAAACATTTCGTACTCCTCCATTTTCCAATGAAGAAGTCCACTATCAGATCGAGCTTCATCTTCGCTACATTCATCTAGGTACAACATTCCTTCTCCATCAGGTTCATGCCCTTCATCCCTTGAGGAATTTTTTGATTCATCTGTTGTAGCTACATCTTCACTAACTCTTTGATTAGCTAGATTAATCATGTATTTGTGTTGTCCCTTCTTAAAAGTGATCTGATTCTTTCCCCAATTGTGATTAACTTTGGCTACTCGTAGCCAACCTCTCCCCAAGAGGGCATCGTATGTAGGTTTCTGCATTGTAATCACAATGAAATCCAAGACAAATTCTTGTTCAGCTATCATTACTTGTTGTGTCGTTAAGACTCCCTTTATCTCAATGCCATTCTAGTCAGCACCATACAACCGGAAGCTCGGTGCCCATAGAGATGGAGCGCCTAGTTCTAGCCAAGTTCTCTCAGGTAGCACATTGACGTTGGATCCTCCATCCATGATAACTTGTGTCAATTTGTGCCCTAAGATCTCCATATGCACTAATGCAAGTTTCTTTCCCATATCAATCATTAGTACAGTAGGATCCATGAATTGATATTTTTGCTCCTCCTCCTGAATTGGTTGGCTCTGTACCTCCATCACCTTCTATGGTTGTAATTCTTCCACGATTGCCTTCTGTAATTTTGGAATAGCTTCTAACAAGTTGGATACTTTAATTTCCACTATGGTATCCAAAACCTGTGCTGCCATATTTTGCACAACTATCTCCTAATCTGATGGTTTTCTTAGTTCCTTTCCAGCTCTCGACTCTACTTGTTTAGTCTTCTCAGCTTCCTCTTGCAATATTTTCTTTGCTACTTTCCAGCGTTGCTTTTCTTTTGCTGGCTCTAGATATGTATCCTTCTTAGCCTGATTTCTCATCACGGCTAAAACTTCTTGAGTTTCCTCCTTAACTTGAGGAACTTCGATGTCCAAATAACTAACATTCTACGGGTTACTCGAACTCGCCTGCTTTGGATAATTCTCTTCTTTGTGGTTCCCCGGACCACACCATCTACACATGTGTGTAGTGCTTGTTTATGGTGTCTCTTGCCTTAGAGGTGCAGGATAATTTTTTACAAAATGCCCCCATTCCTGGAAATTGCGACATTGTATGATCGGTCTACCTTCCGAGTCATACTATAAATGACTTTGTCCTCCTTGTCGATTACCTTGGTTTTGTCTTCCACCTCTTCTATTGTTTTTGTAACCGCCACTTGTTGCTTGTTGCCCACCTCCTTGGGCCTTCGATTTCTCTTCCTGCTCCTGGATTGACAATACTTGTGGGCGTATTCTTGCATTATATGGACATAGCATTACCTCATGCCCCATCACGTTACAAATATGGCAATAGTCATTCTTCGAACATTTCATATTTGTATGTCCCTCTATTTTGCATTCCATGCACCACATATCATTCCTATCAGGTTTGATCTTTTGCTCTTTTACCATCTTATCAAACTCTTTGTAGAATGATGCTACCATCCTCTGTATAGTGTCATCTTCATCACTATCTGAATCCTTCGACTTGGGATGAGACAAGATTCCCGTATACATTTGTTTTGATTCACTCTCAAAATTCTTTGCATGTTTAAGCGCTTCTTCATATGTTTCTGATGGTACTGCCTTCATATTTTTCTTATATTTTGGTAGTAGTCCATCTACAAACCACCGTTTTACTAGAACATCTACCAAGGGCATCTGCATCTTATCGACTAATTGCTTTAGTCGATGGTTGTAGGATTTCACATCCTCATCAGCTTTTTGTTTCGTCACGCAAAGTTCCATAACAATATCTCCATCATCCTTTAAAGGTCAAAATTCTTCAATGAATTTCTCTTTTATCTGATTCCAAGTCTAAAAATCAATGGTATTTTCTCTCTTTAGGTACCAATCAATTGCCAATCCTCTCAAGGTAGTAGGAAATAGGATTATCCAATCCTCCGGTCTATCTACACCATTTTCTCTCCAAATGGTTATGCAAGTCCCTATATGTCGTGTGGGGTCTTCCTTACCCTCACCTAAAAATGGTGGACATATTTGTTTGGCTGCCTTGTTAGCCATCTTAGGAGAGTCATCACTCTCACTTGAGGTATCTCGTGGAATCTCTATCTGATTCCTCCTTGGGGGTGTCTTACTCCCATTGTCGTCAGAAGTGTCAATTCGAGGTATCTTGTTTTGTCCCACCACTCGGTGATCAAATTCTTGTGCATCTTCACTTCGCGACCTCCTTCGCTGATGTGAGGGAGATGGTCTTGGTCTGTCCTCCTGAGTCCTCGCGTCCTGTTGCTCTAGTGCTTGACTCCCATCCTCCGCACTCCCTTGCAACCCTTCTACCACTTTCTCAGGTCTTACCATCCACTCTCCATCATCCTGCACTTTTCCTTTGTCAACCCTCACCTCTACGCTTGGTGGTTCTATTTCCTCATCTTCTGTCTCTATCAACAATGCCTCAAAGTCTCCTTCTTCGGATGTCCAAACTTGCTCTATTTCTGGTTCTTGAGTACTCTGGTCTGAGTTACTTGTGTTTCCTCTTTGAGAAATCCTTGTGCTCCTTCTTACTGGAATTTTGTCTCATGGTTCCCATCTCCCATGGCTCCGTGTACTAGTGTCCATCATAAAAAATCACCTCCAGTCTCAGTATTCAACTTCATCAAATTTGACCCGTTTTAACAAAAAATGCTAGATTCGATAAGGCAATGGTGCCAAATGTAGCACATAGGTGGATTATTCCTAGTGGGGAGGTATTTTCTAGGACTAATAATGATCAATAGACTCAACCCAACTCACTTACCAAATCGTACGGTCGTATGCTCACTCAAACTACCCTTGTACGAACTATAATCACCTTGTACGGTCATCAAATGCCTACACTATATGATCTCAAATCATACAGTGTCAAATATGGTATGATCTTGCACATAAAAAAACTGATAGATTTGGTTTTGGAGGCTGTCGTACACAGTTTTGTAATCGATCAAGTCGATTCCCCAAAACTGCCAAATCGGGTAAGTTTCTCTCGATCGCCTGTTTTACCAAATCGGGTAAAAGTGCTTTGTACGATTTGTAAGGAAAATGATGTACGATATATATGAACTAATGGCACAACATGATGCTAGTCTAGATGTTCCACTACTCCAATCTCTCTCCGGGATGTTTTGTAAGGGTTTGATAGACCAATCAATGCAATCTCCGTCATAGGCAAAACATCTTAACCAGGCTGGTGAGAGATCCCATGTGCCTGATTACATCCAAAAATCATACAATGCTCTTCAATACATCTTCCTCAATGCCACCATGCTCCTAGATCATTCTCCAGAGTTCACCAATACCAAATCCTACCACAGGGTTGCAACAATGCATAAAACTAATCTATAACAGTCAATAGAAAACACAAACACATAATATTCATCCACAAATCATTGTTCATCATTACCAGGATCATACACAGTCATCCAAAATCATCATTATGCTCATTAATGTCTATGGATTCGATTACAATGTGGAAAAATATATCAATGTAATTGCAATAACTCAGGGAATCAACAACTACAAGTACTAACTCTTTACTCTAGCAACCAGACCTATAATTTTGAAAATGGGGCCTTATATAACGTTGCCCAGGCCATTCCAAAGTGGTTCCTGAGACAATTAGTTATTTACAACTGCCCATATACAACTGAATACATTAATTTGGCTTTTTCCTAAGTTTAACACCTTAGTTAGCAAATCTATGCGCCATTTCACTCTGAAATTACATTTCCCTTGCATTTGGATGAATTTTGGTGCACCCTGTATGATTTGCCACTGCCCTGTATGATTTTCCATTCCAGTTGTATGGTTTTGCCCTTTACTGTATGGTTTGCTCCTTATTGTATGGTTTACAAAACTTGAGCAAACTATCACTTATGTCAAAACTATCAAAATTGAGCAAATCCCTTTGATCACTTCTTCTTCTTCTGGGAGGTGGATTTGTTGCCTACACCCATTCACCTCTTTATGAGATGAACATCATGAAAAAATTTGGATCAAATTATGAAGTGAATTACCAATAATAATTGAAAATTCAAAGGTTTTTTTTCCCTAGAGGGGAGGTGAAAAACCCTTTCACTCCTCATTGGGGTGAAACTACGTTTCAAAAGGATACAAACTTGTGGGCCCATAATAAAATTACCAAGGTGAAAGCATAGTAATTATTGGAAAGTGCACGTGAAGGGCCTTAGTTGAAAGACCAAGGCGCTTTCACCCCAAATGAGGGGCGAAAATCCTTATCACCCCTCATTGGGGTGAAACCACAGTACGATATGGAAATGCATGTGGACCTGATTTTAAAATTGTGAAACACAAGAATTAAATGTGATGTCATCCAAATGGAGGGGTGAAATCTCCATTCACCTCATTTTGGGATGAATGTATTTTAAAAGAAGAAAAAATAGATGAAAGGCACCAAGCCCAATGTTGAAAATTCAAAAGTTTTTTTGCCCCAAGCGAGGGGTGAGACTCCTATGCACCACTCATTGGGGTGAAAGTGCAACAAAAAAGGAAAGGTGTGTTGTAGGTCCCACCTTGGTAAAGTAGAGAAGGTTGCAATAAGACTTTCACCCAAAGTTAGAGGTGAAAATCCCATTTGCCTTTCCTTAGGGTGAACGTAGCTCTCAAAGTCTGAAAGTGTTGATCCATCAAAAAGCATTTTGGAGGTGCAAAGCATAAGCTATTTATAGTGATGTCAACAATGAAAAGAGCTTTCATCCCAAGTGAGAGGTGAAACTTCCATTCACCTCTCCTTTGGGTAAAACAACACAAATAGGTACAAAGCACAATTCAAAGAGGAACGAGAGGAGATTTTTGAAAGTACAATAGAAAGAGATAAAGCATTGAGTATTATTGTGAGCAAAGAGTGAGTTCATCCTCATAGGGGGCAAAACTCCTTTTTTCCCTCTCTAAGGGACGAAACTATATGAATTGATGTTTTGTCATGTTTTAAGCATTTTTATCTAAAATGCAGGCACACACTCCAAATGAAAAGAATTGATGAAAATGAAGTTTAAAGCCAAGGGAGGAGAACTTTGAAAACATAATAAATGATAAAATAATGGAGGACTTTGGACAATGCGTTTTTGCCCAGCTTTGCTCCATAAAGGCTTGTCGCTCTATTTTGAGCGAAGTTAATGTTAAACAAGTAGGGGGAATTTTCAAGAAGACTCATCAAGCAGATTTTTTTGGGAAGGACTAGGGGATGATGAAATTAAATTTTTGAAGCCAAGTCAGTAGTTTTGAGCCTAAATTTTAGTTGAATATCTGCATCATATACCAATTTCACCTCTTTTCAAAACAACTTTAATATCTGATGGACTTTCTTGACGAAAGTAAATTTCCAAGGCAAAACAGTGACATAAATTCAATGACCAAGGTTCCTGTTTTCCTCCAAATCGGATGCATCCCAATGCGCCGATGTCCAAGTTCACTAATTTTACAGGAATCTCACCATAAAAGTTTGATCAATGCTCCTCCGAGGAAGATTTTCAAGGATAAAATTCCTCTTGCTTTTTCTTGATCTATGGACATTTTGTCTTTATATGTATTTAAATGAAAGAGATGAAATCCTCTATAAATACTAGTTTTTTTTTTGTAATAAGGGGGGGGAGATACTCTATAAAAAACACCTTGAGTTTTATACATAAATAGAAGGATACTTGGATTTTGGTTCCCTGAATGGTTTTGTGTGTGGTTTATTTATGCTTATCATTTATATCATGTTTGTTATTTGCTGAGTTTAAATTCTGCACCTAGATTTAAATAATGCTAGTGAGAGAGTGAATACTAGAATGTACTTTGGAAGTTGCCTCCATAAATTGTAAGTGTTTCTTATACCTTCCTTTATATTATATGCTGCTTGACACTCGATTTGAAATTTTTGCTGCTAGTCTGTCCCCATCCTACATCATTCAACTTTATAGCCATATTTCCCATCTCTTTCTATCATTTCCTATTTATTCCTTGTAAATATAAACTTATACCAGGTGTAAGATCAGTAAGGGAGCCAACCCTCTCTGTAGATTGTCCTGAAGGACATTTCTATCCTTTGGCCTTTCAATGTTGGTCATGTCTAGGGAGCACAAATGTATGTTTTGTATTTTAGGTAGATATTTAACCAATAGTTTTTGGCATGCCTGATGGGACTTACAAGTATCATATTGAGAAATATACACAGTATTAAGATCTTTATGTTCATATTTTTATTGTTAAAGTTAGAACATCTAGTGACTCAGCTATACCCAAAAGCCTTTGAAATTGAAGTTGGTGAAAACTGTACTTCATGATCATAAGATCAAAGGCTAAATTTTTTGAAAACCCCATTGAGTTATTTGAGCTTGACACCCAAAAATTAGGAGAACACCCTATATTAGTCACACCGACTCCTACATCAGCTACAAAATATTCATAAGTAGCAGGTGTGTTTTCCATTCCTTCAAGTCCAACTAGTACTACTACTAGCGTTCCTCCACCTCAAGCAAATCCTCCAAGTGTAGACACCCAAAAGTCACATATTGTAGTATATACATATCCATAGGCAATTCTAGACATCCCTAAGCTATTGTATTCTATTGTAGTCTATTGTAGTCATGCGTAGTCACATGTAGTCATGTGTATATTGTCGTAGTTCACCATAGTAGTGTGTCGACTTCCATATACCACTTCATCAGCTTTCAGTTCCAAAACCCTAATAAGCCTTCAAAATCACATCCTGTGCATTGGGATATCGTCTAAAAACCTATTTGAATTCAATTGAGGCCCCCATGGGGTATTAGTTGACAAAAGCAATTACCAAGTCAATTATTAAAATATAATTTAATGTTGACTTCACTTAAGTCTCCCTTTTAGGGAAAATTTGATTAATTAAGATTTAATCCCTAATTAACACTAATTGCACCCTCCCACATGTGTGTAACTAGGATTAGTTAGGATATTTCTCTAATCAAACCCTAATTAGGCTTAGAACCCCCTAATCCTGATTAGTCCTAATCCTTCCTCACACATGTGTGAGGATAGGATATTTTCCATGAATAATGAGAGGTTGCCACCTTCCCTTCTTTAACCTAACTCTAGTTAGACTTCATCATAGGATTAGTTTACTTAACCCCCCCTACACCTTGAATTTTTCTATAAATAGTGGGTCCCAATCCCCTAATTACATCTCTCTCCATTAATGATATAAGTACAAAAACTCTTACAAATTCAACACTGAAGTCTGAACAGTAAGATTTTATAGCAAACAGAAGTATAGCAATAGCCAAGGAGCCTCGCTACTAGAGCATTTTAGCAGAATACAACTTACAATAGGATTCATGCCCCGCCCCATATATCTAGTTTTGATTCACCCCTCGGGTGGTGATTTTAGTCTACAAAGCCCAAATCACCTCATATTTGGTAGGTAAGCTTCCATTTACTGTTCTTAAGTGTTTAATATCATTTATTGCAACTTTCAATATGTTTTTGTGTCGATTTAGTCTATATAACCAAGGGGCCTGACCAAGGCAAGCCCCCTCATGCACTAACCCCCTTTTGCAGGTTCTTCACAGGTTAAAAGAATAAGAGCACCATCAACTACAACCTGGTGGTAGATCACAAACCCACCTACATTGAGGGATGATAGAAGGCGATATCAAGATTATTGTGAAGTTTATTGTAAAAGACATCATGAAAGGGAAACTTGTCCCTATTGTAACCTATGTCATCTTTGAATATAAATGAAATACAAATTTCTTTTTTAGTATACTGTGTTTATGTTGTTATATCAAATACCACTTTCCACCTGTTTCATTCTGGCACGCCCGATGGGACCCCCATAATGGAAAATGCTAGGCTAACTATTCTTTCGTGAATCTAAAATTTCCCTTTATTTTTTGTGTTTGTAGGTACTAAATCTATCTACCACAGAGACCTCCAAATCCTTTAGAACCACCCCAAGCCATCATATCCCAAATATGAAGCCTCTAAACTAGATTCGCCCCCTGTCCCATGAACCAGTTTCCAATTCGTCCCTTGGGTGGCAATTTGCACTCTAGAGCCTCAAAACCTGTAAATATTGGTTTTCCAGAACTCTGCAACCTCTAGAAGCTGTTCGTACCTTCAAATCCTAGATCTGCACCCCCAAAATGGAATTCACCCCCCGGATGGTGATTTGAACACAAAAGCTTCAAAAACCCCCAAATCCATAGGGATGACCTATTCAGGGGCCAAGCAAACCCCCCACAGTATTAGAGTGTAGGTATTTCCCATTTTATACCTTTATTTTGTAAATTTTGAAAGCATAAATCATTCACTAGTTAAATGAAAATATCTAAGTGTAAATTTGCTTTCATTTCAAGCTTCTAGGATTGTTAAATTTTTTGAAGTTGCAGAACCTACAACTTTTCAGCACCTCATTTATTTTAATTTTTAAATAAATTTGCATTTCCTTTTTTTGCCTCGCATGTAATATAAACATTGGTTCCGCATTTTGTCTATAGAATCTCTTGCCAAAAGAAGTGCACATATTAATTTTAAAATTAGGGTTTCATAATCCCCTTATCCATGTTATTTAATTTTCAAAAGAATTTTGCATTCTAATGTTGAAAATTAGGGTTTCCTAATCCCCTTACTCCATGATGCAAGAGCATCCGAGGGCAGCAAGGCAATCTAGCATCAACCAAATTTTTCTAAGTATTTTTGCAAAGAAAAAAAAAAAAAATATATATATATATATATATATATATATATATATATATATATATATATATATATATATATATATATATATATGTGTGTCACGATATCGCGACACAAAGAGTGTCACGATATCGCGACCAAAACAGGAGATAGAGAAGCGGAGGACACAAGGTCACGAAATCGTGACCAAAGCAGGGAAGCAAAGGCATGGAGGACACAAGGTCGCGAAATCGTGACCAAAGTAGGGAAGCAAAGGCGCGGAGGACCGAAGGTCACGAAATCGTGACATGTCACGATTTCGCGACCAACGCAGGGAAGCAAAGGCACGGAGGACCGAAGGTCACGAAATCATGACATGTCACGATTTCGCGACCAACGTAGGGAAGCAAAGGCACGGAGGACCGAAGGTCACGAAATCGTGACATGTCACGATTTCGCGACCAACGTAGGGAAGCAAAGGCGCGGAGGACCGAAGGTCGCGAAATCGTGACATGTCACGATTTCGCGACCAACGCAGGGAAGCAAAGGCGCAGAGGACGAAAGGTCACGAAATCGCGACATGTCACGATTTCGTGACCGAAACTGAAGAACGGAGGCGCGATAGAAAAATGGCGCGATATCACGATAGGTCGCGATATCGCGGCCAAAGCGGAAGCGAGAAGGCACGGAGGAAGGAATGTCACGATATCGCGACATGTCGCGATATCGCGACCGGAATAGGAGAGAGAAAGCACAGAAAGAAATTGTCGCGATATCGCGACATGTCGCGATATCGCGACCAAAAGAAAAACACGCACTCCAGGCTTCCATAAAGGCGTCCCTTCGTGCACGACAAGTTAGCGGTAGTGAAGCAGCAGTTTCAGAGGAAGATTCCAACGAGCATGTTGGCCACTCACGCAGGATATCTAGAGACGCATTTATAGCAACTAACAGCAAAGCAGCAGTTCGAGAAGAAGATCCCGTTGGGTATGGCAGCCAGTCGCGCACCTCACCCAGAGTCTCATCAATGCAACTTTCCAGTATTGTTCCAAGTGGCAATTGCAGATCGTGGGAAGTTTGAAAACATAGAGGATCGGGACCTCGATAAAAACCCAAGGATTGTAATGAGAAGGGGTTGGCAAAATGGCAGATTGTTGTATATTCTCTGTAAAATCTTTCTGAAGCTACTGAATAAGAAATTTGGCTCTTGTTATTTTTGTTTTCTATCTTGTGCTAGATCTGTTCTCCACCAAGTGGTATCAGAGCCGAAAGTTCCTGAGTGTGTAACAGATCGCCGGACGTGAGGCAGTTACACCAGGATCTATGGGAGGGCTTGTGAGTGAATGAGCAGAATGCCTCCAAGAAGAAACCCTATTGGTGGGAGAGGCATGGCGGCAGCGAAAGATGTCCGAGCTTTGCAGTGGCAAATGCAAGCCCTGCAAGAAGAGATGCGTAGAATATTGGAGCCAAGAAGAGATGAAGGTAGTGAAGAGGAAGATGACGAAGAAGAAGGCCAACCTGAGGAAGAAGAAGAAGCAGTAGATCCTGCTCAAGCCAGACTATACAAAGCCATATCCCAGATTGGGAAGAGGTCGAAGATGGAGGTTTCCACGTATTCTGGGAACCTTGATCCAGAGGAATTGATCGACTGGATCAACGATCTGGAAGAGTACTTTGAGTACGAGGAGGTTGAGGATCCTGATAGGGTCAGATTCGCTAAGACCAAACTGAAAGGTCATGCCAACATTTGGTGGAAGGGAGTGCAGTTGGAGCGAAATAAAAGAGGAAAAGAGAGAATAACAAAATGGGAATGGATGGCAGAAAAGCTGAAGAGGCAGTTCATCCCTGGTGATTATGAGTTAGACCTGCTAAAGAAAATGCAAGGGTTGAGGCAATCAAGTAAGTCTGTAAAAGAATACACAGAAGAGTTTCATAAAATTATGATCAGAACAGGTCACTCAGAGGCCAACAAGGAGAAGGTAGCCCATTACATTAATGGGTTACGAGCAAGTATTCAGGAAGAATTAAGTCTGGTCCGGATGACCACCATAGAGGACGCTTACCAATTTGCCCTAAAGGTTGAAGAAAAGCTCAATAGGAGGTTTGAGAACAAGCAAAGAGGAAGAGGTCATGGCGGAAGAACCGATGGAAGGACCAGTGGAAGAAGGAATGAAGATTCTCAGAAGAATGGAGAAGGTAGCAGTAATCAGGAACAAAGGAGAGAAAATACCTACCGCCCCCGTAATCAGAATAATGATTACCGAGGGGGAAGGGGCAGAGCTGGACGTGGCCAAGGAAGAGGAAGATTCCATGGAACTTGCTTCCAGTGTGGAGAAGAGGGACATCACCAATACGAGTGCCCACAACAATGAGAAAGGAATAATAGGAGGCCGAAAGGAAATGCCAGAGCCGCGATCGCTGATGAAGATGTTGGATCTAAGCATTCTAAAGAAGCAAAGAGAGGAGAAGTAATGATTGCGAGGAGAGTCTTGCTGAATGAAGAGGGGGCCGTAGATCAAAGGAAAAGCTTATTCCGCACAAGGTGTAAATGCACGGGTAAGATTTGCAATATTATTATTGACAACGGTAGCACGGATAACCTAGTTTTAGAGGGAATGGTTACAAAGCTACAACTGGAGAGGAAGAGACACCCGCATCCATATCGGATCACGTGGTTGCAGAAAGACCATAAGGTTTTGGTCAATGAACAGTGCTTGGTAAAATTTAGTATTGGGAATTACCGTGATGAGGTCCTGTGCGACATTCTGCCCATGGATGCGTGCCATTTGCTATTGGGAAGGCCATGGCAGTTTGATAGGTGTGCGGTTCATGATGGCCATGCCAACACCTATTCCGTGACAAAGAATGGAATGCGTCATAAGCTGAAACCCCTAAAGGAGGTGGAAGAAAAGGTATGTGGCAGTGCCAAAATTTGCTTGGTTGACGGGAGAAAATTTTTAGATGATTTAAAGCATGAACATATGTGTTATGCATTAATTCCTAGATTCAGGGATACAGAATGCAAAGATACCCCAACAGAAGTCCTAGATCTATTGGAGGAATTTCTAGATATTATATCTGATAATGTGCCTGAGGGTTTACCCCCCAGTAAGGAAGATCAATCACCATATCGATTTGGTGCCAGGATCAAGCTTGCCCAATAAAGCTGCACATAGAATGACGCCTGTAGAAACTGAAGAGCTAAACAGGCAGGTCCAGGAGTTGCTGGAGAAGGGACTGATTCGGGAAAGCTTAAGTCCATGCGTAGTACCTATAGTGCTAGCACCAAAGAAATATGGAGAGTGGAGAATGTGTATAGACTCTCGAGCCATCAACAAGATCACAATAAAATACAGATTTCCATTGCCAAGAATGGATGACATAATGGACTGTTTGAGTGGAGCCAAGTACTTCACTAAGATTGACCTCAAGAGTGGTTACCATCAGATCCATGTCAGAGAAGGAGATGAGTGGAAGACAACCTTCAAGACCAGAGAGGGTTTGTATGAATGGTTGGTCATGCCATTTGGGCTGTCCAATGCACCAAGTACCTTCATGCGGTTGATGAATGAGGTACTCAAAGAGTTCTTAGGAAAATTTGTCATTGTCTATTTAGATGATATATTAATATTTAGCATAACCCTGGAGGAGCACCTGGCGCACATCAAAAGGGTTTTTGAGAAGCTGTGGGAGGAGCAATTATTAATTAATCTGAAAAAGTGTAATTTTGTAAAGAAGGAGCTAGTGTACCTGGGATTTGTCATCTCAGCAGAAGGTCTAAAAATGGACCCAAAAAAGGTGAGAGCTATCATCGAATGGCCTACCCCGAGAAGCACAACAGAGGTAAGATCATTTCATGGTCTAGCCAGCTTTTACGAGAAAATTCATTAGAAATTTCAGCGAGCATTTGTGCACCCCTCATAGAAACAATGAGAGGGGATAAGAAAGAATTTAAGTGGACCTTAGGGGCTGATAGGAGCTTTGATGTATTGAAGAAAAAGGTCACAGAACAACCTGTTTTGGCACTTCCAGACTTTAACAAAGTATTTCAGGTAGATTGTGATGCCAGTGGTAGTGCAATAGGAGCTGTACTGAGTCAGGAAGGCAGACCTATTGCTTACTTTAGTGAGAAGCTCAATGATGCTCGAAAAAAGTATTCAGTTTATGATCAGGAATTTTATGCTATAGTTCAGGCTCTAAAGAAGTGGAGGCATTATTTGTTGCCAAAAGAGTTTGTTCTATTTACTGATCATCAGGCCTTACAGTACATTAACAACCAAACAAAACTGAATCAGAGGCACTTGAAGTGGGTTGAGTTTCTCCAAAGCTATACCTTTGTGTTAAAGCACAGAAGCGAAAAATCAAACAGAGTTGCAGACGCCTTAAGTAGAAGGCAGAATTTGTTGATTGAAATGACAGTGGAAGTGGTAGGATTCGAAGAGCTAAAGGGTCTATACCCTGATGATCCTGATTTTGCAGAGGCCTGGATGGCTTGCTTGGCACCTGTTACTGTGGACAGGACAAAGTGGTTGGATTTTCTAATCCAAGATGGAATGTTGTTCAAGGGAAGTAAATTATGCATTCCAAGGAGTTCCATGCGGGAGAACTTAATCAAGGAGAAGCACAACGGGGGACTGGCTGGACATTTTGGTCGGGATAAGACCATTGCCCTGGTGAGTGAGAACTACTACTGGCCGCAACTATAGCAAGATGTGAAAAGGTTTGTGCAAAGTTGTAGAATATGCCAGATGGCAAAGGGCGTGAGGCAGAACACAGGATTATATCAGCCGTTACCTGTACCTGAGAGGCCATGGGAGGACATCAGCATGGATTTCATTCTTGGGTTGCCGAGAACACAGAGGGGAAATGACTCCGTATTTGTGGTGGTTGACAGATTCTCCAAGATGGCACATTTTATTCCCTGCCAGAAAACAAGTGACGCGGTTCACATTGCAGGGTTATTTTTCAAGGAAGTGGTACGACTTCACGGTCTACCAAAAAGCATAGTTTCTGACAGAGATACAAAGTTTGTTGGTTATTTCTGGAGAACATTGTGGAAGAAGTTGAAGACAGACCTGAAGTTTAGTTCTACATACCACCCATAGACTGATGGACAGACAAAGGTGGTAAATAGAAGTCTAGGTAATTTATTAAGATGCTTGATAGCAGATAAACCCAAGGGATGGGATTTGGTTTTGCCACAGGCGGAATTTGCATACAACAATTCTGTCAACAAGAGTACAAACAAGTCCCCATTCCAAGTCATATATGGAAACAGCCCAAGAAATGTTTCTGAGCTGAGGAAATTAGAGAAAGGGGAAAAGTGCAATGCCGAGGCTGAAGAATTTGCGAAACAGATGAAAAGCCTGCATGAAGAAGTGAAGAAACAAATTGCAAAAATGAATACTCAGTATAAAATAAGAGCAGACCAAAAGCGACGGTTCAAAGAGTTCGAAGTGGGAGATGAAGTCATGGTCCATCTCAGAAAAGAAATATTTCCAGCCAAAACTTATAACAAGTTGAAGATGAAGAAGTTTGGGCCATGCAGAATACTAGAAAAATGGGACTCAGGCAATGCATATGAGGTGGAATTGCCAAGTGGGCTTGACATTTCGCCTATTTTTAACATATCAGATTTAGTGGAATACCATGAAGGAAATAGTACAGAGGCACCAAGTACAGAATTGTGGAGCATTCCAACGTCTAACCCAACCACATACGAGATCGAGGAAATATTAGATACTCGTGAAGGCAGAAGCACAAGAAACAAACAGTATTCTGAATATTTGATCAAGTGGAAGGGCAGACCTGTAGAAGATGCAACTTGGCTATCAAAAACAGAGGTTGACCACCTGGGTCTTCCTCTCCAAG
The DNA here is from genome assembly GCA_028583015.1 of Wollemia nobilis. Lineage (NCBI taxonomy): Eukaryota > Viridiplantae > Streptophyta > Pinopsida > Araucariales > Araucariaceae > Wollemia > Wollemia nobilis. The sequence goes on along the minus strand of JAQPPZ010002587.1, from coordinate 13,341,782 downwards.
ATCAAAAGTGAGGATCACTTCTCAATCCACCTTGGGTGTCTGATGCAGGAGCATCCGAGGGCAGCAAGGCAATCTAGCATCAACCAAATTTTTCTAAGTATTTTTGCAAAGAAAAAAAAAAAAATATATATATGTGTCGCGATATCGCGACACAAAGAGTGTCGCGATATCGCGACCAAAATAGGAGATAGAGAAGCAGAGGACACAAGGTCACGAAATCACGACCAAAGCAGGGAAGCAAAGGCGCGGAAGACACAAGGTCACGAAATCGTGACCAAAGCAGGGAAGCAAAGGCGCGGAGGACCGAAGGTCACGAAATCATGACATGTCACGATTTCGCGACCAACACAGGGAAGCAAAGGCGCAGAGGACCGAAGGTCACGAAATCGTGACATGTCACGATTTCATGACCAACGCAGGGAAGCAAAGGCACAGAGGACCGAAGGTCACGAAATCGTGACATGTCACGATTTCGTGACCAACGCAGGGAAGCAAAGGCGCGGAGGACCGAAGGTCACGAAATCATGACATGTCGTGATTTCACGACCAACGCAGGGAGCAAAGGCACGGAGGACGAAAGGTCACGAAATCGTGACATGTCACGATTTCATGACCAAAACTGAAGAACGGAGGCGCGATAGAAAAATGGCACGATATCACGACAGGTCGTGATATCGCGGCCAAAGCGAAAGCGAGAAGGCACGGAGGAAGGAATGTCGCGATATCGCGACCGAAATAGGAGAGAGAAAGCATAGAAAGAAATTGTCACGATATCACGACATGTCACGATATCGCAACATGTCACGATATCACGACCAAAAGAAAAACATGCACTCCAGGCTTCCATAAAGGCGTCCCTTCGTGCACGACAAGTTAGCGGTAGTGAAGCAGCAGTTTCAGAGGAAGATTCCAATGAGCATGTTGGCCACTCGCGCAGGATATCTAGAGACGCATTTATAGCAACTAACAGCAAAGCAGCAGTTCGAGAAGAAGATCCCATTGGGTATGGCAGCCAGTCGCGCACCTCACCCAGAGTCTCATCAATGCAACTTTCCAGTATTGTTCCAAGTGGCAATTGCAGATCGTGGGAAGTTTGAAAACACAGAGGATCGGGACCTCGATAAAAACCCAAGGATTGTAATGAGAAGGGGTTGGCAAAACGGTCGATGGCTGTATATTCTCTGTAAAATCTTTCTGAAGCTACTGAATAAGAAATTTGGCTCTTGTTATTTTTGTTTTCTGTCTTGTGCTAGATCTGTTCTCCACCACTCCACACACTTGGATTGCATGTTTCCACGCTTTGTAAAATAGATTAATTTTCTTCACAAAGGAATTTAGGACTAGAATATTTCTTTGAAGAGAATATGGTTATCTAATAATTTTCTTTCAAAAAGGTATTAGGGTTAGTATCTCTTTTTAAAAGGCAACTAGCTAGTTTCTTACATTGCATACACTGTTAGCAAAGCACAAACCCACACACACTCATGTGGTATTTAAACAAGTGGTGAGATTGGACTTCATCCCCAATCCATCACTCAAGACTAGTGTGGATCGAGTTGCACTCTCCATAAGCTCACCCCCTAGACACCTAGCATTCCCACAAAAGCAATTTTTTGGATTTCATCACCATAAAATCCCCCACTTTTGCGACTGGGCCTTGTATTTCATCACCAGTGGTTACCTGTGGAGTGGGATAGGATTAGTGCTTTCATACACAAGGCTAGGATAATTAGTGTAATTGGTAATTGTCATTATTGACTAAGCCTACTTTAGGGTGAAGCGAAAGCATGGGTATGCTAGTAGCAGGTCTTAGACAGTGCCACCTCTCTTCATGAGAGGAATTTGTGAACTTGCTTTAGCATAGTGTGTTCCCCTTCTTCTAGGATATCATTTTACCACACCTTCCATATAGGTCATCATTTGCACATTGCGAGACCATTCTATTCTATGCATATTTAGGTGTTGCAGGAGGTTTGATATTGATGAAATTCTTGATTTGCTAGAGTATTCACTCCATTACCTATGATTCTACAAAGGGAGTATCAATATCAAAACACACAAAAAATAACAAAACACTTTTATTTTTAGTAGTTAGAATTGATTTCGGTCTACCATTGTTTACATGATCACGGATCGGTCTCATCACATTACACTACATATTTTTTTGCTATACACAACATATCATTTTCTTTACGCTTACATTAGACCTAGTTGAGTCTGTATCACACATGGTTTATTTATAAAATCCTTTTACATATGCTACTATGCATGTGGTCACCCGTAGTAGAGCATGTGAGCAAGCACACTTTATAGAGGAATGGCCTACCACTTCCTCTAGTCAGTCCACTCTTACTCCTTTGATCATAAAGGGGAAGACCATAAACACATCTGATTCATGCATAGAATTCGATGTATAGCTCACACACATGATGCCTCGAGAAGAGATGTCAACCTTGAGTGAATCCCTTGCTACTTCACTCATAGAGGATTACCTGCTCCTTCCATCCCCATTCTCATCTAATCCATTGACCACGTTCTACAACCATGTGATCTACACAGTGCTAGGATAACCTCATCCATTATTTACCATATATGAGGAGGTCATACCTACTTCTCCCACCTTCACATACCCTTTCTTCCAAAATATATCTTAATTGCTTTTTTAGAGTGACTCTTCCCTCCTAAACCATATTTTTCCAGAGGTCACATCATTTTCCCCTACTGTAGGAATGGTGTTTGACCCATCTTCCTATACTATAGGAAACTAGAAGCCATCCTTTAAAACTTTGTAATAGCTTCCTCCCCAATGAGAACCACAAGCATTTCTTCAAACCTCACACCCGTACTCTTCATATGAGTCCCAACCATCATCTTCCCAAGAGCCATTTTTCACTATATCTAAAGATATCTTCCAGTAGCCTCTTCAGACACAAGATACACAAACCCAAGCGGGAGTGTACATATACACCTTCCCCTTGACCCAAGATTCTACTTCGGTATCTTATCCTACATTTTCCATAACTTTTCTATTGATCTTCGAGGTATTCAAAGTGTACGATATCCAACCTTTAGCACCACCTTTGTCTACGATGACTTTTAGGATACCGTCACCTCCTCCTTTTCAAGCTCCCAATGCCAATATATTTCCCACCTATGGATCAATACTGGTAGCTTATCCACCCACCCCATCAAGATATTCCATGCAATTTAGATTCCCTGCTTCCTACCCTCTAGGATAGAGATAGATCCTATCCTTTGATACCTCGTCTCGACCACCCCTAGTACCGATAGCCCTGACACATACACCCTTCAAAATTGCACCTAGCTTCTTTACACCTCCTCCATCTTGGTCATCACCACCTATGGACCAACCATTACAACAGTTTCTAACCCAACATGTACCTGTGCCACAACCACATGCCTCATAGTCAGAGTACTATTACCCACAATAGATACCTACCCCACAACCTAGTGTGCTTGTAGATATGACAAAACATGTTGCCCAATACTCACCTTATTAGGACCAAGTGCAATAATATCCTTCATAATACTAGAAAGAGCAATAATTCTAGTACCCACCACATTTACAAGCCAAACCTACCATAGTACAACTGCCTACACCTATGACATGCAAACTTCAACTCTTACGAGATGAAGTTAAAATACTAAACGTGCACATCACAAGCTATGGGCAACAAATGCCAACCTATGATACATTCTACAATGATCCAGGTCATACTAATACGCCTCCTCCAACACAACAATTATATCATACTAATGCACCCCCTCCATCCAAACCTCAATGAGCCTGTGGTCCCCGTCCTCCACATCGACATCATAATTGGACTCCACTTTTTGAGCCTCTTCCTACTTTATTCTAGAGGCTATTTGAGGCTGGCCATGTTATATTACCAGAAATTCAACCCATCAATCCAAATCGACCCAACCCTCATGGGAACATCGAACATACCTTTTGTGTTTATCATTAAAAGTTAGGTCATGATGTCTATTCTTGTCACACTTTTCATGATTTAGTTAAGGACCTTATCGATAATGGTACCATTCTAGTTTCAAATATTATCACACAAAAGGGTCAAAAGTTTCAAAAGGTTACACCATTTACCTTACCCTCATCAAATCAAGTCAATAACTAGGTTCAAATAGGTGACATCCTTTTGTCAAAGGTTACACCCCTTGCCTTACATTCATCATAGTTGTTTTTCCAAATTCCTTAGTTAAAATTTTGGAACATTCTTTTTAGGATATTTTAGCAACTCAGGTTTTTCCAAAATCCTTAGCCAAAATTTTTGAACATTCCTTTTTAGAATCCCTTAGCAACCCAGGTTTTTCCAAAATCCTTAGCTAAAATTTTGGAACATTCTTCTTAGAATCCCTTAGAAACCTAGGTTTCCCCAAAAACCTCAATAAAACTTTGGATAGGTTTCTCCAAAAACCTTAGCAAAAATATGGATAGGTTTTTCCTAAAAACCTTGGCAAAAATAACCTAGCCTAGCCTAGCACATGCATAACATTCACATACACCACTACATGCTAAACCATACAAATTTTGTCATCACCCAATATAATCCCCTTAAATACATGATGAATAAGAGCTATCATAATTCTTGCACATCTAAGTGGATCATGCTCTTAGCTAAATTCCACCTAGAATTCATTTCCAAAAAATCCATCAAAGGACAGGTCATTGCAGACCAACTGGCTGAAGCCCCTTTGATCGATGATCATCCCCTCCTCATTCAGCTTCCAGATGATTCCATATTCCACATAACCGAAGCTAAAGAATATGTTGAATATGAAGCTGTAGCTGACCTCACCCTATTATTTTATGGTTCTATATGTCTTCATGCTAGGGTGTAGACATTGTCTTCTTCACACCCAAAGGAGAACCACTTCCCTTTTCATTCAAACTCAACTTCCCTTTTACAAAAAATAATGTAGAATATGAAGCCCTAATCATAGGACTAAAACAAGCATTTCCATGCATGTCAAACTCCTCCACATCATAGGTGATTCACTCCTAATAGTAAATCAAGTGTAGGAAATATGGCTATGCAATTTCCCAGTCCTCCAGCAATATAAGAAAATCACACAAATATTATCTCAATTTGAGTGGTATGATCTCAAAGCCGCTCTATGATTATCAAACCATTTTGCAGATACCATGGCCTCCTTAGGGTCCCTCATTTTGCAAAACCCAACATTTGACACAACATTTGTATCCATCCATATGCTCACTTGATCTGCCATATCACCCACAACTCCTACAAATTATGGTGGTGTGTATGTGGTAAACACTGAACCCCATTATCCATGGTTTTCAAAAATTAAAGAATACATAAAATTAGGTTTCCTACCATGTTATTTACCCCATGCTCAACATCGAACCTTCAAGCAGAGAGAAATATGCTACACCTTGTTGGGGGACATCCTTTATCACCGTAGCTATGATAGAATGCTCCTGTGTTGCCTAGAACCGCAAGAATCACAATGGGTTGTACCAAAAAATACTTGTACAACCCATTGTGGTGGCCAAGTATTTTAGCAGCATGGAAATCATGGCAAATACTTGTGGTGGCCATTTTAGCAGCATGGCAATCACCAAATGCATCCTCTGTATGGGTTATTATTGGATTAAAATGGAGCATGACTGTTGTGATTATGTGAAGCGTTGCATCAAATGCCAACAAAACGTGAACCTAACACATCTCCCATACCAAGCACTTCAACCTATCCAGTCCATGTGGCCTTTATCCCAATGGGACCTGGATCTAATTGGAAAAATTACACCAGCTTCCTCAAGCAACCATAAATTTATCATCACTACCATAGAGTATTTTATAAATTGGGTCGAAGCCATCCCACTAGTTCAAACCACAGGAGCTAAGATTGCAGCATTCATCATAGAACACATCATATGTTATTTTGGAATTCCCCCCAAATTATTTTTGATAATGGGAAATACTTTAAAAAAAACTATCCAAACCTTGTGTGACAAATTCCACATACATCATAGTTTTTCTACGCCATACTACCCTCAAGGTAATGGCCAGGAAGAAGCCAAAAACAAAACCATTTGTTCCATCCTTCATAAAATTGTAGCAAAATCTCATAATGACTGGCATAACCAAATACCCATAGCCTTGTGGGTGTATCGTATGAGCATCCATACTCTTATTGGGGTAACACATTTTTTACTTGTATACAGGGCTAAAGCTATCATGCCTCTTGAGCTTGAGATACCTTCCTTAAGGATATCTATGAAGGACTTCATTGACGATGACACTACTCACCAAGATAATTTATATCAATTAACACTTCTTGATGAACATTGCATTCACACAATCAAGCACACATGAGTGTATCAAGATCACCTTCATCATACTTATAATAGTAAGGTACATCAGCACGAGTTTAAAATTGGTGACCTAGTTCTCAAGGAAAACCAACAAATCATGAGTTAGCCTTACCAGTAGCACGACAAGTTTACCCCAAAATGGTTGGACCCATTCATTGTTACACATAAATATGGTTTAGGAGCATATCATTTGTCCAATATTAAAGGCTTTAACGAGCCTGAACCCATCAACATATTGCATCTCTGTGCATTCAATGCCTAATATATATAGGTGTTCACCATCACAAGTGGTATACATTACTATGCACAAACACATTATCTACTATGCACATCATAAAAAATGCATTGTTGTTAATTTACTATTATGTTATACATACACATTTATTTACTCTTTAATTATCATTTATATACTGTTGATATTTGTTTCTCTTTTTGCAGGATTTACATCATCCACATTAACACCAGCATCAATGAGACATGATAGCACCATGCAGGACCCTCCACCACCACATTTTATATCGATCATACCAACTAACCTATCCCAACCATTACTTATCATTCACCCTAGACATACGTCACATTCGTCACACTTAAACTATCACACACCACCCAACCACATGTCAACTCTCCATCGAGGTTCTTTCTACTCACCCTATTCTAGAGATAGACAAGTCTCCCTATCCTCTTTTGATGAAAAGGAGGAATCATACCATACCCAAGTATATGAATCTCCCTCTCACCTATATGACGATCTTAGGAACCCCTATTCACCAATGGATCATCCCCATCATCCCCTAGGAGCTGATAACCCTTCTAATAGAGGATACACTCCTCACCCAGCTTGTCCTTCATGCCTACCTACCCCAATCCCCAATGGCGAGTCCTATTATGCCCAAGCTTTGCAAGCTCAAATTTCTCAAGCTTCCCAAGCTACCTCTGTTGGAATACCTCCATACCATGTGCACCACCATTTAGGGCCATCTTCCATGCCACCTATACTACAGACACCACCTTCCCCCTACAAGGCTTGCCTTCCCAGCAAGTTTTCTAATCATCGAGGCCTTTCTAATCTTCCCCCTCATCATAAAGACCTCATCCATATTCCCATGCATATCAAGCCACACTTCACAAATCAAGGCCCCGATCACTACCTCTATCACCACCTCCATTGATACTATCATCGTCACATCATGATATACAATATATATTTTCTCGCATTGAGGTTATTGAGCTACATATGAGCCACTTTCTTTGCCATGTGTGCCCACGCTAGTCTCCTATGACCCATGCACCCTTGACTTCACATACATCCACCCCTCGATCTCATATCTGACCCACATTGGACCCCTAACCTACACTGCTACCAGTAGATCTACCTTAATCCACTCCTCGTTCACCTCCCATGAAATCTTATATTTATCCCATGTCAGTTCCATTCACCCCATTGTCAAAAATGTTCTATCACCTGATGCATCAAGGTCTCCTTGATTTACCAAAAATATAACCACGTGATCCTTCACATACCAAACCACGTAATTACCATGAGATCTAGTACTGTATCTATCATTGCCAACCAGATCATGACATCGACGAATGTTGATCATTCAAGAACCTAGTGCACAACATGTTGCATGGCAAGTGAAACCCATCACCAAAATGTTCCATCCTATTTAGCCAACTTTTGAGCATTACCCCCATAAATTTACCATCTCATAACACCCTAACAGTGCCAACCCATTACATCCATAACATATCAAACTATAGTAACAGCTGTAGTCCCAGCCGTATCATCACTTCATTGTCCCACTCCTGACCTAACCCATGCCACTTTGCTCGGTAGTAGTTCTAGTTTACTTTTCTCCTTATTTCTTACTTCTTCTAATTCTTACCCATGTTGATTCACTTCTTCTCTTCTATATTTGTTGGCTTTTGATAATACCCTCATCTTGTTGGTTATAAAAGTCTCTTTCTTCTCACTTCTTCCATATGTAAATCCCAATCTTACATATTCCCTCTTTTGGCAACTATTACATACACTTGTATAGTTCCCAGCCTATACACCCACACACACACCCCACACGTTGGGGAAACCATGATCATAGCATTGCACTTTTTATCATTGCAACAAACCTTACTTATTTGTAAATAATTTTTCCAAACTCCTCCATCTATATGCCATGAATTTCCTCTTGTAGATATTGCATTATTCCACTTGAAGAGATTTACAAAAACTTATTCCATAAATAAAGTAGAAGTAAATAACTTAGAAGAAATGACACCACACAATGCACATAGAACACATGATATTTACCCTTGTTCACCCAATATGGGCTACTCCAGAAAAACAAGAGCCACACCTCCTTGATATTATTATTCACTTCCTTTCCCAAAAATGAGACATTACAATAAATATAAAGGAAAACTCCTCCAACCCTAAACCACTATGTGGTATTAGAATACAATGGGCACAACATTATAGAATAAACCACCCACACCAACCAACCACCCACCAACCATGGGAATCCCAGAAATGTTCCTTCCTAGAGCCCCCAGGAGGGCTTCGCCCTCCCCTTGAGGAGCTTTGCTCCTCTTACCATTTCATACATACTATACAGTACTTCCATGACAAAGGATGAGACACATCCAACATTATCCCACTTTTTTAATACTTTGCCAGACCCATTTCAACTATATAGAATATGAACTTTTCTATGCTAACTACCTTGGTTAAAGCATCTACAACATTTTCCTTCGTATCCACTTTTTCCAGCAACATTTTCTTCTGTTCAATCATGTCTCTGCTGAAATGGAACTTTTTATCAATGTGCTTCATTATAGAATGGTAAGCAGGGTTCTTTGCTAGAAATATAGCACTCTAACTGTCACAATTTATCTTCATAGCTCCTTGAAAGAACCTAGTTTTAGCACATAGTATTTGTAGCCATATTGCTTCCTTACTGGCATTGGTGGCTGCCATGTACTCAGCTTCAGTGGTTGAAAGAGCAACAAAAGTTTACCTTTTGCTCATCCAACTAACCACTCCTTCAAACAAGTTGAATACATATGCACTAGTAGATCTTCTGTTGTCTAGATCTCCAGCCCAATTTGCATCAATAAAACCTTCTATATCCAAGGATTTGTCTTCTTTACTAGTACCTTCATAATAGATAGAAAATATGATGTACCAAGCAAATATCTAAAAATTATTTTCACAACAATCCAATGCTCTTTATCAATTTTAGACATATATCTACTCAAAACTCCCACTGCATGGGAAATATCAGGTCCAGTACAGAACATGGCATACATTAAACTACCTCCAGTATTTGCATAAGGAACATGAGATATTTCTTCTACCTTTTATTCTATTTTTGGACATTGTTCAGCAGACAATATTTCACCCAATGGAATAGGTACCTTCACTGGTTTACAATCCTACATATTGAATCTCTTCAACACTATCTCAACATATTTTTCTGATCCAGCCACAACTTTCTGTTAGAACGATCTTTGTTTATTTTCATACCTAAAATAAAATCTGTAGGGCCAAAATCTTTCATGTCAAACTGAGATGCTAACTGAGACTTCACTTCCCTAATCATTTTCTTACTATTTCCAATTAGTAACATGCCATCAACATACAAATCTATAATGACAAGTACATTACCAATTTTCTTTGAATATACACAATGATCAACATTACTATGAACAAAATCAATTCCTAAGATATAAGTATCAAATTTCTGATACCACATTCTAGGTGACTATTTCAGTCCGTACATAGATTTCTTTAACTTATATACAAGATCCTCCTTTCTTGCAACAATGAAACCTTCAGGTTGTCTCATATAGATTTCTTCCTCCAAATATCCATGAAGGAATGCAGTATTTATATCTATTTGCTCTATTTAAAAATCAAATGCAACAAAAAGAGATAACATAAATCTTATTGAGGTTAGCTTTGCAACAAGAGAAAATAATTCACCGTAGTCAATTCCCTCTACCTGAGAATAACCTTTAGCAACTAAACAAGCTTTATATTTCTCCACTTTACCTTCAATATTTTATTTCTTCTTGAAGATCCATTTTCAACCTATTACTTTTCTTCCACCAGGTAATTTCACTAGATCCCATGTTTTGTTCTTTTTTAGGGCCATAATTTCCTCATCCATGGCCTCTTTCCAATAGTTTTCCTCTTCAGAATTAATAGCTTCTCTAACTATTCTAGGATCTTCATCAGTAATAGATAATACAAAAGAAGTAGGAAAAGCAGATGGACTGTACCTTTTAGGTTGCCTTCTTTCCCGTGTTGATCTCCTTACCATAGGTGTATGAACTTCTTGTTCATCCTCTTCCAGATATTCTTCTATCTGATCCTCTTCTAGATCATATTATGTCTAATATTCTTCCATGAAATCAAATTGGACCTTTTCATGTTCTTATTCTATTACTTCCTTCCTATGATCACTTTTCATTTCTCTAAACACCACATATCTACTGTAAACTGTATGTTTAGTTTCTGGATTCCAAAGTTTGTATCCTTTAATACCATATTTATAACCAATAAAGATACATTTAACAACCTTATTATCAAGCTTACTTATTTTATCCTTTGGAATATGCATGTATGCATCATAGCCAAAAACTCTAAGATATGAAAGAGAGGGTTTCTTACCAAACAATGCTTCAAATGGAGTTTGATTCGACAATGCTGATGTAGGAGATAAATTTCGCAAGTAACATGCTGCACTCACTGCCTCTGCCTAGAATTCTTGTGCTAGACCTTCACCACTCAACATACTTCTAGACTTTTCCATGAGTGATCTATTCAATCACTCAGCAACTCCATTTTATTGGGGTGTATATGGAGTAGTATTTTGTCTTGCAATACCACATTGCTTATAGAAATCCTCAAATTTATTTGAACAATAATCTCCTCCATTATTAGACCTCAACATATTAATATTTTTCCCAAATTGATTTTTAACAAGTGATTTAAATTCTCTAAAATTATCAAACACTTCATATTTACTCTTAAGAAAATAAATCCATGCATATCTTGAATCATCGACAAAATAAGCATAGTATCATGATTTTCCAAGGGATGGTATAGGAATAGAACCAAATATATCACTATGAATCAGATCTAATACCCCTATTGATCTAGTAGGACCAAATGAGAAACTCACATGATTTTGTTTGCCATAAATACAGTATTCATAGAAATAAAAAACCATTGAGCAATCAGGGATACCATGAACCATACATTTTGTGTGCAAGGTATGCAATCCCTTTTCTCCAATATGTCCCATTCTTTAATTCTAGAGTGTTGAGCTTTTATCTGATTTAGCCACAGGAACAATTGAGCTATTGCACTCATTTGTCATAGTGCTTCCCAATAGCTTATACAAAGTTCCAATCTGAACTCCTCTTGCTAACACCATTGATCCATGAACCATTTTGCATGAATCCTTACTAAAAATGTTGTTTACTACTGCATCAACCATTTTTCTTACAAAAATTAAATTTCTAGAAATACAAGGAATATGCATCGCACCTGGGAGGGTTTTAACCCTACCTTCCTACAATAATATTTTCACCCTTCCATGACCAATGATTCTGAGTGGTGAATCATCTCCTAACAGTACCTCCCCTCCAACATATCTTTCATATTCACTGAACCACTCCCTATGAGGAGTCATATGAAAAGAGGCACCAGTATCGATCAACCAATCATTTTTATCTGAACATGTTGAGCAGGATGCCAAATATCTATGTAAGTGGATTCATTAGACCTCTTTCCAGAATCAACATTATTTGATCTGCAATCCTTCTTCATGTGACCAGGATTTTCCAACATTTTCTCTCAAAATTTCCTCAAGACTTAGATCTACCTCTAGACTTAGATCTATCACCAAATCTAGATTTATCCTTTTCCTTGGACCATCCTCTCACTATTGGGGCATCCTTTGAAGTGCCCTCCATGTATTTTCTCCTCATATCCTCTAATATTAGAGATGCCACAACATCCTCAAACTTCAACGTGGATGCGGTTGTACTACAAATTACAACTAGGTTATCCCATGAATCTAGTAAAGAGCATATCAAAGTAATACATTTATATTCCTCACTTAACTTAATATCAATAGATGTAAGTTGAATTACCATTATATTGAACGCATTCAGGTGATCTAAAACTGAATCCCATTTGTTCATCCTAAGATTATATAGTTTCTTCCAAAGAAATAATTTGTTCACCAGGGACTTAGATTGATACAGAGCCCCTAACTTCTCCTAGATATCCTTTACAATAGCTTCTCCAAAATTTTTGATTAGGACTGAATCTGCAAGACACAGTCAAATCAGACTCCTTGCTTTCTGATTCATCTTTTCCCGATCTTCATCTGATGTAGATGTAGGTTTTGTTTTTTCAAAAATAACGACCCACTGATCTCTATCCACAAGCATATCCTCCATATTTAACTTCCATATCTCAAATATTTTTCCATCAAATTTCTCGATCTCTATCCTTGATTGAATTCCTATCATTTTTCTTCAAGCTCCTTCTACGAAAATATCTCACTCCGAAATAGATTTTCTCTAATACCTAGAAACCCTAGAAACTCTTTAGATGAAATGAAAACCCTAGTAATAAAGGCGTCCTCCTATGACTAAAAAACTTGGCTCTAATACCAAATGAAGAGATTTATAGAAACTTATTCTAGAAATAAAGTAGAAATAAACAACTTAGAAGAAATGACACCACACAATGCACATAGAACACACAAGATTTACCCTGGTTCACCCGATATGGGCTACTCCAACAAAATAAGAGCTACACCTCCTTGATATTATTATTCACTTTCTTGCCCGAAAATGGGACATTACAATAAATATAAAGGAAAAATCCTCCAACCCTAAACCACTATGTGGTATTAGAATACAATGGTCATAACACCGTGGGCTAAACCACCCACACCCAATAACCACCGAACAACCATGGGAATCCCAAAAATCACTCCAGAAAAAGGGGAAATTTTTTTTGATGGTTCACACCAAAAAATGCCTTTGGCGTAGCCGAGGGGGCTACCGCCCCCCCAAACCCCCTGGGAGGGCTTAACCCTCCCCTTGAGGAGATCTTATCCTCTTACCATTTTGTACCTATTGTACAGTACTTCCATGGAAAAGGATGAGACACATCCAACACCACTTGCATAATTTACATTTACATCCATTGCACATATACATATGTTTTTCATTAAAATTTTAGTTCATGTTTGTACATTCTATCGCAAAATATGCATTCAACATGAGTAAAAAATGTACTTGTTAGCATCACCACCTGGATGTCCATTCCTCCTTTTCAATATTAGGGTATACATAGGTGTCATGTTCAACATTTACTACTCTTTAGTTCAGTAAATCTAGTGTCACTCTTAGCTGGTGGGTTTTTACATTCTTCTTATGGTTATTTAGGCTGGTTCAACTTCTCTCATAGACCACTCACAACAGGTTACACATTAAACAAATTTTAAGCCTAGGAAAGAGAACATCTTGAGTAGATATCACCATCTAGTGAACGGTATCCCCTGCTCGTCTTGTCATTTGCATGGTCAAAATACGACCTGGGGATAAACAAAGGGATTTTTGGGCATTCAATTGCACCAAGTTTTACTTGATACTGTGGCTCTCTATCTTACTACTTTCTATTTAGTCTTACACCCAATAGCTGCAGCTCAACACTCAATATTGGAAGAACCAAAATCGGGGTTTCTGATCCAACCTCCAAAGTAGGCTGGTTCCTTGTCAACTTAACATATTTTTGAAACAATTATGCTCAATTAGGGCTTGGAGTTTAGGGTAATAGAAGGTTAGGGTTAGAGAGATGTAGATATCAGTGGACGGATAGGTTAACAACATTGCATCACAATAAAAAGCTTCCCAAAAACCATATTAAAGACATACATTCAGATCAACCTTTATCCCAAAATAGCTCATTTCAAATATTAAAGAATAATAGATAAATGTTATAGCAAGCAATTTCAATATCTAAGAAATGATAATCCAAATAGAAAAATTCACCAAAACTAGATTTTACAAAAATGTACTTACTAATAACACAGAACAAACTTCAAAGTAGATTTCAATTACTCATAACAACTAGTAATCCAAGATAGGCATAAACTAACCATATAAGTATCCACAAAAATACAACTACGAAATCCAAACCTCTGAAATCAAGCATGAAAACGTAGCCTTGAGGTGAAGATCAATGTATTGCTCCTTTCATTCAGCTCTTCAGAAATATTTACAATGGTACAGGCAAACACACTAGAGCTGACCCTTCAAAACAAAGGTTCGACATCTACTTATAGTTTTTCATATTACAAATCAAGAAAAAATACATCAAATCTTGTTACAATAGCTCAGCAAAGAACGTAGCTGGCATTAGCTCATTGGTCAAACCTTCAAGAAATTTGTTGAAAGGGAAACCACCATGGTAGCACGGGTTCTATGCAACTTGCTGGTCACTCATTAGAATTGTAGTTTAGAACATTCCGTATCACACACTTCCATAGATATTTCTTGGGATAAAAGCACCACCATCTATCTACAACTGTCTCTGGTTTGATCTTCTTGGAAACTCTCGATGCTTCATCTTCTGGCCAATCTGTTACAATTCTGGTGCAGGAACATATTTTTAAATGGCCTAGATTTAGCAGACTAACCTCCACCAATGATATTATTTATCCTATGGTCTAGATTAGATATGGTATAAGCTGAGAGCTCATTCGTTGGACGACATCACTTTAATTAGAAGTAGAACATCCAATCCGGATCTTGGAAATTTGAACCTTGAATCTGCTCTAGAGCTTTTATCTTTTCTAATCTATATTAAAAAATGATGACATCACCTCTTCTTTATAACTTGTGCAGATTCCATTATGGATATAATGAGCATCTTCCTCAGTCCAGATCTGGAGTCAAGCTCTTACATCATTCTACCATTCCACCTTATCTTCATTTTGGATAGGAAAAGACTCGTTTATTCTCCGTATTATCAATCCACACTTTTCCTCTTCTTACGTCATCATCTCCTTGAGACTTTTGCAGATTTGAGAATAACGCTAAATCGGGGTGGGGATCAAAAGAGTTTTTGAAATTAGGTATATGCAAAAGGGCCATTCTGCACTTTTTCTTATTGACATCACCACCTTTATTTTGTGGATTTTGCAATCCTACTCCAATCCGGACCCGGAATGTTCCCCGAAATCATTTTAAACAAGCAAAACTGCATGACTGTTGAGTGGATTCATCTTATCAACCTTGTTTCGAAGTAGAATGGTAGTTTTACCACTTAGTAAGAATCATACAAAATTTTACTAAGTATGTGGCCATTTTGGACCTACATTCTGGCACCTCCCGGGTGGATTTGATTGCAAAACCAATCGAATCCAGAGTCTTATCCATTGGGCCTTAGGAGTGAATTTTTTTTGGTTTTTTAAGATATGTTTTAAGGAATAACTTCTATACAAACCTTACCCTCTGAAAGCACAAATTCTACTTAGAGGATAAAGGTTCATATAGAAACCATGCCAAAAACATCATAAAACCCACTTGTTTGATCATAGAATTGTGTCTATAATATCAGTACTATAATTGTCTTCCAAAACTATACACAACTCTACCTCATTTATAAGGCTTTATTTCAAAGAATGCCCTCACACAAAAATGTTGTTTTGCAGACTTCATACCTTTATTGCTTATTTCTGATAATTGTCAAGGTAAAAACAAAAATACAAAATTGATGAATATATGTATGAATAGAAATCAAAATGATTTAAGCATGAGCCCCTCCTAGGCCTGTAAGTGCTCAATATTATCCTTACTCTTCCACACCCCCTTCATCGTCATCTTCTGGAGTTTGTACTCTCTGATTATTCTCATCGGAGGTTTCCCCCAACAACTTGACCATTGATTCCAAAGACTAGAGGACATGTTTCTAATCTTCCTCAGAGGGATTTGATGTCTCTTTAAGTTGTTTATAAACATATTATAGCTTCCCAACATCTTCATAATTAGCAGCATCTCTTTAATCACTAGATCTTCCATGAGATATCTTAAATGGATGTAACTCACAATTAATTTAGCAACTTTTTCTTGTGGTATTGGCTCTTCTAGTGAATTAATCTCAGCCTCATCCTCCAAGATATATTTAATGTTATGCTGAACTTCTTCTACAAATAACAAGATATGGTCCTCCTTCCAGAGTCCTTTGAAACCAACATGAATCATCTCCTCATTTATGTCAATGATTTCTTTGATTCATCTGCCCATCCTGTCACACAACAACCAAGCTCTCTGGAATGCCTTGTGCTTCTTCACTACTATCCTTGAAGATACCTTGACTATGTTCCATTCCTTAATAGGTATTAGTTTAGCAGTGTCACTGAGTCTACTACCAACCAATATATATATTTGCTCTACCAGAATCACCATAGACTGTAACTCTCCCATGATTCAATCTAAATCCTACTGAATAGTGGAGAGCAATTGGTTGGTATCCTTCAGGTAATCAATTACAAGCTAAAGACCTGAACACTTTTCTTGGATTTTAGAAAGTAACTCCCTCTTTATTATTTTCAAATACTCTTTGGAAAACCCTGAGGATTTAGTTTTCTCAACCTGAAGCTGATGTTTCAAATTTTGAATTTCTCTTGCCTGATCTTCATGCAGCTTCTTTTGTTCTTCTAATTGATCTTCCAGCTTATTAACCTTTTGAAATATTTCTTGCCAACTCTTCACCTCTTACCTAAAATCTTTTTCTACTTCATTTTTATCAAAGAATCTCTTCCTAAGCTTTTAAACCTATTGTTACAGCTTATCTACCTTATATTTAGCTATATTTGTCTTCACATAAAAGGTTTCTAAACGAGCCTTGGCCATCCCCAATTCATCTTTAGCATGAAGCTCGTCAATATATTCTATGAATTCTTCTGCTTTATAATCCTAAGTAGTCATCTCATTCTCGAGCTTTCTTACCCACGAAATCAAAGACCTTGAAACCCTTTGCCTAGTGATGGGGTTAACATACATACTTTTCCTAGTCATAGCCATCTGACTGGAAGGCTTAGTGAGCTTCTCTACCCAATAATCATTTATGCTCTGAGCGCTTGCCTGCTCTTGGGATATATCAATAGATCTTGAAACATCAACCACAAAAAGAGATACTGGCATTAAAAACATAAGGGCAGACTAAAATTGTGTTGGTAGGGATGAAGACACTTTGATAGCAGTTTTTGTTACAATGGTGGATTTCATGATTATCGCCACTATCTCTATAGGTAAATTTATAGAAACAGGGACCAAACTAATAGTGGATGATATGGATGGACTCGAAACACAACTTCCTATTGATGGTGATAACAAAGAAGGTGAGAGAGTGATAATGGTGGACACAGGAGTGGATATATGAGAAGTGGAAGGTGGGTTCAGAGAAGGTCGTGACACCATAGAACTAACCAATACCTCCATAGCTAATGATAAAGTGAGGGAAGAATTGTTAGGTGGAGGAGGTAAGTTTGCCACATCTTGACTAGAAAGGGAGGGAAACCCTTTTGGGGATTTATGGGGATGAGAAGAAGAAAAGGGATTAGAAACCATACCTTTGCCTATAGATGTAGGGTGCTCCTTTTTAGCTTTTGTTGCCAACTGTTGTTCTTGGTCAACTAACCCTTCTGTAGTAGCAATAGCTACCTCTTCATCAATTCCTCCTACATTTAATTTTTGCTTCTTGGAGACCTCACTCTCCTCTATTTCTAGGGCCCTATTAGTCCTCCTGTACATTATTTGATAAGTGGCCTTTTCCCCTTCAAAATTTTACCCCTCTTCGTCTCCTTGTTCTACCCTTGAAATTAGGGACTAATCAAAAATGGGTAGCAATTCAATCGAGACTATGGGGATAATAGAAATAGGTGAGGATCTTATTTCAATTAGTGGGATATTGATCGTTCTCTTTGGAACATTATATTTCATTCATCAATTTAGCCCTCTCGGGAAGCTTCTCCACTTGCTCAAAGATAAGTTCAGAGATCTTAGGTATTTTAGTCATGGTTGAAGGAAATTCCCATACTTCTACCTAAATTCTCTGATGTGTTAGAGGAAGTAGAGATTCAAAATCATTCTGGGGCTTTTCACTTACCAAAACCATATTCCTGACATCCTTTGGTCTCTAGGTTTCAAATTTTTTATTATAAATTCCAAAAAATTCCTTATCCATTTTCATTCCAAACTTTGATTTGGGAAAAAGTTTTCCAATTTTGACCTTCATACGCCACCAATCTATGATATTTTTAATCTTCCATGGCCCTTTCTCTACCATTTTTCCTCTCTACGATATGTCTTCTTCAAAAGGAAGGTCTTTCAAATTAGTAGAACCAATTCTTACTTTATCAATCATTTTTTTGTAAGCCTATGACCGAGCTCATGTTTTGGATCAAAATCTACCACCTGTTCATAGAAATCCAACCATGGAGGCAACTGATCCATCTTGGAAATCTTCCACTCCAACAGCGTAGTTTCATCGTTATTCCTCCCCTGTTCAAATTTAGCCCTGGGCCTTATTTCAAATTTATAGGTTTTGTCTCTATTGAGTATTTTATTTCTCATAGTGAAAATACCATCAATATCGTAACTCCACCTTTGAGGAATATAGAACAAACCTAATCTGTTAAGGTACTGCTCAATTTGTTGGCCCTGCCACTCGGATATAATAATATTATTTTTTAGGGTAGTAAGTAATTAAAGACCTCTTCTACCTTCTAGAACCATAGATTGCATCAATGTATACCAACTGCCTTATATATTCTAGGGTGAATAGCCTTTTAGTGACAAACTGAGGTAAGAGAAAGGGTTTACCTATGAAATCATACAACCTATTTACTGTGCCCTCTGTTAGCAGATACCAATCTCTCTCTTTAGAGTATTCCTTCCTTAGAATATGCTTAGCTAAGGAATGCAACCTATGGTACTCATTCTACATTATTTTAAGGGCAGGTTCCAAAAATTCCAAATTGAATCTGTAATGGGACTTGCTGCTTTTCAAAATATCTATCCAATAATAGACTAGCAAGGGTTCTCCATCACTGGTTTTATCCCTAGCTAGAATCCATGGCATCCTGTCTCTGACAACTGTGATGAGGCCCAAAAATGCCTCATTATTGGACAATGTTTGACTCATTATTGCACAATGTTTGACTACCATATGATAAGTTAATTACCAAATAGTTGACTAGAATATACTATTTGTTAAGTGTTTGCATGATTTTATGTTAGGAATACTATATCTCTGTTTTGACTATTTTTAGCATTTTATGACTGATTTTGCATGATTAAGTAGCAAGTAATATCATGCATTTCAATTAACAAAATGTGGTATGCTGATATCCATTAACTTCTCAATGGTTTTTGAATGTTTTCCTACCCTTCAACTTGTTTCAAATCCACATTTAAGCCAAAAGTTTAGGACTGTCATAAATCTGAAAATCTGAGAAAAACAGCCATATAAAAATCAGCAAGTTGTCACTTTATAGGAACACCTTGAAGTTGTCAAGCAAAGCATGAGGATATGGATGGAATGAGTTCAGAAGAACTACAGAAGACATCTGACCTATTTAGAAGCATTCCCACATGATCTAAATAGGCAGCAACAGGATATAACAGACGGAGGGACAATTATGCAAAGACTCGTTGCACTATTTCAGCATGGTTACTTGGTGAATGAAGTATATAAATTCAGTAGCAACTTGATGTACTCCTTCATGTTGATACTTGAATAATTTTTCCATGTTCTAATTTGTTTTAATTTGCAAGAAATGCCAATATTTTACAACTGTGCAGCAGAATCGGAAAATGCAGTAATTTACCATGTAAATTCCAGCAAGCTACAAATAAACAGCAAGGCATGGAATTCACATATGAAAAGAGATGAAGACCATTGGAATATGATCCTAGGAGATAACCCACCTGAGATATATAGAAGAAATTACTTGAAAAGCACACATTTTTTCATTTCAAAGTATCTTCGGAATGAACAGATATCTTTAGAATGAAGCCACTTATCTTCGAAATGAAAACAAAATGTACTTTTTGACTTATTGACCGATTTTTGAAGCTGGAAAAAGGAAAATAAAGGTTGGAAAAGTTAAAGGAAAATATCTCCCATATGATTTTGTCGTCCTTGCTGTCCAAAGCCACCATTTATGGAAAAGATCAACTTTGATCCTCTTCTAGGATTAACATAGAAATAACTGCAGCATAATAGGAAGTTGTTTGCAAAGATAGAAATGGAATATTATGAAGTGGAGAAATATGTGTGAGATATTTTTGGACTCCTCCCACATACTCCCACCATTGAAGATGCTTTCTAAGGGCCAATGACTACTGCTGCAACACAAACTGTCCAGATTTGCATTTATTTTAGATCCAGAATTATTAGCAAATGACTGTAAAATAGCACATAGGCTAATTTGAGCATGGGATATATTGTAAATATTTATATAAATAACACAGCTCCCTCCTTGGTTGAGCCAGTTAGGAATTAGAATAGAGGAGAGTTTTCAGTAGCAGCAATTAGGACTGTACAGTGATTTTCTGTAACAATTTTCAACATGTTTTGTCATCAATAAAAGTGTAGTATTTTATCATTTTATGTGTTGAGTGTTAATTAGTTAAGGAGTGTTTTTCACCTCCTATATCAGGAAGTATGGGCCCACTTTTAGATCAAGAAGAAGGGATTTTATGATAGGTTTTAATCTGTAATTTTGCTGCAATAGAATTAATAGATTGCTTGCCAGATTTCATTTTCTTGTTTTTATTTTGTGTTGTGTGATTTATGTTTCCTATTATGTTTATGTATAGCATTTGTGTATATGTCAGCTGACAAATTATATTAAGCATTTTCCATGTTTTCCCTGCTTTCTATTTTAGCAACTTTCTATTTTTCAGCATATTTCATTTTGCTGTCAATTCCTGTAGCAGAAGCTTGACGACCTTCTGTGGCAGGGCATTGACAGGTGTTTTTAGAATAAGTTTCAATTTAGCAATTTCAATTCAACAAGAGTAATTAGATTTCAATTCTGCAAAAGTAGATTAGATTTCAATTTAGCAATTTCAATTATGCAAGAGTAACTAGATTTTAATTCTGCAAAAGTAGATTAGATTTTAATTTAGCAATTTCAATTCATGCAATTGTAGTTAGATTTCAATTCTTGCAACTTAGATTTAGTTTTCAATTCTTGTACTTTATTTCAGTTTCCATTCTTCAGACTAGGTTTAGTGTGACACCAAAAGGCTAAACCAAAATTTGCTTCACCAATAATTGCTTGAAATTTGAATGCCTGAATTGTACTCTGCCCTAACCTTCTATCGTAGATAGCCTTGGACACCACCTCGGATTGATAAATCATTGAGATTAAATGATGAGACTCAATGACACTCTTCATTTTGGCATCTTTTCCAGGGAACATGGTGTTGTTAGAGGGTAAAAGTAGTCAAATAATTATTATTATGCTATGTTATGAAGTTCAGAGTTAAATCTGAATGTAATAGCTGGTATAAATAATAATTATTGATAGTTGCATTTCAGTCCATTTAGAAAATAAGAAACCACCACCTTCAGCCCAACCTAGACATCAACCCCTGTCTATGTAAGCTGAATATATTAAAAAAAAATCACAAAAAATTTTGCACAATCAAAATAGGAGTTTACAACTTAATGATGATCCTAGAGTTTTTCATTATTACTTAAAGATTGTTTGGATTTTACCACGCTAAATCGTAATCTAGAAATTCTTAACCTACATAGACAATAGTTGATCTCATTAGAGGTGATCCTACCTGACAAGTAGTTGATCTGCTAAAGTTGTACACTTCTTGTCTTATTGTGCAAACCAAAAATATTTTTTTAGCCCAACCTGTGATCATTCTGAATAATACAGGATAGGCAACCCCTATCTATGTAGCTGAATATGGTATAAAAAGAAAAAACCTGCAGGAAATGTTATTGACTGCAGCAACATCCAATTGTCCTAAAATAAGAACTTACCTGAGCTTGAAGAGACAAAAAATCAATGGAGATACACAAAAAACCTTTAGTCCAAACACACATAAATTAGCCTTGGATAAAGGAGAAAAACTAGAAAAACTGCACATAGAAAATTTACTTCTATTTTATAAAGGGGTAAATTTTGTCCTCCTAGGAATGAAACAAATTGAAGTGCAGCCAAGAAAATTCTTGAACATTATTAGCTGGTTGACTTATAAAAAAAAAGCAAAATTGTTGCTATTTTGAAACAATATTTCAATCTCTTTACATAGAATTACAAGGGTATATCAAGATTTTATCTTGATGTAAGCACTTAACATATTTTGGGAATTGGTATTTAATTGTTTCAAGAACAAATTGACAAGATTTTGCAGACTAGGAGCCATGGACAACACTTGATTGAAGAAGTTTTCAGATATGGAGTAGTGCTTCTTTCTCCCATTGGTAATTCATGGAGGATGCTAGTGGTGAATGGACATTGCCTTTGGGTATACCATGCACCATTAACTAAGGAGGAGTTATTGAAGGAGATTCCATTGGATGTACACATAAAGGAAGAGAATTTCTCTTCAATATTAGATTCAGAGTGATGATAAAAAGTCTGAAAAAAAAAAAAAAAAAAAAAAGTTGCATGCCATGTTGCAGGTTTCAACAGAAAGTTGCATCAATGTTGCAGGTTTCAACAGAAAGAGATGGTGTTTTCATATAACAATTGACATGTTTTTGCAGAATAAGGATTGGTCTTATCCAAATAAGAGTGAGAGATGTTCTCTCTGATTGAAGCACTTGAAAAACAAAAAGAGGACAGAAGTTGGTTGAAAACCAGAAATGGCAGCCTCTTCTGATAAAAAAATTGAAAAAAAAAAGATGAAGAAAAAAAAAAAAATTGAAAAAAATGATGAAAAAAAAAAAAATATATATATATATATATATAAAAATGAATAATTCAGTAGTGAAAACCTTCCTAGAGGTGCTACTGAGTTGGCTTGCATGAAAAACAATTTTTTGGCATGCATTGCCCTGTTGATCTACGCATCATTGTTCAACCATTGTACAAATCTCACACTGCACGTGTTATGTTTGTTTATGTTTTCAGATAACCTGCTAACAATCATCAAAAGCATCTTGTAAGGTGCATGACCAATTTTCAAGACAGTAAGGTATGTGTTTCTTGCATATAATTCATAGTAAACATTTAGCATTTAGTGTATGATAGTCGGTATTTGGCATAAACTATTCATACAATAGTGACAAGTTGAAAAAGGAACATGTTCAAGATGTCAAGAAACACCCCCTTATGCCATTAATTGCATAGAAATTCCAAAACTATGCAAAAACTTGATTTTAAGACAAACATGGCAACAATTCTATTTCAATTTGTAGGGCAAATTTTAGGAGAACTGCAAGTTTATATCTCACAATTGTCTGATAAATTGAAGGAGGATAATCAAAAAAATGCACCTGAAGGTTCTATTTTAGTACTACTAGAATAAAACAGCAACATACAAAACAAAGAATAGCATCTAAACAAAAGGATGAAGAAGGGATTTTTGATGTTATGGAAGGCTTATACACTCTAAAGATGGACCCACAATAGAATCTGTAGCTAAATTTTTCATAGGAGGTCATTTCTGCATTTTTTTTGAAGATCTTCAAAATGAGAAATGCAGTCTCTTCAAAATGAACAAACATCTTCGAAATGAGAAATGCAGTCTCTTCGAAATGAGTAGACATCTTCAGAATGAGAAATGCAGTATCTTCGGAATGAGCAGGATATCTTCAGAATAAGCAGAAACTGTACCAGAATTGTTGGAAATGCTACAGAATAGCAAAAAGAGTAGGGTACATCAAATATTGAGGTTTATAAGGATCTACCACAAGTAAGTACATCCCTCAAGCATTTCAAATCAAATATTTTATCAATTTTGTTCAAAAGGTGCAAACAACAAAAAATAAGCATTCAGGCTGAAATGTTGTTAAGAACAGAAAATTCCATCAGTAGTAGTGCATCTTCCAAATACAATTCCACAATAAGACTATTACAAGATGAATCATATGATATCAAGCCTTTAAGAGGTACCTTGCAGCACTAAAACTTGTAGAAAAATAGAAAAAAATTCATACATGTGCTTAATTGCAAAATACTTGATATAGTGCAGCAAGGAGGAATTTCTCAGTTAGCAGGTAGCAAAGGATGTTGTTCATGAAAATAAAACCTGCATATTACTATGTCCTACTAAGATGCATGAGGGCATTCATCAGTTCAAGTTGGGGGGGATGATGAGGCCCATAAATGCTTCATTATTGCACAATGTTTAACTCATTATTGCACAATGTTTGACTACCATATGATAAGTTAATTGCAAAATAGTTGACTAGAATATACTATTTGTTAAGTGTTTGCATGATTTTATGTTAGGAATACTATATCTCCGTTTTTGACTATTTTCAGCATTTTATGACTGATTTTGCATGATTAAGTAGCAAGTAATATCATGCATTTCAATTAACCAAATGTGGTATGTTGATATCTATTAACTTATCAATGGTTTTTGAATGTTTTCCTACCCTTCAACTTGTTTCAAATCCACATTTAAGCCAAAAGTTTAGGACTGTCATAAATCTAAAAATTTGAGAAAAATAGCCATATAAAAATCAGCAAGCTGTCACTTTATAGGAACACCTTGAAGTTGTCAAGCAAAGCATGAGGATATGGATGGAATGAGTTCAGAAGGACTATAGAAGACATATGACCCATTTAGAAGCATTCCCACATGATCTAAATAGACAGCAACAGGGTATAACAGAGTAGGGACAATTGTGCAAAGATTGTTGCACTATTTCAGCATGGTTACTTGGTGAATGAAGTGTATAAATTTAGTAGCAACTTGATGTACTCCTTCATGTTGATACTTGAATAATTTTTCCATGTTCTAATTTGTTTGAATTTGCAAGAAATGCCAATATTTTACAACTGTGCAAGCAGAATCGGAAAATGCAGTAATTTACCATGTAAATTCCAACAAGCTACAGATAAACAACAAGGCATGGAATTCACATATGAAAAGAGATGAAGACCATTGGAATATGATACTAGGAGATAACCCACCTGAGATATGCAGAAGAAATTACTTGAAAATCACACATTTGTTCATTCCGAAGTATCTTAGAAATGAACAGATATCTTCGGAATGAAGCCACTTATCTTCGGAATGAAAACATAATGTGCTTTTTGACTTATTGACCAATTTTTGAAGCTAGAAAAAGGGAAATAAATGTTGGAAAAGGTAAAGAAAAATATCTCTCATATGATTTTGCTATCCTTGCTGTCCAGAGCCACCATTTATGGAAAAGATCAACTTTGATCCTCTTCTAGGATTAACACAGAAATAACTGCAGCATAATAGGAAGTTGTTTACAAATATAGAAATGGAATATTATGAAGTGGAGAAATATATGTGAGATATTTTTAGACTCCTCCCACGTACTCCGACCACTGAAGATGCTTTCTAAGGGCCAATGACTACTGCTGCAACACAAACCGTCTAGATTTGCATTTATTTTAGATCCAGAATTATTGGCAAATGACTGTAAAATAGCACATAGGCTGATTTGAGAATGGGATATATTGTAAATATTTATATAAATAACACAGCTCCCTCCTTGGTTGAGCCAGTTAGGAATTAGAATAGAGGAGAGTTTTCAGTAGCAGCAATTAGGACTGTATAGTGATTTTCTGTAATAGTTTTCAGCATGTTTTGTCATCAATAAAAGTGTAGTATTTTATCATTTTATGTGTTGAGTGTTAATTAGTTAAGGAGTTTTTTTCACCTCCTTCTAGATCAGGAAGTATGGGCCCACTTTCAGATTTAGAAAGAGGGATTTTATGGCAGGTTTTAATCTATAATTTTGCTACAGCAGAATTAATAGATTGCTTGCCAGATTTCATTTTCTTGTTTTTATTTTGTGTTGTGTGATTTATGTTTCCTATTATGTTTGTGTACAACATTTGTGTATATGTCAACTGAAAAATTATATTAAGCATTTTACATGTTTTCCCTGCTTTCTATTTTAGCAACTTTCCATTTTTCAGCATATTTCATTTTGCTGTCAATTCCTATAGCAGAAGCTTGACGACCTTCTGTGGCAGGGCAATGACAGGTGTTTTCAGAATAAGTTTCAATTTAGCAATTTCAATTCTACAAGAGTAATTAGATTTCAATTCTGCAAAAGTAGATTAGATTTCAATTTAGCAATTTCAATTCATGCAATTGTAGTTAGATTTCAATTCTTGCAACTTAGATTTAGTTTTCAATTCTTGTACTTTATTTCAGTTTCCATTCTTTATACTAGGTTTAGTGTGACACCAAAAGGCTAAACCAAAATCTACTTCACCAATAATTGCTTGAAATTTGAATGCCTAAATTGTACTCTGCCCTAACCTTCTATCGTAGACAGCCTTGGACACCACCTCGGATTGATAAATCATTGAGATTAAATGATGAGACTCAACGACACTCATCAAACTACATAGAACATCCATACCAAACTCGAGCAATGCCTGAAACTGGGAGCACCAAAAACTTTCTTCATGTTTACCATCTGCTCATGGATTCTTCAAGCGAGAAAAGCCGACAGTCAAAGTAAATTACTCCGGTACCCCTCTCTCTCGTCCCTTTATTATACATTCTCTCATTAGACATACAGTATGTTGCGATGATTTGCCAACCATGTACCATCCTGTCAGAGTCCAAACCCTCGATACAAGCCAATATAGAAAATAATTCTGGATATGCAATTTCATCAATATGAATTGGAACTTTAGGCATCTCAGCTTCATTCCTTATCCTTATGAAATTAAAGTGAAGCCATTTTTCTAGTGCCTCCCTTTTCTCTTCTATAGCCATCATGTTATTATAAGCCCTAATTAGCTCTGCTACGCTAAATTGTCTAATATTTGATGGTGGTCCTACCCCTACGATGAATAATTTGTAGCATGCATCTCTGGTAATAGAAAATAGGGGAGTGCCCTCAAGGGTTTTGATTGTTCTATTATCAGGATCATAGAACTAAATCATAGCAGAGACCATTTCGGGAAAAAGGTGCACAAAATCACATATATAAGAGAACAAAAAAGATTTTATGGCTACCATACCTTGCTGTTGCATTGGCTTCCCTTCAAAATATGGAAATTTAAAATTAGTTCTAAGGCGAGTCCTCCCTGGTCTTGCCATCACTGTATCTACAACCTGACTGGTGCGATGTGCATGCACCTGCAACCTTGTAGCTATTTTCACTAATTCAACGGATGATTTCTTGGGTGCCATCTTGATAGTAGCAAGCTTCATACTCCTGATTTATAGTAAATCCTTCAAGGTATGGTTGTACCTCTTCTACCTTTCTGTAGATGCAAGGGCCTCTAAATAAATTTGGCATATATTTTTCATTACTTATATTTTTTGGAGATCACGTATCTTTTGCCATTAATGTAGCTATTGCATGATATATTCATAGGCACACTTTCTAATCTGTTTTATTATTTCTTCAATGACTCAAAAAGTGGCATCTTCCCTTCTCATTGGCCGAATTTTGAAATCATGTTGCTAAATCATCGCATCCCTTCGACTACTCTTCAGTTCCCACGTGAGTCTATTTAGAATTGAATGCACAAGAAATATTTATCCTCCATGTGTCAACCTAGTACTTTTGTTTTGGCTTTACCTTGATTTTGCTCTAGCTATCTTCAACTTTGGAAGGTTCTTGGATTAGTACCATTCCTATTTTTCTTTTTATGGACCTTTCTTGCGGAATCATCAATCTAGATAAAACCATGTAGTCTTGAGGGCAAAATGTCACTTCGTGGAGTTTCGCATAGCACAATGTGCAGGATGGAATATTACCATGAATCCAGGTAATACTTAGTATCTTCTTGCAAAACCCCTTCTTTCTCTTTTTTTTTTTATTTCTTCGAAAAAGAACTAATTACAAAGTGCAGAAAGAAAATGAAATAGAAAGTGCAAAAAGGAGAGGGGAATATTTGTACAATATATATACATATGTTACAATGAGCCCATTTATCATATATAGTAAAGATTAAGGTGGAAACCATTCACCAAAATTGGTTGCACTTTTCCCTCTAAGTATTTCAACTAAAATACATTAGACTCTTTTGCTTCCATAATTTCGAAAGGACCATCCCAAAAGAAATCAAACTTTTCATGCTTACCCGACTTTGCTCTATCCATATTCCACCTGAGAACTGAGTCTCCTACTTGAAGTTTTTTGAACCTAGATCTTTTATCAAACCATGCTTTAATGTTTGATGAATGCTTCTAAAAATGGTCATATATTTGAGTTCTACTCTCTTCCAGTTTTAGCAAGTGTGTAAACCTAATTTTTACTGGATCATCCTCCAATTATTCTTCTATATCGACAAGCTTAAGTGTTGGAATCTCTAAGTGAATTGGCAGTACTGACTCTTTTCCATATACCAGTGCATACGGAGAAGTCTTGATAGAATTTTTAATAGTAATCCTGTCTACCCATAGAGCATGGTCGAGCAATAGGTGACAACTATTTTTTTTACCTTCCAAATACTTTCTCAAAATCCTTAATAGGTTCTTGTTGGTAGATCCTACAAGTCCATTACCTTATGGATAATAGTTTGAAGTATTTTTAAGAATGATGCCATACTTGCTGGAAAATTCAATGTACTTAGCTCCAATAAAATTAGGGCCATTATCACTCACCAAAGCTTCCAAAACTCCAAATATGGAAATTAAACTCTCCATAAAGTTGATCACAACTTCCTAGTCTGCCTTCTTTGTAGGAATAGCCTCGACCCATATGGTAAGATAATATGTAGCTGTAAAGATAAACTTATGCTCTGCTGAAGAATTAGGATTTATAAATCCTATGAAATCTAATCCCCACTATTGAAAATGCTCTTCAACTTGAATAGGCTTCAAGGGGGATGCAACATTTCTAGTCCTTCCAACATACCTTTGACACTTATCATAGACCTGGGTGACTTTAAAAGCATCATTGAACACAATAGGCCAATAATAACTTGCTCTTATAATATTCAAAGTTGTAATTCTACCTGAGCTATGGCCACCTGCTGACCCTCCATGGAATTCTTCAATGACTCTTTTTTTTGGTCCTCCTTCAAACATTTTAGGAGAATACCATCTAAGTTTCTTCTGAAAAACCCCTTAAAAAGTAATACATACTTTAGAGCATGAAGTCTATAACTCCTTCTTTGAGAAGGATTCAGATCAGGTGGGAAAATTCCCATTTGGAAATACTTGATCATATGTTCGATCCAATCACAATCTAGAGTGTGGACAATCTATACTTTATCCTCTTTTGTTATATGACAAGCGATTACTCCAGTCAATGCTGAAGTATCTGCCAATCCTTGGCACAAGGCTCTACCTCTCACCAGCTTGGTGGGGTGTATTTCCACATCGTACTCTTGTATCTTAGTAATACAACTAGCCCTTTTATCTCCTCGGTCACCTTGTAAGATAAAAATTCTCACATCTGGATGAACTATATACACCAGAGTTTTTCTCTATACCAGATATTTTTTGAACTTCTTAAGTGACTTCATCACAACAAACACTTTTTTTTCAATAAAGTTATATTTTACCTGATAGTCATGTAAAGTCTGGCTCCAAAAGAACACAGGGTGTTCATCCCCTTGGTCATCTCTTTGGGTGAGCACCGAAGCATAACTTTTCTCATCTTTGTAAGCATAGAGAATAAAATATTTGTTGTAAGATTTATCAAAATTGGGGCTGTGGAAATGGATTGCTTGATGATATCAAAATATTACTTCCTAACCTCAGTCCATTTAAATTCTGCCTTTATCTTGAGTAGTTCAGATATAGGTCTCACCTTTTGTGCAAAATCATAAATGAACTTCCTGACAAAATTGATCTGACCTAAGAAATACTGTAGCATCTTCTGATTAGTAGGCAATGGAATAGCTAGAATTGCTCTAATTATATCCAACACTATGGCCTTACCTTCCTTTGAGACTACATGTCCTAGTAGTTTTCCCTCATGTACTGCAAAGAATGACTTCTTAGGATTTAGTGAAATACCAAACTCCCTACATTTTTGAAAAACCTATTCCAAATGAGATAGATGATCATTTTTATCATGATAAAACACAATCATGTCATCTAGGTAGATCAGAATAACTTTGTTTATAAGTGTACCAAAGGCATAATCCATGGCCCTTTGAAATGTAGCTCCTGCATTAGACAGACCAAAGGGCATCCTATGATAGGCAAATGTACCCCATTTTGTAGTAAATGTTGTTTTGTATTGATCTTGATGCTTTACCCAAATTTGGTTATATCCAGAATAACCATCCAATAGCGAGAATATCTCTGCTCCAGGTACTACTTATAAGATCTGGTCAATTTGAGGAAGACAATAGTGATCTTTGATGGAAACTTGATTCATATTTCTAAAATCCACACATAGGTGTATATCTCCATTCTTCTTTCTTACGGGTACCAAATTGGCTACCCAAGTGGAATATTTTATTGGATATATTATCCTAGCCTTTAACAACTTTAAAATTTCTTCTCTCATAATGGATTCTATCCTTGGATTGACAGTGTTGTGGGCCAAACAAGGTTAACTTCTTTCCTACTTTTGTCACATGCCCGTGCATTTAATTTATCAACCCAGGGAGCTTCGTAAACTTGCGAAGGGTCTTGAACAAGATTGCTTACAATACCACTTGAGATGAGTCCGCTAGTTCTACTATTGGGGGGTGTTTCAACGGTCGTCAATCATTCATACACTCCTCAATAATTTACGTAAAAACAATTAAATCTACAGAAAGGAAATATTCACGCATTCCTGGAAATAAACCTATTGCAATACTAGAAATAACAATGCGATAAACAATCTTATAAAAGTGGTAAACTAATCTAGAAAACACAAGAAAAATAGGGGAAGAAATATTGGCTTGGAGTGGGCCCGGGCTCCAGCAGCTTCCTCCCAACTTGAACACGCACTTAGAAACTCTTAGAACTGTATTATAATTATCAAAGTATTACAATGCTTCTTCTGTATATCTCTCTACATTTACTATCAAAATATTCTATATATCCTCGGAGAGGTCTACGTGTGTTTATATAGCACACCCGTAGATCTTCTATTACAAAGAAGTTATAACAGTCGATTCATTCCAGACTAAACTAAGACAGTCTGGTAAATGTGATCGACGTCTGCTAAAATTGGCATTCATTTCTAATGGTGGCATGCTCACTGATTGGTTTGTGCTTCACCTGGCATTGGTAGGACATTCTCATACGTCGGTGCGATCCCCAATTTAACTCTACATGACGTAGAGTTGGAACTGCACCAGTCTCTGTTGTCCACGTCGTGCTTGTCTGGTCAACGGGCGAAGAACAGGGGCGCCTTCCCTATGAGGAAGGTGCCTAAGTATGTCGGGCGCCTTCTCTATGCGGAAGGTGCCTTACTACCATTGGCGCCTTCCTGGAAGAGGAAGGCGCTTATCTTCTATTGGCACCTTCCTATGAGAGGAAGGCGCTTGCCTTCTAGTGGTGCCTTCCTATCAGTGCCTTCCTTATGAGAGGAAGGCGCTTATTTTCCTTTGGCGCCTTCCTGGAAGAGGAAGGCGCTGGCCTTCTATTGGCGCCTTCCTAGGAGAGGAAGGCGCTTGTCTTTCCTTGGCACCTTCCTGGAAGAGGAAGGCACCTACTTACGCTTGGCGCCTTCCTGGAAGAGGAAGGCGCCTACCTTCTCTGCATTGATTTTGAAAGAAACAAAGTGCCAGGTCCATGAAAAGACCTCGACTGATCCAAATCTGACTAAATCAACTACAATTCCATAAAAACACACTGAAAACACATGAATTAGATAACATGCATAATTTCATCAAATAATTATATAATCATTCATAAACATATGCAATCCTTATTATACAACCGCATAATAATCAAGAAAATGTATACAAAATATGAGCATTTCTGATGCTCATCATCCCCCCATGCCTAACATATGCCATGCCCTCATGGCATCAAAACTATAGGTAGCCTTGTTGACCCCTCATCATTGCCATTTCTTGGTGGATCCGACTGTACCTACGGCCCATGTCTGCCTCTTCTGTGCACTGGCATCTGGAGGTGTGGCTCCTCTTTTTCTATGTGGGGCTACGGGTGCTACTGTCGGCTTTGCTTTCCTCATCCTGGCCGCTATCGAAGGTGATCTAGCCAGTGTCATCTCTACTGCCTAAAATGCAGCTTCTATAGCTTGCCATAGGTCAGCATCTAGAGGTCTGACCACTATAAGAGGGATATCTGAATTATCCCTCTTGAGATGAACTACTTGGGCTTTGTACAATCAGGCTGCTTTAGGAGTAAGCCCTACGTTCTCCTTTGCAATGGCAGCGACTTCCAATTCGAGGCCATATACCCCCCATCATTCAAAATACCTTCTTATCTTGGAGGGTCATCCTCGGGATGACCCATAAATCTCCCAAAACTGGTTGTCCTCTATCGGATTGACGTAGATACCAGAGTCCCCCTGCATCCTCGAGGTTGCCTTCCTGGTCTCCTTAGCTATTGTCATCTCTTTGAGCAATCATTCAAACTATTTTTGCCTCTCTACGAATGGCTGCATATCCCACTCATCTTCTTCTGGCTCGACGAAGGTCACCTTCACCTTCTTTCGAGCCATCCTGGGCCCTTTTCCTTTGGCCTCTACAGAAAATGTGGTGGCTCGAATAGGGGTTTTCCCTTTCTCCTTGGTGGACGTCTTCTCACTCTGAGGGGCCTGCTCTGCGGTCCCTGGAGCATTCTCTTCACTCTGGGGGACCTGTGCTGCCATCCTTGGGGGTGCTTCTTCGCCCCCTATCTGTCCTGTGCCGACCCCTCAGGTTCTTCTCTTTCTTCCTTAGGTCTAGGGAGTTCTTCCTTATCCCTCGGTCCTGTCTGCTGTTGTTGGCCCTCGTCCTACTCTGTATCACTCAGGTCGATGATAGGGGGTGTTGTGGGACTTCTTTCCCCTTCACTCCCAAAAATAGAGGAATTCTCCCCTGCCTCCGGGCTGCTCTATCAGGCATCCGATCAAAATTCTCTCAAAGAGAATACTCATTCTGTAGATGTGGGAGAATTCATCGGGACCTCTATTGCCCAGTCAGTTTGGGTCGATGCATCCCTTCTTTCTGTTCCCCTGTCCTGGAGTTGTTGGTTCTCCTCCCGCAACTACTGGACCAGCTACTCGAGCTGGGTGATTCATCTTTCTCATTCTTCCAATTCCCCTCTATGCTCATTCTGGTAGTCCTCCAAAATTTTTTGGGCCATCCAGCAATTGGTTTGCCACTCCAGCGCTTCCTCCAAGGCTGCGTCGACTTGATCATTGCTCCCGAAAGTCCCTGCATCTTGTGGGCTCTGGTTTGTCAATTCTTAGAGGGTTTGGGCTGCAATGTCGACTTTCGGGTCATTCTCTTCTTCTATCGAGAGGAGGAGTCACCATAGGCGTTTCCTCCTGGGGACTGGTTCTGGTGGCCGAAACTCGGCCTCATTGCTAATAAGCGGTGCTCCTTCCTCTTCATACTCGGGCACTAGGGAATGCCCTCTTTCCTCTATGCATTCGGGCACTGGTGAATGCCCTCTTTCTTCCATGAAATCGGGCAATGCCAATTGCTCGATACTTGCCATCTCCTCTGTAGGGCTTCCCTCTTCTTGCCCTATTTTGGCAACAGCATCCTGTTGCCTTTCTTGGCCGCCATCTCCCTCTACGTCGGGGTTCTGCCTCTACGCTTCTGCATGGCGGACCAATGCTGATATCAGCCCATGGTGGGCCAAGGTGGATGGTGCTCCCTTCTGGTACCTAGCCGCTTCTTCCTTCAGGGCATTTTCTAGGTAGAAGGGCACGTTCAACTTCCTTCCATGCACCAGGTGATTCAAAAACTACACATGGTTAGTGTGCAAATGGGTATACTTCCCGATGCATGTAAATAATCGAGCAACCTGCTCGAATATCTTCCATAGATTCATGGGAAGGCTACTTTTGGGTAGCCCTTCCTTATCTATCTGCACATTTTCTCCTAGCAGTAGCACTTCGGCGTACGGCTTCAGTAGTCCACCTTTGTATATGCATTCACCTATGAGGGGCAATCCAGTCACCTGCGAGATGTATTCGGGGGTGACCAAAATTTCTACCCCTCGCACTTGAGCTACGTCACCCCTCAAGGAGGCAACGAATTCCTTGGCTGCCTCCATATCCTAGCCCTGACTGACCAGGGTACAGTATTCAAACCATCCCTCGACCTCGAACTATGTTTTTACCGTCCCCTTGATTCCTTCCGTATCACTCGGCTCATTCTTTTTCATCGCATGATTCTTCGACCTTCCTCCCATGGCGCCTTCCCTTACTACTGCATTTTTTTTTTGTCCTTACTTCTTCAGGAAGGCGCCTTCTTATAGGGAAGGTGCCTAACCTTAGAATTTAATTCTAGGGTACGCCTTTCGAGCCATATCATTGGCACGTGGTTCCGACCATGGGGGTATATGATTTTTATGATGACAATATTTTTTTGGTACTGCATAATTTATGAATAATTATATAAATATTTGAGTTAGTATGCGCGTACCTTATTTGGTGTTTCATGCATCATGAAGAGCATTGATTCACTGATTTGTGACATGGGGGAGGGGTATTTCATTTGTGCGGATTACGCTGGACTTTGGTGCTGAGTTGTTTGATGGTTGGTGCTGAAGACAGACTCCCGATTTGCTCAAAAAACCATCTGTCCATCATCTTTGGAATGTGCATGCTGATCTCGCCCCATAATTCTCTGAGATTTTTTTGATTGGGGTAGATTTCCATCACATGGGCGATGGTGGTAATCTGATGCCGCTCGTTCGTGTGGTGATTTCATTTCGATCGAGGCATCCATGAGACTTAAGTGTTGGTTGTATGTGGAAGGCGCTCTTTGGTACCTTCCCAATGTGGAAGGTGCTTATGTGGTGCCTTCCCAATGTGGAAGGTACTTATATGGTGCCTTCCCAATGTTGTCGATGCTCTTTGAATGGATGCACCTTTCGATGGTGGAAGGCACCCTTTTGATGATGGCGCCTTCCTGCTATGGAAGGTGCTTCTAAATGGGTGCACCTTCCTGATGTGGAAGGCACTGCTGAATACCTACGCCTTCCTAGGGTGGAAGGCGCCATTGTATACCTGTGCCTTCCTAGGGTGGAAGGCACCTCGGTCTGTATGCGCCTTCCTGATGTGGAAGGCGCCTCGGGATCTTTTTTTTTGTGTGTCACTTCCGCATGGAAGGCGCCTTTTTTTGTCGCGCCTTCCGATGTGGAAGGCGCCTACTTTTTTTTGTGTGCCTTCTTTATAAGGAAGGCGCCTTCTTCTGGTGGGGCGCCTTCTTCATAAGGAAGGTGCCTTATTCTAGTGGGGTGCCTTCTTCATAAGGAAGGCACCTTATTCTGGCTGGGCACCTTCTTCATATGGAAGGTGCCTTCTTCTAGTTGGGCGCCTTCTTTATAAGGAAGGCGCCTTCTTCTGTGCCTTCTCGATGTGGAAGGCACTTTATTCTTGGCAATCATGTTGTGATTGACTGGGAAAGGGTGATCAAGCCTTCTCAGTCTCGCTTCACGCTGCCTCGCCTTCTACCTACGAGTGTCGGTGTCGGAATGTTGAGCCGAATCAGGCCTGGTTTCCCAGATACCTATTCCTCGTGTTGTCAGGTCCTCCACCTACAAAAAGCAAATGAAAAGAAAGAAAAATAAAGGTAGTTAGATGCATTCCATGCCTGTTAGGCCCTGGATTAGGATGCCTATAGCTTGCATGCGGGCGTCATCCCTGCAAAACACATCGTAAGAAAAAAACTAAATTAACTAATTTTGGTGAGCACCTCCATGCCCACCGTTTTTCCTGTTAAGAGTTTGGTCTGGATCTAACAAGATGGGGTCTCCCCCACGTCTATTCTGGATTCCACCTGTAAGGTTTTGGATGTGTTATAGGGGCATAGTCGGTGGCCATTGACCGTTAACACGGTGTTGCTACCGTCAATTGTTCTAACATGCACTACCCCATTCTTGATGAGCTCTACCACCTCATACGGTCCCATCCATATTTGCATTAATTTACCTTTTCTTTCTTGGAATCGAGAATCGTACAACAACACCCATTCTCCTTCTTGGAACTACTTCAGTTTAATGTGGCGATCATGCCACCACTTTCTTTGCTTTTGTATGATTTCCATTCTCTGCAAAGCATCCATTCGGATTTCGTCCAGCTGATCTAGCTACCGAATCCTTTCTTTTTGAGCGTCATCCAAGCTCAAGTTCAATTCTGAAGCCGTCCTCAATGTCTTGATTTCAAATTCAATGGGCATCATCGCACTCTTCCCATAGACCAGTTGGAAGGGTGTGAAGCCTGTGGTGGATTTCCACGTGGTATTATACGCCCAGACTGCCTCCGACAACCGTGTAGCCCAATATTTTTTGTGTTGCTGCATGGTCTTCATCAGGATGTTCTCTATTTCTCTGTTCGTCACTTCCACTTGCCCATTTTCCTGTGGATGGTAGGGTGTAGTTTTATTGTGCCAAACTCTGTATTGCTCCATCAGCTCCTTGATCAACTTGGAGGTAAATTGAGGCCCTTGGTCTATTGTTATCTCTCTAGGGACCCCAAATCATGTAAAAATATGGGCAAATAAGAAATCGATGACTGTTCTTTCTTTTGAATCTCTCAACGCTTGAACTTCAACCCATTTGGTGACGTAATCTGTACAGACCAAAATAAACCTCCTCCCTATTGAAGGTGGATTAATTGGTCCCATGAAGTCCATGCCCCACTTATCGAAGGGTTCCAGGTGTACCTGAGGCTGGAGGGGCATTTCATCTCGATGGGTTGGTCTACCCATTCTTTGGCATTCATCGCACTTGCTGGCGTACGCAGCCGCATCCTTGAACAGAGTGGGCCAAAAGTACCCAACCTAGTAGGATTTTGTAGGTAGTTCATTTCCCGCAAAGTGTCCTCCGCATGGTTCATCATGACATGCTTTGAGTACTTCTGAGAACTCCTATTCTGCTATGCATCTCCTTATAATCTGGTCACATCCTATTTTGAATAGGAGGCCATCAATCCATAGGAACGATGCACTTTTCTCTATGACCGCCTACTTTTCTCGAAAAGAGAGAGCAGGTGAGGTTCTTTCGATGGCCAAGTAATTGGCTATATCTACGTACCATGGGATTTGCTCACTAATGGTGAACAAATGTTCATCCAAAAATTGGTCTTCCACTACTGTATGGTCTGTCGATATCAATCTGGATAGAAAATCTGCTACGACATTGTCTTTGCCTAGTTTGTCGACTATTGTGATGTCGAATTCCTGCAGTAACAAGAGCCACCTGATAATTCTTCCGCCAATGGCCGGCTTGCTCATCAAGTATCTGATGGCCATGTGGTCCATGTGGAAAAATACCTTATACCCGATGATATAATGGTAGAATTTGTTTATGGCATGCACAACTGCAAGGAACTCCTTCTCCGTCACCGTGTAGTTGAGCTCGGCTCCTGCCAAGTTTTTGCTGACATAGTAGATGGCATAAAATTCTTCGCCATCCTTCTATCCGAGGACTGCTCCAATCACATTGTTGGATGCATCACAGTAGATATGGAATGGTATGGCCCAATTTGGTCCTCTTAAAACTGGTGCGGATATCAGTTTCTCTTTAAGCAACTGAAATGCTTCTTCGCAGTCTTCCATCCAATTGAACTCCACATCTTTAGATAATAGAGTGTGTAGTGGTTTTGCAATTTTTCTGAATTCGATGATAAATCACCGGTAGTACCCGACTGATCCAAGAAAACTCCTCACCTCTCTCTACATTCTAGGGCTGGGTAGGTCTCTGATGACCTCAATTTTTCTTTTATCAACCTTTATTCCTTCTACGGAGAGGTGGTGTCCCAATACGATGCCTTCTTGCATCATCATAAAGCATTTCTCGTTGCTCAGGGACAAATTGTTTTCCTTGCTTCTTTCGAGCACTCTTTCCAAGTTCGTCATTGCTTCATCAAAGGTTTCTCCATAGATGGTGAAGTCATCCATGTATACTTCGACCGCATCTCCCATCATGTCTAAAAATATGCTAAGCACCGCCCTTTGAAAGGTGGCAGGTGCGTTGCATAATCCGAAAGGTAATACCCGATAGGCAAACGTTCCCCATGGGTAGGTGAACGTTGTCTTATCCTGATCCTCTTCTCCTATCTGGATCTGGTTGTATCCATTGAATCCATCCAGGAAGGAGAAATACTTCCTCCCAGAGAGTGTATCCAAGACTTGATCAATGAATGGGAGCGAGAAGTGGTCCTTCTTGGTCGCTTTGTTTAACGCTCTGTAGTCCACACAGATTCACCACTTCCCATTCTTTTTAGGGACTACCACTAACGGTGATACCCACTCGCTATCAAAAATTGGATAGATGAATCCGACAGTCAAGAGTTTTTGCAGTTCTTCCTTGACAATGTCTTTCATTGTCGGATTCATTCTTCTCTGTGGTTGCCTGCTTGGAGTTGCTTGATCATCGAGGTATATACGATGGGTACAGATCTCTGGGCTGATACCCTTCATATCTGAGTAATCCCATGCAAATGCCTATTGGTGTCTAACCAGGAGCTCTTCTACTTTCATCAATTGTGTGGGAGTCAACCCACTACTGACATTCAACGTTCTTCCTGGCCCGACGTGTATCTATTGAACATGGTGATCTTGGGCACCAGCCAACGATGATCCAGGTGTGGAGATGGAGGACTCCCCATGGAGGAACTCCACAATAGCACCATCTTCATCTTCTTCTGC
Organism: Wollemia nobilis; assembly: GCA_028583015.1. NCBI lineage: Eukaryota > Viridiplantae > Streptophyta > Pinopsida > Araucariales > Araucariaceae > Wollemia > Wollemia nobilis. Next base: position 13,302,425 of record JAQPPZ010002587.1, on the reverse strand, counting down.
CAACTCATCCAACGTCATCACCGGTTGGATCATGGATAGCTCAAGATTTTCATGCTCGATCAACATGGGTTCTCCTAATGAGTCGACGGACTACGCTGGGGGTGAAATAGTCAACCTTTTAACATTTCGTCCATCGAAGATGGTCATCAGCCCATCCCAACAGCTGATGTAAGCATCATCTATTGCCAGCCATGGCCTTCCCAAGATGAGCGGGTAACCGCCCAGCCTAGTTTTAGATTGCAAGACTAAAAAGTCGGCTGGGTATTCCCATGCGCTGATTGTCACTATTACGTCTTCCAACATTCCTTTCGATGCCACGGTCGATCGATCGGCCAGCTATAGCACTATCATAGTGGGTTTTAGGTTCATGAGCTGTAGCCTCTGCATGGTCTCCTGAGGCATTACGTTGATGGCTGCTCCGAGATCGACCAACGTATTGGACAGGGAATGTCCCTCAATTTTTACAGTCAACACCGGGTTGCCTAGGTCTGCATACTTAGGATGGCACATTTTGCCCATCATCAAATCTACTAGTTTACCCATGACATTGATAGTCTGGGTTGCTCTTCATCCTGGCTTCCTTAGACACATCTCTCTTATCACCTTGGTATATATCGAAACATCTCGGATGGCTTGAAATAATGGAATTGTCATGGTGAGGTTCTTCAAGCTAGACAAGATATCAAACTCTGGCTGCGTTACTTTCCTCTGTTCTTGCATCCAATTGGGAAATGGAGCCTTTGCTCTCTCAGGCATTTCTTCTATCACCTCTTCTACAAGAGGTGTTTCTCCTACCTCTTCCTCCTCTTCTACCAGTGGAGGCATTCCTACTCCTAGCTGTCTACCGGACCTAAGCTGAATATGGTACATCGGATACATCTCACCCTCCACGTTGTATGTTGGTTGGTTCACCCTGTTATTAGGATTTGCCATCGGTTGTGCGGGTAGTCGTGCAGGTCTCACTGTTGGCAACGCCGATAAATTCTGTTGGGGGTGAGCTGGTGCTACATTCTATGGAGCCTGATTCCACGTAGTGTGGCCTCTCCACTGCTGCCCAGGATATGGATATGGCATCCATGGCTGCTGGTTCGGGAATGTTGTTGGGGGTGCATTGGACCAGGGTGATGGCCCCCACCACCCCATGTTAGGTGGTTGAGGTGGGCCTTGGGGCATGTATGGTCCTCCCCCATATGACGACATTTCGGTTGGCATATTCCCCGCAAGGGGTTGTGGCCAACTCTTTCGATTGCCTATGAAATAGGCATCCACGCTTTCAACATCCTCCTGATTATTGGCGCTATGGGCACAATCGATTTTTGTGGTTTAGCCTACACACAATGCATACTCTGACTTTGTTCTCTAGGGCATGCATTCTTTGCATGCTTCCCTCTGCATTTTGGATAGAAATAAGCCAATGTCTGCTTCATTTTCTTGCTTCTTTTTCTCTAACAATAGCGTATCCATCTGCAATGCTAGAGATGAGAGCATTTCACTCTTTAAATCTTCCAACATGTTACCTATTTCTGTCTTCGTGACTGAAGCAGTCACTTTCATGGTTCTAGAAGTGGTCTTGCCTCTCCTTCTTGAGTAGTTCCGGCATAGTTGTCGGATGTCTTCCATAGCGTGTCGGTAGACATCACCTCCAAAAATCATGTTAAGAGCCTCCAGTGATTCATTGGTAAGTCCTCTCAAAAATATGCTTTTGAGGGACTTATCGGATAGTTTCGTGTGAGGAGATCATTGAAGATTGAAGTTGAATCTCTCCCAGTATTCCTCGAGAGACTCATCTTCTTTCTACGTCATGCTCAGGACCTCTTCTCTGGAGTCTCTTGCTCTCCCAAAATCTTGGTATTGCTCTAAAAAGAGCTTCTTCATTTGATCCCAAGTGGCAATGTGTTTGTCTCCCAGACCGATGAACCACCACAGAGCTGCATCGTCCAATGTGGAAGGAAAGAGTTTCAGCTTCTGCGTATCATATTTGTAGTCCACAGACCTACATAAGACATCAAACTTAAATAAAAATAGGTCAGGGTCCTCAGTTGGGTATCCTCTGAAGGTCGAAAGGTGAGCAGGGGATATGTTTTTCATTTTGGTATCTCCTACTCCTTCATCAATCGGGAAACTAAATCCAGATGAGACTTCTTCATTGTCAGCCATTTTTTTAGGAAATGCGGTCTCTAATGCAGTATTTATGGCCTTACGATCATTTAAGACTTTCTGAGTCAAGGCTCTAAGGTTGTCTGGTGTTATCGTCCGATCTTCTACAACTTTCCACAACAGGGCTTCCTCTAAGGGTGTCCTATTAAATAGGGGATTTATGATGATTCATTCTTCCCCAAGTTGATGGGATGAGGAGGCACTTTGCACAAAGTGTGGATCCTCACTCCAATGGATTGTTGGTGGTGGGTCAGGCGAGTCTAATTCAAATTTAGAATGTTCGGCTGACTCAGGTTCTAGTGGATTGGTTTTTATAAACCGACCGTCAGGTCCTCTTCTTCTCGAAGAACTCATACAAGGTCAGATGGAAGGTTTCCAGGTATTGTAAATAATCTAGTTGAGACGCTTCCCCGAAAACGATGCCAAAATGTTGCGGGCCAAACAAGGTTAACTTCTTTCCTACTTTTGTCACATGCCCATGCATTTAATTTATCAACCCAGGGAGCTTCGTAAACTTGCGAAGGGTCTTGAACAAGATTTCTTACAATACCACTTGAGATGAGTCCGCTAGTTCTACTATTGGGGGGTGTTTCAATGGTCATCAATCATTCATACACTCCTCAATAATTTACGTAAAAACAATTAAATCTATAGAAAGGAAATATTCACGCATTCCTGGAAATAAACCTATTGCAATACTAGAAATAACAATGCGATAAACAATCTTATAAAAGCGGTAAACTAATCTAGAAAACACAGGAAAAATAGGGGAAGAAATACTGGCTTGGAGTGGGCCCAGGCTCCAGCAGCTTCCTCCCAGTTGAACACGCACTTAGAAACTCTTAGAACTGTATTATAATTATCAAAGTATTACAATGCTTCTTCTGTATATCTCTCTACATTTACTATCAAAATATTCTATATATCCTCAGAGAGGTCTATGTGTGTTTATATAGCACACCCATAGATCTTCTGTTACAAAGAAGTTATAACAGTCGATTCATTCCAGACTAAACTAAGACAGTCTGGTAAATGTGATCGACGTCTACTAAAATTGGCATTCATTTCTAATGGTGGCATGCTCACTGATTGGTTTGTGCTTCACCTGGCATTGGTAGGACGTTCTCATACATCGATGTGATCCCCAATTTAACTCTACATGATGTAGAGTTGGAACTGCACTAGTCTCTATTGTCCACGTCATGCTTGTCTGGTCAACGGGCGAAGAACAGGGGCACCTTCCCTATGAGGAAGGTGCCTAAGTATGTCGGGTGCCTTCTCTCGTTTTTCTCTTTTGTGTTTGCTCCTTGGGGTTTTTTTTTTCTTCTCCGTCGTGCCTTCCGTGGGGAGGTGTTAGTATTACAATGACACTGAGAGGGGGGGTGAATCAGTGTAGCTCTTTTAACTTGAATTTACAACTCTTAATACCATATCAATTAAAACTTATTACTAGATACAACAAGTATAACAAAAGAGAATCACACAACACAAGAATTAACGAGGTTCACCAATGTGGCTACTCCTCAAATATTGACTGCTTGGACTACCATACAAATCTAGCCTTTGCAAAGCACCAACCTTACAATCTAGCACCCACTAGAAGGAGCACCAACCCCTAATGCCAATCACAAACTTGGACTTCAATTCTAAATCTATAAGTTTGATAGTAAGATACCTTTGCTTTTGCAAGACCCTGACTGGTCTTCTTCACCTTTGCTATCTCTGTGCACTCTGCTTTCTCTGCACAATCACAGTAGCACCTAGTCAAACTTCAACCTTTTCGCTCTTTGTGCACTCTGCTCTCTCTGCATAATCACTTTGCACACTCTGCTTCATTACAGTTGAACTTCACGATCGTCTTCTCCCTTTTATGCACTCTGCTCTCTTTGCAAATTTTGCACTAAGCCCAATTTGATATGACTTGTTGTCTGTGCACAATGACCGTATTCCACACACATTCGATACAATAAATTCTCCAAACAACCCTCCTTTTATAACAACATTTTCATGATGAAAAACCCTAATCTTAGTCGGTTGTAAACCCTAATCTTAGTCGGCTTTCATAACAACTATAAACCCTAATTTTAGTCGATTGTCATCGGACTTCGTCGGCTTCAACTCAACCACGAAAATACAACATGTCGTGATATCATGACACTTTTTCTTTCTCTCTCTTTCTCCTTGCTTTGGCCCCCAAAAATACAACATGTCGTGATATCGCGACACTTTTTCTTTCTCTCTCTTTCTCTTTGCATCGGATCGCGAAAATGCTACATGTCGCGATATCACGACACTTTTTCTCCTTATGCTTTCTCTTTGCTTCGGCCCCCAAAAATACATGTCGCGATATCACGACACTTTTTATCCTTGCGCTTTCTCTTTTCTTCAGCCCCCAAAAATACATGTCACGATATCACAACACTTTTTCTCCTTGTGCTTTCTCTTTGCTTCGGCCCCCGAAAATGCAACATGTCGTGATATCACGACACTTTTTCTCCTTGCGCTTTCTCTTTGCTTCGGCCCTCGAAAATACATGTCACGATATCGCGACACTTTTCAAACTTACTTTCTCTCTCCTATTTTAGTCGTGAAAATGCGACATGTCGCGATATCGTGACACTTTTCAAACTTACTTTCTCTCTCCTATTTTAGTCGCAAAAATACGACATGTCGCGATATCGCGACACTTTTCCAACTTATTTTCTCTCTCCTGTTTTAGTCACGAAAATGTGACATGTTGCGAAATCGCGACACTTTTCTTACTTGTTCTCTTTCTTTGAACTTGTCGCGAAATCGCGACACTTTTCTTACTTGTTCTCTTTCTTTGAACTTGTCGCAAAATCGTGACACTTTTTACTGCTTTCTCTTTCTCTTCTAACATGTCACGAAATCGTGACAGTTTTTCCACTTACCGTTTTCTCTTCCAACATGTCACGAAATCACGACAGTTTTTCACTTGCCCTTTTCTCTTCCAACATGTCACAAAATCGTGACAGTTTTTCCTGCTTTCTCTCTCTCTTCCAACATGTCATGAAATCATGATATTTTTTCATGCTTTTTCTCTCTCTTCCAACATGTCACGAAATCGCGACAATTTTTCTTGCCTGTTGTATATGTCGCGATATCGCGACACTTTTCTTACTTGTCTTTTTCTTTGATCTTGTGCAAATGGGCCACTTCGGTCTTCTTGGAAAAACACTGTACATACTATGAATAACCTTTGAACTTCTGTCTTCTACATCTAAATAGCTTTTGAACTTCCTGTCCACTGCATCAATAGATCTATCTGACTGTGTTGACAACAATGACAATACTGTTGCTGCACCTTGCTCAACATCTCTATGCAAAAGGTGCCTTACTGCCATTGGCGCATTCCTGGAAGAGGAAGGCGCTTATATTTTGGCACCTTCCTATGAGAGGAAGGCACTTGCCTTCTAGTGGTGCCTTCTTGTCGGTGCCTTCCTTATGAGAGGAAGGCACTTATTTTCCTTTGGCGCCTTCCTGGAAGAGGAAGGCACTGGCCTTCTATTGGTGCCTTCTTGGGAGAGGAAGGCACTTGTTTTTCCTTGACACCTTTCTGGAAGAGGAAGGCACCTACTTACGCTTGGTGCCATCCTGGAAGAGGAAGGTGCCTACCTTCTCTACATTGATTCTGAAAGAAAAAAGTGCCAGGTCAATGAAAAGACCTCGATTGATCCAAATCTGAGTAAATCAACTACAGTTCCATAAAAACACACTAAAAACACACAAATTAGATAACACACATAATTTCATCAAATAATTATATAATCATTCATAAACATATGCAATCCTTATTATACAATTGCATAATAATCAAGAAAATGTATACAAAATATGAGCATTTTTTATACTCATCAATAGGCCTCTATTTTTGCCAAAATAGTTTAGCATCATGTTCTAACTCAATAGTATACTGGATAATCCTTTTGTCATAAACTTTAAGGTCCTCATATGACCAAGCCATAGTGTCTTGGTATTTTAAGCACAAAGCTTTTATTTCTTCTGCTTCCTCAAGAGAACATTGGATCCCAATATTTAGCTTCTTTCCTATTCAAACTTCTACCTCCTTATAGATATTCTCACCAATATTCATAGCTCCAACCTTCTTCCTATATTGATTATCGAAAAAACTTTCAAGGGTGACCAATCCCCTCGAGATATGATTGTTTCTCAGTTGGATGAAGTCTTGCTGATATATCTCCTCCAAGTCTTCCTCTTGGACAGTTGTGAGGCATGCTTCTTTATCATAAAGTCTATAATATTTTCATCACTTTTGAAAACCTTCCAGAATATTTGCTTATCCGAAACTATAGGTTTGAAAACCATTTTAATTCCCTTGGTCTTCTTAGTCCCAAAATCCATAGGAGGATTGAAATTAGCTCCCTTTGTTGCCAATGCATCTGCCAGGTGATTCTCTTCTCTAGGCACAAAAGTTAGGTTTAGGGCATCAAATGAATCCATTAGGTCCCATACTCTCTTCATGTAAGCCTTTAAGTAATGGTGCTTACTGCTACACTTATTCCTTACCTGATGCACAATTAACTCAGAATCACCATATATGTTCAAAATCTTGATGCCCATGCTTTTAGCTTGCATTAATCCAAGGCACAAAGCCTCGTATTCGATAACATTGTTGGTAAATGACCATGTCAATCTATAAGAAAAATTCTTCGTTCCTTCAGACTGTGATTGTAAAACCACACCAGCCCTGACACCATTTCTACATTTAGCACCGTCAAAGTGCATTATTCATGTTTCATTGTTTCTTAGGAATTGATTAGAAATAGCATGAAGTTTCTTTTCCAATTCATTTGTGATGTTGTATGTACACATACCAGTTCTAAATTGACTGTAATATTCTTTGAAAGGTAACTCATCTTTAATGTCTAGTTCCTCAATGTTCTCTACTAGCTCAAGTTCCTCCAAAGGGTTAAGGTTCCACATATCTTCTTTAATTTTTTCAATATGATAAGCAACCAGTTTTCAAGAGTTATCCTTATCCTCTTTCCCTTGAAAGGTATTACCATGCGAGAATAATCCATATACATACATCCTCCTAGCTTTGCAGTAAATCCTCTTGAAATACATAACCTAAAATAGGGTTCTAAATCCACCACCACTATTTCCTATACTACTGTCACCTTAGGGGCTCTGTGCAACCTCATCAGTACATCTTTAATAACCCTAACTATCTTGATAGGTATCCCATATAACTGTAACACTCCAAGACAAGACCGGGTATATTCCATACCCATTTCTTCATAGACTACCTTAGGTAGAACTATGGTTGATGCTCCTGAATCAATCATACAATTCTGGACTACCCATCCCTCAATTCTTAGAGATATATAAAAAGGGGGAGGTTTGTTCTTTAGAACAGTAGGTGTCATTTCATTCTTTTCTAATGGTATACTGAGGATGGTAGTGCCTGTCTTGTTTTGGGGATTTTTTCTAAGAGAAGCTTTAAGCAGGACAATCTGGCTCAAGATGAAAAGGGTATCATATAGGCTATCTTTTGATGGAATATTTTCATCTCTTCCATAATGTTATACTCAAACTTGATTAGGGATAGTCTTTCCAGTCCTCTGTCTGACTCACCATACCTCCTTTTGTATTTTTGGGTTGCCTCTAATCTTTATCTTTTGGTAATATAGGGGAACCTAAGCCTTTCTTGTTCTTCACCCTTGGATTTCATTGTCTCCTTCTGGTATTCTTTCCAAATTTTTAGGGTTTATCTTTTCCCTTGGATCAAGTAATAGAAAAAGTGTCACTATTCTAAGGCGGGAAGTTAGCCTTATTTTGAGAGGGGACCTGGAATTGTCCCATATTATAAGGGTCTACTTCTAAAGCTTTGTTTCCAGACCTTGTCATAACAACAATTGGGCTTTCTTTCTCCAACTCTTTTACAACCATGATCTAATCAGGGTGCCATAACATATTAATCCTCTCTTTATGATTTCTTTTATCTTGATCCATGGCTTGTTGAACATGGTGTTGATACATTACACAAGACTATGAGTCATGGGGATTATTGTATACTAAACACCAAAAATTTGCAAGAGTGGTATCTATAGAACATTCCGGATCTTCATATGCTGCATTCACCCTAACCCCGATATTGTTACTAGGGCCAAGCCTTTGATCTTTGATTACATATGGAAATATCCTCTGTTGTGAACTTTTATAATCTCTCTTCTCCATAGAATTCATTTTGTTACTTAGAGTTTTCATGGTATTTTGTATGTCTAGAATAGCAGACAATTCTTGAGAAGGTTGAGAAGAAAGAGGGGGAAAATAGGGTATGAAGGACATAGGTTTAGGTCCAAGAATCGAATTTATTTTAGGAGATGGTAAAGAAAGGGGGTCCATGTAGTAAGGTTTTGTGGATTGCTCATGGCTACTACTGGTTTCTAAATTGTAGGGTGAAAGCATGCAGAAAAATGGCGTACCGATATGATGCAAACAAAAATAGATACAGATGCTAAGTCCTACGAATGCGATGAGCAATGCATGAAGGAAATGACGCAGAAACGAGATGTGAGCAAACAAAAGCGGGGCCTCCTTTATTGATATTGCTTTTAATATGATTACAATACATCCCCCCTCTAGGGCTCAAAACATTTGATACAATTTGTTACATTAATGGATGCCCGAAAGAAGCCACGCTTCCAAGATCGGACGATACGCTTCCAACGTCTTCCGCGTGCCCACATTCAAAGTGGGCGGGCTAAAAGTTGCCACCACTTGTGTCCATGTGTTCGTCATTCCTTGCTGCCCCTCTAGTATTCTTGGTGGTGAGATCCTATGCATAGAAAGACAACAAATCATTAATAGCATATGCGTATCTAGAAAAACATGCAATCCCCAAGGCCTCCAGCGGGCGCTTGTGGGATATCAGTGATAAGATTGATAAATCAATTATATAATGATATATAAATGTAAAGGACAACTTCTAGAATTGGTATCACCTAATTTTGCATCGAAGCGACGTCGAACGGCCCCGTTATGCTCGTTTGCCCATCGGGGGCCTCTCCAAAGTGAGCACTCCAATGTCCCACCTATGCTTATCCAAATCACTTAAAACTCATGGGTTAGGCATTATATGTAATTCTAAGACTACCCAGATGCTCGGAATTTGCATATCCTACCCAGATTCTCCTGTATGTGATAGGGGCGCCCTACGAGCTAGTTAATACATAAAATAATAAAACGATCATCAAATCATGTCAAAATGAGTTCAAACTTTAATAGAGGCATTAGGATATCATCTGGGACATATTGCAAAAGTAATAGTAAGGAAATCATGCACATATTTCTAATCGCTCCGGGGTGGGATGTTGGGGACTGTCACAAAACTTGCAAAAAGTGACCTTGCAAATGTCTTGCCTAGAGGCCTCCAAAACTCCTGCAAACTTGTGGTTAGACTAAAAATAGCATTTTGAGATGACCCAAAAGGTCAGATTTGGCAGATTCTGCCCAGGTTATCTTGTATCCGAAGGCACTCCCTGTAGGTTAGTAGACGCATAAAATGATAGAAACCAGGTCAAATCATGTCAAAAAGCAATGAAATTTGGACAACAACATAAGTACATTAGATATAAAAGAATGCAAAAATAATAGTAAAAAAATCATGCACAGATTTCTAATCACTCCGGGGTGGGGCGATTAGGACTGCAGCAGTTTGGGGGGCACCCGGGGGTGGGACGCCCACCGTTTAGGGCCTAGTTTTGACACCAATCCAAGTGGGATGGGTCCAAAACTTCCTAGGGGGTTGTGTCGATGAGTTTGGGGTGGGATTATGGCTGATTGCTTGGGTTTTTGGATCTGGATTGCATTCCTAGTGTTCACCCGATAACCTCTCTTCCGGAAGAGAGAGATTAGGGATGTAGGAAGCACAAAGAGGAATGGGGGTATAGTTTGGCAGCACTTCGTTGCTCCAAATGCTCTAGCTCTCTTCTTCTTTTGGGGTGAGGAGGCTCACCTTTTTATAGACCTAAGGGTCTCCTTTGAATGCGCATGCGAGGGTGCCACTTGGCTCATTATGCCTTTTTGGGGGAGAGAAGATTCCTCCCTGATTTAGGGCCTCCTTGATTGAGGCCTCCATGTGCTGAGTCTCTCTGATTTGAAACGTTCCCTCACAATCCCATGCCTTGAAGGCGGAGTTAGGTGGTAGATTTGGGCTGCCATTTGTCAAGGTTTGACTTTTTTCCAGTCAAACCTGCTAATCGTCCCACCCTGGAGCGATTGCTGCTAATCGTCCCGGGGTGGGACGAATAGGATTCTAATCGTCCTAGGGTGGGACGAATAGGGAGCAAAGTGCTTAAAAGGTGCAAAACTGACCTCTGACCTTCCAAAACTGATTTGGGAGTGGTTAGGACCACTTTTTAACCTCTGGAGGCTGCCCTAGGGGGTATGTATGCCAATTCGGTCAGTGCTTGTAGTCACATAATCAGATTGGTGTTGTTTTGGTGTCTATAGATGCCCCTTTTTGGGATGCACTGTGTGTGGCATAATGCTGAGCAAAAATAGATGACCAAAGCACTTAATGATTAGGGTTTCTCAGTAACCTAACCAAATTTTTGATGCCCCAAGTATGGAAAGGGCACGCATTCTTGAATCCTTGCTTCCGACGAGCTAAGGAGCTTAACTCAAGTGTAACCTTTTTCAGTGAGGTGTACTTGATCTTGGACATTGTTCAGACATGAATAGGCAAAGGGCACAACCTTTTGTCCGAGGAACCTTTTCTTCATGCTTCCAGAATGCCAAGTGTTTGTTTAGCTTGTGATTATTGCTTGTTTGCTGCCCCAAGCAGGAGCGTGATTGTCTTTGTCAATGATTCTTTGAATGCATGCCATTTCCTTGATTGGGTGTGTATTTGTTGATTGGTGACTAAGTGTGACTACCCCCTCAAGCGACGAATCGATGAGGGAATGACCAAAAATGAGAAAAGTGATGAGTCGCTTGACCCAAGATGACGTTTGTAAGGGTGCCTTCAGTTGTTTTCGTTGAACGCTTATTGCAGTTTTCCAACCATCGGACCTATTTTTGGTGGGTTTTGACCCTTTTTTTTATGCCTATTGGGGTAGAAATTATCAAAAATCCTCCTTCCCGTGGAGCGGTCCGGCTATGCTAGCCTTCTTAGGGAGTAGGATAGTGAGTATTTGTGACCCCGATGGTAGTTTTTCATGCCATGAATGTCAGGTGCAAAGGCACCTTTGTTCGACAGATTTATTGCTATTTTTGGTGCATTTTTTGGATGCAATTTTTGTTGCTTTATTTCTTGCTCTGTAATCGTCCTAGGGTGGGATGAATACCAATTTTGTAATCATCCTAGGGTGGGATGAGTGCTAACTAGAGCGCTCATCCCAGGGTGGAACGATTACAGGCCTAACAACCTATATAAGGACCAAAACTAGGTTTTGGGCTCATTTGCAATATTTTTTTCTTGGCGATTTGGAGCAGTGAGGAGGAGTGCGAGTGTGCATAGCGGAGCGTTGCTAAAATTTTATGGACATCATGAGTGCGAGAATCGGATCTTCGAGTGGAGGAGCCGAGGTGAGACCGGTATGATGTTCCTTCTCTCTGCCTATTATTCATGTGTGTTTTATATGAAGTTTAAAACTCACATATAAAATGTTTGTTCGCTTTATTTTGTTTTTAAGGTTTTAAAACCTAATTTTTTTGTGTGTGTTGGTTTGATTTTATTCGTATATCAAGTTGAAAACCTAATATAGGAACTTTATTTGCTTTGTTTTTTATATATTAGGTTAAAATAATCCAACATGTTTTTGTGCTTTGTTATTTTGTTGTTAATTTTTGTATATTAAGGTCAAAACCCTAGTACACAATTGTTATCTATAATTTGTTTGTGTTTGTATTTAGGTTTAAAACCCAAAATGTTTTCATTTTATTTTGTTGTTTTTGTTCATATTATGGTTGAAACCCTAATATGTTTTTTTTTGTTTTTTTTTTCATATTAAGGTTGAAACCCTAATATGATTTTTTTTTGTTTTGTTTTGTTTTCATATTAAGGTTGAAACCCTAATATGATTTTTTTTGTTTTGTTTTGTTTTCACATTAAGGTAGAAACCCTAATATGATTTTTGTTGTTTTTTTTGTTGTTGATTGTACAATTATTTTCATGTATGCTATCGTTGTTGTACAGTTTTATTTTAATGTTTTTGTTTATATTAAGTATGTACTTAATATCTTTTTTCATTTTATTTTGTTGTTTCAGGTTGTGAAGAGTCGGTACCGCCAGTCGACTATTTTCTCTGATGCCTGGGATGCCCTGATAGTTGTGGATTGGGAGTGGCTTGATGCCCTTGGGCTCAAGCACGTGATGCGTCTAGAGCCTATGGTGGGGGATCAGGCATATTTGACTACCTTGATCAATCTGTGGGATCCCCGCACCAACACTTTTCATCTCCCAATAGGGGAGATGACTGTTACTCTGGAGGATGTGTATCAGATTCTACGGATTTTGATAGATGGACTGCCTATCCGGATGACCCATCGTGACCAGTGGACGATGGTATTGACATGATGTTTTGGTCCGATGGTGGAGAGGGGGGTGGAGAGGGCTATGGAGAGGGCAGAGGCTGACTACTGGATAGGCGGTATTCTAGTGCGGTGGTGGCTGGAGAAGGGCGTATTAGGGGTGAGGCATGCTTTGATCATGACCCTCATCTCCAATATGCTACTTCTTGACTCCTCAGGTGCGAGGTTCCCTTGGAACCTGCTTGAGTTGGTTTTCACATTGGTGGAGTGTCCCACATCAGCTCCACTTATTATGAGATGGGGTCAGACTTTATTGGCATAGTTGTACGATGAGTTGTACGAGGTCCGCTATCAAAAGTGAAAGGGGATCGGGTGCAGCTATCTCTTGCAGTGTTGGGGGTGGCAGCACATAGCTGTGGAGCGACCACAGGGTTTGCCTTGGACCACCCGAGGTGAGATGGTGGATCAAGAAATTGGATATGTCGATTTATGGCGGAGGTCAGAGGAGCATGGATAGAGTCGATGGTGGGCAGGTGACGTAGGTCACTATACTGATGCCTTCTCTCGTCTAGTGCTAGGGTAGGTGTTCTGGCGGCCGTATCAGGACTGTCCAACCTGGCCTAAGGCTGGAGAGTGGCTTCGACGTGTGCATAGGGGTAGATGGTTGATTGGGCGGCATGGGATAGAGAAAGAGTACTTCCCATATGTTCGGGTGATACGATAGTTTGGGGTGCACCAGGGATTGCTTGGTGATCCCTTGATCTATCGACATCATGGTGATGAGAGGACTCTAGTCTGGCCTACCATTGAGTAGCTAGGTGAGGGGTCCGATGTAGTTATTGATGTACCCAACGTGGACGATGTCGGGGTGACTACAGAGTATGACCGATGGTGGATTATGCGGTGATGGCAGAGTGAGGGGCCTCTAGGAGGCATGGATACTATAGATGAGGTGGGGGTGCAGAGGCATCGATGGAGGGTTGGGGGGTCTCGCTTGATGATGTTGACATGGTGGAGGTCGATGACTTCATCGATGATGGAGATGATTTGGGGGTTTTAGAGTAGCCAAATGTACAGGATGTCCCGGAGTAGTGGGTGCTAGAGCAGTAGGCCATCCTCGAAGGTGCCCATGCCTCAGGCTATCTCAGGGGATGTGGAGGTTGGGCTTCATGCTGAGATAGCATGATTGGAGGGTCTCCTACGGAGATAGGAGGAGGAGCATAGAGATGCTTTGGTGGAGGTAACGTAGGAGAGGGATCTCCTGCGGACTCAGTTGGCACAGTGGGATAGTGCATTGGTTGTGTATCACCGATGAGATATGGAGTGGGGTCGGTACCGGATAGAGTTAGAGATAGAGGTTGTCCACCTCGGTGGATAGTTTCCTTGCTTGATGGAGGTGGTTCATCATGCCGTACGAGAGGCAGTGAGACTGAGCAGTCTGCATCATCTCATCGCAGGTGGCTAGGTGAGGGTAGTGTTGGTGGGCAGGGTGCGAGGGCTGGCAGTAGCTACCCTGAGAGGTCCCATAGGACCCATACTACTGGGGGTAGTTCTAGTCGCACCGATCCTATGTGATCATGGTGGCCGACTCCCTAGGCTTTGGGGATTTTGAGTTTTTGGTTTTTGTGAGGTCAGAGGACCTTCTTATTGTAGCCTGAGGGCATTTTGACTTGATATATATACATGACTCTTTTTGGTTTGATTATATACTTGTCATGGTTTATTGTTCTTTATGCACATTTATTTATGTTGATGTATGCATATGCTATTATGACTGTGGATGATTTTAACTATATGATATAGATGTATGCATATGGAATGGATGGAATGATTTGTTGGTATACAGGCGGTGGCACCATAGACTGTACAGGATTTACTGGCTTTCTGTACTATGTGATTGCTTTATGAAATAACTTTTGCATTTGTAATAATTGTTTTGTATTTTTTGATGGTGATGTAAGTAATGAAATGTACAACAATTGTTTTAGAATGTAGTTAAGGTTTTTCTGAGACTCAGATGCTTTAACTAACTAGTCAAGACTATACATTATCTTACAAGACTTTCGAACAAGGTACGAATCAGACTTGAGTTTGACCAAGTTATTTCACATCCCTGTGTGTGCGATTGAGTTCGTTGATGTGGTATTCGTAAGGATACTTCTAGTGCAGGTAGGCTGTCCACCAAACCTGTACTGAGGATCACCTAATTAGCTCCACTAACTCCTTTGTTGCATTTAGTAAGATTAATCTATGACGCAATCTAGGATACCATAAGCTAGCTCATCCACATGCAAACATTGATCTGTACATATGCCCAACAGCTAATGCGATAGATATATCATCATGCGGGAGGTTTGCCACCAGTGACCAATAGGCTATCCACCAAATCGAGGATTGAGGATCACCTCATGACCTTTCGAATGCTGAGAGTTCCAGGGATTCAAGTTTGACTCCCTTCTTTTCTTCAATTTTATTGGGATACTTGCTCTCATATATAGTGATAAAAATCACTGTTTATTTTTTCTTTTTTTTTTTTGAGCAAGGGATTTGAATTTTGAGTGATGGGGATCACTATTTCTTGTGCTTTTTGATGTGTGCACTTTGAGGGTTTTGATGTCAAACTTTGGAGTTTGTACTTTGACTTTTGTAGTTTTTTGATGTTTGCAACTTTTTGAGAATTTGGGATTTCTGATAGTGGTAAAAACCACTATTTATTTTGGGGAATTGGGTAGGGAAGATGCTTGTCCTTTTGCCAACTCTCAGCATTCTTGGGGTCATTCGCATAGGGGGATGAGCGAGATAACATTTTCACTGTATGGTATCCTGGACCACTTTGCAGGTTTCATCTTTCGTTCACACAACTTGGGAATTTTTATGTGTTTTAAGCTTGTGTTGGGATGCTATGTAACAAGGCGTGATCCAAGTAAAACTCTACCTTGTAAAAATTGGTCTGACTTTGTACAACATTTGACTAGAAATCTAAAGACAGCTGAATGACGAAAACCCTAAAGACATTAGAAGACAACTGACTATGATATGGCAAAAATGTGAATGGCGTTATTCTTGTTGGATCATTTACAAAATGGACAAATGTGGAAAATGATGGAATTGCCGAGTAATTACAGTCTATGGTGCATTTGACATGTATGACCAACAAATATGCAATGTATGTATGCGATGCCTAATGCAACTTTTTTTGTGTTTTGATTTTTAAGATTATGCATGAAAGTGAGATGCAATTTTTTTGTTATTTTTGATTATCTGTTGTTTTTGAATATTCGTTATGGTGGTTTTAACCCGAATGGGTGTGGACCAAAGTGATTCTTATGGATCCTTGGAGGTTTTGACCAAAGGGATTATAGATACCTTTGGGGCATTTTGGGTGACCAAGCGGTTGTGAGAACCCTTGGAGCTTTTGGTTTGACCAAAGGGATTATAGATACCTTTGGGGCATTTTTGGTTGACCAAGCGATTGTGGGAACCCTTGGAGCTTTTGGTTTGACCAAAGGGATTATGGATACCTTTGGGGCATTTTGGGTGACCAAGCGATTGTGGGAACCCTTGGAGCTTTTGGTTTGACCAAAGGGATTATGGATACCTTTGGGGCATTTTGGGTGACCAAGCGGTTGCGAGAACCCTTGGAGCTTTTGGTTTGACCAAAGGGATTATAGATACCTTTGGGGCATTTTAGGTTGACCAAGCGATTGCGGGAATCCTTGGAGCTTTTGGTTTGACCAAAGGGATTATAGATACCTTTGGGGCATTTTAGGTTGACCAAGCGATTGTGGGAACCCTTGGAGCTTTTGGTTTGACCAAAGGGATTATAGATACCTTTGGGGTATTTTGGGTGACCAAGCGATTGTGGGAACCCTTGGAGCTTTTGGAGTGGGCCATGGCTCTCTAAATGTTGAATGGCCTCAAATGACTGATGTTCAAGGGTTCTAGTTCCTTGATTCCTTCAAGAGAGGTGAGCCGGTATGTTCCAGGTCCTATTTTACTATCGATTACATAAGGACCTAACCAATTTGCCATGAACTTGTCCCTTAAATGGGGTGGCAAGTTAGAATTTTGTTGGTTCTCTTTTAAGACCAGGTCACCGACCTGAAAGTCCCTCAGGTGAACTTTCATGTTGTATGCTTTCTTAAGTCGCTCTTGATAGATACGTAAATGCTCGAGAGCATTGACGCGTCGTTCATCGAGTAACGTAAGCTGGTCTAACCGGGCCTATCGTGCAGTGTCATCATCGATGAACTCTTGCATTGATATGCGTAGGGAGGGTATTTCCAACTCGAGAGGCATGACTGCCTCGGAGCCATACACTAGCGAAAATGGAGTTGCCCCAGTGGGCGTCCGAATGCTAGTGCGATAAGCCCATAGGGCAAGTGGTATTTGGATGTGCCAATCCTTATGACTATCTACGACCATATTTTTAAGGATGGCAACTAGCATTTTGTTTGACGCCTTCGCTTGCCCATTTGCCTACGGATAATAAGGTGTCAAAAAACTATGCTGAATTTTGTACTTTGTTGTCAAAGCACGCACATATTTGTTCTTAAATGACGTCCCATTATCCGAGATGATCTTGGATGGAATACCAAAATGACATATGATGTTATGTAAAATGAACTCCGCAATGCGGGGCCCAGTCGTAGAGGTAAGCGGAATTGCTTCCACCCACTTAGTGAAGTACTCTGTGGCCATTATGATAAACGTGTGATGACTTGACGATGCAGGGGAGATCTTTTCGATGAGATCTAAGCCCCACTATGAAAATGGCCAAGCCGATTGGATCGGCTGCAAGGCCTGAGAAGGTACGTGTGTCAAGTTAGCATGGTGTTGACACTTCATGCACTTCCACACATATGCACAACAATATCGCTCTAAATATGGCCAATAATAGCCCATGCAAAGAATGCACTTTGCGATGGCCATACCGCTGAAGTGGCCACCGCATGTACCATCGTGCGCTTGGGTGATCGCCCAAGTGGACTCTTGCTGGTCCAAGCAACGGAGGAGGATTCCTTCGTAGCTTCGATGGTATAAAATGTCTCCTAGCAAGACATGTTTTGCCGCTTTCTGTTTGAATGATCTTTTCGTGGCGTGCGACAATCCAAGTGGGAGGCTACCTAACTTGAGATAGTCTCTTATGGGTGTGTACCAATCCTACTGATCAGAAACCTCGATGGTATGAACGATCGATCCCTCTTGAAGTTCGTCCCTAGCAAAAGCTGAGCGGGAAAGAACTTGTAAAAATAGCGTTGTGTTGCTATTAAGAGGGGTTGGAGAGAACAAAGACCCCCAGTTGGCGTGATTCAGACTATCATGGATTCGAGAGAACCTATCCTGAGATGGTTCAATCTGGATCAGGTGGATTCCTGGCATTATGTCAGAGCTTGCACGCTCCATCACGGATTGCGATAACATTTTGACTTGAATGGTTGTCATCTCACCAGAAATGTCTTGCGGGATTAGTGACCCCAAGGAGGCCATAGTGTCCACAAAATGATTCGATGATCGAGGGAGTGCCTCGATGTCGTACCATTCAAGATTTGCCAGGAATTTATCCACAAGGGCTTTGTAGGCCTGCAGAACTGGGCATTTGCATTGGAATACCCCTTTCACTTGGTTGACAATTAACAGTGAATCACCAAATATATTCAAGCATTTGATGTTCATGGTGATGGTTGTCTGAAGACCTATGAGCAAGGCTTCATATTCAGCATTGTTATTGGTGCACGAGAAATCAAGTTTAAATGATAAAGGCATTGGAGCCCCTTGCGGTGTGAAAAACATGATTCTCGTGCCACCCCCTTGCTCACATTTAGAACCATCAAAAAATAAGGTTATGTCGGCTTGTGACTCAGGCTCATCAAAATCTGGCGATTCTGAGACATGGAAGACCCCATCATCGGGCAGCTCTATGGTCAGAGGCTGATCGTCTTCGAGAGGAGCCTCTGCTAGTTGATCGGCGATGACTTGACCTTTGATGGACTTTTGTCCAATGAATTCGATGTCAAACTCCATCAACAACATGATCCATTTTGTCGTGCGACTACTATGATAAGTACGACTCATCATGTACCACAATGGATTCTCCTTAGACACAACATACATCGTATTGCTCAGCATGTAATGGCATAGCTTTTTGGTGGCAAATACCACCACCAAGCATAGCTTCTCAACGTATGCATAGTTAAGTTCATAACTGACTAGGGTGCGGCTAAGATAATAATTAGCCTGTTCTTTATGTAATTCATTTTTTTGGGCTAGCATGGCGCCCAGTGCCACCTCAGTAGCTGAGATGTATAAATAGAATGACACTCCTAGTCTAGGTGGTGCCAATACTGGTGGCAAAGCCAAGTATTGTTTGATGTCGTCGAAGGTTGACTGGCACTCGTCATCCCAATGAAATGCTACCCCCTTGTGTAATAATTTATTCATGGGTCGACACTTGTCAGATAACTGTGCTATGAAGCGCTTGATCGACGCGACCTTACCCTGCAAGCTTCTAAGCTGCCTGATGGTGGTTGGGGGAAGCATTTCAAGGATTGCCTTGACTTTATTTGGATCTACCTCGATGCCTCATTTTGAGACTATGAAACCCAAGAGTTTTCCAGATGTGATGCCAAATACGCACTTCTTGGGGTTTAGCCTAACCTTGTGTTCGATGAGGCGATCAAGGATCTTGCGTAAGTCATCGAGATGATTTTGGCACAAAAGAGATTTGGCCAACAAATCATCCATATAATCTTCCAAAGTTTTATGCATGTGATCGTGGAAGATGTATGTCATAGCGCGTTGGTAGGTGGCGCCAACGTTTTTAAGGCCAAAGGGCATGACCTTATAACAAAATGTCCCCCAAGGCATCGTGAACGCCATTTTTAGTTGATCATCGGGATTGATACGAATCTGGTTGTATCCCGAGAAACCATCCATGAGGGAAAGCATTTCATGGCCTGCTGTAGCGTCTACCAATGCGTCGATGCTAGGCAAGGGGAAATCATCCTTGGGACTCGCTTTGTTTAAATCTCAAAAATCGGTGCATATGCGAATCCTCCCATCAGGATTTTTGATGGGTACCATGTTGGACAGCCATGGTGGGTAATCTATACAGATGACAAACTATGCATCCAACAACTTTTGTAGCTCATATTTGACCATTAAGGCCACTGTTGGGTGCATCTTACGTAGCTTTTGCTTGACTGGCTTGACTGTCGGATCAAGTGTTAGATTATGCATGACTAGCTGTGGGTCTAGCCCCGACATGTCTTTGTAGGACCATGCAAAAACCTCCTTCTTCTCTTTGAGAAGGGCAATGTAATCGGCTTGCTCTTTTGGGAATAAACTTACCCCCAACTTGATGATTTGCAGATTCATTGGATCAGAACCGATGTCTACGTCAATCGTCTCTTCGGATCGACATGTGGGATCCGTCCTCCAACTGGTGTGGAGTTGGGATCAGGTGGATATCATTTGCTAAATTTAGATCTACATTGGGAATGTCGGGTTCCTCTTCAAGCATGGAAGATATCCTGAGTCTGTCCTGGGGTGAAATGAAACATCTCACCGCAAGGCCAGTACTCTGATGGGGATGGTGGTGAGTCAGCACGATCCCAGTCTATGGCATCTAGGTCTAGATACAATGGTCATGTTGGATCGGCTGGATTGTGGATGGGGGTGGTTAAATCAATGGAGATCATGTTGATGGAATGAATTTGGTCTCCATTGTCATGTGGGTGTTGATTCAGACATCCTTGGTGATCCTTGTACCCTAGATCTAGCTCTGTGGGTACTGGCACAAAAGGATCGGCCCTATGTGCGGATAGAAGGATAGGGTCTGCCCTTGGCACTGATGGCCCTATAGGGTCTCTAGGTGGGAGGTGCTCCCTGTATGCCCGAAGTGGTGGATGAAGCACTTGGTTTAACCGTACTTGGTTTAAATGCCACCTATGCCTTGGTCCCATATTTAGATGTTCAAACATATCATCGATGTCTATGGGGTATTCTTGTTGCCTCATATGGTTGAGATATGCCATCTTAGTCTCATCCTCATAGTCGCTATCGGAGATCCATAGGCCTTCATTGGCTCTGACAACTATGTGCCCCTCTAGCTGGTATAGCCTCCCACTAGGCATTTCTTGATCACTATCCTCACTCTCTATGAAAGCCAAAAATTTGGCACGCAAGTAGTCGATGTTGAAGAAGATATTTGGATCTTCTTCCTCCGGTGGATCACTTGGCCTTATGGCCGGCATGGGAGGCTCATTTTGTTCGAGCAAGTTGATTTGGTCCCTTCTGGGTTGTTCCGCTCTCTATGGGAGGGCTGGATTCTCTGGAGGTAGCAATTGCCCGATTGGAACATTAAAGGGGAACATTGCCACGAAGTTCTCCTGATAGTCATCAATGGGTGTCACCTGCGAGTGATTGCTATCGGACTCAAAAGGGTCCCAAGGTGCTACCTCATAATCTGACTCATCTTCAGAAGACCCCCCTTGATCTTGTTCATATCCCTCTTGGAGGTTACTTCTTGAACTTTCCCCTTCCTCGATCAAAGGGGAGGGGTTGTTGAGGTCAACAAGGTTTGTTGTTAACAATGGGAGATAATCCCCCAATGTGTATGTTGTGTTGGGATTGGCATATGGATCTTGTGCCAACCCATCCCTGTTGCCTAGACCTAGGCCTTGCATGGTTTCTACCAAGATGTCGAGGGGCAAAGGGTGGTTGAACCCTACCGATTTATCATATTGCATCTGGTATCTCGGTTGACAAAGAATGTGCATTCCTTGTTCGTATCTGCCCAATCCATATCCATGCCAATTACATTGGTCTAGGTATTTCAAGGCGAAGTTCGGGTTGGACAGATAGTCAACATTCTCAACAAATGGCTCTTCGTCCTCTTCCTCTTGTAGGTAGGGTTCAATGTCGTTCTCGAGGCCCCCATATACAAAATTGGTCTGATTTGGTGGGTAGCCTAAAGGGACGATAGTGTCGATGGGGAGGCGAGGTCTCCCCATGTCTTGCATGGATTCGAGTGCGGGTGTTGCCACAACATTCCGCACTAGGTACTCCCCCAGGCCCGTATTGGCCATCTCAACGATAATCATCGGTGGTTGAGGGGGAGGGAATGGGAGTTCTCCCTGAGTCCACTCCATGTTGGGTGAACCAGGTGTCTCGACTTCCATTCGGCTGGGCACCTCTTCGGTAGAGATGGTTGAGACTAATGGTGGTACCTCCTCTAGGGGCTTCTTCCCATTGTCCTTCGGTGTGGCCACCATAGGTGGCATCATTGGTGAAGGAACAGACGATGAAGATGGGCCAGGTTGGTGAGTTGAGGGACTCAACAACGAGGATGTAGGTAGAATCGGACCCTGTGTGGATGGATTCAATTGAAAGTCCAAATGTGTCGATGGGAGGGTCGATTGCGGCATCAGCTACACCACATTGCAAAACTTAAAGGGCTCTAAGTCTGTTGGGACTACATGTACTTGCCCTTCGTATGTGTATTTGAGGCATTGATGGGCTATCGAAGGGACACACTTCATGTCCCTGATCCAAGGCCGGCCTAGCAAGATATTGTAGGCCATCTCACCCTCAAGGATGTGACACAACGTAGGAATGGTCTTTTGTCCTACTTGGATGGGCAGGACAATTGTGCCAACCATCGAGCATAACGCGTCGTTGAATGCTCAAAGAGTGTAAGTGGATGCCACAATGTGGGATGTTGGCAGCTTAAGGTGTTTTAATGCCACTGTCATGATTATGTTGCTGGACGAGCCAGTGTCCAACAACACCCTCTTGAATGGAATCTCGTTGACCCATGCAATGACGTGCAGGGGTGGATCCACCATATCACCAGTCACCAATTTTAGTTCGTCTTCCCTGAAGGTTATGACTAGTTATGTGCATTGTCTCACATGTCCCACAAAATTGTTGAAAGAATTGGCTTCGTGGGGTTGTAGCTCAATGGCTTTGAGTATCTCCATCAGAGCCTCCCGATGGGGCGATGATTGTTGGATGAGCTCATAAATGGAGAGCCTAGCCGATGTGGTCCTTAAAATTTGAGTAAGTTTAGTCCGAATCATGGCCACTGGTCTAGGTGGGGGAGGTTGCGTAGGGTGTTGTGGAGGTTGTGACATTGATGGAACATCTCCTGTAGCTGCAGCGGGTGTAGTCGTGTTTGGGTATCTTTTGTTCCGTGTCACGATGCTTATCATCCCTACGTATCCTTGCATGGGGCAGTTTTGTGTTACCTCATTCACTTGTAAAGTCTTTGCCTATGCATCATGGGTAGGCAGGGGGTCTTTGAAGACCTCCATATGTTGGTTGCTCAGTGCTACGGGACTATCTACCGTGAGCATTTTGTTGTCTATCAAGTCCTGCATTAAGTGTTTGAATTTCCAACAAGTGGATATTTTGTGTCCTGTTGAGTGGTGTTTTCACCCAATTGTGAAAGCACACTCTCCGGTAGGATTTGGGTTCTAAATCCTCTGCTTGCAAAGAAGTTAAACAAACAACTTCTCCAAGGTTCTTGTTATATTAGCATTTGCATATGTGCATTAGTAATCTCAAATAAAGATATTCAATTGAAATGCTTGGAACACCTTAGTGGTTGCAAGTAACTGTAAACAAGGGGCACTGTTGGTTTATTTTACCATGAAACTTTAATGATTGTTCATTGAACCCTGATAAAGTAAATGTGAGTTGGCCCTCATATGACCACGATGTAATGCTTTAATTTCTTTTATCTTGATGGTTTTAGGATAGATTTTATCTTGCATTAAATCCTCAATGATGAATAGGGTTTTCAAATGTAGCTTCAAAATGTCACTTTAACTTATCCCTCTTAAATGAAATCAGATTTTCATCAAGATGAACAATTAAGTGCTTTAAGGAAAAGACCTTCAATGTAGTACTCAAACTATCCCTCTTTCGTAAAATTGGAATTTTTATGAAGGGTAATTTTAGGCCCGAAATGAAAATTTGTAAAAATGCCGTAAAACATAACCCCTTCAATGAAATTGGAATTTCCATGAAGGGAATGTCATCATAGGCTCATGAATGCAAAACAAAACTGGAAAAATGAAATTTGACCTTAAAATGGAAAATTTCTATTTTCGGAATTTTAAAATCTGTAGCAAAACAGCAACTTCGATGAATTTTTAAAAATACTAAACAAGTCCGAAAATGAAATTTCAAAGTGCGTATTGGAAGTCTGAATTATAATCTACACAATGGTGAAATCGTTTTTAGATTTTGAAATTTTTTTAATGTTTATTTTAATGCCTGAAAATAGGAAAAATTTCTAAAATTAAAATTTTTGAAAACAGAAATTTTAAAGTTTACATCAAAATACTTGCTGAAAACACAGCAATGCAAAAGCTCCTTCAGTTTGATAGCACCCCATCCTGCAAAACCGAATATGTGAGATTTTCATACATGCAACCTAGCATATTTGACCTGTACAACACACAATCAAAGTAAACTAGGTGCTAGCTCAAAGGATCCTAAATAATTTCCAGATTGCAGACATTCAAATGAAACAACACAAAATAATGGCATCAATTTCACATACAAATCTGAAATCTGAAAGGGGAAAAATAAAACAATAAAAATTAAGCATGCAGAAAATTTCTCATTCTTTCTTGCTAACAAGGCCTGAAATTTCTGAATACAAGCTTTCACATTCCAATTAAAATCCAAGTTTTACATCTCAAAATCATGCCCCCTTTTGGCCATGCCAAAAAGTCTCCAGTCGGCCATGCCCAAAAAGGTTCCGTCTCCTCCCTCCCCTTTCTCCTTCGTTTGGATGGCGTCTTTTTAAACAATTTCAAGACACCCCTCCTTTCGTTTTTGCCCCTTCGTTTTACTGTCTTTTCGTTCTCCAATGCTTCATTTCGAAGCCTTTCTTCCTCTCGAGAAAGTGGTTCTTTTCATCTTCTTTTTATTTCCAATGTTTTTCATTTGGACCGTTATGTTTCGCATAATATATGAACACCTTCCTTTATACTCATAGGTGGCCCAATGATATAGCCTTATACCTCAGGCCCTTATATAATTGTTTTTATTTTAAATAGCCTTTGTCTTGCCGCGGCCATATGCCATATGCGATGGCTACCTTAGTGACCCCATTTGATTATACTCGACAGGTATCTTCGGTTACGAATATTTTGTTAATGATGGAGCCGTGAGCATTATTTATAGTATCCATGTAGCCAGCTCTGACCGAGTTAACTGTATATTCCCATTTATCTGACATGCCGCTAGTGTCTATTCTGACCACTCTTGCCACGTCGTCATTGATTTCCCTTTCCTCTCCGTAGCCAACTTGGTGGTGAGTCGTTGTTGACCATCATGGCATCGAAATCCCCTTTTTCATTTACTGTTTGCATTGCTACCATATCTGGCGTGTCCGATGCTACCGCAGACGATCACCATGTCACATAACCCTGGACAATGCTCATTTGCAGAAACGTTTGGTCGGGAGCGTCCTGACTTAACATTCAACCCTACTGGCCATGTGTCAGGATTTTCTCCATATGCTGTCATTATCTCCACCTTGTCGCATTGCAGTGCTTTGGGGTCGTCCACATTCCAACCGTTCAAATGTCCACGCTCTGTCATTGCTGCATTACCTGCGGCTGCGGTCGTCCTTCTTCAGTGGCTTCATCTCCGTGTGTCTTATCCCACTGTTCATGGCAATGACCGAGAATCGGTGCTAAGACCCGTATAATGTATCAAACCTCGGCCTGCCAACAGTAACAGACTTCATGGAAAACACTTGCAATTTCGATAAAAAACCCCGCTGGGGTATCTGTTTGTTCATCGTTTGAAGTACTAGTTCAAACTCGCGTGGTAATGCTCCTTGTTTTCTTTGGTGCTGGCCGCTGGTGTCCAAGTCACCACTCCAAGTCATCTCACTGTGGGAGTATGTCGCTTATTATTTGCCAATCATGGTCACCGTTGTTTACATTTGTCAGTACTCCACATCTGCCACGTCGAATCCTCTGCTTGGTAAGTTGGATACGATTCTCTTCCGCTCCATTGCCACATCGTCGGGTTCGGGTATGTTTTCATTGACACGTCCATGGCCGAGCGTCTCCTACCGGGGTCTTCATCCACGACATTTGCCAAACCTGCACGACCAAACAAACAAAAAGTAACATTAGGTTAAGTTAAAAGGACATAACAACTCTAAATTATATTATATATATAAATATAATATATATAATGAATATTATATAATAAAGATTCTATTATATTTATATATAATATAATGCATCTGCTTTTTTCTTTTTATTTATTTACTTTTCATTTGTCATATGTATTTATATACAAGAAAGAAAACACAAACTTTAACAATTAAAATCATCAACAAGAACTTGACCAAAAAAATCGTCAACAAGAAAAAGTTGTCGACAATAAAAAATCATCGACAAGAAAAAGTTGTCGACAATAAAAAATCGTCGACAAGAAAAAGTTGTCGACAATAAAAAATCATCGACAAGAAAAAGTTGTCGACAATAAAATATCGTCGACAAGAAAATACTGCCAACAAGAACCGACAACAATTGCAAAACCTACGACAAAACGAAGGATTAGACAAAAATGAAATGTCAACACCCGAATATCAAAACGAAAAAGGTGGGTCCCCAATTTTGGGGTGTGTTGTGGATCAGCCACAACAAATGGCGACTCTGCTGTCAAATGCTCTTGAGCATTTTAGTGAGAACCCAACCTGAAACATGTTACAAACTCGAAAAACATGTGTTAGCACATAAGTAATATAACAAATGCCCAAAGATCAGAAAGACATGAATTATCAGAATCATCAAGTGTTAGCTCAATGTGTGCAATGAATTTCTTTCCCTATCGTTTGAAATTGATCAACACTCCATTATCAGTTTTGCATGAATGCATATGTGGGATGGTGAATGATTTGTGTACCCTAATGAATGTGCTAGGAGATTTTTTTTTTTTTCATAAAATGCATGGTCATTCTTCTATTATTATGTACAAGCATTCAAGATTGCCAAACCCTCTTAGGATCCACCAATTCATTACCTTATGTATCCCAAAGTTGGTTATGAGTCCCTACTATCTGGAACCCATGTGCAAGTGAATGTGAAATCAAACTTTGGGGAATCGGACTCCCAACCAACCGAGATGAGAGTTTAACCCTATCCTTACTATTATGATTTAGAGTTCATTACCTCACTTTAAGCAAAATAATTAAACCAATTATGGAAGAAATGGTCATGCTAGTCTAACCCTCTGGACAATCAGTGGTCTTGTTTTTTAGGCAAGACATGATGCCATGCATGGGCATATCTAACCCCACAATCCAAAACTTATCTTCATTTCTTTGGACCTTGGGGATGACTACCCATCCTTTGCAGAGGACAAGTAGTACGATCCTTCCAATCCAATATAAAGATGAGATGGGAAAATTTTATTTATATTTTTTTACTTCTTGGACCTTAGGGATGACTACCCATCCTTTGCTAGGGACATGTAGTACGATCCTTACAATCCAAACTTTAGGTGTAAATGGAAAATATTAATTTTGTTGCTTAGACCTTGGGGATGACTACCCATCCTTTGTAGAGGACAAATAGTACGATCCTTACAATCCAAGATTTATTATGAAATGAGACATAAGAGCTTTGGGGAATCGGATTCTCAACCTAAGCGAGATGAGAATTTATGCCCTATCCTTACTACTCCATGTGGGTCAAATCAAAGCTTTGGGGAATTGGATCCTCAACCTAAGTTCGATGAGGATTTAACCCTATCCTTACTACTCTGATTTTAGGCTTTAAGCTCTATGGAAGTGGTCAAAACCACTATTTTAAGGATCATGTTGCATAATAGGATAGACATGAAAAACTTCTTTCGCCCAACCTTTCCTTCCAAGTTAGGTTTTGATCATTTTGCTCAAGATCCTTTTTAATGTATGAGACGTGCTTGGTTCTAGATATCTCAAGACTCAGTTTCCAACCTTAGGATTTACTTACTTATTTATGTTATAACATAACCCTAAGAGGATTTGACATACTTTAATGGCTTGTACCTAAGATGCATATGTAACTAAGATGAGATGTATGTAAGGTGAGATGGAACATGAATGCATTATTTCTTGAATTGCAAATGAAATGATTTGTCATGCAAAACTGACTCTTTCATGTATCACAAAATCAAACAATATAACTTAAGATGTTTATGTTACTTGTGGAGCTTCTACAAGACAATTCCAATATTTCATGTTCTCCTGATTTTAGGCATAAGTTGACATCTCAAATTTTTTTTTTTTTTTTTTATAGACAAATAAGACATGCATCCAAATAGGAATCCCACACTGAAAATTTGAAAACACAAACCCCAAAAAACCAAAATCTATATACAAATGTACAATATAATACAAGATGATGCAAAGCTTGGATTATCACTTTCCTGGATCCCAAACATGATTAGAACATTTCAACAAAAATATAACATGATATGCATGCCAAATGTTATGGGAATCCAACACAAACAAGACTAGACCAAACAATGCAACAAACTTCAACTTTCCTCTCTCACCCCACCAATCCAATTTAGTTCCATTAGTATTCTCATAGGTGGGATTCAAATTCTCAAATTGATTAGACAATGATTGATTTTCAATTTTATTATGTCTATTCTCTAAAACTTCCATTTCAAAACTCAATCTTTGATTTAGAATTAGGCTATCTTTTTCAAATATGCAATTTTGTAAGTAAGAGCCTATTTCTACAAATTTCAAAGCCAAATCATTTTCCAAATTTGTAGGCCAATCAAATTTGTGTAACAATTTGCAAGCATCTAGGATATTTACTAAATTAGGATCATTAAAAGTTTTCACCCTAGATTCAATTATTAATTGTTGATGAATTTGATTTAGCAATTCAAGTGCATCAACTTCTTTTCCATTCATTAAAACCATGCTATTAAAGGTGTGATTAAAAATTATACCTTGTTTTTCATTTACCTTTAATGACATTTCATCATAAACATCAATCAAATTCAAAACATGGTCATGCAAATTTTCACCCAAATGCTTTTGGTCAAAGTGTATGTCCCATGATTCATCTTGATGATCCTTCATTTGAGCTGCTTCCAATTGGTCAATCTCTTTGTCATTTGGTTCTAATTCTTTGTTCACTATCCATGGTATCTCTTCATGTGAGGTGGAAGTTTCAACATCCTGCAAATCAAGTGAAATATGAGTTTCATCTATAAAAGTGTGAGAAAAGAATGCATTATCATATCTCCCCCAACCATTATAAAAATTATCTTCCAAATTTGAGGGATGAAACTCCATGGTATTTGTGACATGATCTTTTGATTCATTCATAAATTCTTTTCTTTCTTTGTCCTTGGCAATAGGATCATCATAATCTTCCAAAATTTGATGAGATTTGAAACCCTCTTCCAAAACATCCTCAAATTGTACAGGAGTTGTAATATCTTCCTTTGAGTAGGCAATTATGTTGTCCTGTATATCAATTGGCACACAAGCTTCATTAGTAGTTTTGGAGAGAGTGTAGTCTTCCCACTTCTTCCAAGCATCATAATAATCATCTTTCAAAATCAAGTGGTGACGTTCAACTACTTCTTCAACATCTTCCAATTCATCAATGTGTTTCTCATCAAATTCATCTTCACCTTCCTTAGATGGTTCAATTATTTCCAAAAGTGGGTCATTTCTTGAATTCAAATTTATAAGGCTATCATTGTCCAAATTAGTAACCCATGATTCAATTTTATCACAATTTGGAGGGTGAAGAATTTCTTGATTGTTAATTGTACACGTCTCATCAATAGCATCTTCCAAGAACAAGTGGTGAAATTCTATCATGTCTTCAAATTCATTTATTGGTTTTCTCCCAATTTCACTTTCAACCACTTCATTCAATTCTATAGTGGGTTCCATCTTATCACATATATCAAACATTGTTGAATATAAAACCCCTTCATCAAGATAATCGTGTATCTCTACATGATCCTCACTAGTGGATGTTGTCTTAGCAATTTGCACCTCCTCTTGGACTACATCTAAGGTGGTTGTAAGATTTGGATATTCAAATTCATCCCCTTGATCATTTACCTTAGATATCATTGGAGTGGAGGGTACTATGTTTGATGGTTGGTGTAGGTTGGCATCAAAAGAACTATCTCTCATATGAACATGTTGTGCCTTTTCTTCTTCAAGACCTTGTCGTTCTATCTCTTCTAAGACCTCATGGATTTTCTCTAAGGACAAACCACTCAGTTTTTCCTCAATGAGTGAAGCAAGTGTGGGGTGTATGGCTCCTAGGTATACTTCCATGGCTTCCTCCTCTGATGTGTTAAAATTTTCCCACATTTGGGAATGCAACTCACGAAATCTTCCATTAAATTGACTCAAGGATTCATTAGGCTCCTTACATATGGAGGTAAACTGATTTTTCAGGATTTCTAAGTCAACCTGATTACCAAAGTGATAAAGATAGGCTGCTTCTAATTGTATCCAAGAAGTCCTAACCTCCATGGGTAGTTGGCAATACCAAAAGAATGGTCTATCATCCAAAATGTATGCAAATAACTTACAAGCCACCTCCTCATAGAAAATCTGAAATTTACATAATGTATCCTTGTAGACATGCAGTTTTTGCAAGTATCCTAGTGGCACCTCTTGATTAAAACACCGAAAAAAATCCAATAACATTGTAGGAATTTGGTAGGATACCACAAGTATAGACAAACCCTTATAATGATCCTCTAATATTGATACCATTCTTTCTCTTAGAGACGTTATTTTAGCTCTTAGGGATACCCTTTGCTCCTCAAGTGTTGCCATTAGTGAACTTAAAATGTAATCTTAGAACCAACTCTGTTGAATATTCAACCTGCAATGTATAAACAAAAATCACGTTAGCATCAAAGAAGAGATGTATTCCTTGGAATCAAATGAAAAGTAATTGCATGAAATAACACTTTGTTAGTCAAGACCAAAATTTTCAAAATTAAATTAAATCACTTTATTTTTGTATGAACAATCCAAATGTGTTGTAAAGCTCTTAAGCAATTTTAAGCATTTAAAATCATGATGAAATAAACCGTTTCATGCCCTCCTTCTAGCGCCAATCTGTTGAGTGGTGTTTTCACCCAATTGTGAAAGCACACTCTCCGGTAGGATTTGGGTTCCAAAATCCCCTCTTGCAAAGAAGTTAAACAAACAACTTCTCCAAGGTTCTTGTTATATTAGCATTTGCATATGTGCATTAGTAATCTCAAATAAAGATATTCAATTGAAATGCTTGGAACACCTTAGTGGTTGCAAGTAACTGAAAACAAGGGGCACTGTTGGTTTATTTTACCATGAAACTTTAGTGATTGTTCATTGAACCCTGATAAAGTAAATGTGAGTTGGCCCTCATATGACCACGATGTAATGCTTTAATTCCTTTTATCTTGATGGTTTTAAGATAGATTTTATCTTGCATTAAATCCTCAATGATGAATAGGGTCTCCAAATGTAGCTTCAAAATGTCACTTTAACTTATCCCTCTTAAATGAAATCAGATTTTCATCAAGATGAACAATTAAGTGCTTTAAGGAAAAGACCTTCAATGTAGTACTCAAATTATCCCTCTTTCGTAAAATTGGAATTTTTATGAAGAAAGGGTAATTTTAGGCCCGAAATGGAAATTTGTGAAAATGCCGTAAAACATAACCCCTTCAATGAAATTGGAATTTCCATGAAGGGAATGTCATCATAGGCTCATGAATGCAAAACAAAACTGGAAAAATGAAATTTGACCTTAAAATGGAAAATTTCTATTTTCGGAATTTTAAAATCTGTAGCAAAACAAGCAACTTCGATGAATTTTTAAAAATACTAAACAAGTCCGAAAATGAAATTTCAAAGTGCGTATTTGAAGTCTGAATTATAATCTACGCAATGGTGAAATCATTTTTAGATTTTGAAATTTTTTTAATGTTTATTTTAATGCTCGAAAATAGGAAAAAAATTCTGAAATTAAAATTTTTGGAAACAGAAAATTAAAAGTTTGCATCAAAATAATTGCTGAAAACACAGCAATGCAAAAGCTCCTTCAGTTTGATAGCACCCCGTCTTGCAAAACCGAATATGTGAGAGTTTCATACATGCAACCTAGCATATTTGACCTGTACAACACACAATCAAAGTAAACTAGGTGCTGGCTCCAAGGATCCTAAATAATTTCCAGATTGCAGACATTCAAATGAAACAACCCAAAATAATGGCATCAATTTCACATACAAGTCTGAAATCTGAAAGGGGAAAAATAAGACAATAAAAATTAAGCATGCAGAAAATTTCTCATTCTTTCTTGCTAACAAGGCCTGAAATTTCTGAATACAAGCTTTCACATTCCAATTAAAATCCAAGTTTTACATCTCAAAATCATACCCCCTTTTGGCCATGCCAAAAAGTCTCCAGTCGGCCATGCCCAAAAAGGTTCCGTCTCCTCCCTCCCCTTTCTCCTTCGTTTGGATGGCGTCTTTTTAAACAATTTCAAGACACCCCTCCTTTCATTTCTGTCCCTTCGTTTTACTGTCTTTTCGTTCTCCAATGCTTCATTTCGAAGCCTTTCTTCCTCTCGAGAAAGTGGTTCTTTTCATCTTGTTGAGTGGTGTTTTAACCCGATTGTGAAAACACACTCTTCTGTAGGATCCGAGTCCTAAATCCTCTGCTTGCAAAGAAAAATGATTTCTCCAAGGTTCTTATTATGCTAATTATTGATTATCAAGGATGCTGTTTAAAATGAAATGCTAAGAACACCTTAGGGTTTGCAAGTGGATGTTAACAAGGGGCACTATGGTTTATTAATTTTGAACTTTCAATGGACTCAAAATGAATAAAATCTGCTTTAACCTTTAATTCTGATAGATTTTCAGTGATTTATTCAAACATAGTAATTAAACTGCTGAAAATAAAATATGGGTTTGAAAAGCAAAGACAAAAGTAAACAAAAGCAACAATAAAAATAGATTACAGTCAGAAAGTTGTCATTAATCAGATGAAACCGAAGATACTGAGGCTTTCTACATGCAACCTAACCTAATGAACCCGCACATTCACATAATCCAAATAGGCCAAGTGCGAGTCTCGAGGGTTTCTATGGTAATTCTAGAAAATAGGTATTCGCATGAAGCAACCAAGAGATCTTGCATTAACTTCACCTAAAAACCTAAGAAATCTGGAAGGGAAATATAAACGTTAAATCATGCATGCAAAAGTTACTCCTTCTTTCTCATCCAATAAGATGCCAACTCTCTGTATTTGTATTTAAATGATATCTCGATTACATTCAAGAATGTTCCAGGTGTAAAAGAAAATCCCAGAACAAAAAGAAGGAAATTGCCCAAGTACGAGCCCAGAATAGCACAAAGCTTTCGTCTCTGCAACTCCGTATTCGACAATTTCCAACCCCTTCTTCGATTTGCAATTCTGGCTTTATATCATTGTTATGGCTCTTCGATTTCCTCCGTCGTTTCATTTCCTCTTCCTATGGGCGACCCTTCAAATTCCTGCTTTTTCCCGCTTTGATTCACGCTCAAATTTGGAAACGCTTCAAAATTCATCTCTGCATGTAACACCTCTGCAAGTTTGACACCTGCACGCCACGTGTCATGCATTTTCTGCGCCTGCTGTAACGCTTTTCTATGAAAGAACCCAAAAAAACTGCAAGTCCGCCTGTTTACCTTCCCGACCGCGAAATGGCGACATGTCACAAAATTGTGACATGTCACGATATCGCTACATGTTTCCTAGCCGTACGCCTTCATCAGCTCCCCGTAGCGATGTCATGACCGTTTTTCGTTTGTCGACCTCCGGAAACTTCTCGTAGCGATATCGCTACCCTTTTAACCCTTTGAGCCTTCTTCCTCGAATGGTAGCAATATCGCTACCACTTTTCTCTCGGACCTCCTGGGCAACTTTGCGTCGCGACATCGCGACCATTATCATTCTCTTGCCTTCATTCGACAAACCGTTGCGATATCGCTACCGCTTTTATCTTCCATACGCCTTGGCAAAACTTGTCGCGATATCACGACGTTTTTTTCCCTCGGACCTTCATGCAGCTTTCTGTCGTGAAATCGCGACCATTTTCTGTTCCGCACGCCTTGGCAAAACACGTCGCGAAATCGTGACCATTTTCTCCGTCCGTACAGTTTGCCAAAACACGTCGCGAAATCGCGACACTTCTCTGCTTCGAGCCTGATTTTCATTTCCGTCACGATTTCGCGACATCTTCCTTGTACCGTACAACTTTGCCAAAATGCGTCGCAAAATCGTGACACCTTTCATCATCCGTACGTTTCTGCAAAACTCGTCGCGATATCGCGACGTTTTTCCCCCTCGGACCTTCATGCAGCTTTCGTCGCGATATCGCTATCGCCTTTTCTTTCCGTACGCTTCCCCGAAACACGTCGTGAAATCGCGACCATTTTTCTGTTCCGTACAGTTTGTCAAAACACATCACGAAATCGTGAAACTTTTCATCACCCGTACGCTTCGGCAAAACATGTCGCGAAATCGCGACCATTCTCATCCTTTTCCAACGGCGTGTCGCGATTTCGCGACATCATTTATTTTCTTCCCAATAGCATGTCGCGATTTCGCGACACCTTTTCTTTTCTCCTCAGCGACATGTCGCGATTTCGCGACATCCTTTTCCTCCTGGTCACCGACACGTCGCGATTTTGCGACACTTTTTTCCTCCTGGTCACCGACACGTCGCGATTTCGCGACACTTTTTTCCTCCTGGTCACCGACACGTCGCGATTTCGCGACACTTTTTTCCTCCTGGTCACCGACATGTCGCGATTTCGCGACAGTTTTTCTGTTTTGTTGCCATTGACCGTGCTGACGGCAATTTTCCGACATGTTGCAATTTCGCGACAATTTTTCGGTTTCGGTCGTGATTTCACGACATGTCACGATTTTGCTACCTGTCGCGATTTCGCGACCCCTTTCTACACTTGTGCATTTTCTCTTTTCTTTTTTCAATTCTGGCATCTGGGTCACTGAGATCCTTTCCTGTAAGCCTGCAAAAATGTGGGTCCCCAATTTTGGGGTGTGTTGTGGATCAACCACAACACATCTTCTTTTTATTTCCAATGTTTTTCATTTGGACCGTTATGTTTCGCATAATATATGAACACCTTCCTTTATACTCATAGGTGGCCCAATGATATAGCCTTATACCTGAGGCCCTTATATAATTGTTTTTTTTTATATTTTAAATAGCCTTTGCCTTGCCACGGTCATATGCCATATGCGATGGCTACCTTAGTGACCCCTTTGATTATGCTCAGCAGGCATCTTCGATTATGAATATTTTATTTAATGATGGAGTCGTCAGCATTATTATAGTATCCATGTGGCCAGCTCTGCCCGAGTTAACTGTATATTCCCATTTATCTAACACGTCATTGGTGTCTATTCTAACCACCCTTACCGCGTCATCATCGGTTTCCTTTTCCTCTCCGTAGCCAACTTGGTGGTGAGTCGTTGTTGACCGTCATGACATTGAAATCCCCTTTTTCGTTTACTGTTTGCGTTGCTACCGTATCTGGTGTGTTCGATGCTACCGCAGGCGATCACCATGTCACATAACCCTGGACGACGCTCATTTGCAGAAACGTTTGGTCGGGAGCGTCCTGACTTAACATTCAACCCTACTGGCCATGTGTTAGGATTTTCTCCATATGCTGTCATTATCTCCACCTCGCCGCGTTGCAGTGCTTTGGGGTCGTCCACATTCCAACCGTTCAAATGTCCGCGCTCTGTCATTGCTGCATTACTTGCGGCTACGACCGTCCTTCTTCAGCGGCTTCATCTCCGCGTGTCTTATCCCACTGTTCATGGCAGTGACCGAGAACCGGTGCTAAGACCCGTATAGTGTATCAAACCTCGGCCCGCCAACAGTGACAGACTTCATGGAATACACTTGCAATTTTGATAAAAAACCCCGTTGGGGTATCCGTTTGTTCATAATTTGAAGTACGAGTTCAAACTCGCATGGTAATGCTCCTTGTTTTCTTTGGTGCTGGCCGCTGGTGTCCAAGTCACCACTCCAAGTCATCTCATTGTGGGAGTATGTCGTTTATTACTTGCCAATCATGGTCACCGTTGTTTACATTTGTTAGTACTTCACACCTGCCACATCGAATCCACTGCTTGGTAAGTTGGATACGATTCTCTTCCGCTCCATTGCCACATCGCCGGGTTCGGGTATGTTTTCATTGACAGGTCCATGGCCGAGCGTCTCCTGCCGGGGTCTTCATCCACGACACTTGCCAAACCTGCGTGACCAAACAAACAAAAAGTAACATTAGGTTAATTTAAAAGGACATAACATCTCTAAATTATATTATATTTATATATAAATATAATATATATAATGAATATTATATAAGAAAGATTATATTATATTTATATATAATATAATGCATCTGCTTTTTTCTTTTTATTTATTTACTTTTCATTTGTCATATGTATTTATATATAAGACAGAAAACACAAACTTTAACAATTAAAATCATCAACAAGAACTTGACCAAAAAAATCATCGACAAGAAAAAGTTGTCGACAATAAAAAATCGTCGATAAGAAAAAGTTGTCGACAATAAAAAATCATCGACAAGAAAAAGTTGTCGATAATAAAAAATCATCGACAAGAAAATACTGCCAACAAGAACCGACAATAACTGCAAAACTTACGACAAAACGAAGGATTAGTCAAAAATGAAATGTCAACACCCGAATATCAAAATGAAAAAGGTGGGTCCCCAATTTTGGGGTGTGTTGTGGATCAGCCACAACATGTCCTTTCTGTCAGGTGAAATCTACAATATAATTCTTCCCTATAGCCCTTGGGTTTTGGCATGTTGGGGTCTATGGGTCGACTTTCTAGCAAGTTTATCAGGTTTGCCATGAACAAGTGGTCAAACAAGGAGTCTCTAGACTCCGTGAATTGTGTGAATTGTCGCCTAGGATGACGCTACTGATTTTGCTCTTGTTTATGATTTTCCTTTTCATAGTTATCAAGAGGAACTGCCTGATAATTAGTCTTTGGAGGTTGTGTCGTTTGTGCAGGCTTTGGTATAGTTATGGCAACCCGATTGACCCTCGGTTGCATGGGCCCAGTTTTAGCATTTTTGGGCCACTCTTTCTTGCACAACTTGACAATCTCATTGTCTTGTATTTTGATCTCCTCAATTATACTGGCTTGCACCAAGGCTTCTTTGAGGGTGGCATATTGCTGCAGTTGTAATAGCACAGAGATCGACCTTAAGCAAATATTTGAAAACATTTGAGTCATGTCGACCATGGGAGGGAGGTAAGGTAGCTTTGAAAGCAATGTCCTCCATCGATTCCCATAAGTAGCCATGGTATCATCATCATACTACTTAAGGATAGCTAGGTCACTTAGTGATGCCTTCTTCTTGGTGTTGAAGGCAAAACGTTCAAGGAACGTGTCCACTAGCTGGGCTAGATTATTGATGCTATGCTTCGGCAACTGGGTAAACCAATCTGAGGTAGGGCCTATGAATGTGGTTATAAACGTTCTTAGAAGCAATGCATCATTGTCCTGAATGCCAAAGCATTGACTCAGGAATCTTGTTACGTGCTCTTGGGCATCCTCATCCCCTCTAAAAATTACCAGTTGAGGCACTTTGAAGTGGTCAGGGTATGGGGGTGCTGGAACTGAAGGATGCATAGAGTGACTGCATAGTTGGCGTAAGGTGGGCTTTTAGGGCCCTGAAGTCTTAGTCTCCATAGACTCTAAGCACTCTAGCAGTGCTTTGTATGCATCAGAGGATTTGATTTCCTCTTCTTTGGTTTGTTCCCATTGTGAATTGTGAGGAACTTGAGGCCTATGGAGGGGTAGCCGGATAGCGCCCCCTACCTTGGTAGGGCATTTCATCCCACTCTTCTTCTCACTCAAATTCCTCATAGGCCTCTTGAGGAGTTTTTGGGCGTGACCTATAAACATGGATGGGTGCCCAAGGAAGGCACCCATCATTGGTTCTAGGAGTGGCCTCCTGCTCAAGTCTAGGAGGTCTTGGAGGCAACACTTGATAAGGTCGTGGAGACCTATCTCATACTAAGGGGTTGTGCCTCATAAATTTCTATCCTATGTGTGTGAGGGGTTGGAATCCTCTCATGCATAGTGTTCTGGAACAACTCATCTGTCTATCATTGAATGCACTCTTTGTTAATATGATATAGTTGTTCTAACTTCTACTGATCTTGCCTAGGCTGCATGATTTGTGCTTGGTGGATGGCATGTTTGGAAAATGCCAAGTTGATTTGTTCTACTGTCCTAGGTCTATGAGGCCTAGATGCCTCCCCTACATATCTATCTCGATCATGGTGATCCGAGATCTCTATGGGTCACTTTCCTCTATCAAGGCTAGCAGCATTCACCTGAGGCTCTGGCTTCAATACATGTACTGACCCAAATTTTTTGCATCCTTAAATTTAGGCTATAGGATCCATGCCCGAAAGAGGGATGCAAAAAAACCTCGGAATGAGAGGCCCTTTGAAGGTCATGCCTCTCGAGGGAGGGGTATAAGGGTGAATTTTTGACGGATGGTGGGGTTCACCAAGAAACTTTGAGTGGCATTTTCCATGCCTAGGTTGAGAATGGGTTTGATGTGTTCATTTTATACTTAATCATTCATATTCCTAGGTTTGCAAAAATGAATCTAAGCTATTCTATATGAATATACCGGTTTATATGAATACAAAAAGCATGAATGAATTCTAAATACCAGGAATATGTTTAATGAGAAAGAATGCACCTGATTCTGGATGTCTGATGAAGATTTTGAAGCTTGTAGAAGTCCAGATCATCCTAAATATGACAGGATCGTTTGCAATTGTACAGAATCATCCCAGGTCACAGGCGATCATCTAAAATCAGACAAGATCATCATCGATCAGATGAATTCATCAAAAACCTGCAATCACAGAAATAGACACCAAAAACCAAAAATGCTACTGTAAGAATAATGTAAAATGGTAGAAATGAGAGTATAAATTCTTAACTAATAAATCTAGATACCAAATTTAAAATAAATACATTGTTTTAATAACTTATTTTAACTTTATCATGCATTTATGCTAAATGAGGTGAACTCTAGGATGCAGAATGAAAATAATCAAGCTAATGCATAATAAAATAAATAAGGAAGATGAGAAATGCAAACTCAGGGCTCTAATTGTCCCCAATATAAATTGCAGTCGAGATCACCTCCAATCGTACGATATCGTCGTCGATCTGCAACAGGATCATCTGAAATCATGTGGAATCACCTGCGATGATCCGAGCTTCCTCAAGTTGAAGCACAGTGAAAACCTACAATGAAAAATTGAAAACATGAACGCAAATGATGGGAGATCAGGAAGTCAGATGGATCCAGGGAATCAGGGGGTCAGCCAGCCAGGGGATCAGCCAACTAGGGGGATAAACTGAGAAAATACCAGTTTATATAAGATTAGGGGGAGGTTAGGAGGTTGGGGATCATCCCAATATGGGAGATCTCCAAAGGAGGAATCTCCAAATATGTAGACATGCTTTTGCCCAAGTTGGAGAGGTCATTGAAA
Organism: Wollemia nobilis; assembly: GCA_028583015.1. Lineage (NCBI taxonomy): Eukaryota > Viridiplantae > Streptophyta > Pinopsida > Araucariales > Araucariaceae > Wollemia > Wollemia nobilis. The sequence goes on along the minus strand of JAQPPZ010002587.1, from coordinate 13,263,082 downwards.
TAGAAGCTAATTATGAAAATTTGGTTTTGGGACAAAATCATCTAGACGTTCTGTTCCAGACGAATTCATCCGATCTGGGACAATTTCATCTAATTGGTGATGATATCGTCCAACGGTCAAAAAAACTCTTAAAAATGATGCAAAAAATGGAGGGAGTGGTTAACAAGCAGTTTTGGGGTTAAAATTCAAAGTTTTATCTTTTTACTAAGGGTTTAACTGCGCCAATTTTAGGGTGCTACATTTTACCCCCTCTTTAGTGAATTTTTCGAAGAAAATGCGTTAAAGATGAGTTCTTTACACTTTACGAGAAAACAAAAATTTATTCCATTTTTTAGACGATGATTCTAGGTCGAATCGTACAACTGCTTACTATGGTGCCCCCTCCATGTTTTTACCCAAATCGAATGTTTGACGTAAAAGCGTGGAAAAACAAAATTAAAAAAAAAAGTTGTTTTTTAAATAAAATTTAAAAAATAGGGTAATACCCTAATTCATTGTTACTATTCACTTTTGCTGTTTTAGAGGTCTACAGGAAAAATGGTGGAAACGACACACAGATCGACAGAGGTATGACGCGGGTTGTGGGTAAGGATCTAAACTTAACTTATTATGTTTTTAACTTGATTTGGTTGATTTTTAATTTGAATTTTGACTATTTTTGGGGCATCGCGGTCATTTTTATGTCGTCGACAACATCGGGATGAAATCATCCCAATTTTGTCGAAATCATCCCTATATCTCTGATCTCGTCTACGGGCAAAACTGGTGAAACAGGGGCGATCCCGTCCAACAAGAGGTGATCCCCAAGTTGAAAAATTGAAGATGATTTCGTCCTACCAAGGACGATTTGACTTAATTTAATACGATATCATTCAATAATGGCTGATATCATTTTTTTATAAGATGAAATTAATTTAATTGATGTTAATGATTATCTATTAATGATTTTTGTTGTTTTATTGTTTATTTTGCAGAGGGGATTACTAAAAGTTAGGAATGGAAATATGGGGGTCTAAGAGACGATGTAGCAATGCTCGATCAAGCGGAGTGAGACCGACTAGCGGAGGTTGGGCTACAGCATGTGGCAGAGATGCAACAAATACCTACAGACATGGGGCTATTAATAGCCCTAGCAGAGAGGTGGTATCCGGGGTCGTCCTGCATCGAGCTACCGATAGGGGAGATGGCTCCCACTCTAGAGGATGTATGGAGGATTTTGAGGATCCCCATACAAGGGTAGTTGATGACTCCTACGGCCAATCAAGGTCATGCCATGATGCAAATGTGCAGAGATCCTAGCTTCGCCCTAGAGAAGGGCAGAGTGAACATCGAGATATTGAGGCAGATGCCTAGGGCATATCGATTGACTCAGGTTTTTGCAAGGGTAGTGGGTGGCCTACTGCTATGCCACCAAAGTGGATGTAGGTTACCATAGCTGCTCTTAGATGTGGTCTATGACATGAGAGACCATGACTACAGGTTTGCTTGGGATAGTTTTGTACTATGCCACTTGTATAGGATCCTATACAGGGTCGTATACAAGGGAGGTCAATGTCTAGTACTGACATCACTACTATAGGTTTGGTGTTGGGAGCACATTGTGGTGCAGAGACATGTAGGGCTTCCACTGATAGGGGTTAATTGAGAGAGACCCTGGGTCTTCTATTGGTGGCTCTAGAGAGGGTCACAGCGGTGGATAGATCTGTCGATGTCCTGGAGGTTGCTAGACGACCTCATCCCTGTCACCTAGAGGTCGTGGAGAGAGCATCCAGGGTGGGGATAGGATGAATAGGAGTTGGCTCGCATTAGGTGAGTATTCTGGCTAAGGATGGAGTGGGGAGAGGTAGAGCTCCACCTCTATGATCGAGTTTTGAGGTAATTCGGTCTACAACAAGGGATCCCTTCTCTCAGAGACTACAAGTACTCTCAGACTGGCCGAGATAACACTACACTGAGTGGGGCTCCATATATGCAATGATTCTAGAGTTAGGATGCTGACGATGCCCCCATTTAGCCAGTGGATGGGGACCACACTAGGATTATAGATGGATACGATGCCTAGTACATAGGCATTCGCCCTCATCGGATGATGAGGGCATAGGGTTTGATGCATGCTATGGTGCGCATAGGGTTTGATGCATGCTATGGTGCGATGGATGGGGAGTTGGTACCAGGCTACCATCGATGCAGCGAGGAATCACATAGGGAGGGTGCAGCAATGGTCTCCTTAGGAGAGACACTGGAGAGTACCATAGGCTCTAGAGGGACCACGACAGCCAGAGAGGAGGGAGGAGGGACTCCCTTCGTAGTAGAGGGATAGGCCAACATCGCTCGATAAGGGCAAGGGTGTCAAGGTCGGGGAGAGCAGCGAGATGGTGGCTCTCTAGGCTGAGATTGCCCACCTTCGGGCTCAGGTGCAGACACTACAAGATGAGGCTACATGACTCAGGGCTCGAAGCGGAGGGGTGAGCACTCAGGATCTGGTGCGGTCTATTGCTCAGACCACGTTCTACTAGGGATTATACTATCATGTGGTTTCAAAGAACCAGAGGATACCGTTGCCATCCCCCATTATGAAGTTGGTCACGATGGGGTTGTCGAGGTCATCCTTATGATCAATTTTGAGGACCCACGACATAGCATAGACTCTGATGGGGCCACCTCCTCCACCTTAGGGTGGGAGAGGATATGAGGCTGAGAGCTTGAGGGCTTCTCGAGACTAGCTATTTTGACTATAGACTATATATTTTTGAGAGGATTGAGTATGCCAGGGTATAGATTATGGCATACCAATCTAGTTTTAATATGATGTACATAATTTTGCTATATATATATGAGCTTTTGTGATATGACTTGTCCATATGTTTTATGATGCTTTAAATTGTGAATTGTTGATTGATTATTCATATAATTATGTCGTTGGAAATAGTATAATTTTATGTCATGGTGTAAAATTTAAATGAAATAATCTGGTGTAAACAAATTGGTTGTTGTGGTGTGATTTGATGAAAATATAAAGGGACTTGTAACAATAATTTCAAAGGACATTGTCACTGTTATATGACCATTTCATGGATTCGTCGCTCACTAGGTCGTCAAACTAATACCAGTATAGAAATATTGCTAAAAGTAAAAGAGTCCTTAAGAGACTGTCTTAAGAATTTGTGTTGTGATGATGAAAATGTGATGATGAAAAATGATGATGGTGATGATTTGTTTTCAGATTTTCATGAAAATATATGCATGAAATATTAAAAATATGATTTTTGCTAGGCATAAAATTCCTAAGTGTGATAAAATTTTGAACAATTCCTTAGGAATTATACCATCGTTGCAAAATTGAATGTTGACATAATGAAATGAAATAGGAAAAAAGGTGTTCGTTCTTTTTAAAGCACAATTGTGTAACATAATGATGTAAGCCATGGGAAATAAAATTAGAACAATGGTTTGTGCTAGGCATAGAATTATAGGTATAGACTTATACCATCATCGCGAAATCCAAAAATAATTTTATTGCATAATTGATTTTTGATTTTGAGATAAATAGAAAATATATAAGATGAGGACTTGCGCTAGGCATAAAATTCTAGTTTAGGTTTTAGGAACTATACCATCGTTGCGGAAGTCAAAAGTATATATAAATGTGATTTTATTGCTAGATTTTTGAACATGTTTTGAAAGAAAATTTTGGATTTTGAAAAAAAGTATTTAATTGTTTTTACGCTAAGCAAATGTTCTCAAATAAGAAGATGAAATTATTCCAAAAGATTTGCAGAAATATTTTAATTTATCTCAAAGACAAAATGTAGATTTATAAGGAACCCTCATGTGCAAATGTCAATTCATTGCCGATCTTGATTTATCATAATGATACAAAATCTCTCAAATACAAATGTGTGTGCAATTGTATTGTTCATTTACCAATTTTGAGAAAGATCATTTGATACAAGTAATTTTAATTAACCAAATAAGTGTTCTTTGACCATGATTTATATGCATGTAACCGTACCAGACTACTATGTAAGTCGGGTCATCAAGAGCTAGTTGATCCATAAGCGGACATAGGTCTGTACAAAAGAAGGTCGCTAATGTGACAGACATATCACCATGCTAGGAGTTACCCAAGCCCAAGCGGGTTGGGCACAAACCACCTGTTATGGGGCTTACGTCACAGTTTTTGAATAATTGAGAATTCTAGGGATTCAAGCTCATTCACCCTTCTTTTCTTTTCAAAGGGTAGGGGAAGGGATTTTATTGCTTTTTGCTTTTTCTTTTCTCTTTCTTTTTTGTATTTTTTCTTGGAACTGAGATAATGCTGAAATATTATTGCAATGGTACAAAATGATATTTTTCTTTTTCTCATGATTTTTCTTGATTTTTTTTTTTATATATACTAGGGATACTTGCTCGGATTGGCTGTAGAGTAATGGATTTTTATTCTGGGAAGGGGTGAGCTTGTCCTTTTGTCAATTCTCAAAGATTCTAGACCATGTGCATGATAGGATAGCAGGGGAAACTTTTTGCTCAAGAAACCACTTCTACTATGTAGCATCATATTGAATTTGCAATGAAATCATTTTAATGTGAAAAGATATACTTGGTTCAAGTAAATAACAAGATCAATTATCTATGCTAAAAAAATTATTTAATTCAACTGTGGACTTTGATATAATAGAGATTAATAATCATACCAAATAAAATCAAGATATTTATTCATGTGAGTGTGAAAGTGCGAGATTCCAAATAAATGCTAATTTATCCAAAACAATTGAAAATATAACTGCAATACTTCAAGAATTGACAGGTGTAAAAATAAAGGATGTTTTTGATGATTTTGATGTTTTTTATATTTTTATATTTTGATTTTGATTTATGAATTGAGAAGATACACAATATGATTGTTTTTTTTGAATTTTATATGAATTTACGAAAGAGACAAGATGTACAATATATACAATGATGAAATTACTAGAATTATGCATAATAGCGCTTAAGATGCATAATGTTCATAGGTTCTTTAAGATATTTACCATCTAATTTAGCTAATCTGTATGCTCTCGATCCAAATTTAGCAGTGATGATATATGGTCCAAGCCAGTTAGGTTCAAATTTACCTTTAAGGTCTTTAGTTGCATTAGTATTTTTTTGATTTTCTTTTAAGACAAGGTCACCGATATTAAAGGATTGATGATGAACTTTCTTGAGGTATGCTTGTTTAAGCTTGTTCTGGTAGGCTCGAAGATGTTCCAAAGCATTGATGCGCTTCTCATCTAGGAGTTCCAGCTGACTGAATCTTCCAAAGATGATATTCATCTCCTACTTCAGTATCTTGAAGTAGAAGAGCCAAAGAAGGAACTTCTAATTTAAATGGAAAAACTGCTTCAGTGCCATAAACCAAAATAAAAGGTGAACTACCTGTGGGAGTACGAATGCTAGTTCGATAAGCCCACAAAGTAGGATATAATTGAATGTCCCAATCTCGACCAGATTTATTGACCAGTCTTTTGGGGATTTTAATTAATATTTTATTAGATGCTTCTGCTTGGCCATTACCCCGAGGATAATAGGGAGTGGACCAACGATGTTGAATTTTATATTTTTGACATAATTTCTTGACATCTTTATTTTTGAAACAAGTTCCATTAGCCGAGATGATATTTGCAAAAATTCCAAACCTACAAATAATTTGATTAAAAATAAATTTGGAAACTTGGGTTCCAGTGCAAGAAGCTAAGGGCATAGCTTCAACCCACTTTGTAAAATACTCGATGGCGGTTATGATGAATTTGTATCCATCAGATGACACAGGATTGATTTTTCCAATAATGTCTAAGCCCCATTTTGAAAAGGGCCAAGGGGATGAAATAGCCTGCAGTTCTTGTGTAGGTGCATGGACAAGGTCAGCATGTTTCTGGAACTTGTCGCAATGGTGCACGTAATCGTGTGTGTAATTATGCATGGTAGGCCAAAAATATCCTATCCTAAGGAGCTTCTTAGCAATGGTGCTACCACTAAAGTGTCCCCCACAAGATCCATCATGGGCTTCACTCAAAGCTGATCTAAATTCTTCTAGATTCAAACATCTCAGTAGGATACCTTAAAAATATCTCCTATATAACTTATTGCCAATCATTATGAAGCGACTTGCTCATCTAAGTAATAACCGATGCTGGTTTCTATTCAAACCTTCAGGGAAGGTCCCATTTTGAAGAAAATTGAATATATCAGTGTACCAAAGTTTAGGAGTAGTTTTGTTGATTAGAAACACATCCAAAGGTTCTAAGCATGATTTATTTGAAGCAGGTTCCTAGAGTCGACAAATAATGATGGTAGCATATTCGTCATCTAACTCCAAGGGTAAAAGAGATACAGCTGTAGCCATAACGTCAGCCGCACAATTGCTAGTTCTAGGAATAGCTTCCAAGGTAACTTGATCAAATAAAGATATTAATTGTAATACATATACTTTATATGGGCACAATTTATCATTTTTGGTCTAATAAACATCATTAATTTGATTTATAACAAGTTGAGAATCATCAAAAACTGATAGATTTTTAATTTTTAGTGCCAAGGCAGCTCGTAAGCCAAGAATTAGAGCCTCATATTTAGCAGTGTTATTAGTACAAGCAAATGTTAATTTAAATGATAGAGGTATAAGATGTTTTTGTGGAGATATTAGAATAATACATGCACCAGCCCCACTCATGCATTGGGCTCTGTAAAATTATAAGGACCATTGCTCTTGATGGTATACCTCTAGTTTAAGGCATTCATCAGGAAACTCAATGATGATGGGATGGGTAGACTCTAAGGGTTTAGCAGCTAATTGATCTGCTATGATTTGACCCTTAACAGACTTATGTCCTATAAATGTGAGTTCAAACTCACTTAGCGCAAGAACCCACTTTGTTGTGTGACCAGATAAATAAGGTTGACTCATAAGATACCGCAACGGATCAGATTTAATGATAACATAAGTTTTCTGACTGATAATATAGTGGCATAGTTTTTGTGTAGAAAATATGACTACTAGACATAAATTTTCTAATGTTGTGTAGTGGGCTTCATAACTGATTAATGTTCTGCTAATGTAATAATTGGCACGCTCTTTCTTTGCATCATCAAATTGAGCTTACATAGCTCCTAAGGCAAAATCACAGGCAGGTTAAGAAGATATTATTTGAGAAGTTCAAATGCTTCCTAACATTCATTGTCCCAATGGAAAGACATCCTTCTTAAGAATTTTAAGAAAGGGTCCGATTTTATCCGCCAGTTTATCAATGAAGTGACGGATAGCTTGAATTTTACCTTGTAAACTCTATAATTTTGATATATTTGTGGGTGCAAGCATATCAGTGATAGCCATAATCTTGAGAGGGTCAATTTCAATGCCATGTAAAGAAACTATAACCCCCAATAATTTACCGAAATTTACTTCGAATATGAATTTGGCTAGATTCAATCGGATAAGATATTCCCTTAATCGATCAAATACTTTTCTCAAGTCATCTAAATGGTCATCTTCATTAATAGAATGAGCTATAATGTTGTATACATAATCATGTAGTATATCATGCATCATATCATGAAAGATATAAGTCATGGCTCGTTGATAGGTTGCACCTGCATTCTTCAAACCAAATGGCATCACTTTCCAACAAAAGGTCCCCCAAGGGGTAATAAAGGTTATTTTAGCCTGATCTTCAGGAGCTATCCTGATCTGATTATAACCAAAAAATCCATCCATTAAGGATATCATTCCACTCCCAACAGTAAAATCAATGATCTGATCCATATTGGGAAGGAGAAAATCATCTTCAGGGCATGCAACATTAATATCTCTAAAGTCTATGCAAACCCTAACTTTGGTAGCTTCTTTCTTAGTTACTGGAACTACATTCGAGATCCATTCAGCATAATCAATGGCTTATATAAAAATAACATTCAGGAGCTTTTCTAACTCCCCTTTAACTAGTAAGGCCACTTTAGGATGCATTTTTCTAAGTTTTTGTTTAACAGGTTTAGCATCAGGATGGACTACTAGGTGATGCATAACTATAGAAGGGTCTAAACCTGGCATATCTTCATATGTCCAAGAAAAGACATCTTCATATTCTTTAAGAAATGCAATCTATTTATCCTTTTTTTCTTGACTCAATTCTAATCCAATGTTGATTATGTGAGGATTATCCTCAGTTCCAATGTTAATTTTTATGACATTTTCTACTTCCATGTGTAAATCTTTCTCAAAATTAGGTGGGGCGGGTGAAACGCCCAATTCTTGTAATTCTACCAAGGTTAGCTTGGATAATTTGTCTTGAGGAGTCATGGCCTCAAGATGGGCTATACTAGGTATAGATTCATCAAAATAAAATTCATTATGTAATAATTCCTCAACGGAGACATCATGGAAGATATCTCCCTCCAACTCATCGTCAGATTCAACGATCATCTCAAGGTAGGCTATAGATAGCATATTACATGTAAATGGATTATTCATTAAATGCAAAGCATTGTGCTCATCCAAATAATCTTGATAATTTATAAGATGGTCATCATCCTCAAATAGGAAGGGCTGACCCTTACTACGAAATAGGCCCACACCACATCGGGCAGGCCACGACTCTACCTCAAAGGGTTATTTCATACCATTTTGGAAAGGTCCTAAAATTTTCCCTTTATATCCCAATTTAAGCATTATAGATTTGGCTTTAACATACTCATTAGTAAAATAACATCGAGCATATCCATCATAATGAGTCTTGATGTTTATGGGTATTCTACCCCAGACATATCCCTTATAAATAAAAGCACAACTCTCGACTTGGTAAGTACTTCCCATAGGCTATGGGAGACCTAAGGTATGAGGAGATGGTGGTAATTTATTTAAAACAAGGGAATCTTGCATAGAAACATTCGTTTCTTATTATATAAGAATTTTAGATAAATCGGGTAAGAGCTCGTCAGTAAGAGCATAAGAGGTAGAAGGAACATTTCCTACATCTTCTAATGCGGAAACTATGCCTTTGGTGGATGTAGATTTTGTAGAGATTTCGATGGATGGGTCTATTATAGGTATAGAAGTTATAGGAGTAGAATAAGAGGCATTGGTTATGGGATTGGTATCTTTTTGAGGTCCTAATGTGGTTTGTTTAGAGGATGGTTGAGCTATATGTAGGGGTGGAACTAATGGAGAAGAAGTAGATGATGTTGCTGATGTGAGGTTCGCATGTTTAGATAGATAATGATAATTAGGATGTGTGGATGATAGAGCAGGGCAAAATTGAACTCCAATATGTTTTGCCAAAGCACACATATCAAAGGGTCTAGGATTACCATGAATGGTAACCAAATTGTAGACACCAAAACAGCACCAATCCGATTATGTGACTACAAACACTGATCACACCAACACACACAGCCCCTAGGGTAGCCCCCAGAGGTTAAACAGTGGTTCTAACCACTCACACAGCAATTTTGCAAGTCAGAAACCAATTTGGCACCTTTTAGACACTTTATTGCTTATTCGTCCCACCCAGGGACGAGTGCAAATTTTACTCGTCCTACCCAGGAACGAGTGTTGACTGATACTCGTCTCACCCAGGGACGATTATAAGCGCTCACTTCGGGGTGGGACGATTGTCAAGTTTGACCGGCAAAAAGTCAAATCTTGGCATATAAACAACTCAGAACTGCCACTTAGCTCTTCCTGCATGACATAGGAGTGCGAGTGAGTTCTTTTGACAACTCATATCTGCCAATTGACTCTCCCTTCACCGCATGGGAATGAGAGTAAGCTTTTTAAGACAACTCAGATTTGCCACTTAGTTATCCCTTCATTGCATGGGAGTGCAAGTGAGCTTTTCTAAAACACACAAAGACATGCACAGAGGCAATTAAGAAGCCCTTGATCAAGAAGAAGTCTTCTCTTCACAAACAAAAGCATTCATGCAAAGAAACACTTTTGCATGTTAATTCAAAGAGACCCCTTGGGTCTATAAAATGGTGAGTTTCCTCACCCAAAGGAGATACCGAGCAGGAGCATTCTGAGCAACGAAGTGCCGTTAATTCACTTACTTGCGATTTGCGCCCAAACCCCAATCTTTTGACCACAATATTCTATCAATTTGACGACAACACATCACATCGGGTTTCGGACCCATCTCAAGCGGATTGGTGTCGAAGCAAGGTTTTATCCGCGGGTGGTTTGCCTTCGGGCACCTCCCCGCTTTACTTCATTTATAGTATTTTAGCTAGTTTCATGTTTATGCATTTATCAAGTTTTTAGTGCATTTAGATTCATTTCAGCTATAGTTAGATTTATCTTTTATTTTTCATACACAGGTGCTACTGATTCTTTGTTTGTTTCTTTGAACACAGATTTTAGGTCTATTGAAGGAGCAGCGAGGAATCGACCTTTGTCAATGCAAGCGACGACAACGTTTTGGTTCGCCCATTTTATATGTGGGCACGCGGAAGAAGGAATTCAGAGACAAGTTGTAGAGAACAATATCTAACGCTCCTATCCCCTAAAAAGGAAGGAGACGTATTGTAACACGAATTGAAAAGAATATCAATAAAAAAAAGGGCTACATTTCATATTGTTCTTATATCTTGTGTTCATTCATTTGTGTTCCTTCCTTTTAATACGATTTCGTTTAGTCTTTCCTTTTTGTTTCCGGAATCTCGTGTTTTCAATGGCGATCACGGTGGGACGACTGTCCTCTATTTTTTTTAGGTTAATTTACTGATCTAAAATTGCTTGTTTTTACAGTACCTATTTTTTAACCTCGGACTGTTATTCGTCTCTACACGTGACGATTACAGAATTGGTACTCGTCTCACCCCGGGACGAATAAACTATTCGTTCCACCCTGGGACGATTACGGTCTGTTATTCGCTCCACCCAGGGACGATTATAATTTTGTGCAATTTTTAGAGCAAATCAGAGACATCCTGTTAGGCAGAGAAGAGGTAGGGGTTTTTACAGCTTCTGTCAAATTTTTGTTTTTCTGTTTTCTGGTTTTTAGTTTGTATGGCTTAGGGAAAGATTTCTTTTTGTTTGCCTGTTTCAATTTTGCACAATTAAAATGAACCCCACACATCACGAGGCATTTTAAACCAAGGCGTTGGTCGTAAAACCCCAACCCTTGAACAAGACCAAAGGTGGATTCCATTATCACTTTGGCTTGATATATTGCATCCATTACCTCGATCGCGACTGTTGCTAGACGTAAATCCTGATGAAATCTGACCGAGTGTAGCTTGGGGTGATTCCCAAGCATGCGAGGATAAGTCTTCTATGGTAGGTGTCATAAACAGAGCGATTCCCCTTCCGTACCGCCTATGTTCCACGTATCATCTGCTCTCACGTACCTATAGTCTCCCTCACGTAAGGGCGGGTATATAGAGAGGTTGGTATATCGGTCCGGCAATGGTATATTGAAGGGGCGACCATATTGGGAGTCATAAGAGCCTTCATACTTGCATTTAAACATTTCACAAAAATCTTCAAAAAAAAAACAAACAACAAAAACACACTAAACCAAATTTAGGGCACACTATTAATCTTTAAAAGAGATAATCATTGCTTGTGAGTGTGTATGCTATTTTCTGTTTAGACCAAAAACATCATAAAAAGAAAATCACAAAAAGAACTTTTGCATTTTTTAGGTTAGCATTATCATGGTGAATACTCGTAGCCAAGCCCAATCACGGGCAGAAGCTGCAGAACATGCACCAAGAGAGACAACTCGTCTCCGATATAGCATTGAAGACTTAGCCATTCCGCCTCACCGGCGGGGTACAACAGTTAGTTCACATCATGCAGAACATGGCTCTAGAGCCCCATCATTGAGGGGTACTCCAACCCATACAGTCATAGAACAAGGTTCTAGAGGTGCCTCAAGGAGTGGCTCTCCAAATCAGGCCTTCAACAGACGAGACTTTAGAACCCCTTCTATAAGGGGAACTCCTAAGCAACAAGAATCTTTTCAAGACAATAACTTATATATACCACCTGGTCAAAGCACGAAGCCTCCTTTTGAAGCTCATTATGGATGGCCTAGTGATGAAGCACTGTATAATGCTATGGAACAACAAAGGGTTCAAAAGGAAGGACCACATGATTTTGTGGTTCCTAATTTACCCCCAATTAATGTCGAAAATAGTAGACCATATCCGGAACGACAAGTCCTCCCAACAGGACAAGACAATTCCGCCCGCACTTTTTATGCATATCACGTAGAGAGAGAGGAGGATCACTACATTCCTCCAAGTCAGTTTCCAAGTGCCAAAACGATGCACGTCTGCACCTGCATTATATCCAGATCCCTTATTGAGACCAAAGTTTCAAGTCAATGCGGCCAACCTCGACAGAGGGAAGCAACATATAGGAGTCTCAGAGTATTATGATCAAAATAGATATGTAGGAGAAGCATCTAGGCCTATCAAACAAGAGACAACAGAACAAAGTAACTTGGCATTTACACAACTAGCCGCCCGCCAAGCACAAATCATGCGGCTTCAACAAGAACAACAGGAATTAGAACATTTGTGTCGCCTTGATCAAGAGCGCATTCAGCGTCAGACTGCTGAAAGGTTTTACAACTATGTGACTGAGAAAGCCCCAGTCCCTCATGCACAACAATCTGAGATGTATGTGAGGCATAATCCCTTAGTGCGAGACAGGTCTCCGCGACGTCAGCAAACATTGCCTCTTAGACCTCCTAGAACTGAGCGGGAGGCCATTCCTCGTGACCATGACGGGCATCCTCCGCGGGCACCCATCCATGTTTATAGGCCTAGGCCAAACACTCCTCAAGAATATTATGAGGATTATTACCAAGAAGAAGAGCGGGCTGAAACGCCTTATCTAGGCAGAAGGGATGCTAACCATTTAGTCATTCAAAGGCCTCAAGTTCCCCGCAACCCACAGCAGGAACAAAATAAGGAGGAGGAAATTATATCCTCCGATGCCTACAAAGTGTTATTAGAACGCTTAGAGAATATGGAACTTAAGACTGGTGGGCCTCAAAAGCCTACCTTACGCCAACTTCGTAGTCATCCGATACATCCATCCGTGCCAGCACCTCCATACCCCGAACATTTCAAGCTGCCCCAGTTGGCACTCTTTAAAGGGGATGAAGATGCTCAAGAACATGTGACTCGATTTTTGAGTCAGTGCTTTGGTATACAAGACAATGATGCATTATTATTGAGAACATTCATAACCACATTCGCAGGATCTACCTCGGATTGGTTTACCCATCTCTCGAAGCACAACATCTACAACTTAGATCAACTAGTTGACACGTTCCTAGAACGTTTTGCTTTCAATACAAAGAAAAAGACGTCACTCAGTGATCTAGCTAGCCTCAAAAAGTATGAGGAGGAGTCTATGGTCGCATATGGGAATCGGTGGAGGACAGTGCTTTCAAAGTTGTCTTACCTCCCTCCTATGTCCGATTTAACTCAAATGTTCGCAAAGAGCTGTTTGCGATCGATCTCTGTGCTATTGCAACTACAACAATACACCACTTTGGAAGAAGCTCAGCGCAAGCTAGACGTATCGAAGAAATCAAGATACAGGATGGCAAAATTGCCAAGCCTAAGAAAAAAGAGTGGAACAAGAATACCAAAATAGGGAATACGCAACAGAAACCCGCCGTGGTCAATCAAGTTGCTATTAATGCCCCTACGCCTGCCCAAGAAACACAGCCTTCAAAAGCTAACTATCAGGCGGTGCCTCACAATAATTATGAGAAAGATAACAAGAAGCAAGATCAAAATCAGCAGCGTCGCCCAAAGCGACAGTTTACACCATACACTGAGTCTAGAGATTCCTTGTTTGACCGTTTGTCAGCGGCAAACTTGATTAATCTGCCAGATATTCCAACAATTGATCCTAATGCGCCAAAGCCTAAGGGCTACAGAGAGGATCTTTTCTGTAGATTCCATAGAAGGAAAGGGCATGACCTTAATTTCTGTTGGGCGTTTAAAGGTTTAGTGCAAGATCTCATTGACAATCACACATTGGTAGTGGATAATCCCATCGCACCCAACAACCAACATATGGGTGTTTTCAAAGATCCTTTACCCACACATGATGCACAAACAAAACCTCTACATGTCAATGAAGTGCAACAGAGTTACCCCATGGAAGGGTATGTTGGAATGATAAGTATTGTGACAAGAAACAAAAGACACCCAGGAGTTGTCCCCGTGACAGCCACTAGGGAAGCCTCATCCACGTCACAACACCAACCAAATCCTACACAGTTGCCCCCACCTAGACCAGTGGTCACGATTCGATCTAGACTTACTCAAAGTCTAAGGACCACATCGGCTAGGCTCTCCATTTATGAGCTTATTCAACAATCAGCGCCCCATCGGGAAGCTCTTATGGAGATATTAAAGGTGATTGAATTGCAACCCCATGAAGTGGATTCGTTCAACAATTTTGTGGGGCATGTCAAACAGTGTACTGAACCAGTCATTACCTTCAGAGAAGATGAGCTAAAAATGGTGACTGGCGATGTAACAGATCCACCCCTGCATGTTATTGCGCGGGTCAACGGGACTCCATACAAACGGGTGTTGATAGACACTGGTTCGTCTAGTAACCTTATTACAACTGCTGCACTGAAACATTTGAAACTACCAGCCTCTCACATTGCACCTTCTACTTATACCCTTCGAGCATTTAATGATACGATATGCTCGACAGTTGGCACAATTGTCTTGCCCATACAAGTGGGACAAAAGACCATTCATACGTTGTGCCACATTTTAGAAGGTGAGATGGCTTATAATATCTTACTTGGGCGGCCTTGGATCCGAGATATGAAATGTGTCCCTTCAATTGCTCATCAATGTTTGAAATATACATTTGAAGGACAAGTGCACGTGGTCCCCGTAGATTTGGAACCTTTTAAGTATTGCAACTCAGTGCAAATCATGCCGCAGTCAACCCTTCCTTCAACGCACGTGGATTTCCAGTTAAATCCATCTAAACGGGGTTCGACTAAGCAAGAATCTTCATTGCCAACTCAATTACATTCCCAGGCGGGTTCATATTCTTCATCCTGTCCTCCCACAATGACGCCACCTACGGTGGCCACACCAACGGACAAAGGAAAGAAGCCCCTAGAAGCAGAACCACCTCTCGTTTCCAACATCTCTACAAAAAATATGCCTAATAGAATGGAAGCTGAGACACCTAGTTCACCCCACATGGAGTGGACTCAAGGAGAACTCCCATTTGACCCCTCTCAATCGCCAACGATTACTGTTGAGATGTCTAACACAGGCATGGGGGAGTATATAGTGCGCAATGTTGTTGCAACGCCCACACTTCAGTCTATGCAAGACATGGGAAGACCTCGACTCCCCATAGGCTCCGTGGTTCCTTTAGGCTACCCACCTAATCAGAAAAACTTCATTTTTGGGGGCCTGGATCATGGCGTTGAACCTTCCCGACAAGAAGAGGAAGATGAAGATCCCTTTGTGGAAGATGTCAACTATCTGGCTAACCCAGACTTCGCATTAAGATATCTTAGCCAATGCAATTGGCATGGATACGGGTTAGGTCGGTATGAACAAGGAATGCGTGTTTTGTGTCAACCAAGATACCAAATGCCCTATGATAAGTCAGGAGTAGGGTTTAATCACCCTTTGCCCCTCGACATCTTGGTCGAAAACATGCAAGGCCTAGGGATAGGCAACAAGGATGGGTTGGCATCAGATCCATATGCTAATCCAAATACAACTTATACATTAGGGGATTATTTCCCATTGCAAACAAATAACCTTGTTGACCTCAACAACCCTTTCCCTACGGCTGAACAAGGAGAAACCTCATGGACTCACCCACAAGGGGAAGATGGACAAGACCAGGAAGGGTCTTCTGAAGATGAGTCGGAGGACGATCATTCGCATGACTATCAAATGAATGACGATCAGGAAAGCTTCCTGAGGATGTTCCCATTGAACGATCCTAGTGAGCATAGATTACAAGATCCTTTGGACATAGATGACAGGTTGGAACACTTACACATAGATCCGCGACCTAGGAGGCACTTCAACCTGGCGCAGTTATAGCAATTACTGCATCTGCCACCCCAGGAATACAACGGACATCTTCTGCCTGGAGACCCTATCAACTCATCAGTGTCTAGGGCGGACCCTGTTTGCAGGACCGCATATAGGGCTGATCCCTTTGTGCCAGTGCCTACAGAGCCAGATCGCGAGCACCTTCCACCCAGAGATATCATAGCACCATCAGTGCCGAAGGCAGACCTTGCCCTCCTATCCGTGCATAAGGCCGATCCATTCGTGCCAATTCCTACAGAGCCAGATCCGGTGCATAAAGATCATCACGCTGGGGGTACCTCTATTCCCTGAAGAGCCAATGGGTTACACCAAACGCTCCAAAGGTGTCCATAAACCCTTTGGTCAAACCAAAAGCTCCAAGGATGTCCATAGCAATCTCTTGGTCATCCCAAAAGCTCCAAGGATTATCGCAATCACTTGGTCACCCCAAAAGCTCCAAGGATTATCGCAATCACTTGGTCACCCCAAAAGCTCCAAGGATTATCGCAATCGCTTGGTCACCCCAAAAGGCTCCAAGGATTATCGCAATCGCTTGGTCATCCCAAAAGGCTCCAAGGATTATCGCAATCGCTTGGTCATCCCAAAAGGCTCCAAGGATTATCGCAATCTCTTGGTCATCCCAAAAAGCTCCAAGGATTATCGCAATCTCTTGGTCATCCCAAAAGGCTCCAAGGATTATCGCAATCGCTTGGTCATCCCAAAAAGCTCCAAGGATTATCGCAATCTCTTGGTCATCCCAAAAGCTCCAAGGATTATCGCAATCTCTTGGTCATCCCAAAAGCTCCAAGGATTATCGCAATCGCTTGGTCATCCCAAAAAGCTCCAAGGATTATCGCAATCGCTTGGTCATCCCAAAAAGCTCCAAGGATTATCGCAATCGCTTGGTCATCCCAAAAAGCTCCAAGGATTATCGCAATCGCTTGGTCATCCCAAAAAGCTCCAAGGATTATCGCAATCGCTTGGTCATCCCAAAAAGCTCCAAGGATTATCGCAATCGCTTGGTCATCCCAAAAAGCTCCAAGGATTATCGCAATCACTTGGTCATCCCAAAAGCTCCAGGGATTTTCATAATCGCTTGGTCAAACCCTAAATGCCCCAAAGGTATCTATAAACCCTTTGGTCAAGACAAAAGCTCCAAGGATTACCACAATCGCTTGGTCAACCCAAAAGCTCCAAGAGTTACCATAACTGCTTGGTCAACATAAGTATTCAAAAATCAACAAAAACAACACAAAAATAAAAATCACAAAAACATTTGCATTTCAATTCCATGCATAACAATAAAATCATCAAAAATCACAAAAAAAATTGCATTTCAATTCCATGCATACTCATAAAAAAAAAAAAAAAAAAAATCAAAATCACAAAAACAATTGCATTCCAATTCCATGCATTCTCATAAAAAAAAAAAAAAAAAAAAAAAAAAAAAAAAAAAGAAAACACAAAACATTTGCATGCATTTAAAAAATCAAAATACAAAAATATAGGTTGCATTAAACATTGCATCCATCCCTTGCATACTTCGATAGGTCATACAAGTCAAAAGCACCATAGGCTGTCATTACTTGACAAGACCATCATTTTCCACATCACATCCATGTGCATAAATGCATACATCCAGCATAACACCACGACCATTTTTAGCATAGTCAGTTGTCTCCTACTGTATATAGGGTTTTCGTCATTCAGTTGTCTTTAAATTTCTAGCCAAAACTGTACATAGTTAAACAGATTTTACACGGGAAAGTTTTACTTGGATCACACCTTGTTACGTCACGTCCCAACACAAATTAACACACATAAAAATTCCTAAGTTGTGTGAACGAAAGATGAAACCTGCACCGTAATCCAGGTCACCATAAGCGAAACGACTATCTTGCTTATCCCCCTGTGCGAATGACCCTAGGAATGCTGAGAGTTGGCAAAAGGACAAGCATCCTCCCTACCCAATTCCCCATGAATCCCAAGTTCTCAAAAGTTGCAAAACATCAAAAATTTGCAAATTGTCAACACACTAAAATTTGACATCCTACAGTGCACACATCAAAAGGCACAAACAATAGTGATTCTCGTCACTCCATATTCAAATCCCTTGCTCAAAAAAAAAAAAAAAAAAAAAAGACGAGTACTATCATAAAAATAAACAGTGATTTTATCACTACAAGAGAGCAAGTATCCCAATACAATTGAAGAAAAGAAGGGAGTCGAACTTGAATCCCTGGAACTCTCAGCATTTCGACAGGTCATGAGGCAAGCTTCGATGATCGGTTTGGTTGATAGCCTATCGGTCACTGGCGATAAACCTCCCGCATGACGATATATCCGTCACATTAACTTGTGTGCAGATCAATGTTTGCATGTGGATGAGCTAGCTTATGGTATCCTAGATAACATCACAGACAAATCTGACTAAATACAATAAAGGAGTTAGTGGAGCTAATTAGGTGATCCTCAGTACAGGTTCGGTTGAAAGCCCATCTGGCACTGGCGGTATCCTGACAAAATACCACATAAACGAACTCAATTGCACACACAGGGATGTGAAATAACTTGGTTACATTCAAGTCGGATTTAGACCTTGTTTAAGAAGTCTTGCGAGATAAATGTACAGTCTTGGCTAGTTAGTTAAAATATCTGCATCTCAGAAAAGCTTAACTACATTTTAAAAACAACTGTCACATTTTATTCCGTACATCACCATCAAAATATATGCAAAATACAAAAACAAAGTTTTCACATGCAAAGTCATTTCACAAAGTCATCCCATTAGTATAGCAAGTCAGTCAAATCTTGTATAGTCTATGGTGCATCGACACATCATCAACACCTCATTTCATTCATTCCCTATCCATACATCATACAAATTAGAAACATCACATTCATAATCGCCTCTGCATACATCAAACACATACATAAAAACACGCCACAAAAAAAAAAACAAAAAAACAAAAAAACAAACACAACAAAACAACCAAAATATAAAAAAAAACAAACAAACACAACAAAACAACCAAAATATAAAAATGACAAATGCCAACAAAACCACTAAAAATTGCTGGACAAAAGTGCTCTTGCACTTAACCTCTTGGCATAAGAAAACTGATGTCGGGGTCTACCTTGTCGTTATCCTACTCCCCAAGAAGGCTACCATAGCCGGACCGCTCCACGGGAAGATGGATTTTTGCCAATGTTACCCCCAAATGGCATCCCAAAATGGGTTCACACCCACCAAAAACAGGTCAAAATGTTTGGAAACTGCTTTCGCATTAAACGGAAAACATCTGAAGGCACCCTCACTTAAGTCATCTTGGGTCAAGCGACTCGTCGCTTTTCTCATGTCAGTCATTCCTTCATCGATTCATCGCTTGAGGGGGTAGTCACACTTAAGTCACCAATCAACAAACACACACCCAATCACGGCAATAGCATGCATTCAAAGAATCATTGACAAAGACAATCACGCTCCTGCTTGGGGCAGCAAACAAGCAATAATCACAAAATTGATCAAACACTTGGCATTCCCGAAGCATGAACACAAGGTTCCCCCATGGATAAAAGGTTGCGCCCTTTGCCTATTCATGACTGATCAATGTCCAAGCTCAAGTCACACCTCACCAAAATAGGTTAATACTTGAAATCAAATTCCTTAGCTCGTCGAAGCAAGGATTCAAGAATGCGTGCCCTTTCCATACTTGGGGCATCAAGAGTTGGTTAGGTTACTGAGAAACCCTAATCATTAGTGCTTTGGTTATCTATTTTTGCTCAGGCGCTGCGCCTTGCACAATGCTTCCCAAAAAGGGGCATCTGTAGACACCAAAACAACACCAATCCGATTATGTGACTACAAGAACTGATCGCACTAACACACACAGCTCCCTGGGTGCACCCGAGAGGTTAAACAGATGGTTCTAACCACTCACACAGATAATTTTGCAAGTCGAAACCAATTTGGCACCTTTTAGACACTTTATTGCTTATTCATCCCACCCAGGGACGAGTGAAAATTTTACTCGTCCTACCCAGGGACGAGTGCTTGATCGATACTCGTCTCACCCAGGGACGATTATAAGCGCTCACTTTGGGGTGGGACGATTGTCGAGTTTGACCGGCAAAAAGTCAAATCTTGGCATATAAACAACTCAGAACTGCCACTTAGCTCTTCCTGCATGACATAGGAGTGCGAGTGAGTTCTTTTGACAACTCATATCTGTCAATTGACGTTCCCTTCACCACATGGGAATGAGAGTAAGCTTTTCAAGATAACTTATATTTGCTACTTAGTTATCCCTTCATTGCATGGGAGTGCAAGTGAGCTTTTCTAAAACACACAAAGACATGCACAGAGGCACTTAAGAAGCCCTTGATCAAGAAGAAGTCTTCTCTTCACAAACAAAAGCATTCATGCAAAGAAACACTTTTGCATGTTAATTCAAAGAGACCCCTTGGGTCTATAAAATGGTGAGTTTCCTCACCCAAAGGAGATACCGAGCAGGAGCATTCTGAGCAACGAAGTGCTGTTAATTCACTTACTTGCGATTTGCGCCCAAACCCCAATATTTTGACCACAATATTCTATCAATTTGACGACAACACATCACATCAGGTTTCGGACCCATCTCAAGCGGATTGGTGTCGAAGCAAGGTTTTATCCGCGGGTGGTTTGCCTTCGGGCACCTCCCCGCTTTACTTCATTTATAGTATTTTAGCTAGTTTCATGTTTATGCATTTATCAAGTTTTTAGTGCATTTAGATTCATTTCAGCTATAGTTAGATTTATCTTTTATTTTTCATACACAGGTGCTACTAATTCTTTGTTTGTTTCTTTGAACACAGATTTCAGGTCTATTGAAGGAGCAGCGAGGAATCGACCTTTGTCAATGCAAGCGGCGACAACGTTTTGGTTCGCCCATTTTATATGTGGGCACGCGGAAGAAGGAATTCAGAGACAAGTTGTAGAGAACAATATCTAACGCTCCTATCCCCTAAAAAGGAAGGAGACGTATTGTAACACGAATTGAAAAGAATATCAATAAAAAAAGGGCTACATTTCATATTGTTCTTATATCTTGTGTTCATTCATTTGTGTTCCTTCCTTTTAATACGATTTCGTTTAGTCTTTCCTTTTTGTTTCCGGAATCTCGTGTTTTCACAACTGATTCTTAAATTTGAATTTAACACATTGATGTAAAGTTGAGGGAACGGATCGCATCGCGTTGATCCAAGGGTGACCCAAGAGTATATTGTATGATGTAGGACAATGTACAATAAACATGGTCGTATCCAAGGTTCTCGGACCAACCTGCAATGGGATGGTAATAACTCCACACATTTCTTGTGTTTTGTCATTGAAGGCTTTTATGATCATATCAGTTCTTTTCATTTCATCACTTCTAAACCCAAATCTTTGGTAGAATTCAAAAGTGCAGATGTTTAAAGATGAACCATTATCAATCAAGACTCGTTTGACTACCACATCTCCAATTAAGGCAATAATATATAAGGGGTTATCCTTATGTAAACTATGTTGAGGTATGTATCTATCTTGGAAGTCAATACAATCAACTTCACGAGTTAGTATAGTATTAGCCATGGCTTCAGGTTGAATGCCTTGTGGTACCATCATCTGGCTTAATGTGAGCATTAATTCATCTCTATGTGTGGGAGAAGATTTTAAAAGGTCCAAAAGAGAAATTCTAGTTGTAATATTTGATAATTGCTCTTTAATATTATAAGGAGATTTAGGTTGAACATTAGGTGCCTGATTCCCTTTATTAGGAACCTTCAAAACAAATGGAACTAATCCATCATTCTACATTTGATCTTGTTGAGAGTTTTGAGCCTGTTGTCTAGTAACAGCTCCTATGGTACCCACAATATTATTCTGCGGATGATGAATGGGTCTTGGTCTAGCATTTATAGCTAACTCATTAGAAATTAATTGGTGAGAGGATGGTCTAGTAGTGACTCTTATTGTAAATGGTTCTTTTGGAACCATATAACTTGTGATAAGGAGAATATGATCCGATTCATCTTCAGAACTATTCTATTGATTTGATGTGATTTCCATATCACTCTTAGTCTCATATTCTGTATCACTAATATTAGGTGTCTGAATATTATGTAGAGGCCTGGTCGTAACCATGGATAAGGTTGTGTCAAATATTTCTAGCTCATGAGCAGGTAAATTCCCACTAATAGTCCCCACATATCGGGTAGGAGGGGGAACATTATGATGTTCAATTTGATTAGCCACTTCCTTGCCATGTTTTGGTAAATGATGTTGAAATATGTCCAATGACTGATTGGCATTCTGATTCTAGTTTTGGGGGATGTTATTTTGAGCATTATTAGGCAGATTTTGCTTAGGTTGAAAGGTTTGCACCTCCATCTCATTGTTATCAATTAAGTCTTGTATTTTATGTTTTAATATTTTACAAGAGTTGGTAGTGTGTCTAGGTCCTCTATGGAAGTAACAGTGTAAATTAGATCTGTATCCAGGTATAGTTGGATCAGGTTCCTGAATATTTCGTAATTGAATCAAACCTCGTTCTAATAATTACGATAGAATGGTTGATAAAGGTTTATTTAACCTAGTAAATTCTCGAGGAGGTTTATCAGGAGGTTTCAATATAAACTTCTCCATTGTCTTCGCAGTATTAACAGTAGCAATATTTTTACTATTAGTGACTCCATCACCCACAAATTGTTTATTTTTATATTGATTTCTAGATGTTTTCTCATCGTCTTTCTTTTTAAGTTGACCTCTCCTAATGAGAGCATCTTCCACTTGTCTGGCTAAGTCTATAGCCTGATCAAAGGTGGTCAAGGTAGCAGTTGATAACTCGTAAGATAGTTGGTCTTGTAAATTATTAATAAAGATGTCCAACATCTCCCTATAAGGTAACACAAAGTGCAATTTTCCTATCAACTGTCTCCACCTAGCTAGGAAATCATCAAAACATTCATCTTTGTATTTTTTTAACTTGTACAAGTCTTTAATGGTCACATGCCTTTCGATATAGGCACTAAATTGATGAACAAAAGACTAAGATATTTCTTCAAAATTCCTCAAAGAATTAGTGGGTAATTGATAATACCATTCTAATGCCATTCCTCCTAAACTTTTTGGGAACATTTTTAGCAACAATAAGTCATCATGTGATATATCATGACATGCTATCCTAAACATACAAAGATGCTTTATGGGATCTTTCGTTCATTTATATATGGGCAGGGCAGGCATAGGAAAATGTTTAGGATATGGTTGTGCTACAACTATAGGATCTAAAGGCTGACTACACATCTCTCGATAATTGTACGAGGGACGGTAGGGATCTATCTGGTCCATGTGTGAAACTAACTGTTTCACCATAGTTTCAATATTACTAGTTTTTCCACCATATTGGTTCGGTGGGACATAGGTATGGGTTTTATGAGTGTATGATGGTGTGACATAAGGATTAGATGCTATATTGCTATTATGTAAAGTGTTGGTAGGAAGAGTATTATAAAGGGGATTTGTAGTAGTATTATGTTGTATCCCAGATTGTTGGTAATTAGTGTTTGGTTTTGTTTTGGGATTTTGTTGATTTGAAGTATGTTGCTCAATAGTTTGGTGAAATAGAGCAGTAAATGATGGTTTCTTTTGTATGGGAATAACCCTAGGCTTGCTAACATGCACTTTAGATGGTTGGGTAACCTATTGTTGTTGCATGTTCTGGATTATAGTGGCCATATCCAAATTGGATGGTCTAGCTTGATCACTCTCTTGATCAATAAAGGACAAGGGATTAGTGCGTGTGTGAAATACGTCTTCTAGGGTTTCTTGAGTGTCACTAATTAGATCCTTATCCATATGGATTGCTCTATTAAGAACACCAATATTAGTATTAATGAACTAGAATTGTTCCATGTTTTCAAAAGTGACAGCTCCTCCTGGAGATATTTTAGGGGATGAGGATCCTTCCTCTCTAACATTTTCTTCCTGTTCATTTCCTACAACAAGCTCTTCTTCTTGCTGGTCTAGGGTTCCTTCTTCTAGAATTTGATCTTCATGAAGGACATCTGGGTTATTTAATGATTTTCCTAACCAATATTCTTCTTCTTCAATCTATTCTCCATTCCTAAGTCTAGGCATTGTGCTTAAACTTAGATTTCAGAAAATATATATACTTGTATATATATGTGTGATAGGGTTGAGAGGTATATATTTTAATTATATACCTACTATAATACTTAAAAGGGAAATGTTTTGATTTTTTTGTTTATATTTATTTTTGTTTTCGTTTTTGTGTTTTATAATATTATTATAAAGATAACAAATAGCATTCTAGTTGCAAAAATAATAACAATAGTAAAAAGAATAACTTAATTTTCTATAAATAGTTTATGGATATCGTTAATAAGATCAAGTTCATCAGGAGTCATGAAATGCTCCTCTTCAAATTGGAAATGGTTTTTCAAGAACTTGACAAAGTCTGCTATAGTAATATGATCTACTTCAGAATCTGACTTATAAAAATAAAGTTCATGGCAATACTCTCGATATAACACAACTCTAGGAACTCTATTCCATCTTTTTCTATCTATAAGAATGACTTCTTGATCCTCTATATGAGATAGAAACTTATGTACTACAACTACGTTCTCAAGGTATTCTTCAAAGGTGTACAATTCTGAAGACACAAGTGCTCTTTTATCGGCTAACCACCTATGGCAAGCTCTCTGAAGTTCATGGTACAAGGTCACCTAATTGGGATCAAGGATTCTATCTAGGACAAACCTTTTAATTTTCCTAAGTTCAGTTGACCTAGATGAAATAATATCCAATCTCCTATCAAGTTCGTCCCACAAAGGTTGGACTCTGTTTGAGGAACTCTAAGCACAGAAGTAATCTCTATGGTTGTTAATTGATTTTCAAAATTTATGGTGACAGCTCGTCTTTTATTATAATCTACCATCTAAGTCTGATATGCAATTTTAACAATTTTCTAATGATTCTAGATGTGCTTAATAATGAATTTATATTTATATTTATATTTTATTTTTATTTTTTATTTTTGTTTTCAAAAGGCTTTTAGTTTCACGTCGGGTTTACCAAAATGTACTGACCCAAATTTTTCGCACCCATACCTTCAGGCTATAGGATCCATGCCCGAAAGGGGGATGCAAGAAGGATGGGACAATACCTCGGACTGAGAGGCCCTTTGAAGGTTGTTCCTCTCAAGGAAGGGGTATAAGGGTGAATTTTCGATGGATGGTGGGGTTCACCAAGAAAATTTGAGTGGCAGTTTCCATGCCTAGGTTGAGAATGGGTTTGATGTGTTCATTTTACACTTAATAATTCATATTCCTAGGTTGGCCAAAATGAATCTAAGCTATTCTATATGAAGATGTCAGTTTATATGAATACAGAAAGAATGAATGAATTCTAAATACTAGGAATATGTTTAATGAGAAAGAATGCACCTGATTACGGATGTCTGATGAAGATTCTGAAGCTTGTAGAAGTCTAGATCGTCCCAAATATGATAGGATCGTCTACAATTGTACAAAATCATCCCAAGTCATAGGCGATCATCTGAAATCAGACAAGATCATCATCGATCTGATGAATTCATCAGATGAATTCATCAAAAACCTGCAATCATAGAAATAGACACAAAAAACCAAAAATGCTACTACAAGAATAATGTAAAATGATAGAAATGAGAGTATAAATGCTTAACTGATAAATCTAGATACCAGATTTAAAATAAATGCATTGTTTTAATAACTTATTTTAACTTTATCATGCATTTATGCTAAATGAGGTGAACTCCAGGATGCAGAATGAAAATAATCAAGCTAATGCATAATAAAATAAATAAGGAAGATGATAAATGCAAACTCAGGGCTCTGATTGCCCCCAATCTGAATTGCAGTCGAGATCACCTCCAATCGTATGAGAATGTCATTGATCTATGATAGGATCATCCAAAATTGTGTGGAATCACCTGTGACGATATGAGCTTCCTCCATCTGAAATAGTGAAAACCTGCAATAAAAACTTAAAAACATGAACACAAATGATGGGAGATCAGGGAGTCAGATGGATCCAGGGAATCAGGGGGTCAGCCAGCCAGGGGATCAGCCAACCAGGGGGAGAAACTAAGAAAATCCTAGTTTATATAGGATTAGGGGGAGGTTAGGAGGTTGGGGATCATCCCAATCTAGGAGATCTCCACTGGAGGAATCTTCAACTGTGTAGACATGCTTCTGCCCAAGTTGGAGAGGTTGTTGAAATAGAAGCTAATTATGAAAATTTGGTTTTGGGACGAAATCGTCTGGACGTTCTGTTCCAGACGAATTCATCTGATCTGGGATGATTTCCCCTGATCGGTGATGATATCGTCCAAAAGTCAAAACAACTCCTAAAAATGGCACAAAAAATGGGGGGAGTGGTTAACAGGCGGTTTCGAGGTTAAAATTCAAATTTTTATCTTTTTACTAAGGGTTTAACTGCACCAATTTTAGGCTGCTACAATAGGTGATCTTGATAATCAATAGGTATGGAGGTGCATTGCCCCCGTGCGATGTATTGCTCTTTAGGAATATACTGGTTTTCCTCATGCTCTCTTTCCTACATGTGAAAGGGATGGGCAAAGTTGGCTCGCCCTATCTAAAGAGCCTTGCGCTCTAGATTTGGCCTATTAGTTATAACAGTAATGAGGGGTGGAGGAGGAATGATATAATCATGTGGGCCCTCCTTATGAACCCTATGCTACTCTAGCGCTTCATCGCATAGTGGCCACTCATAATGAGTGTCTAAGGGGGCCTTTCTATGTGTGTACTCCTATTGAGAGGGTCTGTGTTGAACAAGAGTGCCCCTCAAAGGGGTGCCTCTATAGTCCTGTTCTGTAGTGGCATAGTGTGGACTATGTTGTGGGTCAGGCTACCAAGGTGGTATAACCAAGTCCTTGGGGGTATAACGAAGGTGATTTGTGCCTCCTTGCATACTTTATTTAGCTTTTGCTCATGATTGGGCTTGGCTACGGGTATACACCATGGTGGTGGTTTTTCTAAAAAGATATGTATATTTTTATCTCCTTTACAATTTTTATGCTATATCAAACAAAAGGGGACCACACAAACAAAGAAATGATTATCTTGTTTACAGATTAAATGTGTGTCCTAGATCTAGTTCAGTGTGTTTGATTTTTGTTATGTAAATCTTGTAAAGAAAACTTTGTTATACATGCATAATGAGGGCTCTTGTATCTCCAAAATGGTCGCCCCTTCAATATACCATTGTCAGGCCGTTATACCGAACCTCTCAATATACCCACCCTTACATGAGGGAAAATATTGGTACGCGAGAGTAGAATAGTAAGTGGAACATAGGCGATACAGAAGGGGGATCGCTCTATTTTTGACACCTACCTTAGAAGACTTATCCTCATGCACGGGGAATCACCCCTGCTACAATTGGTCAGCATTCATCAGGATTTACATCTAGCAATTGTCGCAATTAGGGTATATGTATGCAAAATCCAAGCCAAGGTGGTGATAAAACCCACCGTTGGTCTTGATCAAGTGTTGGGGTATTAATACCAACTCCTTGATGTTAATATTATTAGGTGGTGTGTGTGGTTCCTTTTAATTGTGTAAAGAAAGAAAACATACGACAAAAGATGATTTCACTAGTGCAATGCTTTAAAGTACATTTTATCTTTAAGAGACAATTAGTAGCAAAAAAGGAAATCACAAAACCTAACTAGAACTGAAACCTATAATGAGGAATTGCTATTTGTGCAAGTATCATGCATGCAAACCAGAGAAAAATGCATTCCTAATAAAGTTCCTTCTATTTAATTTACTCTATGTTTTTATTTTTATTTTTTCTTTATTGCATGAAAGGAAAACAAACTACTTAACCTTTCTATGCAAGTGTCTGAAAATAAAGCAAAGAAAACAAAAAATTACAGAAATAGAAAGTAGAAAAACACAAAGGATGTTCAAAAGGCCTACCTCCTCTCTGTCTAAACTAGATGCCTCTGAGTTTCTACTCAAAAAATGCACAGAGCTCTAATCATCCCAGGGTGGGATGAATATCAGGTCTGTATTTATCATAGGGTGGGAAGAATGCGTATTCTTCCCGGGGTGGCACGAGTAGCAGTCTAGTGCCCGAATGAGTAACACCTGCAAAGAAAAACCACAAAATTTGGATCATAAACTTGATCCTAACATTAGGTGACAAGGTCCCACCATGATCACCACTTAAAGCATGTAGAAAAATGGCATACCAATATGATGCAAACAAAAATAGATATAGATGCTAAGTCCTACGAATGCGATGAGCAATGCATGAAGGAAATGACGTAGAAACGAGATGTGAGCAAAAAAAGCAGGGCCTCATTTATTGATATTTATTTAATCTAATTATAATACATCCCCCCTCTAGGGATTAGAAAATTTGATACAATTTGTTACATTAATGGATGCCCGAAATAATCTGCGCTTCCAAGATCGAACGGTACACTTCCAACATCTTTCGCGTGCCCACATTCAAAGTGGGTGGGCTAAGAGTTGCCACCGCTTGTGTCCATGTGTTCATAGTTCCTTTCTTCCCCTCTATTATTCTTGGTGGTGAGATCCTACACACAGAAAGACAACAAATAGTTAATAGCATATGCGTATCTAGAGAAACATGCAATCCCCAAGGCCTCTAGCGGGTGCTTGTGGGATATCAATGATAAGATTGATAAATTGATTACAAAATGATATATAAATGTAAATTACAACTTCTAGAATTGGTATCACCTGATTTTGCATCAAAACGGTGTCAAACGGCCCCGTTATGCTCGTTTTCCCATCAGGGGCCTCTCCAAAGTGAGTGCTCCAATGTCCCACATATGCTTATCCAAATCACCTAAAACTCACAAGTTAGGTATTGTATGTAATTATAAGACTACCCAAATGCTCGAAATTTGCATATCCTACTTGGATTCTCCTATATGTGATAGGGGCACCCTACGAGCTAGTTAATACATAAAATAATAAAATGATCGTCAAATCATGTCAGAATGAGTTCAAACTTTAACAGAGTCATTAGGATATCATCTAGGACATATTAAAAAAGTAACAGTAAGGAAATAATGCACATATTTCTAATCACTCTGGGGTGGGACGCTAGGGACTGTCGTAAAACCTACAAAAAGTGACCTTGCAAATGTCCCACCCAGAGGCATCCAAAACTCCTAAAAACTTGTGGTTAGACTAAAAATAGCATTTTGAGATGACCCAGAAGATCATATTTGGAATATTCTACCCAGGTTATCTTGAATCTGAAGGCACTCCCTGTAGGTTAGTAGACGCATAAAATGATAGAAACCAGGTCAAATCATGTCAGAAAGCAATGAAATTTGGAAAATAGCATAAGTAAATTAGATATAAAAGAATGTAAAAATAATAGTAGCAAAACCATGCACAAATTTCTAATAACTTCGAGGTGGGACGATTAGGATTGCAGTAGTTTTGGGGGTGCTCGAGGGTGGGACACCCACCATTTAGGGCCTAGTTTTGACACCAATCCAAGTGGGATGGGTCCAAAAATTCCTAGGGGGTTGTGTTGATGAGTTTGGGGTGGGATTGTGGCTGATTTCTTGGGTTTTTGGATTTGGATTGCGTTCCTAGTGTTCACCCGATAACCTCTCTTCCAGAAGGGAGAGATTAGGGATGTAGGAAGCACAAAGAGGAATAGGGGTATAGTTTGGTAGCACTTCGTTTCTCCAAATGCTCCAAATATCTTATTTTTTGGGGGTGAGGAGGATCACATTTTTATAGACCTAAGGGACTCCTTGAATGCACATGCGAGGGTGCCACTTGGCTCATTATGCCTTTTTGGGGGAGAGAAGATTCCTCCCTGATTAGGGCCTCCTTGATTGAGGCGTATCTGATTTGAAACATCCCCTTGCAATACCATGCCTTGAAGGCAAATTTAGGTGGCATATTTGGGCTGTCATTTGTCAAGGTTTAATTTTTTTCTAGTCAAACTTGCTAATCATTCCACCCGGGAGTGATTGCTGTTAATTGTCCCAGGGTGGGACGAATAGGATTCTAATCATCCTAGGGTGGGACAAATAGGGAGCAAAGTGCTTAAAAGGTGCAAAACTAACCTCTGACCTTACAAAACTGATTTGGGAGTGGTTAGGACCACTTTTTAACCTTTGTAGGCTGCCCTAGGGGATATGTATGCCAATTCGGTCAATGCTTGTAGTCACATAATCAGATTGGTGTTGCTTTGGTGTCTACATAGGGCAACACAACCTTTATGGGAATTATTCCTACATTGATTAGGATATTCTTAGCATGAACGACTATATTATAAACTTGAGGGAAAGTTTCAATTCTAGACTATTGTGTTTGTAAACCTAGCTTTGATCCTAGGGCACGAATGTTATACATATAAGCCAAAAAAGTAGTTGGTCTAGCAGTAGGGGAAATTCTCTTCCATGTTTTGCTAAATCTCAAATTAAAGTCTGAGATAGTTTCTTGCTGAGTTTTTTGCATGGCTGTAAACTGATTCAGTAGGAAAAAGGGATCAATAGATTCATTAAGTTCTTCTATGAATGGCTTAGCAAAATATTGCCATGAAGTGATAGAATTATCTTCTAGAGTTTTGAACCAATGCAATATCTTTCCACAAAAGTATAGGGCTAGAATTCTGAAAATAACATTTTCTTCTTTTATGTTGTGAATTATTGCCAAATTTAGGATATCTTGGCAGTGCTCGTAAGCTATTTTACCAAATCCATCATATGTGGGGGTTGCCTTAGACATAGCTTGAGGAATGGCATCCATTTGTGCTAATATAAGGGGCCCAGTTGAATCCCAATTAGGGTACTTCTATAATGGATAATTGGGAGCCATATTTTGTGCCATGTTTCTGGTTGTAGGTCTTCTTGGGGGAACTATTGGGTTTTCTTCTATAAGTTCTTTTTCTTCAATAAAATCTTGATTTAAACTTCTAATAACAACAATCCCTCTCTGAGGTAACTCACAATGAAAGAAATAATTAGGGTTGTTCCTCTTATAAGACCTGGTATACATGAAAGGGTACTGGTCTACAATAATTTTTTAGGGTCTTCTAACCAGGGAGTCACCAGGTGAACTTTCTTTTCTCCACTAATAAGGTCAATACAATTCACCAAATCTTGATTCCTTCAGGATGAGATAATATTAACTCTTCTAGATGGGTTTCATGTTCCTTTTGAACTATCCCATTGGGCGTGCCAAAAACTGTTGGGCACTGAATTACACCAAGTTTTATTTGATAGTACAATTTTCTATCTTCCTACTTTATGTTTAGATTTACAACCAATAGCTATGGCTCAACACTCAACATTGGAAGGACCAAAACTGAGGTTTTTGATCCAACCTCCAGAGTAGATTGGTTCCTTGTCAACTTAGCAGATTTTTGACACAATTATGCTCAATTAGGGCTTGGATTTTAGGGTAAGAGAATGTTATGGTTAGAGAGATATAGATATCAGTGTACGTATAGGTTAAAACCATTGCATCACCATAAAAAGCTTCCCAAAAACCATATTAAATACATACATTCAGATCAACCTTTATCCCAAAATAGCTCATTTCATATATTAAAGCATAACCAAGAAATGTAATAGCAAGCAATTTCAATATCCATGAAATGATCATTCAAATAGCAGAATTTACCAAAACTAGATTTTACAGCAATGTACTTACTAATAACATAAAACAAACTTCAAAGCAGATTTCAATTACTTATAACAACTAGTAATCCAAGATAGGCACAAACTAACCATCTAAGTATTCACAGAAATACAACTATGAAATATGAACCTCTGACATCAAGCATGGAAACACAACCTTGAGGTGAAGATCAATGTATTTCTCCTTTTATTCAGCTCTTCAAAAATATTTACAATGGTACAAGCAAACACGCTAGAGCTGACCCTTAAAAATGAGGGTTCGACCTCTACTTATAGTTTTTCATATTACAAATCAAGAAACAATACATCAAATCTTGTTACAATAGCTTAGCAAAGAACTTAGCTGGCATTAGCTCATTGGTCAAACCTCTAGGAAATATGCTGAAAGGGAAACCACCATGGCAGCACGAGTTCTTTGCAACTTGTTGGTCGCTCATTAGAACTACAGTTCAGAACATTCCAGATCATGCACTTCCATAGATATTTCTTAGGATAAAAGTGCCACCGTCGATATACAACTTTCTCTAGTTTGATCTTCTTGGAAAATCTCGATGCTTCATCTTTCGACCAATATCTTATAGTTCTGGTGCATGAACATATTTTTAAATGGCCCATATTTAGCAGACTAACCTCCACCGTTGATCTTCTTTATTCCATGGTCCAGATTAGATATGGTATAAGTTGAGAGCCCATCTGCTAGACGACGTCGCTTTAATTAGTAGCAGAAAATCCAATCTAGATCTTGGAAATTCGAACCTTGAATCCACTCTAGAGCTTTTATCTTTTCTAATCTGCATTAAAAATTGATGACATCACCTATTATTTATAACTTATGTGGATTCCATTCTGGATAGAATGAAAATCTTCCTCAATCCAGATTTAGAGTCAAGCTCTTACATCATTCTGCCATTCCACTTTATCTTCATTCCAGATAGAAAAGGAATCATTTATTCTCCAAATTTTCAATCCACACTTTTCCTATGCTTACGTCATCATATCCTTGAGACTTTTATGGATTTGAGGATAACTCTAAATCGGGGCGGGAAGCAAAAGAGTTTTCATAATTGGGTATATACAAAAGGGTCATTTTGCACTTTTTTCTTACTAACGTCACCACCTTTCACAAACATTTGTGGATTTTGCAATCCTACTCCAATTTGTACCCGAAATAGAGTTCCTTGAAATCATTTTAAACAAGCAAAACTACATGACTGTTGAGCAGATTCATCTTATCAAAATTGTTCCAGAGCAAAATGGTAGTTTTACCACTCAGTAAGAATCATACAAAATTTTACTAAGTATGTGGACATTTTGGGTCCATAGGGATCAAGTATAAGCAAAAATAAGAATATTGGGTAGAAAACAAAATTCAACGCCCATACAAAAGAGCACCATGAGAATACAAAAGAGCACCACAAAAAAAAGAGACAAAAAAAAAAGAGCACCACAATAAATAGGTCAACAATACATGAGGGGTAGAAAAAAAAAGGAAAAGCCTCTTGATATCACCCATGTTATGCTTCATCACCTTTGGTTCTTAGGTTTAACATAACACCATGGGATGATTTCCATTGCTAGAAATAGGCTCCAAGAGCCTACCTACCAGTGGAATAGTCTTACAAGTGGCAACATATCTGTAACATTAGCATCCTACTTTTGTATAGGTAATTTTTTTCTTACGAATGAGCTAGCTAGTATGGTTATTTCTACAATGGGTTAATCCTACCTCCCTCAAAATGGATAAACAAACCTCACACATTCACACACATAGGTCCATGATAGATTTTGGACCAGCCCGGTTAGTTATAAGTTTCCACATATACTTGTATAGCTATGGGTTTGAGATTTTATTGTCACAACTATATTGGTCAAAGCCATTACATATACCTTACAGTATCCAACATCCTTTAAATCATGGAATGGATCACATCCATACAGGTAAATGCCACAATACAAGTTGCTTCCTTGGCACATTTTAGTACTTCCATACATGCATCCATGCATCTATGTCGTATACATTTATCGCACATTATAGTTATGCATTTATCCTACATGCATTCCAATATCAAATCACATCATTGCATTCATCCTACATGCATTCCAATATCAAATCACATTATTGCATCCACACTACAAAATTGCATCTGATATTACATTATACTGCATTTGAAACATAATCATGCATACTACTCTACAGTACATTCATACTACATAACAATAATAGATCTAAACCATATCACACATGTATATCTACTTATCATACATTTATAAATTATGTTCTACTATCTATGTATACACAAATAATACATAGTAAAATCATAATCACAACACATGTATATATAACAACAAAAACTAACAAAGACACACACACACACACACACACACACATATATATATATATATAGATCAAAATATTTGTAGGCTACAAATTGGGATCATGCCCATCATTTATCATCAAAATACCCATAGGCTACAATCAATAGTAATCCTAACTACCACTAGGAGTCTCCCCACGTACCTCATGGCTTGTCCACATCTCTACAACTCTTCTCAACTCTGCCTTGACCTCTAAAACTTGAATCACAATAGGTTAATCTTGCACCTCAATCCTAGCACCCATTTACCTCATCAAAGTAGCACTACTTTGGATATGATCAGAAGGTACCTGTACTTGTGATCTTGACCCATCTTGGGATACCACCTAAATATAATAAGGAAGTTCGATCCCACAAAATTTTAGATGAGACTCACACAATGACCTCTTCATAGACTCTATAGCCAATAGACCAGTAAATCTCTCAATAGCTATGGAAGCCTCCTCATGTGCCTATTGCTAGCTAATCATCTTGGCCCTCAGTTGCTCCACCTCTACCCTATGTCTCTCCTCGTCCTAGTGAATCTTAGCCTCCAACTACCAAAATCTATCCCATAGCTCTCGAGCCTCCTCCTCCACATCTTGTTTCTCCTAGACCATAAATGGAATCTCCTCCATACCTACAAAAATACCAATACCAATGGTATCATCCACCTCACCCATCGTAGCACCTCCAACCATCTCACCCATCATAGCATCTCCTCCCATATATACCACCACATCGGCCACTATCCCTATGGCCATCCCTCCCTCCATAGGATCTACCTCCAAAATCCCTACAACCTCCTTGAATCTCATTGCCTATAAACTCGAAACACCACCTACTCATCTCCTAGACCGTTGTAGAGGTAGGTACCTTTCACTGCTAGATCTCTCCTCTGACCTATATTGAGTACCTCGGTCTGCTCTCCTCTCCACTGGTGGTACCCCTAAATCAGTCATGCCTCTACCAAGATACCACTGCTACATTTTCTTAAATAGAATTCAAACCCACATTCACCCCCTGAGTGGCGAATTCAGTTAATAACCCCCAAAATTAGTCAAACTACTCCCAAAACCCTAGGAAATCAAACAAATTTCTTCTAAAACCCTAGGAACTCTCTCAAACTATCTTCTATTTTAATTTTCAATCAATTTCATCATGCATTGGTATCTTATCAATCACTGCATCATCAAATCACCAAATTTAATTCACCTCATTATTGATTCCTCATTTGATGGGGTATTCATATCCAAAGTTCATTCACCTCATTGTTGATTCCTCGTTTGAGGGGGTATTCATATCCAAAGTCAGCTTTGCATGCAACCACACAACTGAAAAACCAAAAGTGCGAGTAGCACATCTGTCTACAAATTGTTTTGCTAAATATTATCTTATAAAATAATATCAATCTCAACTAGACATGCATTATATCACAATAGCTATGCATTCCGATGGAGAAATCAATCTAAGCATTCAAGTACATCGAGTACATAATGAATGATATGTTTGATGTAATCCTAGCATAATATTTGGAAAAGGATTTCTTGACCATGCTGATCTAGTCACATTTGAATAATCCAAATGTCCCTTTAGCTCAAATGGTTTGACACTTGTTGCCATGTTCTCATCAATCAATCAAAAAAATATATTTAGATAGGCTTTTGTCCTATTTATACTTTTGGATCATGCTTATGTGGTTGCAAAATCAAAGTAGTCAAAAGTTGTCATTCTCAAGAAACTGGTATGGCATTGAAAATATCATATAGACTTAGCAAAATTATAGCATTGCATTCGCAATCATACATTTACATTCACCAGCATTATTTTTATTTCTTTCCTCTTCTTCTTATTTCCTTCCTCTCTTATTTCCCTTGGACATCCAGTTAATTTTGTATGGTCATGCTTCGAGTGACTACATACCTTTGATTGGATTTCATTCCCCTTCTATCCCTTTTCCTCCTGCACAAATTCTTCACATTTTTATATTAAATCATGTTCCACACAGTATAGTACAAAAAAGGGCAAAATGTAGACATCCAAAAGTCACATATTGTTATCTATACATATCCATAGGTGATTCTAGACATCCTTAGGTTATTTTAGGCTATTGTAGTCATGCGTAGTCATGCATAGTCATGCTTAGTCATGCATAGATTATCGTAGTTCACCATAGTAGTGTGTAGACTTCCATATACCACTTCATCAGCTTTCAGGTCCAAAACCCTAATAAGCCTTTAAAATAATATCCTATGCACTGGGATATCTTCTGATAGCCTATTTGCATTCAATTGAGGCCCCCATAGGGTATTAGTTGACAAAAGCAATTACCAAGTCAATTCTTAAAATATAATTTAATGTTGACTTCACTTTAGTCTCCCTTTTAGCAAAAATTTGATTAATTAAGATTTAATCCCTAATTAACACTAATTGCACCCTCCCACATGTGTGTAACTAATCCCTAATTTAATATTGACTTCACTTCAGCCTTCAAACCCTAATTTGGCTTAAGACCCTCTAATTTTGATTAGACCTAATCCTTCCTCACACATGTGTGAGGATAGGATATTTTCCATGAAGAATGAGAGGTTGCCACCTTTCCTTATTTAACCTAACTCTAGTTATAATTCAACCTAGGATTAGTTTACTTAATTCCCCCCCGCACCTTGCATTTTTCTATAAATAGTGGGTCCTAAACCCCTAATTACATCTCTCTCCATTAATGACATAAGTAAAGAAACTCTACCAAATTCAACACTGAAGTCTGAACACTTGGATTTTATAGCAAACAGAAGTATAGCAACAACTAAGGAGCCTCCCTACCAAATCATTTCAGCAAAATACAACTTACAGTAGGATTCACCCCCCACCCCACGAATCCTATTATGATTCACCATCGAGTGGCGATTTCAATGGACAAAGCCCAAATTACCTCAGATTTGGTAGGTAAGCTTCCATTTACTATTCTTTAAGTGTTTAATATCATTTATTGCAACTTTAAATATATTTTTGTATTGATTCAGTCTGTATAACCAAGGGACCTAACTAAGGAAATCCCCCTAATGCACTAACCCCCTTTTGCAGGTTATTTATAGGTTAAAAGAAGAAAACCATCAACTACAACCTGGCGGTGGATCGTAAACCCACATACATTGAGGGACGATAGAAGATAGTATCAAGATTATTGTGAAGTTTATTGTAAAAGACATCATGAAAGGGAAAATTGTACCTATTGTAACCTATTTCATCTTTGAATATAAATGAAATACATATTTCTTGTTCAACATACTTTGTGTTTATGTTGTTAGATCAAATACCACTTCACCAGGAAATATGGCCCAAAATCTACCACCATAGCCACCAAGGTAGTTTCCAACATGGAATAGCTCAAGATATTTAAATATACAAGCTCAAAATATAGTCCCTAAAGCAACATTGAAGGCTTTGCCCACCTATGATGGTATAGGTAATATTACTTACAATCATGTCTAGGATGTGGCTTCTTTGGTGATAATTCATGGCATCGTAGATGAAGACATTATGGTAAGAATGCTCATGTTGTCCCTCAGAGGAAAGTTGTTGTATTGGTACCGGTCTTTGCCACCCGCTACTATCACCACATGGGACCAATTGGAAAAATTGTTGATTAATAATTTCCATGAGCAAGCTGATCCCTTTTCCTTACTATACCAATTCACAAATATTCAAAGACATCCATAGGAGGAAATAGTGGATTTCAATTTCAGGTTCGCTTGAAGTTGGTAGAGAGTTCCTGATGGTCTTTGGCTGACTCTTGAACAAGTTGTATTTTACTATCTTTGAGCTTTCAACTCCAACATTGGTATGGTTGTCTGACAAGACAATATCAATACATTTTTTAATTTGTATATGTAGGCACAAAAGGCTAAAGTGGATTTTATTGCCATAGGTAAACTGCCTACAAAGGTAACAATGCCCATTCTTTCTAATCTTCCATAATATTTGTACTCTAGTTCATTTTCATATCCCATGCCTTCTATGTATAATTTTCCTTCATAGAGCTTGAGTATGCCTCAAACTGCATCAGTTCCAATTCTACAATTACCCACTTCAACTATTACAAAACTACTTTCTCCTCTTCCTAATCCAGCATTACCTTCTCTACCAGCACTTCTATATTTTCCAACACCACTAGCACCCTTAAATCCTAATCCCCACATAAAATTATTATAGGAGATGCAATAACTTGATTCAAAAGTGAGGAAAATGTCAAAAAAAATCACATCCATTAAGAAGAAGTAAGATGAATATGATTTTTGATCAAGGAGATTTCAAACATCGTCGATTACTAGAGAATAACCAGCTTTGTCTAGCAAAGATCCAGAGAGAAATACAACTGTATTGGTAAATGAAGAAGCTGGTACATCAGAGCGAGCATATTAGTGCTCTACCTATAATGAACCTCATGGTGAAGATACGTGTATGGTTCATTTGAATTATGTACAAACATTAGCAAAAAGTTCTACCAGTGGACAGATCAATATTATCATGGAGGTCGATCATAATTTTATGGTCCTATTGTGGCTGCTCCACAACTTGCCCCAAAATTGGGGACCCACATTTTGTTTTTGGTATTTGGATGTTTAGGGTTTGTTTTAAGTTTCTAATGCTTTCGTTTTGTTGTGGGCCTACAGTTATCATCAGTTCTTGTCAAAAATATTTTATTGTCAATTATATTTTATTGTTGATGACTTTTCTTGTCAATGATTTCTTTTCTGTCGATGACTTTTTGTCATCACTTTTATGTCATTGAGTTTTTGTCAAGTTTGTTGTTTGCATTTTTTGGTTTAATTTTCATGTTGGCTTTCATTTGTAGGTATGATAATAATATAAAAATATTAATATTATTATTATTATATTTCATATAATAATAATGATAATTAATATTAGAGAGCCCAATAATCAATAATATGCATTGATAATAACTAAGTATATATTACAATGCATAGGATTAGAATAGCCTAGGTGGAGCTAATCACGCTAACAACTAACTAAATACAGCTAACTATACTAACAATGTAATATGCTATGTCTAAAAATAAAGATTATTGTTAGACGTACAATGGGATAAATAATGTAATAACTAATAGTAACTCTAACATCCCCTCTTATTACATTATTTGGATAATAATATAACTATCCCAATACAGTGAAGAAGAAGAGAAATGAAAGAATGTTGGCTCTTGCTTTGTCTTTGGCTCTAGCTCTGGCTCATCTATGGATGTGTACCTTTGGGTCTATCTCAAGATTTTCCTATGAATATACCTATGGATCATTGCCTCTGGATCTACCTGTAGATCTGCCTCTGGAACTTTGTCTTTGGGTCTATCTTTAGGTCTATCTCTGGGTCATTGTCTCTGGGACTGCCACTTGGTCTATCACTGGATTTGCCTCTGGGTCTACCATAGGTTTTACATTTTTGGTAGAAGCCATACAATATTTCTTTCATCATGGTCCATTGTATGAGATTTGTTCATCCACAATCTATATGAACCTTGTTGGCCATTTTCACTTTGTACCAACAACTTGAAGAAGAGTGATTCGCACATCCACATGAATCATAAGGATGTAATTTCCAACATCTAGCTGCAACATGTCCTATTTTTCCACAATGATTGCAAAAATGCTTTTTAGGAGTTGGAGGAGATTTAGGTTTTACAAACATGGTATTATTGGTACTTGCATGTCTAGTATAGCCAAGGCCTTCATTCTTTGCCCTAACATTTAGAATTATTGGATTTTTAATGCCTTGTTCCTGTTTACCTAATATTTCACCATTGAATCCCATTTTCTTTAATAGTTTGGAACCAAATCCTTTGGTGTATTTTCAAAACACCCAATATTGTCATTGTCATCAATTCTTTTAACAATATGGCATTTTTCACTATTGATGAGATTATGGAGTTCATTTTTAGGAGGTTCAATTTTTAAGTCACTAGTGTCACAAGCAAAATCGGCTACTGTGATGAGATCACCTATGCTACAACTGATATCTACCATAGAAGATATGAGGTCATATGTATCACAACAAGCATTAGCCATCATGGGCTCAAGTTCACATGTGTCATAACAAGCATTCACTGCCATGGGTTAAAAATCACTTGTGTCACTACAAGCATCGACCATTAGGGGTTTGACCTATGTTTCCTCACTAATGTCCCTTTTCACTTTACATTGAGCAATGTCAAGAGAAACCTATGACATGTATATTGCCCTTACAACACCAGTAGAAATTAGAACACCAATTTTCTGCATGTCTTCACAAGACATAGAATCATTGAGTATGCAATCTACACCACTCCATAGTGTGAGAAATGTGCCATATTCATAAAAAATATATCCTATCCATGTATGGTGAAAAGTAGGGACTTTTAACTAATTTAGCAACATCAATTGATTTTGGGGCATGTTTTTTATTTGATCTGCCCATTTTTAAAGGTGTCGATCTCTATCGAAAATGCACCTTTTACAAGGAAATTTTACAAAATATTGGCTAAGGTGTCGGTCGCTACCAAAAATGCACCTTTACAAATGATTCCCCCCTTTTTGCAAAATGAGCTTTGAGGGAAAAAATGAGTATCCCCCCTTGTTGCAAAAATTTATCCCCCCTTGGTTGGAATTTTTTTTTTATCTCCCCTTTTATATCCACTTGATCAATTTTGCAATGAAATAGCATGAAAAAAAATTCCCCTCCAATGTTTTCAATTTGCAAATTTTGTGGTATGTAAAATGAAAATTTGTTTCAAAAGGTATGTTTAATTTCAAGTTTGAAACTATTTTAAATGAAGCAAAAACATTCAATATAATTAAATATCAATTTTTCTTAAAAATATTTTATAAAAAAATAATTTAAGAAAAAATTAAATGAAATTTAATTAAACTAATGCTTTCGAAATCATAAAAAAAATTAATCAAACTTAAAATTAAAAAAATGTATACCTTTTTTTTTTTTGGATCGGTGGGTTGCAAACCCCTGACTGATGGCAATTGTGCCTATAGCCCTTGGACACCAATCAGTCATGCCAGCTCACCCATAAAGAATGAAGAGGAGCAACCCCTTATTTGAAGATGTCGTGGTCTTCGTTTGAGCGCAAGGAGTTCCTTTCTTCCGTAGCTCCTCCGCAGCCCCTCTACTGCTCCTCCAATCGTGGGGTGGTGATTGGTGTTCAATGGTTGTGGCTTATGCCACTGAGTGGCACTTCCAACTAACGTGATGATTCTCCACCAAGATGTGCATCCACTGTGATGCTCCTCCTATTGTTGATAACCATTGTTGTGGCTCCTCAAGCTACTCTTCGACATGCACAGCCACTTTGCTTCTACCATGACCACCTCATCACACTGGGGCTGGATTAGGATCGATATCAAACTGAGGCTATGTGGTGTAAATTTGGGGAAAAATATCTATTTTTTGACATATCTATAACATGAGTTAACTACATGCTAATCATCGGTGCTTTACATTGTTTTAAACCTACAAATTGCTTTAACCCAAATTTGTGTGGTCTAAATCTGGGATTACAAGTTCTCCTACACGACTATCACATCCCTCAGGCTGTGCAACATTGGAGATGATGAAAACATGGATCTGGACCTTGAATGCCCAATTCATATGTATCAAATCGAAGGTCCCTTCACCTATAAATTAGACTCGCTGATGGATGCAAAAATTATAACTCAAAATTTGGCTACAATTAAATTTGCTCTACTCTGCAAAATAGAATCGAAATGCTAAGTGTTTTTCAAACTGCGCTATGGGTGATGTCTATGTACGCTCTTCCTAAAAATAACAATTTGATGTGCATCACCAATTAGATGTCTACAAATACACCCTGAGCCGATCCTGGTTGATAATCGCATATTGCCTCAACCCTCGATGGAAGACTAAGCTGCTCAAATGAAATTATATGAGCTTTCAAAGACTCCAATTTGCTTACCAATAGATCCTGGAAAATTCAGATTTGGTTTTGTATTTGCCTCCAGTTAAAAAGGAGAGATTTATGCAACTGAAGACGTTAGGCCATATTTAATATCCAGATCTGGCTTCTATGTTTGAAAAACAATTGAAACTATTTTCCACCAGGAGATCTCAATGTCTACAACAATGGCAGATGCTTTGCAAAATGACTGCTGCAATTTACAACAAAAAAAAAAATATTTTTTAAATTACGTTCAAAGGTGAATCTACCCGTTGGTATATGCAAAACATAGGGAAATTATTATCCCTCATACATCGTGCAAAGGCTTCTAGGATCTTTAAATTGAAGAGATCCCACTTACTATAATGTCCACCTTATGATGGACATACACTCGCTAAGCCATTTTTATCGGTCATGTCCCCATATGGTAGTGTAGGTCTACAGCCAGGTAGTCTATCCTCTCTTAGTACTCGTGTCCACCATGTCAGGTCCAGGAGTTAGCATCTTTTCTCATCCTTATCAGGTATCTGGCATGTCATATTTGATTTGAGTCCTTGTCAGTCCAGGTCAAGGGGTTTCCACATAGAGGGGACATATGAGGGTCTGATAGGCTGAATCTATACTTGGTTCACATGCAAAACCATCGAGTTGACTCTATTTCAATCGT
This sequence comes from Wollemia nobilis, assembly GCA_028583015.1. Taxonomy (NCBI): domain Eukaryota; kingdom Viridiplantae; phylum Streptophyta; class Pinopsida; order Araucariales; family Araucariaceae; genus Wollemia; species Wollemia nobilis. The sequence goes on along the minus strand of JAQPPZ010002587.1, from coordinate 13,220,250 downwards.
GCATACATGTTCTATGCTTAATCAGCCAACCTTTTTAGTCTTGATCCATCTAGTGAGCTCAGGTCAAGGTTTTCTTGTGATAGGCTATAGTCTAACTGGCTTAGCATCCAGCCTATCTAGCTTAGCATCTAGCTATTAGCTATGCACATTCCAAACATGTAGGGTTTTCCTGTGATAGGCTATAGTCTAACTGGCTTAGCATCCAGCCTATCTGGCTTAGCATCTAGCTATCAGCTATGCACATCCTAAACATGTAGGGTTTGGAATGAAGTTCGATCTACAAGATCGGTACAGTAAACCACAACCAAGATATCCTCAATAAATAATCACAATGGATCAAAATTTCAATCTCCCAGATCGGGCGATGGTATATGGCTCGGATACAATATTAGAGAGCCCAATAATTGATAATATGCATTGATAATAACTAAGTATATAATACAATGCATAGGCTTAGAATAGCCTAGGTAGAGCTAATCACTCTAACAACTAAGTAAAGACAACCAACTATACTAATAATGTAATATGTTATGTCTAACAATAAATATTATTGTTAGACATACAATAGGGGTAAATAATGTAATAACTAATAGTAACTCTAACAATTAAAAGATTAATAAATAAAATGAGTTCTTTTATTTTTATTGAATATAATTGTTGGTTCCAATATATAATATTTATATATATAGGTTTATATATATAAATATATATCTATAATTTAATAAAACAAAAAGTAATAAAAAATAATAATAAAAATTATTTATATATATGTATATATTTTATATTATATAAATAAGAACTAACTAAAAATAAAAGTAAATAAAACCATATACCTATTTTTGCTTTCATTATGGGGAAGTAAAGACGGTCCACTGAATTTTATAAAAAAAGAGAAATATTAAAGTGAAAGAAGATCCAATGTAGGAATATACCTCATGTTTCGAATACATATAATGTTAAATGTTTTCACATACATGTGATAGGGATGATATGATAGAACTTTGACGAGGACATAGAAACACCCAGGACAACTGAATGAGCAATTTGAAGACACGACATGGCAGGCTCATGTATGATATGGAAACATTGATATCGATAAATGCATACAGTTGGAATCGCCATAGTGGACTAACCTCCATGAACCACATCAGATGTAGGATGAATCTATTTGAAATATGACGATCAGGTTTGAGACACAATGGGGGTCAACGTGAAGACAAGCGAGGTCTCAGATAATGCAATGAAGAGCAAACACGCATGGCATCAGTGTAGAAGAAAATGTAGAGCAACGAAAGGTTTTGAAGATGACCGAAGGCGAGGTGACAAGATAGTAAATCCCGCATAATATAAATATGGATGGCAAGCTAGATGACTACTCGTAGCAATAGTAATGTGATCAAATAATGACAAGATCCCACTTGCTGGATGTGGATTTCATCACCTGGTGAAATTCGAGCACGGTGGGACATGGAGATGTCTTCAACAGTAATTAACAGACATAGTTTGAGTGATAACTCCTGGGCATGGGCCATAACAGATACATGGATGTCAAGTTGGAAATTGACATGGATGTAACCCATATACCATGAGTAAATATAGTAGCCCACCATAAGATAACATGACAAACACCGGGACTTTATCTGGAACTGTCTACAAGACAAAGATCGACGTGGAAATTCCATGGCAGTGGACAGAAATTCTGGGAGCATTATTGCGTGGCATAGATCACTATGACAAGGAATTTCCAAACATAGTAGGTAGGCCCGATAGTAGATAGAAGCATTCAAATATCGATGGAGAAATGCCATTATGATTTACTCATGGTGATATTGAGTGAATCTCGATGTCGAAGGACTAGACCAGTGGGCTGCTTGGTAGAGGATTTGGAGGTTTGGTTTGATGTTTGTTAATGCTTATGGATATAGGCTCAAATCTTACCTGTAATAGGAACCTAAACCCCATACCTAGAATTTTGGGCATGATTGTGGAGGATTTTATAGAATTTTGAATGCCATAGTGTATGATAATGATAGAGAAGCATCCAATGAGAGACAAAGAATATGGGACCACTAACGATGCCATGAGGTACATAGGTCACACAGAGGATGGGAGATGTGGTAGGTACAACCATTCATAAGGTAGATGAATATGGTAACAGTAATGGTGAAGCCTACGGGGGATTACAGCAAGGACCAATAGTAGATCCATGAAGATTTCGAATAGCTGCCATGCTTTCTATAATTTGAAGAATGCGGTAGTAGGGCACTAATGTATATGATGGAAAATAGAAAATATTGGGCAAAGTTATATGTCATGCAACAGATGATTTGGAACTCCATTGATGATGAAGTGGATGTGGCATAGCTATGTGATGCATAATAATGAGGCAAAGGTGCATGGTGATTGATTGGACGAGTAAAATTTAGATGATTGGGCGAGTAAAATTCAGATTTCATCAAAGAGAGGTGATTTATCATTACATCAAAGGTCTTGTTTTTAAAGCATGAGATTATTTCTTCTTAATGTAAATTAATTTAATTAAAGAGGGATAATTCATCATGAAATTATGAGGCTATTCTTTTCAATAAATAAATTGTTATCTCTTTATGCAAATTAATTTCATCAAAGAGGAACAATTTATCAATTACATCAAAGGCTTTCTTCATCTTCATGATAAAAGCTACATTAAATGAATCTTTTCATCATTTTAAATTCACTTTCATAGATTTATTTAATCTTCTATTTCATGTTTTAAAGTAGGATTTAATGTAAGATAAAACTTGTTTAAAATCTACTTAATAAAGGAAGATAAAATCTACCTTAAAACATTTCAAGATAAAAATAATTAAGGCACTACATCATGGTCATATGAGGGCCAATTCACATTTTATTTTTTTTAATTTTCATGAACAATCATTAAAATAACATGGTAAAATGAACCAACATATACCCCTTGTTAACAATTACTTGTAATCACTAAGGTGTTCCTAGAATTTCATTGATATTTTTATTGAGATTACTAATACACATGTGCAAATGCTAATATATCGGAGACCTTGGAGAAGTTGTTTTGTTTTAACTTCTTTGCAAGAGAGGGTTTTGGTATCAAAATCCTAAGGGAGAGTGTAATTTCACAATTGGGTAAAATTACCACTCAACATTTTGGTGCTAGAAGGAGGACCTGAATTGGTTTACTTTATTTTATTTATGCTAAGCAATTCATGGTGGTTTTAAATGCTATATTGTTCATGGTTACTCAAGAGTTCTAAATTGCTAAATATTTTAAGTTCATTTGATTAGCATCTTTGGCAATATTTTAATACTTAACACGTTGGGAGCTAGGAGAGCTTGAATTGATTTATTTCATTTCTAGTTAGATGCTAAATTGTTCATGTTACTTGAAATATTTATTCATAGACATTGGTCTTGATTAATGAGATTTTTTTGATCACTTTCATTGATTCTAACATCCTTTATTTGATGATGTGTTAATACTAACCTTTTTGCAAATTTGAGAATGTTCTTTCATGTCATGATTTAATTTAGGCATATCTTTTTTTTAAGTGAAAACCCCTTGCGGGGCCACCTTGGTATGAGAGACCACGAACAGGGGATTCTACACCATCAAAGTCACCCAAGAGTCGCACCCGGCCCTGCCCACACCAACATTATCAATTGGATTTTGGATACCCAATTCAAATTTTTGGTAGGGTGGAGATTTGAACCTAGGACCTCCCTTGGAGCTTTGCCCTCTCCTCTCCAACTCACCTACAACACTTGGGTTAATTTAGGCATATCTTGTTATTGATGCTAACATGATAATATTTGTGGTTCACTCATTTGGAAATTGTTAGTCATTTCATGCTTCTTTGCAGGATGTCTTTATTTTACTAACAAATTTGGTTCGAAAGTCATTCTTTGAGTTTTACTAATAGTGACACTTGATGAAATAAGAGCAAAAATGGCATATTTTAGAACAGACATGGTATCTCTCTTAGGTAAATATCATGAGTGTTTACACATGCCTGGAATACCCCATAAAATTATTGAGTGTATATTGGAGGGTCCATCGTAGTCTAGGAAAAATATGACATTTGGATACATATAAAAGTTGAATATCTACAAGAGCGTGTTAATTCAATGGCAAATTCTCCATGAGGATGTTGCTTATAGGTTATTCCCATACATATTGGATGACAAAGCAATGGGTTGGTATGCCCAATTATATTTTGAGGTTAAGGTTTCTTGGGATCAACTAGAAGCAATATTTCTTGACCATTTTGGAAAATAAGCTGACCTAAAAAATTAGTTTGACTCTATCTGCAAAGAACCTAATGAATCCATGAGTCAATTTAATGATAGGTTCTATGAGTTGTACACTCAAGCATGGGAATATCATGACATAATAGAAGAGGAAGCTATTCAAGTATACATGGGAGCCATACCTCTTGTACTTGCTACATTATTGAGGGAAAATCTTGATGACCCATATTTAGCTACAATCTGTGAGATAGTAGAACAATGGCAAGTGGAGGCACAACATGTTCCCATGAGAGATTGTTCTTCTAGAGTTATTGATACCAACCTACACCAACCATCTAATATAGCATCCTCCAATCCAATGATGCCTAGGGTGAATGATCAAGGGGATGAATTTGAATGTCCAAATATTATAACCACCTTAGATATCATCCAAGAGGGGGTGCAAGTTGCCAAGCCAACATCCACTAATGAGGATTGTGTAGAGATGGGTTCATTTATATAAGTGCATGAGTATTCAGATAATGGAGGTATCCTAAATCTAATTATTTTGGAGATATGTGATAGGACAAAACCTACCATAGAATTGAATAAAGTGGTTGAAAGTGAAATTGAAAGAGAATCAATAAATGAATTTGAAGACATAATAGAATTTCACCATTGGTTCTCGAAAGATGCTTTAGATGATATTGTTGAAACTAAGGGTCAAGAAGACCCACACCTTCCAAATTGTGATGAAATTGAATCATGGGTTACAAATGTGGATTATGATAGCCTTACAAACTTGAATACAAAGAGTAGCCCAATTTTGGAAATCATTGAACCATATAAGGAAGGTGAAGGCAAATTTGATGAAAAACACATTGATGAATTGGAAGATGTTGAATAAGTAGTTGAGAATCACCACTTGATTTTGGAAGATGATTACTATGATTCTTGGAAGAAGTGGGAAGAATAAACTCACTCCAAACATTCTAATGAAACTCTTGTGTCAATTTATATGTAGGATAATACAATTGATTACTCGCATGAGAATATTACAAGTCTTGTCAAATTTGATAATGTTTTGGAAGAAGGGTTGGAATCTCATCAAGTGGTGGAAGATGATAGTGATTCTACTACCATGCATAAAAAAGAAAAAGAATTTATATATGAATCAAAAGATCATGTCAATGATACAATGGGGTTTCATCCCATGAATTTAAGTGATAATTTTTACAATGGTTGGGGAAGATATGAAGATGTGTTATTTTATCACACTCCTATTGATGAAAATTCTATTCCAATTGATATGCATGAGGTTGAAACTTTTACTTCATATGAAGATATTACATTCGCAAGATTTGAGAAGGTTACAAAATTAGATCATGTTGAACATAAATTCATGGAAAATTTTGTTGAAATAGAAAGGGAAGAAATGGTAAAATTTTCTTATGACTCATCTATTTTGGATGAGGATGAGGTAAAACATGCTCTTTCATTTTGGGATATTGAAAATTTAGATACAAATCTGGATGATTATTTTGAGGATTCAAATGAAGAGATACCATGGATGGTCATCAAGGAAGTGGAACCAAATGACAAAGAGATTGATCTATGTGAAGCAACTCAAGGGTTTGATCATGAATATGGGTTACTTGACACACACTTTGATCAACAAGATGTAATGTTTGAAAAGCATGGGCATACTTTTGATTGGGTGCCTAATTTTGGTATGTTTGATGAACAGGTAATCAATGAAGAAGATAAAGACCATGAGGTAAAAGAAAGAAATACAAATCCTCACCAAGCCTTGGTAAATGAAAATGTGCAAAAGGTAAAATCTAACCTTTTGTGTCCAAACATCCAAGCATCAGGTGAAGATTTGTATAATCACTCATTGGATTTAAATGTTGTTTATGATGAAATGCAATTGAAGGTGAATGAAGAACAATGATTAATTTCTACTTAAACCTTTAATAAGAATGCTTTGTTGAATGAAAAAGAAGTTGATGCACTTGAATTGTTAAATAAAATTCATCAACAATTGATAATAGAATCTAGGATAAAAACTTATAATGATTCTCATTTAGTAGATATCCTAGATGCTTGTAAATTTTTGCATAAGTTTGATTGGCCTAAAAACATGAATAATGAATTGGCTTCGAAATTTGTAGAAATAGGCTCCTATTTACAAGATTGCATATTTGAAAAAGATAGCCTAATTCTAAATCAAAAATCAAATTGTGAATTTGACATCTTAAAGAATAGACAAGAAAGAATTGAAAATCAAATTTTGTCTAGTCAATTTAATAATTTGAAGCTCACCTATGGAATCACTAATAGAACTAATTGGTGGGGTGAGAGAGGCAAGTTGAATATTGTTGTATTGTTTGGCTTAATCTTGTTTTGCTTGGATTTCTGCAAAATTTGGTATGCATATTATGCTACATGTCTTTTGAAATGTGCTAATCATGTTTGGGATCCAGGGAAGTAATAGTTCAAGCTTGGCACCATATTGTACCATATTGTACATTTGTATATAGTTTTGGTTTATGTTTTGAGTTTTGTGTTTTGGGTTGTTCCCTTTTTTGAGGTGATATTTTGTGGTTGCTAACTTATGGTCTAGCTCACTTTTGAAGCTCCTTTATTTAATAGGTTGGAGTACCTAACCTGAAAATTGATGAACCCGAGAAAAGGGGGATGATTTATTTGGTGATCATGCTCAGAGTTTAGGACCAAAATGGTAGAAAGTGGAACAATGAAAGATTAGCCAAAGCTCCACATGGAACTCACACACGTTAAATGGTGTTTCTAGATTTAGGAAGGATGAAGTTATCCTGATCTACAACCCTAAGTAAAAATATAAAATGCTTCACTTGTAGGTTGCCTTACCCCAGTGATGCTTGAAGATTTGCAAGGTTGTTCTTTTGAAAAAAAAAGAGAGAAAAAAAAGAAAAAACATGCATTGAAAAGCTTGATCAAATCAGTCACAAGATCTAGATAAATTCTACCAGAGCTATGGATGCCTGACCGACAGTAGGGCTTTGTCTAGATATAGCTTGGGTAAAAGGAAAGGCTTTGCAAAGTGTTAAGTAGACACAAGGGTGAGTTATATAAACTCCACCATGGCTATAGATGCTTGAATTGCAGTGGAGCTTTGTCTATAGTTGTTTCTTTATGAGCGATAATTTATCGCCTAATGCAAAAAAGGATGATGGAATTTGAAGGATTTTTAGAGATGCAAAAATGAATAACTTTTTGCACACACTGAGAAAATGTAGATGGATTAGTTGTTTTATTTTGAAGCTGTTTACCCCCACCTGCTTGGGACATTGCTAAATAATATGTGTTTCACTGATCTTGTATATTTTCATTTCAGATTGGGTTCTTCACCTAAAATGCTCAAGAACACTTTCCAGTAGAGTCACCATTTGTTTTGGATGCTCCACAACTAAACCCAAAATTGGGGACCCACATTTTGTTTTGGTATTTGGATGTTTACGGTTTGTTTTAAGTGTCTAATGCTTTTGTTTTGTTGTGGGTTTGTAGTTATCATCAGTTCTTGTCAATAATATTTTATTGTCGATGACTTTTTATCGTCACTTTTGTGTCATTGATTTTTTGTCAAGTTTGTTGTTTGTGATTTTTTGGTTTAATTTTCGTGTTGGCTTTCATTTGTAGGTATGATAATAATATAAAAATATTATTATTATTATTATATTTCATATAATAATAATGATAATTAAAATATTAATAAATAAAAGGAGTTCTTTGATTTTTATTGAATATAATTGTTGGTTCAAATATATAATATTTATATGTATAGGTCTATATATATAAATATATATCTATAATTTAATAAAACAAAAAGTAATAAAAAATAAAAAATAATAAAAATTATTTATATATGTATATATTTTATAATATATATATAAATAAGAACTAAATAAAAATAAAAGTAAATAAAACCATATACCAATATTGGCTTTCATTATGGGGAAGTACATACAGTCCACTTCATTTTATAAAAAATGAGAAATATTAAAGTGAAAAGAGGATCTAATGTAGGAATATGCCTCATGTTTCGAATAAATCTAATGTTAAAGGTTTTCACATACAAGTGACAGGGATGATCTGATAGGATGTTGACGAGGACAAAGAAACTCCCAGGATAGCCGAACGAGCAATTTGAAGACACCACATGGTAGGCTCATGTATGATATGGTAGCATTGATGTCGAGAAATGCATACAATGGGAATCACCATAGTGGAATGACCTCCATGAACCACATCAAACACAGGATGAAGCTATTCAAAATTTGGGGTCGACATGAATACAAGTGAGGTCTCGGATAATGAAATAAAGAGCAAACACACATGGCACCAGTGTAGAAGAAAAAACAAAGCAACAACAGGTTTTGAAGATGACCGAAGGCGAGGTGACAAGATAGTATACCTCACATAACCTAGATGTGGATGGCCAGCTATATGATTACTCATAGTGACATTCATGTGATGGAAGAATGACAAGAGCCCACTTGATGAATGTGGACTTTGTCACCTGGAAAAATCTAAGCACGATGGGACGTGGAGATGTCTTCAATGGTATTTGGCAGACATAGTTTGAGTGATAACTCCCGGGCATGGGCCATAATGGATACGTGGACATTGAGTTGGTGATTGACATGGATGTAGCCCATATGCCATGAGGAAATATTGCAACCCACCATAAGATAACATGGTGAACACCAGGACTTGATTTGGTACTGTCTGCAAGACAAATATCGACGTGGAAATTCCATGGCGATGGATGACAATTCCAGAAGCATCATTATGTGGCATCGAAGGTCACTATGGTAGAGAAGTTTCAAACATAACGGGTAGCCCTGATAGCAGACATATGCATTCAAAGATCTATGGAGAAATGCCATTATGATTTAATTATGGTGATATTGAGTGAATCTTGATGTCGAAGAACCATACCGATAGGCTGCTTGGCAGAGGATTTGGAGGTTTGGTTTGATTTTTGTTAATGTTTATGGATATAGGCTTGGCTCATACCCATAACAGGTGCCTAAATCCCATACTTGGTGTTTTTGGCATGATTTTGGAGGATTTCATCAAATTTTGAATGGCATAGTGTACAACAATGATAGAGCAGTAGCTGGTGAGAGACTAAGAAGAGGGAACCATCGATGATGCCACGAGGCACGTAGGGCATGCATAGGACATGATATGTGGTAGGTACAACCATTCATAAGGTAGATGAAGGTGATCATGGTAATGGTGAAGCCCACAGAGGATTGTAGCAAGGACCAACGATAGGCCTGTGAAGATTTTAAATAGTTGCCATGCTTTCTAAAATTTGAAGAACATGGCAGTAGTGCACCAGCGTATATGATGGCAAATAGAAAATATTGGGTGGAGTTATATGTCATGTGATAGATGACTTGGAACTCCATTGATGATGGAGTGGACGTGGCATAGCTATGTGATGCAGAATAGTGAGGTAAAGGTGCATGGCTATTTATTAGTTAGGGCATTCATTAAAGACACAACAGGTAGGAGTAGATTCTTCGAAAGCTGAATCTTATTTTTACAGTGTATATTGATCATTATATTGGTAGTTTGTACATAGGGCACAAAGGCCATACAAAGTGAAGGGCATCCATCATGGTAATAGATGAATGGGAAAGTAAAATTTCAAGTGGTTGTTTGCTATCATTAAATGGTACAAATAATTTTAATATTCCTTACCGTCATAGAATGCCCTAATGTAATAAGGTGTAAATCCATACATAGTCAAAAAAATTATCAAATGAACATTTAATGGCTAAGGTATTTACGAATGGAGAGTGGATTGAACAAAATATGACAATGTACTCATAATGCGATCGACAACCTCTTATGGCAAAGGATGAACATGGGACCCCGCGGTTAGTATTAATACCATAAATCGAATACTATTAGGGTTTTTGAATAAAGTGAAAGTAAAAGGAAAGAAAACATCATAAGCCAACATGGCATATTTATGTCGTGTACATAGTGTTCGTTGTTGAATACATTTATGAGAATGTTTTATTAAAATGCTTCAGTATGAAGTTTTAATCATTACGTCGCATGGAAAAATGTTTAGAAGAGCAACGAAAAAATAATGTTTGGAAGGATAACGAAAATGAAATGAACCAATGGAAGCGAAATGAGCAGAAATAGGAAGGCCAAAGGAAAGGAAACGAAGTGTTTTCATAGAGAGTAGGGCCTGGTTCTTCTTTGGAAGAACAATGCTGCTGGAAAATAGATGTAACAAAATTTTTCTTAATGCAAAATAGGCCAGAAATTTGCATTTAATGTGTAAGATTGGAGGAGTTTTATTTTGCATGCCTGTTATAACTGCTTATTTTTCCATTTTCCTGTTTTAGGCTTATAGAGGGTGTTGAATGCATTTTTGGGTTGCACCATTGAAGGTTTAAAACATGAAATTTATTTGTTTTTCCCCTTAGAAGCTCGCACCTAGGTTATTTTGAGTTGTGCAAATGCAGATTCGGTAAACTAGGTTGCATTCAAGAATTTCTCACATCTTTGGTTTTGCAGGAATTGGATGGCAAAATACTGCCGATATTTTATATGTTTACATTTTCAGCATTCAAGTTTATTTCAGATTTTTATTTTTCATTTTTTGAAGTTTATTTTACAGATTTGTTTTTAATTTTCAGGCATTAAAATAAAAATCGAAAAAAAAATAAAATGATAAAAATAATTACATGCGTGTGAAGAATGATATATAATCTATCATCTAAAATAAATTCAAAGTCATTCTGAAGTCAGGTTGATTTTATGAAAAAAATTGAAATTGACTATTTTAAGCAGATTTTTATAATTTCAGAATTTTAATTAATTTTTATACTTTTTTTTATTTTGGAGGTAAATCAGATTTTTACGCTTTATGTTTTCATTCATAAGCATAAGATGACCTTACATTCATGAAAATTCCAATTTCATTGAAAGGGGGTTAAATTAATGGTGTTTCATAAGCTATCTTTTTCGGAGTAATAAATGCACCTTTCTTTATGAAAATTCAGTTTTCATCAAAGAGAGGTTATTTATCATTAGATAAAAGGTCTTGGTTTTAAAGCATGAAATTATTTCTTCTTAATGAAAATTAATTTCATTAAAGAGGGATAATTCATCATGACATTATGAGGCTATTATTTTCAAGCAATAAATTGGTATCTCTTTATGAAAATTAATTTCATCAAAGAGGAACAATTTATCAATTACATCAAAGGCTTTCTTCATCTTCATGATAAAAGCTACATTTAATGGATATTTTCATCATTTTAAATTCACTTTCATAGATAGATTTAATCTTCTATTTCATGATTTAAAGTAGGATTTAATGCAAGATAAAAGTTGTTTAAAATGGAAGATAAAATCTATCTTAAAATGTTTCAAGATAAAAAGAATTAAGGCACTACATCATGGTCATATGAAGACCAATTCACATTTACTTTTTGTTAAGTTTCATGAACAATCATTAACATAGCACGATAAAATGAACCAATGCATGCCCCTTGTTAACAGTTACTTGCAATCACTAAGGTGTTCGTAACATTTCATTGATATTTTTATTGGGATTACTAATACACATTTTCAAATGCTAATAGAGCGTAGACCTTGGAGAAGTTTTTTTTTAATTTCTTTGCAAGAGAGAGTTTTGGTATTAAAATCATAAAAGAGAGTGTAATTTCACAATTGGGTAAAATTACCACTCAACAGGTCCCTTCCTTGGAGCAAGTCTCAGTTATTACGAGGGCTAGGAAGAAGCCGATAACTTTTGATCCAGTAGAGATCGAGCTACTAAATATCCCCACTAAACATAAAGTACAAGGTTAAAAGGCACAACCACAAGCAAAAGCACTTGATGCAGCCCCTAAGCAACAAGATCCTATCTTGTTGAAATATCTCTTGCCCACATGAGCTCAAGAAAAGTTGTAGGTAAAGGCATAAAATTTACAACGTGCAACCATTCTAGTACAAACTGAGGTGAAAGAACAAGCCAAATAATACGTCAAGTACACATAATTAACCAAGCATAAAATGGTAGAAGCTACTCAAAAGTACCAAAATAAATATGAGCCAACTAGTGAATGGAAAGACTTCGATACCTTTGACTATAACATTATTGAATAAATGAAGAGAATCCATGCTAAGGTGAGTTTGTATGATGCATTGCAACTCCCTGGATAGGTTTATCTATTGTAGGAGTATCTCAAGTCTACAAAAGATAAAAAGAAAAACCCCACCCAAATAGTGTTAGCTTAGATGTTGATAGCTTTTGCCACTGGTAAGAATAGACCACCCCCATTCTACTTGTCTCTCAGGATGGAAGGATGGATCGTGCATAATTGCATGATCGATTCTAGTACTATGACTACTGTCATGCCAAAGGTAGTATGCAAGGTCATAGGGATGGAGTATACGAGGAGCAGTCCAGGTGTCTTACATTTGGATGGGACCCCAATCAAAATGGTGGGTGTGATTAAAGATATTCCCATTATTCTACACAACATTCTGTAGATTACCATCATTTAGGAGGTGGTGGTAGTTGATTTAGAACCATATTTCAACATGTGCATTTCAAGGTAATTTATAGCAAAGTTGGGAGGATATCTTTCCCTGGACTATTCACACTTGGAAATTCCTTTCAAGGGAAGAAGAATTCAGATCTATAATGAAAAGCCTTTCACTTTTCATATAAAGAAACTTGAAGAAGAGGAAAAATCCATGAACTTAGTCAACATGATGATATAAGAGATGCAAGAAATGAACCTGATGGAGGAAGCTCTTGTTAAGCTTCATTCGAAGTATGAATTCTCATTTATGGATTTTAATGCAATGGTGGAGACTGAGATTAGTTGCTACACCATAACCAAACCTGAAAAGGTTGAAGCCAAAGCTTTTTATTTCCAAGATCCTAACTCAAACCAGTTATAGAATTTATATTTCGATGGCACAAATTGCAAGAATGGTGCAGGAGCTATAATTGTCCTTGTTTCTCCTTTAGGGGTACAAAAAACATACTTATACCGGTTAACCTGGAGTTGTACAAACAACACCGTCGAATATAAAGAATTGTGCCTTGGCCTGAAGAAAGAAAAGAATATTGGAATAAAAAAATTGTATATTTTTGGAGATTTTAAGCTCATTGTCAATTAAACCATGAAAAAATGTGTGTTAAAGAAACATTATTTGAAAGCCTACCACAATAAGGTATGTGATTTATTCAAGTCTTTTACAACACTGAATGTTCAAGTGATTTCACAAGAAAAAAATAAACACATAGACATATTGGCATCCCTTGGTGCTAACGTCTCTCCTATTGAGAAAGTGGTAAGGAGACCCAAGACCATAAGGGTGCTTTTTATACATTCGGTCCCTAAAAAAATCCTTTATTGGCAGGTGTTCGATAGTGATGAGCAGATAGTCAATTTATTGATTAAAGAAACTAGTAGTGCAGAAGAGAGAATACTAGCTAAGGAGGAAATTGAAGGAATGATCCAGTTGAAAAATAACCACATTCCCAAGGGATTAATTATACTCGAGAGCCTGTTTGAATAGAATGATAGAGCGAAGAAGCACAATATTAAGGTCGATGGCAAGAAGTATAAGAAAATGCAACTGGAATCCGATAAGGTGATCAAAGTAGGAACAAACTATACTCTAGAGAAGCTCAAGGAAAAAAGGAGTTGTGTTATGAATTCCTTGACATCATTGCATGGAGTTATCATTATTTGAAAGGATATTACAAAAATGTGATTAAGCACACCATCAAGTTATAGGAAGGGGTAAAACCCTTTCAGTAGAAATAATGACCTGTTAATCACAAAATTAAAGTATTGATGCGGAGTTGCTAAAAATGTTGGAGGCAAAAATTATTTATCCCCTCAAAAACTCAACTTGGGTGGAAAATTTGGTTCTAGTATGAAATAATAATGGAGATTTTCACCTATTTATAGATTTCTATAATTTGAACCAGACGTCTTTGAAAGACCATTATCCGTTGCCACAGATTGACCAAATTCTCCATGTTGTTTCTAGAGCACAAATATTTTTGTTGATTGATGGTTTATATAGCTATAATAAGATCTGGGTAAATGATGAGGACCAACATAAAACAACATTTACTACTAAGTGGGGCACTTTTTCCTATCAAAGAATGCCTTTTAGTCTTTTGAATGTTGGCACTACATTTCAAATAGCAATGGATATCGCCTTTGGTGAGTTGTTGAACCGAATTATTGTGATATACCTTTGATGATATGAATATTTTTCACATCGCATGGAAGAGCATGGATCTCATCTAATACAATAATTTGAAAAGTGTCAGGAGTTTGGTATTTCCATCAACCTGAAGAAATCTATCTTTTCTTTCAAGGAGGGAAAGCTCTTAGGACATGTTATTTCAAAGGAAGGGTTAGCCATTGATCCTACAAGAGATAAAGCTATTTTAAAATTGCTATTGCTAGCTAATAAAAAGGACCTACAATAATTTTTTGATAAATTCAATTTTATCCAAAAATTCATCATCGATTTCTCTTAGGTAGTTAAGCCAATGACTGAACTCTTGAAGAAAAATGCAGACTTCAAAATAATAGATAAAAGGAGACAATATTTCTAGGATATTAAAGAGAGAATCATCCAAGCACCAGTGTTGATCAATCTAGACTATTCTAAGGATTTTATCCTTTATGTAGTGGGTGAACATGAAAGTTATGTTGTTGTGCATATGCAAAAGTAAGACGATGAAAATGAACAACCTATCACTTTTCTAAGCAAAGTCATTTAGCCACACCAAGAAAAATACAATTTTATTGAGAAGCAAGTTTATGCAGTTATGAAGTCCCTGAAGAAATTATGACATTTCATCTCACAAAGCAAGATAATTTTCTATGCCATTCATCCGGATGTCCAAAATTTTATCATCCAAGGAGAGCTTGGTGATAAAAGAGTAGGATGGATCTCCAAGATCCAAGAGTATCATGTAGAAATTTAGTCAACCAAATTGGTTTGCAGTCGGGCACTCTATCAAGAGTTGGCTAAAAGTGCGGCTTCTCAGTTGCTAGTACCACCACATGAAGAGGCTATCAACGAGAGTAATTTTTCTAACAATGCAATAGATGATCATGACTGGATAGATGACCTATTCAAATTTTTTACATTTGGAAGGTGTCAATATCATCTTAATTCCTCACAGAGGTGAAGGTTAGACTATAGGCCCTTAAATATATATTGTTGTCGAGTGGATTGTTTCACAAGAACATAGATGGAACACTCACCAGGTGTATTAAAGAATTTGAAAAATAAAAGGTTTTGGAGGAATTCCACTTTGGATTATTTGGTGGACACTATGCAGGAAGGCCTATGGCCTTGAAAAATATTTGGGCTTTATATTTTTGGCCCACTATTTTTATAGATGCACACAAAGTGAGTCAAAGCTATGATAACTATCAATGATATGTTGGTAGGAGTAAGAAGGCATCTCTGCCTCTACATTCAATCTAGGTAGAGGCTCCATTTCAAAAATGGGCTTGGACTTTATTAGGTCCATTGATCCCCACTCCTTCGTCGAATATAAATATATTTTGAAAACAATTGACTACTTTACTCGATGGGCAGAAGCTATTCCAAAAAAGAAATTAGATCAAGTGATAGTTATCTCTTTCCTCAAGGGGTTGATTACCCATTTTGATGTACCAAATACCATTGTAATAGATAACGAGACTCCCTTCATTGGAGCGAATATTATTGAATTTACGAGTAGGTATGGAATTTGCCTTAATAAATCTTCTAGTTATTACCTATAGGAAAATGGCTTAGCTGAGTCCACGAACAAGAACTTGCTTCATATTTTTAAGAGAACACTCGAAAGTTATAAAAGTAGTTGGTATATAATATTAAACCAAGCTTTGTGGGCAGATCACATATCTATCCAGAAGTCCATAAAAACTTCTCCTTACTCCCTAGTGTATGGCAAGGAGGTAGTTTTGCCTACCCACATTGAACTCCAAGTTCTCTAGACCTTGCATATGCTCAGTGATGACGATGAAGAATCTAATACCATGAGTACAAGGTTAACCCAAATTCTACAACTTGAGGAAGAAAGAGATAAGGCATATGTTGCTTTCACCAAATATGCCAAGATGACATAGAAGTGGTTCAGCAAAGATGTGATTGAATGAAAACTTGAAGTTGGATATTTGGTGCTTAAGTGGAATGAGAACAAAGCCAAACCTAGAAAGCACCATAAATTTGAGGTAATTTTGGAAGACCCATTCTAGATTTCAAGGGTAAATTCATCCAATGCATATCACCTTCAGGACATGGATGGTCGAGAGCTACCGATCCCAATCAATGGTCTTCATCTGAAGGCCTATTTTTAGTGATAAAATCGAGAAGACAAGTATGTAAATATGTACAAAGTTTATTTTTCCATAAGTATTTTCATTACTTTTATCAATATATATATATATATATATATAATAATAATATATATATAAAACAAGGAAAAAAAATATTTTTCCCCAAAATGCCTTTTATGAATATTATTATGAGTTTCGAGCGGAATTAAAATTAAATATTACTTTAAAATTTTCAAAAAGTCTTTCAAGGATCCGAAGTTAAAATGGTGAAGTGCTTTTCACCATTTCTTCAAACGCAATTTGAGATGCATTCACTTGTGGGGTGAAGCCTCCATCTGACGTAATATTTAAAAAATTGTATCTCAATGAACAGGAGGAAAAATATTTGTCTATAATATCAATGATGCAGTTTATAGAAATGTAGTTAATAAAGGAGTTGCAACTAGGGTAGTTTTCAAATTTACTGAAACCACTCTTTGATTTCAAAAGCCCAGTTCTATTTTCAATGCTAGCTTGGATTGTTGGTCTCCCCACATATTCCATAGTTTTTAAGTGGTAGGTAGTGCTGACATAGTGCATATCATAGGTTGAGTTCTATGCCCCAACTGCAATAACGTTAGATAAAAATCTAATTTATTTTGACTAGGTATATTTTATAGCATGAAATATGCATATTCAATTGGAGAAGATGAATACTAGAGAGGTGACATCATTCAAGCACACATCCTTTTTGGTTTGGTATTTCTTTTTTCATATGCACCAATATTATTCCTTTAATTCCATTAAATAGGTTGATGAGGCAAATAGGGTTTTTCTAGTTTAAATGTGGACTCCCACTCTATCAATGAGGGAGTCATTTTATAAATTTAATCACTTGTTTTTGGGTCCTACAATTGATCTCATTTGTGGCAATTGTGAGAGAGTTTTGTGGGTGATGAGAGAAGCAGTTGTTCCTGTGGAGAAGGGTGACATTTTTTGTTGACATAGGGTGTAGATGTGTGAATATTTGACTTCATTGGTAATCCATTCCTGTTCTTGTACTTTTCCATAGAGCAAATCTTTGCAATGGAGGTGGTGTGCCAAAATGATTATATTAATGATTTTTGTTGATTAGGGCAAGGTAAAAGGATAACATGCACAATGCCCGTCAAATTTGGTAGTATTGAGGTGAGCTAGGTTGGTCAAAATAGTTTGCTCACAAAGGCTCTCCAAGATCTTAGTTTAGTGGAATTTCCTCAGAGATGGAGGTATGACCCATTGGGTCATTTTATAGCTTTGACTAAGGCCAAACAGTTTCATTTTTGCCCATGACCTGATATTTAGCAAAATTGCAATAATCCTAAGGGGTATGATTTAGATTGGCATGTTGAGGCCATGATGTCACTTCCATTGTGACATAATTTTTATGAGTAAGATGTTGAGTACAATCCCATAATGCATAAAGTGCATATTCCTCCTTCGGGTCTATCCATCCAGATGAAAGGCCAAATGCCTACGTGGCTTGAGGAAAATATCACAAATTGGTGGATTATGAGGGTCCACCAAGGAAAAAATACATTAGCTTATAGGTTAAATATGGATGAAGCATTCTCTGATGCATATGACAAGTTTTTCATCAGCTATCAACGCATTATTTTCTTTAAGTTTGTACCTTGAAGTTTCCAAAAGTTCTCTAAGTAGGCAAAGCTTGAACACTTGTTGCTATGGCTCCATGAGTGACCAAATGGTTCTCTAACCATAATGGAGTGGTTGTATGGATAGATGTATTCATATAAGCACATGTGGAAGGATAAGTGGGCATGGTAGGATAAAATTGATTGTAGGGCAAAGCGTTCAACATATAATTCTATTGTGCCCATGCCTGGTTTATCATTGGGGTTTGATTGTAAGCCCCTAGTTCTCCTACAATAGGCAATTGCTCCATCCCAAAACCTTACAGAATTAATTTTTGATCTATAGTCATAACTTATGTATAGGTCGAGGCAAGGGTAGTGACCAAAGGATTTGTCCTAGTGAACATGGCAAGTAAGGGATCCAATGCCCCAAAGTATATCTAAAGAGCAACACTTTCTGCAATAGTATAGGGATCAATCAATCTTACATAGAGATTTAAAAATCTCATGTTGAATGTTCTTAATGGCTCATTAGGTTCCCTCCTACATGAAGAAAATTAATGATACATCATGGTAGGATCTATGGGTAACCTAAACTAATTGATAAAAGCAATTTCTAATTGGGACTAGGACGTAATAGAGCCAGCGGGTAAATTGATGTACCAATCATATGTCGTATCATCTAGGTTCCAAGGAAACAATCTACAATCGATATCCTCATGTTTAACATTTCATCTAATTAATATATCCACATAGGATTGAATGTGCTCCTTGGCTAATATCATGCCATTGTGTTTAAACTTGGCAAAAATTCCTCTATGTTCTTGGGCAAGTCATGAGTATCTCCCCCAATGTTCAAAGGATTACCATACAACCCATACCACTTTATAACATTTGTAGCCATTTTATTAAGTCATAATGTGATTAACAATGACAACAACAAATGATTGTTAGAAACACCTCACAATACAAACTATTCCCAAAATATGGTTAGCATCAACCAAGCTACATGCATCAAAGAACATTCTCCAATTTGTAATATGTTAGCATTAATGCATCATCAAAATAGAGAATGTTAGAATCAATGAAAGTGATCAACCAAATCTCATTAGTCAAAACCAATGTCTTTAAATAACTCTTTCAAGTAAAATAAACAAGTTAGCATCTAAATAGCAATAAAGTAAACCAATTTAGGCCCTCCTCCTAGCACAAAAATATTGAGTGCTAAAGGAGGCCCAAGATGCTAGTCAAAAGAACTTGAAATATTTAGCAATTTAGAGCTCTCAAGGTTACACCACAATCATATTATTCATTGCATGAACAATTCAAAAGCATGTAAAACAACAATGAACAATTTAGCATAAATAAAATAACACCAATTTAGGCCCTCCTTCTAGCACCAAAATATTGAGTGGTAATTTTACCCAATTGCAAAGTTGAAGAACACAAGCTTATACTGAGAGGGGGGGGTGAACAGTATAAGACTTAACCAATTAATAATTTTAACTTTAGATAGCAGTGGCATCAACACAACATTAATCAAGACATAAAGCATCACACATTGAAGACCCATTTTTAACGTGGTTCACCCAAAAAGGTTGGGCTACATCCACAAAACTTTTTTCTAAAATTTATCTCAAGGTTCTTTGGGAATCCTTCCCAATTACAATGTTTATGGGCACCAACCCAAAGGAGACACCAATCCCCTAATCTCGAGTTCGTGGGCACCAACCCACAGGAGACACCAATCCCCTAGCTCTGCTCTGGCTGGTGATCCTCTAGAAGACCTCTGCCTCCGTTGCCCTTAGCAAATGGAACTCTATCCACAGAAGACACCTGTCCTCCCTGCTCTGGCTGGAGACCTCTGTCCTCAACTCTATCACCTCCAAAGCTGGTCCTCGAATTTGCACTAAACATAGTCCTTCGGTCTAGCACAAATGTCCTCGTTCGTCTTTGCCTGTCTGCTCTCTACGCCCTCTTCTCTCTCTATGCAAACACACCCGCACTTGGTCGAACTTCAACCCTTGCACTGTCTGCGCACACTCTTCTTCCTTTGTGATCTTTCACACTCAGAATGATTCGACGAAATGCACTCTGCACACTACGATCGAATTCGCACTCTGCTCTCGACGATCGAACTTCTTGCACTGCGCACTATCTCCGAACGTCGCACTTCAACCACGCATCCAATCACTTCAACTCCCAAACAACCCTCCTTTTATATCAAAATTTTCAAGATGAAAACTTTAATCTTAGTCGGTTGTTATACCAAAAATAAACCCTAATCTACGTCGGCTACAAGCCCTAATTTTTATCGGCTAAAATTTAACTTTGTCGGCTTCACTGCCTCTGGAACACTTCTGTAGCTTCTGCTACGAAACTACAACATGTCACGATATCACGACACCTTTGCAACCGTATACTTTCTTTTGGCTTTTGTCATGATATCGTGACACTTCAGCCTTTGTCGACTTCAACTAAGCTCTTGTCATGATATCGTGACACTTCTGACTTAGTCAGCATCAACTTTGCTTTTGTCGTGATATCGCGACACTTCTCCCTTCGTCGACCTCCTTTCTGCTTTTGTCATGAAATCGTGACACTTCTGTCTTCATAGCCTTCCTCTCTACTTTTTTCATGAAATCATGACACTTCTCCTATAGAAGACCTACATTCTATTTCTGTCATGAAATCATGACACTTTCTCCAACCGAACGCTGCCATCTCAATCTATCGCAAAATCGTGACACTTTCTCTTCCTTGCACTCTTGTCTGCTTGCACTAGCAAAAATGGAACATGTCACAAAATCGTGACACTTTCGTTGCCTTGTGTTTTTCTCTGCCTTACGCCCATGAAAATGGAACATGTCATGAAATCATGACGCTTTCACCTTTGAGCTCTTCCTCCTTGAATTTGTCATGAAATCATGACACTTCTAGCTTTCGTACGTTTTCTTTGCAGCCTGTCACGAAATCGTGACGCTTTCAGCTTCCGTACGACTTCTCTGCAACCTGTCGCGAAATCGTGACGCTTCTCATTTTTAGACTCTTCCCTTTGCTGCATGTCACGAAATCATAACACTTTATCTTGCTTCCACTTTGTCTTCTGACTTGTCATGAAATCGTGACACTTTTTCTCCTTAGCGCTTTTCTTTTCTTCGGGTCATGAAAACTTGACATGTCACGATATCGCGACACTTTTTCTCTCGGACTCTCTCTCCTGCATTATGTCATGAAATCGTGACACTTTTTCTTTCGGACTCTCTCTCCTGCAACATGTCACGAAATCGTGACACTTTTTCGTCCGTTCAACCTTCCTTGCAATATGTCACGAAATCATGACATTTCTGACTCCGAACATTCTCTCTCCTCTTTGAGTCATGAAACTGTGACATGTCACGATATCGCGACACTTTTCTAAAAAGTTTTCTCTTCTTAAGTAATGTACATGTGATATCACACTTTTCTAAAACTTTCTCTCCTGCTTAAGTCACGAAAATGCGACATGTCACGATATCGCGACATTTTTCCAACTTACTTTCTTTCGAACTCGTCATGCCGAACCTTCATCAAAACAAATTATTTTACATCAAATCAAATTCCTTCAAAAGCTTCTTGACATCAATGACAACTTATACACTTGAGCAAAAGCAATGTACCCAAGGTACCCAAAATTGCCAACAATCTCCCCCTTTGTCATTGATGGCAAACCTTTACTGAAAACACGTCTCACGAGCCAAAACTAGAAACCAACTGTGCTAACAATCGAGAACCGTGCCCACAACCGAGAATCTTCCTTTGAAGTTTTGCTCCCCCTGACTTGAAGCTCTCCTCTTCACTTTGAAGCTCTCCCCCTTACTCATATCTCTCCCCCTTTGTCATCAATGGCAAAGGGTCACCTTTGGGGCTCGGGACTAAGAATGAGCCTCTTAGCTTGGTCCCTCCCCCACCTCCCGATGAGGTGATTAATTCTGGGGTGGGAGTACAACTCCCAATTTCTCCCTTAGATACTCAAACGTATCTCTTGGAAGAGGTTTGGTGAAGATATCTGCAATCTGCTCTTTAGTAGACACATACTCTAGCTTGACCTGCTTGTCTTGCACTTTCTCCCTTAGAAAGTGATACTTGATGGAAATATGCTTTGTCCTTGAGTGCATTACCGGATTTTTGGAAATACTTATGGCACTTGTATTATCACAAAGTATGGAGATGGGTTGTTCATGCTTGACTTTGAAATCCTCCAAGGTGGTTTTCATCCATAAAACCTGTGTACACCCAGCCACTACTGCTATGTATTCAGCCTCTGCTGTAGATAAGGAAACTAAAGGTTGTTTCTTACTTAGCCAAGAAACCAAACTCTTTCCCAGAAAGAATGCTCCACCACTAGTGCTTTTCCTGTCATCGGTCTTGCCTGCCCAATCTGCATCTGTATAGGCCGTGAGGGTGAAATCATCACCTTTGGGATACCAAAGCCCAAGGTCCATAGTGCCCTTCAGATATCTGAATATCCTTTTAATTGCTATAACATGAGAATATTTTGGAGCTGCCTGAAATCTTGCTACTAACCCAACTGCCTGCATGATATCTGGTCTGGTAGCTGTAACATATAATAAACTGCCAATCATTGATCTGTACAACTTTTGATCTGCCACTGGAGATTCATCATCCTTACTCATCTTGCACCCTGTAATCATTGGAGTACATATTGGTTTGTTGTCCATCATCCCAAATTTCTTCAACATTTCTTTGATATACTTCCCTTGAGAGAGAAATACACCATCTTTTGATTGAGCAATCTGAAGACCTAAAAAGAATGACAACTCTCCAATCATAGACATCTCAAATTCCTTCTGCATGGTGTTAGCAAAATCTTTGCACATCTGAGTCTTATTTCCCCCAAAAATAATATCATCAACATAGACAACCATAATCAACATATCATCATCTTCATTCTTAATATACAAATTGCTATCTGCCACGCCTTTCCTGAAACCTTGCTCATGAAGATAACTGTCAAGTCTTGAGTACCAAGCCCTCGGTGCTTGCTTTAACCCATACAAGGCCTTTTTTAGTTTACACACATAGTCTGACTGTTCTGAGAGAGACACTCCTTCTGGTTGTTCTATGTAGACTTCTTCTACCAACACGCCATTTAGAAAAGCTGACTTTACATCCATTTGATATACCTTGAATGATTTGAAGCTTGAAAGTGCCAAAAACATTTTGATAGCTTCAAGACGAGCAACAGGAGCAAACGTCTCTTCGAAATCAACACCTTCTACTTGAGCATAACCTTTGCAGACTAACCTAGCTTTTTTTCTGACAATTTTTCCATCCTCATTGAGTTTATTTCTGAATATCCATTTTGTGCCAATGACATTCTTGTCCTTAGGTCTTGGAACCAAATCCCAAGTTTCACTTTTCTCTATTTGATTTAGCTCTTCATCCATTGCTTTTACCCAAAACTTATCTGCACATGCTTCACTGAAATCTTTTGGCTCAATCTGAGATAATAATGAAACATTTGTAGAATCATGTGAAGGAATGACTCTTCTTCTTGTTTGCCTGCTATTTGGATCACCAATGATCAAATCTTTGGGATGATGTTTCTGAACATATCGTGAAGGAGTTTTGGGAAGCAGTTGTTGTCTTTCCTCTTCTTCATCTGAAACCTCTCTGAATTCTTCTTGACAAATTTCATCACTGAGTTCCTTGACTGGTTCTCTTATCCCTGTCTTTTCATCAACTGTTACATTTATGCTCTCTACAACTGTATGAGTTCTTTTGTTGAAGCATCTGTAGGCCTTGCTTCTGCTTGAATATCCAAGAAATATTCCCTCATCACACCTAGGATCAAACTTACCCAAATTCTGATCTTCCCTTCTGATGAAGCACTTACTCCCAAACACTTTGAAGTATTTTACTGTAGTTGGTCTTCCTTTCCACAACTCATAAGGAGTTTTATGATGATTGACTCTAAGTTGGGCCCTGGTGATAATGTAGACTATTGTACTGACTGCCTCTTTCCAAAAGCCATCTGAAAGTTTTGACTCATTTAACATAGCTCTAGCCATATTTTCAATAGTTCTATTTTTCCTTTCAACTACTCCATTTTGTTGAGGAGTTCTTGTTGCTTGAATATTCTCTTTTGATTCCTTGTTGCTCACAGTATTCCACAAATTCATTTGAAGTGAACTCTCCTCCTTTGTTCGATCTTAAGCATTTGATTCTCTTGTCAGTCTCATTTTCAATCATTTCTTTGAAAGCTTTAAATTTTTCAAAAGCTTCAGATTTTTCTTTGAGAAAAGTAACCCAAGTCATTCTAGAATAATCATCTATAAACAACATGAAGTAGCTTTCTCCCTGAATGCTCTGAGTTCTGGTAGGGCCACATAAATCAGTATGAATAAGATCCAATGGTTTTGAAGAAGTATACCCTTTTGATTTGAAACTGGTTCTGGTCTGTTTTCCATGTTGACACGGACCGCAAATGATGTTATGGGGCCTTTTTATTTTGGGCAAGTCTCTAACTGCTTCCTTGTTACTAATATTGACAAGATTATCAAAGCTCAAATGCCCCAATATTTTATGCCATAGCCAACTCTCATCTTCTTGAGTTAGAAAACACTTTTCCTTTTTTATCTCACTTAGCATGTAAAGATTGTTTGGAGTCCTTGTAGCACTAGCAATGAGTTTTCCATTTTTTTCTTTACTTATCTCACATCTATCTGAAAAGAAAGATACTATGTGTCCTTGATCACAAAGTTGACTCACACTTAGAAGGTTATGTCTTAGGCCTTCTACATAAAGCACATTTTCTGTTTTGGATTTCCCATCCAAACTAAGAGTCCCTTTACCACAGATTTTAGCTGACCTGTTATCTCCAAAACTGATTGTTCCTCTGTTTGTTTTTTTTAAGACCAAAAACTTTTCCTTTTCACCAGTCATATGTTTTGAACAACCACTATCAAGATACCATTTTTCTACTTTGTCTTGAGCATGAAAAGCAGTTTGAACTATCATTGACTTAGATTTGATCTCATTTCTCTTTTTAGTGAACTCAAGGCTAGATCTATCCAAACTGCACATCCTTGCTATATGCCCAAAATTCTTGCACTTGTAACACATGACATTTTTATTCATAAGAGGTGCAAAAGAGTTAACATTTTCCTTACTATGGCTATTCAAAGACTTATTGCAATGCATAGCTTCGTGACCAAATTTCTTGCAGGAAAAACAATAGCCATGGAAAGTATTATGTAACCTGTTTTGATGCCTTGGATGGTTGTTCTTCTTGTGACCAACTGGAATCCACCGCTCTTCAGGATGAAGATTGATCTTGCTTGAAGACCCTGTTTCATAAATGGTGATACCATCCTTCTTTTGCTTTTCACACGGAGTATTTTGTCTGAGAGTCAACTGTTCCAACTTCACTCTAAGAGACATAACCTCTTCTTCTAGTTTCTCGCAATCAGCTTCCTTTCCTTTTAGAGCCTCTGTCAGAACCTGTTCAATCTTCTTCCCTTCTTCAGCTAGAATTTTGAAGTCTATAACACTTTGAGACAATTCTGATCTTGCTATCTCTTCTTCCTGACATTGATACCTGAGAACAAAATTCTCTTCCCTAAATTTCTCAAGCTTTCTTAGAGCCAAGAAGAATTCACCTTTGAGATCGAACTCAACCTCTTCATCTCTTTCTGAATCTGTATGTTCCTCTGATAGATCCTTCTCCAAGCTGTTAGGCTCTTTCTGGAGAGACCCGCTCGATACCAATTGAAGAACACAAGCTTATACTGAGAGGGGGGTGAACAAGTATAAGACTTAACCAATTAATAATTTTAACTTTAGATAGCAGTGGCATCAACACAACATTAATCAAGACATAAAGCATCACACATTGAAGACCCATTTTTAACGTGGTTCACCCAAAAAGGTTGGGCTACATCCATAAAAACTTTTCTCTAAAATTTATCAATCCAAAGTTCTTTGGAATACCTTCCCAATTACAATGTTTATGGGCACCAACCCAAAGGAGACACCAATCCCCTAATCTCGAGTTCGTGGGCACCAACCCATAGGAGACACCAATCCCCTAGCTCTGCTCTGGTTGGTGATCCTCTAGAAGACCTCTGCCTCCACTGCCCTTAGCAAATGGAACTCTATCCATAGAAGACACCTGTCCTCCCTGCTCTGGCTGGAGACCTCTGTCCTCAACTCTATCACCTCCAAAGCTGGTCCTCGAATTTGCACTAAACACAGTCCTTCGGTCTAGCACAAATGTCCTCGTTCATCTTTGCCTGTCTGCTCTCTATGCCCTCTTCTCTCTCTGTGCAAACACACCCGCACTTGGTCGAACTTCAACCCTTGCACTGTCTATGCACACTCTTCTTCCTTTGTGATCTTTCACACTCAGAATGATTCGACGAAATGCACTCTGCACACTACGATCGAATTTGCACTCTGCTCACAGCGATCGAACTTCTTGCACTGCGCACTATCTTCGAACGTCGCACTTCAACCACACATCCAATCTCCCAAACAACCCTCCTTTTATATCAAAATTTTCAAGATGAAAACTTTAATCTTAGTCGGCTGTTATGACAAAAACAAACCCTAATCTACGTCGGTTGCAAGCCCTAATTTTTGTCGGCTAAAATTTAACTTTGTCGGCTTCACTGCCTCTGGAACACTTCTGTAGCTTCTACCGCGAAACTACAACATGTCGCGATATCGCGACACCTTTGCAACCGTATACTTTCTTTTGGCTTTTGTCGTGATATCGCGACACTTCAGCCTTTGTCGACTTCAACTAAGCTCTTGTCGCGATATCGCGACACTTCTGACTTAGTCAGCATCAACTTTGCTTTTGTCGCGATATCGCGACACTTCTCCCTTCGTCGACCTCCTTTCTGCTTTTGTCGTGAAATCATGACACTTCTGTCTTCATAGCCTTCCTCTCTGCTTTTGTCATGAAATCATGACACTTCTCCTATAGAAGACCTGCATTCTGTTTCTATCACGAAATCGTGACACTTTCTCCAACCGAACGCTGCCATCTCAATCTATCGCGAAATCGTGACACTTTCTCTTCCTTGCACTCTTGTCTGCTTGCACTAGCGAAAATGAAACATGTCGCGAAATCATGACACTTTCGTTGCCTTGTGTTTTTCTCTGCCTTACGCCCGCGAAAATGGAACATGTCACGAAATCATGACGCTTTCACCTTTGAGCTCTTCCTCCTTGAATTTGTCATGAAATCATGACACTTCTAGCTTTCGTACGTTTTCTTTGCAGCCTGTCGCGAAATCGTGACGCTTTCAGCTTCCGTACGACTTCTCTACAACCTATCGCGAAATCGCGACGCTTCTCATTTTCAGACTCTTCCCTTTGCTGCATGTCGCGAAATCGTGACACTTTATCTTGCTTCCACTTTGTCTTCTGACTTGTCGCGAAATCGTGACACTTTTTCTCCTTAGCGCTTTTCTTTTCTTCGGGTCACGAAAACCCGACATGTCGCGATATCGCGACACTTTTTCTCCCGGACTCTCTCTCCTGCATTATGTCACGAAATCGTGACACTTTTTCTTTCGGACTCTCTCTCCTGCAACATGTCACGAAATCGCGACACTTTTTCGTCCGTTCAACCTTCCTTGCAATATGTCACGAAATCGCGACATTTCTGACTCCGAACATTCTCTCTCCTCTTTGAGTCGCGAAACTGTGACATGTCGCATATCCACACTTTCTCAAAAAGCTTTCTCCAAGTCAAAATGCGACATGTCGCGATATCGCGACACTTTTCTAAAAAGCTTTCTCTCTCTTGCTTAAGTCACGAAAATGCGACATGTCGCGATATCGCGACATTTTTCCAACTTACTTTCTTTCGAACCTGTCATGCCGAACCTTCATCAAAACAAATTATTTTACATCAAATCAAATTCCTTCAAAAGCTTCTTGACATCAATGACAACTTATACACTTGAGCAAAAGCAATGTACCCAAGGTACCCAAAATTGCCAACAAAAACCACACTCACCCTTAGGATTTTGATCACAAAATTCTCTCTTGCAAAGAAGTTAAAAGCTAAAATAACTTCTCCAATGTTCCACTATGTAAGCATTGCACATGTGTATTAGTAATCTCAATGAAGATATATCAATTAAATGCTTGGAATACCTTAGTGATTACAAGTAACTGTTAACAAGGGGTATGTGTTGGTTTATTTTATCTTGCTATACTAATGATTGTTCATAAAACTAACAAAAAACAAATGTGGATTGGCCCTCATATGACCATGATGCAATACCTTATTCCTTTTATATTGGAGGGCCAATCCACATTTGTTTTTTATTAGTTATATGAATAATAATTAGTATAGCAGGATAAAATAAACCAACACATTCCCCTTGTTAACAGTTACTTGCAATCACTAAGGTATTTCAAGCATTTAATTGATATATCTTCATTGAGATTACTAATACACATTTGCAATGCTTACATAGTGGAACCTTGGAGAAGTTATTTTGGTTTTTAATTTTTTTGCAAGAGAGGGTTTTGTGATCAAAATACTAAGGGTGAGTGTGGTTTTGTAATTAGGCAAAATTACCACTCAATAAGGGCTTGGAAGAAATTTGTACATGATACATCAAAAATAGATAGTTGGAAAGAGCCAATCATGAAGTGTAGGTGTTTCCACTCATAAAAAGGCTCACCTAGATGGATTCATATTTGTTTGAATTGGCTCAAAGATCCAATTGCATCAGCATGGAGCATATTGGGTCTCTACGGTATGTTTATGATTCACTTAGCCTACATTCCATGTTCACTATAAATTTTTGGGCCGAAACTATTGTAGTTTATGAGACCACTTGTGTAAGTTTGGAAAAGCAAGAGCCTGGAGGAGTAAGCAGTAGAGGAACAAGCAACAATCGAGCAAGCACAACAAGAAAAGACATACAGTTCAGAAGCTCTGCCTAATGTAACCCATGAGGAAGACCACTGAGAGCCCAATGGATAAAGGCCTGGGGTCGATTGTATCCATGTGAGTTGGATTTCCCAAGAGCCACCATAAATATTGGTAGTTTTGACATCTTCCCACATAATTTTTTTTGGGGATTTTGTTTGCAGTTTATTGTAATTGGAAAATTATAATGGATAATACAACAATTGTTCATCATTAATTTTGCTGCAATTAAATTGTGTTTCAATCATCTTCCTTTTATTTTTGTGAACACTGTGCCAGAAATAAAATTAAAAAAAAACACCCAGAAAATGTTTGAAGGAAATAGGTGCAGTGTTAAAATTTTGAATAGTGTTTAAAGGAAATAAAGGCAACAAGGCAACAAGGCAACAAGGAAAAATATGTAAAGTATTTTTGCCCCATAAAAAGGGTGAAAAACCTTGTCGTCCATCTCGAGGGTGAAACACCTTCATTTTATATAGTGCAAGAAAAGTAAAGTCAAGGGTGAATTCATCCCGAAGGAGGGGTGAAAGCCCCATTCACGTCTTTATGAGGTGAACATCATGAAAAAAATTGGAGCAAAATACGAAGTGAATTACCAATGATAGTTGAAAAGTCAAAGGTTGTTTTGCCTCAGAGGGGATGCAAAAAACTCTTTCACTCCTCATTGGGGTGAAACTACATTTCAAAAGGATAAAAACTTGTGGTCCCATCATCAAATGGCCAATGCAAAAGCATAGTAATTCTTGGAAAGCATGCATGAAGGGCTTTAGTTGAAATACCAAGGCGCTTTTGCCCCAAATGAGGGGTGAAAATCCTTATCGCCCCTCATTGAGGTGAAACCATAGTACAAGGTGGAAAGGCATGTGGGCTCAATTTTAAAATTTTGAAACACAAGAATTAAAGGCACTGTCATCCCAAATGAGGGGTGAAAGCTCCATTCACCTCCTTTTGGGGTGAATATATTTTAAAAGAAGAAAAAATAGATGAAAGGCACCAATCCTGGTGTTGAAAAGTCAACAGTAATTTTCCCTAGGTGAGGGGTGATACTCTCATGCTCCCCTCCTTGGGGTGAAATCATAGTACAAAAGTAAAGGCACATTGTAGATCCTATCTTGGTAAAGTAGAGAAGGTTGCAGGAAGACTTTCACCCTAAGTTAGAGGTAAAAATACCATTCACCTTTCCTTGGGGTGAACGTAGGTCTCAAAGGCTGAAAGTGTTGACTAGTCAAAAAGCATTTCATAGGCACAAGGTGTAAGCCATTTATAGTGATGTCAACAAAGGTGATGAAAAGATCTTTCACCCTGAGCGAGAGGTGAAACTCCCATTCACCTCTCCTTTGTTTGAAACAACAAAAATGGGTACAAAGTGTAATTCAAATATGAAGGAGAGGATATTTTCAAAAGTATAATAGAAATATATAAAGCACCGAGTATTATTGTGAGCAAAGAGTGAGTTCATCCTCAGGGGGTAAAACTATATGAATTGATGTTTTGTCATGTTTTAAACATTTTTGTATAAAATACAGGTGCATGCTCCAAATGAAAAGAATGGATGGAAAGGAAGTTTCTGGCCAAGGAAGGAGAACTTTGAACACATAATAAATGATAAAATAAAGAGAACTTTGGACAGTGTATTTTTGTCCATCTTTGCTCCAGAAGGGCTTGTCGTTCTATTTTGAGCGAAGTTAATGCTAAACAAGTAGGGAGACTTTTCAAGAAGACTTATTAAGCATAAATTTTTGAGAATGACAAGGGGATGATAAAATTTAATTTTTGAAGCCAAGTCAGTAGTTTTAAGCTCAAATTTTAGTTGAATATCTACAATATTAAATGCCAAAGGATGATTTTGACTATTTCTAAAGCACCATCTACCGATTTTACCTCTTTTAAAAACAACTTTAATATTTGATGGAATTTCTTAGTGAAAGTAAATTTCCAATGCAAAATGGTGACATAAATTCAATGACCAAGGTTCTTGTTTTCCTCCAGATCTGATGTGTCACAATGCATCGACATCCAAGTTCACTAATTTTTTGAGAATCTCACCACCAAAGCTGGATCGTTTCTCCTCAAAGGAATATTTTCAAGGAGTAAATTCCTCTTGCTTGTTCCTAATATATGGAAATTTTGTCTTTATATGTATTAAATGAAAGAGGTGAAATCTTCTATAAATACTAGGTATTTTTTATGTAACAAGGGGGAGAGACACTCTACAGAAAAACACCTTGAGTTTTCTGCATAAATAGAAGGATACTTGGCTTCTGGTTCCCTGAATGGTTTTGTGTGTGATTTCTTTCTACTTATCATTTCTATTTACATTCATGTCTATTATTTGTTGAGTTTAAATTCTACATCTAGATTTAAATACTGTTGGTGAGAGAGTGAATAATGGAATGTACTTTGGAAGTTACCTCCACAAACTATAAGTTTTTCTTCTGCCTTCCTTTCTGTTATATTTTTCTTGACACTCGAATTGAATTTTAGTTGTTATTCTATCCTCATCCTACATCATTTGTCTTTATAGCCAAATTTCCCATCTCTTTCCCTCATTTCCCATTTCTTCCCTATAAATCTAAACTTATACTAGGTTTAAGATTAGTAGAGAAGCCAACCCTCTCTAGAGATTGGCTCGAAGGATATTTATATCCTTCGACCTTCCAATGTTGGTTGTGTCTAGGGCACACAAATGTGTATTTTGTATTTTAGGAAAATATTTGACCAACAAAAGCAAATAAATAAAAAAAGAAGCATATAGTTTTTTTTCAAAGGAAAAGATTATCACAATAAAGTAAAATAATTAACAAGGTTCTATTCAAAAGCACATCATTCAAATCATCCATCCATACATAGAAGCACATTATCTGAAACATAATACCATACATAAAAGTACATCGTTTGAGGCTAGCATAAGTGTTTTGCTAGGGAGAAGCTAACAATGATGTTTAGCCAAGCATAAGCTATCAAAATTTTGGCTAGGGAGAAGCTATCAAGATTTTATCTAGGGAGAAGCTAGCAGATATATTTAGCCAAGGAAAAGATTGAAAGTCTCCATTGGAGATATAGTCAAATAATAGTGAAACATAGAGTCATTCAAGCATTGCTTAGCTTGAACTAGTAGAGGAACACTCCTCAGAGTGGTAGGGTTACATTTCTTGAGCAACAACATAAAAATTCCTTAAAGTCTTTAATCAGGAAATATTTCTTGATAGTTGTAGAGTAGTCACAACTAGGGAGCAAGAATATACTCAAAAGGTGTTTAGGGTTTGAAGGAATAACATGCATTAGCAGCAAATATTGCATCGAATATTTCTAGGTAACGTTCACAATGTTACATTCTTTTTTAGGCATCTAAGAGGGAAATGAAATTTTGAATTAGTCAATGTGGAGTAATAAGATTTAGTTTAATTAATTAAATATTTAATATATTCTAAGATATGGAGAAATAAGGTTTGTAACTTAGGTTTAATATTATTTCTTAAATATTAAATATTAAAAGAATTAAAAGGGTTTAGTTCTTTAAAAGTTTTTTTAAGAGTGGAATATAGAGATTAGAAAGTATTTTAAAGCTTTTTGAAGATTTTTTAATAGTGAAGATTTTTTGAGTGAAGTTTTTTTTTTAAAGTTTTTAAAGTATTTTGAAAATGTTTGAAATTTAAAATTTGGAAAATTTAATTTATTTAGGAGTTAAAAGGTTTTCTACATCAAAGGTTAGAAATTTAAAAATTTCATATTTGTAGTATTTTATTTAAACTTGGGAGACATAAGTGAAGAGCAAAAGGCCTTGATAAACTAAATATGGAAAAATAGTAAATACAAAATCAAAGAAAAAAATAAGAAGAAGATAATAGATACACACATAACATAGTATTTCACCTAGGAAACCCTTACAGGAAAAAACTCAATATAGTAACATCTCCTTATTGAATAAACTAAACCATCTCCAATACAATAGTGTTCATATCTCATATCACCTCAAACCCTTATGCAAGTGCAATTAAATAACAATAGCACAAGAACAAATTTTACAATACCATGGGCAAAAAACCATGGGTTCAAATATTTAACCCTAAATAGCCCATATGGGTCTAAAATAGCTTAAGAAACCCTATAACTTTTATCAGGGATTGCCACCCCCAAACCCCTTCTCAGGACGTATCCTGGCCTAGAATACCAATGAGGATACACAATGTCTAGTGCCTTTTAGAGTTAACCTCACTAGAATAACATGAAAATATTCAACATATTTTCAACATTCTCCCACTTGTTGAATACTTTCCATAGGGTCAAAAAACTAGCATTGTCAACTATCAAGGGAAACCATACCCATATATCTTCTACACCAAGAATATTTTTGAGCTGGTACAATATTTGTTAATGAATCAACAACATTATTCTCAGTATCAACTTTCTCTAGCATCACCTGATTCCCTTCAACCATCTCTCTCACAAAATGGTATTTAATATCAATATGTTTTGATCAATCATGAAAACTAGGATTGTTGGCCAAAAATATTACACTCTAATTGTCACTATCAATTCTCATAACCTTTTTCTTAAGACCAAATATTGAACATAACCTATGTAGCCACATTGCTTCTTTATAGGTATGAGTTGTTGCAATGTACTCTACCTCTATTGTGGACAAAGCAACCATTGATTACTTTTTATTCATCCAACTTACTACCCTTCCAAATAGTTTGAACACATAAGCACTTGTGGATGTTCTCTTGTCCAGATATCTAGCCTAGTAAACATCCACAAAAACTTGTATATTTACAATATTACTATCTCCATATTTTCCTTGGTAACATATATCATAGTATGAAGTTGCATGCAAGTATATGAAGATCATCTTCATAACAGTCCAATGTTCCTTTCTTGTATTGGACATATATTTTCTAACTACTCCCACTACATGTGCAATATTAGGTGTAGTACAAACCATTGCATACATCAGACTACCAATAATGCTATCATAAGGAACATGATGCATTTATTCAATTTTCTCATTTGTTTTAAAATGCTATTGAACATATAACTTTTGACCAATAGGATATGGAGTACATACTGGTTTACAACCATGCATCCTAAACCTCTGTAGTATCAAATCAACATATTTTATTTTATTTAACCACAACTTTTTTTTTTAAATAAAGGGATAAAAATTTATTGATAAAAATTCTGGATTATAGAGTACAACTGAGCTTCCAACCAGGACTCAAATAAATAGCCAAACAGGCTAAAACCACTACACTAGAATGACACTTGGAAAAGACAACAAGAAAAAACCACATTAAGTTTGTACATCATTGTGGATCAACTCCCACAGGTGTTGAGAGTACCTAGATGGGAGACTCTCCCAATTATCGATACTCCAAGGATCCAACAGCTCAGAAGTCCTTTTGGCTAGGTAATCAGCAACTACATTCCATTCCCTTGGAATGTTTACAAAGGATATAAATTCAAACTCTTCACTCATTATGAGAATCTAAATAGCTACATAGGCCAACTACCAATTAAATTCCTCCACCCTTTCACTATTTAAAATATTAACCAAAATTTAAGAGTCAGACTCGCATATAATCCTATGTCAGCCAAGATAAAACCCCCTCTACAAGGCCTCAAGAATTGTAAGAGCTTCCATAAAATTGTTGGAGTGAACACCTTTATAAATGGAAAAGAAAAAATTGACACCACCAGTAGAATATCTCCCAACACCACCAATGTCAGCATGTCTAGGATTACCCCTGGACGATCCATCAGTATTAATTTTTATTTCTCCTCTAGGGGGTGGCCTCCACCTACCATCTCTCCTAACCTTCTTACTGAGTTGAGGAACCCTACTAGGGCTAGAAGAGTTTACACCATCCCCAAAGATACCAAGGGCTTGTTGTACCTTCTCCTCCCTAGAATACAAAAGAGGGTCCACATCACATTTGCTATGGATGGTTTCCTGAACCATATACAGGATCCTTTGC
Organism: Wollemia nobilis; assembly: GCA_028583015.1. Classification (NCBI taxonomy): domain Eukaryota; kingdom Viridiplantae; phylum Streptophyta; class Pinopsida; order Araucariales; family Araucariaceae; genus Wollemia; species Wollemia nobilis. The sequence continues at coordinate 13,185,035 of JAQPPZ010002587.1, read as the reverse complement.
CAGATCTATTGAAAAACCAAATAACTTCCCTGAAATATGGATCGGTTCTTTTCAAGCCAAATTTACCAGATGATGCAATAAGGGCCCAAATTCCAAGCCACCCGAAGGAAGGTGGCCTTGGTCGAAGGTCACCCCTACTACTTCAAAACTCCACCAGGAATAGCACATGAAAACATGGATGTTTCCAAGCGCTCCACCAATGGTGCCAAATGTCTCTAGAAAAGGAGCATTGGAAAAATAAATGAAAAGAGTCATCCTCATTCTTACTACAAAGGACACAAAAAGAGGGACCCTAAAATCCCCTCTTCCTCACATTATTCCAAGTGAGGCATTTATTATGAGCTACCAACTAGAGAAAGAAGTTACATTTTGGCCAGGCAAATTTTTTCCACACCTTTTTCCACCAAGTGACAGGAAGACTCCCATACTTTTGCTTATCAAGAATCTGATAACCATAGGCTACCGAGTAGGTTACCTTAGGATCAGGGTTCCATGCTCCTCAATGAAGAACAAGGCCTCCCAATAAGAATAAGAGAAAGCACCTCTTTGTCCTTGTCCAATCCTCCCTAGGGCCATTCTTGCGGATATTTCCACCTGTACATCTCCATATTTCCAAAATATTGAATTTTTTTAAAGTCCTCCACACGAGACCAACTTGCTTCCAAGAAAAAAATTCTTAAGGAACATAACCTAGGATATTGATTCAAGATAGGAGGGTGACCATCCCAATAATCCTCCCAAAAAGAGCATTTGATCCTTGATTGCAAATCCAGAACAAACCCTGCTTGATTAAATTAGCTCCTCTTTTCAGAGTGTCCCAGATAACTAAACCTTTCCCAACCAAGTTGACTCTAGGGATCTCAGCCCCAGAAATACCTCTCAAGTATTTACAAGATAATATTTTAGCCCAAATATGATCTTGAGAGGTACACCATCTCCAATAAATTTTTGCAGCCAAAGCCTACCCAAAAAGAGCTATCTATCACAACCCAAGGCCTCCCTCTTGCATTGGCCTACATATAGAATCCCACCTAACCAAACTCTATTTAGATTGATCAAGTTTTCCAGACCATAAAAATTGTCTTGAAAAAGCATCCATGTCCTTGATGAAGTGAGAGGGAGCTATTTGTACAAAACATCTATAAATGGGTAAATCTTGAATAACATATTTTAAAAGCAACACTCTACCTATAGTGGATAGCCATCTGAAAGTCCAGTGATTCACATTCCTTCTAAACTTATCAAGCATAGACTACCAAGAATATCTAGGTAGAGGATGAGATGAAATTGGAATACCAAGATAAATGAAGGGGGGAGTCCCAACATGGAATATTAGAATACGAGCAATCTTGGCTTGAATAATAGGAGGGGTATTGAAGAAGAAAATAGAATACTTGTCCTCATTAATCAACTGTCCAGAAGCACAAAGATATATGTCAAGATACTGTCTAATATTACCAACTTCCTTGATAGTGGCAACTCCCAACAAATAAATATCATCAACAAATTGAATGTGGGAAAGAGGTGGCAAACTACTATCCCACTTCCATCCCTAAATGAGACCCTGCATGACTTGAGACTTGAGCAATCTTCCCAACCCTTCCGCCATAATGATAAACAAATAAGGAGATAAAGGATCTTCTTGCCTCAATCCCCTTGAGGCCTCAAACAACTCTGATGGCTCATTATTAACAAGAAAAAAGAATGAGGAAGAAGAAATATAGCTCATCACCCATCTAATCCATTCCTCCTCAAATACAAAAGCAGCAAGAACTTTCTGAAGAAAGGACCATCTGACCCGATCATAGGCTTTGGCCATGTCCAACTTAATGAACATAGTTTTCTCCTTAGAAGTTTCCATTGAGTGAATAACTTCTGTAGCAATAACAACCCCATACAAGATTTTTTGGCCAAAAAAAAATCCTCCTTGCTCCTCAGATATGATTTTGCTCAACCATATCTTCAACCTCTTAGCAATAATTTTTGTGATGATCTTATACACAACATTGCAGAGAGCAATAGGCCTGAACATATCCAAGGAATTTGCTCCCTCTTTTTTGGGTATAAGCACCACAAAGGTAGCATTTAGGGCCCTTAGCATCTGTTTGTTCTTTTGGGACTCATGGACCACCTCCAAAAGATCAAATTTTATTAAATCCCAAAACTCCTGATAAAACTCAATTGGGAATCCATATGGGCCTTGGGCTTTTCCTTTTTCATCTTGAATACAACATTTTCTAACTCCTCAAGGGAAATTGGACCCATCAAGTGCTCATTCATCTCTCTAGAAACAATCGCTGGAATACTATTTAGAATAAGTTTTTCATTCTCATCATCTAATAGAGAGTCCTCCTTGAAAAGAGAGGAAAAATACCTCTTAGTCTCTTCTAAAATATCCCTGAAATAAGAGAGCAAGGCACCCTCAGAATTCACAAGATAGGTAATCAGGTTACCATTACGGTGAGCCTTAACTAAGTTATAAAATAAGGTTGTATTCCTATCCCCTTCCTGAAGCCAATCTACTCGAGATTTTTATTTCGAAAAAATTTCTTCCCTCAGTTCCCATTCAGCAAGTTCTTTCCTAGCCTTAGATTCCTCAAAAAGAATCCCCTTCGTGAATCCCTGATCTCTAATCTTCCTTGAAGCTTCTTCCATCCTCCTAAGAGCTACTAGCTTAGCCAAGGAAAGGTTCCCAAAATTTAGTCTATTCCATCTCTTCAGTTTATGTTTTACAAATTATAGTTGCTTCATAAAGGAATACATAGCGGTGCCATGAGGTTTGCTAGTGGTCCACCAGCCTTGCATGAAATCATGAAGCTTATGATCACAAATCCACATAAGTTGAAACTTAAATGAGGGATTATTTTTTAGCCCTAATTCCAAAGCAAAGAGTTTGATAAGCCAATGATCAGATACCCTACCCTCTAGAATCATAGAACTAGCACTTCTGTTATTACCCACCCCATAACTGGATATCAAAAACCTATCTAGTCTCTCTGAGATGGAAGCTTCCCCACACCTTCTATTGTGCCAAGTAAAGATCCCATTATCTGGCTTGATGCAAACCAAGTTTAGGGCCTAGATATGAGCACTGAATATAGAATAAAAATGCTTGAGACGGTCCACCCCACCACGTTTCTCCTCCAGATAAGTGATAGAGTTGAAGTCTCCAGCCAAAATCCATGGGTATAGGGGAACCAAACTTCTCACAAAGAAAATGTGCTCCCACAAATTCACTTTACCATTGTAATCAACAAGAGCATACACATTTGTAAGTAGGATGGTTTCACCAGATTCATTATCATGCCCGACCATCAAAAGACCATCTGCTAGAAATCCAAGTATGAGGGGATATATTAACTGGATCCCATAAAAAATTGAGGCCACTAGCATATCCACATGCACCAATACACTGGCATTGCCCCATTCTCCACAACTTGGGAGTAATATTGAACATGCTATCAATAGCCAATTTAGTCTCCCAAATAAACACCACATCCAAATAATGCACACAAACCAAATCATGAACAACTTTTTATCTGGGGATTTTGTTCAACCCCCTTACATTCCATGAGAGGATAATCATTTTTGGGGGTTATAAAAATGGGATTCCAATGCTCTCACCAAGACCGACTCCACCAAATTCTCCCCCATTAACTTAATTTAATCCTGGTCCTTCTTTCGACCCACCTTCATATTCTTATTTGAAAAACTTTTTTTAATTATTTTTTGCTGTAATCCCAACACCGTAGGAGTTTTGCAGTCTAAGGATGACTGCATCAGTACCTGAGTAGGATAGGGCATAACTAAATTTGTACCACTTTCTAAAATAGTTTTCCTTATACGGCTAGACCTAGCCATGTCCCCTATACTTAGATCCAAAGCCATTTGTTCTTCATTTAAACCCACTAGATTTGATTCCTTAAGTTCCCCCTTAAGAAGAGACATCTGATTTGGCCTTGTTATATTTGCATCAGGTAGCGACATTTTAGGTGTCTCCATGCACTTATAAAGATCATCTAATATTTCAAAATGGTTGAGTAGAGCATCTGGCTAGCTATCCTTAAGGTCTTTATTTTCCATTCGTCCTTTGTTTCAGGATTTTACCAAAAAAAACCATTCCTTATCCCATTCCCCTTTATTTATCAAGGGTTTTCCTTTATCCAAACTTTGTCCAGACCGAGAAGGCCCAAGATTTGAAGCCATTGAAGAACACAAGCTTATACTGAGAGGGGGGGGTGAACAGTATAAGACCTCTTTTTACTTTTTCCTTTATACTTCAAAATAGTAAAGCAATATACCCAAAGCAATATCAAAGCAATGCACAATATCATCCACAAAGTGACACCAATTTTAACGTGGTTCACCTAGAATTGCTGGGCTACGTCCACAAAACTTTTCTCTAAAAGTTATCTCAAAGTTCTTTGGGAATCCTTCCCAATTACAATGTTTATGAGCCTCGGCCCAAAGGAGATACCCTCCCCCAATCAGAATTTATGAGCCTCTGCTCAAAGGAGATACCTTCCCCTCTACTCCGGAAATGATCCCTCGGAAGATCAATCGCCTCTACCTCTTGCCAGCACATGGAACTCCTTTCCATCGAAGACCTCCTATCCTCAATGCTTAGCCTAAGAGACCTTCGCCTTCTATGATCACGTCCACAGTAGCTCAGCAACCTATACCAAACATAGTCAGTTGGTCTAGTACAAGTCTTCCTCTGTCTGTTAGATCTGCCCAACTCTTGAAAAAATCAATCCTCTGCATACAAGCCTTCTCAAAGACTTGCCAACTATCCTTAGGTTCTTCTCATAGAACCAATGCACCTTTGTCCTCAAGTTCTTTGATAGAACTATCAAACTCAGCTCACAAGTCCTCTGCTAGGACCTGTCCAAATCTGCTCACAAGTCCCCACCGAAACCTGTCCAAAAAATGCTCACAAGTCCCCACTGGAACCTGTCCAAAAACTCAGCAAGCTCACCAAGAAAAAACTTTCTTAGTAGGAAATCACAAAGTGAATTGTTAGAGACCCAATGTGATTTGTCAAACTCATAGAAGCATAAAGAGAATTGTTAGAGACTCAATATGTTCTATACTCAAATCCCAATCTCAAAACTCAACTCAAATCAACTCAGCTCAATCTCAATATCAAATCTGAAAACTCAACTCAATATCTGAAATGGATAGGATAGAATGTTTTCTTTCAAGAACATGAAACCCCAACAATTGCCAACTATGCAAAGAATCACATAACAATGATACTCATGTTATTTTTATCATCAATTAGGGTTTCAAAAACAATGCTCATCAAACAAGGTTTAGTCAACCAACACCACTCAACTCAACATCAACCTTGAAGCATTCAACCAATCATCACAAGAAAAGGAAACAAGTAGAAATCCTTTTCCCTCCAAAGATATTTGAACAAAATAGCCACCAACACAATATCACCAAATGTAAAGAATAACTTGCTCAAATCAACTCAATGGAGTAAGCCCAATATCATGAATCAAGTAAAGCAATAACTTGATCAAACAACCTCTATGGAAGCAACTCAACCATCAAACTCAAAACAGCCAACCAAGGGTTCCACCAACTCAATGCAAGTAGCAAGACTCACAAACATAAACCCTAGTGCACAATGCTTCCACTACCTCAAACCAGAATTATGCATTCACCAAAACTCTCATCAAGGATAACAATGCATAAGAAGTCTTCAACAAACCAAAAAATAGGATTTACACCCAACCAAAGGAAACCTAGTTGAAAACCTTTTCACTCCAACCTTATTTCAGAAAACATACACCAATCATACTCATAAGGAAAATGTGCCCATACCTTTTTGGAGTAGAAGAAAATTGATCCTTAAAGTTGTCACCACACACAACCCTCAAACTTCCAACCAAGTTAGGGTTAGAACCAAGATAAATGAGCATATATAAAAACTTTCCTTAATACACCTTTTAGCTTCTCTTCTTTAAAAACAACCACCAAAGAAGCCAAAAACACAACAACCAAAAATTACACCTTATATCTCCATTTTTAAATTTAGCATAGCAAAAGACTAATCTCAAAAATACAACCAAAGAAATATCCCCTTATTTCTCCTATGTATTTTAAACAATGCTAAACAATGCCAAAAATCATATCAAGAAAATAATCACACCTTATATTGGCTGCCCTTGAAGAATCCAAAATTAGCGGTACAAAACACATTTTAATAAAAATGTGACTAATCCATGCACAGCTCCCTTCGCGAGGATCGAAACATAGACCTCCACCTATGCAAGGCCCAAATGCAGCCTTCGCTGCCACTAGCCCACAAGGGGCTTACGAAGTCCAAGATGGACTTCCTTCCACATAAATGGTCAAGCTTTTTGAAAGCTTTTCAAACCACGAGCTCTCCTCTTTCGTAGCGTAAACAGAACATTCGATCGCAGCCAAACCAATTAATTGCCTTCGATTTTCCAAGAGGGTTTAACCTTAGGAACCTTCTCATATTTATAGTCCATACGTGGACTTTAGAACACGTCAGCTACAAAGAAAAGTAATTTCGAATTTAATCGAAATTTGCTTTCTAAAGGGTTTAAAAACCCTTAAAGTATTTTTAATAAATTAAAAATAATTTCTCCCTTAATTAATTAAATAATTAACTAATTAAAACCTTGAAGGGTTTTAAATAATAATTAAATAAATAATAAAGAGAACCTCCATTGGTTTTAATAAAAACCATTGCCAATGGAATCTCTTTGGATTCTCTTAAAAATATTCTCTTGGAATCTTCCACCTTTGAAGCCAACACATCCTCTTAACATTAATGCCATTTCCTTTTGACATCAATGACAACTCATAGACAAGAAGCTAGGATCTCAAACCCAAAATTGCCAACAATCTCCCCCTTTGTCATTGATGGCAAACCATGCTTCTCAACAACACAGAAACTCAACATAAACAACTCCCCCTGTCTTGAGGCTCTCCCCCTTACTCAAATCTCTCCCTCTTTGTCATCAATGGCAAAGGGTCACCTTTGGGGCTCGGGACTAAGAATGAGCCTCTTAGCTTAGTCCCTCCCCCACCTCCTGATGAGGTGATTAATTATGGGGTGGGAGTAAAACTCCCATTAGGCACTGATCATCATCAACGTCTATAACTTCCTTGTCGAGCCTTCTCTTGAACTCTTTGTCCATATTCCTATTCCTATCACTGTTCTTGTTCTTGTTCTCATCCCTGTTCTTGTCCATGCCTTGATCCTTGGACCTGATCATGCCACTGTTCCTGTTCCTGTATTCTAGAATTTCAGCTCTACACTATCTGATTATGTGACCTTCATTGTTGCACTTGAAACACTTGACGATGTTGTTTCTCTGAGGTAAACCTGATCTTTGAATCCACTAGTTCTGACCAAAACTATTCTGACCAAACTTGTTCTAACCAAACCTATTCTAACCAAACCTGTTCTGGCCAAACCTGTTCTGACCAAACCTATTCTGACCAAACCTGTTCTAGCCAAACCTGTTCCTGTTATTTGTCTTGCAATAAACTGCCTTGTGCCCAAACTGTTGATAAGAGTAGCAATACCCTTGAAAGTAACTAGCACTTTTGAAACTGTCATTTACCTCCTTCACTTGAGCCATGCAATGTGAAGCCATGTGACCAAACCTGTGACAAGCAAAACATCTACCTTGAAACTTTCCTTTAATTGACCTCTTAGGTTCTGAAAACTTCTTCTCATTCTGAATTTTGTTTTCTATTTCTATGCATCTATCATTCAAGGACTCATTTTCTGAAATACTTTCCTCATCAGAACTCTCTTCCTTTTGGAGTCTCTTACTAGACTCTCCAACTTGTTCTTTGTGTGGCTTAACAAAACCAAGGCCTGTTTTATCTGTTGTCTTTCTTTGACCTTTGATGAGTGACTTAACCTTTTTGGAGCTATCTTGAAACCTGTAAAGCTTATCCTTGTACTCTTTAGTTTCCTCTTTCAAAGAAGCCATTTTCTATTCTAACTCACTATACTCAAGAACCTTAGACTCTAACTCATCCTTGAGTTCTTGTGTCTTAGCTATAGAGAAGTCAAGACTTTCTATAAGATCATCTCTCTCCATACAACATTCATCTAACTTATCCTTGAGTCTAGCATTCTTCTTTCTTTCCTTTTTCAAAGCACTAAGAGCACTAATAAGTTCACTTTCAAGATCTTTTCACCTTCCTCTATATCTTCTCTATTTGTTTGCTTTTTGAATCATCAAGGCCTTTTTCAGATTTCTTATCACTAGAGGTGCTACCCTTTTCAAAAACCATACATGCATCTTCCTTATAGTTTTCTGAAGCATCCTCATACATACTAGAAACCAAATCATTATTTTTGCAATCATCCTCAAGGTGACCAAAATTTCCACATCTAAGACATTTCATGATAATGAATCTATGTTTCGGTTCTTCCTCTTTTTCTGATATGAACAACATCTCATTTTCATTATCACTTGAAGAACTTTCACTATCACTACTAGAATACTTACTTGCTTTGTCTAGGTAGAAACTCTTCTTGTGCTTGTGAGAATACCTCTTTCCTTGATTGTTGTGCTCATCTTTGTTTTTCCTGTGATGCTTGTGCTTTTCAGAATCCTTGCTCTTAGAATCCTGTTTATCTTCATCACTTTCATTCTTGGGAATAGTATAGTCAGTAGCATAATGACCAAACTTTCCACAATTGAAACATCTTATATTTTTCATACTTTTGTGCTTTCTAGAGAACTTGCCTTTCTTGTTGTAATATGCCTCTTCATCACTAGAAGACTCATCACTATCTTGAAGCTATTTACCCTTGGATTTCTTGGTAGCCTTGAAAGCTGCCTCTTTCTTGACATCAACCTTCACTTGAGTTCTCAACTCAAATGCTGCAAGTATACTATGGAGCTCATCCTTTTTCAACTTATCCAAATCTTTAGCTTCCTCAATAGCAGAAATATTTTCACTAAATCTATTAGGAAGAGATCTTAAAATCTTATCACAAACATCATTTTTAGCAAGCTCAAGACCTAAGTCTTTCATGGAGTTAACAACCTCATCCATACGAAGCATGTAGTCACTAATATTTTCATCATCATTCATCTTGAGTTGTTCAAACATACCTTTGAAGTGTCTCAACTTGGCCTTTCTAACATTTGTATCACCTGTATGAACCACCTTCAACTGTTTCCACATTTCACTAGTTGTCTTGCAGTGAATCACTTTGGTGAGATCTACTTTCTGTAAGCCTTTTAGGATTGCATTCATTGCTTTTGAATTGCTGTGATGTAGGAGCCTTTCTTCTTTAGTATTAGGACCATGTTCAGGAATAGTGTACTCATCTTCAATCACTTCCCAAACTTCATTCCCAAGTGCCATTAGATGAACCTTCATCCTTGCACTCCAAAGACCAAAATCTAACCCATCAAGAATAGGTGCTGCATTGCCACTTGAATGATCCATTGTGTTCTTTACTAGCTTTTCCTTCAAGTTGTTAAACTTTCCGAAGGCACCTGCTCTGATACCAATTGAAGAACACAAGCTTATACTGAGAGGGGGGGTGAACAATATAAGACCTCTTTTTACTTTTTCCTTTATACTTCAAAATAGTAAAGCAATATACCCAAAGAAATATCAAAGCAATGCACAATATCATCCACAAAGTGACACCAATTTTAACGTGGTTCACCCAGAATGGTTAGGCTACGTCCACAAAACTTTTCTCTAAAAGTTATCTCAAAGTTCTTTGGGAATCCTTCCCAATTACAATGTTTATGAGCCTCGGCCCAAAGGAGATACCTTCCCCCAATCAAAATTTATGAGCCTCTGCTCAAAGGAGATACCTTCCCCTCTACTCTGGAAATGATCCCTCAGAAGATCAACTGCCTCTACCTCTTGCCAGCATGTGGAACTCCTTTCCACCGAAGACCTCCTGTCCTCAATGCTTAGCCTAAGAGACCTCTGCCTTCTATGATCACGTCCACAGTAGCTCAACAACCTATACCAAACATAGTTAGTTGGTCTAGTACAAGTCTTCCTCTGTCTGTCAGATCTGTCCAACTCTTGAACAAATCAATCCTCTGCATACAAGCCTTCTCAAAGACTTGCCAATTGTCCTCAGGTTCTTCTCATAGAACCAATGCACCTCTATCCTCAAGTTCTTTGATAGAACTATCAAACTTAGCTCACAAGTCCTCTGCTAGGACCTATCCAAATCTGCTCACAAGTCCCCACCGAAACCTATCCAAAAACTACTCACAAGTCCCCACTGGAACCTATCCAAAAACTCAGCAAGCTCACCAAGAAAAACTTTCTTAGTAGGAAATCACAAAGTGAATTGTTAGAGACCCAATGTGATTTGTCAAACTCATAGAAGCATAAAGAGAATTGTTAGAGACTCAATATGTTCTATACTCAAATCCCAATCTCAAAACTCAACTCAAATCAACTCAGCTCAATCTCAATCTCAAATCTAAAAACTCAACTCAATATCTAAAATGGATAGGATAGAATGTTTTCTTTCAAGAACATGAAACCCCAACAATTGCCAACTATGCAAAGAATCACATAACAATGATACTCATGTTCTTTTCATCATCAATTAGGGTTTCAACAACAATGCTCATCAAACAAGGTTTAGTCAACCAACACCACTCAACTCAACATCAACCTTGAAGCATTCAACCAATCATCACAAGAAAAGGAAACAAGTAGAAATCCTTTTCCCTCCAAAGATATTTGAACAAAATAGCCACCAACACAATATCACCAAATGTAAAGAATAACTTGCTCAAATCAACTCAATGGAGTAAGCCCAATATCATGAATCAAGTAAAGCAATAACTTGATCAAACAACCTCTATGGAAGCAACTCAACCATCAAACTCAAAACAACCAACCAAGGGTTCCACCAACTCAATGCAAGTAGCAAGACTCACAAACATAAACCCTAGTGCACAATGCTTCCACTACCTCAAACCAGAATTATGCATTCACCAAAACTCTCATCAAGGATAACAATGCATAAGAAGTCTTCAACAAACCAGAAAATAGGATTTACACCCAACCAAAGGAAACCTAGTTGAAAACCTTTTCACTCCAACCTTATTTCAAAAAACATACACCAATCATACTCATAAGGAAAATGTGCCCATACCTTTTTGGAGTAGAAGAAAATTGATCCTTAAAGTTGTCACCACACACAACCCTCAAAATTCCAACCAAGTTAGGGTTAGAACCAAGATAAATGAGCATATATAAAAACTTTCCTTAATACACCTTTTAGCTTCTCTTCTTTAAAAACAACCACCAAAGAAGCCAAAAACACAACAACCAAAACTTACACCTTATATCTCCATTTTTAAATTTAGCATAGCAAAAGACTAATCTCAAAAATACAACCAAAGAAATATCCCCTTATTTCTCCTATGTCTTTTAAACAATGCTAAACAATGCCAAAAATCATATCAAGAAAATAATCACACCTTATATTGGCTGCCCTTGAAGAATCCGAAATTCGCGGCACAAAACACATTTTAATAAAAACGTGACTAATCCATGCACAGCTCCCTCCATGGGGATCAAAATGCAGACCTCTGCCTATGCAAGGCCCAAATGCAGCCTTCACTACCACTAGCCCACAAGGGGCTTACGAAGTCCAAGACGGACTTCCTTCCACATAAACGGTCAAGCTTTCCGAAAGCTTTTCAAACCACGAGCTCTCCTCTTTCGTAGCATAAATAGAACATTCGATCGCAGCCAAACCAATTAATTGCCTTCGATTTTCCAAGAGGGTTTAACCTTAGGAACCTTCTCATATTTATAGTCCATACGTGGACTTTAGAACACGTCGGCTACAAAGAAAAGTAATTTCGAATTTAATCGAAATTTGCTTTCTAAAGGGTTTAAAAACCCTTAAAGTATTTTTAATAAATTAAAAATAATTTCTCCCTTAATTAATTAAATAATTAATTAATTAAAACCTTGAAGGGTTTTAAATAATAATTAAATAAATAATAAAGAGAACCTCCATTGGTTTTAATAAAAACCATTGCCAATGGAATCTCTCCGGATTCTCTTAAAAATATTCTCTTGGAATCTTCCACCTTTGAAGCCAACACATCCTCTTAACATTAATGCCATTTCCTTTTGACATCAATGACAACTCATAGACAAGAAGCTAGGATCTCAAACCCAAAATTGCCAACGACCACAGGCAGAAAAAACTTAGGGTATTTTATTTACAGGTGGCCATATTCATGGTAAATCCGACAACAAAATGGAAGAGCTTCATAGTCAAGTTTTTGAACCCATGTAGTTGATCCAAATTGTATTCCAATAGAATATGGAATAGGATTATTTATGTCAATTTCAACACAAATATGAGCAACAGAGATTACTTTTTTTCCATTATCTATTGTGATGGTCCAACCAACTTCCCAAGAAGAAGGATAATCTTATGCAAGATATCAGTTCTCTAGAATTCCGACGGGAGCCATGGAAACCACACCCATACTGGAACCCACGATGGCTGATTCTCTGATGGGTTGAAACCCACATTCCAGGGTTTAAGAAATAGTACCACTTGGTTATAGAAATAAGGACCCCCTTCAAATGCTTTGTTATGATCTGCATTACAAGAGAAAACCACCATAAAATAGTTGTTCGCACTCAACATCACCTCCACATCACCTTTAGAATTTGAAGTCTTCCTGACCCAAGCCTCCACAAAGGGGAGAGAAATTTGGATACCCAAAAATTTTCCAATAATGGTATGTTTGGTTAGATACTCCACATCTTCTACCATCGAGCCTTGTTGAACCACTAGAACTGGCCTGGCTTCACATCGTTCCAAACATCCATTGTTCTTTAACAAGTGGTTCCTGACATGCACTGGAAAATATTGTTTCTTCCAGTAATTTTCAGATGAAAAAACATCACGAGAATGCACTCTCTATGCCAGACCTGATGCCATCACGACATTCCTCCAATTTTTTAGAGCTCCTCTAGAAGCTGATACCATCCTCGCAGAGCAGTTTTTCTTCATCAAACCCTAGCAGAGCTTAACCACAACTTGCTATTTGCATGATTATTTATTGTTTTTATACCTAAAATAAATTTTGTAGCACCCAAATCCTTCATGTAAAATTCAAAATATAACTAATATTTTAGTAACTTTATCATCTCCTTATTTTTACCAATTAACAACATGTCATCCACATGCAAAGTAATGATAACAAAATTTTCACCTTCTTTTTTAAAATACACACACGAATCTACTTTGCTTTTTCTAACCCCAATTTAAAAAAAAAAACCTATCAAAATTTTGGTTCCACATTATTGGAGATTGCTTCAAAGTATAAAGATACTTTTTTAGCTTGTCTACCAAGTCCTCCTTGCCTTTTACTCTAAAGCATTCTGGTTGTGACACATATATGTCTTCATCAAGTTCACCATGTAAAAATGTTGTATTTACATCCATCTATTCTATTTCAAGATCAAAAGTAGCAGAAATAGCCAACAAAAATCTAATTGAAGTTAGTTTAGCCATAGGAGAAAAAATCTCACCAAAGTCAATTCCCTCAACTTGATAAAATCCTTTTACTACCAGATGATATTTGTACTTATTCAACATTCCTTTTACATTGTACTTCTTCTTGAATACCCACTTACAACCAACCAATTTTCTTTCAAGGGGTAGTTTCACCAAGTTCCACATCTAATTTTTATCTAGGGACTCTGTTTCTTCCTCAACCATTTTCTAAGACTTATTCTCACTTAACTGAAGTGTCTCCTTTACAATCTTGGGTTCTTCATCAGTAATTGATATATTAAATGTAGAACAAATATTTGAAGGGATGTACCTTTATAGTAGTCTTCTCACTCGATATGATTTCTTAAACTTGGATTTCCAAGTTTTGCATCTTCAGTTTCCTCCTCATTTTATTCCTCTTAATTTTCCTCTTTAGACTCTCTCTATAGTTCATATTATTATGTATTACCAGGTTCTACCACAAGCTCTTCCTCCTGTTTCAATTTTACTTGAACTATTTTAGGTTCTTTGCTTGGTTCCATTTTATATTTTAGAACCCCTTTTGTTTCTCTAAAAATTACATTATGACTATAGACAATATTCTATGTTTATGGGTTCCATAACTTATATCCTTTAACAGTAATACTATCACCCATAAATTTGTGTTTTTTAGATTTATAGTCTATCTTAGTACTTTTCTCTTTTGGGACATATATAAGCATCGCAACCAAAAACCCTTATATGATTGAGACAAAGTTTCTTACCAATCCACACTTCTTGTGGAGTCTTGTCCACCAAATTTGAGGTAAGAGATCTATTGATGAGGTAAAAAGCATTTAACATGACTTCTGCCCAAAATTTCCTTTCTAATACTACACCACTTAGCATGATTTTGTCCTTATCCATCAATGTTTTACTCATTAATTTTTAAACTCCATTTTTTTTTGGAGTATACAAAGTTTTTTTCTACCTTTCTATTCCACAATCCTTTCAAAACTACTCAAACTCATTAGAGGAATACTCACCACCATTGTCACTTCTCAAAACCTTTATCTTTTTTTGGGGGGGGGATGATTGAAAATCCTTGCTCTGAGGATCCTAAGGGGAGAGGGGTAGGGTCATACTCCCTCTCCCTACTCCCCATACCCTGATTCTTGCCTAGTCCCTGGCTCATCCTGGGTCATCCAACTCTGGGAAGGCTTTTTAGCATATGATCTCCTTGGGGGGAGATCCTTATCCACTTTTTGCTCATTTCCTAGTAGTTTCAGGGCATCCCTTCTTGAGCCCTTGGTCTGGTGCATCCCAGGGTTCCTCTAGCATATTTATGGGATCCCTTCCCCGATCTCCCTCAAGCTTTCCATTGGGTGTTTTTGCAAGTTTTTTGCTTGGATCTAGTTCCCAGGGCCTCCTCGGTCGGTGGTGGTGGTAGGTTGGGTTTTTTACTACTTCTTGGTGCAACCTATGAGGTCCTCACTACTTCAAGGTTGGTATAGGGGGGACAATTTACTTGTTTTCTAGTGACTCCTATCTGGGATGCCTTTGGTTGTTGCTGGTCTTATCCCTTTGGGTAGGGCCATTTTTGGTTTCCTATTTGGAGGCTTCTTCTTACTATATCTATGTTTTGGTGGACACCCAAGGCATTTTTTGGCCTTGGGGGTGGTCCTCTTCCTCTGCCTAGATTGTTCCCAGTCCCAGTTATAGTTCTCTAAAGCTGTTCGTGAGAAAGGATGGGGGGTTATTGGTCCTTTATCCTAGGGTTCTTAGGGTTTCTACTGCATGTCTCAATCTTGGGGATGGGGCCTATGATCAGTGAATGGAGACCCTAGCTCCCTGAGGTTAGTCTTCTGAGGATCCCATATTTGTGCCTTTTACCACTTCCCACTTGGGATCCTCAGGTTTTTCATTTTAGTTCCTATTCGTGGGCTTCTAACTTTTGGTCCTGCTTCTCGATGGACTCTCAGAGTAGTTTCTTAGCCTTGGGCGTGGGCCTCCTTCTATTCCTAAGTGGTTCCCAGTTCCAGTTCCCTAGATCTATTCATGAGTAAGGATGGTGGTTCTTGGGCCTTTATACTATAGTGGTGGGGTATTTTTTCTATATTACTTGGTCTAGGGTTGGAGATTAGTGTGTTTCTAATTGTGGTCCCTCCTTCCTCCTT
Organism: Wollemia nobilis; assembly: GCA_028583015.1. NCBI lineage: Eukaryota > Viridiplantae > Streptophyta > Pinopsida > Araucariales > Araucariaceae > Wollemia > Wollemia nobilis. The sequence continues at coordinate 13,169,342 of JAQPPZ010002587.1, read as the reverse complement.
AATTTTTGGCTTCTAGGGATCCTTTCTTTGTGCCTATTTCTATTTTCCTTGGATCCTTTAGACTTTATCATATTTCACCTTACTATGTACAGGGATATCTTGGCCTGTATATATCCCCAATAGTGTTGTTCCACTTTATAGGATCAAGTGGAGGCTTCCTGTTATTTTTCTTTGAGGATACCGATGCCATTTCCTAGGTTGTCCCACTACTTCTCCCTAAACTGTATCTCATTACTGCTTGCTTCTTTTCTCGTGTGGTTGCTTGGTGCTCTGCTACACCCTGGGTTGCATCCCAGGTCATCCCTGGGTGAGCATCCTCTATAGTTTTCTAAAATTCCTTGCTTCTGGTTTTTGGGTAGGATTTCTAGTTTCAATCTATTCTTGGCCTTCCCACTCTCCCTACTTAGGTCTGGGCAGGTGCACTGTATCTACCCTCGAAAGGATCCCAAACTGATAGCAATGGGAGGATGATATTTTGGTGAAGTGGGTCTCACTAGTTGGTACTAGAATATGGTCTTTCTGCTGGATCAAGGGTTTTTTTTGGCCCTTTCCCTTTTAGTTTATGTTTATTTTCATGTACTAAGGCATTGCCTAAAATCTCGATGCTACGACCCTTTTTGTTATAAGGTTTTGGGATCCTCTTAAAAAACCCAATTTGTATATAAACTCAACTTAGAAAAAAAAAAACCTTATCTTTTTCTCTATCTATTTTTCTACAAGAGCCTTAAACTATTTAAACTTATTAAAAACATCAAATTTATTTCATAAAAAATATACCCAGGCATTTCGTGAAAATTCATCTATAAATGTAAAAAAATAGATAGATTTACCTAACGATGGTACTTTTGTAGGTCCAAATACATCACTATAAACTAGATGTAAATTTCCATCAGATCTTGTAGCACTACTATGAAACTTGACTCAGGTTTTCTTTCCAAAAGTACAGTGCTCACAAAAATCAAAATTTGATGGGCAATCAAAAATTCCTTTAGCCATACCTTTCACTTTTAATGTTCAAATATCTTTCTCACCCATATACCCCATGCGTTGATGCGACAACATTGTATTAACTATAGGAATACTTGGAGTTTCTTTTACCGTATTATTCTCCTCTACAACTAAAGAGTTATTGCAATCATACTTACAGTGCTAGCCTCAAGTTTGAATAGAGTTCTTGTATGAACTCCCCTTGCCAACACCAATATTCCATGAACCATCTTGCAACTATCCTTATTGAATACTATAGTCACATTCGCATCATTCATCTTACTCATGGATATCAAATTTGTTGTCAAACCTAAAATATGCAACACACCAAGAAGGGTTTTACTTATTTAATATTTTAACCTCAACTTGACTCTTCCTCAACCTATTATTTTATATGTCGAATTTTCTCCCAAGAAGACTTCACCTTCATTTATCCTTTGATATTTATATAACTCCTTCCTATGAGGATTCATATGAAAGGAAGCACCTCAACCAATCAACCATGAGTCATGGCATTCACTTGAGCACACTACAGTTAAGAATAAGTCCCTTAAATCTTCATTTGTGGTCTTTGTTTCTGCAGAAGTTCCTTCATCAAATGATCAACTATTATCAGCATTTTTAGATCTACAATCTCTTTTATAATGCCCTATTTTACCATGCTTCTAGCATTTCCTATTTTTTTGAGAAAAAAACTTACCTCTAGATCTTAGTTTCCTTTTTTTTTTGCATATTTCTTTAGAATGACCTCTCATAACCAAGGCATCCTTTTGATTATAATCCTTAAAATATTTTTGTATCATTTCTTCAAATAGCAATGTTCCTACTATATCCTCTACTTTCAATGTAGAAGTAGTATTGGTGATAACCATAACTATGTTATCCCATAAATCAGGTAATGAACAAAGTAAAGTAATATGCTTTTCCTATTCATCTATTTTTACTTCAATAGAGTTTAATTGACTTACCATAGTGTTAAAAGTATTCATATGTTCAAACACAAAGTCACCATCATTTATCCAAAGTGAATACAACTTCTTTAAAAGAAAGAGTTTATTTAACAATGACTTTGTATGATACAAAGTTCCCAGTTTATCCCATAATGACTTTGTCATGGTCTTTGTCGATACATTCAACAATACCAAATCATATAAGCACAGTTTTATAGAACTCCTTGCCTTCCTATCGATATTTATACAATTCTCATCTATCATTGATGTTGGTTTTATTCTCAATACTGCAATCCACTAGTCTCTATCAACCAACAAATCCTCCATATTGAGTTTCCATAACTCAAAATTTTATCTATTAAATTTTTCAATCTCTACTTGTGTGTTTTCCATCATTTTTATTTTCCCATATTCTTTCATGTACAACTCCAACTTAAGAATAAATTTATCACAATGTTGAAACCCTTACTCCTCAAACAAAGATAAAAAACCTAGATCTTATACCAAATTAAGAGCAAAAGGTCCCCGTAAACTAAATATGGAAAAATAGTAAATACAAAATCAAAGGAAAAAAGAAGATAATAAATACACACATAACACAATATTTCACTTGGGAAACCCTTACAGGGAAAAAACCCAACATAGTAATATCTCCTTATTGTATAAAATTAACCATCTCCAATACAATAATGTTCATCTCTCATCTCACTTTAAACCCTCATTCAAGTGTAATTAAATAACAACACAAGAATGGATTTTACAATACCATAGGAAAAAAACCATGGGTTCAAATATTTAACTCTAAAAAAGCTATATGGGTCTAAAAATAGCTTAAGAACCCCAATGAGGATACACAGAGAGTTTTCAATATCTTTTAGAGTTAACCCTACTAGAATAACATAAAAATATTCAACATATATCAAACAATAAGGTTTTCTACTTCATATGAAATAAATTACTTCATTAAATTAGAAACTTATGGAAGGAAATATGAAGTTCATAATTAAAAAGAAAATAATAGAAGTTATAAAATATGGCATTGGAAAATTGATTGAAAAATCTAAGGGTAAGCTAGATATGGCATTACAATTCATCTATAGAGAAGCTATGGATAAATTTTTTGAGACATTTGAATACTATTTACATTCAAAACTTGTTGAATCAATTGATAATTCAAATAATGATATTATGATACCTCTATATATAGGTAGCATAATGTATATGTCATTTCTTTCACTTGAACTTCATAAATATGAAAATTTAAAATAAAAAGAGTTGAAGAAAACTCTAAAAAGGAAAATAAAGATTGATACAATTGAATCAAGTGAATCATCTCCAAAAATAATGTTTCATTCTACATGCAATATTGAAATTCCAAGTTCATCAAATTTAGGAAATTATTATGATGCTTTAAGTGAATGTTCAGAAGATACAAGGTAATATCAACAATCTAGATCAAATGCAACACATGATCTATAGATCAAGGAAAAGGAGAAATTCAAGTTATTCATATACGTGAACCTAAGGTCAAAGAATAAGCTCAAGTAGTTAATGATCCAAATCATGAAGATATAAATACTAAGAATCTAAAGAATGAAGACGAAGGAGAATTCATAGTAGAATTCAAGCAAGAGGATAAACATAATATTCAAGATGATAAAGAAAAAATCAAATCTGAAATCAAAGAAGGTAAAGATGAATCTCAAGCAGAGGTTCATAAATCATTCAAGGTCACTTGCAAATTGAAGAAAAATATAAATATCAATATTGAATACTAAATTCTTAAATAACCAAATAATGTAATATAGGGGGTTAAGGAATATTACATTATTTGGTACATGTTAATGTACCCCCATTGTACATTCATGGTATAATTGTAAATATGTCATAGATTAGATTTAAGTCTATAGTTTAGAGTGTGATACATACTTAACCTTTTATGTAAGTGTCAATGTAATGTGAGGATGTGCATATGTGTCTTATATTAGAAGTGAGTGTAGAAGTGTAAGAGTCATATATATGTGTCATAGAGTCAAGTGTGCATGCAAGAAGAAAGTGAAGAGTCTAGAATGAAAGTGGCAATATGATAAGCCAAAGGTCATGAGACTCATCATATGGAGATCAATAGTCAATTACTTGAAGAGTCACATTACTATGGCTATATTATAGATACAATGATCCATAAGAAAGAATTGAATATAATATGAATATCAGATTACATAGTTGTAATAGGGAGAAAAGGAATAAAGCTTGTATATAGATTTTTGAGCAATTAATATTGTAAGTTTTCTTCATGCATAGTTCATGAATGACAGTCCATTTACATTCATATTTGATTATATAAATTAATGTTTATTTTAGTATTATATAGGCCTTGATATACATTTTAATTTTCTTATATATTATTCTACTCTTCATTATTGATATTTTAACCTTTAATATTGTGGATATTTTATATTAAGACCTATGATATTTTGTGGTAGTAAGGCTTAAAAAGTCAACACTTGTTGATATTACTCATGATATGGTATTCTTGCTTTGTACTTATGAATATAGGTCATCCTATATTGTCCTAATTTCACTACACTATGCTTGCATGGGTTCAAATCCAGAGATTGATTTATTGACGCTTATTTTTGTATTTCTATGAAGACTTGGTTAGTTCATGCTTCTTTCTGAATTTCAAAGGCTAAGTTACTTGACGCTTCTCTGCATGCTCAACACTACTTCTTCATGCTTTGATTGGTTGGGTTAATCAAGATTTTAATTTCAAAGTTAACATTTGAACCTAGGTGCTTAACTAACCCTTTGATTCATCATTTGAAATTGGGGCATTCACTTTGCTCTTAGTGAGTATTTATTGTGATTGGATTAGAAAATTCAATGATTCCTCATGCACTTAAATAATTATAATAGTAACTACTTTCTTTGGTAGTATCTTTTGTCGTAATTAAAGATATTTGTTGCTATTATTGGTAAGAAATGATTCCTTGTTGTTAAATTGATATCTTCTATGTGATTTTGCACTTTGACATCTTTCAAAATTGGTTTATGAATAACAATATGAGGGATGTTTGTTTATCCCATATAAATATTATTGAATTTAATGACCTCAACTTAATCGACACGGGCTCGTCACCCTCAATGTGGAATTGTACAAGCTCATCAATCTTTTTGCTATTATCATATTTCATTGGATACACACTAGTTTGATTTGAATATTGATTTTGTTTACCTTGTGGTTTCTTGTAAACATCCCAAAATAGATATGGTAATTCTTGTTACCTCTCAGGAATAGTTCCAATACTAGATTGCTTATCTTGTAATCTTTACGAAAATTTAGTAGGTTCTTAGTGTCTTCAAATAATTATGGAAGGGGAACTTCAAGCACTATTTCTTCTTAGCTTTGTAGAACTTTGGTGTTTTTTCGTTTCCTTTTTGAATGTCTGGTGTTTCTAATGCTTAGATGTTTTGAACACCTTTAATCTTGTATTTATAGATTTTTATGAGACACTCAAATATCTCATTATTTTAGCTTTGTTAACATGAGAAACTACCATTTTTGACCAATATCATAGTTAAAATACCAAATTTTTTTATTATTATGCATTAATATGTTAATGTTAGCATGATGAAATGATAAGGAATACTGCCCTACTGTTCATATAGTTTTCTATATTTTTTGTGATTATTTTGCATGTTTTTAGTAGTTAAATAACATAAATAAGATATTTGGAAAAGTATCATCAATAGAGTTTTATTGAAATCTAATTGCTAAAAATATTTGAAGTTTTTTCCCACCTTAGAAACTATTTTTGGATGATGTGGCATCAAGAAATTTACATTGCAACAAAAATAGGGCAACTAGCCTACAAAAATAAAACATGTAGGTTTTGCTCTAGAGCATGCAAGTAACAACTTGCAGGATAATTGGAGGATGAAGATACACACCTCATTTGGGGTCTATAAGGTCTTGGAAATATGCAATAAGGAAAAATAAGTGTAACCAATCACCAAACATTGATCCAACTTGAACTATTCCAAGCATATGCATCTAAAAATTGTTTAGCCAGATGTTTCAGAGCAGTTACAAAAAATGCTACAGAAAAGGTTGAACTCATTTTTTAGTTGATTTCTAAGGAAGGCAAGAAAAGTGGCATGTGGATAAAAAATACCAATCATGTTATAACTATTCCAAGCATAATACAAAGTATTTGAAATCAAGGAAAAGAGGGTAGTTGGTTGCAATAGAATTTTGTCCTAATTTTCAACAAAATTTGTTGACTGCAACTCAATAAATAACAAATTGACAACAAGAAGATCATAATGTAACTTTAAACCATAGCCTCGATAAGTGGGATACTTTGTATACATATTCCTATATGCCTATGTTTAAAGATAATAGACAAATAAGAAATTAGTAATAGGACTTCATTAGGAATTTCTCAAGAGTTTTTGTAATAGAGCACAAAATTCAATAAAGTGTAGTTTATTTCTCAAATTAGACTTTGATGATTATTTGATTTTATAAATGTATAACATGGTAATTTTCACTCCTTCTATTGGACCTAAGAGCAAGAGCCCACTCTCAAGTCTGGTGGAGGGACCTTTGTAACTTAATTATAAGTTTTCTTATTTTGCTATTTTTATTGTTAAAAAGTTGCAGGTTTCATTTTCTTACTATTTTTCTAAAATTTGTTGCGAATTAGTAAATACTCTATTTTCCTCTATTTTACCCTATTCCATGTGAATATTTTCATGTTATTTTTAGCTAGCTAACTTTCTTATTTATTTTATTTCTTATTTTTTTAATGCAATTTCTTGAAGAACACAAGCTTATACTGAGAGGGGGGGTGAACAGTATAAGATAAAATTTTACTTTTTTTTCCAAACAATATTATCCAATGTTATCAATTGCAATATAAATAGTAGTAATAAATAAATGCAGAAATAATCATACACATGAGAGACACAAATTTAATGTGGTTCACCCAATGTGGGTTACGTCAACGGAGAAATTTTTTTTTCTAAATTTTCTCAACAAATCTCTTGGGAATCAATTCCTTATTACAGTGTTTATGGAACTCTGTCCAAAGAAGATCTCAATCCCCTATGCTAAATTTCATGGATCTCTATCCACAAGGGATAGATTCTAAATTTCATGGATCTCTATCCATAGGAGACCTCTGTCCCCACTACTTTGGTTTATGGAACTCTATCCATAGAATAACTCTATCCCCTTATTGTTCTGGTTCATAGAATTCTATCCAGAGGAGACTCCTCTTCTTTGCTCTAGTTAATGGAACTCTATGCATATGAGACTCTTCTCCTTTGCTTTGGTTTGTGTAACTCCATCCACAAGAGAACTCTATCCCCTTTGCTCTGGTTCATGTAACTCTATCCATAGGAGAACTCTATCCCCCTTGCTCTGGTCACCTCCAAATATGATACACAACTCTACTAATTTTGCTCTAATCCTAATCACAAGGTTTACTCAGGTCTACTCATAAATATACTCTCAAATCTATCCTAAATCTACATGTATTACATGCACAAATCTATCTCAACTCTATCCCAAATATTTACATGTAACATGCACAAATCTATCTTCAACTTTAAACCAAATATGCACACATTACACACATAAATCTATCTCAACTTTGCCCCAAATATGTACATGTTACATACACAAATATGTCTCAAATCTATCCCAAATATGTACACGTTACATGCACAAATATATAATCAACTTGCTTCAAGTATTCTCACAAGACTTGCTCAAATTTACCTCAAACCTACTTCAAGTATTCTCACAAGACTTGCTCAAATCTACCTCAAACCTACTTCAAGTCTTCTCACAAGACTTGCTCAAATCTGCCTTAAACCTACTTCAAGTCTTCTCATAAGACTTACTCAAATCTACCTCAACCTACTTCAAGTCTTCTCACAACTCTGCTCTAACATATGCTCAAAATAACTTATAGCACATGCTCAACCAATCCCAAATCTTGCACACAAATTATGTTCAAAATAATGCTTATATATCTTCTAGAGATGCTTTCTTTAAATAGGCAATTCAGTCATATTCTACCTAAAATTTGTTTAACCTCTTGAAAATATAGAGAATGATATGTGCTATCAAATACCCAATATGTTCTTCACATTCACATATATTGCATTCATCAAATCAGATCTCTACTTCTTGCAAATTCCTTTCAAATCAAATCAAGCTAGTGCATAACTTTACCTCACAAAACTGGTTTGTGTTCCTTGCAAATTTTCTCTGAAAAATTAAACACAATAATGCACAAATTGCTTCACAAAGGTGGTCTCTAATGCTTTCCCAAACACAGTCAATGTCACTCACATCAATGTCCAAATTGATTCACAAATTATTTCAATAAGAATGCACAGTTTTTTCTCAAAAACCCTAGCACTAGTGTTCCAATTTCACTAATCAATGATGCACAATTTGTTCTCAAAACATAGCTCAAATATTTTCAACAATACACACTAATAAACCCTTTTATCTCCACCTTAAAATTAATTTCTCAAAGCACAAACACCTAGAGAAATATTTAAACCACCATACCTCAAAATAATTGATGAATATGTTCCCTTAAAAACCTGTCTTAAAAATAACTTATCTTTCTTGTGCCAATTCAAGGGTTAGCTAGCAAAACATTCCTCAAGTCATCCTCATAAAAATATCCTCAAAATATGTGCATAGTAAGGCTGAAAATAATACTTTATTATTTTCTTTTATCTTCACAAAAACCAACTTGTAAAATCCTTAAACCCTTTTCTTATGATATGCAAAAATTACAAAGTATAATGAACTCAAATACACCATTTTCTCTCCTTTCTAGAAAGCAATATTTCAACTCTCAACCATTACCAAAACACCTAGATGTCACTTTTATTTCATGCAAATATTACACAAATAAAACAACCTTTATATATACCTTATGACTCCCTCTAAGATAATTAACATATGTGCTAATCCTTTCACACCCTTATTACTCCTATGCATACACAACAATATACTCAATAACTCACTCAAAAAGAAAGACTGCAATTAACCACCTTTGCACCTTACAAAAATTAATTTATCCAACCTTTATGCCTTTAATTTTTGCACTTAAAAAAATACCTCTTATGTTGTCGTGATTCAAAATCAGTCAATGCGTAGGACAACACTCTCCAAAGTGCTCAATGAGCATTCGTGCTAGCATGACTTGGTGAGTCAAAAGGGTGGCCCATGTGATTTAACCAACTCTGCCTTAAAATAGTGAAACTTTCTTATACCTAAAACTATCATCAAGGAAACTCGACCTCAAGACCTCTCTCTACCCAACGCTTAACACATGACTAGTGACCAACTACGCTATGCTAGTAGGTGCAATGTCATTCACCGCTCCTCTAAATATCTCCCAAACTCTGTTTTGTTGTCTCTACCGTTCGTTCACTCACTCCTAAAATATATTCGATGCACAATTCATGGTGTCATTTCCTAAGGTAAATTTTGGGTATATATATGTGTTTTGCCTTCATTACTTGGATGATGTCGGTGCTTCAATAATCATGATGTACCCTCCTTTGCCTTGGTCTATGTCGGCACTCGAATAACATGGTGTGCCTTCCTTTGCCTTGGCATATGTCGGTGCTCAAATTTAAACTTATTTTTGGTGCCATCCTCTTTTTGAAAAATTAACATTATAATATTAAAAAATATTATAATTTTTATTATTTTTAAACATTGGTCTATTGAAAATAAACTCCTTTCTCCTTTTGTCCTTTTAGAACATGGTCCACTACTTTTAAATATTTTTTCTCTTGTCTTTTAAGCCTTGGTCCTTGTCCCTTTTTAAAACATTTTTATAATATTTAAATATTATAATCAAATTTTTAACATTAACCCACATGAACTTGTATTTTTATCAACCTTGTACCATGCTCTTTTTATCATCAAAATTCATGAACCTTTGCTTTGCTTCCTCTTACAAACCTTTGTCCCTTGTGCATAATATTTAGAAATAAATATTATAACCTTATCTTTTTTCCAATTTCCTTGCCTTGAGATGAATCTTGCCTTGCATAATTATCCAACCATAGGAGAATATTTATGCCATGCTAAGATATCTTTGACATAAACCTATGACATCAAACCTTTGACATCAATGATAATACAATGGTTTAACATTTCCAACAATATTCCCCTTTGTCATTGATGACAACTCTTTCATAAAACAATTCTTTTACTACCACTGGATTCCAAATCTGCTCCTCCTAAGAAGTTGCTCCCCCTTACTGATTTCTCTCCCCCTTACTAAAACTCTCCCCCTTTGACATAAATTGCAAAGTGATCCTTTAGAGCTAAAGATAAGACGCTTAGCTCAGCCCCCTCACCACCTCCTCTCCTTGAGGTGATTAATTTTGGGGTGGGAGTAAATCTACTCCCAGCTTACAATACTCTTCTTTCTTTACACCCTTCTTTTTCAACACCTTTGAAGTCATACCTTTTGATCCTTTTGAGTGTCCCTATTATTGCTTGTATTTTTAAGTTCCAAAAACTCTATTCTACACCACTTAACCTTATACACAAAATTATTGCAATTGTAAAACCTGATTTTGTAGTTCTTGGAAGACACAAATGACTTAAAGTTCCTCTTGATGAATCCATAATCATTTATGTCATGAACCTTGTAGTGTATAGATTCATGACCAAAGTTATTACATGAGTAGCAATATCCTTGAAATAAATATCCATATTAAAATGAGTTGAAGTTCCTCTTAGTTGAGACATAATCCTTATTTTCATGAACCCTGTAATGCATAGATTTTACATGAGAAACAATGACCTTGGATAAAATATTCATCTTGTCTTGAAAAACCCAGTCTCTTGGTCCTTTATTTGTCTTCTCTATGATAATCCATGTTTCTTTTTTGTGCATTGTTTTCTTTCTCAATGAAGCTTCCTCTCTTCAACTTATCAACATAGGTCTTAGATTCTTCTTCAATATCTTCCTCTAAAACTTATTTTTCTTTTGAGCTTGACTCTTCTTTTTGTACCTCTTGACCTTCTTCAAAACCAAGTCATATTTTAATAAATGAATATTTTTGTGCATTGATAATGTTATCTAAAGATTTTGAACTTTTCCCAAACCTGTGTAGCTTATCCTTAGAATATTTTACTTCTATCCTTAGAGAACCCACTTCATATTCTAATATTTCACATTCTAACTCTTTTGCTTCTAACTTTTCAACCATGACTTCTTTAAATTTCTTTGCCTTATATTTTGAGTTTTTGAGATCTTGTAGAAGATTTTCTTTTATTTCTTCATCTTCTTAAACTTGAGCCTTCAGGTTTGAGTTCTTATTTATAACTCTTTTCAATTATCTAAGAGCAACAATAGGTTCTTCTTCTATATCAATTATATCTTCTTATTTTTTTGAACCTTTCTCTAGGTGTTCAATTATAGGAGCATCATCTACTTGGTCTTCAATAGGGGTGTTTTCTTCCTCTTCTATTGGAAAAAATAGAGTCTCTTCTTCTTCACTATCTGAGAGTCTTTCATCACTGTCAATTGAAGCATTGCTTTCTCTTTTAACATAGAAACTCTTTTTGTACCTTTGAAAGAACTTATTTTCATGCTTACCTTGACCATACCTTTTTTTCTTTTCATGCTTGAACTTTCTTTCTTCCTTTTTCTTATAATCATATTTCTCTTCACTGATATTGGTTCCATCTTGTGGACAATTAGATGCATAGTGACCAAAGTTACTATAATTAAAAAATATTACTATCTTTACATCTTTGTGTTTTCTTGAGTCCTTATTATTTCTTATCACATAGTTAGCTTCTTCATTACTGCTTGACTCATCACTTGATTCTTGCTTCTTATCCTTTGTCTTCTTTGAAAATTTGAATGCTACCTCTTTATTGGAATTTTGATCTGTTTCTATCCTCATCTCATAAGTTGTGAGAATTCCATGTAACTCATCCATAGTCAACTTATCGAGACTTCATCTCTTCTATAGTTGAAACCTTTGCATCATACCTCATAGGGAGTGATCTTAATACTTTCTGAGAAACACTATAGTCTTCAATATCCATTCCAAGTCCACGCATGGTATTAAAAACCTCATCAACATGAAGCAAGTATTTAGCAATGTCTTCCTCATATTTCATCTTCAACTCTTAAAACCTCCTCCTATGAGTTTGAAGATTTTCCAACTTGACCTTGCTATCTCCTTCATATGTTTACTTCAATTTTTTCCACATTTCTTTTTTTGATCTGCACTACATAAATTTCACAAATTTTTATTCACACAATCCACTTAATATTCCATTCATAGCCTTGGTATTATTCACATGTAATTGCTTACCATTCTTATATGTGGGAGGAGTAGATGTAGGTGTGAACCCATCCTCAATATATTTTTATGTTTTATATCCTTATGCCATCAAATAAGTCTTCATCCTCATACTCTAGAAATCATAATTATTCCCATAAAACAATGGATCCTTATTTTTTGAAGATCCATTCTGAGAAGCCATCTATGTTCCTGTAATATCTTCCTTCAAGTTGTTAGAATTTTTTCAAAGGAACCCTCTCTGATACCAATTGAAGAACATAAGCTTATACTGAGGAGGAGGATGAAAATTATAATATAAAAAATTACTTTTCTTTTCCAAATAATATTATCCAATGTTATCAATTGAAATATCAATAGCAATAACAAATAAATACACAAATTATCATACACATGAGAGACACAAATTTACGTGGTTCACCTAATGTGGGTTACATCCATAGAGAAAATATTTCTTCTAAATTTTCTCAATAAATCTCTTGGGAATCAATTCCCTATTACAATATTTATGGACCTTTGTCCAAAGGATATCTCAATCCCCTATGCTAAATTTCATGGATCTCTATCCATAGGATACCTCTATCCCTGCTGCTTTGGTTTATGGAACTCTATTCATAAGAGAAATCTATCCCCTTGTCGGTCTAGTTCATGGAATTCTATCCATAGGAGACTCCTATCCTTTGCTATGGTTCATGGAACTCTATCCATAAGAGACTCTTCTCCTTTGCTCTGGTTTGTGGAACTCTATCCACAAGAGAACTCTATCCCCTTTGCTCTGGTTCATGGAACTCTATCCATAGGAGAACTCTATCCCCTTTACTTTGGTCACCTCCAAATCTAGTACACAACTCTGCTAATTATGCTCCAAGCCTAATCACAAGGCTTACTCAGATTTACTCATAAATATGCTCTCAACTCTATCCTAAATTTACACACATTACATGCACAAATCTATCCCAAATCTGTACACACTACATGCACAAATCTATCTTCAAATTTATTCCAAATTTTTACACATTACATACACAAATCTATATCAACTCTATCCTAAATCTATACATGTTACATTCACAAATCTATCTCAACTCTATCCCAAATCTATATGAAACAACTTAAAGAGTGCATTTGATCTAATAACACATTAAGGACATATGTTATATAGGAAAATGTATTTTATTTATGATAATTTTTTCATAGGTTACAAATGGAGGGAAATTCCCCCTTTTACTTTCTTTTCACAAATGTTACAATAGTGTTGATGCCTTCTTTTTGTGTTCCTCAATGTAGATGGGCTTGCATACCACTACGGGTTTGTAGTTGTTGTTGTTTCCCTCCTTGGTCCTGTGATAAACCTACAAAAGGGGGTTAGTTGGTTAGGGGGATTGCCTTAGTCAGGCCCCTTTGTGAGAAAGACAAATCAACTCATAAAACATGGTAAATACTGAAATAAATGATGCAAAACTTCATAAAAATGCTAAATGAAGCTTACCTCCCAAATATGGGCTGATTTGGGTCCTGTAAACCCAATTCACCACTAGAGGGGAAAATTGGTGTTGGATTCACAGGGCAGGGGGTGAATTTGACTATGAATGTTGTTCTTCAAAAATCCTTCGATGGAGAGGTTCCTTTGCTATTAAATTGCTGATGTGCAAATTTAGGTTGCTATTTCTGTGCTTTTGTACGCATTTTTGGTAGAGTTTCTATACTTGGGACATGAGTGGAAAGACATGGAAATGAGGTTTTGGGCCCACTATATATAATAAATCCTAAGATGCAAATGGGGTAGTTAGGATAACTAAGACCTAGGGTGAGATCACATGAACATTAAGTTAGGGTTTTTGAGGTGGCATCCTCACATTCCCTTAGGGAAATATCTCATCCTCACACATGTGTGAGGAGAGATTAGGTTTGACTAGGGTTAGGTGGTCCCTAGGTTAGGTTAGGGTTAGGTTAGGGTTTCCTAGGGAATATCCTAACTAATATTGTGCACACACATGTGGGAGGGAATAATTAGGGTTAATTAGGGATTATGTACCTAATTAATAATTTTAACCATAAAATTGAGCTGAAGTGAAGTCACTTTAAAATTAGATTTATCAACTGACTTAATAATTACTTTTACCAAGTAATAGCCCTGTGGGGGCCTCAATTAAGTGCAATGAGGCTTTGTATTGCCTTAGGAAGCTGATAGAGGTTATCCCGATGCATAGGAAGTGTTTGTGATGTGATTTTGGTAGCTTATTAGGGTTTTGGACCTAAAAACTAATGAAGTGGTGTGTGGAAGTCTACATAATGCTACGATAATCTATGGTGATCTATGCTAGTCTACGCATGACTACAATCATCTACGTATATCTAGGAGGACCTATAATAGCCTATGTTGATCTACGATAGCCTAGGGATATCTAGGATTACCTATGTAAATATACAAGTGTCTAAAAGGATCTACAAGTATGTAGTGATGCGCTGTCATTAAGCACATCATTAATTCTCAATGAATTTGTCAATCCAGGTTAGTGTACAAGGCTATCTGCAAAAGGAGTGAACATGGCTATAATTTAAGGTCAATTAGAAGAAGCAAGTCTTATTGGTGGAACTGATTGTGTGGGGGTTTTTAGGTCTCTTCTACCTCTAAATTGCATAAGTTAAACTTTAATATAATTGTAAGAATGAAAAGTAATTGTTGATTACATAAATGAAACCTTAGTTATAGTTGCAAGAATAAAATCTGATTAAATTATAGAATTAAAACCCTAGTTACAGTTGCAAAATTGGAAACCTAATTACAGTTGCAAAATGAAAGTCTATTTAATATTGCAATAATGAAAACTAAAATTAAGTCCTGTCAATACTCTATAATAGAAGGTTTTCAATCTTCTATGTAGGGGTTGACAACAAAAACAATAATGCAGGAAAATTGCAAAAAATTATAAATTGCTGGAAATGGAAATTGCAGTAAATTGGAAAGTTGTTGGAAATAAAAAGACTAATCAGATCTACTACTAATCACATCAAAAAAGTATATTTAATAAAGAATAAATTATTAGGATTGAAATAGATGTTAACTACTACAAAAGAATGAAATTGATAAGTTTCACAGCTTATTCTGCTGCAGCAAAATCATAACAAAACCTGTCTATTAGTCCTCCTCCTAGGTCTAGAAGTGGTCAGCCTCCTTTTATAGAAGAAGGTATGAGTTCCTCTCTCTCTAAATATTATTCACACTTGAACATAATATAATTAATAGAAAAACTTGTACTTTATTGATTCATAACATGATTACAAATCTGCTGCTAAAACCTATTACAAAACTGTAACAGTATCAATTTTCTTGCTTATTCTCTATCTATATTTTCTCTACTATTTATAATGTTATTATTATTCTTATTAGCTCAACCTGTATGGGAGTTATCGTTTATAGATGCCTAAAATCTAATTACAATAGAAAATATACTCTGTAAATCAATTCCTATTATTCTACAGTATTCCCTGGGTTTATCCTAGAAGAATATATTTTCTAGAAATTATGGCTTTAGATGACAAGGACAATAAATTTAGATGGGAGATATTTTATTTTAACCTCCTCAGCCTTCTTTCCATTTTTTAATTGTCAAAAATTAGTCAACAGATCAAAAGTACTTTCTGTTCTTAATCCGAAGCTAAGTGGCTCAATCCGAAGAGACTGTATTTCTCAATCCAAAGATCTTCAAAATGATCAACTATGTACTCTTCAATTTATTTTAGATGCATTTCTTATGTGGATTAGTACTCGATATCAGATTGCAATAGCCTTCATTCCTCTTCATGTGTGAATTCCATGCCTTGTCATTCATTGGTAGTTGGCTAGAATTTCCACAGGAAAACTAGTTTCTGCTACACAGTAACAGTTCTTTGCACTATTTGCTAATTTCAAAGAAATTAATGCTTGAGAAACATCAAAATAAGAATAGTAAAGTTTTTCTATCAGCCTAAGCATATCCCTTATGTAACATGTCATGGAAAAGTGACATAAAACTACACAAAAACTGTAAAAATCAGCATATAATATTCCAAACACATCAATCATGCAAACAATTAATACACAACATATTAGATCAACTTAACTAGTATATAAATTAAATCACAGAGTTTTAGGCAAGTTTTAGTTGTTCAAAACATTATATGATGGAGGCATTTCCAAGCCTCATAATTTTCCCCCCAAATTATATTAATGTATGCCCTCATGCATTCAGTTGGGCTATAGAATCACAGATATCCATATTAAAGTTCCATGATCTCTAGAATAACTTTTTGCCTATATAGTATCCTTTTTTCTCATGAAGGTTTCTGAGCCAATTTTCAAACTGCTCATCTGGTTGAGGATCCTATTAAAAATAGTAGGGAACTGGAGTAATGATGGTTGGAGGCCTAAATTTGAGACCTACCCAATTATGCTACATAATTTCAATAAGTTGTATCACCCCTTCTGCTCTTCTTCTGGACCATTCTAGATTAATGGGGGAGATAGGCTCCCTTTTCTATAAAGACATGGAAATTTCTGCCCATATGTTTTTGCAATGTGATAATGCTGGAGAAAAATTGTCATTACAAAAATTATGGAATTTAGTTACACAATCCCTCAAATTTCTCAAATACATCCTTTTGACATCGTCCCTGTTCATCATGAGAAAATGTTGTCTGGTGATAATCGAATGATTTGGTTGAATTGCTCTGACTAACAATTCAGCTCTTAATTCAATTTCCTTATTTTGCTTTTTTTCTTGGTCCCAGTAAAACTAATTTTGTAAGGTAGACATAAAAGCTCTCAATTGCACATCTTCTATGAAAATCTGGGGGTGGAAATCTACATCCTATGGAATGAAAAAACTGTGTAGAAATAACTCACATAGCAAGTTTTTCTACTTTGTAGGACTGTTGAAGTAAGCTTCCAAAAACTCTTCAACTTTTTACCAGTTTATAGGGGAGACCTGAGCTAATTATCATAACCTGCCATCTTAGATATCTCTCCTTCAGAATGAGACTATAAAACCTAGCAGGTCTTCTGAATTGAACCAAAAATTCAATAATTTGACATAGGTCAGTTACATTTTCATTCAATGCATTGATTTCTGTGTTCTTTGTCTCCAACTATTTTCCTACCAATTTCAATTTCTCAACCTGTGTGGTAAGTTTTTCATATTTGATCATCTAGTTAGTAATGTTTGTATTATACTGCTCCAAGGATATAGTATTGGGTGGTCTAATTACAGGTTGAAACTTAGGCAACAGTTCCACCTGTACCTCTTTTTTTGCCACTTCTATTGGTTGGACATCTGATAGCAATTCTACTTGTATCCCTTTTTTTGCTACTTCCATTGGTTGGACATCTGATAGCAATTGTACTTGTATATTTTTTTTTGCTACTTCCATTGGTTGGATATCTGACAACAATTATACTTGTATCCCTACTTCTACAAAAATCTTATTCAGAGGAGCACTTACTTGATTATTTACATTTTATTGTTAAAAATGCTCCTGTGCTGGTGTTTCTTGTAGACATAACTATTGTGACTCTCCACAGATATTCTTTTCTGGTATCCTGATCGATTATGGAGCATATATGAATTAAGAAGGTGTTACTTTGGAATGGAAGGATACTACTTCGAAATGAGCTCTTGTGTTTTTATCCAAAGATACCTCTATCAATGGGGAAGAATTATCTACCCTAGATAATCCAAGCAGTAATTGAGCCAACTCTTCCTCATTATCTGTTGTAGTTGACTATTTTTCAAATTGTAATAGTCTACTTTTTAGTTCTTCCACTTCTTGCTGCAACTTTGCAATTCTTTTTTCATGTTTTTCAATGATATTTTTCTTCTCCTCAACCCATCTGGTTTGTGTTTTAATCACACTCTTGGCTACTCTCAACCGTTTTGCAATGTCCACCTCCTCTTCTTCTAATTCAAAATCTGATGCAGACAAATTATCTATAGTTTTTTGCTCAACCATTATCTCACTTTCTGTTTCAACTATTCGGTCCTGTTTAGAAGGTTCCATAAGGTTATCTATGATTGCATCCAAGTTTGTATAAATTTTAAAATTATTTTTTCCAAACTCTTCCTCAACCAACTGTTCAAGAAATTTTAAAAAATCCTCCAAGGTGGTATTTACAATGGCTAGTATTTCTATGACATCAGGACTGCATTGGTTGTTTTCCTCTTCAATCGTCTATTTTTCTATTTATTTTAGGTGGAGTCTTGTAGACCCCCTGGTTCCTGGTGTATACTTTCTCTTCTTACTTTGTTTTCTTATGTCAACAAGGGTTGTACAAATTGTATCAAGTTCTGGTGGAATTTCCTCTACTTCCACTTTTGTCTCTTCTCCAGTTTTACTGGGAACTTCACTCCCCTGTTCTGTTAGATCAATAATATTCTTAGAAAAATGAACCCTCTTCTGTTTTCATTTTTTGTTGCCATTTCTAGACCCTCTCTTAGTTTGTGAGGTTGAAGATTCTAGGGAAAGGTACTCTATTTATTTTGTAGCAATATCTATAGTAGCATCTATTTCCTCCTTTGCTGCAACATCTGTTTCCTCCTCTACAACAACATCTATGTCTTCTTCCTCCTCATCCTCTTTTTCGAAGACTACATCAGTCAGAGCAGAGTAAAACCTATCAAATCTTCTTAGGTTTCCTCTAAAATGATGCTTGCAAACCAATTTTATAATACCATGGTGGTAAGGGCTCCCTTTTCCTTCCTGATAGCCTTTTGCCATGTTTTGCAACTCTTGGTGCAGATATAGGGGAAGATTTACCGTAACCTCAGGCTATTGCCTACCATGTCTAAGGTGGTTCAAAATTTTAAAATGATGCCCTGATAAAACTACATACTACCCTTCACAAGTTAAAAACTTGATTACCCATGTGGCTACTTCATCCCAAGGTTTTTGCAAGTTGGTCCTCTTTACACCCTTACACATGTTGTTATTTATCAAGTATTCAGGTTCTTTATCATCTTCTTCCAGAAATTGTCTAACTATGTTTGTTAGTGTATTCCTGCAAGTTCTAGAAATTTGAAGACCCTCTAATGGAACTTCAATAATTTGACTAAGAACTTCAGGGGTTGCCTCAATTCTCATGTCATTGATGTGCACCCTATTATTTTTGAATGTGCGAGTAAATTCGGCAACCAAATATTCAAAGATTCCATAGAATTTGTCTAAAAATGGCACCCTCCATATTCAAAAATTTGCAACACTTCTGGAATCTCTCGAAGGATGGTAGTATCTGTTGGTTCCATTTTTATCTTTCGTCCCATTTTTTTATTCTTGCTGTGCTAAAAATATTGCTCACCTCTGTTGCTAAAGCCATCTGCTAGGTCACTAGTTTTTGGTTTCTATAGAATTATAGGGTTTTCTCTTTGGATTTGCAATGTTCTGTTCTTCTTCAGAAATAAATTCTTGTAATCATGTTGCATCAGTGATTACTTCTTCAAAATGAAGAGTGGCACGCTTCCCTAATTTTGACTTGGACACCTGTACATCAATCATTAGACAAACGTCCTTGCCATTAAATCTCCTTAGCTTATCCAATCTGCACGTGATTTTCCCACATGCATGGTTATCAGCAACGAACGATGGTGGCACGTTATTAGTTATTTTCCCTATGATTTTTTACTTCCTCGAGATGAGACAAATCTCACCGTGAACTAGTTGACATGTGTCAATGATCACATGGAGTCAAAAAATTTATTGATCGTGTCTTTTCTCCCTCCTTGGATGCCACGTGGAAACATAACATTAAGTGCTCATTTTGAAGATTAAATTTCATTTCAAAGATAAAGGTTCACTCTGAAGACAAAGCAGGACTTGTCATTTTGAAGATAGTTTTCAATCCGAAGACAAGGTTGGACTTGTCATTCCGAAGACAATTTTCAATCCGAAGACAAGGTTGGACTTGTCATTCCGAAGAAAATTTTTAATCTAAAGACAAAGCTTCATTCCGAAGATACAATGCAACAGTCATTCCGTAGATACAATGTAGCAGTCATTCCGAAGATACAGTAGAAATCAAAATTCTTCTTTTACTTATGCCAACTCTTATGAACACTTTTATACTAATGGTTAATTGTCATATACTATATATTAAATATTTACAATGAGAAAAGTGCAAGAAACATATACCTAGTTAAAACAAGTTAATGCAAGTTTTTTAAAGATGACTGCTTTTGTTGATGCTCTGCTGAGGCTTACTGCAATACTTCAAAAATAAATGTAGTTGGTGAATTTGTACAATGGTGAATCAAAAATTTTCAAGGTTATGCATGCCAAAAAACTGGTTTTCATGCATACCAACTCAGTAGTGCCTTAGAAAAAGGTTTTCACTACTGAGTTATTCATTTTTATCTTTTTTTTTTATTCTTATTATGCCCATGAAGGAATTCACAACCAAAATTTATTCATCTTTTTTTTTTTTGATTTCTTTGATTTTTTTTATTTTTCTGTTTTCTTGAAATCCATGATTATGCTCAATCTGTGGCAATTATGGTTGAAGAGGGAATCTCTTCTACCTGTTGTGCATCCAAGCTATCAAGTTTTTGCAAGAACTCCTCCTTAGTCAGAGGTGTATGGTACACTCAAAGGCGATGTCCATTCACTACCAACTTTCTTCGTGAATCATCAATGGGAGAGATACGAGCTGCTCCATTGTCAAATACTTCTTCAATATGGTACGGTCCAAGCCATCTAGTAATTATTTTTCCATGGAAGTCCACATAGCGAGAATCAAACAACAAAGCCCAATCTCCTTGCTAAAATTTTCTCTATTACAGGTGGCCATCATGCCATAGCTTTCTCTAGTCCTGAATTACTTCAGTTTGGTGTAGAGCATCCAACCAAAGTTCATCCAATGCATTCAACTGTAGAATCTTGTCCGCCTGTACCTATGACAATTCAATTCCAATTTCCAATGTTATGCGTAATGTTAGTAGCTCAAATTCAATAGGTGGAATGGGATTTTTACCAAAAACTAGTTCGTAAGGTGTGAATCTAGTAGTGGATTTCCAAGCAGTATTGTAAGCCCAAACTACTTCAGGTAATTTATCTGGCCAGTTTCTCCTATGAATAGCTACTATTTTCATCAAGATCCATTCCAATTCTATATTTGTTACCTCAACTTGGCCATTTGCTTGTGGTTGGTAAGGTGATGATTTCCTATGTTTGATTTCATACAACTCTGTAAAAACCTCAATAAATTTATATGCAAATTGGGGTCCTTGGTCTGTGGTGATAGATCGTGGAGCTCCAAATATTTGAAAAATTTGGTTATACAAGAAATCAGTGACCTTCTCTTCACGAGCATATTTGAAAGCACGCACCTCTACCCACTTTGTCAGGTAATCAATGCATCTAAGAATATGCACCTTTCTTTGAGAAGGTGGATCAATAGGTCCCACAAAATCAAGCCCCCACCTCTCAAATGGTTCTAAAACCACTTGAGGTTGTAGTGGCATTTCATTTGTGTGATTGGGTTTCCCCATTATTTGGCATGCATCATAATGCTTGATGTAATTTTTCACATCCTTGTGAAGAGATGGCCAATAATATCCTATTCCTAGAATTTTCCTAATTTTGCTTTTTACAGAATAGTGTCCACCGAAGGGTTCATCATGACAAGCCCTACGGATATCATATACCTCATCCTTTCGGATGCACCTACGTAACACATGGTCAGGACTACTCTTGAAAAGCATACCTTGAATCCATTCAAAAGAAGAGCTTTGTTTGATCAATTGTTTTCTTTATTTGGAAGTAAAATGTGGGGGAACTTTCCCTATGACCAAATAGTTGGCTATATCTGCAAACCAAGGTGATTGGATAGATATAACAAATAATTTTTCATCAGGAAAAGTGTCCTCCACTAATTCCCCTTCCTTTGTGTTCTGCAACCTGGATAAAAAATCTGCTACAACATTAGCTTTTCCTGGTTTATTGATTATTGTGATATCAAATTCCTGTAGCAACAGTAACCAACAGATAATCCTTGCACTCACAATAGGATTATTCATAAAATATCTAATGGTTGTGTGATCTGTGTGAATGAATATTTGATAACCTATGATGTAATACCTGAATTTATTGATGGCATAGATTACTGCCAAGAATTCTTTCTCAGTTGTGGTATAATTTTTTTAGATCTTGTCAAGTTCTTTCTAATGTAGTAGATAGCATAGTGTTCACCATTGTCGACTTTTCCCAATGTTGCTCTAATTGCAGTATTGGAAGCATCAGTATGTATGTGGAATGGTAATGTCCAGTTAGGTCGTCTTAACACAGGTGGAGTTACTAATTTTTCTTTCAAAGCTTCAAATGATTCTTGAAACTTTACAGTCCAGGAGAATTCAGAATATTTAGTCAATAGGGAAAACATGGGATGGCCTATTGTGCTAAAGCTGGGAATAAACCTGCGGTAAAAACCAATGTGTCCTAGGAAGCTTCTGACATCAGTCTGAGTTAGGAGGGAGAAGGTTCTTTATAATTTCCACCTTCTTTGGATCAATCTGGATCCCTTGAGGAGAGATGTGATGACCAAGAACTATTCCTTCCTTCATCATCATAAAACATTTTTTTGGATTTAAGGATAACTGGTAGGTTTCACAGCAAGTTAAAACTTTATCAAGGTGTTCCAATGTAAAGTCAAAATTTTATCCACAGACTGTGAAATCATCCATGTATATTTCAATATTTTTGGTAGTCATATCAGAAAATATGGCTAACACTGCTCGCTGAAATGTTGCTGGGGCATTATACAAACCAAAAGGTAAGACCCTATAGGAAAATGTTCCCCATGGATAGGTAAAGGTTGTTTTCTATTGATATTTAGGTGCAACCTAAATTTTATTATATCCACTAAATCCATCAAGAAAACAAAAATATTTATTTCCAACAAGAGTATCTAACACCTGATCTATGAATGGCAATGGAAAATGATCTTTGTATGTCACTTTGTTCAGTTCTCTATAGTCTATACATACTCTCATTTTTCCATTTTTCTTAGGCACTATAACCAATGGAGAGACCCACCGACTATCATAAATTGGGTAAATGAATCCTACTTCTAGAAGTTTTTCAATTTCTTCTTTCACAATATTCCTCAAGTTAGGATTCAGTATTCTCTAAGGTTGTCTTACAAGCTTGACATCTTCAATATAAATTCTATGAGTACATACATCAGGATGAATCCCTGACATATCTTTGTAATCCCAAGCAAAATCATGGACATGCTTCTGCAAAATAGTTGTCAATTTTTCTTCCTCTTCCCTAGTAAGCTGGCTATTTATGTTCAAAAATTTTCCTTTCTGGACTTCTATTTTTTTTGTATTTGGAAGGACTAAATTTACTTCTTCACAATTGTTTACTAGGGAATTAAGAGGACAATGATGAGACGGGAGGACATAAGAAGTTTTTGTCTCATTGATTTATGATGGAAGCATATCTTGTATGGAACAATGAGAAGGGAAAATCAAGTGATGGTGCCACCCATGTGTTAGTGAAATAGATGTTTCTTGTGATGGTATAGATGGTATTTATTCAGAAATTTGACCTTATTCTCTCACTAGCAATTGATTGATATTGGTTGTTTCCTCTTCTAACCCTTGTTCATGCAAAACTTTCATTAGGACTATTTCATTTTTTGAAATTTTTGTCATGGAGGTCTTCTATGTGTTCCCTTACTACCAAGGTGGCTAGTGTGGAAATAACCTCTTATGGTTCTTCATCTGAGTCGAGAAATCATAATTGACCTATGAAATTGCTCAAAGTTCTTGCAGGAGGATATATAGAAATTTGTTTTAGGTCAATACCATTTGAAATTGTCATTTTTTTAGATCTGAAGTCTATAAATGCTGCTGCAGTTGCAAGCTAAGGTCTTCTTAGGATAATGGGATAGCCATGTGCTAATTTTCTTAGCTATAAAACCAAAAAAAATGTATGGTATTACCAAGAAGAAAATTCTATAGGGACATCTTCAATGATACCTTCAAGTTTTGCAACTAACCTATCAATCATTTCTAAAACTGTGAATATGGAGCTGAGATGTTTGAGCTGTAATTGTTCCATTGTATCCTTGGTCATGATATTTATTGTAGCTCCTAGATCAACTAAGACGTTTGATATTGGTACTGAGCTTATGATCACTATGATAACTGGACTTCCTGGGTCACTATACTTTGGAGGTACTAGTTTTCCTGACAAGATATCACCTATCTTTCCTTCAACATGAATAGTTTGAGGAAATGCTTTATTTTTTCTTCCTGCTCTTCTGTTGCACAAATCTTGAATAGTTATTTTAATCACAGGTATATCATTAATGGCTTGCAATAAAGGCAATGATATGGTTAATTTTATGAGTTCTTTCACTAACTCTAATTCAAAAGTTTTTGTTGTAGTGTTAAGTCTCTCACGGTATGGAATTATCCCTGTTGAAGGTAATTGTTCTGCTCGTGGTTCTATTTTTTCTTCTTCTTCTTCCATTGTTGGTTTGAATTTGCTTGGTTCAATATGTTCTTGAATTTCATCTTCTTTCACTTCAATTATAACAGGTTCAAGTAAAACTTTCCCTAATCATAGTTGTATGTTGCTACAATCCAGAATTTGCATATATGAATTTCCTTCAAAATCAACCATATAGGCAGGAGCTGCCTACCTTATGTTATTTAGATTTATTATAGGTTGAGCTGGTAATTGAGGTTGTTTCACCTATTGCATTTGTTGATTTAGTTTTCCTTAAAAATTTTGATTTGGTGCAAGCAACAAATTCTGAGTTTGACCTTGATTTCTTTGCTGCCTTAGATAGGACTAGTATTATTGACCCCACTACTGTTGATTTTGCATCTAAGATGGATTACTTTGATTCTGATTCCATGGTGGGTTATTTTGATTCCATGATGGGTTATTCTGGTTTTGATTCTAGGATGGATTATTCCAACTTGTTTGTGGACATTCTTGAGAATTTATCCATTGAGAATAATTCCAAGGACGTTGGGGTGGTTCTGATTGTCCCCAAGACATGTTTCCATGGTTGTTTCCCCAATTTTTAGGAAAATGAGGGATATTTTGATACTGTTGAAAGTTTCCCCCTTGTCTTGGTCTCACATAATTGATTTTTTTTGTTTGAGTTTCTAGGACAGTTTTTAGTTGTGGTAGTAGATGACATTTGTCAGTTAGATGTCCTTTTGAGAAAATACTACAAATGGCTGAAATGGATGTTTTATTTAGGGGAAATTCCTATAAGGCATATTTATTCCTGCATCTTGGGCAATAAATTGCTAAAGGTTCTATGGTTTTTGCTTTAGCAGACATTTCTCCCAGAGTTGTGTATAATTGTACCAGGATATCAGTCTTAAAATTTACAAGTTCCTCTATTAGGTCCTTCACATCAGTACCATTTGTACTCTTTTTCTTTCTTTTATGCCTAGTGCAAGAGTAATTTCTGCAAAGATCCACAATATCATCCATATTACGAGTACTTACATCCCCATTTCCCATCAAATCTAATACCTCTCTGGATTCATCTTGTAATCCTCTTAGAAAAAATATTTTGCATAATTCTGGTTCTCCTAGTCTACACCTTCTTTGAACAAACACATTTCTATCAAGGTAATATTCTAATGTTTCATCATCTTCTTGTTTAATTTTGAACAACTCATCTTTACTATTCCTTACTCGACAATACTCTTGATACTTTTCTAAAAACATAGTCTCCATTTGATCCCAGGTTTGGATGGAATCTGGCTATAAGCTCATGAACCAGTGTAATGTTAAGTCCTTGAGTGTTGAAGGAAAAACCTTGAGTTTCTAATTATCATTTATATAGTCATAGGTTTGACACACTACTTTGAACTCAAACAGGAACTAATCAGGATCTTCAGATGCAACACCCTAGAAGGTTAGACGCACTAAAGGTGAGATTATTTTCATGGGAGAGTTTTGTGTGGGATTTAGAAGAATAAGATATTCAAATGTTCTAGGAGGTTGGAGCACATCTTGATCATCTTGATCATTTTCATTATGGACACGGCCATGCTGGTCATCCCCATCTGGATTACCTCTTTCTACCATAATTTATTGTTCTTAAAAAATAGTTAAACCTATACAAATTTCTTTCTCAAGAGGTCCAAAACCTTCTGTTGATAATGAGTCTAGTAATTTTTCTTGCTTAGGAGATTCTGATGATGATGAAGCTGGTGGTTTTTGTTTTAGTTTTTTTGGTAGTTCAAACATAAGTGATTCATCCCTTAGGCATGAAGATCTTCTTAATGGAATAATCTAGGGATATTTTTGGATAATTTTACCTTCTTCATCCCTAGGCCTACTCATTCATGCCTACTCCTTAATGACATAAATTATAAGTCAATAATTTTTACTTAACTAGCTGTTATATTTAGATTTTACCTTGAATTTTCACAACTCAGTCTAATTAATAACTATTGAACTATTGACACCTTCTAACAACACTCTCCTTGGAAATGGTGTCAAAATGATGTGTTTTCATTAATAACATCATTAATTCTCAATGAATTTGTCAATCTAGGGTAGTGTACAAGGCTATCTACGAAAGGAGTGAATAGGGCTATAATTTAAGGTCAATTGGGAGCAATAAGTCTTATTGGTGGAACTGATTGTGTGGGGGTTTTTAGGTCTCTTCTACATCTAAATTGCATAAATTTAACTTTAATCTAATTGCAATAATGAAAACTAATTGCTGATTACAGAAATGAAACCTTAGTTACAGTTGCAAGAATGAAATCTGATTAAATTACAGAATTAAAACCCTAGTTACAGTTGCAGAATTGGAAACCTAATTACAGTTGCAAAATGAAAGTCTATTTACTCTTGCAATAATGAAAACTAAAATTAATTCCTATCAATACTCTGTAATAGAATATTGTCAATATTCTGTGCAGGGGTTGACAGCAAAAACAATAATGCAGGAAAATTGTAGAAAACTGTAAATTACTGGAAATAAAAATTGCAGTAAATTAGAAAGTTGTTGGAAAGCAACAAGACTAATTAGATCTACTGCTAATCACATCACAAAATTATCTTGAATAAAAAATAAATTATTAGGACTGAAATGGATGTTAACTACTACAAAATAATGAAATTGACAAGTTTCACAGCTTATTCGATTGCAGCAAAATCAGAACAAAACCTATTTGTTAGTCCTCCTCCTAGGTCTGGAAGTGGCCAACCTCATTTTCCATAAGAAGGTATGAGTTCCTATCTCTCTACATATTACTCACACTCAAACATAATAGAATAAATAGAAAAACTTGTACTTTATTTATTCAAAACATGATTACAAATCTGTTGCTAAAACCTGTTACAGAACTATAACAGTCTCAGTTTTCTCGCTTATTCTCTATCTATATTTTATCTACTACTATTTATGCTATTATTATTATTATTATTAGCTCAAACTGTATGGGGAATATCTTTTATAGATGCCTAAAATCTAATTACAATAGAAAATATACTCTGCAAATCAATTCTTGTTATTCTGCAGTATTCCCTGGGTTTATCCTAGAAGAGGATATTTTCCATAAATTATGGCTTTGGATAGCAAGGATGGCAAATTTATATGGGAGATATTTTAATTTAACCTCCTCAGACTTATTTCCATTTTTACACCATCAAAAATTAGTCAACAGGTCAAAAAGTGCTTTCTGTTCTCAATCCGAAGCTAAGTGGCTCAATCCAAAGATATTTGGTCAATTCGAAGAGACTAATTTCTCAATTCGAAGATCTTCGAAATGACCAACTATGTACTCTTCAATTTATTTTAGTTGCATTTGTTAGGTGGATTAGTCCATAGGATCATATTGCAATAGCCTTCATTCCTCTTCATGTGTGAATTCCATGCCTTGCCATTCATTGGTAGTTAGCTGGAATTTACACAGGAAAACTAGTTTCTGCTACACAGTAATAGTTCTTTGCACTATTTGCTAAATTCAAAGAAATTAATGCTTGAGAAACATAAAAATAATAATAGTAAAGTGTTGCTATCAGCCTAAGCATATCCCTTATGTAACAGGTCATGGCAAAGTGACATAAAACTAACAAAAACTATAAAAAATCAACATATAATATTCCAAACACATCAATCATACAAACAATTAATACACAACATATTAGATCAACTTAACTAGTATATAAAGTAAATCATAAAGTTTTAGATAAGTTTTTGTTGTTCAAAACATGCTATGATGGAGGCATTTCCAGGCCTCATCATGTAGGTATAGCAATGTGTGACTTTTAGATGTCTATATTGTATCCCTTTTTATACTATACTATGTGAAATATAGTTTAATACAAAAATGTAAAGGGTTTATGTAGAGTAAAATGGATAGAATGGGAATGGAATATAATAAAAGGTATGTAGATACTCGAAGTGTGACCATACAACATTGACTAGAGATCCAAGGGGAGAAGATAGGAGAATGGAATCTAATAAAAGGTATGTAGCTGCTCGAAGCGTGACCATACAACATTGACCAGAAATCCAGGGAGAGAAGAGGAGAAAGGAATAAGAAGAATAGGAAAGAAATAAAATGAAAACAATGTTGGTAAATGGAAATGAATGATTGTGAATGCAATGGAGTGGTTTTTCTTAGCTTGTATGACATTTTCAATGTCATACTAATTTCTTGGGGAGACAACTTTTGACTACTCTGCTTTTATGACCAGTTCAGCGTGGTCCAAAAGTACGAATAGAACAAGGGCCTATTCAAATATTTGTTTTCTATTGATTTGTGAGCACATGGTGATAATTTTCAAACCATTTGAGCTAAAGGGACATTTGAATTATTCAAATGTGTCATTCATTATGCACCATCAATGCTAGAAATACTTTTCCAAATGTTGCACTAGGATTATGTCAAACGTATCATTCATTATGTATTAAACATACATGAATGCTAGATTGACTTCTCTATCAAAATGCATAGCTCTCATGATATAAAAATATCTGGTTGGGATTGATATTATTTCATAAGATAATCTTCAGCAAAAGTTTTCGTAGATAGATGCGATATCTGTGCTTTTGGATGTTCGGTTGGTTGGTTGCATGCAAAGCTGACTTTGGATATGGATATCCCCTCAAATGAGGAATCATCAATGAGGTGAATGGAATGTGGTGATTTGGTGATGCAACAATTGATAGAATACCAATGCATGATGAAAATGATAAAAAAGCAAATTAGAGGATAGTTTGGGAGATTTCCTAGGGTTTTGGAAGAAATTTGCATGATTTCCTAGGGTTTTGGAAGAAATTTGCATGATTTTGAGGGTCATAAGCTCAATTCATGGGGCAAGGGGTGAATTGAATCCTAATTCATGGGGTGGGATTTAATTGGACCTAATTCATGGGGTGGGGGTGAACTAGGGTTTTAGGTGTATTTAAGCCAATGTTTGAATTGAAATGGCTCATTTTAACTGTGAGAGATTTGGAGAGTGAGTGGGAGAAGCATTAGGCAACACGGGGATATTGTGGTTGGTGATTTCGAGTGAGATGATGATGAGATGATTATGGAGCTACAAGCAGGTATGGGGATCCACCGATAAGTGCTTTTATTTACCTCATTTTTCATTTTTGTTTTCCAAAGAAACATGAATTAGGGGGGAGGTTTTCATGTTATTTTAATTTTTTTTGTAAATTTTAATTGAAATTGGAACACAAAGTGTAAAACTAGCCAAATGGGTACCCAAAAATGTAATTTTTTTTTAGTTTTGACTTTTTTTCATGTCAGTTTGATCAGGTGACAGGTAGAATAGTCTTATAGTTTGACCATCCATTTTTGGAGCGATGGTGTACTGTTTTTGCGATGTGGTTGAATTTCATCTGTAAAAGTGGGAAATGGATATCCATTTTTGTGACTATTACTTTTTTTGCCTTTGTTTGGCATATTTTCTAAATGTATGGTTTTAGGGTGTAAATTGGAAAAATTTGACTATTAAGTTTTCCATTGTAGGTACACTATTTTTAGGAACGGTTAACACTTTTAGCATAGAAGGGTGAAATGGGTGTCTAAAAATGTTATTTTTTGTGGTATATGATTACATTTGGCATGTGTTTGATTTGTGTGCCAAGGTGTGGGTAATGTTGAATTTAAAATTTGTTTTTGGGAGACCGATTTGTATTGTTTCCAATATCTGTTTGTGCTTTCACCATAAAAAGGCAAAATGGGTATCCAAATATGCGACTGTTTTCATGTTTTGTCATATTATTTGTATTGTACATGTTGCAATGCCTCGTAATGCATGCCAAATTAATAAGATTAATTTTTATGTTGGAATCATGTGATGATTGAGTTTTATTGGATTACATCATTGTGTTGATGGTTAATGTATATTTTGTTGTGCTTGTTTGTGGATGAATAGGTGAAGATGCTTGAGCCTCGTCATCTTGTTCGTATGATGAAGAACAAGGTGGGGAATATTATACAAAATAAGGATGATGAGGCATGGTCAGATGCCATTTTGTTGAGAGGTGTTTGGTAATGCAAGAGCATTCATGAAAATAGGTCATACATATCTGCATTATGTGAGTGATGGGATGTAGATCATAATACTTTTCATTTTCCTATAGGGGAAATGATGATTACACTAGAGGATGTGTATAGGATTTATAAGTTACACATTTAGGGTGTTCTAGTGAGAGCAGCACTAGATGATACACAATAGGTTGTGATGTAGTGATTCTTTGGTGATAAATGGGAGCAGGTGGATACTAGAAATATGGACTATGAGTTTCTTTGGAAAAAGAAGATGATATCTAAGTGCTAGTGTGCATGGTAAGACCCCAAGGTCTTACTATAAAATTATTAACAAATTAATGTAAATGTAATCACAGGCCACTCAAAGGGGGCTCCCTTGTAATCGCTTTGCCACTATAGGGGGCTCCCTCCTTAGAATCTATGCTTATTATTATTCTTATTGGATGATTTGATATGGATGGCCAACCTAATATATATATCTACCCTAAAGCTACATTGGTGAAGAGACATGATGGTTCATGTATGAAGAGACATGATGGTTCACGTTATGAAGAGTTGTGATGGTTCACTTTATAAGTTAATAATATAATAATTAAATGATTAATAATACTAACTAATAATGTTAGGATTGAGGATCCTAACATGCCACCCTCCTTAAAAAGAGCTTTGTCCTCAAAGCTCAAGTGAGAAGATTTGTCCTTTATTTTCCAAGAAGGATTTGTGTAAGTTCTTGGACTCTTTTAATGGCATCCTTTCGTAGGCAAGGATATCAAGAAGGATGAAGCATTAGCGGGGGGTTGCCAAGAACAATAATATAATATTCCTTAGGAAAATCATGATGACGATGGGAGGGCAACCCTTGAGGTTCCTCAAATACTTCAGAATGATGCATCAAAAGTGATGGTAATGATTTCATATCCTTTTTTGGTTCCTTGGTAGAGCCAACGGAGAAGGAGTGTGTAGTCACTCTGTGTTGGTTCCGAATAGGTTTAGTCATATGGCAATAACTCACTATTGGTGAGGAAGGTATGTGTAGGTCTTGTAGAGTGCATGTTTGGATAGCATTGATCACTTTGGGTATGTCTACCTCATCCTTTCTTGGTACATCAATAAATTCTTGCACATCGACCTCATTGTCTTCATTGTAGTGAGTAGGTGCATTGGTCGCTTTAGACACAACTACCTCATCTGCTTGCTCTATGGAGAGACAGGGATCAACTTCCTTCAATAAATACAATGTTAGTGTAGCACATTTATGGTGGGGTCCAAATTGTTCATCATAATTATCACAGAGTCCTTTTGCTCATCATTCCTTCATCTCCTCAAAGCTAAGATGTTTAATTTGTAAAGTCTGGTTATATTTAGGGGTTGTGTAAGTGCTTTGTGCCCTTCCATTATGCATAGGTTTCGGAGCAATGTAAGTGGTCGACGATTTTTCCATAAGTGGTTTCCCTAATCGTTGTTGTGCATTGATTTTATCTTCAGCTAATTTTACCAATCCATAGGTCTGCATCATGGTATAGGGATTGAACCTTGTCACCTCCATTCTAATTTCCTCTTTTAATCCCCTAATGAAGCCATTGATGAGAATTGATTCATCCAATCTTGTGTTGTATTTTGTGATATCCTCAAACCGAGTTTGATACTCATGCACAGAAGTGATTTGATGAAGATATTTGAGCAATTCCCACATGACTGGGTCCCACATGGCTCTGATACCAAATGGTAAGACCCCAAGGTCTTACTATAAAATTATTAACAAATTAATGTAAATGTAATCACAGGCCACTCAAAGGGGGCTCCCTTGTAATCACTTTGCCATAATAGGGGGCTCCTTCCTTAGAATCTATGCTTATTATTCTTCTTCTTGGATGATTTGATATGGATGGCCAACCTAATATATATATCTACCCTAAAGCTACGTTGGTGAAGAGACATGATGGTTCACGTATGAAGAGACGTGATGGTTCATGTTATGAAGAGTGGTGATGGTTCACTTTATAAGTTAATAATATAATAAGTAAATGATTAATAATACTAACTAATAATGTTAGGATTGAGGATCCTAACAGTGCGGCAATGATGATGATTTATACCTATGCTTTACCTAACATTTTTGGGGTACTAATTATCTGGAATATGTTGGATGTAGTGAGTGACATGGTAGAGCAGAGCATTGTGTTTACATGTGCACCTGCACTGCTAGCCCAGGTATACAGAGATTTGCATGATGTGGTGCATGTTGGATGGAAGGGTTTGAGTTAGACTCCCCTAATATGGGTATGGGCATGGGAGCACATATCCATTGAGATGTTTTCACTATTGCCTCACCTTGCCCATGTTGAGGGTAAGTATTATTTACCCTATGCTTTGATATGGAGGATAAATGAAGAGAATGGCATTAAGAGGTCACATGAGGGTGATCCTTTGTGTTGAAGGGTTAAGTTTGGAGACTTGACCCCAATGATATTAAGTGGAGGCCTTGGTTGGGTAG
The DNA here is from genome assembly GCA_028583015.1 of Wollemia nobilis. Classification (NCBI taxonomy): domain Eukaryota; kingdom Viridiplantae; phylum Streptophyta; class Pinopsida; order Araucariales; family Araucariaceae; genus Wollemia; species Wollemia nobilis. The sequence continues at coordinate 13,136,004 of JAQPPZ010002587.1, read as the reverse complement.
GATGACCTAGGAGAAGGACAATGAGCAGTTATGGGCCATTCATTGAGGACATTGGGTGGTTGGATGATATACTCGACAAGTTGAGTTCTTTCAATTTAGTCAAGTGATGCGACAGTTCGAGTTATAGTAGGATATTCTAGAGGCTCCTGTCATATACTTTAGGTAGTGAGGCAATAGGGTAGAGCAATCTATGGTCCTACCATGGGTTGGTGAGAGTGACCCACCTATGGTTAACCTGAATGTGGGTAATGTAGGGACGACACCAGAGTTTGATGCTTGGTGGATGATGTAGAGTTGGGAGCCTATTAGGGGTGTGGTTGATCTATGGGTACCATCTGGTGGTGGGGTGCCTCTGACATAGGGGATAGTAGGTAGAGGCACTCAAGCTAGGTCAAAGGAGAGATATAGTAGTGAGAGGGAGGTTCCTCTATGATGGTCTCGATGATGATTGGATGGTGCTTCGAGTTCATGAGGAGCGAGAATGGGGGAGGTTTTCATGATCATTGATATGGATCCTATGGAGGGAGGCATGGCCATGGAATAGGTGGTTGGGGTAGTAGAGGAGGTAGGCAGGTGTGCTATGATGGGCAATGTGGATGACATCATTGATGTTTATTTTTTTGAGGATATGGAAGAGATTTCATTTGAGTTTCAGGAGAGGCAGGATTTAGATGAGGAGGCACGACTACTACGTGATAGGGTTCATTAGTTAGAGATTGATCTTAATGAGAAGGAGAAGAGTAACAAGATAGATGTGATAGGTCTAGAGGAGCAGTTTATATTCATGGAGATTATGGGTGAGGCCTCTCTGAAGGCCACCGAGGCTAGATATGCCAAGGTGGTAATAGAGATGGAGTATATGAGGGCAAATATGGAACAGACGAGGGCAGAGATGGCTAACCAGTAGTAGGCATGAGAGGAGGCTTCATAAGACATTAATAGGGGGAGTGGGCTACTAGCTATAGAGTCTACGAAGAGGTCACTATGTGAGGTTGCTTTGACAGTGTGTGGGATTGCACTCCTTGATTATGATCAGGTGGTATCCCAGTCTAGATTGTGATCACACGTATAGGCGCCTTCATAGTATAGCTAGCGTAGTTCTCCTTTAGTAGAGTGGATGGGTGCCAATATTAAGGTAAGAGGTACATTATTAGGTGTAGATGTAGTTGTTGGTTTGGTGATGGTGATATATACTACTGGGGTTTAGGCTTCAAGGGCTAGGGTAGAGTCTAGCAAAGCTACAAAGGTTCAGGAAAGCCATGAGGGGAGTGGGGAGACTCCTAGTTGTAGTTAGGGTTGCTCATGATTGTAGCCTATGGGAATTTTGGATGACGGATTATGGGCATGGTCTTGATTTGTAGCCTATGGGTATTTTTGATGGATGACATATATATACCTTTTGGTTTTGATTGTTATATATACATGTGTTGTTATTATGGTTTGAAATGTGTTCTCTTTATGTTTGCATAGATAGCATAACATAATTTGTAGGTATCTATAATGCATGGATATACATGTGTGGTATGGTGTAGATCTATGATCGTATTGTAGTATGAATATACTATAGAATAGTATGCATGATTGTATTTCGAATGCAATGTAATGTGATGTAATATGAAATATAATTTATAGTGAATGCATGTAGTATGGATGCAATGGTGTTATGTAATATTAAATGCAATTGTAGTGGAAATGCACAGATGTAAAGTTTGATAACTATATGTAACATAGATGCATAGATGCATGTATGAAAGGACTAAAATATGCAAAGGAAACTTGTATCATAGCATGTACCTATGTGGATGTGATCCATTCCATATACTTAGAGATGTAGGGTAGTATAAGGTATATGTAATGACTTTGACAAACATAGTTGTGATAATCAAATCTCATATCTAAAACTATGCAAGTGTTTGTAACAAATTATAACTAATCTAATTTATTCAAAGTCTATCATGGACCTGTGTGTGTAAATGAGTGAGGTTCATTTATCCATTTTTAGGGAGGTAGGATTAACCCATTATTAACATGGTCAGACTAGCTAGGTCATCCATACGTGAACAGTGGTTTGTACCAAAGTAGGTAGCTAATGTGACAGATTTGTCACCACTTGTAATAATATTCCACTGGTAGGCAGGCTCTTGGAGCCTATTGCTAGCGATGGAAATCATCCCATGGTGTTATGTTGAACCTAAGGACCAAATGCAATGAAGCATAACACTTGTGATATCGAGAGGCTTTTCCTTTTGTTTTATGCCCCTCATCTATTGTTTACATATGTATTGTGGTGCTCTTTTTCATTCTCTTCTCATTTTATTTTTATTTTTATTTTTTATATGGGCGTTGGATTTTTTTTTTCTATCCTGTTTTATTACTTTTTTTTATGATTATCCCTTTGTTTATCCCAAGGTTGTATGTTGACCATGCAAGTTATAGGATGAGTAGGGGAAACTATTCACTAGATGGCAATATCTACTCAAGGTTTCATCTTACCTTGACTCAAAACTTATTTAATGTGTAACATGTTGTGAATGGTCTATGAGAGAAGTTGAACTAGCCTAAATAACCATAAGGAGTGTGTAAAACCTATCAGCTAAAGGTGACACTTGATTGACTGAAATAGTGAGTGGTCAAAGCTTAACACAACACTTATGTATACCCTAATCCTAAAAAGGGGAAATAGACATCCATGTGGTGATGCTAACAAGTGCATGTGTTGCTCCTATTGAAGGTGCATTTTTTTTTGTTTTTTTGGGGGAAGAATATGCAAGCATGAACTAAAATGATAATGAAAACATATGGATATATGCAATGAGTGTAATATAAACAATGTCAGTGGAGGAATGAAATATTTACAAGAGGATGTTTATGAAGTGTAGAGGTAGAAGTTTGGAAAACTTATCTACAAATGAGTATGGTGTATCGTAATGATAAAAAGTGTGATGCTATGATAATGGTTGCCCCAGTGTGTGGGTTGTGTGTAGTAGGTGAATAAAGTGTGAGATGTACAAATATATATAATAATTGCAAAAAGAAAGAGGATGTGTGATTAGGATGTACAAATGGAAGAAATAAGAAGTAGACTTTGGTAATTGGAAATATAAAGGGATTACCAAAAACCAATGAAGATAGAAGAGAGGAAGTGGATCAGCATAGGTATGTAGCCACTCGAAGCGTGACCATACAACTACGCAAGGAAGTAATAAGTAGAATAAGAAATAAGGAAGAAGATGAGAACTACTAATGGGTAAAGTGGCATGGGTTAGATCAAGAATGAGATGGTGAAGTGATGGTATGGTTGGGACTTCGGTGGTTGGTGTAGTTGGATATATTGTGAATATAGCAAGCTAGAATTTTCAAGGTTTCACATGGTGGAAAAGTTCTAGGTATGATGCGGTGTGAAGGAATCAAAAGTTGGCTAAATGGGATGGAGCATTCAGGTAATTGATTTTGATCACCATGCAACATGTGGTGTACTAGGTTCTTGAATGATCGATATTCTTCAATGTCATGATCTGGTTAAAGATGATAAATACAATATTGGCTCTCATGGTAATTACATAGTTTAGGATGTGAGGGATTTATGGGCTAAATTTCTGGTAAGTCAAGAAGATCTTGATGCATGATGTGATAGAACAATTCTACTAATGGAGTGAACATAATAGGCATGGGTAAATGTAAGGTTCCACTAGAGGTGAATGAGGGGCATATGAAGGGAGGTCCAATGATGGAGGTGCAGGTCAAGAGTCCAATGTGGGTTGAATCCAAGGTTGAGGAATGGATCTATGTGGAGGCAAGGATGCACGGGTCATGGGGAACTAGCATGGATGAATGTGGTAATGGAAATGGCTCATCTATAGCTTAAGAGCCTTGATATGGGAAAGGATATATTGTATATCATAGTGTGGAGGTGATTGTATCGAAGAGGGTGGTGATCAGACCCCAATATGTATGGAATGGCTTGGTATGCATGAGAATATGGATGAGGTCATGATGATGAGGAGGAGGGGTGGAATAACCTTAGGGATTGTGAGGCTTGTTGAAAGGGTAAGCCTCACAGTGGTGAGGTTGGTGTCTGGAGGATAGGTGGCATAGGAGATAGCTTTGGATGATGACACATGTAGGATGGAGGCATGCGCATGCGGGCAACTTGGGCAACTTGAGTAGCATGGGCTTGTAAAGCTTGGGCATAATAAGACTCCCCACTAGGGAGTGATACCAGTAGGCATGAATGATGGGCTATATGAGGAGTGTATCCTCTTATAGGAAGGTGGTAGGCTCCTAGAGGGTGGTGGGGGGAATTAGTTGGTGAATAAGGGTTCTTGGTATCTTTAGATGGATGAGAAGGAGACCCTTATGTTCGAGGATGGGATATTTCCTCATTTTCATCAAAGGAGGATAAGGAGACCTAGCTATATCTAGAATGGGGTGATTAAGATGAACCTTCATGGTGAGGGGAAAGGCATTGGGGTGGAGTTTAATGGTTTTAATGTGAGGAATGCAAAGACAACCTAGTATGAAGGATGACTAGTGGTCAGGCTAGGTTGGCCAACATGATCGGTATAGGTGGTGGTGGTGGAGGGTCCTGCATGATGATGTGTGTGGATGCTATCATATATTACAATTTATGGTGTGGTTGTAGATGGTTTAAATCCTACAGGAAAATATAGATACCAGCAACATATAAATGGCAACAAAAAAGTAAAAGTGCATGTATATTATAACATCTAAAGTAAAAAATATGCATGTATGGTGATGTGCCTAGTAGGTGATGTGTTTGTACATAGCAGTATGTACTACTTGTGATAGTAAATGTCTATGTGTGTTAGGCATTTAATGCATGAAGGTGTAGGATGTTGATAGGCTTTGGTTCATCAAGGCCTTCTAGATTAACCAAGTGATAGGAACCTGAACTGAATTTATGTGTGATAATGAAGGGGCCCAACTAGTTTAGGGTAAACTTGTCTCATTGTTGGTGAGGCTGACTTGTGATTTGTTGGTTCTCCTTGAGAACTAAATCACCAATTTGGAATTCATGTTGATGTACCTTAATATTGTAGGCATGACAAAAGTGATCTTGGTAGACACGTGTGTGCTCGATGGCATGGATACGATGTTCATCGAGGAGTGTAAGATGATCTAAATGAGCGTGGTGGGTAGTGTCGTCATCAATGAATTATTTCATAGATACCCTTAGGGAAGGTATCTCAAGCTCAAGGGGCATGATAGCTTTAGCCTCGTAGACAAGTGAAAATGGGGTTGCCCCAATGGAGGTACAGATGCTTATATGGTATGCCCACAAGGCTAGGGGTATTTGGTTATGTTAGTCATGGTGTGATTCTACTACTATTTTATGTAGGATGGAATAAATATTTTTGTTTGTGGCCTTTGCTTGGCCATTACCCTACAGGTAGTATAGGGTAGAGAAACTATGTTGAATGTTGAACTTGTTGCAAAGAGCACAAATGGTTTTATTTTTGAAGGATTTCCCATTATTATAGATGATTTGGGAAGGGATTCCATAGCAACATATGATATGGTCTATTATGAATATCGCTATATTTGCTCCTATGATTTGGACAAGTGGTATGGCTTCGACCCACTTTGTAAAGTATTTTGTGGTAGTGATGATAAACTTATGATTACCTGAGGAGTTAGGTGTAAGTTTTCTAATAATATCTAGGCCCCATTGGGAGAAATACCACACATATTGGATAGGTTGGAATGCTTGAGATGGAATATGCGTGAGGTTTGTGTGTTGTTGGAACTTGATATAGTACCTCACATACTCACAATAGTCTTATTCCATTTTTTGCCAATAGTATCCCATGTGAAGGATGCATTTCATGATTGCCATGCCACTGAAGTGGCCACCATAAGTACCATCATGGGTTTCTTGTACAAACCATTAATATTCATGAGGTTCTAAGCAATGCAAGAGCATGCCATCATAGTTGGGGTGATAGAGGATGTCCCCCAGCAATGTGTAGCAGATTTCTCTTTGTCTAAATGCTCGGTACTGAGCATGTGGTAAGTCATATGATATATATCCTAATTTAATATAATCTTTGATCTACGCAAACCATGGGTCATGTGGTTTGATATCGACCACATGAATGCCACCATCATATTTAAGAGATGTGGGTGATATGGAATATTGAGTGAGTATATGAATGGTCATAGATGTGGTTTTTGATATTGGATTTTGCAGGGTTAGTGATCCTAAGGAGGCCATTGTATCCACAAAATTGTTTGAGTATCATGGAGAAAATTTTATGTCATACCATTAAAATCAGTAGAGGAGTTGTTGTGCAATGTGCTTGTATTGTTGGAGAACTGGGCAATTGCATTTCCAGATCTCCTACACTTGGCTTACTATTAAGAGGGAATCACCTATAATGTGCAAGTGTTTGATATGCATGAAATGCACATGTTTAAATCCAAGGGTTAGGGCTTCATATTCCATGTTGTTGTTCATACAAGGGAAGTTCAACTTGAATGAAAATGGGAGTGGTTAACCTTCAGGTGTGAATAATACAATCCCTACACCCCCAAAATGCATTGGGAGCTATCAAAGAATAAAGTCATTTCGGCTATCATCTTTGGTCCAGCATATTCTTGGTATTCTATTACGTGAAATATGGAGTCATGAGGGAGCTGAATGAGGAGAGGTTGGTCATCTAGAAAAGGAGCTTCTACAAGTTGGTTTACTATGACCTTCCCTTTGATGTACTTTTGTGAAATGAATTCAAGGTCAAATTTGGTTAAAAGCATGATCCACTTAGTTGTGCAAGAGTTGTGATAGCTTTTTTTCATCATGTACTGGAGGGGATTGTCTTGGGTGATGAAAAATGTTGTGTGGTTGAGCATATAGTGGTGTAACTTATAGGAGGAAAATACTACAGCTAGGCATAGTTTCTCCATGTAGTCATATCTAGATTTGTAGCTAACTAGCATACGACTTATGTAGTAGATTGGTCTGCTCTTTGTCAAGTGCATTATTTTGGGCTAGAAGTGTGCCTGGCACAAAATCTATGGCAAAAATATATAATATTAGAGGTATCTCTATATTGGGGGGTGACATAACTGGTGGTTATGTAAGGTATGTTTTGATGGCATCAAAAGCTTGTTAGTAGTTATCATCCCATTTGAAATTTACTCCCTTTTATAAAATATAGTTGAATGATTTGCACTTGTCTAATAATTGTGCTATGAATTGATGGATGGAAGTGAGATTGCCCTATAGGATTTGCAATTGTTTTAGGGTAGTAGGTGGGGGCATCTCTCTAATGGTTTTTACCTTATTAGGATCAACTTTAATGTATCGTTGGAAGACAATGAATCCTAATATTTTACATGAAGTAACACCAAACACACACTTCTTTGGGTTCAAGTGAATGTTGTGCTCTAATAATCGATCAAATATCTAGCGGAGATCGTCAAGGTGTTCTGAATATTTATTGAATTTAGCAATGAGGTCATCTATATAATATTCCAAAATTTTATGCATGTAATCATGGAATATGTAGGTCATTATGCACTGGTAGGTTGCCCCAAAATTTTTAAGACCAAATGGCATGACGTTGTAGCAGAATATCCCCTAGGGGGTTGTAAATGATGTCTTGTTTTGATCGGTAGGGTTGATTCTAATTTGGTTATAACCTAAAAATCCATCCATGAGGGATATCATATCATGTCCTACGATGGAATCGATGAGTGAGTCGATGTTAGGTAGAGGGAAGTTGTCTTTAGGATAAGATTTATTTAAGTTACAAAAATATATGCAGATGCGAACTCCATTGGATGGCTTGGGTATAGGGACCATGTTAGAGACCTATTGGTTCGACTTTTATACACACCCTGTGAAGAATGAGCATGAAAAACCGATAACACTTATAAGGGATAAATCCCACTCACTTTAGGATCTTGCTGGATATCCAAGGTGTGAGTTACAGAGTTGGGTCAAATGTCTTTTCTGCTTCTAGAATAGTTTTCAGTGGACTGTCTATTACCTTACAATGGGTTCTGGACCTGTTCAGTAATGTTTTTGTAATTGGTTATCTTTGTGGACACTTAGATTTACAATCAGTTCTTTGATCTAGCTCTTTATGTTTTAGCAGTTTTAAATAAAAGAAAAATTCTAAAGAAAATAAAAATGGATCATTCAATCGGTGGAACAGAGAGAGTAGAGTAGGGTAGAAAGAGAAGTTTACCTAACTTAGCTGCAAAACCAAAACTACCAATTTTAGTTATACATGTTAGCTTCACAATAGAACAAATCAAAGAGGAAAATGTCCAGCTTTCTAAGATCACCTTCCACTAAGAGCATAAGACAGAGACAAAACAAATCTAAAAGAAAATCACAAACAAAAGGAAAGTTAGTTGAAATTGGTATCTCTCACCAGTAGCTTAGCTCTCACAGTGAGGACAGAGCAATTAGAACAGGCCTAAACCTTAAATATGTAATTTTCCCTAGCATACAATAAAAAAAATGAAGCCTAGTAGCATACCCAATCTTTGATAACACAGGTCTCAAACATAAATTAAATAAACCTTAATGAAACGAAAACAAAAGAAGATGAACTTATCACAGTCTGAAAGAGATTAGGCTCCTGGCCATGCTATCATAGAAAACAAAACTACACCAACTCTAGGTCCAGAACAAAGCATTCAAACAAGATTTGTAGGAAATTGCTCCAATAGATTTTTATTCTAAGTTTTTGCCTCTAGAATTTACATCCGAAAGAAGTATATATAGACTCAGGACAAACCCTGATCTTTTCAAAAATATCTTCTTTCAAAACCCTAAATCTTATCACTTAAACTCTACTACCCAGGTTTTACAATATAAGGTCTTTTAAAAATAGAGTTTTGATAAAACTTAACCATTCTACAAATCTTAGTGTAGTTACTTGCCATAAATGGAGAAGGCATGATCTGATATTATTCTCATCCATCTGTAACTACAAGTAAATATCTTCATTTTCTGGGCGATCGCCGATATATTCCATAAATGGGCACTACGTGTGAAGGTATCTTCATCTTTCTGGTGCATCTGTTGGGAGCGTCTCATTAATTCCTCAGAGAAATTAAGATGAGTCACAGGTTTCCCTGACATTTTATCTTCGCAGAGCCGACTCTAAATTGAAATTCTCTGCACACCATTACTTTCACCATAAATTCTTTTGTTAAATGCATCCATCGACAAATTTTGATAACTATGTGTAGATATTTTCATTTTTCGGTTAATTGCCGACATATTCCATTAAATGGATAGCTGCTTAGTCACCGTAAAGTCTCTTTGCGGCCAGATCCGTAAAATCTGGATGGACCAAAAATCCTCAACATCTCACATTTCCATATGATGGCCTTCACTTGATCCGTGCTTATTTTTGTCCTTTTTGCCATTACTTCTACTAGTATGCAACTGCCAGATGGCTTTTCTACAAAAGACAAAACTAGGATTAGCATTTTAATATTATTAAATTAAACCCTAATTTTTATTACCTTGTCAGCTTGGTTCCTTTTTGACACGTGTCGTGATAACGCGACGCTTTCCTCAAGCTGCTTTTCATTTTGGCTTCTCTATCATGAAATTGTGACATGTCACAAAATCGTGACATGTCGCGAAATCACGATGTGTTCCCCACTTTGCTTCTTTCTTTCTTCCTTGTCGTGAAACCGTGACATGTCATGAAATCATGATGTTTTCCATACTTAGCTTCCATTCTTTCTTCCTTGTCGCGAAATCATGACATGTCATGAAATCATGACGTTTTCCATACTTAGCTTCCATTCTTTCTTCCTTGTCGCGAAACTGTGACATGTCGCGAAATCACGACGTGTTCCATACTTAGCTTCCATTATTTCTTCCTTGTCACAAAACTGACATGTCGCGAAATCATGACATGTCGTAAAATCACGATGTGTTCCATACTTAGCTTCCATTCTTTCTTCCTTGTCACAAAACCGCAGTCACAACATCGCGATGTGTTCCATACTTAGCTTCCATTCTTCCTTCCTTGTCGCAAAACCGTGACATGTCATGAAATCATGACTTTTTCCATACTTAGCTTCTTTCAAGCTTATGACGTCGCAAAAATGGAACAGGTCACGAAATCGCGACATCTTCGCAAGCTTTCCTTCCAAGCAAAATGTGTCGCGATATCACGACGTCTTTGTTGAAGTTTGTTTCCAATTCAAATCTGTCGTGATATCGTGATGTTTCCATAACTTGGCCTTTTCTTCCAAAACACGTTGCAAAATCATGACATTTTCCTCACTTGGTCTTTTCTTCCAAAACACGTCACGAAATCGTGACATTTTCATCAAGTTTGGCTTCTGACTCAAACTTGTTGTGAAATTACGACGTCTCCCTCGCTTGGTGCTTTCTACCAAAATATGTCGCGATATTGCGATGTTTCCAAAAACAAAAATTTCACGAAATCGTGACGTTTCCAAAAATGGAAAATGTCATGAAATTGCGACGCTTTCATTACTTAGAAAATTTTCCAAAAATTGTAGGTTGACTCCAATGAATTTATTCATATGTATCCTACATTTTTATATATTAGTGAAAGATATTCTTTACTCAGAATGATTCTAACATAAAAAATAAATTCTAAACTCAAATCAAAACCACCTGCAAGCCTTTGGTATATGCAAAACTTGAAGAAGAAAGAGGCAAGCAAAATTTGGAATTAAAAGCTGAAAAACATCAAGAGGGTCCCTATGGCAAAATGAAAACTAAATATTTTCAAAGGATGGAATTTCATTTTTTTAGTGGGGGTGTGTTGCTTCTCAACAAATGGCGATATCTGTGGGGAGAATAGTAGCACTATTTTAGAATCCAGGACTCTAGTTTCAAAACAATATAGACCATGTACCATGCTTTGCCACAAATATTCTTCAAAATAATTTAACTACTACTTGATAGTTGTTAAAATTTCCCAAGGACATACTAGGTTGAATCACTTAAGGAAGATTTTTGATGTGCAATTATAAGCGTATAAAACTTTCTTCAAGAATGGTTGGGCCTTCGAATGTTGTACTCTGGATTTATCAGCTTTTCTATATTGTGAAAGGGGAAACCGAGTAGGGCTATGTTTACTAGTTTAGCCTTTTACAACCCCGACAGAGTTACTCTTTAGATTTTCATGACCTTAATCCACAACTATGAGGTGGTATCTACAACTTGGTAAAAGAAAACATCTTCTGAAGCCTTGGCTATCTCTTTCATCACATAACTTCTCCTTTTTTTTTTTTTGTGGGAAATAAAAGAGTGCCAGTTTTATGTTGCCCTGCTCAATTTTCACCTTCTCTCTCTCTTTTGAAATATACCGAAATCTAGAAAGCCTTGCTTAAAAACAAAAACTTTTTTATTCTTCATCGATCTGGAAAGCCTGGGTACCGATAGCCTCTTTGGACACTTAAATAATTTCACAAATCAGATTCCCCTCTTACGACCAACTTTTCTTGGATTCCCTGGGAGTTCTTCAACCCAACAATATAGTAGTTTCTTTATAATTAAAATAATTGTGGCAAGCAAGACACAAAATCCAATTATCTTTCTACTGTTGTTCTGAATAAAAAAATAGTTCCACTATTCAGTTTAAGCAGACTATCTCTTAATTAGAATAAAACAAAATGAACATAGGCTTTTGAACTCGGAATAAAACAATTTTTAAAGGTTGATTCTTTCTTTACTGCCCAGGCAAAACTTAAAAAAAAATAGAGCTTTAAAAGCTAAAAGAATTTGTACAGACCCGAAAGGATAAAACACGAAACTTTAAAATCAAACAAAATAAAATAAAAACAAACTACTTTGTATAGACCCCAAAGGATAAAACATAGAACTTTAAAATCAAACAAAATAAAATAAAAACAAACTACTTCAAAGCTTATTTACAATATATACACATGTTACAACATCTTTGTGTTTTATTCAAACGATGTATTGGATGGAACAGCTGAGAAATAATGCTTTAGGTATTGACCATTAACGGGAAGGTTTAAAAAATTACCCTCGAGGTCCTGTAGATGAAATGCATTATTACCTAGGATCTCGAAAATCTGGTATGGCCCTATCCATAGCGGCTACAACTTTGTGTGTTTACCTTTCTTTTCATGGGTCTTGTCCCATAGAAGCACCAGGTCTACGAGTCTGAAGGCTTTCACTCCGACTCTTTTGTCAAACCAGCACTTGACTATTTCTTAGTGCCGACTGAAATGTTCCAGGGCTTGAAGTCGTTCGTCCAGCAAATTAGTTAAATCCAAAACACATATAGTAGTTTCTTTAAAATTAAAATAATTGTGGCAAGCAAGACACAAAATCCAATTATCTTTCTACTGTTGTTATGAATAACAAAATAGTTCCACTGTTCAGTTTAAGCAGACTATCTCTTAATTAGAATAAAAAAAAATGAACACAGGCTTTTGAACTCGAAATAAAATAATTTTTAAAGGTTGATTCTTTCTTTGCTACCTAGGAAAAACTGAAAAAAAAAATAGAGCTTTAAAAGCTAAAAGAAATTTGTACAGACCCCAAAGGATAAAACACAGAACTTTTAAATCAAACAAAATAAAATAAAAACAAACTATTTTGTACAGACCCCAAAGGATAAAACATAGAACTTTAAAATCAAATCAAATAAAATAAAAACAAACTATTTTGTATAGACCCCAAAGGATAAAACACAAAACTTTAAAATTAAATAAAATAAAATAAAAACAAACTACTTCAAAGCTTATTTACAATATATACACATGTTACAATGTCTTTGTGTTTTATTCAAATGATGTATTGGATGGAACAGCTGAGAAATAATGCTTTAGGTATTGACCATTAACGAGAAGGTTTAAAAAATTACCCTCGAGGTCCTGTAGACGAAATGCATTATTACCTAGGATCTCGGCAATCTAGTATGGCCCTATCCATAGTGGCTACAACTTTGTGTGTTTACCTTTCTTTTCATGGGCCTCTGCATCTGCTTGATCCTCAAAATAGTCTAAAACAAATTGATAAGTGGGCAATTTCAAAGAAATAGGAACAATGGGCTGAATACCATACAAAAAAGCAAATGGGGAAGTCTTAAGAGCTACTTTATGTCTTATCCTATCAGCCCAAAGTGCATATTTCAGTAATGTGTGCCACTATCTGGGTTTGTCTACAGTAGACTTCTTAATGGCATTCATCAGATTCTTATTTGTGGACTCGGCTAGTCCATTACCCTGGGGGTAATAGTTGGATGCAAATATGATGACTATCCCCATCTGGTATGCCCACTCTACAAACTCTAATGATTGAAAGGTTGGCCCGTTGTCACACACCAAATTCAAAGGAACTCCAAACCTGGTTATGATATTTGACTCTAGAAATTCGATCACCTTATGGGTTGTACTCCTCATGGTGGCTGTTGCTTCAACCCATCTTGTGCAATAATCGGTGGCTGTTAGAACATACTTATGCCCTGCTGATGAATTTGGGTTTATCACACCCATAAATTCAAGTCCCCATTGCATAAAAGGTTTGTTTATCACAATAGGCTGCAATGGTAGAGCTCGATTAGCCTCTTTGGATGCAAAATTCTGACACTGATGGCAAGTTCTCACATGTTGATGTGCATCTTTAAACAAAGTTGGCTAGTAATAGCCTACTCTCAATATCTTGTGTGCAGTAGCAGAACCTGAAGAATGCCCTACCCCTAACTTCTCATGAAAACTGGACATCACCTCGTTGACTTCATTCTGGGAAATGCACCTTAAAAATATGCCAGCATAGTTTTCTCTATATAAGTTACCTCCTTTGAGCAGAAAATGAGCAAATTTTAACTTTAGTGCTCTTCTATGGGTTCTATTTAGGAGAGATGGGAAAATTCCAAATTGCAGCAAATGAATGATATATCCATACCAATCATTGAATTAAGAATCTAGTTGATTAATTTCTCCTTGTACAGGTACTTCAACAATATGTCGAGACAACCCAAGTCCTCTGATTAATTTTGCAGGACAAATTTCTAAGTCGTATTCCTATAGTCTTGTAACCCAATTACCTCTCAGCTCACCCAATTCATCTTGGCTTAATAAGTATTTGACAGCTGGATCAGGAACTATAGCATGGACTTTGCTTCTTAGTATGTAGTGCCTGAACTGCTTACCTGCTCTTACCAAGGCATAGGCTTGCTTATCCAAGTGAGAGTATTTTAGCTCAGCCCCCTTTAAGTTGGTACTTTTGAAGGCAATCGGATGCTCCCCTGTTTCTCTTCGTTGGGTCAAAACCGTAGCAAGTGTGTGTTCAGAATAAAAGGAGTACAAATAAAAATCTATACTAAAGTCTGGGCTCACCAGCACTGGAGCAAGTTGGATGGCAGATTTGATCTCCTGGAATGCTGTTTTGGCTTCTTTTTTCCAAACGATCTTAGCAGTTTCCTTCAGCATGTCATTCAGTGGCTTGACTATTTCTACGAATCCAGAGATGAATTTTTTGACAAAATTAATTTTCCCAAAAAAGGATCTTAACTCTTTCTTAGAGTTGGGAAAGGGTATCCCGGATATGGCTTCAACTCTGTCAGGATCCATGGAAATTCCATCTTTGGTGATCAAGTGTCCAAGGAGCTTTCCTTCAGTTACACCAAAAACACACTTCTTCGAGTTCAAAGAAATGCCAAACTCCCTGCATTTATTGAAAATAGATTCCAAGTGCTTCATGTGGTCAAACCGGGATTTGGAAAAAACTGTCAAGTCGTCCATGTAGACAACTATGCATTTACCCATAAGCCCTTTGAAAGCATGATCCATTGCGTGCTGAAAAGTAGCTCCGGCATTAGTCAATCCAAATGACATTATTTTGTAGGTGAAAGTTCCCCACTTGGTTGTGAAGGCAGTTTTCATCCTGTCTTCTTTTTCAACTAGTATCTGATTATACCTTGAGAATCCGTCTAAGAAAGACATCATTTCCGAACCATTGACAATCTGTAGCACCTCATCCATGGAAGGCGAGAGGATAATTATCTTTCTCAGATGCTTTTTTCAAGTTTCTAAAATCCACACACCAGCAGATCTCTCCATTTTTCTTTCTGACCGACACCAAATTGGCCACCCAAGTAGAATGCCTAATGGGAAAAATAATGGCGGCACTCAATAATTTTTCTACCTCCTTCTTTATGAGGTGCTCTAGCAAAGTGTTGACATACCTCTATTTTTGCTGGAAAGGTTTGTAAAACTCTTTTAAAGGTATAACATGAGTGTAAACTTTCGGATCAAAAACCTTTAAGTCTTTGTAAGACCAGGCCATAACATCCTTGGACCTGTGAAGAAATTCAATCATATTTCTTTTTATTTTAGGGTCACAAGTTTTAGCCAACTTAAGGTGCCTGGGTTCTTCTTCAGTCCCCACATTCAGGTTCTCAGTCTCATTGTTTGTTACACCAATAGAATCCCCATAACTGACCTTTTGCTTAATTTGGTCAACATCAAACAACCGCTCCATTTCCACCATCCCTTTCAGAATTCTATTATCTTTCAACCTTATTATTCCCCTTTCATCATCTAATTGTTCCAGCAAAGTATCCCTTTGACCATCATCGATTATAGCATTTTCAAACGCATTGGTACTCTGTAAAAAGTTTATAATCTGCTGGTCATCAGAGAAAACCTGAAAATTATCCACATTATTTGGGACCGAAGGACAAGGGACTAAATCGATTGAAAACTTGTTCCATTTGAATTCTTCTAGTGGCTTTAGACTTACGGCTGATGAAGCTAAGACATCTGCACATGAATTCTGCTCTCTAGGTATGTGCATTAAATTAAAAGCATCAAAATATTCCACGAGATCCCACGCTCGATGTTTGTATCCTTTTAAGTAGGATGCTTTGCACTAGAATTTACCTTTAACTTGATTAGCCACCAACTCTGAATCTATAAAAACTTGGATATTTCTTACACCTCTATCCAAAGCAAATTTCAATCCTAGCACCAGTGCTTCGTACTCTACTAAATTATTTGTGCAAGGGAACTGTAGGTGATAAGACATAAAATATGTCTGACTCTCAGGCCCTTTAAGGACTGCCCCTGTACCAAAACCCTATTTATATTTAGCCCCATCCACATGAAGCGTCCAAACTTCATTATTATGAACAAGATGAGCTTTACTAAACTTCTCATTTTGTCCCGTTGTTAAATTATAAACGCCAATATCTACATAAAAAATATTTATAGTCTCATTTTCTTCATTATATTCAATGATCATATGTTTATATCTAGGTTCTCTTTCAACCTTTAATTGGTTTGCAACTCCTTTCCACAGCAACCACATATGTGAAAAATCAGTTGCCAAGTATCCATTCAAAGATTTCGACCAATCTCTGCTCAGAAGCATCTCGTACCCCACGAGAATATCTACCACCTGAATTTCAATTTTGTGTTGTGCCCTTGGCTCAGATGCTAACTGGATATGAATATTCTAAAGTTCACCTACTACTTTAACCTCTGATTTATCCAATTGGACAACTCTTCTTTCAGACTTCATTGGGGTTAAACCCAATTGTTGACAAATGGCCAAAGGCATAACATTAGCTGAAGCACCCGAATCTACCAGACAGTTGTGTAAGTTTTTTCCAAATATACGAACAGTCAGTAGAAAAGATGAAACTTCAGTCTTCTCTTTATACATGGCCACATTTGCATTTGTCATCTTCTTTCCCTTGTCCAAAGATTTGGTAGTAGGCCCGGAATATGTTTTAATCAAGCTATCCATCTGTTCTGAAATTTGAGCTAACTCATGGAAAGTGATATTAGATTTGATCTTCTTCATGTCCTCTACTATATTATATCCCTTATTGAGTGGAGAGACAAATGCATCTGGTCCTCTCAGATTTCCTCCCTTGGGTGGAGATGGGTTATTGCTTGAAGATGGATCTGGAGGAACATTGTGGGAGTTGTCCGGAGGGGTAGATGTAGTGTTGGGCTCCGGATTTCTATTTCTGAGGTTGTAGTTGTCCCTCCTGTATTGCTAAAAATCCTACACCTCATCCATAGGCATTTCCACTACATTCTCAGACTCGCCTAGAAAAGTGAAAGAATCTAAGACCATAGTTGCACTATGGCTGGATGAACTTGGGCCATCCACATTTCTTTGATGTTCAGGAGAAATCAACTCATGAGATAAAGCTTCAAAGGCGTTACATAATTCCAAACAATCCAATTCCCTGTGCTAAGAAGTGGCATGTATCCTGCACCAGTTAGGCAGAGCCAAGTCACAAATATTTACATCATGCCCTTTACATTTATAATCCTTATTGGGTTCGTATGGGGGCCGAGTGAATCTATTCTGCTGATAGGAATACCTGTTTGAGTTTTACCCAGTAGAAACCTACCTTTTAAAACTTAAAAAGTCATTTGCCAGCTTTTGGACTATTTTGACACTTCCTCGACTCTTGCATTATCAGCTTCCTTACCTGGATTCTATACATTTTTAGCAGGTGTTACAGCCAATGGATTTCCTGATGGTGGAGTTTGACATGCTGGAAACATCATTTGGTGTGGTACGGGATTGAAAATAGGAGCACCCTATGTCACAAAAGGAGTTTGATGAGCATTCAGAGGTTGAGGTCCCAGTTGTCTTTCAAGAACTAGAGCCTCTTTGTAAGCCTCTGTTAGATTGGTAATAGAGGCATCTCTTTTCAAGAAAACAAAAGTCATTGGATCTAGAGAATTCCTAAAAATTTCTAATGCTAGGTCTGCATTTGGCACATAATAACCAGTCAGTCTACCATAAGCCTTCTAAAATCTGACATTGTAAGATCTGACAGATTCATTTATTTATCTTTTAATACCAAAAAATTGCTGATATAATACACTGGGATCTATCACTTCACCAAATTGCGATACAAAAACCTTTTCCAAGTCATTCCAACTGGTAATAGAATCATTAGTGAGATTTAGAAACCAGTCGTATGCTCCCTCCTGGAGAGTGAAAGGGAACAGTCTACAAGCCACATCTTCATGTTGTACATTTAACAGTTTTAGAGCATTCTTGAATGCTACTAGGTGTTCTTCTATTGTCCTAGTTCCATCATGCTTGTATCTAGGAAGATATCTCTCAGGATTTCCAGGTACGTCATGGGCTGCACCCAAGATATTTAAGGCAATGGAACCCAACCAGTTTGCCATTACTACTTGATTGATGATGATACTTTCGAGTTGTAGTTGGAGTAACTACAAGTGGTGACAAAACTATTTCAGACAAGGACTTGGCCTTTCTGAGGCTGCTTCTTCTAGGGGTTTCTAACTCAGGCACAAGGAGCTCTCTAGCTCTGGAGTGGGACCTTGTTACTTTGTAAGTAGAATCCAACTTTTTCACCAGCACTTACAACCCTACAATCTTTAACAAACTACTAAACTTTTAGGCCCTCCTTCTAGCGCCAATTTTAAATGTTGGTTTGACTTTTATACACACCCTGTGAAGAATGAGCATGAAAACCCGATAACACTTATAAGGGATAAATCCCACTCACTTTAGGATCTTGTTGGATATCCAAGGTGTGAGTTACAAAGTTGGGTCAAATGTTTATTCACTCTTTTCCGCTTCTGGAATAGTTTCAAGTGGACTGTCTGTTACCTTACAATGGGTTCTGGACTTGTTCAGTAATGTTTTTGGAATTGGTTATCTTTGTGGACACTCAGATTTACAATCAGTTCTTTGATCTACCTCTTTATGTTTTAGCGGTTTTAAATAAAAGACAAATTCTAAAGAAAATAAAAATGGATCATTCAATCAGTGGAACAGAGAGAGTAGAGTAGGGCAGAAAGATAAGTTTACCTAACTTAGCTGCAAAACCAAAACTACCAATTTTAGTTATACCGGTTAGCTTCATAATAGAACAAATCAAAGAGGAAATTGTCCATCTTTCTAAGATCACCTTCCACTAAGAGCATAAGACAGAGACAAAACAAATCTGAAAGAAAATCACAAACAAAAGGAAATTCAGTTGAAATTGGTATCTCTCACCAGCAGCTTAGCTCGCACAGTGAGGACAGAGCAATTATAACAGGCCTAAACCTTAAATCTATAATTTTCCCTAGCATACAATAAAAAGAATGAAGCCTAGTAGCATACCCAATATTTGATAACACAGGTCTACAACATAAATTAAATAAACCTTAATGAAATGAAAACAAAAGAAGATGAACTTATTGCATTCTGAAAGAGATTAGGCTCCTGGCCATGCTATCACAGAAAATGAAACTACACCAACTCTAGGTCCAAAACAAAGCATTCAAACAAGATTTGCAAGAAATTGCTCCAATAGATTTTTATTCTAAGTTTTCACCTCCGGAATTTACATCCGGAAGAAGTATATATAGACTCAGGACAAACCTTAATATTTTCAAAAATATCTTCTTCCAAAACCCTAAATCTTATCACTTAAACTCTACTACCCAGGTTTTACAATATAAGGTCTTTTAAAATAGAGTTTTGATAAAACTTAACCATTCTGCAAATCTTAGTGCAGTTACTTGCCATAAATGGAGAAGGCATGATCTGATATTATTCTCATCCATCTGTAACTACAAGTAAATATCTTTATTTTTTGGCTGATCGCCGATATATTCCATAAATGGGCACTGCGTGTGAAGGTATCTTCATCTTTCTAGTGCATCTGCCGGGAGCGTCTCATTAATTTCTTAGAGAAATTCGGATGAGTCACTAGTTTCTCTGACATTTTATCTTCACAGAGCCGCCTCTGAATTGAAATTCTCTACATGCCATTACTTTCACCATAAATTCTCCTATTAAATGCGTCCATCGGAAAATTTCGGTAACTATGTGTAGATATTTTCATTTTTCGGTTAATTGTCGACATATTCCATTAAATGGGCAACTGCTTAGTCATCATAAAGTCTCTTTGCAGCAAGATCCATAAAATTTGGATGGACTAGAAATCCCTGGTATCTCACATTTCCATCTGACGGCCTTCACTTGATCCGCGCTTATTTTTGTCCTTTTTGCCATTACTTCCGCTAGTATGCAACTGCCAGATGGCTTTTCTGCAAAAGACAAAACTAGGATTAGCATTTTAATATTATTAAATTAAACCCTAATTTTTATTACCTTGTCAGCTTGGTTCCTTTTTTACACGTGTCACGATAACATGACACTTTCCTCAAGCTGCTTTTCATTTTGGCTTCTCTGTCATGAAACCGTGACATGTCATGAAATTGTGACATGTCACGAAATCGCGACGTGTTCCCCACTTTGCTTCTTTCTTATTTCCTTGTTGCAAAACTGTGACATGTCGTGAAATCATGACATGTCACAAAATCGTGATGTTTTCCATACTTAGCTTCCATTCTTTCTTCCTTGTCATGAAACCGTGACATGTCGCGAAATCGTGACATGTCACAAAATTGCGACATGTTCCATACTTAGCTTCCACTCTTTCTTCCTTGTCGCAAAACCATGACATGTCACGAAATCATTACATGTCACAAAATTGCGATGTGTTCCATACTTAGCTTCCACTCTTTCTTCCTTGTGAAACCGCAACATGTCAGGAAATCATGACATGTCATGAAATCGCGACGTTTTCCATACTTAGCTTCCATTCTTTCTTCCTTGTCACGAAATCGTGACGTGTTCCATACTTAGCTTCCATTATTTCTTCCTTGTTTCAAAACTATGACATGTCATGAAATCATGACATGTCACAAAATCGCGATGTGTTCCATACTTAGCTTCCATTCTTTCTTCCTTGTCGCGAAATCGTGATCACGAAATCGCGACGTGTTCCATACTTAGCTTCCATTCTTCCTTCCTTGTCGTGAAACCGCGACATGTCACAAAAATACGACATATCGTGAAATCATGACATGTCGTGAAATCATGGCATGTCATGAAATCATGACGTTTTCCATACTTAGCTTCTTTCAAGCTTATGACGTCGCAAAAATGGAACAGGTCGCGAAATCATGACATCTCCGCAAGCTTTCCTTCCAAGAAAAATGTGTCGCGATATCGCGACGTCTTCGTTGAAGTTTTGTTTCCAATTCAAATATGTCGTGATATCGCGACGTTTCCATCACTTGGCATTTTCTTCCAAAACACGTCGCGAAATCGTGACATTTTCCTCACTTGGTCTTTTCTTCCAAAACACGTTGCGAAATCGTGACATTTTCATCAAGTTTGGCTTCTGAATCAAACCTGTCGTGAAATTGCGACGTCTCCCTCGCTTGGCGCTTTCTACCAAAATATGTCGCGATATCGCAACGTTTCCAAAAATGAAAATGTCACGAAATCATGACATTTCCAAAAATCGAAAATGTCGCAAAATCACGACGCTTTCATTACTTAGCAAATTTTTTAGAAATTGTAGGTTGACTCCAATGAATTTATTCATATGTATCCTGAATTTTTACATATTAGTGAAAGATCTTCTTTACTCAGAATGATTCTAACATAACAAATAAATTCTAAACTCAAATCAAAACCACCTGCAAGCCTTTGGTATATGCAAAACTTGAAGAAGAAAGAGGCAAGCAAAATTTGGAATTAAAACCTGAAAAACATCAAGAGGGTCCCTATGGCAAAATGAAAACTAAATATTTTCAAAGGATGGAATTTCATTTTTTTAGTGGGGGTGTGTTGCTTCTCAACAAGAACCATTAAATATAGTCTATGGTTACTATGAATTCTATATCTAAGATCTTTTGGAGCTCAAGTTTTAATAGTAATACAATGGTTGGGTGCATGCATCATAACTTTTGCCTTACTTGTTTGGCATTCTGATCAAGTGTGAGGTTGTGAACTACTAAGGCAAGATCGAGTCCTAGCATATCTTTGTATGATCATAAAAAAACTTTGATGTATCTGTGAAGGAAGTTTGTGAATAGAATGCACTCCTTGGGTGAGAGGCTTATAGCTAATTTAATGATGTGAGGGGTTTTAGGATCATCACCAATGTCGACATCAATGGTTTCCTCAATAAGCATGTGAGAACCATCATGCAGTTGTTCTAGAATTAGAATAATATGGATATCATTGGTGGCCTTGGTAAATTCATATTCATCATCTAGGTAAATGTTTGTGTGATGTATCTTTGGGACATAGGATGTTGTGGATGGTGAATGGGCATTCACAGCACGTAGGACATGAGGTGAAAGCAAGAAATATCAGGGTGTTGGTATGGTAGATATATGCACGAGATCAATGAAGTTGGGAGTCAGTGTATCGTCATAGGTATGAGGATGCGTATAATGAAGTAGGGTGAATAGATCCACATAAACCGTATTTATTTATGTTGTGGGAGATGTGGCTGGAAAAGAGTCTAGTGATAGTGGCTCGACAATCTATGGGCACCCTAAGAGGCTTAGGGGAGAGCACAAGATAACTGGTGGGGACCGCGATCAAGTAAATGATATGTGTAGTTGCCTATGGATATGTGGAATATTTCTAGGTATGTTGGTGATGTAGTGGAGATGTCATGTCATGCTTTGGATAGTGTGTGTTTAAGGATAGTACAGCGAATTGGTTTGTCAACCCATCGACACAACATGACGATGTGGTGTCAAAACAAGGGTCTTCTTGGAAAAATTCATAGGGGACTATGATGGTGGAGCGAGGGGATGCGTTGTCCTCTAGAATGTCCATATCAATTTATTCTTCTAATGTGTGTATTGGAATAGGGGAAGGATGCAGGGAAAGATCCTATAGTTCATCTTCTAGCATATGAATGGTAGTAGGGCAATGACCTATGTCATATTTATCTATAGGTGATTGAACATGAGGGTTAATGGATGTACACAACCCTTTCTCATAACAGTCTAACCTGAACTCGTGTCAATGAAAACACCAAATGTAGCATAATGTAAAATAGGAATTATCCAAATGATCAATTATACCACAAAAGCTATATTTTTGTGGTGGAGGTACTACAGATGGGAGTGAGGAATCAACTCTGGCATAGACAAAGTTAGTATGATTATCGGGGATCCTAGTTGTATGATGGTTCCAATAGTCAACACCAAGGTTGAGGGGCTGGATGACAGGTAGACGTACATGGGAATCATACATATTGTAATCCCATGTACCTGAGTTTGTCATAAAAATAGATATGCATGGTGTTCCATGCTCTGGTGAATGAGGTGACAAATCTAAATCAGAAGACGAAGGTGAAATCTGAGATTCTCTAATAGTAGCAACAAAAGTGTGTAGTAGTTTGTCATCTAAGTGAGATTCTCATTGCTTCCACTCATGGTATTAAGTTGCGATAACCGATATAGGATGATTGGCTTGTGGGAATTGTGAAGGAGGGGGTTTAGGTGTTGGTGCTAGACTACGTAGGGAAGTGAATGACCTAGGCCATGGCTGAAAAGGAATGGGAGGTGTACATAGTGTAGGGAATATGGGTGCTTCCATAGGGGAATATGATTGATGTGGAGCAGTAGGGTGCAATGTGGGTGGCAATGGCGGTTGCAGTATCGAAGGTGATTTTGTAGAGGATGAAGGTTGGGACAGTCATGATGGCCATAAAATAGGAGGTGAGAAGGGTATGGTAGTGGTATTAGGCACTACAGATGATGGCACTAATGATGCTAACACTAAAGCATGTATCCTTGATGAGGATTGGGGTAACGAGGTAGATGTAGGGGTGGATGTTGATGCTTTGACTTATTGATGGTATGAAACAAGGAATAGTTGCATGGACAAGAAGGAAGACGTAGGCGAAAGATATACAATGTTGTAGAATTTAAAGGGATCCCTATTAGTAGGGATGCAATGGATAAGTTTGTTATGGATGTACTTGAGGCAATGGTGTAGTGTGGAAGGTATACATTGCATGACCCTGATCCATGGGTGATCAAGGAGGATGTTTTATTTTATCTCCCCTTAGATAATATGGAAGAGGATGGAAATAGTATGAACACCTACTCAGATGGGTAGGACTATGGATCCTATTGTAGGTCTCATAGAGTCATCAAACGTGCGTAAGTCAAGCAAAGACATAGCAAAGTGGGTTGGTGGAATATGTAAATGGTGTAGAGCTACTGTAGATATGATACTAATGGATGAGATTGTATCAATAAGGAACTGCTTGTAGGTGATGTTATTAATAGTGGCTTGTATATGGAGAGGGGGATCTGCTACTTCTCCTACAAGTTTTGTTATCTCATGGTTATGGAAACTAATGGATGGCTGGAGGCATCATGATATGTTCCCTAAAAAGTTTACAAATGCATTTGTATCATGTATTTCTAAATCTATAGACCATAAAATATCATTCAATGCCTTGCGATGGGGTTGATATTGTTGTAAGAGGTCAAAAATAGATAATTGTGTGGGGGTATTATGTAATTTATGGGTGAGGCTACCATGAATCGTGATCACATTTTGGGGTGGAGGGGGTACAACACTAAGAGTTTGGGAGACCTATGGCAATGTGAATTGGATAGGTGGGGAGACAATAGGTGTCATCTAACATGATGGGTATCATTGGTTTCATGTGGTAATATTTATCATACCGACCACACTACACGATGGAGGGTCACATTGGACACTATTAACTTGGTGAGGTGGTCTTGGAGGATTGGTTGGAGGTCTTTGGGGATTGGTTCCTCTATGGTTAGGTAGAGGATTCTAGAATATCCCTAGGTTTTGGTTTTATAGGGCCAAATGGTTCAATACGTGAATGGTACCCCTATCTATTAGGTCCTACACTTGAGCATGGAAAGAGTGACAGGACTCGATGTCATGGCCACACTATCTATGGTATGGACAATAGGATTTCTCATTGTATCCACAAGGCTTAGGTATATTTGGATCTAATGGTCGAATATTAGGTATAAGGAGATTTCCACCCTCATGTAACCTATGGAAAGGGGTTATTAAGGGTTTGGATAGTGGTGTAAGGTTATGTTGTGGACCCTGTGGATGTATACCATAAGACTGCTAAGGCCTAGGTGGGGAAGGTGCATTGATTTGGAATACTTATTTTTATGGAATGTATGGTGGTGGAATTGGTGCAGGTGCTAGGGTAGCAGGTTCCACTTGGTTGGTTTTTGGAGGCCATGGATAAATTTGGTTGGGTGTATTTCTATTAAAATAGAATTTTAAATTATAGTTAGGTTTTGATCTTAACTTAATTTTTCCAGATTGGACCTTAATATCTTCTATAACCTTTGCCTATAAAATGGCTTCCTCAAAGGTGCGGCTTTGGTGAAGCTGTAGAGAGGTAGAGATGTGTTTGTGATAAATATTGGAAAAGAGTGTCATTATATATATGGTAGGGAGGCTATGGGTGAGATCATGGATGATCACTCTCCATATAGAGATAAACTTGGTGATAGATTCATCGTCAGCCTGTCGTAAGGCGTAGACATTTGATAAGGTAGTCTTATTTTTTATATTAATGGAGAAGTTTTCTAAAAGGTTTTTGCTAATTTCTCAAAGGTATAAAGGCTATACCATGGTAGCATGTTATACCAATCTAAGGCTTATCCAACAAGGGAGAGGGTGAAGGTACACAACATAATGGGATTGCTACTATGAAGCTGGTAGTAACCTGAGCGATAGTTATTGATATGCTCTCTAGGGTCTTCCTTACCTTTATACTTATCAAACTTCAAGATCTCAAAGTGATAGGGGTAAGGTGGAATACGAACAAGTGGATGAATATGATCATTGTAGAGTTTATTGTAGGATGGTTTTTGTGGCACGTAGATTGCGGTGCATAGGTTTAACATCTTGAATTCATCTCATAGGATTTGAATTTTAGGTGTTAAGGATATGGAGGATTGTGCTAGGGTTGATTGTGCCTAGGAGTGTAGCTGGTAGTGAGGTTATTGATGTTATTCCATGTATTATGGAGGTAATTGTTCTAGAAGGTCTTGGTATGATGGGTATTGAGTGGTATATGATGTAGGGGCTAGTGGGATACTAGGCTATAGAACAAATATTTGTTGGGGGTAGTAATATTATGATTGGGATGTGTGTTGTTGTGGCATGGGTTCCTGATGGGTAGGAGTCTACTGTAATGGCTAGGCAATAGGAGGTGATGACCATAAAGGAGGAGGTGTGAAAAATGTAGACCTACTAGGTGAGAGTGGGGGTATTGATGCTACTGGTGCTAAGGATGGTTGAGGTAAGGTGTCAAAAGCTGGGACCTGTCTCTATCCTAAAGGATGGGTGGTGGTGAAGCTAAATTGTGTGGAATATCCTAGGGAACTAGGTGTAAAAGCTATGGTTTTTGATCCATAGGTAGGGGGAATAGTAGCAATAGGCACTTGGAAAGGAGGAGGAGGAGGTATCCTAAAGGTCAATGAAGGTGAGGGTATAGTAAAGTATTGGGTATTGTACACTCCAAGAACCTGAGATATAGGTGGGAATGCAACATAAAAAGAAGGGTACACTTTCAAAGTAGGAGCTTGGGAAGACGAGGTGGTGCTTGTGTCGACTATCGAATGAATTTGGGTTTTTGGTTGTTACTATTGACATTGAGTGACTTGGGTTTGGAGAGGATTCTATGCCGAGTCCTCAAACATTGTGAAAAATGACTACTGAGATGATGATGGTTGGGACTCTTGAGAAAAATATGGGTATGATGTTTGAGGAGGAGTTTGTTGTTCTTGTAGAGGAGGTTTTTGTTGCATAGTTTAGAATTCTAACCTCTCAGTACCTATGGTAGAAGAGGAAGGGTCAAAAATTATTCCTACTATAGGGGTGAATTATGTGACCTCTAGGTGAGTGCAGTTCAAGAGGGAGGAGTCATTCTCAAAAAGGGATTGAGATAGACTCTAGAAAAAGGGGTGTGTAAAGGTAGGGGAAGTAGGTGTGACCTCCTCATCTATGGTAAAGAATAGATGAGGTTGACCTGGATCTATGTATATCACATGGTTTTAGAACATGGTATGTGGATTAGGCAAGTATGGGGATGAAATAAGTGAATAATATTCTACAAGTGAAGTAGTGAGGGCTTCACTCAAAGTGGACGTCTTGTCCTAAGGCATCACGTGTGTATACTATAGATCAAACTCTGTGAGTATATCAAGTGTGTGTATGGCATTCCCCTTCATGATATAAGGAGTAAAATTGGGTTGAATAGAAGAGGTGGCATGTGCCTCCTCTATAAGGCATGCTTGCTCGTGTGCTCTACTATGGGTGATAACAGGCATGGCAGCATGTGTTATGTCATGAAGGTTTAGGACTATGTAGGAATTCAAGCCTATAATTCTATGTATGCGATGTGAAGGAATTTAGGAATAATCCTATGTGGTGTAGACTCAATTGTATCTAATATAAAATTAAAGCAATGATGTGCTACATGTAGCTCGAACAATAAAGTGACAAGTGGTGTACTATGCTGAAACCAATTTGTGATCATGCAAACAATGGTAAAATGGAATTAGTTCTAAATACCAAAAATAAAAGTGTTTTATTCATTTATGTGTGTTTCAATGTTGATACTTTCTAAGTAGAATCAAGGGTAGTGGAGTGAATACTCTATAATATCAGGAATGTTGTTGTTATCGAACCTCCTACAACACCCAAATATGCACATAATAGAACAATATCACAACATGCAAAAAGTGAATTGTATGGAAGGCATAGTAAAATGATATTCTAAAAGGGGGGAATCCACTATGCTAAAGTGAGTTCTCTATATCCTCTCATGATAATATGAAGCACTATCCAAGACCTGCTACTAGCATACCCATGATTTTGCTTCACCATCGGTTGGGCTTAGTCAATAATGATAGTTACCGTATTCACTAATTATGTAAGCCTTATGAAAAAAGGTGTCTAGTCTTATCCCACTTCGAAGGTAACTACTGGTGATGAAATCCAGAAGCCTAGTCTCAAAAGTGGGGTATTTTTTAGTGATGAAATCCATAAAACCCCTCCTATGGAGATACTAGATGTCTAAAGGAGGTGAGAGCTGGTGGAGGGTACAAATCCACCGAAACCAATATCGAGTGATGGATTGGGGATGAAATCCAATCTCACCACTTGTTTTAATACCACGTGCATGTGTGTGGGTTTTTGTTTTGCTAAATATGGTATGTAAAACTATAAATATAACTAATTGCTTTTTCAAATTAAATGGTAGCCCTATGTGTGTTTTTCGAAAGCAAAAGACTAGAATAAAATGCATTTTGTAAAAAATAATATAATTTTAGAGGCCTTTAGGAAAAAAAGTGACTCTATTTTTCAAAGCGTAGAAACATACAATACGATGGTGTGAAGAAAGGGGTTTATGTGACCCTAAATATATGTGACAACATGGAGTAATTTACAAGAAATATTTATGCAAGTATAGATAGGCAATCACATACCATGCATGTAAACAAGAATACAACAAAATGATCTACCCTAAGGATTTATAGAAGCAATGTGGAATTAATACACAAAAAGTAAATCTAACATTTACACATGCAAAGAAGAATATGCATTTTGCTTTTAAGAAAATTAAAAAAAGGGATTAAGGAACCCTAATTTTCAAAATGAAATACAAAATTTCTTTGAAACAAATGCTATGGAGCAAAAGGATGATTTAAAGCTTATTAAAACTTACATGAAAATTTGAAATTTAAAGTTACTAGAAATTTTATAGGTTCTGTAATTACAACAACATTTTAAAGTAAATGCAGATATGAAAGAGGGGAGAATTTGCTACTAGTTATGGCACTTTGACTAGTAAGCATTTTTACCAACACAAATGACAAAACAGAGAAGACGAAGTAAAATACCTGGTCTCTGATGATGTGGGTGGTCTATTTGACCCCTTTGTTGCTCACCCCTACAATTTTGGGGGTTTTTGAGGCTACCGAGTTGAAATCACCACCCAAGGGGTGAATTGATATCTGGTTCATGGGGCAGGGGGTGAATCAGGTTTGGAGACCTTAGATCTCTATTCTAAAGGCCTAAGGTGGTTCCTAGGGATTTGGAGGTATTTTTATCAGTTAGATATGGTACCTAAAAAACACAAAAATAGAGGATAATATCATATTTATAAAATAGTCATTCCAAAACTATCCATTGTGGGGGTCCCATCGGGCATGCCAGAATGAAATAGCTAAAATATTTGATCTAATAACACATTAAATACACATGCTATACAGGAAAATGTATTTTATTCATGATAATATTTGCATAGGTTACAAATGGGGGAAATTCCTCTTTTTCCTTTCTTTTCACAAATGTTACAATAGGTCTGATGCCTTATTATTGTGTTCCTCAATGTAGATGGGTTTGTGTACCATCACGGGTTTATAGTTGTTGTTGTTTCCCTCATTGGTCCTATGATAAACCTACAAAATGGGGTTAGTTGGTTAGGGGGCTTGCCTCAGTCAGGCCCCTTTGTGAGAAAGACAAATTGACTCATAAAACATGGTAAATACTAAAATAAATGATGCAAAACTTCATAAAAATGCTAAATGAAGCTTACCTCCCAAATCTAGGCTGATTTGGGTCTTGTAAACCCAATTCACCACCCGAGGGGCAAATTGGTGCCAAATTCATGGGGCAGGGGCTGAATTTGACTATGAATATTATTCTTTAGAAATCCTTCGGTGGTTTGGTTCCTTTGTTGTTGAATTGCTGATGTGCAAGTTCAAGTTGCTATTTCTATGCTTCTATATGTATTTTGGAAGAGTTTCCATACTTGGGACATGAGTAGAGAGACATTGAAATGAGGGTTTGTGCCCACTATGTATAAGAAATCCTAAGATGTAGGGGGATAGTTAGGATAACTAAGCCCTAGGGTGAGATCCCATGAAGGTTAAGTTAGGTTTTTTGAGGTGGAATCCTCACATTCCCTTGAGTAAATATCTCACCCTCACACATGTGCGAGGAGATATTAGGTTTGACTAGGGTCAGGTGGACCCTAGGTTAGGTTAGGGTTTCCTAGGGAATATCCTAACTAATATTGTGCACACACATGTGGGAGGGAATAATTAGGGTTAATTAGGGATTATGGACCTAATTAATAATTTTAGCCCTAAAAGTGAACTTAAGTGAAGTCACTTTAAAATTAGATTTATCAATTGACTTAATAATTACTTTTGCCAAGTAATAGCCCTGTGGGAGCCTCAATTAAGTGCAACAAGGCTTTGTATTGCCTTAGGAAGCTGATGGAGGGTATCTCGATGCATGGGAAGTGTTTGTGATGTGATTTTGGTAGCTTATTAGGGTTTTGGATCTAAAAAATAATGAAGTGGTATGTGGAAGTCTATGCAATGCTATGATAATCTATGGTAATATATGCTAGTCTACACATGACTACAGTCATATACGCATGTCTATGAGGACCTACAATGGCTTACGTTGGTCTACGATAGCCTAGGGATATCTAAGATTACCTATGTAAACCTATAAGTGTCCAAAAGGATCTACAAGTATGTAGGTATAGCAATGTGCAACTTTTAGGTGTCTACATTGTACACGTTACATGCACAAATCTATATTCAACATGCTTCAATTATTCTCACAAGAATTTCTCAAATATACCTCAAACCTAATTCAAGTCTTCTCATATGACTTGCTCAAATTTGCCTCAAACCTACTTTAAGTCTTCTCACAAGACTTGCTTAAATCTACCTCAAACCTGCTTCAAGTCTTCTCACAAGACTTGCTCAAATCTACCTCAACCAAATACAAGTCTTCTCACAACTCTTCTCTAACATATGCTCAAAACAACTTATAGCATATGCTCAACCAATCCCAAATATTGCACACAAATTATGTTCAAAATAATGCTTATATCTCTTTTAAAAATGCTTTATTCAACTAGGCAATTCAGTCATATTCTACCTAGAATTCGTTTAACCTCTTGAAAATATAGATAATGACATGTGCTATCAAATACCTAATATATTCTTCACATTCACATATATTGCATTCACCAAAATAGATCTCTACTTATTGAAAATTCCTTTCAAATCAAATCAAGCTAGTGCATAACTTTACCTCACAAAAATGGTTTGTGTTCCTTGCAAATTTGCTCTCAAAAATCAAACACAATAATGCACAAATTGCTTCACAAAGCTGGTCTCTAACACTTGCCCAAACACAGTCAATGTCACTCACATAAATTTCCAAATTTCTTCACAAATTCTTTCGATAATAATGCACAAATTTTTCTCAAAAACCCTAGCACTAGTGTTCCAATTTCACTAATCAAAGATGCACAATTTGTTCTCAAATCCTAGCTCAAATATTTCCAACAATACACACTAATCAAACCTTTTATCTCCACCTTAAAATTACTTTCTCAAATCACAACCACCTAGATAAATAATTAAACCACCATACCTCAAAATTCTTGATGAATATGTGCCCTTAAAAACCTGTCTTAAAAACAACTTATCTTTCTTGTGCCAATTCAAGGGTTAGCTAGTAAAACATTCCTCAAGTCATCCTCATAAAAATATCCTCAAAATATGTGCATAGTAAGGCTAAAAATCATACTTTATTATTTTATTTTATCTTCATAAAAACCAAACTGTAAAATACTTAAACCCTTTTCTTATGATATGCAAAAATTACAAAGTATAATAAACTCAAATACACCCTTTTCTCTCCTTTCTAGAAAGCAGTATTTCAACTCTCAATAATTTCCAAAACACCTACATGTAACTTTTATTTCATGCAAATATTACACACAAAAACAACCTTTATATATACCTTATGACTCCCTCTAATATAATTAACATATGTGCTAATCCTTTCACACCCTTATTACTCTTATGCATACACAACAATATACTCAATAACTCACTCAAAAATAAAGACTGCAATTAACCACCTTTGCACCTCACAAAAATTAATTTATTCAAACTTTATGCCTTTAATTTTTGTGCTTAAAAAATACCTCTTATGCTACCGTAATTTGAACTCAGCCAACATGCAAGACAATGCTCTCCAAAGTGCTCAATGACCAGTCATGCTAGCATGACTTAGTGACTCAAAAGGGTTTCCCATGTATTTTATCCAACTCTACCTTAAAATAGTGAAACATTCTTCTACACAAAATTTTCATCAAGGAAACTCAACCTCAAGACCTCTCTCTTCCCATCACTTAACACATGACCAACAACCAACTGCGATGCACTAGTAGGCATGATATCATTCACCACTCTACCAAATATCTCCCAAACTCTGTGTTGTCTTTGTCATTCATTC
Source organism: Wollemia nobilis (assembly GCA_028583015.1). Lineage (NCBI taxonomy): Eukaryota > Viridiplantae > Streptophyta > Pinopsida > Araucariales > Araucariaceae > Wollemia > Wollemia nobilis. Next base: position 13,103,828 of record JAQPPZ010002587.1, on the reverse strand, counting down.
ACTCACTCCTCAAATGGATTCGATGCACAATTCATGATGTCATTTCCTAAGGTAAACTTTGGGTATATATATACATTTTTCCTTCATTACTTGTATGATATCGGTGCTCCAATAATCATGATGTGCCCTACTTTGCCTTGGTCTATGTCGATGCTCGAATAACATGGCGTGCATTCCTTTACCTTGGTCTACGTCATGGATTAAATTAAAAATTATTTTTGGCACCATATTCCTTTTGAAAACTTGATATTACAATATTAAAAATATTATAATGTTTATTATTTTTAAGCCTTGCTCTATTGAAAATAAACTCCTTTCTCCTTTTTTCCTTTTAGACCATGGTGTATAGTTCCAAATTTTTCGCACCCTTACCTTCAAGCTAAAGGATCTGTGCTCGGAAGGGGGATGCGGGAAGGATGGGACAATACCTCAAACTGAGAGGCATTTCAAAGGTCCCGCCTCTCGGGGGAGGTGTATTAAGGTGATTTTTCGATGGATGGTGGGTTCACCAGGAAAATTTTGAATGGCAGTTTCCACGCCTAGGTTGGGAATGTGTTTGATGTGTTCAATTTTATGTTTGATCATTCAACTCCTAGGTTTGGCCAAATGAATTTAAGTTGTTCTATATGAAATGCAGATTTAAATGAATACAGAAAACAAATTTGAACAAAAAATAGAGAGAATAAGCTAGATTAAAGAGCCATACCTGATCCGGATGTCTGATGGAGGTTCTGATTCTTGAAGCAGTTAGGATCACCTCTGATCTGACAAGATCGTCTGTGATAAAAAAATATCGTCTGAGATTTGATGAATTTGTCAGACAAATTCGTCAGAGACCTGCAATCAGAGAAATAGATACAAAATACAGAAAATGTAGCTATGCCAACAGAGGGCAATGATGTAGAATGACAATAATAATATTAAAATGATAATAATAAACAAAAACATGAGTGCATTACAATGATTTAATGACAATTTATGATTTTATTATGCATTAAGACTATATGGGTGAACTCCAAGATGCAAAATAATAATAAGTTTAACTAATGCAAAGAAAAATAGTAAATAATGGAGAAAGAATGCAAACTCAGGGCACTGATTGCCCCCAATGTTGACTGCAGTCGAAATTGTCTTGGATTGGTATGAAATCATCTCGAATTGGACAGGATCGTCTATGACAATCTGAGCTTGCTCCGACTGAAGAATAACAAAGTTCCTACAAGAAAATTCAAAAAGGGACAAAGGCAAACAATAGTCTAGGATATTCTAATGCATGTAAAACTCGAAGTGCAGAAAAATTCAGCCAAGGGAATGTCAAGGGGAGGGCCTAAGATTAAATAGGCATAGGAAAGAGGTTAGGAGGTTGGAGATCATCCCAATTTGGGAGATCTCCAATGGGGGAGGTATCTACCAACGTAGGCACACTTTTGCCTAGGTTAGAGATGTCGTTGAAACAGAAGCTAATTATGAACAAATCAGTTTGGGACGAGATCGTCTGGATGTTATGCTCTAGACAAAATTGTCCGATCTGAGGCGATATCGTTTGATTGAAGATGATATCGTCCAACGGTCACAACAAATCCTAAAAATGGCACAGAAAATAGGGAAAGCTATTTAACAGGCGGTTAACGGGCGGTTTGGGGTTGAAAATTTGAATTTGAATTATTACCAAGATAATTTTAATTATTGCTAAGGTTTACTACGCCAATTTTAGGGTGCTACATTTTGCCCCCTCTTTAGCGAATTTTCCAAAGAAAATGTGTTAAATATGAGTTCTTCTCGATCTACGAGAAAGAAAAAATTATTCCCATTTTTAGACGACGATTCTAGGTTGAATCGTACGACAGCTTACTATGGTGCCCCCTTCGTGTTTTTACCCAAATCGAACGTTTGAGGTAAAAACACAGAAAAGAAAAATTAAAATGTTTTTAATTGTTTTTTAATAACATTAAGAAAAATAGGGAAAAACCCTAATTCATTGTTACTGTTCATTTTCATTTTCTAGTTTCTGGAGCTTTACAAACAAAATGGTCGAGACAGCGCATAGATCGACAAAGGTCTGACGCGGGCTACGGGTAAGAGTCTAACTTAGTTTAGAATGCTTTAATTTTGATTTTCTATGCTTTTTAGAATAATTTTGAATGATTTTTGAGAATCATGGCCATTTTTTGGGCCGTCAACATCGTCGGGACAAAATCATCTCAGTTTCACCGAAATCGCCTCAATATCATCGATTTCATCCAGGGGCAAAATCGACGAAATGGGGACGATTTCGTCAAATAAGGGACGATTTCGGCTTGCAAAATCGGAGACGAATTTGCTCAAATTGAACTTGTGTTACTTGCATTTTTAATCACTATTTTATTAATGATTTTTATTGTTTTATTGTTTATGTTGTAGAGAGGATTACTAAAGAGCAGAGAATGGAAATATGGCGGGCTAAGGGATGACTTGGCAGCTCTATCTCAGGAAGAACAGGATCAGTTGGCTCAAGTCAGCTTGTATCATGTGGCAGATATGCCATAGGTTTCTACAAATATGGGGCTATTGACAACCCTAGCATAGAGGTGGTATCCGGGTTCTTCTTGTTTTCGATTATCGATAGGGGAGATGACTCCCACATTAGAGGATGTATGGAGGATTTTTAGGATCCGCATACAAGGACTGCTAATAACTCCCATGGAAAATTAGGGCCACACAATGATGCGACTGTGCAGAGATCTGAGCTTCGCCCTGGAGAAGGGTGAAGTGAACATCGAGTCACTATGCCAGATGCCTAGGGCATCTAGACTGATACAGGTTTTGGATGGGGTTGTAGGTGGTCTGTTGCTATGCCATCAGAGTGGATGTAGAGTACCATGGCTACTGTCATATGTGGTCTATGACATGAGAGACCACACGTACAGGTTTGCTTGGGGGAGCTATGTAATATGCCAATTGTATAGGATCCTACATGGGGTCATATACAAGGGCGATCGATGTCTGGTCATGACATCACTACTACAGGTTTGGTGCTAGGAGCACATCACGGTGTAGAGGTCGGTAGGGCTCCCACTAATAGGGATTGATAAGGAGAGGCCTCAAGCTTTCTACTGGTGGCTTCGAAGAGGGTCATAGTGGCGGATAGATCTACCAATGTCCCGGAGACTACTTGATGACCTTGTCTCCGACCAAATCACCTAGAGGCCTTGGAGAGATCATCTAGGGTGGGCCGAGGATGGATAGGAGCTGGATCACGTTAAGCAAACCTGTTGGCTAAGGATGGAGAGGGTAGAGGTGGAGCTCCATTGGTATGACTGAGTTTTGAAGTAGTTTGATCTACAACAAGGGATCCCATCTCTCAGAGAGTACGAGTTTTCTCGGACCGTCTGGGATAACACTATAGTTAGTGGGGCTCAAGATATGTAGTGCTTCTAGAGTCAAGACGCAAATGATGCCTTGATCCAGCCAATGGATGGGGATGATGTAGAGGTAGCCGACGGCTACGATGCCTGGTACATAGGCATCCTCCCTCAGATGATGAGGGCTAAGGGTTTGATTCATGTAGTTGTACGTCAGATGGAGAGGCGGTGCTAGGCAGCCATTGAGGTGGCATAGGGTCATGGCGAGAGAGAGCAGAGGAGGCCATAGGCTTAGTAGAGGCCGTAGAAGTGGGAGAGGAGGGAGGATAGACCCCCTTCTCCATAGAGAGAGATGCCACCATCACTTGATAAGGGCAAGGGTGTGGACATAGGAGAGAGTAGTGAGATGGCTACTCTCCGGGTGGAGACCATCCGTCTCTAGGCACAGGTGCAGACTCTATAGGATGAGGCTACATGCCATCGAGCTAAGGCTACATAGCTCAAATATGAGGTTGCACGTCTTAGAGCACGGAGCGGAGGAGCGAGCACTCGGGAGCTAGCACGGTCAATTTCTCAGATCATGTTCTATCAGGGTATCTACTTCCAACTGGTGCCAGAGGGTCAGAGGGTATAGCTGCCAGCTAGAATTGTGGATCCGATCAGGGTTGGGTCATCGAGGACTTCATCTTGATTGACGACTAGGACTCGCAGTACCACACATACTACGATGGGGCCACCTCGTCCACCTCAGGGCGAGGGAGGAGATGAGGTTGAGAGCTCGAGGGGTTTTTGAGGCTAGGATACTGCACTGTACAGACTAAATATATGATTGAGAGGATTGAGTATGCCAAGATGTAGATTGTAGCATACCAATCTAGTTTTGATATGATGTACATATATTGTTGAGATATATATAGATGAGATATTTTTGATCATATGGACTTGTCTTATGTGTTTGTATGATGCTTTAATGTTTTGGTGTGATTGATTTGATGATTCATGTAATTATGTCGTTTGGAAATATTATGGTTTGAATGTCATGCTTTTAAAATTTAAATGAAATAATCTGATGTAAACAAATTGGTTGTTGTGATGTGATTTGATAAAAAATAAAAGGGGACTTTTAACAATAATTTCAAAGTACATTGTCGCTATTATAGATCATTTCATGGAGTCACCGCTCACTCGGTCGTCAAGCTAATCCCAAGATAGAAATATTGTTAAAAGTAAAAGAGTGCTTAAGAGACTGTCTTAAGACTTTGTTGTGATGATGCAAATGATGATGATGATGGTGATTTGTTTTTAGATTTTCATGAAAATATAATGCATGAAATATATTAAAGATGATTTTTTCTAGGCATAAATTCCTAAGTGTGATAAAAATTTTGAATAATTCCCTAGGAATTATACCATCATTGCAAAATTGAATTTTGACATAATGACATGAAATAGAAACAATGTGCGTTGTTGTTAAAGCATAATTGTGTAACATAATGATTTAAGTCACATGTTTTTATGCTTTTAAATAAATGGGAAATAAAATTGGTACAATGGTTTGCCCTAGGCATAGAATATTTAGGTATAGACTTATACCATCATCGCGAAATCCAAAAAAGAAAATAATAGTTTTATTGCATGGTTGATTTTTTAATTTTTGAAAATAAACAGATAATATGAAGATGAGGACTTGCGCTAGGCATAAAATTCCAATTTAAGTTTTGGAACTATACCATCATTGTGAAAGTCGATAATATATATATGATTTGAGTGTATGTTTTGAAAGAAATTTTGATTTTTTTGAAAATTTATGTAGTTGTCTTTATACTAAACAACTGTTCTCAAATAAGAAAATGAAATTATTCCAAACAATTTGCAAAAATATTTCAAAGTATCTTAAAGACAACAGTTAGATTTATAAGGAATCCCATGTGTGTATGTGAGTGCATTACCAATATTGATTTATCATAATGATACACAAAATCTCTTAAATACAAATGTGTGTGCAATTGCTTTGTGTATTTATCAGTTTTGAGCAAGATAATTTGATACAAGTGATTTGAATTAACCAAATAAGTGTTCATTAAGCATGATTTAGATGCATATAACCATACCAAACTACTATGTAAGTTGGGTTATCAAGAGCTAGCTAATCCATAAGCAGACATAGGTCTGTACAAAATAAGGTCGCTAATGTGACAGACATATCACCATGCTAGGAGTTACCCAAGGCCAAGCGGGTTGGGCACAAACCACCTGTTATGGGGCTTACCTCACAGTTTTCAAATAATTGAGAATTCCAGGGATTCAAGCTCATCAACCCTTCTTTTCTTTTCAATGGGTAGGGAAAGGGATTTTATTGCTTTTGTGTTTGCTTTGCTCTTTTGCTCTTTTTGTATTTTTGCTTCTTCTTTTTTTTTTTTTGTACTTTTGCTTTGATATTTGAGATAATGCTGAAATAACATTTTTCTTTTTCTATTTTTCTTGAACTTTTATTTTCTTCCTATGCTAGGGATACTTGCTTGGATTAGCTGTAGAGCAAGGTATTTTTATTCTGGGTAGGGGTGAGCTTGTCCTTTTTTCAATTCTCAAATATTCTAGACCATGTGCATGATAGGATAGCAGGGGAAACTTTTCGCTCAAGAAACCACTTCTACAATGTAGCATAGCATGGACATTACAAATATAATCATTTTATTGTGAAAGGATATGTTTGGCTTAAGTAAATAACAAGATCAATTCTCTGTGCTCATACTTTATTTAATTGAATTTTGTGGACTTTGATATAAGAGAGATTAGTAATCATGCCAGATAAATCAAGATATTTATTCATGTGAATGTGAAAGTGTGGGATTCCAAATAAATGCTAATTTATCCAAAATAACTTGAAAATATAACTACAATATGTCACAATTTGAGAAGTACAAAATATTTTTTTTTTTTGAATATTTTGATGATTTTGGATGTTTTTGGTGTTTTTAATTTTAATTGATGTATTGAAAGAAATACAATGTGATTGTTTTTTTGAAACTTTTTATATAAGAGACTAAAAAGGAAATAATATACAAAAAAAATATATACAATGATGGAATAACCAAATTTTATGTGTAATATCGCTTAAGATGCATATCTTTTAAATCTTTACCATCTAAGGTAGCTAATTTGTATGCTCCCGATTCAAATTTAGTAGTGATAATATATGGTCCAAGCCAGTTGGGCTCAAATTTACCTTTAAGGTCTTTAGTTGCATTAGTATTTTTTTTATTTTCTTTTAAAACAAGGTCACCGACCTCAAAGGATCAATGACAAACTTTCTTGGCATATGATATTTTAAGCTTGTTTTGGTAGGCACGAAGATGCTCCAAAGCATTGATGTGCTTTTCATCTAGGAGTTTCAGTAGACTGAGTCTGCCAGCTTGATATTCATCTCCTACTTCGGTATCTTGAAGTAGTAGAGCCAAAGAAGGAACTTCTAATTCAAAGGGAAAAATAGCTTCAATGCCATAAACCAAGACAAAAGGTGAAGTTCCAGTGGGACTTCGAACGCTAGTGCGATATGCCCACAAAGATGGATATAATTGAATGTGCTAGTCACGACCAGATTTATTGACCAATATTTTAAGAATTTTGATAAGGTTTTTTTAGATGCTTCTGCTTGGCCATTACCCTGAGGATAATAGGGAGTGGACCAACGATGTTGAATCTTGAATTTTTGGCATAACTTCTTAACATCTTTATTTTTGAAACAAGTTCCATTGTCTGAGATGAGATTTGCAAGAATTCTAAACCTACAAATAATTTGATTAAAAATAAATTTAGAGACTTGTGTTCCAGTGCAGGAAGCTAAAGGCATAACTTCAACCAACTTCGTGAAATACTCAGTGGTGGTTATGATGAATTTGTGTCCATCAGATGACATAGGATTAATTTTGCCAATAATGTCTAAGCCCCATTTTGAAAAGGGCTAAGGAGATGAAATAGCCTGCAGCTCTTGTGCAGGCGCATGTACAAGGTCAGCATGTTTCTGGAACTTGTCACAATGGCGCACATAATCATGTGCATCATTTTCCATGGTAGGCCAAAAGTATCCTATCCTAAGGAGATTTTTAGCAATGACACTACCACTGAAGTGTCCTCCACAAGATCCATCGTGGGCTTCAATTAAAGCTGATTTGGATTCTTCTAGATTCAAACATCTTGTTGTGGTTGATCCACAACACACCCCAAAATTGGGGACCCACCTTTTTGCAGGCTTGCAGAGAAGAATCTCGGTGACCCAGATGCTAAAATTGAAGAAAAGAGGAAAAAAATGCCTAAGTGTTGAAAGTGTCACGAAATCGCGACATGTCGCGAAATCGCGACATGTCACGAAATCGCGACTTGTCACGCCATCGCTGCTGAAAACAGGAAAGTTGTCACGAAATCGCGACATGTAGCTCCATCATTGCCGAAGAGGAGAGAAAAGAAAAATTGAAAGTTGTCACAAAATCGTGACATGTCGCTGAGAAGAAAAGAAAAGGTTTCGTGAAATCGTGACATGCCATTGAGAAGAAAAGAAATGGTGTCACGAAATCACAACATGTCGTTGGAAAATAAGCGTACGGATGATGAAAAGTGTCACGATTTCGCGACGTGTTTTGGCAAAGTGTACAAAATCGGAAAAAAATCGTGAAATCACGACAGGAAATAGCGAAAGGACTCGAAGCGAAAAGACATCGTGATTTCGTGACTGATTGTAGCAAAGGTGTACGGAACAGGAAATGGTAGCGAAATTGCGACATGTTTCAGAGAGATGGCCCGAAGGAGAAGGTTGTCATGATTTCGTGATGTGTTTTAGCAAATTGCGGCACAAGGGAGATGTCATAAAATCACGACAAAAATGAAGACCATGCCCGAAGGAGAGAAAAGGTAGCGAAATCGTGACAGGTTTTGCCAAGGCGTACGGAACAAAAAAATGGTCGCGATTTTGTGACATGTTTCAGGGAGGCGTAAGAAAAGAGAAAGCGGTAGCAATATCGTGACAGTTTGTTGAAAGAAGGCAAGAGAGTGATAATGGTCACGATTTCGTGACGTAAAGTTGCCAAAGAAGGTCCGAAGGTGAGAACGGTAGCGATTTCGCTACAGTTTGTGGGAAGGAGGCTCAAGATAGAAAATGGTAGCGATATTGCAACAGAAAGTGGCATGAAGGTCCGAAGGTGAAAAACATCGCGATATCATGACAGTTTGCGGCAAGAAGGTCCGAAGGCGAGAACGGTAGCGATTTCGCTACAGTTTGTGGGAAGGAGGCTCAAGATAGAAAACAATAGCGATATCACGACAGAAAGCGACATGAAGGTTCGAAGGTGAAAAATGTCATGATATCGCGATAGAAAGTGGCATGAAGGTCTGAATGTGAAAAACATCATGATATCATGATAGAAGGCGGCATGAAGGTCCGAAGGTGAAAAACATCACGATATCGCGACAGAAAGCGGCCGAAGGCATACGAACGAGGAGGGTGTCGCGATATCGTGACATGTCATGATTTCGCGACATGTCACATTTTTGCGGCTAGGAAGGTGAATAGGCTGCATGTAGTTTTTGTCGTGATTTGCACAGGAAGACATTACAGAAGGCATAGAAAACATAGGACATGTGGCGTACAAATGTCAGAGTTGCAGAAGCGTTACATGCAATGAAGGATTTCAAAGGTCTCGGCATCGAGTGAGTCAAAAGCAGTGAAAAGAAAGGGAAGTTGAAGGGTCACATGCAGGAAGAAACAAAGCGACACAGGGAAAATTGAAGAGCCGTTTCCATTAGTATAAAGCCAGAAGTGCAGATTGAAAGGGAGGTGGGAAATTGCCAATTGCAGAGTTGCAGAGACAAGGGCTTTTTTGCCATTCTGGGCCTGCACTTGGGAAATTTCCTTCTTTTTTGTTCTGGAATATTTATGCCTGGAACATTCTTTGAATGTAATTGACATATCATTTAATATAAAATATAGAGTATTGGCATCTCATTGATGAGAAAGAAGGAGTCATTTTGTGCATGCATGATTTAATGTTTTATCTTTCATTCCAGATTTACGAGGCTTTTAGGTGAAGTTTAATGCAAGTGTGCTTGGTTGCTTTATGCGAATGCCTAAGTCTGGAATTACAGTAGAAACCCTAGAAACCAGCACCTAATTTATTTGGATTGTGCGAGTTTGCAGGTTCATTAGATTAGGTTGCATGCATAAAACCTCGGTATCTTTGGTTTCATCGAATTGATGGCAATATTATGATTGTAGTTTAATCTTATTTCCATTTACTTTGCTTTATCTTTCAAATCCTTATTTTATTTCTTGCAGTTTAATTACAGTATTTGAATAAGCAATTGAAAATCCATTAGAATTGAAGATTAGAATAGATTTATTTACTTGGGTCCACTAGAAATTCAAATTAAATAAACCATCAGTGCCCCTTGTTAACATCCACTTGAAAACCCTAAGATATTCCTGGCATTTCATTTGAACAACATTATTTAAGCATAACAGGAACCTTGGAGAAATTTATTTTCTTTGCAAGCAGAGGATTTTTGGACTCAGATCCTCATCGGAGAGTGTGCTTTCACAATCGGGTGAAAACACCACTCAACAGATTGGTGCTAGAAGGAGGGCACGAATTGGTTTATTTTATTTTGATTTTCATACATGAGCAATATCTTTTTGATCTAATTTCAAAATCATTTATTAAATCTCACAAACGGCTAAACTACAACATTTGTTTTTCTCTTGCAGGTTTTCTTGATGATAATCAAGAGTTTCGTCAAGGAGGGCTGAAACGGTTTATTTTATTATGATTGCTATGCACTGTTCTTAACGCTTTGATGGTTCATACAGGAATAATATGATTTAATTTGATTTAAAAAATATATATATATATAAAAGGAATTTTTGGCTATTAAAGTTATATTCTTTAACATTCACGAATGGCTATGTTTACACCGTGGATGACAGGTAGCCCATTGAATATACCGGGAATTCAACATTATTTGCCCGTTGGTTTTGAGAGATGTCTTCCTCAATTTTTGTCTAATGGGACAAATACTGTAGAAGAACATATTCAAGCATTCAAATTTGTTGTGAATCACTTGATGAGTTGGTATGATGATGTTGCGTGTAAAATGTTCCTTTATACCTTGGACAAAGTGGCATATGATTGGTTTACAAGTCTACCTTTAGGGTCTATCACTTCTTGGGCTCAGCTAGAGGCAACATTTCTCAATCAATTCAACAAAAAGCAAGTTGACCCAATCCTCATGTACAATCAGTTAGCCTATATTAGAAAAGGACCAAGTGAAAATGTGAAGTCATTTTCTGAGAGATTCTTTGGATTATATGCTCAATTAGTGACATTTTATGCTCTTCAAGAAGAAATGGCTCTCCAAATATACATCAATGCTCTTGACTCACCCATGTCCACATATTTGCGAGGGATGCCTCAAATCACATATTTGTCACAAGCCTATACTCAAGCAATGGCAATTGAGCAACAATGGAGTTGTCAAAATTATGGTGTGGGTTTTGGATCATGTAATCTTCAATCATTTAATAACTCCTTTACCCACCCAATGATTTATCCATCACAACCAAGTTCAAGTGTGAATCAATTTTAGAATCAACAATCATTCCCATGCTTCAATCAAATTCAAAGTCCTCAACCTACTTTGCAAGATCAACCATCTTTCTTAAGTATGAATCAACTTCAAAATACTCATCTTGATTCAAAAGATGTTGCTAAAATCAATTTCAATGATTTTCATAGGAATATGATTTTAGGCAAGGGAGGAATACTAGATCCAACTCGTATGGAAACATGTGATAGATTAGAAACCCTTGACTCACCAAAAGATGAATTCTATGAGGATGAATATGATTCGGATGACACATTGGATGACATTGTTGAAATTAATGGCATAGGAAATTCACACCTTCCAAATCATGTTAAACGTGAATCATGGGTTACACATGTGGATTATGATAGCCTTATCAATTTGAATGCAAGCAATAACCCAATTTTGGAAGTAATCGAACCATCTAAGGAAGGAGAAGATAAATTTGATGAGAAACATGTTGATGAATTAAAAGATGATAAAGAAATAGTTGAGCATCACAATTTGATCTTGAAAGATGATTGTTATGATTCTTGGGAAGAGTATGCTCACTCCAAACCTTCTAATGGAGTTTATGTGCCTATTGATATGCCAGGATAATACAATTGCCCTTTCATATGAGGATATTACAAGTCCTGCACAATATGAGAATGTTTTGGAAGAAGCCTTGGAATCTCATCAAGGGTTGGAGAAGGATAATGATTCTACTACCATGGATGAAGAAGGAGAATCAATTGTTTTTTTTCCCCTTGGGGGGAAAGAAATAAAAAATCTTGATCCACCTATTGTTTCTACAATGTCTATGCCATCTCAAAATGATGAAATTACAAAACCTAAGTGGTGTGGGTTAGATACTACTAATGATCCTAATGAAAATATGGAGTTTGGGGCAACTCAAGCCATTGATCGGGGAAAGGTGTCACGTGACATATATCTTGAAAAATTAGGCTCTTGTTTTGAAAAATATGGACGCATGTTTGATTGGGTGCCTAAATTTTTAGAAATAGGCTCTTGTTTGCAACATCTCACATTTGAAAAAGAAAGCCTACTTCTAAATCATGAAGGGAACGATGAACTTGCACTTTAAAGAATACACAAGATAAAATTGAATATCAACTATTGTCCAACCAATTTGATTTGAATCTCACCTATGACGTTGGTAATAGAACTAAATCAAAGCGGAATGGTGAGCATGGCAAGTTGAAATTTGTTGCATTGCTCGGTTTGATCTTATTGTTGTTGGATTCCTACAAAATTTGGCATGTGTATTGTGTCATATGTTTTTTGATATATTCTAATCATGTTTGGGATCCAGGAAAGTAATAGTCCAAGCTTGGCATCATCTTGTACAATAGTGTATATAATTTTTGGTTTTTTGGTGTGGGCTTTCAAGTTTTTGTTTTTGGGATTGTGTTTGGGTTTTGGTTTTGGTTTGTGTTTTTCAAATTTTATTTTTTGGATCCTTAGTTTAATCATGATTTAAGTTGTGTGTTTGATTTCAATTGGCATGCTTTGTTTGTTTTTATAAAAAAATAAAAAATAAAATAAAATAAAATAAAATTGAGATGTCAACTTATGCTTAAGACTAGGAGAACATGAAATATTGGAATTGTCTTGTAAAAGCTCCACAAGTAACACAAGCAATTTAATTACATCGTTTGAAACTTGTGATGCATGAAAGAGTCAGTTTTGCATGACAAATCATTTCATTTGCATTTCAAGAGATAATGCATTCATGTTCCATCTCACTTTACATATATTTCATCTTAGTTGCATATGCATCTTAGGTGCAAGTCATTAAAGTATGTCAAATCCTCTTAGGATTGTGTTATAACATAAATATAAGAAAAATCCTAAGGTTGGAAACCGAGTCTTGAGATATCTAGAACCAAGCACGTCTCATTCATTAAAAAGGATCTTGAGCAAAATGATCAAAACCTAACTTGGAGGAAAAGGTTGGGTGAAAGAAGTATTTCATGTCTATCCTATTTATGCAGCATGATCCTTAAAACAGTGGTTTTGATCACTTCCATAGAGCTTAAAAGCCTAAAATCAGAGTAGTAAGGATAGGGTTAAATCCTCATAAAACTTAGGTTGAGGATCCAATTCCCCAAAGCTTTGATTTGACCCACATGGAGTAGTAAGGATAGGGTATAAATTCTCATCTCGGTTGGTTGAGAATCTGATTCCCCAAAGCTCTTATGTCTCATTTCATAATCAGTCTTGGATTGTAAGGATCGTACTATTTGTCCTCTACAAAGGATGAGTAGTCATCCCCAAGGTCTAAGCAACAAAATTAATGTTTTCATCTAAAATTTGGATTGCAAGGATCGTACTACGTGTCCCTAGCCAGGATGGGTAGTCATCCCCAAGGTCCAAGAAGTAAAAGAATAAATTTTTCCCATCTCATATTTATTTTGGATTGTAAGGATTGTACTACTTGTCCTCTGCAAGGGATGGGTAGTCATCCCCAAGGTCCAAAGAAATGGAGATAAGTTTTGGATTGTGGGGTTAGATATGCCCATGCATGGCATCATGTATTGCCTAAAAAACAAGACCACTGATTGTCTAAAGGGTTAGACTAGCATGACCATTTCTTCCATAATTAGTTTAATTATTTTTCTTAAAGTGAGGTAATGAACTCTAAATCAGAATAGTAAGGATAGGGTTAAACTCTCATCTCGGTTGGTTGGGAATCTGATTCCCCAAAGTTCTGATTTCACATTCACTTGCACATGGGTTCTAGATAGTAGGGACTCATAACCAACTTTGGGATATAATAAGGTAATGAATTAGTGGATCCTAAGAGGGTTTGGCAATCTTGAATGCTTGTACATAATAATAGAAGAAGGACCATACCTTTTATGGAAGCAAAATCTCCTTGCACATTCATTAGGGTACACAAATCATTCACCATCCCACATATGCATTCATGTAAAACTGATAATGGAATTTTAATCAATTTCAAATGATAGGGAATGAAAAAAACATTGCACACACTGAGCTAATACTTGATGATTCTGATGATTCATGTACTTCTGATCTTTGGGCAATTGTTATTTTGCTTATGTGCTAACATATGTTTGCGAGTTTGTGATATGTTTCAGGTTGGGTTCTTACTAAAATGCTCAAGAGCATTTGATAGCAGAGTCGCCATTTGTTGTGGTTGATCCACAACACACCCCAAAATTTGGGACCCACCTTTTTGCAGGCTTGCAGAGAAGAATCTCGGTGACCCAGATGCTAAAATTGAAGAAAAGAGGAAAAAATGCATGTGTTGAAAGTGTCGCGAAATCGCGACATGTCGCGAAATCGTGACTTGTCGTGCCATCGCTACCGAAAATAGGAAAGTTGTCGTGAAATCATGACATGTAGCTCCATCACTGTCGAAGAGGAGAGAAAAGAAAAATTTAAAGTTGTCGCAAAATCGTGACATGTCGCTGAGAAGAAAAGAAAAGGTGTCATTAAATCATGACATGCCGTTGAGAAGAAAAGAAATGGTGTCGCGAAATCGCGACATGCCGTTGGAAAAGAATGAAAATAGTCACGATTTCGTGATGTGTTTTTCCGAAGTGTACGGATGATGAAAAGTTTCACGATTTCACGACGTGTTTTGGCAAAGTGTACGAAAGTAGAAAAATGTCACGATATCGTGACAGGAAATAGCGAAAGGACTCGAAGCGGAAAGACGTCACGATTTCGTGACTGATTGTAGCAAAGGTGTACGAAACAGGAAATGGTAGCGAAATCACAACATGTTTCGGAGAGATGGCCTGAAGGAGAATGTTGTCATGATTTTGCAATGTGTTTTAGAAAATTGTACGGCACAAGGGAGATGTCACGAAATCACGATAGAAATGAAGACCATGCCCGAAGCAGAGAAACGATAGCGAAATCGCGACAGGTTTTGCCAAGGCGTACGAAACAAAAAAATGGTCACGATTTCACAACGTGTTTTAGGGAGGCGTACAAAAAGAGAAAGCGGTAGCGATATCGTGACGGTTTGTTGAAAGAAGGCAAGAGAGTGATAATGGTCGCGATTTCGTGACGTAAAGTTGCCAAAGAAGGTCCGAAGGCGAGAACGGTAGCGATTTCGCTACAATTTGTGGGAAGGAGGCTCAAGATAGAAAACGGTAGTGATATCATGACAGAAAGCGGCATGAAGGTCCGAAGGTGAAAAATGTCGCGATATCACGATAGTTTGCGGCAAGAAGGTCCGAAGGCGAGAACGGTAGCGATTTCGCTACAGTTTGTGGGAAGGAGGCTCAAGATAGAAAACGGTAGCGATATCGCGACAAAAAGCGGCATGAAGGTCCGAAGGTGAAAAACGTCATGATATCGCGATAGAAAGCGGCATGAAGGTTCGAAGGTGAAAAATGTCGCGATATCGCGATAGAAAGCGACATGAAGGTCCGAAGGTGAAAAACGTCGTGATATCGCGACAGAAAGCGGCTGAAGGCATACGAACGAGGAGGGCATCGCGATATCGTGACATGTCACGATTTCATGACATGTCACATTTTCATGGCTAGGAAGGTGAATAGGCTACATGCAGTTTTTGTCATGATTTGCACAGGAAGACGTTACAAAAGGCACAAAAAACATAGAACACGTGGCGTACAGATGTCAAAGTTGCAGAAGCATTACATGCAATGAAGTATTTCAAAGGTCTCGGCATCGAGTGAGTCAAAAGCAGTGAAAAGAAATGGAAGTTGAAGGGTCACATGCAGGAAGATGAAAAAAAGTGACACAGGGAGAATCGAAGAGCCGTTTCCGTTAGTATAAAGCTAGAAGTGCAGATTGAAAGGGAGGTGGGAAATTGTCGATTGTAGAGTTGCAGAGACAAGGGCTTTTTTGCCATTCTGGGCCTACACTTGGGAAATTTCCTTCTTTTTTGTTCTGGAATATTTATGCCTGGAACATTCTTTGAATGTAATTGACATATCATTTAATATAAAATACAAAGTATTGGCATCTCATTGATGAGAAAGAAGGAGTCATTTTGTGCATGCATGATTTAATGTTTTATCTTTCATTCCATATTTCTGAGGATTTTAGGTGAATTTTAATGCAAGTGTGCTTGGTTGCTTCATGCGAATGCCTAAGTCTGGAATTACAGTAGAAACCCTAGAAACTAGCACCTAATTTATTTGGATTGTGCGAGTTTGCAAGTTCATTAGATTAGGTTGCATGCATAAAACCTCAGTATCTTTGATTTCATCGAATTGATGATAGTATTCTGACTGTAGTTTAATCTTATTTCCATTTACTTTTCTTTATCTTTCAAATCCTTATTTTATTTCTTGCAGTTTAATTACAGTATTTGAATAAGCAATTGAAAATCCATTAGAATTGAAGATTAGAATAGATTTATTTACTTGTGTCCACTAGAAATTCAAATTAAATAAACCATCAGTGCCCCTTGTTAACATCCACTTGCAAACCCTAAGATATTCCTGGAATTTCATTTGAACAGCATTATTTAAGCATAACAGGAACCTTGGAGAAAGTTATTTTCTTTGCAAGTAGAGGATTTTTGGACTCAGATCCTACCGGAGAGTGTGCTTTCACAACAGGGTGAAAACACCACTCAACACATATTAATAGGATACCTTCAAAAGATCTCCTATATAAAGTATTACCAATTATTACAAATCAACTTACTCGTCTACGCAATAACCGACGTTGGTTTTTATTAGAATTGGCAGGGAAAGTCCCATTTTGAAGAAAATCAAATATATCCATATACCAAGGTTCAGGAGTAGTTTCGTTGATTAGAAACACATCCAAAGGTTCCAAACATGACTTATTTGAAGCAGGTTCCTAGAGTCGATGAATAAGGATGGTGGCATATTCGTCATCTAACTCCAAGGGTAGAAGAGATGCAGCTGCGGCCATAGCATCAGCCACACGGTTGCTAGTTCGAGGAATAGCTTCCAAAGTAACTTTATCAAACAAGGATAAAAATTGCAAAACATATGCTTTATATGGGCACAATTTATCATCTCTGGTCTAATAAACTTCATTAATTTGGTTTATAACAAGTTGAGAATCACAAAAAACTAGTAGATGTTTGATTTTTAGCGCCAAGGCAGCTCGTAATCCAAGGATTAGAGCCTCGTATTCAGCAGTATTATTAGTGCAAGAAAATTTTAATTTGAAGGACAGAGGAATGATGTGTTTTTGTGAAGATATTAAAATAATACCCACACCAGCCCCACTCATGCATTAGGCTCCATCAAAGTATAAGTACCATTGTTCAATATGGTCTACCTCTAATTGAAGGCATTCATCAGGAAACTCAATGACGAGGGGATGGGTAGACTCTAAGGGTACAGTAGCTAATTGATCTGCTATGATTTGACCCTTAACAGACTTTTGTCCTATGAATGTGAGTTCAAACTCGCTTAGAGAAAGAACCCACTTTGCTATACAACCTGATAAATAAGGTCGACTCATGAGATACCACAAGGGATCATATTTAGCAATGACATAAGTTTTTTGACTAAGCATATAATGGCGTAATTTTTGCATAGAAAATATGACTGCTAGACATAGTTTTTCTAATGTTGTGTAGCGGGTTTCATAACTAATGAGGGTTCTTCTAATGTAATAATTAGCATGTTCTTTCTTCTCATCATCAAGCTAAGCTAACATAGCTCCTAAATCAAAAGCTAAAGCTAAAATATACAGGATAAAAGGGCGATCAGGTCTAGGCGATGAAAGCACAGGTGGGTTAAGGAGGTATTGTTTGAGAAGTTCAAAAGCTTCCTTACATTCGTCATCCCAATTAAAAGGGACATCCTTCTTAAGAAGCTTAAGAAAGGGACCGGTTTTGTCCGCCAGCTTATCGATGAAGCGACGGATGGCTTGAAGTTTACCTTGTAAACTTTGTAACTTAGATATATTGGTAGGTGCGGGCATATCAGTGATAGCCGCAATCTTGAGAGGGTCAATTTTGATACCACATAAAGAAACTAAAACCCCTAATAGTTTATTGGACTTAACTTCGAATATGCATTTGGTTGGATTTAATCGAATAAGTTATTCTCTTAACCGATTAAATACTTTTCTTAAATCATCTAAATGATCATCTTCTTTAATAGAGTGAGCTATAATATCATCTACGTAATCATGTAGGATATCATGCATCATATCATGAAAGATATAAGTCATGGCTCGTTGATATGTTGCGCCTGCATTCTTTAAACCAAATGGCATCACTTTCCAACAAAAGGTACCCCAAGGGGTAATAAAATCTATTTTAGCCTGATATTTAGGAGCTATCCTGATCTGATTATAACCAAAAAATCCATCCATTAGGGACATCATTCCACTTCTAGCAGTAAAGTCAATGATTTGATCCATGTTTGGAAGAGGAAAATCATCTTTAGGGCATGCAACGTTAATATCTCTAAAGTCTGTGCAAACCCTAACTTTGGTAGCTTCTTTCTTGGTGACTGGAACTACATTCGAGATCCATTCAGCATAATTAATAGCCTATATAAAAACAACATTCAAGAGTTTTTCTAACTCCCCTTTGACTAGCAAGGCCACTTTGGGATGCATTTTTCTAAGTTTCTGTTTAACGGGTTTAGCATCCGAGATGGACTACTAGATGATGCATGACTACGAAGGGTCCAGACCTGGCATGTCTTCATATGTCCAAGCAAAGACATATTCATATTCTTTAAGAAATGCAATGTATTGCTCTTGTTTTTCTTGACTTAATTCTGATCCAATATTGATTATGTGAGGATTATCCTCAATTCCAATGTTAACCTTAATGACAGTTTCTACTTCCATGTGTAGATCTCTTTCAAAATTAGGTGGGGCGGGTGAAACGCCCAATTCTTGTAATTATTTTAAGGTTAACTTGGAAAATTCATCTTGAGGAGTCGTGGCCTCAAGTTGGGCTATAGTAGGTATAGAACCATCAAAATAAAAACCATTGTGTAACAACTCTTCAATGGAGACATCATGGAAAATATCTCCTTCCAACTCATCATCGGATTCAACAATCAATTCAGGTGTAAGCTATGGATAGCATATTGCATGTAAAGGGATTATTCTTTGGACACAAAGAATCTTGTTTATCTAGATAATCTTGATAACATATGAGTTGATCATCACCTTCAAAAGGGAAGGGTTGATCCTTACTAGGAAACAGGCCCACACCACATCGGGAAGGCCATGGTTCTACCTCAATAGGTTCTTTCATACCATTTTGGAAAGGTCCCAAGCCTTTCCCTTTATATCCCATTTTAAGCATTATAGGTTTAGCTTTAATATATTCATTAGCAAAATAGCATCGAGCATATCCATCATAATGCGTCTTGATGTTTCGGGGTATTCTTCCCCAATCATATCCTTTATAAATAAAAGCACAACTCCCGACTTGGTAAGTACTTCCCATAGGTTGTGGGAGGCCCAAAGTATGAGGAGATGGCGGTAAATTATTTAAAAGAAGTGAATCTTGCATAGAAGAATTTTTTTTTTTTGATATTAAAATTTTAGATAAATCCAGTAAAAGTTCATCAGAAATAGCATAATATGTAGAAGGATCATTCCCTATATCTTTAGATGTGGAAGGTATGATAGATGTAGATAATGTGGAGGTGTTAATAAATGGGTCTATAGGTTTTGAAATTATAGGGATGGAACATGAAGGATTGGTTGTAGATCTAAGATATTTTTGAGGTTCTAGTGTGGTTTGTTTAGAAGATTGTTGAGCTATATATGAGGGTGAAATTAATGGAGGAGAAATAGATGAAGTTATGGGTGTGTGTTTCACACGTTTAGATGAAAATAAGAATTAGGATGTGTGGATGACAGAGAAAGGAAAAATTGAACTCCAACAGGTTCTGCCAAAGCACACATATCAAAGGGTCTAGGATCACCATGGATAGTGACCAACTGATTTTTAAATTCAAATTTAACACATTGGTGTAAATTTGATGGGACAACCCGCATTGCATTGATCCAAGGATGACCCAAGAGTATATTGTATGATGCAGGACAATGTACAATAAACACAGTTGTGTCTAAGGTTCTCGAACCAACTTGCAATGGGATGGTGATAACTCCACACATTTCTTGTGTTTCGTCATTGAAATCTTTTATGATCATGTCCGTTCTTTTCATTTCATCACTTCTAAAGCCAAATATTTGGTAGAAGTCAAAAGTGCATATGTTTAAATATGAACCATTATCAATCAAGACTCGTTTAACAACTACATCTCCAATTAGGGCAGTAATATATAAGGGGTTATCCTTATGTAGACTATGTTGTGGTATATCTTTATCTCAAAAGTCAATACAATCGACTTCTCGAGTGATGATAGTATTGGACATGGCTTCAGGTTGAATATTTTGAGGTACCATCATTTGGCTTAATGTAAGAATTAACTCATCCCTATGGGTAGGAGAAGATCTTAACAAGTCCAAAAGGAAAATTCTGGCTGTAGTATTGGATAATTGTTCATTAATATTGTAAGGAGGTTTAGATTGAACATTAGGAGCATGATTCCATTTATTGGGATTTTTCAAAATAAATGGGGTTGATCCATCATTCTTATTTTGATCCTGTTGAGAGGTTTGAGCTTGTTGTCTAGTAACGACTCTGATGGTACCTACAATGTTATATTGAATACACTGAACTGGTCTTGGTTGAGTGTTTATGGCTTGTTCATTAGAAAGGAACTAATTAGAAGAGGGTCGAGTAGTAACTCTTATAGGAAATGGTTCTTCCAAAACCATAGCATTTGTAATAGGTTGAATAGGATCTGATTCATTTTTAGAACTATTCGATTGATTTGAGGTGATGTCTATTTAATTTTCAGTATCCAATTCTACATCACTGAGATCCGGTATTTGAATATTATGTAGGGGCCTGGTCGTGACCATGGATAAAGTTGTGCCAATTTTTTGTAAATCATGATTAGGTAAATGTCCACTGATAGTTCCTACATATCAAGTAGGAGAAGGGACATTATGATGCTCAATTTGATTGGCCACCTCTTTACCATGTTTTGGTAAAGGATGTTGAAATATATCTAATGATTGATTAGCATTTTGATTTTTATTTTGGGGGATGTTCTTTTGAGCATTATTTGGAGCATTTTGTTTAGGTTGGAAGGCTTGCACCTTCATCTCATTATTATCAATCAGATCTTGTATTTTATGTTTTAATATTTTACAAGAGTTGGTAGAGTGTCCAGGCCCTCTATGGAAATCATAGTGTAAATCTGCTCTATATCCAGGTATGGTTGGATCAGGTTCCCGGATAGCTGGTAATTGGATCAAGCCTCTTTCGAGTAATTGGGGTAGAATAGTTGATAATGGTTGATTGAGTCTAGTAAATTCTCGAGGAGGTTTATCAGGAGGTTTCAATATAATTTTTTCTATTGTCTTCGTTGTATTGATATTAGCAACATTTCTGCTGTCAGTGACTCCGTCACCTACAACTTGTTTATTTTTATACTGATTTTTGGATTTTTTCTCATCATATTTCTTCCTAAGCTGGCCTCTCCTAATGAGAGCATATTCCACTCTTTGAGCTAAGTCTATAGCTTTATCGAAGGTGGTCAAGGTAGTAGTTGATAATTCATAAGATATTTGTTCTTGCAAATTATTAATAAGAATATCCAACATTTCCCTATAAGGTAGCACAAAGTGCAGTTTTCTTGTCAACTACCTCCATCTAGCTAAGAAATCAGCAAAACATTAATCTTTGTCTTGTTTTAAGTTGTATAAATCTTTAATGGTGACATGCCTCTCGATGTAGGCACTAAATTGATGGACAAAATATTCAGCTGTTTCCTCAAAATTTCTCAAAAAATGAGTGGGTAGTTGATAGTACCACTCTAATGCCATTCCTCCTAAACTTTTCGAAACCATTTTTAGTAATAGCAAGTCATCATGTGATATATCATGACATGCTATCCTAAACATGCAAAGATGCTCTATGGGATCTTTAGTTCCTTTATATATAGGCTGGACGGGCATGGAAAAGTGTTTAGGGTATGGTTGTGCTACAACTATGGGATCCAAAGGCTGACTCCACATCTCTCGATAATTATACGAGGGACGGTATGGATCTATTTGGTCCATGTGGGAAGCTAACTATTTCACCATGGCTTCCAGATTACTGGTTTGCCCACCATATTGATTCGATAGGGCATTAATATGGGATTTGTGAACATATGATGGAGGGACATGAAGATTAGATGCTATATTGCTATTGTGTAAATTGTTGGTAGGAATGGTGTTATGAAGAAGTTTTGAAGTTGTATTATGTTGTATCCCAGATTGTTGAAAATTGGTGTTTGGCTTCATTTTAGGTTTTTGTTGATTTGAAGCATATTTATCAATAGTTTAGCAAAATAAAGCAGTGAATGAAGGTTTCTTTTATGTGGGAATGATTTTAGGCTCAATAACAGGTTCCTTAGGGGGTTGGGTAACCTGTTGTTTTTGCATGTTCTGAATCATAGTGACCATATCTCTATTGGATGGTCCAACCTTATCACTTTCTTGATCAACAAAGGACAAGGGATTAGTGTGTATGTTAAACATATCTTCCATGGCTGCTTGAGTGTCACTAATTTGTCCTCTATCAATACGAACTGCCATATTAAGAGCACAAATGTTATTATTGAAAAGTTTCTAGAAATGATCTAAGTTATCAAAAGCAATAGTTCCATCTGGAGCCATTCTAGGGGATGAGGATCCTTCCTCTTTAAGATTTTCTTCTTGTTCATCTACAACCAGCTCATCTTCTGGCTGTTCTAGAGTTTCTCCTTCTGAAATTGAATCCTCAGGAAGGACATTTGGGTTTTTTGTTGTCTCCTAACCAATATTCTTCTTCTTCTTCAGTTTGTTTACCATTCCTAAGTCTAGGCATTGCGCTTAAATTTATATTTCAACAAATATATATATACTTGTATATATATATATGTGCAACAAGCTTAAGAGGTATATATTTTAATTATATACCTACTATAGTATTTGAAATAAAATGTTTTAGTTTTGTTATATTTTGGTTTTTCTTGTTTTTTGTTTTTGTAACAATATTATAAAGATAACAAACAACACACTAAATACAAGAAATAATAATAATGAAAGCAATGATCTAGTTTTCTATAAACAATTTATAAATATCATTAATGGGCTCGAGTTCTTTAGGAGTCATGAAGTGTTCTTCTTCAAATTGAAAATTGTTTTTCAGGAAGTCAACAAAGTGTGCTATGGTGATATTATTTGTTTGACTCTGGTCAGTAGAAGTAAAGCTCGTGGCAATACTCTCGATATAACACAGCCCGAGGAACTCTATTCCATATTTTTCTATCTGCAAGATCAACTTCTTGGTCCTCTATACGAGCTAGAAATTGATGCACTATGGCTGCATTCTCGAGGAATTCCTCAAAGGTATACAACTCAGAAGACATAAGGGCTCTTCTATCTACTAACCACCTATGGCAAGCTCTCTGAAGTTCATGATAAAAAATAAGTTGATGAGGATCCAGGATCCTATCTAGGGCAAACCTCTTGATTTGTTTAAGTTGTATTGATCTAGATGAAATGATACCTAGCCTCATATCAAGTTCTTTCCACAAAAGTTGGTTTCTATCTGTTTCAGGCACACTAAGCACAAAATTAAATTCTATGGCTGCTAATTGGTTTTCAACATTTATGGTAACTACTAGTATTTTCTTAGGAGCTACCATCTAGACATGATATGCAACTTAGTAGTTTTCTAATGATTTGAAATGCATCTATGTTTTGTTTTTTTTTTGTTTTTGTTTTTTTTTCAGAAGGTTTTAGTTTCACGTCGGGTTCACCAAAAATGTATCATTCCAAATTTTCCGCACCCTTACCTTCAGGCTAAAGGATCCGTGCCCGAAAGAGGGATGCGGGAAGGATGGGACAATACCTCGGACTGAGAGTCCTTTCGAAGGTCCCGCCTCTTGGGGGAGGTGTATTAAGGTGATTTTTCGATGGATGGTGGGTTCACCAGGAAACTTTTGAATGGCAGTTTCCATGCCTAGGTTGGGAATGTGTTTGATGTGTTCAATTTTATGTTTGATCATTCAACTCCTAGGTTTGGCCAAATGAATTTAAGTTGTTCTATATGAAATGCAAATTTAAATGAATACAAAAAATAGAGAGAATAAGCTAGATTAAAGAGCCATACCTGATCCGAATGTCTGATGGAGGTTATGATTCTTGAAGCAGTTAGGATTGCCTCTGATCTGACAGGATCATCTATGATCAGACAAGATTGTCTGAGATCTGATGAATTCGTCAAAGACCTGCAATCAGAGAAATAGATACAAAATACAAAAAATGCAGCTATGCCAACAGAGGGCAATGATGTAGAATGACAGTAATAATATTAAAATGATAATAATAAACAAAAACATGAGTGCATTACAATGATTTAATGACAATTTATGATTTTATTATGCATTAAGACTATATGGGTGAACTCCAAGATGCAAAATAATAATAAGTTTAACTAATGCAAAGCAAAACAGTAAATAATGGATAAAGAATGCAAACTTAGGGCACTAATTGCCCCCAATGTTGACTGCAGTCAAAATCATCTCAAATTGGTATGAAATCATCTTGAATTGGACAGGATCATCTACGACGATCTGAGCTTGCTCCGGCTAAAGAATAACAAAGTTCCTGCAAGAAAATTCAAAAAGGGACAAAGGCAAACAATAGTCTAGGATATTCTAATGCATGTAAAACTCGAAGTGCAAAAAAATTCAGCTAGGGGAATGTCAAGGGGAGGGCCTAAGATTAAATAGGCATAGGAAAGAGGTTGGGAGGTTGGAGATCATCCCAATTTGGGAGATCTCCAATGGGGGAGGTCTCTACAAATGCAGACACGCTTTTGCCTAGGTTAGAGATGCCATTGAAACAGAAGCTAATTATGAACAAATCAGTTTGGGACGAGATCGTTTGGACGTTCTGCTCCATACGAAATTGTTCGATTTGAGGCGATATCGTCTGATCGGAGATGATATCATCCAACGGTCACAAAAAATCCTAAAAATGACATGGAAAATGGGGAAAGCTATTTAACAACCGGTTAACAGGCGGTTCGGGTTTGAAAATTTGAATTTGAATTATTACCAAGATAATTTTAATTATTGCTATGGTTTACTACGCCAATTTTAGGGTGCTACACATGGTCCACTGCTTTTAAATATTTTTCCTCTTGTATTTTAAGCCTTGGTCCTTGTCCCTTTTTAAAACCTTTTTATAATAATTAAATATAATTTTTAAATATTATACTCCTTAAATTTTTAACATTAACCCACATGAACTTGTCTTTTTATCAACCTTGTACCATGCTCTTTTTATCATCAAACTTCATGAACCTTTGCTTTGCTTCCTCTTACAAACCTTTGTCCCTTGTGCATAATATTTAGAAATAAATATTATAACCTTATATTTTTTCCAATTTCCTTGCCTTGAGATGAACCTTGCCTTGCATGATTATCCAACCATAGGAGAATATTTCTGCCATGCTAAGCTCTCTTTGACATCAACCTATGACATCAAACCTTTGATATCAATGACAACACAATGCTTTAATATTTCCAACATTTCATTACAATTTTTAGCATTTGATTTATGTTTCATCATTCTAGTTTAAGCATCAATAATTTCTAACATTTGTCAATTTTGTCATTTTCATTCTACCATTTTCATTCTATCAATTCAATTTAGCTAGTGTAGATCAGTTTCATTTTTCCTTCAGCAAAATTTCTATAATTAAATAGGTTTTCTACAAATGAGTACTAATTAATTTTACTTCCTGCAAATACATTATGATTCTCAAATTTTATACAAGCAAGTGCCCTGATTTCTAGAGTACAGATCCATAAACATACTCTATTATATAGCCTTGGACACCACCCTATATTGACAAAATGAATTAAATGATGAGCATTAATGACACCCATCATTTTTGGCACCATTATCGAGGAACCAAAATATGTTATTAGAGGATAAATCAGTCATGCAATTATCATTTTGTGAAGTTACATCAAATAAACCTTAGGGTAGTTCTTAAAAACAAACAAAAACAATAACACACCAACTTTACATAAACATAGTTGTATTGCTAAGATTTGTACTTCAAAACATTAGGATATAAGCATAGGATGTATGAATAGGTTAAGATATAAAAGAGGTAGATTCATCATATCAAACCTCCCATCAACCATAGGAAGGTGATATTCACAAAAAGGAGGTGAATTATCCTTATTTGAGATTTTTGATAACATTGAAAGAGGACGGAAAAAATCATCTTTAGAAAGTGTATCTCTTGAGAGAGAATTATAGGAGAAGCAAATTGTTATTTAATTATCACCTACCCCTGATATATCTCTATGATCATACCAATTAAATGAACCTATACTAGGTGTTAGGAATATATAATGGTAGATTTACAAGGAAATCTTGATAGGGACAATAATGTTCTCCATCAAGATAACATACCTGCTCCTTTTAAGACCTTTGAATATCATATTTGATTAAATCCCACTCAAAATTCCTTGATGAAAACTATTTCACCATGCTACCAACTTTTAGTAGAATTGCATTTGAGGATATTGATCAATTTTTATTTTAATTTAAGGTTGTATGTCAAACCTATGATTATATGAATGACAACCAAAAACTTAAAGTGTTTCCTTCCATGTTAAAATAGTTAGCCTTATGTTGGTCCATGAGTTTAGCACCCAATTCAATCCAAACCTAAGAAGAAATGTAACAAGTATGTTTGGACAAGTACCGAGTAAAAAATAGAAAGCATGAATTGTTCAGGATAAAACAAGAAGATAAAAATCTAGAGGATTATTTGGATAGATTTCCCTTTGTGCAAAAGAGATGTGGGATTGTTGAACTAGAAATTTGTGGAGTCATATTCTTAAGGGGGTGTTGGAGCCAAATTTGACTCAAACTTTGAAACCTCCAAATTTAAATTTTTGGTTTCATCAGAACAAGCAAGCATTACTGGTCCTTTTTCATCTAATTAAGAGAATTTAATTTCTTATGGGTATGTTTTATGAAGTCTAACCTTGGTTGTTAGTAATATGTACCCCTTTTAATAATACTCAATTATCATAATAGGGGTTATGGCAAAATTTTATTAATCAAATTTTTAAAGCCAAGCTCTGATCTTCCTAAAATAAAGTCTCCCTTGGGCCTAAATCATATGATAAATATTAAAATCCTAAAGTATTCAAAAGTAAGAGGATAAACTAATTAAATACCTCGGTCTAAATCTTGAAAAGCATAAGTAATGTCAAAGAATTTAATTAAGGCTTGAGGGTATGCACCCCATTAGTTAAAAATTGAGCACCTTAGATCAAATCCAAAGGCCGTGTTCAAAACTGATTTAATCAGACAATGGCACTTTAATAAATCGATTAATGGATAAGTAAAACACGTAAAAATGCAATGTTCAAAATAAAAATATACGTCTTAGGTTTAAAATTAAAAAAACATGTGTCCTTTAATCTAACGTAAGTGTTCGAATGAACTCGAAGATCAACGGACGTGCTTGATTTGATTAAACTACTAATTAAAATACTATGGTCAAAAGCATTAAGGGTATGTGCCACCTTTAATTAAACATCAAGCTAATTAGATAGATAAGATGATAGCGCTTGATCTATATCTAATCCAATGGCGACGCTCCCATAAAAGGTGCATCAAAAAGGTAAAATCCCCCATGAGATTAATTAAATCTATTAAATAAGATTAGTAAGGGTCTAAAACATTGGATAATTATTCCCCATTTAGCTTAATCAAATTTAAAATCATGTTCCCCTCAGTAACTAACTTCACAGGTTGATCAAAATCAACGGTCGCACCAACATCAATCGAAATACGATGACCGTGTTGAAATCGAAACCCAAACGAAGAAATGGTAAGATATCAAGAAAAACAAAGGTAAAGTCAAAATTAATAATGCATTAGTGAGGGTATAATACATTTCTAACTATCCCCTTTCAGATTAAACCAATATTAATCAAATGAAATAATGCGCCCTTTTTGTCTATCGAGTATGTAGCTTGCAGGAGATCTAATGACAGTGCTAGAACAAGCTCGAGGATCAACGAACGCGATCCATTCCACGATCTCATTTTATCAAATGAAATTTTAAAGTAAAAGGGATCAATGTATGCCAAGGCCCTTGTCAAGATCTGACGATGGTGAAGGATTCAAATTCAAATAAAGGGATGCCATAACACAAATATTTGACAGTAGCGCTCATCTTTGCTTGAATCTAATGATAGCATGTTGTTAAAAATTATCAAAGGTTAACTCACAGGGTTTTTGGTAATATAATCGATTAAATGCATAAGGTTTTTTGAAATAAATGGTTGCATTAACCCTCCACAGGATCTAAGTGTAGTGCATAAATCAAAGACTTAATTAATGAATCAACCACAAAAATCTGACGATAGTGCTCCATTGAGATTAAGGGGATTCGATGGTGGCGATCGAGTCATAGTCAACTCGATAGAATACAAGTGGGGCTAATACACCATGCATATTATGATGAATCCAATGGATGCACACCCTCTCAAAGTAATCCAATGGTGGTGCGCACTTCAAAGGTAAATCAAATGGTAAGCTTAAATTGGTGCTTGATTAATTAAATTTTAAACACATTTAACAAGGGCCTTAACACGTTATTAATTGCCACATTTATTTTGATTAGTCAATATTAAAAAAGGAAGGTTTGAATTATATTTTATTTTGATTAACTAAATCGTAGCTTCTAAAAGATCCAAGGTCATGATAGAACAGAGGTAGATCCAATGGTTGCACTCAATCACAATTATTAATAGAAACTTAGGATATCCAAGATAATGACAGGCACTCACATCAAGAACCAAATATTATGGATATCCCTAGGATGATTTCTACCAAATTAAAAATTTAATTGATCCCTAAGATTTAGTTATCATTCGGGGCCAAGGTAGTAGGAGATTCAAAATGGAAGCCACACCTATCACACATCATAGTTCCACATCAGATAAAAAGAGGTTCCAACAGCCAATAGCGGAAGTGTTAATAATTTTAGGTACAAAAACCAAAGGGCCTAGGGGTACGTAGTATGAAGGAAATTACCCACCATAAAGGCCCAACTCCAAAAAAATATGTGTTGGCAAAATTTCTTTGGCCAATTTTAAAAATCAGTTGGTGGCATCATATTTATGACAAACGTGTGAATTTATCAAACCTATTTTACCATCCAATATTTGAGCTCACAAAATTAGTCAAGTTTACCATCCTAGTGATCTAAGAGTAGAAATTGGTACACAATAAGTACATAGAGAAGAAGAGTTTTGAGATTTCCTATTTCATAAGGATCAGACTCGCTACTGTGAGCACAATGGTATCATGGGGAGACATTTTTGCACCCAAAGACACTAGAGAAGCAGTAAAATTCATCACAAATTGATCATCATACTCTAAGATCTCTAGACTTCCTATACCTATTAGCACAATGTATGAATTTACTCAAAAATGTGGAGCTAATAAGAAACCTACTCCAACATAGTAGTACGAGATCTACAATGCATGTATCAAGAGTTTTGCTCATGTGATGGAGAATGACAACAAGACCCCATGGATAATGGCTAACTTATTTTATAAAGCTCATAGGTTACAATACAAGGGTTTTCCTAGAATTAATAGATGGAAAAGTAACCTCAGGAAGCTAATATGTTTGAAGGTTCACTTATCCTCAGGTTTAATGGCGTGGCTGGTAGTGGTGTATGATGAAAGAATGAGGATATTTCAAGATAATAAGAATTGACCGGTATTCAACATTAAAGTTAAACACATCAATAAAGTCTTCAATTTGATAGAGTATACCACATTTTTTGTTCCAAAGGTAATCAGACACCAATATCGAATGTTTACAGGATTTGGAAGGTTTTAAATCTTTGTTTGATATAAATGAGAAAGTAGTCGATAATTTCCTAATTAGGAAGACTGCTTTTAGGCCATGGGTCCAAGATTTTTGTGATATTATAAACATAGTCTTAGGGATATAGGATCTTAGTAGAGTGAATAAAAGGATTTTATATTTATCCGCACAACGCAATTAGGCGCATAACACCCCAATTTATGCCTAGGAACTAGAAATAAGTAACCAAATGCATGAGCAAATGGTAGAATTGAAAAAGGCAATTTTTGAACAAAGGCAAGAGATGCCCTATTTTTCTCAATACTCAATTTTTATCCACCTAATAGTGGGTCAATTGGGAGAATAAGCCTAGAAAAGAGTAGAATCCGTTAACAACCCCTACATCCAAAGTAGTTTCTGGAGAATACACGAAGGACAGACTCACATGAGCTAGTTCTATGATCATTTCATGGTGGAAAACCATTAGATTCTAACCAGCATATTCCATAAGAGACTAGGGCTAGGGGTAAGGGCCTTTATCAAAGAAAAATATAATGGGGATTTCTTTTTCTCAGAAGGATTCTCCTATATCAGGCTCTATGGGGCCAAAATTCCCCCTAATCTGTTGTTGATGTATTACTCATTGTCCCTGGAAGATTTGAAGTTATGTAGATGGGTGGCCAAATAAGATAAGATGAGACTAGTAAAAAATTATGGTAAAGTCCCTTGGCTCAATGTTCCCTATCACTTTGGGGACTATATATTTGTTGGATACCCTGCACTACTTAAAGGAATGTTTGAGTTAGACAACCTGAGCTTTGATGAGATAACTATGAGGTTTTATGACCTGAAAGGAATATACAGTAGAATGATGTAAAAAAAGAATATGCTCGAATACTACATCGAAAGGTTTCTTATGAAGAAAAATTATTGGAAGCTATGGAAAAGGGGATAAATTTATAGGTTGTATGGGATGATTTCCCTTACGAAGATAGGGGTAGCACACAAATTCATGAAGCCTATGATTATCGTATAGAATTAATAAGGCTTCAAGAAATTTCAATGGAATCTGTAGCACCTATTTTTCCAGGAGCAGCTCTAGAAATCAAAGAAGACCCCTTATTAGAGTTGATAGAAGAATAGGGTATTGACCAAATGGAGGTCACTATTAATACTATAGATATAGTAGAGCAATAGGTTAGGCCTCTTGAAGGTGATCATCTCAAAATATAGGTGACACCAAGCACTTCCCAAGAAGTTTCAAAAAACCCAAGTGCAGATAAAAGGAAGGAAATTGTAACCACACCTGCTCAGAAAGCTTCTCTCCCAAAACAGGCAGTAATTCCCATTTCTGACAGAGTACTAGTTGTAACTAGTGTGACAAAATTAGCACCCATGGCCATCCCTACCTCTTTAAAAATAAAATTACAGGATATTAAAGTTCCATAAGTAATACAAATGAATATGAGAACTTTGTGTATTTGGGGGTCTATTCCAAATTCACCAAATGAAGAATCAAATAGAGATAACCACCATGGAAAAGAAGAAGCCTAGACTGGATTTACCTTCTACAAAGGTTGTGTTGGAAAGGAAAGATGAGTAGACTACTTTTACTACCAAAAATGAACAAGAATTACAGGTAGTGGTAGGAATGGGAAATATAGGAGAACAACTTATAGATGAATCACGATTAGAAACACTTGTATTAGATATGGTAGAGGTAAATATTCCTACTCTGAAAAAACCACTTGTCTTCAGAGTTAATGAGGATACCGGGGGCTCATTAGTACTAGGAAAAGAAGGTGAAATGGTCCAAGTTGTCAAGGAAATGCAAAGTCAAACCATGGACAAACTAGTCAAGAAAATTGCAGGATTGAGGAATCAATTAAAAAGAGAAGAGAAATAAAAGGTTGAGATGAAAGCATTAATAAATAAATAATATAAATAATTGGTGCAAAAAGATATTCTAAAGGCTCAACCCCCTTCAGTGGTAAGTATTCAGGATCATGCTATTATTTAAATGCTATGAAGAAGGATATGTCAAGGAAAATAAGAGCTCATGCCAAATGGCTCCATGAGATGTTTAGGCAGATTAAGGTGATTTAAATTACTGCTTGAGAAATATAGGCCTTGATAAAAGAAAATGAAGAAGACTTTAGAGTCATTCGTCCTTCCATTGATTTAATGGGGAACGATTTTGAAGAGTTGCAGAGTCGAGAGATAATAACAAATGATGGAAGTAAAATCTATTTCAACGTTGAGTTCTTGAAAGCAACCATGTTTGGGGTAAACGAAGAAAGATGGATCAATGTTGTAATTGAAATGGATAATATGATAGAAGATGCAACAAGTAAAATGGCATATATTGGTCTATCCTTAGAATTATTCTTGGAAGCTCCCAGTGTAGAAGAACTAATTGGGCATATAATAGAGAGGTTTAATTGTGAGTTAGATGATGAGTTAGCAATAACTAGGCAATCTACCCTCCTAGTAAATACAGTAGAAATGTTTCTCTTCCAATATGAAAGAAACAAGCCCATTATTGCCATGCAAAAAAATAGAATCTTGTAGGAAATAAACATGCTAAGGTTTGCTACAACCTTTGACACAAAAGTTTGGAGATTAATAAGTGAGCAAATAAAGAAGTTGCAACAAGGCCAAAAAGGGAAATAAGTTGATACTTATGGTCAATAGCTGGAAGCAAGTTCAACACAACAAGGACCTATGCCAACAAAACAAGTCTTCAAAGTAGTGAATGAGCCAAGTACTCAAGAGGAGATAGTTCAAGAGGAAGCAGTAGAAATAGTTGTAAAAGAAGTAGCGAAGGAAAAAATAAATTCTCCAAACACCACCATCACTGGTTAAAATAAGCTACTATTTGAAAAGGTCAAAAGGGAGGATTCATCCCAAACAAAAAAATATAGTGGAAGCCAGTTGTACCAAATTTAAAGATCAACTTAGAAGAGGACAAGTGTAAGGTCAAAAATAAACCAAAAATAACAGAATCTAGAACCAAAAGCTATAAAAGGAAGCAAACATGTTTAGATTCTAGATAAAGCAATTAGAGAATAACATTTTTTCTAAGAGGTATACTTGAATGCCCTTTAGAGTTGTGTTGTTGTATCTCCTTTTTGTGTATATTTTTCTCATCCATTCTTCTTTCTTCCCTTTACTGTGCAGGATTTTTATAGAAAAGTGCTCAAGAAGCTATGATTATTTCCTTTCCTATTGAGCATAAGATTCAGAAACTCTACTATTACCAAATTGGAACAAGGAGAGTGGGAGAGACCTGCTACATTATTTTAACAGAGTCTTCTTTATTGCATTGATGTATTTCTTTGAGAAAAATAGAGTTAAAAGGCACCCTGCCCACTCTGCATGTAATATTTCATGAAATCAATACAATTCTAACTTTCATTCTTGTTATATCTTTGTCTTAGTATTGTGTGTCTTGTGTAATGGGTTACATTATTTCAATGCATTATATATATTTCTCTCATTGGTTAACTTTTAGTTTTATTACGATATTCGAATAATTCTAAGAACGCCAATTTTCTTTTCCCCATTCTCTTTGTTCATGTCAAAATTGTTGTTAAATTGCTATAACAGCCCAATGAATCTAGGCACCAGTTCTACATAAGGTATAATTGATGATTATTTTCTTTCTTGGTCATTTTTAATACTATAGTGTATATAAATTTGGAGCTTGTAATCAACGTTGTATCATAGAATTACCGTTGGGATTTCCTTACCCATTTTGTAGTTTTCTTTTAGCAATATTCATGTTTATTATAACAAAGAGGTAGGTTGACCAGAGCCTATAATAACTCATTGGTTTCAAATAGATTCTTGCAGCATGACAATCAAAATCCTATGGATGCAAGAATTAGTTCCAACAGTTTTTTGGTGTCGTTGCCGGGGATAAAGTATTTATAAATTTAGACCTAGAATTTACAACATATATTAATCAACGAGTGGCCAAGTTAGAATAAATAACCTGCATCTTGGTTTTTATAAATTTTTACGTTTTTTATTTTATTTTGCTCGTGGTTTTCAAATTTGAGTATTTTTATGTTTCTTTATTTTCTTGAAAATCATATTTCTTTATTTTCTTAAATTATCACATTTCTTGATTTTATTGAATTATCCCAAGAACCAACCCCTGTGAGGATGAGTGTTACTATCAATCATTATTAATAAAGCATACACTATTGTTTTTGCATCCCGGTGCTGGCGACTCTGATTGAACGAATCCAAAAGATAAAATAAAAAAAAGAGAGAACAGAACGTGTTGGCGAACACCAGGAGAAGTAGTAAGGAGCTATTCTTGAAACTCAATAACCCAGAGGTATTTATACATAACTAGAAAACTCCACTTTTCAAGAATACTGCTTATAATAGTAGATTGAATTCTAGCAGTAAAAGATACGTAAAGAAAAATTAGAATACTATTACTGTTGATATCACTGTAGAGGAAAATTTGAATTCTACTGTAGAAGATACATTTGATTATTCTCAAAATAATAAAACAAAGGTAGATAATCTCTTAGATTATATTCAGGCTACCCAGACCCATATTATTGTAGGAACTACTACTATAAATCTGAATCTTGCAGTAACAATGGCTCAAGCAAACTAGCAAAATCAAAATCAAGCTAATGTTCATTTTTGGAGAACTAATAGATACAGACCATTTTTTTTACCTCCTAATATTAATGTCTTACAAAATAAAGCACACAAATACCTTCTAAAATTCTTAGGAAATAGTGTAGTGACTGGATAAGATCATATCAAAAGTTTCTTGTATGCGATGGATAGTCTAGAGGTTAAACATGAAGATGTAGTCTTGAGACTATTTTTATAGAATCTAGAAAAATATGCTAGAGAGTGGTTCAATTCCCTCCCTGACAATGATATCCTAAACTTCACCAAAATGGAAGCTGTGTTTCTAAAGAAATACGATGAAATAAAAAATGAACAATATTTGTTAACTAAGTTAGCCACTATGAAAAAAAAAGAGAACGAGGTTGTTAGTGACTTTAACAAAATATTTTCAAAGACAAGGAACAAAATCCCTGCAAACCTTAGGCCTAGTGATATTCAGTTTATTTGTTTTTACAAAAATGCTTTTCAAGGAGAATTAACTATGAACTGAGGTAAGAACAAGCCACTACCATTGATGGTTATATGGAAAAGATAATGGATATAGAAATAAATATGCTTGACAGTGGTAATATGAAGCCTTATTCTTTGTAAGTCAACCTACCTGATAGAAAGCCTAAAAAAGTAGCTTTTGATATACAAAGAAGAACTGAAATTGATCCCATAGAGAAATTGACTAGTCAAATGACTGAGATATTCAATAACATGAACAACAGGTTAGTAAGAATTAAAAGAAATGGAAATAATGGTGAATATTAACAAATAGAGCGACCATATATTGACAACCATACTCCTTTTAATAAAAATTACAATAATAATTGGGGAAACAACAATGGTTTTGAAGAAGGAAATAGGAGCAAGAGTAATGGGAACAATAACTAGAAAAATAGAGATTCTGACAGGGATCAGAATAATGTACCTAACCCTATACCATCTGCTAATGTAGCAAAAGGCTTTCCCTATTTTTTCTCTACTTGTGATGCACCTCATAACCTCGATGCATGTGGTATTCACTTAAGCGACCAACGCAATGTAGATTTACATGATGAATCAGAAGAGGATATAATAATCAATGCCAGTTGATCTATTGAGGATAAATATAGGGAAAGGTTGCTTGAAGAATATATGGATAAATATGCTTCAAATCACTATCCTCAAATTTTAGTAGCTGAAGGAACTAAAATATTACATAAATCACATGAGTCAAGATATGACAAAATGAAGTAAGGGAAATTAATCCCCACTGCTCAAGAAGTTGAATAGTTAGAGGCTACCAAAAATTTGA
Organism: Wollemia nobilis; assembly: GCA_028583015.1. Lineage (NCBI taxonomy): Eukaryota > Viridiplantae > Streptophyta > Pinopsida > Araucariales > Araucariaceae > Wollemia > Wollemia nobilis. Next base: position 13,067,965 of record JAQPPZ010002587.1, on the reverse strand, counting down.
ATTTAAGAAATAATACTATACCAGATAAGATGAAGAAAGCCTCTATAAGTGAAACAAGAAAACAAACTTTCATAAATAAGAATATCAGTAAATAGAGAACTGATAAAATCTTTAAAAATATCACTCCTGAAGTAACAAAATTAGAGGGAGAGATTCCCAAAGAAGAAACTAATAAACCACTGGATATAAAGAAAATAGAGTTTGATTTTGGGTCAGATTTTAGTAATAAAAAGTTTAACATCATATTTGGAGAACTTATGAAAGTTAAATAATACAGAGAACAAGTTTGTAGAGCATTTGGACCGGTCGAACAAAAATAAGATCCAACTTACAATGCTTCTAGACAAAATAAACATGATACAAGATCACCATCTTCTGTCAGGACCTTCTATGTGTCATTAAGGTATAATTCAGATGAAGGGGAGAGGTATGTAATTCATAATTACATGTTAGACAGTGGAGCTTCACACAATATCATGCCCAAATTAATAGTTGATCAAATGGGATTAATTTGTACTAGAGATTCTACCCCTATTTTAGTAATGGATAGTACACAAATTCCTTGTGTAGGGGTAATAATGAAGAACATGGACTTATACTGAGAGGGGGGGTGAAAAGTATAAGACTTAACCAATTAATAATTTTAACTTTAGATAGCATTGGCATCAACACAACATTAATCAAGACAAAAAGAATCACACATTGAAGGCCCATTTTTAACGTGGTTCACCCGGAATGGGTCAGGCTACGTCCACAAAACTTTTCTCTAAAAGTTATCTCAAAGTTCTTTGGGAATCCTTCCCAATTACAATGTTTATGAGCCTCGGCCCAAAGGAGATACCTTCCCCCAATCTAAATTTATGAGCCTCTGCTCAAAGGAGATACCTTCCCCTCTATTTCCCTCTGCTCTGGAAATGATCCCTCAAAAGATCAACTGCCTCTACCTCTTGCCAACACGTGGAACTCCTTTCCACCGAAGACCTCCTGTCCTCAATGCTTAGCCTAAGAGACCTTTGCCTTCTATGATCACGTCCACAATAGCTCAGCAACCTGTACCAAACACAGTCGATCGGTCTAGTACAAGTCTTCCTCTATCTGTCAGATCTGTCCAACTCTTGAACAAATCAATCCTCTCGCACACAAGCCTTCTCAAAGACTTGCCAAATCTATCCTCGGGTTCTTCTCAAAGAACCAATGCTCCTCTGTCCTCAAGTTCTCCGATAGAACTCTCAAAACTCAGCTCACAAGTCCTCTGCTAGGACCTGTCCAAATCTGCTCACAAGTCCCCACGAACTGTCCAAAACCTGCTCACAAGTCCCCACTGAAACCTGTCCAAAACCTGCTCACAAGTCCCCACGAACCTGTCCAAAACCTCAGCAAGCTCACCAAGAAAAACTTGCTTAGCATGAACCCACAAAGAGAATTGTTAGAGACCCAATGTGATTCATCAACCTCATAGAAGCATAAAGAGAATTGTTAGAGACTCAATATGTTCTATACTTAACTCCCAAGTATCAATCTCAACTCAATCTCAATCTCAACAGAATAAGATAGATGTAGTATGCTTTTCTCAAGAACATGAAACACAACCCAACAATTGCCAACCATGCAATATCTCATATAACAATGATACTCATGTTCTTTCCACAACCAATTAGGGTTTTAACAACAATGCTCATCAAACAAGGTTTAGTCAACCAACACCATTCAACTCAACATCAACCTTGAAGCATTCAACCAATCATCACAAGAAAAGGAAACAAGTAGAAATCCTTTTCCCTCCACACTTATTTTTAGAAAACCATCAATCAATAACAACCATGGAAGAATGTGCCCATACCTTTACTTTGATGAAGAAGGAGAACTCAAAAACTTGGCAATACTTAGTTCTCCAACCTTAGGAGAAATGAGGAGCCACCACTATAAGCGCTAAAGCGCATTCTCCTCTACTTACGTAGCCCAATCACAGCCGCTCTCCTTCGTGCATCGCAACAAAAGGAAAAATGCACTCGACGTGATTCGAAACTTGTATCTCTGCCTAGCGAGCGCCTTTACTCAAACTCCATCGTCGTTGGAGCACAAGTGCCCGACAAAGAAATATTAAACTATCCTTTGTTTTATCTTCACTTGATCGTAGGATATGGAAAACGTATTCGTTTTCCTAGCACTCGTCCAAAACATAAGTCATTGAATGCTTGCATTAATCATCTCACAACACAGTCTAGAAAAACATAGTTCAGGTGCAATTGCCAATCCACTAACGTCAAGCAAAAAAGTAAGGATGCAGCCCAAGCTCAAATTCGAGTATGCCAAGCATGGTTTCCAAGACACAGATCAAGCACGATTTCAAAGATGTCAATTGGAGATTCGAAGACACAGAGCAAGCACAAATCGAAGACACCAAGCGCTATTCGAATGATACAGAGCAAACGCAAATCGAAGACACCAAGCGCTATTCGAATGATACAGAGCAAACGCAAATCGAAGACTCCAATTAATCGGTGGTGCACTTACTTTAGAAAATCATCCCCACTTATATAGCCATTTCTCCTTAACTGTTTGACGTCGATGCTCCTCCAACGATGGCAACACGTCGGCGAAAGAAAACTTTATCTACGTCGCTTAAGGGTTAAAAGACCCTTTAATAATAATTAAAATAATAATTATTATTATTTTATTAATAATAAATTAAACTTAGACCTTTGTCAAAGGTTTGAGTTAATTTAATTATTAATAATAAACATGGACCTTCAAGGTTTTTCAAGAAGCAAAAACCTTTGCATTAAGTTAAGCTTGGTTTTAATAAAAACCCTTAATGAGTCCAAATGGTTTTAAGAAAAACCTTTAACCTTGTCACCATGGTTTTAATAAAAACCCTTTAACAATATGAAGCTTTCTCAAGATATTTTTGACATCACACTCTTTTTGATATCAACACAAAAATGCCTTTTGACATCAATGACAACTTATACACTTGAGCAAAAGCAATGTACCCAAAGTACCCAAAATTGCCAACAATCTCCCCCTTTGTCATTGATGGCAAACCTTTACTGAAAACACTTCTCAAGAGCCAAAACTGAAACCAACTGTGCTAACAATTGACCAACTGTGCCCACAACCGAGAATCTTCCTTTGAAGTTTTGCTCCCCCTACACTTGAAGCTTTCCTCTTCACTTTGAAGCTCTCCCCCTTACTCATATCTCTCCCCCTTTGTCATCAATGGCAAAGGGTCACCTTTGGGGCTCGGGACTAAGAATGAGCCTCTTAGCTTAGTCCCTCCCCCACCTCCTGATGAGGTGATTAATTTTGGGGTGGGAGTACAACTCCCAATTTCTCCCTTAGATACTCAAACGTATCTCTTGGAAGAGGTTTGGTGAAGATATCTGCAATCTGCTCTTTAGTAGACACATACTCTACCTTGACCTGCTTGTCTTGCACTTTCTCCCTTAGAAAGTGATACTTGATGGAAATATGCTTTGTCCTTGAGTGCATTACCGGATTTTTGGAAATACTTATGGCACTTGTATTATCACAAAGTATGGAGATGGGTTGTTCATGCTTGACTTTGAAATCCTCCAAGGTGGTTTTCATCCATAAAACCTGTGTACACCCAACCACTCATTGCTATCTATTCAGCCTCTTCTGTAGATAAGGAAACTGAATGTTGTTTCTTACTTAGCCAAGAAACCAAACTCTTTCCCAAAAAGAATGCTCCACCACTAGTGCTTTTCCTGTCATCAATACTGCCTGCCCAATCTGCATCTGTATAAGCTGTGAGAATGAAATCATCACCTTTGGGATACCAAAGCCCAAAGTCCATAGTGCCCTTCAGATATCTGAATATCCTCTTAACTGCTATAACATGAGAATCTTTAGGAGCTGCCTGAAATCTTGCTACTAACCCAACTGCTTGCATGATATCTGGTCTGGTAGCTGTAACATATAATAAACTGCCAATCATTGATCTGTACAACCTCTGATCTGCCATTGGAGATTCATCATCTTTACTCATCTTGCATCCTGTAATCATTGGAGTACATACTGGTTTGCTGTCCATCATCCCAAATTTCTTCAACATTTCTTTGATATACTTTCCTTGAGAGAGAAATACACCATCTTTTGATTGAGCAATCTGAAGACCTAAAAAGAATGACAGCTCTCCAATCATAGACATCTCAAATTCCTTCTGCATGGTGTTAGCAAAATCTTTGCACATCTGAGTATTATTTCCCCCAAAAATAATATCATCAACATAGACAACCATAATCAGCATATCATCACCTTCATCCTTAATATACAAATTGCTATCTGCCACACCTTTCCCGAAGCCTTGCTCATGAAGATACCTGTCAAGTCTTGAGTACCAAGCCCTAGGTGCTTGCTTTAACCCATACAAGGCCTTTTTCAGTTTACACACATAGTCTGACTGTTCCGAGAGAGACACTCCTTCCGGCTGTTCTATGTAGACTTCTTCTTCCAACACCCCATTTAGAAAAGCTGACTTTACATCCATTTGATATACCTTGAATGATTTGAAGCTTGAAAGGGCCAAAAACATTCTGATAGCTTCAAGACGAGCAACAGGAGCAAACGTCTCTTCGAAATCAACACCTTCTACTTGAGCATAACCTTTGCAGACTAACCTAGCTTTGTTTCCGACAATCTTTCCATCCTCATTGAGTTTATTTCTGAATATCCATTTTGTGCCAATGACATTCTTGTCCTTAGGTCTTGGAACCAATTCCCAAGTTTCACTTTTCTCTATTTGATTTAGCTCTTCATCCATTGCTTTTACCCAAAACTTATCTGCACATGCTTCACTAAAATATTTTGGCTCAATTTGAGATAATAATGAAACATTTGTAGAATCATGTGAGGGAATGACTCTTCTTCTTGTTTGCCTCCTATTTGGATCACCAATGATCAAATCTTTGGGATGATGTTTCTGAACATATCGTGAAGGAGTTTTGGGAAGCAGTTGTTGTCTTTCCTCTTCTTCATCTGAAACCTCTCTGAATTCTTCTTGACAAATTTCATCACTGAGTTCTTGGACTGGTTCTCTTATCCCTGTCTTTTCATCAACTGTTACATTTATGCTCTCTACAACTGTATGAGTTCTTTTGTTGAAGCATCTGTAGGCCTTGCTTCTACTGGAATACCCAAGAAATATTCCCTCATCACATCTAGGATCAAACTTACCCAAATTCTGATCTTCCCTTCTGATGAAGCACTTACTCCCAAACACTTTGAAGTATTTTACTGTAGTTGGTCTTCCTTTCCACAACTCATAAGGAGTTTTATGATGATTGACTCTAAGTTGGGCCCTGGTGATAATGTAGACTACTGTACTGATTGCCTCTTTCCAAAAGCCATCTGAAATTTTTGACTCATTTAACATAGCTCTAGCCATATTTTCAATAGTTCTATTTTTCCTTTCAACTACTCCATTTTGTTGAGGAGTTCTTGTTGCTGAATATTCTCTTTTGATTCCTTGTTGCTCACAGTATTCCACAAATTCATTTGAAGTGAACTCTCCTCCTCTATCTGATCTTAAACATTTGATTCTCTTGTCAGTCTCATTTTCAACCATTTCTTTGAAAGCTTTAAATTTTTCAAAAGCTTCGGATTTTTCTTTGAGAAAAGTAACCCAAGTCATTCTAGAATAATCATCTATAAAAAGCATGAAGTAGCTTTCTCCCCGAATGCTCCGAGTTCCGGTAGGGCCACATAAATCAGTATGAATAAGATCCAATGGTTTTGAAGAAGTATACCCTTTTGATTTGAAACTGGTTCTGGCCTGTTTTCCATGTTGACAAGGACCGCAAATGATGTTATGGGGCCTTTTTATTTTGGGCAAGTCTCTAACTGCTTCCTTGTTACTAATATTGACAAGATTATCAAAGCTCAAATGCCCCAATATTTTATGCCATAACCAACTCTCATCTTCTTGAGTTAGAAAACACTTTTCCTTTTTTATCTCACTTAGCATGTAAAGATTGTTTGGAGTCCTTGTAGCACTAGCAATGAGTTTTCCATTTTTTTCTTTACTTATCTCACATCTATCCGAAAAGAAAGATACTATGTGCCCTTGATCACAAAGTTGACTCACACTTAGAAGATTATGTCTTAGGCCTTCTACATAAAGCACATTTTCTGTTTTGGATTTCCCATCCAAACTAAGAGTCCCTTTACCATAGATTTTAGTTGACTTGTTATCTCCAAAACTGACTGTTCCTCTGTTTGTTTCTTTTAAGACCAAAAACTTTTCCTTTTCACCAGTCATATGTTTTGAACAACCACTATCAAGATACCATTTCTCTACTTTGTCTAGAGCATGAAAAGCAGTTTGAGCTATCATTGACTTAGATTTGATCTCATTTTTCTTTTTAGTGAACTCAAGGCTAGATCTATCCAAACTGCACATCCTTGCTATATGCCCAAAATTATTGCACTTGTAACACATGACATCTTTATTCATAAGAGGTGCAAAAGAGTTACCATTTTCCTTACTATGTCTATTCACGGACTTATTGCAATGCATAGCTTTGTGACCAAATTTCTTGCAGGAAAAACAATAGCCATGGAAAGTATTATGTAACCTGTTTTGATGCCTTGGATGATTGTTCTTCTTGTGACCAACTGGAATCCACCGCTCTTCAGGATGAAGATTGATCTTGCTCGAAGACCCTATTTCTTGAATGGTGATACCATCCTTCTTTTGCTTTTCACACGGAGTATTCTGTCTAAGAGCCAACTGTTCCAACTTCACTCTAAGAGACATAACCTCTTCTTCTAGTTTCTCGCAATCAGCTTCCTTTCCTTTGAGAACCTCTGTCGGAACCTGTTCAACCTTCTTCCCTTCTTCGACTAGAATTTTGAAGTCTATAACACTTTGAGACAATTCTGATCTTGCTATCTTTTCTTCCCGACATTGATGCTTGAGAACAGAATTCTCTTCCCTGAATTTCTCAAGCTTTCTCAAAGCCAAGAAGAATTCACCTTTGAGATCGAACTCAACCTCTTCATCTCTTCTCGAAATCTGTATGATCCTCTCGATAGATCCTTCTCCAAGCTGTTAGGCTCTTTCTGGAGAGACCCGCTCTAATACCAATTGAAGAACATGGACTTATACTGAGAGGGGGGGGTGAACAAGTATAAGACTTAACCAATTAATAATTTTAACTTTAGATAGCAGTGGCATCAACACAACATTAATCAAGACAGAAAGCATCACACATTGAAGGCCCATTTTTAACGTGGTTCACCCAGAATGGCTGGGCTACATCCACAAAACTTTTCTCTAAAAGTTATCTCAAAGTTCTTTGGGAATCCTTCCCAATTACAATGTTTATGAGCCTCGGCCCAAAGGAGATACCTTCCCCCAATCTGAATTTATGAGCCTCTGCTCAAAGGAGATACCTTCCCCTCTACAAATTTTGCTCTGGAAATGATCCCTCAGAAGATCAACTGCCTCTACCTCTTGCCAGCACGTGGAACTCCTTTCCATCGAAGACCTCCTGTCCTCAATGCTTAGCCTAAGAGACCTCTGCCTTCTATGATCACGTCCACAATAGCTCAGCAACCTATACCAAACATAGTTAGTCGGTCTAGTACAAGTCTTCCTCTATCTGTCAGATCTGTCCAACTCTTGAACAAATCAATCCTCTGCACACAAGCCTTCTCAAAGACTTGCCAAATCTATCCTCAGGTTCTTCTCAAAGAACCAATGCTCCTCTGTCCTCAAGTTCTCTGATAGAACTCTCAAAACTCAGCTCACAAGTCCTCTGCTAGGACCTGTCCAAATCTGCTCACAAGTCCCCATCGAAACCTGTCCAAAACTTCTCAAATCAAACTGTCCAAAACCTCTCACAAGTCCCCATCGGAACCTGTCAAAACCTCAAGCAAGCTCACCAAGAAAAACTTGCTTAGCATGAACCCACAAAGAGAATTGTTAGAGACCCAATGTGATTCATCAACCTCATAGAAGCATAAAGAGAATTGTTAGAGACTCAATATGTTCTATACTTAACTCCCAGTATCAATCTCAACTCAATCTCAATCTCAACAGAATAAGATAGATGTAGTATGCTTTTCTCAAGAACATGAAACACAACCCAACAATTGCCAACCATGCAATATCTCATATAACAATGATACTCATGTTCTTTCCACAACCAATTAGGGTTTTAACAACAATGCTCATCAAACAAGGTTTAGTCAACCAACACCATTCAACTCAACATCAACCTTGAAGCATTCAACCAATCATCACAAGAAAAGGAAACAAGTAGAAATCCTTTTCCCTCCACACTTATTTTTAGAAAACCATCAATCAATAACAACCATGGAAGAATGTGCCCATACCTTTACTTTGATGAAGAAGGAGAACTCAAAAACTTGGCAATACTTAGTTCTCCAACCTTAGGAGAAATGAGGAGCCACCACTATAAGCGCTAAAGCGCATTCTCCTCTACTTACGTAGCCCAATCACAGCCGCTCTCCTTCGTGCATCGCAACAAAAGGAAAAATGCACTCGACGTGATTCGAAACCTGTATCTCTGCCTAGCGAGTGCCTTTACTCAAACTCCATCGTCGTTGGAGCACAAGTGCCCGACAAAGAAATATTAAACTATCCTTTGTTTTATCTTCACTTGATCGTAGGATATGGAAAACGTATTCGTTTTCCTAGCACTGTCCAAAACATAAGTCACTGAATGCTTGCATTAATCATCTCACAGACACAGTCTAGAAAAACACAGTTCAGGTGCAATTGCCAATCCACTAACGTCAAGCAAAAAAGTAAGGATGCAGCCCAAGCTCAAATCCGAGTATGCCAAGCATGGTTTCCAAGACACAGATCAAGCACGATTTCAAAGACGTCAATTGGAGATTCGAAGACACAGAGCAAGCACAAATCGAAGACACCAAGCGCTATTCGAATGATACAGAGCAAACGCAAATCGAAGACACCAAGCGCTATTCGAATGATACAGAGCAAACGCAAATCGAAGACTCCAATTAATCGGTGGTGCACTTACTTTAGAAAATCATCCCCACTTATATAGCCAATTCTCCTTAACTGTTTGACGTCGGCGCTCCTCCAACGATGGCAACACGTCGATGAAAGAAAACTTTATCTGCGTCGCTTAAGGGTTAAAAGACCCTTTAATAATAATTAAAATAATAATTATTATTATTTTATTAATAATAAATTAAACTTAGACCTTTGTCAAAGGTTTGAGTTAATTTAATTATTAATAATAAACATGGACCTTCAAGGTTTTTCAAGAAGCAAAAACCTTTGCATTAAGTTAAGCTTGGTTTTAATAAAAACCCTTAATGAGTCCAAATGGTTTTAAGAAAAACCTTTAACCTTGTCACCATGGTTTTAATAAAAACCCTTTAACAATATGAAGCTTTCTCAAGATATTTTTGACATCACACTCTTTTTGATATCAACACAAAAATGCCTTTTGACATCAATGACAACTTATACACTTGAGCAAAAGCAATGTACCCAAAGTACCCAAAATTGCCAACAAATAACTGGATTATTGGTTTTATTAGATAAAAACCCCAAAAAGAGCATAGTCATGGATGTTGTAGTAGTTGATGTTGACTAATTCTTCTCACTAGGAGGTTCAATTCAGCTAGACTGGTCTTATGCTACAATCTGCATATCAGATAAGGAGAACATAATCTTACAAAGAGAACCATTTAAAAAGCACTCCATAGAGTTAATTCAAACTGATGAAACCATGATAAACTTAGTAAACTCTATGGAAGATATATGAATGGGAGTTTACTTCATATGGCACAACCCATTCTTGGTGGAAGTGCCAGAAGCAAAAAACATGGATCTAGAAGATATGAAAATAGTTGATGCTGAATCAGATAGAGTATTAACCCAAGAAATGTGGACCATGTCTTTTTATGGAGCTAAATCCCAATATAGGATAGGTTTAGGTGTTAATATGACTGATATAAAAGGAAATTACCTTGGTATTCCTTACAAACTGGAATTCCCTTGCATAAAAAATGTAGTTGAGTATGAAGCCTTACTGTTAGGGTTAAGAAAAGTGAAGGAACTAGGCATTAAATACTTGCTTGTAATAGGGAATGCAGAGCTTATCATATAACAAATCAAAGATAAATATCAGACTAAGCATCCTATGCTTAAGCAATATAGAAATGTAGTATTGGAAGAAATTTATAAATTCTTAGCTTTCAATATCTCATATATTCCAAGAGAATGGAATCATGTTGCAAATATTTTAGCTGTAAATGCCTTAGGTTTAGATCACCTAGAGATAACTATAGAATATATGGATAGATTCCCAACTATCTCAGTTTATAAGCCATTTGTACCAAACAACATAGTCTATCTACAGGTCTTTCAAGATTATATAGATATTAAGGATTTTATGACTCTACAAAATCAGTGTGTAGATGTAATATGTTATGAAAAGGATGAAGATAAGCTAAAATACCAAATAGGAGAACTAGTAGAAGTAATCCAGTTGAAAACTAATAGGATTCCTAAGATATTGGTTTCTCTAGAGAGCTTATTTGATTATTTTTACAAATCTTATAAACCCTTAAGTAGATAAGTAATATCTGAAGATATAAACATTGGTTCAATGAAAGAACCTAGAATAGTGAAAGTAGACATGGCCTTACCTACTAAAGAAAAAGTTGCATATATTAGTTTATTGAAAAAGAACAAAGATCATTTTGCTTGGACTTATGAAGATCTTAAAAAATTCAAAACAAATGTAATGACACACATAATACCCTTGAAAGAGGATTCCAAGCCATTTAGATAGAAATATAGGAAGTACAATCTAACTCTGCATCCAATAATGTAAAATGAGGTACAAAAGTTACTGCATTCTAAAATAATCAGAAAGGTAAAATTTTCTTCTTGGATATCCAACTTATTACCAGTTAGAAAAAAGAATTGGGATATTAGACTCTGTGTGGATTTTAGAAATTTAAACAAGAGTTCTTTAAAAGACAATTACCCATTACCCAACATGGAAAAATTATTGCAAGCAATAGTTGGCTCAACTAGATTGTCTCTGTGAGATGGATTTTTAGGGTACAATCAAATTCATATAATTCCGGAATATAGACATAAGGTAGCATTCACTACACCTTGGGGCACATTTGAATATTTAAGAATACCTTTTGGACTAATGAATGCAGGTGCTACTTTTTAGAGAGCAATGGATTTTTATTTTAAAGGATTAATATTCAAAATTGTAGTGGTGTAGCTGGATGATATCATAGTATTTTCCAAGAATCTAGAAGATCATATAGAACACTTGACTGTAGTTTTTGCTCGATGCAAAGAATTTGGAATTTCTTTAAATACCAGGAAATGCATAATTGGGACTACACAAGAAAAGTTGTTAGGTCATATAATCTCAGAAAAGGGAATAAGCATTGATCCAGAAATAATAGAAGTTATTTCCAAAATCCTCCCTCCCAAGAACTTAAAAGGAATTAGGTCATTCTTTGGGAAGATAAATTTTATTATAATATTTGTCCTAAATTTTGCAGAGATGACCAAACCTATAAATGGCATGGTTAAGAAAATTGGAGAAATAAAATGGACAGTAGAAAATATGCAGGCATTTAAAAAAATCAAAGAAGCTATATCAACTACTCCAGCCCTAAGCTAACCAGATTATGCAAAATATTTTAATATCTACTCCTATGCATCTGAACATTCTATTGTTGCAGTTCTTTCATAGAAAGATGATGAAAATAATGAAAGGCCAATAGCCTTCATGAGTTCAGGTTTGAAAGGAGCACATCTTAAATACACATTACTAGAGAAACATGCTTATTTACTCATCCAATATTTATAATAGTTCAAAGGTATATTTGGCTCAAATAAAATTTACTACTGCATCCCTTTTATAGCAATAAAAGATATTTTTTCTCAGTCAGAACCATTAGGAAGACAAAAAATATGGATGGTAAAGCTTTTGCAATATGATGTTGAATTCAAAATAGCTAAAACTATCTAAGGACAAGGTTTGGCTAAACTGTTGGCCAACAAAGAAGAGGAAGGATTTAATAATTTTATCACAATAAATGAAGCATATGATGACAGAAGAATCAACAATGAAGAATGTAAATGGTATGATGAGATTCTGGCATACCTACAAACCCTTTCATTCCCTAAAGATATGTCAACAAACAGAATGAGGTCAATCAAGCTTCAAGCTCAGAAATATTATGTACAAGATGGTGTGCTATATTGGAAACACCCTGATGGAGTATTATTAGTTTGTCTATATGAAAGTGAAGTCCCAAAAATAATTAATGAATTTCATGATGGTTTTTGTGGAGGACATTTTTTTCCAAGAGCCACAACTAATAAAATTATGAGGGTAGGATATTATTGGCCTTCTGTTAGGAACTATAATAACTACCAGTTTTTTGCAGGAAAAAAGCATTTGGTAGCCATTCCCATCAAGCCAGTAATCATTGAAGCACCATTTTACCAATGGGATATTGATCTAATTGGAGAGATCAAGCCTAATTCATCTGGCCAACATAAGTGTATCATAACTACAACAGACTACTTCACCAAATGGGTGGAAGTTGCACCTTTAAGAACATCCACAACTACCACTATCATCAAATTCTTGGAAGAAAACATCCTGACCAAATTTGGAGTCCCAAAAATAACTTGTAACAAATAATGCACAATATTGTGTTTCATATTAAATGGTAGAATTTTGTGCTGAATATGGAATTGAATTATCCCATTATGCTAACTATTACCTCCAAGGAAATGGTATAGCTGAGTCATAAAATAAGAATGTAATAACAAGAATAAAAAGGTCATTATGTAAAAACAAAATAGGATGGGACAGTGAACTTAAATTTGCTTTATGGGCTGATAGGTTTTCTATCAAAAGAAACACAAGAAGAACCTCCTATGAGATGGTATATGGAGAGAAAGCCTTATTGCCTTCAAGAATAGAAAAATTGGTGTTTTCCCTCTTATTACAAGACCATAAAGACCGCAATACCTTACAGAGAATACTTGACTAAATTTTCCTATTAGAAGAGCAAAGAAGAGAAACCCTTAATAGAATGATGATACAAACCCATAAAACCATAAAATTGTTTAATAAGAAAGCCAAGGGTACTCTTTTTTCTCAAGGAGATATAGTCATCTATTGGGACCCTAAAAATGATAAGCATGGTGAAAAGAGTAAATTTGAACCTAAATGGATTGGAACATATCATATAGCCCATGTTATAGGGCACAATACTTACAAGTTACAAACTTTGCAGGGAGAAATAATGGCTATCCCTATTAATGGATGAAGAACACAAGCTTATATTGAGAGGGGGGTGAATAGTATAAGACCGCTTTTTACCTTTTTTCTCCAAATCAACTTTCAAATCAATATTATGCAGAGTATAGAAAGCAATATCAATAGCTATAATTAAAACAATGCACAAAACACCATCCACAAAAGAGACACATCAATTTACGTGGTTCACCTAAAGCAAGCTACTCCACGGATAAAATCTCTCACTAAATTTTATCAACTCAAAATCTAGGAATACCTTTCCCAATTACAATATTTATGGGCATCAACTCAAAGGAGACACCAATCCCCTAGCTCTATTCTGGATGGTGATCCTATAGAAGACCTCTGCCGCCTCTGCCCTTAGCAAATGGAACTCTATCCACAGAAGACACTTGTCTTCCCTACTCTGGCTGGAGACCTCTGTCCTCAACTCTATCACCTCCAAAGCTAGTCCTAGAAATTACACTAAACACAGTCCTTCGGTCTAGCACAAATGTCCTTGATTTCTCTTTCTTTGATCTACATCGAACATAGTCCTTCGGTCTGGCACAGACATCTTTTGTCCTCTTTTTTTGGTTTGCACAAAAACATAGTCCTTTGCTCTTTTTGTGCAATCACAGCTGCCCTTGACCTTTGCACCTCTGTGTAATTATAGCTGCATAGTCTTCGCACTCTACTTCCTTGCAATCTCTCTCACTTGGAAGATTTGACAGAATGCACTCTACTCTTGATGATCAAACTTCTTCACTTCGCACAGTCTACGAACACCGCTCTTCGAACGCACACTTCGATCGATATAATTTTCTCTCCAAGCAGCCCTGCTTTTATACTAAAATTTTCAAGATCAAAACCTTGATATTAGTCGACTGCTACCCTTAACTTTGTCGGCTGCAAAACCCTAAACTACGTCGGCTCAAATTCAACTCTGTTGGCTTCAACCGCCTATGTGGTTCTGTAGCTTTTCTCACAAAACTACAACATGTCACGATATCATGACACCTTTGCAATCAAACACTATCTTATGGCTTTTGTCGTGATATCGTGACACTTTCTGCTTCTACTAACGTCATCTTCTCTTCTGTCATGAAATCATGACCTTTCTAACTTCATGGCCTTCTTATCTACTTTTGTCATGAAATCACAACACTACTGCCTTTGCTGATGTCATCTTCACTCCTATCGTGAAATCGTGACCCTTCTCGCTTTCTCAACCTTTTCTTGGCTTGCACTAGCGAAAACAAAACATGTCATGAAATCATGACACTTTCGCTGCCTTGAGCTTTTCTCTGCCTTACTCCCGTGAAACTGGAACATGTCATGAAATCATGACGCTTTTATCTTCATAGCCTTCCTTTTTGCTTCTGTCATGAAATCATGACACTTCTCCTATAGAAGACCTGCTTCCAATTTCTGTCATGAAATCACGACACTTTCTCCATCCGTACGCTTTTATTTCATCTTGTCGTGAAATCGCTACATCTTCATCCACTGGCTTCTTCACTTCTGCCTATAGCAAAATCATGACACTTTTTGCATCCGTACGCTTTTCTTTCATCTTGTCATGAAATCGTGATGCTTTCAGCTTTCATACACTTTCTTTGTAGCCCATCGTGAAATCGCGATGCTTCTCATTTCAGACTCTTCCCTTTACTGCATGTTGCAAAATCATGACAGTTCTCACTTCGAGCTTTTAAGCATGTTACAAAATCGTGATAGTCCTCACTTCAAATTTTGCAACATGTCGATAAATCATGACTGTTCTCACTTCAAACTCTTCAGCATGTCGCGAAATCACGACACCTTTCGAGTAACTTTCTCTCTCTTCGAACTTGTCACGAAATTGTGACAGTTCACACTATGGACTCTCCTTTCAGCATTATGTCACGAAATCATGACATTTTTCCTTTCGGACTCCCGCTCCTGCAACATGTCATGAAATAACGACACTTTTCGGTCCGTACAATCTTCTTTGCAATATGTCACGAAATCGTGACACTTTTCCTTTTCTGCCTTCCTGCACTTTTCGAGTCACGAAAATGCGACATGTCATGAAATCGTGTTACAAGTGTGAATAGGGTTGTTTCGAAACTGGCTTAGAAAAATCTCTTTCTAAGCTTCAGTGTGAAATATCCCTACATTTGTCGATAGAATTTGTTTTTGAGTTTGTCGGCAGTCTATCTCCTATTTTGTCTCCCCTAATCTCCTATTTTCCCTCCTCCTTATCCCTCCATAAATCCTTCTTCCCCTTATCTTTCCAACCTCCTTATCCCTCTGCGCATTTCTTTCCCCTATTTTCTCCCTCCTTATCTCCTATTTTCCCTTATCTCTCCTATCCTTTCCACCGACTTTCTTCCCATCAATTACATATAAATATATTATAATATGTATTCAAATGTTGGATGGTCAATGTATTAGATCGCTGCATTTATCAAAGAAAAATAATAAAGTTTTTATTTTTTGCTGCATATTTGATTTGACCTGTTATCCTGCTCACATTTTTACATCTGGTATCAGAGCCCAGGTGTGTGCCAGGTCGGGCACAGATCCTGAGGCACACGGTTTGACCTGCAGGGCACGGTTCCTGAGGTAGGCACAATTTTCAAGGCGGGCATAGTTTTCAATGCAGGCGTAGAGGATGACAATTACGAGCAGGATTGGCTCGAATCCCGAGGTGATTGGATACGTGGCAGTCGTAGAGCTTGACACGTGGTGAGCGACGATTGGTGGCAGGCGGCGTTGTTGGCAGTAGGTGATTGGGCAAAATACCGCCACGTGGCGGACGAGCAATTGGCACGTGTTGGCGGACGACGATTGGGCGAATAGAGCGGGTAAAATTTTGCCTGGTCCGACTGCCCGAAGGTAGTCAAAATTTATTAAGTGGGTTTTGGTTTATAAACCCGATCACGTCCGTAGAGGGACGAATGTGGGATAATCCCATTTTTATTTTTATTTTTAAATCGCCCGAAAGACAAAAATATTACCATCCGCCCTCCCTTCTGTTTTCAGCCGACGCGATTGGCGTGGCGGTAAAGGTGTTTGTGGGCAGTGCGGAGGTCCGCGGATCGAGTTTCGCCAGCGCCTATTGAACAAAGTTTTTTTGTTTATTTTTTTTAAAGATCGTGCCGCCGGGTCGGTTTAATAGGACGTGCTGCACTTCCGTTTGCAACGAAGTCGCATGGTCGTGCGGATAAGGCGCCCGCATAGCGATAAGGAGGTCGCGGGTTCGAGCTTGACGGAAAGGTAAAATTTTTTAATTGTTTGTTTTCAAAGGTTTTTAATTTATTTAATAATTTTTATATTATTTATTTTTTAAAATTATCTTTTTTAAAATAAATTTATTTTTTTTAAAAGGGTAATTTAAAAAATAATAAAAGGTTATTAAATTTATTTAAAAAACCTTTAGAAAACTTTTAAAGAGAATTTGTGAAAGGAGAAATAATGTGCTCATGGAAATGATAGATGTTCCGATCTGAAGGGTGCTATCATGCACTTCTCTCTCTTTTGAAGAGAGAATCGCCGAAATATTTTGATGAAAGGGTTCGCTGAACTAGTCTGCATACTGTATTTTGTCAGCTTGAGAATCAGGTGATAGCTCACCTCAGAAAGCCAAATTTAGGATACGAAGCAAATTTCGAAGATAATATCTTCGGACAGAGAATTGAAGAATTCAAAATCGTGCAATTTGTTTCGGATGTACAAACTGGTGCCAGTTATACACCAGGTGTGCCAAAATATGAATTGAGTGTGGGCTATACACCACGCTCTCCTGAGCCTGAACCTGAACCAGCAGAAGCAGAAGAAGAGGAAGAAGAGGAAGAGGAAGAAGAAGAAAAAGAAGAAGCAGCAGCAACAGCAGCAATAGATCCAGTGGAAGTGAAACCTGAGTTCATCATCATTAGCAGCAGTTTCGAAGCAGAACATGAATGTACTAAGAAGGCGAGATTTGATTTAAATCATTAAATCATTCTGTACTACATTCTTCTTTGTATTTTTAGTTTGCCTCAATAAAAGTACTTGTTTGCTTCGAATAAAAGTTGTTTTTTATTTTGCAATGGCTGCAAACATTAGTCTACCAATCCCTGAATTTAATGGTAGTGACTATGAATACTGGTCTATAAAAATGAAGACTTTGTTGATAGGAAAAGGTCTTTGGGATGTAGTTGAGGAAGGTTATACAAAACCAACTGCTGCAGAATGGGCAACATTTTCTAATGCTGATAAAAAGACAAGAAAAGAAGCACAAAAGAATAATGCTTTTGCCTTATATCACATTCATGCTGCTTTAGATAAAACTATCTTTCCTAGGGTTGCATCATATGTAATTGCACAAGATGCATGGAATGCCTTAAAAGAGATCTATAGAGGCAGTGACCAAGTGAAGCAGGTAAAACTGCAAACCTTGAAATGATATTTTGAGAATCTCAAGATGCAGGAGAATGAAAGAGTTGGTGATTACTGTGTGCGAGTGAAAGCAGTAGTCGAAAAAATGGTCACACTAGGGGAGGATATCAAACCAAATATTATGGTGAAGAAAGTGTTGAGAACACTTCTTCCAAAATGGAATTCTGTTGCAATAATTATTAAAGAATCAAAAGACTTAACCACGTTGTCTTTTGATGCATTAACTGGTTCACTTCTCTCACATGAAGAGAGGTTGCAGGAAACTCTTACCACCAGCTATGGAGGAGATGACAAAGCTTTTGCCACACATGAAGGAAGAGGTAGAGGCCGTGGCAGAGGTAAAAAAAGAGGCAGAGGTAGGAATAATCAAAGAGGGGGAACTCCTAACAGAGGAGGATCATCCAACAGAGGTGGAAACTAGAATAGAGGAGGACAACAACAATACAGAGGGAAACAATCTGGAAAAGGAAAAGGAGGAGACAAATCTAAACAAGTTTGCTACAATTGTGGCAAACCTGGCCATTATGCTCGAGATTGTTGGTCAAAGACATTGCAAGGAAGCATCAGCAACCATAGAAGTAGTCAGTTTGGGAATTTTGGAGAAGAGGAAGAGTCCTCAAATCTCTTTCTCTCTTATGTCCAGACAGAGCAAAATTTGAATGATACATGGATTTTGGACACAGGGTGTTCAAATCACATGAGTGGCAAAGAAGAACTCTTTGCTAAGATAGACTCATACAAATCTAGCATCCGGTTGGGAGATGACAAGTCATTGGCAGTTGAAGGCATTGGAGCTATGGTGGTTCCAACAAAAGAAGGCATAAAACATGTAAGTGATATCTATTACACTCCTCATCTTCAACACAATCTGTTAAGTGTTGGTCAAATGCTTGAAAATAATTATAAGTTGATTTTTGATGAGGGTAAATGAACCATTTTTGACAAAAACAATAGTAATAGAATCATTACACAAGTGCCAATGTCGAAAAATAGATTATTTCCTTTGAAGTTTGGCCAGCCAGGAGGAAATAAGTTAGCAAATGTAGCTATTACCAATCCAAGTGTCCTATGGCACTTGAGATATGGTCACTTGAATTCTGCAAGTTTGAAATTGCTAACTTCATAAGCAATGGTGACTGGACTTCCCAAAGTTCAAGATAGTAAGGAAGTCTATGAAGGGTGTGCCTTGGGCAAGCATGCTAGATCAAAATTTCCTCGTGAACAAGCATGGAGGGCCAACTATCCTCTTCAGTTAGTGCATTCAGACATCTGTGGTTCGATGTAGACCAAGAGTCTAGGTAATCACTCTTACTTCCTACTTTTCATTGATGATTGCACAAGAATGTGTTGGATATACTTTTTGAAGCATAAGGATGAAGCATTTGCATGCTTTGTTGATTTTAAAGCAAAAGTTGAAAGTGAGAGTGGATATTCTGTAAAATGTCTTAGATCAGATAGAGGAGGAGAATACTCCTCTAATCGGTTTTGAATTTTTGTAAACATCATGGCATCAAGAGGCAGTTCACAACTACCTACACTCCACAACAGAATGGTGTAGCAGAAAGAAAGAATCGCACCATTGTGGAGATGGCGAGATCAATGCTTCAGACAAAGCATTTGAGTAATGCATATTGGGGAGATGCAACAAGGACTAGTGTTCACATCTTGAACAGAAGTCCTACTTCAAGTTTGAAAGGGAAGGCACCTTACCAAGCCTGGTATGGTAAGAAACCAAATGTGAAGTATTTTAGAGTATTTGGTTCATTGGCATATGCTCACATTCCTGATGAGCTGAGAAAGAAGTTGGATCCAAAGAGTCAAGCATGCATTTTTGTAGGATACTATGAAAACACAAAGGGTTATAGACTCTACAATCTTACAACTCAAAAGATAGTGGTTTCAAGGGATGTGATTTTTGATGAAGGGGGAGAGTGGGGTAAGCCCCAAATATTCAGTGATGTTGAAGCCACTGATGTAGTAGCTCAGCAGGTGCAACCACAGCTACCACAGAAAGGAAAGCAATCTCCACCCACACATCCTCCAAGTCCATCTTCTGATTCAACTGCTTCCCCAAGTCCTTCTCCACAGCGATCTGTAAGTTCCTCACCAATGGATATTGATGTTCCATCCAAAGGTAAGAGAACTTTACAGTATCATCCATCATCTCAGATGTTGGATAAGAATTTTTCAAGAAGATATACTAGGAGTTAGGCTAGTGAAATGGAATCTATTTTACACAGATTAGAAAGTATGCACTTGTATGGTGATGATGAATCTCAGCAAGAACCCAGAGGAGATCAAGTTAACTATGCTTTGTTAACTAGTGCACAACTTAAACCTTCTAGTTATGAGAAGGCATGTACTCAGAACATTTGGCAAGATGCCATGGAAGAGGAGATAACCTCTATAAAAAACAACGATACTTGGGAGCTCGTGAAGCTTCTGAAAGGAAAGAAATGTGTTGGCTGTAAATGGATCTTCAAGACCAAGTTTAATGCTAATGGAAGCATTGAGAAGCATAAGGCAAGGTTAGTAGCAAAGGGTTTTACTCAGAAGTATGGTATAGATTATGAAGAAACTTTTGCTCCTGTATCCAGATAGGAGACAATCAGAACAGTTCTTGCCTTAGCTGCACACAAAGGATGGAAAGTCCAACACATGGATGTGAAGAGTGCATTTCTCAATGATTACTTGATAGAAGAAGTGTATGTTGAGCAACCACAGGGATTTGAAGTGAAAGGTAAAGAACACCTTGTTTACAGATTGAAGAAGGCACTTTATGGTCTGAAACAAGCACCAAGAGCTTGGTACTCATGCATTGATGGGTAATTCAAAGAATATGGGTTCACAAGAAGCAAAAATGAACCCACACTCTACTACCTCAAGAAAGGTAAAGACATTCTCATAGTTTTTTTGTATGTGGATGATCTTATTTTTATGGGTAGTAATGAGAAAATGAATAGGGAGTTCAAACACTCCATGATGACGCAGTTTGAGATGAAGGATCTTGGACTAATGCACTACTATCTGGGAATGGAAGTTCATCAATCAGATACAGGGATCTTCATCTGTCAACATAAATATGCTCAAGACATGATCAAGAAGTTTGCTATGGAGCATTGCAAACCAGTTGCAACTCTAGTTGGACATGGGATCCAACTAAGCAAAGATGATGGAGCATCGAAAGTTGATGTGACCACTTTCAGAAGCATGGTTGGGAGTTTGATGTTTCTCGCCAACACCAGACCAGATATTCAATATGTTGTATCTCTTGTTTCTAGATTTATGTCTAACCCCTCTGAGCTACATTTGTAGGCAGCTAAAAGAATTTTGAGATATGTAAAGGGTACATTGGATTTTGGAATCTAGTACTGTCAATGTAATACTATCAAGCTTGTAGGCTTCAATGATAGTGATTGGGGTAGCAATATTGATGACAGGAAGTCAACATCAGGAAACTGTTTTAGTCTTGGATCAGGACTAATAACTTGGAGTTCAAAAAAGTAGACAATAGTAGCGCTATCTTCAACAGAAGCTGAGTATATAGTGGTTACTTATGCAAGTACTCAAGCCTTGTGGCTAAGGAAAGTACTAGAAGAGATTGGAGAATAGCAAAGTGGTCCGACTAGAATCTACTGCGACAACATTAGTGCCATTCAGTTGGCATATAATCCTATCCACCATAGCAGAATGAAGCATTTTGATATGAAGTACCACTTCATCAGAGATATGGTGGAACATGAAATTGTTGAGCTTCAATATTGTCACACTTTGGAGAACGTTGCTGACATCTTCACCAAAGCGATGACTAAAGCTCAATTTGTAAAGCTGAGAGACTGTGTAGTCAGTCCTCTCAACTTTAAGGGGGAGAATGTTACAAGTGTGAATAGGGTTGTTTCAAAACTGGCTTAGAAAAATCTCTTTCTAAGCTTCAGTGTGAAATCTCCCTACATTTGTCGGCAGAATTTGTTTTTGAATTTGTCGGCAGTCTATCTCCTATTTTGTCTCCCCTAATCTCCTATTTTCCCTCCTCCTTATCCCTCCGTAAATCCTTCTTCCCCTTATCTCTCCAACCTCCTTATCCCTCCGTGCCTTTCTTTCCCCTATTTTCTCCCTCCTTATCTCCTATTTTCCCTTATCTCTCCTATCCTTTCCATCGCCTTTCTTCCCGTCAATTACATATAAATATATGATAATATGTATTCAAATGTTGGATGGTCAATGTATTAGATCGCTGCATTTATCAAAGAAAAATAATAAAGTTTTTATTTTCTGCTGCATATTTGATTTGACCTGTTATCCTGCTCGCATTTTTACAAATCGCGACACTTTCCACCTTGCTTTCCTTCTCTACCAACATGTCACGAAATCATGACAGTTTTGCCATCTTCTTCTCTCTCTTCCAACATGTCATGAAATCGTGACAGTTTGCCAGCTTCTTCTCTCTCTTCCAACATGTCACGAAATCGCGACAGTTTTTCCAGCCTGCTGCAAACTTTTTATAACTTGTCTTTTTTTCTTTGATCTTTTGCAAATGGGCTACTATGATATTTTTGGAAGCCCACTGTCCATGCTCTGAATAATCTAACATTAAATCAAATTCCT
This sequence comes from Wollemia nobilis, assembly GCA_028583015.1. Taxonomy (NCBI): domain Eukaryota; kingdom Viridiplantae; phylum Streptophyta; class Pinopsida; order Araucariales; family Araucariaceae; genus Wollemia; species Wollemia nobilis. Next base: position 13,045,616 of record JAQPPZ010002587.1, on the reverse strand, counting down.
TCAAGAACTTCTTGACATCAATGACAACTTCTACACTTGAGCAAAGGCAATGTACCCAAGGTACCCAAAATTGCCAACAATCTCCCCATTTGTTATTGGTGGCAAACCTTTACTAAAAACACAACTCAAGAGCCAAAACTAAAACCATATGTGCTAAAAACTGAGAAACTACCTTTGAAGTTTTGCTCCCCCTGACTTGAAGCTCTTCTCTTCACTTGATGCTCTCCCCCTTACTCATATCTCTCCCCCTTTGTCATCAATGGCAAAGGGTCACCTTTGGGGCTTGGGACTAAGAATGAGCCTCTTAGATTAGTCCCTCCCCCATATCCTGATGAGGTTATTAAAATAGGGTTGGGAGTAAAACTCCCATTAGGTATTGATCATCATTAGCATCTACAATTTCCTTGTCGGGCCTTCTTTTGAATTTTTTGTCAATATTCCTATTCTTGTTCCTATCACTGTTCTAATCCTTGGACCTGTTCATACCACTGTTCCTATTCGTGTACCTTGGAAGATCAGCTCTACACTGTCTAGCTATGTGACCATCATTGTTGCACTTATAATAGGTAATAATGTTATTTCTTTTAGGCATACTTGTTCTTCGAATCTGCCTGTTCTGACTAACCGAGTTCCTATTATTAGCCTTGCAGAAAAATGCCTTATGCCCAAACTGATTACAAGAGTAGCAATACCCTTGAAAGAAATTGCTACCTCTGAAACTGTCATTTACCTTCCTTACTTGAGTCATGCAATGCACAGCCATGTGACCAAACCTATGACACGCAAAACATCTACCATGAAATTTTCTTTTATTTGACCTCTTGGGTCCCGAAAACTTCTTCTTCGTAATCTAAATTTTGTTTTTTGTTTCTATGCATCTATCACTCACGGACTCATGATCTGAAGTACTTTCTTCATCAGAATTCTCTTCCTTTTGAAATCTCTTGCTAGATTCCCCAACCTGTTCCTTGTGCGGCTCAACAAAACCGAGACCTATTTTATCTGTTGGTTTTCTTTGACCTTTGATGAGAGAATTAACCATTTTGGAGCTATCTTGAAACCTGTATAGTTTATCCTTGTACTCTTTAGTTTCCACTTCCAAAGAAGCCATTTTCTGTTCCAACTCATTATACTGAAGAATCTTAGACTCTAACTCGTCCTTGAGTTCTTGTGTCTTAGCCATAAAGAAGTCAAGACTTTCTATAAGATCATCTCTCTCCATACAACATTCATATAACTTATCCTTGAGTCTGGCATTCTTCTTTATTTCCTTTTTCAAAAAATTAAGAGCATTGGTAAGTTCACTTTCAAGATCCCTTATTTGTTTTCTTTCTGAATCATCAAAGTCTTTTATAGATTTCTTATCACTAGAGGTGCTACCCTTTTCAAAAACCATACAAGCATCTTCCTTATAGTTTTCTGAAGCATCCTCATACATACTAGTAACCAATTCATTATTTGTGCAATCATCCTCAAGGTGACCAAAATTCCACATCTAAAACATTTCATGATAATGAATCTATGTTTCGGTTCTTCCTCTTTTTTTGATATGAACAACATCTCATTTTCACTATCACTTGAAGAACTTTCACTATCACTACTAGAACACTTACTTGCTTTGTCTAGGTAGAAACTCTTCTTGTGCTTGTGAGAATACCTCTTTCCGTGATTGTTGTGCTCATCTTTGTTCTTCCTGTGATGTTTGAATTTTTTAGAATCCTTGCTCTTAGAATCTTGTTTATCTTCATCACTTTCATACTTGGAAACAATACAATCAGTAGCATAATGGCCAAACTTTCCACAATTGAAACATCTTATATTCTTCATGCTTTTGTGCTTTCTAGAGAACTTGCCTTTCTTGCTGTAATATGCCTCTTCATCACTAGAAGACTCATCACTCTCTTGAATTTGTTTACCTTTGGATTTCTTGGTAGCCTTGAAAGCTACCTCTTTCTTGACATCAACCTTCACTTGAGTTCTCAACTCAAATGCTGCAAGTATACTATGGAGCTCATCCTTTTTCAACTTATCCAAATCTTTAGCTTCCTCAATAGCAAAAATATTTTCACTAAATCTATTAGGAAGAGATATTAAAATCTTATCACAAACATCATTTTCAGCAAGCTCAAGACCTAAGTCTTTCATGGAGTTAACAACCTCATCCATACAAAACATGTAGTCACTAATATTTTCATCATCATTCATCTTGAGTTGTTCAAACATACCTTTGAAGTGTCTCAACTTGGCCTTTCGAACATTTACATCACCTGTGTGAACCACCTGCAGCTGTTTCCACATTTCACTAGCTATCTTGCAGTGAATTAATTTGGTGAGATCTGCTTTCTGTAAACCTTTCAGGAATGCATTCATTGCTTTTGAATTGATGTGATGTAGGAGCCTTGTTGGAATATTTTCAACATTGCCTCCTTAGTCCTAAGTATTAAGTCCTAGTATTTAGTTTTAGTTTAATGTTTTGATTTACATATTTCTAGTTAATTTGATTAGCATACATTGAGGTTTTGGCTTGGTTGATTAATGTTTGACCATAGTCCAAGATTAGCATGTTGTTAGGATAAGAGCTATCTTTAAGTTAGTTTGTTGTAATAAGTTTAAGAGGATTTCTCTCAACCACCATGTCTATTTTTAGTTCTTTCAAGAACTATAAAACTATGTAATGCATTGTTGATCAATAGAACAATTTCACCATTGTTTCTCATTTGGTATCAGAGCAGGTTTTCTCAAATGGATCAAAACCTGTGGAGAGTGGTGTGAAGAGATCTGAAACACACACTTTGTCAGAGAAACTCAAGTGGCCAGCACTCAGCAGATTTGCAAGGAAGAGCTCGAGTAAATCATTAATATCTCACGAATCCTGAGGTATTTGATTATGAAATTTTGAGGGTTGTTAGGTAATTGTATCAAGAGGATGCAGTAAAAATTTCAGGTGATTTGGAGCTAATTTTCTGATTTTATTAGCATTTTTAGTTTTTCAATAAAATGGTTGTATAAGGTGGAATACAGGGTATTTGCTTCTCAAATTTTGGGAGAAATATTATTTCGATAAAATCATAATTCAGACAAAATTTCAGATCATTGGGATCTGTATTGATTGATTTATGTGAATATTTATTTTTCCTTCAACAATCCTAGATCCGGAATTGTGATAAAAAGGGAAAAAGTAAATGATCACATATTTTTCACCTTTGTGATTTTTCTTCTGAAATTTAGAGGGTTTTCAGATTATTGTCTCAAGAATACAGAGTTTAATTTTCAGAAATTTTGGGGTTGTATGGATTGATTTATGTGAAGAACATTGAGGTTGTCTCAAAAACACTCTAAGATCTAGAAAGGGCAAAAGTAAATTGATCACATATTTCTCATTTGTGTGAATTTGGATCTGAAATTTAGTGGATTTTCAGATAAGTATATCAGAAGTCTACAGGAAAGGAGTGGCTGAGAGCTAGGTGGAAGATTGATGAATGGTGGATTGCAGAATGGCCACCATGTATAAAGAATTGGAAGTACCCAAATTCAATGGAGATAATTATGCTATTTGGAGCATAATGATGAAGACCTTCTTGAAGGCTCAAGACTTATGGGATATAGTTCAAGAAGGCTATGAGGAACCCTCTTGGAATAAGCTACAAGGTGAGGAGAGAAAAGAGAAGAAGGAGCAGCAATATGCAAATTGCTTAGCTCTTATGGATTTGAGGAGAGGAATGGAAAAGAATGTTTTTCCTCTCATAGCCAATTGTAGATCAGCTACAATGGCATGGCAAGTGTTAAAGGATGCTTATGGGTTTGATGAGGATACCCATAAAGCCATGAGTGACAATCATGAAGATTGTTTAAGCAAGGAGGAGCCTTGCTTCCTTGAAGCAGTTTCTGAATTAGATCCTTTTGAAGGAGTTTTTGAAGAGTCTTGTAAAGACTCATATGAAGTCATGCTTTGTAATGGAGAATTATTTCTTGCAGAGGAAGGCCTAGTATGTAGAAAACCAACAAGATGAAGAATGCTTCATGGAGGAAGCATATGTTGCTGAATTTTGTGATGAAAAGATAAGAAGAGGTGTGTATTCCTCAAGAGGACGAGGAGGAAGAAGAGGATTTGTTGTTGATAGAAGAAAAAGTGATAAAAAATATCTCATGGAGGAGATAAATGAAGAGTGTATTATGGATAATGCACCTAAAATTCTCATGGGAGAGAATAAAGATGATAATAGGATCAACCAAAATTGTTGGCATGTTGATGGAGAAGCAATGTTTATGGAAGACCATTGTCTTGAAGACCATTCACTTGGAATGGATGTATGCTCTCTTGACAGAGAAAATGAAGATCTCCTACAAGGAGAAGATAAAATTGTTAGAGTTCCTCTAAAAGGGGAGAAGAATGTGAAAAATGAGATAGAAACAGAAAATGGAAATGAGATTGCTGATTTTCTTATCGTAATGGCAAAGGAAACTTCACTCATGGATGAAGATCACTCACTTGGAGTGACTACATTGCAGAAAGAGAGTTGTCTTGAAAAGGCAACTATGTATGATTGCTTGAATGAATGGTGTTTCAACACACCAACATGGATTGAACAAAGGAGGAGAACTATTAGTGAAGAGTTGATGGTTGATCTTGAAGCACCATACAATGAAGGAGAACTGCTACAAAATAGCTTTATGGGAAGCACCAAATCTACTCATACTAAAGGTAATGTTTTTATGATTAATGATTTGTTTTTTGTGAGCAGGAATGAAAAGAAAGGTGATTGTCTCATTGAGACAACTTTGATGAAGAGTCTTCTTGGAGAGAATACAGTGATGGAGAACTTGGGTCACATGGATCAAAATGATGTGTTCAAAATTCCTTGGGAGAAGGATTCTTGTAAAGTCATTGTTGTGAGAGAATATTTGTGTGAGGAGCAACTTTATGTTGCATATGTAGTTGGTCATTATATGGCCATATTTGTTGTGATTTTTTGTGTGAAAATATGTGAAAGAGTTGTATGGTATAATCATCTATGTGAGATGATTAATTGTAAATACTCATGTGGAGTATTGTTTAGTGTTGAAGATGTAAAAGAAGATCAAAATGTGAGAGCATGGTTTAAAGACCATAATGATAAAGATGTAAGAGAGTGGTTGCTGAAAACCACAAGAGGAGATACTTTTGTTGAAGGGGGAGCTAATCAACAAAAGAAGGCACTCAAGCATTTGCAGGAAATCCCACATAAAGAGTGGAAGGAGTGCCACCATAAGTATTTTGTAAATTCTGATTTCTTGATTCAAGATTGGAGGAAACGTAAGAGAAAAATTTTCTTCCAACTCTGTGATGCTTAAAGAACTCTTGCATGAGTATCTTTAGCATCAAGGGGGAGAATGTTGGAATATTTTCAACATTGCCTCCTTAGTCCTAAGTATTAAGTCCTAGTATTTAGTTTTAGTTTAATGTTTTGATTTACATATTTCTAGTTAATTTGATTAGCATACATTGAGGTTTTGGCTTGGTTGATTAATGTTTGACCATAGTCCAAGATTAGCATGTTGTTAGGATAAGAGCTATCTTTAAGTTAGTTTGTTGTAATAAGTTTAAGAGGATTTCTCTCAACCACCATGTCTATTTTTAGTTCTTTCAAGAACTATAAAACTATGTAATGCATTGTTGATCAATAGAACAATTTCACCATTGTTTCTCAAGCCTATCTTCTTTAGTATATGGACCATTTACAAGAATAGTGTACCCATCTTCAATAACTTCCCAAACCTCATTCCCAAGAGCCATTAGATGAACCTTCATCCTTGCACTCCAAAGACCAAAATCTGATCCATCAAAAATAGGTGCTGCATTGCCACTTGAATAATCCATTGTGTTCTTTGCTAGCTTTTCCTTCAAGCTGTTAAAATTTTCAAAGGCACCTGCTCTGATACCAATTGAAGAACACAAGCTTATACTGAGAGGGGGGGTGAACAATATAAGATCGCTTTTTACCTTTTTTCTCCAAATCAACTTTCAAATCAATATTATGTAGAGTATAGAAAGCAATATCAATAGCTGTAATTAAAATAATGCACAAAACACCATCCACAAAAGAGACACAACAATTTACGTGGTTCACCCAAAGTGGGCTACTCCACGGATAAAATCTCTCACTAAATTTTATCAACTCAAAATCTAGGAATACCTTTCCCAATTACAATATTTATGGGCATCAACCCAAAGGAGACACCAATCCCCTAGCTCCGTTCAGTTGGTGATCCTCTAGAAGACCTCTGCCTCCTCTGCCCTTAGCAAATGGAACTCTATCCATAGAAGACACCTATCTTCCCTGCTCTGGCTGGAGACCTCTGTCCTCAAATCTATCACCTCCAAAGCTAGTCCTCGAAATTGCACTAAACATAGTCCTTCGGTCTAGCACAAATGTCCTAGATTTCTCTTTCTCTGATCTGCACCGAACACAGTCCTTCAGTCTAGCATAGACGTCTTTTGTCCTTTTTTTTGGTCTACACAAAAACACAGTCCTTTTCTATTTTTGTGCAATCACAGCTACCCTTGACCTTTGCACCTTTGCGCAATTATAGCTACATAGTCTTCGCACTCTGCTTCCTTGCAATCTCTCTCACTTGGAAGATTCAACAGAATGCACTCTGCTCTCGACGATTGAACTTCTTCACTTTGCACATTCTACGAACGTCACTCTTCGAATGCACACTTCGATCGATATAATTTTCTCTCCAAGCAGCCCTGATTTTATACTAAAACTTTCAAGATCAAAACCTTGATCTTGGTCGGCTGCTACCCTTAACTTCGTCGATTGCAAAACCCTAAACTACGTTGGCTCAAATTCAACTCTATCAGCTTCAACCGCATTTGTGGTTCTATATATTTTCTTGCAGAACTACAACATGTCATGATATCATGACACCTTTACAACCAAACACTATCTTATGGCTTTTGTCACGATATCGTGACACTTTTTTCTTCTGCTGATGTCATCTTCTCTTCTGTCGTGAAATCATGACCTTTCTAACTACATGCCCTTCTTCTCTGCTTTTGTCATGAAATCGTGACACTACTACCTTTGTTGACATCATATTCACTCTTATCATGAAATCATGACCCTTCTCGCTTTCTCAACCTTTTCTCGGCTTGCACTAGCGAAAATGGAACATGTCACGAAATCGTGACACTTTCGTTGCCTTGAGCTTCTCTCTGCCTTACTCCCGTGAAACTGGAACATGTCATGAAATCATGATGCTTTTGTCTTCATAGCCTTCCTTTCTGCTTCTATCACAAAATCATGACACTTCTCCTATAGAAGACCTACTTCTAGTTTCTATCATGAAATCATGACACTTTCTCCATTCGTATGTTTTTCTTTCATCCTGTCACAAAATCTCTACATCTTCATCCACTAGCTTCTTCACTTCTGCCTGTTGCAAAATCATGACACTTTCTACATCTGTACACTTTTCTTTCATCCAATAATGAAATCGTGATGCTTTCAGCTTTCGTACGCTTTCTTTGTAGCCCGTCACAAAATCGTGACACTTCTCATTTCAGACTCTTCCCTTTGCTGCATGTCACAAAATCGTGATAGTTCTCACTTCGAGCTTTTTAGCATGTCGCAAAATTACAATAGTCCTCACTTCAACTTTTGTAGCATGTCAAGAAATCGTGACTGTTCTCACTTCAAACTCTTCAGCATGTCGTGAAATCATGACACCTTTCGAGTAACTTTCTCTCTCTTCGAACTTGTCGCGAAATCATGAAAGTTCACACTATGGACTCTCCTTTCAGCATTATGTTGTGAAATCACGACATTTTTCCTTTTGGACTCCCTCTCCTGCAACATGTCGCGAAATCATGACACTTTTTAGTCTGTACAATCTTCTTTGCAATATGTCACGAAATCATGACACTTTTCCTTTTCTACCTTCCTACACTTTTCGAGTCGTGAAAATGCGACATGTCGCAAAATCACAACACTTTCCACCTTGCTCTCCTTCTCTGCCAACATGTCACAAAATCGCAACATTTTTGCCAGATTCTTCTCTCTCTTCCAACATGTCACGAAATTGCGACAGTTTTGCCAGCTTCTTCTCTCTCTTCTAACATGTCGCAAAATTGTGACAGTTTTTCCAGCCTGCTGTAAACTTTTTCTAACTTGTCTTTTTTTCTTTGATCTTTTGCAAATGGTCTACTATGATCTTTTTGGAAGCCCACTATCCATGCTCTGAATAATCTGAAATTAAATCAAATTCCTTCAAGATCTTCTTGACATCAATGACAACTTCTACACTTGAGCAAAGGCAATGTACCCAAGGTACCCAAAATTGCCAACAATGGACAACACCTCAAGATGTATAATCCTTGTTGAAGATAGAAAGAAAAAAAAAAGTATTTGAAAAAAAATTGGAAAAGCAAAAACCCCAAAAATAGAGTGATGCATCCTTTATTTTGTTTGGTTTATTAGATAAAAGTTTTTCTTTTCCTTCTTTTTAAAGTTTTGAAAATTTGCTGTTTCACATGGTATTCTTAGTTTGATGAGTATACATTACTATTGATTCCAATAAAAACAATAATAGAAAAGAGTTTCATTTTTAAGCTTTGATGAGATTTACATTTTCTCAAATATGGATGATTAGGCAACAATCATATGATATGATACAAAATAGGATGAAATTGGTACATTATGTTATGGCCTCACATTAAAAATGATGCTTAAAGATATTTTAAGGTCCAAGGAGCAGAGCTATATTTGAGAAGGTAGTTGAGCTAAAAATCAATACACTCATCCTTTTTAGCCAAAAAATAATCCTCAACTCAGGCATACTGATTGCACAATTTTATTATATCATTATAATTCTCAAATGAGAAAGAAAATAAAAATAAAGTGAATAGAGTCATTGCCTGAGATATCTTGGAAAATCTCTACCGGGGCTATAGACGCTTGACTAGCAGTAGGGTAAAATTGGATGGGATTAGAAGCAACTCCACCGGGGCTATAGATGCTTGACTGGCAGTGGAGCCCTGCAAAATGGTGAAAATATTTAAAGAGTGAAATAATATAATAGGCTCAACTATTTTCTCAAATATGGTAAAGTTCTAGAATATTTAAGAATAAAAAATGAATGCACAAAACACACACATGGCTGAAACATGATGGAACTGGTAGCTTTGGCAAATAAAGTTTAAACATATCCTATGACCTTACCAAAATAGACATAAAAATTTACCAAAAATCTCATCTTATCTTAAAAATATGACTTTAGTATTAAATTGAATAAAAGGAATCACAGTTTTAATACTCTCTTACTTTGATGTCCTGTTGCATGTACAACTTTTTCAAATTTAAAATCATCATGTTTTGTTTTTCAAGCTTTGATCATCAGTCTTGATAATGTGAATTTTCATTCAAAATTACAATAAATCATGATATTCTATGGTTCTCAAGTGCCTCATGTTTTCATCACATTGTCCCAGATAGAGCCTATGTTGGAGCCAAATTTGACTCAAACTTTGAAACCCCCAAATTTAAATTTTTGGTTTCATCATAACAAGCAAGCATTACTGGTCATTTTGCATCTAATTAAGATAATTTAATTTCTTATGGGTCTATTTGATGAAGTCTAACCTTGGTTGTTAATAATATGTTCCCATTTTAATAGTACTCAATTTTTGTAATAGGGGTTGAAGATACAAAATTTACTACATCGCCTTAAGGGCATTCCATTGCAATGTAAAGTAGTTAAAAAGCATTCAAAAGGGAAAATAATATAAACTTGTAATATATCAAAATGAAACAAAGTGTGTAATAAAATGGTGGATTTATACTTCTATTCATTCATTAGTAGCTTCAAATGTGACATTACAAACATCCCCTTGAGGGCCTTTTATAAATTGATACATTCAACATTACAAGGTTTCAAGGGATCTAGTCCCTTGAAAGGGGCCTTAAAGTGATGTAAACTATGCTGAAATATTTGTAAATATCACATCCCATGATTGAGAGCTATCATTCAACCTGTTCTTATGGTCTTCTTAGCTCCTTCCTTCTGCGTAGAATACCTGCACCTACACACAAGGGACTATAATGGGGTTAATAGCACCTGTTTCATAGAATGGCTATAACATAGAAAGCATAGTAAAATAGGCAAATGCTACAACAAAATGAAATGATCTAAATATATAAAAACTCATATACAATAAGAATAAGCATATATAAAGATGATTTAAACATAAATATGCAACTTTAGAGGTAATATTAAATGTGAAACTGTGCTTGACTATTGGTCATCTTGAGGTGAGCCAGATAGACCTGCAACATTGGGGATCACCAAATCAGCATCAAAACTCCTCCAAACTACCTCAAATTTGGACCATATATTACTTAGGACATTCATAAGGGGAATATGGAGGAATTTATCTAAAATTCCACCCTATTTTGTGGTCATCCTGGGGTGTGCCATGGGTAGACTGCTAATCGTCCCCAGGTGGGATGGTTACAAAACTGCCTAAGTTTTGTCACCTATGGCCTTGGGAATTGGTCCAAAAGTGGTATGAGGTGTTTTCAATAGATGGGGCCAAAGAATACTCCAATTTTTCTAGTTTGGGTTCTGTTTTTGGAGCCTATTTTATCCTAAAATCGCCTTCATATGAAGAGGGTTTCAAGGCCAAGGTGAGGCGGGTTTAGGTTTGCAAAGTTTGGGATATAATTTGGGTAGCACTTCGTTGCTCTATTCTCCAAATTCTCCTTCCTTTGAAAATGGGAGTTTGGAGCTCTTTTTATAGCCCAAGAGGGAACTTAGGGCAAAAGGGCATCTTTTCCATGCGGGGCAAGTGACGCCATGTGTCCTAATCACGTCATGGCATGATTGGGAGAAGGTTACCCATTTGGGTGCTCCCAACCAACTACCCTACTATCCATTAGTAGGTCCCTAATAAATTTGGGGTGATTGGACACGCTAATGGTAGTATTGTATTGCCATTTAGCACATCCTTTGACTTTTTATTTGTTCTAGTTAGGGGCCATCCCACCCAGGGATGGTTGCTAATGGTCATCCTTGGGTGGGACGGTCACTAACTGTGGCCATCCTTGGGTGGGACGGCCACCAGTAGGAGCTCCAAAACTATCCCAGACTATTAGGAACCCTCCAAATTAAGTTTTTGAGGCTTTTGGAAACCTTTTTCTAGCCTAAAGGCCATATGTTGTCGATAAGAGGGCATATATAATGCACTGATAATCTTATTCGATTTACATTATTTAGGTGTCTACAGATGCCCCATTTTTGGGATGCGCAATGTGAAACAAAGTGTTGAACAAAAATAGATCACTAAATCATCGAATGATTAAGGTTGTTCATTAACCTAATCAACTTTGGATGCCTTCATTATGGAAAAACATACATTCTTCGAATCCTTTCTATTGACATAATCAAAGGATCGATTGTAGGTATACCTTTCAGTCGTGTTGTAGTAACAGTCTTATGGGGCTTAGGGCATACTAGGTCTTGGTGCCTTGTATTCTTGTAAAAATTTACATGGGTCAATTCCCTAGGTTTCAAGGAGGTCAATCCTATTTAATGTACTTCTTATGTTGTTTCTTTTCCCCAGCATGGGCTTGCAAATTTATCTCTAGCTAAGATTCCTTTGAATGCATGGAATTTACACTTCTGAATGTTTTAATGTTGATTCAATTTTTGAATTCATTATGATGACTACCCCCTCAAGCGATGAGTCAATGAGGGTATGACAAATTCTAAAGCAATGATTTTCTTGAGACATATGAATTAATTAGGGTAACTCTTTATTTTACCCGTGGTACTATATACCTGTTCGGAGGTGATTTTCAACTATTTTGATGAATAGTTTTGGAAAAAAAAAGGACTAAAATATCATTCCCATGGGGTAGTCCATCCATGGAGGCCTTATTTAGGACTAAAATAGAGTCTTTTTATGCATCCAAAATTATTATAGGTTCATTCTAGATCCCTCTCAATTTCTTGCCCATTCTGCCTTGTATTTGGTGGGTTTTTGGCCAATGTTTTGATATTTGTGATGTTTTTAAGTGCAATTTTCTTACGACCATCCTAGATGGGGATGAGGTCAGTATTTATGAACTTACCATGGTGGCACAACCAGCCAAAAGTGTGCTCATACCACCCAGGAGCGGTCAACTTCTTTTGGAGCTATAAAAAGGCCAAAAAGGGCCATTTTAGCTCATTTGTGCAACTTACTTGGAGAAGTTAGAGAGGATAGGAGGTAGGAGAGAGTTTTCTGAAGTGGAGTGCTACTAAAATATCAACCCACAAAATTATCCAACCAGCATATGCATCGGGCGGTGGAGCCAGTGTGAAATGGGTATGGATTACATGCTTCCTCTGTCCTATTTTATTGAATTTTTGCAATTTTAGATCTAATTTCGTGAATACAACCAAAACCATGATTTAGGAAACCTAGAAGTATTTAAATACATAAAATTTAACCTTAGGTATGCTTTATTTGCAAAAAATTAGGGTTAAAAATCAATTTTTTTTGTGTTTTTTAAGGTTTTTAGGGCATTTTTAAGGGTCAAATTGACCTTATTTTACCACTTGTTTGGGTACCATACCTGTGAGGGACAGTTATTGGTGGACATCCCTTGGTGGTATGGCTACCAAATTAGGGGCAATACCTTGATGGGATGGCCAAAAAATGGGCCAAAAAAGGCCTTTTTTATGTGTTTTCATACCAAACATTTGCATTTTTAGGGCTTGTTTGACACCCTGATTTGCATGAGCAGATAGTTAGGAGTCAATACAGGGTACCAAGTCTCTTTTAGGTTACTAGAGACCATTTGAATACTATATACTGGCATTGTATTGATGTCATCATTTTGAAGCAAGTTACATGGTTAGATCTCATGGTGGGAGACCACACCTATCTGACCGCTTCGATAGAACTATGGGACCCTTGCACAAACACTTTCCATTTAGATATGGGGGAGATAACAGTAACACTAGAGTACATCTATCAAATACTTTGTATTTTGATAGAGGGGCTCTATATAGTATCTTCTTTGATGGAGTTACGGGAGGTCATAGTGCAGAGGTACTTCGATGCGTGCTGGGAGAATGTCCTAACTGATATGATTAGTGGAGGGATTTTATTGTCTAGATGGTACCAGGAGGGTGTGCTTGGAATTAGGCACACTTTTTTGATGACCTTGATCAACAACATGTTACTACCTGACTCTTTAGTAGCTAGGTTCCCATGGAACCTAATAGAGTAGATCTTTACTCTAGTTGACTGCATAGAGGAGGAGCTGATAGTGATGGTTTGTGGTCCTAATTTATTGGCATAGTTATACGGTGACCTACATGAGATCTGATCTCATGGGCGGAAGGGTTTGGGCTATACTTTCTACTATAGACTTGGTCTTGGTAGTATATTGTGATGGAGAGACCATGAGGACTACCATGGACCACTCAAGTAGAGCTACCAGATAGGGATATTGGCTATGGAGAGCTATGGATGAGGTGGCATGATTCAAGGTGTAACCGATGCTATTCTAGGGAGGTAGATCACTATGCAAAGGTTTTTTCATGTCTCATGGTAGTGGATATTGAGTGGAGACCCTACAAGGATTGTCCTACCTGGGATGAGGCTTTGACACATCTACGTCTATTTTAGTGAGGTAGGTGGTTGATAGGGTGACATGGCACAAAGCGAGAGTACTTCTCTTATGATCGTGTGCTATGATAGTTTAGGCTATCAATGAGTCGATGGTCTATCATAATCATGGGGATGAGAGGAATCTAGCATGGCCTATGGTAGAGGAGTTGTGATATGAGTCAGATTTTGAGGTGGCAGTCTCAGACTCAGATGATGCAGGCACTACAGAGGAGTATGATGCATGGTGGGTCATGTGGCAGTGGCAAGGGGAGGGACCACTAGGAGGAGATATAGCTATGAGGATATTGGATGCTATTAGGGGTGATCCATATGAGGAGGGTTTTGGTGAGTCTCTAGATGATGAGGAGGCAGACATAGGTGAGTGAGTTGTGCGTTAGCATGTGTTAGTAGACAGGGTGGAGCTGATAGATGTTCAGGATCCAATAGGCTTTGATGAGGGAGACTTGGGAGATCAGGGTTTGCATGCAAAGTTAGAAGCATGAGATGCTAGGATAATAGAGCTATAGAGTTATTGGGCTTTACTATAGGCACAGGTGTAGAGTGTATAGGAGGATATGGAGAGGTAGGTAGTAGTGATAGCTACATTTCAAGCACATGTCGGTAGACAGGGCCCTAGCCATGGGGAGTCCAATAGTTGTGAGCTAGCCAGGATGTAAGAGGAGGTAGCACATCTCCAAGGTTTAGTAGTGATCTATCAGAATAGGTGTTGAGAGGAGCACACCTACATGGATATGATGGAGGATGAGATAGTGCACTATAAGGGTGCATACCAGATCAGGCATTAGCTATTGGATCACAGCGTATCTATGGGAGCAAAATGGGACACTCGTATGATCAAATGAGGGATCTAAGTAATTATTGGAGGATGGAGGTATCTAGAGGTAGCATATTAGGGGGAAGTAGGTCGAGGAGCTCATGATGAACTCATACTAAGAGCAGAAGAGAGAGTCGAGGTACCGGTCCTGCATTACCATGGTCAGTGGACTCTGATGGTTCTTTTTGGTTTTTTGGATTGCAAAGTCGGATAACTCACTTTTATTGTAGCCTATGGGTGGTTTATGGACTATGATGTTGCTTTCGGATTTTACATATATGGACATATATATATGACTTAGATTTTATCATTATGTCATTTGACTACTTTATGATATAAATGCAATTTTATATTTGCTATATGATGTTATGCTAGATTTCTAATATGTATGTATGTATTTATCCGATGATGTGATTTGATGATATGTAGATGTGGATGTTTCATTTTATATGCTTGTGTAAATTAAAAGGTATGCATAATATAGTCAGTGGCCATCTAAATATTATTGCTAATATTTAACCGGTATCTATCCTAGATCATGAATACCACTTAATAAACAAAAGTTTTAAATGTGTATTATTGAAAGTAATGATTGATTAGATTTAATTTTTGTATGATGGATTTAGAATGACTATTTGAAGCATTATAGGCTAGCCCAATAGACTATACAAAATGTATCTTGATTATTTTCATGTTATTATAACACTTCATTTGATGGAAATTGTAATTTTGACAAACATGTGATAGCATGATGTAAAATGGAATGGATAATATAATGTGATATGATTTTATTTGATAGTTTTTAAGAGACTCAAATAATCTAGTTACCTAATAAAAATTCATATGCTAACTATATAAGATATTTTGACAAAGCATGCACCTACTAATATAACCAAGATAATCAATATCCCTATGTGTGCACGTGAGTTCATTTCCATGATAACACATAAGATTACCCTAGTGCAAATGGGATTTATTCAGCCCATCGACACTAGAGATCATTTTGCGAGTCTCATTATCCTAAGTTTCGTACTTAGTTGGATTAGACCACTATATAACCTAGGTTACAACAAGCTAGCTCATCCACATTCAAACATTGGTCTATACCTAAACAAGTTGCTTAAGTGATAGACATATCATCATGCAAGAGGCTACCACCATTGACAAGTAGGCTATCCACCAAACCTGTAATTAGGATCACCTTATGGTTCTATGATTCTAAAATTTCTAGGGATTCAAGTTTTGTAGTCCCTACCTTTCTTTGACTTTCTCAAGGAAATTTGCTCATTTTGATTTGTTGAGCAAGGGATTTTAATAGTGGTGAGAATCACTATTTCTTTCTTTGCTTTTCCTAGTTATAATAATAACTATTTATTTATGCATATTTGGGAGTGATATTAATCACTATTTTCTTTGGAATATTTCTTTGAGATACTTGCCCTAGTGTAGGGCAATGTATGTTTTCAATACTAGGGGGGGTAATAATCATTACTGATTTTATTTCTTTGGGATACTTACCCCAGTGTAGGGTAAGGGATTTTGGGTAAGAAGCAACTTGTACTTTTGTCAATTCTTAGCATATTTTAACCATTCGTATAAGGTTATGAGCAATATGACCTTTTCACTTGAAATTAACCTAGACTACTTCATAGTTTTCATCTTTCCTTGCTCTAGACTTGGATTTTTAATGTGAAAAATGTGTTGGAATTTTGATGTATACCAAGCATTACCTAAATAGGATTCTACCTTCTAAAAATCATGCTATATTTCTACAAAATCTGAGAAGACAAATAGATATGGCTGAGTGACCAAAAAAATTAACTGTTTATCAACAATGGCTAAGTGACGAGAAACAG
The DNA here is from genome assembly GCA_028583015.1 of Wollemia nobilis. Taxonomy (NCBI): domain Eukaryota; kingdom Viridiplantae; phylum Streptophyta; class Pinopsida; order Araucariales; family Araucariaceae; genus Wollemia; species Wollemia nobilis. The sequence continues at coordinate 13,029,280 of JAQPPZ010002587.1, read as the reverse complement.
ACATATAATGTAAATGGTATAAGTAATATAAACAGGTGATAATATTTGACTTGTAATAATAATGAATTTTTACCAGATGCCTAATGTGTAGACCTGGTGCTAGACATATATGATCAATTTAGAATGATGCATAATGCAATTATGAGTATGCCTAATGCAACTATGATTATAATGCAAGTGATGAGAAATGCAATACAATGCAATATTTTTGTATTTTGATGATTTTGATGATTTTTTTGTTATTTTTGAGATATGTGTATATATGTACAGGTTGACCAATGGGCTTAATGAATGCCATTGGGGATTTTTGGGTTACTAATTGTCTTATGGATGCCTTTGAAGCATTTAGGTTTGACCTATATAGTCGTAGACTGCCTAGGAACGTTTTAGCTTGACGTAGACGGTCATAGACTGCATAGGGACATTTTGGGTTGACCTAGATGATAATCTACTATATAGGAGCATTTTAAGGTGACCAAAGGGCTTATAGATACCTTTGGATATTTTAGGGTTGACCTAGATGATTGTAGATAGTCTAGGAGCTTTTTTATGTGATCTAGATGGTCAGAAACCGCTAGGAGCCTTTAGGGTGACCTAGGCAGGCAACTACACTTAGAACGTGTCTAAAATTGCCTAGGGGAATTTGGTTGTGACAAAAGGGATTATGGATACCTTTTGATAATTTAAGGTTGACCTAGACGATCGTAGATAGTCTAGGGGATTTTTATGTGACCTAGACGGTCAAAAATCGCTAGGAGCCTTTAGGGTGAACTAGGTGGGAAACGACACTTAGAACATGTCTACGACTACCTAGGGGTATTTTTTTGTGACCAAAGGGCTTATGGATGCCTTTGGAGCATTTAAGGTTGACCTAGAATATCGTAGATAGTCTAGGGGATTTTTCATGTGACCTAGACAATAAAAAATAGCTAGGAACCTTTAGGGTGACTGAGGCGGGTAACGACACTTAGAAAGTGTCGACGACTACCTAGGGGCATTTGGTTGTGACCAAAGGGCTTATGGATGCCTTTGGAGCATTTAAGGTTGACCTAGATGATCATAGATATTCTAGGAGCTTTTTTATGTGACCTAGATGGTCAAAAACCGCTAGGAGCCTTTAGGGTGACCTAGGTAGGTAACGACACTTAGAATGTGTCTATGACTGCCTAGGGGCATTTTATTGGTGCTCTAAGAATGAAATGGTTGCAAATGACTTATATTCATGGTTTCAGGATCTTCATTTCCTTATATTGATGCTAGGCGATAAGTTCCAGGTCCAATCTGATGTGTAATGATGAATAGACCTAGCCAATTTGCTGTAAATTTATCTCGCAAATTGGAGGGCAAATTTGAGTTTTGTTGGTTTTCCTTTAGAACCAAATAACCTACTTGAAAGCCTCTTTGTGTACTTTCAAGTTTTAAGCTCTCTTAAAATGCTCTTGATAAACACGTAGATGCTCGAGGGTATACACATGTCATTCATCAAGCAATGTTAACTGATCTAAACAAGCTTGCCTAGTTGTATCATCATTGATGTATGCCTACATGGAAATGAGTAGCAACGAAATATCTAACTCCAGAGGCATGATGGCTTTAGCACCATACACTAGTGAAAATGGAGTTGCCCTAGTGGGCATCCGAATACTAGTGTGATAGGCCCAAAGGGCAAGAGGTAATTGATTATGCCAATCTTTATGATTTTCTTGAATGGTTTTCTTCAAGATGGCTACTACTATTTTATTTTATGCCTCTACTTTCCCATTGGCCTATGGATAATAGGGCATGGAAAAGCTATGCTTTATGTTATACTTTGTTGTTAATGCACACACATCCTTATTTTTAAAGGGTGTTCCATTATCCGATACTATTTTGGATGGAATACCAAAATGACATATAATGTTATGTAGTATAAACTCCACAATGCAAGGTCCAATAGTTGTGGTAAGAGGAATTGTTTCCACCCATTTTGTGAAATATTCGATTGCCATTATGATAAACGTGTGATGGCCTGATGAGGCAGGTGATATTTTCCCAATTAAATCAAACCCGCATTTTGTAAATGGCCAAACCGATTGAATCAGTTGTAAGGCCTGTGAAGGTACATGTGTTAAATTTACATGGTGTTGAAATTCATGCACTTCTTAACATAAGCGCAATAATATTGCTCTAAAGTTGGCCAATAATATCCCATGTGAAGAATGTTCTTGGTGATGGCCATGCCGATAAAGTGGCCATCGCATGTACTATCGTTTGCTTGGGTGATGGCCCAAGGTGACTCCTGTGAGTCTAAGCAGTGAAGGAGAATACCTTCTTAACTTCGATGATACATTATATCTCCTATTAAGACATGTTTTACCACCTTTTTCTTGAATGCTTGCTTTACGGTGTGTGATAATCCAGGTGGAATATTACCCAGTTTAAGATAATATTTAATCTGGATGGCCCAATATTTCTTTGAATAAGCCTTAATATTATGAATCGTGCTATCCCTTTGATGGTTGTCTCGTGCGAACACTGATTGAGAAAAAACTTGGAGATATAGCGTTGTGCCAGTGTCAAAAGGATTATGAGGTAATAAAGTTCCCTAGTTAACATTATTCAAATATTGGTGTAGTTGAGAGAACCTTTCATGAGAAGGCTCAATCTAAATCATGTGAACAATTGGTATAGCCTTATGCTCTTCATGCTTAGTCACAATTTTTGCTAGCATTTTTACTTGGATAGTTGTGATATCATCTGAAGGGTCATGTGGGATTAGTGACCCTAAGGAAGCCATTGTATTTGCAAAATGATTAGATGAACGAGGGAGTGCCTCTATATCATACCATTCAAATTTGACTAGGATTTTATCCACTAGGGCTTTGTAGGCTTGCAATATGGGACATCGACACTGGAATATGCCTTTTACCTAATTAAATATGTGCAAGGAATCACCAAAAATGTTTAACTTTGCTATTTTCATGGTGATTTCCATCTGAAGTCCTATTATGAGAGATTCATACTCGGTGTTGTTGTTGGTACAAGGAAAATCAAGTTTAAACAAAATAGGTATGGGAGCCCCTTATGGTGTGAAAAACATGATACTTGCACCACCACCTCGCTCACACTTGGAACCATCGAAGAATAGAGTTATGTCTGCCTGTGACTTAGGCTCTACAGAATCAGGTGATTCTGAAATTTGAAATACTCCATCATCGAGAAGTTCTATATTTAGAGGTTTATCATCCTGTAGAGGAGCCTCTACTAGTTGATCAGCTATGACCTATCCTTTGATAGATTTCTATCCAATGAACTCTAGGTCAAATTTTGTCAACAACATTATCCACTTCGCCATGCGACTATTATGATATGTTCTGCTCATCATGTAGCACAATGGATTTTATTTAGATACAACATATGTGGTGTGATTTAACATATAATGGCATAGATTTTTGGTGGAAAAGACCACTGCTAAGCATAGCTTCTCAACATATGTGTATCTAACTTCATATCTTACAAGTGTGTGGTTGATGTAATAGGTAGTCTGTTCTTTATGACATTCATTCTTTTGGGACAAAATGGTACCCAAAGCTAACTCAGTAGCTAAGATATATAAATAGAATGACATTCCTAGTCACAGTTTTGGACTAACCGCCAGCATCCCTCCTCGGGAATCATGACATGGACTAACCGCCTCTCGTAGGTTAAAGCCCTGGCCTGTAGCGGCTACCTCTAGTTCGAGCTTTTGGTAGAACGACAGGTTTCACCTCTCTAACAATTGGTATCAGAGCCGGTCTCGAGTTCGATTCCCTTCGGGTAACACTGGGGGGGATTGTTGGACTAACCGCCAGCGTCCCTCCTTGGGAATCATGACATGGACTAACCGCCTCCCGTAGGTTAAAGCCCTGGCCTGTAGCGGCTACCTCTAGTTCGAGCTTTTGGTAGAATGGCAGGTTTCGCCTCTCTAATAGTGGATCAATATAGGTAGCAAAGCCAAGTATTGTTTTATCTCATCAAAGGCATTTTGACATTTTTTTTCCCAATGAAATGATACCCCCTTATGTAGCAACTTATTTATGGGTCGACACTTATCCGATAACTATGCTATGAAGCATTTTATGGATACGACCTTTCCTTACAAACTACGTAGTTGCTTAATGGTTGTTGGGGGAGGAATTTCTAATATTGCCTTGACCTTGTTGGGATCTACATCTATGCCTCTCTTGGAGACTATGAATCCCAAAATTTTACCAGATGTGACATCGAAGACACACTTTTTGGTATTAAGTCTAACATTGTGCTCTATGAGGCGATCTATGATCTTACACAGTACATCGAAATGCTCATGGCATAATAAATATTTTACCAATAAATCATCCATGTAATCTTCCAAAATTTTGTGCATGTAGTCATGGAAGATATATGTCATGGCTCTATGGTAGGTAGCACCAATGTTCTTAAGGACAAAAGTCATGACCTTGTAATAGAATGTCCCCCAAGGCATTGTGAACACCATTTTGATTTGGTATTATGGATTAATACAAATATGATTATATCCATAAAATCCATCCATTAGAGATAGCATTTCATGTCCTATTGTTGCATCTACCAACGTGTCGATGTTAGGTAAGGGAAATTCATCCTTAGGACTCGCTTTGTTAAGATCTTAAAATTCGGTGCAAATGTGAATCCTTCCATCAGGATTTTTGATGAGAACCATGTTTGAAACCCATGGCAGATAATCTATTGAGATGATGATATCAGCATCCAATAGCTTTTGTAATTCATCTTCTATTGGGTGCATTTTTCTTAACTTTTGCTTAACAGGTTTGATCTTGGGGTCTAATGTAAGATTATGCATGATTATATTTGGGTCTAATCCTAGAATATATTTATACAACCAATCAAAATATTTAATCCTTACTTTCAATGCAGCTGTGAAATCATCATGTCCACTTAGGGAGAGGCCTTCCTCTAATTTAATGGTATGGGGATTATCAAGATATATACCAATATCCTTTTAAATTATTGGCTCAATCGACATGTGAGACCCATACTCCAACTAATGTGGGGTGGTAATTAAGTGAATATCATCAGCTAGGTTTGCTTCTTCGATAGGAAATTCAGGTTCAAACTCAGTTTGAAAAACATCTTGAGTGGTTCTTGAAGAAAAGTTAAATGGTTGTAACATTTCCTCACAAGGCCAATACTCTGAGGGCGATGGAGAAGAATCTCCTTGATTAAATTCAATTGCCTCTAGATCAATATGCAATTGCTTGGATGGGTTATTCGAATTCACCAATGGTGTCATTAAATGTATGGAAATCATGTTGATGGATACATGATCTCCTCCTCTAGTGTGAGTAGTTCTAGATACTTGATGTTGTCTCATAACTTACGAGTGTGGCTCGAGTGGAAGTGGGATAACTGGAGGTGGCCTATGTGGAAGAGGGTGAGCCTGCTCTCCATGAGGTAACATCTGGCATCATATGGGTCCTTGGATGGGGAATAACATACAAAGATAATATTCATCCTCATCATCCAAAGGTAACACGTGCTTGTATTCATCATCTGAGCTATGGTAGTTAATGGGTGCGATATCATAATCATCTTTGTCATCACTTGTCCATTCATGAAGAGGACCTTGGTCTTGTTCCTCACTGTCATATTGCAAGGTGTGTGAACTCTTCCCAACTTCATGGGGTTGGGCGACATCATTGGAAATACCTTTATCTGTCATGTCTATGGGGAAATAATATCCCAAGGAATGAACATGATTCATATTAGTATATGGATTACGGCTGAGATTAGCCTGATGACTTAGTCATAGGTGTTCGAGACTCTTGATGAGGACATCCAACAGTACCGGTTTATTATTTCCCAACCTGGATCTATCATACAAAATTTGATATTGGGGTTGACATGGAACATGGTTACCCTACTCATACAGGCCAAGACCAAACCCATGCCAATTACAATGGTCTAAGTACCACAATGCATAGTCTAGATTTGACAAATAATTTACATCCTCAGAAAAGGGTTCATCATCATTTTTCATCTAAGGAATGAGTAGAGCTCCATATTCTATACCTCCATATATGAAATTTGTTTGATTAGGAGGTATACCAAGATGTACAATACTACATATGGAAAGAAGAGGTCTTCCCATATTTTTCTTTGTCTTTAGTGATGGAACTGTCATGATATTTCTCACCAAGTATTCCCTTATCCTTGTGCTAGACATATGGATTATGACATGGGATGGCAAATATGGATGAGATGGAATGGAGATTTGAGGTGATTCAGTGTTCACCTCTGGAGGTAATTCCTCATTAATGACACAAGGAACCTCCTCCATGGATATGGTAGAAACTAATGGTGGGCTCTCATCAATAGGTCTCTTCGATGTGTTCCTCGATGGAGGGTTTGATGATGTCGAAGCCTTCTCTAAAGGTGGCTATGATGAGGATGGAGTAGATGATGAGGAAGGTGGTGGAATGGGTAGACTTTGACCAGGTGTATTTAATTAGAAGTCTACATGAGTCAAAGGTAATGTCGACTCTAGCATCTACTGTAACATGTTGCAATACTTGAAGGGCTCTAGATCGGTAGATACTACATGTACTTACCCTTTGTGAGTGTATTTAAGACATTGATGCACGATGGAGGGGATACACTTCATATACCGTATCCAAGGTCTTCCAAGAAAAATATTGTATGCCATATCATCCTTTAGCACATGGCTGCCTAATAGGTTGTGTTGGAAAAATAGTTACATTCTTAGAAAATGTAACTCTCCTTATTTTTCCCACAGAACCAGAATTAGATTGTTTTTCCCTTTGTTTCCTAGTCCTATAGGATGGAGGTCCTTGTGGTGAGGAGGGGATTTCTTTTTCATAGGATTCAGTTTCAATTTTAGGTTCAGATCTTGTAATTTCTACTTCATCTTCAGATTCAGACTTCTCACCTTCTGTATCTTCCTTAGATTAAGGGCTTTCACTCTCCAATTCATTCCAGGTAGAGAAGAACCATTCAAAACTCTTAGGGTTTCCTCTAAAGTGATGTTTTCAAATGATCTTGATGAGCCCATGGTGTTTGGGAGACCCTCTTCATTCTTGGTACTTTTTGGCCATATTTACCAGCTCCTGATATAAATACAGAGGAAGGTTTACCCTAAGCTCAGGATTTGAGTTGCCATGGTGTAGATGGGTCAAAATTCTCATGTGATGTCTAGATAGGATAGGGAATTACCCATCGTAGGTCAAAAACCTAATGATCCATACTACAACTTCATCCCAAGGAGGTTGTAAACTTGTTCTTTTGACCCCCTTGCAGATATTATTACTCAATACAAACTCAGTGGGCCTATCCTCATCTCCCCTAAACTAGTTTACTAATTCATTTAAAGTATTCTTGCAAGATTTACCAATTTGAACCCCATGCAATGGCATTTCAGTAACTTGATTGAGAATTTCGAGGCTTACCTGTATTTTCATGCCGTTGATGTGAATTTTATTATTGTGAAAGGTGTGTACAAACTCTGTAGCCAATCCTTCTGAATACCCATCGAACTTGCGCAAAAAGGGAAAAAATGCCCCTTCTATAAAAATACATAGTAATTCAGGATCTCCCTGTAGGCAATCTACAAATTTTTGGCTCAATATGATTCTTCTTACCCCCCATTTTTAATCTTCTTGTGTTCTATATCTTCTTAGTGTCGAAAGACAATATCGTTCTCGGGTCTTAATCAAACTATTTGCAACTAATGGGCTCAAAATGGTTTTGGGCTATGAAATTAAATTTTACAACATCAAAAAAATGCTTCGAAACGTGTTGGAACATTTGGAAATTAAATTTTCTTCTATCTCATGTGCCAGACTCCTATTTCCCATAGTAACATGATCTTTTGTGTTTTATTAAATTATTACGATGCGCTGATGTGGCAATCATCTGTTGGTTGGGTTATGGATGATGTACAGACCTTCCCTTTTGCTCGAAGTCCTTGTGAAGTGTGTCAAAAAAATTTCATATCGTAAAATGTGCAATGATTCCCAACAACCTCATTTCCATCATTGTGTTGGAAACCTGCATCTTGAAATATGTGCCATAATTTTTCCTTACTCCAAACAATAGAAATTTGATTGTGATGCCACATGTCGTTTTGTCCTTATTCTTACTCATTCCAGAGTTTTTCTTGAAGTATGAACATTCCTTTATTCCAAAGCATATGTTTATTTTTATTCTGGAGCTATTCTCATATTTTCTCTTTTTTTTGGTCCAGAGTTATCATCATTTCAAAGTAGTTATGAGTACCATTTATTCCAGAGAATTATCATGCTAAAAAATTTTAAGGTTATGGATAATTTATTTTTGCCCTTTTCACATCTTCCATTGACTATATGGATAAATTTTTGAATTAACCTTATATATACCTCATATACTAACTAGGGATATTATACACTACATACTAGATATCAAAATTGTTCTAAAATAAAAAAGGTACATACCTGATATAACCATTTACAATTGTATAATGGTTGTTTTTGTGGATTCTCAGTTGGCTTCTCTATGGACTAAGACAGGTGCAATTTGAAAATAGGTGAAACAGTGATTGTGAAAAAATATGGAACAATGATGGTGGGTACAAATGGTAATTCACTAAGGCAAACATGTTGCAAGACCGGTTTTCATGCAAGCCTAATTCAGAGGCGCCTCAAAGATGTTTTCACTTTCTAAATTTATTCATTTTTTTATCATTTTTTCTTTTTTTTTTATTGTTTTCTTTTTCAATTTCTTGTATGTTACTCTGTTGAGTCCAGTGTGGAAGAAGTGTCTTCTTCCAACATATATACATCCAAGTTCTCCACTTGCTTGAGAAACTTCTCCTTTGATAGTGGTTTATGATATATTCGAAGGTGATATCCATTAACTACCAATTTTTATCGTGAATCATCAATGGGTTAAAGGTGAACAAATCTATTTTTAAATACTTCCTCAATCTGATATGGTCCAAGCCACCTAGTCTACAATTTCCTAGGAAATTCTTCATAGCGAGAGTCAAACAATAAAGCCCAATCGCCTTGCTGAAATTTTCATTGCTGAATGTGACTATCATGCCACAAATTTCGTTATGCTTGGATCATCTTGGTCTAGTGCAATGCATATATTTGTAGCTCATCCAATGCATTGATCTAGAGAATTTAGTCTATCTGTGCCTGTGACAAATCAATACCTACATCCAAAGCAATTCAAAGAGTCAGTAACTCAAATTCAATAGGCAAAAGAGGTTTTTTACCATAAACCAATTCATATGGTGTGAATCTAGTAGTGGATTTCCAAGTAGTGTTGTAAGCCCAAATTGCTTCAGGTAGTTTGTACATCCAATTCCTCCTATGGGAAGCTATGGTTTTGGTTAAGATTCTCGCTAGTTCCCTATTTTTTACTTCAACCTGACCATTGGCTTGTGGATGATAAGGTGAGGATTTATTGTGCTTAATTTCATATAGTTGAGTGAAGGATGCAACAACTCTTGAAGTAAACTGAGGTCCCTGATCTATGGTTATGGATTGTGGGGCCCCAAAATATAGGAAAATCTATGAATACAGGAAATCAACAACTTTGTCTTCTCAATCATGCTTAAAAGCACGAACTTCTACCCATTTGGTTACATAGTCAGTACATACCAAGATATGCACTTTCCCTTGGGAAGGAGGGTCAATGGGACCTACAAAATCTAGCCCCCACCTCTCAAATGGTTTTATTTCTATTTGAGGTTGGCATTTCACTAGTGAAGGTAGGCTTTTCCATCCTTTGGCATGCATCACAATGTCCAACATACCTTTTCACATATTTATGTAAAGATGTCCAGTAATAACCAATACCCAAAATATTTCGAATGGTGCTCTTAACTGAATAATGTCCTCCTGATGGTTCATCATGACATAACTAGATTATATCATATAATTCATCATTGCGGATACACCTGCACAAAACATGGTTAGGATTGAATTTGAAAAGTAAACCTCTTATCCATTTGAAAGAACTTTGCTTTATTAACTATTTATTTTGTTTAGGAGTAAAGTGAAGAGGAATTTTTCCTATAGCCAAATAATTAGCTATATCTACAAACCATGGAGACTGCACAGAAATATCAAATAGTTTCTCATCAATAAATGCATCTTCAACCAACTCTCCTATATTTGCATTTTGCAATATTGATAGAAAATTTGCAACTGCATTAGCTTTCCCTGGTTTATTAACTATAGTGATATCAAATTCTTGCAACAATATTAACCATCAAATAATTCTTGCACTAACCAGAGTTTTATTCATCAGATATTTAATGGTAGCATGATTTGTATGAATGAATACCTGATATCCTGTGATATATTGTCAAAACTTATTAATAGCATATATTACAGCTAAGAATTCCTTCTCAGTAGTAGTGTAGTTCTTTTTAGCTCCTGTCAAGTTTTTACTGATATAGTAAATGGCATAATGCTCCCCATTTTCAATTTGTCCTAATGCAGCTCCAATAGCAGTATTGAAAGCATCAGTTTGAATATGGAAGGGTGATTCCCAATTAGGTCCTCTCAATACAGGGGGAGTGGTTAATTTTTCTTTCAATTCATCAAAAGAATTTAGACACTAAGTAGGCCAAGAAAATTTAGAATCCTTCATTAGTAATGCAAACATTGGATTGGCTATGGTACTAAAATTGGCAATAAATCTATGGTAGAAACCAATGTGTCCCAAGAAACTCCTCACATCAGTTTGAGTTTTTGGAGGAGGAAGGTTTTTGATGACTTCCACATTTTTAGGATCAACCTTGATCCCATAAGAGGAGATATGATGACCAATGAAAATCCCTTCCTCCATAATTAAGAAGCATTTCTCAGGATTAAGAGACAAATGGTATGTTTTCACAATGTATTAAAACTTTTTCAAGTTGTTCCAAAGTATATTCAAAACTATCCCCAAATACTGTGAAATCATCCATGTAAATATCTACACTCTCATTCGTCAAATCAGATAATATGTCCAAAATAGCTCTTTAAAATGTTGTTGGAGCATTACATAAACCAAAATGTAGAACCCTATAAGAAAAGGTTCCCCAAGGACATGTGAAAGTAGTTTTCTCTTGGTCTACAGGTGCAACTTGTATCTGATTATAACCACTGAATCCATCAAGAAAATAGAAGAAATTCTTACTAGCAAGGGTATCTAACACTTGATCTATGAAAGGTAATGTGAAATGGTCCTTATGTGTTACCTTGTTTAACTCTCTATAATCCACACACACTCTCATTTTCCCATTTTTCTTTGGAACAATGACTAATGGAGAAACCCACTTACTGTCTAAAATTGGGTAAATGAATCCTACATCTAAAAGTTTTTCAATTTCTTCTTTAACAATATCTTTCAAAGAAGGATTCAAACACCTTTGAGGTTGTCTCACTAGTTTGAAATCTTCAGTGTATATCCAATGTGTACACACATCAGGATGAATGCCAATCATGTCCTTATAATTCCAAGTAAAATCTTGAACATGTTTTTGTAGGAAAGAAAATATTTTTTTAGAAACCTAGTGATGTATTGGAGCCTACAAGCATCACTCCAATCCCAGTATATGTCATCCATGTGGGGAAAAAGGTCCACAAGTAACCTTGGGTCCCGATCCTGTGCAAAAAAAATCTAGAAGTACAAAATATATCTAAATCAAATGCACTAACAAACTAATAAATGCATAAAACAAAAATGGTGTAAGGTAATCTAAGATGAGCTTAAGGCTAGTAAAACAATGATAAAGTGCACCTAAACATCCAAAAAAATAAAAAACTACACTTCAAAATTGCAAAAATCATCAATTAAATCATCAAAATTTCAAAAATCTAAAAAATAAGTCAAATGCCTCTTGTCCACTCGCATCATGAGCATCCATGAAGCGACCGTTGAAGCCGGTAGTGGCTAGTTTCCAATGGTCAAAAATTTTATCATTGGATTTTAAACTGGTCACTGACGGTGACAACAGCCAGCCTCAGTCTAGGCTAGCCACTCTAGGTGGCAATGGCCAGTGGGTGACACACCAACGATGTTCCCCCTTGGGCCAAAAAGCACAAAAAAAAAAATCAAATTTCCTAAAACTAGCCTAGACCCACTAAAACTAAACCTAGCCTAGACCTATTGACAGTTTCGGTTCATTTCCAATAGATTTAGTGTGGTTCATTTAGCTTATTAATTAATTAGTTTTATTTTACCAAATTAAATAAGCAATTCAAGGTTGGCATAGTACCCATGAAGCACTAGCTCCTCTGCTCATAGACGCCTCCCCCTGCTCAACCATATCATCCAAATTAGAAGCAAATCCAGTAACACTCCATGTCACAATTGCACTTTCTCACATCGAAGCTCAAAAGTGCAATTGATATCTAGAAATAATGAAGTGTAAAATCCTAAAATTTACTTTTATATTTTCAACTCAAGCCTCGGCTACTGCTAGCGTTAGTGGCCCTCACTTTTTGGTCACTGGACCTAACAGCGACCACAAAGTAGCAATTGAGGATCATTAGACTTGATAGCGACCGAGAAACAAGGAGAAATTTACTCAATTTATCACCACAATTCACCTCAAAATAGGCCATCAAGCATACCTAGTTGTCCAAAATAGCCAATATGTGCACAAAAATCTAAAAAAATTACAAATATCAAAAGCCAAAAATATCATAAAAATAAAATTAACACAAAAAAATCAAATAACAATAATATCTCAATTGAGCCTCATACTCAGTTATTTTCTCTATACACTTGGTGATTGCAGTGACTAGCGCTCCATGTAATTCGAAAATATAAGTAAATTACCATAAGGCCACTTGGGATAAAAAAATTAAGGTAGAATTGAGATACTTCACTTCAAACCCTAAGAAGGCCATGATGGTCGGACCGCCCCATGGGAGTGAGAATCCATCTCTTTTCTCCTATAGCAAATAGTGATTCAATAAGCTACAATATAATTGCTATCACCTTGATTCCCTAAGAAGGCCATTGTGTCCAGACTGTCCCAAGGGATAGAGATGTACAATTACCAAAAAGGGTTTAAATCACACATGGATGGGACCAACCCTATAACAATAGATCAACCCTCTAAGAGGTCCAAATAATTCATCTTGTTCAAGTGACTCATCGCTTTATTAATTATCCATTTCCTCATCGACTCGTCGCTTGAGGGGGTAGTCAAAATTTTTAAACAATCATAATCAAAGTCAACAAAATATCACTCGATCATGTCAAATTGCATTCATCTTATGAATCATTACCAACAACTATCATAAGCTTACCCTTTGTTGGGGTAAAAAGTAAACATGATAGTTAAGTTTGTAGCTCTCCTCCTTTCGAACCTATAGTAGTACTAAAGCTACCTGATCGCTTTATGAATGAGTCCAAACTTCCTCAAATTTAAGCCTCATTAGTCAACCAACTATTAATATTTAGAAATTTCCCTGGCTGTATTTCAATTTTTTTAATCCCTAGATAAATAGAATTGACTGCTTCATATCTGCGGATTAAAGAATTTAATGGACAATGATGTGGCTTCAGAGTATGAAATACTCTGGATTATGTTTCATAAGTGATGCCAAATGGAATCATTCCCTGCATAGGATATGTGAAAGAGGTAAGAAGATGATGATGCCATCCATGTGGTAGTGTGAAAGATATTTCTTGTATGGGAATAGGTGATAAATATTTTGAAGTTTGTTCTTCATCCTTCCATAGTAGGCATTGAACAAGAATTTGATCATCTTTAAGTCCTTCTTCTTGTAATGTGGTAACTAGGATAATTTCATCTTCAAAAATTTCCCTTTCTGGTGAATTGACTTCCTCAATGTGTTCCTTCACTACTACTATAGCCAAAGTGGCAATAGTTTCTTGTTCTTCATCAGACTCAGGATACCATATTTGTCCAAAAAATTTGGTTGAAGGTTGGGCTGGTGGATACAGGGAAATATTCTTAAGGTCAATGCCATTTGAAATAGTCATTTCTCCAAAATGTAGCCTATAAAAGCAATTACAGTAGCAAGCCAAGGTCACCCTAGAATGATGGGATAACCACTAACTAAATTTCTAGGCTGCAACACCAAGAAATCTATAGGATACTCCCAGGAAGAAACTTCAATGGCAATATCTTCTAGGATTCCTTCTATCTTGGCAACTGACCTATCTGCCATTTCCAAAACTATAGTGGTAGGACTGAGATTATTGAGATACAATTGTTGCATTGTTTCCTTAGTTATTACATTGATTGTAGCTCTAAGGTCAAATAGTACATTTGGAATTTGCACTAACCCAATAGTAATTGTGACTATTGGACTTCCTGGATCACTATATTTGGGAGGCACTAGTTTTCCAGATAGCATGTTAGCCAACTTCCCTTCTACTTGCATAGTTTTAGGAAAGGCTTTCTTCTTTCTACTAGGTTTCTTGATACATAAATCCTGAATGGTTTTCTTGATTAAGGGCACATCCTTTATTTCTTGCAAGAAAGGAAGAGAAATTGTTATTTTCTTAATTTTTATTACTAATTTTGATTCAGGAATAGTTGCAAGGTTTTTAAATCTTTTAGGGTATGTTACTTCTCCTGTAGGAAATTCTTGTTTTTCTTGCTCATTTTCTGATTTTTCTTCTTTCTCTTTTGTTTGTACTGGTTATGAATGTAGATATTCTTGCTTTCCATCAATCTCTTCAATTGTGGGTGGAGCAGGGTCAGGTAAAAATTTCCCTAAACGTAACTAGATATTACTATAGTCAAGTACAAGTACATGAACTACATCGAAATATTCAGACTTAGATCCATAAATAGGGGTTGCTTGTCTGGTATTATTTGGGTTAGCAATATGCTGAGCTAGAAGTGGGGGTTGCATAACTGGATGTGCTTGTTGAGGTTGTATTCTTCCTTGAAAGTTCTTATTAGGAGTTGGTAGCAAGTTTTGATTTTGCCCTTGATACCTTTGCTGCCCTTGATATGATGGGTATTGTGGCCCCCATATTTGCCCGTATTATTGATTTTGTATCCAAGGTGAATTAACAAGATTCCAATGAGGATGTGACCAATATTGGGAAGATGCCCAAGATTGATTCCATGGTTATGAAGGTGGTTTTAAATATCCCCAAGGCATATTCCAAGGATTTTGTATCCAACCTATAGGAAAATGAGGGGCATTCTGGTATTGTGAAAAGTTACCACCTGGCCTCTACCCAATAATATTAAGTTCTTAAGTTTGAGTTTCCAAAACAGTTTTCAAGTGAGGTAGCAAATGACACCTATCAGTTTTATGCCCTTTTGAACATATGCCAAAAATTGTTGAGATAGAGGTTTTATCCAAAGGACAATCATGTAGGCCATGATTATTTTTGCATCTAGGACAATAGACAGCTAGGGGTGGTGAAGAATTAGCTTTTGAATTCCTTTCCCCTAATGTGGAATTTAATTGTACAAGTATATCAGTTTTCATGTTAGCCATTTCTTCCATCAAATATTTTATATCAGTATTACCAGGATTTCACTTCCTTATTTGCCTAGTGCAGGAATAATTTTTGCATAACTCTATAATATCATTAATCTCAAGCTAGTTTATATCTCCTTTTCCCATTAAATCCAATACTTCTCTGGAATCATCCTGCAAACCTCTCAGAAATATAGTTTTTAATAAGTCTGTTTCCACAAGACCACATCTCTTTTGGATAAAGGTAAATCTATCAAGGTAATCCTCTAAGTTTTCATTTCTTATCTAATCTGAAATAACTCATCCTTCCTATTTCTCACTCTACAATACTCCTAATACTTATCCAAAAATGTAGTTTCCATTTGATCCCAAGTGCGGATTGAATCTGGTTCAAGGCTCATAAACCACCGTAAGGCTACATCTTTGAGTGTAGAGGGAAATAACTTTAGTTTTTGGTTATCATTGACATAGTCATAAGTTTGATACATAACTTTGAATTTAAACAAGAACTAATCAGGATCTTTAGAAACAAATTCCCTAAAGATTGGTAATACTGAGGGTGAAATTGTTTTCATAGGATCATTCGAAGTAGGATTCAAATGAATAGGGTATTCAAAAGTTCTAATAGGAGGATTGTTAGCATCATAACCAATAATTTCCATATCAAGTTCTCCTTGTTCTACCATAGGTGCTTCTTTAGTTTTGACTTGTTCATCTGGTTCAGATGGATCAGCCATATGGGTATGTCTAGAAGAAAATTCCTCTAAGAGCTCTTCTTGCAAAGATACTAAAATTTTAGTTTATGAATAAGATGATTCTATTTTAAGTCTTTTAGGAAGTTCATACATAGGCAGATCTTCACCAGATTGTGAAGAATGCCTTGGTGGAAAAGAGTCAATTCTGATAAACCTTCCTATTTAGTCTCTTGGCCTATTTATCCATGGTCATTTACTAAATGAACGAGAATTTAGTTTTCAAGAATTTTTACCTTTAACAGGACAGTTCCTAAACTACTATACTTTCCTAACAACACCTAGTGTTCCCCAAAAATGGCACAAAAAATGATGAGTGTCGTCAATTATTCATCATTTAATCATTATTCTTGTCAATCTAGGGCGGTGTCCAATGGTTGTATACGATAGGTAAGTCAGGCAGTTAAAGGATTAGTTCATTTAGAGGAGAGATTTATTGGTAGAGCAGTTAATTTTGGGGGTTTGATGTTACCTTTAAATCCTATGAACTGAAATTGACTCCTATTTACCTTTACAGAAATGAAATTATAGGAATTGAAATTTTGTAGGAAAAAGAAAACTACTTAAATTGCAGAATTTAAAATGACAACAATGAAAGGATGCAAAAATGGAAATAGTAGAAATGAAACTTGTAGAATTGAAAATCACACTTGCATGAAGTAGAACCTAATTACAATAACAAAATTTAAAGGATAGTAATCAAATGTTGCAGAACTAAAACATCAAGAAATTCTCTGATGCAAACTGGAAATGTTAAAGTCTGAAACAACTATTGAAAAATAGGGAATTTCATAGAATGTTGTGGGATGAAAGAAGATGAAAGAATCTATGATAAGTGGTCAACTGAAATTCACACACACTTCCTATATTATAAATTATCACATGCATTCTAAAATAACATAGCTAAAAATGTGAAATAGAGTCAGATTTTTGCTAATTTGCTGTAGCAAGAAAAGAGTAGAAAACCTGTCAATGTTGTCCCTTCTTCTGGGCCTGGAAGTGGCCCTTACTCCTTGAACCAGAAGAAGGTGAAAAGCACCTATCCTAAACTAACTAAACCGTACACTAAACTCGGAATACCAACATAGATGATGAAACTGCATCTTTTATTAAATCTGCAGTAACATAACAAAAATGTAGGGGAAACCTGCAGAATACTATTCTGCTACAGTACAATGCTACAACATTTAAACTTATGTTATTTTTCTATCATCTAGATCCTATCTGCTCAACCAAATGGGAGCTATGTTATTTATACTAATGGGTTACAATATTTATAGGATTTTGTGCTACTATGTAGGGCTGCTACAACTATTGTAGAACTGTTTCCTAGAATGTAGGGATTTGTTCTGTTAATCCTTATCCATTCCTTTTGATAAGCTTCATTCATTGAGTTATAGGTGTTGGGAATAATAAGGGTATCCCTTAAATAGCTGCAGCCACCATTTACCACCCTTATACTACTATTGTAGGCACTTTTGACCAAAACTATTCTTACTATGTTCATTCCGAAGCTGTTCTGGAATATCAAGCAAGATAACAAAATTTGTGTTAATTCATGCACCCAAAGGCGCAAGAAAATAGTTGTGACAACATGAATAGTCTCCACGATTACCTAGAAGACTTATTCCATATTTTGCATGAGCTAGAGTGGACCAATTCCAAGCCATGTTGTATATGTACAATTGGCTAGGATTTGAATGGAGAATTTCTTGTTTATGCACAGTCAAACTATTTTGAACAAGTTTTGATGCCTTTTTGGCTATTTGAAATGGCTAGATGATGGGTAAATCTAATAAAATAATTTTAGAACTAAATACATATCAACACTTATTATTACAGCTTCAAATAAATCCTACTTTGCTTAAATAATTCAGCTAAAATAGGTAAAAAAGTACAGAAAAATAGTCAAAACATAATATATGCTCTTTACCATTTAAAACATGTAAACACTAATACATAATGTATTCTATCACCATAATTAGCATCAAAACATATCATAAGGTTTATCAAATAGCTTATCAAATATCCAAAAATAGTCCATGAATGAGGCAATTTTTTGGCCTCATCACTTGACGTCCCATAATCTTGGGTTTACTTGTTTCCAGATCATTGGGTTTGATATTTGGTAAATTAACCATATTTGTAGCTCACAATCGATCAAAAATATAATCCATGGATTCAGTGATGGGAGTAAATTTTCATTGAGGGCGACGTTGTTTTTGTCCCTAGTTCATTGTACCATTATTATTATAATTTGTAGGAGGAGGTTGAGCCTGATAGTTCACCTTTTGGGGTGGCGTAACTTGAGGAGGCGTAGGAAAATTTATGACCACTTGATTGACGATATATGGCTTTGTAGGTGCCAAGCTATTCTTAGGATTATTTATCCACTCCTTGCGAGGTTTTGTTATTTCTCCCTCTTGGATTTTGATTTCTTCTATGTTTCTAGCCTGTGCTAGAGCTTCTTCCAAGGTAGGGTATTGTTGTAATTGCAATGTCAAAGAGATGGGTTTCAAGCAACTCTTTGAGAACAAATGAGTTAATTCAGTCACTGGAAATAGATAGGGTAGCTTAGCCAAAAGTATTCTCCATCTATTTCCATAGTCAGTGATCATCTCATCCTCGATTTGTTTCATTCTTGTGAGGTCGGTTAATATCACCTTTCTTTTGGTGTTAAAGGTGAAATGTTCCAAAAATGCATCATCAAATTGTTCAAATGTGTAGATGCTATGTTTTAGAAGCTGGTTAAACCACTTGATGGCAGGACCAGTGAGGGTACTCAAGAAAGTTCTTAGGAGCAATGCATCATTGTCCTATATGTTGAAGCACATATTTAGAAATCTAATAATGTGCTCTTGAGCATCTTCTTCACCCTTGAATATATCAAATTTGGTCATTTTGAAATGCTCAGGGTATATCGAGGAAGGAATGGATGGGTGTAACACTTGGTTCTTTAGCTAATGCAAAGTAGGATTTTGAAGCCCATTGCTAGTTGTCTTACCTTCTACAGTTTCTAAGCATGCAAGAAAAACTTGATACGCATCCGAGGATTTAATCTCCTCTTCCTTATTTTGAACTCGTAGAGGTGGACAAGGAATATTAAGCCTAGGTTGGGGTGGTTGATTGACATCAGCCATGCCTCCATAAGGTGCTTATACATAATCCTCATCTTGTTCCAAATCATCGTAAGCCCCATAAGGTGTTTCAGGTGTGGGCCTACAAGGAGGAACTAATGCCTTTTGAATGGGATCTATGTTTGGCCTATCATATGCATTCTTTTCAGGCCTACGAGGTCTAGGAGGCAACATAGGATTAGGTCTAGGAGACCTATCTTGTTGGAAATTAGGTTTCCTCAGGTGAGCCTCTTGTTTACGCATACTTGGAGTGACATCTCCATGACGTAAAGTTCCTTGAATTGTCATTCAAGCTTTTCTTTCTCTATTTTATGTCATTGCTCTAAGAGATATAAGCGATGTTTATCCGATCTAAGTCAATTAAACTCAACTTGGCAGTTAGCATATCTCTGGACCAAATTATTAATTTGATCAGCTGTATTAGGTCTACGTACCTTAGCATTATTGCCTTGTTGTCTATCTTGTTCAAGAGGATCTATGAGATCAATTACATGCTTCCCTCGATCAAGGGTAGTCACATTGACTTGAGGTTATCTCCTAAATAAATATTTTTGAAAGACTACTAGTGCAGAGGCACAATGTTATTTCGTTGACACATTTTCATGAGGATAATCTATATGTTCCTTAGGTATTCCCTCATAAACAAGGTAAGGTAAGATGGAATAAGGTTGCCCAATTTGACGAGTATCATACTCATTGTGATTTTGATACCTTGGAGTAGGGTGACTTAAAATATTGAGATGATCATTCAACCCCACTCGAGGTGTGAGCTCTTGCTCTTGTATATGATCAGGAGTAGAGGATCGAGCAGGCACACAAATGCATGGTATTGCTCTATGTGGAGGTGCCTCATTGCACGGTGACTCTTCTTGAAAGAAGGTGTTTGTAGCATATGAATTAGGGAGATACTTTCTCAAACTAGGACTATGACCTATAGGAGTACCCTGTGAAGGGGTCCCCTGTAAGATAGATCTTCTATTTGACTATCTAGGAGTAACCATCCACTCATCAGTCGGTCTACGACTGGGAAGATTAGTTGATTTCTAGGGAGGAATGATCCTATCCCTAGGATCAACACGAGGACGTTCTATATCCTCTTCCCTATTGCCCATAGCTTCTACCCCTGAATGGGCTTTACTATGGGTATGTACCATAGCTATATACTCTAACTACTATGTGTTTATCTTATTTACAATTTATATGAATTTGAAACAAACAAACACTAGAGACACACAAGCATAAAAGTGATTATCTCATTTTAAAATTTTTAGATGTGAATCCTATACTATTTGTTGTGTTTCAAGATGTGTTGCTTTGTAAAGAAAATACTTTTCTTATGTTTGATATTTCTTTGAATGATATTCTCAAATCTTAAGTGCTTTTCACCTATATACTTGCAACTCAACAACCGGGAGTGAAATTTCGGTCACGTGAACCAACCAAAGTATGGAGATGAAATCCATAACTGATTAGGGAGCATAGATCTTGCTGATCCTCACCTAGCATCCCGTGTGTAGCGATACACCCCTCTGAAGAGGAATGCGTGATGTTTTGCATGGTTAGGATAGATCTTGGAGTCGTTATTGTCCAATAGAACAAGGTTCATAGGATTTGAGTCAATGTATGGAGATGAAACCCACTGTCATTGAACTCTATTAATGGTTGGGAATGAAGTCAAAATCACCAACATTTAAGTGGATCATGGTGTGTGTGTGTTCCTTTTAAAATATTTGAAAGAAAAAAATAAATAACTCAATGATTTTTGACTAAATACATGAAAGTGCATTTTTCTTTCAGAAATATTAATAGCATAAAAAGGAAAGCACTAAAATGAAACACCTATATGAACTTAACCCTTTTTAGGCAAGTGGAAAGCATTCAAACCAGACAAAAGGAAAAAAATATACTGTTCTTTTCCTTATTTCTTATAATATAATTAATGCACAATTTTGGAACCTTTCTATGCATAGAGAAGACAAGAAAATGTAAATTTTAACTATTTTGAACAGCAAATTTGCAAATTGAAAGTGTAGAAAGGTGTAAAAATGAACCTGAAACTTGTTGTTTTTGCAACTTTTTTGTAGAAACCCTCTGGTTTTATGGCTGTCCCAGGTAGGTATGATCACATATTGGGGGTCGTTCCACCCAGTGCCATGGAGCAATAGAGAGGCCATTTTTGCTCAGAGCGGTCTATACCTGTAATAGAGAAAACTAGAAACAGAGGTTCAAATTAGCATCATCTAGAGGGGGAGACTTAAATATATTAGATGCCATGAACTCCACTAAAGATATAAAATTTACTACATCACCATAAGGGCATTCCATTGCAATGTAAAGCAGTTAAAAAGCATTCAAAAGGGAAAAGAACATACAATTGTAATCTATCAAAATGAGCAAAGTGTGTAATAAAATGGTGTATTTCTCCTTCTATTAATTCATTAGTAGCTTCAAATATGATATTACAAACATTCGCTTGAGGGCCTTTTATAAATTGATACATTCAACATTACAAGGTTTCAAGGGATCTAGTCCCTTGAAAGGGGCCTCAAAGCGATGTAAACTATGGTGAAGTATTTGTAAATATCGCATCCCACGATTGAGATATATCCTTCAACCTATTCTTATGGTCTTCTTAGCTCCTTACTTCTATGTATAGCACCTATACCTACACATATGGGACTACAATGGGGTTAATAGCACCTATTTCATAGAATGGATATAACATAGAAAGCATAGTAAAAGAGGCAAATGCTACAACCAAATGAAATGATATACATATATAAAAACTGATCTACAGTAAGCATATGCATATATAAATATGATTTAAACACAAATAAGCAACTTTGGAGGCAATATTAAAGGTGAAACTGTGCTTGACTATTGGTTGTCCTGGGATGAGCCAGATAGACCTGCAACATTGGGGATCACCAAACCGACATCAAAACTCCTCAAATTTGGACCATATGTTCCTTAGGACATTCCTAAGTGGAATATGGAGGAATTTATCTAAAATTCCATCATATTTTGTTGTCATCCTAGGGTGTGCCATGGGCAGATTGCTAGCCATCCCCATGTGGGATGGTTACAAAAATACCTAAGTTTTGTCACCTATGGCCTTAGGAATTGGTCCAAAAGTGGTATGGGGTGTTTTAAATATATGGGGCCAAAGAATAATCTAATTTTTTTAGTTTAGGTTTGGTGGTTTGAGCCTATTTTCCCCTAAAATTGCCTTCATATGAAGAGGGTTTCAAGGCCAAGGTGAGGCAGGTTTAGGTTTGCAAAGTTTGGGATATAATTTGGGCAGCACTTCATTGCTCTATTCTCCAAATTCTCATCCCTTTGAAAATGGGATTTTGAAGATATTTTTATAGCCCAAGAGGTCACTTAGGGCAAAAGGGCATCTTTTTTATGCGGGGCAGGTGATGCCATGTGTCCTAATCATGTCATGGCATGATTGGGAGAAAGTTGCCCATTTGGGTACTCCTAATAAACTACCCTACTATCCATCAGTAGGTCCCCAATAATTTTGGGGTGATTGGATGTGCTAATGGTAGTCTTGGATTACCATTTAGTGCATCCTTTGACTTTTTCTTTGGTCTAGTTAGGGGTCATCCCACCCAGGGACAATTTTTTATGGTCATCCCTGGGTGGGACGATCACCAACTGTGGCCATCCC
The DNA here is from genome assembly GCA_028583015.1 of Wollemia nobilis. Lineage (NCBI taxonomy): Eukaryota > Viridiplantae > Streptophyta > Pinopsida > Araucariales > Araucariaceae > Wollemia > Wollemia nobilis. The sequence goes on along the minus strand of JAQPPZ010002587.1, from coordinate 13,006,239 downwards.
TAGGTGGGACAACCACTAGTAGGAGCACAAAAACTACCCTAGACTTCTAGGAACCCTCCAAACTGAGTTTTGGAGGCTTTTGGAAACCTTTTTCTAGCATAGAGGGGTGCTTAATAAGACCATATGTTGTTGATAAGAGGACATATGTAATGCACTGATAGTATTTTAGACACCTAAATTATGTCATGCTTAGGGAATTTTCTCACATAGACACACTCATAATATCATAAGACATAATATTGGACTTTCCAAACATAATAGTGGTTCTCACAACTCATTTGGGGCATTTTCAAGCCATCCAAGCTTGTTTTCTCAAACCAAGAGTGGCCAGATCCTACCTGCTCAAGCCTAGAGAAGCCAGAACTTAGCCACTACAGACGATAGTGGCCAGATATTAGCCACTGCATATGACAATGACTAAGCCATAATAAGTAGTTTACTGACAAACATGCCCAATGTCGGGTGGAAGTGGTAGTCTGCATGCAATAAAGGTGAGCGGGAGTGACTTTGCATTCCTTTTCATGACCAGTTCATATGGGAGGCTTGAGTTTGCATTTATGCTTAAGTTAACCGACCTCTAAGCATAAACAAAGGGATAAAAGCTTCTCATGCTAATGATCAGTTTGCATAGAAGACTCAAATGGGCAGTTATATTTTTGTTAACTACCCTTCAAATATAGACAATGGACAAAATATTCTCATGCTAACTTGCACTACACATGAGAAATCCATTCCTAGGGCTTGGACATAGACCTAGGGTTTCACGCTATAAATGTGTAAGCCTAAGAGCACCAACAGATACAAGAGATCATATCAGAGAGACATATTTTTGAGGAAAAAATTTGATACTTAGAGAGTTATCTTTGAGATCACGTATACGAAAAAGCTCTGATGGATTTAAGAGCATAACACCTACTATTTCAACATTAGATATAGGCTTTTACCCATAGCTTTGGGGCAAAGAGAGCAAGGTTTACTTTAGTGGCTGCTGTCTTGGACAGTGGCCCATAGGCTTAGCTTAGGTTTTAGACATAGCATCTTTTATTCTGTTTCTTTATGTTTTCACATCATTAGCATATATTTACATGATTTTATGGCATAGTTTTATCATATTTTCATTACACTCTTTGATTACTAACAACCTCATCCGGGGAGGCAATCTCGGACACCTAAATGTGCATTTTTGTTTCATTGCTTGTAGGGCCACAGGTACATTAGACGAATATTGCAACTTACAAGAGCAAAAAGGGATCCCTCTAGGAAAAATACCTGGAGGAGGCATCTATAAGCCCTCATACATTTTTGTGTGTAGAACTAGGAAGTTTTTATAAGTGCACCACCTCTTCGTGGAAGGGGCACTCCTTGCCTATTTGTAATTTATAGTATAAAAATGTGTATCCCTAAGAGGGACCAACATGTAACCGAGCTTCAATATCAATAAATATATCTGTATTTTTTATTTCATGTTATATCCTTTTTCCTCTTGTCTTTCCATTTTTATCTTTGGTATTTTAAATAGCATTGCAAGTAGTGTTTAGAAAAGGGACCGATGCATGCATTCCTAGGGTCGCTACAAATGGCGATCATGGTGGGACCACCATAATTTTCCATTTTCTATCAAAATACTAACTTAATTTTATGTGGAGGTCTAGCTGCTCTAAGCTATAATGGCCAAAAACTAGCCACTCTAAGCTATAGCAACCAATAGAGCTTAGTCGCTCTGAGCTACAGTGGACAAGACCCAGCCACTCTAATCAATAGCGACCAGGACTGGACTGCAGCAGAGGTCAAAACACAGACTCTCTAAGTTGGATCAAAGGTTAGTATAGCTTATCTGATATTTTACAACTTTCTATTTGCTTTTATGTGTTTAAAACAGAGAACTTAAAGCACATTTATGTTTGGAAATTGAAGGAATAAAAGAATAAATAATTAAGCATTGCGCATATCTTAGATCTCCTTTTAAATTTTCCACAAGGCATTGCTAGGAACAGTGGCTTATACCTAATTTTTTTTCCCTAGAATCCAATGTGCTAGACATTGTATGTTGTTTTCTTGCTTTGAGGCCCTACTAGAGGCCATAGTTTCATGAGATAAAGTGCACTCATAAAAATCATAGTAGTTCATGCATATTTCTGAATATTGAAACATATTTTTGCACTTAGGCATATAGGAAAGATTCATTGTTGTTATATGATGCACTTTATGATACACAAGCTTAAAATGAACACCACATATGCACATCTCATTTAGAACATTGGAGAGTTGGATTTCATCACCGAACTTCAATTTAGTCCAGTGATGTTGGAATTCATCTCCTTCCACTGGTTTACCCTCTAGAGCTTCCTAGAAATAGATTGAGAAACTTACTTATAGTGACACTAAGTTACTTGTGTTCAAATAGTCTCCCTCTATTGGAATAATCATTGGTTCAGAGTGGAAGAGCTAGGCGAACCCTCCATTGGGTCTTTAGCGGTGTACCCTAGCTTATTTTGAGAAAATCATGTTTGCATGAGTGTACTTGATTATCACTATGGATGAGTATTCTCATTCTTAATCCAAGAACAAGAGAAAATAAATTGAAAGAGCAACACATCAAATAGTATAGGGCACACTCAAATCGGTAATCAAGATAAACATTTGTTTGGTATTGTGTGGTCATTCCTAATTTTCAACTCAAAAGATCAAGTCATAAAACAACATGGTCAAAACAAGAAGTAAGCACCCTCGATCTGATATTGAGGGAGAGATAGAAGTAATTCATGCCCATAGGTAGAGTCGTAGTAACATTGAACGACCTACTCGTAAGACCATGAGACGTAGCTCCACGAGCCTAAGGGATGATAACTCAACCCTTGGGGGATCTCCTCGAGAAACCCCAAGTAAGGAACCACATCATGGAATAAAGTCACATAAACAAAAAGAGGCTTCACAACCATCCTCATAAAGGAGACATGAGGATACCTCAAGGGCCTCCTCTAAATAGACGAAAACATCTCAAAGACGTGAGGAAGCTTCAAGGGCTTCCTCCTCACATGGACAAAAAGAAGGTTCTAAAACCCATTCTTCACATGGGGATGATGATACTGCTACATCTCCATCCACATGGAGGAAACATGTTACCACCAAGCCCTTTTCATCAAGAAGGCAAACAAGAATTGCAACACCTCAAGACTCACAAGAAATATATGAAACAGGTTTGCCCACTGAAGGGCAGGAAACTAGAGCTACATCTAGTCATGGGAATCATATAGAAGAAACCCTTCACACAAAAGTAAATATTCCCATAGACTATGACCTCATAGGAGTAAATGGAACCCCATGAGACAAAACATAGAAAATAAGATAGCTATATGGGTTGGATCGATTTCCTACTCAACCAACTCAAAGAACTATAGCTACTGAGAACTCTGCATCTGGAAGCTCATGAACTATGACTTATAAACATACCTCCTAGTCTGGGGGTACCTCAAAGTGACCCCATAGAAGACATGTGGAGTATGATCATAGGGATACTCAATAGTACACTGAACAAGTCATATAAACTAGCAAGAGTACAGATACAATAGAAACCCCCTCAAAGAATCTGTGAGTCAAGCCCACAAGAAAAAAGTTAGATAAACATGAGTCTTCTATGATAACACAAACTAACTGAATGAGGTGGTTATAAAATGCATTACGTAAGGAGTTAGATCTAGTAGAATCTCTCGAATAAGAAAAACAAAGAGAAATACTCTTGCACCAACATGAGTAGTGCTTAAGAGAGCAAGCTGAGCGGCTAGCTCTTACCAATTTATAGGAAAATGGTGGTGATCAATAAATAACAAGACACACTGACTCACCCAAGGAGAGGTACACTAGACAATATAGCCCACAATGAAAACCCCCACCAAATCATGAACGAAATCCAAATAATCGGGGAAGGGAAAACATAACAAACCAGGATCACAATCCTGATTCCCCTTGTAGGAGGGAGGAAAATGGAGTAAATAAAATGGATAGAGAGTTACCTCCATTGCCAATGTGAATAGGCTTATAAGAGGAGGAAATCCATGCATCAAAGGCATTTCAAAATCTTGCTAAAAATATGAAAACCTTTGAGAAATAAGAGGCAGCTGGGAACTCACCAACATTGAGCAAAATACACAATCAACCATTGTACCCATCAATCCCTACCTCCATATCCTAAGAACTTTGATATGCCTAGGTTAGAAAATTTTAAAGGATAAGAGGATGCACAAGAGCATGTCACCAATTTTATCAACGCCTAATTTCATCTTGAATACAATGACACTCTCATGCTAAGAACATTCATAATGACATTTTTAGGTTCTACCACTTAATGGTTCAACCAACTACCTAAGCATAGCATAACCAACTTTGAACAACTAGTAAATGTATTCTTGAAGCATTTCTCCTTTGGTGCTAAGAAGAAAGTGAACCTTTAAGACCTAGATAACTTGAACAGTATGATGACAATCCAGTAATGGATTATGGGAATAGATGGAGAAAAGTCATGGAAAAATTATCATTCTCCATTCCCACAGAAGAGATCATCCACATGTTCACCAAAATTTATTCTAAACATATCTTCCTCTTGCTACAACTCCATTAGTATCCTTTGTTTGAAGAAGCTCTGGCATAGGCCAAGCTCATCAAAGAGATAAAAGTAGATGAGGGAACCATTAAGCTTCGAAACAAAAAGGATTGGAATAAGAATGGTAAGAGTGACAAGTAGAAGTAGAAGCAGGGCAATCCTGCTCTAGTAAATCAAGTCGTATTAGCTACACCCAAGTATGGGGGTGTACAACAACCACAAAACTATCAAACACATCCCATGCCATCCAACTACGACCAAAATAACAATCAAGAAAGAAACCGAGAACACAAGTCGCCTTGTTATTTCACACCTCTGACATAATCAATGCAATCAATATTTAATCAGCTGAATGAGGCCAGAAGGATCAAATTTTATGATATACCTCTTATAGATCCCAACCATCCTAATCCAAAAGGATATAGGGAAGATCAATTTTGCCCTTATCATAGGATATTGGGGCATGACATTGAGGCTTGCATCGGGTTTAAGCATCAAGTGCAAAACATGATTAAGGTAGAAGAACTCAAAGTTGACAATCCACTGGCTCCCTATAATAGATACATGAGAATATACATAAACCCATTGCCAAATCATGAGGCCCCTCGAGAGGAAGGGGTCCAGTTCAATCAGGTTTGAGCTGACATACCTACACATGGATGCATTGGGATGGTTGAGATTGTTAACATAGCAATAAGGACTAGGTGGTATGGTCAACCACAACTGCATGAAGCTCCCATGAACATCCCAGATGACCCTAGGAGAAGGTAAGACAACATTCCAGGTCCACCAATGTGACCTGTGGTAACTATTCAGAGTAGATTGGAGCAAAACCTACAGATGATTCCATCTAAGTTATCCATATATGAGCTTATAAAATAGTCTCCAAAGCATAGGGAGACTCTAATGGAGATTTTAAGAACAATTGAGCTTCAACCACAAAATGTGAATGCATTCACTCACTTTGTGGGACAAGTGCAAGAATGCCAAGAATCTGTAATTCGATTCTATGATCATGAGATTAAGACAATTTCTGCTGCCTTACCAGACCCTCCACTAAACATTATAGCAGCCATCAATGACTTAAATTTCAAGAGGGTTTTGGTCGATATAGGTTCATCGATTAACATCATTACAACAACTACAATAGAGCACCTCAAGATACCCAAGACCAATATCATTCCAAGAGCTTACACATTGAGAGCTTTTAATGATGCTTTGAATGATAGTCCTACCCATCAACATGGGGCACAAGACCATCCCTATGATGTGTCATGTCTTGGAAGGAGCTATGCAATATAACATCCTCTTAGGGCATCCTTAGATAAGGGGCATGAAGTGTGTGCCTTAGATCTTGCACCAGTGTGTCAAGTATGTGCACGAAAACAAAGTCTATGTGGTTCTAGCAAATGAAGAGCATTTTAAATACGTCAAACAGGTGCACATTCCAGGAGAATTCATGATCCCTTCTACTAACCTATATGTGGCACCTTCATCCCCAACCACACAAGGGGATAACAAAGACAAAATGGTAAGAAAAGACCCATGCAAATCAACACCTCCTGGTGCACTCAAGATAGTCAACGCTTTTAAAGAACCATCAACGTCAAAACTAAAAGATAATCAAAAGCTAAATGCGCCCTTAGTTCAGGGAGAAAGACCCAAAGAAGTTCCAAATGTAGCCATTGTTGAAATACCAAGTCCTATGGAAGAGTAAGATCCTCAAGATTAATATGAAGATATTTATTATCATCCTGCTTTGCCAGTATCATCCGTAGGGTTATCCACATCATATGCATCAATACACTTGGCAAGTACAGGCATAGGAGAGTACCTTCTGTAGAACATTACCTTTACACCTATCATTGAGTTTGCATAAGATATAGGGAGGACTAAAGACTTGAGGCTGCCAGTAGGAATAGTGGTTCCACTTGGAATCCTTCCCAACCAAACTAATTTTATCTATATCGACCTGGATTGTGCTCATAAGTCTTCAGATATAGAAGAGGATGGTGATGAATTATTCACATTCAATGTTCACTACCTCTCTAATCTTGAGTTTGCTCTAAGCTACTTTGAACATTGCCATTGGCATGGCTATGGCCTTGGCATATATGAGCAGGGGCATAGGTGGCCCTACAAGCCACTATATCAGCTTCCCTCCAATATATTTGGCTTAGGTTATTATAGCAGAGGTCGAGATGACTTTCTTGTAGCAACATTGAAAATATTAAGCATAGGGTTGGGAGAAGACATTGCTTTCATTCCTTATCACCCCTTAAGAATAGCAAATTTGAGCAAAAGACAAGTGACCACTATCAACATACCGCCTCTAGAAACTTATCATCCAAATACCTCAATTGATTCCATCCCAATAGGGTACAACTCATGGGATGAGAATAATGGATATGAGGTAAGTGATGATGAGGCACAACTTGGCTTAGCCTATCAGGGGCCTCGCTATTTGCAAAGATTCACATGGTCCATCCATGATGAGAGTGGATATACATCAGATGAAAGTGACTATGAATCATAAGACTCAATAGAAAGAGCTTACTTAGGCCTAAGCCATCAACCCCTAACTTTGGGGCAAGAGACAAATGCAAATGGATTCTTCATAAGTGACGAATAATATGAAGATGAAACAAAGATGGCCTACTTGGTGCTAAGACATGAGCCCCTTGTCTTATGGTCGTATACCAATACTAACAATTTTTGGATAAGTGATGATGACTTTGAGGATGAGACCGATATGGCTTATCTTGGACCTCACCACTTGCGGTAAGCCAACAAGCTAGTAGAGAGAGAGGTGGCACTTCGTGCCATAGACCCTCATATTTGATTTTTGGGGAGACCTATTGACCTAGCAGCCATTCATTGGATGGTCAAGCCCCTCCGCCTACATTCAGAGAGCAGTTAGAGCCCAATGATCCTATTTTCTGCCCTACTCATGGGCCAGATCTAGAAATTACCATTCCTCTAGAACCTCATCGTGATTATGGAAGAGAAACCCCTGAGACAATATTGCACCCATGTTGTCCTGGAGACTTCATTCCATCTATCAACATGATATCCATTGATTTGACCACTCCACTTCAGAATCCAGTAGATCCTACCAAATCATTGCATCTTGATTTAGAGGATATTGATTAGGATCATGCTAATTCGCCCATAAATCTAGATGACCTCTTCACCAATGAAGAGATGTTACAGCCATTCCATTTTGCATCATATTGTATGTATGATGTCTTCCATGTTGGTTTGGAACCTGAGTCACTAGGTCCTATAAATCTCGCTAATGACATTCATTTGATACCCATGCCTCATCAGCTAGAGGATGGGTCACATATGGCCATAGAAGTGAATTTCAAGGTGGACATCAGTGATGATCCTACCCAACCAAGGAAATTCAAGTTTGAAGAAAGTCTATCTCCAGAGGAACAAGCCATCCTAATTTCTCTCCTCAAGGAGAGGCCAAATATTTTTGCTTGGACTTACAAAGACATGCCAAGGATAGATCCAAAGTTAGTCATTCACAACCTTTCATTGGATCCCATGAAGAAGCCAGTCAAGAAAAAACTGAGGAAAATGCATCCAACCGTTGCTTTGATGGTGAAGAATGAATTGCAAAAACTATTAGATGCAGTATTCATAGTTCCTATTGACTACCTTGAATGGGTGTCAAACATGGTACCCATAGGGAAACCTTATGGAAGATTCTGTATCTGCACGTATTTCAGGTATTTAAATAGGGCAACACCAAAGGATTCATTCCCATTGCCAAACATAGATGCTCTTGTAGATGCAACCGTAGTTCATGAAATGCTCTCCCTAATAGATGGTTTTTCTGGATACAACCAAATCTAGATTAAGCCCGAAGATCAACATAAAATTGCTTTCATTACTCCATGGGAAAAATTTTGTTACAAAGTGATGCCATTCGGTCTCAAAATTTTGGTGCCACATATCAATGGGCCATGACATACATATTCCATGACTATATGCATAAGATCTTGGAATATTACATGGATGACTTACTAGCCAAGTCCTTGTTGTGGTAAGAGCATGTTGAAGTCCTTAGACAAGTCTTTGATCATCTCATAGAACATAATGTCCTATTGAATCCTAAGAAGTACATATTTGGTGTAAATTCTAGCAAGATTTTGGGATTCATCATATCCAAAAGAGGCATCGAAGTCGATCCTACAAAGATAAAGGCTATACTGTAAATGGTCACCCCTACCAACATTAGGGAGTTGAGGAGCCTACAAGGCAAGATAACATCCATCAAAATATTCATCGTACAATTATCAAACAAATGCAGACCTATGAATAGGTTTCTATGCAAGAAAGTCCCCTTTCATTGGGATGAAGAATGCCATCAATCCTTTGCATAGATCAAAAATTATCTGGAAACACCACTAGTATTGGCTCCACCAAGGCCAGACATATAATTTTTACTATATATCGGCTACTAATTTTGCACTAGGTACCATGTTAGCCCAAAATAATGCACAAGACAAAGAGCAAGCCATATATTACATTAGTCGCACCTTGGTGAGTTATGAGCTAGGATATGCGTATGTCAAAAAGTTGTGTTTAGAAGTGGTCTTTGCAACTCAAAAGTTGTGACACTACATGTTGAGCCATACGACCTACATCATATTAAAACAAAATCCTTTGCAATACATGATGAGCAAGACATATCATAATACACGTACTACAAAGTGGATCATGCTATTGATAGAATTTGATCTAGATTTTGTAAGCCAAAATTCCATCAAGGGGCAAGTCATAGCAAATAAATTAGCAGAGGCTCATCTTTAGGATAACAAGCCTCTCACCATAGAATTTCCTAATGATGCGGTCTTTGCATTATCAGATCCACTAGAAATCAAAGAACCTAAGAAAGAAAGAGACATGTCATTGTTCTTCGATGGTTCAAAGTGTGAAAAATGGGGTAGAGTAGGGATTATATTTATCAAACCATAGAGTGCTCCATTACCCTTATCATTCAAACTAGACTTCCCATGCAAAAACAACATTACAGAGTATGAAGCATTGATCCTGGGACTCCAAACAGCCGTAGCGATGGGAATTAAAATATTGAATATCTTTGGTGACTCCTTGCTCATAGTAAACTAGGTCAAAGGACTATTCCAATGCAGGTGCCCACTCCTGAAGACTTACAAGGAACTTGTTGACCCCTACTTAGCCCGACTGGAATGGTATGACATCGAGGCAATCCCTTGTACATAAAATATATTTACAGATACCATGGCCTCTTTGGGATACTTAATCCCTCAAAATCTATCTTCTGATTTTACAATTGTCCATGTGAAAGTGCTTTCACACTCAGCAATACACCATGAGGATTTTAATAATCAAGAATCAGTCAACATGATCAACATCAAACCAAATCAGAATTGATCCTTCGTAGCCAAAAATTTCTTGCAAATAGCACCTTGGGGGTCTTTTATCTCCCAAGGACCTGTAAAGTGTGGTGCAACCATATACCATAGAGTTATTCCTCAATCCATGTTCACTACCTCAAAAATATAGGAAGAGCAAGTTGTCTATTCTATAGAAGTTGTGACCTATCAAGATTGGCTTTCCCAATTGTGGAACTTCCTGAAGATTGGAATAATACCTCAAGGTTTATCACATACTGAAAGGTGAACATTCAAACAGAGAGAAACAAGATACATTTTGCTAGGAGAAATCCTCTACAAATGAGGATATGATGGAGTATTGCTCGGCTGTATTGAGCCCCTAAAAACATCTTGGGTAGTTTTGCAATATCATGATGGAACATGTGGAGGCCACTTTAGTGGCATGGCCATCGTCAAGCACATATTGAGAATGGGTTACTATTGGCCCACAATGGAAAAAGACTGCTATGAGTATGTCAAGAAATATAGTAAATGCCAGCATCATGAAAATCTAGCACACTTACCATTGTAAGCTTTGCAGCCCATCCAGGAAGCATGGCCATTCTCATAATGGGGACTAGACTTTATTGGGAAAATGTCACCCCATCCTCAGGCTGACACACATTCATCATAACAGCCACATAATACTTCACCAAATGGGTAGAAGCGATCCTCTTAACATCAACAATTGGACCAAGGATTGCGGAGTTTATACTCCACAATATCATAAGTTGTTTTGGGGTCCCTTCTAAGATAATATCGGATAATGGTCCATCTTTCAAGAACAAAAATGTGCATGCTTTAATGAAAAAATACCATATTCAACACAATTTTTCAACACCTTATTATCCTCAAGCAAACGGGCAAGCAGAAGCCTCAAATAAAATAATAGTCTCCATCTTAAGGAAGATAGTGCAAGAATATCACAAGGACTGGCATATTCAATTACCACTTGCACTATGGGCATACAAGACTAGTATACAGATGCTCACTAGGGCAACACCATTTTCACTAGCATATGGCACTGAAGCCATCATGCCTTTGGAGTTGGAAATCTTGACTCTACACGTAGCATTAAAGGACTTTATAGATGATGAAGTTGCATGGCAAGGCCGCCTTGATCAGTTCATGCTTCTTGATGAACGCCGAGTCAATGCTTTAGAGAATCTTCATGTTTACCAAGATCGCCTTGCACAAGCTTACAATAGTAAAGTCCATCTAAGGGAATTCAAGTTTGTAGATCTAGTGCTCAAAGAAAACCAACAGAATTCGAATCTATCACTGCATCTACGAGAAAATTTTATGGTAAACTGGATAGGTCCATACATGATTTCATAGAGAGTTGGGCCTGGAGCATATCGCCTTATATCATTAGATGGTGTTGAAGAGCCTAAACCTCTCAATATCATTCACTTAAAGGCATTTTACACATAAACACAAAAACATTCAAATATGTCATAAAACACAAAAACATTCAAATATGTCATAAAACACAAAAACATTCAAATATGTCATAAAACACAAAAATATTCAAATATGTCAAAAATACAAACAAATCATAAAAACATAAAATTCCAAAAATACAATCAAAGGCTCCAAAGGTAATTCATACCACTTGGTCAAAATCAAATCAAAGGCTCCAAGGGTAATTCATACCGCTTGGTCAAAATCAAATCAAAGGCTCCAAAGGTAATTAATACCGCTTGGTCAAACATCAATTCAAAATGATCCAAGGGTAATTCATACCACTTGGTCAACATCAATTCAAAAGGCTCCAAGGGTAATTCATACCACTTGGTCAAAATCAATTCAAAACGCTCCAAGGGCATTCAAGTCACTTGGTCAAAAATCAATTCAAAAGCTATTCAGATGCAGAAGACAGGAGTTCAAAGGTTATTCAGAGTATGTACAGTGATTTTCCAAGAAGACCGAAGTGGCCCATATGCAAAAGATAAAAAAAAAAGACAAGTAAGAAAAGTGTCGCGATATCGCGACATATACAACAGGCAAGAAAAACTGTCATGATTTCGCGACATGTTGGAAGAGAGAGAAAAGCAGGAAAAACTATCGCGATTTCGCGACATGTTGGAAGAGAGAGAAAAAGCAGGAAAAACTGAAAACGATTTCGCGACATGTTGGAAGAGAAAAAGGCAAGTGGAAAAAGTGTCACGATTTCGTGACATGTTGGAAGAGAAAGAGAAAGCAGGAAAAAGTGTCACGATTTCGTGACAAGTTCGAAGAAAGAGAACAAGTAAGAAAAGTGTCACGATTTCGTGACATGTCGCATTTTCATGACTAAAATAGGAGAGAGAAAGTAAGTTTGAAAAGTGTCGCGATATCGTGACATGTCACATTTTCATGACAAAAGAAAGAGAGGAAGCGTACGGAAGTAGAACTATCATGATTTCATGACAAAAGCAGAAAGCAAGACTTTGAAAGTAGAAGTGTCATGATTTCATGACAAAAGCAAAGAAGTAAAGTATGAAAGTAGAAGTGTCATGATTTCATGACAAAAGTAGAGAAGAAGACTTCAAAGGTAGAAGTGTCATGATTTCATGACAAAAGCAAAGAAGCTAAGTACGGAAGCAGAAGTGTCACGATTTTGTGACAAAAGCTAAGTTGAAGACTACGGAGGCAGAAGTGTCGCGATATCGTGACAAAAGCAAAGTCGAAGTCTATGGAAGCAGAAGTGTCACGATATCATGACAAAAGCAAAGATGAAGTATACGGAGGCAAAATGTCGTGATATCATGACAAAAGAAAAGATGAAGTCTATGAAGGTAAAAATGTCATGATATCATGACAAAAGAATAGAGAAAGCGTACGGAGGTGAAAGTGTCATGATATCGTGACATGTATTTTCATGGCAACAACAACAAAAGAAGCTATAGAGGTAGAAATGTCATGATTTCATGATAGGTCGTAAATGCGCAAGTCAAGAAGGAGAACTTGATTGAAATGAGAAGTATGACAGTGGACCGACATCACTATGGCGGTTATAGGGTCTGTCCAGAATGAAATCATCAAGCGATGGATAAACCGAACATCTTCTTGAGTTGAAGCCGACGAAGACCGATGACAACCGACTAAAATTAGGGTTTACAGTTGTTATGAAAGCCGACTAAGATTAGGATTTACAATCGACTAAGATTAGGGTTTTCATCATAAAAAATATTGTTATAAAAGGAGGGTTGTTTGGAGAATTGAGATAAAGTGTAATGTGTGTGAAATATGGTCGTTGTGCGTAGAGAGCAAGTCATGTCGAATCATGCTAAGTGTAAAATTTACAAAGAGAGCAGAGTGCACAAAAGGGAGAAGATGATCGTGAAGTTTGACTGTAATGAAGCAGAGTGTGCGAAGTGATTGCGTAGAGAGAGCAGAGTGCATAGAGAACGCAAAGGTGAAGAAGACTAGTTAGGGTCTTGCAAAAGCAAAGGTATCTTACTGTCAAACTTATAGATTCAAATTGAAGTCCAGGTTGTAGCTTGGCATCAGGGGTTGGTGCTCCTTTTTGTTGGTGCAGATAAATAAGGGGTTGGTGCTCCTTACAGTGGGTGCTGGTAAATTGATTGTAAAGTTGGTGCTTTGCAAAGGCTAGATTTGGATGGTAGTCCAAGCAATCAATTTTTGAGGAGTAGCCACATTGGTGAACCTCGTTAAATCTTGTGTTGTGTGATGCTCTTTTGTTATACTTGTTGTATCTAGTAATAAGTTTTAATTGTTGCGGTATTAAGAGCTATAAATTCAAGTTTAAAGAGCTACACTGATTCACCCCCCTCTCTAGTGTCATTGTAAGACTAACAATTGGTATCAGAGCTAAGTTCTTGTACAAGCTTAACCGGCTAGGGTGATCTTGGAAGTAACACAATGGCAGGTGGTGAAGGCTTCTCATCAAACAAAGCACCATTGTTTGACGGATCTAATTACGCGTTCTAGAGAATCAGGATGCAGACATATCTCTGTGCTTTGGGATACGACATCTAGGATTCAGTAGTTAGTGGATACACAATACCCATCACTCCTCCAAAAGAGGTTGACGAAAAGAAACTATTTGAAAATAACTCAAAAGCAAAGAATGCTATCATGTGCGGATTAGCAGACAATGAACTAGTAAAGATCATGAGCTATAAAATGACAAAAGAAATATGGGACAAACTGAGGAGTATTCATGAAGGAGACGATAAGATCAAGGAGGCCAAGTTACAGACACATCGAGCTCAGTTTGAAGCATTAAATATGAATGACGATGAAAACATTGAGGCATATATGTTGAGAGTTAATGGAATCATTAATGCGATCAGAGGACTCGACGAGGATATCGAAGACTCTGCCGTCATGAAAAAGGTATTAAGATCTCTTCCTCAAAGGTTTGATTCTAAAGTCTCAGCGATAGAAGAAGCTAAAAATCTAAATTATTTTAGTATAGATGAGATGTATGGTTCTTTGACTGCATATGAGATGAGGATAGGAAGATCTAAACCCACAGACAGAGAAGCGGCTTTTAAAGCCCTTAAAAATAAAAATGCAAAACAAGAGTCCGAGGAAGAAGAGACATCAGATGAAATGGAAGCAAACTTTGTTAGAAAACTAAAAGGGGGAAAAGGAAAATACAGAGGAAAGCTACCGTTTAAATGTTTCAACTGTGGAGGCATTGGGCATTTTGCGACTAAATGTCCACTTAATGAGAAGAACAAAAATGATGAAGGATCGCACCAAGAAAGAAGTGACTGGAAAAAGAAAACGAATTTCAGAAAAGGCAACTTCAAGAAGAAAAGTTTCATCTCCAGGAATGCCAGTTCATCAGAAGACAGCTCCGGTGAGGATTCTAAAGAGGAAACAGGTGAAGCTCTTTTCATGGCATTTGAAGAAGTAAAATCAGAAAAGGAAGAAGGAGTGAACTCTGAAGTATGTGGTGAAAACCCTGAGGCTGAAGTAGATCTAGAAGGTGAGTTGATCTCTGCACTTGAAGAGTGGAAAATAGAGAGGAAAAAGAATAAGAAAATTTCAAAAAATCTTGAGGATGCAAATGAAATCATAACCAGTCTGAAAGTACAGACAAAAGAATACAAGAAAATATCTGAAGATCTCGAAGTACAAATTACCATGAAAATAGATTATTGCTGCAAACTAGAAGAAGAGAATGTTGGTTTACGGATGCAGATAGAAGAGATGAATCACAAAATTAGTTGCTATCACAAACGCGAAGAAAGTTCTATGAAGTCGGATAAGATTATAAATGACCAAAGGCCTGCAGGCATCAAATTTGGTCTGGGTTTCATCGAAGGAGAATCATCAAATGGATCAAAGGCCAGAAATGTAGAATCCATAAAGAATGAAGATAAGAAATAGGTTGATCAAGGAAAAACGTCTCATGCAAAAGAAAGCAATAATGCCGAGGCACGAAAGGAGAATTGACAATGATGGATTCACCAATGTCACACATCAAAGAAGAAGAAGACCTATGGCTCCTACGACAACATGGCAAAGACCATCACCCAGGTTCAATTATCCCTTTTCCGGTTTCTGTTTTAAATGCAATGGCTATGGACATAAAATCTCAGACCGCAAATATAATGTAAGACCAAGGAATTTCACCAATAGAAATGCTTTTTCTCCTTTGATGAATTATACAAGAGAATGTTATAACTGTCATAATTTTGGGCACATTGCAAGAAACTGTAGAAGTACATTTGCATCAAATCAGTTTCGAGGAAGAAAATTTCAACCAAATAGGATGAGACAAAATAGAAAACTTCTCGAAAAACATGCACAAGCTATTGATAAGGGAAAGGCAAAACAAGAGCCCAAAACTACTATCAAAATGGAGTGGAAAGAAAAAGAGCGACTTAAGGAAGAAAAGGAATCCTTAATCGTACAAACAACATTTAAAGCACAGAATAAATATGTACCATGGATACTTGATAGTGGATGCTCCAGTCATATGACAGGTGACAAACAAAAATTTGAGAAGTTACAGAAATATGAAGGTGGTTCAGTAAAGTTTGGAAATAATGATGGAGCTAAGATAGTTGGCAAAGGTTCAGTTAAAATTAGTGACGGAAAAATTAAGTCAGAAGAAGTCTTGTTTGTGGATGGTTTGAAACATAACTTGTTGAGCGTAAGTCAGATTTGTGATAAAGGTCATGAAGTAGTTTTTAAGAAGCAGGGTTGTGAAGTCAGAAAAACAAATAGTGGAAAATTGATAGCAACTGGATCAAGGACATCTGGCAACCTGTACACGCTCTCGGAGACTTCGAAGGAGCTTGTTTTATTGGACAGGAAGAAGAAAATTGGTTGTGGCACAAGAGACTCGGTCATATCAGTTTTGATAATCTAGTAAAAATCAACTCAAAAAGGGCAGTGAGAGATATTCCCACCATCAACAAACCCGCAAACAACATTTGTGCTTCATGCCAAAAGGGGAAGCAAACTAGAGTCACATTCAAAACAAAAGAGTACTACACAAGCAAACCTTTGGAACTAATACACACCGATTTATGTGGACCCATGAGAACACAAAGCATAAATGGTGACAAATATTTTATGTTGTGCATTGATGACTATTCCAGAATGACATGGATATTTTTCTTGAAGCATAAATCAGAAGCTTTTGAAATGTTCAAGACTTTCAAAAACCAAGTTGAGAATGAAACAGGAAAGAGGATCAAATGTTTAAGATCAGATAGAGGAGGAGAATTCATTTCAGAGGAGTTTACAGAGTACTATGAAAAATACGGTATTAGGAGACAGTTTTCAGCAACCAGGACACCTCAATAGAATGGAGTGGTAGAAAGAAAGAACAAGACAATGCAAGAAATGGCACGGACTATGTTGGCTGAAAGCAGAGTAGCAGATAGATTTTGGAAAGAAGCAGTCCATACTGTGGTGTATATCCAAAATAGGTACATGCTGAGAACACATGAAAGCAAAACTCCTTATGAGTTGTGGTTCGGTAAAAGGGCAACAACAAAATACCTCAAAGTTTTTGGCAGCAAGTGCTACATCAAAAGAACTGAAGATAATCTTGGTAAGTTTGAAGATAGAGCGGATGAAGGTATTTTTGTTGGTTATTCATCAAAAAGCAAAGCTTACAAATGCTACAACAAGAGGCTAAAGAAAATTGTGGACAGTGCCGATGTTAAATTTGATGAAGGTAGAGAACGAGTAATTAGCTATGAAAAGAACTACCCAATTTATGAAGAGGTTATTGAAGGAGATGAGGAAAACGAAACGGAAAAGATACAAAAAATTGACTCAGATGATTTAAGTTGTGATTCAGAAGTGGAAGAAAATAAGAAATTCAAAACAGGCAGTTGGCAAAAAAATCATCCTAGAGAGCAAATAATTGGAGACCCCAAAGTTGGTGTTCAGACAAGAAGAAGAGTAGTAAGTAACTACTCTCTATTATCCAACATTGAGCCCAAAAATGTTGCTGACGCAAGCAAAGATGAAAGTTGGATGAAGGCAATAAATGAAGAATTAGATCAGATCGAGAAAAATGAAACTTGGGAGTTAGTACCTAGACCTGCAAATAAAAATATAATCGGGACTAAATGGATTTTTTGAAACAAATTGAATGAAGACGGACAGGTAGTCAGAAATAAAGCAAGATTGGTATGTAAGGGTTATGCACAAGTTGAAGGCATTGACTTTGAGGAAAATTTTGCACCAGTAGCTAGACTAGAGGCAATTAGAATGTTTCTGGCTTTAGCAAGTCTACAAGAATTTCAAAGTTTATCAAATGGATGTGAAATCAGCATTTTTGAATGGGAAACTTGAAGAAGAGGTTTATATTGAGCAACCAGATGGTTTCCAACTTGGTGATGATCCCAACTTGGTTTGCAAGTTGAAGAAAGCATTATATGGCTTAAAACAGGCACCCCGAGCATGGTATGCAAGGCTAGACAACTATCTCACTCAACAAGGGTTTAAGAAAGGTATGGTGGATAGTAATTTGTATGTCAAAACAGAAAATGGGCATCTTATTGTTCTTGTTGTATACGT
Organism: Wollemia nobilis; assembly: GCA_028583015.1. Lineage (NCBI taxonomy): Eukaryota > Viridiplantae > Streptophyta > Pinopsida > Araucariales > Araucariaceae > Wollemia > Wollemia nobilis. Next base: position 12,988,206 of record JAQPPZ010002587.1, on the reverse strand, counting down.
AGATGATATCATATTTGGCAGCAACAAAGATGAGTCGTGTAAATATTTAGCAAATAAGATGCAGAAAGAATTTGAAATGTCAATGATTGGTGAACTTTCGTATTTCCTCGGGTTGCAAGTTAATCAAAATAAGAAGGGCATATTTATTTCTCAAGTTAAATATGTGAAAGAGATGTTAAAAAAGTTCACAATGGAGGATTGTAAGCCACTTAGCACTCCCATGACGACAGGTTGCAAGTTGAGCAAGGATGACAAATCTCCACCTGTTGATCAAACCATGTACAGATCTATGATTGGGAGCTTACTATACCTGACAGCTACCAGACCAGATATTTTGTAGGCAGTATGCATGGTAGCACGATTTCAGGCTAATCCCAAGGAGACTCATGTGACAGAAGTGAAGAGGATTCTTCGGTACCTCAAGGGTACTATGGAGTATGGGTTATGGTATCCGAAAGGTAAAGACTTCACCCTTATTTTGTATTCAGATGCAGATTGGGCAGGAGGTGTCGATGATAGAAAGAGTACCAATGGAGGTGCATTCTATCTTGGAGACAGATTGGTCGCGTGGCACAATAAGAAACAAGAGTCAGTTTCTTTATCGACAGTAGAGGCAGAATATATTGCAATGACAACATGTTGTACGTAGGTATTGTGGATGAAACAAACCCTGAAAGATCTTGGTATTAGCTTCAGTGAGCCAATATCAGTTAAGTGTGATAACACCAGTGCCATTAACATCTCCAAGAATCCGGTTATGCATTCACGCACAAAACACATTGCTATCAGGTATCACTTTTTGAAGGAGAAAGTTGCGGAAGGTGAGGTTAAGTTGGATTTTGTTCCAACTACAGAGCAAGTAGCAGATATCTTCACAAAACCATTGCCCAAGGAAGTTTTTGAGTACCTTCACAATAAATTGGGAGTGGTCACACTTCCCAAGAATTGACTAGCTACAGGGATCACATTCTCGGGGGAGCATTTAAGTATTTGATTATCTTTTTGCTCATGTTCATGATTTTTGCTAAGTGTAATAAATTTTGCCTGAGAATGTTGTGCATGGACTCGTGGGGAGTCTCAGAGTAGCCCTTTGGTATTATTGTCAAAGGGGGAGAAGAGTTACAGGAAATTGCACATGTGTTGCCAAAAATTCCAAAGGGGGAGATTGTTGAGCAAGGTGCAACAATAATATTGTCATTGTTGTCAACACAATCGATAGATCTGTTGATGCAGTGGACAGGAAGTTCAAAAGCTATTCAGATGCAGAAGATAGGAGTTCAAAGGTTATTCAGAGTATGTATAATGATTTTCCAAGAAGACCGAAGTGGCCCATATGCAAAAGATCAAAAAAAAAGACAAGTAAGAAAAGTGTCACGATATCGTGACATATACAACAGGCAAGAAAAACTGTCACGATTTCACGACATGTTGGAAGAGAGAGAAAAAGTAGAAAAACTATCATGATTTCGTGACATGTTGGAAGAGAGAGAAAAAGTAGGAAAAACTGTCACGATTTCGTGACATGTTGGAAGAGAAAAAGGCAAGTGGAAAAATTGTCGTGATTTCGTGACATGTTGGAAGAGAAAGAGAAAGCAGGAAAAAGTGTCACGATTTCATGACAAGTTCGAAGAAAGAGAACAAGTAAGAAAAGTGTCACGATTTCGTGACATGTCGCATTTTTGTGACTAAAATAGGAGAGAGAAAGTAAGTTTGAAAAGTGTCACGATATCGCGACATGTCGCATTTTCATGACAAAAGAAAGAGAGGAAGCGTAGGAAGAGTAACTGTCATGATTTCATGACAAAAGATATTATTTACAGAAAGCAAAGAAGTAAAGTATGAAAGAAGTGTCATGATTTCATGACAAAAGTAGAGAAGAAGACTTCAAAGGTAGAAGTGTCATGATTTTATGACAAAAGCAAAGAAGCTAAGTACGAAAGCAGTGTCATGATTTCATGACAAAAGCTAAGTTGAAGACTACGAAGGCGTAAGTGTCACGATATCGTGACAAAAGCAAAGTCGAAGTCTATGGAAGTTGATATTGCAAAAGCAAAGACGAAGTATACGAAGGCAAAATGTCATGATATCGTGACAAAAGAAAAGATGAAGTCTAGAGGTAGAAATGTCATGATATCATGACAAAAGAATAGAGAAAGCGTACGGAGGTAAAAGTGTCATGATATCATGACATGTATTTTCATGGCAACAACAACAAAAGAAGCTATAGAGGCAAAAATGTCATGATTTCATGATAGGTCGTAAATGCGCAAGTCAAGAAGGAGAACCCGACTGAAATGAGAAGTATGATAGTGGACCGACATCACTATGGTGGTTACAGGGTCTGTCTAGAATGAAATCATCAAGCGATGGATAAACCGAACATCTTCTTGAGTTGAAGCCGATGAAGACCGATGACAACCGACTAAAATTAGGGTTTACAGTTGTTATGAAAGCCGACTAAGATTAGGGTTTTCATCATAAAAATATTGTTATAAAAGGAGGGTTGTTTGGAGAATTGAAATAAAGTGGAATGTGTGTGAAATATGGTCATTGTGCATGGAGAGCAAGTCGTGTCGAATCATGCTAAGTGCAAAATTTGCAAAGAGAGCAGAGTGCACAAAAGGGAGAAGACGATCGTGAAGTTTGACTATAATGAAGCAGAGTGTGCGAAGTGATTGGCAGAGAGAGCAGAGTGCGTAGAGAATGCAAAGGTGAAGAAGACCAATGTGGTCTTGCAAAAGCAAAGGTATCTTTGTCAAACTTATAGATTCAAATTGAAGTCCAGGTTGCAGCTTGGCATCAGGGTTGGTGCTCCTTTCTGTTGGTGCAGATAAATAAGGGGTTGGTGCTCCTTTCTATTGGTGTAGATAAATAAGGGGTTGGTGCTCCTTACAGTGGGTGCTGGTAAATTGATTGTAAAGTTGGTGCTTTGCAAAGGCTAGATTTGGATGGTAGTCCAAGCAGTCAATTTTTGAGGAGTAGCCACATTGGTGAACCTCGTTAAATCTTGTGTTGTGTGATGCTCTTTTGTTATACTTGTTGTATCTAGTAATAAGTTTTAATTGTTGTGGTATTAAGAGCTATAAATTCAAGTTTAAAGAGCTACACTGATTCACCCCCCCTCTCAGTGTCATTGTAAGACTAACAGTGTTGAGAATTGGCAAAAGGACAAACTTTACCCTATCCAAATACCTTGCTTAAATCAAAATAAGAAAAAATTTCAAAGCAAAGTACATATTCAAAAGACCAAGCATTCAGTCTAGATTTCAAAGCAATAATCCGATACACAAATCATAAATTCAAAAAAAAATCATAACTCAAAGAAAAAATCAATAAAAAATAAACAATGATTTTCATCACTACGTATGAGCAAAATAAATAGTGATTATCATCACTACAAAAATCCCCGCTCAAAGAAAAAAATAAATCAAAATAAACAGTGATTTTCATCACTACATATGAGCAAAAATCCAAAGCCAAAAAGAAGCCAAAAATAAGGGAATAAAGCTTGAATCCCTGGAATTCTTAGCATTGTACAAAATTGGAAGGAGAAATCCTTACGCATGACGATATGTCTACCACAATTGCTTCATGCATTTGTGTAGACCAATGTTTGAATGTGGATGAGCTAGCTTAGGTAACCCAATATTGCCTAGTGGTATAGTCCAACTAAGTCCAACATAAGGATGAGATGAACACTTGAGGATCCCTGATCTTAGCAATGGGCTGAAAGAATCCCACCTGACATCGGAGGAAATGCTTGAGTTCTATCTCAAAATATACAATCACATGCACACACAGAGATCATGAAAAACCAGGTCCATGGTAAAAGCCTTACTTTTCAAAAGTCTAAGTGGTAAGTAGATAGTTGTTGATAGGGTAACTAGAGTGTTTGAATCTCCGAAAAGCCCCAAAAATTCTTACATAGCAACAAATCATAACATCATTCACACCATCATTTTCTTTATAAGATTCTATAAATTAGGGGGTATCAACATAGTAGGACAGATACCACATATATATTAGAAATAGTATATAGACGACCATTGACTACTTTATATATTTTAATTTACAAAACTTATTAAGAAAATACATTACACACCATTACATCTCATATATGAATACTTAATCAATTCTTATGATAGGAGTGATTATTTAAATTCATGATTATTTTTTTACTTTCTATGGTATCACCCATTAATATTGTCAATGTCATATGCATTTCGTATGTTTTAAGTGATTAGAGCATACAAGTTCATTTATACCATTCCACCACATAAGTTAGATGCATATAATTAAAGCAAAAATTAAACATGCATTTAAAAATAACATTTGCATCCACAAAAACAAGTCATTAATCATCCATAAACCACATCATAAAACATATAGGCAATATCCATTTGCATACCAAATCATAAATTCATCATTCATCATCAAAATACATCGCATCATATCATCAAAACATATAAGCATCTACACATCCATCTAAGCATATTCAAATATCATCTATCATCTAACATATTCATCAAATCATCATAATACCATCATCGCATCATATCATAAAACAAAATAACAACAAAAACATAAGCAATAAATGATACACATAATAAGTCATAAAAAGCAAATCTATCATAAAAGTATGTGTGTCAAGTCCAATGGATATACAAAAATGCCCATGGGCTACAGTCATATAGGTTAGTCAACCTCAAAAATGGATCAAGAACCAAGTAGAGCATCAGTCAAGTACTGGGCCTAAGCCCCCTACATCACCTCCTCTAGTGCCACCTCCCCCTATGGTGGTGTCGCGAGTCGAATGATGTGAACCTGTCGGTATTTCTATTCAAGTCTAGGTCCTCTAGCTAGGATGGGTGGAAGACTACCCCGAGGTGGAGCACCCACTGACCTACAAACCACCCGCACCTGTTGGATCCTTAGGGATAATCCCGTGCCTCCTAAGCTACATCTGAAGAAGGGTAACATGATCCATAAGTCCCCAGATCTGCTCCTCATGCTCATCCAATAGATACTGGATATGTCCCACATCTACCCCTGAACCTATCATTGGAGCCTCCTATGGTGTAGAAGGAGGAACAACAAACTACATCCTGACATCACCACCCCCAATAGTAGCCTGTAGAGCCTGTATCTATGTTGAGAGCTGCTCAATGGTAGCATCTCACCACTATACCTGGATCTTAGTGGCTTGAAGCTCAGCCTCGACCTCATGCAATTGTGCTCTTAGAGGAGAGTCTCTCTCCTCGAGCTCTAACTCCTCCTCCTCCTCAAGAACATCAGGATCCTCTACTACCACCTACTCTACCATTTGGCCCCATACCTCGGTCCTAGCTCGAACCCTATGTCCTATCGAATTTGTGCCATCACCCCCACCATCATCCTCATGCCCTAGGCTATCGATGCCATGCCACATACGATCACCCCACCACTGAGAGTAGGCCTCTGTAACTCCCCCAGCCACTATAGGGTCTACGACTAGGGCATCCTCCTCATATGAAAGCTCTATGATCTATCATGGAGGTAGGTCCTTCTCTACTATGAGGTGCCTGTACAAGAATGGTATCAAGGGCACATCCTGCTGTAATCCATACTGACGAAGAACCCGAGAGTAGAAGAAATACTCCTGGATGGCAATCTTATGGCCAATGAGCCATCGCTCACATCGTGTCCTAGTAGTAAAACTAGCTAGATCATCCCAAGTAGGACACTCATAGTAAGGCCGCCACATGACATCTCTAGCCAACAGTCTAGTGAAAGCATTAGTGTAGTGGGACAGCTCCCCTACAAAAGTGTGGCTCTTACTCTCCTCATGCTCCCGAGCCCATCTGGAAGCATAGCACTATGTCCGAGCATCAACCACTATGATCTCAGTCGGGAGCCCCTTAGGGTGATCTACCATAATGTGCTCCCATCCCCAAACCTGTAGGAGCAAGCTACAAGCAATGCTGACACATCCCCATTGATGGATGTGGTACAACTCATCATAGCACTGAGCCAATAGTGATCTACCCCATGCATAGATGATAGGCTCCTCACTATCTAGTAGGTCTTGCACCATCGCCAGGAGGTTCCAAGGGAACCTCAAACCCGAGCAGTCTGGGATAAGAACATTGTTGATCACCATTAGCAACACGACATGCCTCGCTATGAAAACATGAGCATCATACCAAGCCTTGATAGATACTCCTCCGGACATAGTCTCCTGGAGGTCTTGTGTAGAGCATGCTCCAAACACCCGATCATAGACGACCACATGATCATTAGTGGCCAACGAAACAATGGGCACCCCATCGAATGGGATCCAAAAGATCCTATAAATATCCTTCGATGTGATAGTCATCTCATCGAGTGGAAGGTGGAAGGTGTTGGTCCATGGGTCCCAATGATGGGCTAAGGCCGTAAGATAAGCCTGGTCAGCCATAATGTGGGGCAACCTGATGATGTACTATAGCCCACGGGCCTTAAACCACTCCCAATCAGTGTCATCAAATCTAGGAAGCAAGTCAAGCAGGAGCTTTGGGTCCCGAGCTCGAGCAGTGAGGATCTAAGCAAAGTAGAAGAAAAACAAAATATAACTACAATGCATCTAAGGCATAATTCACAATAAACATGAAAATGGTGCAAAATAGTATGAGTTACTCTAAATCTAAGCAAAAGAAGAATAAATTGCACCTAATCAAGCAAAGATTCAAAAATTCAAAAAAATATCATAAAATTCAAACAAAAATGCAAAAAACAAGGCTAAGGGTTTAGTCGCTGTTGCCTACAACGGTCGAAACCTGGCCATTGGAGGCAGCAGTGGCCAAGAACCAATGATCAAATTTTTGACCATTGGGATTCAAGCTTGGCCGCTCTGAGCGATAGTGGCTCAGAGCCGACCGCTCTGAGTGATAGCGACCAAGGGGCGGCACGAAAAACCCGTGAACCCTTGGCTAGAAAATAAAAAAAAATTACAAAATAACAAAATAACTTAAACAAATCAACAAAGGGAGGGAAAACAAACAAAATGGAAAGCAAATATTCCCACCCAAGCATCAAAACTAAGCTAAGTTCAAAATGCCCAAAATGGCGATAGCAGGTGAATAACTGAAAAATTCAAAAACCCTAGGCTAAAGCCACTAACAGAAAGTAAAATTGGGGACTAACCCACCGTAGCAAAAGGGAACCTAAGCCTAATTACGGAGTTTGTTCGTTGCCAACAGGTTTAGTGAGGTTCATTTTTCTCATTACTTAGTGAGGTTCAGTTTTACTTAGACAAAGAAAAGAGAGCTAGGGTTTTGAAGAGAGAAATACCCAAGAAGCTTCGGCTCCTCCAGTAGCTGATGTCTCACCCCATGCAGCCATGTCCTCAGCACCAACAAGTTTCAAAGTCACAACCGTCATCATCGCACCAGAGCTCCGAAAATGAATCTTCAATAGTGAAAATGACAGGTCAAACCCTAGAAAAGCAAATTTTTATATTTCCTTAATTATGCCTTGGCCGTTGTTGACGTCAGTGGCCCAAACTTCTTGGCCGCTCAAGGTGACAATGGCCACAGGAAGGAACTCATAGGCCGCTGGACCTGATAGCGACCAGATCCATAGAGTAAAATAAGGGATTTTCTCCCTGAGGGATCCCATAAAAATAACAAATAAACACACTTTGGTGGTTTAGGATCATCAGAATGTTAAAAATAACAAAAAAAAATCACATAAAATCACAATATCAAGTAGGCCTCGTATCCAGTTACCTACTCTATCCACTCGGCGATTGCAACGATTTGCACTCCATGTATTTTGGTGAGATGAGTAGATAACCATAAGGCCACTTGGGGCAAAAACAACTCATTTTGGAATTACGATGTGCCACCCTTCAATACCCAAAGAAGATCAATATGGTTGGACTGCTCCATGGGTGCGAAGGGGTCATTCTAATTCCCCTATGACATCAAAAACATTAAGTCAAAGTGATACAATCTAAGCATAAATAGAATCACTCATCCTAACTCCCTAAGAAGGCTATTGATAGTCGAGCCGCTCCTCGGGATAGGGATGGATGATTATCATAAATAATTGGAATCACACTTGGATGTGGGATTGCCCATTAAAAGCAACAAATGCTAGAAAGGAACCAGATTAGTCATATTGGTCAAGCGACTTGTCACTTCATTCATTGTCATTTCTTCACCAATTCATTATGTGAGGAAGTAGTTCAAAACTTCAACATAATCATAATAAAAATCAACAAAATATCACTCGATCATAGCAAAATTGTGTTCATCCTATGAATCATTGCATACAACAATCACAAATTTCCCTTGTTTGCTAGGAACATAAGCAGACATGACATCTTCAATTGTAGCTCTCCTACCGGTCGGAATTGTTGTAGCAACTGAAGCTACCCGATTGAGTTTGAGGAATGAGTGCAATTTAACATGCAAAAGCCACTGAGCTAAGTCCTCTGAACATTGAGGCAATGATTCAAGGGATGCATGCCATCTTGCATGATTGGGCCATCCAACGTTGATCAGACCATTGATCACCATACACCCTACAAACAGATTAGTCTATATTTTTGCTCAGCATTGTGTTTTCCACACAATGCATCGCAAAAAGGGGCATCTGTAGACACCTAAATCGTGTCATGCTTAGGGGAGCTTCTCACATAGACACACTCATAAGATCATAAGACATAATCTTGGACTTTCCAAACATCAACAATGGTTCTCACCACTCATTTGGGGCCTTTTCAAGCCATCCAAGCTTGGCCACTCAAGCCAAGAGCGGCCAGATCCTAGCCGCTCAAGCCTAGAGTGGCCAGACCTTAGCCGCTGTAGATGACAGTGGCCAGATCTTAGCCACTGCATACGATAGTGGCTAATCCATAAGAAGTAGTTTGTCAACAAACATGCCCAATCTCGGGCGGAAGTGGCAATCTACATGCAATAAAGGTGAGCGGGAGTGACTTTGCATTCCTTTTCATGACCATTTCACATAGGAGGCTTGAGTTTGCATTTAGAATTAAGTTAACTGACCTCCAAGCATAAACAAAGGGACAAAAGCTTCTCATGCTAATGACCAGTTCGCATAGAAGACTCAAGTGGGTAGTTAGATTTCAGTTAACTAGCCTTCAAACATAGACAATGGACAAAATCTTCTCATGCTAACTTGCACTACGCATGAGAAATTCATTCCTAGGGCTTGGACATAGACCTAGGGTTTCACACTATAAAAGGTGCAAGCCTAAGAGCACCAAGAGATAGATATCATATCAGAGAGAGAGATATATTTTTGAGGAGAGCTTTCAAGACTTTGAGAGTTCTCTTTGAGATCACGTGTACGGCGAAGCTCTGATGGATTGAAGAGCATAACACCTATTATTTCAACATCGGATCATAGGGCTTTGACCCATAGCTTTGGGGCAAAGAGAGCAAGGTTTACTTTAGCAGTCGATGTCTTGGATAGTGGCCCATAGGCTTAGCTTAGGTTTTAGACATAGCATCTTTTATTCTGCTTCTTTATGTTTTCATATCATTAGCATAGATTTACATTATTTCATGGCATAGTTTTATCATATTTCCGTTACATTCTTTGATTACTAACAACCTCATCCGGGGAGGCAATCTCGGACACCTAAATGTGCGTTGTTGTTTCATTGCTTGCAGGGCCACAGGTACATTAGACGAAGATTGCAACATATGAGAGCAAAAGGGATCCCTCTAGGAAATAGACCTAGAGAAGGAGGCATCTGTAAGCCCTCATACATTTCTGTGTGTAGAACCGAGAAGCTTTTATAAGTGCACCACCTCTTCATGGAAGGGGCACTCCTTGCCTATTTGTAATTTATAGTATCAAAATGGGTATCCCTAAGAGGGACCGACATGTAACCAAGCTTCAATATCAATAAAGAGATCCATATTTTGTTATTTCATGTTATATGCTTTTTCCTCTTGTCTTTCCATTTTTATCTTTGGTATTTTAAATAGCATTGCAAGTAGGGTTTAGAAAATGGACCGGTGCGTGCATTCCCAGGGTCACTACAAGTCTTATTCGATTTACATGATTTAGGTGTCTACAAGGGTTATGGCAAAATTTTATTAATCAGATTTTTAAATCCAAACTCCAATCCTCCTAAAATAAAGTCTCCCTTGGGCCTAAATCAGATGATAAATCTTTAAATCCTAAATTATTCAAAAGTAAGAGGATAAAATTAATTAAATACCTTGGTATAAATCCTGAAAAGCATATGTAATGTCAAAGAATTTAAATAAGGCTTGAGGGTATGCACCCCATTAGTTAAAATCGAGCACCTTAGATCAAATCCAAAGGCTGTGTTAAAAACTAATTTAATTGGATGATGGTGCTTTAATAAATTGATTAAGGGATAAGTCAAACAAGTCAAAAGGTAATGTTTGAAATAAAAAGATACATCTTAGGTTTAAAATAAAAAAAACATGTGTCATTTAATATAACGATAGCATTCGAATGAACTTGAAGATCAACAGACGTGCTTGATTTGATTAAACTACTCATTAAAATACTATGGTCAAAAGCATTAAGGGTATGCACCCCCTCGAATTAAAAATTGAGCTAATTGGATAGATTGGACGATATCGCTCGATCTAGATCTAATACAATGGTGGCACTCCCATAAAAGGTGGATCAAAAAGATAAAAGCCCCATGAGACTAATTAAATCTATTAAATAATATTAAAAAGGGTCTAACACATCGAATAATTATTCCCCATTCAGCTTAATCAAATTTAAAATCGTGTGCCCCTCGATAACTAACCCCACAGGTTAATAAAAATCAATGGCCACACCAACATCAATCGAGATCCGACGGCCATGCCTAAATCGAAACCCAAATGAAGAAATGGTAAGATATCGGGAAAAATGAAGGTAAATTCAAAAATTAATTACACATTAGTGAGGGTATAATACATTGCTAATTACCCCCTTTCATCTTAAACCAAGATTAATAAAATAAAATAATGCACCCTTTTTGGCTATCAAGTATGCAGCTTGTAGGAGATCTAATGACAGCGCTAGAACAAGATCGAATATCAACAGACATGATCCATTCTATGATTTAATTTTATCAAATGAATTTTTAAAGTAAAAAGGGATCAACATATGTGAATGCCCTCATCAAGATCTTATGGTGGTGAAGGAGTCAAAGTCAAACAAAGGGATGCCACAACATGAAGATCTTACAGTAGCGCTCATATTCGCTTGGATCCAATGATAGCATGTTGTTAAAAATGATCAAAGGTTAACTCACAAGTTTTTTTATAATATAATTGATTAAATGCTTAAGGTTGGCCCTTTTTTTTTTTTTTTGGGGGGTTTTTTGTTTTTTTTGGGTTTTTTTTTTTTTTTTTTTTGGTGCAATGGGCTTTGATATAAATGGCTATGTTAACCCTCCTTAGGATCTGATGACAATGCACAAATCAAAGACTTAATTAATGAATTGACCACGAGAATATGACGGTAGCACTCCATTGAGATTAAGGAGATCCGATGATGGAGATCGAGTCAAAGTCAACATGATAGAATACAAGTGGGGCTAATCCAACAGGCATCTTATGACGGATCCAACGGATGCACTCCCTCTCAAAGTAATCCAACGGTGGTACGCACTTCAAAGGTAAATCAAATGGTAAGCTTAAATCGATGCTTGATTAATTAAATTTTAAACACATTTAACAAGGGCCTTAAACATGTTATTAATTGCCACCTTTATTTTTATTAGTCAATATTAAACAAGGAAGGTTCAAAGCATGTTTTATTTTGGTTAACTAACCTCAGGTTCTAAAATATCCAAGGTCACAATAGAATAGAGGTAGATCCAACGGTTGCGCTCGATCGCGGTTGTTTAGGGAAACTTAGGATATCCAAGATAATGACAGGCACTCACATCAAGAACCAAATCTTATGGAGATCCCTAGGATGATTGCTACCTAATTAAAATGTAATCGATCCCAAATATTTAGTTATCATTCGAGGCCAAGGTGGCACGAGATTCAAAATGGAAGCCACCCTTATCACACATCACTATTCCACGTCAGATGAAAAGAGGTTCCAATATCCAATAATGAAAGTGTTCATGATTGTAGGTACACAAACCAAAGGGTCCAAGGGCACATAGGATGAAGGAAATTATCTGCCATAAAGGCCCAACTCTAGAAAAATATGTGTTGGCAAAATTTCTTTGGCCAATTTTAAAAAGTAATTGGTGGCATCGTATTAATGACAAACATGCAAATTTATCGAACCCATTTCACCACCCAGTATTTGAGCTCACAAAATCAATCAATTTTACCACCCTGGTGAGCTAAGAGTAGAAATTGGTACACAAGAAGTATAGAGAGAAGAAGAGTTTCAAGATTTCCTATTTTAGAAGGATTAGACTCGCTACCGTGAGCACAATGGCATCATGGGGAGATGTTTTTGCACTTGAAGACACTAGAGAAGTAGAAAGATTCATCACCATACTCTAAGATCTTTGGAATGCCTATACCCAATAGCACAATGTATGAATTTTCTCAAAAATGTGGAGCTAATAAGAAACCTACTCCAACACAACATTACAAGATAGACAATGCATGTATCAAGAGTTTTGCTCATGTGATGGAGAATGATAACAGGACCCCATGGATAATGGTTGACTTATTTCATAAATCCTGGAGGTTACAATACAAGGGTTTTCCCAGAAGTAATAGATGGAACAATAACCTCAAGAAGCTGATATATCCGAAGGTTCACTTCTCCTCGAATTTAATGGTGTGGTTGGCAGTGGCATATGCCGAAAGAACGAGGATATTTTGAGACAATAAGAATTGATTGGTATTCAGCATCAAAGTCGAACACATCAAGAAAGTCTTCAATTTGATAGAGTATACCACCTTTTTGGTGCCAAAGGTAATCGAACACCAATCTCGAATGTTCATAGGAATGGAAGTTTTTAAATCTTTGTTTGATACAAATGAGAAAGTAGTCGATAAATTCCCAATTAGGAAGACTACTTTTAGGCCATGGGTCCAAGATTTTTGTGATATGATAAACATAGTCTTAGGGGTACAGGATCTTAGTAGAGTGAATAAAAGGGTTTTATATTTAGCTGTACAATGCAATCGGGTGCATAACACCCCAATTTACGCTTGGGAACTAGAATTAAGTAACCAAATGCATGAGCAAATGGTAGAATTGAAAAAGGTAGTTTTTGAAAAAAGGCAAGAGATGCCCTATTTTTCTCAATACTCAATTTTTATCCACCTAATAGCGGGTCAATTGGGAGAAGAAGCCCAAAAAATAGTAGAAGCCATTAACAACCCCTATGTCCAAAGTAGTTTTTGGAGAATACACGAAGGACGAACTCACATGGGCTGGTTCTGTGATCATTTCATGGTGGAAATCCATTGGATTCTAATCGGCATAGTCCCTGAGAGACTAGGGCTAGGGGTAAGGGCCTTTATCAAAGAAAAATATATTAGGGATTTATTTTTCTCAGAAGGATTCTCCTATATCAGGCTCTATGAGACCAAAATTCCCCCTAAGTTATTGTTGCTGATGTATTGCCCATTGTCCCTAGCAGCTTTGGAGTTATGCAAACAGGTGGTCGAAGAAGCTAAGATGAGACTAGTAAAAAAATATGGTAAAGTCCCCTAGCTCAATGTTCCCTATCGCTTTGGGGACTATATATTTGTTGGCTACCCTGCACTTCTTAAAGGAATATTTGAGTTAGACAACTTGAGCTTCGATGAGATAACTTGGAGGTTTTATGACCCAAAAGGAATATACAATAGAATGATGCAAAAAAGAGAATATGCTCAAATACTACATCGAAAGGATGCTTATGAAGAAATATTATTGGAAGCTATGGAAAAGGAGACAAATTTATATGTTGTATGGGATGATTTCCCTTCCAAAGACAAGGGCAACACATATATTCATGAAGCCTATGATTACCCTACAGAATTAAGAAGGCTTCAAGAAATTTTAGTGGAATTTGTAGCACCTAATTTTCTAGGAGTAGCTTTAGCAATCAAAGAAGACCCCTTATTGGAGTTGATATAAGAATAGGGTATTGACCAAATGGAGGTCACTATTAATACTACATATATAGTAGAGCAACATGTCAGGCCTCTTTGAGGTGATCATCTCAGAATAGATGTGGTACCAAGCACTTTCCAAGAAGTTTCCAAAAATCCAAGTGCAGATAAAGGGAAGGAAATTGTAACCACGCCTGCTCAAAAAATGTCTTTCCCAAAATAGGTTGTAATTACCATTTTTGATAGAGTACTAGTTGTAACTAGTGTGAAGAAATTGGCACCCATGGCCATCCCTACCTCTTTAAAAATAAAATGACAGGATATTAAAGTTCCATTAGTAATACAGATGAATATGAGAAGAACTAGTGGATTTGGGGGTCTGTTCCAAAGTCACCAAGTGAATAATCAAACATAGATAACCACCATGGAAAAGAAGCCCATATTGGCTTTACCTTCTACAAAGGTTGTGTTGGAAAGGACAGATGAGCAGACTACTTTTACTATTGCAAATAAACAAGAATTATAGGTAGTGGTAGGAATGAGAAATATGGAAGAACAACTTATAGATGAATCACGATTAGAAACACCTGTATTAGATATGGCAAAGGTAAATATTCTTGTCCTACAAAACCCACTTGTATTAAAAGTTAATGAGGATACCGGGGGCTCATCAGTATTGGTAAAAGAAGTTGAAATGGTCCAAGTTGTCAAGGCAATGCAAAATCAAACCATGGACCAACTAGTCAAGAAAATTGCAGAATTGAGGAATCAATTAAAAAGAGAAGAGAAAGAAAATGTTGAGATGAAAGCATTAATAAATAAACAATAGGAAGAATTGGTGCAAAAGGATATTCCAAAGGCTCAACCCCCTTTAGTGGTAAGGATTCAGGATCATGCCTATTATTTAAATGTTATGAAGAAGTATATGTCAAGGAAAATATGATCTCGTGCCAAAGGGCTCCATGAGATGTTTAGGTAGATTAGGGTGATTCAAATTACTACTCGAGAAATACATGCCTTGATACAAGAAAAGGAAGAAGACTTCATAGTCATTCGTCCTTCCCTTGATTTAATTGGGAACAATGTTGAAGAGTTGTAGAGTCAAGAGATAATAATAAATGATGGCAGTAAAATCCAGTTCAACATTGAGTTCTTGAAAGCAATCATGTTTGGGGTAAACCAAGAAATATGGATCAATTTTGTAATTGAAATGTATAATATGATATAAGATGCAATAGGTAAAATGGAAGATATTGGTCTATCCTTAGAATAATGCTTGGAAGCTCCCAGTGTAGAAGAACTACTTGGGCATATAATAGAGAGGTTTAACTGTGAGTCGGATGATGAGTCAAAAATGACTAGGCAATCTACCCTCCTAGTAAATACAGTAGAAATATTACTCTTCCAATATGAGATAAACAAGCCCATTCTTGCCATGTAGAAAAATATAATCTTGTAGGAAATGAACATGCTAAGGTTTGTTGCAACATTTGACACAAAAGTTTGGATATTAATAAGTGATCAAATAAAGAAGTTGCAATGAGACCAAAAAGAGAAAGAAGTTGATACTTACGATCAATATATGGAAGCAAGTTCAACACAACAAGAACCTATGCCAATAGAACAAGTCTCTAAAGAAGTTAAAGAGCCAAGTACTCAAGAAGAAGCAAAAGAAACAATTGTAAAAGAAGTAGCAGAGAAAAAAATAGATTCTCCAAACACCACCATCACTGGTTAAAATAAGCTACTATTTGAAAAGATCAAAAGGGAGGGTTCAGCCCAAACAGAAAAATATAGTGGAAGCCAGCTATACCAGTTTTGAAGATCAACTCAAAAGAGGACAAGTGTAAGGTCAAAAATAAACCAAAAATAATAGAATCAAGAACCAGTAGCTATAAATGAAAGCAAACCAGTTCAGATTCAGGATCAAGCAATTAGAGAATAGCATTTTTGCTAAGAGGCATACTTGAGTGCCCTTTAGAGTTGTGTTGTTGTATCTCCTTTTTGTGTCTATTTTTTCTTTCTTCCCTTTACTATGCAGGATTTTGATAGGAAAGTGCTTAAGAAGGTGTGATTATTTCTTGTCCTATTGAGCCTGAGATTCGAAAACTCTACTGTTACCAGATTGGAATAAGGAGAGTAGGAGAGACCTGTTACATTATTTGAATAGAGTCTTCTTCATTGTATTGATGTATTTATTTGAGAAAAACATAGTTAAAAGGCACCCTACCCACTCTGCATGTAATATTTCATGAAATCAATACAATTTTGAGTTTCATTCCTATTATATCTTTGTCTTAGTACTATGTGTTGTTGTGTAATGGGTTACATTATTTGAACGTATTATATACATTTCTCTCATTGGTTAATTTTTAGTTTTATTATGATATTCAAATAATTCTAAGAACACCAATTTTCTTTTCCTTGTCAGGAGTAATCAAACTGAAGGGATATATTTTATTGATAAATGGTTACAATATATAGGCATAAGCCTATATGATGAACATGACACTTGTCAATGAAACTGACAAGTTTCAAACTGGCATAGTGCACATTACATTAACTCTAACATTCCCCCTTAATGTGCACTATCCTAACTAAAGAAAAAAAGCAAGTCAACATTAGGTAACATTCCCCCTTAATGTTGACTTCTCTAACAAAAATCTACATCCTCCTTTATTGCTGATTTGGTCTTAGGCTCTTGCTCTTTGTGCTTGGCTCTCCAACTATGAATAATGCTAGATTCACTATGTATACATCTTGGTATGTTGCCTCAGGGTCAGCCACTTCCACGGGTCTGTTGCCACTAGGTCAGCCGTCTAAGTGCCTCGGGGTCATCATGGGTGCCTTAGGGTCAGCCACTTCTGGGTCTGTTGCCTCTGCAGGTCATCCTCAGAGGATGTTGCCTCTTGTAGGTCACTGACTAGATTCACCATGAGTATGAAATCCCTCCTCATGGTGAACTCAATCTAGAAGGGGTCGGTCTTTGCCGAAAATGCACCTAATTAAAGGAAAAACGAGCCATAAAAGAGTGTCATTCTCTACCGAAAATGCACTCAATACAATAAAATGAGTCGTAGATCAAAATAGGAGAGAAGAATAAAAGAAGAGAATCTTCTGAAGTGTCTTCGTCTGTAGTCTTCAGAAGTAGATCCGAAAAAAAAACCTCGGATAGAGTCTAAGGTGTCTTTGTCTATAGTCCCTAGTATAAGTGTCCTTATGGTGACCTTGTCATCCCACCGAAATGCATGGGTAACCAGCCACTGCATTCGCCAAGTGTATAGAAAAGATCACTAGGTACAAGGATCACATATAAAATTACCTTTGGAGTGTCGGGTACAACCGAGAGTGCACTCCAAGGTAAAAAATTTGAGGCTAAAAAAAACTAAATTGAAATAGCCTCAAAATTACAATATGACACCACCATTGTGTTCATCGCGGAAAAACATTTCCGACGACTATAAATACCCCTATATTTCACCATCAAAGGGGCCTTCATCATAATGAAAAACAACATGCCTCTCCAAGACAGCAGAATAAACCTCAGGAATATCATATTCCTGGCATCGCATTGTGGCGAAATAAAAAAATAGGCTCAATAATACTCGCAGGGGAATTACACTTTCCATCAGTCATTTCACTTCCACTCTCATGTGGAAAAAATAGGCCAATTAAGTTTTAAGAAGCAATCAGGCCATACTGTCGGCCACTATGCACGGGCATTCGAAGTGCCATACAATTGATTAAAAAAAAAATCTCTTTTAAAAATAATAATTCCCATGATATGAAGATTATTTTAAATGCCACTTTAAAAAAAACATTGCTTATTGAATGGTCAAAAGAAATGCGTAGGGCAACGCTGCCCCACGATCTTACGTGTGCTGATATGGAGCTGTAGATTTTCCTATTGGACAGTTGCTCGAAAAAAAAAAAATGATTTTCTCGTCGATTTCATTTGTTTTATCTGTGCAGTAGTAATTGATCCACCGTGCAGGCTCACCACCGCATAACACTGAATTGGTAGTGAAGTATCACCATCATGATCTGTTGACAACTAGATGCCAACTTCAGCATCCCAAAATAGCACAGATTTGACATCTTGTCAGTTTTCATAGCCATTGCACCATCTCTCGAACTAGAGCTGAAGCAACGTTCACTTTTGTCATGTTGACATTACTGTGTAACAAGTGTAGTTTGTCGATGAGACTCGCTTCCACCGCTAAGTGAGTGCACTCCTTCGACGGCAGCCTACACACCACCAACAAAATCACCATCGCACAAAATCAGGGATGAGATGCAACAACCAGAGCTTCATCGGGAATCTCCTCCGCAATACGCACCCCCTGCTTTTGCCCAGCCTTCCACATTTATAGATGTAGCAATAGTAACGATGCACCACTGACCCTCCAGGGATACGATCTCGTGACCTCCCATAGACATGAATGATGAAGATCTCTTCATTGGATTTGAAGACAAAACCTATGATACGAACTTCTCTCTCTTTTCGGAGAGACGCCGAACAAAAATCCTGACTGCAACGTCGTGTTTGACGACAAAATTCTTCATAGCAGAACACTCCATGATCTCACTGCGCTACGGTTGACTGTTCACCACCACTGGATAAAAAATAAATAAAAGAATGTCCCAATTGTCCTTAAAAAACTCAAATCTCTGCTGCTTCTCCTCGAGCCCATTATAAGCCTTGCCGTGCTGAGCAAGCCAGGCTTCATAAACCTCCATGAGTCTCTCATCGCTATAGTTGACGATGGAAAAATTTGCTACCTCAGCTACCAAGGCAGATGCAGTCACGAAGGCAAATAGCAAAAAAATCCTCATCCCCATGGCGACAGATCCTCTCCTCACCCACAAAACCTTCTGGCACAATTCCCACTATGAACCAGAGTGAAAGCGGGATCCCAGAGAGTTTATCTACCTCATATCCAAGTTTTGTGTCCATCATGGATGCATGAAGCATTCCCACAATATTCTTCGATGATGAATGATATATTTCACAACTTTTAATGCACTTATCATCTGGGTAGCAAGCTTGTGAAACATTAGTGCAAGCAAAAAACACACATATATAAAAAAAATAGCCTTCCTCCAATATCTACGGCATCGTTGATTGCTTCTGCTACAAATCCAGGCTGCAAAATTCCTCTATGATCACCGTCTTGACCAACATTGCCCTCGTCCTCCCCGCTCTCAAGCGCAACGTCAAGAAAAAACATGACCACAACGTCCATCTCTCAACTTTACTAGAATAATGCAAAGCAGATTCAAGGCTCCATCGCCTCGACATCCACCTCGGTGATGTCATGCTGGTGGTCTCTTCCAACTCTTTGTAATTTCTAGCGATCGCGATGGGTGTGTTGTCCGTCGGCGCCATCCTCAACATGGCGAACCCGTTTTCGCTCCATCCTCGTGGGGGCATAAACGCACTACCAAGAGCCACAAAAATGTGTGAAAAATGCCCTATGTGTCTACGTCGGTGAAAGCTACGTGAGAAATCATAGACATGAGGCCAAAGGACACGAGGCCGACCAGTGTATGGTGACGCTCAACTGCACCTGCCATATCTGTCTGCAACTTGTAAAAAACAATGATCCCTATAAAAATTGCAAAAAATAGTTCATGACTCCAAGCTTGAAGCTTCAGGGGTAGCCATTAATGGTATCCCTTTTCTGCGGACGGATACATATGGGGAAAAATGATCACTAAAAAAAATTGGGAGCCATGATTTTTCCAAAAGTCTGGTTTCTGATCCATTGTAAACAATGGAGAGCATACTCCCTGTTTTGAAAAACAATGGTGAAAGGATGAGGGGGGAGGGAGGATTTCCATGAGGGAAATCCCCCCTCAAGCTCACAAGGCCAGAGAAATCCTGGAGCTCTGATACCAAATGTCAGGAGTAATCAAACTGAAGGGGTATATTTTATTGATAAATGGTTACAATATATAGGCATAAGCCTATATGATGAACATGACACTTGTCAATGAAACTGACAAGTGTCAAACTGGCATAGTGCACATTACATTAACTCTAACATTCCCCATTCTCTCTGTTCAAGTCAAAATTTTTGTTAAATTGCTATAACAACCCAATGAATCTAGGCACCGGTCTACATAAGGCATAATTGACAATTATTTTCTTGCTTGGTCATTTTTAATAAATATAGTGTATATCAATCTGGAGCATGTAATCAACGTTGTATCACTGAATTACCACTAAGGTTTCCTTACCCATTTTGTAGTTTTCTTTTAGCAATATTCGCATTTATTAGAATAAAGATGCAGGTTGACTAGAGCCTATAATATCTCATCAATTTCAAATGAATTCTTACAGTGTGACAATCGAAATACTATGGATGTGAGAACTGGTTCCAACAAGGGGTTGCAAGATGACTCTAGAGAAGTATTGGATATTATGGGAAAAGGATATGTAAGTACCCTCAACATTGATGAGATTTTGAAATTATGTAAAAATCACACCTGCACAAAATAAAGAATATGAAAAAGGGGTAATAATAGAAATGACTTTAAATAATTGATGGAAGAATTTGCTAATTTTAAAACTAACATTCTTGTGTATCTCAACACTACATTGGAGGAAATGAATGCAAAAGCAAAATCTACTGAACCCTTAGCCATTTATTACCCAATATGTAGAAATAAGCATGCTCTTCAAGATTATCCTTTAAACAAAACTTTCATATCTAATATATGTAGCATTTTTGCAAAATGAAATATCACAGACCAATATAATTTACTTCCAAGACTTAAAAATATCTTAGAAACACAATCCTCACCTATGGAAGAACTTAATTTTGTAGGACAAAGACAAAGGGGCAATTTTCCACAATATCAATATCAAAATATACTTTGATTTCCCATAAATTGGGGACATAATCCTTGGTCTATGCCATGGTATCACTCAGAACCACCACAACAATCTTGGAATCAACCTTCATGGTTACCATATTAAGAATGGTCATATTATGGATGGATAAATCCATGATAGAATCAACAAAATCCACCATTGATGCATCCACAATCCCATGGACAAAACTGAGGATAATAATATCAAGGATAATGAAGATATCAAAATCAACCATAAAACTTATTGCCTACTACTCAAAATTTTCCTTAGGGAGGGGGTAACTATAAGAGACTTCCCTGGGAAGTCCTATTCCACTTCCCTACTTCCCCCTGGCCCTGTCTTAGTTCCCTAACACTTCCTTCTTGGTTTGCTGGTGTTGCAGATGACCTCCTCATGGTGGTAGGTCAATGTTCCTCTTATTTTCCCTGATCCATACCTTTTTGAAGGGTCCTTTCATGTGTTCTTGGTCTGGAACATCCCTGGGATCTTCCCTAGGATTTTTGTGTTGCTTTAGGGATCCTTTTCCTTGGAGTTCTCAGCTCTATCCTAGGTTTTTTGTAGGGTTCTATTTGGAGTTGTGGTTTAGAGGTTTTGCTGGTGCGATGCTTCATGACTTGGGTGTTTAGATTCATGAGCAAATATTCACAGTATCTTAATAGTTTGGGACTGGCCATGTATTTATTCTTGTGGTGCTGCTCTTTGGATTTTTGGATGTGGTATTCGTGGCAGGCTTGTAGTATTTTTGGTGGCTTGGTATGGGCCTTTGTTTTACTTGCTATTGTGATCTCGCTAGACTTCCTTTATGGTTCCTTGAAGCTAATTATCAATGGTGTTGGTCCTTGGGGTTATTTCTATATTGTTTTGGCTTCATGATCAACTCTTTATAGTATTTTAATGGTTTAGGGAATTGCCATGTGACTATTCCTATGGTGTTACTCTTTGGGATTTCGGATGTGGGCTTCGTGGTGGGATTTCAACTTTTTTTGTGGCTTGAGGAAGGGCCCATATTTTACATGTTGTTGTGATCCCATTGAACTTCCATATGGTTTCCTAAAGTTGTTCATTGGTAGTGTTGGGGGTTGCCTTGGGATTCTTGCTACATTTTTTTAGTCTAGTGTGGAACCTATGTTTAATGTTTGCTGTTCATTTACCCGTGGCTCTTACTTTTGGGACTCCCTGGGACCTTTTTGCCTCTTTCCCATGGCTTGTTGAACTACACTGCTATTTCCTTTGTTCTTGTGGGATTTTGAATATCTTTTTCTTACATTTTTTGGTGGTTTTAATGTCCCTTCTTGATTTTCAGGGAGGTTTTTGGTTTTATTTTTCTAGTTTTCTAGTGTTCTCTACCCGGATCCTGGTTTTTTCCCTACGTAAGATTATGCATTTCAAATTTTGGAGGGTTTATTATTTTTCTACCTAATGGGTTGTTCAAATTTATAGCTAGGTAGGATTGGTCTATGATTTAATTTTACCACTTTTTATTTTGCCTGCTGGTTAGGCTATTCAATTTTATGGGTGGGTGGGACTTTATTTTTTTCTTGCTTTGGATATGATTTTTTGCATCCTTTCTAAAGGTTGTATTTAAGAATGTCCGAAAGGATTTTCTTAAGCCTATCCTTAGGTCCATACTTGGGATTCCTACGGCCTTTCATGTGGCCTTGCTTAAATTCTTGTGACTTATTGTAATCAGGTTTTGGGTCCCTTGATAAAAACCCACTTAAATTTAAACGACCAAAAAAAATTTCTTAGGGATGACAATCACAAAAATAACAAGTGAAACAACCTCCAATTTTGGCCCAACTTGTGGCTAACCCAAATAACAGTAGATAGGTAGCTCCTATATACATGGTTGAATCTGAAGATACCACCATGATAAATGTCATCGACTATAGCAATATTCAATTACATTTGAGAAAGGCACTTTTTGAACCTACTCCACCTGTAACTATAGAAATGGAAACTAATGAAAATAAAAATATCCATATACATCAGAGCCACAATAATAAAATTTGGATAAAGGGAAAGAAAAATAAGAAAACCTTCTTTATGAGGATTTACCTTCTTCATTAGAAAATATACCATACCTTGAATGGTTTGAGAAATCTAAAATATCTTTGAAATCCAATTTAATAAAAGAATTAAAATGCTTAAACATTATGATTCCTTTACTACAAGCTATTAAGTATGTGCCATTAATTAACAAAATCATTCAAGAGCTTTGTATTAAAAATTCAAGAAGGAAGAATAAATTATTTCCCAAAACCATACAGGTAGATGGGGAGTTGGTTGACCTTCTTTTTGGAAAACTTATTCCACCAAAATATGGTGATCCAAGAAGTGTAGTAGTCACGCTAACCATAGGATCAATGTAGATATCCAATATTTTGATTGATCTAGGGGTAGCCATCAGTGATATTATGAAAGATATGATGTCGAGATTATAATTTAACAATCTGACTCCTACATCTATTATATTGGAAATGGTTGATAGTTCTGTAGCTAAACCAAGAGGAATCATAGAAGATATCCTTGTGATAATTTTCTCATGGAAATATCCAATTGAATTCTTTGTATTAAAACCCTAAAATTCTATGAATGGTTATCCAATCATTTTAGGAAGACCTTGGCTTGCTACTATAGTTGCTTTTATTAACTTTATGTTAGGGGATATGACTATTTCAAATGGGATTGATTCAAAGAAAATTTCTTTATATCCTCCTTCAAAATTGATGGTTAATTTTTTAGGACACTTATGGTATCTTGAGTCAGATGAAAAAATGAATAAACTATCTCAACCTTAGCCACCATAGTTGTGAAAAACTACATTGAAGAGTTGGATTCATGTGAAAGAAATGTTTTTGAAGATAATTTTTTTTGTTAAAACAACCTATGATTTAGGACTTGAGGATGAACCTATCATTATTCATTGATTTTTATGGAATGATGAAGAACAAGAATCTAAAAAATTGTCACCTAATCCACTACAAGATAGCCCATTTTAATTATTGATGGCATTGTCATCTTCTATCATATTTTTTTTTTTGGTAATTAAGGTACATAATCATTACAATCGGGTTTTACAGGTTGACCCAAAACCTATTACAAAAATAGCACAACGCTAAAACGGGACTTGATCTCAATATGGACCGTCTGTCCTTAGCCCCCTACTGAGGTCACACAACCAAAAAAGAGCAGCACCCTTACAAAAGATTACACCCACCTTAGAACACAGGTAGTCGACATTATCGCCTCCTAACACTTTCTCTTTTCTTTTGGTCGCAAAATTGCGACATGTCGTGATATCGTGACGCTTTTCCTTCCTCCTCTTTCTTTTCTCTTTTGGTCACAAAAAAGTGACATGTCGTGAAATTGTTACACTTTTCCATCCCACTCTTTTTCTTCTCTCTTGGTCACAAAAATACGACATGTCGTGATATCGCGACACTTTTTCCCTCTTTCTTAATCTCTTCACTTTTGGTCACGAAAAAGCGACATGTCATGAAATCGCTACACCCTTTCTTTCATTTTGAACATGTCGTGAAATCGTGAAACTTTTTCTTTCCTCATCTTTCTCTTCTCTTTTGGTCGTGATAATACGACAAGTAGTGATATCACGGCACTTATCCTTCTTGCTCTTTTTCTTCTCTTTTGGTCGCGACAGGATGACATGTCACAAAATCACGACTCTTTTTCCATCTTGCTCTTTCTCTTCTCTTTTGGTCGTGATAAACCGACATGTCGCGAAATCATGACACTTTTTCTTTCTTGCTCTTTCTCTTCTCTTTTGGATGCAAAAATTTGACATGTCACGAAATAAGATGTGATTCTATTACTGTCCCATATTAGATGTGATTCTATTAGGAATTGAATTTGAAAATGAGATACAATTTTTCACTCTTCTACTGCATCATTGGATTATTACTCCTTAATAATAAATTTGAAGGATTTAATTATATTCATCCTGGTACAAAGAAAATTGAAGTACAACCAATTTCATTTTTAAATATCAACTAGTTAACCATTGACTAGGAAGCAAAATTGCTTAGTGTATTGCACCAACATATCAATGCCTTTACATGGGATTACAAAGACATGATAGGAATTCATCTTGATGTGTGCATTCATAAAATATATACATAGATGTAAAGCCTATGTGAACACTGCAAATAAGATTAAATTTTGCTTTGCATGATATTGTAAAAGATGAAATCAAAAAAATTTTAGAAGTAGGATTCATTTATCCTATCTTCAATAGTAAATGGGTTTCTCCATTGGTTATCATTCCAAAGAAGCAAAAAAATGAGAGTGTGTGTGGATTACCAAGAATTGATAAAAGTCACACATAAATATCATTTTCCATTGTCTTTCAATGACCAGGTGTTAGATACACTTGTTGGAAATATATATTTTAATTTTCTTGATGGATTTAGTGGCTATAACCAAATTTAGGTTGCACTTGAAGATAAAAAAACAACCTTCACTTGTCCATGGGGAAATTTTACCTATATATTCCTACCTTTTGGACTTTGTAATACCCCAACAACCTTCCAACAAGTTGTTCTTTCCATATTCTTTGACTTGAATAATTATTGCATAGAAATCTACATGGATGATTTCACAGTTTGTGGGAAAACCTTTGGTATAACCTTGAAACATCTCAACAAGGTTCTAATTCACTATGAAACCTATAATTTGGCCCTAAATATTTACAACTACTTTATTATGATGGAATAAGGTATTATCCTTGGACAACATATCTCATCAAATATAATCTAGGTAGATCCTAAAAATATAGAGATCATTAAAAACCTTCCTTCACCGTAGACTCAAATATATGTTAGGAGTTTTTTAGGACATTGGTTTTTATCATCGTTTCATCAAGAATTTTAGTACAAGTTTAAATCCTATGTTTGCTTTATTAACTAAAGATTATGATTTCAATTGGATGGAAAAGTGTCAAAATATTTTTGATACTTTAAAATAAAAATTTATTACCCCACCTATATTGAGAGGACCAAACTAGGATTTACTATTTTATATTTAAACTAATGCATCCAATAATGAAACTGGAGCAGCATTACAACAAGTGAAAAATGGAGAATATTATTTTATCTACTATATCAGCAAAAACCTAATAGGATCTGAAAAGAACTATACTACCACCAAGAAATAATTCCTAGTGATAGTATATGCCATCAAAAAAATTTACCACTATATCATCAGATATCAAGTGTTTGTTCACACAGATCATTATGCAATTAAATACTTTATGAAAAAACCTATGGTTATTGGGAAAATAGTTTTTTGGTTGTAGTTATTACAAGAATTTGATATCATGATAGTAGATAAACCAATGAAGGCTAATGTAGTAGTTGGATTCCTATCTAGATTGAACAAAATAGGAGAAGAGGAATTAGTAGTAGAATTTTTTTTTTATGAAAAGTTATTTGCAATATCAGTAACATCACCATGGTTTTTTGATATTTCTAATTGTTTAGCAACAAGAAAAATCCCATCATTTTATCCCAAAGGAGAAGAAATGACTAATAAAACAAAGCTCATATTTTAAGTGGAAAAATGGTCTACTATTTAAATGTGGATCCAATTACATATTACATCGATGCAATCGATAGGATGAGGTATATGATGTCCTACATGCATGTCATGATGAACCATCAAGAGGACATTATTCAGTAAAGCGTACTATTAGAAAAAAAATTGGGAATTGGTTATTATTGGCCATCCCTTCATAAGGATGTGAAAAAGTATGTACAACATTGTGATGCATGTCAACAAATGGGAAAACCAACAACCATAAATGAAATACCTCTACAGCCTCAAGTGGTTTTAGAACCATTTGAAATATGGGGGTTAGATTTTATTGGACCCATTGACCCACCTTCTCAAGGGAAGAAACATATTTTAGTATGAATCAATTATGTAACTAAATGGGCTAAAGTGTATGCTTTTTGTAGACACCTAAAACATGTCACGTCAAGATGACTACTCATATGGGATATGCAAATAGACCATACGAATGATCTTGGACAGCTCCAAGGTGAAGCAATGGTTTTAACCACTCAAAATGGGCAGAGTTGACTAACTCAGCGTTAGTCGTGGCTAAGACCCACAACTAACATTGCTAGCTATGCCTCAGATTTGTGGCTAGTATCAATGCATTTTTGGACCCAGATTCGGTTACAATGGCTTGGGTGACAAATCCAAACAACTTTTGGGTAAGGAAGTCTCTAGAAATTTCCCTCCAACTACTCCAACTACAAGGTTCTTGATCTTGGCTTCTCCATGAAGCTAGGGCAAGGCCTTCAAAGTGCTATAAGATCCCCCTCCAAATTGGGTATAAGTTTGGAAGGATCTCAAGTTGAAATGTAGCAAAGCCCTATCGAATTGTGGACTCACTTGCCACCTTTGAGAGGAACACTTTTGTTGCCCAATTGGAG
This sequence comes from Wollemia nobilis, assembly GCA_028583015.1. Classification (NCBI taxonomy): domain Eukaryota; kingdom Viridiplantae; phylum Streptophyta; class Pinopsida; order Araucariales; family Araucariaceae; genus Wollemia; species Wollemia nobilis. The sequence goes on along the minus strand of JAQPPZ010002587.1, from coordinate 12,960,820 downwards.
ATCATGAATGCATTCAAAGCCATGAAGGTCCTAGAGCTCTAGGAGAATCAATAAATGCAATTGAGCCAATTTCGTCATCAATTCAGACATTTCACACCGCCAATCCATCATAGGACACTGAAGTGACCCTTGATCATTAATTCCAAAAGGATAATTAGAGATCCAAGCACAAATTTGGAGAGCAAGAACATTTTTAGCTCATCCATGGCTGTTAACCATGGCTAACAGTGCTCGTTGCACCTCAAACACATGGCTAGGTTTTGATCCATAATTTCCCTTCTTTAGTGATAGATTTATCTTTCTCTATAATTGATTAGATAGATCTCAGTTAGATTTACTTTCTTAGATACAATTGTATGGTTAAATTAGATATTTAGGGTATATTACCTTCATTTCTTAGCATTTGTTAATTCTAGACTAGTTCTTGTTATTTCCATTCATTTCAAAGTTACTAATGGTTAATTACATCAATTCATAGCTAGATATTTACTCTTTTATTATGCTTTATGAAAATTTCACCATTTCTTGCATAGATTGATAGTTTTACAAGCTTTCTTGATTTCATGACATATTTTGTGCAAGATTCCTCTAAAAGCCTCATCAAGAGAGGCATCCTTTGCTTTTAATATTTCTTGTTTTTTCTTGAATGCAGGGTTTTTAGGACTCCATTGTCAACACATGCAAGACAACAAATGCCTCTTCCATTGAGATAAGAAGGTCACCATTGAACTGGAGTAGTTCGTGTCTATTTAGAGAGTTTGTGGATTATACCAAGCCCATTGTTAGGCTCAAATGATTGTATTGATTGTATCACAAATTTGGTATCCCTAAGAGGGATGTGTTGAGGTGTGATTTTTCCAATCACAAAAACCACTCGAAAACTTAGAATTTAAATTCTCTTGCAAAGAACGTAATGTTTCTCCAAGGTTCTCACTTAATTTTTTATGTGTCATGCATATATGTTTATATAAGTGCCTGAATAAACTCTTAGGTTTGCAAGTTTATGTTTACAAGGGTCCTGGGAATTAAGTAAATGATTTCAAGTTTATCATGTATAACATGCCTTTCATACCAATTTGATTATCTAAATAATGAAATAAATTTGCTTTATGATTTAAGTTTATGTATGCAAATTTACCTTATGATCTCAATATAATATCTCAATTAAAATGCTTTTAAATGAATTTGGAATACAAAAAAATTAGCATTTTAATAAAATTTCAATTAACTTTAAAGAATCAAAGTTAATGAAATTTTAATAAAATTAATCCAATGTAAACCTTGATTATGAATATTTACCTTTTAAAAATTCAAGGTTTAATTTATTTTATTCAACTCAAATATAAAATCCACTTTAAAATATTTGAGAAACTGAATAAAATTAAAATGTTTTAACCCCATATAATGAAGGCTTTCAAACTTTAATCAATAAAAACTTATAGGGCTTTAATATAATACCTTATATTTAAACTGTGAATTTTATATATTGAAAATCAAGTTCAATAAAATAATTTCTCTATTATATTTGTGCATCAAATATTTGTGAAGTAAAATATTTTATAACAAATAATCGTCTTTTCAAATGTAAGGCTTGAACATTTAAATAAATGCAACTTTATTGAAGTATAAAGCCCAACCAAATTTTAATCCAAGATATAAATTCTGATTTTCTCAACTTTATGACCTAAAGTTGGAAAACAGAATATTCATTTATCTTATTAAATCTATTTATTTAAATATTAAAACAATTTAATATTTAAATAATAAACTATTGATAACCTAGTGTAAGATTTAATTCATATAAAAATTGAACTATGTTACATGCATAAAAAGAAAGAATTTTATATAAAAATAAATAATCAAAAGTTTTATGATGAGAAATTGATCTTCTTGGACAAAATGCTTCAGAATAAAACAGATCATAGAAATATAAACAAAATTATTGCCTACCAGAACTCACACAACAAAACAATAACCCGATGCAATCTTCAATAGAATTCGACTTTTGGAATTATATTAAACAATTTCAACAATTTTCAAACACAGTATTGACACATATTTGAATTTGAAAATGCTTGATATAATAATTTATGATCTTACAATTAAAACTTGATCTCCCTGCAACCTGCACTTTTGCATCTCCTCAAAATAAGACTTTGGCTCTTTCCAGATCCTTCGTCCTCCCTCTTTGCATAAAAATATCCAATATCTATTTTTGATATTCAATCACCATTTATAATTTTTCTTGAATTAAAATCCATTGCATCAGTTTCAAAAAAATTATTCGAAGAGATCGTTCGCTGCTCTCCATCCCAATAACCACTCTTCTATTTTGTTTAAATTATGAAATCCAAGACCTTCATATGATAATGATAAAATATGAAACTTTAATTAATTGATAAAATGGCAACCGCTCCCCTAACATGGTGTTTCCATATTTGGCTCATAATCTGATATGCCTTGGTTTTACCATATACTTATGAAATGAAAGCCACCATAGAAAATAAGCCTAACATCTACTTTGAATAACAAACCTGGTAAGTGAATGTACTACCATGCATGACATTCTTCATCCACGGCAACTGCCCAAACCAGTATTTAATCCATTCGTTGCATATACTATGCATATAATAATTTATCAATATACTGACAAAATATTTTATGGATATCTAGCAGCATTCATCATCATTATGCGATCCCTACCCACCACATATCCACTAAATAACTACATGTAGTCTACTATGAGCCTCAAGTTCTTTAAACCATGCCCACTTAAATCTTAAAACACCTTGAAAATTGCCCTGTGGACCATGCCACTAACGAGATTTGAACCTGCAATCCTGGTGAATCTATTCTCAGTGTTCTAACAACAACTCTTCTCCACCATATTGATGAATGCACTCTTTGAGGCATCTTGATAGCATTTCTAGAAATTGTATTCAAAAAATGTGGCAACAATCACTTCTAAAACATGACTATAGCATCCTCCAACTGTAGCGTTCTCCATCCTTCTACATATATCTATTTTAATGTATCAAGCTCGAACCTTAGCAATATCGTATGGTGGATCATATCACTATTTAGAAAATTCTTTTTTTGGTGAGCCCCTACGATGTTATTGTTCAACTACAAGCCACAAATAAACTGGGGAGATCCACGCATAACCATTTCATAATTACCTCTTGTGCTTAGACATGTCGACGAGCATCTTGTGAATCATGCATTTCTTGGTTGTTACCAAGTGTTTTTCCACATAAGTGATCATTTTATGAAATGTGCTATCCTCGGCTATTAACAATCGTGATTGCAATAGATCATTTTCTCGCCATGCCAAACTTAACATCTTTGACTAGCTTCGTAGGTAGTTTTCCACCCGAACATGTAGGACCTATACAAAATTTTACATTTTCTTTAACGATGTGGCCTTCTCATGGCTTTATCCTGCACAAACAACAATATCCATCATAAGCATGTGTTTTATATTAAAGGCAAAACCATTAAAATAACATGTAACACATAAATAATGAACAACTCATAATAAAACAAACACTCATAATAATTAACTCATAAAACAAAACAACGACATTTAATTACGAAAGATATAGGTGAGCTGACATCAACATATAACATATAACTATATTAAATCAACACTAAATAAAAAGATAAAAACTAACAACCACTCAACTTAGCATAACATAACATGAACTTAACATGACACCATACTAACAATAAACTATAACATACCCAATAATAACACAATATAAAAATATAATATAAAATGACACTTGATACACACAATACAAAGATAATATAAAACAACACTTGATACACACAACACTTAGAAATATAAAAACAATGACAAAAATATAACATCATAATATTAAAACAAATTTGGGGCGGGAAAAAAATGAGCTCTGGCAATTTTTTCCTCTGAACTAGGGTTTCTGGAACTTCAAAAAATCTAGGGCATCAGCTGGATTGTAGAAGTGCTTTCGGGGTACGGTGGATCTGAAGGCTAGATTGGTGTCCCAGGAGGGTCCAATGGGGACTTCTCCGGCTCATTTTCCAGGGAGTAGCAGCTCATACGCAGATTTGTTTAAAGAAAATTCTCCTCCAAAGAATGACGAAGCTCAAAAAATGGCATATAAAATGCTCTTCACGATCGCTGGGAATAGGTCGACAAAGACATCGTGTGAATGGATGTTTGCCACAGGCTGAAACTAGGCCAAAAATTGTCATCGAGCCAAGTATGGTTGAAGAATCAGTCATTTATAGAGCTAATCACGATTTAATTTGCAAGTTCATGGGTATACGTCCTTCCTTAAATTTTTTGCACTCTTGGATCCCCCAAAACTGGGAGCCTCATGGTGAGTATTCATTGTGGTTTATTAGCAATGAATATTTTATTGTTAGCTTTTCATCTTTGGCCGATAGAAATAGGGCTTTCGAGTCAGAGAAGAAAAATCATGGCCTGGAAGGGCTATTTGTTCAACCATGGAGAGTGGGATTCGATCCCCAAGTTGAACCTACTGCTGTCCCAGTATGGATCCGACTATATGCTCTTCCAATGGAATTCTGGAGTGAGCAGGTGTTGGCAAGGATTGGTAATTCTATTGGAAGACATCTGGGTGTTGCCAGAGACACAATTGAAGGGAGCATGGTGGTGTATGCAAGAATATGTGTGGAGATGGATCTCAGCCAGCATTTTCCAGTAGATATGGAAATTGAATTGGCAGGACTCTCCTGGATTCAACAACTGGACTATGAGGCCCTACCCTTTAGATGTAGGGTTTGTCACAAACATGGACATTTGGCCCATTTCTGCCCTAATAATTTGAATGCTAAAATGGAGGCCCCTTTAGGAATGTCAAACCTGCCTAAAGAGGATAAGGCAACACTTAATAAATATTCTAATAGCACTGTTCAGGGCTAGGAAGCTCAGAAAGAGGGTTTTGAACAGCCCAGAAGAAAAATACAAACAAAGAAAAAAGAGGGAAAGGAGCAATCCCACCTCAGACCTGCCAATAGGTATGAGTTATTTAAGTCACTGGTTGACGAAGAGGAACAATTTATGGAGGGCATGGAGGGTAATAAGGAAAATTCTAATATTCTTGGGAAACTCCCTCTCTCATCTCCTCCCATCATACAGTAGGTAGTTGAACTCTATGAGGTATCACAACTAGTGTGTTCAGGGGCTTTAGTAGTGCATAACTAGGAGCAGATAATATCTCAAGATGTCAGCATGGGAATACCAGAGAAGAATAGGGAAAGGCCAACTTTGGGGATAACCCAGGTAGAAAAAATATTAAAAAATAGCAATTCTCAGGGAGTAGGTAGAAGATCCAATAAGGAGTTGCTAGCAGCCCAAGGAGACAAACTGATCACGGGAGGATCGGTGAGGACAATAGACTCTTATTGCTCCCAGGGTAACCAATGATTATACAATCATGGAATGTGAGGGGTTTAAATAGCAGAACCCATCAATCTGCTGTTCGAAGACTTTTAGAGAATCGTAATACTGATTTTTTGCTTTTACAGGAGACTAAGATGTCATTAGATCTTATGTCCAAAACAGTCAAAATAATTTGGAGGGGTGTTGGTCATATGGATGTGGCTACCCAAGGTGCCTCATGGGGGATTGTTACTCTGTGGAACTCCCTTGAATGGTCTACAATATAACATCTTGCCTAGAGGGGTGTTATCACTTCTCTTTTTAGGAATAATGTCATTGCGGAACACGTTCTAATCACAAACTTTTATGGGTCTCAAAACCTAGATGGTCAGAGGTGACAGTGGAAGACTGTGCATGACATGTGAACCTCAAGGGAAGTTCTAGACTGGATTATAGCGGGGGAATTTAACGCTAAATTATCTTCTAGAGACCAGGAAGGGGGAACACCATTTTTGGACCCAGGGGACCGTTTCATGATTGCCCAAGTCCAGGCTTTGCTCTTAGTGGACATTAAATGTCCTGGCATTAACTACACTTGGACTAATAAAATGCGGGAGCCACATAGCAGGAAGGTTAAGCTAGATCATTTTCTGGTTTTAGAGGAGGCGTTTGTAAAATGGAATATAAATTTTTAGATTTTAGAAGGCCCAGTTTCAGATCACTGTCCCATTCTGTTGGAAGTCGGGACTAGGATGGGGTAGCATCACAAACCTTTCAAATTTGAGAATTTTTGGCTTCAGAAAGAAGAACTTCGGGAGAAAATTCCATAGTGGTGGGAAGAAGGCCGCCTAGCTTATGGGAGAGCAATGTTCAGAATCCACAAACAACTACAATATGTCAAAACTTAGTTGAAGTATTGGAGGCATGCTAATAAAATAGACTTCCAGGCCCAAAGAGCTCCATTGGTGGCTAGATGGGATGAGGTCCAAAAATAGTTCAGAGAAGGAGTAATTACAGACCAGCTCAAAGCTGAGGATGATGCCTTGCATACAGTGGTTGAGGACATTGACAACCAGGAGGAGACCTATTGGAAGTAGAGAGCAAGAACCACCTGGTTATTAGAAGGGGACAGAAATACAAAATTATTTCATTGGACTACTTGTGCTCGAAGATAGATGAATAAGATGGAGGCCCTTCAAGATGAGAATGGTCATTCCTTTGATACACTTCCAGGTTTGCATTCCCATGCTATGGATTATTTTTCTAAGATTTTTAAGGAAAGTGTGGTACAAGATGTAGAGGCCCAAAATGAAGTTATTTATGTCATACCTGCTGTTATTTTTGAGGATGAAAATTAGGCCCTCCTCAAACCCATTGATAGAGATGAATTGAAAACTGTGGTCTTTGGAATGAGCACTGGTAAAACTCCAGGTCCAGACGGCTTCCCAATTGAGTTTTTTTAGGCTTTCTAGGACTACTTAGAGGAATATGTAAGGGCTGTTGTAGAAGAGTCCAGAGAAAATAAGAGAATGCTTAAATCTATAAACCACACTTTCATTACCTTAATTCCAAAAGGGGAGGAGGGGGTTCATATTTTAGATTATAGGCCTATTGCCTTATGTAATGTGTTGTACAAAATAATCATAAAGGTAATGGCTGAGCGCCTAAAACCTCTTCTTCACAAAATTATCTCCTCTGAGCAAGGGGGTTTTGTTGAGGGACGAAAGATTCTGGATGGGGTGGTTGTGGCCTAGGAAGCAATCCATTCAATGCACACTTCTGGTAATAAAGGGATGTTCATAAAACTAGACATGTCAAAGGCTTATGACAGGGTTGAATGGAGTTTCCTAGCTAAAATGATGGTAGCCTTTGGTTTCTCTCAGGACTGGATAGAGTGGGTCATGAGTTGTGTCTCTACCCCGACTTACTCTGTGCTAATCAAGGGCCTTCCTTCATAACCATTTGGAGCTACTCAAGGACTGCGCCAGGGGGATCCATGTTCTCCTTATATTTTTCTCATTTTGGCTAAAGGTCTTGGCAGAATTTTCTTGAGGAGAAGACAACAAGGTAGATTATTGGGTATCAGGGTGGGTGACAAATTTTTAACGCACCTGTAGTTTGTGGATGACACTGGTTTGGTGGGAGTGGCCAGCTTCAAGGAAGCAAGAATGATTAGGGATACTCTTAATGTCTATCTCAGGGCTACTAAATAGGTCATTAATGACAGGAAATCCAAAGTGGTTTTTTTTAATCTGGAGTAAAGGCTTCAGAACAAAATTTTAGAAATCCTGGGATTCACAAGGACTTCTCTCCTAGTGGTTTACTTGGGGGTCCCCTTGCACTTTAAGAAGCTGAAATTAGACACATGGAGGAATCTGCTAGAGTGTATCAAGGATAGAATTAATCACTGGTCTCACAAGTGGTTAAGTTATGGTGGCAGATTAACGTTCTTATAGTTAGTCATTCAAGCCATGCCAATTTACAAATTCTCTATCCTGGATGCCCCGATTACAATATGGAAAGAGTTGGATAGGATGGCTAGAAAGTTTTTATGGGAAGGAGCAAAGGGAGAGAGAAAGTGGGCCTTAGTGGGCTGGGACAAAGTTACCCAGCCAAAGGTTAAAGGAGGTCTGGGTTTGAGAAAATCTAAGCTGAATAATAAAGCTTTGGCTGGAAAGCTGTACTAGAGATGGATCTCCCAACCCACCTCCCTTTTCAATAGAATCCTAACCAGCAAATACCTGGGACAGGCCAACCCAATTGATGTAGCTCGCATCCCCTTGGATGGTACGGGGTCCCTAGTTTGGCAGGCTCTCAAGTTAGGGTCTCAGGTTGTTAAAGACCGCTTATTTTGGAAAGTGGGAAGAGGGGAGAAGGCTCGTTTCTAGACAGATTCTTGGGATTAGTTCCCACCCATCATTGCTAAATTTCCAAAATTACATCCAATAAAAGTAGCCATTGAAGCCAAGGGATGGATCCATATTGAAATTTATTTCACAACTACTCAGCTGGGGGAGTGTAAGTTTAAGCAGTTCAAGAAGTTGGATGAGTGGCCCATTTCAATCCCTTCGGATTTGACTCCCATCATGACTAAAATTCTGACAAAAATATTTCTTACAGGGGGAGACATGGAGGATGAATTATCCTGGGGCTTTGGGAGTCTTGGCGTCTATACAGTAAAGGATGGATATGACAACATTCTCCTAGAGCCCCCCCTCATACTTTTTAGGTTGAGGACTGGAGGAAAATCTAGCACTCTAAAGGCTGGCCGAAAGTTAACTTTTTTGCCTGGAAGTGCATGCACAATGGAATCCTCACTTTTGATAATCTCAGATCAAAAGGTATCATCGGCCCTTCTCAATATGTACTATGCTACAAGAGCGAGGAAATTGTTGACCACTTGCTGTTTGGTTGCCCTTTCACCCGACAGATTTGGCTGCGTTGGTTTGCATACTTTAAAATTCAAGTAAGTGGTGACCTAAACCGGATGAATATCTGGGTAAAATGGTAGAAAGGTAGATTCAAATCTAAAGCTCTTCGTTTTGGCTGGGAGCTCGGTTTAAGCTTTATCTGGTGGCAAGTATGGCTGGAAAGAAATGCCAAAATTTTTAGAGAAACTTTTACTGCTCTAGACGGGGTTTGGCAGACCATTTGGAGCAAGGTTACCGAAACTGTGGCTGTTCATGCTGAGGAGGAAGCTCAAATTGACATTGGAGCTATGGAAGAATGCCTTGAACTACAAGAGGGACAGGACAAAAATTGTTGGAAACCTCCCCTTGAAGGTTGGATTAAAATCAATACTGATGGAGCTACAAAAGGCAATCCGGGTAGAGCCGAAATTGGAGTGGTGTGCCGAAACCATGCTGGGACTGTGCTCTATTGGGAATTGCAAGGCCTAGGAAGATCCACTAACAATTAATCCGAAGCCATTGCGATCAAGTCTGCTTCTTTTTGGGCAGTGAAACATGGCCACCACAGGATTATTCTTGAATCAGACTCGCAAATAATGGTTGGAGCTCTAGACTGCATGAGGAACTTTGATCTGAAAGCTTGGAGGTTGAGGGCTCTTGTTACCCAAATTAAAGAATTATGGAAGGAATTGGAGGACGTGATCCCAGTTTATGTGAGTAGATATTTGAACAAAGCGGCTGAATTTTTGGCTAAGATGGGTGTAGAAAAGGAGGTTGGAGTTCAGTTGCACAGTGACATGGATATTGAGGATGAGGTGATTAGACAGGGTCTGGAAAGATCCTTGAGCCAATGATCAAAGAAAAAGCAAATGGAGGAAAGTTGTTGCGATATCGTGACATTTTGCACCATCGCGGTCACTCGAGGAAAGTTGTCGCGATATCGCACAATGTTGCGCCATCGCAGTCACTGGAGGAAATTTGTCGCAATATCGTGACATGTTGTGTCATCATGGTCACTGGAGGAAAGTTGTCGTGATATCACGACATGTTGCATCATCGCGATCAAGGGTGAAAAGTTGTCGTGATATCGCGACATGTCGCTTCATCGCGGCCAAGGGAGGAAAGTTGTGATATCGTGACATGTTGCATCGTCGTGGTCAAGGGCGAAAAGTTGTCATGATATCATGATAGGTTTCTTCGTCATGGCCAAGGGAGGAAATTTTTCATGATATCGCGACATGTTGCTTCGTCGCGGCCAAGGGCGGAAAGTTTTCGCGATATCGTGACATGCTGCTTCATCGCGGCCAGGGGTGGAAAGTTGTCATGATATCGTGACATGTTGCTTCGTCACGGCCAAGGGTGGAAAGTTGTCGTGATATCACGACATGTTGCTTTGTCATGGCCAAGGGTGGAAAGTTGTCACGATATCGCGACATGTTGCTTCGTCGGGGCCAAGGGTGGAAAGTTGTCGTGATATCGTGACATGTTGCTTCGTCGCGGCCAAGGGAGGAAAGGTGTCATGATATTATGACATGTTGCTTTTTCATGGCTAAGGGAGAAAAGGTGTCGTGATATCGCGACATGTTGCATTTTTGCGGCCAAGGGAGAAAAGGTGTCACGATATCGTGACATGTTGCATTTTTGCGGCCAAGGGAGAAAAGGTGTCGCGATATCGTGACATGTTGCATTTTCACGGCCAAGGGAGAAAATGTGTCGCGATATCGCGACATGTTGCATTTTCATGGCCAAGAGAGAAAAGGTGTCGCGATATCACGACATGTTGCATTTTCACGGCCAAAGGAGAAAAAGTGTCGCGATATCGCGACATGTTGCATTTTCGTGACCAAAGGAGAAATGGTGTCGCGATATCATGACATGTTGCATTTTCACGGCCAAAGGAGAAAAGGTGTCATGATATCGTGACATGTTGCTTCATCGTGGCTGAGAGAGAAAAAGTGTCACGATATCGCGACATGTTGCACTTTCGTGCCCAAAGGAGAAAAGTGTCGCGATATCACGACTTGTTGAATTTTCACGGCCAAAGGAGGAAAATGTCGTGATATCATGACATGTTGCTTTTTTGCGGCCAAAGGGGAAATGTGTCATGATATCGTGACATGTTGCATGTTCACGGCCTAAGGAGAAGAATAGTGTCATGATTTCGTGACAAGCTGCATCATCTGTCCATGTCGTCCCCCTTGCTAGCTAGTTAATGGTTCAGGAGATTTGGCTCCATTGCAAATCTTCTTCTACTATTGTAAGCTTGTGTTCTCTCTGATTTCGGCTGGGAAGAGTCTCTTCCCATATTGTAATTGATCTTTGTTTTAATATAAGTTTTTTCAAATTTTTCAAAAAAAAAAAAACATTAAAACAAACTAAACATATATCTTTTAAAAAAATCACAAACAAAATTTTATAACATGACACCACACCAACAACACAAATCTATATAACAAACCAACAAGACATAACATACAACTTTAAACCTAAACAACAATATAAATAAACATGAAAATAGCATAAGACTTAAATAAAATAAGAACACCACAAAACTCTACCATCATAATTTAACCATCATGAATGATCTTAACATCGACTACGTGAGTACTGGGCAAAGGTCTATGAAAATATGAGACTTTCACAATGCCTTCTTATGAAAATTTTTACATGAAATACATGACTTCCACCCATAATGTGCCACTTGACCAAAATAATGACTACCATTAACATATAGAAAAACTAACACTGAAGCCTTAGTGCAGAATAATTTTATGGAAATGAATTTTAGTATCCATATGAAATGACCCATCAAAAGTAATTACAAGCAGTAATTTGGGCATCAATTCTCAAATTTCAAGTGGGTCCCCAATTATTTTGGGGTCATTGTGAAGGAGTCACAATAAATGGTAACTCTACTCGTAAATGCCCCTGGACATTTCAGACTCAAAAACTAAACTCTAAAAATACACAAAACCCAAATATTAGAATTACAAGCATCAGTAAGTATCTAGAGAATGAGAATAGACCAATTTGACATGAACCACTAGAATCATTTAGCATCAGCTCAGTGTGTGCAAAGTGATTCATTCCTTATCACCTGAAACCATTCAATATTCTATCGTCAGGTCCACATTTTAGGCTTTGAATAATTCCTTTCTAAAAGTAAAACCTACACCCAATTCTCTTCAGATATTGCTCTACTACCAGTCGAGCATTTATAGCTTCGATAGAGATTATATGAAATACCTAGATATTTGGTGGATGTGTTTCCTTTACTCTAAATATTGCTTCACTGCCAGCCAAACGTCTATAGATCTAGTGAAGGTTATTTAGTTCAGGATGATAGATTTATCATTATCGCTCTTTCATGACATTTTTCTCTAGACATTGCTTCACTGCCAGCCGAGCGTCTATAGCTCTGGTGAAGATTATCTATTTTTAGAAATTGGTTTGACTCTATTTATAACTCTCTTTTTTTCACTTTTATATCTCTCTCCTTTTTTTGTGTCTCACATTTATCCTGTAGAATGGTACTTTGCAACAAATCCACCCACCACTTAGGTTAGAGATGAGGTAAGGTTTGAAAAAGTATATAAGATATTTTGTCATAATTTTCAAAACCAATAACTTCACGCATCCAAATTTCAAACAATATTCTTTAATGTGTTTTATGATACTCATGGAGCTTTTGCAATACAATTCCAATTTTTCATATTTGTTTTATCTTAGTTCACATTCATGAGGACATAAACCAATATCTCATTTTCCTTTTCTCCAGGTTTCATGGGTTTTCAAAACAAGTAATTTCATCCTATACGGCCCAAAATCAAACACCAAGAAAAACCAGAAAATGACCAGTACCTCAATCACAACTACCTTACTTTTGAAAAAACCACTTTGAAATTATATCAACTTGAATCACATGTCAAAATCATGAAGCTCAAAAATTTTCAAAGTCAATTTATCGCAACATAAAAAAATTTCACGAAACAACAAATTATGTACAAAAAAACACAAAAAACTATATAAAAAAAAAACTATTTACAAAAATATACACTATGTTGATAGCAGATTTATGCTATCACCTTCTTGGATCCCAAATACGATTGGCACATTATAAAAGATATATATGATTTGCATTCCAAGCTTTACATAAATCCAACCGAAATAAGATTAAGTGAAATGATGTAATCTTCATTTTACCTTTCACACCCCATTGATTTGATTCAAACTTATAAAAAATTCCCTATTTAAGATATGATTCATCCATGATCTTAAGCTTATTCAACAAGATGGGAATTTCAAAGCTTGATTCATCACTTTGACCTAAATTCTCATTTTCACAAGAATATAATATTTATTTCAAATAAGAAGCAACTTCCAAAAAATTTAAAGCAAAATCATCATCTATTTTTTAGGCCAATCATACTCATGTAACAATTTACAAGAATCTAGGATATTTACAAAATAAGAATCTTCATGGTTTTGTATCCTAGATTGAATTGTTAACTATTGTTGAACTAAGTTCAATGATTCAAGCATGTCTTCTTTTTCATTTAGCAATGCAAACTTATTTATAGTGGGAAAATAAATCCACTTTATTTCTTTATCAAACTCCAATGGCATCTCATCATAAATAATATCAAAATCCAATAAATAATTATACAAACTTTTACCTGATTCTTGAATGTTTGAATACAGAGGATAACATTCTACTTTTTGTATCCTTTCATTTTCCATTACTTCATGAGCCATCATAGTATTTTCTTTTTATTCATGATCTCTATAATCACCACCATCATTTCGTATTCTTTCATCAATGACCTTCTCTACCTCTAAAATTTACATGTCATCTTCCAATTAGATAGCAACTACCAAATCTTCATGCAAGATAGAAGTTTCAACATCCTGCATATCAAGTGAAATGAGAAATTCATCAGTAGGATAATTAGAAACAAATAATTCCTCATATATTCCCCAACCATTATAATAATCATCTTCTTGAAACATTTGATGAGATTGCATCCCTTTAATTTCTTCTTTATCATTATTTTGAGAATACTAAAAATTTTGATCATCATTTTTAATGATCTCATCCAAATTTATGGAAGATCTTGATTTATCATGTGTTTCAAAACTAGCCTACTCTAGGATTTCTCCACTGTCTAAAAGAGTATCACTTTTAGCATCTCCGATATTTGTCTCATGAGAATGATTTATATAATTATCCAGATATGCATCTTGATGTATTTGTCCTTGTGCTTGATCACTGTTTATTTTAAGCTGTAGAATTAACCTTTGCAACTTATCCTACAATTTTGGTGAAGAAAGCACTTCATTATATAGAGAGGCAAAATCATCCCATTTATTCCACCAATAATAATCATATTCTAAAATTCGGGAGTGATATTCAACCATTTATTCACACTTTGTAAATTCAACCATTGAAAGCTTTTCAAGTTTACGTTCACCACTTTCAGAAAAATTATCTTCAATGAAAAATTCATCTTCCTCAAGTAAAAAAAATTTATGATCAGTCATAATGAAATTACCTCCAGAATATTTCAATTCTATAGCTTCAATTATTTCATTCAACTCTATGGAAGATTCTATTCTATCATATATTTAAAATCTAGTTAGATCTAAAACTCCTCCAATATATGAAGACTCATGCATTTCTACATTTTGATAAACTTGACTATTACAATCCTCATTGATGGATATTGGCTTTGAAACTTGCACTTCCTCTTGGACAATATCAAAAGTGGTCAAAAAACTAGGACATTCAATTTCATTCGATGGTGTCAAAAAATGCGTATCACGACTCATAAGTGGTAATTGATTTGAAACCTTAGGTTTAAGTAATAATAATCTACCCACATAAATTCCTATTGAAATCAACCATTGTTCTACAAATATTGCCCCACCATAAGCATGAGACAAACGTAAATCTTTAAGGAAATTTTCTAAACACTTAACAGCAAAAGGGTCTAAAGCTTCCAAGTATATTTGAACAACTTCTTCTGAAATGATAAAGTGCATCTCTATTTCAGTATACAACTTATGAAACCTATCATTAAATTGACTCATGGATTCATTAGGTTGTTTACAGATAGAGGAAAATTTATTTGATAACAAATCCGTGTCAATCAATGTTCAAGAAACATTGTTTCTAGTTGATTCCAAGAAGCGGTAGAACCTGTAGGTAAATTGATAAACCAATATTTAGCAACTTCATCCAATGTGTATGGAAATATTCTACAGAAAACATTTTCCTGCATAATTTGAAAATGAAACATAAAGTTTTTATATGCCTAAATATGTTCTTCATCTTTCCTGGTGCTTTCAGCGGCATAAAAGGTTTAAAATGATTGTGGCATGGTGGTTATAGGGGAAGACTGCGTGAAGATCTGTGTGGCGGCTTCTAGGGTGGACAACGCAGAATACTATGGTGGCCATAAAAGTTGGACAGCCTACCCGGATTCGTGGCGGCTACCGATTCCACCATGTAAATTCAAAAAAAAAAAAAAATATATATATATATATATATATATGTTCTTCATCTGTAATTTTCCCATCATGCTTAAAATTGGGTAAATCATTTTCTGCCATTGAACCAATTTTAATATGCAAGGCTATGTATGAAAATTCATAAGAACTAAATCATAACCTAATTTTCGAATTTATGACAAATTAACATTAATGCAACATAAATAAAAAAATTTCAATTTTTTTTAAATAAAAAATTACACATGTTGAAAATTAAAATATTACCTTTCAGGCCCTCCTTCTAGCACCAATTTGTGGAGGTGATTTTGTCCAGTTACAAAAACCACTCGACAACTTAGAATTTAAATTCTCTCTTGCAAATAATGTGATGTTTCTCCAAGGTTCTCACTTAATGTTTTATGTGTCATGCATATATGTTTATATAAGTGCCTGAATAAACTCTTGGGTTTGCAAGTTTCTGTTTACAAGGGGCCTAGGAATTAAGTAAATGATTTCAAGTTTATCATGTATAACATGCCTTTCATACCAATTTGATTATCCAAATGATAAAATAAATTTGCTTTATGATTTAAGTTTATGCATGCAAATTTACCTTATGATCTCAATATAATATCTCAATTAAAATGCTTTTAAATGAATTTGGAATACAGAAAAACTAGCATTTTAATCAAATTTCAATTAACTTTAAAGAATCAAAGTTAATGAAATTTTAATAAAATTAATCCACTGTAAACCTTGATTATGAATATTTACCTTTTAGGAAATTCAAGGTTTAATTTATTTTATTCAACTCAAATATAAAATTCACTTCAAAATATTTGAGAATATGAATAAAATTAAAATGTTTTAACCCCAAATAATGAAGGCTTTCAAACCTTAATCAATAAAACTTATAGTTCTTTAATAGACTGTGAATTTTATATATTGAAAATCAAGTTCAATAAAAGTATTTCTTTCTTATATTTGTGCATCAAATATTTGTGAAGTAAAATATTTGATAACAAATATCGTCCTTTCAAAGGTAAGGCTTGAACCTTTAAATAAATGCAACTTTATTGAAGTATAAAGCCCAATCGAATTTTAATCCAAGATATCAATTTTGATTTTCTCAAATTTATGACCTGAAGTTGGAAAACAGAATATTCATTTATCTTATTAAATTTATTTATTTAAATATTAAAACAATTTAATATTTAAATAATAAATTTCTTGATAACCTAGTGTAAGATTTAATTCATATAAAAATTGAACTAGGTTACATTCATAAAAAAAAAAATTACTATAAAAATAAATAATCAAAAGTTTTGTGATGAGAAATTGATCTTCTCAAAAAAAATGCTACAAAAATAAAACAGATCACAGAAATATAAACCAAATTATTGCCTACCAGAACTCACACAACAAAACAATAACCTGATGCAATCTTCAACAAAATTCAACTTTTGGAATTATATTAAACAATTTCAACAATTTTCAAAACACAATATTGACACATGTTTGAATTTAAAAATGCTTGATATAATAATTTATGATCTTACAATTAAAACTTCATCTCCCTGCAACCTGCACTTCTACATCTCCTCAAAATAATACTTTGGTTCTTTCCAGATCCTTCGTCCTCCCTCTTTGCATAAAAATATTTGATCTTCAATCACCATTTATAATTTTTCTTGAATTAAAATTTATTGCATCAGTTTCAAAAAAAATGTTCTAAGAGACCGTTCACTACTTTCCATCCCAATAACCACTCTTCTCTTTTGTTTAAATTACGAACTCCAAGCCCTTCATACAATAATGATAAAATATGAAACTTTAATTAATTGATAAAATGGAAACTGCTCCCATAACATGGTATTTCCATCTTCGGCTCATAATCTGATATGCCTTGGTTTTACCATATACTTATGAAATGAAAGCCTCCATAGCAAATAAGCCTAACAACTGCTTTGAATAACAAACCTAGCAGGTGAATGTATTGCCATGCATGGCATTCTTTAGTCATGATGACTGCCCAAATTGGTATTTAATCCATTCATCGTATATACTGTGCATATAATAATTGATCAATATACCGACATAACTTCTTATGGATATCTAGTAGTATTCATCATCACTATGTGATCCTTATCCACTGTATATCCATTGCATAACTACATGTAGTCTACTATGAGCCTCAGGTTCTTTAAACGATGCCCACTTAAGTCTTCAAACGCCTCAAAAATTGCCCTGTGTACCATGCCATTAACGAGCTATGAACCTACAATCTCGGTGAATTTATTCTCGATATTCTAAAAATAGCTCTTCTCTAGCGTTTTGACAACTACACTCTTTGAGGCATCTCAACAACATTTATGGCAACTGTATTCCAAACATGTAGCGATAATCACTTCTGAAAAATGACTACAGCATCCTCCGGTCGTAGCATTCTCCATCCTTCTACATATATCTATTTTAACGTATCAAGCTCGAACCCTAAAAATCTCGGCTCGTGGATCATATCATTTTTTAGAAAATTCTTTTCTCGGTGAAGAACGTTTAATCCCTTAACACACTCGACAAAACCCTCATATATGAGCCCTTATGATGTTACTCTTCAACTCTGAGCCATGAATCAACTAGGGAGATCCTTGCGTAACCACTTCATCATTACCTTTAGTTCTTAGACATGTCGATGAGAATCTTGTGAATCATGGATTTATGGCTGTTACCAAGTGTTTACCCACATAAGTGATCACTTTATGAAATGAGATATCCTCGACTATTAACAACTGTGATTGTAATAGATCCTTTTCTCGCCACACCAAACTTAATGTCTTTGACAAGCTTCATAGGTAGTGTTCCACCTGAACATGTGGGACCTATACAAAATGTTGCATTTCCTTTAACGATGTGGCCTCCCCATGGCTTTATCTTGCACAAACAACAATATCCACCATAAGCATGTGTTTTATATTAAAGGTAAAACTATTAAAATAACACAACACGTAAATAATGAACAACTCGTAATAAAA
Organism: Wollemia nobilis; assembly: GCA_028583015.1. Taxonomy (NCBI): domain Eukaryota; kingdom Viridiplantae; phylum Streptophyta; class Pinopsida; order Araucariales; family Araucariaceae; genus Wollemia; species Wollemia nobilis. The sequence continues at coordinate 12,942,497 of JAQPPZ010002587.1, read as the reverse complement.
CAAACACTCATAATAACTAACTCACATAAAACAAACAATGACATTTAATTATGAAAGACATAGGTGATGTAATGTCCCCATCTTAGTCAGATGTCCAGTGCAGAATGGGACTTGCCTACTCACGGGTTCCCGTAGGCAGGATCAGTTGTGTGGGAGCCCACTGGGATAGTTCAGTTGATGTCAGAGTGGACAGTGCTTCAAATTGCCAGTTTCTCGGTCCGTTTTGAGCATAATTGCAGGGACTTACTATTTTTAGTAAGTCAGTTAGGGTTGGAATCTCGGGAAACGGATGTTACGGATGGATAGTTCGACGAAATGGGTATCCGTTTCTATTTTCATATCTTGGGTCCGGCATGTGGAGACATATTATTTTAATGCCCGAAGATTATTAATGTAAAAAATTAAATAATAATGTAACTTTATAATGTTGGGCATTATATTTTATTAATTGGATGTTATAAGGGGGTCATATAACCACTTAAAAGAAAGGCCATGTTATAAAGTGTTAAAATAAGGAGGCCTAGACATGCTACGCCCCTCTAGGGACCCATTTAATAATAAAGAATAATTTAAAATTAAAAGTTTCCCTCCAATTCTTGGCCGACTCATTTGAGGAAGGGAATAAAAGGAGGTTTGGAATTCATTTGCATTATCTTTGGCTATGTTATCTTGTCTTTGAGAAGTCGACTTGCAGCAAGGACTTGCAGGGAGAGTTTATTGCTTGTTGTGTGACGAAAACCACCAGCAGGATCAGCACCTTCGGAGTTGAAAGATTACTCTCAGGGGGCTTTGGGGCAATCTTATTTCAGAGGTTGCATTGGGCTTAATTAAGAGCAGATTTTCAGAGGTTTATTGAAGAGATTTCTAGAAGAGTGAAAGGGGTTCGTGTTACAATAAGTTACAGTCATCATTCCCATCTGGCCGTACAGTTTGAAGGGCCATTTCTGTAGTTTGTTGTCACTTCATTGGAGCTAGGGTTTGAGCATCACTTCATTCCTTGGTTTCTTTAACCTAGCCGAACCTTTTTTTAAGCAAATCATGGGCTTTGAGGGCAGATTGGTGATATATTGCGAGACCCAACTTCAGCTTTGATAGGCCGTACACATCCACATAGGGGCGAGTTGCTGAGTGTAATTGAATCGCCTCATTTTGGGGCCCTTTCACATTTGTATTGGAGGCGCCTCTTTATTGGGTGTCTAAATCTGCAATTTGCTAGCTGGAGAAATTTGTATTTCGAGATTATCATATGAATTTGTGAAGTTCCCTGTTGCTGATGACAATTTCCAGATTTGTTTCAGACTTCTATATTTCTGGGTACATTTGTTTCTATGCAGTTTCCTTCACTGGGTTTGCTTATTTGTATTAGAAGAAACTTGTGTTAAAATTTCGTAGCTTTGGAGTAGTAGATTAAAAGTTACGAGCATTTCTAGTTTGCTGCTATTTTATTTCCAGAATTTTGTATTATTGCAAAAAACACCAAAAAAATTCAAGTATTTGCAAAAAGCTACAAAAACAGTACAAAACTATCAAAACCCAAAAACCAGGACATAAATTCTTGGTGTTCATTCGGGGGTGGTCACTACATTGGTATCAGAGCTGGTTTCCTGCCAGCCTATGATCAGATCTGAATTAGGGTTTCATGAGGAGGATTCAACATCCCTGAGTAGATCAACATTCAAAAATTTTTTGGGCACTTTTGAAGGGTTTGTGGTGGAATTTTGCTGAAATGAAACCTAGGGTTCTTGAACATTAAATTTTTAATTGTGGATCATGGCACTATTGGGCGAAAATGAGTTGGTCGAAAGGCTTACTAATGCAGGAAGAAAACTTGGATTCATATCTCAGCCAAAAGATGTTCTCTATTGTGTCCTAGGGGAGGTAGAAGATTGTTTGTATATGATGGATTCATCACCTTCTCAGATATTACAAGCAGCTATGACTCCGGTGGTGAAGTCTTTGGGCAAGCCTAGATGGTTGAAACACATGGATAAGGAGGTAAGACTCATGGTCACTTCTTGCTTGAGTGAAATTTTGAGAATTTCAGCTCCTAAAGCTCCTTATAATGATGACACATTGAGAACAATATTTCAGTTGTTTGTTGATAGTTTTGAAAGTTTGGAGGATGTTACTTGTTCTCATTTCTCTAGGAGAGTTTCCATACTTGAATTATTTGCAAAAACTAGAATGGGCAACATCTTGTTAGATTTGGACATGGATGAGTTGGTTTACAAAATGTTTCATCATTTCATTGCTTCAGCTAGAAAAGAACATGCTAATAATGTTATTGCAGCTATGAGAGACATTATGATTTTGATTATAGATGAAAGTGATTATATTTACCAACCACTCTTATCAATGTTATTGGACGTTTGGAGGCAAGACTTGGTTGCTTCCATTGCTGCACATGAATTGGTTAATAGTGTTGTTAAAAAGTGTGAGAGGAAGCTGAAACCTTTCTTGGACAATGAGGAGATTAGGGGAGAAGAGCAGCCCATGGCAGAAATTTCACATGAGGAAGCTAGTAAAGAAGAGCTTGTGGATCTAAAGAAGAATTCAGTGGAAAATTCTGAAGTTGTACCTACCCTGGACGAAGAAGAATTCAAATCAGAAATGGTTAACCAAGAGATTGAATCACCACATGAGATTGTTGTGAAAGAACATGATGCAGATGAATGTATTAAAGTTCCCAAATCAGTTTGTGATGATAATGGATATGGTCTAGATTCCCAAACTAAATCCTTGGATAGAAGTGTTCACACTAGTTCCAACTCCTTGGATTTGGAGAGTGATGTGTGGGAGAAATCAATCCCTCATGAGGATCACAATGAACATACCTTTTCAGATCAGCTCCTAGTTCCTTGGGATCCAGGTGTTTTGGTACCAAGGTATGATGAAGGCATGGAGGCCATTGGAGGCTTCTCTTTCGTAGTTTCAGCCTTTGAAGAAAAGCGTTCAGATTTGGAGATCCTAGAAGAGAGCAATACACACCCAAATATGCCAAGTTTATTCATAATAAATGGTGGCAACTATTTTTCCAACCAGCCTAGCTTAGATTCAGTCTTGGACAGAGTTGAGAGTACATCTTCAGTTTTGGGGTGTTTGGATGAGAACGTCCGCCACTTGGAGTCATCTCTACATCCATTGGGATCATGGATCAGCCATGATATTACTCCCATAAGGTATGAGCTTCATCCTGATTTTTATAGCAGTAGATTGAGATATTTTGGCACTCATGAATTAGTGGCAACAATGTGTTTGATAAGACTAATGATGTATGAGAAGTATGGGACTCTTGCACCACATTCTTCCATGCTGTTAAGAATCATATGGGCTGCATGTTTTTGGATAGTTGGAGCACTTGATGGGACTGTATTAACAAAGGAAGCACTCACAGTTGGTGATGATATGATGCTTGTGTATAAAACTGATTACATGAATGAGGAGACAGAGATTGTTGACTCAAAATTTAAACTCTTTCTCACTCATTTCTCCTCAATGTTTGATGGTTCTATTCATTTTTTGCATAGTACAGTCTTTGATAGAAGTAGTAAACTGAGTTCGGTTGACGTTAAGGACATTGAACAACTTTTACACATTGTTGTTCATGGGATTCACAATGAGCACACTTTGTCAGAAGGAAGGCATCAGCCCTTAAATGCATGGAATCCAGGTGTAAAATTCAATTATGTGTTAGTGGCAGCCATGTATATAGATCAGTCTTCAGATTTGTTCATCACCATTGCTGATTTTGTCGGAGTTTTACATTTCACAGCCATAGGAAATGATGAGGAAAGATGTCACATTGTTGTTAGAAGGTTTGTGCCACATATGAAGACTGTTTATGATACACAAAAGATACAATATTTGCTTATTTCAGAGGATGCATTTGCAAGAACAGTCTTAGCAGGGACGTTGGGTCAATTGGAGCCTTGTATCACTCAACTTGGCGCACTACATGCCTATGATGAGACGTTGTTGTATAGGAGTTATTGGATGGTTGTGTTGGAATTTGTTACATTACTTGGTGCAATTTGGGCTGCACATGTGAAGACAACTGAGGAGGCAGTATACAAGGAGTTTTGGGCAGCTTTGTGGAGGAAATTTGATGACCAAACAATGTTGTTTTGGACAAACACTTCGCTGATTTTCAAGATTGATTTTGGGACTCGTTGTGAGGGAGAATTTTGGTACCAATAGGACTGATTGTCTGCTGATTTCAGAAGCGGCATTTGGGAAGGCTATGAAGGAAGGAACGATGGAGAAATTGAGGTCTCATTTGGCAAAAAAAAGAGTTGCATCTTTAACACCTTGTGAGACAGAATTGGAGACAGTATGGGTTTCACGTAGACTGATCGGTAAGGCACCAACGGCTGCACATCACATCAGGTCTGATTTACTTACATTCGCTGAGTTTTTGGTGACAAGAGGAATTGCTACACCACACGTGTTTTCAGTTTTGGGTGAGAATTGTATGAGGCCTGTGTTAGTCCATTTTGGGAGATATAATAAGGTGTCTTTCATAATGTTAAAGGTTGTTCTTAGAGCTGAGTATGAGCATAAGTTAGTAGTTTACAGGTATGCTCACTTGCAAGACATGAAGAGGGAGCATTGTCAGTTTTTGAGGAAGTTGGAGCAGCTGTTACACTTAGATTTGATGGCACATAATGGAGATAAAGTTGCATTTTCAGTTTTGATACATTGGGGGGCAAGTTGTTTTGGAGTTGGAAACATGGGAAAAGTAGAGCTTCAGCCATTGACATGCACTTTCAGTCCCATTTTGGAACAGCAGTTAAGAAAAGCATGGAGTGAGGTATGTAGGAGTATTTTGGTCATAAAACTTGACATTTATGATGTTGATAATGTTTCTCAAGGTTGGGGAGTATTGGATTTCCCTTGGGGAAAGGAAGAGGTGATGTACTTGACTTATGCATATGGAGAGCCAGAGTTTGTTGATTATAATTTCCTTTTCACTCTCTTTGGTGTTGATTCATTCATTACCTTTGCTAGTTTTATCACACTCTTGCATAGTACAGCCATTATAAATAAAGGAGAACTGAGTTTACACATCTTTGAAGAGATTAAACAGTTATATACCATTGTTGTACATGACAAATCAGAACTGCTATGCATCACTTCAGATCTGGTCTATGAGAGTTTGAGCCTATTTCCACTCAGTTTTTGCACAATTGCAGCCTTTGGACAGTTTTGGAATAGCATGAAGACAATATTTGGTCAGCTTGAAGCAGGTTTGGGAACAGTCTTGGATGAATGTTTGAGGCAACCTTGGTTCCACACATTGTTGATTTGCATCTTGGCCTCACACTCAGATTTTTGTTTTGATTTTTATATAGAAGTGGCAGCTGTAATAATTGTTTTGAGATTGGTTTGGGACCCTGGAATCACAGGTGGTTCTGATTAGGTGATTCTGATGATGTTGATGTTATGTTAAGTATTGCTTGAGGACAAGCAATCTCAGGGAGGGAGGACTGTAATGTCCCCATCTTAGTCAGATGTCCAGTGCAGAATGGGACTTGCCTACTCACGGGTTCCCGTAGGCAGGATCAGTTGTGTGGGAGCCCACTGGGATAGTTCAGTTGATGTCAGAGCGGACAATGCTTCAAATTGCCAGTTTCTCGGTCCGTTTTGAGCATAATTGCAGGGACTTACTATTTTTAGTAAGTCAATTAGGGTTGGAATCTCGGGAAACGGATGTTATGGATGGATAGTTCGACAAAATGGGTATCCATTTCTATTTTCATATCTTGGGTCCGGCATGTGGAGACAGATTATTTTAATGCCCGAAGATTATTAATGTAAAAAATTAAATAATAATGTAACTTTATAATGTTGGGCATTATATTTTATTAATTGGATGTTATAAGGGGGTCATATAACCACTTAAAAGAAAGGCCATGTTATAAAGTGTTAAAATAAGGAGGCCTAGACATGCTACGCCCCTCTAGGGACCCATTTAATAATAAAGAATAATTTAAAATTAAAAGTTTCCCTCCAATTCTTGGCCGACTCATTTGAGGAAGGGAATAAAAGGAGGTTTGGAATTCATTTGCATTATCTTTGGCTATGTTATCTTGTCTTGGAGAAGTCGACTTGCAGCAAGGACTTGCAGGGAGATTTTATTGCTTGTTGTGTGATGAAAACCACCAGCAGGATCAGCACCTTCGGAGTTGAAAGATTACTCTCAGGGGGCTTTGGGGCAATCTTATTTCAGAGGTTGCATTGGGCTTAATTAAGAGCAGATTTTCAGAGGTTTATTGAAGATATTTCTAGAAGAGTGAAAGGGGTTCGTTGTAGCACCCCAAAATTGGCGCGGTAAACCTTAGCAATAATTAAAATTATCTTGGTAATAATTCAAATTCAAATTTTCAACCCCGAACCGCCCGTTAACCGCCTGTTAAACAACTTTCCCCATTTTCCATGCCATTTTTAGGATTTGTTGTGACCGTTGGACGATATCGTCTCCGATCAGACGATATCGCCTCAGATCGGACGATTTCGTCTAGAGCAGAACGTCCAGACGATCTCGTCCCAAACTAATTTGTGCATAATTAGCTTCTATTCCAACGACGTCTCTAACCTAGGCAAAAGCGTGTCTACGTCGTTAGAGACCCTCCCCGTTGGAGATCTCCCAAATTGGGATGATCTCCAACCTCCCAACCTCCTTCCTATGCCTATTTAATCTTAGGCCCTCCCCTTGACATTCCCCTGGCTGAATTTTTTTGCACTTCGAGTTTTACATGCATTAGAATATCCTAGACTATTGTTTGCCTTTGTCCCTTTTCAAATTTTCTTGTAGGAACTTTGTTATTCTTCAGCCAGAGCAAGCTCAGATCGTCGCAGACGATCCTATCCAATTCGAGATGATTTCGTACCAATCCGAGATGATTTCGACTACAGTCAACATTGGGGGCAATCAGTGCCCTGAGTTTGCATTCTTTCTCCATTATTTATTGTTTTGCTTTGCATTAGTTAAACTTATTATTATTTTGCATCTTGGAGTTCACCCATATAGTCTTAATGCATAATAAAATCATAAATTGTCATTAAATCATTGTAATGCACTCATGTTTTTGTTTATTATTATCATTTTAATATTATTACTGTCATTCTACATCATTGCCCTCTATTGGCATAGCTGCATTTTCTATATTTTGTATCTATTTCTCTGATTGCAGGTCTCTGACGAATTCATCTGATGAATTCGTCAGATCTCAGACGATCCTGTCTAATCGTAGACGATCTTGTCAGATCAGAGGCGATCCTGACTGCTTCAAGAATCAGAACCTCCATCAGACATCCGGATCAGGTATGGCTCTTTAATCTAGCTTATTCTCTCTATTTTCTGTTCAAATCTATTTTTTGTATTCATTTAAATCTGCATTTCATATAGAACAACTTAAATTCATTTGGCCAAACCTAGGAGTTGAATGATCAAACATAAAATTGAACACATCAAACACATTCCCAACCTAGGCGTGGAAACTGCCATTCAAAATTTTCCTGGTGAACCCACCATCCATTCGAAAAATCACCTTAATACACCTCCCCGAGAGGCGGGACCTTCGAAAGGCCTCTCAGTCCGAGGTATTGTCCCATCCTTCCCGCATCCCCCTTCCGGGCGCGGATCCTTTAGCCTGAAGGTAAGGGTGCGGAAAATTTGGAACGATACATTTTGGTGAACCCGACGTGAAACTAAAACCTTTTGAAAACAAAAACAAAAACAAAAAAAAACAAAAACATAGATGCATTTCAAATCATTAGAAAACTACTAAGTTGCATATCATGTCTAGATGGTAGCTCCTAAGAAAATATTAGCTGTCACTATAAATGTTGAAAACCAATTAGCAGCCATAGAAGTTAATTTTGTGCTTAGTGTGCCTGAAAGCAGATAGAAACCAACTTTTGTGGAAAGAACTTGATAGGAGGCTAGGTATCATTTCATCTAGATCAATACAACTTAAACAAATCAAGAGGTTTGCCCTAGATAGGATCCTGGATCCTCATCAACTCATTTTTTATCATGAACTTCAGAGAGCTTGCCATAGGTGGTTAGCTTATAGGAGAGCTCTTGTGTCTTCAGAATTGTTCACCTTCGAGGAATACCTCGAGAATGCAGCCATAGTACACCAATTCCTAGGTCGTGTAGAAGATCAAGAGGTCGTTCTTATAGATAGGGAAATGTGGAGGAGAGTTCCTAGAGCTGTGTTATATCGAGAGTATTGCCACGAGCTTTACTTCTACCGACCAGAGTCTAAAACAGATAATATCACCATAGCACACTTTGTTGACTTCTTGAAAAACAATTTTCAATTTGAAGAAGAACACTTCATGACTCCTGAAGAACTCGAGCCCATTAATGATATTTATAAATTGTTTATAGAAAACTAGATCATTGCTTTCATTATTATTATTTCTTGCATTTAGTGTGTTGTTTGTTATCTTTATAATATTGTTACAAAAACAAAAAAATAGAAAAAACAAGAAAAACCAAAATATAACAAAACTAAAACATTTTATTTCAAATACTATAGTAGGTATATAATTAAAATATATACCTCTTAAGCTTGTTGCATATATATATATATATATATATATATATATATATATATACAAGTATATATATATTTGCTGAAATCTAAATTTAAGCGCAATGCCTAGACTTAGGAATGGTAAACAAGCTGAAGAAGAAGAAGAAGATTGGTTAGGAGACAAAACAAAAAACCCAAATGTCCTTCCTGAGGATTCAATTCCGGAAGGAGAAACTCTAGAACAGCCAGAAGATGAGTTGGTTGTAGATGAACAAGAAGAAAATCTTAAAGAGGAAGGATCCTCATCCCCTAGAATGGCTCCAGATGGAACTATTGCTTTTGATAACTTAGATCATTTCTGGAAATTTTTCAATAATAACATTGGTGCTCTTAATATGGCGAGTTCGTATTGATAGAGGACAAATTAGTGACACTCAAGCAGCCATGGAAGATATGTTTAACATACACACTAATCCCTTGTCCTTTGTTGATCAAGAAAGTGATAAGGCTGGACCATCCAATAGAGATATGGTCACTATGATTCAGAACATGCAAAAACAACGAGGTTACCCAACCCCCTAAGGAACCTGTTATTGAGCCTAAAATCATTCCCACACAAAAGAAACCTTCATTCACTGCTTTATTTCGCCAAACTATTGATCAATATGCTTCAAATCGACAAAAACCTAAAATGAAGCCAAACACCAATTTTCAACAATCTGGGATACAACATAATACAACTTCAAAACTTCTTCATAACACCCTTCCTACCAACAATTTACACAATAGCAATATAGCATCTAATCTTCATGTCCCTCCATCATATGTTCACAAATCCCATATTAATGCCCTACCGAATCAATATGGTGGGCAAACCAGATGTAATCTGGAAGCCATGGTGAAACAGTTAGCTTCCCGCATGGACCAGATAGATCCCTACCGTCCCTCGTATAATTATCGAGAGATGTGTAGTCAGCCTTTGGATCCCATAGTTGTAGCACAACCATACCCTAAACACTTTCCCATGCCCGTCCTGCCTATATATAAAGGAACTGAAGATCCCATAGAGCATCTTCGCATGTTTAGGATAGCATGTCATGATATATCACATGATGACTTGCTATTACTAAAAATGTTCCCAAAAAGTTTAGGAGGAATGGCATTAGAGTGGTACTATCAATTGCCCACTCATTCTTTGAGAAATTTTGAAGAAACAGCTGAATCTTTTGTCCATCAATTTAGTGCCTACATCGAGAGGCATGTCACCATTAAAGATTTATACAACTTAAAACAAGACAAAGATGAATGTTTTGCTGATTTCTTAGCTAGATGGAGGCAGTTGACAGGAAAATTGCACTTTGTGCTACCTTATAGGGAAATGTTGGATATTTTTATCAATAATTTACAAGAACAAATATCCTATGAGTTATCAACTGCTACCTTGACCACCTTCGATCAAGCTATAGACTTAGCTCGAAGAGTGGAAGATGCTCTCATTAGGAGAGGCCAGCTTAGGAAGAAAGATGATGAGAAAACATCCAAAAATCGGTATAAAAATAAACAAGTTGTAGGTGACGGAGTCATTGACAGCAAAAATGTTGCTAATATCAATACAACGAAGACAACAAAAAAATTTATATTGAAACCTCTTGATAAACCTCCTCGAGAATTTACTAGACTCAATCAACCATTATCAACTATTCTACCCCAATTACTCGAAAGAGGCTTGATCCAATTACCAGCTATCCAGGAACCTGATCCAACCATACCTGGATACAGAGCAGATTTACACTATGATTTCCATAGAGGGCCTGGACACTCTACCAACTCTTGTAAAATATTAAAACATAAAATACAAGATCTGATTGATAATAATGAGATGGAGGTGCAAGCCTTCCAACCTAAACAAAATGCTCCTAATAATGCTCAAAAGAACATCCCCCAAAATCAAAATCAAAATGCTAATCAATCATTAGATATATTTCAACATCCTTTACCAAAACATGGTAAAGAGGTGGCCAATCAAATTGAGCATCATAATGTCCCTCCTCCTACTCGATATGTAGGGACTATTAGCGGACAATTACCTAATCATGATTTACAAAAATTTGGCACAACTTTATCCATGGTCACGACCAGGCCCCTACATAATATTCAAATACCGGATCTCGGTGATGTAGAATCGGATACTGAAAGTGAAATAGACATCACCTCAAATCAATCGAATAGTTCTAAAAATGAATCAGATCCTATTCAACCTATTACAGATGCTATGGTTCCGGAAGAACCATTTCCTAGAAGAGTTACTACTCGACCCTCTTCTAATCAGTTCCTTTCTAATGAACAAGCCATAAACGCTCAACCGAGACCAGTTCAGCGTCTTCAATATAACATTGTAGGTACCATCGGAGTCGTTACCAGACAACAGGCTCAAACCTCTCAACAGGATCAAACTCAGAATGATGGATCAGCTCCATTTATTTTGAAAAATCCCAATAAAGGGAATCATGCTCCTAATGTTCAATCTAAACCTCCTTACAATATTAATGAACAATTATCCAATACTACAGCCAGAATTTCCCTTTTGGACTTGTTAAGATCTTCTCCTACCCATAGGGATGAGTTAATGCTTACATTAAGCCAAATGATGGTACCTCAAAATATTCAACTTTGAAGCCATGTCCAATACTATCATCACTCGAGAAGTCGATTGTATTGACTTTCGAGATAAAGATATACCACAACATAGTCTACATAAGGATAACCCCTTATATATTACTGCCCTAATTGGAGATGTATCTGTTAAACGAGTCTTGATTGATAATGGTTCATCTTTAAACATATGCACTTTTGACTTCTACCAAATATTTGGCTTTAGAAGTGATGAAATGAAAAGAACGGATATGATCATCAAAGCCTTCAATGACGAGACACAAGAAACGTGTGGAGTCATTACTATACCCTTGCAAGTTGGTCCTAGAACCCTAGATACAACCGTGTTTATTGTACATTGCCCCGCATCGTACAATATACTCTTGGGTCACCCTTGGATCAATGCGATGCGGGCTGTCCCATCAACTTTACACCAATGTGTTAAATTCGAATTTAAAAATCAGTTGGTCACTATTCATGGTGATCCTAGACCCTTTGATATGTGTGCCTTGGCAGAACTTGTTGGAGTTCAGTTTTGCCCTGCTCTGTCATCCACACATCCTAATTCCTATTTTTCATCTAAAAGTGTGAAACACACACCTACAAATTCATCTATTTCTCCTCCATTAATTTCACCCCCATGTATAGCTCAACAATCTTCTGAACAAACCACACTAGAACCTCAAAAAGATCTTAGATCTACAACCAATCCTTCATGTTCCATCCCTATAATTTCAAAACCTATAGACCCATTTATTAACACCTCCACATTATCTACATCTATCATACCTTCCACATCTAAAGATATAGGGAATGATCCTTCTACATCTTATGCTCTTTCTGATGAACTTTTATCGGATTTATCTAAAATTTTAATATCAAAAAAAACAAATGCTTCTATGCAAGATTCACTTCTTTTAAATAATTTGCCGCCATCTCCTCGTACTTTGGGCCTCCCACAACCTATGGGAAGTACTTACCAAGTCGGGAGTTGTGCTTTTATTTATAAAGGATATGATTGGGGAAGAATACCCCGAAACATCAAGACGCATTGTGATGGATATGCTCGATGCTATTTTGCTAATGAATATATTAAAGCTAAACCTATAATGCTTAAAATGGGATATAAAGGGAAAGGCTTGGGACCTTTCCAAAATGGTATGAAAGAACCTATTGAGGTAGAACCATGGCATGCCCGATGTGGTGTGGGCCTTTGTTTCCTAGTAAGGGTCAACCCTTCCCTTTTGAAGGTGATGATCAACTCATATGTTATCAAGATTATCTAGATAAACAAGATTCTTTGTGTCCAAAGAATAATCCCTTTACATGCAATATGCTATCCATAGCTTACCCTGAATTGATTCTTGAATCCGATGATGAGTTGGAAGGAGATATTTTCCATGATGTCTCCGTTGAAGAGTTGTTACACAATGGTTTTTATTTTGATGGTTCTATACCTACTATAGCCCAACTTGAGGCCACGACTCCTCAAGATGAATTCTCCAAGTTAACCTTAAAAGAATTACAAGAATTGGGCGTCTCACCCGCCCCACCTAATTTTGAAAGAGATCTACACATGGAAGTAGAAAACGTCATTAAAGTTAACATTGGAACTGAGGATAATCCTCACATAATCAATATTGGATCAGAATTAAGTCAAGAAAAACAAGATGAATACATTGCATTTCTTAAAGAATATGAAGATGTCTTTGCTTGGACATATGAAGACATGCCAGGTCTGGACCCTTCTTGTAGTCATGCATCATCTAGTAGTCCATCCGGATGCTAAACCTGTTAAACAGAAACTTAGAAAAATGCATCCCAAAGTGGCCTTGCTAGTCAAAGGGGAGTTAGAAAAACTCTTGAATGTTGTTTTTATACAGGCTATTGATTATGCTGAATGGATCTCGAATGTAGTTCCAGTCACCAAGAAAGAAGCTACCAAAGTTAGGGTTTGCACAGACTTTAGAGATATTAACGTTGCATGCCCTAAAGATGATTTTCCTCTTCCAAACATGGATCAAATCATTGACTTTACTGTCAAAAGTGGAATGATGTCCCTAATGGATGGATTTTCTGGCTATAATCAAATCAAGATAGCTCTGAAGATCAGGCTAAAACAACCTTTATTACCCCTTGGGGTACCTTTTGTTGGAAAGTGATGCCATTTGGTTTAAAGAATGCAGGCGCAACATATCAACGAGCCATGACTTATATCTTTCATGATATGATGCATGATATCCTACATGATTACGTAGATGATATTATAGCTCGCTCTATTAAAGAAGATGATCATTTAGATGATTTAAGAAAAGTATTTAATCGGTTAAGAGAATACCTTATTCGATTAAATCTAGCCAAATGCATATTCGGAGTTAAGTCCGGTAAACTATTAGGGGTTATAGTTTCTTTACGTGGCATCAAAATCGACCCTCTCAAGATTGTGGCTATCACTGATATGCCCGCACCTACCAATATATCTGAGTTACGAAGTTTACAAGGTAAACTTCAAGCCATCCGTCGCTTCATCGATAAGTTGGCGGACAAAACCGGTCCCTTTCTTAAGCTTCTTAAGAAGGATGTCCCTTTTAATTGGGATGACGAATGTAAGGAAGCTTTTGAACTTCTCAAACAATACCTCCTTAACCCACCTGTGCTTTCACCGCCTAGACCTGATCGCCCATTTATCCTGTATATTTTAGCTTCAGCTTTTGCTTTAGGAGCTATGTTAGCTCAGCTTGATGATGAGAAGAAAGAACGTGCTAATTATTACATTAGCAGAACCCTCATCAGTTATGAAACCCGCTACATAGCATTAGAAAAACTATGTCTAGCAGTCGTATTTTCTACGCAAAAATTATGCCATTATATGCTTAGTCAAAAAACTTATGTCATTGCTAAATATGATCCCTTGCGGTATCTCATGAGTCGACCTTATTTATCGGGTCGTACAACAAAGTGGGTTCTTGCTCTAAGCGAGTTTGAACTCACATTCATAGGATAGAAGTCTGTTAAGGGTCAAATCATAGCAGATCAATTAGTTGTTGCACCCTTAGAGTCTACCCATCCCCTCATCATTGAGTTTCCTGATGAATGCCTTCAATTAGAGGCAGACCATATTGAACAATGGTCCTTATACTTTGATGGAGCCCGATGCATGAGTGGGGCTGGTGCGGGTATTATTTTAATATCTCCACAAAAACACATCATTCCTCTGTCCTTCAAATTAACATTTGCTTGCACTAATAATACTGCTGAATATGAGGCTCTAATCCTTGGATTACGAGCTGCCTTGGCGCTAAAAATCAAACATCTGCTAGTTTTTGGTGATTCTCAACTTGTTATAAACCAAATTAATGAATTTTATCAGACCAGAGATGATAAATTGTGCCCATATAAAGCATATGTTTTGCAATTGTTATCCTTGTTTGATAAAGTTACTTTGGAAGCTATTCCTCGAACTAGCAACCGTGCGGCTGATGCTATGGCCATAGTTGCATCTCTTCTGCCCTTGGAGTTAGATGACGAATATGCCACCATCCTTATTCGTCGACTCCAAGAACCCGCTTCAAATAAGTCATGTTTAGAACCTTTGGATGTGTTTCTAATCAACGAAACTACTCCTGAACCTTGGTATACAGATATATTTGATTTTCTTCAAAATGGGACTTTCCCTGCCAATTCTAATAGAAACCGGCGTCGGTTATTACGTAGACGAGCAAGTCGATTTGTAATAATTGGCAATACTTTATATAGGAGATCTTTTGAAGGTATCCTATTGAGATGTTTGAATCTAGAAGAATCCAAATCAGCTTTAAGTGAAGCCCACGATGGATCTTGTGGAGGACACTTCAGTGGTAGTGTCATTGCTAAAAAGCTCCTTAGGATAGGATACTTTTGGCCTACCATGGAAAATGATGCACATGATTATGTGCGCCATTGCGACAAGTGCCAGAAACATGCTGACCTTGTACATGCGCCTGCACAAGAGCTACAGGCTATTTCATCTCCTTGGCCCTTTTCAAAATGGGGCTTAGACATTATTGGCAAAATTAATCCTGTGTCATCGGATGGACACAAATTCATCATAACCGCCATTGAGTATTTCACGAAGTGGGTTGAAGCTATGCCTTTAGCTTCCTGCATTGGAACACAAGTCTCTAAATTTATTTTTAATCAAATCATTTGTAGGTTCGGAATTCCTGCAAATCTTATCTCAGACAATGGAACTTGTTTCAAAAATAAATATGTTAAGAAGTTATGCCAAAAATATAAGATTCAACATCGTTGGTCCACTCCCTATTATCCTCAGGGTAATGGCCAAGCAGAAGCATCTAACAAAACCTTAATCAAAATTCTTAAAATATTGGTCAATAAATCTGGTCGCGACTGGCACATTCAATTATATCCAGCTTTGTGGGCATATCGCACTAGCGTTCGAACTCCCACTGGAACTTCACCTTTTGTCTTGGTTTATGGCGCTGAAGCTATTTTTCCCTTTGAATTAGAAGTTCCTTCTTTGGCTCTACTACTTCAAGATACCGAAGTAGGAGATGAATATCGAGCTGGCAGACTCAGTCAGCTGGAACTCCTAGATGAAAAGTGCATCAATGCTTTGGAGCATCTTCGTGCCTACCAAAACAAGCTTAAAAGATCATATGCCAAGAAAGTTCGTCATCGATCCTTTGAGGTCGGCGACCTTGTTTTAAAAGAAAATAAAAAAAATACTAATGCAACTAAAGACCTTAAAGGTAAATTTGAGCCCAACTGGCTTGGACCATATATTATCACTGCTAAATTTGAATCGGGAGCATACAAATTAGCTACCTTAGATGGTAAATATTTAAAAGAACCTATGAATATTATGCATCTTAAGCGATATTACGCATAAAATTTGGTTATTCCATCATTGTATATATTTGTTTTGTATATTATTTCCTTTTTAGTCTCTTATATAAAAAGTTTCAAAAAACAATCACATTGTATTTCTTTCAATTCATCAATTAAGATCAAAACATCCAAAAACATCCAAAATCATCAAAATCTTCAAAAACATTTTTTATTTTGTACTTCTCAAATTGTGACATATTGCAGTTATATTTTCTAGTTATTTTGGATAAATTAGCATTTATTTGGAATCCCACACTTTCACATTCACATGAATAAATATCTTGATTTTATTTGGCATGATTACTAATCTCTCTTATATCAAAGTCCACAAAATTCAATTAAATAAAGTTTGAGCATGAGAGAATTGATCTTGTTATTTACTTAAGCCAAGCATATCCTTTCACAATAAAATGATTATATTTGTAATGTCCATGCTATGCTACATAGTAGAAGTGGTTTCTTGAGCGAAAAGTTTCCCCTGCTATCCTATCATGCACATGGTCTAGAATCTTTGAGAATTGACAAAAGGACAAGCTCACCCCTACCCAGAATAAAAATCCCTTGCTCTATGACTAATCCGAGCAAGTATCCCTAGCATAGGAAGAAAAGAAAAGTTCAAGAAAAAGAGAAAAAGAAAAAGGTTATTTCAGCATTATCTCAAATATCAAAGCAAAAGTACAAAAAAAAAAAAAGCAAAAATACAAAAAGAGCAAAAGAGCAAAAGAGCAAAGCAAAAGCAAAAGCAATAAAATCCCTTTCCCTACCCATTGAAAAGAAAAGAAGGGTTGATGAGCTTGAATCCCTGGAATTCTCAATTATTCAAAAACTGTGAGGTAAGCCCCATAACAGGTGGTTTGTGCCCAACCCGCTTGGCCTTGGGTAACTCCTAGCGTGGTGATATGTCTGTCACATTAGCGACCTTCTTTTGTACAGACCTATGTCTGCTTATGGATTAGCTAGCTCTTGATAACCCGACTTACATAGTAGTTTGGTATGGTTATATGCATCTAAATCATGGTTAATGAACACTTATTTGGTTAATTCAAATCACTTGTATCAAATTATCTTGCTCAAAACTGGTAAATGCACAAAGCAATTGCACACACATTTGTATTTGAGAGATTTTGTGTATCATTATGATAAATCAAGATTGGTAATGAACTCACATACGCACATGGGATTCCTTATAAATCTAACTAGTTGTCTTTAAGATACTTTGAAATATTTTTGCAAATTGTTTGGAATAATTTCATTTTCTTATTTGAGAACAGTTGTTTAGTATAAAGACAACTACATACATTTTCAAAAAAATCAAAATTTCTTTCAAAACATACACTCAAATCATATATATATTATCGACTTTCGCGATGATGGTATAGTTCCAAAACTTAAATTGGAATTTTATGCCTAGCGCAAGTCCTCATCTTCATATTATCTATTTATTTTCAAAAATTAAAAAAAAATCAACCATGCAATAAAACTATTATTTTCTTCTTTGGATTTCGCGATGATGGTATAAGTCTATACCTAAATATTCTATGCCTAGCACAAACCATTGTACCAATTTTATTTCCCATTTATTTAAAAGCATAAAAACATGTGACTTAAATCATTATGTTACACAATTATGCTTTAACAACAACGCACATTGTTTCTATTTCATGTCATTATGTCAAAATTCAATTTTGCAATGATGGTATAATTCCTAGGGAATTATTCAAAAATTTTATCACACTTAGGAATTTATGCCTAGCAAAAATCATCTTTAATATATTTCATGCATTATATTTTCATGGAAATCTGAAAACAAATCACCATCATCATCATCATTTGCATCATCACAACAAAGTCTTAAGACAGTCTCTTAAGCACTCTTTTACTTTTAACAATATTTCTATCCTGGGATTAGCTTGACGACCGAGTGAGCGGTGACTCCATGAAATGGTCTATAATAGCGACAATGTCCTTTGAAATTATTGTTAAAAGTCCCCTTTTATTTTTATCAAATCACATCACAACAACCAATTTGTTTACATCAGATTATTTCATTTAAATTTTAAAAGCATGACATTCAAACCATAATATTTCCAAATGACATAATTACATGAATCATCAAATCAATCACACCAAAACATTAAAGCATCATACAAACACATAAGACAAGTCATATGATCAAAAATATCTCATCTATATATATCTCAACAATATATGTACATCATATCAAAACTAGATTGGTATGCCACAATCTACATCTTGGCATACTCAATCCTCTCAATCATATATTCAATCTGTACAGTGCAGTAGCCTAGCCTCGAGAACCCCTCGAGCTCTCAGCCTCATCTCCTCCCCTACCCTGAGGTGGACGAGGTGGCCCCATCATAGTATGTGTGGTACTGCGAGTCCTAGTCGTCGATCGGGATGAAGTCCTCGATGACCCAACCTTGATCGGATCCACAATGTCGGCTAGCAGCTGTACCCTCTGACCCTCTGGCACCAGCTAGAAGTAGATACCCTGATAGAACGTGGTTTGAGCAATCGACCATGCCAGCTCTCGAGTGCTCGCTCCTCCGCTCCATGCTCTAAGGCGTGCAACCTCATCTCTGAGCTGTGTAGCCTCTGCTCGATGGCGTGTAGCCTCATCCTGTAGAGTCTGCACCTATGCCTAGAGACGGACAGTCTCCACCCAGAGAGTAGCCATCTCACTACTCTCTCCTGTGTCCACACCCTTGCCCTTATCGGGCGATGGTGGCCTCTCTCTCCATGGAGAAGGGGGTCTATCCTCCCTCCTCTCCCACTGTCATGGCCTCTGCTGAGCTTGTGGCCTCCTCTGCTCTCTCCCGTCATGACCCTGTGCCACCTCAATGGCTGCCTGGCACCGCCTCCCCATCCGATGCACAACTACATGAATCGGACCCTGAGCCCTCGTCATCCGAGGAGGGCGGATGCCTGTGTACCAGGCATCATAGCCGTCGGCTACCCCTACGTCGTCCCCATCCACTGGCTGGATCGGGGCATCATCTACATCCTGACTCTAGAAGCACTGCATATCTGGAGCCCCGCTAACTATAGTGTTATCCCGGACGGTCCAGGAAAACTCGTAATCTCTGAGAGATGGGATCCCCTGCTGTAGACCGAACTGCCTCAAAACTCGGTCATAGCGGTGGAGCTCCACCTCTCCCCTCTCCATCCTCAGCCAGTAGGTTCGCCTAACGTGAGCCGGCTCCTGTCCATCCTCGGCCCACCCTGGATGATCTCTCCAAGGCCTCCGGGTGATGCGGTCGGAGACAAGGTCATCAAGTAGTCTCCGGGACATTGGCGGATCTATCCGTCGTTGTGACCCTCTCTGGAGCCACTAGTAGAAAGCTCGGGGCCTCTCCCCATCAATCCCTATCAGTGGGAGCCCTACCGGCCTCTGCACCATGATGTGCTCCCAGCACCAAACCTACAGTAGTGATGTCATGACCAGACATCGACCGCCCTTGTATACGACCCCATGCAGGATCCTATACAATCGGCATAGTACAAAGCTCCCCCAAGAAAACCTGTACCCATGGTCTCTCATGTCGTAGACCACATCTGATAGTAGCCATGGTACTCTGCATCCACTTTGATGGCATAGCAGCAGACCACCTACCACCCCAGCCAAAACCTGTGTCAGTCTAGATGCCCCAGGCATCTGGCGTAGCGACTCGATGTTCACTCCGCCCTTCTCCAGGGTGAAGCTCGGATCTCCGCACAGTCGCATCATCACGTGGCCCTGATTGGCCATGGGAGTTATTAGCCATCCTTGTATGGGGATCCTCAAAATCCTCCATACATCCTCCAATGTGGGAGTCATCTCCCCTGTCGGTAACCAAAAATAGGAAGAACCCGGATACCACCTCTCTGCTAGGGCTGTCAATAGCCCCATATCTGTAGAAACCTATGGCATATCTGCCACATGCTGCAAGCCGACTTGAGCCAACTGATCTCGCTCTGCTTGAGATAGAGCTACCAAGTCATCCCTTAGCCCATCGTATTTCCATTCTCTGCTCTTTAGTAATCCTCTCTGCAACATAAACAACAAAACAATAAAAATCATTAATAAAATAGTGATTAAAAATGCAAGTAACACAAGTTCAATTTGAGCAAATTCGTCTCCGATTTTGCAAGCCGAAATCGTCCCTTATTTGATGAAATCGTCCCCATTTCGCCGATTTCGCCCCTGGACGAAATCGGCGATATCGAGACGATTTCGGCGAAATCGAGACGATTTCATCCCGACGACGTCGACGGCCCAAAAAATGGCCGCGATGCTCAAAAATCATTCAAAATTAATCTAAAAAGCATAGAAAATCAAAATTAAAGCATTCTAAACTAAGTTAGACTCTTACCCGTAGCCCACGTCGGACCTCTGTCGATCTGTGCGTTGTCTCGACCATTTTGTTTGCAAAGCTCCAGAAACCAGAAAATGAAAATGAACAGTAACAATGAATTAGGGTTTTTCCCTATTTTTCTTAATTTTATTCAAAAACAATTAAAAACATTTTAATTTTGCTTTTCCGCGTTTTTACCTCAAACGTTCGATTTGGGTAAAAACACGGAGGGGGCACCATAGTAAGTTGTCGTACGATTCGACCTAGAATCGTCGCCTAAAAATGGGAATAATTTTTGCTTTCTCGTAGATCGAGAAGAACTCATCTTTAACGCATTTTCTTCAAAAAATTTGCTAAAGAGGGGGCAAAATGTAGCACCCCAAAATTGGCGCAATAAACCTTAGCAATAATTAAAATTATCTTGGTAATAATTCAAATTCAAATTTTCAACCCCGAACCGCTCGTTAATCGCCTGTTAAACAACTTTCCCCATTTTCCGTGCCATTTTTAGGATTTGTTGTGACCGTTGGACGATATCATCTCCGATCAGACGATATCGCCTCAGATCGAACGATTTCGTCTGGAGCAGAACGTCCAGACGATCTTGTCCCAAACTAATTTGTGCATAATTAGCTTCTGTTCCAACGACGTCTCTAATATGGGCAGAAGCGTGTCTACGTCGTTAGAGACCCTCCCCATTGGAGATCTCCCAAATTGGGATGATCTCCAACCTCCTAACCTCCTTCCTATGCCTATTTAATCCTTAGGCCCTCCCCTTGACATTCCCCTGGCTGAATTTTTTTGCACTTCGAGTTTTACATGCATTAGAATATCCTAGACTATTGTTTGCCTTTGTCCCTTTTCGAATTTTCTTGTAGGAACTTTGTTATTCTTCAGCTGGAGCAAGCTCAGATCATCGTAGACGATCCTGTCCAATTCGAGACGATTTCGTACCAATCCGAGATGATTTCGACTACAGTCAACATTGGGGGCAATCAGTGCCCTGAGTTTGCATTCTTTCTCCATTATTTACTGTTTTGCTTTGCATTAGTTAAACTTATTATTATTTTGCATCCTGGAGTTCACCCATATAGTCTTAATGCATAATAAAATCATAAATTGTCATTAAATCATTGTAATGCACTCGTGTTTTTGTTTATTATTATCATTTTAATATTATTACTTGTCATTCTACATCATTGCCCTCTATTGGCATAGTTGCATTTTCTGTATTTTGTATCTATTTCTCCGATTGTAGGTCTCTGACGAATTCGTCGGATCTCAGACGATCCTGTCGATCGCAGACGATCCTGTCAGATCAGAGGCGATCCTGACTGCTTCAAGAATCAGAACCTCCATCAAACATCCGGATCAGGTATGGCTCTTTAATCTAGCTTATTCTCTCTATTTTTTGTTCAAATCTATTTTCTGTATTCATTTAAATCTGCATTTCATATAGAACAACTTAAATTCATTTGGCCAAACCTAGGAGTTGAATGATCAAACATAAAATTGAACACATCAAACACATTCCCAACCTAGGCGTGGAAACTGCCATTCAAAAGTTTCCTGGTGAACCCACCATCCATCGAAAAATCACCTTAATACACCTCCCCTGAGAGGCGGGACCTTCGAAAGGCCTCTCAGTCCGAGGTATTGTCCCATCCTTCCCGCATCCCCCTTTCGGGCGCGGATCCTTTAGCCTGAAGGTAAGGGTGCAAAAAATTTGGAACGATACATTCGTGTTACAATAAGCTACAGTCATCATTCCTATTTGGTCTTACAGTTTGAAGGGTCATTTCTACAATTTTTTGTCACTTCATTGGAGCTAGGGTTTGAGCATCACTTCATTCCTTGGTTTCTTTAACCTAACTAAACCTTTTTTTAAGCAAATCATGGGCTTTGAGGGCATGTTGGTCATATATTATGAGACCCAAATTTAGCTTTGATAGGCCATACACATCCACATAGGTCCAATTGTTGAGTGTAATTGAATCGTCTCATTTTGGGGCCCTTTCACATTTGTATTGGAGGCACCTCTTTATTGGGTGTCTAAATTTACAATTTGCTTGCTGGAGAAATTTGTATTTCGAGATTATCATATGAATTTTTGAAGTTCCATGTTGCTGATGACAATTTCTAGATTTGTTTCAAGACTTCTATATTTCCATGTACATTTGTTTCTATGCAGTTTCCTTCACTAGGTTTGCTTATTTGTATTAGAAGAAACTTGTGTTAAAATTTCATAGCTTTGGAGTAGTAGATTAAAAGTTATGAGCACTTCTAGTTTGCTGCTATTTTATTTCCAAAATTTTATATTATTGTGAAAAACACCAAAAAAATTCAAGTATTTGCAAAAAGCTACAAAAACAGTACAAAACTATCAAAACCCAAAAACTAGGACATAAATTCTTGGTGTTCATTTAGGGGTGGTCACTACATTTAGCGTTTTCCATCCTTCTGCATATATCTATTTTAACGTATCAAGCTCGAACCCTAACAGTCTCGGATCATGGATCATATCGTTGTTTAGAAAATTATTTTCTCGGTGAAGCACGTCTAATCCCTTAACACACTCGACAAAACCCTCACATATGAGCCCCTACGATGTCACTGTTCAACCGCAAGCCATGAATCAACTGGGGAGATCCATGCATAACCGCTTCATCATTACCTCTGGTGCTTAGACATGTCAGTGAGCATCTTGTGAATCATGCATTTCTCAATTGTTACCAAGTGTTTGCCCATGTAAGTGATCACTTAT
The DNA here is from genome assembly GCA_028583015.1 of Wollemia nobilis. Taxonomy (NCBI): domain Eukaryota; kingdom Viridiplantae; phylum Streptophyta; class Pinopsida; order Araucariales; family Araucariaceae; genus Wollemia; species Wollemia nobilis. Next base: position 12,919,290 of record JAQPPZ010002587.1, on the reverse strand, counting down.
AAAATGCGCTATCCTCGGCTATTAACAATCATGATTGCAACTGACCCTTTTCTTGCCATGCCAAACTTAACATCTTGACTAGCTTCATAGGTAGTGTTCCACCTGAAAATGTGGGAACTATACAAAATGTTGTATTTCCTTTAATGATGTGGCCTCACCATGGCTTTATCCTGCACAAAAAACAATATCCACCATAAGCATGTGTTTTATAGTAAAGGAAAAACCATTAAAATAATACATAACACATAAAGAATGAACAACTCGTAATAAAACAAACACTCATAATAACTAACTCACATAAAACAAAAAATGACATTTAATTACGAAAGACATAGGTGAACTAACATCCACATATAACATATACACTATATTAAATCAACACTAAATAAAACCATAAAAACTAACCACCACTCAATTTGGCATAACATAACATGAACTGTTTTATAGTAAAGGAAAAACCATTAAAATAATACATAACACATAAAGAATGAACAACTCGTAATAAAACAAACACTCATAATAACTAACTCACATAAAACAAAAAATGACATTTAATTACGAAAGACATAGGTGACCTAACATCCACATATAACATATACACTATATTAAATCAACACTAAATAGAAACATAAAAACTAACCACCACTCAACTTAGCATAACATAACATGAACTTAACACGACACCATGCTAACAATAAACTAAACATACCCAATAATAACACAACATACAAATCTAATATAAAATTACACTTGATACACACAATACAAAGATAATATAAAGCAACACTCAATACACACAACACTTCGAAATATAAAAATAATGACAAAAATATAACATCATAATATTAAAATAAACTAAACACATATCTTTTAAAATCAAATGACAAACAAAATTTTATAACATGACACCACACAAACAACACAAATCTATATAACAAACCAACAAGATATAACATACAAATTTAAACCTAAACAACAATATAACATAAACACGAAAATAGCATAAGACTTAAACAAAATAAGAACACCACAAAACTCTGCCATCATAAGTTAACCATCACAAATGATATTAAAATCAACTACGTGAGTACTGGGCAAAAGTCTATGAAAATATGAGACTTTCATGCCTTCTTATAAAAGTTTTTACATGAAATACATGACTTCCACCCATAATGTACCACTTGACCAAAATAATGACTACCATTAACATATAGTAAAACTGACATTGAAGCCTTAGTGTAGAACAATTTTATGGAAATGAATTTTAGTATCCATCAGAAATGACCCATCAAAAGCAATTGCAAGCATCAATTTGGGCATCAATTCTCAAATTTCAAGTGGGTCCCCAATTTTTTTGGGGTCATTGTGAAGGAGTCACAACAATATGGAATTGTAATCCATTGGCAATATATTAATACAAAAAACTCCTTATTTCTTATCAACTTTATTGTTATTGTGGTTTAATATTTTAAATTCGAATTTAGTTGGTACAATAGCTCAGGTATATGCTCTTGGGATGGTTACAGATGGTGATCACGGTGGGACACCCACATTTCATGTTGTCAAATTCTAACTTACTATGTTTTTTATGGTAAGTCTTAGCCATGACTAATAGCCATGATGAATAGTTGTAGCTATGCCTTTGAGTCGTGAGTAACAGTTGTAGCCATGTCTGGTAGACACAATTAGCAGAAAATAAAATAAAATAGATAATATACACCATCATAATACTTGGATCTGAGGTAGGATCACTTTTCAGTCTCTATTTTTTTATCTGTGTTTTTACAGAAGCAGAATGCAATAGATGGATTTTAATTAGAAAACTTAGTAAAAAGTAGAATTAAGAATTCATGGATGTTTTTTTAGTTTTATGCTAGCCATTGCTAGGAATAACAGACCTATGATTGTAGTCCACTTTAGTCTCCAGCAGTCTAGGACATTTTGTGTTTTGAGTTTGCATGCATGAGGCCCAATCAGTGGCCATTCCTTCATAGGTAGAATTTCATTCTCTGAAAATCATCTAGCATAGTCGTGCATTCTCTTAAAATCAAACGTTATTTTTCAAAGCATGTAGGAAAACTTATTTGAATTCTATTTGATGCATTTTATTTTTCATACAAAGTAAAAATAACCACACACACCATAACACACTTTAAATTCTAGTGAGTTGGAAGTCATATCCAACCACTAGTAGGGTTCAATAACGATGGTAGTTAGTTCTATCTGTTGGCCCAACTCCCTTGATCCTTGTTACTAGACCAATACCAGCTCCAAGAACTATCATAGCCCATGAAAAATAGCATGTTTTACTCTTTGGAGGGGTGTATCGTTGTGCATGGATGAACAAGGTGAGGACCAGGAGGACCTGTGCTCCCTTCCTGAGTGTGGGTTTCATATCCATATTTCAGGGGGTTTACGTGACCATGACTTTAATTGTTGGTTGTCAAGCTATGATTATATAGGTGAAAGTCCTTAAAAAATTGAGTATATCATCAACATTCTAAAAACACAATGAGAGTTACTTTCTGATACAATAAACTTGAAAAACACATCAAACCAGTTAGGACTCACAAAAAAAGAAGAAGATAAGCATCATTGTTTACTTTGTTTGCCTTAAAATTTACATACAAGATAATATAATATCATGGTGTGAATATAAAGAGGCCGATCTAGGCATAGAACCAAGATCAAAGTCGAAGCTCCTCGCAATGCACAAAAAAATGTGCAAGACCCTCAACCACAAGATCCTCTTGAACATCGTTCGACGAGTATTAGAGGGGACAATTCTACATACGAGGATCCTGTTGAGAATATTCTAGTTAGAGGAAGTACTAGATACTCCTCAAGATATAGATTAGAGCATGGATATTCCCAGCATGGGGACCCACACATGGTATAATTTACTGTGATCACACTCCCCGTGCATCCATGGGATCTATTGAGGAGTATGTCATAGAGGGATCCAAGTTGGTACCCCTTTAGCCCATATCTAAGAGAGGCTAAAGGCCTCCACCATATGAGTATAGATGGGCTCAATATCTACCCAATTCAAGGGCAAGTAGAGATAGTCGCTTTTGAGCGTAGGCCCATGCAGACTTCCAACAAAGGTGAACCTTGTAATATCACCATAGACATATCTAAAGTGGGAGTAAATGGTATGCCACCACATAAACCATGGCATAGTAGATAGTTATATGATCTAGATAAAGTCTTAGGATAGCTAGGTTATAGACCTTCACCTACATCCTCTTGTTCTATGAGTGTGCATAGTGGAAGTACAATTAGGACTAGCAAGGAACTTGGAGAATGCTCCAAGCATTCTCGTGATATGCATACCCCCGCATCCCATGCGGTCATAGAGTATAGGCTATAGTGGGATGCAAATTCCATCTTCATAAACAAGGGCAAGAGCATAGAAAATTAGTCTATTATGGGACACACCCACAAAGTTGCTCAAATAGAGCATACACACTAGAGGCTTCATATGGCTGATCATATAGATAGATATTACAAGCTGGTGTTAGAGCAGAGATGTCAAATCTTCCAAGACCAGTTGGAAGATATTTGCATAAAGCAAGAACGCCTCAAAAATGAGGACACTCAAAGGCAAAGGTTAATAATACAATTCTTATATGAACAATGCATGGGTGAGCAACGCATCCTTGATCAAAATGAGCATGCTAAGAGGAAGCACCAATTGGCCAATGCTAGTTTACCTCCCTATAGTGATTATAGGGAGTGCATTGATAGATTATCAACTTTGTAGCCTGATCTATGCCCTAAATATATGGAGAACTGTACTCATCACATAACCTAAAATACAAGGCAACGCTTACCATTGGAAGATCCTAAAATCTCCCAATTAGATGTGGAGGATGATCGTAGTCCACCTCAATTGAAGAAAAATTTTCCTTCAAAGGCTCATCTTGGACCTCTCAAAGAAGAGGAATTTTTGTCTTCAAAGGCCTATCAGGCCTTGGAAGACAAGGTTCGAGCTATAGAGAAGCAAGGAATGGCTTATCAAAAGCCTACCTTGAACAAGATTCACAACAAACCTTTATGCCCTTTGATACAAATTCCATCATATCTCGAGCACTTCGAGATGTCGAAGTTGGATAAGTTTCAAGGTGAGGAGGATGCTCAGGAGCACATTACGAGCTTTATGGATAAATGCTTTCATATTGGAAGTAATGATGCTCTAATGTTGAGAACCTTCATTACAACCCTCTTAGGCCCTGCTCGAGAGTGGTTTAATCAACTCAAATGGCACAACATAACCAACTTTGAATAGCTGGAGGATGCATTTTTTGAACACTTCTCCTCAACATCAAGAAGAAGGCTAATCTATCCTATCTGGCTACTTTATTACAACACGATGATGAGTCGATCATGGATTATGATAAAATATGGAGAAAAATAATGGTAAAGTTGCTATTCTACATTCTAACTATTTAACTGACATGCATGTTTACCAAGAGTTGTGCAAAGTACATCTCATTACTATTGTAGCTATAGTAGTATTAAGCATTCGAAGAGGCTTTGGTGCAAGCCAAAGTAATAGAGGATATCAAGTTATAGGAGGGTAACTTGAAAATCAAGAACAAAAAGGAATGGAACAAGAAATCCACCCACAATCAAAAGGAACAGGCCAAGCCAGCCCATGTTAACCAAGTGGTGGCAAACCTTCAAAAAGGAGATAAGGGGTAAAAACAAAAAAATTATCAAGTCCAACCTCCTCCTGTGTGGTATGATCAAGACGAAAACAATAGAAAGGGTAAGAACAAAGAATAACATCTACCTCAATAGTCCACACCTTTGATGGAATCAATGACATCAATATTTCATCAATTGTGTGAGGCCAAGGCCATAACATTACCCGAGATCAAATTGATAGACCCTAATCAACCCAAGTCTATGGGGTATAGGGATGATCTATACTATGATTTCTATAGAGTGAAATATCATGACATATAAGTATGTTGGAGTTTCAAACATCTAGTACGAAACATGATTGAAATAGGGGAGTTAACTGTGGATAACCCTTAGACTCTTGATAACCAGAATATGAGGATCTACAAGAACCCCTTACCAAATCATAAGCCATTGAGGAACTATACTAAACATGTGAATAAAGTGTGGGTAGAACTGCCAACTCAAGGATTAATCGACATGGTTAATGTTGTCATGAGATAAGGGAGGTATGAAATACCAAATCTACCTCTAGCTCCCATTAGAGTGCATGTTGTGCCTCAGCAAAGGCCAACTCAGAATATTCTAGGCCTACCAACAAGACTGGTGGTGATTGTTAGGAGTAGGCTAGTTCAAAGCCTACAGATAACTCTAGCGAAGTTGTTAATCTATGAACTAATTCAGTAGTCCTCCAAGCATAGGGAGATGCTTATGGATATTTTAAGATCAATTGAAGTTCAGTCCTAGGACCCAAAAGCCTTTACCAACTTCATGGGACATGTGTGGTAGTGCAGTGAACTAGTAATACAATTTTACGATCACGAGATTAAAATAGTTTCCACTATAATAGTGGACCCACCGCTACATATCATTGTGTGTGTTAATCACACACCTTTCAAATGGTTTTTTTATTGATACTGGGTCATTAATCAACATCATTACTACCAAGGCATTAACATATCTAAAGTTATTGAAGTCACATACTGTACCTTCCACTTTCACCTTGAGAGCATTAAATGATGTGCTATGCTCAACGGTAGGTATCATAGTTCTTCTAATTTAGGTCAGACTAAATACCATCCCAGTGATGTGTCATGTGATTGAAGGCATCATGCAATATAACATCCTTCTTAGGAGGCCTTGGATTAGAGAAATGCATTGTGTTCCCTTGATCTTGCATCAATGTATAAAATATACATGAGGGACAAGTTCATAAACTACATTAGAACCTTCCACAGTAGAACCGCATTTATCAAAACACATTATTGTAGCTTCAACTAAACTTACGGTATCCAAAGTTCCTAAGAATGACAAGAAGCTTAAGGCAGTTATGGGTGAAAAAGAGTCAAATAAAAAGCCCAAAGAAGCAACTATCAAGGGTTCTACTCCCATGTATGAGGAGGACGTTCAAAATTTAGTCGAGGAGGTACCTCAGATTGCCTCACCTACATATTTAGTAGGATCATCTACACCATCGGTGACCATGCAATGCATCAACTCTGGGTTAGCAGAGTACATTATGCAAAATGTGATATTCATGTCGATAATCAAAACTGCACAATATATGGGCTGACCACAAGCTCATCGCTTACCCATAGGGATGGTGGTACCACTAGGGGTGTCACCTAACCAAAATAAATTCATTTATGGACGGCTAGATCAACTGACAAATTGTACTCTCATAGATGAGGATGATGATGAACCATTCATGGCAAATGTTCATTATATATAAACTTAAATTTACCCTGTGATACTTTGATCATTACCATTGGCATGGATACAACTTGGGATTATTTGAGTAGGGACATAGAGTCCCCATTGAACCAAAATATCATCTACCAATTGATAGGTTTAGGTTAGGCTATCATATTCAAGGATGAGATGAGCTTCTATCAGCATTGTTAGATCATTTGAACCTCGCTTTGGGTGATGATGTGGACTAGAATCCTTATCACCCTAACCCTTCATATCTACAAGGAGGTAATAGGATGGTAACTTATGTCTTAGAAGTGCCACCATAGATCTATCACAATTTAGTCACGATAGAGGTAAATCAAGGATACAATCGAAGAGCCAACTTGGAAAATGAAAGTTATGAAGTTATTGATGATACAGACATGCAGATCTAGAATTTGGCTATAGCAATTGATAATAAATCAGAAGTTTCTTCTAAGGATGTGTGAGCAGTTTCCATTGATGAAATAAATGGACCAAATTATGATTATGGAATAGATGATAATGAACTATCCTTAAACAATGAGCAATATGAGGATGAAACTGAGTTGGCCTACTTAGGCCCTCTAAAATTATGTCATATATTACCTAGGTAATAGATGGGTGAGACTGAATAATTCTTCATGGTTGAGAGTGACCGTGAGGATGTAGTAAAGCGGGCCTACATGGGACCTCACTTTTTTGATCGTCCAATTCTAGTGGGTAGGGGAGAAGGAATAATTTATGATAGTGATGATGAGGATGATACTGAGAGAGCTTGTCTCAGGCCTCAATATTTATGACATTGTCATGCATCGATTGACATTGATGATATGTATTGATGAGTCTATCCTAACCCACACCTCAGAAGGAGACCACCAAATTTGGATATAATCTATCATATAGTCTTTCCCCAATATGCCACCATACATGGAGCTCCTTGAGCCTAATGATCCCATCTAACAGTCAGTTCATAGACCAGATTCGGAGATCCCCATACCCATAGAACTACATCTCGGGGATGGAAATTTTAGCAATGTAGATTCACATGCTCGTGGTCCTGGAGACAATCTATTCCATCAATATGATCTCCATGGATTTGATCACTCCACTTCATAATCCAGTCGACCCCTCCAAACCATTGTATCTGAATGTAGATGCTATTGATTGGGATCACACTGACGCACCATTAGATCTTGAATATTTCTCCCCTAATGAAGAAATAATGCAAAATTTTCATTTTATGTCAAGTTATACATATGATGTCTATCATGCTGAGGTAAATTCCAACGACGGACCTTTAGACCCAACTGATAACATCCATTTTATTCCTATGCCTCACTAGCTTGAGGAGGGATCACATATGTCAATAGAGGAGACCTTCAAGGTGGATATTCGTAATGATCCCACTAATCCAAGGTCAATTTTAGAGAGCATCTGACTCCTAATGAGCATGCCACACTCATCCCTCTACTAAAAGATAGACTTGACTTGTTATCTTGTACATACAAGCATATGCCTGGTCTAGATCCAAAATTGGTTATGCATAACCTTTCGCTAGATCCCACTAAGAGACATATCAAGTAGAAGCTCATAAAGATGTACCCAACAATCACCTTAATGGTTAAAGACAAGTTGCAAAAGTTTTTGGATGTAGAATTCATTATCTCCATCAACTATTTGGAATGGGTATCAAACATGGTACCTATAGGAAAACTTGATGGAAGGATCTATATCTATACGGATTTTAGAGACCTCAATAAGGTAACACCAAAGGATTTATTTTTGTTTCCCAACATAGATTCTCTTGTCGATGCAACTTTAGGTCATGAGATGCTCTCCCTAATGGATGGTTTTTTTGGTTACAACCAAATTTGTATTAAACCTGAGGACTAGCATAAAACCACATTCACAATGCCATGGGGGAAATTCTACTATAAATTTATGCCATTCGGCCTTAAAAATGTTTGTGCCACATATCATCGTGCCATGACATATATTTTTCATGACTACATGCATAAGATCTTAGAAGATTACATCGATGACTTGTTGGCAAAGTCATTGCTACGTTTAGAGCATGTAAAGATCCTAATGAAAGTCTTCAATTGCCTGATATACCATAATGTCAGGTTGAATACCAAGAAGTGTATATTTGACATCACTTTAGGAAAGCTCTTGGGATTCATCGTTTCAAAATAAGGCATCAAATTTTACCTAGGGAAGGTCAAGGCTATTTTAGAAATGCATAATCCAACAAATATCAAGGAATTAAGAATCCTTCAGGGCAAGATAGCATCCATAAAGTGATTTATCACACAATTATAATACAAATGTTGACCCATGAATCGACTGCTACACAAGGATGTCTTGTTCAATTGGGATGAGGACTGTCAAGCGGCCTTCACTGAGATCAAGCAAAACTTGGAAATGCTACCAGTGCTAGCTCCACCAAGACCAAATGTGTCTTTTCTATTATATATATTAACAACCAACTTTGCATTGGGAACCATTTTAGCCCAAAATAATGTGCAAGGCAAAGAGTAGGCCATATATTACATTAGTCTCACCTTGGTGAGCTATGAGCTCGGATATGCATATGTGGAGAAGTTGTATTTAGTAGTAGTGTTTGCAACAAAGAAGTTGCATCATTATATGTTAAGTCATACGATATATGTGATATCCAAAAAAAATCCTTTTTAGTATATGATGAGCAAGACATATCATAATACACGTACTGCAAAGTGGATCATGCTATTTATAGTATTCAATTTGGAATTCATTAGCCAAAAGTCCATAAAGGGATAGGTCATAGTTGATAAACTAGCTAAGGCATCTCTTGAGAATAGTAGACCCCTCACCATAGAGCTTCCTGATGATGCAGTCTTTACATTATCAAAACCATCCAAACCTAAATAACTAGGTAATAAAGTTGATATGACTATGTTATTTGATGGTTCAAAGTGTGAGCAAGGGGGTGGTGCAAAGATTGTATTTTTCACTCCACAAGGTGCTCCAATGCCCTTGTCATTTAAGTTAGACTTCCCCTGTAATAACAATAATATTGAGTATGAGGTCCTAATATTGGGTCTCCAAACATATATCACCATGAATATTAAATGGTTAAACATATTTGGTGATTCCCTACTCATAGTTAATCAAGTTAAGGGAATATTTTGATGTCGATGTCCCATATTAAAAGCTTACAAGGATCTTGCTGACACATATCTAGCCTAGCTAGAATGGTATGAAATCAAGGCAATCTCTCGTATGTTGAATAGATTCATAGATACTATGGTATCTTTGGGATTCTTAATCCCTCAGAATCCATCTGCTAACTTTACTACCATTCACTTAAAGATGCTATCGCATGTCGTGATGCAGTGTGTGGCTTTTGATAATAAAGAATCAGTCAACATGATTCATATAGAACCAAATCATGAGTGGTTCTATAGAGCCAGAGACTTTCTTAAGAAGACATCCTGGGGTATTTGATCTTGAAAGTTCCTACGATGAATGGCACCACCATTCACCATAAGGTTTTATACCAGTCTACATTCACACAAAGTGGAATATCGAGGGATCAAGTTATCTTGACAGTCGAGACAAAAGCTTATCAAGATTGGATGTCATAATTATATGATTTTCTAAAACTTGGTTTAATCCTGTAGGGATTGTTGCATGCTGTAAAACATACATTTATATAGAAAGTGACAAAGTATGTCTTTCTTGGAGATATCTTCTATCGTAGAAGCTACGATGGAGCTATCCTTCATTATCTTGAGCCCCAAGAATTAGCTTGGATGATTTCGCAAGCTCACGATGGTACATGCAGTGGCCATTTCAGTAGCATGGCCATTATCAAGTGCATCCTTTGAATGGGTTTTTATTGGCCCACTATGGAGAAGGACTACACCGTGTATGTTAATAAATGCATTAAATGTCAACATCATGCTAATCTTATGCACTTGCCATCGTAGGCCTTACATCCCATTCAAGTGACTTAGCCATTTGCTCAGTGGGGTTTGGATTTAATTGGTAAGATCTCTCCCTCATTATCGGACTGGCATACATTAATTATTATGGCTACTAAGTATTTTATAAAGTGGGTGGAAGCTAGTCCCTTACCAACGACAACTAGAGCATTTATTGCAAAGTTTATACTTCATAATATTATTAGTCTTTTTGGGATATCATCTAAAATAATTTTGGATAATGGAACATAATTTAAGAAAAAAACTATGAGGGCTTTAATTTCTAAGTATAATATACAACACAGTTTTGCAACTCCATATTATCCGTAGGCAAATGGGAAATTTGAGGCCTCAAACAAGATAGTGATCATCATCTTGAAAAATACGATACAAGAAAACCACAAATATTGGCAGATCCAGCTACCCCTTGCATTATGGGCTTATAGGACTAGCATTCAGATGCCCACTGGGGAAAATCTATTTTCACTAGTATATAGCACTGAGACCGTTATGCCCCTAGAGTTAGAAATTCCAATGTTGCACATCACATTTAAAGAGTTCATCGATGATGACACTGCATGGTAAGCTCACCTAGATCAATTGACGCTTCTTAATGAACATCGCGTGAATGCCCTTGAGAATCTCTATGTTTACCAAGAGTGCTTAAAATGAGCTTACAATAGTAAATTCCACTTGAGAGACTTTAAGGTTGGTGATCTTGTACTAAAAGAGAACCAATAGAACTCAAACCTATCGCTGCACTTGTGAGACAAATTTATGGCCAACCAGTTAGGTCCTTACATTATCTCATAGCAGATTGGACCTCGAACGTATCACTTGACATCACTTGAAGGTGTTTAAGAGCTTGAACCTCTTAACATCCTTCATATTAAGGCATTCCACACATAATAATTTAAAAACTTAAAAATATGAAAAATTCAAAATCCATAAAAATTAAAAAGCAATAAAATCTAAAAATATTGCACTTCATTTCCATCATGCATTTTCATTTTGCACTTGCATTTCATTTTATTATATTGCATTAGGCATTTCCATTCGTCACACTTGCATTAGGATAGGTTGTGTTTGCAATCTTAAAAATGACACCATGTTTGTGTTTTAATCATGCATCTATGCATTATCATCATCATCCATCACCCTTGTGAGTAATAGTGTTTCTCAAAACAATCCCTCTTGTTGCTATGAAGAATATATTAGGTTTTTTCGGTCATTCAGCTATACCTAGTGGTCTTTTTAGATTTAGTAGAAAGCTTGCTTTGATTTTGAGGATGAGGTCTAGTTTTGATAGCACTTATCATGTCAGAATCCAATCACTAATCAACAAATTTAACAATCCTACTTAGGGTAAGGAAATATGAACACCATAAAGTGATCCGAGTCACCTTAGGTGAAAGGTTTTGTTACTTGCTCATTTTTTGAGGTGCAATGGTCTAGGGTAGTTGTCATTGGAAAAAGGACAAGAATTCCCCCCTACCCGAATAAATCCCTTGATTACAAATGAAGGAGCAAAATCCTAAAAAAATCAAATCAGTCTCAAATCCCTTGCTCAAAAGAAAATAAAATACAAAATAAATAGTGATTCTTATCACTAATATAAAATAAATAGTGATTTTTTATTACTATACATGAGCAAGTATCCCAATAAATTGAATAAAAGAAGGGGGTGAGCTTGAATCCCTAGAATGATCATTACTCAAAAATCATAGGGTGATCCCCAATATAGCAATGGGTTGAATGAATCCTTCTTGATATTGGGGTAGGTCTAAGCAATTTAAAAATGAGCTAGCTTTAGGTGACATGTATTACCTAGTGGTCTAGTCTGACTAAATCTAACACTAGGATTGATTAGACATTTGAGGATCCCCAATATAGTAATGGGCTGAATGAATCCCACCTAGCACTAGGGTATGCTTATGCCTTATCTAAATATATTCATTTGCACACATAGGGGTAATGAATAGCTTGGTATTTCAAAATAAAAACTTTATTTTTCAGAAGTCTAGTATAGTCATTATACAACTTTTTGATAAGTCAACTAGGGTATTTGAGTTTCATGGAAAACCTCAAAAATATTCCCAAATTGCAACAACCAATTTTCAAGCAATCATCAAATATCAATTTCTTTTATGAGAGTTTTTTTATTAGAACTATTCATAATATAGGTTAGATACTAGATGCATTTCATAAATGATATTTAAACAACCGCTGACTATGTTATCCATATTATTTTAATTTACAAAATCTTATGAATAGAAACAATACGTCATTGCATCTCACATATGGGTGTCCAATTGATCAATTTGTTAGATTTACTAAAGTAATTCTTATTATTAATTTATTTATGTTGATAGGGTATTTAGTTAACTACCTAGATTGGTTACGCTATTGTTAGCATACTAATATTTGGTCTATTTTAATTATTTATTTACAGACCTAAGTTGTTGATTAGATCCTACGATTACGAGCTAATCTGGGCTCTCACTATAATATTTAAGCTGGTTCTAATCAATAGAATTTATTTCGGTTTATTTCAACATGGCATCAGAGCCAGAAGGGTGAGAGAGAGAGGACGCGACATTTTTTTTGTGGAGCTGGTCTTGCCTGGAGAAAAGCAGATTTTTTTTGGAGGAAGCAGAAGCTTGCTGATCTGAGAAATTTTTTTCCCAGCGCTGGTCTAAGAAACTTTTTTTCTCTGTGCATGTTATTTTTGTGCATGTATTTAAAAAAAAAAAAACTTAGAACCCCCCCTCCCCACCTGTGCTGCGCACCTCCTGTGTGTTTTTTTTTTTCTCACGCCACTCCCTCCCTCCCTCCCCCCATGGCGACGTCACGCGTGATTTATTTTTCATCATGCGCGTGCCCCCCCACGCACATGATTTTATTTTCATCACGCGCGGCACCCTCCCCCCCCCGCGACGTGATTTTTTAATCACACGCGGCCACGCCACCCTTTCCCCCCGCGTGATTTTTTTATCGTGCCACCCCCTCCCCTCCCCGAGCAATTTTTTCTCGTGCCATCCCCCCTCCTCGCATAATTTTTTCTCATGCCATCCCCCCTTCCCTACGTCAACGCGTACGCTGTCCAGCCATCGTGGCCATCTTCTGTAGCTGTGGCCGCCTTCAATCGCCACAACCGCCTGCTACTGACGTCGCCTTTGGCCTCTCGCCGCCACCAGCCACGGAGGAAGCCGTGGCCAGGTGGCCGCATAGGGGAAAGGGGTTGAGGGACCCTCCTCAAATAGGAGGGGGTCCCTGATCCTTTCAAATCAGCCCGCTAGTCCACTTGGTGGTGGACTGTGCGGTAAGGCTCAGGGAGCCTGCAGGTCGGGGGTTCAAATCCCGCCGACTCCCCCTTGGAGAGAAAAAAAAGGTAAAAATATTTTTTCTAAAGTTTTTTTTTAATTATTATTTTTTTTAGTTAAATTAAAATTTTAATTTTAATTTTTTTTCTATAGTAAAATTAAAATTTGATTTTAATTTATATTTTCATAAGTTTTTAAACTATATAAATTAATTTTTTTTTTTTAACTTTAAAAATATATAATAATTATAAAAAAATGCTTTATTAAGAGATTTTTTTTCGGGGGTATTTTTTTTCCAAAAATCATAGGGGGGAAAGTGAGTAATTTTTTGAAAAGCAAATTTGGCATTATTGTAAAGGTGCATTTTCGGCTGTGCCCGACACCTAGTGGGTTATTTCTATGGGCACTTTTATGTTGTATGTTGCATATTTCATTTTTTGCACTATAACATTAAAAGTTAAAATGAAATTCACTCCTAAGTCCCCGGAATAATTAAAACCCATCCGTGCAATTTATTGCACTGCAACGTTCGGTATTTGTGATACCTCTGGCCAGCACTTACAGGTAAAGCTATCGTGATTGCGCTACTGTATCCACCACCTAATATAGCTACCAAAACAACGTTTGAGCTTGTTCTCTATAAATCGTCGGGGAGAGATAAGTTTGTCATTTTACATTTTTTTTACTCCATCCATTACCTTAATAGTTCTTGTTTTTAGGCGTAAATCTTGACAAAAGTTCTGAAATCCAAAGTGTTTAGGGGAAGTTACACCCACACATGAGGATTGTAGACTTTCTATGGTAGGTGCCATCAACAAGAATATTCCCTTTCAGTACTGCTTAAGTTCCACGTATCGTATGATCTCTAAAAATTACCTATAGTTTCCCTCACGTAAGGGCGGGTGATTTTTTTGTATCTTTATAAATACCTATAGTTTCCCTCATGTAAGGGCGGGTATTTTGTATGGTATAACGACCTAGCAAAAGGTATATCGAAAGGGGGACCAATTGGTGTTATAAGGAACCTTCACCATGTCTGCAAAATTAATGAATGATTCTCATCAGTTGTTGAAAGGTCCTAATTACACACCATGGAAAAATAATATGAAGGCTATCCTAGTCATGGATGGCTTATGGGATGTTTTATCTGGAGCCACAACAAGACCTTCATCTGCTGCTGGTGCTACAGCTCCATCTACTACTCAAAAAGACTTTGACAAGCTAGACAACAAAGCAAAGGTGCTCATTTTGCTTGTTGTGGCTGATGAAGTTCAACCCCATATTGCTGACTGTGATAATAGTAAAGAGGCATAGGATGCCCTTAATACTATATATGAGGGAAAGAATGATTCCACTATTCTATTTCTTCAATCTCAATTACACAGTCTAAGCATGAAACAAGGGGAGACAGTTGAATTTTTTCTTTGCAGAGTGTCTGAATTGAAAGCAAAGTTGAATTCTTTAGGAGAACCAGTTGATGATAAGATCCTTACCTCAATTGTATTGATAACTTTACTTGATTCTTATCGGGTGTTGATCACTTCCCTTTAGGTGTCACAACAAAAAGTTACTTTTGTAGAATTGGTTAATATGCTTCAAGAGGAGGAGGCACGCCAACTACAGTGAGATGATTCTTCTAACACTACCCTCTACATCAACAGGAAAGGGTAGAACCAGAAGAAGGGTAATTTTTAGAAGGGAGGGAATTCACAAAAGGATTCAAAAGGGAAACAAACTCAACAACCTCAACAAAAAAAATAATATTGCAAGATCTGTGACAAATAAGGTCATGATACAAACAGATGTTGGCATAAGAATAAAAAATCAAAACAGAAATTCCAGAACAAACCACAAAAGAAAAAAAAACAAGTGAATGTTGTTGTTGAAGAATCTGACATGGATTCTGACAGAGCCCACAAAGTTCTCATAACTACCACAGTGTCCAAGTAGACGAATCCTATCTGGTATGTTGATTCTAGAGCCAGTAAGCACATGATTGGTGACAAATCGTGGTTTGAGTCTTTTGATGCCAAAGAGGGCAAACCTGTCACTATTGTTGATGATAAAACCTACAAGGTTCAGGGAGAAGGTACTATTTTAGTCACTCTTCCTGATGGCAAGTGTCAGATTGACAAAGTTCTCTATGTTCCAAGATTGGCAAACAATTTGTTGTCAGTTACACAAATTCTGGACAAAGATATGGTTGTGAACTTTAGTGTTGAGGGAGGCAAGAAGTGTTGTTCTATTACCAGGAGGGGTAAGAACATTTCCACTACTTCATATAAGCATGGCTTATTTGCCTTGGATACTATCTCTACTCCACATGTACATGGTAGTCTCTACAAAGGAGGCAACTTCCCTATGGCACAAGAGATATGGACATTTGAGTTCTAGTTACTTACTTGAATTAAGTAAGTATGAAATGGTAAAAGGTCTTCCTTCCCTTTCTACCACTTTACCAGTTTGCTCTGATTGCTTGGCAGGAAAGCAACATAGAGTGCCTTTTGAAATAAGCTCTACAAGAGCAAAGAAACCTCTGGAGTTGATTCACACCGATCTGTGCGGTCCTTTAACTCCCAAAATTTGTGGGGGTAAGAGGTATTTTCAGTTATTCATAGATGATTACTCATGAAATATGTGGGTATTCTTTCTTCAACTAAAATCTGAAGCATTTGGCTTCTTTCAGCAATTCAAGAAATATGTTGAAAAGGAGTCAGGGACTTCTATAAAGACCCTCCACTTAGATCGAGGGGGGGAGTTCACCTCTAAA
Organism: Wollemia nobilis; assembly: GCA_028583015.1. Lineage (NCBI taxonomy): Eukaryota > Viridiplantae > Streptophyta > Pinopsida > Araucariales > Araucariaceae > Wollemia > Wollemia nobilis. The sequence goes on along the minus strand of JAQPPZ010002587.1, from coordinate 12,902,824 downwards.
TAATTATCTAAGTTCTTGAAAGAAAATGGGATCACATGACAGTTAACTACTGCTTATAATCCTCAACAAAATGGAGTTTCTAAAAGGAGGAATCGTTCCATCATGGAAATGGTTCGTTGCATGCTCACAGTAGCTAGTCTTGAGCAACTATATTGGTCAAAAGCTATCACCACAATAGTCTATATGTTTAATAGGTCACCCACAAAGGCTCTACAAGGAATGAATCCCCAGGAAGCATGGAGTGGTAGGAAACCCTCCATTTATCATCTACACATTTTTGGATGTAAAGCTTTCATGCACATACCAAAAGAGAAAAGGAAGAAGCTAGATGAGAAGACATTGAAGTGTATTATTCTTGGGTATGATGAGCACTCTAAGGGTTATAATTTGATTGATCCATTAACCAATAAGATACACATCAGTAGAGATGTCGTTTTTGATGAGGCTTTCACATCTGAAATCACATAAGATGTATACCTAGACCTTGTGGAAACTAAGGTTGATAAATCTCCTTCATCAAAAGTTGGAGGTCCGTCTTCATCTTCTTCAACACCTCAGGAGAAGAATCCAAAGTGGTATAAAAATACAATAAAAGACTCTAAGATATCCACTCCACTATATTTGACATTGGATAGGCCTCGTACTCGTAGCATGGCTCGACAGGAGAAAGCTGCAAAAGAGAATATTGGGTTGATGAGCTATGTCAATATTTTGAGGAACTTTCTATAGATCCAGAGAGAGATACATAAGATATGGATATTGATAGTGATATGTTATTTATGTCTTCCATAGATGATCTTGAACCTGCATCAATGCAAGTTTCTCTTGGTGAGCCTCAATGGAAGGCTGCTATGGATGCAGAGTATAAGTCTTTGATGAAAAACAAAATTTGGAAGCTTGTCGATCTTCCATACGAAAAGAAGCCCATAGGCTGCAAATGGGTGTATAAAGTTAATTATAAGGTAGATGGTACAATAGATAAGCATAAGGTCTGACTTGTTGCAAAGGGCTATGCTCAAAGAGAAGACATTGACTATGAGGAAACTTTTGCACCTACTGCTCGGATGACAACCATTCGAGTTCTTTGTGCTATGGCAGCACAATATGGGTGGAAAGTACACCAAATGGATGTCAAGAGTGCTTTTCTAAATGGTGATCTCCAAGAAGTCTACATGACTCAACCGGAAGGATTTGAAGTGGAAGGCCAATAGCAAAAAGTTTGCAGATTGGTAAAATCCTTATATGGTTTGAAATAAGCCCCTCGGGTTGGTATATAAAAATGGATCATCACATTTTGCAGCATGGTTTTAAGAGATGTTCATCAGATGCAAACCTCTATTTTAAGAAATAGGGTTCTGAAATAGTGTTGCTTGTACTCTATGTTGATGATCTGCTCATTACATGGAGTTCAGAAACAATGATTTGTACTGTCAAAAGAGACTTGTGTCAATATTTTGAGATGTTAGATCTCAGACTTCTCCATTATTGTCTTGTTCTAGAAGTCATCTAGAAGGAGCACTACATCAAAGTGTCTCAGAAAAAATATGCCAAGACCCTATTGGAAAAATATCGCATGACTGATTGCAAGCCAATGTCTACTCCGGTGGAAACAGGAATTCAATTATCGTGATATGATGATTCACCTCAGGTAGATGGTACTCTCTATCACCAGTTGATTGGGAGTCTCATATATCTGACCAACACTGGGCTAGATATCGTATTTTCTATCAACTATCTTTCGAGGTTCATGCAAGAGCCTAAGACTACACACTGGAAAGCAGCAAAGCGCGTTCTTCACTATGTCCGTGGCACAATGGAATATGGCCTAGAATATAAGAGGACCACCAAATTATTCTTATAGGGATACATGAACTCCGACTATGCTGGATCATATGATGACCGTAAATCAACTTTAGGATATTTGTTTCATCTTGGATATGGTCCTATCTCTTGGCACAACAAGAAGCAACAGGTGATTGCTATTTCATCAACATAGGCAGAATATCATGCTGCATGTGAAGTTGTGTATGAAGTGTATGTGTTAGTCTTACAATGGCACTGAGATGGGGGGATGAATCAGTGTAGCTTTTTAAATTTCAAATCTACAACTCTTAAAGTTGAAGCAAGGAGAAATTAAAACATATAAAGCATATATAACAAGAGAGCATTCCACAACACAAGATTTAACAAGGTTCACCAGTTTTGGCTACTCCTCAAAAATAGACTGCTTGGACTCCCATCCAAATCCAGCCTTTGCAAAGCACGAACTTTACAATCAATTTACCAGCACCCACTGGAAGGAGCACCAACTCCTAATTTATCTACATCAACAAAAAGGAGCACCAACCCCTGATTTACCAGCATCGACTGGAAGGAGAACCAACCCCTAATTTATCTGCACCAACAGAAAGGAGCACCAACCCCTAATTCCAAGCACCAACTCGAAATTCTATTTTGAATCTTTTTGACATAAAAATGCCTTCGCTTTTACAAGACCCTCACTGGTCTATTGCTCACATCAACATCATAGAAGCATAAAGAGAATTGTTAGAGATTCAATATGTTCTATACTCAAATCACAATCTGAACTTGTTGTTCACAAAACATACACACTCTTACGGCTCTACTTACCGCACTCTTACAGCCCTTTCTCATAGCTCACTCTTACATCTCACTCTTACTGCTCTGCTTACTGCACTCTTACAGCCCTCTCTTCTCACTAACTGCTCTGTTTATCACAATCTTATGACACTCTTATAGCCCTCTTTTAGCAACACTTTCCCTCTATACGGTGGCACTTTTTCACTATGAGCGGCACCTTAAATCTCCACGCAGACCTCTTTTTATAACAGGCTTTTCTCTCTATTTTTAACTTTTGTATTTACTCATGCAGACTATCAATAGCCACTTCTATGAGTAACTCCTTTTTGGCATAGTATTTTTGCATGCAACCTATTAATAGTTCTGTCTCTTGTTTCGGACTGACAGTGTAACGGCTGCTTGATGGTTTCACTGTGTCACGTGCCCTGTAACTGCCATTCTTCCTTTAATACTTTGTTCTTATTTTAGCTTGTATGATTTCTATCTGTAACTGCACCTGTAACTATCGCACTAACTCTAGTTAACTCTTCTTATTTTGGCTGCATGATTTTCCTCTACAATTGCCCCTTTAATTGTCGTTCTACTTCAGTTAACTTTACTTCAGCTGGGTTCTTCATTTTAGATTTTTGTCACGTAAAAACAATATGTCACAATATCGTGACATTTTTGCCTCTTTGTACTCTTCTCGCCTTTTACCCGCAAAAACATGACATGTCGCGATATCGCGACACTTTCGCTGCCTTGTGCTCTTCTCTGTCTTTCGCTCGCGAAAACACATGTCGCAAAATTGTGACACATTCGTTGCCTTGTGCTCTTCTCTATCTTTCACCCATGAAAACATAACATGTCGTGAAATCGTGACACATTCGCTGCCTTGTGCTTTTCTCTGCTTGCACCCGCAAAAACAAAACATGTCACGAAATCGTGACACTTTTCACTTCCGTACACTCTTCTCGGCTTGCACTAGCGAAAACATGACATGTCACAAAATCGTGACACTTTTCACTTCCGTACACTCTTCTCGGCTTGCACTAGCGAAAACATGACATGTCACGAAATCGCAACACTTTTTCTCCTTAGCACTTTTCTTCCCTTCGGGTCGTGAAAACCCGACATGTCGCGATATCATGACACTTTTTCTCCTTAGTGCTTCCTCTTGCAAATTGTCATGAAATCGTGACACTTTTCCTTGCAAGCTCCTTCTCTCGAACTTGTGAAATCGCGATATATTTTCTTCCATACTGCCTCTCTTGCAAATTGTCACGAAATCGTGACACTTTTCCTTACAAGCTCTTTCTCTCAAACATGTCATGAAATCACGACACATTTTCGTTCATATTGCCTCTCTTGCAGATTGTCACAAAATCATGACACTTTTCTTTGTGAGCTCCTTCTCTCAAACATGTCGTGAAATCACAACACATTTTCGTCTGTACTGCCTCTCTTACAGATTGTCATGAAATCACGACACTTTTCTTTGCGAGATTCTTCTCCTCGAACATGTCGTGAAATCACGACAGTTTTCTTTGCTTGCGCATTCTCTCCAAACATGTCACAAAATCGCAATAGTTTTTCCACTTGGCTTTTTCTCTGCCAACATGTCGCGAAATCGCGATAGTTTTTCCACTTGGATTTTTCTCTGCCAACATGTCGCGAAATCGCGACAGTTTTTCCACTTGGCTTTTTCTCTGCCAACATGTCACGAAATTGTGACAGTTTTTCTACTTGCCTTATTTGCCTCCAACATGTTACAAAATCGCGACAGTTTTTCTACTTGGCTTCTTTTCTTCCATTATGTCGCGATATCATGACAGTTTTCTTTTCTTGCCAAACATGTCACGATATCGTGACAGTTTTTCTTTCTGGCCAAACATGTCGTGATATCATGACAGTTTCTCATGCTTGCTCAACATGTCGCGATATCGTGACACTTTTCTTACTTGTCTGTTTCTTTGAGATTTTGCATATGGGCCACTACGTTCTTCTTGGAGAATCATTGTACATGCTCTGTATGACCACTGAACTCCTATCCATTGCATTAACCGATCTATTGTCCACTGCATCAACCGATCTCCCTGACTATGTCCATTGCATCAACCGATCCTCTGTCTGTGTTGACAACAATGACAATACTTTTGCTACACCTTGCTCATCAATGAACTCCTGTCCATTGCATCAACCGATCCTCTGTCTGTGTTGACAACAATAAAAATACTTTGGTTGCACCTTGCTCATCAATATGGTTGCGTCGCATCCTCACAAGTATGGGTCTTCCATCAAAATCTCCAATACACTTGTTATGCGACAACATGGGTGTTTTGAATCTTTTCAAGAATCTAGTACATCATGAAATAACCAAGCACATTGACACACAATGTCACTTCATTCGATACGAAGTTCCAAGGCACCAAATTCAGCTTCAACACATTCCCACCAATGCTCAAGTTGCAGATATTTACACTAAGGCACTTGCACATGTCAAATTTGAATTGTTTCGTAGCTCTCTTTGTATTACCAAATGATGTAATCAGGGGGGATGTTAGTCGTTTTAAATTACATAAATAATGTAATAATGGGGGATGTTAGATTTACTAAAGTAATTCTTATTATTACTTTATTTATGTTGATAGGGTAGTTAGTTAACTACCTAGATTAGTTACACTATTGTTAGCATACTAATATTTGGTCTATTTTAATTATTTATTTACAAACCTAAGTTTTTTATTAGATCCTATGATTACGAGCTAATCTGGGCTCTCACTGTAATATTTAAGTTGGTTCTAATCAATAGAATTAAGTTCGGTTTATTTCAACACAATTATTATAATAAGATATATCAATTATAGCTCATGATTGTTATACATTATGTGGTGTCATCCATTATATTGTTAAACTCATATTGCATTCATACATGATGTTTTAAGTGATTAAAGCATACAAATTCATTTACATTAAATCATCATAAAAATTGCATAGTACATACATGGCATTCATCATGTCATAACATCATAAATTAAATGTATACAAGTACAGTAAATTAAACATGCATTTAACATTAAATAGTGCATCCATATGCATACATCATAGTAGTCCATATATACATCTAGATCATAATATCTAGTCATACATCCATTATCTAGCTAGTGCATGTCATCCATACATCACATCATATAACATCAAATAAAATCTATACGCATAATGAGTCTCATAAAATTCTGATCATATATATATGTGTGTATCAAAAATAATAATAAAGAGTACAACTATGTAGGTGCTCTACCTTACACTCAAAAATGGTACACACATCTATCAATATATGTGCTAAGCAGCACCTGCACCTCCATTGGTGGATGCCTCAGGCTAGTCAGCCATCGATCAAGTGGGTAGAGAGGTCAAGTTTTTAATAGCATTTCGTATCAAATGTTATCACTCACATCTCAGATCTCTCAAGTTGCAAGTTGGTAATTGGAAATAATGATGTGGAAAATGATAGATTTTTTTAAATATTTTCCATTTTGCCCCTGATCGCACCTAGCACCCGTGAGTGTAGAATTAGGGTTTTTCACCCGTGGGTCTGAGTCACAGTTAAGAAATTTACTAAAATTGGTTGCATCTGACACACGCGGCTAGCAATATACAATAAATACTCAAAAATCCCACCATGAGGAGTTTCAAAATTCCAAATTAAAAATATCCACCTGATCAAAATTTTCAAAACTATTAAAAATAACAAAAAAATCAAATAATTCAAAAGCCAAATATGCCTCGTATCTAGTTACTTACCCTATACACTTAGCGGTTGTAGTGACTTTTAATCCATGCAATCCACAAATATGAGTAAATTACCATAAGCCCATTTGGGGTAAATTAGTCATCACAAAATTGATATGCTTCACTTCAATCTCAAAGAAGGCGTAAACCATCGGACTGCTCCACGGGAACGAGGTACTCATTTCACTTCTTTTATGACATTTTTAGCAGATCATCGAACAATATGATTCAACATATGCCTAATTGTAATTTCTATCATTTTGATTCCATAAGAAGGTCATTGTTGCCAGACTACTCCGCAAGATAAATATTTATAATTACTATTTACAATTGTAATCATGGATGAATTATGCCTTGCCAAGTAATTAAAATTCTAAAACCTTAAATTGTTAAAGTCATTCATAGAGGTCAAGCAACTTGACGCTTCATTAAATTCTCATTACCCTCATTGACTCATCACTTGAGGGGGTAGTCATAATATCATAATCATAATCAAAGTCAATAGAATATCCCTTGATCGTAGATCCCTTGATCTTGTCAAAATTGTGTTCATCTTACAAATCATTGCCAAAGACTATCATAAGCTTACCCTTTATTGGGTAAAAAATCAACTATGATAGTTAAATTATTAGCTCTCCTCCTTTTAGATCTATATGGCACAGAAGCCTATAGTAGAACTGAAGCTACCTGATTGTCACTGGAGCTTGCAAAATCTTTTTTAAATTTAAGCCTTCCACAATTGGAAGCAATGATTCTAGGATGCACATTATTTTACAGAATGGGCATCTAATATTGATTTGAATAATGATCATCATTCAACCTATGACATCATTTTAGGAGGTCTATTTTTGCTCAGCGTTGTTAGTTATCACAATGCATCACAAAAGGGGTATCTGTAGACATCTAAAATACTTCATGTCAAGGCGACTACTCATATGGAACATGCAAACAGACCATATGAATGATCTTGGATAGCTCCAAGGTGAAGAAGTGGTTTTAACCACTCAAAATGGGTAGAGTTGGCTAACTCAACCTTAGCCATGGCTGAGACCCATGGCTAACAGTGCTAGCTATGCCTTAGAGTTACAGCTAGCATCAATGCAATTTTAGACCCATATTTGGTTACAATGGCTTGGGCGATGAATCAAAATGGCTTTTGGGCAGGGAAGTCTCTATAAGTTCCCTTCAACTGCTCCAACTGTAAGGTTCTTGATCTTGGCTTCTCCATGAAGCTAGTGCAAGGTCTTAAAAGTTATATAATATACCTCTCCAAATTACTGATAAGTCTGGAAGGATCTCGAGTTGAAACCTAGCAAAGCCCTATCAAATTATGGACTCACTTGCCACCTTTGAGAGGAACACTTTTGCTACCCAATTGGAGATCATGAATGCATTCAAAGACATGAAGGTCCTAGAGCTCTAGGAGAATCAAGAAATGCAATTGAGCCAATTCCATCATCAGTTCAGATAATTCATAGTTGCAATCCATCAGAGGATACTGAGGAAACCCTTGATCATCAATTCAATGAGGATAATTGGAGATCCAAGCCCAAATTTGGAGAGCAAGAACATTTTTAGCTCAGCCATAATTTTTAGTCATGGCTAACAATGCTTGCTGCACCTCAGACATGCAGCTAGAGTTTGATCCCTAATTTCCCTTGTTTAGCAGTAGATTTATATTTCTCTGTAGTTGATTAGATAGATCTCAGTTAGATTTACTTTCTTAGATACAATTGTATGGTTGAATTAGAGATTTAGGGTAGATTGCCTTTATTTCTTAGCATTTGTCAATTCTAGACTAGTTGTTATTATTTCCATTCATTTCAAAGTTACTGATGGTTAATTAGATTGATTCATAGCTAGATATTTACTTCTTTATTATGCTTTATGAAAATTTCACTATTTCTTACATATTTTGGTAGTTTTATAAGCTTTCTTGATTTCATGACATGTTTTGTGCAAGATTTCTCTAAAAGCCTCATCAAGAGAGGCATCCTTTGCTTTTAATATTTCTTGTTGTTTCTTGAACACAGGGTTTTCAGGATTCCATCATCAATGCATTCAAGGCAACAAATGCCTCTCCCAATGAGAGAAGAAGTTCACCATTAACCTGGAGCAGTTTGTGTCTATTCAAAGAGTCTACAAATTATACCAACCCCATTGTGGGGCTCAAATTATTGTATTGATTGTATCACAAATTTGGTATCCCTAAGAGGGATGGAATTGTAATCCATTGGCAATTTATTAATACAAATAACTCCTTCTTTTATCAAATTTGTTGTTATTGTGGTTTAATGTTTTAAATTCACATTTTATTGGTACAATAGCTTAGGTATATGCTCTCGGTATGGTTACACTTACAAACATGCTCGTGAAGAGAAAATCGTGGACTTTCTATATTCTTAAGTTTTTTAGAGATTTGGAGCTCCATGATATATTACCATAGATCATGGGCCCAAATTTACATCTAAAGTCATAGAAGCTTTTATAGGAGCTCCACGATATATTACGATATAACTCTTTCTTTCTTATCAACTTTGTTGTTATTGTGGTTTAATGTTTTAAATTCACATTTAGTAGGTACAATAGCTTAGGTATATGCTCTTGGGATGGTTATACTTTCAAACATGCTCATGAAGAGAAAATCACTGACTTTCTATATTCCCAAGTTTTTTAGATATTTGAAGCTCCATGATATATTACCATAGATCATGATCCCAAATTTGCATCTAAAGTCATAGAAGCTTTTATTGAGTTGTTGAGATCAAACATAGAAAACCATTACCTTACCATACTCAAGAAAATGTCAAGTAAAAGTCACTAATAGAGAACTATAAAATATCTTAACAAAAATAGTGGCTTCTCATAGGAAGAATTGGATGAAAAAATTACTAAAATCTGTTTGGGCCTATAATACTACATGGAAATCCACTAAGGGTACGAAATCACTTTTTCCAATAGAATTTGAGTTGCTAACACTTCGTACATATTTGAAATTTGGTATTGAATTATTGCAGGTACAACTGGATAGAGTTTTATAACTAAATATATTAGATAAGTTTTGATTAGAGGCACTTCACCAAATGGAGATCATCCAATAAAAATGAAATATATAGCATGATAGTCACATTAAACACAACAAATTTGAACCAAGAGATTGGGTATTATTGTTTGATTCTTACTATGCCAAATTTCTTGGAAAGTTACAAACTCAATGGTTAGTACCTTATCAAATCAAGGAAGTGTTTAGAAATGGAGTTGTTTGCCTTTCTCCTATTGATGACTCAAGGAGGAAGTTAGTGGTAAATGGGCATCATTTAAGGGTGTACCATAAACCATTAACAAAGGAGGATTTTATAAAATATTTTGCACAATCATATTTATATGTGATGGAAGATACTCTCTCTTCCACTTTATATTGAAAGTTATTTTGAAAATTTTCTCGAAAAAAAAGAATAATTCAATAGTGAAAACCTTTCTAAGGCACTATTTAATTAAGGCTTAGACAAAAACCAATCTCCAGCTTTTTCCTTTTTCAAATACCCCCCTTGTATAGATTTTACTTACTACACATTTGTAATATTTTATTTTTAGGTTTCAAGAGGCCTACAAAATCATCAAAGTAATCTACAAGATGCATGATAAGCCTTTGAGACAATAAGGTATGTATTTCTTGAATTTTACTCATAGTTAGCATTGACATTGCATGTACGATAATTAAATATTTGGCATAACTATCTACAAAATTGGCAAAAAATGAAATACCCTACTAAGCATCTCAAGAGATATCCTATCTTGCCTTCAGTTAAGCAAAAATTAGATCTAGCATAATGAAAAAGTTGTAAAATAAGGTGCTTCGATAGATTAGGTGCTCCAATATGACCTTGCTCTAGAATGAATATCACTCCTAAACAATGTGCCACAAAAAAAATAAGGTAAACTTTTGAATTTGCATATACATAAGAAAATGAATGGGTGTGTATTCAAAAACTATAAAAAAATTGGATGCAATGCTTGAGATGCCACTTCATTTGGCCAATCCTCATCCGATGGTTGGTATTGTAGTATCTATTTTCTAATATAACGATGTGAATCCAACCTAGGCATAATTTAAAAACTTACACGTAGTGACCATCAGGGTTTTGTCATAATGAAACACTCCATAATGTTCCACCAAGTCTCATAATCATATGCTACTTTTGAGGCATGTGATCGCTTAATTTCAAGGTAGGCATGACAAAAAAAACCAAGGGTGATGGTGCTGCAAATTTTGAAGCACACAAATTACATCATGCAATTAGGACCATTGATTTGATGATCAACCATCCATGATTTTGCATGGGAAAGGGTCTCATCAGCATGATGAGTGGAATTTTTCCAACTACCACACTCCATTTGTGTCGCATTTTTAAAATATTTTGGTAGGTAAATCAACAACTAACACACGTCATGGTGGTACATGGGGATGCAAACTTTGTGAATGAGTTTTTCAAAAGGATTAACACTATATTTTAGATCTTGTCACCATGCTCAAGGAATGATAAGGGTGTGAATGCTTTACAATCATCACCTTTATTTCCCCAAAAATCACACCTTACTTTACAAATAAAAAATAAGTATAGAGAAATTATAGGTAAAACAAAAAAATTATAGATATTGTAGAGGAAAAAAAATAGGAGTGCCATCAAGTGTTACAGAAGAGTGAGTGTATATTTGAGTTGCAATATAGTTTTATAGAAAAAGGTGTAATGCCATCTAGATATTGTAGAAATATTTCAGCAGGCAAGATGGATGTTGTTTCTATTAAAGTTTTATGGTCACTTAGAAGGATTAATAATATATTTTTCCAAAACCCTTTGAAAAATAGAGCAATTATCAATGGTATGCGAATAGAGGTAACCCCCAATATACTTAGCCAAATTTTTGAATTACTACTTTAGGAAATAAAACTAGTTAAGTCATTTAAGGCAACTCTTCTTGAGGTATTTAAGAATTTTAAAGAAAATGGGGATCCTAAATCCCAAATGCAAACAAATATTAATATTTGTAAAGGGGTAAAATGCACTAGCATTTAGAAACTATGGGATGAAGTGACCACCTAGGTAATTTGGTACCTAAATTATGAAGGTTGGTTTGTCATATTTTCTCAGCATCATGTTAAAATCCTAATCCATTTAAGGCATGGTGCAAGAAAACCTGAGGTTAGAATCAACATTCCCCTATACTTGCACTAGGCCTTACATGACATGGCCAAAATATATCAGGAAGGGCAAGGGTCAGTTAGGCATCATGGCCTAATTAAACTGGTTTGCAAATACCATTTTAGAGGGAACCCTAGGACCTTCATCAAATGTTTTAAACCTTGGGTAAAAAAATCTCCTTCAAAAAGTGTATGGAAAAAAAGAGATGAAGGAACTAGTAGCAAGTTAGAGGTCTCTATGGATACACCTGAATGTAGGGCTACTATTGAACAAAGAGAAAATTCTTTCTCAACTCATAGACAAACACTTGTTGTAGTTGTATACATAAAATAATAACACCATTGAATTAAAAATGAAACATTGTATTATATTTCGTAAAGTGAGTTTGTGATACAATAAGACCCTTTGTAGGGTGCATTTTACAATACAGATGCTTGAAGGGGGTACTCCCTTTTACAAATCAAGTATGGTGTCTTTCATCTCCTTCATGCTACAACAATGTGGGAGGTGGGTTTGTCGTGACCACCATGATGGACTTTGAGCTTGTTGAAGTTGAACCTAGAATATGCACACATGAAAATGGACAAGGGTTTAGTAGCACCTATCAACATGAATAAGATAAATGTAAATGAAATGACTAATGTAAAATGAATATAGAAGAAAATGAACAATGAATATGGCTTACATAGCATAATTTGGGCAACATAACATTAGCATTCCCTCCTCTCCTTCCTTTTTTTGGTCATGTGATGGTGCCTTTATAGGCCTTTGAGGGTTTTGGAGGGAAGGATAGGTGGCAAGCCAAGGCTGCCAAGTGGCAAGGAATGGGTAGCCACCTACCTTGGGTAGTTTTAGTGAGTCACTAGAAGTGTCTCACTTAACTAGGGAGAAGTGGAGTGATGTGTGGAGTGAGGTGTGAGATGTGGCAAGTGGGTAGGTGGAAGTGGAGTGAAGTGTGGAGTGAGGTGTGAGATGTGGCAAGTGGGTAGTTGGAAGTGGAGTGAAATGTGGAGGGTTACCCCATGTGAAGGGACAAAGGGGACAAGGGTGTATGAGAGGTGGCAAAGGAGTGATGGTGATGTGGCCAGGACACATGTCAAGTGAGGAGAGAGGGTATCCTAGGAGGATATTTCCCAGATTTAATAAAATCTAGAAAATATAATTATGTGCAGGATTTTATGCCTAAGTCAAAACTTAGGCACATAATGTTATGCAGAACTGAAATGTGCAATGTGAATGAATAATGTGCAGGAATTATATGCCTAAGTTTAGACTTAGGCATATATTATTATGCAAAATTGTGATGTGCAATGCCAATGAATAATGTGCAGGAATTATATGCCTAAGTTTAGACTTAGGCATATATTATTATGCATAATTGTGATGTGTAATGCAAATGCCTAGATTTTGGTGTCTACATATGCCCCTTTTTGTACCGCATTGTGTGAAACACAATGTGGTGCAAAAATAAAAGACACCTGGTTTTATTTGATGGAGGAATGGACTCAAATCTTCTCGACGCAAAGAATGAATGACTTTTTTTGAAAATTTTGATTTGTTTGCTTACCCCCTCAATTGGCGAATGGGTAAAGGATGAAACCCACGAGCCAATTGATCAAATATGGATGATGAAAGGAGGTGGTTGATTGAATGATGTGGATGTGATGCAAATGTATGTCATTTTGATCAACTTGATGCCCCAAGTTTGGGATTATTTGTGTTCTTACAAATTTACCTTTGGTTTCGTTGATGTGCAAAATGTGTGGTAAAATCTTCGACCATGTTTGGAGTTCTTGTTCCACTGTGACTTTAGCAATTCCTTCCAAATGATGGGTTCAAGGAACCAGTCGTTCGGGAATTTGATACTCGAGTGATTTTTGATTATTACCAAATTGTTTTTTGTTGTTTTTCGCTTTTGACCCAACGGAAGGGGTTGAAGGATAACCTTGTGCAAATATGTTTTGAACACATCTAAGCTCAAATATTTAGGGACCTAGCTGATTTAATACCATAGTGATTTGATGTTGAATGTTTGAATGAGTTTCCTTATGGTGAGCTACCCATCCGACCGGATTGCATGGATTGCTAGTCGTTGCAACCACTAGGTGTATAGGGTAATCCACTAGATACAAGGTTCACTAAATGATGTGATGATGATGATGATGATGTTTGTAAAAATGCATGATGTGATTGATGTAAATGTTGGAAATCAATATCAAGTTGGATGCCCCAAGTTTGGGGTGGACTTATGTTGTCGTAAATTTGCATTTTGGTTTGATTGACATGCAAGATGATGAGGTAAAGGAACCAATCACCCTAGGAGCTCGTTGTCCTAGTGACTGTTAGCAATTCCTTAATGCAAAATGATGAAGTATAAGTTTTCCATGTTTTGTAACCCCATGGAGTAGGCGTCAATGACAACCTTGGACAAATCTGCTTGAACACAAGTCACTCAAAAATTGAAGGATCAACTTGATTTGATTTCAAACGTGATGATATGAAATGATTTTGAATAAGTGTCCTTATGGTAATTTATTCATCCTACCGGATTGCATGGACAACCAATCGCTGCAACCGCCAGGTGTCTAGAGTAAATCACTAGGTAGAAGGTTCACTTGAGATGATGATGATGTGAGATGATTATTTGGAGGGTTTTACAATGTTTTTGTAGCCATTTGCATTTGAAGGGGAGTTGTGTAAGATGGTCACAAATAAAATTCAACTTGTGTTGCCCCAATCATGGAAAAGATGCTCATTTTAATGAGCGTAATTTGCATGATTGAGTGTTTTGAGTGTTGACTTTGATTATGAAACTAAATTTGTTGATTTTGTCTTTCCCTTCAAGCGATGAGTCGATGGAGAAGATATGAAATGATGAAAGCGATGAAACAAATGATAATGGTTTAATGAGATGAATGTTTTTGTTTTTGTTTCAACTATGATTTTGACCATTGTTGATAATTGTGCACTTCTATCCCTTGGAGCAGTCCAGCCGTATGGCTTTCTTAGGGAATTGAGATGATAACAATTCAGTTTTTGCATGAGGTGAATCACTTTTCAAGGGCCTTATGGTAATTTATCCATCCTACCGGATTGCATGGATTGCTAGTCGCTGCAACCGCTAAGTATATAGGATAAGTTATTGTATACGAGGATCACTTGAGGCTAAGTGGAAGAAGGAAATGTACACCTCTATCCCTTGGAGCAGTCCAGCCTCATGGCCTTCTTAGGGAGTTGAGATGAGAACACTTCTATTCTTTCAAGAGCTTGTTGAATTTGTTTTTGACCAAAGGAATTGAGATATCTTTGGAGTTTTTCTTTGTTTTTTTGTTTGTTCTTTTTTTTTTAGAATGCATGATTGTTGTGTGTGTGTGTGTGTGTTTTTTTTGTAAGACAAAAGATGTATGGAAATATTTTTGATGTTTTATGTTTTTGTATGATAAAATATGCATGGAAATGTTTTTGGTGTTTTATGTTTTATATGACAAAATATTCATGGCAATGTTTTTGGTGTTTTATGTTTTATATGACAAAAGATTCATGGCAATGTTTTTGTTGTGGTTTTGTAAGACAAAAAATGAATGGAAATGTTTTTGGTGTTTGATGTTTTTGAAATGGAAAGAAAGCACAAGATGTTTTTTTTTATGTTTTAATGATTGTTTTTTTTTTGACCAAAGGAATTTGAGTACCTTTGGAGCATTTTGGATTGATTTGACCAAAGGATTTGATTCCATTGGAGCTTTTTGAATTTGATTATTTGAAATGTTAATGTTTAATGTGATTGTTGGGGTAGGTGTGAGACCTTGAGTCCCCCCAAGTTGTTTGATTGATTGTTTGATGTGATTTATGGGGAAGGTGTGAGACCTTGAACTCCCCCAAGTTGTTTTGTTATTGTTTATGCAAATGTGTAATGATTGATTGTTCAAATCATTATTTTTTTTTGTATACATGTTATGAAATGAATATGTTATGAATGAATGCAAATGAATGAAGGGTGTTGCTTTATTAATCATTGTTCAAAGATATTTTTGAATCATTTGAATGAATTGTGTTGCTTTATTGATTGTTGTTCAAAGAGATTTTGAACCATTTGAATGAATGGTGTTTGTTTATTGATCATTGTTCAAAGATATTTTGAACCATTTGAATGAATGGTGTTGTTTTATTGATCGTTGTTCAAAGAGATTTTGAACCATTTGAATGAATGGTGTTGCTTTATTGATCTTTGTTCAAAGATATTTTGAACCATTTGAATGAATGGTGTTGTTTTATTTATCGTTGTTCTATTTTTATTTGCTTTATTTTTTTGTATTGTTTTTGTAAATGGAAATTTGAGACCATTATTGCGATTTTGTAAAATGGATTAAATGAATTGAGATGTGCAACGAATGTAGGTGAGGTTTTTATGAGACTCAAACATTCTAGCTGTTTTGATCAATGTTTGTATACTGACTTTTCAAGACTTTTTGACAAGGTATGAATCTGCTAGGACGACCGAGGTACTTCATATCCCTGTGTGTGCAAGTGAGTTCATTCCTGTGTCTCGCAATCCTAAGCTTCGTACTTAGTTAGATTAGACCACTATGTGACCTAAGCCACCACAAGCTAGCTCATCCTAATGCAAACATTGGTCTATGCAAAGGCAAGATGCTATTACGATAGACATGTAGTCGTGCACGAGGATACCGCCAGTGCCAAGTAGGCTATCCACCAAACCTGTACTGAGGATCACCTCATGGCTTTCCAAATGCTGAGAATTCCAGGGATTCAAGTTCAACTGTGTGATTATGTGGGATGCATGCTCAGGAGGAACACTTGGGATATTGGGATACTTGCTCATTAGTGATGATAATCACTATTTTTTTTTGTGTATTTTTGTTTGGAGCAAGGGATTTATTGAGTGATGAGAATCACTATTTCTTGTGCTATTTGATTTGTGCACTTTTGACTTTGTACTTTTTGAGATTGTACTTTTTGAGTTTGTACTTTTTGGGATTGTACTTTGATTTTTGCAATTTTTGATGTTTGCAACTTTTTGGGGAATTCCAAAGGAATTGGGATATGTGGGAAGTGGGGATTGTGGGAATTGAGTAGTGAAGAGCTTGTCCTTTTGCCAATTCTCAGCATTCTTGGGCCATTTGCACAGGGGGATGAGCAAGATAACCGTTTCACTTATGGTAACCTAGTCCGCTATGAAGTTTTCATCTTTTCATTCGCAAAACTTGGATTTTTAATGTGTAAATGTGTTTGGGATATGATGTACACAAGGTGTAATCTAAGCAAGACTCTACCTCCTAAAAATCAATATAGCCTTCTACAAAACCTGAAGAGAAGCTAGTATTGGTTGAGTGACCAAAAACCCTAATGACATTCTAAAACAAATGATTAGGTGGAGTGGTGGACACAAATGTGAAATATGGAAATTGACAATTGCCACATTGAACTATGATTACTTTCATAATCCTGATTTTGAGCGATAAGTAGTGTACCATCATGGTGCTAGACATGTATGAGCCACTCTAAAATGTAAAGTGCTAATGATGAGTATGCCTAAATGCAAGCGATGATAAAATGCAATGGGATGCAATGTGATGTGATGTAATATTTTTGTATTTTTGATGTGATGATGTTGTTTTTGAAATTGAATGTGATGCAATTTTTTTTTGTATTTTTGATGTTTTGATGATTAAGCATTTTGATTGATATGTGACCAACAGGGGTATTTGGGGCCATTGGAGCATTTTGAGGGATTGACTAAAGGGTTTATGGATGCCTTTGGGGCTTTTTGATTTGACCAAAGGGGTTTTGTCCCTTTGGAGCCTTTTGATTTGATTTGACCAAAGGGGTGTGGTTCTCTTGGAGCATTTTGAAATGAAATTTGACCAAAGGGGTTTGGTTCCTTTGGGGCCTTTTGATTGATTTGACCAAAGGGGTGTTTTCTTTGGAGCATTTTTGATTTGTATTGACCAAATGGGTTTTGTTCCTTTGGAGCCTTTTTGATTTGACCAAAGGGGTTTTGTTCCTTTGGAGCCTTTTGATTTGATTTGACCAAAGGGGTTTTGTTCCTTTGGAGCCTTTTGATTTGAATTGACCAAAGGGGTTTTATTCCTTTGGAGCATTTTGATTTGATTTTTTTTTTAATTTTGATATGAATGTGGAAGGTGGTTTAGGTGAAATGAGGTGGCGAATGTGAAGGTATGTGTGTGAAAATGTGATGGAAATACAAATGAATAACACACAAATCAAATAAACAAGCAATGTTTTCTAAGTTTTTTTTTTCAAATTTTGTTTTCGATGTTTGATTTTTTTATTGTTTTTTGGATTTTTGAAGTTTTTGATTTTTTTTGTTTTGGTTTTGAGTTTTAGTGTGTTTTGATGTTGTTGGAATTTTGAAGAAGTTTTTTTTTTTTTGGATTAGAATAAAAGAACTCGATTAAGATGGTGATTAGGAACACTAGTGCCAAGCATGATTTCTCAAAAGAGTCTAGGGTACACCACTTAAATCCCAGTGGGGGGTTCGCCTAGCTCTTCCACTCTGATTCAACAATCGTTCCAATAGTGGGAGACAACTTGAACACAAGTGACCTATACCAACTTAAGGAGTTCCCTATTCTGTCTAAGGATATCTAGGGGGTAAGCCGGTGGAAGGAGATGAATTCCAACGTCACCGGTCTGAATTGGAGGTTGGTGATTAAATCCAACCTACCAATGTTATTATGAAACGTGCAAGTGTGTGAAGGTTTTTGTTTATTATTGTTTTTGTAAAGCAAGATACAATGCAATCTAGGATGCAATTCGATTTTGGATGCCTAAAAATGCAATCAAACGCACATTAAACACAGAAAAGCATACAAAAATGCGAAGTTGACTTAGTTTTTAATAATTTTGTTTTGACATTTTTTTTGACATTTTTTTTTTGTTGTATTTGTATTTTGATTTTTTTTTTAATGCTTAGTATAATGCAAATGCTTTTATAAAATGCAAAATGAAAGTTAAGGATGCAAAATGCGATTTAAATAAACAGTTTTACCTAGAATGCTTTTGCTATGCAGATGCAATGTAGTTGAAGTTATTCAATTTTTTTTTTTTGTAATATTATTGTGTATGTTATTCAATTTTTTTTTTCTTATGTTTTGAAATTTTTTTTTTTTTTTTTTCATATTTTTTTTTCTTTGACATGTTTTTTTTTTTTGTGAAAGCAAAAAAATTAAAATATTAACAAATTTGAAATTAATTTTTTTTTTTGTATTTTTGTTGTTGTGTATGTTTTTTTTTTTTTGTTGAAAATGTTTTAGTTTGATTTTTTTGAAACTTGATTTTTGACAATTTATTTTTTTTTTTAGTGAATTTTTGAGTTTTTTTTTATTTTTTATTTTTTGCTTATGTTTGCATGTTTTTCATAACTTTTTTTTTACATGTTTTTGGTGACATTTTTTGAATATTTTTCATGTGATAATTGTTTGTTTGTTGAATTTTTTGATTTTTGGAAAAAGGTTTATTTTTTGAACTTTGTAATTTTTTTTTTTTAATTTTTTAAATGTTTTATTTTTAATTTAAAATGTTTTTAATGTTTTTTTTTTTTTTAATTTTAATGTTTTTTTTTTGTTTTTAATGTAAATGATTTTAATGTTTTTTTTTAATTTGAAATGTGGGGGAACGCGCCCTCTATTTTTTTTTATTAATTTTTTTTATTTTTATTTATTTATTTTATTTTATATTTGCAGCAACTACGTAGTTAGCTGCACTGCGCAAGCGTAGTCTAACTGTGCAGTTAGACTGCACTAACTATGCAGTCTAACTATATAATTAGACTGTTGTATAGTGTAGTTAAACTACGCAGTGCAATCTGCACAGTCTAACTGTGCAATTTAACTACACTGTGTAGTCTAACTGCATAGTTAGTGCAGTCTGCACAATCTAACTGTGTAGTTAGACTACGCAGTCTCGTAGTTAAACTGCGCAGTGCAACTATGCAATTGCACTGCGTAGACTATGCAGTTAGATTGCATAGTTGCACTGCGCAAAAGTTTTTTTTTTATTATTATTTTTTTTAAATTAAATTAAATTAAAAGTTTTGTAATTTAATTTCATAATTTAATATTTTTTGAGATTAAAATAAATTTAAAATCTTAAAAAAAATAGAAAGTTAATTTTTTTTAAATTTAATTTTAAAATGAAAATAAAAAAGATAGAAGTTTTAAGAACCTATACAATAACTTCCTTTTTTTTTTAGAAACAACTAAACGGAATATACACTTACCCAGATTTTTAGTGGAGGAGGATATTGTCAAGACAAATTGTAAATCCTGCAACCACATAAAAAAAATCAACAATTAGTGTACTAAAAATAAAAATAAAGAAAGAAAAGGAAAAAGGGGTAAGAAGATCGTGATTGCCAATTTGTATACATAAAAGAATAACACCATTGAATTAAAAATGAAGCATTGCATTATATTTCGTAAAGTGAGTTTGTGTTACAATAAGCCCCTTTGTAGGGTGCTTTCACAATACAAATGCTTGAAGGGGGTGCTCCCCTTTTACAATAAACATGGTGTCTTTCATTTCCTTCATGCTACAACAATGTTGGAGGTGGGTTTGTCATGACCACCGTGTTGGACTTTGAGCTTGTTGAACCTGAACCTGGAATCTGCACACATGAAAATGGACAAGGGTTTAGTAGCACCTGTCAACATGAATAAGATGAAATGTAAATGAAATGACTAATGTAAAATGAAAATAGAAGAAAATGAACAATGAAATTGTTTACATAGCATAATTCGAGCAACATAACATTAGAATTCCTCCTCCCTTCCTTTTTTTAGTCATGTGATGGTGCCTTTATAGGCCTTTGATGTTTTTGGAGGGAAGGATAGTTGGTAAGCCAAGTGGTAGGGACTGGGTAGCCACCTATCCTGGGTAGTTGCAGTGAGTCACTAGAAGTATCTCACTTAACTAGGGAGAAGTGGAGTGATGTGTGGAGTGAGGTATGAGATGTGGCAACTGGGTAGGTGGAAATGGAGTGAAGAGTGGAGTGAGGTGTGAGATGTGGCAAGTGGGTAGTTGGAAGTGGAGTGAATTATTGAGGGTTACCCCATGTGAAGGGACAAAGGGGACAAGGGTGTATGAGAGGTGGCAAAGGAGTGATGGTGATGTGGCCAGGACACATGTCAAGTGAGGAGAGAGGGTATCCTAGGAGGATATTTTCTAGATTTAATAAAATCTAGAAAATATAATTATGTACATGATTTTATGCCTAAGTCAAAACTTAGGCACATAATGTTATGCAGAACTGAAATGTGCAATGTAAATGAATAATGTGCAGGAATTATATGCCTAGGTTTAGACTTAGGCATATATTATTATGCATAATTGTGATGTGTAATAACAATGAATAATGTGTAGGAATTATATGCCTAAGTTTAGACCTAGACATATATTATCATGCATAATTGTGATATGTAATGCAAATGCCTAGATTTTAGTGTCTACAATAGCCAACACAAAAGGAGATAAGAAAATAAAAACTAAATCCAACCCTATAGAGAAACGTAGAACCAAGAGAGTGATCATCAAAACAAGGGAAACTAAAATATCTACTTAGATGGATGCTTTTACCCATTAGGAGACCTCTAATTTTGACACAGGGAAATTTTGCTAAAGAAAACTCTTCTTCCTTAGAGGAATAGTACCAACCAAAACCTAAACAACAACAAATTTTCTAGGAGTAACAAATAGTACAAGATGCTCCAATACATCTAATTCAGGAAGATTCTCTGAAATGTCTAACACAAGAAGAAGCTTTGAAACAAAAAAACATTCAGTTAAGGGATCCAAAGCAAAATACTTCAATAAGGGTAGCTCCAATATTACATGTTGAACCGATGCAGTTGGAGATACCTACTGAGAAATAAGTTAAATAGGTTCTTGTAGAATATATAAATATAATTCATGTTGTAGAAGTTGAAATGCAAGCTTAAATGCTCTCAATTCTTGGTGCCCCACCAATAGTAATACCTCAGTCAAACATGACTTCATTGGTGGAACATAATGCAACTATAGCAAGGTGGATGGCCCAGTATCATATGCTAGAATAATGTCTTGCAACATCATGACCATCGAAAGAGAAAAATAGAAGATAGGCTAGAGAAATTACAGTCTTGCAAACTAAAGTGAGGGATTTGTGCCTCATAGCTAAGTAATTGGAGAAATGTAAGAGGTCTACCAAACTTTAAAATTTGTTCCTCAAGGAGAAATTTTATAGGTGATAGGTAATGAGGATATGCTTTAATATTTCCTATGATTTATCCTCTGACCAATATTTTGTTGATTCATATTTGTAAAGTCCTAAGGAAAATAGGAATTTACTATGCAAATTTTATTTATATAAACTTATAGTAGTGGAGGATGTGCAATTCATGCCAGAAATTTACATAGGAGATCTGGATCTTAGGGATTTTACCTCCACATTAAACTATCAGATATATTGGCAGCAAGAATGGATGTAGTACAAAATTGTGGAAGTAGGACCTAGACTCCTACTCAGGCATGACTAGCAGTGGACTAGCACAATACAACAACCCTAATCAACCAACATTTCTCTTTGGTAGGGATAATAAATATTAAAGACACTTATCATGAAAATATCAGGAAGAGTGTGGTTAGTTTTCAAAAACTTTATAGAGAGTTTTGATAATGTAGTGGTAGTATGAAGAAGTAGATGGGATGAACTACCATTTTTCCTAAGGAAAAGAGAGCCCATTTCACTTGTAAATTTAAAATGGTCTCGCAAGAGGGCAATAACAATGATATAAGTGATACTTGTAATGAATCATGAGTGGATAGAACTTTGGTTTAGGCCACCCACTATACTCACACTGGTACCCTATTATTTTGATTCAAATCTTGAACTAGAACAACAATTTTAAAATTAGCTAGCAGAAATAAGGAGAAACAGGGGATACCATTCAATAGATCATAAATTTTGGAGAAATCTTCATATAGAGCTAGACCTAAATGCTATTTTGGCAAATAAAAATGCATGAGGGCATGCATCAGGCTAATTAGGGATAAATTATAAGACACTTAAATATCTCATTATTTCAACTTCCTTGACATGATAAACTACCATTTTTGACCAATATCATATTTAAATTTCCAAATATTTAATTATTATGCATTAATATGTTAATTTTAGTATGATTAAATGAAAAGGAATGTTGTTAATTTTACTATGATGAAATGCTAAGGAATATGAAAAGCTACACTCACTATGGCATGTCTTCAAAGTATCCTTGTCTATTTCTTATCGGTCTTTAAGGCTCCAAGTAAGTTTTTAATAAAATCAAAAAAATCCAAAAATAGTTCTTATGGATAGGGGTTGAGGATAAAAACCAATTTTATATTGTTGCTTGGAACAAAGTGTGCAGATCAAAATACCAAGGAAGAATTGGCTTAAGAAGAATCAACCATTTAAATATTGTTCTGCTTGCAAAAAAATCTTGGAGATTATTTTTTGAAGAACAAGTTGAATGGGTCACACTAGCAAAAAGGAAATTCCTGCAGGGATATATATTTTTAAGTGACTTGGCCCCTTCTTCTGGGTTATAATTTTGGAAATATATCATTTCAACAAAACAAATTTTGATAAAAGGTCTCATATGGCAAGTTGGGGATGGAAGAATCATAAATTTTTGGGAATACAAGTGGATAGGAAACCAGCCACTAATTGAAAATCCTATTTTCAGAGATATAAAAATGTTTTTGATCCATTATTGGACCCCAAAGTAGCTAGCTTTTTAAAATTTTCCAACAATTAGTGTAGATGGAAAAGGATACACAATCCCATTTTATCAACATAAATCAGCTCTTTGGAGGCCTTACTTTCTTCTTATGTTTTACCTTCAAGGAATGATAAGGATCACCCCATTTGGGAAACCTCAAACATTGGGGAATTCATTGTTAAGTTGACATATCAACTCTTCCTATCTCCTTAGTAAATTAAAATTACTTTTAAATTAGTGTGGATCAAACACTTAAGTCCAAAAGTCTCCTTTTTGTCTTGGTTGGCCATTCAAAATAGAATTCTTATTGTTGAAAATCTCATCAAGCATGGAATCCTATTTTCCAATAGATATTTTTAGGCCTTGCTAACTGGGAATCAACTCACCATATTTTCCTAACCTGTCCTTATTCTAGTTCCATTATTAAAAATCTTTTCCAAAGGTTCCAAATCAGTTGGGCCAAACTCCCTTCAATTGTAGATTTATTTTCCCAATGGACTCATCCTTTTTGCTACTCTTGCCTCTACCTTATTTGGAAACTATGTCTTCACAATTTTCTATGGCAAGTCTGGCTTGAAAATAATAGAAGATTTTTTTCTAGTTCTACCAAGGTTATTTCATTCATTACTAATAGAATCATCTTCTATGCTAAATAGAATACACTCATGATCCCAAACGATCCTCACCCAATCCCTAGGTTTGAAGCCTCTTTACTTAAATATTTGCACATTTCTCTAGATAATTCCAACTCTAATTATTTCTCTAGAAATAGAGTCACAACCACCAAGGAGATCCATAAGACATGTAAAAACATCTATTGCAAGCACATCTAAGGAATAAGAAAAAGAGAAAATTGAGGCACAACAAGTTGCACCTACACCACCTCCTCTTAGAAGGAGTTTGACATAACAAGAAACTACTTAGGAACAACAAACATCACATTCTAAGACATCAAAACCAGTAAAGAGGAAGTCATGAAATAGAAGACCCATAAATGGAGGCCCCTGTAGAGGAAGAAGGGACAATGGAGGTGGATTCTCCACCCAAAATAACATTACCTACTTATTCTTTAGAATCATCAGATTTTGAAGAAGTTGTAGAATTAGAACCTGAAGACCCCATAAAATTGCCATGGTGATTATTAAAACACAACAAAATATTAGTCTTACAATGACACTGAGAGGGGGGGGTGAATCAGTGTAGCTCTATAAACTTAAATTTACAGCTCTTAATATCGTAGCAATTAAAACTTATTACTAGATACAACAAGTATAACAAAAGAGCATCACACAACACAAGATTTAAGGAGGTTCACCAATGTGGCTACTCCTCAAAAATTGACTGCTTGGACTACCATAAAAATCCAGCCTTTACAAAGCACCAACTTTACAATCAATTTACTAGCACTAACTAGAAGGAGCATTAATCCCTGATTTACCAGCACCAACTGAAAGGAGCACCAACCCCTGATTTACCAGCACCAACTGGAAGGAGCACCAAACCCTGATTTACCAGCACCAATTGGAAGGAGCACCAACCCCTAATGCCAAGCACCAACTTGGACTTTAATTCTGAAACTAGAAGATTGATAGTAAGATACCTTTGCTTTTGCAAGACCCTGATTGGTCTTCTTCACCTTTGCATTCTTTGTGCACTCTGCTTTCTCTGCGCAATCACAATAGCACCTGGTCAAACTTCAACCTTTTCACTCTCTGTGCACTCTGCTTCATTACAGACGAACTTCACGATCGTCTTCTCCCTTTTGTGTACTCTGCTCTCTTTGCAAATTTTGCACTTAGAACGATTCGACATGACTTGCTCTCTACGTACAATGACTGTATCTCATACACCTTCGACACACACTTCAATTCTCTAAACAACCCTCCTTTTATAACAATATTTTTTATGATGAAAACCCTAATATTAGTCGGCTATAAATCCTAATCTTAGTCGACTTTCATAACAACTGTAAACCCTAATTTTAGTCAACTGTCATCGGTCTTCGTCGGCTTCAACTCAACCACGAAAATACATGTCACGATATCGCGACACTTTTTATTTCTCTCTCTTTCTCCTTGCTTTGGCCCTCGAAAATACATGTCATGATATCATGACACTTTTTCTTTCTCTCTCTTTCTCTTTGCATCGGACCGTGAAAATGCTACATGTCACGATATCGTGACACTTTTTCTCCTTGCTCTTTCTCTTAGCTTTGGCCCGCAAAAATACATGTCATGATATCGCAACACTTCCACCTCCGTACGCTTTCTCTATTCTTTTGTCGTGATATTGTGACATTTCTACCTCCGTAGACTTCATCTTTTCTTTTGTCGTGATATCGCGACACTTCTGCTTCCATAGACTTCGACTTTGCTTTTGTCATGAAATCGTGACACTTCTACCTTTGAAGTCTTCTTCTCTACTTTTGTCGCAAAATCGTGACACTTCTGCTTCCGTACTTTACTTCTTTGTTTTTATCGTGAAATCGTGACACTTCTGCCTTCGAAGTCTTCTTCTCTACTTTTGTCGTAAAATCATGACACTTTTGCTTTCATACTTTACTTCTTTGCTTTTGTCAGAAAAATGCGACATGTCACGATATCGCTACACTTTTCAACCTTACTTTCTCTTGTTTTAGTCGCAAAAATGCGACATGTCACGAAATCGTGACACTTTTCCAACTTACTTTCTCTCTCCTATTTTAGTTGTGAAAATGTGACATGTCGCAAAATCGTGACACTTTTCTTACTTGTTCTCTTTCTTTGAACTTTTCGTGAAATCGTGACACTTTTTCCTGCTTTCTCTTTCTCTTCCAACATGTCGCAAAATCCTGATAGTTTTTCCACTTGCCTTTTTTCTTCCAACATGTCATGAAATGTGATAGTTTTTCTTGCTTTTTCTCTCTCTTCCAACATGTCGTGAAATCGTGACAGTTTTTCCACTTGTCTTTTTCTCTTCCAACATTTCACGAAATCGCGACAGTTTTTCCTTCTTTTTCTCTCTTCCAAACATGTCGCGAAATCGCGACAGTTTTTCCACATGCCTTTTTTTTCTTCCAACATGTCGCAAAATCGTGAAATTTTTTCCTACTTTTTCTTTCTCTTCCAACATGTCGCAAAATCGCGACAGTTTTTCCAATTGCCTTTTTCTCTTCCAACATGTCATAAAATCGTGACAATTTTTCCTGCTTTTTCTCTCTCTTCCAACATGTCACGAAATCGTGACAATTTTTCCTGCTTTTTCTCTCTCTTCCAACATGTCACGAAATCGTGACAATTTTTCTTGCCTGCTGTATATGTCGCAATATCGTGATACTTTTATTTCTTGTCTTTTTCTTTGATCTTTTGCATATGGGCCACTTTGGTCTTCTTGGAAAATCACTGTACATACTCTGAATAAAATTTGAACTCCTGTCTTCTACATCTGAATAGCTTTTGAACTTCCTGTCCACTGCATCAACAGATCTATCTGACTGTGTTGACAACAATAACAATATTGTTGTTGCACCTTGCTCAACAATATCCCCCTTTGGAATTGTTGGCAACACATGTGCAATTTCCTATAACTCTTCTCCCCCTTTGACAATAATACCAAAGGGCTACTACAAACTCCCCCTGAGTCCATGCACAACATTCTCAGGCACAATTTATTACACTTAGCAAAAATCATGAACATGAGCAAAAATATAATCAAATACTTAAATGCTCCCCTTGAAAATGTGATCCCTGTGCTAGTCAATGCTTGGGAAGTGTGACCACTCCCAATTTATTGCGAAGGTACTCAAAATTTTCCTTGGGCAATGGTTTTTTGAAGATATCTGCTTGTTGCTCTGTAGTTGGAACAAAATCCAACTTAACCTCACTTTTCACAACTTTCTCCTTCAAAAAGTGATACCTGATAGCAATGTGTTTTGTGCGTGAATGCATAACTGGATTCTTGGAGATGTTAATGGCACTGGTGTTATTACACTTAACTGATATTGGCTCACTAAAGCTAATACCAAGATATTTTAGGGTTTGTTTCATCCATAATACCTGTGTACAACATGTTGTCGCTACAATATATTCTGCCTCTACTATCGATAAAGAAATTGACTCTTGTTTCTTACTGTGCCACGCGACCAATCTGTCTCCAAGATAGAATGCACCTCCACTGGTACTCTTTTTGTCATCTACACATCTTGCCCAATCTGCATCTGAATACGAAATAAGGGTGAAGTCTTTACCTTTCGAATACCATAACCCATACTCCATAGTACCCTTGAGGTACCGAAGAATCCTCTTCACTGCTATCACATGAATCTCCTTGGGATTAGCCTAAAATCATGCTACCATGCATACTACCTGCAAAATATCTAGTCTGGTAGCTGTCTGGTACAGTAAGCTCCCAATCATAGATCTGTACATGGTTTGATCAATAGGTGGAGATTTGTCATCCTTGCTCAACTTGCAACCTGTCATCATGGGAGTGCTAACTAGCTTACAATCCTCCATTGTGAACTTTTTTAACATCTCTTTCACATATTTAACTTGAGAAATAAATATGCCCTTCTTATTTTTATTAACTTGGAACCCGAGGAAATACGAAATTTCACAAATCATTGACATTTTAAATTCTTTCTGCATCTTATTTGCTAAATATTTACATGACTCATCTTTGCTGCTGCCAAATATGATATCATCTATGTATACAACAAGAACAATAAGATGCCTATTTTTTGTTTTGACATACAAATTACTATCCACCATACCTTTCTTAAACCTTTGTTGAGTAAGATAGTTGTCTAGCCTTGCATACCATGCTCGGGGTGCCTGTTTTAAGCCATATAATGCTTTCTTCAACTTGCAGACTAAGTTGGGATCATCACCAAGTTGGAAACCATCTGGTTGCTCAATATAGACCTCTTCTTCAAGTTTTCCATTCAAAAACGTTGATTTCACATCCATTTGTTAAAATTTGAAATTCTTGTAGACTGCTAAAGCTAGAAACATTCTAATTGCCTCTAGTCTAGCTACTAGTGCAAAAGTTTCCTCAAATTCAATTTCTTCAACTTGTGCATAACCCTTTCATACCAATCTTGCTTTATTTCTGACTACCTATCCGTCTTCATTGAATTTTTTTCGAAAATCCATTTAGTCCTGATTATATTTTTATTTGCAGGTCTAGATACTAACTCCCAAGTTTTGTTTTTCTCGATCTGATCTAATTCTTCATTTATTGCCTTCATCCAACTTTCATCTTTGTTTGTGTCAGCAACATTTTTGGGCTTAATGCTGGATAATATAGAGTAGTTACTTACTACTCTTCTTCTTGTCTGAACACCAACTTTGGGGTCTCCAATTATTTGCTCTCTAAGATGATTTTTTTGCCAGCTGCCTGTTTTGAATTTCTTATTTTCTTCCACTTCTGAATCACAACTTAAATTATCTAAGTCAATTTTTTGTATCTTTTCCATTTCATTTTCCTCATCTCCTTCAATAACCTCTTCATAAATTGGGTAGTTCGTTTCATATCTAATTACTCGTTCTCTACCTTCATCAAATTTAACATTGGCATTGTCCACAATTTTCTTTAGCCTCTTGTTATAGCATTTGTAAGCTTTTCTTTTTGATGAATAACCAACAAAAATACCTTCATCCGCTCTATCTTCAAACTTACCAAGATTATCTTCAGTTCTTTTGATGTAGCACTTGCTACAAAAAACTTTGAGGTATTTTGTTGTTGCCCTTTTACCGAACCACAACTCATAAGGAGTTTTGCTTTCGTATGTTCTCAGCATGTACCTATTTTGGATATACACCGCAGTATGGACTGCTTATTTCCAAAATCTATCTGCTACTCTACTTTCAGCCAACATAGTCCGTGCCATTTCCTGCACTGTCTTGTTCTTTCTTTCTACCACTCCATTCTACTAAGGTGTCCTGGCTACTAAAAACTGTCTCCTAATACCGTATTTTTCATAGTACTTTGTAAACTCCTCTGAAATGAATTCTCCTCCTCTATCTGATCTCAAACATTTGATCATATTTCCTATTTCATTCTCAACATGGTTTTTGCAAGTCTTGAACCTATCAAAAGCTTTTGATTTATGCTTCAAGAAAAATATCCATGTCATTCTGGAATAGTCATCAATGCACAACATAAAATATTTGTCACCATTTATGCTTTGTGTTCTCATGGGTCCACATAAATCAGTGTGTATTAGTTCCAAAGGTTTTATTGTGTAGTACTCTTTTGTTTTGAATGTGACTCTAGTTTGGTTCCCATTTTGGCATGAAGCACAAATGTTGTTTGCAAGTTTGCTGATGGTGGGAATATCTCTCACTGCCCTTTTGAGGTGATTTTTACTAGATTATCAAAATTGATATGACCGAGTCTCTTGTGCCACAACCAATTTTCTTCTTCTTGTCCAATAAAACAAGCTCCTTCTAAAGTCTCTGAGAGCGTGTACAAGTTTCCAGATGTCCTTGATCTAGTTGCTATCAATTTTCCACTATTTATTTTTCTTACTTCACAACCCTACTTCATAAAAACTACTTCATGATCTTTATCACAAATCTGAATTACGCTCAACAAGTTATGTTTCAAACCATCCACAAACAAGACTTATTCTGACTTAATTTTTCCGTCACTAATTTTAATTGAACCTTTGCCAACTATCTTAGCTCCATCATTATTTCCAAACTTTACTGAACCACCTTCATATTTTTGTAGCTTCTCAAATTTTTGTTTGTCACCTGTCATATGACTAGAGCATCCACTATCAAGTATCCATGGTACATATTTATTCTGTGCTTTAAATGTTGTTTGTATGATTAAGGATTCCTTTTCTTTCTTAAGTCGCTCTTTTTCTTTCCACTCCGTTTTGATAGTAGTTTTGGGCTCTTGTTTTGCCTTTCCCTTATCAATAGCTTGTGCATATTTTTCGAGAAGTTTTCTATTTTGTCTCATCCTATTTGGTTGAAATTTTCTTCCCTGAAACTGATTTTATGCAAATGTGCTTCTACAGTTTCTTGCAATGTGCCCAAAATTATGATAGTTATAACATTCTACTGTATAATTCATAAGAGGAGAAAAAGCATTTCTACTGGTGAAATTCCTTGGTCTTACATTATAATTGCAGTCTGAGATTTTATGTCCATAGCCATTGCATTTAAAATAGAAATCGAAAAAGGGATAATTGAACCTGGGTGATGGTCTTTGCTATGTTGTCGTAGGAGCCATAGGTCTTCTTCTTCTTTGATGTGTGACATTGGTGAATCCATCATTGTCAATTCTCCTTTCGTGCCTCGCATTATTGCTTTCTTTTGCATGAGACATTTTTTCTTGATCAACCTGTTTCTTATCTTCATTCTTTATGGATTCTACATTTCTGGCCTTTGATCCATTTGATGATTCTCCTTCGATGAAACCTAGACTAAATTTGATGCCTACAGGCCTTTGGTCGTTTATGATCTTATCCAGATTCATAGAACATTCTTCACGTTTTTGATAACAACTAATTTTCTTATTCATATCTTCTAGCTACATTCTTAAACCAACAATCTCTTCTTCTAGCTTGCTGCAATAATATATTTTCATGGTTATTTGCATTTTGAGATCTTTGGATTTTTTTTTGGATTCTTCTATCTATACTTTCAAACTGGTTATGATTTCATTTGCATCCTCAAGTTTTTTTGAAATTTTCTTATTCTTTTTCTTCTCTATTTTCCACTCTTCAAGTGCATAGATCAACTCACCTTCTAGATCTACTTCAGCCTCAAGGTTTTCACCACATACTTCAGAGTTCACACCTTCTTCCTTTTCTAAATTTACTTCTTCAAATGCCATGAAAAGATCTTCACTTGTTTCCTCTTCAGAATCCTCATTAGAGCTGTCTTCTGATAACTGGCATTCTTGGAGATGAAACTTTTCTTCTTGAAGTTGCCTTTTCTAAAATTCATTTTCTTCTTCTAGTCACTTCTTTCTTGGTGCGATCCTTCATCATTTTTGTTCTTCTCTTTAAGTGGACATTTAGTCGCAAAATGCCCAATGCCTCCATAGTTGAAACATTTAAGCGGTAGCTTTCCTCTGTATTTTCCTTTTCTCCTTTTTAGTTTTCTAACAAAGTTTGCTTCCATTTCATCTGATGTCTCTTCTTCCTCGGACTCTTGTTTTGGGTTTTTATCTTTAAGGGCTTTAAAAGCTGCTTCTCTATCTGTGGGTTTAGATCTTCCTATCCTCATCTCATATGCAGTCAAAGAACCATACATCTCATCTATACTAAAGTAATTTAGGTTTTTAGCTTCTTCTATCACTGAGACTTTAGAATCAAACCTTTGAAGAAGATATCTTAATACCTTTTTCATGATGGCAGAGTCTTCAATATCCTCTCCGAGACCTCTGATCGCATTAATGATTCCATTAACTCTCAGCATATATGCCTCAATGTTTTTATCGTCATTCATCTTTAATGCTTCGAACTGAGCTCGATGTGTCTATAACTTGGCCTCATTGATCTTATCATATCCTTCATGAATACTCCTCAGTTTGTCCCATATCTCTTTTGTCATTTTATAGCTGATGATCTTTACTAGTTCACTATCTGCTAATCCGCACATGAGAGCATTCTTTGCTTTTGAGTTATTTTTAAACAATTTATTTTTGTCAGCCTCTTTTGGAGGAGTGATGGGTATTGTGTATCCACTAACTACTGAATCCCAGATGTCATATCCCAAAGCACAAAGATATGTTTGCATCCTGATTCTCTAGAACACATAATTAGATCCGTCAAAAAATGATGTTTTGTTTGATGAGAAGCCTTCACCACCTGCCATTGTGTTACTTCCAAGATCACCCTAGTCGGTTAAGCTTGTACATAAAATTTTCTCTGATACCAATTGTTAGTCTTACAATGACACTGAGAGGGGGGGTGAATTAGTGTAGCTCTATAAACTTAAATTTACAGCTCTTAATACTACATTAATTAAAACTTATTATTAGATACAGTAAGTATAACAAAAGAGCATCACACAACACAAGATTTAACGAGGTTCACCAATGTGGCTACTCTCCAAAAATTGACTGCTTAGACTACCATCCAAATCCAACCTTTGCAAAGGACCAACTTTACAATCAATTTACCAGCACCAACTGGAAGGAGCATCAACCCCTGATTTACCAGCACCAACTGGAAGGAGCACCAACCTCTGATTTACCAGCACCAACTGTAAGGAGCACCAACCCCTGATGCCAAGCACCAACTTGGACTTCAATTCTAAAACTAGAAGATTGATAGTAAAATACCTTTGCTTTTGCAAGACCTTGACTAGTCTTCTTCACCTTTGTGTTCTCTGTGCACTCTGCTTTCTCTATGTAATCATAGCAGCACCTGGTCAAACTTCAACCTTTTCGCTCTTTGTGCACTCTGCTCTCTCTACGCAATCACTTTGCACACTCTGTTTCGTTACAAACGAACTTCACGATCATCTTCGACACGACTTGCTCTCTATGCACAATGATCGTATCTCATACACCTTCGACACACACTTCAATTCTCCAAATAGCCCTCTTTTTATAACAATATTTTTTATGATGAAAACCCTAATATTAGTCGACTGTAAATTCTAATCTTAGTCAACTTTCATAACAACTGTAAACCCTAATTTTAGTCGATTGTCATTAGTCTTCGTCGGCTTCAACTCAACCACAAAAATATAACATGTCACGATATCGTGACACTTTTTCTTTCTCTCTATTTCTCCTTGCTTTAGCCCCTGAAAATACATGTCACGATATCACGACACTTTTTCTTTCTCTCTCTTTCTCTTTGCATCGGACAGTGAAAATGCTACATGTCGCAATATCGCGACACTTTTTCTCCTTGCTCTTTCTCTTAGCTTTGGCCCGTGAAAATACATGTTGCGATATCGTGACACTTTCTCCTCCATACGCTTTCTCTATTCTTTTGTCACAATATCATGACATTTTTGCCTCCGCAGACTTCATCTTTTATTTTGTCACGATATCGTGACACTTCTACTTTCATAGACTTCAACTTTGCTTTTGTTCTGAAATCGTGACACTTCTGCCTTCAAAGTCTTCTTCTCTGCTTTTGTCATGAAATTGTGACACTTCTACTTTCATACTTTACTTCTTTGTTTTTGTCACGAAATCATGACACTTCTACCTTCAAAGTCTTCTTCTCTGTTTTTATCACGAAATCGCGACACTTCTGCTTCCGTACTTTACTTCTTTGCTTTTGTTGCAAAAATGCGACATGTCGCAATATCGTGACACTTTTCAACCTTACTTTCTTTCTCCTATTTTAGTCGCAAAAATGCGACATGTCGCAAAATCGTGACACTTTTCCAACTTACTTTCTCTCTCCTATTTTAGTCGTGAAAATGCGACATGTCACGAAATCGTGACACTTTTCTTACTTGTTCTCTTTCTTCAAACTTGTCGTGAAATCGTGACACTTTTTCCTACTTTCTCTTTCTCTTCCAACATGTCACGAAATCGTGACAGTTTTTCCACTTGCCTTTTTTCTTCCAACATGTCGCAAAATCACGACAGTTTTTCCTGCTTTTTCTCTCTCTTCCAACATGTCGCAAAATCGTGATAGTTTTTCCACTTGCCTTTTTCTCTTCCAACATGTCGTGAAATCGTGATAGTTTTTCCTGCTTTTTCTCTCTCTTCCAACATGTCACGAAATCGCGACAGTTTTTCCACTTGCCTTTTTTTTCCAACATGTCGCGAAATCGTGACATTTTTTCTTGCTTTTTCTCTCTCTTCCAACATGTCGTGAAATTGTGACAGTTTTTCCACTTGCATTTTTCTCTTCCAACATGTCATGAAATCGTGATATTTTTTCTTACTTTTTCTCTCTTTTCCAACATGTCACGAAATCGCGACCGTTTTTCTTGCCTACTGTATATGTCGCAATATCACGACACTTTTCTTACTTATCTTTTTCTTTGATCTTTTGCATATGGGCCACTTCAGTATTCTTAGAAAATCACTGTATATACTCTGAATAACCTTTGAACTCTTGTCTTCTGCATCTGAATAGCTTTTGAACTTCTTGTCCACTGCATCAATAGATCTATCTGACTATGTTGACAACAATGACAATATTGTTGTTGCACCTTGCTCAACACAAACATGGATAGAAAAATTAAAAGAAATAATAAAGGAAAAATATATATTTGTAAACTATTGCAAGAATTGTATGACTTAAAAGAGAAAATGAGAAAACTTGACAATTTTCCTCCTAAATCTATTCAAGGAAAGGAAGCAAAATAAATTCTTCTTAATTTAGCAAAATAAGATCAAAATGAGAGGGTATATGAGATCACTCAGGCACCTTCTAACAAAATTGAAGAGAATATTTCATAATGGGAACCACCCCCTTCTACTCTTATCATAGTTGTTTTAGTAGAAGAGCAATAGACAAAAGAAGGATCTATTTTCATTTGAAGGGTAGGGAAAGAGCCCATGGAGACTGGAGAGTGATACAACCAAAGAGAAGGTACCTCAAAACCTAAAAACAATAAATTTTATAGAAGTAACAAATAATACAAGATGCTCCAATACATCTAACTCAAGAATATGCTCTGAAATATCTGACACAAGAAGAATCTTTGAAACAACAAAGCATTCAATTAAGGGATCTAGAGAAAAATACTTCAATAAGGCTAGCTCCAAGATTACATGTTAAACCAATGCAGTTAGAGATACCAACTAAGGAAGAAGTTAAACAGGTTCATGTAGAATCTATAAATATAATTCATGTTGTAGAAGTTAAAATGCAAGCTTAAATGCTCCCAATTCTAGGTGCCTCGCCAATAGTAATGCCTCAACCAAACATTATTTCATTGGTGGAACATAATGCAACTATAGCAAGGTGGATGGACCACTATCATATGCTAGAATAATGTCTTGCAATATCACAACCATCGGAAGAGAAAAATAGAAGATAGGATAAAGAAATTACAGTCTTGAAAACTAAAGTGAGGGATTTGTGCCTCATAGCTAAGTAATTGGTGCAATGCATGAGGTCTGCCAAACTTTAAAATTTATTCCTCAAGGAGATATTTTATAGGTGATAGGTAATGAGGATATGCTTTAATATTTCCTATGATTTGTCCTCTGACCAATATTTTGTTGATGCATATTTGCAAAGTCCTAAGGAATAGAGGAATTTACTATGCAAATTTTATTTATATAAATTCATAGTAGTGGAGGATGTGCAATTCATGCCACACATTTGTTGAGCAAGGTGCAGCAACAGTATTGTCATTGTTGTCAACACAGTCAAATAGTTCTATTGATGCAGTTGACAGGAATTTCAAAAGCTATTCAGATGTAGAAGACATGAGTTCAAAGGTTATTCAGAGTATGTACAGTGATTTTCCAAGAAGATCGAAGTGGACCGTATGCAAAAGATCAAAGAAAAAAACAAGTAAGAAAAGTGTCGCGATATCGCGACATATACAACAGGTAAGAAAAACTGTCATGATTTCACGACATGTTGGAAGAGAGAAAAAGCAAGAAAAACTATCATGATTTCATGACATGTTGGAAGAGAGAAAAAGTAGGAAAAACTTTCACAATTTCGCGACATGTTGGAAGAGAGAGAAAAAGTAAGAAAAACTGTCGTGATTTCGCGACATGTTGGAAGAGAGAGAAAAAGCAGGAAAAACTGTCATGATTTCACATGTTGGAAGAGAGAGAAAAAGCAAGAAAAACTGTCACAATTTCATGACATGTTGGAAGAGAAAAAGGCAAGTGGAAAAACTGTCATGATTTCGTGACATGTTGGAAGAGAAAGAGAAAGTAGGAAAAAGTGTCGTGATTTCGTGACAAGTTCGAAGAAAGAGAACAAGTAAGAAAAGTGTCGTGATTTCATGACATGTCACATTTTCACGACTAAAATAGGAGAGAGAAAGTAAGTTTGAAAAGTGTCGTGATATCGTGACATGTCGCATTTTCACGAAAAAAGAAAGAGAGGAAGCGTACGGAAGCAAAACTATCGCAATTTCGTGACAAGTTCGAAGAAAGAGAACAAGTAAGAAAAGTGTCACAATTTTGTGACATGTTGCATTTTCGCGACTAAAATAGGAGAGAGAAAGTAAGTTTGAAAAGTGTCACGATATCGCGACACGTCACATTTTCATGACAAAAGAAAGAGAGGAAGCGTACGGAAGCAGAACTGTCACGATTTCACGACAAAAGCAGAAAGCAAGATTTCAAAAGCAAAAGTGTCATGATTTCGTGATAAAAGCAAAGAAGTAAAGTACGAAAGCAGAAGTGTCGTGATTTCATGACAAAAGTAGAGAAGAAGACTTTGAAGGCAGAAGTGTCGTGATTTTGCGACAAAAGCAAAGAAGCTAAGTACGAAAGTAGAAGTGTCACGATTTTGCGACAAAAGTTAAGTTGAAGACTATAGAGGCAGAAGTGTCGTGATATCACGACAAAAGCAAAGACAAAGTATACAGAGGCAAAAATGTCGTGATATCATGATAAAAGCAAAGACGAAGTATACGAAGGCGAAAATGTCACGATATCGTGACAAAAGAAAAGACAAAGTCTGCGAAGGCAAAAATGTTGTGATATCGTGACAAAAGAATAGAGAAAGCATACGGAGGTGAAAGTGTCACGATATCACGACATGTCGTAGTTTTGTGGCAACAACAACAAAATAAGCTATAGAGGTATAAATGTCATGATTTTGTGATAGGTCATAAATAACTCTTAATTATTGTGGTATTAAGAGCTATAAATTTAAGTTTATAGAGCTACATTGATTCACCCCCCTCTCAGTGTCATTGTAAGACTAACAATTGATATCAGAGCTAAGTTCATGTACAAGATTAACCGGTTAGGGTGATCTTGGAAGTAACACAATGGAATTTGAAGAAGTAAAATAAAAAAAGTGAGTGAACTCTAAAGTATGTGGTGAAAACCCTGAGGCTGAAGTAGATCTAGAAGGTGAGTTGATCTCTACACTTGAAGAGTGGAAAATAGAGAGGAAAAAAAATAAGAAAATTTCAAAAAAGCTTGAGGATGCAAACGAAATCATAACCAGTCTAAAAGTACAAACAAAATAATACAAGAAAATATCTGAAGATCTCAAAGTACAAATTACCATGAAAATAGATTATTGTTGCAAACTAGAAGAAGAGAATATTGGTTTACGGATGCAGATAGAAGAGATGAATCACAAAATTAGTTGCTATCACAAATGCGAAGAAAGTTCTATGAAGTTGGATAAGATTATAAATGACCAAATGCCTACAGGTATCAAATTTGGTCTGGGTTTCATCGAAGTAGAATCATCAAATGGATCAAAGGCCAGAAATGTAGAATCCATAAAGAATGAAGATAAGAAACAAGTTGATCAATGAAAAACATCTCATGTAAAAGAAAGCAATAATGCCAAGCATGAAAGGAGAATTGATAATGATGGATTCACCAATGTCACACATCAAAAAAAAAGAATACCTATGGCTCCTATGGAAACATGGTAAAGACCATCACCCAGGTTCAATTATCCCTTTTCTGGTTTCTGTTTTAAATGCAATGGCTATGGACATAAAATCTCATACTACAAATATAATGTAAGACCAAGGAATTTCACCAGTAGAAATGCTTTTTCTCCTCTGATGAATTATAGTAGAATTTTATAACTGTCATAATTTTGGGTACATTGCAAGAAACTATAGAAGTACATTTGCATCAAATCAGTTTTAGGGAAGAAAATTTCAACCAAATAGGATGAGACAAAATAGAAAACTTCCCGAAAAACATGCACAAGCTATTGATAAGGGAAAGGTAAAACAAGAGCTCATAACTACTATCAAAATAGAGTGGACAAAAAAAGAGCGACTTAAGGAAGAAAATGAATCCTTAATCGTACAAAAAACATTTAAAGCACAGAATAAAGATGTACCATGGATACTTGATAGTGGATGCTCCAGTCATATGACAGGTGACAAACAGAAATTTGAGAAGTTATAGAAATATGAAGGTGGTTCAGTAAAGTTTGGAAATAATGATGGAGCTAAGATAGTTGGCAAAGGTTCAGTTAAAATTAGTGACAAAAAAATTAAGTCAGAAGAAGTCTTGTTTGTGGATGGTTTGAAACATAACTTGTTGAGTGTAAGTCAGATTTGTGATAAAGGTCATGAAGTAGTTTTTATGAAGCAGGGTTGTGAAGTTAGAAAAACAAACAGTGGAAAATTGATAGCAACTGGATCAAGGACATCTGGCAACCTGTACATGCTCTCAAAGACTTCAAAAGGAGCTTGTTTTATTGGACAGGAAGAAGAAAATTGGTTGTGGCACAAGAGACTCGGTCATATAAGTTTTTATAATCTAGTAAAAATCATCTCAAAAAGGGCAGTGAGAGATATTCCCACCATCAGCAAACCTGTAAACAACATTTGTGCTTCATGCCAAAAGGGGAAGCAAACTAGAGTCACATTCAAAACAAAAGAGTACTACACAAGCAAACCTTTGGAACTAATACACACTGATTTATGTGGACCCATGAGAACACAAAGCATAAATGGTGACAAATATTTTATGTTGTGCATTGATGACTATTCCAGAATGACATGGATATTTTTCTTGAAGCATAAATCGGAAGCTTTTGAAATGTTCAAGACTTTCAAAAACTATGTTGAGAATGAAACAGGAAAGAGGATCAAATGTTTAAGATCAGATAGAGGAGGAGAATTCATTTCAGAGGAGTTTGTAGAGTACTGTGAAAAATACGATATTAGGAGACAGTTTTCAGCAGCCAGGACACCTCAATAGAATGGAGTGGTAGAAAGAAAGAACAGGACAGTGTAGGAAATGGCACGGACTATGTTGGCTGAAAGTAGAGTAGCAAATTTTTTTTGGAAAGAAGCAGTCCATACTGCGGTGTATATCCAAAATAGGTACATGCTGAGAACACATGAAAGCAAAACTCCTTATGAGTTGTGGTTCGGTAAAAGGGCAACAACAAAATACCTCAAAGTTTTTGGCAGCAAGTGCTACATCAAAAGAACTAAAGATAATCTTGGTAAGTTTGAAGATAGAGCGGATGAAGGTATTTTTGTTGGTTATTCATCAAAAATCAAAGCTTACAAATGCTACAACAAGAGGCTAAAGAAAATTGTGGACAGTGTCGATGTTAAATTTGATGAAGGTAGAGAACAAGTAATTAGCTATGAAAAGAACTACCCAATTTATGAAGAGGTTATTGAAGGAGATGAGGAAAATGAAACGAAAAAGATACAAAAAATTGACTCAGATGATTTAAGTTGTGATTCAAAAGTGGAAGAAAATAAGAAATTCAAAACAGGCAGCTGGCAAAAAAATCATCCTAGAGAGCAAATAATTGGAGACCCCAAAGTTGGTGTTTAGACAAGAAGAAGAGTAGTAACTAACTACTCTCTATTATCCAGAATTGAGCCCAAAAATGTTGCTGACGCAAGTAAAGATGAAATTTGGATGAAGGCAATAAATGAAGAATTAGATCAGATCGAGAAAAATGAAACTTGGGAGTTAGTACCTAGACCTGCAAATAAAAATATAATCGGGACTAAATGGATTTTTTGAAACAAATTGAATGAAGACGGACAGGTAGTCAGAAATAAAGCAAGATTGGTATGTAAGGGTTATGCACAAGTTGAAGGCATTGAATTTGAGGAAAATTTTGCACCAATAGCTAGACTAGAGGCAATTAGAATGTTTCTGGCTTTAGTAGTCTACAAGAATTTCAAAGTTTATCAAATGGATGTGAAATCAGCATTTTTGAATGGAAAACTTGAAGAAGAGGTTTATATTGAGCAACCAGATGGTTTCCAACTTGGTGATGATCCCAACTTGGTTTGCAA
Source organism: Wollemia nobilis (assembly GCA_028583015.1). Taxonomy (NCBI): domain Eukaryota; kingdom Viridiplantae; phylum Streptophyta; class Pinopsida; order Araucariales; family Araucariaceae; genus Wollemia; species Wollemia nobilis. Next base: position 12,862,600 of record JAQPPZ010002587.1, on the reverse strand, counting down.
GTTGAAGAAAGCATTATATGGCTTAAAACAGGCACCTCGAGAATGGTATGCAAGGCTAGACAACTATCTCACTCAACAAAGGTTTAAGAAAGGTATGGTGGATAGTAATTTGTATGTCAAAACATAAAATGGGCATCTTATTGTTCTTTGTGTATACGTAGATGATATCATATTTGGCAAGCAAAGAAAGATGAGTCATGTAAATATTTAGCAAATAAGATGCAGAAAGAATTTGAAATGTCAATGATTGGTGAACTTTTGTATTTCCTTGGGTTGTAAGTTAATCAAAATAAGAAGGGCATATTTATTTCTCAAGTTAAATATGTGAAAGAGATGTTAAAAAAGTTCACAATGGAGGATTGTAAGCTAGTTAGCACTCCCATGACGACAGGTTGCAAGTTGAGCAAGGATGACAAATCTCCACCTATTGATCAAACCATGTACAAATCTATGATTGGGATCTTACTGTACCAGACAGCTACCAGACTAGATATTTTGTAGGCAATATGCATGGTAGCATGATTTTAGGCTAATCCCAAGGAGACTCATGTGATAGCAGTGAAGAGGATTCTTCGGTACCTCAAGGGTACTATGGAGTATGGGTTATGGTATTCGAAAGGTAAAGACTTCACCCTTATTTCGTATTCAGATGTAGATTGGGCAGGATGTGTAGATGACAAAAAGAGTACCAGTGGAGGTGCATTCTATCTTGGAGACAGATTGGTCACGTGGCACAGTAAGAAACAAGAGTCAATTTCTTTATCGATAGTAGAGGCAGAATATATTATAGCGACAACATGTTGTACACAGGTATTATGGATGAAACAAACCCTAAAATATCTTGGTATTAGCTTTAGTGAGCCAATATCAGTTAAGTGTGATAACACCAGTGCCATTAACATCTCCAAGAATCCGGTTATGCATTCACGCACAAAACACATTGCTATCAGGTATCACTTTTTGAAGGAGAAAGTTGCGAAAGGTGAGGTTAAGTTGGATTTTGTTCCAACTACAAAGCAAGTAGTAGATATCTTCACAAAATCATTGCCCAAGGAAGTTTTTGAGTACCTTCACAATAAATTGGGAGTGGTCACACTTCCCAAGAATTGACTAGCTACAGGGATCACATTCTCAATGGGAGCATTTAAGTATTTGATTATCTTTTTGCTCATGTTCATGATTTTTGCTAAGTGTAATAAATTGTGCCTGAGAATGTTGTGCATGGACTCAGGGGGAGTCTGTAGTAGCCCTTTGGTATTATTGTCAAAGGGGGAGAAGAGTTACAATAAATTGCACGTGTTGCCAACAATTCCAAAGGGGGAGATTTTTGAGCAAGGTGCAGCAATAGTATTGTCATTGTTGTCAACACAGTTAGATAGATCTATTGATGCAGTGGACAGGAAGTTCAAAAGCTATTCAGATGCATAAGATAGGAGTTCAAAGGTTATTCATAGTATGTACAGTGATTTTCCAAGAAGACCGAAGTGGCCCATATGCAAAAGATCAAAGAAAAAGACAAGTAAGAAAAGTGTCGCGATATCACGACATATACAACAGGCAAGAAAAACTATCGTGATTTCGCGACATGTTGGAAGAGAGAGAAAAAGCAGGAAAAATTGTCATGATTTCGCGACATGTTGGAAGAGAGAGAAAAAGTAGGAAAAACTATCGCGATTTCGCGACATGTTGGAAGAGAGAGAAAAAGTAGGAAAAACTATCGCGATTTCACGACATGTTGGAAGAGAGAGAAAAAGCAAGAAAAATTATCGTGATTTCACGACATGTTGGAAGAGAGAAAAAGCAAGAAAAACTTTCGCGATTTCATGACATGTTGGAAGAGAGAGAAAAAGCAGGAAAAACTGTCACGATTTCGCGACATGTTGGAAGAGAGAGAGAAAGCAGGAAAAACTGTCACGATTTTGCGACATGTTGGAAGAGAAAGAGAAAGCAAGAAAAAGTGTCACGATTTCACGACAAGTTCAAAGAAAGAGAACAAGTAAGAAAAGTGTCACGATTTCACGACATGTCACATTTTCGCGACTAAAATAGGAGAGAGAAAGTAAGTTTGAAAAGTGTCACGATATCGCGACATGTCGCATTTTCGCGACAAAAGAAAGAGAGGAAGCGTACGGAAGCAGAACTATCGTGATTTCATGACAAGTTCAAAGAAAGAGAACAAGTAAGAAAAGTGTCATGATTTCGCGACATGTCACATTTTCGTGACTAAAATAGGAGAGAGAAAGTAAGTTTGAAAAGTGTCACGATATCGCGACATGTCGCTTTTTTGCGACAAAATAAAGAGAGGAAGCATATGGAAGTAGATCTGTCGTGATTTCGTGACAAAAGCAAAAAGCAAGACTTCGAAAGCAGAAGTGTCATGATTTTGTGACAAAAGCAAAGAAGTAAAGTACAAAAGTAGAAGTGTCGTGATTTCATGACAAAAGCAGAGAAGAAGACTTTGAAGGCAGAAGTGTCGTGATTTCGTGACAAAAGCAAAGAAGCTAAGTACGAAAGCAGAAGTGTCATGATTTCACGACAAAAGCTAAGTTGAAGACTACGGAGGCAGAAGTGTCACGATATCACGACAAAAGCAAAGATGAAGTCTATGGAAGGCAAAAATGTCACGATATCGTGACAAAAGCAAAGATGAAGTATACGAAGGTGGAAATGTCACGATATCGCGACAAAAGAAAAGATGAAGTCTATGGAGGCAAAAATGTTGCGATATCATGACAAAAGAATAGAGAAAGTGTATGGAGGCAAAAGTGTCGCGATATCACGACATGTAGTTTCACGGCAACAACAACAAAAGAAGCTATAGAGGCAGAAATGTCACGATTTCATGACAAGTCGTAAATGCGCAAGTCAAGAAGGAGAACCCGACTGAAATGAGAAGTATGACAATGGACCGACATCACTATGGCATTTACAGGGAGTTACAGAGTGATTTCATACTCGCAAATACGAAGAGTGATCATAAGTTAGTATGGCAGTTACAGGGTGCTGTCCAGAATGAAATCATCAAGCGATGGATAAACCGAACATCTTCTTGAGTTGAAGCCGATGAAGACCGATGATAGTCGACTAAAATTAGGGTTTACAGTTGTTATGAAAGCCGACTAAGATTAGGATTTACAGTCGACTAAGATTAGGGTTTTCATCATAAAAATATTGTTATAAAAGGAGGGCTATTTGGAGAATTGAAGATATGGTTGAATGTGTGTGAAATACGGTCGTTGTGTGCAGAGAGCAAGTCGTGTCGAATCGTGCTAAGTGCAAAATTCGCAAAGAGAGTAGAGTGCACAAAAGGGAGAAGACGATCGTGAAGTTCGACTGTAACAAAGCAGAGTGTGCAAAGTGATTGCGTAGAGAGAGCAAAGTGCGCAGAGAACGCAAAGGTGAAGAAGACCAGTCAGGGTCTTGCAAAAGCAAAGGTATCTTACTGTCAAACTTATAGATTCAAATTGAAGTCTAGGTTGTAGCTTGGTATCAGGGGTTGGTGTTGCTTTCTGTTGGTGCAGATAAATAAGGGGTTGGTGCTCCTTTCTGTTGGTGCATATAAATAATGGGTTGGTGCTCCTTTATTTTGGTGCAGATAAATAAGGGGTTGGTGCTCCTTCCAGTGGGTGCTGGTAAATTGATTGTAAAGTTGGTGCTTTGCAAAGGCTAGATTTGGATGGTAGTCCAAGCAGTCAATTTTTTGAGGAGTAGCCACATTGGTGAACCTCATTAAATCTTGTGTTGTGTGATGCTCTTTTGTTATACTTGTTGTATCTAGTAATAAGTTTTAATTATTGTGGTATTAAGAGCTATAAATTTAAGTTTATAGAGCTACACTGATTCACCCCCTCCCTCTCAGTGTCATTGTAAGACTAACAACATTTACATAGGATATGTGTAGCTTAGGGATTTTATCTCCACATTAAACTATCAGATATACTGGAAGTAATAATGGATGTAGTACAAAATTGTGGAAGTAGGACCTAAACTCCTACTTAGGCATGACTAGTAGTGGACTAGCACAATCCAACAAACCTAATCAGCCAACAGTTCTCTTTGGTAGGGATAATAAATATTAAATACACTTATCTTGAAAATATAAAGAAGAGTGTGGTTAGTTTTCAAAAACTTTATAGATAGTTTTGATAATGCAGTGGTAGTATGAAGAAGTAGATGGGATGAACTACCAATTTTTTGAAGGAAAAGAGAGCCCATTTCACTAGTAAATTTAAAATGGTCTTGCAATAGGGCAATAACAATGGTATAAGTGATACTTTTAATGAATCATGAGTGGATAGACCTTTGGTTTAGGCCACCCATTATACTCATACTGGTACCCTATTATTTTGATTCAAATCCTAAAATAGAACAACAATTTCAAAATTAGCTAGCAAAAATAAGGAGAAACAGGGGATACCATTCAATAGATCATAAATTTTGGAGAAATATTCAAAGATAGCTAGACCTAAATGATATTTTGGCCAATCAAAATGCATGAGGATATGCATCAGGATAAGTAGGGGGAAATTATAAGACACTCAAATATCTCATTATTTCAACTTTGTTAAGATGAGAAACTACCATTTTTTACCAATATCATATTTAAATTGCCAAATATTTTAATTATTTGCATTAATATGTTAATTTTAGTATGATGAAATGATAAGGAATACTGTTAATTCTAGTATGATGAAATAAAAAGGTCTCTGATGGCAAGTTGGGGATGGAAGAATCATAAATTTTTGGGAAGACAAGTGGATAGGAAACCAACCACTAATTGAAAATCCTATTTTAGAGCTATAAAAAATGTTACTGATCCATTATTTGGCCACAAAGTAGCTGGATTTTTAAAATTTTTCCAATAATTTGCACAGATGTAAAAGGATACATTACCCCATTTTATCAGTGGAAATCAACTCTTTGGAGGCCTTAATTTCTTCTTATGTTTTACCTTCAAGGAATGATAGGGATCACCCCATTTGGGAACCCTCAAACATTGGAGAATTCACTGTTAAATTGACATATCAACTCCTCCTATCTCCTGAGGAAATTCAAATTCCTTTTAAATTAGTGTGGATCAAATAATTAACTCCAAAAGTCTCCTTTTTTCTTGGTTGGCTATTCAAAATAGAATTCTTACTATTTAAAATCTCATCAAGCGTAGAATATTGCTTTCCAATAGATGTTTTTATGCCTTGTTGATTGGGAATCAACTCGCCATATTTTCCTAACATGTCCTTATTCCATTTCCATCATTAACAACCTTTTCCAAAGGTTCCAGATCAGTTGGGCCAAACCTCCTTCAATTGTAGATTTGTTTTCCCAATGGCCTCATCCTTTTTGCAACCCTTGCCTCTGCCTTATTTGGAAATTTTGTCTTCACCATTTCCTATGGCAAGTCTAGCTTGAAAGGAATAGAAGAGTTTTTTCTAGTTCTACCAAGGATATTTCATCAATTACCAATAGAATCATCTTCTATGCTAAATATAATGTACTCATGATCTCAAACGATCCTCAGCCAATACCAAGGTTTGAAGCCTATTTACTTCAATATTTGCACATTTCTCTAGATAATCCCAAATCTAATTCTTTCTCTAGAAATAGAGTCACATACACCAAGGAGGTCCATAAGACATGTAAACAAATCTATTGCAGGAACCTCTAAGGAACAAGAAAAGGATAAAATTGAGGCACAACAAGTTGCACCTACACCACCTCCTCTTAGAATGAGTTTTAGACAACAAGCAACTACTCAAGAACAACAAACATCACATTCTAAGACATCAAAACTAGTAAAGAGGAAGCCATGAAATAGAAGACCCATTTATGGAGGCCCCTACAGAGAAAGAAGGGAAAATGGAGGTGGATTCTCCACCCGAAATAACATTACCTACTTATTCTTTAGAATCATCAGAGTTTGAAGAAGTTATGGAATTAGAACCTGAAGACCCCATAAAATTTGCTATGGTGATTATTAAAACACAACAAACATGGATAGAAAAAGTAGAAGAAATAATAAAGGAAAAATATATATCTGCAAACTGTTGCAAGAATTGTATGACTTGAAAAATAAAATGAGAAGACTTGATAATTTTCCTCCTAAATCTATTTAAGGAAAGGAAGTACTAGAAATTATTATTAATTTAGAAAAATAGGGTCAAAATGAGAGTGCACAAGAGATCACTCAGGCACCTTCTAACATAATTGAAGAGACTATTTCAGAATGGTAACCACCCCATTCTACTCTTATCATAGTTGTTGTAGTAGAAGAGCAATAGATAAATTAAGGAGCTATTATCGTTTTAAGGGTAGGGGAAAAGCCCATGGATACTGGAGAGTGCTCCAAATAAAGAGAAGGTACCTTAGAACCTAAAAAACAACAAATTTTATAGGATTAACAAATAGTACAAGATGCTCCAATACATCTAACTCAGGAAGATGCTCTGAAATGTCTGACACAAGAAGATGCTTTGAAACAACAAATTATTCAGTTAAGGGATCCAAAGAAAAATACTTCAATAAGGGTAGCTCCAAGATTACATGTTGAACCAATGTAGTTGGAGATACCAACTAAGGAATAATTTAAATAGATTCTTTTAGAATCTATAAATATAATTCATGTTGTAGTTGTTGAAATTCAAGCTTAAATTCTCTTAATTCTTGGTGCCCCACCAATAGTAATGCCTCAATCAAACGTGACTTAATTGGTGGAAATTTAATGCAACTATAGCAATGTGGATGGACCACTATCATATGCTATAATAATGTCTTGCAACATCACAACCATCAAAAGAATAAAATAGAAGATAGACTAAATAAATTACAGTCTTGCAAACTAAAGTGAGGGATTTTTGCCTCATAGGTAAGTAATTGGTGCAATGTAGGACATCTGCAAAACTTTAAAATTTGTTCCTCAAGAAGAAATTTTATAGGTGATAGGTAATGAAGATTTTCTTTAATATTTCCTATGATTTGTCCTCTGACCAATATTTTATTGATGCATATTTGAAAATTCCTAAGGAATGGAGGAATTTACTATGCAAATTTTATTTATATAAATTCATACTGGTGGAGGATGTGCAACTCATGCCACACATTTACATAGGGTATGTGCATCTTAGGGATTTTACCTCCACATTAAAATATCATATATACTGGCAGTAAGAATGGATATAGTACAAAACTATGGAAGTAGGACCTAGAATCCTACTCAAGCATGACTAGTAGTGGACTAGTACAATCCAACAACCCTAATTAACCAACATTTATCTTTGGTATGGAAAATGAATATTAAATCCACTTATCTTGAAAATATCAAGGAGAGTGTGGCTAGTTTTCAAAAAAATTTAAAGACTTTTGATAATGCAGTGGTAGTATGTAGAAGCAGATGGGATGAACTACAAGTTTTCCTAAGGAAAAGAGAGCCCATTTCACTAGTAAATTTAAAATGGTCTCACAAGAGGGCAATAAAAATGGTATAAGTGATACTTGTAATGAATTATGAGTGGATAGACCTTTGGTTTAGGCCACCCACTATACTCACACTGGTACCCTATTATTTTGATTCAAATCCTGAACTAGAAGAACAATTTCAAAATTGGTTAGAAAAAATAAGGAGAAACATGGGATACCATTCAATAGATCATAAATTTTGGAGAAGTCTTCATAGAGAGCTAGAGCTAAATGCTATTTTTTCCAATCAAAATACATGGGGACATGCATCAGGATAAGTAGGTGGAAATTATGAGACACTCAAATATCTCATTATTTCAACTTCGTTAACATGAGAAACTACCATTTTATACCAATATCATATTTAAATTACCAAATATTTTAATTATTCTACATTAATATATTAATTTTAGTATGCTGAAATGATAAGGAATAATATTAACTTTAGTATGATGAAATGATAAGGAATATGGAAAGCTACACTCACTATGGCATGTCTTCAAAGTATCCTTGTCTATTTCTTATCGGTCTTCAAGGCTCCAAGTAAGGTTTTTAATAAAATTGAACAAATCCAAAAATAGTTCTTATGGATAGGGGTTGAGAATAAAAATTGATTTCATATTGTTGCTTGGGACAATGTGTGTAGATTGAAATACCAAAGAGGAATTTTCTTAAGAAGAATTAACCATTTAAATATTGTTCTGCTTGCAAAACAAGCTTCGAGATTAGTGTCTGAAGAATAGGTTGAATGAGTCACACTAGCAAAAAGGAAATACCTGTAGGGATCTGATTTTTTAAGTGACTTGGCCCCTTTTTTTGGATTAGCATTTTGGAAATCTATCATTTCAACAAAAAAACTTTTGATAAAAGGTCTCAGATGGCATGTTGGGATGGAAGAATCATAAATTTTTGGGAAGACAAGTGGATAGGAAACCACCCACTAATTGGAAATCATGTTTTTAGAGCTATAAAAAATGGTATTGATCCATTATTTGGCCACAAAGTAGCTGGATTTTTAAAATTTTCCAACAATTTGTGCAGATGGAAAAGGATACATCACACCATTTTATCAATAGAAATCAGCTCTTTGGAGGCCTTACTTTCTTCTTATGTTTTACCTTCAAGGAATGATAGGGATCACCTCATTTGGGAACCCTCAAACATTAGGGAATTCACTATTAAGTCGACATATCAACTCCTCCTATCTCCTGAGGAAATTCAAATTCCTTTTAAATTAGTGTGGATCAAACACTTAACTCCAAAAGTCTCTTTTTTTCTTGGTTGACCATTCAAAATAGAATTCTTACTATTGAAAATCTCATCAAGTGTGGAATCCTATTTTTCAATAGATGTTTTTATGCCTTGTTGATTGGGAATCAACTTGCCATATTTTCCTAACCTATCCTTATTCCAGTTCCAATATTAACAACCCTTTCCAAAGGCTCCCAATCAGTTGGGCCAAACCCCCTTCAATTGTATATTTGTTTTCCCAATGGCCTCATTCTTTTTGCAACCCTTGTCTCTGCCTTATTTGGAAACTATGTCTTCACCATTTCCTATGGGAAGTATGGATTGAAAATAATAGAAGAGTTTTTTCTAGTTCTACCAAGGATATTTCATCCATTACCAATAGAATCATCTTCTATGCTAAATATAATGCACTCATGACCTTAAACGATCCTCATCCAATCCCTAGGTTTGAAGCCTCTTTACTTCAATCTTTGCACATTTCTCTAGATAATCCCAAATCTAATTATTTCTCTAGAAATAGAGTCACAGGTACCAAGGAGGTCCATAATACATGTAAAAAAATCTATTGCAGGCACCTCTAAGAAACAAGAAAAAGAGAAATTGAAGCACAAGAAGTTGCACCTACACCACATCCTCTTAGAAGGAGTTTTAGACAACAAGAAAATACTTAAGAATAAAATACATCACCTTCTAAGACATCAAAACCAGTAAAGAGGAATTCATGAAATAGAGGACCCATTTATGGAGGCCCCTGTAGAGGAAGAAGGGAAAATGGAGGTGGATTCTCCACCCAAAATAACATTACCTAATTATTATTTAGAATCATTAGAGTTTGAAAAATTTCTAGAATTAGAACTTGAAAACCCCATAAAATTTTTCATGGTGATTATTAAAACATAAAAAACATGGATAGAAAAAGTAGAAGAAATAATAAAGGAAAAAATATATTTGCAAACTATTGCAAGAATTGTATGACTTGAAAGATAAAATGAGAAAACTTGACAATTTACCTCCTAAATCTATTAAAGGAAAGGAATCAGGAGAAAATATTCTTAATTTAGCAAAATAGGATCAAAATGAGAGTGCACAAGAGATCACTTAGGCACCTTCTAAAAAAATTTAAGAGACTATTTCAGAATGGTAACCACCCCCTTCTACTCTTATCATAGTTGTTTTATTAGAAGAGAAATAGATAAAGAAGGAGCTATTTTCATTTGAAGGGTAGGGAAAGAGACCATGGAGACTAAAGAGTGCTCCAACCAAAGAGAAGGTACCTCGGAACCTAAACAACAACAAATTTTATAGGAGTAACAAATAGTACAAGATGTTCCAATACATCTAACTCAGGAAGATGCTCTAAAATATGTGACACAAGAAGCTTTGAAACAACAAAGCATTCATTTAAGGGCTCTACAGAAAAATACTTCAATAAGGGTAGCTCCAAGATTACATGTTGAACCAATGCAGTTTGAGATACCAACTAAGGAAGAATTTAAACAGGTTCTTGTAGAATCTATAAATATAATTCATGTTGTAGAAGTTGAAATGCAAGCTTAAATGCTCCCAATTCTAGGTGCCCCACCAATAGTAATGCCTCAACCAAACATGACTTCATTGGTGGAACATAATGTAACTATAGCAAGGTGTATGGACCACTATCATATGCTAGAATAATGTCTTGCAACATCACGACCATCGAAAGAGGAAAATGGAAGAAGGCTAAATAAATTACAGTCTTGCAAACTAAAGTGAGGGATTTGTGCCTCATAGCTAAGTAATTGGTGCAATGCAGGAGGTATGATAAACTTTAAAAAATTTTCCACAACGATAAATTTTATAGATGATAGGTAATGAGGATATGCTTTAATATTTCCTATGATTTGTCCTCTGACCAATATTTTTTTGATGCATATTTGCAAAGTCCTAAGGAATAGAGGAATTTACTATGCAAATTTTATTTATATAAATTCATAGTAGTGGAGGATGTGCAATTCATGCCACACATTTACATAGGGTATGTGTAGCTTAGGTATTTTACCTCCACATTAAACTATCAGATATAATGGTAGCAAGAATGGACATAGTACTAAACTGTGGAAGTAGGACCTAGACTCCTACTCAGGCATGACTAGTAGTGGACTAACACAAACCAAAAACCCTAATCAACCAATATTTCTCTTTTGTAGGGATAATAAATATTAAAGCCACTTATCTTGAAAAACTTAGGGAGAGTGTGGCTAGTTTTCAAAAAAATTATAGAGTTTTGATAATGTAGTGGTAGTATGAAGAAGCAGATGGGATGAACTACCAGTTTTTCTAGGGAAAAGAGAGCCCATTTCACTAGTAAATTTAAAATGGTCTCGCAAGAGGGCAATAACAATGGTATAAGTGATACTTGTAATGAATCATGAGTGTATAGACCTTTGGTTTAGGCCACCCACTATACTCACACTAGTACCCTATTATTTTGATTCAAATCCTGAACTAGAACAACAATTTCAAAATTGGTTAGTAAAATTAAGGAGAAACATGGGATACCATTCAATAGATCATAAATTTTGGAGAATTCTTCATAGAGAGCTAGACCTAAATGCTATTTTGGCAAATCAAAATGCATGAGGACATGCATTAGGCTAAGTAGGGGGAAAAAATGAGACACTAAAATATCTCATTATTTCAACTTTGTTAACATGAGAAACTACCAGTTTTGACCAATATCATATTTAAATTGCCAAATATTTTAATTATTATGCATTAATATTTTAATTTTAGTATAATGAAATGATAAATAATATTGTTAGTTTTAGTATGATGAAATAATAAGAATATGAAAAGCTACATTCATTATGGCCTGTCTTCAAAGTATCCTTGTCTATTTATTATCGGTCTTCAAGGCTCCAAATAAGGTTTTTAATAAAATCGAACAAATCCAAAAATAGTTCTTATGGACTAGGGCTGAGAATAAAAACCGATTTCATCTTGTTGCTTGGGACAAAGTGTGTAGACCAAAATACCAAGGAGGAATTGGCTTAAGAAGAATTAACCATTTAAATATTGTTCTACTTGCAAAACAAGCTTGGAGATTAGTGTTTGAAGAACAGGTTGAATGGGTCACACTAGCAAAAAGGAAATGTCTATAGGGATATAATTTTTTAAGTGACTTGGCCCCTTCTTCTAGGTTAGCCTTTTGGAAATCTATCATTTCAACAAAAAAACTTGTGAGAAAAGGTCTCATATGGCAAATTGGGTATGGAAGAATCATAAATTTCTGGGAAGACAAGTGGATAGGAAACCAACCACTAATTGAAAATCCTATTTTTAGAGCTATAAAAAATGGTACTTATCCATATTTGGCCACAAAGTAGGTGGATTTTTAAAATTTTCCAACAATTTACGCAGATGGAAAAGGATACATTATCCCATTTTATCAGCAGAAATCAACTCTTTGGAGGTCTTACTTTCTTCTTATGTTTTACCTTCAAGGAATGATAGGGATCACCCCATTTAGGAACCCTCAAACATTGGGGAATTAACTATTAAGGTGACATATCAACTCCTCATATCTCCTGAGGAAATTCAAATTCCTTTTAAATTAGTGTGGATCAAACACTTAACTCCAAAAGTCTCATTTTTTCTTGGTTGGATATTCAAAACAAAATTCTTACTATTGAAAATCTCATCAAGCATGGAATCCTGCTTCCCAATAGATGTTTTTATGCCTTGATGATTGGGAATCAACTTGCCATATTTTTATAACCTATCCTTATTCTAGTTACATTATTAAAAAAAAATTCCAAAGGTTCTAGATAAATTGGGCCAAACCCCCTTCAATTGTAGATTTATTTTCCCAATGACCTCATCATTTTTGCAACCCTTGCCTCTACCTTATTTGGAAATTATGTCTTCACCATTTTCTATGGCAAGTCTGGATTGAAAGGAATAGAAGAGTTTTTTCTAGTTATGCCAAGGATATTTCATCCATTACCAATAGAATCATCTTCTATGCTAAAGATAATGCACTCATGATCCCAAACAATCCTCACCCAATCCCTAGGTTTGAAGCCTCTTTAATTTAGTCTTTGCACATTTCTCTAGATAATCCCAACTCTAATTCTTTCCAAATCACAAGGAAAAATATCAAGTGGATTCCTCCACCACAAGGCTAGGTAAAGCTAAATTTTTATGGGGTATCTAAAGGTAATCCTAGCTGAGAAGGTTCAGGTGGGATTCATAGGGATCACAAAGGAAAATATATTTTTCTCTTCGTCGAGTGTTTGGGTGAACAATCAAATCACATAGTTGAATCAAGAGCTCTTTGGAGATGTATTTTACTGATCAAATAGTTTATTGGTAAATTTATTGTTGAAGGGGACTCTTTAAACATAGTCAATTATTTGAAGAATTCCAAAACCCCTACTTGGAGAGTCAAAAACTACATCGAAGAAGCCAGAAACCTGATCCTCCATCAACATGAGGCCATCATTCAGCATGCTTTTAGGGAAGCAAACAAAGTGGCAGATAGGTTACCAAATATTGTATTTAATTCTCTTGGGTTGATGACGTGGAATGACATCCTCCCACCGGAGGTCGAATAAATTACCATGACAAAGAAAATTCAAAATGACTGACAAATTATTATTCATTTTATTTTGCCTGATTTCATGTATGAAGGGTTTACTTTCCCTAGGTCAAATTGCCATCTTTGCCCTTTGCCCCTTTAGGATCCTATTTCACATTCTTATTTTTCCCATGATGATTTTGTGTTCCTCAAGGTAAATTATGATAGGTGTCCTCAACATGTTTGCGGTTTTGTGTTGCACCTTCTTTTTACCTTTTCCAGTTCAAATTTTCATTGCCATTTGTAGTGCCAGTTTTCAACTTTTAAATGGTCCCAAAAATGATTGGGCTATTACCTTAGTTTGTCATCCTAACTATCATCATTTCTTAGTTAATTGCATTTTGTTGAACCACCTGTTCTCTCCTTCCTAAATCCCACCGGTGTGTCAAATCATCATTCTCTCCATCGCTAATGAATTTCTTGGGCCTAATAATTCTCATCCTATTTTCCATGCCTCTATCCACAAGATATTTTTATCATTTTCTAATGCTTCAAGTTTCCTTTTTTCCCTACGAGGATCAGGTTTCTTCAAATAATTCTTGGCCAATTTTTTAAAAGTATCCAAGAGCATCACACATTTCTATTTTTGATGGTGTTAGGTGTTGTGGTAACTTCAAGTCTAGTAAGGCACATCGCTTTGATATCAGGTACAGGGTGGATTTTTGTAGCTTTCAAGGAAATATTATAACCTGAGGAGGTGGCAAAATTTCCAAAAGCACCCAAGACCTCCCTTTGATTCAAAAGCACACCTCCATTCTAGAATTACTATCTCCCTCGATTTCTCACTAAGGTTTTGGTTAGAGCACTCTATTTTTCCTTCCATCCCGTAGTTCTATAACCTTACCATTATGGGTTTCATTGAACCAGATATGCTTGCAATTGAACCTATTGTTGCAGTGATCATGAATGCACATGGATTTATGCCATTTATGTAATAATTTTCTAGGATGGACTGGGATGTGAACACTACATTTGCTTCCACCTGGAATAAAGGTGTTGTTATTATCCATGGAGTTGAATTTTAGGTTGACATTCAAATCCTTGTAGAAATAACAGGTCAGTCGTTGGTGGGAAGAACCATCCATAGGGATAAACATAATTGGGACATGGAGTTGAAGGATTTTGAGCCAAGATCCAGTCTACACAAGCTCAAGCTCATAAAACCAAGGATGGTTAGGGAGGATTTACCTACTCCATGAAAAGAAGTCATGAAACCTATGATGGAGTATATCACGGTTGACAACCCGGGTTTCCCTCTTAGGATCTTTCACATAGATTTTTTGAATCACTTTAGGGAAGTGAAACCTATCAACATCCCTAAATACCTATTTTTATCTATGGAATATTCCATTGAGGCAACTTACTCAAAGAAGGATGAGGCATGGCCCTCACATCAAGGACTTTTTAAGGTGATTTATAAATATGTGTTAGATAATTTCCCAAAAGATAATGTTTTTATACCTGAGAAACAATATGAGTCCAAATAGACTATTGAGGAGGACACATCCTTTACCCCATCCTCAAGTGCTCATGGTTCCAAGAAAAGGAAAGTGAAAGGTAGCTCTCAGGACACTAAGCAATCGATAAGAAATAAGGTCAAGATGGAGGATCGTACCACCCCTTCGAGAAGCTCCCAACACCTATAATATAAATTCATTCAGAACAAGGAAAAATACATGATAGTTCCATTAAGGATGTGCTTGAGGATCCAATGATTAAATTATTATAGGAGTACATCATAAAGACGTAATACTACCATCACTCATATGGAGAGTGTAGTGACCGTGAGCATGGCTACCATTGCCTAGATGAAGGAGAACAAAAATACTCTGTATTTGCTATTTTTTGTACCAATTACTTTGAGGATCAACCCAAAAAGAATACCATAGGAGCCAATGTTGGAGGTCGCATCAAGGAGGATGAGGTGGTAGAAATTGCAAAGTAAATATTCAATGAAATCCCCAAGGATGTCCAAAAGGATGACACCAAGGATTCTGCAAATGTGTAATTCCTTTGGGGATTGTTGTCTGTTTCTGGTTTTTGTCTTGTTGGAACATTTTTGTTCTTGTTTGGTCCTTTTGGATTGTTTCTTTTTTATCTAAAAGTCTTAGGCTTAGTCTAAATGTTATTGGGTGTTTTTGGATGTTGCATCCTTTAATTCATATTTTGTACTAAGGCATTAAGTGCATTTCAAATTTCCTCATTAATAAATTTTTGTTAACTTACCAAAAAAAAATGATAAGGAATACTACCCTACTATTCAGATAGTTTTCTGCATTTTTGTGATTATTTTGTATATTTTTAGTAGTTAAATAATATAAATAAGACATTTGAAAAAGTATCATTAATAGAGTTTTCTTTAAATCTATTTGATAAAAATATTTGAAGTATTTTCCAACCTTAGAAACTATTTTTGGGTGATGTGGCATCAAGAACTCCATGTTGCAGCAAAAATAGGGTAACCAACCTATAAAAATAGAACCTATAGGTTATGCTCTAGAACATGTAGGTAACAACCTACAAGAAAATTGGAGGATGAAGATACACACCTCATTTGGAATTTAAAAGACCTTGGGAGCATGAAACAAGGAAAAAAGGAGTGTAACCAATCACCAAACATTGACACAACTCGAACTATTCCAAGCATCTACATTTGATAGTTGTCTAGCCATATTTTTTGAAGCAATTGCAAAAAAGGTTAAACTCACTTTTTAGTCGGTTTACAAGGAAGGCAAGCAAAGTGGCACATGGATAACAAACACCAATCATTCTAGAACTATTCCAAACATCACCCATAGCATTTGGAGGTAAGAAAAAGAGGATAGATGACTACAATAGAATTTTGCCCAAATTTTGGAAAAAATTTGTTGACTATAGCTCAACAAATAACAAATTGATAGCAAGGAGATCATAATGTAACTTTCAATCATAGGCAAGATAAGTGGGAGACTTTGTATAAATATTCCTATCTACCTACATTGAAATATAATAGATAAATAAGGAAATAGCAATAGGACTTCATTAGGAATTTGTCAATAGTTTTTGTAATAGAGCAAAAAAGTCAATAAAGTGTAGTTTGTTTCTCAAAGTAGACTTCCATGATTGTTTGATTTCATAAATGTAGAACTTGGTAATTTTCACTCCTACTAGGCCTAAGAGAAAGGGACCACTCTTGAGGTTGGTGGAGGGACCTTTGTAACATAAACACAGGTTTTTCTTATTTTACCATTTTTCTTGTCAAAAAGTTGCAATCTTCATTTTATTGCTATTTTTCCAATAATTTGTTACAAATTAGTAAATACCCTATTTTCTCTGTTTTTTCTCATTCCGTGTGAATATTTTCATGTTATTTTCAGCTAGCTGAATTTTTTATTTTTGTTAATGCAATTTCATTTAGCATTTCATTATAGTTTTTAGCATTTAATTTCTATTTCAGCATTCTAGTTTAAGCAACATTAATTTCCAGCATTTGTCAATTCTGTCATTTTCATTCCAGCATTTTAATTTTTGTCATTTCAATTTAGCAAGTGTAGATCAGTTTCATTTTTCATCTAGCAAAGTTAATTTTTGTAATTAAATAGGTTTTCATTCTGCAAATGAGTATTAGTTAATTTTACTTCCTATAAAGACATTGTGATTCTCAGTTTTTAGACAAGCAAGTGCCTTGATTTATAAATTGTAGATCCATAAACATCCTCTATCATATATAGCCTTGGACATCATCCTGGATTGATAAAATGACTTAAATTATGAGCATTAATGACACCCATCCGATTTTAGGACATAAAAGTTTACCTCAAGCCAATATTATTTAGGATTTATTATCCTAAGATTACTTATTTTGCTATGGTTTATCTTGAGAATCTTCTTAGTAGGGATTTTAATCAAAAATTCCATGGAATTTTCTTCACAAAGAAGATGATTACTTATTATTTAGAGGTTAATCTAATCAATATTTCAGTAGGCTTATTTACCCTTGAAAACTTCTTTTCATAATAGAGTGATTCTTGAGCTTTTCTAGATTAAAGGAAGACGGGGATCAAAAGGAGATTTGGATCTTCATTCTACCTAATCTAATACCACATGTTAGATATCAATGCTTAATTCAATACATTATTAAATGGTAGATAATTAAACATATAGAATACCTATTTTAGGCATACCAAACATCTAACTAAACTTGTAACTACCTCTATCCTATAGTGTGTGCATAGTCCTTGTGATGGGTGGTTATACCACTTGCCACTTCACATGGGTTATTATGTAGTAAATCCTAATAGTATCACTATAGTGACATGTCACTGCCTTTTATTTTGTAATTTGACAAGGTTGAAAAATAGTGTAATTATTTTGTTAATACTTCTAAAATATCTCAAATTTTGGCTAATTTCAAGATAGGTATCTATTTGTTTTTAAGTATAAATTGGTTTAGAAGCAATATATTAGCAATGTGGATAAATTGAATTCCAAACGTGAAGCACTATGAGTTTTCTAGTAAATTACTAGCAAAGTGAAGAGGTTTGCTCACCTCCTAGAGTGAATCACTTGTAGGCCTATGGAGGGGTAAAAGTACAAGCACAAATCACAAGGGAGATCTTTCGTAAGCAATATTTTGTCAAGTAGTGGAATTATAACTCATTTTTAAAGCCTTCTAATCCTTTTAGAGCTATGTAGCATTTAGAGATGCATCATTTTGTTAAGATCCCCCCATATTTTACTTTTACTAGGAGTAATATTTTGTCACCCCAAGTAACTCATGGGTAAACTCTTACTATAAATAGGAGTCATAGGCTCCATTGTAAACATATTTTGGCTATAATAAATTTAAAGCTATACTTTGTGAATCCTACATTTTGCTCTTGTAACTTATAAAAGTGGTGGAAAATTGATAAGTCTTTTGGTCTTCATTAATGCCATTGCCATATTATATTGTAGAATCCATTGTGATTGAGGCATGGCCCTTTTTCCATATATATATTTTTTATTAGATTGGAAAAAAGAGGGTTTTGAAATGAACGCCATAAATATTTTACATTAGGAATTGAACTAAAACAAAACAAAAAATCTAGATTGAAGAACCATCAAGGAGAAAACAACCTATAAAGAGAAACCACCCAAAAAAAAAAAATAGAGGAGATCTAGTGAGACCAGAAAGACCAACAAGAGAGACCAATCATAACAAAAAAAATATAAGCTAGTCATGTGAAAAGTCATCAGAGAGGATAAGATCAATCTCAGGAGTATTTAGATTCTGCTTCAACTTCCATGATATTTCATTCACATAGAAGATGGTCTACTTCACTAACCTCTTGAGAGCTCACACCAAATATTTGATAGAGTCATAAGAATTACTTGGGATCACAAAAGGTACTTTTTGAAGCTTACATTTTGCTAATGGGATACCCGAAAACATAGAACTGTTATTAAAAATAGGGGAATGAATTGTATCAACAGAATCATCTGAATCATTAAAATATTAGAAGGTTTTCATCCTTTTTCCACTTTGGAGTTTAACCACACCGATCTCCTCATTCCTTTTTCTTCTATCTTTGACCTCTTTGGATAAGAGGGCTTTATTTTATTGACCTACTTCTCCTATTTTAGAGAATAAGAGTTATCGCTATAGACTAGTCCAAGAAATTCATGACCAGGGGCGATATTCCCACCTAAATCTCGAGGGATGTTCTAAGGAATTATCCCCCTACTTTGGATCTAGACTCACCTCCACAACAATATTATCAATTAAACTATCCAATTCCTTCTTTGCATCATTAGAATCCATTGGAGGCTATAGTAGGTCATCTTGACTAACATTCCAAATACTTACAGGATCAGTATCTTCCCCAAGAAGAACTAGAGGAGAATTGATAACCTCTTTTCCAAGTGATGCAACATCCAAATCCACAAAGGAACCAAACCCTTATTTTTCCCATGGAAATAGCATTGTTCTTCAAGAAAACCTAATTAAAAATCAATTTGAAAAATCCTTGGTGATTAGAAAAGGATGTGTTAATGCAATTTCATTCAACATTTCATTATAGTTTTTAGCATTTGATTTCTATTTTAGCATTATAGTTTAAGCAACATTAATTTTCAGCATTTTCCAATTCTGTCATTTTCATTCCAACATTTTAATTTTTGTCATTTCAATTTAGTAAGTGTAGATCAATTTAATTTTTCCTTCAGCAAAGATAATTTTTGTAATTAAAATAGGTTTTCATTCTACAAATGATTATTAGTTAATTTTACTTCTTGCAAAGACATTTTGATTCTCAATTTTTAGACAAACAAGTGCCTTGATTTCTAAATTGTAGATCCATAAATATCCTCTATCATATATAGCCTTGGACATCACCTTGGATTGATAAAATGAATTAAATTATGAGCATTAAAAATACCCATATGATTTTATGACATAAAATTTTACCTCAAGCCAATATTCTGTAGGATTTATTATCCTAATATTACTTCTTTTGCTATGGTCTATCTCGAGACTCTTCTTAGCAGGGATTTTTATCAAAATTTCCAAGGAATTTGCTTCACAAAGAAGATGATTACTTATTATTTAGAGGTTAATCTAATCAATATTTCAATAGGTTTATTTACCCTTGAAAATATCTTTTCACGATAGAGTGCTTCTTAAGCTTTTCTATATTAAAGGAAGAGGAGGATCAAAAGGAGAGTTGGATCTTCCTTCTACCTACTCTGATAACACATGTTAGAGATCAATTCTTTGATTCAATAAATTATCAAATGGTAGATATTTAAACATATATAATACCTATTTTAGGCATACTAAACATCTAACCAAACTTGTAACAACCTCTATCCTATAGTACATGCATGGTCCTTTTAATGGGTGGTTATACCACTTGCCACTTCACATGAGTTATGATGTAGTAACTCCTAATAGTATCACTATAGTGACATGTCACTACCTTGGGATTTGTAATTTGATAAGGTTGAAAAATAGTGTAATTAGTTTGTTAATACTTCTAGATCTCTCAAATTTTGGCTAATTTCAAGATAGGTATCTATCTGTTCTTAAGTATCAATTGGTTTAGAAGCATTATATTAGCAATATGGATAAATTGGATTCCAGGAGTGAAGCACTATGAGTTTTCTAGTAAATTACTAGCAAAGTGAAGAGGTTTCCTCACCTCCTAGAGTGAATCACTTGTAGATCTATGGAGGGGTAAAGGTACAAGTACAAATCCTAAGGGAGATCTTTGGTAAGAAATATTTTGTCAAGTAGTGGCATCATAACTCATTTTAGAAGCCTTCTAATCATTTTAGAGCCATGTAGCATTTAGAGATGCATAATTTTTTTAAATATCCCCCCATATTTTTACTTTTACTAGGAGTAATAGTTTGTCACCCCAAGTAAATCACGGGTAAAATATTACTATAAATAGGAGTCATATGCTCCAATGTAAACATATTTTGGCTATAATAAATTTAAAGCTATAATTTGTGAATCCTACATTACACTCTTGTAACTTATAAAAGTGGTAGGAAATTGATAAGTTGTTTGCTCTTCGTTAATGGCATTGCCATATTATATTATAGAATCCATTGTGATTGAGGCATGGTACTTTTTACATATATATTTTTTATTAGATTGGAAAAAAAGGATTTTGAAATGAAACCCATAAATATTTTACATTAGGAATTGAACTAAAACAAAACAAAAATTCCAGATTGAAGAACCATCAAGGAGAAAACAACCTCCAAAGAGAAACCACCCCAAACAAAAAAATAGAGGAGATCCAACGAGACCAGAAATACCAACAAGAGAGACCAATCATAACAAAATAGAACCATAAGCTAGTCATGTGAAGATTCATCAGAGAGAATAAGATAAATCTCAAGAGTATTTAGATTCTGCTTCAACTACCATGATATTTCTTTCACATGAAATATGGTCTGCTTCATTAATATCTTAAGATCTCACACCAAATATCTGATAGAGTCATAAGAATTACTTGGGATATCAAAAGGCTCTTTTTGGAGCTTACGCTTGGTTGATGGGATATCAAAAAATATAGAACTCTTCTTCAAAATAGGGCAAGGAATTGTATCAATAGACTCATCTGAATCATTAGAATCTTGGGAGGTTTTCATCCTTTTTCTACTTTGGAGTTGTTGGGCACTGAATTACACCAAGTTTTCACTTGATACTATGGTTGTCTATATTCCTACTTTCTATCTAGGCTTGCACCCGATAGCTGCAGCTCAGCACTCAATATTGGATGGACCAAAATAGGGGTTTTTGATCCAACCTCTAGATTAGGCTAGTTCCTTGTCAACTTAGAAAGTTGTTGACACAATTATGCTCACTTAGGGTTTGGATTTTAGTGTAAGAGAAGGTTAGGATTAGAGAGATGTATATAAAAGTGGATGGAAAGGTTAACAAAATTGAACTACCATAAAAAGATCACAAAAAACCATACTAAGGACATACACTTAGATCAACATTTATCCCAAAATAAATTGTTTCATATATTAAAGCATAACAGATAAATGTTATAGCAAACAATTTCAATACCCGGGGAATGATAATCAAAATAACAAAATTCACCAAATACCTAGATTTCATAGAAATCTACTTTCCAACAACATAGAATGAAATCAAAGTAGATTTCAATTACTTATAACAACTAGTAATTCAAAATAGGCACAAACTAACCATCTAAGTATTTATAGAAATGCAACTATGAAATTCGAACCTCTGACATCAAGCATGAGAACATGAACTTGAGGTGAAGATCAATGTATTACTCATTTCATTCAGATCTTCAGGAATATTTACAATGGTATAGGAAAACATGCTAGATTTGACCCTTAAAAACAAGGGTTCGACCTCTACTTATAGTTTTTCAAAATAAAGTAATTAAGAAACAATACACAAAATCTTGTTACAATAGTACAACAAAGATTTTAGCTGACATTAGCTCATTGGTCCATCGTTTGAGAAATCTGCTGAAATAAAGTCTGCCATGATAGCTCAGGGTCTCTACAACTTGCTGATAACTCAGTGCAACTGAAGCTTAGGTCGTTAAAGATCACGCATTTTTGTCGATCCTTCTTGGGAGTGAATTACCATCGTCGATCCTTCTTGGGAGTGAATTACCACCGTCGATCTGTAATCGCCTCTGGTTTGATCTTCTTGGAAACCCTATATACTTCATCTTCTGGCTGACTGTTACAATTTTGACACAGCAATATCTTTAAAACAACCAAGATTTGGTAGCTTAACCTCCACTGTTGACCTTCTTCATCACATGATTAAGATTCAATCCGACACAAGCTAAATGCCATTCTGCTTTAAAATTAATGATGTCATATTTCTTATCAAAAATAGCAGAATATCCAATCCATATCTCTGAACCTCGAATCTACTCCGAGATATTTATCTTCTGCTTCATCTGCTTCAATCTGCATTAGAATATTGATGATGTCACATCTTTCCATTATCTTTTATGAATTTCATTTCAGATGGAACGAGCGCATCGTGGTAACAATCCGGATCCGAAGTTAGTCACATACCTTCTTCCATCATGAATCCACACTTTTATTATCCTACCACCCCATATTATCTTCATTCTGGAAAGGAAATACTTGTTCATTCCTTGAATCACCAATCCGCACTTTTTTGCCAGTGATGTCATCATCTTCTTGAAACTTTTGTGGATTTTAAGATAGCGTCAATCTAGAGTCGAAAATAAAAGGACCTTCATGGAATCTAATATTTAATAGACAAAAATGCCATTCCATGCTTTTCCACTGCTGACATCATTATCTCTTAGGAACTTTTGCATATTTGAGATCTGCCATCATTCCATAGTCGGAGTGAAGTCACCTGGAATCGCTTCAAACATGCAAAATTTACTAACTATTGAGCGGATTCATATCTTATGATCTAGTTTCACTTCAAAGCATACTGTAAGCTTAGCAGAATGATGATTTTATTACTTAGTCAAAATTATACAAAATTTTACTAAGTATGTGGCCATTTTGGGCCTACATTCTGGCACCTCTCGGGTGGATTTGCTTGCAAAGCCAATTTAATCCAGAGTCTTATCCATTGGGCCTTAGGAGTCAAAACAATACTTATCTTTGAAGATATGTTTTAAGGAATAATTTCCATACAAAAACTACCCTTTGAAATCTCAAATTCTGCCTAGAGGGTAAAGGTTCATATAGAAACCATACCAAAAACATCATAGAACTCACTTGTTCAACTAGAGACTATGTCTACAATATCAGTATTACTACTGCCTTTAGAAACTATACACAACTCTACCTCCTTTATAAGGCTTCATTTCAAAGAATACCTTCACACAAAAATGTTGCGTTGTAGGCTTCATGCCTTTATTGCTTATTTTTTACAATTGTTAGAGTAAAAATAGAAATATAAAACTGATGTATAGAAACACAAAACTTATGTATATGTAAAAATAGAAATGAAATGATTTAAGCATGAACCCCTCATCGGCCTGTAAGTGCTCAATATTATCCTCATCCTTCTATAGCCTCTTCCTCATCATATTCTCTCAAATCCTGTATTCTCTGATTATATTCATCGGAGGTTCCTCATCATCTTCTCTCGGAGCCTATATTCTCTGATTATCTTCATCGGAGGTGTCCCCAAATACTTGGAATCTTTATTCCAAAAACTGAAGAGTCTATTTCTAGGCTTTCTCAGAGGTATTTGATGTCTCTTTAAGCTATTTATAAACATATTATAGTTCCCCAACATCCTCATAATTAGCAACATTCCCTCTAGTCACCAGATCTTCCATAAGATATCTTAAGTGGGTGTAACCCATAATTAATTTGGCAGCTTGTTCTTGGGATAGTGGCTCTTCCAATGAATCAATTTCGGCCTCATCCTATAAGTTTTCCTTGATACTTTTTTGGGATTCTTCCATAGATAACAAGCTATGATCCTCCTTCTGTAGTCATTTGAAACCAACATTAACCATTTCCTCATTTATTTCAATAATATCTTTAATTCCTCTTTCCATCCTATCAAAAAACAACCAGGCTCTCTGAACTGCCCTATGCTTTTTCACCACTATTTTGGAGGCTACCTCAGCTAGATTCCATTCTCTATTAGAAATTGGTTTAGCAACATCACTGAGCCTACTACCAACCAACCTATATATTTGTTCTGTCAGAATCACCATTAACTGTAACTCTCCAATGATTTGATCTAAATACTTCTGAATGGTATATAGCACTTGGATGGCATCCTTCAGGTAGTCGATTATGAGTTGAAGACCTGAACATTTTTCTTGAACTTCAGAAAGAAACTCCTCCTTTATACCTTTCAAACTATCTTTGAAAAACCTAAGGACTTGGCTTTCTCAATCTAAAAATGATGTTTCAAATTTTGAATTTCTTTTGCCTGATCCTCATTCAGCTTCTTTTGTTCTTCTAACTGATCTTTCAACTCATTAGCCTTTTGAAACCTTTCTTTCTAATTCTTAGCCTCTTTTCTCAGAGCTTTCTCTACTTCCTTTTGATAATTGAGGCTCTTCTTAAGTTTTTTAACTTTTTGTTCTAGCTTATCTACCTTATCTTTTGCTATATCAATCTTCACATAAAAGGTCTCTAAGTGAGCCTTGGCCATCCCTAACTCATCTTCAATAGGAAGCTTGTCAATATATTCTATGATTTCCTCCACTCTATAATCCTGAGCAGTCATTTCATTTTTAGGTTTTCTCACCTGTGGAATCAAAGACCTTGAAACCCTTTGCCTAGTGATAGGGTTAACATACATACTTTTTCTTGTCACAACCATCCTGTTGGAAGGCCTGGTAAGATTCTTTGCCTAATAGTCATTTATGCTCTAAGTGGTTGCCTATTATTTTGATATAACAATAGACCTTGAAACATTAACAACCAAAGGAGATAACGACATCAAAAACATAAGGGTGAACTGACTTTTTGTTGGTGGGGGTGGAGATACATTGATAGCAGCCTTTGTTACAATGGTATATTCTATGACTACCTCTACTTTTGATATAGGTAAATTCAAAGAAATAGGTACATAATTTATAGTAGAAGGGATGGATGAACTCATAACATAGTGTCCCATGGATGGTGGTAATGAAAGATATGAGGATGCAACAATGCTGGATATTGAAGTAGCTGGAACAGAAAGTGGAAGGTGGTTTTGGAGGAGGCTACGACACAACAAAAATGACTTGTACCTCCATAGCTACTGATGGAATGAGGGAATAATTGTGAGGTGGAGGTAAATTTACCACATTTTCTTGACTAGAAAGGGAGGGAAATTCTTTTGGGATATAACAATAGACCTTCGCCTATAGATGTAGGGTGTTCTTGTTCAGCTTCTTTCTCAAGTTGTTGTTCTTGCTCAACTATCCCTTCTGTAGGAGAAACAACTACTTCTTCAGTAATTTCTTCCATACTCATCTTCTGCTTCTTGGAAACCTCTCTCTCTTATATATATATTTTTAGCATTTCTTTGAAAAGAACTAATTACAAAGTGTAGAAAAGAAATCAAATACAAAGTGCAGAAAGGAAGGGGAAATATTTGTATAGTGTATATACATATGTTACAATGAGTTCACTTCTTACATATAGTAAAGCTTGAGGTGGAAACCATTCACCGGAATTGGTTGTATGTTTCCCTCTAGATCCTTCAACTGAAATACATTAGACTCTTTAGCTTCCACTATTTCAAAAGGACCATCCCAAAAGGAATCAAAATTTTCATGCTTGCCTGGTTTTGCCCTATCAACATTCCATCTAAGAACTAAGTCTCCAACTTGGATCTTTCTAAACCTGGATTTTTTATCAAACCATGCTTTAATGTCTGATGAATGTTTTTGAAAATGATCATATGTTTGAGTTCTGCTCTCTTCCAATTGTAGCAGGTGTTCAACCTAGTTTTTATTGGATCCTACTTTAATTATTCTTCTGTACTGACAAGCTTAAGCGTTGGGATCTCCAGGTGAATTGGAAATACCATCTCTTTTACATATACCAGTGCATAAGGAGAAGTTTTGATAGATTTTTTAGTAGTAATAATGTCTAACCATAGAGCATGGTTGCAAAATAAGTGCCAATTCCTTTTGTTACCCTCCAGATATTTTCTCAAGATCCGTAATAGGTTTTTGTTGGTAGATTTTACAAGTCCATTACCTTATGGGTAATAATTTGAAGTATTTTTAATAGTGATATCATACTTGTTGGTAAAATCAATGTACTTGGATCCTATGAAAGCAGGGTCATTATCACTCACCAAAGCTTCCGAGACTCCAAATCTGGAAATCAAATTCTCCAAAAAGTTGATCACAACTTCCTAGTTTGCCTTATTTGTAGGAATGGCCTCTACCCATATAGTAAGATAATCTATAATTGTCAATATAAACTTGTGCTCTGCTGAAGAATTAGGATTTATAACTCCTATAAAATCTAATCCCCATTGTTGGAAAGGCTCCTCAACTTGAATAGGCTTCAAGGGAGATGTAACATTTCTGGTTCTTCCAACGTACCTTTGACACTTGTCACAAGCCTGGGTAGTTTTAAAAGCATCATTGAAGATAGTAGGCCAATATAGTTTGCTCTTATTATCTTCAAATTTGTAACTATACCTAATATATGACCACCTATTAATCCTCCATGAAACTCTTCTATGACTCTTTTTTGTTGGTCCTCCTTCAAGCATTTCAGGAGAATACCATCCAAGTTTCTTTTGAACAACCCTTCAGGTAGTAATACATATTTTAGAGCATGAAGTCTATACCTCCTTATTTTATAAGGATTTAGATCGAGCAGGTAAATTCCAGTTTGGAAATACCTAGTCATTTGCTCAATCTAATCAAAATCTAGAGTGTGTAAAATTTCTATTTGGTCCTCTTCTATCATCTGACAATCTGTCATTTCGGCCAATGCTGAAGCATCTGTCAATCCTTAGCACAAGGCTCTACCTCTTACCAGCTTGGTGGGACGTATTTCTACATCATATTCCTAGATCTTAGTAATCCAACCAGCTCTTTTATCTCCCAAGTCACCTTTAAAATAAAACTTCTTACATCTAGATGAACCACATATACCAAGGTTTTGCTCTGTACCAGATATTGTCTAAACTTCTTCAACGACTTCATCATAGCAAACACTTGTCTTTCAATAAAGTTATATTTCACCTAATAATCATGTAAAGTATGACTCCAAATGAACACATGGTATTCATCCCCTTGATTATCTTTCTGGGTGAGCACTGAGGCATAACTCTCTTCAGCTCCATAAGAATAGAGAATAAAATATTTATTGAAAATAGCATTTATCAAGATTGGGGTTGTTTCAATGGATTGTTGATGATCTCAAAAGTTTGCTTCCTACAATCGTTCCACTTGAATTCTACCTTCTTCTTTAGTAGTTCAGATATAGGCCTCACTTTCTGTGTAAAATTAGAAATGAATTTCCTAACGAAATTGATTTGACCTAGGAAATACTGCAAGGTATTTTGATTAGTAGGCAAAGGAATAGCTATAATTGCTCTAATTATTTTTGGATCTATGGCCATACCTTCCTTTGAGACCACATGGCCTAATATTTTTCCCTCATGTACTTCAAAAAATGACTTCTTAGGATTCAGTGAGATACCAAATTCTCTGCATTTTTGAAAAACCTATTCCAAATGAGATAGATGATCATTTTTATCCTGAGAAAACACCGTCATGTCATCTAGGCAAATAAGAATAACTTTATTTATAGGTGTACCAAAGGCATCGTACATGGTCCTCTGAAATGTAGCTCCAGCATTAGATAGCCCAAAGGGCATTCTATGATAGGTAAATGTACCCAATTTTGTGGTGAATGTTGTTTTGTATTGGTCTTCATATTTTACCCAAATTTGGTTATATCCAGAGTAACCATCCAATAGTGAGAATATTTCTACTCTAGCTACCACTTGTAATATCTGGTCAATCTGAGGGAGGGGGTAGTGGTCCTTGAGGGATGCTTGATTCAGATTTCTAAAATCTACACATTGGCGTATATCCCCATTCTTCTTTCTTAAGGGTACCAAATTGGCTATCCAAGTGGAATGTTTTATTGGATATATTATCCTAGCCTTTAGTAGTTTTAAGAGTTCCTCTCTCATAATGGCTTCTATCCTTGGATTGACAGGCCTCTATTTTTGCCAGAATGGTTTAGCATCGAGTTCTAACTCAATAGTATGCTGGATAATCCTTTTTTCATACACCTTAAGGTCTTCATATGACCAAGCCATAGTGTCTTGGTATTTTAAGCATAAAGTTTAAATCTCTTCTGCTTCCTCAGGTGAACACTGGATCCCAACGTTAATCTTCTTTCCTATTTCGACCTCCACTTATTTATAGATATTTTTACCAACCTTCATAGCTCTAACCTTCTTTCTATCTTCATTATCAAATAGACTTTCAAGGGTGACAAATCCCCTTGGAATATGATTGTTTCTTAGTTGGCTAAATTCTTGCTGATATATTTCCTCCAAGTCTTCCTCTTGGACAGTTGAGAAGCATGCTTCTCTTATCATAAAATCTAGAATTTGTTCTTCACTTTCAAAAACCTGCTAGAATATCTGCTTGTCTAGCACTGCACGTCTGAAAACCATTTTAATTTACTTGGTCTTCTTAGTTCCAAAATCTACAGGAGGATTGAAATTAGCTCCCTTTATTTCCAATGCATCTACCAGATGATTCTCTTCTCTAGGCACAAAACTTATATTTAGGGCATGGAATGAATCCATTAGGTCCCATACCCTATTTTTGTAAGCTTTTAAGTAATGGTGCTTACTGCTACACTTATTCCTTATCTTATGGACTATAAACTCAGAATAACCATATATGTTTAAAATCTTGATGTCCATGCTTTCTACTTGCATCACTTCGAGGCACAGATCCTCGTACTCTACAACATTATTAGTACATGATCATGTCATTCTGTAAGCAAAATTCTTTATCCCTTTAGACTGTGATTGTTGAAACACACCAGCCCTGCACCATTTCTACATTTAGCACCATCAAAATGCATAACCCATGTTTCCTTGTTTCTTGAGGATTGATTAGAAATAGCAGGGAGTTTCTTTTCCAATTCAGTTGTGATGTTGTATGCTCAAATTCCTCCAAAGGATTAAGATTGCACAGGTATTCTTCAATATTTTTAATATGATAAGTAATTGGTTTCTCAGGTGTTATCCTTATCCTTTTCCTTTAAAAGGGATCTAGAATAATCCATGTACATACATCCCCTAGCTTTGCAGTAAATTCTCTTGAGAGGCATAACCCAAAATAGGGTTCTAAATCCACCACCAGTATTTCCTGTACCACTATTACCTTAGGATCTTTGTGCAACCTCATCAGTACATCCTTAATGACCCCAACCATCTTGAAAGGTGTCCCATCTAGTTGTAACACTCCAAGACAAGACTGGGTATATTCCATACCCATTTCTTCACAGATCACCTTAGGCATAACTGTGGTTGATGCTTCTGAATCAATCATACAATTTCGTACTACCCATCCTTCCATTCTTAGGGATATGTAGAAAGGGGGAGGTTTGTTCTTTAGAATAGTAGGTGTCATTTATTTCTTTTTTGATGGTATACTGAGGATGGTAGTGGCTAGTCTGTTCTGGGGATTTTTACTGAGGGAATCTTTAAGTAGGTCAATCTAACCCAAAATAAATAGAGTGTCATATAGGCTAGCTTTTTATGGAATCCTTTTCATCTCTCCAACAATGTGATACTCATACTTTGTCAGGGATAGTCTTTCCAGTCCTTTATTTGGCTCACCATATTTCCTTTTGTATTTTTGGGTTGCCTCTAACCTTTGTATTTTGGTAATGGAGGGGAACCTGAGCCTTTCTTGATCCTCACCTTTGGATCTCATTTTGTCTCCTTACGTTTCTCTTTCTTATTTTTTAGGGAGACTATATGTTTTATCCTTCCCTCTAGCTCGAGGAATAGGAAAAGTGTCACTAATTTGAGGGGTGTTAGTCTCACAATGACACTGAGAGGGGGGGTGAATCAGTGTAGCTCTTTTAAAACTTAAATCTTCAACTCTTAAAGCCGAAACAATGAAAACTTAAAACCAAATAAAGCAAGTATAACAAGAGAACATCACACAACACAAGATGTACCGAGGTTCACCGATTTGGCTACTCCTCAAAATGACTGTTTGGACTCCCATCCAAATCCAGCCTTTGCAAAGCACCAACTTTACAATCAATTTACCAACACCCACCTGGAAGGAGCATCAACCCCCGATTTACCAGCACCAACCGGAAGGAGCACCAACCCCCGATGCCAAGCACCAACTTGGACTTCAATTTTGAAACTAGAAGATTGACATAAAAATGCCTTCACTTTTACAAGACCCTGACTGGTCTATTGCTTACCCAACGTCTACCACAATTCACAAAACACACACACTCATCGCACTTCACAAAATAAAATCCCCTTTAAATTCTCCAAGCAACACTCCTTTTATAACTATCCTTTCTCTTTGTAACTCCAATTGTAACTCCTTTCATATTCTCATACGCCACTTGTCAATTGTAACACCTTCTTTCATATTCTCATATGCCACTTGTCAATTGTAACACCTTCTTTATGTAACTCCTTTTGTATATATTGAGAAGGCATTTCGTCAAACACGTCACATGCAAATAATTGACACCATATTCTCCTACCATGACTGTTCGTTTTCTCCTTCATGATTGTTCATTTTCTCCTTCGATGATTGTTCGTTTTCTCCTTCATGACTGTTCGTTTTCTCCTTCATGACTATTCATTTTCTCCTTCGATGACTGTTCATTTTCTCCTTCATGACTGTTCGTTTTCTTTTCCCTTGTGCATGCATGTGTTTTGGTTTTCAAAAAGGCTTTTCATTTCTATTTTGAGGCCCTTCGTTTCCTTTTCTCCACATGGGCATGCGTCCGCTTCTTTCCATGTGTAACGACCATCTTAAATGATTTCAAATCATTAAATATTCCTTATGGGTCCACGTCACTATGTAGTCTTCAGTTTCACCATCCTTTGGCAAAAATGCAACATGTCGCGATATCGTGACACTTTTGTTTCTCTCTCCCCTTTTGAGTCAAAAATGCGACATGTCAGATATCATGACACTTTTGTTTCTCTCTTCCCTTTTTGAGTCATGAAAATGCGACATGTCCCGATATCGCGACACTTTTGTTTCTCTCTCTCCCTTTTGAGTCACAAAAATGTGACATGTCGTGATATCGTGACACTTTTGTTTCTTCTCTTTTCTTTTGAGTCATGAAAATGGACAAATGTCAGGATATCGTGACACTTTTTTCCTTCCTTGCTCTTTCTCTTTGCTTTGGACCACGAAAATGAACAAATGTCCACGATATCGTGACACTTTTTCTCTTTGCTTTTTCTCTTTGCTTTGGCCGCGAAAATGCAACAAATGTCGCGATATCGTGACACTTTTTCTCCTTGCTCTTTCTCTTGCTTTGGCCAGAAAATGCAACAAATGTCGCGATATCGCGACACTTTTTCTCCTTGCTCTTTCTCTTCTCTTTGGCCGTAAAATGCAACATGTCGCGATATCGTGACACTTTTTCTCCTTGCTCTTTCGGTCTCTAAAATGCAACATGTCGCGATATCGTGACACTTTTTCTCCTTGCATTTTCTCTTTGCTCTTTGGCCCAGAAAATGCAACATGTCGCGATATCGCGACACTTTTTTTCTTTGCGGTGTTTTGCTTTTTCTTTGATCTTTAGCATATGGGCCACTTCGGTCTTCTTGGAAAATATGCAAAAAGGTGGGTAAACATCCTCATAAGCATTTAACATCACTGTACATACTCTGAGTAACCTCTGAACTCCTGTCCACTGCATCAACCGATCTATCTGATTGTGTTGACAACAATGACAATATTGTCGCTGCACCTTGCTCAACAATCTCCCCCTTTGGAATTGTTGGCAACACACGTGCAATTTCCTGTAACTCTTCTCCCCCTTTGACAACAATATCAAAGGGCTGCTGCAAACTCCCCCGAGTCCATGCACAACATTCTCAGGCAAAAATTATTACACTTAGCAAAAATCACAAACATGAGCAAAAAGATAAACAAATACACAAATGCTCCCCCTGAGAATGTGGTCCCGATAGCTAGTCAATTCTTGGGAAGCGTGACCACTCCCAATTTATTGCGAAGGTACTCAAAGACTTCCTTGGGCAATGGTTTTGTGAAGATATCCACTACTTGCTCTATTGTTGGAACAAAATCCAACTTAACCTCACCTTCCGCAACTTTCTCCTTCAAAAAGTGATACCGGATAGCAATATGTTTTGTGCGAGAATGCATAACCGGATTCTTTGAGATGTTAATGGCATTGGTGTTATCACACTTAACTAAAATTGGCTCACTGAAGTTAATACCAAGATCTTTCAGGGTTTGTTTCATCCATAATACCTACGTACAACACGTTGTCACTGCAATATATTCTGCCTCTGCTGTGGATAAGGAGACTGACTCTTGTTTCTTACTGTGCCACGCGACCAACCTGTCTCCAAGATAGAATGCACCTCCACTGGTACTCTTTCTATCATCTACACATCCTGCCCAATCTGCATCTGAATACGCAATAAGGGTGAAGTCCTTACCTTTCGGATACCATAACCCATACTCCATAGTACCCTTGAGGTACCGAAGAATCCTCTTCATTGCTGTCACATGAGTCTCCTTGGGACTAGCCTGAAATCGTGCTACCATGCATACTGCCTACAAAATATCTGGTCTGGTAGCTGTCAAGTACAGTAAGCTCCCAATCATAGATCTGTACATGGTTTGATCAACATGTGGAGATTTGTCATCCTTGCTCAACTTACAACCTGTCGTCATGGGAGTGCTAACTGGCTTACAATCCTCCATTGTGAACTTTTTTAGTATCTCTTTCACATATTTAATTTGAGAAATAAATATGCCCTTCTCATTTTGATTAACTTGCAACCCGAGGAAATACGAAAGTTCACCAATCATTGACATTTCAAATTCTTTCTGCATCTTATTTGCTAAATCTTTACATGACTCATCTTTGCTGCCAAATATGATATCATCTACGTATACAACAAGAACAATAAGATGGCCATTTTCTATTTTGACATACAAATTACTATCCACCATACCTTTCTTGAACCCTTGTTGAGTAAGATAGTTGTCTAGCCTTGCATACCATGCTCGGGGTGCCTGTTTTAAGCCATATAATGCTTTCTTCAACTTGCAAACCAAGTTGGGATCATCACCAAGTTGGAAACCATCTGGCTGCTCAATATAAACCTCTTCTTCAAGTTTCCCATTCAAAAATGCTGATTTCACATCCATTTGATAAACTTTGAAATTCTTGTAAACCGCTAAAGCCAGAAACATTCTAATTGCCTCTAGTCTAGCCACAGGTGCAAAGGTTTCCTCAAAGTCAATACCTTCAACTTGTGCATAGCCTTTACATACCAATCTTGCTTTATTCTTGACTACCTGTCCTTCTTCATTCAATTTGTTTCGAAAGATCCATTTAGTACCGATTATATTTTTATTTGCAGGTCTTGGTACTAACTCCCAAGTTTTGTTTTTCTCGATCTGATCTAATTCTTCATTTATTGCCTTCATCCAACTTTCATCTTTGCTTGCGTCAAGCAACATTTTTGGGCTCAATGCTGGATAATAGAGAGTAGTTACTTACTACTCTTCTTCTTGTCTGAACACCAACTATGGGGTCTCCAATTATTTGCTCTCTAGGATGATCTTTCTGCCAGCTGCTTGTTTTGAATTTCTTATTTTCTTCCACTTCTGAATCACTGTTTGAATCATCTGAGTCAATTTTTTGTTTCTTTTCCATTTCCTTTTCCTCATCTCCTTCAATAACCTCTTCATAAATTGGGTAGTTCTCTTCATAGCTAATTACTCGTTCCCTACCTTCATCAACTTTAACATCGGCACTATCCACAATTTTCCTTAGCTTCTTGTTGTAGCATTTGTAAGCTTTGCTTTTTGATGAATAGCCAAGAAAAATACCTTCATCCGCTCTATCTTCAAACTTACCAAGGTTTTCTTCAGTTCTTTTGATGTAACACTTGCTGCCAAAAACTTTAAAGTATCTTACTGTTGCCTTTTTACCGAACCACAACTCATAAGGAGTTTTGCTTTCATGCGTCCTCAACATGCACCTATTTTGGATGTATACCGTAGTATGGACTGCCTCTTTCCAAAATCTATCTGCTACTTTGCTCTCAGTCAACATAGTCCATGCCATTTCCTGCACTGTCCTGTTCTTTCTTTCTACCACACCATTCTACTGAGGTGTCCTGGCTACTGAAAACTGTCTCCTAATACCATATTTTTCATAGTACTCTATAAAATCCTCTGAAATGAACTCTCCTCCTCTATCTGATCTTAAACATTTAATCCTTTTTCCTGTTTGATTCTCAACTTGGTTTTTGAAAACCTTGAACATCTCAAAAGCTTCTGATTTATGCTTCAAAAATAGTACCCATGTCATCCTGGAATAGTCATCTATACACAACATAAAATATTTGTCACCATTTATGCTTTGCGTTCTCATGGGTCCACATAAATCAGTATGTATTAGTTCCAAAGGTTTGCTTGTGTAGTACTCTTTTGTTTTAAATGAGACTCTAGTTTGCTTCCCCTTTTGGCATGAAGCACAAATGCTATTTGATGGTTTTCCAATGGTGGGAATATCTCTCACTGCCCTTTTTGAGCTGATTTTTACTAGATTGTCAAAACTGATATGACCGAGCCTCTTGTGCCACAACCAATTTTCTTCTTCCTGTCCAATCAAGCAAGCTCCTTCTGAAGTCTCTGAGAGAGTGTACAGGTTGCCAGATGTCCTCGATCCAGTTGCTATCAACTTTCCACTATTTGCTTTTCTGACTTCACAACCCTGCTTCTTAAAAATCACTTCATGACCTCTATCACAAATCTGACTTACGCTCAACAAGTTATGCTTCAGACCAACCACAAACAAGACTTCTTTTGACTTGATTTTTCCATCACTGATCTTAACTGAACCTTTGCCAACTATCTTAGCTCCATCATTATTTCCAAATTTTACTGAACCACCTTCATATTGTTGTAACTTCTCAAATTTTTGTTTGTCACCTGTCATATGACTCGGAGCATCCACTATCAAGTATCCATGGTGCAGATTTATTCTGTGCTTTAAATGTTGTTTGTACGATCAGGGATTCCTTTTCTTCCTTAGATCGCTCTTTTTCTTTCCACTCTGGTTTGATTACAGTTTTGGGCTCTTGTTTTGACTTTTCTTTTTCAGTAGCTTGTGCATGTTTTTCGAGAAATTTTCTATTTTGTCTCATTCCATTTGGTTGAAATTTTCTTCCCTGAAATTGATTTGATGCAAATGTACTTCGACAATTTCTTGCAATGTGCCCAAAATTATGATAGTTATAACATTCTACTGCATAATCCATCAAAGGTGAAAAAACATTTCTTCTGGTAAAATTCCTTGGTCCTACGTTATACTTGCAATCTGAAATCTTATGTCCATAACCATTGCATTTAAAATAGTAACCAGAAAAGAGATGATTGAACCTGGGTGATGGTCTTTGCCATGTTGTCGTAGGAGTCATAAATCTTCTTCTTCCTTGATGTGTGACATTGGTGAATCCATCATTGTCAATTCTCCTTTCGTGCCTTGCATTATTGCTTTCTTTTGCATGAGTCAATTTTTCTTGATCAACTTGTTTCTTATCTTCATTCTTTGATCCATTTGATGATTCTCCTTCATCAAAGCCCAAACCAAATTTGATGCCTGTAGTCCTTTGGTTATTTATGATCTTATCCAGCTTCATAGAACTTTCTTCACGTTTGTGATAACAACTAATTTTACGATTCATCTCTTCTATCTGCATCCTTAAACCAACAGTCTCTTCTTCTAGCTTGCTGCAATAATCTATTTTCATGGTTATTTGCACTTCGAGATCTTCAGATATTTTCTTGGATTCTTCTATCTGTACTTTCAAACTGGTTATGATTTCATTTGCATCCTCAAGCTTTCTTGAAATTTTCTTATTCTTTTTCTTTCTATCTTCAATTCATCCAGAGCTGCAATTAGTTCCTCTTCCAAATTTACTTCTGCATCAATTTCTTCTTCATCACATTCCTGTTATTTTTCTATTTTTTCTTCTTTGAGTGCCATGAAAAGA
The DNA here is from genome assembly GCA_028583015.1 of Wollemia nobilis. NCBI lineage: Eukaryota > Viridiplantae > Streptophyta > Pinopsida > Araucariales > Araucariaceae > Wollemia > Wollemia nobilis. The sequence continues at coordinate 12,826,046 of JAQPPZ010002587.1, read as the reverse complement.
GCTTCACCTGTTTCCTTTTCAGAATCCTCACCGTAGCTGTCTTCTGATGAACTGACATTCTTGGAGATGAAACTTTTCTTCTTGAAGTTGCCTTTTCTGAAATTTGTTTTTTTCTTCCAGTCACTTCTTTCTTGGTGCGATCCTTCATCACTTTTGTTCTTCTCATTAAGTGGACATTTAGCTACAAAATGCCCAATGCCTCCACAATTGAAACATTTAAATGGTAACTTTCCTCTGTATTTTCCTTTTCCCCTTTTTAGTTTTCGAACAAAGTTTGCTTCCATTTCATCTGATGTCTCTTCTTCCTCGGATTCTTGTTTTGCTTTCATATTTTTATGGGCTTTAAAAGCAGCTTCTCTATCTGTGGGTTTAGATTTTCCTATTCTCATCTCATATGCAATCAAAGAACCATGCATCTCATCCATACTAAAAGAATTTAGATCTTTAGCTTCTTCTATAGCTAAAACTTTAGAATCAAATCTTTGGGGAAGAGATCTTAATACCTTTTTCACGATGACAGAATCTTCGATTTCCTCGTCGAGTCCTCTAATCGCATTAATGACTTCATTAACTCTCAGCATATATGCCTCTATGTTCTCATCATCATTCATCTTTAATACTTCGAACTGAGCTCGATGTGTTTGTAACTTGGCCTCCTTGATCTTAACGTCTCCTTCATGAATGCTCCTCAGTTTGTCCCATATTTCTTTTGCCATTTTACAACTCATAATTTTTACCAGTTCACTGTCCACTAATCCACACATGATAGCATTCTTTGCTTTTGAGTTATTCTCAAACAGTTTCTTATCGACAGCATCGGTTGGAGAAGTGGTGGGTATTGTGTATCCACTATCTACTGAATCCCAAATGTCGTATCCCAAAGCACAAAGATATGTCTACATCCCGAGTCTCCAAAATGCGTAATTAGTTTCATCAAACAATGGTGCTTTGTTTGATGAGAAGCCTTCACCACCTGCCATTGTGTCACTTCCAAGATCACCCTAGCCGGTTAAGCTTGTTCAGGAACCTCGCTCTGATACCAATTGTTAGTCTCACAATGACACTGAGAGGGGGGTGAATCAGTGTAGCTCTTTTATAACTTAAATCTTCAACTCTTAAAGCCAAAACAATGAAAACTTAAAACCAAATAAAGCAAGTATAACAAGAGAACATCACACAACACAAGATGTACCGAGGTTCACCGATTTGGCTACTCCTCAAAATGACTATTTGGACTCCCATCCAAATCTAGCCTTTGCAAAGCACCAACTTTACAATCAATTTACCAGCACCCACTGGAAGGAGCATCAACCCTTGATTTACCAAACTAGAAGGAGCACCAACCCCTGATGCCAAGCACCAACTTGGACTTCAATTTTGAAACTAGAAGATTGACATAAAAATGCCTTCACTTTTACAAGACCCTGACTGGTCTATTGCTTACCCAACGTCTACCACAATTCACAAAACACACACACTCTTCTCACTTCACAAAATAAAATCTCTTTAAAATTCTCCAAGCAACACTCCTTTTATAACTATCCTTTCTCTTTGTAACTCCAATTGTAACTCCTTCTCATATTCTCATACGCCACTTGTCAATTGTAACACCTTCTTTCATATTCTCATATGCCACTTGTCAATTGTAACACCTTCTTTATGTAACTCCTTTTGTATATATTGAGAAGGCATTTCGTCAAACACGTCACATGCAAATAATTGACACCATATTCTCCTACCATGACTGTTCGTTTTCTCCTTCATGACTGTTCATTTTCTCCTTCGATGACTATTCGTTTTCTCCTTCATGACTGTTCATTTTCTCCTTCATGATTGTTCATTTTCTCCTTCGATGACTATTCGTTTTCTCCTTCATGATTGTTCGTTTTCTTTTCCCTTGTGCATGCATGTGTTTTGGTTTTCGAAAAGGCTTTTCATTTCTATTTTGAGGCCCTTCGTTTCCTTTTCTCCACATGGGCATGCATCCGCTTCTTTCCATGTGTAATGACCATCTTAAATGATTTCAAATCATTAAATATTCCTTATGGGTCCACGTCACTATGCAGTCTTCAGTTTCACCATCCTGGTGTTCATCACTAATATCAGGCACACTATCAACTACTCTGTTCCTTTGCAAAAATGCAACATGTCACGATATCGTGACACTTTTGTTTCTCTCTCTACCCTTTTGAGTCACTGAAAAATGTGACATGTCACGATATCGTGACACTTTTGTTTCTCTCCTCCTTTTGAGTCACGAAAAATGCGACATGTCGCGATATCGTGACACTTTTGTTTCTCTCTCTCCTTTTGAGTCTGAAAATGCGACATGTCATGATATCGTGACACTTTTTTCTCTCTCTCCCTTTTGAGTCTAAAATGACATGTCGCGATATCGTGACACTTTTTCCTTCTTGCTCTTTCTCTTTGCTTTGGACACGAAAAATAAATGTCGCGATATCGTGACACTTTTTCTCCTTGCTCTTTCTCTTTGCTTTGGCCCATGAAAATACAACATGTCACGATATCATGACACTTTTTCTCCTTGCTCTTTCTCTTTGCTTTGGCCCATGAAAATACAACATGTCACGATATCGCGACACTTTTTCTCCTTGCTCTTTCTCTTTCTTTGGCCCAAAAATGCAACATGTCGCGATATCGCGACACTTTTTCTCCTTGCTTTTCTCTTTGCTTTGGACCGCGAAAATGCAACATGTCGCGATATCGCGACACTTTTTTCTCCTTGCATTTTCTCTTTGCTTTGGCCCGAAAATGCAACATGTCGCGATATCGCGACACTTTTTTTTTGGGTGTTTTGCTTTTTCTTTGATCTTTAGCATATGGGCCACTTCGGTCTTCTTGGAAAATATGCAAAAAGGTGGGTAAACATCCTCATAAGCATTTAACATCACTGTACATACTCTGAGTAACCTCTGAACTCCTGTCCACTGCATCAACCGATCTATCTGACTGTGTTGACAACAATGACAATACTGTCGCTGCACCTTGCTCAACAAGGGGGGAGTCAAATTTTGTTTTGAGAAGGGACCTAAAATTGTCTCATATTCTAAGGGTCTACTTGTAGAGCTTTCTTTCCAGACCTTGTCATAATAGCAATGAGACTTTCTTATTCTAACTCCTTTCTGGCCATGATCTGATCAGGGTGCCATAACATGTTAACCCTCCCCTTTTGATTCCTTTCAGCTTGATCCATGGCCTTTTGAATATGGTGTTGATACATCACACAATACTATGAGTCATGGGGGTCATTGCATACCAAACACCAAATATTTGCAAGAGTGGTATTTGCAGAACACTCCGGATCCTCATATGTTGTATTCACCCTAACCCCAGTACTATTACTAGGACCAGGCCTTTGATCTTTGTTTACATATGGGAATCTCCTCTGTTGTGAAATTTCTTGATCTCTCTTTTCCATTGAATTCATTCTGTTACTAAGAGTCTTCATGGCATTTTGTATATCCAGAATAATAGACAATTCTTGAGAAGGTTGAGAAGGAATGGGAGGAAAAGGAGGTGTGGAGGATATAGGTTTAGACTGAGGAATTAGATACATTTATGGATATGGAGATGGTAAAAAAATGGGGTACATGTAAGAGGGCTTTGTGGATTTATCGTGGCTACTATTGGTTTATGAGTTATAGGGCAACATGGTTTTGGGAGGAATTCTTCCTACATTTATCAGGATATTTTCAGCATGGATGGCTACATTATAAACTTGGGAGAAGGTTTCTACTCCATATTATTGTTTTTTTAGACCTAGCTCTGATCCCAGTGCATGAATATAATACATATAAGCCAAACATATAGCTAGTATAGCAGTGGGGGGAATTATCTTCCATGTTCTGCTAAATCTTAAATTAAAATCTGAGATAGTTTCTTGTTGGGATTTTTGCATGGCTATAAATTGATTTAGTAGAGAAAAGGTATCAAAAAATTAATTAAATTATTCTATGAATGGCTCAGCCAATGATTGCCATGAAGTGATAGAATTATCTTCCAGATTTCTAAACCAATGCAATATCTTTCCAGAAAAGTACAGGGCTAGAATTATGACAATAATATTTTCTTCTTTTATGTTATGGATTGCTACCAGATTCAGGATATATTAGCAGTGCTCGTAATATATTTTACCAAATCCATCATACATGGGGGTTGCCTTAGATACATCCTGGGAAATGGCATACATTTGGGCTAATCTAAGGGGCCCAATAGAATCCTAGTTAGGGTACTTCTGAAGTGGCTGATTAGGAGCCATATTACGTGCCATATTTTTGGCTACAGGTCTTCTTAGGGGAACTATTGGGTTTTATTCTATAAGCTCTTCTTCTTCAATAAAATCTTAATTCAAACTTCTGATAACAACCCCTCTCAAAGGTAACTCACAATGAAAGAAAGAATCAGGGTTGTTCCTCTTGAAATACCTAGAATAAATGAAAGGATATTGGTCTACAATAATTTTTTAGGGTCTTATAACAAGGGATTCACTAGGTGAACTTTATTTTCTCCGCTAATAATGTCAATATAATTCACCAAATATTGATTCCTTCAGGTTGATATAACAATAACTCTTTAGATGGGTTTCGTGTTCCTTGTGAACTAGTCCCATCGGGCATGCCAAAAATTGCTAGGCACTAAAATGCACCAAGTTTTCACTCGATATTGTAGCTTTTTATCTTCCTACTTTCCATCCAGGCTTGCACCCGATAGCTACAACTCAACACTCAACATTGAATGGACCAAAATAGGGGTTTTCGGTCCAACCTCTAGAGTAGGCTAGTTCCTTGTCGACTTAGCAAGTTGTTGACACAATTATGCTCACTTAGGATTTGGAGTTTAGGGTAAGAGAAGGTTAGGGTTAGAGAGATATAGATAACAGTGGACGGATAGGTTAACATCATTGCACTACCATGAAAAGCTCCCAAAAAACCATACTAAGGACATACACTCAGATCAACATTTATCCCAAAATAGATCGTTTCATATATTAAAACATAATAGAGAAATGTTATAGCAAGCAATTTCAATACCCAGGGAATGATAATCCAAATAACATAATTCACCAAATACCTATATTTCATAGAAATGTACTTTCCAACAACATAGAACGAACTCAAAGCAAATTTCAATTACTTATAACAACTAGTAATCCAAAATAGGCACAAACTAACCATCTAAGTATTTACAAAAATGCAACAATAAAATACGAACCTCTGACATCGAGCATGAGAATGCAAAGTTGATGCAAAGATAAATATATTGCTCATTTTATTTAGCTCTTTAAGAATATCTACAATGGTACAGGAAAACATGCTAGAGCTGACCCTTAAAAATGAGGGTTTGACCTCTACTTATAGTTTTTCAAAATACAGTAATTAAGAAACAATACACAAAATCTTGTTACAAAAGTACATCAAATATTTTAGCTGGCATTAGCTCATTGGTTTGTCCTCTAGTAAATCCACTGAAATAAATTTTGCCACGAAAGCTGGGGGTCTCTCAACTTGTTGATCACTCAATGGAATTGAAGCTCAGGTCGTTAAAGATCATGCATTTCCATCGTCGATCTGTAACCGCCTCTAGTTTGATATTCTTAGAAACCCTCGACGCTTCATATTTTGGTCGACTGTTATAATTCTAACATAGCAATATCTTTAAAACAACCAATATTTGGTAGCTTAACCTCCACCATTGATATTCTTCATCACATGATTTAGATTAAATCCAGCACAAGCTAAATGCCATTCCACTTTAAAATTTATAATGTCGTCTTTCTTATCAGAAACAACAGAATCTCCAATCTGAATCTCTGAACCTCAAATTCACTCTGGGATCTTTATCTTCCGCCTCATCTTCTTCAATCCACATTAGAATATTGATGACATCACCTCTTTCCATTATCTTTTGCAGATTTCATTCTGGATGGAATGAGCGCATCGTGTTAATCGCCAATCTAGATCCGAAGTTAGTCACATACCTTCTTCCATTGCAAATCCACACTTTTATTATTCCACCACCCCATATTATCTTCATTACAGAAAGGAAATACTTGTTCATTCTCCAAATCACCAATCCACACTTTTTTTCCAGTGATGTCATCATCTCCTTGAAACTTTTATGGATTTGAAGATAGCGCCAATCCGGATCCGAAAACAAAAGGACCTTCCAAAAATCAGATATTCAACATACAAAAATGTCATTGCATACTTTTCTATCACTGACAACATCATCTCTTAGGAACCTTTGCAGATTTGAGATCTGCCATCATTCCGGAGTTAGAGTGAAGTCATCCGGAATCGCTTCAAACATGAAAACTTTACTAACTATTGAGTGGATTCATATCTTCTAACCCGGTTCCACTTCAAAGCATACTACAAGCTTAGCAGAATGATTATTTTATTACTTAGTCAAAATTATACAAAATTTTACTAAGTATGTGGTCATTTTGGGCCTACAGGAGTTTAACCACACCGATCTCCTCATTCATTTTTATTATATATTTGACCTCTTTGGAAAAGAGTGCTTTATTTTATTATCCTACTTCTCCTCATTCAAATAAGAAGAGTTACCTCTATCGACCAATCCAAGAAATTCATGACAAGGAGTGATATACTCACCTCAAGCTTGAGGGATGTTCTAAGGAATTATTCCCCAAATGTGGATCCAGACTCACCTCCAAAACAATATTCTCAATAAAACTATCCAAGTACTTCTTTGCATTATTAGAATCCATTGGAGGCTCAAGTAGGTCATCTTGACAAACATTCCCAAGACTTCCAGGATTAGTCTCTTCCCCAAGAAGAACTAGAGGAGAATTGATAACCTATTTTTCAAGCAATGCAACATCCAAATCTAGAGAGGATCCAAACCTTATTTTTTCCATAGAAATAGCATTGTTCTTCAAGAAAACCTAATTAAAAATCAATTTGAACAATCCTTGGTGATTAGAAAAGGAGATGTTAATGAAATTTCATTCAACATTTTATTATATTTTTTAGCATTTGATTTCTGTTTTAGCATTATAGTTTAAGCAACATTAATTTCCAACATTTATCAATTCTATCATTTTCATTTCAGCATTTTAATTTTTTTCATTTCAATTTAGAAAGTGTAGATTAGTTTCATTTTTCCTTCAACAAAGTTAATTTTTGTAATTAAATAGGTTTTCATTCTACAAATGAGTGCTAGTTAAGTTTACTTCCTGCAAAAATATTATGATTCTCAGTTTTTAGACAAGCAAGTGCCTTGATTTCTAAACTATAGATCCATCAATATCTGCTATCATATATAGCCTTGGACATCACCTTGGATTGATAAAATGAATTAAATTATGAGCATTAATGACACCCATCCAATTTTATGACATAAAAGTTTACCTCAAGACAATATTCTTTAGGATTTATTATCCTAAGATTACTTCTTTTGGTTTGGTCTATCTTGAGACTCTTCTTAGTAGGTATTTTTATCAAAATTTCCATGGAATTTTCTTCACAAAGAATATGATTACTTCTTATTTAGAGGTTAATCTAATCAATATTTTGGTAGGCTTATTTACCCTTGAAAAATTCTTTTCACAATAGAGTGCTTCTTGAATTTTCTAGATTAAAGGAAGAGGAGGATCAAAAGGAGAGTTGGATATTACTTCTACCTACTCTTATACCACATGTTAGAGATCAATGCTTTAATTCAATACATTATCAAATGGTAGATATTTAAATACATAGAATACCTATTTTAGGTATAGCAAACCTCTAACTAAACTTGTAACTACCTCTATCCTATAGTGCATGCATAGTCCTTGTGATGGGTGGTTATACCACTTGCCACTTCACATGGGTTATGATGTAGTAACTCCTAATAGTATCACTATAGTGACATGTCACTACCTTGGGATTTTTAATTTGATAAGATTGAAAAATAGTATATTTAGTTTGTTAATACTTCTAAAATATCTCAAATTTTGGCTAATTTCAAGATAGGTGTATATCTGTTCTTAAGTATCAATTGGTTTAGAAGCAATATATTATCAATGTGGATAAATTGGATTCTAAATGTGAATAACTATGAGTTTTCTAGTAAATTACTAGCAAAGTGAAGAGGTTTTCTCACCTCTTGGAGTGAATCACTTATAGGCCTATGGAGGCGTAAAAGTACAAGCACAAATCCTAAGGGATATCTTTGGTAAGAAATATTTTTTCAAGTAGTGGCATCATAGCTAATTTTAGAAGCCTTCTAATCCTTTTGGATCCATGTAGCATTTATAGATGCATAATTTTGTTAAGAGCTCTCAATTTTTTTATTTTTACTAGGAGTAATAGTTTGTCACCCCAAGTAACTCATGGGTAAACTCTTACTATAAATAGGAGTCATAGGCTCCATTGTAAACATATTTTGGCTATAATAAATTTAAATTACTTTTTGAATCCTACATTATGCTCTTGTAACTTATAAAATGTTGAGCAAGATGCAGAAACAGTATTGTCATTGTTGTCAACACAGTCAGACAGATCGGTTGATGCAATGGACAGGAGTTAAGAGATTCTTCAGAATATGTATAGTGATTATCCAAAAGATAGAAGTGGCCCATATGCAAAAAATCAAAAGAAAATCACAAGGAAGAAAACTGTCGCGATATCGCGACATGTTGAAAGAAAGAAAAACTATCACGATATCGCGACATGTTGAGGAGAGAGAAAAACTGTCGCGATATCGCGACATATTGAGGAGAGAGAAAAACTGTCGCGATATCGCGACACGTTTGAAGAGAAAGCGCAAGAAAGAAAAACTGTCGCGATATCGCGACATATTGAGGAGAGAGAAAAATTGTCGCGATATCGTGACACGTTTGAAGAGAAAGCGCAAGAAAGAAAAATTGTCGCGATATCGCGACATGTTGAGGAGAGAGAAAAATTGTCGTGATTTCGTGACATGTTGGAAGAGAAAAAGACAAGTAGAAAAAGTGTCACGATTTTGCGACATATTGCAAGAGAAAGAGGAGAGAGAAAAAGATGTCACGATTTCGTGACATGTTTCATTTTTGCGGTCCAAAGTGAAGAGAAAGAGGAGAGAGAAAAAGATGTCGCGATTTCGTGACATGTTTCATTTTCGGTCCAAAGCGAAGAGAAAGAGGAGAGAGAAAAGGTGTCACGATTTCGCGACATGTTTCATTTTCGCGATCCAAAGCGAAGAGAAAGAGGAGAGAGAAAAAGGTGTCGTGATTTCGCGACATGTTTCATTTTCGCGGTCCAAAGCGAAGAAAGGTTGTACGGATGAAAAAGTGTCACGATTTTGTGACATATTGCAAGGAAGGTTGTACGGACGAAAAAGTGTCGCGATTTCATGACATATTGCAAGGAAGGTTGTATGGATGAAAAAGTGTCGCGATTTTGCGACATATTGCAAGGAAGGTTGTACGGACGAAAAAGTGTCACGATTTCGCGACATGTTGCAGGAGAGAGAGTCCGAAAGAAAAAATGTCACGATTTCATGACATGTTGCAGGAGAAAGAGTCTAAGGAGAAAAAGTGTCACGATATCGTGACATGTCGGGTTTTCACGACCCAAAGGCAAGAGAGAGAGTCGAGGAGAAAAAGTGTCACGATATCGCGACATGTCACATTTTCGCGACTTAAGGAGGAGAGAGAAAGTAAGAAGGCAGAAGTGTCATGATATCATGACAAAAGTAAAGAAGAAGAGTATGGAGGTGAAAGTGTCATGATATCGTGACATGTGTTTTCATGGGTGCAAAGCCGAGAAGAGGACAAAGAGGTAGAAGTGTCACGATTTCGTGACAGGTCACTTTGGCACGAGCAAAGAAGAGAACCCAATCGAAATAAGATATGTAATAGTTAACTGGAGTTATACGATAGTTACAGGTGCATTTGGAGAAGAAATTCATGCAGATAAAATAAGAAGAGTTAACTGAAGTCAGTACATCAGTTATAGGTGTAGTTACAGTGAAAACGCATGCATGCACAGAAAAGAAAGCGAACAGTCTCTAAGGAAAATACGAACAGTCATGACCAAGAAGACGAACAGTCATGGTAAAGGTATATGTGTCAATTCGTTGCATGTAACGTAATGCCTACTCTATATATACAAAAGGAGTTACATATAAAAGGCGTTACAATTGACAAGTGGCAGATGAGAATATGAAAGTAAAAGTTACAATTGACAAGTGGCGTATGAGAAATGAAAGAAGGCGTTATAACTGGAGTTACAAAGTGAAAGGATTGTTATAAAAGGAGATCTGCATGGAGAGTCAAGTGCTGCTAAAAAGAGAGAAAAAGTGCTGCAAGAAGAGGGTTGAAGAGTGTCGTAAGAAAGAATTGAGCAGAGCCATGAGAGCCGTAAAAGTGCAGTAAGCAGAGCTTTTAGTGTGTGTGGCAGTCTGGTGAATAGTGAGAGAGGTTGGGTAAGCAATAGACCAGTCAGGGTCTTGAATAAGTGAAGGCATTTTTATGTCAGTCTTATAGCTTAAAATTTGTAGTCCAAGTAGGTGCTTGGAATTAGGGGTTGGTGCTCCTTTCCGTGGGTGCGGATAAATCAGGGGTTGGTGCTCCTTCCAGTTGGTCGCTGGTAAAGTGATTGTAAAATTGATATTTTGCAAAGGCTAGATTTGGACGTTAATCCAAGCAGTCAGTTTTGAGGAGTAGCCAAATTGGTGAACCTCGTTACATCGTGTGTTGTGGAATGCTCTCTTGTGATACTTGCTTTATCTGACTTAAATATTCATTGTTTCATTATTAAGAGTTGTAGATTTGAATTTAAATAGCTACACTGATTCACCCCCCCTCTTAGTGTCATTGTGAGACTAACAATTGGTATCAGAGCCAAGTTCCTAAACAAGCTTAATCAGCTAAGGTGATCTTGGAAGTGAGACAATGGCAGGTGGTGAAGGATTCTCATCAAACAAAGCACCATTGTTTGATGAAACTAACTACGCATTCTGGAGACTCAGGATGCAGACATATTTGTGTTCTCTGGGATACGACATTTGGGAATCAGTAGATAGTGGATACACCGTACCCACCACTCCTCCAACCGATGCTATCGGTAAGAAACTATTTGAGAATAATTCTAAAGCAAAGAATGCTATCATGTGCGGTTTGGTGGACAACGAACTGATAAATATTATGAGTTGTAAAATGGCAAAAGATATGTGGGACAAACTAAAGAGCATTCATGAAGGAGATGGCAAGATCAAGGAGGCCAAGTTACAAATGCATCGAGCTCAGTTTGAAGCATTAAAGATGAATGAGGATGAGAACATAGAGGCATACATGCTGAGAGTGAATGGAATCATTAATGCAATTAGAGGACTCGGCGAGGACATGGAAGATGCTGTCGTCGTAAAAAAGGTACTAAGATCTCTTACCCAAAGATTTGATTCCAAAGTTTCTGCAATAGAAGAAGCTAAAGATCTTAATACTTTTAGTATGGATGAGATGCATGGTTCCTTGACTGCATATGAGATGAGAATAGGAAAAACTAAACCCACAGACAGAGAAGTCTGCTTTTAAAGCACATAAAAATATAAAAGCAAAACAAGAATCCGAGGAAGAAGAGACATCAAATGAAACAGAAGCAAACTTTGTTCGAAAACTAATCAGGGGAAAAGGAAAATACAGAGGAAAGCTACCATTTAAGTGTTTCAACTATGGAGGCATTGGGCACTTTGCAGCTAAATGTCCTCTTAATGAGAAAAGCAAAAGTGATGAAGGTTCACACCAAGAAAGAGGTGACTGGAAGAAGAAACAAAATTTTAGAAAAGGAAACTTCAAGAAGAAAAGTTTCATATCCAAGAATGTCAGTCCTTCAGAAGACAGCTCTGGTGAGGATTTCGAAGAAGAAAAAGGTGAAGCTCTTTTCATGGCATTCGAAGAAGAAAAATCAAAAGAAAAACAGGAAGGTGATGAAAAATTTGAGGTTGAGGCTGAAGTAGATCTGGAAGGTGAGTTGGTCGCTACACTTCAAGAGCTGAGTATAGAAAGGAAAAAGAATAAGAAAACTTCAAGAAAGCTTGAGGATGCCAATGAAATCATAACCAGCTTGAAAGTATAGATAGACAAATTTAAGAAAATATCTGAAGATATCGAAGTTCAATTAACCGTGAAAATAGATGAGTGCAACAAGCTAGAAGAAGAGATTGTTGGTTTAAGGATGCAGCTAGAAGAGATGAATCAAAAAATGACTTGCTATCACAAACTTGAAGGAAGTTCTGTGAAGCTGGATAAGATTATAAATAACCAAAGGCCTATAGGCATCAAATTTGGGTTAGGCTTCATCGAAGCAGAATCATCGAATGGATCAAAGGCCATAACTATAGAACCCATAAAGAATGAAGACAAGATCAGGGTTGATCAAGAAAAAATGAAACATTCTAAAGAAAGCAATAATGCCAGGCACGAGAAGAGTATTGACAGTGATGGATTCACCAAAGTCACTCATCAAAGGAGAAGAAGATTTATGGCACCTACTACAAAATGGCAAAGACCATCACCCAGGTTCACTCATTCCTTTTCTGGTTATTGTTTTAAATGCAATGGTTATGGACATAAGATTTTTGAATGCAAGTACAAAGTAGCACAAAGGAACTTTTCCAGTAGAAATGTTTTTTCACCATTGATGGATTATGCAGTAGAATGTTATAACTGTCATAATTTTGGGCACATTGCAAGAAATTGTCGAAGCACATTTGCAACAAATAAACATCGAGGAAGAAAATTTCAACCAAATGGTTGGAAACAAAATAGAAAATTTCTCAAAAAATAGGTACAAGCCACTGACAAAGAAAAGTCAAAACAAGTGACCAAACTTGCAATCAAACCAGAGTGGAAACAAAAGGAGCAACCCAAGGAAGAAAAGGAATCCTTGATTGTATAGACAACATTTAAAGCATAGAACAAATCTACACCATGGATACTGGATAGTGGATGCTCCAGTCATATGATAGGGGATAAACAAAAATTTGAAAAGTTATAGAAATATGAAGGTGGTTCTATAAAATTTGGAAATAATGATGGAGCTAAGATAGTTGGCAAAGGATCAATTAAGATCAGTGATGAAAAAATCAAGTCGAAAGAAGTCCTGTTTGTGATTGGTCTGAAGCATAACTTATTAAGCATAAGCCAGATTTGTGACAGAGGTCATGAAGTAATTTTGAAGAAGCAGGGTTGTGAAGTCAGAATAGAAAATTGTGGAAAGTTGATAGCAAATGGATCAAGGACATCTAGAAACCTATATACTCTCTCAGAGACTTCAGAAAGAGCATGCTTGATTGGACAAGTAGAAGAAAATTGGTTGTGGCACAAGAGGCTCGGTCATATTAGCTTTGACAATCTAATAAATATCAGCTCAAAAAGGGCAGTGAGAGATATTCCCACCATTGGTAAACCTTTAAATAGCATTTGTGCTTCATGCCAAAAGGGGAAGCAAACTAGAGCCACATTTAAAACAAAAGAATACTTCACAAGAAAACCTTTAGAACTAATACATACTGATTTATGTGGACCCATGAGAACACAAAGCATAAATGGTGACAAATACTTTATGTTGTGCATAGATGACTATTCCAGGATGACATGGGTACTATTTTTGAAGCTTAAATCAGATGCCTTTGAAATGTTCAAGATTTTCAAAAAACAAGTTGAGAATCAAACAGGAAAAAGAATTAAATGCTTAAGATCAGATAGAGGAGGAGAGTTCATTTCAGAAGAGTTTGTAGAGTACTGTGAAGAACATGGGATTAGGAGATAGTTTTCAGCAGCAAGGACACCTCAACAAAATGGAGTGGTAGAAAGAAAGAACAGGACAGTGCAAGAAATGGCACGGACTATGTTGTCTAAGAGCAAAATAGCAGACAAATTTTGGAAAGAGGCAGTCCACACTGCGGTTTACATCCAAAATAGGTGCATGTTGAGGACGCATGAAAGCAAAACTCCGTATGAACTATGGTTCGGTAAAAAGGCAACAACAAGATACTTTAAAGTTTTTGGAAGCAAGTGTTATATCAAAAGAACTGAAGATAATCTTGGAAAATTTGAAGATAGAGCTGATGAAGGTATTTTCCTAGGCTATTCAACAAAAAGCAAAGCCTACACTTGCTACAACAAGAGGCTAAAGAAAATTGTGGAGAGTGTCGATGTTAAAGTTGATGAAGGTAGGGAACAAGAAAGAAGCTATAAAGAAAACTACCCAATATATGAAGAAGTTATTGAAGGAGATGATGAAAAGGAAACCGAAAAGAAATAGAAAACCGACTCAGATGAGTTAAGTAGTGATTCAGAAGAGGAAGAAAACAAGAAATTCAAAACAGGCAGCTGGCAGAAAAATCATCCTACGAGCAAATAATTGGAGATCCCACAGTTGGTGTTCAGACAAGGAGAAGAGTAGTAAGTAACTACTCTCTATTATCCAGCATTGAGCCCAAAAATATTGCTGAAGCAAGCAAAGATGAAAGTTGGATGACGGCTATAAATGAAGAATTAGATCAGATCGAGAAAAACAAAACCTGGGAGTTAGTACCAAGACCTGCAAATAAAAATATAATCGGTACTAAATGGATTTTTCGAAACAAATTGAATGAAGATGGACAAGTAGTAAGGAATAAAGCAAGATTGGTCTGTAAAGGCTATGCACAAGTTGAAGGCATTGACTTTGAGGAAACCTTTGCACCTGTGGCTAGACTAGAGGCAATCAAAATGTTTCCGGCTTTAGCAGTTCACAAGAATTTCAAAGTTTATCAAATGGACGTGAAATCAGCATTTTTGAATGGAAAACTTGAAGAAGAGGTCTATATTGAGCAGCCTGATGGTTTCCAACTTGGTGATAATCCCAACTTCGTCTGCAAGTTGAAGAAAGCATTGTATGGCTTGAAACAGGCACCCAGAGCATGGTATGCAAGGCTAGACAACTATCTTACTCAACAAGGGTTCAAAAAGGGTATGGTAGATAGCAATTTGTATGTCAAAAAGGAAGATGGCCATCTCATTGTCCTTGTTGTATATGTAGATGATATCATCTTTGGCAGCAACAATGATAAGTCGTGTAAGGATTTAGCAAAGCAGATGCAAAAAGAATTTGAAATGTCCATGATTGGTGAACTTTCATATTTTCTCGGACTGCAAGTTAATCAAAATGAGAAGGGCATATTTATTTCTCAAGTTAAATATGTGAAAGAAATGCTAAAGAAGTTCACAATGGAGGATTGTAAGCTTGTTAGCACTCCCATGATGACAGGTTGCAAGTTGAGCAAGGATGAAAAATCTCCCGAAGTTGATCAAACCATGTACGGATCTATGATTGGGAGCCTATCAGTATTTGACAGCTACCAGACCAGATATCTTGCGAGCAGTGCGCATGGTAGCACGATTTCAGAGCGAATCCCAAGGAGACTCATGTGATAGCAGTGAAGAGGATTCTTCGATATCCGAAGGGTACTATGGAGTATGGGTTATGGTATCCGAAAGGAAAGGACTTCACCCTTATTGCGTATTCAGATGCGGATTGGGCAAGATGTGTCGATGAAAGAAAGAGTACCAGTGGAGGGGCATTTTATCTTGGAGACAGGTTGGTTGCATGGCACAGTAAGAAACAAGAGTCAGTTTCTTTATCTACAGCAGAGGCAGAATATATTGCAGCAACTACGTGTTGTACGCAGGTTTTATGGATGAAACAAACCCTGAAAGATCTTGGCATTAACTTCAGTGAGCCAATTTCGGTTAAGTGTGATAACACCAGTGCCATAAATATCTCAAAGAATCCAGTTATGCATTCTCGCACAAAACATATTGCTATCCGATATCACTTTCTGAAGGAGAAAGTTGCGAAAGAAGAGGTAAAGTTGGATTTTGTCCCAACTACAGAGCAAGTAGCGGATATCTTCACAAAACCGCTGCCCAAAGAAACTTTTGAGTACCTTCACAATAAATTGGGAGTGGTCATGCTTCCCAAGTTCCGACTAGCTATCGGGATCACATTCTCAGGGGGAGCATTTATATATTTGATTATCTTTTTGCTCATATTTGTAATTTTTGCTAACTGTCATAACGTGTGCTTGAGAATGATGTGCATGGACTCAGGGGGAGTCTGCAGCAGCCCTTTGGTATTATTGTCAAAGGGGGAGAAGAATTACAAGAAATTGCATGTGTGTTGCCAACAATTCCAAAGGGGGAGATTGTTGAGCAAGATGCAGAAACAATATTGTCATTGTTGTCAACACAATCAGACAGATTGGTTGATGCAGTGGACAAGAGTTAAGAGATTCTTCAGAATATGTATAGTGATTATCCAAAAGATAGAAGTGGCCCATATGCAAAAAATCAAAAGAAAATCACAAGGAAGAAAACTATCGCGATATCGCGACATGTTGAAAGAAAGAAAAACTATCACGATATGTTGAGGAGAGAGAAAAACTATCGCGATATCGCGACATATTGAGGAGAGAGAAAAATTGTCGCGATATCGTGACACGTTTGAAGAGAAAGCGCAAGAAAGAAAAACTATCACGATATCGCGACATATTGAGGAGAGAGAAAAATTGTCGCGATATCGCGACACGTTTGAAGAGAAAGCGCAAGAAAGAAAAACTGTCGCGATATCGCGACATGTTGAGGAGAGAGAAAAACTGTCACGATTTCGCGACATGTTGGAAGAGAAAAAGACAAGTAGAAAAAGTGTCGCGATTTCGTGACATATTGCAAGAGAAAGAGGAGAGAGAAAAATATGTCACGATTTCGTGACATGTTTCATTTTCACGGTCCAAAGCGAAGAGAAAGAGGAGAGAGAAAAAGGTGTCGCGATTTCACGACATGTTTCATTTTCGTGGTCCAAAGCGAAGAGAAAGAGGAGAGAGAAAAAGGTGTCACGATTTCGTGACATGTTTCATTTTCGTGGTCCAAAGCGAAGAGAAAGAGGAGAGAGAAAAAGGTGTCACGATTTCGTGACATGTTTCATTTTCGCGGTCCAAAGCGAAGAGAAAGAGGAGAGAGAAAAAGGTGTCGCGATTTCGCGACATGTTTCATTTTCGTGGTCCAAAGCAAAGAAAGGTTGTACGGACGAAAAAGTGTCACGATTTCGTGACATATTGCAAGGAAGGTTGTACGGACGAAAAAGTGTCACGATTTCGTGACATATTGCAAGGAAGGTTGTACGGACAAAAAAGTGTCACGATTTCATGACATATTGCAAGGAAGGTTGTACGAACAAAAAAGTGTCACGATTTCGCGACATGTTGCAGGAGAGAGAGTCCGAAAGAAAAAGTGTCATGATTTCGTGACATGTTGCAGGAGAAAGAGCTAAGGAGAAAAAGTGTCGTGATATCGCGACATGTCGGGTTTTCGTGACCCGAAGGCAAGAGAGAGAGTCCAGGAGAAGAAGTGTCGCGATATCGCGACATGTCACATTTTCGCGACTTAAGGAGGAGAGAGAAAGTAAGAAGGCAGAAGTGTCATGATATCGCGACAAAAGTAAAGAAGAAGAGTACGGAGGCGAAAGTGTCGCGATATCGTGACATGTTGTGTTTTCGTGGGTGCAAAGCCGAGAAGAGGACAAAGAGGCAGAAGTGTCACGATTTCATGACAGGTCACTTTGGCGCGAGCAAAGAAGAGAACCCAACCGAAATAAGATATGTAACAGTTAACTAGAGTTATACGGTAGTTACAGGTGCAGTTGGAGAAGAAATTCATGCAGATAAAATAAGAAGAGTTAACTGAAGTCAGTACGTCAGTTACAGGTGTAGTTACAGTGAAAACGCATGCATGCATAGAAAAGAAAGCGAACAGTCTCTAAGGAAAATATGAACAGTCGTGACCAAGAAGACGAATAGTCATGGTAAAGGTATATGTGTCAATTCGTTGCATGTAACGTAATGCCTACTCTATATATACAAAAGGAGTTACATATAAAAGGCGTTACAATTGACAAGTGGTAGATGAGAATATGAAAGTAACAGTTACAATTGACAAGTGGCGTATGAGAAATGAAAGAAGGCGTTATAACTGGAGTTACAAAGCGAAAGGATTGTTATAAAAGGAGATCTGCGTGGAGAGTCAAGTGTTGCTGAAAAGAGAGAAAAAGTGCTGCAAGAAGAGGGTTGAAGAGTGTCGTAAGAAAGAGTTGAGCAGAGCCGTGAGAGCCGTAAAAGTGCAGTAAGAAGAGCTTTTAGTGTGTGTGGCAGTCTGGTGAATAGTGAGAGAGGTTGGGTAAGCAATAGACCAGTCAGGGTCTTGAATAAGTGAAGGCATTTTTATGTCAGTCTTATAGCTTAAAATTTGCAGTCCAAGTAGGTGCTTGGAATTAGGGGTTGGTGCTCCTTTCTGTGGGTGCAAATAAATCAGGGGTTGGTGCTCCTTTCTGTGGGTGCAGATAAATCAGGGGTTGGTGCTCCTTCCAGTTGGTGTTGGTAAAGTGATTGTAAAATTGATATTTTGCAAAGGCTGGATTTGGACGTTAATCCAAGCAGTCAGTTTTGAGGAGTAGCCAAATTGGTGAACCTCGTTACATCGTGTGTTGTGGAATGCTCTCTTGTGATACTTGCTTTATCTGACTTAAATATTCATTGTTTCATTATTAAGAGTTGTAGATTTGAATTTAAATAGCTACACTGATTCACCCCCCCTCTCAGTGTCATTGTGAGACTAACATAAAAGTTATGGAAAATTGATAAGTCTTTTGCTCTTTGTTAATGGCATTGTCATATTAGATTGTAGAATCCATTGTAATTGAGACATGTCCCTTTTTCCATATATATATATTTTATTAGATTATAAAAAAGAGGGTTTTGAAATGAACCCCATATATATTTTATATTATAAATTGAATTAAAACAAAACAAAAAAGCCATATTGAAGAACCATCAAGGAGAAAACAACCTCCAAAGAGAAACCACCCCAAACAAAAAAAAATAGAGGAGATCTAGCGAGACCAGAAAGACCAACAAGAGAGACAAATCATAACAAAAAATAACCATAAGTTTGTCATGTGATAAGTAATTAGAGAGGATAAGGTCAATATCAGGAGTATTTGGATTTTGCTTCAACTTCCATGATATTTCATTCACATAGAAGATGGTCTTCTTCACTAATCTCTTGAGAGCTCACACCAAATATTTGATAGAGTCATAAGAATTACTTGGGATCACAAAAGGTTCTTTTTGGAGCTTACATTTGGCTGAAGGGGTACCCAAAAACATAGAACTCTTATTCAAATATAGGGGGAGGAAATATATCAACATACTTATCCAAATCATTATAATATTGAAAGGTTTTCATCCTTTTTCCACTTTGGAGTTTAACCACACCGATCTCCTCATTTATTTTGCTTCTATATTTGACCTCTTTGGAAAATAGGGATTTATTTTATTGACCTAATTCTCCTCATTTATAGAAGAAGAGTTAACGCTATCGACCTATCCAGGAAATTCATGATGAGGAGTGATATTACCACCTAAATATTGAGGGGTGTTCTAAATAATTCTCCCCAAACTTTGGATCCAGACTCACCTCCACATTAATCTTCTCAATTAAACTATCCAAGTCCTTATTTGCATTATTAGAATCCATTAGAGGCTCAATTAGGTCATCTTGACAAACATTCCCAAGACTTCCAAGATTAGTCTCTTCCCCAAGAAGAACTAGAGGAGAATTGATAACCTCTTTTTCAATCAATGCAACATCCAAATCCATAGAGGATCCAACCCTTATTTTTTCCATAGAAATAGCATTGTTCTTCAAGAAAACCTAATTAAAAATAAATTTGAACAATCCTTGGTGATTATAAAAGGAGGTTTTAATGCAATTTCATTCAACATTTGATTATAGTTTTTAGCATTTGATTTTTGTTTTAGCAATATAGTTTAAGTAGCATTAATTTCCAGTATTTGCTAATTTTGTCATTTTCATTCCAGTATTTTAATTTTTGTCATTTCAATTTAGCAAGTGTAGATCAGTTTCATTTTTCCTTCAATGAAGTTAATTTATGTAATTAAATAGATTTTCATTCTGCAAATGAGTATTACTTAATTTTACTTCCTGCAAAGAAAATTTGATTCTCAATTTTTAGACAAGCAAGTGCCTTGATTTTTAAGCTGTAGATCCATAAAAATCGTCTATCATATATAGCCTTGGACATCACCATGGATTTATAAAATGAATTAAATTATGAGCATTAATGACACCCATCTTATTTTATGACATATTAGTTTACCATCAAGTCAATATTCTTTAGGATTTATTATCCTAAGATTACTTCTTTTATTATGGTCTATCTTGAGACTCTTCTTAGCAAGGATTTTTATCAAAACTTCCATGGAATTTTCTTCACATAGAAGATGATTACTTCTTATTTAGAGGTTAATGTAATCAATATCTCGGTAGGTTTATTTACCCTTAAAAATTTCTTTTCACAATAAAGTGCTTCTTAAGCTTTTCTAGATTAAAGGAAGAGGAGGATCAAAAGGAGATTTGGATCTTCCTTATACCTACTCTTATACCACATGTTAGATATAAATGCTTTAATTTAATACATTATCAACTGGTAGATATTTAAACATATAGAATACCTATTTTAGGTATACCAAACATCTAACTAAACTTGTAACTACCTCTATCCTATAGTACATGCATAGTCCTTGTGATGGGTGGTTATACCACTTGCCACTTCACATGGGTTATGATGTAGTAACTCCTAATAGTATAACTATAGTGATATGTCACTACCTTGGGATTTGTAATTTGATAAGGTTGAAAAATAGTGTAATTAGTTTGTTAATACTTTTAAAACCTCTTAAATTTTGACTACTTTCAAGATAGGTATCTATCTATTCTTAAGTTTCAATTGGTTTAGAAGCAATATATTAGCAATGTGGATCAATTGGATTCCAAAAGTGAAGCACTATGAGTTTGCTAGTAAATTACTAGCAAAGTGAAGAGGTTTCCTCACCTCCTAGAGTGAATTACTTGTAGGCCTATGGAGGGGTAAAAGTACAAGAAAAAATCCTAAGGGTGATCTTTGGTAAGCAATATTTTGTCAAGTAGTGGCATCATAACTCATTTTAGAAGCCTTCTAATCCTTTTAGAGCCATGTAGCATTTAGATATGCATCATTTTTTAAAGAGCCCCCCATATTTTTACTTTTACTAGGAGTAATATTTTGTCACCCTAAGTAACTCACGAGTAAAATCTTACTATAAATAGGAGTCATAGGCTCCATTGTAAACATATTTTGGCTATAATAAATTTAAAGCTATACTTTGTGAATCCTACATTATGCTCTTGTAACTTATAAAATTGGTGGGAAATTGATAAGTATTTTTCTCTTCATTAATGGCATTGACATCTTATATTGTAGAATCCATTGTGATTGAGGCATGGCCCTTTTTCCATACATATATATATATATATATATATATATATATATATATATATATATATATATATATATATATTATTGGAAAAAGGAGGGTTTTGAAATGAACCCCATAAATATTTTACATTAGGAATTGAACTAAAACAAAACAAAAAAGCCAGATTGAAGAACCATCAAGGAGAAAACAACCTCCAAAGAGAAACCACCCCCCAAAAAAAAATAGACGAGATCCAACGAGACCAGAAAGACCAACAAGAGAGACCAATCATAACAAAATAGAACCATAAGCTATTCATGTGAAGAGTCATCAAATAGGATAAAATCAATCTTAGTAGTATTTAGATTCTGCTTCAACTTTCATGATATTTCATTCACATAGAAGATGACCTACTTCACTAATCTCTTAAGATATCACACCAAATATTTGATAGAGTCATAAGAATTACTTCGGATCACAAAAGGTTCTTTTTGGATCTTACACTTGGCTCATGGGCTACCCAACAATATAGAACTCTTCTTCAAAATAAGGGAAGGAATTGTATCAAAAGACTCATATGAATCATTAGAATCTTAGGAGGTTTTCATCCTTTTTCCACTTTGGAGTTTAATTACACTGATCTCCTAATTCTTTTTGCTTCTATATTTGACCTCTTTGGAAAAGAGTGATTTATCTTATTATCCTACTTCTCCTCTTTTAGAGAAGAATATTTACTGCTATTGACCAGTCCAGGAAATTCATGACGAGAAGTGATATTCCCAACTAAATCTTGAGGGATTTTCTAAGGAATTCTTCCCCAATTTTAGATCTAGACTCACCTCTAGAATAATCTTCTCAATTAAACTATAAAATTTCTTCTTTGCATTATTAGAATCCATTGGAGGCTCAAGTAGGTCATCTTGACCAACATTCCCAAGAATTCTAGGATCAGTCTCTTCCCCAAGAAGAACTAGAGGAGAATTGATAACCTCTTTTCCAGGTGAGGCAACATAGAAATCCACAGAGGATCCAACACTTATTTTTCCCATGGAAATAGCATTGTTCTTCAAGAAAACCTAATTAAAAATAAATTTGAATAGTCATTGGTGATTAGAAAAGGAGTTTTTAATACAATTTCATTTAACATTTCATTATAGTTTTTAGCATTTGATTTCTATTTTAGCATTTAAGCAACATTAATTTCCAATAATTGTCAATTATTTCATTTTCATTCCAACATTTTAATTTTTCTCATTTCAATTTAGAAAGTGTAGACCAGTTTCATTTTTCCTTTAGCAAAGTTAATTTTTGTAATTAAATAGGTTTTCCTACAAAAACATTTTGATTCTCAATATTTAGATAAGCAAGTGCCTTGATTTCTAAATTGTAGATCCATAAATATCCTCTATCATATATAGCCTTGGACATCACCCTATATTGATAAAATGAATTAAATTATGAGAATTAAGGACACCCATATGATTTTATGACATAAAAGTTTATCTCAATCCAATCTTCTTTAAGATTTATTACCTAAGATTACTTTTGTTGCTATGGTCTATCTTGAGACTCTTCTTAGTAAATTTTCTTCACAAATAAGATGATTACTTCTTATTTATAGGTTAATATAATCAATATCTCGGTAGGCTTATTTACCCTTGAAAACTTCTTTTCACAATAGAGTGCTTCTTGAGCTTTTCTAGATTAAAGGAAGAGGAGGGTCAAAAGTAGAGGTGGATCTTCCTTCTACCTACTCTTATACCACATGTTAGATATCAATGATTTAATTCAATACATTATCAAATGGTAGATATTTAAACATATAGAATACCTATTTTAGGTATATCAAACATATAACTAAACTTGTAACTACATCTATTCTATATTGCATGCATAGTCCTTGTGATGGGTGGTTATACCACTTGCCACTTCACATGGATTATGATGTAGTAACTCCTAATAGTATCACTATAGTGACATGTCACTACCTCGGGATTTGTTATTTGATATGGTTGAAAAATAGTGTAATTAGTTTGTTAATACTTCTAAAATATCTCAAATTTTGGCTAATTTCAAGATAGGTGTCTATGTGTTCTTAAGTATCAATTGGTTTAGAAGCAATATATAATCAATGTGGATAAATTGGATTCCAAAAGTGAAGCACTATGATTTTTCTAGTAAATTACTAGCAAAGTGAAGAGGTTTGTTCACCTCCTAGAGTGAATCACTTGTATGCCTATGGAGGGGTAAAAGTACAAGCACAAATCCTAAGTTAGATCTTTGGTAAGCAGTATTTTATCAAGTAGTGGCATAATAACTCATTTTAGAATCCTTGTAATCCTTTTTAGAGCCATGTAGCATTTAGAGATGCATCATTTTGTTAGAGAGCCCGCCATATTTTTACTTTTACTATGAGTAATAGTTTGTCACCCCAAGTAACTCACAGGTAAACTCTTACTATAAATAGGAGTCATAGGCTCCATTGTAAACATATTTTGGCTATAATAAATTTAAAGCTATAATTTGTGAATCCTAAATTATGCTCTTGTAATTATAAAAGTGGTGGTAAATTTATAAGTGTTTTGCTTTTCATTAATGGCATTGTCATATTAGATTGTAGAATCTATTGTGGTTGAGACATGGCCCTCTTTCCATATATATATATATATATATATATATATATTATATTATTAGATTGGAAAAAAGAGTGTTTTGAAATGAACCCCATAGATATTTTACATTAGGAATTGAACTAAAACAAAAAAAAAAACCTATATTGAAGAACCATCAAGGAGAAAACAACATCCAAAGAGAAGCCACCCCAAACAAAAAAAAATAGAGAAGATCCAATGAGACTAGAAATACCAACAAGAGAGACCAATCATAAAAAAATAGAACTATAAGCTAGTCATGTGAAGATTCATTAGAGAGGATAAGGTCAATCTTAGGAGTATTTGGATTTTTCTTCAACTTCCATGGTATTTCATTCACATAGAATATGGTTTGCTTCACTAATATCTTAAGATCTCACACTAAATATTTGACAGAGTCATAAGAATTACTTGGGATCATAAAAGATTATTTTTGGAGCTTACGCTTAGCTGATGGGGTACCCAATAACATAGAGATATTATTAAAAATAGGGAAAGAAATTGTATCAACAGACTCATCTGAATCATTAGAATCTTGGGAGGTTTTCATAATTTTTCCACTTTAGAGTTTAACCACACCGATCACCTCATTCCTTTTGCTTCTATATTTGACCTCTTTGGAAAAGAGGGCTTTATTTTATTGACCTACTTGTCCTTATTTAGAGAAGAAGAGTTACCACTATAGACCAGTCTAGGAACTTCATGATGAGGAGTGATATTCCCACCTAAAGCTTTAGGGATGTTTTAAGGAATTCTCCCCCAAATTTGGATCCAAACTAACCTCCACAACAATATTCTCAATTAAACTATCCAAGTCCTTCTTTGCATTATTAGAATCCATTGGAGGCTCAAGCAGGTCATCTTGACCAACATTCCCAAGACTTCCAGGATCAGTCTCTTCCCCAAGAAGAACTAGAGGACAATTGATAACTTAGTTTCCAGGTGAGGCAACATCCAAATATATAAAGGATCCAACCCTTATTTTTTCCCATGTAAATAGCAGTGTTACTCAAGAAAACCTGATTAAAAATCAATTTGAACAATCCTTGGTTATTAGAAAATGAGGTGTTAACATCAAGGATATCTGAAGCCATTTTCTCTAAGTCCTTATAAAGAAAATTCATAATGTTCATGGTCCTTTTTCCATATTACCATTAGCCTTAAAATTTCATATCATGTTAATGGGAATACTATTTTTATTTAGATTTATCATGTGTTGATTTATCACACACTTTCTTATTATGGTTTTTGTCATATTTACTTTAAATCTCTTGCAACACTCACCCATTTTTTATGCATTTTAATTTTTACATTTTCTTTCCATATTTTAATCATGTAAAATATTATACTAGAGTAGATTTTAGCAAGGATAATGGGCAATCAACCTAAATCTAAAGGCTATAAGAGGTCATAAACCCTATCATCCAACTTTATTGAACTATAATTAAGGGTACATAAGAAATCTAACATTTTCCAATTTAACAAAGGTTTTTGTCATGCTTAGTTAGGTGGATCCTCATTATTTTCTCCACATAGTCCTTTAGCTCATAATTTGTCAAAAATATCTAATTTTGGTAACATATTTATATTTCACCATACATGGGATCAATAGGTCCAAATTGAACAAATTTTTACCATATTCCAAAAAAAGTAGCAATTTGTTCTAAATTTGAAGTGATTTGCTCTAAATTTAGAGTGATTCACTCCATTTGAGCAAATTGCTTGGAAAATATACTAAGTCTACTTCTAGTAGTGATTTGGTCTACATAGTGATTCATTCCAATTTTTTTAAACTTTCAAAACATGAATCTAGAGAAATTTTTCAATACCGAGGACTTGGTTTATCAAGATCAATCCCAAATTGACTTTAAATTTGATGTCTTTATTTTTTGTGATCAATTTTTATAGGTGCTTTGCAAATGGAAAATTTGTTATGATCTTCATAATTATAAAATTTTTGTGAAGAAGACAATTACGTTACCATCAAGTATATGAAAATTTCTCAAGTTTGAATCCAATTTTGCATTTTTCATAGGAAGGAAGCATTTGAATCAAGTTTTGATAAATTTTTAACAAAGATCAAAATAGTTAGTGATTCACTCCATCCAACTAGAAATTTTCTCTTAAACAATAAAATTTCTTCAATTCAAATCTGAATACCAATTCCCTTAGTTTCTATAGAGTGATTTGATTAGAACTATAAGTTCTTTAGATCCCATCCAAAGAGAGTGATTCACCTTAGAATCAAAGCAATTCACTGTCTTCTACTTATCAAAATTTTCAAAGTATAAGTTTTGCTAGTGAATATTTTGAGTATGCTAGGGATTACCTCTAGTTTATTGATGAATCACTTTTTAGACCAAGTTTTACAAATATTTAGACTTTGACCCTAAATCTTTGTTCATGTAGATACATACACATGTAAGTTTAAGACTATGAATACATGCTTTAAAATACAAAATTTAGACAAAGGACACATTGTATATCAATGAAAGAATACAAAATAAAAAAGGAAGGAATAAATAACCATGTGGGTTCATCAATATGATGATATTTAGGAGATTACGAAGTCTAATCCTACTCCCTTGAAAGGTAAATTTCCAATGGCTAAATTTTGTTAGTCAAAACCCTACATCCCAAGAGATTGGTTTCCTTGGCTATCAATTTAGTTATTCACCACTCTCAAAAACCAAATTTGGGCAAGTATGGATCCTACTTTGACTCATACAAATTCCCTTTATGGAATGAATTTTTATGTAGATAATCTATTCTTTGCATCCTTTCATAATAAAATTAATACAAACCAACTACCAACATTAAATGCTTAGATAACTCTAACTAGTATGGGTCTATATGGATCTAGCTTATCTAACATGTCAAATCTTCCCCTTGGAAGATTTGTGCCTCCAAATGTAGGTTCTTTAGGGAAAATATTCATTCCTAACCCAATTTAGGGCTTTGATTAAAACTTGAAAAAATTGTCCAACCAAGTGGGGATGTAAAATACCAAGGGAAACCCCCTAGTTGGTGCCTCTAACTAGAAAGATACATCAAAATAAATAATAATGATATCCTCTTCCAAAATAATAAGTTCCTCCACAAGGGTTACAATATCCTCCTTTGTTCCAAAATATGCAATCTCCCTCAAATTAGCAATGACATTATCCTAATCATCAATCATATCTTTTCCAAATGCCAAAATTCTCCTTTTCCTATACCTTACTGTACCCCATACCAATACCCTAAAATACCCCCACATCCACCTAAGTATTACACACTGCATCCTTATCTAATACAATAACAACATGTTCAACCTCCATAAAATAATCATATGCCTCATTGTATTTGGGAGGAAGACAACATGGTATGATTTGTGGTCTATTCTTTGAATGATAAAGCTACATTTCATTGGAAATTAATAATTATGTTAACAATTGAAAATTAATAACATTTCATGCACATATTTGAAAATATGAGCAATAGGTATTCTATTTTGTTTCTATTGAATGCTATACAATGAGAAATGGTCATGATTATAATACTAGATTATTGAGGACTTTAAATTTGATTCTACAAAATGTTATGCCAAATGAAGAACAAGTATTGCCATATTATATCAAATATTTATAATTTGACTTAGATTTGATGTTTTGTAATTCTAACCATAATACTATAGCTATATCCTTTGAATACGTAGAGGATTTTCTAGTTAGGGTAGGAAAATTACCACCTACCCCACCAATGCCTACATCAACCATGTAACCCAAAATTGGAAACTCACTAGATATATGCCTTCCATTTTTCCCATTCCAAACACCTAACTAGCTACAAACCCAATGTTATCTTCATATATTGTAACGCATATTGGTTGAAATTCATCATCAACTATCACATTTTAGCCATAATTGCTAGTCCTACTTGCTTTGATATATTACAATGATGACATATTTATCAAGTTTGATATAAGAAAAATGTTGGAAGTGATAAGGACATTTATAAATAAGAATAACACTAGAAAAATATAATGGAATTCAAATAGTGGATGGCAATAACAATAGAATTGATAGCTAGAAAGAACCCATACCTCACCAAAGATCAAGTGCCTTGACAAGGTGCTAATCAAGGTACAAATCAAGTTTAGAATAACATGCTAAAAACCAATTTAAACATCAATATATTATAGTTTTTCCCATGAAATTCAAAGTATAATCCTATAGATAATGTAATAGCCATCATATATTCTTAGAAAAAATAGTATAGCCAATAGTGATAGGCTTAATAGATCACCATCTTGGATCAAATATCACAAATAATAAATCAACCTGATTATTAATAAACTCAAACACAATAGTTAGTTCCTACCTTATAAAACCTCAATAATGTAATCTTTACCACTTTTAGTGTTGCTAAAGTAGATGAAGATTCTACATTTGAGTATGGTGCTCTATGTGCAAATCAACAAGGGATCAAAACCAGAGACAAAAGAAAACCACTTGAAGAATAGGTCTCCACATAGGAATATGCTAATGCAAATAAAGTCACTATGATTCTTAGGATGGGGATACCACCATTACATTTAAAGGATAAACATCTAGTAACATCTATGCAACAAGATGTAGACACTAAAATCTAGGTGCCTCCCAATTTGTGACAGTCCTATTCGTACACCCTGTGATGAATAGAAATAAGTGGAAAATTTTATGACTATTTTTAATTGGTTATTTTATACATGCTATTATTATGTTGTAGTTAAAATTTCATGTCATTCTGAGCTATATTGGCCGAGATATTGCATTTTTAGTGTTTTGTAGGGTCTCATGTAGGTCTATGGCGGTCATTTGGAGAAACACCTAAAATTTTATTGATATTGCAAATATGATAAAATGGGTTTTCTTAAAATAAAATTTTATGTATTATTTCCAATTTTTGTGCATTTTGGATATGTGTAGGGGCAAAAATTGTTCACTTTGGGTTTTGCAAGTTACGAATGATCATTGGAATTGTGAAGCCCCATAGGATGCAATTTTGGTGTAATTTCTAGTGATATATTCCCAAAACCACTTATTTTACATACCTTTGTAATTTCAAGTAATTTTTAGTTTATTTGATGCATATTATCATTACTAGCCATTTGGCCCCTATGGGGATTGCATGTTTTTCATCACATGCACTCGCTATTTGATATTTCTGGTTTCCTTGTGTGCAATTGCAAGATATTATAGTGCATTAGGAAGGATAAAAAGACATATATATCAAATATACAAGTGGAAGCAACCATTTCCTGCCTACCTCGATTGTGGGTATGAGGAAAGACATTGGATGTGCACTCGAGTTACTTGAAGGATTTTGATCCTTGGGCACCCGATTTGTAAAACATTGTATCAATAATTTGAGACCTCAAAGGGTACATTTTTTAACCTGGATTTGATCTACTTGATTAATAATAAATCCATTTTATTTTCTTCATTTCTTATTATTCGTTATCTTTCCATCTTACTTGCATGCTTCCATTTGGCGCTCATAAGCGATAGGACATAGATACATGTATTATTTATCATAATTTGGTGCACCATATTTACCTACTTCAGTGGTGATCATAGTGAGACCTAGTCCCTTTTGCTTTAGGTGAATTTTGAATCTCATTTTCATCTTTTCATGTTGTAGGTGCTATTCATTCTAGACTAAAACGAACTCTGACCTACTATTCGTGCCACCCTGGGATGAATGTGAATTCATCCCACCATAGAAAAAATACATACTTGCTATTCAAACCACCCTAGATTGAATAGAAACTAGAGAAATTTCTGAGCAGGATTCCAAAAATAGCAAGTTTTGGTAGAGATGAGGTAGGCATCTAAATATTCCCTCTTTGTTTGCACTTTTAGAAACTATTTTATTTTGTTTTTCCTGCATATTTTTGCTTTTTTAGAAATGTTAAAAGTTCATTTCCCTTTTTCTTAAACACAAAATAACAAAAACATATAAAGGAGACAAATCAAAATAAATTAGAGTAGGAATGCATCTCTATGGGCTGCTTGCTTGTAGCCTACCCAATGGGTAGGCTAACATTTAGGGTTTCACATTTCTAGATACATTTTTGAGTTCTTTTTATACTAAATTTCTAAAAGTAAAATGCACATTTTTGCATGCATTTAGTTAATGATCATCGAATGCTTCTTTTCTTACTTTATTTGGATTAAAAGGAACCACACACACCATGATTCACTTAAACGCTAGTGAGGTGGACTTCATCACCATCCACTAGTAGATTTTTATGAGGTGGCTTTCATCTCCATCCATCATCTCAAATCCCATGAACCTTGTTCTTTGCCAAGGTTGGTTCCAAGATCCGTCATAGACCATGGGTTATAGCACGTATCTCTCTTCTGAGAGGTATATCATAGACTATGGGTGAACTGGATGAGGAACTGGTAGGACCTATACTCCTTGGCCATGTGTGGACTTCATTACCACACATAATAGGTGGGATAATGTGACCTGGAGTTCATATCCAGGTTTTCAAGCTATGATTATACATGTGAAATCCAATTAAACATGAGATTATCATTCAAAAATATTTCAAACATGTGACACAAGGTCATTCTGTATAAACAACACATCTAAAACACACAATAATTTAGAGATTCACATCTAAAACTTAAAAGAGATAATAATCTATCTTATTGAGTGTTTCCTTTATTATTTACTATTTCATTAAGAATTTGTAAAGAATATAATCATTTAGGGTTTGGTAGAGAGTCACAATGGTGTGCACCTACAACCAAGCCCAATCATAGAAAAAAGTTGTGGAGAGTAGGCTAGGAGACATGAATCATCTCTGATATAGCCCCAAGGACTTGGTCATACCTCCTTGGCAAGCCTCTACTCATCCTAGCCCCAAGACAATAGGGCATGAGCCACACCTATAAGGGATCCCTATGCGGGACACCCCTAGAGGTGATGGAACTTATCTGGGAGAGTTTTCTTGATATGTAGATACGTCACACACCTTCTTTAATAAAAGGCAATAGTGCACTGAGGCGCTAATAGATAGAGTGGTACCATGCATCCGCATACCTATCAGGTCTGAAACACCTATTCATAGGCCTAAGCATGACTCCCCATACTAGCTAGAGTAGGTTGATCCAACATCGCCCTTATAGAACCCTGATAGGATACAATGATTTAGGCAACCTGATAAGTATGAAACTCATCGCTCGAGGAAAGATAATTCCATCCTTCCATTCATTTTTCATGAAGAAAGGCATGAGGATATCCTTGATTATCCTCAAGAGTAGTATTTTGTGCATGCCCAATGTGCCTTTGTACCCATTGAATACAATGAGCATATGCTCAGGCCCAAACATCAAGTCAATGTGGTGGCCCTCGATTGAGGGAAGCGCACGATAGATATCACAGATTATCTTGAATGAGGTCAGCCTCAAGGTGAGGCTCCTAGGCCACCTAGGCCTCACACTCGTTAGGATACTATCCTAACATTAATTAATAATAATAATATATTTTATCCTATGGTTATAATAATAAATAATATAATAAATAATATAATAATTAATTATATTAATTATTATATTATTATAAGGTTAGGGTTAGGAAACATTGCAACCTTTCACCTATAACCGTAAGTGGGTATAAAACACCATACTATTCTATCATAAGAGATATCCATGAAATATATAATATATGATTTATTAATTCATTGAAGGGACTTCCTGAAAATTCAAAAGCGATTCTTTTAGATTTAGATTATTATTTATTTATCATTTTATGTGCTAGGAACTAGGTTCCTACCATCTGGTATCATAGCCTTATGGATCCAACCATATTGGTCAAGGAAATGAAAAATGACATTGCAGAAATTACAAGAATGATTGAACAAAAACAAAAAAAACAAATGGAACATTCTGATCGTATTATACAATATTTAATGGAAATGCAAGAGGAGACCCTAGCCATGGAATCTCAGGTAGAGGAGGAAGAACCCATAGCCGACGAATCTCAGGTGGTACCCATTGCTCTTCCCAAGAAAGAAAAAAATGCAACTGAACATATTGCTCCAAACCCTAAATTAATTGTTTCTTTGGATGAGCCCATAACCAAAGAAATTTCAAAAATACCTATTGCACTTCGTCCGAATGAAGAAGATAATTCAAACCCTAAATTTTTATTCTCGAAAGAGCCCAAAACCATAAAATTTCAAAGGGTACATTATGTTCTTCTGAAGAAAAAAGAAGAATTTTTTTATGAAAACTCTAAAAATAAAAAAATAATTATAAAAGAAAATGCAACTAGAGAGAAACTCTCTCGATCATCCCAAAAAGTGCAGCAATTACTACAAAACTCCTTCAATGGAAAGGAGGTGTGTAAGAGCTATTTCACCAAAACCATAGTCTCGTTTAGATTCCAAACTCCAATATATGGGAACCAATGTCTGCTAATGTTGAGTGTCTTCATAGTTTTCCCATGTTTTGATGTTACACCTGGTTTCCACAATCTGCAATATCTAAGAAGTTTCGTACGATATCCTCCATGGCCACCTCCTCTTCCACTCACCCATGAAAACTTCATTAGTTTGGGAGGATAAGAATCTTCATCTGGCAGTTTGGGAGGATAAGAAACTTCATCTGGTAGCACTGTTCACAGATCTATTTTTCCAACCCGAAGCCTCCAAATATTGTTCAATGGGAGAATAGCAAAAAAATCATAGTGGAATAGCATAGCACAAGTGCGATATTGTACGTCAAAGGCATCAATAGCTGAACATCAATAAATCATGACCATAGTGTATAAATATCAAAATTACTGTGATTGTTCTTTTATGAGAGGCAAATGAAAAGTATACTAGTAGCCCACAGACCCACAGCTTTGCATTATGTTGCATTAAAAAGTGTCAATAGGCTTAGTGTCATGTGCTTTCGAAAATCTAAGTAGCCCAATGAAATTTTCTAGCCCCCACCCCTACAACTACAAAAGTTGAAGTTATGAAATTTTCTAGCCCCCACCCCTTTAACAGTTTCATGTTGGAATTGATTTTGGGAATAATATAATACAATTAAATGACTAGCTAGGAATACTCAGGGATCTGTGTTTTTAAAACCTAAACCCATATCTTCTGCAACCATGGTTGTTCCATTAAAAATGTATTCAGAGAAATTCCCTGCAAATCAACATGGTGAGACATTTTATCACAAAGTCAGAAAACACAATTTTCAATTCGGCAATAGGGGTCTAAAATTTATTTTAGATATTGAAATAACTCCGTAGAAAAATGGACAATTCTGACCTCTCACAAGAAATAGAATACAATAAAGAGTATGGGTGGTATTTGAATTTGCCAAGAGTAGAAGAACGAAATTATATCGAAATAGACATAAGAAATTTGGCATTGGGTGGCTGAGATTTGGCTGTCAAGAGCATCGTAGCTATATCTCAAGGGCATGAACATATATTCATTAAGCTCTTCATGGGTGCGATAAAAATTGAGATTGACCGACTTCAGTTGGTTGAGAATGTATTCCAACTATGCTTGTTCAATCTTGAAATCTATTTTAAGAGACAAGGGATGGTATTTACACTCCATTGCAATACTTCTGGCCAAGCTCTCAACTTTGCTATCCATCACAAAAACACCACAGCATCATTGGCAGAACGAGATTTTTGGCTATGTTATGATTATTAATCTCATACAGACGATACTGAAAATACAAACTTTAAACATAATCATCCAGTAATATATATATATATATATATATATATGAATAAATATTACAGGCCAAAATAACATCAAACTCTTTGTCAATGGCAATATGACACGTGGGAAACATAGCATGGTTACATCATTGTTATACAAGCATTAAAATCAAACTAATATTAAAGACATACATGTCACTGCTATTATGGGAGTAGGTTGCATAATGAGGTGGAGAATCGCAGTTACTAAACAGTTAAAATGCAGTTAAATGTTTACATGGATGAGGTGGCCTGTCCAGACTAATTAATAGGCACCGTCCACCCGAAAGAGAAATTAGGTTTGAATCGTTTCTATTGGAGGGATCCTGTAGAATAAAATTCGACAAATATTTCGACACGCTTTATCTTCCACAGATATTGGTGATCGATACCTACACCAAGGTCCTCTTGCAGAATTTGCTTGCACTGAAGTTCAATGACGCAAGTAGACCCAAGGCGGTGACGAACTACGTGGAGTCTTCAATGCTTTTATGTAAGAAATTTGGTGCATTCACACAAACATAAGCAATAGGAGCAATGTATGCAAGGGGAGCATGCAATAAAGGCAATATATATTTGGACAATGAGTTATACAATTATGTGGTGAAAACATCATCTAAGTTATTAGCGTTTAATTTACTGCCTAGAGAAATAAGGTATTTGCCTCATTAAGGATTTTCAAAGGTTTAATTAACCAACTATCTAGAGAAAAAATCTGTGAATAGACGAGAAGTGACCGATGTTAATGTGCATTATAGTGTGGCAATTGAGTTTTTCCCTAAACACAAACTTAACTACAAGAAGCCTGTGATCTCGAGATTGATGAACTTCGTAAAAGCATATTTCCAAATTTTTCTAGCTTTGAGGAGAAAGCTCTTCAAAGAGGGATGGCATGTTAGGATACTATCCTAACATTAATTAATAATAATAATAATAATAATATATTTTATCCTATGGTTATAATAATAAAATAATATAATAAATAATATAATAATTAATTATATTAATTATTATATTATTATAAGGTTAGGGTTAGGAAACATTGCAACCTTTCACCTATAACCGTAAGTGGGTATAAAACACCATACTATTCTATCATAAGATATATCCATGAAATATATAATATATTATTTATTAAATCATTGAAGGGACTTCCCGACAATTCAAAAGCGATTATTTTAGATTTAGATTATTATTTATTTATTATTTTATGTGCTAGGAACCCTAGGTTCCTACCACACACAGTAGAGCAAATTAATCAGGAAGTATACGAAATGCCAAGCTCAATTCAAATAGCTTCGACATGATAAATAACCACTTGCATCATCTTGAAAAAGAGAATCGAATGACAAACCAATGAGCTATTCTATAAGACTTTATGAGAGAGGGTTCCTACCCCTAAGACACATAGATAGGAAGTCTACCTAAGGTAGACCACACTCATTTGAGATAGGTCTCCTAGGCCTTATATAATGTTACCTCCATTACCTCCTAGGCTAGATCAAGACTTGCCTCATAGGCCAAACATAGGGTGCCCCTAGTGGGCATATACCCCTTTATATGGACTGGCTTGAGATATGCCCTACGAGGCCTACATTGAGCATGATCTAGAGGTAGATTTTTAAGGATGCCCTTCCAGGGTAGGGGGCGATAGGCCACCACCCTAAAATAGGTTGGAAGATCCTAGACCTCCATCATAGGATGTGAGCAAGGACGAGGATATTAAATCCTTAGACCCATATTGAGCACTTCTAGAGCACCTAGAGTTAGTAGAGAACAAGACCTCTAGGTCTAGCTATAAAAATCCCACTCTATCCTAGTTGTGTATTCAGCCCCTTCATCCTTCAATTCTTGCACCCCCTTATCCAAAGAAATTCAAATTGCCTCAACTAGTTACGTTTAAGGCGGAGGAAGATGTGCAGGAACATGTCACCAGATTCCTGAGGTAATGCTTTGGCATACATGATAATGATGCTTTACTTTTGAGGATATTCATGACTACCCTATATAGCCCTGCCTCAAAGTGGTTTTATCAACTCCCTAAGCATAGAATCCATAACTTGTACAAACTTACAGATGCATTCCTAGAATGCTTCACCTTCAATACCAAGAGGAAGGTGACGTTGGCTGATCTCATTGGTTTAAAATAGTATGAGGATGAGTCGATAATAAATTTTGGCAACAGATGGCAAGCCTTGCTTGCCAAGCTACCTTATTTAATCCCTATGTTAGATTTGACTAATATGTTTGCCAAGAGCTACCTAAAGGCAATTTCCTTGTTGTTGCAATTGCAATAATATCCCACTCTTGAAGATACCCTAGCAAAAGCTAGAACCATCGAAGACATAAATATTCAAGAGGGGGAAATTGTGAAGCCTCGCAATGAGTGGAAAAAGAATGCTAAGAACACCCCAGTGTAGCCTAAACTAGTAGTAGTGAATCAGGTTGCCATTAGTGTCCCAGGGCCAGTGCAAGCAGTGCCACCTCAAAAACCTAATTATCAAGCCACACCTAGGAACTATGCCAAGGACAACCTGAATAGTCAAGGGCAAAATCAATAGCGTCACCCCAAGAGATAGTTCATGCCCATTGTAGAGTCCATGGACTCATTTTTTGAGCACCTCTTAGTGGCTAATTCGATCAATCTACTTGAGAGTTGACCTATAAACCCAAATGAACCCAGGACTAAAGGGTACAAATCTATAGGAAGGTACTTTAGGTAGACAACCCTATCATGCCAAACAACCAAAATATGGAGGTCTAAAAAGACCCCTTGCCTATCCATGTGGAGCAGGCCAAGCTAGTGTCCTAGGTGAATGAGGTTCATCATACCCCCCCTAAGAAGGTGTATGTCAGCATGATCAACATTTTCACAAGAAATAGGTAGTACCCAAGCCCAGCCGCACCACCTATAGCTTAGAGTGATGTCCCTTCAATGTCGCAGCCATTACCGCCTCTTTTGCCGAGCCTCCCACCTAGGCCTATGGCCACCATTAAGAGTAAGCTCACTCAGAGTTTAAGAACAAAATATTTCTAGCTCTCCATCTATGAGCTCATTCAATAATCACTACCTTATAGAGAATACTTTATGGAGATCCTTAATGCCATAGACCTTTCGCCCCAAGAGTCTAACTCCTTTAATAACTTTGTGGGGCATGTATGATAGTGCACAAAATTGGTGATTACCTTTCGAGAAGATGAGCTTAAACTGGTTCTAAATGATATGGTGGACCCTCCCTTGCACATCATCGCATGTGTAAATGGGACACCATACAAGAGAGTGTTGATAGACATTGGGTATTCTAGCAATATCATCACTACGATAGCTCTCAAGCACTTGAAGCTCTCAGCATCACATATTGTCACATCTAGCTACACCCTTTGAGCCTTCAATGATGCCATATGCTCAATGGTTGGTATGATCATCCTACCTATATAGGTAAGGGAAAAGACCATCTCGATGGTGTGCCACATCCTAGAGGGTGAGATGGCATACAATAACCTATTAGGCACACCATGGATCAGGGACATGAAGTGTGTCTCTTCCATCGTGCACCAGTACCTCAAGTACACTCATGAAGGGTAAGTTCATGTCATCCCTATGGACCTGGATCCCTTAAAGTACTACAACATGGTGCAAAAACTCCCCGAGTCAACCTTACCTTCGACACACCTAGATTTACAACCAAATAAATCTATCTAATGTTTGATCCCATCACCATCACATGCCATACCATCCTCATCATCGACACTCCCCCAGATGCCCATTGCACCTATGGATTCTTTTCCCAGGAACCTAGGGAAGCAGCTTATTTATGAGGTCCTATTGACCATATCCACCATCTCCATAGAGGAGATGCCTAGCCCAGATGATGAGGAGCTACCACATGAGGTAGACAATGAATCTGATTAGCTCTTGATCTCATCCCTCTTCTATCTACAACCTTAGGTCATAGTGAACCTGTCTTCCACTGGATTGGGAGAGTACATGGTTAGGAATGTTACATCTACCCCTGTTATAGAGTCAGTGCATGACATGGGTCGATCCCATCTTCCCATAGGCACTATCGTACCTCTAGGCATTCCTCCTAATCAAATGAATTTTGTCTATGGGGGTCTTGACTATGGTATCAAACCTTATCAACAATAGAATGATGAAGAGCCCTTCTCGAAAGACATCAACTATTTGTTTAACCCTAATTTATCCTTGAAGTATCTCAACCTTTGCACAAAGAATGGTTATGGGTTAAGCTTGTATGAGCAAGGCACACGTGTTCTATTTCAATCCCAGTATCAAATACCATATGATAAGTTGGGATTGGGACACCACCACCCCTTGCCTCTAGATGTTCTTACAGATGGCCTAGAGCACCTATGCCTCAATTATAGGGATGAGTTGGCATGAGATCCCTTCACCAATCCCAATCGTGTCTACTCACTAGGAGACTACTTCCCTATGCCCTTGGGATATGATGACCCACCTTATGATGGTATCCAATCTTATGAGATAGGTTAAGGTTTGCATACTATTCCACACTATAGTATGGAAAAGGATCTAGGGTCCCCTTATGAGTGGACATTATATGATGAGTCAAACTATGGAGTCAAATTGATTGACTCTGATAGTTTTGATGGAGAGTATGTGCAAGTCATCCCTTAGGATGATGAGGATGAGTACTATTTGTGCATGTTCCCATTACAAGATCCCATTTTGTGACAAATTTTACCTCATGAAGAGAAATTTCACCCTAAGCTACATCGAACATCATCGATCATTCCACCACATCCACAGCCACCTCCTCATGTCATGCAACATCTGAAGGTCCGTAGCAACCATCAACCACATAGGGGAAATCATTCATCCATAAATATGATTTCCATAGATTTATTTGAGCCCTTGTGAGATCCAAATAACCTGTTGGAGCCATTGCACCTTGACTTGGGGGCAATCAAATTTGAATGGAGAGATTATCCCACATCACCCTTTGAGTACTGGCATTGCAATGAGATGCTATAGCCATTTAATTTCTCTCCAGGGCCAAGTCATGATGTCTTACATGCTGAGGAGGAACTCAAGGTTCCCATTGATGATATAAATCTATTTGATGACATCCATTTGATCCCTACCCCCATCATTTGGAGGAAGGGTCACATATATCAATAGATCCTATGATTGACGTAGATATCAACACAGATCTTGAGAACCCATAGTATATCAAGTTGAGGGATAGCCTATTCCCAAAATAGTAGGTAGATTACATAACCCTTCTCACAAAGAAGGAGGCTTTTGCATGGTCCTACAAATACATGCTAGGATTGGACCCAAATCTAGTCACCCACAATATGAAACGTGACCCCAAGGCCAAGCATGTCAAGCAAAAGCTAAGAAATATGCATTTGACAATGGCCTTAATGGTTAAATATGAGCTACATAAGTTTTTTGATGTAAATTTTGTCATTTCTATAGACTATCCACCATGGTTGTCCAACATGGTTCCCATAAAGAAACTAGATGAGAAGATTTGCATTTACATCGATTTTCGATACCTAAACAAAGTGAGTCCTAAGGATGATTTCCCTTTACCGAGTATCAATGCCCTAGTAGATGCCACAACAGACCATGAAATGTTATCCCTCATGGATAGTTTCTCTGGATACAATTATATTTGTATCAATCCAAAGGACCAACTCAAAATGGTGTTCACAATACCTTGGGGACCATTTTGCTATAAGGTCATGCCTTTTGGCTTTAAAAATGCTAGTTCTACCTACCAGCGTGCCATGACATATATCTTCCATGACTACATGCATAATATTTTGGAATATTACATGGATAACTTACTGGCTAAATTGTTATTACACCATGAGCATCTTTATGTCTTATGCAAAGTCCTCGATAACCTTATCGAGCATAACGTGAGACTAAACCCCAAGAAATGCGTCTTTGGCATCACATCTAGAAAACTCTTGGGATTCATAATCTCTAAATGAGGCATCGAAGTGGACCCCAAAAAGGTCAATGCAATCCTCGAGATGCCTCCCCCAACCATGATCAAGTAGATCTGAAGTCTTTAGGGCAATATCACATCCATAAAATGCTTCATAGCACAATTATCGGACATGTTCCATCCCATGAACAAGTTGTTGCACAAGGGGGTCACATTCCATTGGGATGATGAGTGTCAAGATTCCTTTTATGCAATCAAACAATACCTGGCTTCGTCACCAGTGTTGGCTCCACCTAGACCAAGAGTACCATTTTTCTTATACATCTCAGCCACTGAGATTGCATTGGGTGCCATGCTGGCCCACAACAATGAACTACATAAGGAATAGGATACTTATCTCAACCACACCCTGTTCAATTATGAGATCAAGTACACATACATTGAGAAGTTATGCCTAGTGGTGGTTTTCACCACCAAGAAGCTACGACACTACATGCTTAGCCATACCATGTATGTTGTATCTAAAGAGAATCCATTGTGATACATGATGAGTTGCACTTATCATAATTGTCACACGGTGAAATGGATCATGTTGTTGATGGATTTTGACCTTGAGTTTTTTGGAAAAAAATCAATTAAGGGTCAGGTCATCATCGATCAACTCATATAGGCCTATCTCCAGGATGATCAACCTCTTGGCATGGGGATTCCCGATGATGGGGTCTTCCAAATATTAGAATCACCCGATTTTAACAAGCCTAAGTCGTAGGTAGATATGACTCTATTTTTTGATGGCTCCAAGTGCGAACAAGGGGGTGGCACAAAGATCATGTTTTTCACATTGCATGGGGCTCCCATACCCTTGTCATTTAAACTTTATTTCCTATGCACTAATAATAATTTCGAGTACGAAGCCTTGCTCATAGGTCTTCAGATGGCTTTCACCATGAAAATCACCAAGCTTAATATTTTTGGTGATTTCTTGCTCATCGTTAACCAGGTTAAAGGGATATACTAATGCAAGTGCCTAGTTATACAAACCTACAAATCCCTTATGGATAAATTCCTAGAAAAATTTGAATGGTATGACATCAAGGCACTCCCTCAATCATCCAACCATTTTGTGGATACAATGGCCTCCCTAGGGTCCTTTATCTCATAGAATCTGATTGATGATGTGACAACCATTCAGGTCAAAATGCTCTTGTAGCCTGCGATTGAGTGCAAGGACATTCAAGTCACACCAAATGTACACTTGATTCAAATTGAACCTCTTCAAGAGAGATTATTGCACATTCATGAGTGCTTGAATCATTCTGACTAGGGGACTTTGTTCCCTTAGGCCCCTTTTGATAGCAGTACAATGCTATTCTTACAAGTTCTTTCCCAATCAACATTTTCTTGGGATGAACTTCAAGAGGTACAGGCGATTCATGTGATCGAGGCTTCCTCACAACATGACTGGTCCACACAAATCAGGGAGTATCTAAAGCTTGGTAACCTCCCTCCTGGATTGTCACACACCACTAAAAGAACATTCAAATGAAAGGTGACAAAATATGTCTTGCTAGGAGACATTCTATATCGTCGAAGCTATGAAGTGATCAACTTGGGAAATCGCCCAAGCACACGACAATACATGTGGT
This sequence comes from Wollemia nobilis, assembly GCA_028583015.1. Classification (NCBI taxonomy): domain Eukaryota; kingdom Viridiplantae; phylum Streptophyta; class Pinopsida; order Araucariales; family Araucariaceae; genus Wollemia; species Wollemia nobilis. The sequence continues at coordinate 12,784,691 of JAQPPZ010002587.1, read as the reverse complement.
GGCCGTTTCAACAACATGGCCATCACAAAGTGTATTCTTCACATGGGCTATTATTGGTAAATTTTAGAGTGATATTATTGCACATATATGAGGAAGTGCATGAAGTGTCAACACCATGCTAACTTGACACATGTACCTTCTCAAGCCTTACAACCAATTCAATAGGTGTGGTCATTCTCACAATGGGGGTTAGATTTAATTGATAAAATCTCCCTTGCATCCTTGAGCTATCACATGTTTATCATAATGGCTACTAAATATTTCACAAAGTGGGTGGAAGCAATTTCCCTTACCACTATGACAAGACCCTACATAGCGGAGTTCTTATTTGCACAATATCATTTGTTGTTTTGGTATTCCATCCAAGATCATTTTAGATAATGGGACATCATTCAATAACAAATATGTACATGCTTTAATAGCAAAGTATAATATTCAGTATAGTTTTTTGACACCCTACTATCCACAAGCAAATGGGTAAGCAGAGGCTTCCAACAAAATATTGATTACCATTCTCAAGAAAAATATCAAAGAGAATCACACAGATTGGCACATGTAAATGCCCCTTGCTCTGTGGGCCTATCGCACTAGCATTCAGATGCCCACTAGGGCTACTCCATTTTCACTGGTGTATGGCACCAAGGTAGTCATGTCTCTAGATCTGAAAATACCATCACTATGCATATCCATGCAGGAGTTCATCGATGATGACATTATGCGACAGGCTCACCTAGATCAACTTATGTTGCTTGATGAACGTCATGTTAATGCTCTTGAGAACTTATGCATTTATCAAGAGCAACTTAAGATAGCCTACAATATGAAAGTTCATCTTAGAGACTTTCAGGTTGGTGATCTCATTCTGAAGGAAAACCAAAAAAAATCTAATTTGTCACCCCATATGTAGGACAAGTTGGTGGTAAACTACTTAGGTCCCTTTCTCATCACTAGTCAAGTCAGACCCAAAACTTATTTCCTAGCCTCCCTTAAAGGTGTCGAGGATCCTAAACCCTTGAAAATTCTTCATTTGCAACCTTTCCATACCTATAGCATGGTGGCCCATCCTAAAATGCTCCTAGGTCATCTATGACCATCTAGGTCACCCCAAAATTCTCCAAGGGTGTCTACAACCTACTTGGTCAACCTAAAATGCTCCTAGGTGGTCTGTGACCATCTAGATCACTCCAAAATTCTCCAAGGGTGTCTACAACCTATTTTGTCAACCTAAAATGATCCTAGATAGCCTATGACTATCTAGGTCACCCCAAAATGCCCCAAGGGTGTCTACAACCCGTTTGGTCAACCTAAAATGCTCCTAGGTAGTCTATGAAAATCTAGGTCACCCCAAAATGCTCCAAGGGTGTCTACAACCTGATTGGTCAACCTAAAATGTTCCTAGGTAGTCTATGATCATCTAGGTCACCCCAAAATGCTCCAAGGGTGTCTACAACCTACTTGGTCAACCTAAAACACTCCTAGGCAATCTATGACCATCTAGGTCACCCAAAAATACTCCAAGGGTGTCTACAACTCGCTTGGTCAACCTAAAATGCTCCTAGGCAGCCTATGACTATCTAGGTCACCCAAAAATACCCTAAGTGTGTCTAAAACCCACTTGGTCAACCTAAAACACTCCTAGGTGGTCTATGACCATCTAGGTCACCCAAAAATGCTCCAAGGGTGTCTATAACTTGCTTGGTCAATCTAAAATGCTCCTAGGTGGCCTATGACCATCTAGGTCACCCCAAAATTACCCAAGGGTGTCTACAACCTTCTTGGTCGACCTAAAATGCTCCTAGATGGTCTATTACTATCTAGGTCACTCCAAAATGCCCCAAGGGTGTCTACAACCCACTTGGTCAACCTAAAACATTCCTAGGTATTTTATGATAGTTTAGGTCACCCCAAAATGCTCCAAGGGTGTCTACAACATGCTTGGTCAACCTAAAATGCTCATAGGTGGTCTATGACCATCTAGGTCACCCCAAAATGCTCCAAGGGTGTCTACAACCCACTTGGTCAACCTAAAATGCTCCTAGGTAGTCTATGATCATCTAGGTCACCCCAAAATGCTCCAAGGGTGTCTACAACCTGCTTGGTCAACCTAAAACGCTCCTAGGTGGTCTACAACCATCTAGGTCACCCCAAAAGCCCCAAAGGCACCCATAAACTCTTTGGTCACCCAAAATGCCTCAATGGCCCTCCCATAAGCCCGTTGGTCACATGTACATACATATAGATCAATCAAAAATTCAAAAATATCATCAAAATATCAAAAATAAAAAAATATTTCATTGCATCACATTGCATCCCATTGCATTCTATCATCGCTTGCATTTAGGCATCCTCACCATTTGCACTTTGCATGTTAGAGTTTCTCATACATGTCTAGCATATAGATTGTACACTAGTCATCACTAAAAATCAATATTGTGAAAGTAATCATAGTTTAATGTTTCACTTATCATTTTCACCCATATTTTCCATATTTCATATTTGTGTCCACTCCCTTCACCTAGTCATTTGTTCTAAAATTTCTTTAGGGTATTTGGTCACTCAACCATCTCTATTTTTCCTTTCAGATCTTGTAGAAAGCTATCTTAATTTTTAGGAGGTACAGTCATGCTTATATTATGCCTTGTGTACATCAGATCCCAAACACACTTACACATTAATAAATACAAGTTTTTCACAAGGAAAGATGAAAATTACAAAGTGGTCTAGGTTAATTTAAGTGAAAAGGTTATCCTGCTCATCCCCCTGTGTGAATGGTTCAAGAATTCTAATAATTGGCAAAAGGACACGCTCTTCCCTACCCAATTCCTCAAATAAATAGTGGTTTTCACCACTATCAAAATTTCCAAAAGTTCAAAATACCAAATCCTCAAAAAGCAAAAATCAAAATAAAAATAAATAGTGGTTATCACCACTCCCCAAATCCCTTGCTCAATGAAAACAAAATACAAAATAAATAGTGATCTTCATCACTACATATGAGCAAGTATCCCAATAAAATTAAAGAAAATAAGGGATCTTAAGCTTGAATCCCTAGAATTATCAGCATTCAAAACACCATAATGTGAACCTCATTACGGGTTTGGTGGATAGCCTATCCAAAAATGGTGGTATACTTACGCATGATGATATGTCTATCACATTAGCTTTTGGCATGTGTGTAGACCAATGTTTGCATGTGGATGAGCTAGCTTTTGGTAACCTAGATTGCCTAGTGGTCTAATCCAACTAAGTATAGAACCCTGGATCATGACATTCATAAGGTGATCCTCATTATACGTTTGGTGGATAGCCTATCTAAAAATGGCAGTATCTTTATGCATCTCACAGAAATGAACTCACTTGCACAAAAAGGGATATGAAGTACCTTGGTCATCCCAGCAGATTCATACCTTGTCAAAAAGTCTTGCATAGTCAGTATACAACCTTTGATCAAGTTGTTTAGAGTGTTTGAGTCTCACAAAAACCTCATCTACATTTTCCAATCTCATTGTAAAAATACATTTCCATTTTAAAAATCAATACAAAAACAATAAAAATAAAAATAAAAACAAAAAAGAGCGTTAATGAGTTTTGTACAGTCTATAGTGCTAACATCATGTGTCAAATCATTAGCCACAATTCATTTTATCAATCAATCAAATATCCCATCTCACTGTGCATCCACACATATAGATAGCATCAAATCAAAGCAAATACACATGGATACATGATATATATCTATCAGCATTCCATCATGCCATAAAAGCATCCATATGCATACTTAGTAAGCATCTAACATATAATAATAAATCAATACATACATTGCATTTATCTCATAAAGTAATAAGGGAGACACATGATGAACATAACAAAATATCATATATATATGAGAAAAAATATACATCATAGTTTTCAAAATTGCCCGTAGGCTATAATAAAGCGGGTCCTCATACCTCACAATGCTAAATATCCAAAAATACAAAGAGTACCAAGATTCTCCATCACTGTTATCATGTAGGATCAGTGCTAAGACTCACACTGCCACCTATAGTTTGAGTCCACTGTGACCCTCCATGCCTGCTGCCACCAGTCCTATCAATCTTCTACCTAGAAGAAGACTACACTATCTTGCTCTACCGAGTTCAATGTGATTCACTAGTCTCCCCATCATCAAGAATATGCCCTCTGATGTGCACCACCTCCATATCCAATCAATCCACATAAGCCTACCTCCACTACCCCCATGCTTGGTATGTCTCCACAACTGACTACATCCATAGAACCTTCACCCGTAGCCTCCCTGCCTCCTCACTGCTAGATCCCTCCTGCCTAGGACATTGTGCTCTTAGCTATGCCCATCGGGAGGATATCTTAGACTAATCCTCCTATGCCTATGCCCAAAGGATATCTCTCTCCTGTTTAACCCTACCCAACTCAACCTGTAGCTCCAAGTATTGGTCACCCTGTATACCCTGATGTACCTGTGCCCTATGATCCTCTACATCAACATCATCACCTTGATATCCTAAGTCTAGGAGATCTACCTGTTCATCAACCTCTACTGGGTCCTCCTTTGGAGAATTCTATATCACCTTGTCTATCACCCTATCCACGTTTCCCCCTAGGCACCCTGTGCCTCACCACTGGCACATCACCCACCATGATTCATACTCCTCCATAGTCCTGACATTATCCATATCAGGAATAGCTACCATAGGATCTGACTCCTCATCCACCTCCTCCACTATCAGCCACATCAACATCCTCTCATCCTCGTGGTGTCAATATACCACTAGTTCCTCAAGAAATATCTACCACAACCAAAACTATCACATGACCCAATAAAATGGGTAGTACTTCCATTCAGTCCCATGCCTCACAACCAGCCACCTACCTCACCTCACCCGATGAAGTTGCTCATCAACACCAACCCACACTAGATAGTCCCTGTAAGGTTGCCATACCACCTACCCTAGTGCTAGTTGTGAGAATATATCATGTAGTGATCCATATCACCTGCAAACCATTGAATCTTCCCTCTCTCCTAAGCCCTATTCCATAGGATACCATATCCTATCTCCCTATCCACTAGCTACACCCAAGTCATACATGGTAGTCCATGTGGTCATCGCATAACTATGTGCTACCATCACCAACACTGTAATAATAATATGCATCCTAAACCCTTCCACCAATAGTAGTAGATCTCATACAACTCATTGTAGAGTTGATCCAACATAGTAGTCCCCCACACCATCACCAATGGCTCCTCCTTGGTGCACCTCGCCAGGGCATACACCAGCTCTAATAGGTCCCAAGGGAACTTGGCTCCTGAGGAATTAGAAAGGAGCATATTGGAGATGAGGATCATCAGTAATGCATGCCTCATCCCTAGTATCCCCTCCTCATGCTAGAACCCCACTAGTATCCCCCCATTCGGTAGTCTAACTCTTTTGCATCCACATCCTCCCCAAAATACCTTGTTAGCATTGCATCCCTTCGGTCACAGTGCATCAAGTGGATAGGTCACCCCTATATCAGAATCTATAGAATCTGATAGATGTCCTCCAACATCACTATCATCTCCCTTATTGATAGGTGGAAGATATTGGTGTGCGAGTCCCACAAGTTAATAAGAGTCATCAAGTAGACCCGATTGCCTATCACAGGCTCCAACTGGGTAACCTGATTGAGCCCCATGGGATAAATCCAATACCAGTTAGCCTAATTCAAGGTACCCCGAGTGGTCTCAAAGAGTCTTGGTTTTTGGTACCGACTCTTCACCACCTAATAAACATAAATAAAAACCTATAAGCAGGTATTCACCATGCTTCAAACTGGCCTCCAAAAGGTCCAAAAAAATTGCAAAGCTAATCTAAAAAAGTAATCTAATTGCATAAAAACATAAGCAAAACATAAAATACAAAAGTCCATTTAATTAGGTTTAATTACCTATTATGTAATGTGATATACCCAAATAATAATAATAATAATAAATATACAAAAAAAAACAAAAAACAAGAGCAACAAATATTGCACTTTTCAATAACGAGGTCATAGAGTCAGTATTTACCATCCTCACACCAACTCCTTCATTGTATGCCTCTGCTTGCTAACTCATGATGATAGTAGGATTATTTTAACAGTGTTTTGCTATGGAAAATAACTCTCCTCCTCCTCACCTCTCAAATCACAAAATAAAACATGCAATAATGAGCCCAAAAGTCACATTTGAGGTTTATATAGGGGTGCAACAGTCCTATTCATACCAGGGTGGGATGAATACACTTCTGGCCATTCATCCCACCTTGGGATGAATACCAGCTTTACATTCATCCCACCTTGGGACAAATACAATAGTTTTAGGCCAAAATAACTTCAAATGCTCCAAAAAATGTCCAAAACCCCCCCAAAACAACCTAATTTTGGTCTAAATTTTTCATAATGCAAGAAGCATAATAAAATGCTTCTAGCACCTATAAAAGACATTAATTAATTCCCCAAGAAGGCTATTTTATCTGTACCACTCCATAGGAATGAGGTATTTCCTTCCTTTCCTCTCCAACTGGCGCTAAAAACAAAAGGGTTCAAAACCCACCAAAAATAAGTCAAATATGGTATAATTCATTCAAGGTCAAGATGGAACACAAACTTCTCATGGATTCATGTACAAGTTACTACTTCACTCCACAAGAAGGCCATTGTGGCCGGACCACCCTATGGGAATGAAATTTTCAACTCTTTACTTCCAGGAAACCCCCATAGCATCATCAAAATCCTTTCAAAACTATGTCATTTTTTAATGAGTACCATTGAAGGCAACCTTAGAAAAAGTCATCTGGGTCAAGCGACTAATCACTTTTCTCACAAGTAATTCCCTCATCGACTCATAACTTGATGGGGTAGTCATAATCAGTCTAAATAAACAAGCACACACTCAATCATGCAAATTGCATTTGTTCAATGAATCATTGACAAAGACAATCACGCCCATACATGGGGCAGCAAAGAAGCAAACCATCAAATCAAATTGCTTAGAATTTTAGAAGTATTAAGGATGTAGAGGCCTCACATATTTATTACTAAACAATGTCTAAGCTTGAGAAAGTTCCTTATCTCATCAAAAACAAGGATTCAAGAACGCATGTTATTTCCATGATTGGGGCATCTAAAGTTGATTAGGTTATTGAGTAACCCTAATCATTAAACATTTTAGTCATCTATTTTTGCTCAGCATTGTGTTGCACATAATGCATCTCAAAAATGGGCATATATAGAAACTAAAATTTGGTCAATCCAATTATTCTACTGAAAGAAACGACTAATTGACACACCAAGGCCCCTAGGGCAGCCCTTAGGAGCTATATAGTGGTTCTAACCACTTTTTGCAAGGTTTTGAAAGATTCTAGGCCACTTTTGGGACATTTTGGACATCTTGCTTCTATTCATCCCACCCTGGGATGAGTACAAAACCTATTCATCCCATCCTTGGGCAAATAGCAACATTTATTGATGAGTGTCATCAATCACACCATTTAATCATTATAATTGTCAATCCAGGGCGGTGTCCAAGGCTATATACGAAAGGAGATATAGGCAGCTTGAAAATCAGCTCATTCAAAAAAATAGGCTTTATTGATGAGACAAGTCAGTTTTGGGGGTTTCTGGTGTCACCACTAGTCTTATGAACTGAATTAGAATCTTAATTACATTTGCTAAAGAAGAAGTGCAAAAATGGAAAGGTTGCAAAAAACTAAAACTAATTACCCTTGCAAAATCTAAAATAATAGGAATAAAACCTATTTACGCTTTGCAAAATGAAAATGACAGAAATAACAACTTTGCAGAAATTTAATTCTAATGGCACTAGCAGAATGGAAATAACAAAAATGAAAAGAATTGCAGAATTGAAATGCACACTCAACTAATTAATCACACAATGGAGAATATCAAAATGCTGGAAATAACTGATGAAAATAGGAAAAAAACTTATGCTAGGTGGTCAGCTGCCATGCACACACATCTACTACTAAAAATATGACTTGCATTTACTAAAACATAGTTAAGAACAGAAAATAAAATATGACAAGTCTCTGCTTAATCTGCTGCAACAAAAGTTGCAGAAAAACCTGTCACCAATAAGCCTTCTTCTAAACCTGGAAGTGGCCCTTGCTCCCCTGTTCCAGAAGAAGGCAGAAAAACTCTCTCTTAACTACTTAAACACTCAGACATTTAATGGGACAAAATATGAATGAGAAATCCTGCACTTTATTTAGTCTCAAGCAAAATTACAATATTTGCAGGAAAACCTGCTAAAAATTGCAATTTGCCATAGATCTACTTTCTTACCACAAGTCCTATCCTTATTCTCTACTTCTCTACTTCTCTACCTCTCTACCTCTCTACCTGTCTCAACCAACATGGGAGCCTATTATTTATAACATTCTATTACATATGCCAATCCATTATGTTGCTGCCTTTCAGGGATTTAGCAACTGTTCTAAAGAAGTCTTCCTGAAATGCAACAAATTGTTATGCTGCAACATATCCATTTTCCTTGTTGTGTGTCATCCATTGGGAGAAATGCATTGGAAGGGGTGAGAAGACTCCTCATATAGCTAGATCCATCTTCATCTCACCATTTGCCACCTTTTTGACCATTTTGTTTATAGTTTTGACCAAAATTGGTCCTGTTCTGCTCATTCCGGAGCTGCTCTAGAATATCAGGTAGTGTAACAGTTTTGCACTTATCCATGCATCAGATGTGTAAGAAAGTGGTTTTGACTGACTAAACAGTCTTCCTTCATTCCCAGAAGACCAATTCTATAGATTTTACATGCTGGAATTGACAAATTCCAAGCCATGCTATTTATTGATAGTTGGCTGGAATTTGTATGACTGTTTCCAGATTTCCTGCAATTCAATATTTTGACTGGTTGCTCCTATTTGGATCACGTGGAAGTGTTGGCAAGTGGAGAAAGAGTCACTCCTAGCCTCCCTCATCTGTTTCCAAGTGTTTCCTGCATATTTAATTGACAAATTCCATGCCTTCCTTCATAGTGACAGGTGGTTGGAATTTGTATGGACTATCACCTGTTTTTTACAGTAGTCAAAACATGCCCAACTGCCCTTTTGGAGTGCTTATAACTTTTGCCTCGTAACTCCAATGTACACCAAATTTTACCCACATGTTCTTGGCTGTATGAATTACATCTGGTTCAATTTTCAGCTCTTAACTCCTCAAGAATTACTCCCAAAATTGCTGTCAAGTTGGCATCTAACACATATTTTTACCAGAATTTCCAGCAGTCAAAAAGTGTGAAACTATCATTTTGTGGGCCCCATAACTTCCAGATTATTTGTCCATATGCCTTAAAATTTGGGTCATGTGTTCTCTCCATTATGAAATATAATTGGTATGAATTTGGTTCCTTAAATTGCTTTGGATCATTCCCAGTAGATCCACCAATATGCCCCTTAACGCAGATTTGCACCTGTTAACAACTCAAAAAAAACTAAGGCATGAGCTCCAAAATGATGTAACCTTCATAACTTTTTATCTACAGCTCGGATTGACTTGCTTCAAAAAGCAAAGTTGTAGTTCTCGATGAGAGGAATCTATCCATGCCATCAGAATGTAATTTTACTATAGTATGACATCAGAATTGACATGATACTCATTTTTGACCTTTTACAAGTAAAATGCTTAAAATAGTCAAAACAGGGGTATAATGTTTCTAACATAAAATCATGTAAAAAATTAACAATTAATATATTCTAATCAACTATTTGGCAATTTAACTTTGTATATTTAATAATATGGCAGTTTTTATATGTTAACCATAGTGCAAAATGAGGCATTTCCAGGCCTCATCATTCCCCCCAGCTTGAACTGATGCATGCCCTCATGCATCCCAGTAGGCCTAGCAATATGCAGGTTTTATCCTGTTAAACATATTTTGCCACCTGAGAATTTTATTCTTGTTGTACTAAACATTTTCAATTAGCACAGGTATTTCATTTTTTTGTATACAACCTTGCAATTTTTCAACTTTTTTTTCCTTTTTTTCTCTTTTTTTCTTGTTTTTATGTTGCTCTTTATTTTTTTCCTTTGCAATTTCTAATGTGCCCTACTGTTCTGCAACATTTGCAGGAATTTCTGGCACACTTTGTCTCGGTTTGAAGCCTGCTTTAGAATGAGACTGTTGTTCTGAAGATGCTTCAGAATTTATTGCAGTAGGAGTAAAACAGAATCTTCAGGTGTTGAATTTTCCATGCAACTAAGGGCAGAAGGGGGTGTTTCTTGACATTTTTAACTTGCCAATATTATATGAATAGTTTATGCCAAATACCGATTATTATATATTAAATGCTAAATGCTTACTATGACTGAATGCAAGAAACACATACCTTACTGTCCTGAAAATTTATCATGCACCTTACAAGCTGCTTCTGATGATTGTTGGCAAGATATCTGAAAACATAAACATAACACATGTGCAGTGTGAAATTTGTACAATGGTGGAACAATGATGGGTGGATCAACAAGGCAATGCACACCGAAAAACCGGTTTTCATGCAAGCCAATTCAGCAGCGCCTCTGAGAAGGTTTTCACTACCAAATTATTCATTTTTTTCATTTTTTTCTTTCCTTTTTTTTTCATTTTTCTTTTCCTTTTTTTCATTTTTTTTTTTGTTTCATTTTTTTTCATTTTTTTATCAGAAGAGGCTGCCATTTCTGGTTTTCAACCAACTTCCATCTTTTCAAGGGCTTCAATGAGATAGAATGTATCTCATGAGGCTGCAATGTGAGAGAATTTCTCTCATTCTTGATAAGAACAATCCTTATTCTGCAAAAACATGTCAATTTTTCTGTATGAAAACATCTTTTTCAGCTAAAAGCTTGCAACAATGATGCAACCTTCCTTCCATACAAGTAGTAATAATCTTCTTGTGTCATCATTGTCTCTGTATTTTTGGAAATGAAGTATTGACCTCATTAGTTCTTCTCTCTGCTGAAATTGATGCATATCCTCATGTATCTTCATTTTGTGGGACATGCCTTCTGTTGCAATTTTTCTCTTTTCTTTTGTTTTTCCTCTTTTTTTCTTTCATTTTTTTCTTCTTTTCTCCCTCTTTTTTTCTTTTTTTTTTTTTTTTTTTTTCAAGATTCAAAGATATGATCATTTGGAATCTTTGTCAGAAGAGGAAACCTCTTCTACCTTATGCAAATGTAACTGTGTGAAAGATTGAGCAAACTCCACCTTTGTTAGTGGTTGATGGTACACCTGTAAAAGATGTCCATTCACCACTAATGTCCTCCTTAAATCATCAATCGAAGAAAGTTGAACAACTTCATTCTCAAACTCCTTTGATTCATCCTTGTTGCTTTTAATGTGATCATCATGCCACATTTTCCAGTTTTGTTGAGTGAACTCTATTTGGTGAAGTGCTTCCAACCAAAGTTCATCAAATGCATTCAACTACAAAATCTATTTTTTTGTACCTGCAACAACTCAATACCAATTGCTAAAGATGCATAAAGTGTTAGTAAAGCATCATGATGACATCCATGTGGTAAAGAAAACTATTTTGTATTGGAATGGGTGACAATTTTTCAAAATTCTGCTTTTCATCATTCCATAATAATTGTTGAACAGTAGTTGGTTCATTTTTAATATCTGAAATATGAACATTTTCAGCAAAAACAAACTTTTTGGATGAATCCAACTCTTCTTCATTACCCTTTACAACTATGGAGCCCAAAATCGAAATATTCTTTTCATTTTCCTTATGTGATTCAAGAAACAATGAACTTCCTAGACAATCATACTTGGGTGGAGTAAGTTTTCCTGCAAGCAAGTCTACTGATTTTCCACCTATTTGTATGGTTTCAGGATATACTTTCTTCTTTTCTTGGTTTCTTAAAACACATTTCTTGAACAATCTTATTAATGATTGGTACATCTTTAATAGCTTGAAGTAAAGGGATGTTAACAATTAAATGTGTTAATTCCTTTATCCAATCTGATTGTGAAGATGTCAATTTTGATATTTCAAACTGTTCAAGACATGGTACTTTCTTTGATGAGTCATATTTTTCTTTTTCTTCTTCTTGTTTCAGTGCAGATTTACTTTCATGCTCATTCCTTTTAGCTCCTATTTCTACACTGGTAAGTGGAATATTTTCAAGAAGTGGTTTTGAACACAACTGAGTTTTATCACAGTCACAAGCATTTATTATGGTTGTATTTTCTGATTCAACCATAGATACAGGGGTTACCTGTTTAACATTGTTGGGATTGGCCATAGGTTGAGCTGAAAATAGAGGTTGTTTTTCCTTTTGTTGTTGTTGTCCATGAGAGAAACTATGGGTATGAGTGGGCAACAAATTTGATTTCTATTTTTGATAATGTTGCTGCCCTTTGTACAGTTTTTGTTGTTGTACCCATTGATATCCCTGTAGTTTTGGTTGTAACCATGGTGGATGTTGTTGATTCCATTGTTGTTGCATCCAGCCATGTTGAGACAATTCTTGGGAATATGCCCATGGTGGTTGATTCCAACATTGTTGAAGTGGACCTATAGTAGACCATGGCATATACCAAGGATTATTTCCCCAATGTGTAGGAAATTGAGAAGCATTCTGATATGGAAACTTAAGAAAATTATCTCCTTGTCTTTGTCCTACAAAGTTGTATTCTTTCATAGGTTGAGACTATTTTTCAAAGACACTTTTGAGTTCTGGTAACAAACTACATTGATTTGTGGGGTGTCCTTTTTGACAAATGCTACAAGTAGCAGGTATAAATGTTTTGTTCAAAGGACAATCATGAAGAGAGTGTTGCTTCTCATTACATTTTGAACAATAGATGATTGAAGGTTCAACAGATTCATTCTTTTCATCTACTGCTTTATCAAGATGTACTAAAATATCAGCCTCTTCCATGCATTCTTTCAAATCATTTGTGTTACTACCAGTTTTGTTTTTTCTATGCCTTGAATGAGAATAATTTTTACAAAGTTTAATGATTTCCTGAAATTCAAGTGCATTTGCATCTCCTTTCCCTAAGATATCCAATGCATCCCTAAATTTATCTTGCAGTCCTCTTAAGAATATGACTTTGCAAATTTTAGGTTCAACACTTCCACATCTCTTATGAACAAAAGAAAATCTGTCTAGATAGTCTTCTAAGATTTCATTTTCCTCTTGTTTCATTGTAAGAAATTCATCATTTTGATTCTTGACTTGACAATATTCTTGGTATCTCTCCAAGAATATGTTTTCCATATCATCCCAAGTTCTAATTGAATCAGGTGCTAAGGTGATAAACCATCGTAGAGCTGACTCTTTAAGAGTGGAAGGAAATAGTTTGAGCTTTTGATTGTCATTAGTGTAATCATGAGCTTGACATACAATTTTAAACTCAAACAAAAACATATCAGGATCTTCAGATGTAGTTCCCTTGAAAGTTGGTAACATTGAAGGTGAAATGGCCTTCATGGGAGCATATTGATTAAGATCTAATTGAATGGGATTTTGAAAAGTTTTGGCAGGTGCACTAGTTGTACTAGGATAGAACACATTACTAGCTCTCCCTAGATTCTCTTGTGACACTTCCATTATAGGTTCCCAAAAACAATTATAAATCTTGTCAAATTTTCCTGAGTGTATGGATTTGTCAAGAGAAAGTGGTGTTGAACTACTGATTTTTCTTTCTTGTAATAATTTCTCAAAGGATCCTACAGTTCTTGAAGTGGATGATTGTGATTCTTTGAAAATTCCAACATTTTTGGAAATCAAAAATTTAGAAAATTTTGACATAATTTCAACCTCTTGTAAAAAAATTTCTTCCTGTGGTTTCTTGCTTATTTTCTAAATGGGCTGAAATGCTATTTACCAAAAATTATTACTTATACCAGTCATTTATCCAGATTTCACTCTGAATTTCACAACTTAGCACAATTAATAATTATTGGGTTGCTTTTACCTTCTAACAACACCGTGGTCCTCGACAACGATGCCAAAAATGATGAGTGTCATCAATCACACCATTTAATCATTATAATTGTCAATCCAGGGTGGTGTCCAAGGCTATATACGAAAGGAGATATAGGCAGCTTGAAAATCAGCTCATTCAAAAAAATAGGCTTTATTGATGAGACAAGTCAGTTTTGGGGGTTTCTGGTGTCACCACTAGTCTTATGAACTGAATTAGAATCTTAATTACATTTGCTGAAGAAGAAGTGCAGAAATGGAAAGGTTGCAGAAAACTAAAACTAATTACCCTTGCAAAATCTAAAATAACAGGAATAAAACCTATTTACGCTTTGCAAAATGAAAATGACAGAAATAACAACTTTGCAAAAATTTAATTCTAATGGCACTAGCAGAATGGAAATAATAGAAATGAAAAGAATTGCAGAATTGAAATGCACACTCAACTAATTAATCACACAATGGAGAATATCAAAATGCTGGAAATAACTGATGAAAATAGGAAAAAAACTTATGCTAGGTGGTCAGCTGCCATGCACACACATCTACTACTAAAAATATGACTTGCATTTACTAAAACATAGTTAAGAATAGAAAATAAAATATGACAAGTCTCTGCTTAATCTGCTGCAACAAAAGTTGCAGAAAAACCTGTCACCAATAAGCCTTCTTCTAAACCTGGAAGTGGCCCTTGCTCCCCTATTCTAGAAGAAGGCAGAAAAACTCTCTCTTAACTACTTAAACACTCAGACATTTAATGGGACAAAATATGAATGAGAAATCCTGCACTTTATTTAGTCTCAAGCAAAATTACAATATTTGCAGGAAAACCTGCTAAAAATTGCAATTTGCCATAGATCTACTTTCTTACCACAAGTCCTATCCTTATTCTCTACTTCTCTACTTCTCTACCTCTCTACCTCTCTACCTAGCTCAACCAACATGGGAGCCTATTATTTATAACATTCTATTACATATGCCAATCCATTCTGTTGCTGCCTTTCAGGGATTTAGCAACTGTTCTAAAGAAGTCTTCCTGAAATGCAACAAATTGTTATGCTGCAACATATCCATTTTCCTTGTTGTGTGTCATCCATTGGGAGAAATGCATTGGAAGGGGTGAGAAGACTCCTCATATAGCTAGATCCATCTTCATCTCACCATTTTCCACCTTTTTGACCATTTTGTTTATAGTTTTGACCAAAACTGGTCCTGTTCTGCTCATTCCGGAGTTGCTCCGGAATATCAGGTAGTGTAACAGTTTTGCACTTATCCATGCATCAGATGTGTAAGAAAGTGGTTTTGACTGACTAAACAGTCTTCCTTCATTCCTAGAAGACCAATTCTATAGATTTTACATGTTGGAATTGACAAATTCCAAGCCATGCTATTTATTGATAGTTGGCTGGAATTTGTATGATTGTTTCCAGATTTCCTGCAATTCAATATTTTGACTGGTTGCTCCTATTTGGATCACGTGGAAGTGTTGGCAAGTGGAGAAAGAGTCACTCCTAGCCTCCCTCATCTGTTTCCAAGTGTTTCCTACATATTTAATTGACAAATTCCATGCCTTCCTTCATAGTGACAGGTGGCTGGAATTTGTATGGACTGTCACCTATTTTTTTACAACAGTCAAAACATGCCTAGCTGCCCTTTTGGAGTGCTTATAACTTTTGCCTCGTAACTCCAATGTACACCAAATTTTACCCACATGTTCTTGGCTGTATGAATTACATCTGGTTCAATTTTCAGCTCTTAACTCCTCAAGAATTACTCCCAGCATTGTTGTCAAGTTGGCATCTAACACAGATTTTTACCAGAATTTCCAGCAGTCAAAAAGTGTGAAACTACCATTTTGTGGGCCCCATAACTTCCATATTATTTGTCCATATGCCTTCAAATTTGGGTCATGTGTTCTCTCCATTATGAAATATAATTGGTATGAATTTGGTTCCTTAAATTTCTTTGGATCATTCCCAGTAGATCCACCAATATGCCCCTTAACGCAGATTTGCACCTGTTAACAACTCAAAAAAACTAAGGCATGAGCTCCAAAATGATGTAACCTTCATAACTTTTTATCTACAGCTCGGATTGACTTGCTTCAAAAAGAAAAGTTGTAGTTCTCGATGAGAGGAATCTATCCATGCCATCAGAATGTAATTTTACTATAGTATGACATCAGAATTGACATGATACTCATTTTTGACCTTTTACAAGTAAAATGCTTAAAATAGTCAAAACAGGGGTATAATGTTTCTAACATAAAATCATGTAAACAATTAACAATTAATATATTCTAATCAACTATTTGGCAATTTAACTTTGTATATTTAATAATATGGCAGTTTTTATATGTTAACCATAGTGCAAAATGAGGCATTTCCAGGCCTCATCATTCATCCCAAGGTGGAGCAAATAGAAGGTTTGACTAAAAAAATTTAAATATAGATAAATGGTGCTTGGAAACGGTTACATTTTCTATCTACCAATGCCTACAAGTTAGAGCATGCAGTATCTTAATGCCTTGCTCCATAAGGGAGGCCAAATTGGGATATTCTCTTCCCCCTCCAATGCATGTCGCCCTGGTGGCCAAGTGGTGCCTCTTGCCTCACATGCCCTCGCATGCATTTTGACCCATGAGCCTCCTTGGGTTATAAAGTGGATGTATTTTTCACACAAAACATAGAGAGGAGTTTTATGACAAAGCAATGAAGTGTTGCAAAGATTTCCTTTCACTTTTTATGCCCATTTTTCCCTCAAAATATCTACCTAGGGAAGGAGGTTTGCGAGTGAACTAGGAGGTGCAATTTGTCACATAACCAAACCATATAAGTGAATTTACTCACCAAATGTTATGAAAATACCCACCATAGTGTTTTGGACCATTTCCCAATAGAATTGGTGGTAAAATTTAGGTAAAAATGATGGGCATCCTACCCTGGGTGCCCCTCAATTTGTGATAGTCCTACTCATCCCACCCTATGATGAATATAAATTTGTGGATGATTTTGTGAATATTTTTAATTTGTTATTTTTTGCATGATATTATTATTCTATAGTAAAAATTTCATGTCATTCTGAGCTATATTGGCCGAGATATAACATTTTTAGTTTTTTGCAGGGTCTCATCCAGGTTTACGACAGTCATTTGGAGAAACACCTAAAATATCATTGATATTGCAAATAATATAAAATGGGTTTCTTTAAAATATTATTTTATGTATTTTTTCCAAATTTTGTGCATTTTGGATATGTGTAGGGGCAAAAATTGTTTGCTTTAGGTTTTTATAGGTTGCAAACAGTCATTGGAATTGCGAAGCCCCATTGGATGTAATTTTGGTGCAATTTTTGGTGATATCTTCCCAAAACCACTTATTTTATATGCATCTACAATTTAAAATCATTTGTAGTTTATTCGATGCATATTATCATTACTAGCCATTTGGCCCCTATGGGGATTGCATGTTTTTCATCACACGCACTCACTATTTGATATTTATGGTTTCCTTGTTTGTAGGTGCAGGTCCTTATAGTGCATTTGTAAGGATCACAAGATATATAGATCAAAGATTCAAGTAGTGGCAACCTTGGCCTACCCACCTCGATTGTGGGTATGAGGAAAGACATTGGATGTGCACCCAAGTTACTTGAAGGATTTTGATCCTTGGGCACCCGATTTGTAAACAATTGTATCAATAATTTGAGCCCTCAAAGGGAAAATTTTGTAACCTGGATTTTATCTACTTGATTAATAATAAATCCATTTTCTTTGCTTCATTTCTTGTTATTTGTTATCTTTCCATCTTACTTGCATGCTTCCGTTTGATGCTCATAAGCGATAGGACATAGATACACGCATTTTTTTATCATAATTTGGTGTAATTTTTTTCCCTAATTCACAAGAAAATAAAAATAAAAAATCTGAGAAAATAATTACAAATATGACCTAAGTAAATGTATAGACCAATAAGGACAAGCATATGGATAAATGAAAAGAACTAGAAACTGAAAGAAGGAGTTTAAAGTAAGTGGATAGGTCCACAAAAATAAGGGATGATAAAGTGAGGATAACCTCTAGAAGGAGGCAAATAAATGTTTTAAATACCCTTATCTCACTAATGAAGGACGTTCAATGGATACTAGACAATATAGAAATATTACTATACAAAGTGAGAGCAATTGAATAGAGTTTAAGTTCAAAGTCACTAAATAAATGAAGATACCTACCAAGGTGAGTATGCTAGAGATACTATATCATCCCAGTAAATAATATCTACTATAGAAATATCTAAAATATCAAGAAAGAAGTTATGCTAAGAATGGAAACCAAAATTTGTTCGACATGATCTACCTAAACAATAGAACTTGATGGCAAAATATTCATTTTACATTTAGAGAAATGTAGTAGATATCTTGAATCCTCTAAATCCTAATATTTTTTAAGCCATCATCATTCTATGTGATCCTAAAAATTGAAAATTATCTATTGAAAAATTACATAGTTGATTTATAATTGGTAATGATGATTCAAAAAGTAGTTTGTAAAGATATGGTATTTCCTTACACCAAGACCATTAGACATCTAATATATATTCTAGGATAAATTCCATGGGAGTTATAAGAGATATGATCATTTTCCTAGAAAATCATCTAGAGTTGGTGGTAGTATAGAAGGTGATAGTAGTCAACCTTCCCCTATATTTTTGTATGTTGTTATCATGAATATGGATGTTAAACTATCTAAAAATGAATAATTGCCAATGGATTACACCCATATGAAAGTTTCTTGATATGGAAACATGATATGAATGAAGAATAAACCTCCATGTAATTACTTGTTTCATAAGCTAGATGAGGATGGAATGGTGAATTGAAATGATCTTCCAAAATTTATGGATGAAGAAGTATCATAGGATTACCATATATTTGAGATAAACATGTAGATAGAGTGCTTCAAGAAATTTTTTGAAGATATTGAGCTTGAAAACTATCTTATATGATAAAAACCATCTAACATCGTAGCTCTAATTAGCTAGCAAGTACAAGGGTTAGACAAAATATGAATAATATATTTTTACAATGTGAGAAGTAGAAATGAAAAAGGCAAAAGTATTTAATTCATTGACCCACAAGGTGTAGATACTAATTTTGAATGTCAATTGATATTTAATTATAAAAATAATGTGGTTGAATACAAAGCATTATGCATCAATTTGAGGAAGTTTGAGAATATGAAAATCAAGAATACATAACCTAAAGGTGTTTGGTAACTCAAAATTAATCATAAATTAGGTCAATTATCAATGCACCACTAAGAACAAACATCTAAAATCATATAAGCATCAAGTTTAGGATTTTTTTATAAAGATTTAATATCTATGAGATCAAGGTAGTTCCTAGAGAATTGAATGTCAAAGTAGATGTAAATGGTAATGTCAACAAAAATTGATCCCACCATTGGTATATTAGATAAACAAAAGGAACCATAAGAGTGTTGAGGCCAACAATCCTTGATAATTTTTATTACTATAGGTCTTCAATGATGGTGATAAAATAATTGAGTTTCTCATTAAATGAGGTCAATATGCCATAGATAAAAATGAGTATGGGGATGAAAACAAATATGGAATAATTCAATTAAATTTAAAACAACTAGTAAAGAGGTTAATCACTCTTGAGAGTGTATTTAATCTAGATGAATGCATGAAGAAATATAGTATCAAGGTGAAAGCCTCTTCTTGCCACCTTATGAAGTCATTTAAGAAAAGAACTTGTTGCAAGGAAAAGAACACATAAAATAAGAAATCAACATATTCAAGGAGCTCTATGAAAAATATAGATACTTCATTGATTGGTCCTATAAGTATCTCAAAGTATATTATAGGAATATTATAGAGCATACTATCAATCTAGAAGTAGGTTCCAAATATTTTCAATAGAAATAATGTCTACTGGATCCCAAAATCAAGGAAGAAATGAAGAAAGAGATCCTAAATATCTTTCAAGACCAATTATTTTCCAATAAAACATCCCATCTAGGTTGCTAATATGGTTCCAATACAAAATAAGAATGATATCAAATTGTGCATTAACTTCTAAAACCTTAAAAGAGCATCATTAAAATACCACTACCCCTACTAGCTATAGACCAGATTCTATAAAAGATAGTAGGGTTGTAAATGTTGGCACTTTTGGATGGTTTCTCATGGTATAACTAGATTTAGGTAAAGGAATATGATCAACATAATAGAACCTTTTACATTAAATGGGAGACCTTTGCCTATCAAAGGATATTTTTTGGGCTATAAAACACAAGTGCTACCCTCTAGTGAGTTGTAGACATTACCTTTGTAAGGTTAGTTGGTGAGATCATTCTCATATGTTTTTATGATTTTATTGTATATTCAAAATATATGCATAAGCATATTGAACATCAAAAGTCCATATTCTGGAGGTGTAGGGAATATGGTATCTCACTCAATTCTAAAAATTCTATTTTTATGGTCCATGAAGCTAAGTTTTTAGGTCACGTGGTTTCAAAATACAATTTAGACATAGATATTTATAGGATAAAGGTCATTCAAGGCCTTCCTCTACCTACAATAATCAAAGGAATCCATTTTTTATATTATCAAATGTAGTTTATCGCCAAGTTCATAACCAATTTTGTGCAACTATTCAAACCAATAACCAAAATTCTATAAAAGGATGCATACCTAGCCTAGACTAATGAAGGTAAAAAATCCTTTTAATACATAAAATATGCTATCTTTAGGATCTTAATCCTATTCAATATTGATTTATCTAAATATTTTAGGCTCTATGTTTGGGATAATGAAAGCATCACTATAAATTTAACCCAAAATAATGATAAGAACGAATAATACTCCATCTCATTCATGAGTCAGGTCCTTTACAACTATGAAAAATATACAAGTTCATTGAATAATAGATGTTTTGTATCATGAAGACTATTATAAAATTTAGATATTACATACCACAAAGTAAGTATACCTTAATTTCCAATCCATGGTACTCCATGGTGAATTATAATATAAGAGATCTCAAAGGGTAAATGAGATTCAAGAATTTGAAATAAAAATGAAACCCACCAAGCTCATTAGGGTTAGAGCCTTATGCAAAATCTTGACAATGTCTACTCCAAAGGATAAAATTGTTGTAATACAAGAAGTAGAGCTTTATGAACAAGTAGGTTAGATGGTATACATCTATTAAGTATATGATAGATAGGTCCTCGAATTATTGGCACCTAAGGAAAGGTTCTAACTTAGATATAGAGCAATACACTATACATGTTTAAATATTGTTTTGTTCAAGAAGGGATGATGGAATTTTGTTGAGATGCATTGAAGAAGAAATGACATAATCCCTAATCAAATAATTTCATGATGAGGGATGGCATTACTCTATGCTAAATATAGCATATAAAATCTTAAGGTATGGATACTATCAGCCTACCATATTATCTGGTTGTTTATAAAAGGTTAAGAATTGCAAACCCTATTGTATGTTCATGGAAAAAAGAAGAAAATCATTAATACCACTAAATCCCATCATTTTTATAGAACCTTTCCAATAGTAAGGCGTATATTTCATTAGCAATAGAAGTTCCTTATATGGTGTGGGACATAGATGGATACCCAATGTAATAAACTACTTCACAAAGTGTGTGGAAGTAATGACTATCAAATCCACTTTAAGAAGCATATCCAACTGATAGAGGACATCATCATTATATTTTGAACATCATCTATAATGGTCATCAATAATACTACCTACTTCAAGGGATTCAAAATGATAAAATTTTCCATGAAATACAAATTTATGCTTAAGACATCCTCTAATTATTACCCCAAGGGAAATGACTGACAAATTCTATCAACAAGAACATAGTAATGATCCTATGAAATATTATTATAGAATCATATATGGATTTGCATACAAAATTATGGAAAGCATTTTGGGTATATGGAGTGATTCCAAAAACCTTTATTAGATCATATCCTTACAAGTTGATCTACATGAAGGAGATTGTGCTACTAGTCAATTTGGAACTCCTTTTATGATATCAATGTAGAACCAATGTAAGAAATATTGAATGACCTATTAGTCATGGAATAATAAATATAGAAGGCATTCAAAAGAACTATTCAACATTATAAAATGGTTAAAAGGTAGCTTGGAAAATGGGCAGGCAGAATGGATTATAATGAAGATAATTAAGGGTTCAAGTGGGATGAGGACCAAGCTAAACCTAGAAGTCACTAAATTTTTTAATCCCATTAGAGTAGATCCTATCAAATTATTCACATTAATGCTCTAAATGATTACAAGATTGCCATAACATATGAAAGAACACTATAAATTTTAGTAAATGGATAGAACCTTTGACACATTTGATGTAAACTCAAGGTGAAATAAATGCATATATATATATATATATATATATATATATATATATATATATCTTATTTGGCTATTATTCTCTAGATAATATTTCCTCTTATCTTTATCTTTCCTTTATATCCTACTTTCTATCTTCCTTTTTATATTTCCTTCTTAATATTCTTCTTTCTCTAGAGTATTGGGATTATCTCATCAATAGACTCATATCACCGATTGTATTTAAAAAAAGAAAAGAAAAAAATCCAAAGTGTAGGTTTAATGAGTGAATCACTTACCTTAGTGAATGAAACACTTGCAAAGGTGATCGAAACACCCACCAAATGCCTTGATAGTGTGTTAACTAACCAAGTGGGTTAATCAGCCCCTGATGTGCCAACCTACTTTCCTGACCCATTAATTGCATGTGTAGGTATATCAAGATTATAAAACCCCTAATCCCACTCTTCCCTTCCCATTTTTCCATATTTGTCTTCCACATTGCATGTTATCATCTTATAAACTATGCAAACTACACTCTAACCATCTAATATCTATTTGCCATTTTGAATCAGTTGAACATCATTTCCTTAATGTCTAGTTTTTTTACCCTAGAATAAAATATTACTTGAGTAGTTAAAACCCTATAAGAGACACATGTCAAAAATCAATTCATAAATAGGTAAAGCATTCACAAAATATGCAACCAAGTATTTGAAGAAACTAGTGGTTGCTTAGGGATATAATTTGGAGAAATTCACCGATTCCATTTATCCAACACTTCCTTTTACTAAATATTTAACCATTTTTCTTAAATAAATAATCCTTCCTCAAATATTCAAATCTAAGAATTTTTCTCAATGAATTGAGTGAATTTCCCTAACTTACAAGAGCATGTGTCATCACTTTTGAAAGCCTTTCAAGTTCAACTTTGCTAGCTAATCACTAGTCATCATAGCAAACCGCTCCAAGAACTAAAAACCCTTATAAGTAGCTTATAATGAGAAAACTACTTTGAATAATTAGTGAATAACTCATTAAGTTGAGTGAAATACTCCCCAAAACAAATTACTTCAATATTATCCAAAGAGTGAATTGCCCTAGTCTATGAGCAAATCACTTTGTGACCCAAAACTTGGTATTTTTTCAATAAACCCCCAAATTTTATCCATATTTTTCAATAATCATGGATTCCTCATATACATCTAATATACCATCCACTCTTAAAGTTATTCATGTATCTTTACCTTCAATAATCATTGTCTCACTTGCATCCACTCTGCCATCACCAATATTAGCATTGCCACAAGAAGTGGGGTACTCCAAGGGGAAGGAAAACAAGGAAAGAAAAAGAGAAGGAAATAACCTTTATGTTGAAGATATTATTGTACCTTAGGCTTAATTATAAGCCTAAGATATTATTATTATATTTTTTCTATTTCTTGCATTGTAATATGTGAGGCATAGTATGCCCATGTTGGAAATATATTTGTTATTTGTTAGGATGCTTAGTTAGACTATTAGAGATGTCTTTTATCTTCTAGCAGTTAGTTGGTTGTTAGAATCCATGTTTGGAAAGTTTTTATCTATTAGTTACAAGTGGTTGGCCTTGTAGGGTAAATTGTTACAACCATTATAACCACGCGATTCTTTGTAGCTTCTATATATTTTATTACCAATAATGAAGAATGAAGAACACAAGCTTATACTAAGAGGGGGGTGAACAGTATAATACCACTTTTTACTTTTCTTTCCTAGTCAATATTATGCAATGTATAGATAGCAATATCAACAACAGTAATTAAATCAATGCACAAATCACCACACACAATAGAGACACCAATTTTATGTGGTTCACCCAATGTGGGCTACTCCACAGAGAAAATATTTCACTAAATTTTTTTCAATCAATCCCTTGGTAATCCTTTCCTTATTAAAATGCTTATGGACCTCTATCCAAAGGCGACACCAATCTCCTAATCAAGTTCATGGATATCTATCCACAGGAGAACTCCTTTATCCCTAGCTTTGACTGGTGATCTTATAGAAGAACTATTGCCCCAACTACTTTGGCTAAAGGATCTCTATCCACTAAAGACACCTGTCCTCACTACCCTGGCTAATGGATATCTATCCACTAGATACTGTCATCCTCTATACTATGTCACCTTCAAAGCTCTATCTCAAATCTACACTAAACATAGTCCTTTGGTCTAGCACAAATCTTCTCAATATTTATCTTTGGTCTGGCATCAACCTGTCCTTAAATTTGCACCAAAATCTATCCTCAAATATGTCCTTTAATCTATACTAAACATAGTCCTTCATTCTAGCACAAATATATCCTCAATCTCTATCCTCTAATTTATACTAAACATTGAAGAACACAAGCTTATACTGAGAGGGGGGGTGAACAGTATAAGACCACTTTTTACTTTTTCTTCCAATTCAATATTGTGTTGTGTATATATAGCAGTATCAATAGTAGTAATTAAAGCAATGCACAAAATACCATACACAATAGAGACACCACAATTTACGTGGTTCACCCAATATGGGCTACTCCATGAAGAAAATATTTTACTAAAACTTTTTCAATCAATCTCTTTGGGAATCACTCCCAATTACAATGCTTATGGATCTCTGTCCAAAGGAGATGTTGATCCCCTAATCTTAGGTTCATGGATCTCTTCCATAGGATAACTCTTTCCCCTTATGCTATGGCTATGTGATCTTCTAGAAGACTTTTTCTCTCTACTACAGTGATTGGTGGACCTCTCTCCACTTGAAGACTCATCACTTAGATCTATCTTCAATTGTGCTAGCTGCTAAATATCTATCCATTGAGACTCTATCCTTTGTACTCTATCACCTCCAAATATCTATCAATAGGCTCACTAAGAACCTACTCAATAGGCTCACACAGAACCTGCTTAACAAGCTCACATAGAACTTGTCAAATCTACTCAAGCAAGCTCACAAAGAACTTGGCCAAATATGCTATAGCAATATCACCAAGAACTTGCCCAAATCTACTCTAGCAAGCTCACCAAGAATTTTCCCAAAATATTTCCATAAATCTATCCACAAATTTGTCCACAAAGCTTTCCACAAAGCTATCCCAAAACTGTCCACAAGGGCCTTCCCAAAGGCTCAATAAATCATACACAAACTGCCACAAATCTATCCATAAATCTATCCCAAAGATCTTCTCAAAGACTCAACCAATCATGCTCAAGTAGCACTCAAAAATTATCCATAACTCTTGATATAGGACTAGAACAACACACAGCCAGAAAATGCAATTCTCGACAACAGAGGTCTTTCAATTCAGAAAACATAGAAGTTACATTCAAAATGGCCAAGCCCCCAAATACAATGCATGCGCGGTCCTTTTATCCCCCGGCTCCAACTTCTTTCCATCATTACATCAAGTGCGGGATTCCCTGTAACCATCCGCACGAATGTTCTGTGACCGCCTGCAAGATGCTGCCAGGTGCCCCGTATTCTCATGGTCTGGGGTGGCGGAGTGCGCTGCGGCCGCCTGTCAATCAAACCGCCAAATCATCATTCAAAGAGATGCGCCACAGCCGCTTGTAGTTTGTTGCCACGTGTCCCTTTGCCAGAGTCCCAGTAACCACTGCACATTCTCGGACCACCTGTAAATTGATGCCACGTGTCCCACGGCAATGGTCTCTGCAGTCGCCGGCTGGTCAGGCGTCGTGAGCGCTCTGTCGCGATATCGCGACGTGTTTGCCTCTTTGCGCCCTTTCTCCCTTTCGGTCGTGATATCGCGACCATTTTACCCCTCGGTGCCTTTGCCCCAAAAGCGTCACGATTTCGTGACCACTTGGCACCCTGTCACCTTTCCTCCGAAGGTGTCACGATTTCGCGACCACCTTGCGCTTTCAAGCCCTTACTCCGAAAGCGTCGCGATTTCGCGACCATTTCACACCCTTGAGTCTTCGGCCCGGAAGTGTCACGATTTCGCGACCACTTTGCGCTGTTGAGCCTTCGCACCGAAAGCGTCACGATTTCGCGACCACTTTGCGTCGTTGAACCTTGCCTCCGGAAGTGTCACGATTTCGCGACGTCTTTGCCCTTTGCACTCAGTTTCCTCCTTCGGGCCGCGAAACCGCTACATGCCACGATTTCGTGACGTCTTTGCTTTCCGTACGCAGCTTCTTCATTCGGGCCGCGAAACCGCTACATGTCACGATTTCGCGACGTCTTTCCCCTCCGTACGCGACTTCTTCATTCGGGCCGCGAAACCGCGACATGTCACGATTTCGCGACGTCTTGGCGCCTTCAGGTTTTGTTCCCCGAAAGTGTCACGATTTCGTGACGTCTTTGAACCTTAGAGCTTTTCCTCCGAAGGTGTCACGATTTCGCGACATCCTTGTGCCATCGAGTCTTTCCTTCGGAAGTGTCACGATTTCGCGACCATTTGGTGCCTTAGAACTTTTCCTCCGAAGATGTCACGATTTCGCGACGTCTTGGTGCCTTCGAGTCTTTCCTTCGGAAGTGTCGCGATTTCGTGACCATTTTGTGTCCTAGCCTCCTTGCTGTAAAAATGTCACGATTTCGCGACCACTTGACGTCTTGGCTTCTTTGCTCCGGAGATGTCACGATTTCGTGACCATTTTGCGCCCAAGCTGCTTTGCTTCGAAACTGTCATGATTTCGCGACCATCATGCGACTTAGTCCCTCTTGTCAAAAAGCGTCGTGATATCGTGACAGTTTGGCCCAATGGTGCCCTTCTTCAAAAGCGATCAGGATATCAGACAGTTTGGCCCAATGGCGCCCTTCTTAAAAAGCATCGCGATATGTGGCCTTTGGTTCGACGTTTGGCCCAATGGCGCCCTTCTTCAAAAAGCGTCGCGATATCACGACAGTTTGGCCCAATGGCGCCCTTCTTCAAAAAGCGTCGCGATATCGCGACAGTTTTGGCACTTAAAGAAAAAAACATTTTGGGTGATGCAAGATTGCAGCTTCGCCTCCGGATGCTCCTGCATCAGACACCCGGGGTGAGTTTGAGAAGTGACCTTCACTTCTGATTTGTCTGAGGTAGACCCAGGCGATCAACCTCTGCCTTGGATAACCAAGTCGCATCTTCTATAGGCCTGCCCTTCCATTTGACTAAATACTCAGAATAACTCCTGTTTCGAGTACTTCGGCCCTCACGTGTATCCAAAATTTCTTCTATCTCGTCCGCAACTGGGATGACTCGCTGGAATGCTCCACAAATGCGGGGCTGAGTATCTCACTGCTTTCTCCTTCATGATACTCGACCAAATCTGAAATGTTAAACACGGGGGAGATGTTAAGTTCACTTGGTAGCTCCACCTCGTATGCATTACCCGAATCCCGTTTGCCAATGATCCTGCATGGCCCAAATTTCTTCATTTTTAGTTTGGTATAGGTCTTGGCAGGAAACCGCTCCTTCCTCAGATGGACCATGACAGAATCTCCTACTTTGAACTCTTTAACTCGGCGTTTTTGGTCCGCCCTTGTCTTGTACTGAGCATTCATCTTGGCAATGTGTCTCGTCACTTCCTCATGCACTCCCTTCAGGTGTTCGGCAAAGTCTTCTGCCTCAGCACTGCATTTCTCTCTCGTATCTATCCGTCTCAACTCTGAAGCGTTTCTGGGGCTGCTCCCATAGATGATCTGGAACGGTGATTTATTTGTACTCCTATTGACCGAGCTGTTATATGCAAATTCTGCTTGCGGTAGAACTAGATCCCATCCCTTGGGCTTGTCCCCTACCAAGCATCGTAGTAGGTTGCCCAAACTCCTATTAACCACCTCTGTTTGGCCATCTGTTTGGGGGTGGTATGCAGAACTGAACTTTAAATCCGTCTTCAGTTTCTTCCACAGGGTCCTCCAGAAGTACCCGACAAACTTAGTATCCCTGTCCGACACAATGCTTCTTGGCAGCCCATGAAGGCGTACCACTTCCTTAAAGAACAAACCAGCCACATGGACCGCATCGCTAGTCTTCTGGCACGGGATAAAGTGAGCCATTTTTGAAAACCGGTCCACTACCACAAATATGGAATCGTGTCCCCTCTGCGTCCTGGGCAAGCCAAGCACAAAATCCATACTAATATCTTCCCACGGTCGTTCAGGTATAGGCAGCGGTTGATACAAGCCAGTAGGCTGCCTCACGCCTTTTGCCATCTGGCATATCCTACAACTCTGCACAAACTTTGCCACATCCTGTTGCAATTGTGGCCAATAATAGTTTTCACTAACAAGTGAGGTAGTTTTGTCACGACCAAAATGTCCAGCTAGACCTCCACTGTGCTTTTCCTTGATGAGATTTTCTCTCATTGAGCTCCTCGAAATGCATAATTGGTTCCCCCTGAATAGCATCCCCTCTTGAACCAGGTAATTCAACCACCTAGTCCTGTCCAACGTAACAGGCGCCGTGCAGGCTTTCCAAGCTTCTACGAAATCGGGGTCTGCAGGGTATAAGCTCTTGAGCTCAGCAAACCCTACAACCTCCACTTTCATTTCCATCATCAGACATTGTCTCCTACTCAATGCATCTGCCACCCTATTGGACCTTCCGCTCCGATGCTTCAGCACAAAGGTATAGCTCTGCAGGAACTCTACCCATTTCAGATGCCTTTGATTCAATTTCCCTTGACTGTTAATATACTGCAGCGCCTGATGGTCGGTATACAGAACAAACTCCTTTGGCAACAAATAATGCCTCCATTTCTTAAGTGCTTGAACTATGGCGTAGAACTCCTGATCATATACCGAATACTTTCGTCTGGCATCATTGAGCTTCTCGCTAAAATAAGCTACAGGCCTACCCTCTTGGCTCAATACGGCTCCTATGGCACTGCCACTCGCATCGCAGTCTACCTGAAACACCTTATTGAAATCTGGAAGTGCTAAGACGGGTTGCTCAGTGACCTTCTTCTTCAGCATAGCAAAGCTTTTGTCTGCTCCAACTGTCCACTGGAATTCCTTCTTGTTCCCCTTCATTGTCTCCGTAAGAGATGCGCAAATACTGCTGAAGTTTCTAATGAACTTTCTGTAGAAACTGGCCAGACCATGAAATGATCTAACCTCGGTCACACTTCTTGGAGCAGGCCATTCCGAAATAGCCCTCACCTTTTTGGGGTCCATTTTAAGACCATTTGCTGAGATAACAAATCCCAGGTATACCAGCTCCTTCTTCACAAAGTTGCACTTCTTTAGATTGATCAGTAGCTGCTCCTCCCGCAGTCTCTCAAAAACCCTCCTGATGTGCATCAGGTGCTCCTCTAGGGTCTTGCTAAAAATCAGGATATCATCCAAGTAGACAATAACAAATTTGCCCAAAAATTCCTTCAGGACTTCATTCATTAACCGCATGAAGGTACTTGGTGCATTGGTCAGCCCAAATGGCATAACCAACCACTCATACAGCCCCTCTCTGGTTTTAAAGGTTGTCTTCCACTCATCCCCTTCTCTAATGCGGATCTGATGGTAACCACTTTTCAAGTCAATCTTTGTGAAGTACTCAGCTCCACTTAAGCAGTCCATGATATCATCCATCCTTGGCAGTGGGAATCTGTATTTGATGGTGATCTTGTTAATTGCTCGAGAGTCTGTGCACATTCTCCATTCTCCATCCTTCTTGGGTGCTAGTACTGTTGGTACTGCACATGGACTAAGACTCTCCCTAATCAGCCCTTTCTTCAATAGATCTTGAACTTGCCGATTCAACTCCTCAGTTTCCACAGGCGTCATTCGATGTGCAGCCTTGTTTGGCAAGCTCGATCCAGGCACCAAATCTATGTGGTGACTGATCTTCCTAACAGGCGGTAAACCTTCAGGAACATTATCAAAAATGATATCTGGGAATTCCTCTAGCAGTCCCATGACCTCCACTGGAATCTCCTTGCTTCCTTCTTCCTTAACCCTAGGGATTATGGCATAGCACATATGATCTGACTTCAGGCCTTCCAAAAATCTTCTGCCATCAACTAGACAGACTCGGGCACTGCTGCATACTTTCTCATCCGCCTCCTTCAAGGGTTTTAGCTTGTGGCGAACTCCATTCTTCGACAAAGAATATGTGTTGGCTCGACCATCATGTACAACACTTCGGTCAAACTACCACGGTCTCCCAAGCAGCAGGTGACATGCATCCATAGGCAAGATGTCACATAAGACCTCATCTCGGTAAGTTCCAACATTGAACTTCACCAGGCATTGCTCACTTACTAGCACCCGATGGTCCTTTTGCAACCATGCGATTCGATAAGGGTGCGGGTGCTTTCTCCTTTCCAACTGTAGCTTGGCAACCATTTCCTCAGAAACCAAATTGTCAGTGCTTCCATTATCGATAATGACGTTACAGACCTTACCTGCGCACTTGCATCTTGTTCGAAATAGGCTGTTCCTTTGGTCTGCCTTTTCCTCTTCATTCAACAGGACCCTTCTGATGATCATTGCTTCTCCCCTTTCTGCCTCCTCAGAGTGCTCAGATTCTGCACCTTCGTCTGCTACAACTGCTCGGGCCTGACCCTCAGGTCTTCGATTTGGCCTCTCTTGATGTTGCGGGCAGTTGTATGCCCTGTGTCCTTCTTCTCCGTAGTTGAAGCAGGTTCCTCGAAAGACACCTCTTCCAAACCCTCGCCCAAGCCTACCTCTTCCTCTCGGGTAGTTGTTGTTCTGATTGCGTGGGCGTTGGTCATTCTCCTCCTTCCCTTCTTTCTATTTTTGGCTACTGCTAGCTTCACCAGTTTTCCCCAAATCTCTGTACCTTCCTCCATTGGTTCTTCCACCAGCTCTTCCACCCCTGTCCTTTCCTCTCTGCTTTCCATCAAATCTCCTATTCAGTTTCTCCTCCACCTTTAATGCAAACTGGTATGCATCCTCCACCGTGCTCATCCTAACCAGCCCCAACTCTTCTTGAATGTTGGTTCGCAATCCGTTGATGTATCGTGCGACTTTCTCCTTATTCGCCTCCGAATGGCCGGTTCTGATCGAGATTTGATAGAACTCCTCCGTATACTCCTTGACAGATTTGCTTGCCTGTCGAAGACTCTGCATCTTTCTCAACAAATCCAACTCGTAATCTGCAGGGATGAATTGTCTCTTCAATTTCTCCACCATCCTATCCCACCTGGTGATCTTTTCCTTTCCCCTCCTGTTCCTTTCCAGCTGCACTCCTTTCCACCAGATGCTAGCATGCCCTTTCAACTTGGTTTTCGTGAACCTGATCCGAGTTGGGTCTGAGATCTCTTCATATTCGAAGTACTCCTCCATGTCGTTGATCCAATCTATCAACTCCTCAGGGTTGAGGTTCCCGGAGTAAGTAGAGACGTCAAATTTTGGCTTCTTCCCAATCTGGGAGATGGCTCTATACAGCCTAGCCTCTGCTGGATCCAAGGCTTCTTCCTCATCGGATGGACCCTCTTCTTCCCAGACTTCATCCTCACTGGGTTCCTCCCTTCTTGGCTCAACTCCTCTTCTAATTTCCTCCTGCAGGGCTTCAACTTGCCTCTGCAAGGCTCTAAGATCGACCTCTGCTTGTCTGTTCCTCACACCACCATGGTTCCTACGCGGAGGCATCCTGCTTCTTCTTCACAACCCACAACCACAATCCTGGCGCAAACTGCCTCACTGTCGGCGATCGGTTTGCACACTCAGAACCTTCTGGCTCTGATACCACTTGATATAGGACTAGAACAACACACAGCCAAAAAATGCAATTCTCGACAACAGAGGTCTTTCAATTCAGAAAACATAGAAGTTACATTCAAAATGGCCAAGCCCCGAATACAATGCATGCGCGGTCCTTTTATCCCCCGGCTCCAACTTCTTTCCATCATTACATCAAGTGCGGGATTCCCTGTAACCATCCACATGAATGTTCTGTGACCGCCTGCAAGATGCTGCCAGGTGCCCCGTATTCTCATGGTCTGGGGTGGCGGAGTGCGCTGCGGCCGCCTGTCAATCAAACCGCCAAATCATCATTCAAAGAGATGCGCCACAGCCGCTTGTAGTTTGTTGCCACGTGTCCCTTTGCCAGAGTCCCAGTAACCACTGCACATTCTCGGACCACCTATAAATTGATGCCACGTGTCCCACGGCAATGGTCTCTATAGTCGTCGGCTGGTCAGGCGTCGTGAGCGCTCTATCGCGATATCGCGACGTGTTTGCCTCTTTGCGCCCTTTCTCCCTTTCGGTCGCGATATCGCGACCATTTTACCCCTCGGTGCCTTTGCCCCAAAAGCGTCACGATTTCGCGACCACTTGGCACCCTGTCACCTTTCCTCCGAAGGTGTCACGATTTCGCGACCACCTTGCGCTTTCAAGCCCTTACTCCGGAAGCGTCGCGATTTCGCGACCATTTCACACCCTTGAGTCTTCGGCCCGGAAGTGTCGCGATTTCGCGACCACTTTGCGCTGTTGAGCCTTCGCACCGAAAGCGTCGCGATTTCGTGACCACTTTGCGTCGTTGAACCTTGCCTCCGAAAGTGTCACGATTTCGCGACGTCTTTGCCCTTTGCACTCAGTTTCCTCCTTCGGGCCGCGAAACCGCTACATGCCGCGATTTCGTGACGTCTTTGCTTTCCGTACGCAGCTTCTTCATTCGGGCCGCGAAACCGCTACATGTCACGATTTCGCGACGTCTTTCCCCTCCGTACGCAGCTTCTTCATTCGGGCCGCGAAACCGCGACATGTCACGATTTCGCGACGTCTTGGCGCCTTCAGGTTTTGTTCCTCGAAAGTGTCACGATTTCGTGACGTCTTTGAACCTTAGAGCTTTTCCTCCGAAGGTGTCACGATTTCGTGACATCCTTGTGCCATCGAGTCTTTCCTTCGGAAGTGTCACGATTTCGCGACCATTTGGTGCCTTAGAACTTTTCCTCCGAAGATGTCACGATTTCGCGACGTCTTGGTGCCTTCGAGTCTTTCCTTCGGAAGTGTCATGATTTCGTGACCATTTTGTGTCCTAGCCTCCTTGCTGTAAAAATGTCACGATTTCGCGACCACTTGACGTCTTGGCTTCTTTGCTCCGGAGATGTCGCGATTTCGTGACCATTTTGCGCCCAAGCTGCTTTGCTTCGGAACTGTCACGATTTCGCGACCATCATGCGACTTAGTCCCTCTTGTCAAAAAGCATCGCGATATCGTGACAGTTTGGCCCAATGGCGCCCTTCTTCAAAAAGCGTCGCGATATCGCGACAGTTTGGCCCAATGGCGCCCTTCTTCAAAAAGCGTCGCGATATCGCGACAGTTTGGCCCAATGGCGCCCTTCTTCAAAAAGCGTCGCGATATCGCGACAGTTTGGCCCAATGGCGCCCTTCTTCAAAAAGCGTCGCGATATCGCGACAGTTTGGCCCAATGGCGCCCTTCTTCAGAAAGCGTCGCGATATCGCGACAGTTTTGGCACTTAAAGAAAAAAACATTTTGGGTGATGCAAGATTGCAGCTTCGCCTCCGGATGCTCCTGCATCAACTCTTCAAGGCAAAGCTCAAATATGAACTCAACAATGAATGACAATGTACTCTTCAATGGATAACAACAATGATCCACAATGATCTCAACTCAACTCAACTCATCAATTCATAGAAGCATAAAGAGAATTTTTAGAGACTCAATATGTTCTAGGCTCAATCTCAACTGAACTCAAATTAGAATAATGGAAATATTTTATTTCGTAGGACTTGAACAATAACTTCACACATAACTTGACTAGGCTTATTCAACTCAACTCAACCCAAGTCTTATAGAACCATAAAGAGAATTTTTAGAGACTCAATATGTTTTAAACTCAATATCAACTAATCACCATAAGGGACAATTCTTCCTCACACAACCCTAGTCCAATTATGTATCAACCAGCTCAAATGTTTCCAACAATGCTCAATTATAAATCTCACATAACAATAATACTCATGTTCTTTTCTAACTCATGTTCTTTCACAACCAATGGGCTTCAACAACTATGCTTATAAAACAAGGTTTAAACACAACTCTCAATTCAGAAAACCTTGAAGCATTCAATCAACCACTTTTGAAAAGGAAACCACAAAAAATTCTTTTCCCTCCAATGATATTTCAGAAATAAACCACCATAAACAATCAATAGGAGAATGCACCCATACATTTTATGAAGATGAAGAAACCCCTTTGGAAAATCTGCCACACTCAACACACTTTGAAGAGAACAAAACAACCTTCACTTGAACCCTTTTACAAAAATAGAAATATCTCTTTATGTAAACCTTATTTCTCCTTATAAACAAAATAATCAAAAAGCCCTTAAAATAAGCTTTCCAATGATATATAATATGATATACTTCTAAAACGAAAATCACAAAAAATCTTTCTTTTTCACAACATGCACCACAAACCTTATCTCTCCTAGGGCAACCTTAGAAAAATAAAATATTTGGAAAAATTAATAACTTGCCTTTAACCTCAGCGGGATTTGATCCCCTATTGCTACCCCTACACCACTCAAACCATGACACCAACAACCATGTGAGCCAACCGCTTACATAGAAACCAAGAGTGCAATACCTCCTTCTTGCTTCCTCCAAACTTGCCCTCAAAAACCACGTGTGCAAAAGGTTCTCCCTTTTTACCTTGCAAAAACCAACGTCGACAGGATTCGAACTTTGGATCTGCTGGAAATTAAACACCTTACGCACTTTCATCTTTCTGCTATGCCACAAGCACCTACGGTGATAGGTAAGGAACCTCCCTTACCTTTGTTCCCTCTTCTCTTCATTGGTTTTCGAACAAATATGACACTTTTGCTCCCTTAGCGCTTCAAATGGATTATCTTCATCGAGGACTTAGGGAAAATAAAAATTTTAGTTGTATATTTATAGATGCCCACCTTTTTATTTTGACGTTGACAATAATAAAATATTAATTTTAGTTTTAATTTAATTTAAATTTTAAATGATTAAAATTTAAACTTAAATATTTAAAATTAATTATCTCCTTCACCGGGGCACCTTTTTCTATGAAATGAAAAGCCAACTTGGGTTTTAAGAAAAACCCATTTAAAATTTGTCATCCATGGTTTTAAATAAAACCTTTTATTTTTCCTACCTTGGTTTTCACAAAAACCCTATAAATAGCCATGCTTTCCAAAATATCATAAATGCTTATTTATGAAATATTTTGGCCACCAAAACTCAATGTGATCCATGTGACATCAATGATCCATGTGACATTAATGAAAATATAAAATGCCTCAAATTACCTCAAATTTCCAACAAACATAGTCCTTCGGTCTAGCACAAATCTATCCTCAACCTCTATCCTCAAGCCTTAACACAAATTTTGACTCAATCTCAAATCAACTCTGCTAGATCTACCCCAACCTTAACTCAAGGTTTGAAAATATCAATCAATCAAATATGCTCTCAATTATTCTCAAAGACTTGTATTAAATATGCCTTGTAAGCTTCCTCAAAATCTCACACTAATATGTCCACAAGTCCTCTCTAGAACTTGTACAAATATTCTCAACAAGTCCTCACTAGAACTTGTTCAAATTTGCTCAACAATATCTATCCTCAAACTATATTGTAAGCTTTCACAAAAGCTCACACAAATCTATCCACAAGTCCTCTCAAGAACTTGTCTCAAATATGCTCAACAAGTCCTCACTAGAATTTGACCAAATTTTCTCAACAAGTCCTCACTAGAACTTGTCCAAAATCATAGAAACATAAAGAGAATTGTTAGAGACTCAATATGCTTCACACTTATCACAATGCTCAATTACTTTCAATCAATATTTTAGAAACATATAGAGAATTTTTAGAGACTCAATATGCTTCACATTCACCACAATGCTTAATCACTCCTTTTATAATAGAAACATATAGAGAATTTTTAGAGACTCAATATGCTTCACACTCACTAACACTCAATCACTTTCTCGACTCAATTTGGAATATAGAATAATTTATTTCATAGAAATTGAACAATCACTTTACACATCCACTTGACTAGGCTCAACCAACTCTACTCAACCAATCACTCAATGAAATAACCCTTGCTCACAAATACTAGTCCAAGCATATGAACACTCACTCAAATATTTCCAACAATGCTTATTAACCAATATCACATAACAATGATACTCATGTTCTTTTCAAACCCTAGTTCAATTTCTTCATTCAACCATTCACTTCAACAACAATGCTCATAAAAAAATCTTCACATAACAATGATACTCATGTTATTTTCAAACCCTAGTTCAAGTTCTTCACTCAACCATACACTTCAACAAACATGCTTATAAAACAAGGTTTTATCAACAAATATTTATTCCAGGAAACCTTGAAGCATTAACTCAACACACACTCAACAATTTTTACCAAACAATCCTTTTCACTCCAACTTTGCATTCACAATTTTCAACATTCACTCACTACGAAGAATATGACCATACATTTTATTTGATGTAGAAGTGACCTTGGAAAAACTATCTCAATTATGAAATCTTTCTTTGCCACGTACGGAGGGTTAGATGACAAGAATTATCACTCTAACACTTTTTACAATTTACCTTAATCACAAAGATAAATTAAATCCCAAATACACCTTATTGCTCGATCTCAACAATAATATTCAACATCATAAATTTAATCAAATCCCTTCAAAAATATAACTCAATATCTACTTATAACTTCCCACTCAATATTGCATTTAATTTAAATAACTCACTTTATAACTTAATACAATAAATCAATTTCCACTTTCCTAAAGTAAAAATAGAATTACCTTAGCAAAAATTAACCTTTCATCACTTAGGTTAATATCAAAAATTACTTGCACCTTATTCCTCCAACAACCTTAGCATATGCAAAATAATTCAAAAACTTTATTACCTACTTTGCAATCGACGAGATTCAAACTTGGACCAAATGCTTCAACATCGCCTTGGCTATGACTTCCATGCCATGTGAGCCACGTTCTCCCTTGATGCTCTAAAGCGCAATGTGTGCTTTGATCACTTCACACTCCTCTAGAACTTTTGGATCTTTCTTCAACATGATGCATACCTCACACTTGCACTTCAGATATACCTTTCGATTTCACATGAGCTCTCTTCAATGAATATCATGGATGCATTAATCGAATTACCCAAACTAAGGTTTGGCTAAGGTATAAATACCTTATGCCCTTGTTCCCATGCACGTTGGTGGAGATGAATTTGTTGGGGGTCAGTGCTTATGTTTTAACTCTGAAATATTTAATTTATAATTTTAAATTCAGTAGAATTTAAATATTATAAATTAATATTTAAATATTTTGGATTTATTAAATATTAAAGCCTCCGTAGGTTTTAAAAATATTTTATTTTTCCCACTATGGTTTTTAATAAAAACCTTTTATTTTAGCCAACAAGGGTTTTAATAAAAACCTTTTATTTTGCCCATCAATGGTTTTAATAAAAACCCTTCTACTTATGCTTCACATAATATTAAAAATAAATATTATGAAGCTCTTTTGCCATCAACCTTTTGCATTGCTCCTTTTGACCTTTTGACATCAACGGTAGCGTATTCCTTGACATCAATGACAACTTCATTCCTTTACATCAATGACAAATTTCACTCAAAATTTCCAACAATCTCCCCCTTTGTCATTGATGGCAACCCAATAACGTTTTACCATTTTCTTGACCTTTTTATTTTTCTCCCCCTGGGAAACTGCTCCCCCTAACTCAATGCTCTCTCCTTAAACCAAATATCTCCCCCTTACTCAAATATCTCCCCCTTTGACATTAATGGCAAAGGGCCACCTTTAGGGCTCGAGGCTAAGATTAAGTCTCTTAGCTTGGCCCCTCACCCACCTCCTCTTGAGGTGGTTAATTTTAAAGTGGGATTATTTATACTCCCAGTAAGAAATGGTCTTTACTTTTGTATTTTTTTCTTCTCATCTGATCCTTTTTATTCTTTTGACTATTTCTGTTCTTGTCCTTGTCCATTTCTATATTCCTACTCCTGTTCATATCCATATTCCTGTTCTTGTTCCTATTCCTATTCTTGTCCATGTTCATATCCATATTCCTGTTCTTGTTCATGTTCTTGTTCCTATTCATATTCCTGTTCATGTCCATATTTCTATTCATGTTCATGCTTGATTTTGGAATGTCTGCTCTACACCACTTTGTTGTATGTCCATCATTATTGCACTTATAACACTTAATGTTATTATTCCTTGGAGGTGCAAATATCTTGGGATTTCTCCTAGTGAAGCCATATCCTTTTCTATCATGAACCCTACAATTCATTGCCTTGTGACCAAATTGATTACATGAGTAGCAATACCCATGAAAAAGCTACATGTTCCTAAAGTTCCCATATTCAAGTCTTTCATGTGTCCTGCACTATGAAGCCATGTGCTCAAATGTGTGACATGAGAAACATCGTCCATTGAAGTTTCCTTGTGTTGACCTCATTGGTCTCTTAGTATCTCTTAACCTATTCTAATTGTTGTTCCATATGTTTCTTCTTTGTGCATTGTTCCTTTCCTTGTTGAACTTTCTATTGTCCAACTCATCCTTAGAAGTATCACTTTCTCTTACACTATCTTCTTCTGAAGTTTCTTCTTCTTCTTCAGAATTTGAGGTTGATTATTCTTCTTGTTTCTTTTGAGCTTGTTCAAAATCAATACCTATTTTATTTGTTGACCTTCTTTTTACCTTGATCATCTTATCCACAATCTTTGAACTCTTTCCAAACTTGTGTAGCTTATCCTTGGAATTTTCTAAATCTTCCCTTAGTAGATCTACTTCTTGTTCTAACCTTTCACATTCTAAGACCTTTGCTTCTAACTTGTCCTTGAACTTCTTTATCCTAGCCATTGACTTGTTTAGATCCTCTATAAGATTTCTTCTCTCTTCATCAGATTCAGGAAACTAAAACTCAAGTTGAAAGTTTTGCTTTCTTACCTTATTTAATGTGTCAAGAGCATAAATAAGCTTTGCCTTAAGATCAACTCCTTATTTTTTTATTCTTCCTCTATTTGTTTACCTTTAAAAATATCTTCATTCTTTTTTTATTTGTCTTCTATAGGATCACCTTCTTCTTCTAGTGCAATTAGAAGATTCTCCTTTTATCCTTCAAGTGCATCCTCATATTCATCATCATTGAAACTAAAACCATTCCTTGTACAACTATCTTCAAGATATCCAAAATTACCACATCTAAAACACTTGAGAATTATTGGTGACCTTTTCTTAACTTCTTCCTTTTCTTCAATCAGAAATAGAACTTCATCTTTATCTTTACTTGAAGAACTAGCATCACTATCACTTGAGTACTTACTTGCCTTGTCTGCATAGTAGTTCCTATTTTTTCTTTGAAAGAACTTCTTTCCTTGTCTGCATTGTCCATCCTTGTATTTCTTTTGGTACCTATATCTTTCTGATTCCCTATTCTTATAATCTTATTTTTCTTCATCATTACCATTTCTAGCTTCTTGACAATCAGTTGCATAGTGACCATAATTTCCACAATTAAAGCATCTAATAAATTTTTCATCTTTGAACCTTCTTGAATATTTATTCTTTCTACCATAATTAGCTTCTTCATCACCGGATGACTCATTGCTTGAATCTAACTTCTTACTGTAATGTCCCCCCCGTTGTATGTTTGGTGTTTTTACAATAACTATGGATTAATTTGAACATTCAATAATACCCAAATGAAAGAAGCCAATAACAGCAGCATGCAATGATACTCAAATGGATTTAACACTGAATAATCGATTTTTATGCAGAACCCATAATCGAAATAGCTTATTAATTCATATCAGCAAATTAACAACAATGTTTAGAAATTCTAGATGGATAAATGTCTTCAGAATATCATTATAAACATACCAATTTGCTATTATCTCCAATTGATGGACTATAAACCTCTGAATCTTTGATTGAATCACATAAACATGAATCCTGAGTGAATTCACCAGCCAAGAACTAGGTTTTTGTCCAGATCCCTTCTCCAATACTAAGGGTTTTCGTCCTCAGAACTTCAACAATCTACACACTGTCGATCCCTAAAATGGAACCGATCTGTCCTTCGGGGTTTCGTCCGTCGGGTTATCAATTGGGGTTTGCGTCCCTTTCGATGAAGAAATATCAGCCACCGACCTTAATCTCCAAGAGAAGAAATAACATAAACTAGAATATCTAAAATGATACCAAGCCACCGAATAAATAGGCTCCTCCTTGGAAAACTCTTTTTTGCGCGCTCAATGTGGGATAAACATATTTATTTCCCTTTAATTATAATATAAAGTTTTAACTTTATAAAATGAATTTAATAATTCACTTAATAAAGCCAAGCTTTGCGCTTTAAAAACTTTGCCTTATGAAACTCCGATTGACCAAATGAAACTTGTTTTGGATACCCATTTCATTGTAGAACAACATCCCCCTATCCGCTTAGCAAGAAACCCTAAAACCCAACACTGCTAAAAATAGCAATTCTAGCATCCTAGCTCTGTTTGATCCCAAACAACCACCAAAACTGAGCTCTAAGAATCCAAAAGCTGTCTCAAATATCTCCAAAGGCTCTCATCCATATGACATAGCCTACGGGAACCCGTGTATAGGCTAGTCTCAATGTGCTCCCACTAGCTGATTAGAAGGGGACATTACAGTCCACCCTTCCCAAATATTGCTTGTCCTCAAGCAATATGATCTGTATGCCAGGATCCCAAATAAATCTAAAGAATGTCTCATGATGAAGACATTGCCTTGAACTGTCATCCCAGAAACTAAAAACACTGTCAAGCTCTATCACCAAATCGATACAACCGGCCTTGGTAACTTTGTCGAGCTCTGCCACTCTATAAAACAATCCATCCCTCAGAGGAATTCTTGGATCCCATAGCCAAATAGGGATTTTGTCATTCCCAAAATTTAATAATTTCTGTTGTGCCACTATGACTACATCTGAATTATTTTGTAGCTCAACGGAGTACCCATTCTGGACTGACAAACGAGGAACCCAACAAGAAATTGATTCTACCACTATAGGGAAGAGCACCTCATGCCAAGGTGATACATATAACTCCTTATACCAACCCTTCTTCCCATTCATATATGACATGGTCAAATCATCAACATGTGGATTGAAATAAAAACTATGAGCATACCTCACTATACAGTCCATCTAAACTTCACCAACTAGTTCCATGGAAGGGTCTATACAATCACCTGTGCTACAACTCCCAACATTCTGCACACAGAAGTCAGGAGATGTTTTGCCAATCATAACACAAGGAAATGAACCTGCATTAGCATCATACTCGAGCTATTCCTTCTGAGTGGTTGTAATAGTTGACCAATTTTCTTCTTTGTGAAAAAAACTTAACTCAAGGTTAAGTTTGTTAATTATCTTCTCATTTTTGGTGAGTTCTTGGTACATCTTTTCTGCAGTTTGGATAGCCAAATCCCTATCAAATAACAATTGCAAGTAATCAGATTTTATTTTGTCCAAAGCATGCTTGATAGTTTCTACCTTAATAGTTTGCACGCTTTCAATAGAGGAGATATCAATCAACCCTATCTGCCTATATTTGAGCTGAGCTGTCCACAGAAGATATTCAACAAAGTTGTGTGTGCTATACAAATGGGTTAATGTTTGGACAATCTTCTCTTCTGTAACCTGCAACTTATCCTTTCAACTTTGCATTGTATCAAGTTCTGGATTGTGATCAGCAGCAAACAATAAAGTTTATGATTTACCATATTTGGCATAGTGATCAGAATAAACATTCCTTTTGACACTACACTCTCCAACTTCATGCACTGAAGTTAGGACTGACTCATGCTCAACCCAAGAATTATCAACTGCATGCACATCCTCACCAGTTATTGGTTTAACAATGTCAAAATAAGCATGCTCTATGATGTCAACACTATCACGAAATT
This sequence comes from Wollemia nobilis, assembly GCA_028583015.1. Taxonomy (NCBI): domain Eukaryota; kingdom Viridiplantae; phylum Streptophyta; class Pinopsida; order Araucariales; family Araucariaceae; genus Wollemia; species Wollemia nobilis. Next base: position 12,742,353 of record JAQPPZ010002587.1, on the reverse strand, counting down.
CATTATGCCCCTCACCAAAATGAGATCCACAAGATGAATTAACTTCAACTTCATCAATTTTGCCTTCCTTTACTTCCACACAAGGTTCTTGAAGAGGTGGCATGTTTATATTTTGAATTTCAATAGTTTGAATGTTCAGATCAGCACCCTGATCAAAAGGAAATTTGTCTCTATCAATCTTCTCATTTACTTCATCAGCATAACTCTCCAACTCATCAAGAAAGTCACCATCCCTCCACTTGCTGGTCTGTTCTATTTCTAAATTTAACCAAAAGACATCTTCATCGACATCGATCTCCTCATTAAATTTGGAGTCTTCACCATGAAAAAAAACACCATGCAACAATGAACTATTGCCAGGAAAAATGCAAGGCTCATCATACCTTATGTCCAAGGTCTCACAAACCTCACTTGATTGCTCTGGAAGCAATTCCACAACTGTTGTCCTGTCATTACCCTCGGTACTATAGTTGTCCTAGGACTTGTGGGTTATGGGCCCACATACATGTCCAAGTGACCACTCTTCTTGGCAAGTGAAGCAACGCTATTCTCTTCTCAACTGATTCTTGCTTTTGAGAGGTAGTCCTAAAATTTGTAAGTCACTCAGTCTCTTTTCCTTCTCCTGTTCCTCTTGTACCAAGAGAGGTTTCAGCTTCTTCTCACACTGCTTGGAAACATTGTCAACCAATATACGTGCAGCTGAAGAGGTAATCTATCCTTGCCTCAAAACAGCCATCAACTTGGGCAATATGGGCTAGGTAAAGTCATCACTTTCCTCAATGATGCGTACCATGATGGTTTGCATGTAAGAGGATATAATGTCTTCATGATCTTCACTGATAGAAGCCATAAAATGTCGAAACATTTGGAGACTAAGATCAACACAATCTCAATCAAGCAAAAATACATATATTCTGATTTTTGCCATTACTTCTAAAATTCTAACCTTCTTACCATAGGATCGGTCCCTGATGTTATTCAAACCATGAAAACTGTCAACCATTAGTTGTAATCCCTCCTTCATGATGTCATCATTGTAGGGTGCTTTCGGAGCTGTAATCCTTATGATCTCACTGAGACAAGAGGTGACTACAAGTCTCACGTCCCTGTTTGCATGTCTCATAATCCAATGCTGGCCTAATGCAACTATAGGTACTTTTATAGACACCAAAATAGCACCAATCCGATTATGTGACTACAAACACTGATCTCATTGACACACATAGCTTTCAGGGCAGCCCTTAGAGGTCAAACAGTGGTCCTAGCCACTTACACAGCAGTTTAGAAGGTCAAAAAGTAAACAAATCAAAGTTGGTCGTTTTAACAAGCCTTTATCAAAAGCAAGCCTTAATCAAAAGAAAGCCTTAATCAAAAGCAAGCCTTAATCAAGCCTTGGCCGAAGTGTCGCGATATCGCGACGTCGCAATATCGTGACACTTCAGAAAAGGCTTTGCCTTGGGCACCAAAGTGTCACGATATCGCGACACTTCGGCCAAGGGGCACCGAAGTGTCACGATATCGTGACGTCGCGATATCGCGACACTTCGGTGCCCAAGGCAAAACCTTGGCTGAAGTGTCACGATATCGTGACACTTCGGCACCCAAGGCAAAACCTTGGCCGAAGTGTCGCGATATCGTGACACTTCGACACCCAAGGCAAAGCCTTGGCCAAAGTGTCACGATATCGTGACGTCACAATATCGCGACACTTCGGTGCCCCAGGAAAAGCCTTGGTCGAAGTGTCGCAATATCGCGATGTCACAATATCGTGACACTTCAACACCCAAAGAAAGGCCTTGGCTGAAGTGTCACGATATCGCGACACTTCGGTATTTGCACCTGGGCATAAATTTAATCAATCAAAGGCAGACATTCAACCAATCAAATGCAGACATTCAAAAAATTAAATGCAGACATTAAAGCATTCAAAAGTGCCTTTAAAACAATTTAAAGCAGACGTTAAACAAGTGGAAGTCAAGGACGGTCAGTTATTGTCGTCTGCTGTGCATGCGCACGTAGGTGGGCAGATTGGCAGTTAGCAGACTGTCACAAGGGTAGTCATGTAAGCCCAAGTCAAGGAGGAGTCTCCTCCCTTTTGGGAAGGCATGGCTACCATGTGGCATCCCTGCGTGCCCCTCCAAAGAGACCCCATGGGTCTATAAAATGGCAGACTTTCCCACCCAGAAAGAGAAGCTGGGTAGACATTTCCAAGCAACAAAGTGCTGCCAAAATGAACACCCGATTGCACTCCTTTTTGATTCATCTCTTCGACATCTGTAATCTCTTTTGCAATAGAGGTTATTGGATGGCTGTTAGAAGCGTGGATCTAGACCTAAACCCGGCATTGGACCACAATAATCCATCAATTTGCCGACACCACATTCTCTAAGATTTTGAGCCCATCCCTAGTGGATTGGCATCAAAGTCAAGTTCTAACGGGGGCGGCCCGCTTGGGCACCCCATGCCTTTTTGCTAGTTTTTTTAGTTGCATGATTAATCTATTTTGTCATTGCAAATATATCCTGTATTACAATATCTATCAAATATTATCATGCATTACGCTCTTTCGAATATCATCATGCTCTCGTAGTATCTGCTATCCCACTAACCTGCAGGTAGCGACGTCTAATTTGACAGTAGATTGGCCGACCGTTTCAATGGCAGTGGCCATCTGGTAGCGACGTATAAATCGACAGCAGATTGGCCGACCGTTTCAATGGTAGTGGCCATCTGGTGATGTTTTTTTTATTTTTGTCAGAGTTGCAGGTTTGCATAGAGTTATTTTATTCATGTATTTAATCAATCTGTTGCACGTATTTCTAAATTCAAATGTTTTATCCTCTTGTTATAGGTGCTACTAATGCCTTTGTGTTTCTTTGATCGCAGGAGAAGTAGCAAGCAAGTATTCATCAGCATCAACGATGGCAACTCTCCGGCCCGCCTAGTTCAAATGTGGGCATGCAGAAGAAGAAGTATTGATCACGATTGTAATCAACAACATGCTAACACTCCTAGCCCCTAAAACGGGAGGAGATGGATTGTAACCGAGTTTGGAATTAATATAAAAGGGTTGTGTTCCTGCTTCCTCTTTATGTTTTATCTCGATTTGATTACGTTTGTCCTATTTCATGCATCGAGTTAGTTTTTGTTTATATTGCATCTCAATACTATTTTTCTTCCGAAATCTCATGCTTTCAGTGGTGATCACGGTGGGACCCTGTCCCCCATTTTTTTTTAGATTCAAAAATTGATTGAAATTTATGTTTTTGTGCTTAAAGGTACCGGGCCGAATCAGAAACAACTGATTTGGGCGAAAAAGACAGCCGATTTGAGCAGAAAAGAGGTAAAATTCCAAAACTGTGCCTGTCATTTTTTTTATTTTATTTTTATTATTATTTTCTATTTCTATTTTTTTGTCAACTTTTACTTGCTTAGGGAAAGTTGTTTATGCTTGTTTCATTTTTATTAAATAAAATGAACCCCACACACATCACGTGGTAAATTAAACCAAGGAGCTGGTCGTAAGACCCCAACCCTTGAGAAAGACCAATGGTGGGTTCATCACCACCTTGGCTTAGCTTTGCATCCATTACCCCAATTTTCATTGTTGTTAGGCATAAATCCTGACGAAAGCTGATCGAGTGTCGTTGGGGTGATTCCCATGCACGCGAGGATAAGTCTTCTATGGTAGGTGTCATTAACAGGACAATCCCCCATTCCGTACCGCCTATGTTCCATGTACCATCTGCTCTCACGTACCTATAGTTTCCCTCTCGTAAGGGCGGGTATATAGAGAGGTTGGTATATTGGTTCAGCAATGGTATATTGAAGGGGCGACCATTTATGGGAGTCATATGAGCCAACATTATGCATTTAAACGTTCTTCAAAACTTGCAAAAAGCAAAACAAAATATCAAAATGCACTAAACCAGTTTAGGACACACTATTAAATCTTTAAAAGAGATAATCACTGTTTGTGTATGTGTGTGTTCATTTCTGCTTAGTGTAACAAAAAAAAAATAAAAATCATCATAAACAAGATAAAAATCTGCTTAGCTAGTAGAAGAGCACCACAATGGTGCTCACCCGTAGCCAAGCCCAATCACGGGTGGATGCTGTGGGGAATATCCAAGGAGGCACAAGTCACCTCCGATATAGCCCCAAGGATTTGGTCATACCACCTTGGTGGCCTGACACACAAGGCAGTCCCCTCCATGCCCCGACAAAATGGGACTATAGGGGCACCTCTTCGAGGAGCACTCCTGTTCAGCATAGCACTCAGCACACACCCTTCCATGAGGGGTACAGCCATAGGAGAGCTCCCTTAGATGCTCGCTATGAGCGGTCACCGCGCGATGAAGCGCTAGGTCAACATAGGGTTCAACGGGAGGAACCACATGATTACACTATCCCTCCTTCACCCCCTCTAGTTGTCAGGACTACAAAGACAAATCCAGAGCACAAGGCTCCTCAGGCAGGGCGAGCCAACTTTGTCCGTCCCCTTTTCACTTATGAAAGAGAGCATGAGGAAGACCCCTACCTTCCTCGAGAGCAATATACAGTGCGGGAGCAATACGCCTCCGCACCTGCTATCTATCAGGACCACTCACTAAGGCCAAAGCCTCGAGGGAATGCCGCTACCCCCAACAGAGGGAGGCTGCCTATAGAGATCTTGGATCACTATGACCGAGATAGATATGTCGGAGAGGCATCTAGGCCTTCTAGACATGAGGCGGTAGGACCAACTATCTTAGAATCTATCAAGCATTTCGCACATCGGATGCAACTCACGCAACTTGAGCTAGAACGACAACAGTTAGAGAAATGGTATCTTCTAAATAAAGAGCACCTTCAGCACCAGAAGGATGAGTTGTTCCAACACACTATGCAGGAGAGGACTCCAACCCCTCACACACATAAGACAAAACATTATGAGAGGCACAACCCCTAGGTGCGAGACAAGTCTCCGTGACCTCATCAAGCACCGCCCCCGATGCCTCCTAGACATGAGCGGGAGGCTACTCCTATAACCAATGATGGGCGCCTTCCTCAGGAACCCACTCAGGTTTATGGGCCACCCTTAGAAATTCATCAAGAAGCCTCTAAGGAATCAGAGTGAGAAGAAGAGCGGGATGAACTGCCCTACCAAGGCATGGGGGGTGCTATCTGGCCACCCCTCCATAGGCCCCAAGTTCCTCAATAAGAACCAACCAAAGAGGAGGAGCTCAAATCCCTCGATACATGCAAAGCGCTAGAGCACTTAGAGTTGGTAGAGACCAAGATTTTGGAGCTCCCAAGGCCCAACTTACATGAGGCTCCTTTCGAAGAGGATCAACCTTTAACCGTAGGGCTACCTGATGATGCAGTCCTCCATGTCTCAAAATCTCCAAATTTTGATGAGCTGTACTCATTGGTCGAAGGTGAGGATAAAACAGAGATAGCCCACAACAATCACATGCGACAGCATCGGCATCCCATAAAAATTGAGGAAGCATGTCAACAGATAAACATAATACTAGGGCATGAGTGGCGCGTTAACCCACCACAGTGGGACCAAGCATTACATCCGCCACTTTGGGCACACAAATATCAACTTCCGCCCAGAGACCCCATAGCAACATCAGTGCCGAGGGTAGACCCTGTCCTCCTATCCGTGCATAGGGACGATCCATTCATGCCCATCCCTCCAAAGCTAGATTCAAAGCGCAAAGACCATCAAGCTGGGGGTACCTCTATCCCCTGAAGAGCCATAATCCAAACCAAAAGCTCCAAGGATTATCGCAATCGCTTGGTCATCCCAAAAGCTCCAAGGATTATCGCAATCGCTTGGTCATCCCAAAAGCTCCAAGGATTATCGCAATCACTTGGTCATCCCAAAAAGCTCCAAGGATTCTATAATCGCTTGGTCACCCCAAAAGGCTCCAAGGATTATCGCAATCACTTGGTCATCCCAAAAATGCTCCAAGGATTCTATCGCAATCGCTTGGTCATCCCAAAATGCTCCAAGGATTATCGCAATCGCTTGGTCATCCCAAAATGCTCCAAGGATTATCGCAATTGCTTGGTCAATCCCAAAAGCTCCAAGGATTATCGCAATCACTTGGTCATCCCAAAAAGCTCCAAGGATTATCGCAATCTCTTGGTCATCCCAAAAGCTCCAAGGATTCTATAATCCCTTGGTCACTCCCAAAAGCTCCAAGGATTATCGCAATCGCTTGGTCAATCCCAAAATGCTCCAAGGATTCTATCCAATCGCTTGGTCAATCCCAAAAGCTCCAAGGATTATCGCAATCTCTTGGTCAATCCCAAAAGCTCCAAGGATTATCACAATCACTTGGTCACTCCAAAAGCTCCAAGGATTATCGCAATCACTTGGTCACCCAAAAAGCTCCAAGGATTATCGCAATCGCTTGGTCATCCCAAAAGCTCCAAGGATTATCGCAATCTCTTGGTCAACCCCAAAAGCTCCAAGGATTATCGCAATCGCTTGGTCATCCCAAAAAGCTCCAAGGATTATCGCAATCACTTGGTCACCCCAAAAATGCTCCAAGGATTATCGCAATCGCTTGGTCAATCCCAAAAAGCTCCAAGGATTATCGCAATCTCTTGGTCACCCCAAAAATGCTCCAAGGATTATCGCAATCTCTTGGTCAATCCCAAAAAGCTCCAAGGATTATCGCAATCTCTTGGTCAATCCCAAAAATGCTCCAAGGATTATATCGCAATCGCTTGGTCAATCCCAAAAATGCTCCAAGGATTATATGCAATCACTTGGTCAATCCCAAAAAGCTCCAAGGATTATATCGCAATCTCTTGGTCACTCCCAAAAATGCTCCAAGGATTATCACAATCACTTGGTCACTCCCAAAATGCTCCAAGGATTATCGCAATCTCTTGGTCACCCCAAAAAGCTCCAAGGATTATCGCAATCGCTTGGTCATCCCAAAAGTCTCCAAGGATTATCGCAATCTCTTGGTCACCCCAAAAGCTCCAAGGATTCTATAATCGCTTGGTCAACCCCAAAATGCTCCAAGGATTCTCGCAATCGCTTGGTCAATCCCAAAATGCTCCAAGGATTATCACAATTACTTGGTCAATCCCAAAAAGCTCCAAGGATTATCACAATCTCTTGGTCACCCCAAAATGCTCCAAGGATTATATCGCAATCACTTGGTCACTCCCAAAAAGCTCCAAGGATTATCGCAATCTCTTGGTCATCCCAAAAGCTCCAAGGATTATCACAATCTCTTGGTCATCCCAAAAATGCTCCAAGGATTATATCGCAATCGCTTGGTCATCCCAAAATGCTCCAAGGATTATCGCAATCTCTTGGTCAACCCCAACAGCTCCAAGGATTATCGCAATCGCTTGGTCATCCCAAAAGCTCCAAGGATTATCGTAATCACTTGGTCACCCGAAAAGCTCCAAGGATTATCACAATCACTTGGTCACCCCAAAAGCTCCAAGGATTATAGCAATTACTTGGTCACCCCAAAATGCTCCAAGGATTATCGCAATCGCTTGGTCAATCCCAAAAGCTCCAAGGATTATCGCAATCGCTTGGTCATCCCAAAAGCTCCAAGGATTATCGCAATCTCTTGGTCACCCCAAAATGCTCCAAGGATTATCGCAATCACTTGGTCACCCCAAAAGCTCCAAGGATTATCGTAATCGCTTGGTCATCCCAAAAGCTCCAAGGATTATCGCAATCTCTTGGTCAATCCCAAAATGCTCCAAGGATTATCGCAATCGCTTGGTCATCCCAAAAAGCTCCAAGGATTATCGCAATCGCTTGGTCACTCCCAAAATGCTCCAAGGATTATCGCAATCGCTTGGTCACTCCCAAAAGCTCCAAGGATTATCGCAATCGCTTGGTCATCCCAAAATGCTCCAAGGATTATCGCAATCGCTTGGTCATCCCAAAAAGCTCCAAGGATTATCGCAATCGCTTGGTCATCCCAAAAGCTCCAAGGATTATCGCAATCGCTTGGTCATCCCAAAAAGCTCCAAGGATTATCGCAATCGCTTGGTCATCCCAAAAAGCTCCAAGGATTACCTAAATCGCTTGGTCAATCCCAAAATGCTCCAAGGATTCCTAAAATCGCTTGGTCAATCCCAAAATGCTCCAAGGATTCCTAAAATCGCTTGGTCACCCCCAAAAGCTCCAAGGATGTCTATCGCAATCGCTTGGTCAATCCCAAAAAGCTCCAAGGATTATCGCAATCGCTTGGTCATCCCAAAAGCTCCAAGGATTATCGCAATCGCTTGGTCACTCCCAAAATGCTCCAAGGATTATCGCAATCGCTTGGTCAAAAATAAGAAAAGTTAAAATTCAAAAATCATCAAAAACAACAAAAAAAAAAAATTTGCATCTCATTTCTAGGCATACTCAAATTCATCAATAGAGAGCTCTTCTCGCACCTCATCTTCATATTCACAAAAATCAATCCATCAAAAATACAAAAATACATAGTTGCATTAAAGCATTGCATCCATACATTGCATATTTGTGGTCGTACAGGTCAAAGGCACCATAGGCTATAATTGCTCTGCTAGTCCATCTTGTTCCACACTGTTCCATTTTACAAAAATAGCAAAACCACCATGCATTGTTTTTTACCACACTAGAGTCAGTGGTCTTTTAATGTATCAAGAGTTTTTGTGATTCAGTCATCATTTTGCTCTTTAGCTACGTAATGTACCGAGTCAGACAGATTTTACGAAGGTAGAGTTACACTTGAAATACGCCTTGTTACGTAACATCCCAACACAAATTAAAACACATAAAAATTCCCAAGTTGTGTGAACGAAAGATGAAACATGTGCAGTAATCCAGGTCACCATAAGTGAAACGGTTATCTTGCTCATCCCCCTGTACGAATGGTTCCAGAATGCTGAGAATTGACAAAAGGACAAGCTCTTTCCTATCCATTCACCTCCATATACAATGGTTTTCACCACTACCAAATCCCAATCATAGTTGGTTCCCAAAGTTGTAAGGATTTGTACTACACGTCCCTGCCAAGGATGGGTAGTCATCCCCAAGACCTAAAAGGATCAACACCATTCACAAACAAAATTCCAACAAATCATCATCCTAACACTTTCCATTCACCTTTGGTCTCCAAGTTGTAAGGATTCATACTATCCGCCCCTAACCAGGATGGGTAGTCATCCCCAAGGCCTAAAAGATCAATGCCCTTACTCCATAATCTCCATCACCCCCTTGGTTCCCAACGTCGTAAGGATTCGTACTACACGTCCCTGCAAAGGATGGGTAGTCATCCCCAAGTCCACAAGGATCAAGGCCACTCACCAACCCAAACTCACAATACTCAAAATACAAAATCAAATAACAGTGGTTATCACCACTATTCAAAATCCTTGCTCAAAAAGAATTAATAGAAAATAAACAGTGATTTTCATCACTATATAGATGAGCAACTTTCTAAATCATTCAGCCAACAAATATCCTGAACTTGAATCCTTGGAATTCTCAGCATTCAAAAACCATCTAGGTGATCCTCATTACAGGTTTGGTTGATAGCCTATCTGGCAATGGTGGTATCCTACCCGCATGATGATATGTCTATCACATTCGCTTTGCGTATGTGCAGACCAATGTTTGCATAAGGATGAGCTAGCTTATGGTATCCTGGATAACACCGTAGATTAATCTAACTAAATACAACAAAGGAGTTAGTGGAGCTAATTAGGTGATCCTCAGTACAGGTTCGGTTGAAAGCCCATCTGGCATTGGCGGTATCCTAACAAATACCACATAAATGAACTCAATTGCACACACAGGGATGTGAAATAGCTTGGTCAAAAACAAGTTCGATTCATACCTTGTTCAAAAGTCTTGTAAGATAAAGTACAGTCATGGCTAGTAAGTTAAAACCGTCTGAGTCTCAGAAAACCTTAGCTACATTTCTAAACCAATTGCGCTACTTTTCATCCTTACAATACCATCAAAAAATACAAAAAAAAAAAACCACATGTATACATACAAAGTCATCCACTACAGCAATCGCCTAAAGACAAAATAACAAAGTTCTAAACAGTCTATGGTGCCATAGCCAAACATCACAAATTCTATCCATCCATTTCATTTTTGCATATCACATATAAATAAAAAACATTTGCATTCATCACAACATATGCATCCATCAAAATAAATCAACATACAACAATCACATTTATCATACCATATGCATACATCAATATAAAGTAGCATGCATCCATCAACATCAATCATTGTGCATAACATAAAATCATGACATATACACAAAGCAAGAAAATCAAAACAACAAAAACATCACAAAAATGCAACACAAAAACACAGCAATAAGCATTGCCGGACACAAGTGCTCTTGCACTTAACCTCTTGGCATAGAAAATCGATGTCGAGGCTCAAATTGTCACTCTCCTACTTCCCTAAGAAGGCTACCATAGCCGGACCGCTCCATAGGAAGATGGGTTTTCGATGATTTCACCCCATTATGGCATCACCAAAAGGGTTAACACCCACCAAAAATAGGTCCAAATGTCGAGAAATTGCACATGCTTAATGGTAAAACATCTAAAGGCACCCTTGCACAAGTCATCTTGGGTCAAGCGACTCGTCGCTTTTCTCATGAAGGTCATTCCCTCATCGATTCGTCGCTTGAGGGGGTAGTCACACTTAGTCACCAATCAACAAGCACACACCCAATCAAAGCAATGACATGCATTCAAAGAATCATTGACAAAGACAATCACGCTCCTGCTTGGGGCAGTAAACAAGCAACAATCAAATTGATCAAACACTTGGCATTCATGAATCATGAACACAAGGTTCCCCTGTGGACAAAAGGTTGCGCCCTTTGCCTAATCATGACTGATCAATGTCCAAGCTCAAGTCACACCTCACCAAAATAGGTTAACACTTGAAATCAAATTCCTTAGCTCATCAAAAGCAAGGATTCAAGAATGCATGCCCTTCCCATACTTGGGGCATCAAAAGTTGGTTAGGTTACCAAGAAACCCTAATCATTAGTGCTTTGGTTATCTATTTTTGCTCAGCACTACGTCACCCACAGCGCTTCCCAAAAAGGGGCATCTGTAGACACCAAAACAGCACCAATCCGATTATGTGACTACAAACACTGATCGCATTGACACACACAGCTTTCAGGGCAGCCCTCAGAGGTCAAACAGTGGTCCTAGCCACTTACACAGCAGTTTAGAAGGTCAAAAAGTAAACAAAGCAAAGTCGGTCGTTTTAAGCAAGCCTTTATCAAAAGCAAGCCTTAATCAAAAGCAAGCCTTAATCAAAAGCAAGCCTTAATCAATCCTTCGAAGTGTCGCGATATCGCGACGTCACGATATCGCGACACTTCGGCGCCCAAGGCAAAGCCTTGGCCGAAGTGTCGCGATATCGCGACGTCGCGATATCGCGACACTTCGGCACCCAAGGCAAAACCTTGGCCGAAGTGTCACGATATCGTGACACTTCGGCACCCAAGGCAAAGCCTTGGCCGAAGTGTCACGATATCGCGACATTGCGATATCGCGACACTTCGGCGCCCAAGGCAAAACCTTGGCCGAAGTGTCGCGATATCACAACACTTCGGTGCCCAAGGCAAAGCCTTGGCCGAAGTGTCGTGATATCGCGACACTTCGGTGCCCAAAGAAAAGCCTTGGCCAAAGTGTCGCGATATCATGACGTCGCGATATCGCGACACTTCGGCGCCCAAAGAAAGCCTTGGCCGAAGTGTCGCGATATCGCGACACTTCGGCATTTGCGCCTGGGCAAAAATTTAATCAATCAAAGGCGGACATTCAACCAATCAAATGCAAACATTAAAGCATTCAAAAGTGCCGTTAAAACAATTTAAAGTGGACGTTAAACAAGTGGCAGCCAAGGATAGTCAGTTATTGCCGCCTGCTATGCATGCGCACGTAGGTGGGCATATTGGCAGTTAGTGGACTCTCACAAGGGCAGTCATGTAAGCCCAAGTCAAGGAGGAGTCTCCTCCCTTTTGGGAAGGCATGGCCGCCACATGGCATCCCTGCGTGCCCCTCCAAAGAGACCCCATGGGTCTATAAAATGGTGGACTTTCCCACCCAAAAAGAGAAGTTGGATAGACATTTCCAAGCAACGAAGTGCTGCCAAATTAAACACCCGATTGCACTCCTTTTCGATTCATCTCTTCTACATCCGTAATCTCTTTCGCAAGAGAGGTTATTGGGTGGCTATTAGAAGCGTGGATCTGGACCTAAACCCGACATTGGACCACAATAATCCATCAATTTGCCGACACCACATTCTTTGATATTTTGAGCCCATCCCTAGTGGATTGGCATCAAAGTCAAGTTCTAACGGGGGCGGCCCGCTTGGGCACCCCACGCCTTTTTGCTAGTTTTGTTAGTTGCATGATTAATCTATTCTGTCATTGCGAATATATCTTGTATTACAATATCTATTGAATATTATCATGCATTACGCTCTTTCGAATATCATCATGCTCTCGCGATATCTGCTATCCCACTAACCTGTAGGTAGCGATGTCTAATTCGATAGCAGATTGGACGACCATTTCAATAGCAGTGGCCATCTGGTAGCGATGTCTAATTTGACAACAAATTGGTCGATCGTTTCAATGGTAGTGGCCATCTGGTGACGTTTTTTTTATTTTTGTCAGAGTTGCAAGTTTTCATAGAGTTATTTTATTCACGTATTTAATCAATATGTTGCACGTATTTCTAAAGTCAAACGTTCTATCCTCTTGTTACAGGTGCTACTAACACCTTTGTGTTTCTTTGATCGCAGGAGAAGCAGCAAGCAAGGATTCATCAGCATCAGCGGCGGCAACTCTCCGGCCCGCCCAGTTCAAATGTGGGCATGCGAAAGAAGAAGTATTGATCACGATTGTAATCAACAACATGCTAACACTCCTAGCCCCTAAAACGGGAGGAGATGGATTGTAACCGAGTTTGGAATTAATATAAAAGGGCTGTGTTCCTACTTCCTCTTTATGTTTTATCTCGATTTGATTACGTTTGTCCTATTTTATGCATCGAGTTAGTTTTTTGTTTATAGTGCATCTCAATACTGTTTTTCTTTCAGAATCTCATGCTTTCAAATTTCGCTACCCAATTCAAAACCTCACGATCAGATTGATCTAGTTCAACTAGACATGTATCCATTTCCTTTAGACTGTCAAGAAGAACATATTTTGACAATTTTTGGGACTCAAGTTGTTTTCCCAAAGCATAGAGCTTACAACTTACATCCATTCTTTTATTGATATGTTCTACAGATTGAATCTGTTTTCTATTATTGGATGTGTGATGCTCAACCTTAGTCTTAGAGGGAACCATAGGTGTTGACTTAGGTGACATAGCTACTGTCAACTACTTTTCCAACTTTTTTGGGACAGTGAGATCAACTTTATTAGTTGCAATATTAGCTACAATTTTAGGATCTTGTAAAGTTTTTTGTTCAACTCCAACTTTCTTCGACAACTTTATGAATGAAAAATCAACCTTATCCTGAGGAAAAACTGAAGGTAGAGAAATTTGCATCATTGTAGTTAATTGATTGATGGATTTTTGTATCTCACTCTGAGTCCTATCCCAATCATGTTGTCTCCTAGACCAATCATTATAAGACTCCATGAATCTAAAATTTAATTAGGCTTCCACAAGCTGGCAGAATAGCCTGAGCTCTGAATTAACAATACCCAGAACTCTTAAAGCCAAAATCAACCAAATGGGTATTCAAATCACCAATACTCAAAAACTGAAAACCCTAGATTTGAAAATGGCAACCAAACCCTAACTTCCAAGTCTAAAAAATACTCACGACAGCTAAATTTTTTTTTCCACACAATACTTAAATCATTTCTAAAATTTTCAGCAAACCCTAAACAGGTTGGCAGGAAAAACTAGCTTTGATACCACTGTAATGTCCCCCCCGTTCTGTGTTTGGTGTTTTTGCAATAACTATGGATTAATTTGAATATTCAATAATACCCAAATGAAAGAAGCCAATAATAGCAGCATGCAATGATACTCATATGGATTTAACACTGAATAATCAATTTTTATGCAGAACCCATAATCAAAATAGCTTATTAATTCATATTAGCAAATTAACAACAATGTTTAGAAATTTTAGATGGATAAATGTCTTCAGAATATCATTATAAACATACCAATTTGCTATTATCTCCAACTGATGGACTATAAACCTCTGAATCTTTGATTGAATCACATAAATGTGAATCCTGAGTGAATTCACCAGCCAAGAACTGGGTTTTCGTCCATCTACCTTCTCCAATACTAAGGGTTTTTGTCCTCAAAACTTCAACAATCTATACACTGTCGATCCCTGAAATGGAACCGATCTGTCCTTCGAGGTTTCGTCCGTCGGGTTATTGATTGGGGTTTGCGTCCCTTTCGATAAAGAAATATCAGCCGTCGACCTTAATCTCCAAGAGAAGAAATAACATAAACCAGAATGTATGAAATGAGACCAAGCCACCGAATAAATAGGCTCCTCCTTGGCAAACTCTTTTTTGCGTGCTCAATGTGGGATAAACATATTTATTTCCATTTAATTATAATATAAAGTTTTAACTTTATAAAATGAATTTAATAATTCACTTAATAAAGCCAAGCTTTGCGCTTTAAGAAGAACCGTTGCCCCCATTACTCTGGTTAATGGATCTCTATCCACTGAAGACACCTATACTCACTACCCTAGCTAATGGATCTCTATCCACTGGAGACTATCTTCCTCTATACTCTATCACCTTCAAAGCTCTGTCTCAAATCTGCACTAAACATAGTCCTTCGGTCTAACACAAATTTGCTCAATATCTGTATCTGGTTTGGCATAAACCTATCCTCAAATTTGCATCAAACTCTATCCTCCAATATATCCTCTGATATGTACTAAACATATTCCTTCAGTCTAGCACAAATATGTCCTCAATATTTGTCCTCTGATCCATTACTAAACATAGTCCTTCAGTCTAGCACAAATCTATCCTCAATCTCTATCCTTAAGCCTTAACACAAAGCTTGACTCAATCTCAAATCAACTCTACTATATCTACCCCAACCTTAACTCAAGGTTTGAACAAATCAATTAATCGACTCTACTCTTAAGTCTTATCAAATACTTATCTCAAATCTGCCTTGTAAGCTTCCTCAAAAGCTCACACTAATCTATCCACAAGTCCTCTCTAGAAATTATCCAAATATGCTCAAAAATTCCTCACTAGAACTTGTCCAAATCTACTCAACAATATTTGTTGTCAAATTGTATTGTAATCTTCCACAAAAGCTCACACAAATCTATCCACAAGTCCTCTCAATAACTTGTCTCAAATATGATCAACAAGTACTCACTAGAACTTGACCAAATATACTCAACAAGTCCTCACTAGAACTTGTCCAAACTCATAGAAAAATAAAAATAATTGTTAGAGACTCAATATGCTTCACACTTATCACAATGCTCAATTAATTTCAATCAATATTTTAGAAAAATATAGAGAATTGTTAGAGACTCAATATGCTTCACATTCACCACAATACTCAATCACTTTCAATCACTTATTTTATCATAGAAACATATAGAGAATTGTTAGAGACTCAACATGCTTCACACTCACTAACTCTCAATCACTTTCTCAACTCAATTTGGAATATAGAACAATTTTTTTCATAGAACTTGAAAAATCACTTTACACATCCATTTGACTAGGCTCAACCAACTCTACTCAACCAATCACTCAATGAAATAACCCTTGCTCACAAATCCTACTCCAAGCATATGAACACTCACTCAAATATTTCCAATAATCCTTATCAACCAATCTCACATAACAAAGATATTCATGTTCTTTTTAAACCCTAGTTCAAGTTCTTCATTCAACCATTCACTTCAACAATAATTATCATAAAATAATCTTCACATAACAATGATACTCATGTTATTTTCAAACCCT
The DNA here is from genome assembly GCA_028583015.1 of Wollemia nobilis. Taxonomy (NCBI): domain Eukaryota; kingdom Viridiplantae; phylum Streptophyta; class Pinopsida; order Araucariales; family Araucariaceae; genus Wollemia; species Wollemia nobilis. The sequence goes on along the minus strand of JAQPPZ010002587.1, from coordinate 12,726,349 downwards.
AGTTCAATTTCTTCACTCAACCAATCACTTCAACAAAAATGCTTATAAAATAAGGTTTTATCAACAACTCTTTATTCCAGAAACCTTGAAGCATTAACTCAACACACACTCAACAATGTTTACCAAACAATCCTTTTCACTCCAAATTTGCATTCACAACTTTAGACAATCACTCACTAGGAAGAATATTCCCATACTTTTTATTTTATGTAGAAGTGACCTTGGAAAACCTGTCTCAATTATGACCTCTTTCTTTGCCAAGTACAAAGGGTTAGATGACAAGAATTATCACTCTAACACTTTTCACAATTTACCTTAATCACAAAGATAAATTAAATCCCAAATACACCTTATTGCTCCATCTCAACAATAATATTCAACATCATAAATTTAATCAAATCCCTTCAAAAATATAACTCAATCTCTACTTATAACTCCCCACTCAATATTGCATTTAATTTAAATAACTCACTTTATAACTTAATGCAATAAATCAATTTCCACTTTCCTAAAGTAAAAATAGAATTACCTTAGAAAAAATTAACCTTTCATCACTTAGGTTAATATCAAAAATTACTTGCACCTTATTCCTCCAACAACCTTAGCATATGCAAAATAATTAAAAAACTTTATTACCCACTTTGCAATCGGTGAGATTTGAACTTGCACCAAATGCTTCAACAGTGCCTTGGTCATGAATTCCATGTCGTGTGAGCCACGTGATCCCTTGATGCTCTAAAGTGCAATGTGCACTTTGACCGCTTCACACTCTAGATCCTTTGGCTCTCTCTTCAACATGATGCCTACCTCACACTTGCACTTCAAAGATACCTTTTTATTTCACACGAGATCTCTTCAATGAATATCATGGATGCATTAATAAAATTACCCAAAATAATGTTTGGCTAAGGTATAAATACCTTATGCCCTTGTTCCCATGCACGTCGACAGAGACAAATTTGTTGTGTGTTGACGCTTATGTTTTAACTCCAAATTATTTAATTTATAATTTTAAATTCACTAGAATTTAAATATTATAAATTAATATTTAAATATTTTATTAAAGATTAAAGCCTCCTTAGGTTTTAATAAAAACCTTTTATTATTCCCACTATGGTTTTTAATAAAAACCTTTTATTTTGGTCAACCAAGGTTTTAATAAAAACCTTTTATTTTTCCCATCCATGGTTTTAATAAAAACCCTTCTACTTATGCTTCACATAATATTAAAAATAAATATTATGAAGCTCTTTTGCCATCAACCTTTTCTATTTATCCTTTTGACCTTTTGGCATCAACGGTAGCTTATTCCTTGACATCCATGACAATTTCATTCCTTGACATCAATGACAAATTTCACTCAAAATTTCCAACAAAGAATCATCTTCATGTTGATTTTCCATATCAGTGGTAATCACAACCATAGGATAGTATAGGTGACTAGTATTGTTTTATTAGTGCACCAAATATTAGGGTAGTTGTTGTGAGGATTTAGTTTGGATCAGCCCATAGCATCAATTGTGAAGCCCTTAAGGTGGTATATGGTGGAAATTACTCCTACACTGAATACCCTTGACAAAGATCAGAGGGTAACCAAACTTACCCTGAGGAAGGCAAGAAAAGTTTTCCTATTTGGAGATTAATGTTTGCTTTGAAGATCAAAGAATAAGATCAAATAGGACATATTTGAGGATTAGTTGCATAGATTTTGAGACCAATTTATGGCCAATAGGGCATTGAAATTCTTTACTGAGAGAGCACTAGGTTGTTAAAAGGTGCAAAAGTTAAGAGGTGGTGCATGCTTGGAGGATTCTGAGGGTTTTAGTAGGTGACTATCAGAGTGATTTTTTTTTGCATAATATTGCCCTTGTTTTTTCATTCCAAAGAAACCCCCTTCCTAATCCAATTAGCCACTTTTACAAGTAGCCACCCAAATATACTAGCCCCACTTACCAATCGGTTAATTTCAAGCAACTTCCACCCACCCCTTTTCCCTTATTCCTCCTACCCCTACCCTTCCTTCCCACTCCTCCTTCATATTCTCCACATTTTTCACCCTCCTTACTTCTTGTGTGTGGCCATATATTGGTATCCCATAGATTGACCATAGCCAACCATTCCATAAGCCTACACGGCCAGACCTCAATCGGTCGATGGTTGGACGATTGCGGGCCACTTATAGTGGAAGAGAAATAGGACATCGCCCTGCATACCAACAGTTATATATGCATCATTAGAAAACCCTTAAAGATGTTGATCCTTGTTGCAGGTAAACAAAAATGAATCTTTGATATCGTTCAAATTGTAGGCAGAACCAGGCGTAGGTGGCAAAAATATTGTTTTATAGGTGATTGACACGACAAAATTTATAGGTGAGTTGCAGCATAAATCCAATGCATATGAATGCCACCAGCATGAAATAAATTACAAGTAGAGATCGTAACAGGATGGCATGATTTGCAAGCAATAAATTTTTTTGATAAATCAATGGATCCCTAAGGTCTAAAAATAAACTAATAACAAGCAATATTTCCAACCCTAAATGCCTCCCCTAATCAATTTTTGGCATGTGGCATCAGGAAATATCAAGGAATATTGTCATCCATCCAACACTCAATGCATAGTAGTAGTTTACTAGGTGGTTTTATCAGGGAAAACCTACATTCATTGGATAATTTTTTTGTCAAACAAAAATAGTATGCTCAACGAGAAAAAATTACATGAGGGTTCAGTTTGTATTTGGGACTTTTATCCCATATTTAGAGTGTTAGAGGATTTGATCAGTTTTTAAGTGTGAATATACAATAAATAGAGTGACCACATTTAGATGGTCATGCTAGCCACTTTCAAGCGACTGCATTAGTTTAGCATGCAAATGTTTTTGCACCAAAAGGTAGCAATTGGGATGTTTGTTACGGTACTTCACTGGAAAAGTTGGGCTAATTTGACAGACGTTATTGTGTACACATGGTGAATTCAAATAATTTTAGTAGACAAAGAAATTGGCTAAATTTTTGTGAAAAACCTTTTTCCCACATTTGCTGTGCTGTAGGCACAACACTAGTTTAAAGGTGCGAGCACGCCTTTACCTAGGTGACGAGTTGGTCACACTAGGCTCGCATCGGGCGAGCAAGTGTGTCCCACTTGGGTGCCTACTTGGTGGACTGCATTCAAAATTCAACTTAGTTATGATATAAATTACACTATGACCTTAATCTAGCAGGTTTGACCTTCGTGTTGACTAGCAAAAATTAATCCTTGAAAACATATTTTTAGCATCGACGACCATTCTGCTCAGAATTCAAATTTTTTTAATCTTTGGAAGATATATGCAGCTAGAAGTCAAATTTTTACCTATTGGAGCCAAATTCAAATTCAATTTTTGGTGCAAAAAGGTGGAATTTAGTTTTTTCCTTAATTTCAATTATTGTTACCTCCAAAAATTTGATTTTTGCAAAATTCAAAGGGCTAATTTTTCTCATCTTAGTGCTAATTTTTGTAATTGCAAATTGATGTTATTTGTAAAGCACTAGAATTTAGCCCCCCCCCATTTTGTAAATTGGAAGGCAAAAGAAAAAGTTTTTTTTTGTAATCTAGGCAAATTGTGCATTAGGAAACCTTGCAATTTTTTCCTAAGAGCCTAGATAGTTCTTGCAACCATTTTGGAATCCTCCTAGTCTAGCATATACACATAATCAAATGGCTACTAACCTCAAAATAAACATGGAAAATCTTACTGTTGCAGTAGATATTTTGGTAGATAAAGTGAAAGATATTGTTGTCCAATTAACTCCTGGTGATGTCAAAATTTATCACAACAATACCAACAAGGCAAAATGTGAGGTCAAATTGTATGATGGATCAAGAGATCCTGATGTCTTGTCTACTTGGATTTTAGATATGCAAACTTGGTTCACCTATGCTAAAATTCCTGAAGATGAACAAGTTGCTTTTGCCACAGTCAAACTCACAGGCTTAGAAAAAATTTTGATTGTAGAAATACAAAGCCATAATGTTGCCATGACTTGGAAATAATTGATCCAAATTCTAAAGAACACCTTTTTCCCACCAAATTACCAAAGTGACCTCATGACCAAGTGGTATAGGTTGAGGCAAGCCTATAGTATGTCAGTTGTAGACTACATTTTTCAATTCAATAGGCTAAGGGTTCTTCTTGGTGTGAAAGATTCAGAAGAGGATTTTATTAACAAGTTCACTCATGGATTGCAAGATCAAATTTTTAGGAAAATCAAGTTCAATGATTTCCTCACTTTGGATGTGGCATTCAAGCATGCCATTCTCGTAGAGGAGAAATTTGGTGCCTCTCACAGATCTCGACAGGAAAGTAGTTCCAAAGGTGTGAATCAACATCAACAAAATGTGAAGAACACTTCTCATTCTTCCCCTAATTCTTCTTCTCCTCCCACTTCTCCTAAAGCACATTCTTCTTCTTCTCACTCTAAATATTCTTCTTCTTCAACATTGTATTGTGATTTTTGTAAAAAGCATGGTCATACAAAATCTAGATGCTTTACTTTTGAAAGAATGAAGAAGAAGAAGTCCCTAATTGTACAACCTACAAATGAGGAACCACAATATGGTCCCATTGTGACTACAAGGACAAAAGAAGAATATCTAGCTTTGAAGGGTAAACTAAACAAAGTTACCCTCATGTCAAATGTTTTTGCTCAAGGGGGTCATGACCATTTTTTTGTCACTCGAGCCCACCTTACTCATGATTTTTATGTGGATTGTATCATAGATAATGGCTCGTAGAAGAATCTCATTGCAAGGACTATTGTCGAGAAGTTGAAGCTTCCCACAAAGCCACATCCTCAACCCTATGCACTTGGGTGGAAGGATGTAGACTCTACATCCAACATCACACACACTTGCACCTTGATTTTTTGCTTTTGGTGATAAGTTTATGGATAAGGTACGGTGTGATGTCACAGAGATGGATTGTTGTGGACTATTTCTTGGTAAGCCTTATCAATTTGATAGGAATACGATGTATCATGCTAAAAATAACACATACACCTTGGATTTGCATGATAAAACATATTTGATACAAAGCACTACACCCACATCAAATTTGATGCTAAGTTGTAGGTAAGCTCGTAAGCCATTAAGTCAAGCACTTGTATTGGCTCCTACTTGCATAAGTCCCACACAAGATAAAGAACAAGCACCTCCAAAGACTCATGATAAATAAGAAGCTTCACTTCCAAAAATTGAACAATCACAAGAGCTCGTGGTTAAGGAACCCATCACTCTCACTCATGAGAAAGATACCAACCATTCCATTGGCATCATTTTGAGTACACCTATGAACACACAACCACTTGCTCCATAGAAGTTGCCTTTGGCTTTGCCCTCTTCCACCATTGCACATATGGAGAAGGAGAAAGCTAAGGTCACTTTCTTCATTCAACACCGATAGAGCCTTTAGGGTAAGATAACATAGGACTTGCAGAAGACTCAATAGGTACAATAGAGAGCAATGAGAAAGCATCGTAGTCCTCACCCATTTCAGGTTGGAGATAGAGTTTGGCTTCCTTTGGATAAGTGATGCTTTCTAGAGACACCATATTAGGATCCTCCTTTGGTACCTGAACCTATCATCAACCCTACAACAACAGTGGCACCTAACCCTCAGCTTTCGCTCATTACAGATAGAGTTTTTGACATGAAGACTCATCACACTCGATAAGGTTCTTCCACTTCTTACCTTGTCATCCACTGCAATCACTTTCCACATATGGCTCGTTGGATTCCTCACCATCATATGGCCCATGACTTTCCACATTTGTTGAGAGCATTGGGGTCCAATGCTTCTATGGTTGGGAGGAGTGTTGAGGATATTATTGTACCTTAGGCTTAATTATAAGCCTAAGTTATTATTATTGGATATTTCTTATTTCTTGCATTGTAATACGTGAGGCATAGTATACCCACATTGGAAATATGTTTGTTATTTGTTAGGATGCTTAGTTAGACTATTAGAGATGTATTTTATCTTCTAGCAGTTAGTTGGTTGTTAGCATCCATGTTTGGCAGGTTGTTATTTGTTAGTTACAAGTGGTTGGCCTTACAGGGAAAATTATTACAACCATTGGAACCACATGATTCTTTATAGCTTTTATATATTTTATTACCAATAATAAAGAATCAACTTCACGTTGAGTTTTCATATCACTTTCCCTTCTCCTTGAAGAACTGGGAAGTTATTTTATAATCCATATAGAAGGATGGAAGACAACAAGCTCATTAGCAATGTAATAAAGGAAGTCTTGAGGAGGTTCAACCTAAGCCCCTATTGGCAATGTTGTCCTCTCGGCCTTGGCCTAATAAAATCACATTACAAATAATTCAACACATATTAATTGCTTACATTATAGAATTTATGAGTATTTAATATATATTTTTATTTTTATTAAATTTTTAAAAATTAAAAATTTAACCTTAAAATATTTTATTAGTAAATTTTTGTTTTGCATTATGATTGATAAACAATGAGGACATGAAAATAGTGAACATGCACTATCACTATAGGAACATAATAAAATATGGTTCTATGAAATTTTCATTGCATTAGTACTAATTATTTTTCAAAAGTCTTTTAAATTTGTTATATGGTATTAGTACCTATATTATATTATTATCACATAGTGTATTAGCATATATTGCTTGTATTCCATCAAGGCCACATAGTGGTCTTAGCATGTATTGCTTTAAAAGACTCAAACTTAGCAGTTCTTGAAAGTTTAGGAATTCTCCTTATGGGACAAATCATTGGTTAAGGCTTGGGGATTTCTTTCAGGAGATCTAGGTTCAAACCATGGTGGGGTGTATATGCATATTTGTGTCAATTAAGGTTGTGAAAAAAAAAAGAAAAAAAATTTGAGAAATTTAATAAGTTAAACTCATATCATTTGATAGCTTTAATATTATTTTTATGTCATATATTTTAATAATAATCATGAAAACATGTACAACACATGAGGGCCTCAATCTATGACAATAAAAAAAAAAATATATATATATATATATATATATATATATATATATATATATATATATATATTAACACATTAACTAGGGGATTTTCACCACCATAACCATATACCACAACTATTACTAATATGAAATAATATTGTAGAATAATGAGAAATTGATGCATTCATGAGAATGTGATCCATGTCCAAACTCTTACAATGTGATGAATCCTTCCACACCTATGATAGTCATAAAATAAGTTGATTTATGATAATGTATTATTGTTGTCAGATGTAATAGATCTTGTTTCAACCCCTATTTTTCCATAAAATTTGGACAACTTATAATGTTTTAATTATATTAATTGAAGGTTATCAAGTCCAACTTATAATTTAGTTTGATTATTTATTGGTTTTAAATTGGTTATACAAGTTTGAATTGTTAGAGTATATTACATTACTTGGTACATGCTAATGTACTATGTTGGGTACATAACTAGAGTAGGAGGTTAATTTAGAGAAAGGTTTGAGTTACTTCATGCAATGTAATAAATGCACAAGTGTTAGAATGTGCAATGATGTAAATGTGCATGTAGTCCACATGTATATGAGTCATAGGATAGGTAGATGAAGAGTCATTGGATAGAGTAAATTCCAAGGCACATATCTTCCTATATATAAGCCTTTAAGGTATAGAGTGTAAGAGATACAATGTTACTATATTGAGGTATATTATAGTAGTGAGTAGGTGCAATGTAGTTCTTCATTAAAATTTTGGAGTGTTCAAGTCCTCCATTATATTGCATTGTATTATTTTTGTGAGCTTTCATTAATGGTATATTACTGAGTTATTGTAGAAGTTTATCTCATTATGTTCCTGCATATTATAGTATCAATTATCATATAGTTATCAGAGCTTACTTATTTCACATATTTTGGTTGCATTTCCTTCATATACATCCTCAAAAGCTAATATGAATTGGGTTTGAATGTGTTCTTACCTATATTAGATCAGGTTATTATGATATTTCAATAAATCACATTTTTATGATATTATAACAAACTATATTATCATAGTCAAAGAGGTTTGAGGTAATTGGTTAATAGTTATGAGTTCCACATAGTAATCAAAGATCCAATCTCATGGGTGAACCTTAACATTTTTTTCAAATAACATTAACTTAAATGATTAAATTTTTAATTTATAACTTTTTTTAAAGTAAGATTTTGAAAGGGCTCTCCTTTCACATTGATATATTTTGTGTCGTCGAGATTTAACCTTAGTGTGGGCTACATGATTATTTGTCCCAAGTATTGAACCAAAGACCCATTGGCTAAATTTTTCAACTTTTAAAGAAAATACTTTGTTTAAGTTCTTTCAAGCAATATATATTATTACCACTATGTGATCATGATGTAACAATGAAGCATTGCTTTTTTTTTTTACACAAGCTCACTCGCACGCACACACCCCACAATGGTTTGAACCTCGATCTCTGTTGGGTAAAAAATTGGTTAGTTTTTCTATGGTTCAATTAATTACCTCCATTTAATTGTCAACCTAGGGTATCTTGTAGTCTTGTGAGCAACCATGCAAAATATATGATTATAATTTCTCCTTCGAATATGAGTCCCTTAGATTATGGTTTGGGGGGTGTTTGGTATTCATTGAAGTATTGATTTAAACCATTAATCTCATTTTACATCTAAGAAAACATGATTGAAAGCTAAATTACTACCTTGCTAGAAATCACAAAAAATAGGGGAAATAACAGAGAAACAAATTAATCTATGAAAATAAATATAGAAAATAGGGGAATTAGGAAAAAAATCTATTGTAAGTGGACCCACACTTCCAACAGGTTCTACCCATGGTAAAATTATCACCGGATGCTTTAGAAGAGTTTCACAGGAAAATAATCAGAGTTTTTATTAATAGTTGCAGCAAAAGAAAATTACATGAAAGTTCGGGGGGTATTCTTTAGGGGTGGCCTGCATATTTATAAGATATATGGCCAACCCCATTAAAATTCTTAGAACGAATCAGAAAATGATTCGTTGTTATAACTGCTTTCTTAATTACAAGAATGGGGTAAAATATCATTATATTTCAACGTATTATGTTTCCAAAATACATATGATATTTATTTACCTGATTTACATAAATCATTTACGTAGCAGCTAGAAAGTGGTGAGTCATATTTGATGTTGTCCCATGTCTAGTTTCAATTTTAGAATTATTTTCATGCTAGTTACTGAAGTTTTGCTCTATTTTGTCAACCACAGAGTTGTGTTATAGTTTGGTGTTAATGGAAATCAAGTACCGTGTCTAAATAAGTTGGGAAGCAGGCATCGTGTATGTAGAATTCAAGAAGCAGGTGCCTAATGGGAAGTAAGAACCTAACAAAAATAGGCACTTTACAAGAATTAGGGGCCTAACAGGAAGTAAGCACCTAACGAGAAGCAAGTGCCTAACAGAAATAAAACACCTAACAGTTAACTACCGAATGGAAGTCAAGCACTTCAAAGGAATTTAGTGCCTAACTTCATGCCACATTTGGGCACCTGAAGGACCTCTTCGCCGATATTCCATAGATGTTTTTCCTTCATAAATTTGCAAGTGCCAGGTCCGAGTGGGACCTTGACGAAAATATGCCAAAATGCAAAAATATCCACTAAATATACATAAATTACACTTAAAGACAAATATTAGAGAACATGCAAAATAAACTATTAATTATATATATAATTTTCATAAAACATTTATATCTACAATAATAAGTTCTGCATATTATAGGGAAAGGAGTACAAAACATTAGTAATTATGTGGCTCATCATCCCCCCATGCTTAAGGGGTGGCATGTCCCTATGCCACTTTGAATTGGTAACTACCAGTTCTGTTCACTTCATCCCAATAAGCCTTTTTGGTCTATGTCCTCTTCTTCTTAGTGGCCTTGGATTTTTCTTTGTCCTAGGGCTTTCACCCCCTTGGTGCCTTGGGAGTGGTTGTATCCTAACCCTGATACTTATGGCATTTACTATGCTGAAATGGTTCACTTGGCCTTGCTCTCTTCTTGGGTGGTTCTCCGGTCCAAGTCACCTTACCTTTTTCAAAATTTAGATAGTAACCAGAGAAATTGGTAGCATCCTTCTAGAATGCAAGCTCAGCCATTTTCTAGTACTCGTTGTGAAGGGGTAATTTTTCACCCACAGGCACAGATTCTTCATCGCCAAATGGGATGCTAGACTTCTTAGTAACCCTAGATATGGGAAAATCTACCCCTATTGGGTCAAGCTCAGGTTCAACTTGAAACTCTATTTTTGCCACTAGGTGAGTTCTACTGCTTGATGCTAGATTTGCAAGTTGCACAAGACCTAAAAATCCCATCCTTTTAAAATATGCCTGCATCCATGAAGGCTTACCGTCCTCCAACCCATACAGGTACCAGAACTGCTTAGGCTAAGCAACTAGAATTTTCTTATGAGGCCTGCCAGATTGCTCCCTCACCTCTTTTTCTGATTCTTTATAGGCCCTCTTGGAAGCCTTCTTCTAGTTCTTATCTTTTGCAATTTCCTCTTTGAGATTTTCAATTTTTTTTTTTTGGATAACAAAAAGATTCTTTTCTGCCTCTCATTCCTCATCAAAATCCTGCTCTAATTCCTTATCAGAGCTGATGCCTAGTACCTTCAACTCGATAACTGTCGCTCTATTTCTGGGTCATCGCTGAGATGGCCTTGTATCTTTTTGCTTTGATCTCAATTTTATTTGTTGTACACCAAGGTGTGCTGATGCAACTATTTTTTCCTAGTGTACAGGGAATTCAGGTTGTTGAGCCTTTGCTTCCTCTACAATATATTGTTGCTCTATGGGGACTATCTCTTTCTCTTGAGGTTGTTCAACCCCTACATCAATTGGAGAGCACTTTGTCTCTCCATCATTTTTTGAAATTTGAGGCTCTTTGGCCTCCGTATCCTTTTCCTCCTCAACTCCTTTCTCTACATATTGTTCTACATTTTGAGGTCTTCAACCTCAACTTCATTCTTCTGAGGTATCTATTTTGTAAAAGAAGACATAGAATAGGGTTTCTCTACTTCCATTGCAGTAACATCTCCCTACTCTATTTTTGTATCAATTGGGGGCACTTTTTTTGCCCCATCGATCTGCACTACTACATCAACTTTCTCTAGCTACTCATCTCCTACTAGTCCACCCTACAACTGCAATTGTCTATGTAGTTGCAAAATTGTTTGATACAATTCATGTATTTTTAATGCAGCCTTCTTTTGGGACTCCTCAAATAGAGCCTATTATTTTTTAAATTTGGCTTCCCAAGTGGAAGTCTACTCTCTTAAAACCTACAGTTATTGTTGCAAATCCTCCACTTGACCTTTTGGTGGTACATATTCCATGGCCACCTCCTATTGAGGAGTTGGCCCACTGGAAATGTCCTATAAAATGTGGGCCAAGTACTCCTCCCTATTGAGCTCATCGATTGGTATCTCCTCGTTGGATGAGCTTGAAACCACCCTTGATGCCTTTGTCCTTCTACTTTGCATCTTGGTGGAAATGGGCATGAAATCTTGCCCTACCTCATCATCAAATTAAAGGGCAGTAGGAGACAAATCTTATCCTTCTTCCTCCTTAATTTGGAGAAAAATAGGAGAAGGGGCTTGTCTTGCTTCTCCTATATTTCCTACAGGCTGGGATGCAAGCACCATATCCTCTCATTCTATCACATCCTAGGTCGACTTTTTATATTTAATGGGCACCTTCCCCTCTACTTGTGTCCATACTGTTGCACTAGTACCCACAACTTCCTCAATTGTCACTTTTCTATGTGACTCTACATATCGCACCAAGGCCAAAATCAGGCCATGGTGAGCTAGGGAAGATGTGGTGCCTACCTGGTATCGCTTGGCCTCATATTTCATGATGCATGTAAGGTAATGGGGGATGTTGATTTTATCCCCATGTATGATGTGATTGATAAAATGAAAGTGGTTGGTATTTAATGTGGAGTACCTACCAAAGCATGTAAAGAAGTGGATGATCTACTCAAAAACTACCCTACAGAGCTCAGGAATGTGCCATTTTGGCAAGCCAGCATGCGTTAGGTGCTCGATTAGTGCTAAAAAAAATCTGTATGTATAGAGGGTAAGGTTATCCTCCTTGTACATGCACTTACCTATTATAGGAAGGCATGTGACTCTGGCGATAGTCCTTAGTGACTAGAATTTCTAGCCCCCACATGTGCATGACCCCATCCTCATTGATGATGCAAAATCATTTGCCATCATCGCATCCTAACCTTGACTGACCAATCGACAGTAGTCCATCCATTCTACAACATCCAACTTTTTTTGGAAATCTATAAAAATTCTTGAGCAGTTAGTCGACTCACTCGTCTTGAGGTTGTTATTCTTCAATTTTACCCCCATGCTTTTCATTTAGTTCATAATTCACTCAACGATGCTCATACTTTCTCTTTGAATTGCTATTATGCCTCACTACTTTGTTTTTTCTTTTTGAAGATGGCTTCACAGTAGTGGGTAAGCAAATTTTTAAACCACTACTTTCATGCATGTAGACGGTTAATTATCATAATCAACAGTGATTATGGTAATCTGTATTAAATTTCCTTTTAGCATGTGCTTGATTGTGCAGAGGTGATAACCATAAATATTTCACCAATAAGAGTCATACCACACAACACCAGACCAAGTGGATTTGTTCAAGTGCTTAAGGCAATAATGGGGGGTTGTGTCGACACTTTTCCATAGACACACATGTTCATGAAAATGATATAAATAAAAAACAAAAAATTTAAACATACACCTAAATTTGTTCCATGGGTGCATATGTGTAGATATCTGTGGTGCATCACTATTGGCTAGTGTTTGATAATTGGGTAAACTGTAATGGACAATGGTGGCCATGGTACCCATGCAATGAATTTTATTCGATGTGTTTGGTGCTTGGTAGCTACAATGTGGCTTATTAGAGAAATCCTACAAAATTCAAAACAAAAATTAGAAAAATGTTTCTCCTTGGGATGAAAAATGTCCCCTCCTCAAAATTTGATTGTTGTCAACTTTTAATTTTATCCACTAGTATATTTGACTTTGCACGTGCATGGGATGCTGACATGGCTCAGGACACATCCTAAGGTTGATGTGTTATTCTATCAAGGTAGAAAATAATCACAATATATGGAAATCAGGCACCTTCTTTTTCAAATCATGGCACGCAGGTGCCTTGGAAATTGAAAATAGACACCTTTAGAATAAGGTGCTTTACTTATGTGGAAAGCAGGTGCCTTAGCAATCAGGCACTCTACTTAACATGGGAAGCATGTGCCTTAGCAATCAGGTGCTTATGCCTAACATGGGAATAAAACACCTTTTTGTTAACTATCAAGTGTCGTACTTATAAAAAAGACTTTATACAAACTAAACTTTTTTTTACAATGATAATAATATTTGGTGTCAATTTCTCAAAAATTGGAAGTCGGTCGCTTTCCTAGAGAAACCAAGAATCATACATTAATCTTCCAAAAAACAATATGCAAGGGACATCTTCGTAACATACTTGAAGTCAGGAACCATGAAGTGTATAATGGGAAGCATATGCCTTCTACTATACAATGGGAAGTAGATGCCTTCCCATCATACAATGGGAAGCAGGTGCCTTCTACCGTACAATGGGAAGTAGGCACCTTCCCATAAAATACAAAAAATTGATGCTTCTCTTTTATTTAATGGGTGTTGACTTGTCCTTGTATATGCATTTTTAGGTTGATCAAGCCCTTTAGTGCTTCTGATTGAAAAACAAGAACAAATTCAGAATCCACCCCTAAACCAATAATTGATTGTTTTATTGTCCAAAGAGACAAATCCAAACACTCTTGTGTTGGTTTAGGTTTAGTATTCCCCTTCTGAGGGATGAGCTACTTCTACTCCTGGAAAGATAGAAATGCACAAGTTCATAGATCCTATTCCTATCAGGACTAGGTTTCCAAAGCCAGGGTTATGCATAAGGGGTCAGCCCTAAAATCTACTTTTAAAATGAAGGTGAATTATCTTGGAATCCCAGCGAAATATGTAGAAGTATACATGGTGAATTGCAATTATTTTCTTGAAAAAATTTCAAACCGTGGCGAATTTCAATTATTTTTCTCCAAAAAATTTCAAACCATGGTAAATTTTTCTATGTTTGGGGCCATGAATATCGGATTACAAACTCTAAAAATGTATAGCAAACTTAAAGGATTTAGACCGACAAGAAATGTTTTTAGCCTTTATGATTTCTGATGACCGATTTGAGATGTAAAGTTTGAGTGGTTGTAGGAATGTCGATAAGTTGTAGACATGAAAATCGGTTGCAAAGATGTCAATTGGTTGCAAACATACTAATTAGTTGTAGAGATGATGATCAGTTGTAGATATATCAATCGATTGTAGACATGTCGATCAGTTGTAGATATGCAAATCGACTGTAGACATGCCAATCGGTTGTAGACAAATCGATAGGTTGCAACCATATGGATAGGTTGTAGATAAACCAATCAGTTGTAGCAATGTCGATCGGTTGTAGCCATGCCAATTGGTTGTAGCTAAATCAATTAGTTGCAGCCATATCGATCGGTTGTAGCCATGTCGATTGGTTACAGCTAAATTGATTGGTTGTAGTCATGCTGATTAGTTGCAACCATACCGATCAATTATAGCAATGTTTATTAGTTGTAAACAAACTGATCGATTGCAGCCATGTCAATTGGTTGTAGCCATGTTGATCAGTTGTAGCCATGTTGATCAGTTGTAGATAAACTAATCAATTGTAGCCATGTCGATCGATTGCAACTATACCAATCAGTTGCAGTCATGTTGATCGATTGCAGACACTCCTCTACAACCTTGTCAATATTTTCATTGTTTTAGAGCTATTTTTGAGTTAGAGTATTTTTTATGTATGTTTATCGATACCTAGTACAGTATATATATGGGTAGTATATTAGGTGATTTGGGTAGGAAAAATAAAATCATTTATAATTTGAAGGCGATTTGGGCAGGAAATATAAAATCATTAATAATTTGAAGGCGAATTGGACAGGAAAATAAAATTCATTTGTAATTTGAGGTTGGCAAATTAAAATAAAATTAGGTTCATGATTATCAACAGCGAGTGAATTTACCCCAAAAAAACTTCCACCCCGTAAATTGTGGGCGAATGGGCCCTAGTGAAAGGATCCAAAATTAGCCAATTTAAAATCTTGAAAATCCTAAATAGAGCCAATTTGTGATATTTTGTGCTTATGCATAACCCTGTCCCAAGCTACTTAAGGATTGCACAAAGGACATTGTTCCTACAAAACAAAAACACAACTAAAAAAAAAAAAACTTTGAAAGAATAATTGTCTTTGGGACTATGTGGACTAGGTCCACATCTTACTAACTTAAAATAAAATTAAAATCAACTAGGGTTTCCCCCATGCCTAATCTAGACTTAATCATGTATGCTTCAAATACATGGTATAGATGTAAACGATGGCCATTTATTATTAAGGTAATGTTGTTGTCATCTATTGGTCTAATCCTTATAACCCCATTATTGATGACTTCAGTCACTTCATATGGCCCCATCCAACATTGCATGAGTTTTCCCTTCCTTTCCTAGAATCGAGAATCATAGAGTAATTCCCATTATCCCACTTTAAGCTACTTTAGCCTGGTATGGTGGTCATGCCACTTGGACCTTTGTTTCTGAATAATCTATGTTTTCTGTAGAGCCTCGAGGCGGTATTCATCTAGTTGGTTAAGCTGCTAAATTTTGTCTTTATATGCATCAACCAGATTTATATTTAATTCTACAATAGTCCTAAGTATTTTGACTTCAAATTATATAGGCATCATAGCACTTTTCCCATAGACTAATTGAAATTGTGTGAAACCAGTAGTAGTCTTCTAGGTGGTCCTATAGGTCCACTTCGCTTCTGGTAATCTAGTAGCCTAGTCCTTCCTATATTTTTGTAATATATTTGTTAGGATATTTTACAACTCTCAGTTGGTCACCTCAACTTGCCCATTTGCTTATGGATGGTAGGGAGTGGTTTTGTTATGCCTAATTTTTTATTTTTGCATGAGTTATTGGATCATATTTGAAGTAAACTAAGGCCCTTGATCAATTGTGATCTCCCTTGGGACCCCAAATCTTGTAAAAATTGATGAATACAATAAGTCTGCTACAGTTTTCTTCTTTGAATCATGCAAAGAATGTAATTCAACCCACTTTGTCACATAGTCGGTATAAACTAGGATATACCTCTTTCCTCTTGACTATGGATTAATAGGTCCTACAAAGTCCATCTCCCATTTATCAAACGGTTCAATGTGAACATGTGGTTGGAGTGGCATCTCATAACTGAGAGTAGGTTTACCCATCCTTTGACATTGATCGGACTGGCTCACATGCTTGGTTGCATCTTTAAATAGTGAAGGCCAGTAATAACCAGCCTGCAACACTTTATATGCAATCCTTCTTCCTACAAAATGGCCACCACAAAGTTCATCATGGCAAGCCTTCATTATTTCAATAATTTCATTTCTAGAAACACATCTTCTCATGATTTGATTAGGTTCTATTTTTAATAGGCACCCATCAATCCATGAGAAATATGCACTTTTATCAATTAAAGTCTATTTTTCATGAGGTAAAGTGTAGGGGATACTTTACTAGTGGCTAAATAATTAGTCATATTTGCATACCATGGTATCTGATCATTCAGATCAAACAAATGCTCATCTAGAAATTAATTTTCTGTAGCTACATAGTCTAGAGGTGTCAACTTAGACAAGAAATCAGCTACCACATTATCCTTTCTTGGTTTATCCACTATTGTCACATCAAATTCCTACAAAAGCAACAATCATCTGATAATTCTACCAATAATCCTAGTTTTGTCTATCAATTATCTCATCGTTGAGTGGTTAGTGTGTACAAATACTTGATAACCTGTAATATAATGATAAAATTTGTTAAGAGCATGTATTACTGTAAAAAATTATTTCTTAGTATAATTGAGTTAAAAAATTATAAGGTTTTTACTAGCATAATATAAGGCATAAAAATCATCACCATATTTTTGTCCTAGTACTAATCCTATTGCATTGTTAGATGCATCAACATATATGTGAAAAGGTATGGTCTAATTTGGACCTCTCAAAGATTAGAGCAGTAATTAATCTTTCCTTTAAGGTGTTGAATGCTTGTTCACATTCTTCAGTCTAGAAAAACTCTGCATCTTTAGTTAATAATGTGGTAAAAGGTTTAGAAGTTTTGCTAAAGTCTGATATAAACCTCCTATAGTAACCGGTTGATCCTAGGAAAATGCATATATCCTTTTGTGTTTTGGGAGTAGGTAGGGTTTGGATGACTTCAATTTTATTTCTATCTACTTTGATCCCATCTGTAGAAATGTTATGTCCTAAAACTATCCCTTCCTACATCAACATATAGCATTTCTTATTGCTTAAGGATAGGTTAGTTTCCTCACAATGTTTAAGTGTATTTTCTAGATTTTTTTTGTGGAAATTTCAAAAGCTTCACCATATACAGTGAAATCATCCATATATACCTCCATAGTCTCTTCAATAATATATAAAAATTTGCTAAGAAATACCCTCTAAAATGTAGAAAGTGCATTACATAGACCAAATGGTAAAACTTGGTAAGCAAATGTCCCCCATGGACAAGTGATGGTGGTTTTGTCTTGATCTTCCTCCCATATTTGGATCTGATTGTATCCACTAAATCCATATAGGAAAGAAAAGTATTTATTTCCTACTAAGGTGTCAAGAACCTGATCTATGAAGGGTAAAGGAAAGTGGTCCTTTGTAGTTGCTCTATTCAGCAACTTGTAATCAACACAAATTCTCCACTTTCTAGTCTTCTTGGGTACCACCACTAATGGTGATATCCACTCACTATCAAAAATGGGGTAGATGAATCCAATCGTGAGAAGTTTTTATAATTTTACTTTGAAAATTTCTTTCATAGTTGGGTTCATTCTCCTTTGTGGTTGTCTTACTAGTCTAACTTAATCTTTCAGATATATCCTATGAGTACAGGTCTCAGGATCTATTCCTTTCATGCTATAATACTCCCAAGCAAAGGCATATTGATGTTTTTCCAATGTTTGTTTCATTTTGCTCTTCTATTTAGCTATCAACTGGTTATCTATGTTCAACATTCTACCAGGTGCAACTTCTATTTGCTAAATATGGTGGTCTTTTACTAATGGTAACTCAGGAGGACAGGAGGGTTCTCCCTAGAAAAAGTGAGATATCAACTTATCCTCATAACTTTTATATTCCAACTCCTCAAGTGTCATGACGGGTTGGATCATTGATAGACCACCAATATGTTGACTCTCATCCTCAGGTTCTACCAACAAATATGTGGACTATGTAGGTGGATGTATGATCAGTTTCTTTATATTCTGACCATTTGGAATGGTCATTTTCCCATCTCTACAACTTATGTATGCATCATTTGTTTCCAGCCAAGGTCTACCTAAGATTAATGGGTATCCACCTAGTCTAGATTTTTTATTGTAACACTAAGAAATCTTTTGGATACTCCCATGCATCTATTGTAACAGTGATATCTTCCAGTATTCCTTTAGGGAGTACTGTAGATCTATCCACCAACTACAACATAATTTTTGTGGGATTTAGATTAGTCAATTTTAGTTTTTGCATGGTCTCCTAGGGCATGACATTGATGGCAGCTCCAAAATCTACCAGTGTTTTGGGTAAAACATGACCTATTTTTAAAATCAACACAAGGCTTCCTGGATCTGTGTACTTCTAGATGTAGGTATTTCCTAACATGATGTTAGCTAACTAACATACCAAACTAATTTTTTGATCTGGTTTCCTCCCTGGTTTCTTGAGGCACAACTCTTTTATGGCATTTCAATAGATAGGTATGTCCCTGATGACTTGAAAGAGAGGGATTGCGTCTGTTAAGTTTTTTAAACTAGAGAGGACATCAAAATTTGTTTGTATTGGTCTCTTGGATTCCAACAAATTTTTGGAAAAGGTGGAACCTTTGTTATGTATAAGTGTTGATTCTTCTTCTAACTCGTCTATAAGGGGTGATTCCTCTTTCTTTATTTCTATTGGTTCCTCTTCTTCTACAAGAGGAGTGACTTCTACACGTAATTATTTTCCTGACCTTAATTGGATAGGATCACAATCTACCTTAATATTATACATAGGGTACATCTCATTTTCCATCTGATAGGCTGGTTGTTGCTTGTTGTTTGGGTTTGCTATTGGTTGTGTTGGTAATTGAGGAGTCCTTGGAGCAGGAAGAGTAGGCAAGCTTGGTTGTGGTGGAGCTAGAGTAGGATGTTATGGATACTTATTCCAAGCACTCTGATTTCTCCACTACTACCTAGGTTGTTGGTATTGGTTCCAAGGGTAAGGGTTTTAAGGATTTACTCCTTGGGGAAATGGATTCCAAAGTTGTTGACCATACCAACCCATGTTGGGTGGTTGGGCTTGATATTGGTTTTGGTAATGGTTTCCCCCATAAGATGACATTCCTGACTGCATATTATTACCCATAGGAGACTATTGCCAATTCCTCCTATTACTCATAAAGTATGCCTCTACTACTTTAGGTTCCTCTTTAGATTTTATTAATTGTGGACACAACTTCATTTTATGATCCTTTTTATAGACAACACATACTCAAATTTTGTTTTATGGACACTCATTTCTAGGATGTTTACCTCTATATTTAGGATAGAAGTAGGCTAATGTTGACTCATTTTCCTACTTCTTTCTTTGAAGTAGAAGAGTCTCCATTTGAAGATCCAGAGTTGATAATATCTCACTCTTAAGGTCCTCTAGCATGTTGCCTATTTATATTTTAGTGACAGTGGTTGACTGCTTAACATTTATAGGTGTTAACTTACCCTTTATTTTTGAAAAGCTTTGACACAACTATTGAATATCATCCATTTGGTGTTGGTAAATATCTCTCCCAAATATCATGTTTAAAGCTTCCAAGGATTCATTTGTCAATCCTTTTAGAAAAATGCTTCTTAGGGACCTATCTCCTAGTTTTGAATGGGGTGATATTTGCAAATTGAAGGTAAACCTATCTCAATATTCTTCCATAGATTCCCCTTCATTTTGGGTCATATATAGGACTTCCTCTCTTACATCTCTTGCTCAGCCAAAATCTTGATACTGATCCAGGAAAAATTTCTTCAACTATTCCTAGGTAGTTATCCGTTTATCCCCCAAGCTGATGAACCAATGCAAGGTTGAATCATAAAGGGTGGAAGGAAATAATTTCAGTTTCTAAACATCTATGGTGTAATCCATAGATATGCATAAAACATCAAATTTAAATAGGAACATGTTTGAATATTCTTTTGGTAGTCCTCTAAATGTTGGAAGGTGGGCATGAGAGATATGTTTCATCTTGTGATCCCCCCTGTCTCTCTTATTTGAAAACTAAAACTAGTGGATGTTTCCTCTGGATTTTCTGCCATTATGTCCACTACTGAAGTTTCTACCCTTGCTACATTTAAAGCAACTGTAAATGCTTCTATTTCATTTATTTTATCCTTTAGAAGGATGGATAAGTTAGCATTTGAGATGGTTCCATCTAATACTACTTGCCAATGTTCAACATTCAATAGATCTTCCTTAGATTGAACTCTACTTATCTTCGATCCTACTCTAGGATTTTGTTGGATTATTTTAGAAGGGTCCTATGCAAATAGTGGGTGTTCCCACCAATGCACATGTGGAGATTGTGATGATGAGAGTTCAATCTCAGGTTCAGGTTCTACTAAAGCAAAAGGATTTTTAGAGACAACTTCTTTATTTTTGACAAAATGACCATCTAGTCCCTTGTTCTTAGGTGGACTCAAACAAAGTTTCAGATGAATATTTCTAAAGAAAACACTCTAAACTACTGTAACTATGCTTTCTTCAAAACATAAATTACAATTGCTACTCCCCAGCAATGACGCAAAAATGTTGGGCAAAATATTGGTTATTTTTTCTATGGTTCAATTAATTGCTTCTATTTAATTGTCAACCTAGAGTAGCTCATAGTCTTGTGAGCAGCCATGCAAAATATATTCTTATAATTTCTCCTTCATATATAATTCCCTTAGATTATGGTTTGGGAGGTATTTGATATTCGTTGAAGTTTTTATTTAAACCATTAATCTCATTTTATATCTAAGAAAACAATATTGAAAGTGTTCAAAAATTAAATTACTACCTTGCAAGAAATCACAAAAAATAGGGGAAATAACAGATAAACAAATTAATCTATGAAAATAAATGTAGAAAATAGAGAAAATAGGTAAGAACTCTGTTGTAAGTGGGCCCACACTTTCAGCAGGTTTTTCTTGTAGTAAAATTATCACCGAACACTTTAGAAGACTTTCATAGGAAAATACTTAGAGTTTTTATTAAAGTTGTAGCAGAAGAAAATTACATGAAATTTTAGGGGGTCTTCTTCAGGGGTGTCCTGTATATTTATAAGATATGCAACCAACTCTATTACAATTCTTAGAACGAATCATAAAATGATTCACTGTTACAATTGCTTGCTTAATTATAGGAATGGGGTAAAATATCATGATATTTTAGCATATTTTATTTCCAAAATACATCTGATATTTATTTTCTTGATTTACATAAATCATTTATGTAGTAGTTGGAAAGTGGGGAGTCATCTTTTATGTTGTCCCATTTTTGGTTTCAATGCTGGAATTCTGTTCATGTTGGTTGTTGAAGTTTCACTCTATTCTTCTAACCACAGAGTCGTGTTGTAGTTTGGCATTAATGGAAATCAGGCACCGCACCTAAAGAACTAAGAAACTAGGAAGCAAATTTTGTGTATGCAGAAGTTGAGTAGGCACCTAATTGGAAGCAGGGACCTGACAGAAACAAATGCCTAATAGGAAGCAGACGCCTAATGGGAAGCAGGTGCCTAATGGGAAGCATACGCTTAACAGTTAAGTGCCAAATGAAATTCAGGTGCTTCAAAGGAATTTGTGTGCCTGACTTCGTACCTCTTCATCGATATTCCGTAGATGTTTTTTCTTCATAAATTTGCAAGTGCCAGGTCCGAGTGGAACCTTGATGAAAACATACCAAAATGCAACAATTTCCACTAAATTCTACACAAATTACACTTAAAGACAAATATTATAAAACATGCAAAATAAATTGTTAATTATATATATTATTTTCATAAAATATTTATATCTACAAGAATAAGTGTCACACATTATAGGGAAATGAGTACAAAAAATGAGCAATTTTGTGGTTCATTAGTCTCCTGAAAGAAATCCCAAAGTCCTAACCACATGGGTGTCCCATGGAAACCTTGAAGCAATGTTCAATCTCATATAACCAATTTAAATAATTAAAAAAAAATTATCCTAGGAGATAGCACAATGGTTTGTAGTTTGGCTCTTCTTTGGGATTTCCAAGGTTCAAACTGTGGCTTGTGTGTGGCTATGTGTTAAATTCCCTATTGATAAGTTCAACTCTCCTCTTATGAGAGGTCATGGTGGTATGGGGATGCCCAACCTTGAGTGTGGGTTGTAGGGATTTCTCACACTAACCAATCCAAAAAATAAAAAATAAATAAATGTGTAATGAAAAAGTAAGTTTCAATCCCATATAACCAATTTAAATAATTTTAAAGTCTTAGGGGGACAGTGCAACGGTTCGAGCTTTGGCTCTTCTTTGGGAGGTACAAGGTTCAAACCACGACATGGGTGAGTGTGTAAGAAGGTGGTTGTGTGGTGAATGTGTTAAAATCCCTATTGATAAGTATACCTCTTGGTTTTACAAGAGGTCATGGTTGGAAGGAGACTGCTCAGCCATGTGCGTTGGTGGTAGGGGTTTCTCACACTAACCAAATAATAAAAATAATTAAATAATTAAAAATATTGTATTAAAGTCAAAGATTCATGTTTAAATTTTGTTAAGCAATATATGCATAATAGTAGCCCTTAATATTTTTATGATATTATAACATGGTTTGGAAATATATATATATATATATATATATATAAGGGCCATTTCTCGATTTGTCTAGTGTCATCCTTGCATAGGGGCCATGCTAATATTCTTTGTATCATTCCAATTTTATTGGATGTCTCCTAAGAGACATCCGATAAAATTATATATATATATATATATATATATATATATATATATATATATATATATTGGTTACATAGGAGATTTGGTCACAACCACTCTATTTTTAATAACCGACAAGCGTAGGGTATATATATTTATTTATTTATTTATTTATTTATTTATTTCGGTTACATAGGAGATTTGGTCACAACCACACTATTTTTAATAACTGACAAGCGCATGATTCAAACCACAGGGGCTGCTTTCATCAAACCTATTCCACCTTGTTATTGACCCATGAAGGGGACCACTGATCACTCAAAATTTGTATCATAATTATTGATCTGGTGCGCATTTAGAGAATTCTCCTACCTTTGCAAACAAGTTGTCTCCCAGGTTTGAGTCTTGGTGCCTTCTTGATAAGTGTTTGACCAGACAAGCACTTACCAATCCACCTAGCCCTTGGGGACATTTGAGAAAATATATTATCATAATAGTAGTCCGATAAGGACAACCAAATGGTTAAGGTTGTGGCCTCTCTTTGGAGAGGTCCAAGGTTCCAACCATGACGCACCTAGAAAAGGATAGGTTGGATGGTAGGTGTCGAGTGTTTGCCGATTAAATTTCTAAATGATGGGCTAGAAAATCAAGATCCCGTTCACTTCGTCTAACCTAATAAACTAAGGTTTATGGTGACATCACATTAACACAAGTTGCATGACATTAGCATTATGTTTATATGGATTATTAACACGAGTTGCATGACATTCACATTGCAAAAAAAACTTTTGTTTAACTCAAGATTTTGAATTTCCTTGAAATTATACTTTAAATTTAATGAACATATATTACCATAAACCCAACAAAATATCATTTTAATTTCATTTAATGTGCTAAAATTAAAACATTGATGATTTAACTTTATAAAATTTGTTTTTATTTTTATTTTTAATTAAACATTTCAAAAATTTAGTGATAAAAATATTTATTATTATTTTTAATATATTATAATATTGAAATAGTACATGGATCGACTTTTTAGAAAAAAAAAAAGGCACCTGAGATGCAGCGCAACGGTTTGGGCTTTGGCTCTTCTTCGGGAGGTCCAAGGTTCAAACCGTGGCGTGGGTGAGTGTGTGAGGGGGTGGGTGTGTGTCTCCCTGGTGGAGTTGTTGTAACAAGTTGGGGGATTCCTGGTCAAAACCCCCCATCTCTTAATATTACCAATATATATATATATATATATATATATATATATGAAATAGTATCTTTTAATTTTATTTTATTTTATATATAATGGAATTGACAACTACCTTTCTTTTCCAACAACTCGTCACAAGGTCAAGTGGCATTGCCTTCAATCGTAGCATCAAATCATGGTGCTACCACTATAACCCCTATCTCACCTCGATAAACATGATCCAGAGTGAAGAAGACCCTCGGTGGGTTGGGTTACAGGGTCAAGTGGCATAGCCTTCAATCATAGCATCAAATCATGGTGCTACCACTATAAACCTTTATCTCGCCTCGATAAACATGACCCGGAGTGAAGGAGACCCTCGATGGCTCGAGTCACAGGGTCAAGTGATATTGCCTTTGATTGTAACCCTTATCTCACCTCAATAAACATGACCCGTAGTGAGGGAGGCCCCCAATGGCTCGAGGTTAGTACTGTTGTCATCAAACTGTCCCACACTCAATAGACTCAAGTCAGACTACTACCTTTATCATATATTGAGCATACCTATGAGGTTTGAACCTAGGTCTCCTCCTGGTAAGTGCCCAACTTCTTACCAATCCACCAAACCTCCGCAGACTAGTATCTTTTATATTACATTATAATTATATAGTAGTATCATTTGACAAGACTCAAACTTATATCTTCTCTTTAAAAGTTGAAAAGTATAATTAATTAAATTAAATACCTTTTAACATTTATTAAAAAAAAATTATTATAAATGTTTATAATATTATTTTTAATCATTTATAATATAATAGTGTTTTTTTTAGAAAACAAGATTTAAATTTTAAAGAATATAAATTTCTTCTCCATAAGTAATGGTGTTTCACTTTTTAAAAAATTATCTTTATTTTAAGAATAACTAATTAGAAAATACTACTGTTAGGGTTCAATAAAATATTATAAATAATATTTTTTTAGATACATAGGAGAATTGGTTACAACCACACTATTTTTAATAATTGATTAACAAGGGTAAGTTCAAACCATAGGGGCTGCTCCCAACAAACCTATTCCAAGTATTTGTTGTTGATCGAGCTTAAAGTGAAGGCCACTACTTTGCAAATTGGCATCCCAAGTCTCTTCTTGTAAGTGTTGAGCCAAACAAACAACTATCAATCCACCTAACCAACCCTTGGGAACCAATTATAAATAATATTATTACGACACAACACAAATAAAACTTGCTTCAATATCTTACAATCATTGAATAAAAGTCATTTCATGTTAAGAACAATAAAATCCATATCAATTATAATAAATTATATATATATATATATAGATATTGTTTGGAACATTGAAGGTGGTAGAGGGGAAAAACCATAAACAAAGATGTTTACTAAAATTTAATATAAATTTAATAAAATTATATATAATAGTAAAATTTTATGTACACTATAGACACCAAAACAACACCAATCCAATTATGTGACTACAAGCATTGACCGAATTGGCATACATACCCCCTAGGGTAGCCTCCAAAGGTTAAACAGTGGTCCTAACCACTCCCAAATCAGTTTTGGAAGGTCAGAGGTTAATTTTGCACCTTTTAAGCACTTTGCTCCCTATTATTCCCACACTGGGATGATTAGAATCCTATTCGTCCCACCCCGGGATGATTAGCAGCAATCACTCCATGGTGGGACGATTAGCAGGTTTGACTGGCAAAAAGTCAAACCTTGACAAATGGCAGCCCAGATCCACCACCTAACTTTGCCTTCAGGGCATGCAATTGCGAGGAACGATTTCAAATCAAAGAGAGACTTTAGTCAAGCCTGCCCTGATCATGGAGGCCTCATTCAAGGAGGCTCTAAATTAGGGAGGAATCTTATCTCCCCCAAAAAGGCATGGTGAGCCAAGTGGTGCCCTCACATGCGCATTCAAAGGAGACCCTTAGGTCTATAAAAAGGTGAGCCTCCTCACCCCAAAGGGAGAATAGGGCTGGAGAATTTGGAGCAATGAAGTGTTGCTGAACTATACCCTCATTCCCCTTTGTGCTTCCTACATACCTAATTTCTCTTTTGGAAGAGAGGTTATCGGGTGAACACTAGGAACACAATCTAGACCCAAAACCCAAGCAATCAGCCATAATCCCACCCCAAAATCATCAACACAACCCCCTAGGAGGTTTTTGACCCATCCCACCTAGATTGGTGTCAAAACTAGGCCCTAAACGGTGGGCGTCCCACCCTTGGGCGCCCCTCAAACTGATGCAGTCCTAATCGCCCCACCATGGAGCGATTAGAAATTTGTGCATGATTTCTTTACTATTCTTTTTACATTCTCTTTTATTTAATGTACTTATGTTGTTGGCCAAGTTGCATTGCTTTCTGACATGATTTGACCTGGTTTCTGTCATTCTTATGCATTTACTAACATGCAAGGAGCACCTTCGGATACAGGATGACCTGGGCAGAATCTGCCAAATCTAACCTTCTAGGTCATCTCAAAATATTTTTTTAGTCTAACCACAAGTTTGTAGGAGTTTTTGAGGCCTCTAGGTAGGACATTTGCAAGGTCACTTCCTTCAAGTTTTGTGATAGTCCCCAGCATCCCACCCCAGAGCAATTAGAAATTTATGCATGATTTCCTTAATGTTCTTTTTGCAATAGGTCCCTGATGATATCCTAATGCCTCTGTTAAATTTTCATTGCATTCTGACATGATTTAACTATAGTTTTATCATTTTTTATGTTTTAACTAGCTCGCAGGGCGCCCCTATCACATACAAGAAAATTTGGGTAGGATAGGCAGATTATGAGCATCTAGATAGTCTTAAAATAACATATAATGTCTAACCTATGAGTTTCAGGTGATTTGGATGAGCGTAGGTGGGACATTGGAGCGCTCACCTAAGAGAGGCCCCTGACGGGTAAATGCGCATAACGGGGTCGTTCGACGTCGCTTCGATGCAAAATTAGGATCTCATCACCAAGAATACTAGAGGGGCAGCAAGGAATGATGAACACATGAGCACAAGTGACAGTAACCTTTAGCCTACCCACTTTGAATGTGGGCATGCGAAAGATGCTGGAAGCGTACCATTTGACCTTGGAAGCGCGGCTTCATCCATGCATCCATTGATGTAACAAATTGTATCACATGTTTTGAGCCCTAGATGGGGGACGTATTGTAATCGTATTAAAATCAATATCAATAAAAGAAGCCCCGCTTTTGTTTTACTCACATCTTGTTTCTGCGTCATTTCCTTCATGCATTCTTAGGACTTAGCATCTGTATCCATTTTTTTTTGCATCACATCGGTACGCTGTCTTTCTGCGTTGCTTTCAATGGTGATAATGATGGGACCCTATCCATTGCTTTTAAGATCAAGTTTTTGATCTAAATTTTGTGGTTTTTCTTTGTAGGCATCACTCATTTGGGCGCTGGACTGCTACTCGTGCCACCCTGGGATGAATATGCATTCGTCCCACCTTGGGATGAATGTAGACTTGCTATCCATCTCACCTCGGGACGATTAGAACTCTGTGCATTTTTTGAGCATAAACTTAGAGGCATCTGGTTTGGACAGAGAAGAGGTAGGCCTTCTGAACATCCTCTGTGTTTTTCTACTTTTTGTTTTTGCAAATTTCTGCTTTCTTTGCTTTATTTTCAGACACTTGCTTAGAAAGGTTAAGTAGTTTGTTTTCCTTTCTTGCAATAAAAAAAAATAAAATAAAAAAAAATAGAGTAAACTAAATGGAAGGAACTTGATTAGGAATGCATTCTTCTCTAGTTTTCTTGCATGATACTTGCACAAGTGGCAAGTCCTCATTATAGGTTTTAGTTCTAGGTAGGTTTTGTGATTTCCTTTTTTGCTACTAATTGTTTCTGAAAGATAAAACGTACTTTAAAGCATTGCATTAGTGAAAACCATTTTTGTTGTATGTTTTCTTTCTTTACACAATTAAAAGGAACCACACACACCACATAATAAAGTTAACATCAAGGAGTTGGTATTAATACCCCAACACTTGATCAAGACCAACGGTGGATTTCATCACCACTTTGGCTTGGATTTTGCATACATATACCCTGATCGCGACTGTTGCTAGACGTAAATCTTGATGAAAGCTGACCAAGTGTAGTGGGGGTGATTCCCCGTGAGGATAAGTCTTCTATGGTAGGTTTCAAAAATAGAGCGATCCCCCTTCCATACTGCCTATGTTCCACTTACTGTTCTACTCTCATGTACTAATAGTTTCCCTCACGCAAGGGCGGGTATATTGAGAGGTTTGGTATAACGGCTTGGCAATGGTATATTAAAGTGGTGGCCATTTTGGAGATACATGAGCCCTCATTATGCATGTCTAACAAAGTTTTATTTACAAGAGTTACATAACAAAAATAAAACACACTGAACTAGATCTAGGGCACACATTTAATCTGTAAACGAGATAATCATTTCTTTGTTTGTGTGGTCCCCTTTTGTTTGGTATAGCATAAAAATTGTAAAGAAGATAAAAATATACGTATCTTTTTAGAAAAACCACCACCATGGTGTATACCCGTAGCCAAGCCCAATCACGGGTAGAAGCAGCAAAAAGTATACAAGGAGGTACAAGTTGCCTCCATTATAGCCCCAATGACTTGGTTATACCACCTTGGCATCCTAACCCACAACATAGTCCACACTATGCCACTACAGAAAAGGATTATAGAGGCACCCCTTTGAGGGGCACTCATGTTCAACACAGACCCTCTCAGGAGGAGTACACACATGGTAAGGCCCCCTTAGACACTCATTATGAGTGGCCACTGCGCAATGAAGTGCTAGAGCAGCATAGGGTTCATAAGGAGGGGCCACATGATTATATCATTCCCCCTCCACCCCTCGTTACTGTTAGAACTAATAGGCCAAATCTAGAGCGCAAGGCTCTTCAGATAGGGTGAGCCAACTCTGCCCATCCCTTTCACATGTATGAAAGGGAGCACAAGGAAAACCAGTATATTCCTTAAGAGCAATACACCGTGCGAGAAAAATGCACCTCCGCACCTGCTAATTATCAAGATCACCTATTGAGGCCAGAGCCTCGGGTGAATGCTACTAACCTCGATAGAGGAAAGTGACCCATAGAGATCTCGGATCACCACAACCAAGATAGATATGTAGGGGAGGCATCTAGGCCTCCTAGACCTAGGACGGTGAAACAAATCGACTTGGCATTTGACAAACAGGCCACCCGCCAAGCGTAAATCATGTAGCTTAGGCAATATCAGCAGTAGTTAGAACAACTGTATCATCTTAACAAAGAGCGCATTCATTGCCAGATAGATGAGTTGCTTGAGAACACTATGCATGAGAGGATTCCAACCCATCGCATGCATAGGATAGAAATTTATGAGAGGTACAACCCCTTAGTACGAGACAGGTCTCCACAACCTTATCAAGTGTTGCCTCCAAGACCTCTGAGACCTGAGCAGGAGGCTACCCCTAGAATCAATGATGGGCGTCTTCCTTGGGCACCCATCCATGTTTATAGGTCATGCCCAAAAACTCCTCAAGAAGCCTATGAAGAATTTGAGTGAGAAGAAGAGCAGGCTAAAACGTCCTACCAAGGCAGGGGGGACACTATCCGAATACCCCTCCATAGGCCTCAAGTTCCTCGCAATTCACAATGGGAAAAAACCAAAGAAGAGGAAATCAAATCCTCCATTGCATACAAAGCATTTCTAGTGTTCTTAGATTCTATGGAGACCAAGACTTCAGGGCCTCAAAAGCCCACATTACGCCAACTCCGTAGTCACCCTGTGCATCCTTCAGTTCTGGCACCCCCATACCCTGACCACTTCAAAATACCTTAATTGGCAATTTTTAGAGGGGATGAGGATGCCCAAGAGCACGTAACAAGGTTCCTGATTCAATGCTTTGGCATTCATGACAATGATGCATTGCTTCTGAGAATGTTTATAACCATGTTCGTAGGCCCTGCCTTGGATTGGTTTACCTAGTTGCCGAAGCATAACATCAACAATCTAGACCAGATAGTGGATGCGTTCCTTGAATGTTTTGCCTTCAACACCAAGAAGAAGGCATCCTTATGTGACCTAAATGGCCTTAAGAAGTATGATGATGAGACCATGACTGCTTATGGGAATCGATGGAGGACATTGCTTTCAAGGCTACCTTACCTCCCTCCCATGGCCGACATGACTCAAATGTTTTCAAAGAGTTGCTTAAGGTCGATCTCCATGCTATTGCAGCTACAACAATATGCCACCCTCAAAGAAGCCCTGGTGCAAGCCAGGATAATTGAGGAGATCAAAATACAAGATGATGAGATTGCTAAGCCACGCAAGAAAGAGTGGCCCAAAAATGCTAAAATTGGGCCCACACAATCGAAACCCATCATGGTCAATTAGGTTGCCATAACTATACCAAAGCTTGCACAAATGACACAACCCCCAAAGGCTAATTATCAGGCAGTTCCTCTTGATAACTATGAAAAGGAAAATCATAAATAAGATCAAAATTAGCAGCATCACCCTAGGCGACAATTCACACAATTCACGGAGTCTAGAGACTCCTTGTTTGAACACTTGTTCATGGCAAACCTGATAAACTTGCTGAAAAGTTGACCCATAGACCCCAACACGCCAAAACCCAAGGGCTATAGGGAAGACTTATATTGTAGATTTCACCGACAGAAAGGACATGAGATCTCCACTTGTTGGAAATTCAAAAACTTAGTGCAGGACTTAATAGACAATAAAATACTCATGATAGATAATCTCATAGTGCTGAGCAACCAAAATATGGAGGTCTTCAAATAACCCCTTCCTACCCATGATGCGTAGGCAAAGACTTTACAAGTGAACAAGGTAACACAAAACTACCCCATGCAAGGATACATAGGGATGATAAGCATCGTGACACAGAACAAAAGATACCCAAATACGGTTGCACCCACTGTAGCTACCAGAGATATTTCTTCAACATCACAACCCCCCCAACACCCTGCAAAACCTCCCCCACCTAGACCAGTGGCCACAATTTGGACTAAACTTACTCAAATTTTAAGGACCACGTCGGTTAGGCTCTCCATTTATGAGCTCATCCAACAATCACCACCCCATCGGGAGGCTCTGATGGAGATACTCAAAGCTATTGAGCTACAACCCCATGAAGCCAATTCTTTCAATAATTTCGTAGGACATGTGAAACAGTGCACATAACCAATCATAACCTTCAGGGAAGATGAACTAAAATTGGTGACTGGTGATATGGTGGATCCACCCCTACACGTCATTGCATGAGTCAACGAGATTCATTTCAAGAGGGTGTTGTTGGACACTGGATCATCTAGTAAAATAATCATGAAAATGACATTAAAAGACCTTAAGCTGCCAGTATCCCACATTATGGCATCCACTTACACTCTTCGAGCATTCAATGATGCATTATGCTCGATGGTTGGCACAATTGTCCTACCCATCCAAGTAGGACAAAATACCATTCCTACGTTGTGTCACATCCTTGAGGGTGAGATGGCCTACAATATCTTGCTAGGCCGGCCTTGGATCAGGGACATGAAGTGTGTCCCTTCGATAGCCCATCAATACCTCAAGTACACATACGAAGGGTAAGTACATGTAGTCCCAATAGACTTAGAGCCCTTTAAGTTTTGCAATGTGGTGCAACTGATGCCGCAATCAACCCTCCCATCGACACATTTGGACTTTCAATTGAATCCGTCCACACAGGGTCTGATTTTGCCTACATCCTCGCTGTTGAGTCCCTCAACTCACCAACTTGGCCCATCTTCGTCATCTGTTCCTTCACCAACGGTGTCACCTGTGATGGCCATACCAAAGGACAATGGGAAGAAGCCCCTACAGTAGGTACCACCATCAGTCTCAACCATCTCTATCGAAGAGGTTCCTAGCTGAGTGGAATTTGAGACACCTGGTTCACCCAACATGGAGTGGACTCAGGGAGAACTCCCATTCCCTCCCCCTCAACCACCGACGATTACCATTCAGATGGCCAATATGGGCCTGGGGGAGTACCTAGTGCAAAACGTTGTGGCAACACCCACGCTCGAATCCATGCAAGACATGGGGAGACCTCGCCTTCCCATCGATACTATCATCCCTCTAGGCTATCCACCAAATCAGACCAATTTTGTATATAGGGGCCTCGAGAATGGCATTGAACCCTACCTACAAAAAGAAGAAGATGAAGAGCAATTTTCTAAGAATGTTGACTATCTGTCCAACCCAAAATTCACCTTGAAATACCTAGACCAATGTAATTGGCATGGATATGGATTGGGCAGATAAAAACAAGGAATGCGCACTCTTTGTCAACTGAGATAACCATATGCAATATGATAAATCAGGAGTAGGGTTCAACCACCCTTTACCCCTCGACATATTGGTAGAAACCATGCAAGGCCTAGGTCTAGGCAATAGGGAGGGATTGGCACAATCAAGGGGGGTCTTCTAAAGATGAGTCAGATTATGAGGTAGCACCTTGGGACCCATTTGAGTCTGATAGCAATCACTCGCAGGTGACACCTATTGACGATTATCAGGAGGACTTCGTGGCAATGTTCCCCTTTAATGTTTCAATCGGGAAATTGCTACCTCGAGATAATCCAGCCCTCCCATAGAGAGCAGAACAATCCAGAAGGGAAAAAATAAACATGCTCAAACAAAAAGAGCCTCCCATGTCGGCCATAAGTCCAAGTGATCCACTAGAGGAAGAAGATCCAAATATCTTCTTCAACATCGACTACCTGCATGCCAGACTTCGGGATCTCGTAGAGAGTGAGGATAGTGATCAAGAAATGCCTAATGGGAGGCTATACCAGCCAGAGGAGCACATAATTTTCGAAGCCAATGAAGGCCTATGGATCTTTGATAGCGACTATGAAGATGAGACTGAGATGGTGTATCTCAACCATATGGGGCAATAGGAATACCCCATAGACATCGATGATATGTTTGAACATTTAAATATGGTACCAAGGCATAGGTGGCACTTAAACCAAGCATAGTTAAACCCAGTGCTTCATCCACCACTTTGGGCATACAGGGAGCACCTCCCACCTAGAGACCCTATAGGGCCATCAGTGCCTAGGGCATACCCTATCCTTCTGTCTACACATAGGGCCGATTATTTTGTGCCAATACCCATAAATCTAGATTTGAGGTACAAGGATCACCAAGGATATTTGAACCAACACCCACACGTAATGGAGACCAAATTCAGTCCATCAACATGATCTCCATTGATTTAACTACCCCCATCTGCAATCCAACCGATCCAACATGACCATTGTATCTAGACCTATATGCCATAGACTGAGATCGTGCTGACACACCACCATCCCCATCAGAGTACTGGCCTTGCAGTGAGATGTTCCATTTCACCCCAGGACAGACTCAGGATATCTTCCATGTTGAAGAGGAACTTGATGTTCCCAATGCAGATATAAATTCAGCAAATGATATCCACCTGATCCCAAATCCACACCAGTTGGAGGATGGATCCCACATGTCAATCAAAGAAATGATTGATGCAAACATCGATTCTGATCCAATGAATCTACAAATCATCAAGTTGGGGGTAATTCTATCCCCTAAAGAGCAAGCCAATTATATTGCCCTTCTCAAAGAGAAGAATAGGGTTTTTGCATGGTCCTACAAAGACATTTTGGGGCTAGAACCGCAGCTAGTCACGCATAATATAACACTTGATCTAACAATCAAGCTAGTCAAGCAAAAGCTACGTAAGATGCACCCAACAGTGGCCTTAATGGTCAAATATGAGCTACAAAAGTTGTTGGATGCATAGTTTGTCATCTGCATAGATTACCCACCATGTCTGTCCAACATAGTACCCGTCAAAAATCCTGACAGGAGGATTCACATATGCATTGTTTTTCAAGATTTAAACAAAGCAATTTCCAAGGATGATTTCCCCTTGCCTAGCATTGACTCATTGGTAGATGCTATAGCAAGACACAAAATTCTTTCCCTCATGGATGGTTTCTTGAGATGCAACCAGATTCATATCAATCCCGATGATCAACTAAAAATGACATTCACAATGCCTTGGGGGACATTTTGTTATAAGGTCATGCCCTTTGGCCTTAAAAACACTGGTGCCACTTACCAATGTGCTATGACATACATCTTCCATGATCACATGCATAAAAATTTGGAAGATTATATGGATGATCTATTGGCCAAATATCTTTTGCACCAAAAATCTTGATGACCTACGCAAGATCCTTGATTGCCTCGTCGAACACAAGGTTAGGCTAAACCCCAAGAAGTGTGTATTTGGCATCACATCCAAAAAACTCTTGGGTTTCATAGTCTCAAAATAAGGCATCAAGGTAGATCCAAATAAAGTCAAGGCAATCCTTGAAATGCTTCCCACAACCACCATCAGGCAACTCAAAATCTTGTAGGGTAAGGTCACGTCAATCAAGTGCTTCATAGCACAGTTATCTGACAAGTGTCGACCCATAAATAAATTATTACACAAGGGGGTAGCATTTCATTGGAATGACGATTTCTAGTCAGCATTCGATGAAATCAAACAATACTTGGCTTCGTCGCTAGTGTTGGCACCACCTAGAATAGGAGTGTTGTTCTATTATACATCTTAGCTACTGAGGTGGCACTAGGTGCCATGCTAGACCAGAAAAATGAACTACATAAATAACAGGCTAAGTATTATCTTAGCCACACCCTGGTCAGTTATGAACTTAACTATGCATACGTTGAGAAGCTATGCTTGACAATGGTATTTACCACCAAAAAGCTATGCCATTACATGTTGAGAAATATGACGTATGTGGTTTCTAAGGAGAATCCATTGTGGTACATGATGAGTCATACTTATCATAGTAGTCACATGGCAAAATGGATCATGTTGCTGACGAAGTTTGACATTGAATTCATTGGATAAAAGTCCATCAAAGGTCAAGTCATCGCCGATCAACTAGAAGAACCTCCTCTCGAAGATGACCAGCCTCTGACCATAGAGCTACCCGATGATGGGGTCTTCCATGTCTTAGCATTTCCAGATTTTGATGAGCCTGAGTCACAGGATGACATAACCTTATTTTTGATGGTTCTAAATGTGAGCAAGGGGGTGGCATAGGAATCATATTTTTCACACCGCAAGGGGCTCCAATGCCTTTATCATTTAAACATGATTTCCCTTGCACCAATAACAATGTTGAATACAAAGCCTTGCTCATAGATCTTCATACAACCATTACCATGAACATCAAATGCTTTAATATCTTTGGTGATTCACTGTTAATTGTCAACCAAGTGAAAGGGGTATTCCAATGCAAATGCCCAGTTCTATAGGCCTACAAAGTCCTTGTGGATAAATTCCTGGAAAAGCTTGAATGGTACGACATCGAGGCACTCCATCGATCATCAAATCATTTTGCGGACACTATGGCCTCTTTGGGGTCACTAATCCCACAAGACATTTTTGGTGAGATGACAACCATTCAAGTCAAAATGTTATCACAATCAGCGATGGAGCATGCAAGATTTGACATAACACCAAAAATTCGCCTGATCCAGATTGAACCATCTCAGAATAGATTCTCTCGAATCCATGATAGTCTAAATCACACCAACTAGGGGTCTTTGTTCTCTCCAACCCCTCTTAATAGCAACACAATGCTATTTTTACAAGTTTTTTCCCACTTAGCTTTTTCTAGAGATAAACTTCAAGAGGGATCGACCGTTCATACCATCGAGGTTTCTGATTAGCAGGATTGGTACCCACCCATGAGATACTATCTCAAGTTGGGTAGCCTCCCGCTTGGATTGTCGAATGCCATGAAAAGATCATTCAAATAGAAAGCGGCAAAACATGTATTTCTAGGAGACATTTTGTACCATCGAAGCTACGAAGGGATCCTCCTCCATTGCTTGGACCAGTAGGATTCCACTTGGGTGATCACCCAAGTGCACAATGGTACGTGTGAGGGCCACTTAAGTGGTATGGCCATCGCAAATCATATTATTTGCATGGGCTATTATTGGTCATATTTAGAGTGAGATTGTTGCACATATGTGCAAAAGTGCATGAAGTGTCAACACCATGCTAACTTGACACACGTACCTTATTAGGACTTGCAGTCGATCCAATCAGCCTGGAAATTTTTGTAGTGGGGCTTAGATCTCATCGGAAAGATCTCCCTTGCGTTGTCAGGTCGTCACACGTTTATCATAACAGCCATAGAGTACTTCACTATGTGGGTGGAAGCAATTCTGCTTACCTCTACGACTGGGCCCCACATTGCAGATTTCATTATGCATAACATCATATGTCATTTTGGTATTCCATCCAAGATCATCTCGGATAATGGGACGTCATTTAAGAATAAATATGTGCGTGCTTTGACAACAAAGTACAAAATTTAGCATAGTTTTTTGACACCTTATTATCCGCAAGAAAATGGGCAAGCAGAGGCGTCAAACAAAATGCTAGTCACCATCCTTAAAAAGACAGATGTAGATAGTTATAAGGATTGGCACATCCAAATACCACTTGCCCTATGGGCTTATCGCACTAGCATTCAGATTCCCACAAGGGCAACTCCATTTTTGCTAGTGTATGACTCCGAGGTAGTCATGCCTCTTGAGTTGGAAATACCCTCCCTACGCATATCAATGCAAGAGTTCATTGATGATGACACTGCACGACAGGCCTGGTTAGACCAGATTATGTTACTCGATGAACGACGCATGAATGCTCTCGAGCATTTACATATCTATCAAGAGTGACTTAAGAAAGCATACAACATGAAAATTCACTTGAGGGACTTTTAGGTCGGTGACCTGGTCTTAAAAGAGAACCAACAAAATTCTAACTTGCCGCCCCATCTAAGGGACAAGTTCATGTTGTGGCTGCTCCACAACGTACCCCAAAATTGGGGACCCACCTTTTTGCATATTTTCCAAGAAGACCGAAGTGGCCCATATGCTAAAGATCAAAGAAAAAGCAAAACACCGCAAGGAGAAAAAAGTGTCGCGATATCGCGACATGTTGCATTTTCGTGGTCCAAAGCAAAGAGAAAAAGCAAGGAGGAAAAGTGTCACGATATCGCGACATGTTGCATTTTCGCGGCCAAAACAAAGAGAAAAAGCAAGGAGGAAAAGTGTCGCGATATCGCGACATGTTGCATTTTCGTGGCCAAAAGAGAAGAGAAAGAAAAAGTGTCGCGATATCGCGACATGTTGCATTTTCGCGGCCAAAAGAGAAGAGAAAGAACAAGAAAGAAAAAGTGTCGCGATATCGCGACATGTTGCATTTTCGTGGCCAAAAGAGAAGAGAAAGAACAAGAAAGAAAAAGTGTCGCGATATCGTGACATGTTGCATTTTCGCGGCCAAAAGAGAAGAGAAAGAACAAGAAAGAAAAAGTGTCGCGATATCGCGACATGTTGCATTTTCGCGGCCAAAAGAGAAGAGAAAGAACAAGAAAGAAAAAGTGTCGCGATATCGCGACATGTTGCATTTTCACGGCCAAAATAGAAGAGAAAGAACAAGAAAGAAAAAGTGTCGCGATATCGCGACATGTTGCATTTTCACGGCCAAAAGAGAAGAGAAAGAACAAGAAAGAAAAAGTGTCGCGATATCGCGACATGTTGCATTTTCGTGGTCCAAAGCAAAGAGAAAGAGCAAGGAGGAAAAAGTGTCGCGATATCGCGACATGTTGCATTTTCGCGACTCAAAAAGGGCAGGCAGGCAGAGAAACAAAAGTGTCACGATATCGCGACATGTTGCATTTTCGCATCTCAAAAAGGACAGGCAAGCAGAGAAACAAAAGTGTCACGATATCGCGACATGTTGCATTTTCACGACTCAAAAAGGGCAGGCAGGTAGAGAAACAAAAGTGTCGCGACATGTTGCATTTTCGCGACTCAAAAAGGGCAAGTAGGCAGAGAAACAAAAGTGTCATGATATCGCGACATGTTGCATTTTCGCGACTCAAAAGGGGCAGGTAGGCAGAGAGACAAGAGTGTCACGATTTTGCGACATGTCCGATTTTTGCCAAGGGAACAGAGTAGTGGACAATGCATCTGATATTAGTGATGAACACCAGGATAGTGAAACTGAAGACTACATAATGACGTGGACACATAAGGACAAAATCCAATGAATAAGACAAAATGTTACATAAGGAATATTTAATGATTTGAAATCATTTAAGATGGTCGTTACACATGGAAGGAAGCGGACGCATGCCCATGTGGAGAAAAGGAAACGTTTTTTTGAAATCAAATGAAAAGTGAAGAAAACCAAACAGAGGAAGCCAAACCATGGGAATGAAACGAAGGGCCACAAAATAGAAACGAAAAGCCTTTTTGGAAACCAAAACACATGCATGCACAAGGGAAGGTGAAACGAACAACCATTGGAAAATGAAACGAAAAGCTTCCTAAAAATTTTAAATACGCCAAGCAAGGATGTTTTGAGGGGTTGGAAACTGCTGCGAGCAGAGTTGCAGATTTGAAGGCAAGAGGGCCATTCTGGACTTGTTTGGGTTGTTTTTCTTCCATGGACTGGTTTGGGAAAACCAAAAATTTCTGTTATTGTAAAATGACAAATTTTTAATACATAAAATTTCAGAAAGTTGCATCTTATGGACAAGAAAGGAGGAGCCATTTTCTGCATGCAAGATTAAATGTCTATTTTTCCCCTTTTCAGATTTTAGGCTTGTAAATGGAGTTTATGCAAGTTTTCTTGGTTGCTTCATGCGAATGTTTAAATCTGAAAACCTCATTTAAAACCCTAGGAGCCAGCACTTAGCTTATCCGGATTGTGCTTGTTTTGCAAGTCCAATAGGTTAGGTTGCATGCATGGAAACCTCACATCTTCGGTTTTGTCGAAATAGGATAGCATCATACTGAATGCATTTTATTTTCAGTTTTCTGCATTTCATTTTCATTTTCTGCATTTTATTTTTTCAGAAATTTTAATTTTTTTTAATTTTCAGGCATTAAAATAAACATTTAAAAATTTTCAAAATCCAAAAATAATTTCACCATTGCGTAGGTTATAC
The DNA here is from genome assembly GCA_028583015.1 of Wollemia nobilis. NCBI lineage: Eukaryota > Viridiplantae > Streptophyta > Pinopsida > Araucariales > Araucariaceae > Wollemia > Wollemia nobilis. The sequence goes on along the minus strand of JAQPPZ010002587.1, from coordinate 12,686,864 downwards.
TTCAGACTTCCAATACGCACTTTGAAATTTCATTTTCGGAGTTGTTTAGTATTTTTAAAAAATTCATCGAAGTTGTTTTATTACAGATTTTGAAAAATCCGAAAATAGAAAATTTCCATTTTTGGGCCGAATTTCATTTTTTCAGTTTCATGTTTCATTCATGAGCCTATGATGACATTCCCTTCATGAAAATTCCAATTTCATTGAAGGAGTTATGTTTTATGGCACTTTACAAATTTCCATTTTTGGAGCCTAAAATTGCCCTCTCTTCATAAAAATTCTAATTTTACGAAAGAGGGGTAATTTGAGTATTACATTGAAGGTCATTTCTTCAAAGCACTTAATTGTTCATCTTAATGAAAATTTGATTTCATTTAAGAGGGATAATTAAAGTGACATTTTGAAGCTTCATTTGAAGACCCTATTCATCATTGAGGATTTAATGCAAGATAAAATCTATTTTAAAACCCTCAAGATAAAAGGAATTAAGGCACTACATCGTGGTCATATGAGGGCCAACTCACATTTGCTTTATTTTGGTTCAATGAACAATCACTAAAGTTTCATGGTAAAATAAACCAACATTGCCCCTTGTTTACACTTACTTGCAATCACTAAGGTGTTCCAAGCATTTAAATTGAATATCTTTATTTGAGATTACTAATACACATATGCAAATGCTAATATAGCGGAGACCTTGGAGAAGTTGTTTGTTTAACTTCTTTGCAAGAGGGGATTTGGAACCCAAATCCTAAGGGAGAGTGTACTTTCACAATTGGGTGAAAATACCACTCAACATTTTGGCGCTAGAAGGAGGGCCTGAATTGGTTTATTTCAGTGTGATTTAAATGCTATAGGGATTTAAATTTTGAATATTTCATGCCCTATTGATTATTATCTTTAGCCCTCTTTTAACAATACAACCTTGTAGTGTTAAAAGGAGGACATGAATTGCTATGCATTGTTCTAACGCTTTTGATTGTTCATACAGGAATAATGTGTTTTGATTTGATTTTGAAAAATTTTGGTCTTGACTAACGAGGTTGTCTCCATGCAATTACTTTCATTTGATTTTAATGGATACATCTCTTGGTTGATGCTAACATGATTATTCATACGTTACATGTTTGATATTTGCTAGTCATTTCATGCTTATTTGTAAGGAATTATTTTGTCTAAAATGTATTTGTTGTCGGTATTATGCTCTTCACTTGCGTGTAATGCGATCTTGTGAATCAGAAAGCCTACAACACTAGGAGTATGCTCTTCACTTGCGCATATGCGATCTGGTGAATCAAAAACTAATTTACATTTTTAGAATATTGCTTTGTCATGGTTCCTTCTTTTATTCATGACTAACAAATTGGTTTTGAAGTTATTCTTTGAGTTTCATTAATGGCTACAACTGCAAGAACGTGGTATGGGATACATGTTAATCCTTTGAACATTAGTGGAGATTCTCATGATTTACCCAAGAACGTAGAAAAACGTTTGCCCAAATTTAAACACAATGGTCCAACATTAGCCGAGGAACATATTCAAGCCTATGTGGATATCCTAGTTAGATGGAATGTCGAACATGAGGATGTGGCATGTAGAATGTTTCCTGGAACCCTAGATGAGGTGGCATATGATTGGTACATAAATTTACCCATGGGTTCTATTACATCTTGGACTCAATTGAAAGATGATTTTATCAATCAATTTAGGTTGCTCATTGATCCTCTCATGATATATCAACAATTTACTTCTTGCAAAAGAGAACCTAATGAGCCAGGTGAGAAGTTTCAACTTGAGGTTTCGAAAGCTTTATGCGAGATTAATTTCTCCCTATACTATTGAGGAAAGTGGTGCTCTTCAAATATACTTTCGAGCATTGGATCCATGGTGTGCCATATTTGTTAGGATGAATCCCTTGGTTACTGATCTTGCATCGGCCTACATAGAAGCTATGATTGTAGATCAACAATTGAGGCCACAAGGTTATGGAATGGAGCAATCAACTATGGTAGGACAACTAGGGGCTTGCAATCAAACCTCGATGGTAAATCAAGCGTGGGCACAACAAAATTTGATATCAAATGTTTTTCCCTACAATCAACTTTATCCTACCATACCAACTTATGCTCCCACATGTGCTTATACAAGTACTTCCATCCATCCAACTATGCCTCAATTAGAGAATCATGTGGTCACCCATGGAACCATTGCAACAAATGTTCAAGCTTTGTCCGTGGGTATCAATCCAACTAATCCTACTACTTCTACCACTCAACCCAAAGAGTTCGCATCGAAAGTAAAAGAGCAAAAGAAAGTGGTTAAGAAGGTATGTAGGCATGTTCCACCACAAAAACGAGCACGTCAATGTATGCATCCAAATCATCCTAGGAAGAAAATTCATAATGCCGATCTTAATGATGTTTCATGTTATGCTTCTTCAAGCGATACAAGAGATTTTGAGGTGACTCACGTTGAAGTAAATACCTATTCAAAAAGTCTTGAAGAGCATGAAGTTTTTGGAGAAGAAATTCTATGGATGGGTAACAAGAAGTTGGAATCAAATGATCACCATCTTGTTTTGGAAAAGAAATATCTAGAATCATTACCCAAAAAGGAGGATTTGGATGAACAAACTTATGTGGATATGATTTGGTCGGATGTACTTGCAAAGGATTGGAGCAACTATATGACACGGAATTCAAAAATCGATCCCATTATAGAAGCTCCTAAGCCATCACAAGTGGCTGAAAATGAATTTGAAAGAAAATCAACAAATGAAGTTGAAGACATAATCGAATTTCACCACTTGTTCTCGAAAGACACTTTGGATGATGTTCTCGAAAGTGATGACCAAGAGGATCCACACCTTCCAAATTGTGATAAAATTGAATCATGGGTTACAAATTTGGATTATGATAGCTTTACCAATTTGAATTCAAGAGATAACCCACTTTTGGAAATAACTGGACCATCTAAGGAAGGTGAAGATGAATTGGATGAGAAACATGTTGATGAATCGAGAAGATGAAGAAGAAGTACTTGAGCATCACAACTTGAAATTGGAAGATGATTACTATGATTCATGGAAGAAATGGGAAGAATATTATCAATCTAAATCTTCTAACAAACTTGTTGTGTCAATTAATATGCAGGATAACTCAATTGCTTCCTCACATGAGGATACTATAAATCCTGTACAATTTGAGAAAGTTTTGGAAGAGGAATTCGAATCTCATCAAATTTTGGAACATGATAAGGATTCTACAACCATGAATCAAGAAAGAGAGTCACTTGCTTTAGATTCCTTTGAAGGAAAAGAAATTGAAAATCTTGATCCACTTACTTGTGCTACAATGATTATGCCATTTCAAAATGAGAAAATTACAAAACCTAAATCATTTGGGTTTGATATCATTGATGATCCAATTGAAAATCTCACGTTACCCAAAACAACCCAAGTGATTGATCATGGAAATGTGTTAGTTAACCCACCCCTAGATAGACAAGACTTATGGTTTGAAAGGGATGGACATGTGTTCAATTGGGTACCTAAGTTTGGTGCCTTTGATAAACAAATCATGGAGAAAGAACAAGTGCTACATGATGATGAATGTCATGAGAGAAAAGAGGAATTTTCAAATCCTCTTCAAGTAAGGTCAAATGAAAACATGCCAAAGGTAAAATCTCACCTTTTTGGTTTCACCATGCAAAATTCGAATGAAGGTTTGCCTAATGAATGGTTTGATTCAAATATTATTAATGTTATGGCTTTATTGAATGAAAATGAAAGCTTATTTCTACACCATGAATCAAAGTGTGGAATGGACATCTTAAAGAATAGACATAAAGGAATTGAATATCAATCATTGTCTAATCAATTTGAAAACTTGAAACTCCACCATAGGATTATTAATGAAACTAAATCAAATTGGTATGGTGAGAGGGGCAAGTGGAAGTTTGTTTCTTTGTTTGGTTTGATCTTGTTTTTGTTGGATTCCTACAAAACTTGGTATGCGTATCACGTCATATGTCTTTTAAAGAATTCTAATCAGGTTTGGGATCCGAGAAAATGATAATCCAAACTTTTGCACCATCTTGTATTATATTGTACATTTGTATATACTTTTGGTTTTTGTGTTTTGGTTTTGGATTGGATCTCATTTTGGTTTTAAGTTTTGTGTGTTGGTCCTTTGGACACTTTTGGTTTGTCTTGAAAAAAAAAAAAAACGAGATGTCAACTTATGTCCTTATGTCCTTATGAATGTTGACTAAGACTAAGAGAATATGAAACATCGGAATTGTATTGCAGAAAGCTCCACGAGTATCGCAAACACATTAAAGAATATCGTTTGGAACTTGTGATGCATGAAGTTGTCAGTTTTACAAATTATGGTAAAGTAGGTGGTATACTCCATCCGCATTTCAAAAAGAGCAATGCATTCATCCATATCTCATGTTACATTCGACATTGCATATACATTTCATCTCAGTTGCATCTACATTTCAAATACAATCATTGAAAAGGTGTCGAATCCTCTTAGGGTTATTATATAACGTATATTAAAAGGATCCTAAGGTTGGGAACTGATGCCCGAACTATCTTGAACCAAGCACGTTCTACACATATTAAAGAGGATCTTGAGCAAAATGGTCAAAACCATACTTGGAAGAAAAGGTGAGGTGAAAGGAGTATTTCGTGTCTGTCCTATCATGCAACATAATCCTTAAAATAGTGGTTTTTACCACTCCTATAGTGCTTAAAGCCTAAAATCAGAGTAGTAAGGATAGGGTTAAATCCCCATCGAACTTAGGTTGAGGATCCAATTCCCCAAAGCTCTGATTTGATCTTCATGGAGTAGTAAGGATAGGGTCTAATTCTCATCTCGCTTAGGTTGAGAATCCGATTCCCCAAAGCTTCTATTTTGCCTCCATCACACTTTAAGAAATTAAAAGCATGATCTACACTCAAGAACTTGAAGTTCCAAAGCAAATATTTTTCATTCTACTTTTATTGCATCATTGATATTGGATTGGAAGGATCGTACTACATGTCCCTTGCAAGGATGGGTAGTCATCCCCAAGGTTCAAGAAATCAAAAGTAAAGTCAAATCCTGGATTATGGGGTTGATCTCCACCGGGGCTATAGACGCTGGCTGGCGAGTGGAGTATGCTCATGCGTGGCAACATGTCTTGTCTAAAAGCAAGACCATCGACTACTCAAACGGATAGGCTAGCCTGATAGTTTCATCCATAGCAGGTTAAATCATTTTTTTCAAGATGAGGTAATGAACTCCAGATCATAGTAGTAAGGATAGGGTTAAATTCCCATCTCGCTTAGGTTGGGAATCCTATTCCCCAAAGCTCTGATTTCACTTACACTTGCACATGGGTTCAAGATGGTAGTGACACATAACCAACTTTGGGATCTAGTAAATTAATTAAGTATACTCATATTTGGTCCTAAGAGGATTTGACAGTTTTAATATGTTTGTTCATGGTACTAGAAAGTTTGAGCCTTTGCAAAGCTTGTTATATCTCTAGCATCTTCACCATACATTAAATCCTACAGGAATCATCCATAACTTCTCATACGCTCGAATCATAAGTGAAAATGACAATGGAAAGTTGAACGAGTTTCAAACGATAGGGAATGAAGCACATTGCACACATCGAGCTGATGCTTAATAATTCTAATGCTTCATGTATTTCTCGTCTAGTTTCATTCTTGGGATATTTGTTGACGCTTGTGTTTGAGTTTTGAAGGTGTTCGAGTTGAGTTCTCACCGAAATGCTCAGGAGCATTTCCTAGCAAAGTCACCATTTGTTGTGGCTGCTCCACAACGTACCCCAAAATTGGGGACCCACCTTTTTGCATATTTTCCAAGAAGACCGAAGTGGCCCATATGCTAAAGATCAAAGAAAAAGCAAAACACCGCAAGGAGAAAAAAGTGTCACGATATCGCGACATGTTGCATTTTCGCGGTCCAAAGCAAAGAGAAAAAGCAAGGAGGAAAAAGTGTCGCGATATCGTGACATGTTGCATTTTCATGGTCCAAAGCAAAGAGAAAAAACAAGGAAAAAAAGTGTCACGATATCGTGACATGTTGCATTTTCGTGGCCAAAAGAGAAGAGAAAGAAAAAGTGTCGCGATATCACGACATGTTGCATTTTCGCGGCCAAAAGAGAAGAGAAAGAACAAGAAAGAAAAAGTGTCGCGATATCGCGACATGTTGCATTTTCGTGGCCAAAAGAGAAGAGAAAGAACAAGAAAGAAAAGGTGTCACGATATCGTGACATGTTGCATTTTCATGGCCAAAAGAGAAGAGAAAGAACAAGAAAGAAAAAGTGTCGCGATATCGCGACATGTTGCATTTTTGTGGCCAAAAGAGAAGAGAAAGAACAAGAAAGAAAAAGTGTCGCGATATCGTGACATGTTGCATTTTCACGGCCAAAAGAAGAGAAAGAACAAGAAAGAAAAAGTGTCACGATATCACGACATGTTGCATTTTCATGGCCAAAAGAGAAGAGAAAGAACAAGAAAGAAAAAGTGTCACGATATCGTGACATGTTGCATTTTTGCGGTCCAAAGCAAAGAGAAAGAGCAAGGAGGAAAAAGTGTCGCGATATCGCGACATGTTGCATTTTCATGACTCAAAAAGGGCAGAGAGAGAAACAAAAGTGTCACGATATCGCGACATGTTGCATTTTTGTGACTCAAAAAGGGCAAGCAAGCAGAGAAACAAAAGTGTCGCGATATCGCGACATGTTGCATTTTCGTGACTCAAAAAGGGCAAGCAGGCAGAGAAACAAAAGTGTCACGATATCGCGACATGTTGCATTTTCATGACTCAAAAAGGGTAGGCAGCAGAGAAACAAAAGTGTCACGATATCGCGACATGTTGCATTTTTGTGACTCAAAAGGGGCAAGTAGGCAGAGAGACAAGAGTGTCGTGATTTCGCGACATGTCCGATTTTCGCCAAGGGAACAGAGTAGTGGACAGTGCATCTGATATTAGTGATGAACACTAGGATAGTGAAACTGAAGACTGCATAATGACGTGGACTATAAGGACAAAATCCAATGAATAAGACAAAATGTTACATAAGGAATCTTTAATGATTTGAAATCATTTAAGATGGTCGTTACACATGGAAGGAAGCGGACGCATGCCCATGTGGAGAAAAGGAAACATTTTTTTCAAACGAAAAGTGAAGAAAACCAAAAGAGGAAGCCAAACCATGGGAATGAAACGAAGGGCCACAAAATAGAAATGAAAAGCCTTTTTGGAAACCAAAACACATGCATGCACAAGGGAAGGTGAAACGAACAACCATTGGAAAATGAAACGAAAAGCTTCCTAAAAATTTTAAATACGCTAGGCAAGGATGTTTTGAGGGGTTGGAAACTGCTGCGAGCAGAGTTGCAGATTTGAAGGCAAGAGGGCCATTCCGGACCTGTTTGGGTTGTTTTTCTTCCATGGACTGGTTTGGGAAAACCAGAAATTTCTGTTATTGTAAAATGACAAATTTTTAATATAGAAAATTTCGAAAGTTGCATCTTATGGACAAGAAAGGAGGAGCCATTTTCTGCATGCAAGATTAAATGTTTATCTTTTCCCCTTTTCAGATTTTAGGCTTGTAAATGGAGTTTATGCAAGTTTTTTGGTTGCTTCATGCGAATGTTTAAATCTGAAAACCTCATTTAAAACCCTAGGAGCCAGCACTTAGCTTATCCGGATTGTGCTTGTTTTGCAAGTCCAATAGGTTAGGTTGCATGCATGGAAACCTCACATCTTCGGTTTTGTCGAAATAGGATAGCATCATACTGAATGCATTTTATTTTCAGTTTTCTGCATTTCATTTTCATTTTCTGCATTTTATTTTTCCAGAAATTTTAACTTTTTTTTAATTTTCAGGCATTAAAATAAACATTTAAAAATTTTCAAAATCCAAAAATAATTTCACCATTGCGTAGGTTATACTTCAGACTTCCAATACGCACTTTGAAATTTCATTTTCGGAGTTGTTTAGTATTTTTAAAAAATTCATCGAAGTTGTTGTTTTATTACAGATTTTGAAAAATCCGAAAATAGAAAATTTCCATTTTTGGGCCGAATTTCATTTTTTCTGTTTCATGTTTCATTCATGAGCCTATGATGACATTCCCTTCATGAAAATTCCAATTTCATTGAAGGAGTTATGTTTTATGGCACTTTACAAATTTCCATTTTTGGAGCCTAAAATTGCCCTCTCTTCATAAAAATTCTAATTTTACGAAAGAGGGGTAATTTGAGTATACATTGAGTCAAAGCACTTAATTGTTCTCTTGATGAAAATTTGATTTCATTTAAGAGGATAATTAAAGTGACATTTTGAAGCTTCATTTGAAGACCCTATTCATCATTGAGGATTTAATGCAGATAAATCTATTTTAAACCCTCAAGATAAAAGGATTAAGGCACTACATCGTGGTCATATGAGGGCCAACTCACATTTGCTTTATTTTGGTTCAATGAACAATCACTAAAGTTTCATGGTAAAATAAACCAACATTGCCCCTTGTTTACAGTTACTTGCAATCACTAAGGTGTTCCAAGCATTTAAATTGAATATCTTTATTTGAGATTACTAATACACATATGCAAATGCTAATATAGCGGAGACCTTGGAGAAGTTGTTTGTTTAACTTCTTTGCAAGAGGGGATTTGGAACCCAAATCCTAAGGGAGAGTGTACTTTCACAATTGGGTGAAAATACCACTCAACAGTTCATGGCAAATTGGTTAGGTCCTTATGTAATCGATAGTAAAATAGGACCTGGAACATACCGGATCACCTCTCTTGAAGGAATCAAGGAACTAGAACCCTTGAACATCAATTATTTGAGGCCATTCAACATTTAAAGAGCCATGACCCACCCCAAAAGCTCCAAGGGTTCCCACATTTGCTTGGTCAACCAAAATGCCCCAAAGGTATCCATAATCCCTTTGGTCAAACCTAAAGCTCCAAGGATTCCCACAATCGCTTGGTTAACCCCAAAACACCCCAAAGGTATCCATAATCCCTTTGGTCAAACCTAAAGCTCCAATGGTTCCCACAATCGCTTGGTTAACCCCAAAATGCCCCAAAGGTATCCATAATCCCTTTGCTCAACCCGAAAGCTCCAAGGGTTCCCACAAATCACTTGGTCAACCAAAAATGCCCCAAAGGTATCCATAATCTCTTTGGTCAAACCAAAAGCTCCAAGGGTTCCCACAATCGCTTGGTCACCCAAAATGCCCCAAAGGTATCTATAATCCCTTTGGTCAAAACCTCCAAGGATCCATAAGAATCACTTGGTCCGCACCCATTCGGGTTAGACCGTCCATTTCAAATATTCAAAAACAACAAATAATCAAAAAAAAAAAAAAAAAAAAATTGCATCTCACTTTCATGCATAATCTTAAAAATTAAAAAAAAACAAAAAAAAGAGAAAAAAAGCTGCATTAGGCATCTCATACATACATTGCATATTTGCTGGTCATACATGTCAAACGCACCATAGACTGTAATTACTCGACAATTCCATAATTTTACACATTCAGTCCATTTTGTAAAAGATCCATAAAGAATAACGCCCTTCGCATTTTTGCCATATCATCGTCAGTTGTCTTCTAATGTCTTTAGGGTTTTCGTCATTCAACTGTCTTTAGATTCCTAGTCAACTGCTATACAAGGTCAAACCGATTTTTACAAGGTAGAGTTTTACTTGGATCACACCTTATTACATAGCATCCCAACGCAAGCTTAAAACACATAAAAATTCCCAAGTTGTGTGAATGGAAGACGAAACCTACAAAGCGGTCTAGGGTACCTTAAGCAAAAATGTTATCCTGCTCATCCCCTTGTGCGAATGGTTCAAGAATGTTGAGAATTGACACAAGGACAAGCTATTACCCATCCAATTCCTCATAATAAATAGTGGTCTTCACCACTATCAAAAATTCCAAACACCCTTGATCCCCAAAGTCGTAAGGATTTGTACTACACGCCCATGAGAAGGATGGGTAGTCATCCCCAAGGCCTAAAAGGATCAATGCCATTCACGAAGAAAAATTCCAAAAGTTCACTATTAAAAATCCCAAACACCTTTGATCCCCAAAGTCGTAAGGATTTGTACTACACGCCCCTGAGAAGGATGGGTAGTCATCCCCAAGGCCTAAAAGATCAATGCCATTCCAAAGCAAAATTCCAAAAGTTCACCATTAAAATTCCCAAACACCTTTGATCCCCAAAAAGTCATAAGGATTTGTACTACATGCCCCTGAGAAGGATGGGTAGTCATCCCCAAGGCCTAAAGGATCAATGCCATTCACAAGCCAAAATCCCACAAGCTCAACTTTGAAATCAAAATTCAAAATCTAAATCCTCAAAAAGCAACAATAAAAAAATAATAACAGTGGTTATCACCACTACCCAAACCCCTTGCTCAAGAAAAAAATAAAAATAAAATAAACAGTGATCTTCATATGTGAGAGCAAGTATCCCAACAAATTGAACAACCAAAAGACACCTGAGCTTGAATCCCCAGAATTCTTAGCATTTGAAAAACCATTTAGGTGATCCTCATTACGGGTTTGGTGGATAGCCTACCTGGAAATGGCGATATCCTAAACGCATGATGATACGTCTATCACATTAGCTTTGCATGTGTATAGACCAATGTTTGCATGTAGATGAGCTAGTTTATGGTATCCTAGATTGCATCATAGATTAATCCTACTAAATACAACAAAGGAGTTAGTGGAGCTAATTAGGTGATCCTCAGTACAGGTTTGGTGGACAACCTACCTGGCACTGGTGGTATCCTTACGAATACCACATAAACGAACTCAATCGCACACACAGGGATGTGAAATAACTTGGTCAAACTCAAGTTTGATTCGTACCTTATTCGAAAGTCTTGTAAGATAATGTACAGTCTTGACTAGTTAGTTAAAGCATCTGAGTCCTAGAAAAACCTTAACTACATTCTAAAACAATTGTTGTACATTTCATTACTTACATCACCATAAGAAAATACAAAATAAAAATTACAAATGCAAAGTTATTCCATACAGCAATCACATAGTACAAAAATCCAATAAATCTTGTATAGTCTATGGTACCACCGCCTGTATACCAACAAATCATTCCATCCATTCCATATGCATACATCTATATCATATAGTTAAAATCATCCGCAATCATAATAGCATATGCATACATCAACATAAATAAATGTGCATAAAAGAAAAATAAACCATGACAAAGATATAATCAAACCAAAAAGATTCATGTATATATATCAAGTCAAAATACCCTCAGGCTACAATAAGCAGGTCCTCTGACCTCAAAAAAACCAAAAACTCAAAATCCCCAAAGCCTAGGGAATCGGCCATCATGATCACACAGGATCGGTGCGACTGGAACTACCTCCAGTAGTATGGGTCCTATGGGACCTCTCAGGGTGGCTGTTGCCAGCCCTCGCACCCTGTCCACCAACACTACCCTCACCTAGCCACCTGCGATGAGATGATACAGACTGCTCAGTCTCACTACCTCTCGTACGACACGACGAGCCACATCCATCGAGCATAGGCAACTGTCCATCGAGGCGGACAACCTCTATCTCTAACTCTACCTAGTACCGACCCCACTCTATATCTCATCGATGATACACAGCCAGTGCACTATCTCGTTGTGCCAAATGAGTCCACAGGAGATCCCTCTTGCGTTACCTCCACCAAATAATCTCTATGCTCCTCCTCTCGTCTTCATAGAAGACCCTCCAATTGTGCTATCTCAGCAAGAATCCCAGCCTCCACATCCCCTGAGATAGCCTGAGGCATGGGCTCCTCCAGGATGGCCTGTTGCTCTGGCACCCACTGCTCCAGGACATCCTATACATTCGGCTGCTCCAGAACCCCCAAATCATCTCCATCGTCACTGAATTCATCAACCTCCACCATTTTAGCATCATCAAGCGGAGCCCCCCAACCCTCCACCGATGCCTCTGCACCCCCACCTCCTACTGTTGTAATATATGTGCCTCCTAGAGGCCCCTCACTCTGCCATCGCTGCATAATCCACCATCGATCATAGTCTGTAGTCACCTCGACATCGTCCATGTTAGGTGCATCAATAACAACATCGAACCCCTCACCCAATGGCTCAATGGTAGGCCAGACTAGAGTCTTCTTGTCATCGTGACATCGATAGATCAAGGGATCACCAGGCAATCCCTGGTGCACCCCAAACTACTACATCACCCGGACATACAAGAAGTACTCCTGCTCTGTCCCGTGTCACCCAATCAACCACCTACCCTTGCACACACATCGTAGCCACTCTCCAGCCTTAGGCCAGGCTAGATAGTCTTGGTATGACTGCCATAACACCTGCCCTAGCGTTAAATAAGCAAAGGCATCAGTATAGTGACCTATGCCACCTGCCCATCGTCGACTCTATCCATTCTCCTTCGACCTCTACCATAAATCGGTATATTCAATTTCTTGAACCACCATCTCACCTCGGGTGGTCCAAGGCAAACCCTGTGGCTGCTCCACAGCTATGTGCTACCACCCCCAACACTACAAGAGATATCTGCACCCGATCCCCTTCCACTTTTGGTAGTGGACCTCATACAGCTCGTCGTACAGCTATGCCAATAACGTCTGACCCCATCTCATAATAAGTGGAGTTGATGTAGGACACTCCACCAATGTGAAAACCAACTCAAGCAAATTCCAAGGGAACCTCACACCTGAGGAGTCAGGAAGTAGCATATTGGAAATGAGGGCCATGAGTAAAGCATGCCTCACCCCTAATATGCCCTTCTCCAACCACCACCGCACCAGAATACCACCTATCTGGCAGTCATCCTCTACCCTCTCCATAGCCCTCTCCACCCCCCTCTCCACCACTGGACCAAAGTACTGTGTCAATACCGTTGTCCACTGGTCATGGTGGGTCGTCCGAATAGGCAATCCATCTATTAGAATCTACAAAATTCGATACACATCCTCTAGAGTCACAGTCATCTCCCCTGTTGGAAGATGAAAAGTGTTGGTGCGAGGATCCCATAGATTGATCAGGGCAGTCAAATATGCTCGATACCCCACCACAGGCTCCAGACGCATCATGTGCTTGAGCCCAAGGGCATCAAGCCACTCCCAATCCAAAACTGTCAAGGCATCTCGAGCATCAGAGAAAATAGTCGGCTGGCGGTACCGACTCTTCACCACCTGAAACAACAAAATAAAACAAAACAAAAAGGGATATTAAGTACATCATAATATAAAAAAAAACATTACAATAAAACTGTACAGAAGAACAACAAGCTACAATTTACAAAAGTATAGCATAAAAAGTACAAAAAAACAAAGTACAACGAAAGTACAAAAACATTAAAATAAAGTTGTACAACAACGACAACAGACATGAAAATAACTGTACAATCAACATAAAACAACAAAAATCATATTAGGGTTTCAACCTTAATATGAACAAAACAAAAACAAAAACAAAATAAAAAATATATATTAGGGTTTCAACCTTAATATGGCAAAAACAAAAACAAAATCAAATATATATATATATTAGGGTTTCAACCTTAATATGAACAAAACAAAAACAAAATAAAAAAATATATTAGGGTTTCAACCTTAATATGGCAAAAACAAAAAATAAATAAAAAATATATATATTAGGGTTTCAACCTTAATATGGAAAAAACAAAAACAAAATAAAAAATATATATATTAGGGTTTCAACCTTAATATGAACAAAACAAAAACAAAATAAAAAAATATATTAGGGTTTCAATATTAATATGGCAAAAACAAAAACAAAATAAAAAAAAAACATATTAGGGTTTCAACCTTAATATGGCAAAAACAAAAACAAAATAAAAAAAATATTAGGGTTTCAACCTTAAAATGGCAAAAACAACATAAAACGCAAACGTTTGGGTTTTAAAACCTAAATACAAACACAAAAAAAGTACAAGAAATAGTTGTGTACTAGGTTTTTGACCTTAATATACGAAAATTAACAAAGCAAATAAAGTTCCTATATTAGGTTTTCAACTTGATATACAAATGAAATCAATCCAACACACACGAATAACAGGCAGAGAGAAGGAACATCATACCGGTCTCGCCTTGGCTCCTCCACTCGAAGATCCGGTTCTCGCACTCATGATGTCCACAAAATTTTAGCAGCGCTCCGCTATGCACACTCGCACTCCTCCTCACTGCTCCAAATCACCAAGAAAAAAATATTGCAAATGAGCCCAAAACCTAGTTTTGGCCCTTATATAGGCTGTTAGGCCTGTAATCGTTCCACCTTAGGACAAGCGCTCTGGTTAGTACTTGTCTCACCCTGGGACGATTACAAAATTGGTATTCGTCCCACCCTAGGACGATTATAGAGCAAGAAATAAAGAAACAAAAACTACATCCAAAAAAATGCACCAAAAATAGCAATAAATCTGCCGAACAAAGGTGCCTTTGCACCTAACATTCATGGCATGAAAAACCGTCGTCGGGGTCACAAATACTCACTATCCTACTCCCTAAGAAGGCTAGCATAGCCGGACCGCTCCACGGGAAGGAATATTTTTGATAATTTCTACCCTAATCGACATCGCAAAAAGGGTCAAAACCCACCAAAAATAGGTCCGATGGTTGGAAAACTATAATAAGCGTTCAACGAAAAACAACTGTAGGCACCCTCATAAACATCATCTTGGGTCAAGAGACTCGTCGCTTTTCTCATTTTTGGTCATTCTCTCATCGATTCGTCGCTTAAGGGGGTAGTCACACTTAGTCACCAATCAACAAATATACACCCAATCAAGGAAATGGCATGCATTCAAAGAATCATTGACAAAGACAATCACGCTCCTGCTTGGGGCATAAAACAAGCAATAATCACAAGCTAAACAAACACTTGGCATTCTGGAAGTATGAAGAAAAGGTTCCTTAGACAAAAGGTTACGCCGTTTACCTATTCATGTCTGAACAATGTCCAAGATCAAGTACACCTCACTGAAAAAGGTTACACTTGAGTTAAGCTCCTTAGCTCGTCAGAAGCAAGGATTCAAGAATGCATGCCCTTCCTATACTTGGGGCATCAAAGGTTGGTTAGGTTACTAAGACACCCTAATTATTAAGTGCTTTGGTCATCTATTTTTGCTCAGCACTGCGCCACACACAGTGCATCCCAAAAAGGGGCATCTGTAGACACCAAAACAACACCAATCCGATTATGTGACTACAAGCACTAATCGAATTGGCATACATACCCCCTAGGGCAGCCTCCAGAGGTTAAACAGTGGTCCTAACCACTCCCAAATCAGTTTTGGAAGGTTAGAGGTCAATTTTGCACCTTTTAAGCACTTTGCTCCCTATTCGTCCCACCCTGGGATGATTAGAATCATATTCGTCCCACCCCGAGATGATTAGCAGCAATCGCTCCATGGTGGGATGATTAGCAGGTTTGACTGGAAAAAAGTCAAACCTTGACAAATGGCAGCCCAGATCTGCCACCTAACTTTGCCTTCAGGGCATGCAATTGCGAGGAATAGTTTCAAATCAGAGAGAGACTTTAGTCAAGTCTGCCCTGATCATGGAGGCCTCATTCAAGGAGTCTCTAAATCAAGGAGGAATATTCTCTCCCCCAAAAATGCATGGTGAGCCAAGTGGCGCCCTCACATGCGCATTCAAAGGATACCCTTAGGTATATAAAAAGGTGAGCCTCCTCACCCCAAAGGGATAACAGAGCTGGAGCATTTGGAGCAACGAAGTGCTGCCGAACTATACCCTCATTCCTCTTTGTGCTTCCTACATCCCTAATTTCTCTTTTGGAAGAGAGGTTATCGGGTGAACACTAGGAACGCAATATAGACCCAAAACCTAAGCAATCGGCCATAATCCCACCCCAAACTCATTGACACAACCCCCTAGGAGGTTTTTGACCCATCCCACTTGGATTGGTGTCAAAACTAGGCCCTAAACGGTGGACGTCCCACCCTCGGGTGCCCACCAAACTGTTGCAGTCCTAATCGCCCCATCCCGGAGTGATTAGAAATTTATGCATGATTTCTTTACTATTATTTTTGTATTCTCTTTTATTTAATGTACTTATGCTGTTGTCCAAGTTTCATTGCTTTTTAACATGATTTGACTTGGGTTTTGTCATTCTTATGCGTTTACTAACCTACAGGGAGTGCCTTCAGATACAGGATGACCTTGGTAGAATATACCAAATCTAACCTTCTGGGTCATCTCAAAATGTTGTTTTTAGTCTAACCACAAGTTTGCAGGAGTTTTGGAGGCCTTTGGGCAGGACATTTGCAAAGTCACTTCTTGCAAGTTTTGTGATAGTCCCCAGCGTCCCACGTCGGAACGATTAGAAATTTATGCATGATTTCCTTATTTTTATTTTTGCAATAGGTCCCTGATGATATCCTAATACCTCTATTAAAGTTTCATTGCATTCTAACATGATTTGACTGTAGTTTTATCATTTTTTATGTGTTAACTAGCTTGTAGGGCCCCCTTGTCACATACAGGAAAATTTGGGTAGGATAGGCAGATTCTGACCATCTAGATAGTCTTAAAATCACATATAATGCCTAACCCGTGAGTTTTAGGTGATTTGGATGAGCGTAGGCGAGACATTGGAGCGCTCGCCTAGGAGAGGCCCCCAACGGGTAAACACACATAATGGGGCCGTCCGACGTCGCTTCGACGCAAAATTAGGTGATACCAATTCTAGAAGTTGTCCTTTACATTCATATGTCATTCTGTAATCGATTTATCAACCTTATCATTGATATCCCACAAGCGCCCATTGGAGGCCTTGGGGATTGCATGTTTTCTACATACGCATATGCTATTAATGATTTGTTGTCTTTCTGTGCATAGGATCTCGTTGCCAGGAATACTAGAGGGGAAGCAAGGAATGACGAACACATGGACACAAGCAACGACAACCTTTAACCCGCCCACTTCGAATGTGGGCACACGAAAGATGCTGGAAGCATACCGTCCGACCTTGGAAGCGCGGCTTCATCCATGCATCCATTGATGTAACAAATTGTATCACATGTTTTGAGCCCTAGAGGGGGGACGTATTGTAATCGGATTAAAAGCAATATCAATAAAAGAGGCCCCGCTTTTGTTTTGCTCACATCTCGTTTATGCGTCATTTCCTTCATGCATTCGTAGGACTTAGCATCTGTATCCATTTTTGTTTGCATCACATCGGTACGTTGTCTTTCTACTCTGCTTTCATACACATATTAAAATAAAAATATATTCTTATCATTTTATTATAAAAATATTTATTCCAATTTAAACTTAAACCTTTAATAAATTTAAATTTAATTCATTTGTTTCTTTATTTAAATCTGGTAGACTATATATAAAAATAAAAATATATGGCATCTACATTCTCACAACTCCCTTACACTCCAAAATAATCCCATTATCAAAAATATTTTGGTTCACGTTAATACCTATTTATCTATTTATTCATCTCTTCTTTAATATCTACTTGCTATATATAAAAGATATGGCATGATTTTTATAAAAAATAAATAGATTTTTAAGTTTATAAGTTAAATTATATTTCAGTTATAAAATATTTAATTTTATCTTACAACATATATAAAAGATAAGGTATCTTTTATGAATAAAGTAGTTTTTAACATTTTACAATTTAAATCATATTTTAGTTATAAAAATAGACAATCTTATCTCACAAGATTATATAAAAAATATGGCACCTTTTATGTATATAAAAAAAAAGTAAAAGTAGTTTTTTTTTTTTTACGTTAGACAAGTTAAATCATATTTCAGTTATAAAAACATACAATCTTATCTCACAAGATTATATAAAAGATATGATATATTTTATGTATATAAAAAAATAAAACAATTTTTGATGTTTAACAAGTTAAATCATATTTCAGTTAAAAACATAAAATCTTTATTTAAAGTATTATGAATAAACCACTTGTACTGTAGTACAAATAATTTAAAATATTTTGTCCACACCCTGAAAAGGGCATGTCCTTTAGTTTGGCCGACCATATAAAATTCACAAAGGCGGCACCCAACATTGTTGCCTTCTATCAGCCGACCATAGTATAATTAAATGCCAAGGACACAACATTATTGCAATAGTCCAAGCCTGCAAGCCATTGCTTTTAGGAAAAGTTTAAAACTCCCATTCCCAGGACAAAACAGGGAAATTCAACAAGTTTATCACCATACATTATTTTAGGAGATATTCAACAAGTTTATCACCACCCATTTAGATACAACTTTATTATCACAATCTATGACAAAAGTTAACGTTTATTATGGCATTGGATCATTGGGCCAGTTTTCTTAATATTGGTGTTTGGAACTCATTGAAAACTCACTGCCCAATAAAACCAAGAATTGTCACTCTTTATATTTATTAGATGGGTCGAAAGCTCTCATGGAATTGGAGTTATTGTTGGGTTATGAGAATGACTTCCTTCTAGAAAACAACCAAGTAAGCATCAAATTTCAAAAATTAAGTGATGGTCTTTTTTTTTCATCCTTTGTCTTATATATATCTATACATTTTATTATTATTTTTTAATCATTTATTATTTTTTTTCTTTCTTTAAATTTATTTTTATAAGGTTATGATTTAAGTTCAACGTTTATTTTGTTTTAATTTTTTTTTTTTTAAGTTTGAGTTAAAACCAAAATATTTGTAAAATGAGTTTACATTAAAATATAAAACTCAAATAATTAAATTGTCTGTATCAAAGATCAAATCTAAATCTTTGATTCCTTAAAAGTTGTTAAAAGGTTTCAAGTGAGGAAGGTATATACCAAAAAAAAAAAGGTATTTACAAGGAAGGCAATAGCTAGAAGGATTTTCAAACCTTATGAAAGGTGTATATTCAATTTGTTTTGATAGAGTCATTATATGAGTAGGTACAACATTACCTTTTTCTTATGTGTATATTCATTTTTGTCCAAGAACACTCATAGCCCTTAGGTATATATTCACTTTCCCATCCTAGGAAAATCATCTACAATAACATAATATTGAGTTTCTCTATTGAAAGATCTTTGTGGGGACTTCTAAATGTTGTGTAGGGTGCATATTTATTGACACAGGGTCTTCTAAGAATCAATATTACCATAAAAACAACAAGTGCAATTATATATTACTATTCTTACTATCAAATAGACAAAATGAATACATTCCTTTTGAAAATTTTACATTGAAATTGATATAAAAGATATGAAGAAAGTATATGACATCATTTTCTTATAATATCCCTTGCAAGAAGCATATTACAGAGTGTGGGACTCATTTCAATAGAAGCCTCTCACTAAATTGTATTTTTATTGTCTTCTAATGAGGAAGGTTCAACTAACACTTTTGGCTAGAGCATAAATAAAGCAATTGGCCATAACATGTTCTTATTCTTTCATTAATTCAATAGTTTTAGTCAATTCAATACTTTTAACCATCATATACATTTATTTTAGAATCAACACTTTTGTTTTAGAAAAAAATGACATATGACTAAAAGTTATCAATCCATTCTACAAGGAATTGTTTGGGGTATTAATCAATTGTACATGTTATGGTTGGATTTTGTAAAATGTTTTTACTAATGTTAGTGTATTCTTTTTAATGTTATAATTAAACATTATAATTAAACATTATAAATTAATAAATTTTTAATTTATTTAAACACCAAATATAGTTTTTTAATATATAAGAATAATGTACTATGTTTACACATGTTACAATTGAAGATTTAAAATATTATAAACACTTAAAAATTATCATATTTATTTAATCAAACAAAGATAATCTATTATCCAAACATTTTTTAGAGATTCATATTAAAGACATCATAGGCACCCAAACTAATGGCTAGAAACAAAACCATATATTAAATATTTAAAAATTTGAAACTCTAATTAGAACAACAATAATAAAAAAGCAGCCATCACTAATCAACTTAACCCTAGAAAAAAATAACATTTATTAATCAAAAATAAAGATTGAACTAGAAAAAGTAACTCTAATTAATCAAAAATAAACATTGAATAGGAAGTGAAACTAAACATAGAAATTTTAAACAAATAAGAAATGAAGCTTTTTAGGATGTCCATAATATAGATCTATTTTTTTTCCTTAGGATGGATCCATCCCATCATGTAATGTATATAAAGTATGAGGTCTCTTATCTCTATAGAATGCTTGATTAATAAAATCCACAATTAATAATGAAGAGCCTACACTCACAATTACATCCAACAAGTTTGCACATAAATGTTGAAGCTCCACACAAATATCCTTCATTACTTCCTACTTAGAATAGACATATACATAAGTCATCTACACAAGAACCCAACAAGCCCCACATTCAACTATGTCATCCTAGTTATTGTTGTTGTCATTGTTCTCTTCTTCTAAGATCCTCCACCCATGATACTTATCATTTTCCCTCCTACCATATTTCTTTCATACTATGTTGTTCTCAAATCTAAGAGCACCATTATACTTATCACTCAATATTACCAACCTCAAACAAATAATATTTTATTTTATTAAAAAAAATAATAATGTAGAAATGAAAAAAATGTAAAGTTTTTATTTATTTTTATTTAGTATATATTATACAAAATGATGTAAATAATTTTTTTTCTTAATTTAATTTGTAGATTTAACAATGCTTATGGGGTTTAGATTAATTGGTGGGGAATAATAAATTTTATATCTAAACAAAGTTTTAAATTTCATGGGTGAACTTTAACATTTTAATCAAAGAACATTAGCTCAACTAGTTAAAACCCTTAACTTTTAAGGAGGAAACTTAGGTTCAAATCTTGCTAAGCAATACATGAATCATAATAAATTTATTTTAATATCACTCTATGGTCATGATGTATATAAACGATCAAAATATTTATTTCAAATTCAATTATAATGCATTCAAGCTTAAATTACAAATCTTCAATAAAAATTGCATATTATTATTGCTTTAAAAGTAGTGCATGTCCACTATTTTTATATGTTTTATTATTGAACAATCACAATGTATAACTAAATTGATTAGATGTAATTATTTTAGTTTTTAAGATATTTTATAAAAACTAAAATAAAATAGTTATTTTTTTCCAAAAAAATCAATAATTTTTATTTCAAAGTTTGAAAGAAAATTATAATAATATGGATGTTTTATATCCTTATATAGGCCTTACTAAACATATCCACTAAGAGCTATTATAAAATCTCCCAAAAATCTGCAGAGAATTATATGTGCATCCACTAGTCCTCCCTTTTCAACATCCACTATCTTCATTCTCTTTGGAGGTTGAGCTTCCTGTACTTTTGTTAGGATATATATATTTTTTTGATTGGTAAGAGGGGTTTCTAAAGGGTCTCGTAACATTTTACAAAATAGAGATAGTTAGGAGATGCTCTTATAAAAAAAAGTATCCAAAAACATAAGAGAACCTCTACGGACCATCAAGAGAACCACAAAGTAGTTGGCTCCTCAAAGTAGAATTAGAAGATGGATATATAAAGAAAGAGACATTTATTATTGTAATAATCATGAAGAACACTAATATGTAATCATATTTGCCCACGAAGTGGCTTATGGGATTTTTCCCTCTCTAAGTGGTACTCCCATATTGGGAGATCTTGTGGAGTTAATTCCTTCCTTAAGGAGTATTATTGGTGTTGCCCTACCTTAAGGGTATTATCTGTCTCTGTATCTTGTGTGGATTGTTATTGTGGATGATTTATTTGATATTTCTATGTATTGGTTAATTATTTATGTTCAATAAGCATGATCAAGTATCCCAAGAAATCAAAATAAAAGAAGGGGGTAACAAGATTAAATCCCTAGAATATTTAGCAAGATTTGAACCTAAGTTTCCTCCTTAAAAGTTAAGGGTTACAAGTTAATTATTTTTGTATTATGTTTGATCAAATGGCAATTTTTGTATTATGAGCATTTGCATGTTTTGTATTATGTTTGATCAAATGGCAATTTTTGTATTATGTTTTTGTTTTTGTTTTTGTAAGTTTCGTATCAAATGGTATCAAAGCAACAATTTTGACAAAGTGGGGATTATTTTTTTGTGGATTGCAGAATTAGGGCAGATTTTTTTCTAGAAAAGAGTTTCATCTTTTAGGAGCCATATCTATGTGAAATTTATCCAATTCAAATGATTCTTGGATCATTTGTGTGAAATTTCAAGAGCTTTAAATGTTATCTTTTGAAGATATATGTAGTGGGAGAGATGTAACACATGTCCTAATAAGATAAAAGAAACTGAGTCTACAATATGATTGAAATATACTATAAATAGAAAGTGGTAAAAATACAAGGCAATATGGAGGATATGGTCACTCCATTAATATAATCTAAAGAACTAAATTATGCTCCATACATGAGCTCTACCACAATCTAAGATCTACTACAATGCTCTTGATATCTATGTGTTGTCTTATGATTTATCACTATAAGACCCTTTATATAGGAAAATAGATTCCTTGGCCAACAATCTACCTAGTTGTACATATGGACACCTACACATTTTAACATGCACATTGACACTTGTGCATTTATTACATTGCTTGAAGTAAGTAGCTAACTTCCTCCTAAAGTAATCTCTACCCTAACTATGTACTATAGGTGGTACATTCACATGATCCAAATGATGTAGTCTATTCTAAATCTTACAAATCATTGTATTACATTATTTAGGTATTGAATATTTCAATATTCAATATGGATCTTCTTCTTGATATGTTCTTCAGTTTGATCAGGTTATTTCATCAATTAACTTTTTCTCTAGAGTTCTCATTTATATGGATCATCTTCTTCTATTTTAGCTTTTTCTTTGAGTTTGGTTTATGCATTCTTGTAAGTGGTAGTACTATTGCTAGATCTCTGCAAATATGTTTTTCCTTATTTATTCTTACTCTATACAGAAACTTCTTGAAATGTACAAAAGTTGCCATTTGATCAAACATAATACAAAACATGCAAATGCTCATAATATTGTTCTTTATTCATTAAAATGAGTCCATGGGTTACAAAATGAGGATTGTCCCAAATCCTTTTTATGAATATCAAATAGTCTGATAGCTCCTTTTGATATTCCTCAATGTAGGTGGGCTTCATATGTATGTGGGCCATCGGTAGTGTTGATGTTGATGCTTCTCCTTTTCCACCTATTTTGTGACCTAAAAAAGAGGGTTAGTGTGTTTGGGGGCTTGCATTAGTCAAACCCCATATTTATAAAAGACAATAAAGACATGAAGGAAAATTATGCTAAAAAATACATAGAACATCATGAAAACATAAAATAAAGCATACTTGACAAATTTACTGAGAAAAACCTGTTGTAGGGTCAATTCGCCCCCTAGGGGGTGAATTGGAAGCCAAATTCACGGGGTAGGGGGTGAATTGAGTTACAGGTGCTTTATGTTGGAGATCTTGTCAAGTATGCTTTATTTTATGTTTTCATGATGTTTTATGCAATTTTTATCGTATTTTAGCATAATTTTACTTTGTGTATTTATTGTCTTTTATCAATATGGGGCCTGACTAAGGCAAGCCCCCAAACACACTAACCCTCTTTTTCAGGTCACAAAACAGGTGAAAAAGGAGAAGCATCAACATCAACACTACTGGTGGCCCACATACGCATGAAGCCCACCTACATTAAGGAATCTCAAAAGGAGCTATCAGACTATTTGATATTCATAAAAAGGATTTGGGACAATCCTCATTTTAATGAATAAACAACAATATTATGAGCATTTTCATCTTTTAAATTATATTTGATCAAATGGTAACTTTTGTATGTTTCATTCTGGCATTCCCAATGGGATACCCACAAAGAGTTGTGCTAGACTAGTCTTTTTATGAATCTAACACAATTTTATGTTTTCGTGCTATTGCAGGTACCATTTCTAGATAGAAAAAAGACCCTCAAAACATTGACAAGTCCCTTAGGTCATCAGAACAGCAGTTTTAGGCTCCTAAACATGATTCACCCCTAGGGTTAAATTTAGATCCAATTCACCCCCTGGAGGGTGAATTCAGCATAACTGCTTCAAAAACCTTCAAAAGTGTAAATGTCCACAACAGAGACACATAACAATCCATATCGAGTAAAAGGAACTAGGTATTTTACTTAAACCTCCCTATTTCTATCATTCATTTGCAAGAAAAAATTTCATTAACACATGCATCATGTCATTGTATGAAATTCCTTTTTAATGTATCTATCATTTTCATATCATTTAGATTAGTTTGTTTCAGACCTTTCTTTACTCACTTAAATCAAAACTACATTCACTTTTGTTCAAATCATTAGAACCGAATTTCATTTTGTATCATTATTTTTGTTAATCGTCAAATTGTAAAGTCATCTTTCTTGCATTAGATAGGTTTTTCAAATTTCTTTTTTTCAAAAACCTACATATAAATCAAAACTTTCATTTTACTTTATTTCATGAACATTCTCATTTTCCTTTACAAATCGCATGTCAAATAGGTTTCTCATTTCTTTCTTGTTTTATCCCATCAATTTCCCTTCAAAGTGCATTTCAAATTTCAATTCCAAAATTTACATTTAGAATTAGGTTTTTTCAAATCTTTTTTTGCGTCTTTCATCAAAGCAATTTCAAATTTCTTTTTGCACAAAAATCAATTTTAGATTTCTTTCATGCACTTAAGAATTAGGGATTTTCACATCTCTTTTCACATGTTCATTAAAGCAAATTTTAAATTCCTTTTCACAATTGCAAATTTTAGATCCCTCTTTTGTTAGTAGATTAGGACTTCCCATTTCTTTCATAAATCCCCTGGGTAAATTGCAATAGTCATATTTCTCTCTATATAATTAGTTTAAGATTTCCAATTTCTTTTTTTACAATCTCTCTCACATTTATTTCATGTTTTAAAATTAGGGTTCCACAAATCCCTCTTCTCACATGCTTTACATTTCTTGTTTACACGCTTCATGGAATAGATCCTAGTTTCTTTTCTAAAAAGTCACATAGGACTAACTTTCTTTCAAAATGCATCTTAATCTAGCTTTGCTTCCAAAAATGCATCTAGAGCTAGATTTATATTTTACAAAGGAATCTAGTTAGCTTTATTATTTTTTACATCATATTTAGACAATAAAAAACCACACATGCACATTATTTAAAACAAACGGTGATATTGGACTTCATCCCCAATCCATCATTAGAGACTAGTGAGGTAGGAGTCTTACCCTTCACCAGCTCACCCCCCTAGACACCTAGCAGTCCCACATGAATGTTTTTTTGGTCTTCATCATTGGAAAATCACCCACTTTTAAGATTGGTCTTTTGGAATTCATCACCATAAGTAACCTTTAGAGTGGGATAGGATTAGACGCCTTCATTCATGAGGCTAACATAATTTGTGAACATGATAAATATCTTCATTGACTAAGCTCGCTCGAGAGTGAAGAAAAAGACCGGTTGGGCAAGTAGTAAGTCTTAGACACCACATCTTCTCGTAAGAGATTATTGGAATCATTAGCACATCTTGAGTCCCCCTTATAGGTTATCATTTTAATGTGCCTTCCATACAGGTCACCATTCATACATCGTGATATTTTTCTATTCTGTGTGCCTTTGGGTGTTGTAGGAGGTTATGTACCGATGAAACTCCTAATTTTCTAGAGTATTCACCCCACTACCTATGATATTATCTAGGAAGTATATTTTCAACATCAAAACACACTCAAACAAACAAAACACTTTCTTTTCTACATTTAGAACTTACTCTAGTTTTGCGTTGTTTGCATGATCACAATCTGGTTTTAGAACATTTCACTATTCAATACTTTATTTTTAAGCTATCTACAATCTATCATTGTTTGGATTTTGTCTTATTTACAATTTGAGTCCAAAATTCATAGGGTTGCTTCAAAACCCCTTACACATCACACCCAAAACCTCAAATTTTAGTTTCTATGTAGTTTTGAAGCTTCATGGCATTAGCATTCCTATTGTTACCTGCAGTCAAGCATGTGAGCAAGTGCACCATATAGAGGAGGCTTCTAGTACCACTTCTATTCAGTCTACCCCTCATCCTTCACTCACAAAGGGAAAATCCACATGCACACTAGATCTACTCACAGGGTTTGATCCACGTTACACACACATGATGTATCAAGGTGATACATCCAATTCAAGTGAATCCCTTACCACTTCATTCGAAGAAGATCATCCACTAATTTCCCCTTCATCATCACCTAATCCACCTTCTACATTCTGTGATCATGTAATCTATACTGCTCCAGGACATCCCCATTCTTTCTTCACCATAGATGAGGAGAACCCACCTACCTCTCCTACCTTTGCACACTTTTTTTCCAGTCTATCTCAATATCTCTTTGAGAATAAATCCTCTTTATTAAATTGTACTCACCCTGAGGTTGCATCATTTACCCCTACCATAGGTATGATTTCAGACCCCTCCTCTTCCACAATAGGTACCTAGATACCATCATTTCAAACCACACCACAATAACCTCCCTTGCAGCAATAGCAAGCACCACCTCCACCATCATACCCAAAATCTTCCCAAGAGTCACAACCATCATCTTCCTAAAAACCATTTTTCCATCCTTTGAGGACATGTCATAGCCACCTCCTCAAATGCAACCGATGGAATATCAACAACATCAACCAATCACCCACACCCAATATAGAGTGAACACATTCATCACTCCATCTTCCCAAGCTCTTACTTTAGAAGCTTATATTGCTTTCTTCTCATCCGTCTTGTCTACATCTCACATGTCTAGAATGTATGCTACCCAATATTTCGTTCCACCTTCATCTACATATACCTTCATATTACCTCCTCTTCCTAATTTTTAGGACCCAACCAATGGTCCTCTTCTTACCTATGGACCAAGACCTGTAGTCTATACCACTACTCCCCCAAGATACTCTATGTAGTTTAGTTTTCCTATATTTTATCCCACAGGATAGGAGTATGTACCATCCTTTGACACCTCATCTTGCCCACCTCTCACACCATCAGTCTTGATACCTCTACCATTATCTACTGGGTCTACATTCTTTATGTCTTCCCCTTCTTGGTCATCACCTCTTACTACCCAACCATTACAATAGACTCATATCCAATAGATACCCATGCCACAACTGCACACCCTACATCCACAATACTATTACTCTTAACAAATTCCCATTCCACAACCTAGTGTTCCATTGGATGTGACACCATACGTTGCTGAAGAACACAAGCTTATACTGAGAGGGGGGAGTGAACAGTATAAGAACTCTTTTTACTTTTTCCTTTATACTTCAAAACAATAAAGCAATATCAAAAAAATGCACAATATCATCCACAAAGTGACACCAATTTTAATGTGGTTCACCTAGAATGGCTGGGCTACATCCACAAAACTTTTCTCTAAAAGTTATCTCAAAGTTCTTTGGGAACCCTTCCCAATTACAATGTTTATGAGCCTTGGCCCAAAGGAGATACCTTCCCCCAATCAGAATAAATGAGCCTCTGCTCAAAGGAGATACCTTCCCCCAATCTAAATTTATGAGCCTCTGCTCAAAGGAGATACCTTCCCCTCTACTCTGGAAATGATCCCTCAAAAGATAAACTGCCTCTACCTCTTGCCAACACATGGAACTCCTTTCCATCGAAGACCTTATGTCCTCAATGCTTAGCCTAAGAGACCTCTGCCTTCTATGATCACGTCCACAGTAGCTCGACAACCTGTACCCAACATAGTCAGTCGGTCTAGTACAAGTCTTCCTCTGTCTGTCAGATCTGTCCAACACTTGAACAAATCAATCCTCTGCACACAAGCCTTCTCAAATACTTTCCAAATATGTCCTCAAGTTCTTCTCAAAGAACCAATGCACCTTTGTCCTCAAGTTCTCTAATAGAACTAACAAACTCAGCTCACAAGTCCTCTGCTAGGACCTGTCCAAATCTGCTCACAAGTCCCCACCGAAACCTGTCCAAAACCTGCTCACAAGTCCCCATAGAAACTTGTCCAAAACCTACTCACAAGTCCCCACCGGAACTTGTCCAAAACCTGCTCACAAGTCCCCATTGGAACCTGTCCAAAAACTCAGCAAGCTCACCAAGAAAAACTTTCTTAGTAGGAAATCCTTGAAAACTCAGCAAGCTCACCAAGAAAAACTTTCTTAGTAGGAAATCACAAGGTGAATTGTTAGAGACCCAATGTGATTTTTCAAACTCATAGAAGCATAAAGAGAATTTTTAGAGACTCAATATGTTCTATACTCAACTCCCAATCTCAAAACTCAACTCAAATCAACTCAACTCAAACTCAATCTCAAATCTAAAAACTCAACTCAAAATCTGAAATGGATAGGATAGAATGCTTTCTTTCAAGAACATGAAACCCCAACAATTGCCAACTATGCAAAGAATCACATAACAATGATACTCATGTTCTTTTCACCATCAATTAGGGCTTCAACAACAATGCTCATCAAACAAGGTTCAATCAACACCATTCGAGTTCAAAACACAACCTTGAAGCATTTCACAATCAACATCAGAAAAGGAAACAAGTAGAACTCCTTTTCTCTCCAATATTGTTTGAACAAAAAGCATCCACCAACTCAACTCTCAATAGCATAAAACAACTTTTCAATTCATCAACAAAAGAGTAAGCCCAAAACTTTAACCAAGTAAAGAATAGCTTGATTATAACCAATTTAATGAAAGCAAATGTCAATCTCAAAGCTGCCCACTTAAGGTTTCACAACTTCACACAAGAAGCAATTAACCTTAAAACATCATGCTTTCATTTCCATAATCAACCAAAAGCACTCTCAACATTACAAGAAATATTTATCCATTATACACCTTATTTCTCCCTTATTGTCTCATCAAAAATAAAGTTTATCTCTTATAAGAATGCAATAAGATATTTCAACAACACCTTCAAACTAATCTTTTATCAAAATAACAAGCTTTAAAACCCTTATTACTCCTAAGTTGTTTTTCTTTTAACAAACTTCGTCCATCCGCAACATACACTTAGCAAAAGATTAAATTCGAAAATACCTTAGCCAACATCAAAAAATCGCTTTGGAGAAATTTGCACCCGAAATCTAACACCACCCGCTGCGTCCACTATGAAAAACCCTTTCGTGTGATTCGAACGCGGAACCTCCCATTCGGATAGCGCGCCAACAGCCTAGCCGCTACCGGTGCGCCAAAAGCACATAGTGAGGTTAACACCTCGCGTTGTTATGCTTGTCCCTTCTGCACTAGGAAAATAAAACATAGTCCTCCCTTCCTTTTGACATGAATTCGCAGATGAAAAGCTCTACGGCGTATTCGATAAACGGCGAGACAAATGAATGAACAATGGATACGAAAACCGACGAAGACACACAAATGATCAACAGATTACAAAAATCGGTGAAGACACACAGTCGAATTTTTAGCGAGCAACTCCTTTCAAAAATCAGATGGGATTCAATATTTGTTTTCATCGAGGGGTATTAATATGAATCCTTGCCATATGCTCTTTGATGTTGATGAGGAGTTTAACACGTCGGCGGAGGTCTTGGCTAGCACCCACCATGTTAAAACATTTGTGCCATGGATTAGGAGAACCCATTGCAAATAATTAATATTTATTTTAAAAATAATTAAAGGGAACCTTAACAAGGTTTTTAATTATTAAAATAAATATTTCCTCCTGGACCCAATTGCATTAAACTAATGCATCCACCTGTAATCTTTAAACCTGCCAACTTAGGGTTTACAAAAGACCTTTGAAGCTGTCATGCCGAACCTTCATCAAAACAAATTATTTGACATCAAATAAAATTCCTTCAAGAGCTTCTTGACATCAATGACAACTTATAAACTTGAGCAAAGACAATGTACCCAAAGTACCCAAAATTGCCAACAGTTGCTCAATAGCCACCTCACTAGGATTAGTTGCAATACTTTTCCCCTTAATATTGGGAAGAATAAAAACTCCAATATCTGCCACACTCTTAGGCTCCACCCACCTTAGCACCATCCTCCACACCTTTAGCACCCAAACTTCAACTTTTGCAAGATGAAGTAAAGATGCTAAACCTTCACACAACTGGTTATAGACCATAGAAACCAACCTATGACAAAATCTACAATGAGCCACTCCATCCATCCTGTCTTATCCTTATCACTTTGAGATTCCAAATTTCGATAAATACAAGGGTAAGAAAGATCCTTGAGAACATGTAAGTAATTACCATTCAGCTTTCTACCAGCTTCATAGTAGCAATCCCCTCATGTTACATACCTTTTCTCTTTTTCTTGGGGGACAAGCCCTTGACTGGTACAACATGCTATTGCACCATATCCTATACACCTTTGAAAAGTTGGACAACTTCTTCCTAGAGAATTTCTCCATAAACATCAAGAAGAAGACAAACTTTTATGATGTCTACACCTTACGACAAGATGACGATGAATCTCTCATAGATTTCATTTCTTGATGGAGATCAATCATCCATGACATAGCTCATAGTCTCTCATCTACAGAACTCATTACGCTCTTTTCCAAGAGTTTTCACAAATATATCTCCACCTCTTTACAACTTCATCAAAGTCGCATGTTCAAGGAAGCTATCACTAAAGCCAAGATTATCAAGGACATCAAAGTCCAATTTGTAAAAATAAAACTTCAACAGAAGCCATCATACCCTTCAAATTATCACTTCAATTGCAATGCACTGAATCAACCCTTCTCTAAAATACCATAAACCAATCAAGTAGTAGTATCCTCTCTATCCTCTTCATAAATATCACAACCTCCTCCTCCACACCAACAATTATCTCATACTAATGCACCTCCTCCATCCAATCCATAACAAGCTTAGGGTCCTTGTCCTCCACATCGACATCACAATTGGACTCCACTTTCTGAGCCTCTACCTACTTTATTCCAGAGGTTGTTTGATTCTAGTCATGTTACATTTGTAGACACCTAAATCATGTCATGCTTAGGGGAGCTACTCACATAGACACACTCATAAGATCATAAGACATAATCTTGGACTTTCCAAGCATCAACAATGGTTCTCACCACTCATTTGGGGCCTTTTCAAGCCATCCAAGTCTAGCCGCTCAAGACAAGAGTGGCCAGATCCTAGCCGCTCAAGCCTAGAGTGGCCAGACCTTAGCCGCTATAGATGACAGTGGCCAAATATTAGCCACTATAGATGATAGTGGCTAAGCCATAAGAAGCGGTTTACTGACAAACAGGCCTAATCACAGGTGGAAGTGGCAGTATGCATGCAATAAAGGTGAGCGGGAGTGACTTTGCATTCCTTTTCATGACCAGTTCACATGGGAGGTTTGAGTTTGCATTTAGACTTAAGTTAACTGACCTCCAAGCATAAAAAAAGGACAAAAGCTTCTCATGCTAACAACCAGTTCGCATAGAAGACTCAAGTGGGCAGTTAGATTTCAGTTAACTAGCCTTCAAACATAGAAAATGGACAAAAGCTTCTCATGCTAACTTGCACTACGCATGAGAAATTCATTCCTAGGGCTTGGACATAGACCTAGGGTTTCACACTATAAAAGGTGCAAGCCTAAGAGCACCAAAAGGACATATGAGAGAGAATTAGAGAGAGAGAGAGATATATTTTTGAGGAGAGCTTTCAAGACTTGGAGAGTTCTCTTTGAGATCACGTACACGATGAAGCTCTGACGGATTGAAGAGCATAACACCTACTATTTTGACATCAGATATAGGCTTTGACCCATAGCTTTGGGGCAAAGAGAGCAAGGTTTACCTTAGCGGCCACTGTCTTGGACAGTGGCCCGCAGGCTTAGCTTAGGTTTTAGACATAGCATCTTTTATTCTATTTCTTTATGTTTTCATGTCATTAGCATAGATTTACATGATTTTATGGCATAGTTTTATCATATTTTTGTTACACTCTTTGATTACTAACAACCTCATCCAGGGAGGCAATCTCGGACACCTAAATGTGCATTGTTGTTTCATTGCTTGCAGGGCCACAGGTACATCGGACGAAGATTGCAACATATGAGAGCAAAAGGGATCCCTCTAGGAAATAAACCTGGAGAAGGAGGCATCTGTAAGCCCTCATACATTTTTGTGTGTGAAACCGGGAAGCTTTTATAAGCGCACCACCTCTTCGTGGAAGGGGCACTCCTTGCCTATTTGTAATTTATAGTATCGAAATGGGTATCCCTAAGAGGGACCGACATGTAACCAAGCTTCAATATCAATAAAGAGATCCATATTTTGTTATTTCGTGTTATATGCTTTTTCCTCTTGTCTTTCCATTTTATCTTTGGTATTTTAAATAGCATTGCAAGTAGGGTTTAGAAAAGGGACCGGTGCGTGCATTCTCGGGGTCACTACAGATGGCGATCATGGTGGGACCACCACTAATTTTTCATTTTTTTCCAGAATACTAACTTAGTTTTGTGTGCAGGTCTAGCCACTTTGAGCTACAATGGCCAAAAACTAGCCGCTCTGAGCTACAACGACCAATAGAGCTTAGCCACTCTGAGCTACAACGACCAAGAACCAACCGCTCTGGTCAACAACGGCCATAAATGGAGTGCAACAGAGGTCAAAACACCGACTCTCTGAGCTGGATCAAAGGTTGGTATAGCTTCTCTGATATTTTATAGCTTTTAGTCTGCTTATGTGTGCCTAAAATAGAGAACTTAAAACACATTTATGTTTGGAAAATAAAAGAATAAAAGAAGAAAGAATTAAGCATTTCGCATATCTTAGATCTTCTTTTAAATTTTCCACTAGGCGTTGCTAGGAACAATGACTTATGCCTAAAAAGTTCACCCTAGAATCCAACGTGCTAGACATTGTATGTTGTTTGCTTGCTTTGAGGCCCTGCTAGAGGCCATAGTTGCACAAAATAAAGTGCACTCATACAAATCATAATAGTTCATACATCTTTCTAAATATTGAAATGTATTTTTGCACTTAGGCATATAGGAAAGATTCATTGCTGCTATATGATGCACTTTATGTTACATAAGCTTAAAATGAACACCACACACGCACGTCTCATTTAAACATTGGAGAGTTGGATTTCATCACCAACCTTCAATTCAGTCCAGTGACGTTGGAATTCATCTCCTTCCACTGGTTTGCCCCCTAGAGCTTCCTAGAAACGTATTGAGAAACTTACTTATAGTGACACTAAGTTACTTGTGTTCAAAATGTCTCCCACTATTGGAACAATCATTGGTTTAGAGTGGAAGAGCTAGGTGAACCCTCCATTGGGTCTTCAATGGTGTACCCTAGCTTCTTTTGAGAAAATCATGTTTGGCATGAGTGTACTTGATTGTCACTATGGATGAGTCTTCTCATTCTTAATCCAAGAACAAGAGCAAAGAAATCAAGAGAACAACACATCAAAACACATCAAACAGTTTAGGGCACACTCAAATCGGTAATCAAGATAAACATTTGTTTGGTATTGTGTGGTCATTCCTAAATTGCAACTCAAAAGATCAAGTCATAAAACAACATGGTCAAAACAAGAAGTAAGCACCCTCGGTCTGATACCGAGGGAGAGACAGAAGCAATTCATACCCATAGGTGGAGTCATAGTAACATTGAATGACCTACCCATAAGACCGTGAGACATAGCTCCATGAGCCTAAGGGGTGATAACTCAACCCTTGGGGGATCTCCTCAAGAAACCCCAAGTAAGGAACCACATCATGGAACAAAGTCACATAAACAAAAAGAGGCTTCACAGCCATCCTCATCAAGGAGACATGAGGAGACCTCAAGGGCCTCCTCTAAACACACATAAACATCTCAAAGATGTGAGGAAGCTTCAAGGGCTTCCTCCTCACATGGACATAAAGAAGGTTCTAAAACCCATTCTTCACATAGGGATGACGAGACTACTACATCTCCATCCACATGGAGAAAACATGTTACCACAAAGCCCTCTTCATCAAGAAGGCAAACAAGAATTGCAACACCTCAAGACTCACAAGAAACATATGAAATAGGTCTGCCCACTGAAGGGTAGGAAACTAGAGCTACATCTAGTCATGGGAATCATATAGAAGAAACCCTTCACACAAAAGGAAATATTCCCATAGACTATGACCTCATAGGAGTAAATGGCACCCCACGGGACCAGCCATGGAAAACAAGACAACTAGATGGGTTGGATCGATTTCCCACTCAAAGAACTATAGCTACTGAGAACTCTGCATCTGGAAGCTCACGAACTATGACTTCTAAACACACCTCCCAGTCTAGGGGTACCTCAGAGTGACCCCGTAGAATATGCATGGAGTCTGATCATAGGGATACTCAATAGTACACTGAACAAGTCACATTAACTAGCAAGAGTACAGATACAACAAAAACCCCCTCGAGGAATCTACGAGTCAAGACAACAAGAACAAAGTCAGATAAACATGAGTCTTCTATGATAGCACAAACTAACCGAATGAGGTGGTTAGAAAATGCATTACGTAAGGAGCGAGAGCTAGTAGAAGCTCTCGAACAAGAGAAACAAAGAGAAAGACTCTTGTGCCAACATGAGCAATGCTTAAGAGAGCAAGCCGAGTGGTTAGCTCTTAACAATTTATAGACAAATGGTGGTGACCAACAAAGAACAAGATATGCTGACTCACCTAAGGAGAGGCACACTAGACAAGATAGCCCACAACGAAATCCCCCACCAAATCATGAACGAAATCCAACTAATGGGGAAAGGGCAAACATAACAAACCAGGATCATAATCTTGGGTCCCCTCATAGGGGGGAGGAAAATGGAATAAATCAAATGGATAGAGAGTTACCTCCATTGCCAATGCGAATAGGCTTACAAGAGGAGGAAATCTATGCATCAAAGGCATTTCAAGAGCTTGCTGAAAAGATGAAAACCTTTGAGAAACAAGAGGCAGATGGGAACTCACCAACATTGAGCAAAATACACAACCAACCATTGTGCCCATCAATCCCTAGCCCTCCATATCCTAAGCACTTTGAGATGCCTAGGTTAGAGAAGTTTAAAGGTGAAGAGGATGCACAAGAACATGTCACCAACTTTATCAATGCTTGTTTTCATCTTGAAGACAATGACGCTCTTATGCTAAGAACATTCATAATGACATTTTTAGGTGCTGCCACTCAATGGTTCAATCAACTACCTAAGCATAGCATAACCAACTTTGAACAACTAGTAAACGCATTCTTAAAGCATTTCTCCTTTGGTGCTAAGAAGAAGGTGAACCTTTCAGACCTGGCCAACTTGAAACAGTATGATGATGAGCCAATAATGGATTATGGGAATAGATGGAGAAAAGTCATGGCAAAATTATCATTCTCCATTCCCACAGAAGAGATCATTCGCATGTTCACCAAAAGTTGTTCTAAACATATCTCCCTCTTGCTACAACTCCAATAGTACCCTTCGTTTGAAGAAGCTTTGGCATAGGCCAAGCTCATCGAGGAAATAAAAGTAGATGAGGGAACCATTAAACTCCAAAACAAAAAGGAGTGGAACAAGAATGGTAAGAGTGACAAGTACAAGCAGAAGCAGGGCAATCCTGCTCCAGTCAATCAAGTCGTATTGGCTACACCCAAGGATGGGGGTGCACAACAACCCCAGAACTATCAAGCACATCCCCCACCAGCCAACTACGACCAAAAGAACAATCAGGGAAGAAACCGAGAATGCAAGTCACCTCGTTATTTCACGCCTCTGATAGAATCAATGCAATCAATCTTTAATCAGTTGAGTGAGGCCAGGAGGATCAAATTTCTTGATATACCTCTTATAGATCCCAACCATCCTAAGCCAAAAGGATATAGGGAAGATCAATTTTACCCTTATCACAGGATACTAGGGCATGACATTGAGGCTTGCGTCGGGTTTAAGCATCAAGTGCAAAACATGATTGAGGTGGGAGAACTCAAAGTTGACAACCCACTAGCTCTCGATAATAGAGACATGGGCATATACAAAAACCCATTGCCCAATCATGAGGCCCCTTGAGAGCAAGGGGCCCAAGTCAATCAGGTTCGAGCTGACATACCTACCCATGGATGCGTTGGGATGGTTGAGATTGTTAACATAGCAACAAGGACTAGGTGGTATGGTCAACCACAACCGCCTGCAACTCCCATGAACATCCCAACCGCTCCTAGGCAAAGGCAAGACAACCTTCCAGGTCCACCAACAAGACCTATGGTAACTATTCGGAGTAGATTGGAGCAAAACTTATAGACAACTCCAGCTAAGTTATCCATATATGAGCTCATACAACAGTCCCCAAAGCATAGGGAGACTCTAATGGAGATTTTAAGAATGATTGAGCTCCAACCACAAGATGCGAATGCATTCACACACTTTGTGGGACAAGTACAAGAATGCCAGGAACCTGTAATCCAATTCTATGATCATGAGATTAAGATAGTTCTTGCTACCTTACCAGACCCTCCGCTAAACATTGTAGTGACCATCAATGACTTACCTTTCAAGAGGATTTTGTTCGATATAGGTTCATCGATAAACATCATCACAACAACTACAATAGAGCACCTCAAGATCCCCAAGTCTAATATCGTTCCAGGAGCTTACACATTGAGAGCTTTTAATGATGCTTTATGCAATACTATGGGAACGATAGTCCTACCCATCAAGGTGGGGCACAAGACCATCCCCATGATGTGTCATGTCTTGGAAGGAGCTATGCAATATAACATCCTCTTAGGGTGCCCTTGGATAAGGGCCATGAAGTGTGTACCTTCGATCTTGCACCAGTGTGTCAAGTATGTGCACGAGAACAAAGTCTATGTGGTTCTGGCCGATGAAGAGCCTTTTAAATACGTCAATCAGGTGGACATTCTAAGAGAATTTGTAATCCCTTCTACTCACCTGTACGTGGCACCTTCATCCCCAACCACACAAGTGGATAACAAAGACAAAGGGGTAAGAAAAGACCCATGCACATCAACACCTCCTGGTGCACTCAAGATAGTCAATGCTTCTAAAGAACCATCAACGTCAAAACCAAAAGACAATCAGAAGCTAAAGGCACCCTTAGTTAAGGAAGAGAGGCCCAAAGAAGTGCCAACTATAGCCATTGCTGAAATGCCAAGTCCTATGGAAGAGGAAGATCCTCAAGATCAAGATGAAGATAGTGATTATCACCCTGCTTCCCTAGTATCATCCGTGGGGTCATCCACATCGCATGCATCAATACACTTGGCAAGCACAAGCATAGGGGAGTACCTTGTGTAGAACATTACCTTTACACCTATCATTGAGTTTGCACAAGACATAGGGAGGCCTAAATACTTGAGGCCACCAGTAGGAATAGTGGTTCCACTTGGAATCCCTCCCAACCAAACCAATTTTATCTATGCCGACCTGGACTGCGCTCATAAGTCTTCAGATATAGAAGAGGATGGTGATGAATTATTCATAGTCAATGTTCATTACCTCTCTAATCCCGAGTTTGCTCTAAGATACTTTGAGCATTGCCATTGGCATGGCTATGGCCTTGGCGTATATGAGCAGGGGCACAAGCGGCCATACGAGCCACTATATCAGCTTCCCTCCGATAGATTTGGCTTAGGTTATTATAGCAGAGGTCGAGATGACTCTCTTACAGAAATATTGGAAAGATTAAGCATAGGGTTGGGAGAAGACATTGATTTCATTCCTTATCACCCCTTAAGAATAGCAAATTTGAGCAACAGACAAGTGGCCACGGTAAACATACCGCCTCCAAAAACTTATCATCCAAACACCTCAATTGATTCCACCCCAATAGGGTACAACTCGTGGGATGAGGAGAATGGATATGAGGCAAGTGATGATGAAGCACAACTTGGCTTGGCCTATCAGGGGCCTCGCTATTTGCAAATATTCATGTGGTCCATCCACGATGAGAGTGGATATACATCAGATGAAAGTGACTATGAATCAGAAGACTCAACAAAAAGAGCTTACTTAGGCCTAAGCCATCAACCCCTAACTTTGGGGCAAGAGACAAATGCAAATGGATTCTTCATAAGTGATGAAGAATATGAAGATGAAACAGAGATGGCCTACTTGGGGCCAAGACATGAGCCCCTTGTATTAGGGCCGCATACCAATGCTAACGGTTTCTGGATAAGTGATGATGACTTTGAGGATGAGACCGAGATGGCTTATCTTGGACCTCACCACTTGTGGTAAGTCAACGAGCTAGTAGAGAGAGAGGTGGCACTCCGTGCCATAGACCCTCATCTCTAATTTTTGGGGAGACCTATTGACCTAGCTGCCATTCATCGGATGGTCAATCCCCCTCCGCCTACATTCAAAGAGTGATTAGAGCCAAATGATCCTATTGTCCACCCTGCTCATGGGCCAAATCCAAAAATTCCCATTCCTCCAGAACCTCATCATGAGTATGGAAGGGAAACCCCTGAGACAAGATTGCACCCATGTGGTCCTAGAGATTTCATTCCATCCATCAACATGATCTCCATTGATTTGACCACTCCACTTCATAATCTAGCAGATCCTGCCAGATCATTGCATCTTGATATAGAGGCTATTGATTGGGATCATGCTAATTCACCCATAGAGCTAGAAGACCTCTTCCCCAATGAAGAGATGTTACAGCCATTCCATTTTGCATCAAGTTGTGCGTATGATGTCTTCCATGTTGGTTTGGAACCTGAGTCAGTAGGTCCTGTGAATCCCATCGATGACATTCATTTGATACCCACGCCTCATCAGCTGGAGGATGGGTCACATATGGCTATAGAAGTGACTTTCAAGGTGGACATTAGTGATGATCCTACCCAACCAAGGAAAGTCAAGTTTGGAGAAAGTCTATCTCTAGAGGAACAAGCCATCCTAATTCCTCTCCTCAAAGAGAGGCCAAATATTTTTTCTTGGACTTACAAAGACATGCCGAGGATAGATCCAAAGTTAGTCATTCACAACCTTTCATTGGATCCCATGAAGAAGCCAATCAAGAAAAAACTAAGGAAAATGCATCCAACCGTCGCTTTGATGGTGAAGAATGAATTGCAAAAACTATTGGATGCAGTATTCATAGTTCCTATCGACTACCCTGAGTGGGTGTCAAACATGGTACCCATAGGGAAACCTGACGAAAGAGTCTGTATTTGCATGGATTTTAGAGATTTGAATAGGGCAACACCAAAGGATTCATTCTCGTTGCCAAACATAGATGCTCTTGTGGATGCAACCGCAAGTCATGAAATGCTCTCCCTAATGGATGGTTTTTTTTGGATACAATCAAATCTGGATTAAGCCCAAAGATCAACATAAAACTGCTTTCATTACTCCATGGGGAACATTCTATTACAAAGTGATGCCATTCGGTCTCAAAAATGCTGGTGCCACATATCAATGGGCCATGACATATATATTCCATGACTATATGCATAAGATCTTGGAAGATTACATGGATGACTTACTAGCCAAGTCCCTATTGCGGCAAGAGCACGCCGATGTCCTTAGACAAATATTTGATCGCCTTATAGAACATAACGTCCGATTGAATCCTAAGAAGTGCGTATTTGGCGTAACTTCTGGTAAGCTTTTGGGATTCATCGTATCCAAGAGAGGCATTGAAGTAGATCCTACAAAGGTAAAGGCTATACTGGAAATGGCCACCCCTACCAACATTAGGGAGTTGAGGAGCCTACAAGGCAAGATAGCATCCATCAAAAGATTCATCGCACAATTATCAGACAAATGCAGACCTATGAATAGGTTGCTACGCAAGGAAGTCCCCTTTCATTGGGATGAAGAATGCCATCAAGCCTTTGCAGAGATCAAAACTTATCTGGCAACGCCACCAGTATTGGCTCCACCAAGGCCAGACATACCATTTTTACTATATATATCGGCTACTGATTTCACATTGGGCACCATGTTAGCCCAAAAGAATGCACAAGATAAAGAGCAAGCCATATATTACATTAGTCGCACATTGGTGAGTTATGAGCTGGGATATGCGTATGTCAAAAAGTTGTGTTTAGCAGTGGTCTTTGCAACTCAAAAATTGTGACACTACATGTTGAGCCATACGACCTACGTCATATCAAAACAAAATCCTTTGCAGTACATGATGAGCAAGACATATCACAATACACGTACCACAAAGTGGATCATGCTATTGATAGAATTTGATCTAGAGTTCATAAGCCAAAAGTCCATCAAGGGACAAGTCATAGCAGATCAATTAGCAGAGGTGCCTCTTCAGGATAACAAGCCTCTCACCATAGAATTGCTTGATGATGCGGTCTTTGCATTATCAGATCCTCCAAACTCGAAGAACCTAAGAAAGAAAGAGACATGTCATTGTTCTTCGATGGTTCAAAGTGTGAACAAGGAGGCAGAGCAAGGATTGTCTTTATCACACCGTAGGGTGCTCCTTTTCCCTTATCATTCAAATTAGACTTCCCATGCACAAACAACAATACAGAATATGAAGCATTGATCCTGGGACTCCAAATAGCTGTAGCAATGGGCATTAAAATATTGAATATCTTTGGTGATTCCTTGCTCATAGTAAACTAGGTCAAAGGACTATTCCAATGCAGGTGCCCACTCCTGAAGACTTACAAGGAACTTGTTGACACCTACCTAGCCCGACTAGAATGGTACGACATCGAGGCAATCCCTTGTACGTCGAATAGATTTGTAGACACTATGGCCTCTTTGGGATCCTTAATCCCTCAGAATACATCTACTGATTTTACAACCATTCATGTGAAGGTGCTTTCACACTCAGCAATACATCGTGAAGCTTTTGACAATCAAGAATCAGTCAACATGATCAACATCAAGCCAAATCAAGATTGGTCCTTCGTAGCCAAAGATTTCTTACAAATAGCCCCTTGGGGGTCTTTGATCTCCCAAGGACCTGTAGAGTGTGGTGCAACCATATACCATAGAGTTGTTCCTCAATCCGTGTTCACTACCTCAAAAATACAGGAAGAGCAAGTTATCTTTTCTATAGAAGCTATGGCTTATCAGGATTGGCTTTCCCAACTACGGGACTTCTTGAAGCTTGGAATAGTACCTCAAGGTTTGTCGCATACTGAAAGGTGAACATTCAAATAGAGAGCAACAAGATATATCTTTCTAGGAGAAATCCTCTACAGACGAGGATATGATGGAGTATTACTCCATTGTCTTGAGCCCCAGGAAGCATCCTGGGCAATTTTGCAAGCTCACGATGGCACATGTGGAGGCCATTTTAGTGGCATGGCCATCATCAAACGCATATTGAGAATGGGTTACTATTGGCCCACCATGGAAAAGGACTGTTGCGAGTATGTCAAGAAATGCAGTAAGTGCCAACATCATGCAAATCTAACGCACTTGCCATCGCAAGCCTTGCAACCCATCCAAGCAGCATGGCCATTCTCGCAATGGGGACTAGACTTGATTGGGAAGATCTCACCCCCATCCTCATGCCGACACACATTCATCATAACAGCCACAAAATACTTCACTAAATGGGTAGAAGCGATCCCCTTAACATCAACAAATGGACCAAGGATTGCGGAGTTTATACTCCACAATATCATAAGCCATTTTGGGGTCCCTTCTAAGATAATATCGAATAATGGGCCATATTTCAAGAACAAAAATGTGTGGGCATTAATGAACGAATATCATATTCAACATAGTTTTTCAATGCCTTACTATCCACAAGCAAATGGGCAAGCAGAAGCCTCAAACAAAATGATAGTCTCCATTTTGAGGAAGACAGTGCAAGAAAATCACAAGGATTGGCACATGCAGTTGCCTCTTGCACTATGGGCATACAGGACTAGTATACGGATGCCCACTGGGGCAACACCATTTTCATTAGTATATGGCACTGAGGCCATCATGCCGCTAGAGTTAGAAATTCTGACTCTACGCATAACATTAAAGGACTTCATAGATGATGAAGTTGTGCGACAAGGCCGCCTTGATCAATTGATGCTTCTTGATGAACGTCGAGTCAATGCTCTAGAGCATCTTCACGTTTACCAAGAACACCTTGCGAGAGCTTACAATAGCAAAGTCCACCTAAGGGAATTCAAGATTGGAGATCTAGTGCTCAAAGAAAACCAACAGAATTCAAATTTACCGCCGCATCTACGAGATAAGTTCATGGCAAAATGGATAGGCCCATACATGATTTCATAGAGAGTTGGGCATGGAGCATATCACCTTATATCATTGGATGGTGTTGAAGAGCCTGAACCTCTCAATATCATTCACTTAAAGGCATTTTACACATAAAATTCAAAAACATTCAAATATTACATAAAAACACAAAACATTCAAATATGTCAAAATTCAAAAACATTCAAATATTACATAAAAACACAAAAACATTCAAATATGTCAAAATTCAAAAAATTTCAAATATGTCAAAAACACAAACAAATCATAAAAACATAAAAATTCAAAAATACAATCAAAGGCTCCAAGGGTAATTCAAACCGCTTGGTCAAAATCAATTCAAAAAGGCTCCAAGGGTAATTCATACCGCTTGGTCAAACATCAAATCAAAGGCTCCAAGGGTAATTCAAACCGCTTGGTCAAATCCAAAAACAACCAAAGGCTCCAAGGGTAATTCAAACCGCTTGGTCAAAACCAATACAACCAAAAGCTCCAAGGGTAATTCAAACCGCTTGGTCAAATCCAAAAACAACCAAAGGCTCCAAGGGTAATTCAAACCACTTGGTCAAAACCAATACAATCAAAAGGCTCCAAGGGTAATCCATACCGCTTGGTCAAAATCAACAACAAAATCCCCAAAGGCATAATAAGCCCTTTGGTCAAATAAATCAAAAATACAAAAACAACATAAAATCAAAAATACAAAAACAATTGCATCTCACATCTTGCATCCACATCATTGCATTGCATTTTCATATCCATTACAATTGCATATGACATAAGTCTTAAAAAAATATACCACAGTTTGTCACACAAATCATTCAAATCCATACCTCCATCCACATCAGTGTGTAATTATGTTTTTCAACACAACCATTATTTGTTGCTATACATAATATACTAAGGTTTTTCGTTAGTCAACCACACCTAGTGATATTATCAACTTTTGTGGAAAACAATTGTGATTAGTAGAGGGTAAGGTCTAGTTGTGATA
Organism: Wollemia nobilis; assembly: GCA_028583015.1. Lineage (NCBI taxonomy): Eukaryota > Viridiplantae > Streptophyta > Pinopsida > Araucariales > Araucariaceae > Wollemia > Wollemia nobilis. Next base: position 12,643,547 of record JAQPPZ010002587.1, on the reverse strand, counting down.
AAGCCTTGGATATTCAAGATCCCGTCACTAATTGAAACACTAAAATCCTAGCTAGTACAAGGAAAATATGAAAGCTGCAAAGCGATCTAGGTTACCTTAAGCGAAAAGGATTTTCCTTGCTTATCCCCTTGTGCAACCAGTTTAAAGGTGCTGAGAATTGGCAAAAGGACAAGCTTTACCCTATCAAAATCCTTACGCATGACGATATGTCTACCACAATTGCTTCATGCATTTGTGTAGACCAATGTTTGAATGTGGATGAGCTAGCTTAGGTAACCCAATATTGCCTAGTGGTATAGTCCAACTAAGTCCAACATAAGGATGAGATGAACACTTGAAGATCCCTGATCTTAGCAATGGGCTAAAAGAATCCCGCCTGACATCGGAGGAAATGCTTGAGTTCTACCTCAAAATATACAATCACATGCACACACAGATCATGAAAAACTAGGTCCATGGTAAAAGCCTTACTTTTCAAAAGTCTAAGTGGTAAGTAGACAACTGTTGATAGGGGAACTAGAGTGTTTGAATCTCCGAAAAGCCCCAAAAATTCTTACATAGCAACAAATCATAACATCATTCACACCATCATATTCTTTATAAGATTCTATAAATTAGGGGGTATCAACATAGTAGGACAGATACCACATATATATTAGAAATAGTATATAGATGGCCACTGACTACTTTATATCTTTTAATTTACAAAAACTTATTAAGAAAATACATTACACACCATTACATCTCATATATGAATACTTAATTAATTCTTATGATAAGAGTGATTATTTAAATTCATGATTATTTTTTTACTTTCTGTGGTATCACCCATTAAGATTGTCAATGTCATATGCATTCCATATGTTTTAAGTGATTAGAGCATACAGGTTCATTTATACCATTCCATCACATAAGTTAGATGCATACAATTAAAGCAAAGTTAAAACATGCATTGTAGCAACAACATCGCATTCACAAAAACAAGTCATTAATCATCCATAAACCACATCATAAAACATATAGGCAATATCCATTTACATACAATCATGAATTCATCATTCATCATCAAAATACATCGCATCATATCATCAAAACATATAAGCATCTACACATCCATCTAAGCATCTTCAATATCATCTATCATCTAACATATTCATCAAATCATCATAATACCATCATCACATCATATCATAAAACAAAATAATAACAAAAACATGAGCAATAAATGATACACATAATAAGTCATAATGAAAAACTATCATAAAAGTATGTGTGTCAAGTCCAATGGATATACAAAAATGCCCGTGGGCTATAGTCATGTAGGTCAGTCGACCTCAAAAATGAATCAAGGACCAAGTAGGGCATCAGTCAAATATCGGGCCTGAGCCCCCTGCATCACCTCCTCTAGTGCCACCTCCCCCTATGGTGGTGTCACGAGTCGAGTGATGCGAGCCTGTAGGTCTCTCTGTTCGAGTCTGAGTCCGTTGGATAGGATAAGTGGGAGACTGCTTTGAGGTGGAGCGCCCACTGACCTGCGAACCACCTACACCTGCTGGATCCTTAGGGACAATCCCATGCCTCCTGAGCTACATCTAAAGAAGGGTAACATGATCCACAAGTCCCCGGATTCGCACCTCATGCTCATCCAACAAAGACTGGAGCTATCCCACATCTACCCCTGAACCTACCACTGGAGCCTCTTATGGTGTAGAAGGAGGAACAACAAACTACATCCTGACATTGCCACCCCCAATAGTAGCCTGCAGAGCCTATATCTATGCTGTGAGCTGCTCAATCGTAGCATCTCACCACTGTACTTGAATCTTAGTGGCCTGAAGCTCAACCTCGACCTCATGTAGTTGTGCTCTCAGAGGAGAGTCTCTCTCCTCAGGCTCTAACTCCTCCTCCTCAGGAATATTAGGATCCTCCACTACCACCTACTCTACTAGCTGGCCCCATACCTCGGTCCTGGCTCGGACTCTGCATCCTATCATATATGTCATCCACCATCATCCTCGTGCCCTAGGCTACCGATGCCATGCCACATCCGATCACCCCACCACTGAGTGTAGGCCTCTATAACTCCCCCAACCACTGTAGGGTCAATAGACGGGGCATCCTCCTCATCTGAGAGCTTGGTAATATGTCATGGAGGTAGGTCCTTCTCTACTGTGAGGTACCTGTACAAGAACGGTATCAAGGGCACATCCTGCTGCAATCCATACTGGGAAAGAACTCGAGAGTAGAAGAAATACTCCTGGATGGCAATCTTACGACCAATGAGCCATCGCTCGTGCCATGTCCTGGCAGTAAAGCTAGCTAGATCATCCCAAGAAGGACACTCATAGTAAGGCCACCACACATCTCTGGCCAACAATCTAGTGAAAGCATCAGTGTAGTGGGACAACTCCCCTACGAAAGTGTGGCTCTTATGCTCCTCATGCTCTCGAGCCCATCTAGCAGCATAGCACTGTGTTCGAGCATCGACTATTGTGATCTCGATCGGGAGCCCCTTAGGGTGATCTACTATAATGTGCTCCCATCCCCAAACCTGTAGGAGCAAACTGCAAGTAATACCGACATGTCCTCGTCGATGGATGTGGTACAACTCATCATAGCACTGAGCCAATAACGATCTACCCCATGCATAGATGATAGGCTCCTCGCTATCCAATAGGTCCTGCACCATCTCTAGAAGGTTCCACGGGAACCTCAAACTCGAGTAGTCTGGGATAAGAACATTGCTGATCACCATCAGCAATACGACATGCCTCACTATGAAGATGCCCTCCCCATGCCAATGACTGATAGACACTCCTACGAAATTGGTGTCCTTGAGAGCATCCGTAGAGTGCCCTCTAAACACCCAAGTGAAGACAACCACTTGATCATTAGTGTCCGAGGAGGTAATGGCCACCCCATAAAAAGGAATCCAAAAGATCCTATACACATCCTCCGACATGATGGTCATCTCGTCGGTTGAGAGGTGGAAGGTATTAGTCTGTGGGTCCCAGCGGTGGGCCAAAGCTATAAGGTAGGCCTGATCTGCCATGATGTAAGGTAACTTGATGACATACTGCAACCCATGGGCCTTGAACCAGGCCCAATCCATGTCATCAAAGCTAGGAAGCAAGTCAAGTAGGAGCTTCGGGTCCCGAGCCCGAGTAGTAAGGATCTAAGCAAAGTAGAAGAAAGACAAAACATAACTACAATGCATCTAAGGCATAATTCACAATAAAAATGAAAACGATGCAAAAGAGTATGAGTTACTCTAAATCTAAGCAAAAGAAGAATAAATTACACCTAATCAAGCAAAGCAAAATTCAAAAAGTAAAAAAAAAATCATAAAAATACACAAAAAAAAAAACAAGGCTCAAGCTTTAGCCACTGTCACCTACAGCGGTCGAAACCTGGCCATTGGAGGCAGTAGCGGCCAAGACCCAACGGTCAAATTTTTTACCATTGGGATTCAAGCTTGGCCACTCTGAGCGACAGCGGCTCAAAGCCGACCACTCTAAGAGACAACGGCCAAGGGACGACATGGCAAACCCATGAACCCTTGGCTAGAAAATAAAAAAAAATACAAACTAACAAAATAATTAAAAAAATAATAACAGAGGGAGGGAAAACAAATAGAATGTAAAGCAAATGTTCCTACCCAAGCATCAAAACTAAGCTAATTTCAAAACACCCAAAATGGTGACAGTAGGTGAATAATTGAAAAATTTCAAAACCCTAGGCTAAAGCCACTAACAAAAAGTAAAATTGGGGACTAACCCACCATAGCAAAGGGGATGCTAAACCTAATTACAGAGTTTTGTTCATTGCCAACAGGTTTAGTGAGGTTCGTTTTGCTCATTACTTAGTGAGGTTTAGTTTTACATAGACAAAAGAAAAGAGAGCTAGGGTTTTGAAGAGAGAAATACCCAAGAAGCTCCAGCTCCTCTAGTAGCTGATGTCTCGCCCTGTGAAGCCATGTCCTCAACACCAGCAAGTTTCAAAGTTGCAACCATCATCATCACACTAGAGCTCCGAAAATGAATCTTCAATAGTGAAAATGATAGGTCAAACCCTAGAAAAACAAATTTTTATATTTTCTTAATTATGCCTTGGCCGTCATTGACGTCAACGGCCCGAACTTCTTGGTCGCTCAAGGTGACAACGACCACAGGCAAAAAATTAGAGGCCGCTAGACCTGACAGCGGCTAGATCCATAGAGCGGAATAAGGGATTTTCTCCTTGAGGGATCCCACAAAAAAAATAAGATAAACACACTTTGGTGGTTTAGGATCATCAAAATGTTCAAAATAACAAAAAAACACATAAAATCACAATCTCAAGCAGGCCTTGTATCTAGTTACCTACTCTATCCACTCGATGATTGCAACGATTTGCACTCCATGTATTTCAATGAGATGAGTAGATAACCATAAGGCCACTTGGGGCAAAAACAACTCATTTTGGAATTACGATATGCCACCCTTCAATCCCAAAGAAGACCAAGATGGTCGAACTGCTCCATGGGTGTGAAAGGATCATTCTAATTCCCCTATGACATCAAAAATATTAAGTCAAAGTGATACAATCTAGGCATAAATAGAATCACTCATCCTAACTCCCTAAGAAGGCTATTGATAGCCGAACCGCTCCTCGGGATAGGGATGGATGATTATCATAAGCAATTGGAATCACACTTGGATGTGGGATTGCCCATTAAAAGCAACAAATGCTAGAAAGGAACCAGATTAGTCATATTGGTCAAGCGACTTGTCGCTTCATTCATTGTCATTTCTTCACCAACTCATTGTGTGAAGAGGTAGTTCAAAATTTCAACATAATCATAATCAAAATCAACAAAATATCACTCGATCATAACAAAATCATGTTCGTCCTATGAATCATTGCATGCAACAATCACAAATTTCCCTTGTTTTCTGGGAACGTAAGCAGACATGACATATTCAATTGTAGCTCTCCTACCGATCGAAATTGTTGTAGCAATTGAAGCTACCCGATTGAGTTTGAGGAATGAGTGCAATTTAACATGCAAAAGCCACTGAGCTAAGTCCTCCAAACGTTGAGGCAATGATTCAAGGGATGCGTGCCATCTTGCATGATTGGGCCATCCGAAATTGATCAGACCATTGATCACCATACACCCTACAAGTAGATCAGTCTACGTTTTTGCTCAACGTTGTGTTTTCCACACAACACGTCGCAAAAAGGGGTATCTATAGACACCTAAATCGTGTCATGCTTAGGGGAGTTGCTCACATAGACACACTCATAAGATCATAAGACATAATCTTGGACTTTCCAAGCATCAACAATGGTTCTCACCACTCATTTGGGGCCTTTTCAAGCCATCCAAGTCTAGCCGCTCAAGACAAGAGCGACCAGATCCTAGCCGCTCAAGCCTAGAGCGGCCAGACCTTAGCCACTGTAGATGATAGTGGCCAAATATTAGCCACTATAGATGACAGTGGCTAAGCCATAAGAAGCGGTTTGCCAACAAACAGGCCTAATCACAGGTGGAAGTGGCAGTCTGCATGCAATAAAGGTGAGCGGGAGTGACTTTGCATTCCTTTTCATGACCAGTTCACATGGGAGGTTTGAGTTTGCATTTAGACTTAAGTTAACTGACCTCCAAGCATAAACAAAGGACAAAAGCTTCTCATGCTAACAACCAGTTCGCATAGAAGACTCAAGTGGGCAGTTAGATTTCAGTTAACTGGCCTTCAAACATAGACAATGGACAAAAGCTTCTCATGCTAACTTGCACTACGCATGAGAAATTCATTCCTAGGGCTTGGACATAGACCTAGGGTTTCACACTATAAAAGGTGCAAGCCTAAGAGCACCAAAGGGACATATGAGAGAGAATCAGAGAGAGAGACATCTTTTTGAGGAGAGCTTTCGAGACTTGGAGAGTTCTCTTTGAGATCACGTACACGGTGAAGCTCTGACGGATTGAAGAGCATAACACCTACTATTTCGACATCAGATACAAGCTTTGACCCATAGCTTTGGGGCAAAGAGAGCAAGGTTTACCTTAGCGGCCATTGTCTTGGATAGTGGCCCGTAGGCTTAGCTTAGGTTTTAGACATAGCATCTTTTATTCTGTTTCTTTATGTTTTCACATCATTAGCATAGATTTACATGATTTCATGGCATAGTTTTATCATATTTTCATTACACTCTTTGATTACTAACAACCTCATCTGGGGAGGCAATCTCGGACACCTAAATGTGCGTTGTTGTTTCATTGCTTACAGGGCCACAGGTACATCGGACGAAGATTGCAACATACGAGAGCAAAAGGGATCCCTCTAGGAAATAGACCTGGAGAAGGAGGCATTTGTAAGCCCTCATACATTTCCGTGTGTGAAACTAGGAAGCTTTTATAAGCACACCACCTCTTCACGGAAGGGGCACTCCTTGCCTATTTGTAATTTATAGTATCAAAATGGGTATCCCTAAGAGGGACCAACATGTAACCGAGCTTCAATATCAATAAAGAGATCCGTATTTTGTTATTTCATGTTATATGATTTTTCCTCTTGTCTTTCCATTTCATCTTTGGTATTTTAAATAGCATTGCAAGTAGGGTTTAGAAAAGGGACCGGTGGGTGCATTCCCGGGGTCACTACAACATTACTGAACATTCGACTCGTAGATCCAACTTGACCCAACCCTCATGGGTACATCGAACATGCCTTTGGTGTTTACCATCACCAGCATGGCCATGGTATCTATTATTTTCACACCTTACATGACTTAGTCAAGGATATTATCGATCATTGTACTATTCAAGTTTCAAACCCTATTACACCACAAAATCAAAATTTGAGTAATTATCAGAATCTATTACCTGAAAACAGGGGGACTAATCCTCATGAGACTCAAAAAAATCAACAAGCCCAATCAAGGTAGGTCAAAAATGTCCACTGTGATCCTTTTTCCCAAGAAGTGGTTGGCATGATTAGCATCACTACTCATAATCAACACTATCCATCACATCAGGATATGCCCATTCCTCCACTTCCACCATAATCTAGTTCCACTTTTCACCTTTCTCCACCTATATAACATTCTTTTTTTCTATGTGGCATTCACTTATTTAATTTTCTTTTCTTCTTATCCATCATAATCCATCAACTATTTCATTAATTAGGTCAATTCTCCCTTTCAAAAGGCTTAAAATTGCACATTCATCATTTCCAAAAGAAGGGTAATATTTGACCCAACTTTTACCCCATAAAATCATATCCATTTTCCCCAAAACTTTCACTATTGGATCGGGCTAAAAAATATATTTCCAACAATATAATATTTGTTCAACTTTGACATTGTTTGGTCCCCCAAATTGCCAAAATACTACACAAGGATCAAATAGTCAAATTCATAGGTCACCATGTGAATTCAGGTCCAATTCGTAGGTCACCCTATGAATCACAACTATAGCCACCAAATTCACATATTTTTCACTCCAAAACCTTTTTCATTTTCTTCCTGTCTACCCAATTTTTTCTCTCTATTATCACAAATTTCCTCTATCAATCAACTCATCACCACCTCATAACATTTCATTTACCTCATTGCTTATTTCTCAATCCATCATTCAAAAATGGGGCAACTTTTGGAAATTTGAGCAAGTTTTGTTGTCATTGATGTCAAGAGGTTGATGTTCAGTTTCATCGTCAATAATGTCATAAGGTTGTTTTTCCAAAAAGCAAGGAAGTGGTTAAAAGAAATAGAATATAATATTTATTTTAAATATTATATGCCTAAAGAGGCCTAAAATATTGAAGACCCAAGGAAAGAAAAGCAGGTTTAAAAAGAAATAATAATATTATAATATTTTGGGTAAAAGGATGAGGTGAAGAAAATGAGGTCCAAGGAATCATTAAAAATAATCTATCCTTGAAAAGACCTAGTGAGCAGATTATAAAGGATTTAATTTAATTTATTTAAATTAAAATATTTTAACCTATGGTTAAAATTTTAATTTAAATAAACAAAAGGCACCAAAGTTTTCTAAGTTTAAAATTTAAATTTAAATTCGAAAATCGAATTTTGAAATAGACTGACATGTTAAGCGCAAAGGAAAAAGTGTATAAAAAGGAAAAATTATTTTCATTTCCATCACCTATGCTATTTGAATGCTAATGTTGTTAAAATATTTCATGCACTGCTTAGTTAAGGGAGAAGAGAATATTTGTGTGTTTTAAAATTTAAAAAGGCAGACATTGGTTGAAGTTCAAGTGATGCAACTAAAATATTCCATAGCGCTGGGTAGCCCATACGGTGGTCAAATACTTGCTAAGGTGCTCACACAGTAGAGGTCGTGGTTTCGAATCCCATGTGATCCATTTTGTAAATGAGGGAGAAGCATTTTAGTTTTCGTTGAATTCGTGCGAAGATATTAGAGAGAGTGTGGATATTGATTCACATGTGGGTGTGTATCCTAGGTAGCAACTTAACCTTGGGCTAAGGTGCTGTGGTGGAATTTGGTCATGGGTTTGAGTTTGGGCATGGCCAAGACGTGCGCAACAGTTTTTGAGATGTGGGCAAAATATTATAAGGTAAGTGCTTTTTATTTTTATTTAAATTCACCAAAGTTTAGAAGGTGCAAGTATTATAAAGGCCACATGATAATTATAAAGTGCATTGGTTGAATGCATAGGGAGTCATAAGGTTAATTACAAATATTTTATATTTTTGTTGCTTAGAAAAATAAATAAAGAATTGGAGTTATAAGGGTTAACAAAGGAATTTGATTTTTATATGTTGAATGTTATTTTGAAAAGGTTGGAGTTTATAAGGTGTTAGTAAATGAACATGATTTTTATATGTTGAATGTTATTTTGAGAGTATTGGAGATAATAAGTGTACTTGGGACTTGATATTTTTGTATGGTGAAATAATTATTGTGGAAAATATTTGTGCAGAGATTTTGAGATAGACTGTTGTTATCTAACCTTAAAATTGGAAAAAAGGATTTGATTGTGATTAAGACTAGTTTTGAAGACATATCTCCATCAAAACAAAAGGTATGGGCACATCATCCTTATGAGTAAAATGTTGTTGAAATGAATGCATGAAATATAAGGTGGAGTGAAAAGGATTGATGAATATTGTTGGAAATGTGTGAGCAAGTTTGAGTACATCTTGTTGATGAATGATTTGATTTGATTTGAGATTGAGAACTATCTTGAACTAGGGTTTGTGAAAGAACATGAGTATCATTGTTATGTGAAATTGAGAACTATCTTAATCTAGGGTTTGTGAGTATCATTGTTATGTGAAATTGAGAACTATCATGATCTAGGGTTTGTGAAAGAACATGAGTATAATTATTATGTGATATTGAGAACTATCTTGAGCTAGGATTTGTGAAAGAACATGAGTATCATTGTTATGTGACATTGAAATTACCTTGAGTCAAGGTTTTAGATCCATAGTGTGAGTTATTGGAAGTATAGTGAAACACTTGGTTAGGATTTTTAAGAAAGATGTGTTTCATTGAATGAATGTTTGAGTGAAGTTGGTTGAGCATTATTAATTGAAAGCATTGGAGTGATATTTCAAGTTTTGTGAAACAAATTATACTTTATTTTTAAATTAATTTGAAAGAGAGTATGAAAGTGATAGATTGTTTTGTTGAGTACAAAACATTGTGAGTGTGAAATATATTGACTCTTTAATCATTATCTATATGTTCCTATGATTAAACAAGATTCTGAGTGAAACTTGTTTGTGTGTTGAATAGGTTTTCTAAAATAGATTAAGTTGAGTTTTGTATGCAAGTTTTGCAGTAATTTGAATGAGCTTTTGTGAAAGATTACGAAAAATTTTGGGTAAGCTTTTGTGAAATCTTGTGAGCAGATTTGAGTAAGTCCTAGAGGGGACTTAAGGACAAAAATGAGTAAGTTTTTGTGAAAGCTTAAGGACAGAGTTAAGCAAGCTTTTGTGAAAGCTTGTTGAGCATATTTGAGGTAAGTCTTGGTGAAGAATTTTTGAGCAGATTTGAGGTAAGTCTTGGTGAAGACTTATTGAGAAGTTTTGAGGTAAGTATTAATGAAGACTTGTAGAGAAGATTTGAGGTAAGTCTTGGTGAAGACTTGAGATAAAATTGAGCAAGTTCTTGAGAGGATTTGTTGGATATATTTGAGACAAGTCTTTATGAATACTTGAGAGCAGAGTTGTGATTGATTTGTTCATGCCTTGTGCTAAGGTTTGAGGTAGATCTAAGCAAAGTTGATTTGAGATTGATTTTTTCAAGCTTTGTGTTAAGGCTTGAGGTAGATCTATGCAGATTTGATTTGTGATTGAATCAATATTTGTGTTAAGGATTGAGGATATATTTGAGAATAGATTTTGGTGTATATTTGAGGGTAGATTTTTGCCAAACCAGAGACAAAATTATGAGCATATTTGTGTTAAACCAAGGAAAATGTTTAGTGCATATTTGAGACAGAGATTGAGTAGAGCTGAGAGTAAGCTTTAGAGGTGACAAAGTAGAGGACAATAGTATCCAGTGGATAGAGATCCATTATCTAGTGTAGTGAAGATAGAGGTATTCTAAGTGAGGATAGAGATATTTAGTGGAGAGAGATCCATAAGCTAGTACAGTCGGGTAGAATTCTACTAGAATATCACCAACCAAAGTAGAGGAGAAAGAGTTCTCCTATGAATAGATATCCAAAAATCAACAAAGGGTATTGATGTATCCTATGGATTGGTGTCCATGAACTTGATTATGGGATTGGTATCTCATTTGGACAGAGGTCCATAAACATTTTAATAGGGAAGGATTCCCAAGATATTTGTTGAGAAAATTTTAGTGAAAGATTTTCTCCTTGGAGTAGCCTAAATTGGGTGAACCACAATAAATTGGTATCTCTATTATGTGTGATGATTGGTGTATTGCTTTTATTAATGATGTTGATATTGACATTGATATATTGGATAATATTGTTTGAAAAATAAAAGTAAAAGTTGGTCTTATACTATTCACCTCCCCTCTTAGTATAAGCTTGTGTTCTTCAGAGAACATCATCTTCTCCCCATACATCATTCAAAACTGGGGTAATTTCATATCCTCCCATCCATAATTAAAAACTTGGAGTAATTTCATGTCTTCCCATCCATCATTCAAAATTGGGGATAATTTCATACCCTTCAAATCCATCATTCAAAATTGGGGCAACATCATCTTCTCCCCATCCATTCCTCAAAACTAGGGCAGTTTCATCTTCTTTCCATACATCATTCAAAACTTGAAGTAATTTCATCTTCCCCCAATCCATCATTAAAAATGGGGGTAATTTCATCTTCTCCCCATATATCATTCAAAACTGAGGTAACTTCATATTATCCCCATACATAATTCAACATAGGAGTATACATCATACATAATCAAGTTCAAAAGGTTGCATCCTTTGCCTTGTCCTCATCAAATAAAATAAATTATTAGGTTCAAAAGGTTGCATCCTTTACCTTATCCTCATAAAATAAAATCAATTCCTAGAATTCAAAAGGTTGCATCCTTTTTTCATAGGTTGTATCCTTTGCCTTGCCCTCATCAAATAAAATCAATCGATAGGTTCAAAAGGTTGCATCCTTTGCCTTATCCTCATTAAATTAAATCAATTACTAGAATTCAAAATGTTGCACCCTTTTTTCATATATTGCATCCTCTAGCTCACCTCATAAAATCAAGTCAATTGCTAGGTTCAAAAATGTTCCATACTTTTGTCAAAGGTTACACCCTTTATCTTGCCTTCATCATGATTGTTTTTCTAAAAAAAAAAATTTCCCAAAATCCTCAACAAAAATTTGGAACATTCTTTTTAGAATATCTTAGCACACCAAGTTTCTCCAAAAACCTTAGTAAAAATTTTGGAACATTCTTTTTAGAATCTCTTAGCACACCAGGTTTCTCTAAAAAACCCAGCAAAAATTTTGAAATATTATTTTTAGAATCTCTTAGCACACCAGGTTTCTCCAAAATCCTCAGCAAAAAATTATGGAACATTCTTTTTAGAATCTCTTAGCACACCAGGTTTCTCCAAAATCCTTAGCAAAAATTTTGGAACATTCTTTTTAGAATCTCTTAGCACACTACGTTTCTCCAAAAGCCTCAGTAAAATTTTGTATAGGTTTCTCCAAAAACCTCAATAAAAAATTGGATAGGTTTTTCTAAAAACCTCAGTAAAAATTTGGATAGGTTTCTCCAAAAACCTTAGTAAATTTTTTTATAGATTTCTCCAAAAACCTCAATAAAAATTTGGATAGGTTTCTCCAAAACCTCAGTAAGAATTTGGATAGGTTTCTCCAAAAACCTCCACAAAAATTTGGATAGGTTTGGCCAAAAACCTTAGCAAAACTTTGGATAGGTTTATCAACCAAAAAAAAAACTCAGTAAAAATAGCCTAGCATAGCATATCCTAGAATAACATAGCATAGCATAGAATACTCATAGCCTAGCATAGGTGCAACATACACATAGTCTAGCCTAGCAATATTTCACTTCTTTGTCCTCGCAAAGATTTTGCTTCCATGAGACACCTTCCTTGCTTATACATTCTTGTACATTTGACATCGAACACAACAAATATCCAATAAATACAAACAAATAAAAACCATCAATTGGTGACATATATTGCACTTTATTTTCCTCTTCCATCATAATCATCTACATCCATAAATCATGTTGATAACCATAAAATATTGGAATCCAATCTGAGTATTTCATGCATCCATCCACACCTTTTGGATTTGTCATTGTACATGAAAACCCACATTTTGGGTACACCTTATTTCATCTATCCATCTCACTGAATTTGCATTGTATAAACACACTAGTCGTATCCTCCTATACATTTTCAAGTATTTTTTTGTATCACATTGACATCACCCCTAGTCATGTTCTTTTTCTTGTACATGAGCATTCCATTGCTCATATATATCATTACATCAATTCTATTCTTAGTTGCATGTTTACGAGATGTATTTCAGTTGCTCAACCATTCATGGTTATTTTAATCAACCTCTATCAAATGTCATCAAAATATAAAGGATTTCAAGACTTTCACTAGCTAAATCGAGTCCGTTCATGGACCAGTTACACACTACATCTTAAGAAAATTTTGAGTCTACTAAGGACAACACCTTGCGTAATTCTCACCATATAGTGAATGGTTTCCCCTACTCACCCTATCATTTGCATGATCAAAATACAACCTGGGGATAAATAAAGGAACAAGCATAAGCAAAAAAAAATAAAGGCAGAAAACAAAAGCCAATACCCACACAAAAATAAAAATGAAAAAAAAAGAGCATCACAACAAAAAAAACCAAAATGAAGAGGGTAGAAAACAAAAGGAAAAGCCTCTAAGAGTACTACCATTATTCTTGGCTCCCTTTGGTCCTTCAGTTTAACATAACATCATGGGACAATTTTTATCGCTAGCAATACATTGTAAGAGCCTGTCTACTAGTGGAATAGTCTTACAAGTGGTGACACATCTGTTACATTAGTGATATTCTCTTGTACATATCACTGTGCACACTTGTGGATGAGCTAACTACTTTGGCTAAGTTTGCAACAGGTTATTTCATCCTCCCTCAAAATGGATAAATGAACATCATGTGCACACACAGGTCCATGAAAAATTTAATCTCAGTTATGAAAGTTAAGATATCTTCATGATATTGCTCGGCCATTAAATCAGTTTGATTTTTCATACTATGTCATTTGAGCTCTCAAAAAATCTTTTAAACATTCACTATGCTTGAGAATTAGGGTCATGCAGCATCATTGCTAACTCTATTTGTCACATACATCTTATCAATCACACTTGCATTTCTCATTCATCGCATCATCTCATGATTTGTTACATTTATTTCATGTGCATCTTGTACACCTCAATCAGTTTGTACACCCCATGTTTGTCTTTTTCATATTATAATCATTGGTCAATGTAATTCTTCATTTATTTTTTATTATCCATGATAAGTAATATGGTATCCATGCAAGGTGGAGTGCCTTCCATTTTTTTACATTCTTATACCCTACATATACACATGTTATTACATATAACCTCTACACATCATAATTCATACATACTCATGTTCCATTAGGTTCATCGTAACTAGTGTACATCATTCATATCAAACACATTTCACAATATCTACACATTACATACACATAAAATTACATACATTGTATGTAGGCACAACACAAAATCATCATGTGCACCCTTCACAAGGCTTGCAATTGTGCACTCATCACTACTAAAATTAGGGTTATATTTGGTCTAACTTTTCACCTATCAAATCATCTCCAAATTTCCCAAAACTTTCACCATTGTATCAATATTGAAAAGAGATCTCCAACGGTATAATATTTATCCAATTTTAATATCATTTGGTCCCCCAAACTGCTAAAACACTGCACATAGGTCAAATAGTCCAATTCGTAGGTCACCTTGTGAATTTGGGTTCAATCCACCCCCTACCATGTGAATTGAATCTCTTGACTTAAAAATCATAAAATTTTCACTCCAACCCCTAGATTACCTTTTTCTCTTCCTCTCCATCTTCATACTAATTTGTAAATTTTCCATATTTTGCAAACCATTTTCTTCTGTCAGTCGACTCATCATCATTTTACCACATTCCATTCACCTCATTGTTGATTTCTCATTTGAGGGGGAATTCATATACAAAAAGTAAGCTTCACATGCAACCAAACATCAAACATCCAAATCATGGATATCACATCTTCCTACAAATTTTTTTGTTTAAGATTATATTAAAATAATACTAAACCCAACCAACCAGATATTTGTTAGATCACGAGAGCTATGCATTACCATGGATATGTCACAATGGTGTTCATGTATGTCGAATACATAACGAATGACACATTTGAATAATCCTAGCACAACATTCAGAGATGTCATTTTGGCATTCAGGTAAAGTGGCCCTGGCCGTATACTAAATGGTACGTATGAATAATCCATGTCACCTATCTCAAATGGTTTGACACATGTCACCATGCACTCATCAATCCATCAACAACAAAAAATTAAATAGGCATTTTTCTATTCGTACTTTGGACCATCTTATATTGGTAACAAAAACAAAACAATCATAAGTTTCCCTCACAAGCAACCAATATGACATTGCAAAATATTATACAGAATTAGAAAAATCATCGTGTTGCATCCGCAATCACCCATTTGCATTCATAATCAATATTTTCCAATTTCTTTATCTCATTATCCCATCCTTCTTTCTTCTACCCCATTTTCCTTTATTTCTCTTCTCCTTCTTTCTTATTTCCCCTTTTCTTCCTTATTTCTTCTTCCCTTATCCCCCTATATTCCTTGTAAATGTTGTATGGTCACACTTTGAGCAACTACATACCTTTGATTAGATTTCATTCCTACCTTCCTTCCTTCATATTCTACTTTATCCCATCACATTTTTGAATTAAACTATGTTCTACACAGTATAGTACAAAAGGGGTAAATATAGACACCCAAAATTCATACATGTCTACCTCTACATAATTTTAGATCTATCTGAATACTTGTAGGTTTGCATAGACCATCCTAGACCCCTCTAAGATATTGTAGACTACTCTAGACAATTATAGACCACTGTAGACTACTATAGACCAACGTAGAATGCTCTAGACCAATGTAGGCCATCGTAGACTTTTGTAGACGCACGGAGGCTATCTCATTGGTATATAGGCATGAAACCCTACTAAACTACATAATTCACATCATAACTACCTTACATATATCAGGAGGCTACCTATCCATTCCCTACGGAAATCTAAGCCCTTTCTTAGACCTAATTAGGATCGCAAGGGACTATTACTTCCCAAAATTCCTAATTAAGTTAATTAAAATTCTAATTGTAAAGTCACTTCACTTAAGTGTACTTTATGACCTAGAAAGGTTAATTAGGATTCTAAACCCAAATTAGTCCTAATTATTACCTCACACATGTGTGCACATTAGGTTAGTTAGGATATTTCCTAGAAATCCTAACCAAACCCTAATCTAACCTAGGAGTTAGCTAGCCCTAGTTAACCCTACTATCTCCTCACACATGTGTGAGGATGAGATATTCCTTTAGGGGATGTGGGAATGACACCTCCCCAAACCCTAACCTAAACTAGCATAGAATAGACTCTAGGGTTTGGTCTACCTAACCACCCCCCTGACATTAGATTTTCCTATAAATAGAGGGCCCCCTTCTCATTATATATATCTCTTTCTTTTTAGCTAACATATAGAAAAATTGTAGAAATCCAACAAAAAGTACAATCTGACATATCTGCACAATGTAGATAATATAACACCATCTTAGGATCCCATCCAAATAAGGATCTCCAATAGAAAGTGCCTACAACTCAATTCACCCCTTGTCCCATGAATCCAGCTTCCAATTTTCCCCTTGGGGGGTGAATTGACCCTACAACAGGTTTTTCTCAGTAAATATATCAATGTAACACCCTAAAAATAACTCATTATAATTTACACTAAGGACAAACAACTTGTAAAAATGAGCCTCTAGTTGGTTGCCTCGATTTTCATGTCCTCTTGGCGAGATCAAGTAAACCAGATGAGATCGTATGATACAATCTTGGATCGTACGATACGATCCCTGATCGCATGCGTATGATTTTGCTCAAAATAAAAATCTCAACTTAGAAAAGCAATAAAGTTAGCTATAATGTTTTTTGTCTCTATCTATGCAACTGTGCAACGATTACGGGATCAGATTCACCTGATCAGTCCTAACTTGGAAGGAGTTGCAACTAAGTTTTTAGCCTATTTTGGTTGATTTTCCCAACTTATTTAATGAGATACCCTTCCCCTCATATCTCTCCTGGCACCATTAGCATATCGACTGAGTTTCTACATTCAAATAATTGTAATTTTTGCATTATACCTAGGTATTTATATTTTTTGTGCAGGATCATAGGATACGATCAACGATTAGATGGTACGATCTTACATCGGAGGTGTATGATATTGATCAGACTGTATGATCTTGCTATGAGATCACTTGGGGGCAACTTCGAGTGTTGGTTTGCATGTTTTAGCTCTATCTCTTTTTATATTTGCCATTCTACTTATCATTTACATCATATAGAATATATATTTCAATTATTTACATTATTGGAGTTAAAAAATTGCATATAATCACATATTACATGTAGTTTAAAGCATGTATATGTTATTTGATTTTAATTACAACATTCAATAGCCACCATTGAGTCTCATTTTTCTTAAAAGAAACAATATAATTGTTTGTTTTCTATTTCTGCACTCTATCGATAAATTGCAAGTTTTTGTTAAGATCAAATCTATCGGTATCTGATCGATAGCTACAATCTATGATCGTATTCATACGATCTTGCTCTATTTGTATGATCTTGTCCTATCGTGTACGATCTGGATTGCAATAAAAAATTAGAATCTTCTTCAGACTTTCGGATACAGGTAAGAGTTATAAATTACTTTTTAAGCACTACATTCCCATCTAGGTATTTTTTTCTATTGTTTGATGTCCTCATATAAATCAAAATTGCACATAGGATAACATAGTTGCATATTGGCCAAACTAGGTGTATGTAAGATTTGATAAAAGGAACACATCAAAACAAAATCTCAAAAACCTAGGCATGAATACTGTCATAAAATGTTTCCTGGTGAACCCTAAATAATTTGTCAAAAAAACACCATAAGAAGGTACGATTAAGTTCCTCTCTTGGAGGTATAGACCTATTATTCCCTCATTACCCTTTAATACAAGGATCCATTAGCCTGAAGGAAAGGAGTGTGCGAATTTTAGACCTACATTATTTGGTGAACCAAATGTGAAAAATCTTAGGCATATTTCTGATTTATAAAACACAAAAAAGCATAAAAATATATAAAATAAAAAAATAAAACCAAAAATCAAACAAGATCATTAGATAAAATTACATATTATAGTGAATTTCATAGATGGTAGATTACAACAATAGAAGAATTGTACTCATAAATGTTAGGGAATTATTAGACACACAAGAAATATCTTAAACACTTGGAATCTCTGATACTTTCTCCTTGGAACAGTGGAACAAAATTTGGAGAATATTAGTTATCATAAAATATCATGAACCAAGACTTAATCAAATTATGAGGTTTGACTTAGCCAAAATCCTAGATCCCAAACTTTGACATTCAAAGAGCATATGAGAGGTGGTTGGAAAATAAAAGAGATAGCATTTCTTCAACTGTTTACACCTTTGATGATTACCTTGACAATGCTATAATGGTATACAAATTATTAGCACATGTAGAAGATCAAGAAATAGTCTTAGACAATAGAACAAGATTCTACAGAACCCCTAGGGTAGTACACTACCGTGAATATTGTCACAAAATTTACTTTTATGGTCAAGATCTCGAAGTTGAAAATATCACCATAGCCCAATTTGTTAATTTTTTGAAAGCCAAATTTCAGTTTGAGGAATAACATTATATGTCACCTGAAGAACTTGAACCTATTAATGATATCTATAGAATATTTCAGGAAGACTAAGATATAATATTTAATATATTATAATTTTTGTTTTTTGCTTTGTTTCAAAAACATTAAAAAACCAAAAACATAATATATTTTCATATTTAGTTATTTAGGTATATATATAACATATATACCTCAAAATTTTTAAAGTATATATATATATATATATATATATATATATATATTTTTTTATATATATATATATATATATATATATATTTTGCAAGATAAGAATCCTAAAATCAAAATGCCTAAATTAAGAAGTGGTAAATAAGTAGAACCCGATCACATGGAAGAACAAGACCAAGAAAACATTGAGGATAGAGTAATCATTGAAGATTATGTATCTTCAGAACAAGATGAAGGTGATAATGGAGAAGATGAAACAAAAGATCCTGATAAAACCTACATTATATGAAAAAGGAAATGTTAAATTTGAATCTTTTAGTAAATTTGCCCAATTTATAAAAAACCACATAGAAGTGTTTAATAAAACAGTGCAAATTGATAATGTAGGAGAAGGTGATATGTAATAAGCCTTTGAAAATGCATTTTGTATACACACAAACCCATTATCATACATGAATTCAACAGAACAATAAAATGATCAAGCAAGACCATCTAATCAAAACATAATACCTTTAAATCAAAAATTTCAAAAACCAATAGCACAATTATCCAAAATTGTTGCTAACAACACCAAAACAAATCCTAAACAACAACAAATTTTTTATTCCATCTTATCTCAAGATCTTAATAAGAAAATATCAAAACAACAAAAAGCTAACAAAGTGCTAAATACTAATTATCAATAGAAAATCCAACATAATACAATCCCTCAACAACTTCATAACAATCCTCCTACCAACACTTTGCACAACATTATTTTAGTTGGAAATCCTTATACAATGACATCAAATTATCAAAGACACAATAACATGGTGCCAAAAAATCAATTTTATGGACAACCATAGGGACTTGAAGCCATGGTTAAACAGTTAGTTCGCATCAATATCAAATAGATCCATATCGTCTCTCATATAGTTATAGAGAGATGTGTAGCCAAGACTTGGATCCTATTGTGTTTGCTCAACCATACCCAAAACATTTCTCTATGCTTGTCCTACCAATATATAAAGGAACCGAAGATCCTATTGAGCATATTCACATGTTTAGGATAGCATGTCATGATATTGATCATGATGACTTGTTGCTAAAATTTTTCCCTAAAAGTCTTGAAGGCATGGATTTAGAATGGTACAATCAACTATCTATAAACTCTTTAAGGAACTTTGAAGAAACAGTAGAGATGTTTGTCCATCAATTTAGTGTCTATATAGAGAAGCATGTTACCATAAAATATTTTTATAATTTAAAACAAGGTAAAGATGAAATTTTTGCCAAATTTTTGACTAAGTGGAAACAAATCTTAAGCAAATTACATTTTGCATTACCACATCGTGAAATTTTAGACATATTTATTGGTAATTTGCAATAATAACTATCTTATGAGCTTTCTACTACAGTAACCTCTTTTGATCAAGCCATTTATTTATCTAGGAGTGTAGAAGATGCCCTCATTAGGAGAGGAAAATTTAATAATAAATATGAAGATAAGACTCCTAAAAATTAATATAAGAATAAGCAAGTAGTGGGTGATGGAGTTACTGATAAAGGAAACAACTCAAATGTTAATCTTGCTGAAACTGTAAAGAAATTTTTATTGAAAATTCTTGATAAGCCACCAATATAGTTCACAATATTAAATCAACCCTTGACTACGATTTTACCTCAATTGTTGGAAAAAGGCTTGATACGGTTACTTGAGATAAGACAACCAGATACAACTGTAGCCGAATTTAAGGCTTATTTACATACTAACTTTCATCAAGCAGATGGACATTCAACTAATTATTGTAAGAGGTTGAAACACATGGTACAAGACTTTATTGATAAAGGTAATATGGAAGTACAACAATTTCATGCAAATAATAACACTCAAAATAGTCCCTAGAAACAACCAACGTGAAAAACATTAGCCTGAAGGAAAGGAGTGTGCGAATTTTAGACCTACATTATTTGGTGAACCCAACGTGAAAAAAATTAGGCATATTTCTGATTTATAAAACACAAAAAAGCATAAAAATATATAAAATAAAAAAATAAAACCAAAAATCAAACAAGATCATTAGATAAAATTACATATTATAGTGAATTTCATAGATGGTAGATTACAACAATAGAATAATTGTACTCATAAATGTTAGGGAATTATTAGACACACAAGAAATATCTGAAACACTTGGAATCTCTGATACTTTCTCCTTGGAATAGTGGAACAAAATTTGGAGAATATTAGTTATCATAAAATATCATGAACCAAGACTTAATCAAATTATAAGGTTTGACTTAGCTAGAATCCTAGATCCCAAAACTGCTTCTCGCTACTTTGACATTCAAAGAGCATATGAGAGGTGGTTGGAAAATAAAAGAGCTAGCATTTCTTCAATTGTTTACACCTTTGATGATTACCTTGAAAATGCTATAATGGTATACAAATTATTAGCACACGTAGAAGATCAAGAAATAGTCTTGGACAATAGAACAAGATTCTACAGAACTCCTAGGGTAGTACACTACCGTGAATATTGTCACAAAATTTACTTTTATGGTCAAGATCTTGAAGTTGACAATATCACCATAGCCCACTTTGTTAATTTTTTGAAAGCCAACTTTCAGTTTGAGGAATAACATTATATGTCACCTGAAGAACTTGAACCTATTAATGATATCTATAGACTCTTTCAGGAAGACTAAGATATAATATTTAATATATTATAATTTTTGTTTTTTGCTTTGTTTCAAAAACATAAAAAAACCAAAAACATAATATATTTTTACATATTTTCATATTTAGTTATTTAGGTATATATATAACATATATACCTCAAAAATTTTAAAGTATATATATATATATATATAGAATATATATTTGCAAGATAAGAATCCTAAATTAAAAATGACTAAATTAAAAAGTGGTAAACATGTAGAACCTGATCACATGGAAGAAAAAGACCAAGAAAACATTGAGGATAGAGTAATCATTAAAGATTATGTATCTTCAGAACAAGATGAAGGTGATAATGGAGAAGATGAAACAAAAGATCCTGATAAAACCTACATTATATGAAAAAGGAAATGTTAAATTTGAATCTCTTAGTAAATTTTCCCAATTTATAAAAAACCACATAGAAGTGTTTAATAAAACAGTGCAAATTGATAATGTAGGAGAAGGTGATATGTAAGGAGCCTTAGAAAATGCCTTTTGTATACATACAAACCCATTATCATACATGAATTCAACAAAACAATAAAATGATCAAGCAAGACCATCTAATCAAAACATAATACCTTTAAATCAAAAATTTCAAAAACCAATAGCACAATTATCCAAAATTGTTGCTAACAACACCAAAACAAATCCTAAACAACAACAACAAATTTTATTCCATATTATCTCAATATCTTAATAAGAAAATATCAAAACAACAAAAAGCTAAAAAAGTGCTAAATACCAATTATCAATAGAAAATCCAACATAATACAATCCCTCAACAACTTCATAACAATCCTCCTACCAACACTTTGCACAACATTACTTCAATTGGAAATCCTTATACAATGACATCAAATTATCACAGACACAATAACATGGTGCCACAAAATCAATTTTATGGACAACCACAGGGACTTGAAGCCATGGTTAAACAGTTAGTTCACATCAAGATCAAATAGATCCATATTGTCTCTCATATAGCTATAGAGAGATGTGTAGCCAAGACTTGGATCCTATTGTGTTTGCTCAACCATACCCAAAAAATTTCTCTATGCTTGTCCTACCAATATATAAAGGAACCGAAGATCCTATTGAGCATATTCGCATGTTTAGGATAGCATGTCATGATATTTCTCATGATGACTTGTTGCTAAAATTTTTCCCTAAAAGTCTTGAAGGCATGGATTTAGAATGGTACAATCAACTATCTATAAACTCTTTAAGGAACTTTGAAGAAACAGTAGAGATGTTTGTCCATCAATTTAGTGTCTATATAAAGAAGCATGTTACCATAAAATATTTATATAATTTAAAA
Organism: Wollemia nobilis; assembly: GCA_028583015.1. NCBI lineage: Eukaryota > Viridiplantae > Streptophyta > Pinopsida > Araucariales > Araucariaceae > Wollemia > Wollemia nobilis. The sequence goes on along the minus strand of JAQPPZ010002587.1, from coordinate 12,620,790 downwards.
CAAGGTAAAGATGAATTTTTTTCCAAATTTTTGACTAAGTGGAAACAAATCTTAAGAAAATTACATTTTGCATTACCACATCATGAAATTTTAGACATATGTATTGGTAATTTTCAAGAATAACTATCTTATGAGCTTTCTACTACTAGAGTAACCTCTTTTGATCAAGCCATTGATTTATCTAGGAGGGTAGAATATGCCCTCGTTAGGAGAGGAAAATTTAATAATAAATATGAAGATAAGACTCCTAAAAATCAATATAATAATAAGCAAGTAGTGGGTGATGGAGTTACTAATAGTGAAAAAAACTCAAATGTTAATCTTGCTGAAACTGTAAAGAATTTTTTATTGAAAATTCCTAATAAGACACCAATAGAGTTCACAATATTAAATCAACCCTTGACTATGATTTTACCTCAATTGTTGGAAAAAGGCTTGATATGGTTACCTGAGATAAGACAACCAGATACAACTGTAGCCGAATTTAGGGATTATTTACATTGTAACTTTCATCAAGTGGATGGACATTCAACTAATTTTTGTAAGAGGTTTAAACACATGATACAAGACTTGATTGATAAAGGTAATATGGAAGTACAACAATTTCATACAAATAATAACACTCAAAATAGTCCCCAGAAACAACCAACTCAGAATGCAAATCAAAATTTAGATAGTTTTCAACAACCCTTACCTAAGCATGGTAAAGAAGTAGTAAATCAAGTAGATCATCACAATGTTCCTCATACAACTCGATATGTGGGAAACATTAGTAGCTTCATGCCACAAAGAGTTTGCAAACCTCCTATGTACCTACTTTTTTTGTAGTCACAACTAGACCAATGCAATACTTTCAAAATTCATCTTCAAAAGATACTAAAAGTGACACAAAAAGTGAAATAGGAAGTGAACTAGAGATTGCTTCAAATAGTTCAGAGTATGAATCAAATCGAGTTACTCCCATTATAGATTTATCAGTTCTAGAAGAACTATTTTCTAGAAGAGTAACCACTCGATCTTCATCCCAACAAATACTTTCAAATAAACAAGTAAAAAGTGCTAGGTTTTGCTTTGGTAATAACAATGTTGTAGGCACTATTGGAGCCATTACTAGACAACAAGCTCAAACTCAAAATTCTCAAGCACAAACTCAAAATCAAAATGAGAAATCCAATCCATTTGTATTAAAACCACCTATGAAAGGAAATAATATATCAATTTCATGATAGAAACCTCCATATGATATTAATGAACAACTAGAAAATATCACAACAATAATCTCTCTTTTATATCTTTTAAGAACTTCATCTACCCACAAATAAGAATTAATGAGTACCTTAAATAAGATGATGTTACCACAAAATATAGAACTTGATGTTTTGGTTAATTCTATAAGCTCTAATGGAACAAATTACATATATTTTTTAGATAAAGATATTCCTCCTCAAAGAATGTATAGAGATAATCCTCTGTACGTCACAACTTTAATTGGGTACATAGGTGTTAAAAGAGTTATAATTGATAATGGATCATCATTAAATATATGCACATATGACTTTTTCCAAATATTTGGGTTTCAAAAATAAGATCTAAAAAGTACTAAAATGATTATTAAAGCATTTAATGATGAAACTCAAGAAACATGTGGAGTGTTATCAATCCCATTGCAAGCTGGTCCAAGGATTTTGGATATGACCGTGTTTGTTGTACATTGCCCTACATCATATAACATTCTTTTGGGTCGACCTTGGATCAACATAATGCGAGCGATACCCTCTACATTACATTAGTGTGTTAAATTTGAATTTAAAAATCAACTAGTTACTATACATGGTGATCCTAGACCATTTGATATGTGTGCCATGGTAGAACCGATAGAAGTTCATTTTTGTCCAGCTATGTCATCAACATATCCTAGTCCACCTCCACCATCAACAACTTCACCACCAAAACTTACATCATCACCAAAACTTACATCATAATCAACACCTTTATCATAACCTTCATCAACTAAAATTATACCATATAAAACTACAACTAAAGAAGATAATACCTCTACCTCATATCTTAATTCGGATGAGATATTATTGGATTTATCTTCGATAATCACTTCATAACAAAAAAGTAATTTTTCCACTCAAGACTCCCTAGTGCTAGCTAAGTTACTGCAATCTCCCTGATCGATGGGCTTATCATGACCATTGGGAAGTATTTATCATGTTGGGAGTTGTGCCTTTATTTTTGTAGGGTATGATTATGGTAAAATTAATGTTGTGAGTATCACAATTGATCAAAATGGTTTTTCCATTTGTTATTTCTCTAATGGATACATAAAATCAAAACAAATTATGTGTGACATGGGTTACATAGGTAAAGGTTTAGGACCTTTGTAAAATGGAATACAAGAACCTTTAGAAGTTGAGGAATGGCCTACCCGATGTGGTATTGGCTATATTCCTACAAAAATCCAACCTTTCCCATTTGAGGATGATGAACATATTATAAAATATGAAGAGTACTTAGCACAAAAGGAAGGTTTTAGACCCAATAGAAGAATACATTCTTGTAATATGTTATCAATAGCATACCCATACATGATTGCTGAACCAAATAAATATTTGGAGGGATATATTTTCCATGATGTTTCTCTTGATGAAGTTTTAAAGAACCAATTTTATTTTGATGGGTCTATCCCATGCATATCCCATGTTGAAGCAACTATCCCTCAGAAAGAGTTAGAAAAACTAAATTTAGAAGAATTACAAGAAATGGGGGTGTCACCAACACCACCCAAATTTGAAAGAGAATTGAATATTGTGGTAGAAAATATTTTAAAAGTTAATATTGGGATAGAGGAAAACCCTCACATGGTCAAAATTGGAGTAGAATTAAGTAAAGAGAGACAGAAATAATATATGGCATTTCTCACAAAGTATGCTTATGGTTTTGCTTGGACATATGCAGATATGCCAGGCCTAGATCCTTCTATGGTCATGCACCATTTAGTAGTGCACCCTGATGCAAAACCTGTAAAACAATTAGTAAGAAAAATGCATCCCAAAGTAGCACTACTAGTTAAAAGTGAGTTATAAAAACTTTTGAAAATTATTTTTATTCAAGCTATTGACTATGCTAAGTGGATATCAAATGTTGTTCCAGTAGCCAAAAAAGAAGCCACTTAAGTTAGGTTTTGCACTAATTTTAGAGAAATTAATGATGCATGCCCTAAGGATGATTTTCCTCTCCCTAATATGGACCAAATCATAGATTTTATAGCTAGGAGTGGGATGTGTAGCGACCCCGGGACACACGTACCACTTACTGTCTACTTGCAATATTATACCAAAATGAAAATGAAAGACCATGAAATGCATATAACATGAAAATAACAAAGAGATATCCTTTTATTTATATTAAAACCAGGCCATATGTTGATCCCTCTAAGGGATACCCATTTTGATACAACGAATTACAAGTGGGTAAGATGTCCCCTCGCAAGGGGTGGTGCGCTTTTAAAGGCTTCCCGGTTCTGCACACGGAAATGTATGAGGGCTTACAAATGCCTCCTTATCCAAGTATGATTCCTGGAGTGATCTTTGTGCTTTTAAATGTTGCTAATATATCTGATGAACTTGTAGTTCTATGATCATGAAAACAACAACACACACTTAGCTGTCCTATATTGTCTCCCTGGATGAGGCTGTTAACAGTAAATCTGACAATAAAAGGAAATATGCTCAATGATAATAAATATAATGAAAATAGTGCTATGAAAGCAAATAAATGAAGCAAAATGGATCTTATGTGAAATATAAATAAATCATAATAAGATAAACTAACACCTAAACCCTAGACTAGGTTTGCGGGCCACTATCCAGGACAGTGGCCGCTAAGATGAAATCCCTCTTTATTGACCCAAAGACTATGGGTTTAAGTTACTATTAATGTTAAATTATTACCATATGTTTATGGATGATTACCTCTTAGTTTGCTAGCACTTCGTTGCTCCTCAGGGATGCTCAGATATGCTCTCCAATCTGATAGGGCTTCGTTGCGTATGCTCTCCAAGAAAAATCTCTTTCAAAGAAAGTCTACTAAAAGATCATCGTTGCGTATTGAAGTCTAACTTTGGACTCAAGTATCCCATATAAACTGGTTGTGAGGGGAATGCAAAGTTATCCCCGCTCACTTTATTGCATGTAAACTACCACTTTCGCTCCTAATTAGGCTTGTTTATCAGCAAAATGCTTTTTATGACTTAGCCTTTGTCATTTGCAGTGAATAATATTTGGCTGTTGTCATCTATAATGGCTAATGTATGTCCGCTCTCAGCTTGAGCGGCTAGGATCCAGCCATTTTGGTTTACAGCGGCTAAGTTTGGATGGGTTAAAACTACCATTTTGAGTGGTTAGGACCACTGATTACTCTTGTAAAGGTCTAAAATTGGACATATGGTCTTCAAATGTGCTCATATGAGTGGTTTATTAAACATGACACATTTTAGGTGTCTATAGATACCCCTTTTTGGGATGCATTGTGTGGAAAAACACAATGTTGAGCAAAAACATAGACTGCTATGTTTGTGGGGTGATTTGACCAAAGGTTTTGTGATTCCTTTGGGGCATTTGTTAAGTTGCATCCTTTGGGCATTTGTTAAGTTGAATAAAGGGCTTATGCTCTCTGGGCATTTTTTAAATTGACCAAAGGGCTTGCATCCTTTGGGGCATTTGTTAAGTTGACCAAAGGGCTTATCCCCTTTGGGGCATTTTGGTTTGACCAAAGGGCTTATCCCCTTTGGGGCATTTTGTTAAGTTGACCAAAGGGCTTGTGCTCCTTGGGGCATTTGTTAAGTTGACCAAAGGGCTTATGTCCTTTGGGGCATTTTTATTTGACCAAAGGCCTTATCCCCTTTGGGGCATTTTGGTTTGACCAACCGACTTATCCCCTTTGGGACATTTTTTAAGTTGACCAAAGGGCTTGTGTCCTTTGGGGAATTTGTTAAGTTGACCAAAGGGCTTGCATCCTTTGGGGCATTTGTTAAGTTGACCAAAGGGCTTGCATCCTTTGGGGCATTTGTTAATTTGACCAAAGGGCTTGTGTCCTTTGGGGCATTTGTTAAGTTGACCAAAGAGCTTATGCTCTCTAGGGCATTTGTTAAGTTGACCAAAGGGATTGCATCCTTTGGGGCATTTATTTTTTACCAAAGGGCTTATGATGTCTGGGGCATTTATTTTTGACCAAAGGGCTTATGCTCTCTGGGGCATTTGTTAAGTTGACCAAAGGGCTTGCATCATTTGGGGCATTTGTACATTGATTGCTTAACTATTTAATTTTTTTTGAATAGGGGAGGTATGATACCAATATTTCCTCAGTTGATGTTTAGAAATGTTTTTGTTTTGATTTTATGTTATGGCACAATGATGAATGCAATGCCTAGATAATGATTTGATTATGCTATATGTATGTAGTGTATTGATGACATGTACTAGCTAGATGATAGATATATGATTAGATAGTATGATCTAGATGATGATGATGGATGCACATGTGAATGTATGTTTAATTTTGGTGTAGTGTATGCATCTAACTCATGTTATTATGATATTGTAAATGTGTTGTGTGCTAATGCATTATCTACATGGTTTTGATATGATGTAAATGTGTTGTGTGCTAATAAAACATAAGGAATGCATATGGTATAAGTTTAAAAATCCAATGGGCGACACCACAAAAAGTAAAAAAAAATCATGAATTTAAATAATCACTCTTATCATAAGAATTGATTAAGTACTCATATGTGAGATGTAATGGCATGAAATGTATGTATTTTCTTGATAAGTTTTTGTAAATTAAAAGATACAAAATAGTCAGTGGTCATCTACATATCATTTCTAATATATATCCGATATCTATCCTACTCTGTTGATACCCCCTAATTTATAGAATCTTATAAATAAAATTGATGATGTGATTGATGATATGATTTGTTGCTATGTAGGAATTTTTGAGGTTTTTCCTGAGACTCAAACACTCTAGTTACCCTATCAAAAATTGTGTATTGACCAATCAAGGCTTTTGAACAGTAAGGTTTTCATCATGGACCTAGATACTCATTATCCCTATGTGTGCAAATGAATATATTTATATAGAACTCAAATATTTCCTCTGATTTCAGACAATATTATTTTAGCCCATTGCTAAGATCAGAGATCCTCAAGTGTTCATCTCATCCTTATGTTGGACTTAGTTTGACTATACCACTAGGTAGTATTGGGTTACCTAAAGCTAGCTCATCCACATGCAAACATTGGTCTATACAAATGCCAAATCTATTGTGATAGACATATCATCATGCGTAAGGATATCTCCTTCCAATTTTGTATAATGCTGAGAATTCCAGGGATTCAAGCTCCATTCCCTTATTTTATTCATTTTATTTGGGATACTTGCTCATGCTTAGTGATGAGAATCACTGTTTATTTTTGATTGATTTTTTATTTTTCTTTTTTCTTTGAGCAAGGGATTCTTGTAGTGATGATAATCACTATTCATTTTATTTTTGTGCTTTTGATACTTTGAACAATGACTTTTGGAATTTGAAATTTTCTTTGACTCAGGATTTTTGCTCATTTTGATTAAAGCAAGGGATTTAATTGGGTAGGGCGGAGCTTGTCCTTTTGCCAATTCTCAGCACCTTTGAACCGGTCGCACAAGGGGATAAGCAAGGAAGATCCTTTTCGCTTAAGGCAACCTAGACCACTTTTGTTACTTTCATCTTTCGTTGGTACTAGCTAGGATTTTAGTGTTTCAATTAGTGATGGGATCTTGAATATCCAAGGTACTATCACAACTGGACCTTACCCTCTACTAATCAAGGTGGCTTTCTACAAAATCTGATAAGACCACTAGATATGGTTGAATGACTAGGAAACCTTAGTATATTTCTTATAGCAACACAAAATGGTTGTGTTGAAAAACATAATTACACACATGGATGAATGGATGAAGATGGACTTGAATATTGTGATTGTGATACAAACTCTGGCATCATTTGCAAGACTATGATCATAACATATGAAAATGAAATAGATGTAATGCAACTATGTGAATGTAGATTTGAGATGCAAATGTTTTTGTATTTTTGATTTTTGCATTGTTTTTGTACTTTTTGATTATTGTATTATTTTTTGCTTTTGACCAAAGGGTTTTAAAATGCCTTTGGAGCCTTTTGTGATTTGATTTGACCAAAGGGCTTTGAGATGCCTTTGGGGCATTTTGTGATTTTATTAGACCAAAGGGATTTGAGATGCCTTTGGGGCCTTTTGTGATTTGATTAGACCAAATGGCTTTAAGATGCCTTTGGGACCTTTTGATTAATTTGAATTTGACCAAGCAGCATAAAGATACCCTTGGAGCAGTTTTGATTAATGTGAATTTGACCAAGTGGCATAAAGATACCCTTGGAGCATTTTTGGTTAATTTGAATTTGACCAAGCAGCATAAAGATACCCTTGGAGCAATTTTGATTAATGTGAATTTGACCAAGCAACATAAAGATACCCTTGGAGAATTTGTTAGAATATTTAGTATATCGTATATTACATTAAATTAGTTAACTCTTTCAGTTGAGAAACTGCCCAGCATAGTTCAAACTGCCTCAACGGAGTTCTTTGTAAATCCTATAAATTTACCATGAATATGAAGAGCAAGGTAATGCTTCAGTTTCTAATATGGCATCAGAGCATTGAATGTTTTTGGGCAATGTGAATTTTTTATGGGCAATGTGCTATTCACGCACTCCATTAGATTCATCCCATTACCATTACCAGAAGAGCACTAACCTCGGTGCATTACTATTATCTTCATTGTTGGACCGTGCAGGAGAAGTCGTGAGGCCACACCGCTTGAACGCGCAGGCTGAGTTGAGGAGACCAGCCATTGGTACGTGAGCCGTGAAGACTGCAGCAACCGTCGTGTTTTTTTTCGGTGCGCGCAGGCTGAGTTGAGGAGACCATCCGTCGGTACGCGCAGGAGTAGAAGCAACCGTGAATTGAATTTTTTTTCCCCGGAGAAGCCGCAGCCGTCGGTACGCGCAGGAGCAGAAGCAGCTGTGAAACATCAATGAAGGTTGCAATATTTTTTTTCTTTCATTGGTATACGCAGCGTGAAGAAGGTTGCAATATTTTTATTTTTTTTGGAGACGCCGTGAAAAATCAATGAAGCTTGAAAAATAATCAAGTTTTTTTTATATCACTGAAGATTTTTTTTTTTCTTCGAAGAAGCCGTGAAAAAAATCACTGAAGATTGTAATTTTAATCGGTGAAGGTTGCAATAATCTTTTTTGGTATACGGCGCATGCAGAAAATCAATATTCCATTTTTTTGAATGTGTTTCGTGTGACGTGTAGTCGGAGGGCTCACATGGGCATACGATACGTCTATTTCCGCGATGGTGATGTGGAATGCACCAGTGGCTATCCATATTGGCAGTGTGGGAACAACAACTTCATGGAACCCAATTTCCTAAGCCTTACGGTCAGAGAAACTGGAACAGCGTTCTCGGTGACAGTTGTTCAAACAACAATCTTAGAAGCCGCAGGCTATGGACGGTCAGAGAAACCAGAACCGCCTTCCCGATGACAGTTGTTCAAACAGCAATCTTAGAAGCTGCAGGCCATGGAGTAGGTGGGTTGCTTGTATGACGGTTGTGTCTTTGAAGACACAAGCATCACCGGAGATGTGGTGTGCTTAAGACGCTTCAAGGCCTTAAAAGCAATTGTTAAAAGATACAGGGGGGATTTACAGTAGTTTTGGTGACATTTTTTTTCAAGACATGTCAACTTCCTTAAAGAGAAATTGTTAAAAGATAGAGGGGTGCATTTTCAATTTTACTCGACACCTTCTGTTGTTCAATTTGGGTGCATTTTCTGTTGAACCCGACACCTATGTGCAAAGTTTTTTTTTTGTTGTGAGCATGCTTGTTTGATTATTGCATTTTTTTTGCAATTAAAAATCATCTACATCATAGCATTCACTACTTCTCTCGGCACATATTACATAGGTTCTCCAACAAGCAGTTATCTCTTTTGCACAGGGATCTTCATTAATCATCTACTTGATGTTCTCTCACCAACACTAATTTTCTCCTAGTTTTGTTTCTTGACTTAATTACCTCCAACTGATTATTCTTCTTTTGAAGATTCTCAGGCAGGTGTCATTAAAATCTCTTTGAGTGAATTTTTTACCCCCATTGCTATTGTGTTTAGGCGTAAATCCTAACGAAATTCTTGGACTCCAAAGTGTTTAGGGGAAGTTACACCCCACGCATGCGGATTCCTATCTTTCTAAGGTAGGTGCCATCAACAAAGCAATCCTTTTTAGTACTGCCTATGTTCCACGTATCGTTCTGATCTTCATAATACCTATAGTTTCCCTCATGTAAGGGCGGGTATTGTTTTGTTTCAGTTCAGGTATAAGCGGCCTGGCAACGGTATATCGAAAAGGGGACCATTTGGTGCTATAAGGAACCCTAAACAATGGCTACAGTGCACAAGTATCTTTCAGATGCCCAATTTCTCAAAGGCACCAATTTTATGCCATGGAAGCATAAAATGAAAGCCATTATTTAAGTCAAAAAATTATGGGATGTTGTCAGTGGCACTACCTCTCGTCCCACCACAGCAGGGACAGATCAAGATGCATTTGATGATCAGGACAGGAAAGGCCTTATGTTTTTGTTACTTGCCATAACATATGAGGTTCAACCTCATATTTGTGATGCCATGACTAGTAAAGATGCTTGGGTGGCATTGATTACTGTGTATGAAGGAAAGAATAATTCCACTATCCTTCACCTACAAACTCAGCTTCACAATCTCAATATGCATTCAGGGGAAACTGTTGAATTGTTTCTCTGCAAAGTGGCCGAATTGAAATCTAAACTAAATGCTATGGGAAAACCCATAGATGATGATTTTTTGACATCTGTTATTTTGAGGGCACTCCCACCATCTTACAAAAGTTTTATCACTTCACTCAATTTTTTTGGCAGAACATTAACTTTTGTTGAATTGGTTAATTTGCTGCAAACTGAAGAAGCCAATCAAGTACAGAAAGATGAGGAACCTGCAACTACTCTTTCCACCCATCAACAAGGTCCCAAGCAAAGACAGTTGCAGAAGGGAGGGTCTTCTTCCAAAGGCAAAGGCAAGCCCAATCTCCAACGAGATAAATATTGTAAGATATGTGATATGAACAATCATGATACCAACAGATGTTGGTTCAAAAACAAACAACAGAATGATACCTCCCAACATAAGAAAGGCAATGGGAAGCAAAAATATCCCCAGTATCGCAAACAACAAAAGGGTCATGTTGCTTATGCAGATTCCCGTTCAGATGATTCTGCTTCCTCTTCAGATAATGACTCCGAGAGAGCACACAAGGTGCTCATGACCCATACTGCCTCTTCCAAATCCGATGTTGTCTGGTATATTGATTCGGAGCAAGCAAACATATGACCGGGAACAAGTCCTGGTTTCAAACCTTTCACGCAAGAGAAGGCAAACTCGTCACTATTGCAGACAATCAGGTCTATCAAGTACAAGGTGAAGGGGATGTTACAGTCACACTCCCTGATGGTGACTGTGCCATAGAGAAAGTTCTCTATGTTCCTGGCCTTGCCAATAATATCTTATCTGTTCCACAGATGTTAGATAGAAATATGGATGTTGTTTTTCAAGTTGAAAAAGGAAAAAAGAGATGTTTCATCAGTCACCAAGGTCACCACATTGCCACTGACTCCTATAAACATGGATTATTCATCTTGGATACAGTTTATGCATCCCATACTGCCCTCATTGCCACTACAGCAGCAGCTACTTCCTTATGGCATAAAAGATACGGGCACCTCAGTTCCGGGTATTTACTCGAATTAAGCAAATATGACATGGTCAAAGGGCTTCCTCAGCTTTCATCCATTCTCCCAGTGTGCTCAGATTGTCTAGCAGGGAAACAACATCGAGTTCCATTTGAGACAAGTTCTTCTCGCTCAAAAAAACCCTTGGAGATAATCCACGCCGATATGTGTGGTCCTTTCCCCACCAGTCATGGTGGAAAGAGGTATTTTCAGCTATTTGTGGATGACTACTCCCAAAAAATATGGGTCTCTTTCCTTGCACTCAAGTCAGAAGCTCTTCTCTACTTTCAGCAGTTCAAGCGACAAGTTGAGAAGGAAACAAGTTGTTCCATCAAAACCCTCCACTCAGATCGAGGGGGGTAATACACCTCCAAGGAGTTTTCCATTTTTTTGGAGAAACATGGGATCAAGAGACAACTCACTACAACATATACACCGCAGCAAAATGGAGTTGCAGAAAGAAAAAATCGCTCCATAGTAGAAATGAGTCGGTGTATGTTAAAAGGAGCAAACTTAGACAAACAATACTGGGTAGAAGCAGTAAACACAACATCTTACCTACTAAATAGAGCACCTACAAGGGCTCTACAAGGAAAAACTCCACAAGAAGCCTGGAGTGGAAAGAAACCCTCAATTTCTCACCTAAGAGTTTTTGGATGCCAAGATTTTATGCATATTCCTAAACAGAAAAGAAGGAAACTAGATGAGAAAACTCAAAAATGTATATTTATTGGTTATGATGAATATTCAAAAGGATATCGGTTGATTGATCCTATAACCAAGAAAACACACATCAGCAGAGATGTAGTATTTGATGAAACTTTCACATCAAATAATACACTTGTATATCTTAATAAAGATGAACCTAAGAAAGAACCAGCACCTCCTCAGAAGAAGGTTCCTAAGTGGTATACAAGTACATTGCAAGATTCAAAATTGACATTAATTCCAGATCTAACTCTAGATCGACCCGCTACTCGTAGTATGACTCAACACAAAAGAACAGATGATGCAACAACAATAACAGATGTTGATGACCTTTGTCAACATTTTGATGATTTATCTATGAATGTAGAAGATGATAAGGATATAGACATGGAAGATGAAAAAGTCTATCTGACAAAACTAGATGAAAAAGAACCCACATCAGTCTCAGATGCACTCAGTAAAGATCAATGGAAAAATGCTATGGATGCAGAACATACATCTCTAATGAAAAATCAAACTTGGAAGTTAGTAAATTTACCTTCAGGAAAGAAACCCATTGGTTGCAAATGGGTATTCAAGATCAAATATAAGGCAAATGGTGCAATAGATAAATATAAAGCCCGACTTGTTGCAAAGGGCTATGAACAAAAAGAAGGCATAGACTATGAAGAGACATTTGCTCCCACTGCTAAAATGACCACTATTCGAGTTCTGTGTGCAATGGCAGCTCAATTTGGTTGGCAACTACATCGGATGGATGTAAAGAGTGCTTTCTTAAATGGTGACCTACAAGAAGAGGTCTATATGTCTCAACCTGAAGGTTTTATAGTTCAAGGGCAAGAACAGAAAGTCTGTAAGTTGGTCAAATCTCTATATGGACTTAAACAAGCTCCTCGAGCTTGGTATATCAAAATTGATAGTCACCTAGTGCAACATGGGTTTAGAAGAAGTCCTGCAGATCCTAATCTATATATCAAGAACAATGGTTCTAACATAGTAATTCTAGTACTATATGTGGATGATCTGATCATAACAGGCAGTTCAGAGAGTATGATCAAAACAGTTAAGAAAGATCTTAATACCTCTTTTGAAATGACAGATCTTGGACTTCTCCACTATTGTCTTGGTCTAGAAGTAACTCAATACAAGAATTGCATACAAGTTACTCAAAAGAAATATGCCATGACTCTAATTGAAAAGTATCGGATGACTGACTGCAAGCCCAAAGCCACACCCATGGAAGTAGGACTTAAGTTATCCCGATTTGATGAATCTCCTAAAATAGATAGTACTCTCTATCGTCAACTGATTGGGAGTCTCATCTATCTCACAAACACCAGGCCAGATCTTAGTTTTGTTGTGGGTTATCTTTCACGATTCATGCAAGATCCTAAAGTTAGCCACTGGAAAGCAGCAAAAAGAGTCCTTCACTATGTCCGTGGAACGACATATATCGGCCTGGAATACAAAAAGAACAACAAGTTCTATCTTCAAGGGTACACGGACTCTGATTATCTTTGGATCCATAGATGACCGAAAATCAACTGTAGGTTATATTTTTCACCTTGGATCTGGTCCTGTCTCTTGGCATAGCAAGAAGCAACATGTTGTTGCTATCTCTTCTACTGAGGCAGAATATCGAGCAGCTAGTGGAGTAGTCTGTGAGATCATATGGTTACATCGCATCCTCATAAATATGGGCCTTCCAGAGAAACTTCCTTTACATTTATTCTGTGACAATCAAGGTTTTCTGAATCTCATCAAGAATCCTATCTTTCATGATCGAACTAAACACATTGACACTAGGTGTCATTTCATTCGAGATGAGGTTCCAAAGCTTTTGGTGAGATTTGACCAAGAAGCTTAGAGATGCCCCTGGTGCCTTTTATTTTTGATTTTTTATGTTTTATGATTTGTTTGTGTTTTTGATATATTTGAATATTTTTGTATTTTTGATATATTATGGGGGGAAGGTGTGACACCTTAAATACCCCCAATGTGTGTGCCACTTAATGAAAGTGAGGAAGGTGTGATACCTTCAGAATCCTCACTTTGTCTCATTTAACTTGATGTGGATGATGGGGAAGGTATTTGACCTTTAAGATCCCTAGTGCACATGTTGTCCACTGCAATGTAATCAACCTTCTTAGGAAGAGTGACAAAAATCAACTCTCCTAATTGGGGCACAAATCCTTGTGAGGTACCCCTATATGGGTAGGGAGGAATGAGTGAACCATCTAGACGAAGCTCATTTCACTCTAATAGGTCTTGGACCACATTATTGAATCCATGACAATCACAAATGTCATGGCCCTTTATTCGGTGGTAGATACAGTAATGGTCCTCCCTATAACCCTTGGGTTTAGCTCTATTTGGGTATAGAGGCTTTATGTCAAGAAAGGTGATGACCCTAGCTTCCTGTAGCTTTTGAAAAATATTTGACATAGACTCATTTAAAGGAGTCCAAATGCATTGTTGCTGCTTTGAGTGTTTAGCATGCTTTGGCCTAGTATGAGAACCAGGTTGAGCCCTAGGTATGTCACTTGCTGGATCAGGGGGCTCTTGTTGAGGCTTCTCTTGTGGTTTCCTAGGAGACAATTTGACCTTAGATAAAGGTTGCTTCTATCTCTTAATATGGTTCATGATAAAGTGCAATGCCTCATTTTGTTTCTCCATTTGGACCTCTATATTGTAGAGGTGATTTTGCATATGCTCCAATATTGATAAGGCTCCCCTGTGTATTTATAGTGATTAGTTCGAAATAACACTATCTATTGAAGGAGATGCTAAAGATCCACCAGGTAACTGTAACTCACCCATTTCCTTCATTTGAGTTGATGTGGAGGCTTCATGATGATCCACTTTGTTAGTGGTATCCACATGATCATGTTTATGACTTAGTTCATGTTTTTGTTTCACTTTATACTGTTGCATTGTACTAACTTTGATACCCCCTATCTGATGTGGGGGGAATAATTATTCTTGTTCTTGAGGAGGCACCATGAGAAGTGAGTTAGGGGTGACTAATGTCAATGGTTTTGATCCCTTCAATGGGAAAGCAACATCTGATTGCACCACATCTTGTTTTATCTGCTTTAGAGTCACTTGGTCCTCTATATCATTATTGACCATTGCCACAAACTCTTGAGAAGGCAATTTTTCTTGTGTCTCATCAACTTTCTTATAATACTTGAATGGCTCAGGATCATGGGGGACCACATAGAATTGTCCTTGATGTATGAATTTTATGTTTTGGTGCACCATGGAAGGTATGCATTCCATATCCCTTATCCATGGTTTTCCTAGCAATATGTTGTACTACCTCTCACCCTCCAAGATATGGCACAATGTAGGTATCATCTTTATCCCAACCTGTATAGGTAGGATTATTGTGCCAATTGCTGGGGAGGTAGCATCATTGAAGGCCCTTAACGTAAATGTTGTGTCCTTAATGTATGAAGGTGGCAAATTTAAATACTTCAAAGTTTTAGCTGTGATGATGTTGATGGATGACCCAGTTTCAATCAAGACTCTCTTGTACAAAATTTGTTTGATTCTTACTATGATGTGGAGCGGAGGATCAGGTTCATCCTGAGAGATTGTCTTAATATCCTACCTATGAAAGGCAATCGTAGGATCATTTTGTAAGTGCATTGAACTTATTGTTGGTATGGACTGTGATAGATTATCAGATTTAGTTGACTTTCTCGATATGTTGGGCTGATCAAAGCATCTTTTGCTTCTTATTGTAGTTTTGATCATACCGATAAAACCCTCCTCAGGCGGGGCTATATGCATGTTGGCAATTTTGGGTTTGAGATCCTAGCTTCTTGTCTATGAGTTGTCATTGATGTCAAAAGGAAATGGCATTAATGTTAAGAGGATGTGTTGGCTTCAAAGGTGGAAGATTCCAAGAGAATATTTTTAAGAGAATCCGGAGAGATTCCATTGGCAAGGGTTTTTCATTAAAACCAAACCGGTTTTTATTAAAACCAAGTTGGATAGGGTTTTTATTAAAACCAAGTTAAATGGTTTTTATTAAAACCAATGGAGGTTCTCTTTATTATTTATTTAATTATTATTTAAAACCCTTCAAGGTTTTAATTAATTAATTATTTAATTAATTAAGGGAGAAATTATTTTTAATTTATTAAAAATACTTAAAGGTTTTTAAACCTTTTTTTATTCTTAATTTATTAAAATTATTTAAGGGTTTTTAAACCCTTTTTGAAAAGACTTTTGATTAATTTCGAAATGGTCTTTATTTCCATCGACGTCAAGGTGTCTTCGAAGAGACTATTTATTCTCCAACTCCTAAGGTTGGAAGGCTAATTAATTCGAAATTCCCCGAATGCAATTTGCGGTGTTTGTGCTCTGTATTCGCTGCGATCGAAGGAAGACTTAGAAGCACGTGCGGTTGAAAAGTCTTCGAGAGTTTTTTTTGAGGGTGAAGTGGAGGGAAGTTCACTTGTGAACTTCGTAGCCCGCATGGGCTAGTGGCAACGAAGGCTACTGTTGGGCGCTGCATTGGCGGAGGTCACCGTTTCGAGTCTCGCGGGGGTGCTTTGCTAGAGTAACACACGTTTTTATTAAAACGTCTTTATGCCGCAAAATTCGGAGTTTCTTGGACAACGATTTATAAGGTGTGATTAAATTTTATGAGTTTTGGCTTTTGTGATTAGCATTGAATAAAAGCTTAGGAGAAATAAGGGCATATTTCTTTGGATGTATTTTTAAGATTATTCTTTGCTATGCTAAAATTAAAAATGGAGGTATAAGGTGTGAGTCCGTGATTGTTGATTTATTGGCATGTTATGGTGGTTGTGTTTAAAGAAGTGGAGCTAAAAGGTGTAATAAAGGAAGTTTATATTATTGCTCATTTCTTTTTATTCTAACCCTAACTTGGTTGGAAGTTTGAGAGTTGTGTGTGGTGACAGCTTGAAGGTTCAATTATCTTCTACTCCAATAAGGTATGGGCACATTCTTCTTATGAGTATGATTGGTGTATGTTTTCTGAAATAAGGTTGGAGTGAAAAGGTATTCTACTAGGTATCCTTTGGCTAGGTGTAAATCCTATTTTCTGGTTTGTTGAAGACTACTTATGCATTGTTATCCTTAAGGAGAGTTTTTGGTGAATGCATAATTTTTGGTTTGAGATAGTGGAAGCTTTGTGCACTAGGGTTTATATTTGTGAGTCTAGCTACTTGCATTGAGTTGGTGGAACCCTTGGTTGGCTGTTTTGAGTTTGATGGTTGAGTTGCTTCCATAGAGGTTGTTTGATCAAGTTATTGCTTTACTTGATTCATGATATTGGGCTTACTCCATTGAGTTGATTTGAGCAAGTTATTCTTTGCATTTGGTGATATTGTGTTGGTGGTTATTTTGTTCAAATATCTTTGGAGGGAAAAGGATTTCTACTTGTTTCCTTTTCTTGTGATGATTGGTTGAATGCTTCAAGGTTGATGTTGAGTTGAATGGTGTTGGTTGACTAAACCTTGTTTGATGAGCATTGTTGTTGAAACCCTAATTGATGGTGAAAAGAACATGAGTATCATTGTTATGTGATTCTTTGCATAGTTGGCAATTGTTGGGGTTTCATGTTCTTGAAAGAAAACATTCTATCCTATCCATTTCAGATATTGAGTTGAGTTTTCAGATTTGAGATTGAGATTGAGCTGAGTTGATTTGAGTTGAGTTTTGAGATTGGGATTTGAGTATAGAACATATTGAGTCTCTAACAATTCTCTTTATGCTTCTATGAGTTTGACAAATCACATTGGGTCTCTAACAATTCACTTTGTGATTTCCTACTAAGAAAGTTTTTCTTGGTGAGCTTGTTGAGTTTTTGGACAGGTTCCAGTGGGGACTTGTGAGCAGTTTTGGACAGGTTCCAGTGGGGACTTGTGAGCAGTTTTGGACAGGTTCCGGTGGGGACTTGTGAGCAATTTTTGGACAGGTTTCGGTGGGGACTTGTGAGCAGATTTGGACAGGTCCTAGCAGAGGACTTGTGAGCTGAGTTTGATAGTTCTATCATAGAACTTGAGGATAGAGGTGCATTGGTTCTATGAGAAGAACCTGAGGATAGATTTGGCAAGTCTTTGAGAAGGCTTGTATGTAGAGGATTGATTTGTTCAAGAGTTGGACAGATCTGACAGATAGAGGAAGACTTGTACTAGACCGACTGACTATGTTTGGTACAGGTTGTTGAGCTACTGTGGACGTGATCATAGAAGGCAGAGGTCTCTTAGGCTAAGCATTGAGGACAGGAGGTCTTCGGTGGAAAGGAGTTCCACGTGCTGGCAAGAGGTAGAGGCAGTTGATCTTCTGAGGGATCATTTCCAGAGTAGAGGGGAAGGTATCTCCTTTGAGCAGAGGCTCATAAATTTTGATTGGGGGAAGGTATCTCCTTTGAGCAGAGGCTCATAAATTCTGATTGGGGGAAGGTATCTCCTTTGGGCCGAGGCTCATAAACATTGTAATTGGGAAGGATTCCCAAAGAACTTTGAGATAACTTTTAGAGAAAAGTTTTGTGGACGTAGCTCAACCATTCTGGGTGAACCACGTTAAAATTGGTGTCACTTTGTGGATGATATTGTGCATTGCTTTGATATTGCTTTGGGTATATTGCTTTACTATTTTGAAGTATAAAGGAAAAAGTAAAAAGAGGTCTTATACTGTTCACCCCCCTCTCAAGATAAGCTTGTGTTCTTCAATTGGTATCGGAGCAGGTGCCTTCGAAAAGTTTAACAACTTGAAGGAAAAGCTAGTAAAGAACACAATGGATCATTCAAGTGGCAATGCAGCACCTATTCTTGATGGGTCAGATTTTGGTCTTTGGAGTGCAAGGATGAAGGTTCATCTAATGGCACTTGGGAATGAGGTTTGGGAAGTGATTGAAGATGAGTACACTATTCCTGAACATGGTCCTAATACTAAAGAAGAAAGGCTCCTACATCACAGCAATTCAAAAGCAATGAATGCAATCCTGAAAGGCTTATAGAAAGCAGATCTCACCAAAGTGATTCCCTGCAAGACAACTAGTGAAATGTGGAAACAATTGAAGGTGGTTCATACAGGTGATACAAATGTCAGAAAGGCCAAGTTGAGACACTTCAAAGGTATGTTTGAACAACTCAAGATGAATGATGATGAAAATATTAGTGACTACATGCTTCGTATGGATGAGGTTGTTAACTCCATGAAAGACTTAGGTCTTGAGCTTGCTGAAAATGATGTTTGTGATAAGATTTTAAGATCTCTTCCTAATAGATTTAGTGAAAATATTTCTGCTATTGAGGAAGCTAAAGATTTGGATAAGTTGAAAAAGGATGAGCTCCATAGTATACTTGCAGCATTTGAGTTGAGAACTCAAGTGAAGGTTGATGTCAAGAAAGAGGCAGCTTTCAAGGCTACCAAGAATTCCAAGGGTAAACAACTTCAAGATAGTGATGAGTCTTCTAGTGATGAAGAGGCATATTACAACAAGAAAGGCAAGTTCTCTAGAAAGCACAAAAGTATGAAAAATATAAGATGTTTCAATTGTGGAAAGTTTGGTCATTATGCTACTGACTATACTGTTCCCAAGAATGAAAGTGATGAAGATAAACAGGATTCTAAGAGCAAGGATTCTAAAAAGCACAAGCATCATAGGAAAAACAAAGATGAGCACAACAATCAAGGAAAGAGGTATTCTCACAAGCACAAGAAGAGTTTCTACCTAGACAAAGCAAGTAAGTGTTCTAGTAGTGATAGTGAAAGTTCTTCAAGTGATAATGAAAATGAGATGTTGTTCATATCGAAAAAGAGGAAGAACCGAAACATAGATTCATTATCATGAAATGTCTTAGATGTGGAAATTTTGGTCACCTTGAGGATGATTGCACAAATAATGATTTGGTTTCTAGTATGTATGAGGATGCTTCAGAAAACTATAAGGAAGATGCATGTATGGTTTTTGAAAAGGGTAGCACCTCTAGTGATAAGAAATCTGAAAAAGGCTTTGATGATTCAAAAAGCAAACAAATAGAGGAAGATATAGAGGAAGGTGAAGTAGATCTTGAAGGTGAACTTATTAGTGCTCTTAGTGCTTTGAAAAAGGAAAGAAAGAAGAATGCTAGACTCAAGGATAAGTTAGATGAATGTTGTATGGAGAGAGATGATCTTATAGAAAGTCTTGACTTCTCTATGGCTAAGACACAAGAACTCAAGGATGAGTTAGAGTCTAAGGTTCTTGAGTATAGTGAGTTAGAACAGAAAATGGCTTCTTTGAAAGAGGAAACTAAAGAGTACAAGGATAAGCTTTACAGGTTTCAAGATAGCTCCAAAAAGGTTAAGTCACTCATCAAAGGTCAAAGAAAGACAACAGATAAAATAGGCCTTGGTTTTGTTAAGCCACACAAGGAACAAGTTGGAGAGTCTAGTAAGAGACTCCAAAAGGAAGAGAGTTCTGATGAGGAAAGTATTTCAGAAAAGGAGTCCTTGAATGATAGATGCACAGAAACAAAAAATAGAATTCAGAATGAGAAGAAGAAGTTTTCAGAACCTAAGAGGTCAATTAAAGGAAAGTTTCAAGGCAGATGTTTTGCTTGTCACAGGTTTGGTCACATGGCTTCACATTGCATGGCTCAAGTGAAGGAGGTAAATGACAGTTTTAGAAGTGCTAGTTACTTTCAAGGGTATTGCTACTCTTGTCAATAGTTTGGGCACAAGGCAGTTTATTGCAAGGCAAATAACAAGAACAGGTTTGGTCAGAACAGGTTTGGCCATAATAGGTTTGGTCAGAACAGGTTTGGTCAAAATAGGTTTGGCCAGAATAGGTTTGGTCAGAACAGATTTTTTCAGAATTGGTGGATTCAAATATTAGGTTTACCTCAGAGAAACAACATCATCAAGTGTTTCAAGTGCAACAATGAAGGTCACATAATCGGACAGTGTAGAGCTGAAATTCCAGAATACGAGAACAAGAACAGTGGCATGATCAGGTCCAAGGATCAAGGCATGGACAAGAACAGGGATGAGAACAAGAACAAGAACAGTGACAGGAATAGGAATATGGACAAAGAGTTCAAGAGAAGGCCCGACAAGGAAGTTATAGACGCTGATGATGATCAGTGCCTAATGGGAGTTTTACTCCCACCCAAGAATTAATCACCTCATCAGGAGGTGGGGGAGGGACTAAGCTAAGAGGCTCATTCTTAGTCCCGAGCCCCAAAGGTGACCCTTTGCCATTGATGACAAAGGGGGAGAGATTTGAGTAAGGGGGAGAGCCTCAAGACAAGGGGAGCTGTTTATGTTGAGTTTCTGTGTTGTTGAGAAGCATGGTTTGCCATCAATGACAAAGGGGGAGATTGTTGGCAATTTTGGGTTTGAGATCCTAGCTTCTTGTCTATGAGTTGTCATTGATGTCAAAAGGAAATGGCATTAATGTTAAGAGGATGTGTTGGCTTCAAAGGTGGAAGATTCCAAGAGAATATTTTTAAGAGAATCCGGAGAGATTCCATTGGCAAGGGTTTTTCATTAAAACCAAACCGGTTTTTATTAAAACCAAGTTGGATAGGGTTTTTATTAAAACCAAGTTAAATGGTTTTTATTAAAACCAATGGAGGTTCTCTTTATTATTTATTTAATTATTATTTAAAACCCTTCAAGGTTTTAATTAATTAATTATTTAATTAATTAAGGGAGAAATTATTTTTAATTTATTAAAAATACTTAAAGGTTTTTAAACCTTTTTTATTCTTAATTTATTAAAATTATTTAAGGGTTTTTAAACCCTTTTTGAAAAGACTTTTGATTAATTTCGAAATGGTCTTTATTTCCACCGACGTCAAGGTGTCTTCGAAGAGACTATTTATTCTCCAACTCCTAAGGTTGGAAGGCTAATTAATTCGAAATTCCTCGAATGCAATTTGCGGTGTTTGTGCTCTGTATTCGCTGTGATCGAAGGAAGACTTAGAAGCACGTGCGGTTGAAAAGTCTTCGAGAGTTTTTTTCGAGGGTGAAGTGGAGGGAAGTTCACTTGTGAACTTCGTAGCCCACGTGGGCTAGTGGCAGCGAAGGTCGCTATTGGGCACTGCATTGGCGGAGGTCACCGTTTCGAGTCTCGCGGGGGTGCTTTGCTAGAGTAACACACGTTTTTATTAAAACGTCTTTATGCCATGAAATTCGGAGTTTCTTGGACAACGATTTATAAGGTGTGATTAAATTTTATGAGTTTTGGCTTTTGTGATTAGCATTGAATAAAAGCTTAGGAGAAATAAGGGCATATTTCTTTGGATGTATTTTTAAGATTATTCTTTGCTATGCTAAAATTAAAAATGGAGGTATAAGGTGTGAGTCTGTGATTGTTGATTTATTGGCATGTTATGGTGGTTGTGTTTAAAGAAGTGGAGCTAAAAGGTGTAATAAAGGAAGTTTATATTATTGCTCATTTCTTTTTATTCTAACCCTAACTTGGTTGGAAGTTTGAGAGTTGTGTGTGGTGACAGCTTGAAGGTTCAATTATCTTCTACTCCAATAAGGTATGGGCACATTCTTCTTATGAGTATGATTGGTGTATGTTTTCTGAAATAAGGTTGGAGTGAAAAGGTATTCTACTAGGTATCCTTTGGCTAGGTGTAAATCCTATTTTCTGGTTTGTTGAAGACTACTTATGCATTGTTATCCTTAAGGAGAGTTTTTGGTGAATGCATAATTTTTGGTTTGAGATAGTGGAAGCTTTGTGCACTAGGGTTTATATTTGTGAGTCTAGCTACTTGCATTGAGTTGGTGGAACCCTTGGTTGGCTGTTTTGAGTTTGATGGTTGAGTTGCTTCCATAGAGGTTGTTTGATCAAGTTATTGCTTTACTTGATTCATGATATTGGGCTTACTCCATTGAGTTGATTTGAGCAAGTTATTCTTTGCATTTGGTGATATTGTGTTGGTGGCTATTTTGTTCAAATATCTTTGGAGGGAAAAGGATTTCTACTTGTTTCCTTTTCTTGTGATGATTGGTTGAATGCTTCAAGGTTGATGTTGAGTTGAATGGTGTTGGTTGACTAAACCTTGTTTGATGAGCATTGTTGTTGAAACCCTAATTGATGGTGAAAAGAACATGAGTATCATTGTTATGTGATTCTTTGCATAGTTGGCAATTGTTGGGGTTTCATGTTCTTGAAAGAAAACATTCTATCCTATCCATTTTAGATATTGAGTTGAGTTTTCAGATTTGAGATTGAGATTGAGCTGAGTTGATTTGAGTTGAGTTTTGAGATTGGGATTTGAGTATAGAACATATTGAGTCTCTAACAATTCTCTTTATGCTTCTATGAGTTTGACAAATCACATTGGGTCTCTAACAATTCACTTTGTGATTTCCTACTAAGAAAGTTTTTCTTGGTGAGCTTGCTGAGTTTTTGGACAAGGTTCCAGTGGGGACTTGTGAGCAATTTTTGGACAGGTTCCAGTGGGGACTTGTGAGCAATTTTTGGACAGGTTCGGTGGGGACTTGTGAGCAGTTTTGGACAGGTTCTGATGGGGACTTGTGAGCAGATTTGGACAGGTCCTAGCAGAGGACTTGTGAGCTGAGTTTGATAGTTCTATCAGAGAACTTGAGGACAGAGGTGCATTGGTTCTATGAGAAGAACCTGAGGATAGATTTGGCAAGTCTTTGAGAAGGCTTGTATGTAGAGGATTGATTTGTTCAAGAGTTGGACAGATCTGACAGACAGAGGAAGACTTGTACTAGACCGACTGATTATGTTTGGTACAAGTTGTTGAGCTACTGTGGACGTGATCATAGAAGGCAGAGGTCTCTTAGGCTAAGCATTGAGGATAGGAGGTCTTCGGTGGAAAGGAGTTCCACGTGCTGGCAAGAGGTAGAGGCAGTTGATCTTCTGAGGGATCATTTCCAGAGCAGAGGGGAAGGTATCTCCTTTGAGCAGAGGCTCATAAATTTTGATTGGGGGAAGGTATCTCCTTTGAGCAGAGGCTCATAAATTCTGATTGGGGGAAGGTATCTCCTTTGGGTCGAGGCTCATAAACATTGTAATTGGGAAGGATTCCCAAAGAACTTTGAGATAACTTTTAGAGAAAAGTTTTGTGGACGTAGCCCGACCATTCTGGGTGAACCACGTTAAAATTGGTGTCACTTTGTGGATGATATTGTGCATTGCTTTGATATTGCTTTGGGTATATTGCTTTACTATTTTGAAGTATAAAGGAAAAATTAAAAAGAGGTCTTATACTGTTCACCCCCCTCTCAGTATAAGCTTGTGTTCTTCAATGCACTTCATTGACGTGCTCAAATTGATTGTTTTTGTCCCCATGATTATGGAGAATATTTTTGAATATGTTGATGTTTTGCAATTCATTCTTATCCAACATATCCTGCACTATATTCTTGAATGCAACACAATACTAGATATCATGGCCATTTTGCCGATGGTAAACACAATAGAGATCTTCCCTATACCCCTTAGGTTTGGGGTAATTAGGATCCAAGATGCGCTCCTTATGCAAGTTTAAAACCTTGGCCTCACAAAGGCTATTGAAAATTTATGCCAAGGATTCAGGCAATGGCGTATAGTTGCGAGGGGGTTGTTTCTATTTGCCCCTGCCTTGATTCTTGTTGTTATGGTTGTAATGCATAGTTGGAGGTTGATCTTGATAGTTTTCTTGTTGTTGTATCTATGCTATTTTTGGAATGCTTAACATGATCTGGTTGACATATGTAGGTTGGGCCTGTTTTGATTAATTTTGCATAATCTCATTCCATTCTTTCTCGCTATAGAGCTTTAGGTCTCCTTATTCGAGCTTTATATCTTCAATAAGCTTGGCTTAAGCCAAGGCTTCTTCGAATGTAGCATACTACTGTAGTTGCAATAGTAATGAGATGTGCTTGGCACAACTTTTTGTGAACATTCGGATTAGCTCTTCGATCAAGATGGAAAATGACAACTTTACCATGATTTTTCTCCATCTATCCCCATAATCCATGACTGGCTCATCATCATATGGCTTTAGGTTGGCCAGGTCTGAGAGGTTCACCTTCTTCTTAGAACCAAAATAGAAATATTTTAAGGATACGTTCACTAGTTGTTCAAAGCTAGATATGCTATGCTTGGGAAGCTGGTTGAACCATTGGTTGGCAGCCTATAAAAATGTCATAATGAAAGTTCTCAGCATAAGGGCATCACTCTCTTCTAGATGAAAGCATGCATTGATAAATTTGGTGACATGTTCTTGTGCATCCTCTTCACCCTTAAATTTCTCCAACCTATGCATATCAAAATGCTTAGTATATGCAGGGCTAGGAAATAATGGACACAATGGTTGGTTGTGTATTTTTCTTAATGTTGGTTGGTTCCCAGCTATCTCTTGTTTTTCAAAGGACTTCATCTTTTTAACAAGTTCTTGGAATGCCTTTGAGGCAAGGAGTTCCTCTTCTTGTAGACCCACTTGTGGTGGTAATGGAGGTAGCCCTCTATCCATTTATCTTGTTCTATGCTCCTCTCTCTGTATCATTCCAAATTTTCTGCACCCTTACCTTCAGGCTAAAGGATCCGCGCCCGGAAGGGGGATGCGGGAAGGATGGGACAATACCTCGGACTGAGAGGCCCTTTGAAGGTCCCGCCTCTCGGGGGAGGGGTATTAAGGTGATTTTTTGATGGATGGTGGGGTTCACCAGGAAACTTTTAGTGGCAGTCTCCACGCCTAGGTTGGGAATGTGTTTAATGTGTTCAATTTTATCTTTAAACATTCAAATCCTAGGTTTGGCCAAATGAATCTAAGTTGTTCTATTATGAAAATGCAAATTAAATGAATACAAAAAATAGAATTAAACATAAAACATAGAGAATATGCTAGATGAGAAAAGCCATACCTATTTCGGATGTTTGATGGAGATTCTGATTTTTGAAGCAGTCCAGATCGCCTCTGATTTGATAGGATCATCTGAAATCAGACAAGATCATCTGAGATCTAACGAATTCGTCAGAAGAATTCATCAAAGACCTGCAAACAGAGAAATAGATACAAAATACAAAAAATGCAGCTATACTGATAAAGGAAAATGATGTGAAATAATAATAAGGATGTTAATAAGATAATCCCAAATAGAAATTCAAGTAAATTATGATGCTTTAATAGCTAATCATGATTTTATTATGCAATTAAACTACATGGGTGAACTCCAAGATGCAAAATAACAAGAAATAATAATAAAACTAACTAAATGCAGAATAAAATAGTAGCAAAGTATAGGAAAAGTGCAAACTCTGGGCACTGATTGCCCCCAATGTAGACTGCAGTCGAAATCATCTCAAATTTTTATGGGATCATCCAAGATTGTACAGGATCGTCTGCGATGATCTGAGCTTGCTCCGGCTGAAAATCAATGAGGTCCCTGCAAGAAAACTTGGAAAGCACAAATGCAGATGGTAATCCAGGGTATTCTAATGCACGCAAAGGTCAAGTTATAGGAAAATTCAGCCAGGGGAATGTCAAGGGGGGTCCTAAGGTTTAAATAGGCTTAGGAGGGAGGTTAGGAGGTTGGGGATCATCCCAATTTGGAAGATCTCCAATGAGGAGGGTCTCTAACGGCACAAACACGCTTCTGCCCAACTTAGAGACGTCGTTGAAACAAAAGCTAATTATGCACAAATCAGTTTGGGACGAGATCGTCTGGACGTTCTGCTCCAGATGAAATCGTCCGATCTGAGGCGATATCGTCTGATCGGAGACGATATCATCCAACGGTCACAACAAATCCTAAAAATGGCACGAAAAATGGGGAAATCTGTTTAACAGGTGATTAACGGGCGGTTCGGGGTTAAAATTGAATTTTGAATTATTACTAAAGTAATTTTAATTATTTGCTAAGGTTTACTGTGCCAATTTTGGGGTGCTACATTTTGCCCCCTCTTTAGCGAATTTTCTGAAGAAAATGCGTTAAATATGAGTTCTTCTCGATCTACGAGAAAGCAAAAATTATTCCCATTTTTAGGTGATGATTCTAGGTCGAATCATACGACAACTTACTATGGTGCCCCCTCCGTGTTTTTACTCAAATCGAACGTTTGAGGTAAAAATGCAGAAAAGCAAAATTTTAAAATGTTGTTAATTGTTTTTGAATAAAATTAAAAAAATAGGGTAAAACCCTAATTCATTTTTATTGTTCATTTTCCTGGTTTCTAGAGCTCTGTAGACAAGATGGTCGAGACAACGCACAGATCGACAGAGGTCCGACGCGAGCTACGAGTAAGGGTCCAAACTTAGTTTAGAATGCTTTAATTTTGATTTTCATGCTTTTTAGATTAATTTTGAATGATTTTTGAGCATCGCGGCCATTTTTTGGGCCGTCGACATCGTCGGGATGAAATCATCTCCATTTCGTCGAAATAGTCTCGATATCGCCGATTTCGTCCAGAGGCGAAATCGGCGAAATGGGGACGATTTCGTCAAATAAGGGACGATTTCGGCTTGCAAAATCGAAGATGAATTTTCTCAAATTGAACTTGTGTTACTTGCATTTTTAATCACTATTTTATTAATGATTTTTATTGTTTTGTTGTTTATGTTGCAGAGAGGATTACTAAAGAGTAGAGAATGGAAATACGATGGGCTGAGGGATGACTTGGCCGCTCTATCTCAGGTAGAGCGAGATCAGTTGGCTCAAGTCGGCTTACAGCATGTGGCAGATATGCCACAGGTTTCTACAGATATGGGGCTATTGATAGCCCTAGCAGAGAGGTGGTATCCGGGTTCTTCCTGTTTTCGGTTACCGACAGGGGAGATGACTCCCACATTGGAGGATGTATGGAGGATTTTGAGGATCCCCATACAAGGACGGCTAATAACTCCCATGGCCAATCAGGGCCACGCGATGATGTGACTGTGCGGAGATCCGAGCTTCACCCTGGAGAAGGGCGGAGTGAACATCGAGTCGCTATGCCAGATGCCTAGGGCATCTAGACTGACACAAGTTTTGGCTGGGGTGGTAGGTGGTCTGCTGCTATGCCATCAAAGTGGATGCAGAGTACCATGGCTACTGATAGATGTGGTCTGCGACATGAGAGACCACGGGTATAGGTTTTCTTGGGGGAGCTTTGTACTATGTCGATTGTATAGGATCCTGCATGGGGTCGTATACAAGGGCGGTCGATGTCTGGTCATGACATCACTACTATAGGTTTGGTGCTAGGAGCACATCATAGTGCAGAGGCTAGTAGGGCTCCCATTGATAGGGATTGATGGGGAGAGGCCCCAAGATTTCTATTGGTGGCTCCGAAGAGGGTCACAGTGGCGAATAGATCTGCCAATGTCCCGGAGACTACTTGATGACCTTGTCTCCGACTAGATCACCTAGAGGCCTTGGAGAGATCATCCAGGGTGGTCCGAGGATGGACAGGAGCTAGCTCACGTTAGGCGAACCTATTGGCTGAGGATGGAGAGGGGAGAGGTGGAGCTCCACCGCTATGACCGAGTTTTGAGGCAGTTCGGTCTACAACAGGGGATCCCATCTCTCAGAGACTATGAGTTTTCTCGGACCATCCGGGATAACACTATAGTTAGCGAGGCTCCAGATATGCAGTGCTTCTAGAGTCAGGACATAGATGATGCCCCCATCCAACCAATGGATGGGGATGACGCTGGGGTAGCCGACGGCTACGATGCCTAGTACACAGGCATCCGCCCTCCTCAGATGATGAGGGCTCAGGGTCCGATTCATGTAGTTGTGTGTCGGATGGGGAGGTGGCACCAGGAAGCCATTGAGGCGGCATAGGGTCATGATGGGAGAGAGCAGAGGAGGCCACAGGCTCAGTAGAGGCTACGGCAATGGGAGAGGAGGGAGGATAGACCCCCTTCTCCATGGAGAGAGAGGCCACCATCACCCGATAAGGGCAAGGGTGTGGACACAGGAGAGAGTAGTGAGATGGCTACTCTTTGGGTGGAGACTGTCCATCTCCAGGCATAGGTGCAGACTTTACAGGATGAGGCTACATGCCACCGAGCTGAGGCTACACAACTTAGAGATGAGGTTGCATGCCTCAGAGCACAGAGCGAAGGAGCGAGCACTCAGGAGCTGGCACGGTCGATTGCTCAGATCGCATTCTATCAGGGTATCTACTTCCAGCTAGTGCCAGAGGGCCAGAGGGTACAACTGCCAGCCGACATTGTGGATCCGATCAGGGTTGGGTCATCGAGGACTTCATCCCGATCGACGACTAGGACTCGTAGTACCACACATACTGCGATGGGGCCACCTCATCCACCTCAGGGTGGGGGAGGAGATGAGGCTGAGAGCTCAAGGGGTTCTCGAGGCTAGGCTACTGCACTACATAGACTGAATATATGATTGAGAGGATTGAGTATGCCAAGATGTAGATTGTGGCATACCAATCTAGTTTTGATATGATGTACATATATTGTTGATATATATATATATATATATATATATATATATATATATATTTTGATCATATGACTTGTCTTATGTGTTTGTATGATGCTTTAATGTTTTTGATGTGATTGATTTGATGATTCATGTGATTATGTCGTTTGGAAATATTATGGTTTGAATGTCATGCTTTTAAAATTTAAATGAAATAATTTGATGTAAACAAATTGGTTGTTTGTGGTGTGATTTGATAAAAAAAAAAGGGACTTTTAACAATAATTTCAAAGGACATTGTCGCTATTATAGACCATTTCATGGAGTCACCACTCACTCGGTCGTCAAGCTAATCCCAATATAGAAATATTGTTAAAAGAAAAAGAGTGCTTAAGAGACTGTCTTAAGACTTTGTTGTGATGATGCAAATGATGATGATGATGGTGATTTGTTTTCAGATTTCCATGAAAATATTATGCATGAAATATATTAAAGATGATTTTTGCTAGGCATAAATTCCTAAGTGTGATAAAATTTTTGAATAATTCCCTAGGAATTATACCATCATTGCAAAATTGAAGTTGACATAATGACATGAAATAGAAACAATGTGCGTTGTTGTTAAAGCATAATTGTGTAACATAATGATTTAAGTCACATGTTTTGATGAATTTAAATAAATGGGAAATAAAATTAGTACAATGGTTTGCGCTAGGCATAGAATATTTAGGTATAGACTTATACCATCATCGCAAAATCCAAAGAAGAAAATAGATTGTTGGTTTTATTGCATGGTTGATTTTTAATTTTTGAAAATAAAGAAGATAATAATAAGATGAGAATTTTGTGTGAGATATATATTTTGAGATTTTGTGAGAAGATGTATGTAATTGCTTTTATACAAAACAAGAATTCTGAAATAAAAGGAGATAATCATTCATAAAGATTTGAGAGATATTTTAAATTATCTCAAAGAGAAATGTAGATTTATAAGGAATCATCATGTGAAAATGTGATTCATTACCGATCTTGATTTATCATAATGATACACAAAATCTCTCAAATAAGAAATGTGTGTGCAATTGCTTTGTGCATTTACCAATTTTGAGCAAGATAATTTGATACAAGTGATTTGAATTAACCAAATAAGTGTTCATTAACCCTGATTTATATGCATATAACCATACTAGTAAGTCAGGTTACAGAGCTAGCTAATCATAGAGGTGTAAAAAAAGGTCGCTAATGTGAGAATATACATGAGTCACCCAAGGCAAGCAGGTGGGCTCAAATTTACCTTTAAGGTCTTTAGTTGCATTAGTATTTATTTTATTTTCTTTTAAAACAAGGTCGCCGACCTCAAAGGATCGATGACGAACTTTCTTGGCATATGATCTTTTAAGCTTTTTTTGGTAGGCACGAAGATGCTCCAAAGCATTGATGCACTTTTCATCTAGGAGTTCCAGTTGACTGAGTCTATCAGCTCGATATTCATCTCCTACTTTGGTATCTTGAAGTAGTAGAGCCAAAGAAGGAACTTCTAATTCAAAGGGAAAAATAGCTTCGAGCGCCATAAACCAAGACAAAAGGTGAAGTACCAGTGGGAGTACGAACGCTAGTGCGATATGCCCACAAAGTAGGATATAATTGAATGTGCCAGTCGTGGCCAAATTTATTGACCAATATTTTAAGAATTTTGATTAAGGTTTTGTTAGATGCTTCTGCTTGACCATTACCTTGAGGATAATAGGGAGTGGACCAGCGATGTTGAATCTTATATTTTTGGCATAATTTCTTAACATCTTTATTTTTGAAACAAGTTCCATTGTCTGAGATGAGATTTGCAAGAATTTCGAACCTACAAATGATTTGATTAAAAATAAATTTAGAGACTTGTGTTCCAGTGCAGGAAGCTAAAGGCATAGCTTCAACCCACTTCGTGAAATACTCAGTGGCGGTTATGATGAATTTGTGTCCATCAGATGACATAGGATTAATTTTGCCAATAATGTCTAAGCCCCATTTTGAAAAGGGCCAAGGAGATGAAATAGCCTACAGCTCTTGTGCAGGGGCATGGACAAGGTCAACATGTTTCTGGCACTTGTCGCAATGGCGCACATAATCATGTGCATCATTTTCCATGGTAGGCCAAAAGTATCCTATCCTAAGGAGCTTTTTAGCAATGACACTACCACTAAAGTGTCCTCCACAAGATCCATCGTGGGCTTCACTCAAAGCTGATTTGGATTCTTCTAGATTCAAACATCTCAATAGGATACCTTCAAAAGATCTCCTATATAAAGTATTGCCAATTATTACAAATCGACTTGCTCGTCTACATAATAATCGACGCTGGTTTCTATTAGAATTGGCAGGGAAAGTCCCATTTTGAAGAAAATCAAATATATCCATATACCAAGGTTCAGGAGTAGTTTCATTGATTAGAAACACATCCAAAGGTTCTAAGCATGACTTATTTGAAGCGGGTTCCTGGAGTCGATGAATAATGATGGTGGCATATTCGTCATCTAACTCCAAGGGTAGAAGAGATGCAGCTACGGCCATAGCGTCAGCTGCACGGTTGCTAGTTCGAGGAATAGCTTCCAAGGTAACTTGATCAAATAGAGATATTAATTGTAAAACATATGCTTTATATGGGCACAATTTATCATCTCTGGTCTGATAAACTTCATTAATTTGGTTTATAACAAGTTGAGAATCACCAAAAACTAGCAGATGTTTGATTTTTAGTGCTAAGGCAGCTCGTAATCCAAGGATTAGAGCCTCATATTCAGTAGTATTATTGGTGCAAGAAAATTTTAATTTAAAGGACAAAGGTATAAGATGTTTTTGCGAGGATATTAAAATAATACTCGCACTAGCCCCACTCATGCATCGGGCTCCATCAAAGTATAAGGACCATTGTTCAACACGGTCTGCCTCTAATTGAAGGCATTCATCAGGAAACTCAATGATGAGGGGATGGGTAGACTCTAAGGGTGCAATAGACTAATTGATCTACTATGATTTGACCCTTAATAGACTTATGTCCTATGAATGTGAGTTCAAACTCGCTTAGAGCAAGAACCCACTTTGTTGTACGACCCGATAAATAAGGTCGACTCATAAGATACCACAAGGGATCATATTTAGCAATGACATATGTTTTTTGACTGAGCATATAATGGCATAATTTTTGCGTAGAAAATATGACTGCTAGACATAGTTTTTCTAATGTTGTGTAGTGGGTTTCATAATTGATTAAAGTTTGGCTAATATAATAATTAGCACACTCTCTCTTCTCATCATCAAGTTGAGCTAACATAGCTCCTAAAGCAAAATCTAAAGCTGAAATATACAAGATAAAAGGATGATCAGGTCTAGGTGGTGAAAGCACAGGTGGGTTAAGGAGGTATTGTTTGAGAAGTTCAAAAGCTTCCTTACATTCATCGTCCCAATTAAAAGGGACATCCTTCTTAAGAAGCTTAAGAAAGGGACCGGTTTTGTCCGCTAGCTTATCGATGAAGTGACGGATGGCTTGAAGTTTACCTTGTAAACTTCATAACTCAGATATATTGGTAGGTGTGAGCATATCAGTGATAGCCGCAATCTTGAGAGGGTCGATTTTGATACCACGTAAAGAAACTAAAACCCCTAATAGTTTATCGGACTTAACTCCGAATATGCATTTGGCTGGATTTAATCGAATAAGGTATTCTCTTAACCGATTAAATACTTTTCTCAAATCATCTAAATGATCATCTTCTTTAATAGAGCGAGCTATAATATCATCTACATAATCATGTAGGATATCATGCATCATATCATGAAAGATATAAGTCATGGCTCGTTGATATGTTGCACTTGCATTCTTTAAACCAAATGGCATCACTTTCCAACAAAAGGTACCCCAAGGGGTAATAAAGGCTATTTTAGCTTGATCTTCAGGAGCTATCCTGATCTGATTGTAACTAGAAAATCCATCCATTAGGGACATCATTCCACTCCCCACAGTAAAATCAATGATTTGATCCATGTTTGGAAGAGGAAAATCATCTTTAGGGCATGCAACATTAATATCTCTAAAATCTGTGCAAACCCTAACTTTGGTAGCTTCTTTCTTGGTGACTGGAACTACATTTGAGATCCATTCAGCATAATCAATAGCTTGTATAAAAACAACATTCGGGAGTTTTTCTAACTCCCCTTTGACTAGCAAGGCCACTTTGGGATGCATTTTTCTAAGTTTTTGTTTAACGAGGTTTAGCATCCGGATGGACTACTAGATGATGCATGACTACAGAAGGGTCTAGACCTGGCATGTCTTCATATGTCCAAGCAAAGACATCTTCATATTCTTTAAGAAATGCAATGTATTGCTCTTGTTTTTCTTGACTTAATTCTGATCCAATATTGATTATGTGAGGATTATCCTCAGTTCCAATGTTAACCTTAATGACGTTTTCTACTTCCATGTGTAGATCTCTTTCAAAATTAGGTGGGGCGGGTGAGACGCCCAATTCTTGTAATTCTTTTAAGGTTAACTTGGAGAATTCATCTTGAGGAGTCGTGGCCTCAAGTTGGGCTATAGTAGGTATAGAACCATCAAAATAAAAACCATTGTGTAACAACTCTTCAACGGAGACATCATGGAAAATATCTCCTTCCAACTCATCATCGGATTTAGCAATCAATTCCGGGTAAGCTATGGATAGCATATTGCATGTAAAGGGATTATTCTTTGGACACAAATAATCTTGTTTATCTAGATAATCTTGATAACATATGAGTTGATCATCACCTTCAAAAGGGAAGGGTTGACCCTTACTAGGAAAGAGACCCACACCACATCGGGCGGGCCATGGTTCTACCTCAATAGGTTCTTTCATACCATTTTGGAAAGGTCCCAAGCCTTTCCCTTTATATCCCATTTTAAGCATTATAGGTTTAGCTTTAATATATTCATTAGCAAAATAGCATTGAGCATATCCATCACAATGCATCTTGATGTTTCAGGGTATTCTTCCCCAATCATATCCTTTATAAATAAAAGCACAACTCCCGACTTGGTAAGTACTTCCCATAGGTTGTGGGAGGCCCAAAGTACGAGGAGATGGTGGCAAATTATTTAAAAGAAGTGAATCTTGCATAGAAGCATTTGTTTTTTTTGATATAAGAATTTTAGATAAATCAGGTAAGAGCTCATCGAGAAAGAGCATAAGATGTAGAAGGATCATTCCCTATATCTTTAGATGTGGAAGGTATGATAGATGTAGATAATGTGGAGGTGTTAATAAATGGGTCTATAGGTTTTGAAATTATAGGGATGGAACATGAAGGATTGGTTGTAGATCTAAGATCTTTTTGAGGTTCTAGTGTGGTTTGTTTAGAAGATTGTTGAGCTATACATGGGGGTGAAATTAATGGAGGAGAAATAGATGAATTTGTAGGTGTGTGTTTCACACTTTTAGATGAAAAATAAGAATTAGGATGTGTGGATGACAGAGCAAGGCAAAACTGAACTCCAACAGGTTCTACCAAGGCACACATATCAAAGGGTCTAGGATCACCATGAATAGTGACCAACTGATTTTTAAATTCGAATTTAACACATTGGTGTAAATTTGATGGGAAACCCTGCATCGCATTGATCCAAGGGTGACCCAAGAGTATATTGTATGATGCGGGGCAATGTACAATAAACACGGTTGTATCTAGGGTTCTAGGACCAACTTGTAAGGGTATAGTAATGACTCCACATGTTTCTTGTGTCTCGTCATTGAAGGCTTTGATAATCATATCCATTCTTTTCATTTCATCACTTCTAAACCCAAATCTTTGGTAGAAGTCAAAAGTGCATATGTTTAAAGATGAACCATTATCAATCAAGACTCATTTAACAACTACATCTCCAATTAGGGTAGTAATATATAAGGGGTTATCCTTATGTAAACTATGTTGTGGTATATCTTTATCTCGAAAGTCAATACAATCGACTTCTCGAGTGATGATAGTATTGGACATGGCTTCGAGGTTGAATATTTTGAGGTACCATCATTTGGCTTAATGTGAGCATTAATTCATCCCTATGGGTAGGAGAAGATCTTAACAAGTCCAAAAGGGAAATTCTAGTTGTAGTATTGGATAATTGTTCATTAATATTGTAAGGAGGTTTTGGTTGAACATTAGACATATGATTCCCTTTATTGGGATTTTTCAAAATAAATGGAGTTGATCCATCATTCTGAGTTTGATCCTATTGAGAATTTTGAGCCTGTTGTCTGGTAATGGCTCCGATGGTACCTACAATGTTATATTGAGGACGTTGAACTGGTCTCGGTTGAGCGTTTATGGCTTGTTCATTAGGAAGGAGCTGATTAGAAGAGGGTCGAGTAGTAACTCTTCTAGGAAATGGTTCTTCTGGAACCATAAAATCTGTGATAGGTTGAATAGGATCTGATTCATTTTTAGAACTATTCGATTGATTTGAGGTGATGTCTATTTCACTTTCAGTATCCGATTCTACATCATTGAGATCCGATGTTTGAGTATTATGTAGGGGCCTGGTCATGACCATGGATAAAGTTGTGTCAAATTTTTGTAAATCATGATTAGGTAAATGTCCGCTAATAGTTCCTACATATCGGGTAGGAGGAGGGACATTATGATGCTCAATTTGATTGGCCACTTCTTTACCATGTTTTGGTAAAGGATGTTGAAATATATCCAATGATTGATTAGCATTTTGATTCTGATTTTGGGGAATGGTCTTTTGAGCATTATTAGGAGCATTTTGTTTAGGTTGGAAGGCTTGCACCTCCATTTCATTATTATCAATCAGATCTTGTATTTTATGTTTCAATCTTTTACAAGAGTTTGTAGAGTGTCCAGGTCCTCTATGAAAATCACAATGTAAATCAGCTTTGTATCCGGGTATAGTTGGATCAGGTTCCTAGATAGCTGGTAATTGAATCAAACCTCTTTCGAGTAATTGGGGTAGAATAGTTGATAATGGTTGATTGAGTCTAGTAAATTCTTGAGGAGGTTTATCAAGAGGTTTCAATATAAATTTTTTTGTTGTCTTCGTTGTATTGATATTAGCAACATTTTTGTTGTCAGTGACTCCGTCACCTACAACTTGTTTGTTTTTGTACTGATTTTTGGATGTTTTCTCATCATCTTTCTTTTTGAGCTGACCTCTCCTAATGAGAGCATCTTCCACCCTTCGAGCTAAGTCTATAGCTTGATCGAAGGTGGTCAAGGTAGCATTTGATAACTCATAGGATATTTGTTCTTGTAAATTATTGATAAAAATATCCAACATTTCCCTATAAGGTAGCACAAAGTGCGGTTTTCCTGTCAACTGCCTCCATCTAGCTAAGAAATCAGCAAAACATTCATCTTTGTCTTGTTTTAAGTTGTATAAATCTTTAATGGTGACATGCCTCTCGATGTAGGCACTAAATTGATGGACAAAAGATTCAATTGTTTCTTCAAAATTTCTCAAAGAATGAGTGGGCAATTGATAGTACCACTCTAATGCCATTCCTCCTAAACTTTTTGAGAACATTTTTAGTAATAGCAAGTCATCATGTGATATATCATGACATGCTATCCTAAACATGCGAAGATGCTCTATGGGATCTTCGGTTCCTTTATATATAGGCGGGACGGGCATGGGAAAGTGTTTAGGGTATGGTTGTGCTACAACTATGGGATCCAAAGGCTGACTACACATCTCTCGATAATTGTACGAGGGATGGTAGGGATCTATCTGGTCCATACGCGAAGCTAACTGTTTCACCATGGCTTCTAGATTACTGGTTTGCCCACCATATTGGTTCGGTAGGGTATTAATATGGGATTTGTGAGCATATGATGGAGGGACATGAAGATTAGATGCTATATTGCTATTGTGTAAATTGTTGGTAGGAAGGGTGTTATGAAGAAGTTTTGAAGTTGTATTATGTTGTATCCCAGATTGTTGAAAATTGGTGTTTGTGTATCGCTCCAAATTTTTTGCATCCCTACCTTCAAGCTATTGGATCCGCACCCGGAAGGAGGATGGGAAAAGGATGGTGCGGTACCTCGGACGAGAGGACTTTGCGAAGGTCCCGCCTCTCAAGGGAGGTGCATTTTGGTGATTTTTCGACGGATGGTGGGTTCACCGAGAAAAATTTGGTGACAGTTTCCACGCCTAGGTTTTGGGAATGAGTTTTGATGAGTTCGTTTTATTTTTAAACATTCATCCTAGGTTTGGTCGAATGATTCTAACTTAAACTACATGAAAATGCAATTTAAATGAATACAACAAACAGAAAAGAAAGAAAAAATAGAGAATTTGTAGGAGGCCAATGAAGATTACCTAATCCGAAAGTCTGATGAAGTTTTTGATTACTTGTAGCAGTCTGGATCGTCTGCAATTCAACAGAATCACCTTCAATTTGATAAAATCATCTAAACTGACAGGATCATCTGCAATCTGACGAATTCGTCAGATGAATTCATCAGAGACCTACAAAACAGCAAACAGATGCGAAATACAAGAAATTCTATTTTGTAAATAGGGGCAAACTATATGAAAAAGTAATATGAGTATTGAACAATATACAAGAACAAAAGTAAATGCAAATCACTGTGTTTAGATAGCAGAATATGATCTTAATATGCAAACTAGACAAAATGGGTGAACTCCAGATGCAATATAGTATAAAAACTAAATAAAAAATCTAATTTATAGCATGAAATGACAGAGAAAAGAGAAAGAAAAGCAAACTCTAGGCGCTGATTGCCTCGATGTGTGCTGCAGTCGAAATCGTCTCGCATCAGTATGAGATCATCCCAAATTTGACGAGATCGCCTCCGATCTTGACAGGTTCGTCGGCTATGATAGGTGCTGGATCCGGCTAAAAACCAGTGGTGTACCTGCAATAAAATTAATATAGGACTAGTGCAAGAGCAAATTTTGAAGTATTTTAGCCATAGGGAGTTGATTTACATAAAAATTCAGCCAGGGGTTGGGGAAGGAAAAGTTTTAGAGTTAAATAGGCATAGGATAGTTGTTGGGAGGTTGGAGATCATCCCAATTTGGGAGATCTCCAATGGGGGAAGGGTCCCAACGGTGCAGACATGCTTCTGCCCGGATTGGAGACCCGTTGGAATGGATTCCAACTATGCAAATTTAGTTTTGCGACAAAATCGTCTGGACGTTCTAGTCCAGACGAAATCATCAAATCTGGGGTGATATCGTCTGATCGGAGATGATATCGTCAAATGGTCAAAACAACTTCTAAAAATGGCACGGAAAAATAGGAAATGGGTTTCTTGGCGGTTAACGGGCGGTTTGGGAGGTTAAATTTGAATTTAAATTTATTTACTAAGGTGAATGTAATTATTCCAATTTTACTGCGCCAATTTTAGGGTGCTACATTTTGCCCCCTCTTTAGCGAATTTTTGAAGAAAATGTGTTAAAGATGAGTTCTTCTCAATCTACGAGAAAGCAAAAAATTATACCCATTTTTAGGTGACGATTCTTGGTCGAATCGTACGACAGCTACTATGGTGCCCCCTCCGTGTTTTTACCCAAATCGAACGTTTGAGGTAAAAACGCGAAAAAGCAAAATTATTAAAATGTTTTTAATTGTTTTTGATATGATGTACATATACGGTTGAGATATATAAGATGAGATATTTTCTTCAAAAAATTCGCTAAAGAGGGGGAAAAATGTAGCACCCTAAAATTGGCGTAGTAAAATTGGAATAATTACATTCACCTTAGTAAATAAATTTAAATTCAAATTTAACCTCCCAAACTGCCAGTTAACCGCCGAGAAACCCATTTCCTCTTTTTTCATGCCATTTTTAGCAGTTGTTTTGACCGTTTGATGATATCGTCTCCGATCAGACGATATCGCCCCAGATTTGACGATTTCGTCTAGACTAGAACGTCCAGACGATTTTGTCGCAAAACTAAATTTGCATAGTTGGAATCTGTTCCAACGGGTCTCCAATCTGGGCAGAAGCGTGTCTACGACATTGGGACCCTTCCCCCATTGGAGATCTCCCAAATTGGGATGATCTCCAACCTCCCAACAACTATCCTATGCCTATTTAACTCTAAAACTTTTCCTTCCCCAACCTCTGGCTGAATTTTTATGTAAATCAACTCCCTATGCGCTAAAATACTTCAAAATTTGCTCTTGCACTAGTCCTATATTAATTTTATTGCAGGTACACCACTGGTTTTCAGTCGGAGCCAGCACCTATCGCAACCGACGAACCTGTCAAGATCGGAGGTGATCTCGTCAAATTCGGGACCATCTTGTACTGATGCGAGATGATTTCGACTGCATCACACATCGAGGCAATCAATGCATGGAGTTTGCTTTTCTTTCTCTTTTCTCTGTCATTTCATGCTATAAATTAGATTGTTTATTCAGTTTTTATACTATATTGCATCTGGAGTTCACCCATTTTGTCTAGTTTGCATATTAGGATCATATTCTGCTATCTAAACATAGTGATTTGCATTTACTTTTGTTCTTGTATATTGTTCAATACTCATATTACTTTTTCATATAGTTTGCCCCTATTTACAAAATAGAATTTCTTGTATTTCGCATCTATTTGTTGTTTTACAGGTCTCTAATGAATTCGTCTGACGAATTCGTCAGATTGCAGATGATCCTATCAGTTTAGATGATTTTATCAAATTGAAGGCGATTCTGTTGAATTGCAGATGATCCAGACTGCTACAAGTAATCAAAAACTTCATCGAGATTCCGGATCAGGTAATCTTCATTGGCCTCTGCCAAATTCTCTGTTTCGCTTTCTTTTGCATTTCGTTGTATTCATTTGAATTGCATTTTCATGTAGTTTAAGTTAGAATCATTCGGCCAAACCTAGGATGAATATTTAAAAATAAAACGAACTCATCAAAACTCATTCCCAAAAGCTAGGCATGGAAACTACCGCCAAATGTTTCCTGGTGAACCCACCATCCATCGAAAAATCACCAAAATGCATCTCCTTTGAGATGCGGGACCTTCGCAAAGTCCTCTCGTCTGAGGTACCGCACCATCCTTTTCCCATCCTCCTTCCGGGCGCGGATCCAATAGCCTGAAGGTAGGGATGCAAAAATTTGGAGCGATACATTTTGGTGAACCCGACATGAATGTATCGGGTTCACCAAAATGTATCGCTCCAAATTTTTTGCATCCCTACCTTCAGGCTATTGGATCCGCGCCCGAAAGGAGGATGGGAAAAGGATGGTGCGGTACCTCGGACGAGAGGACTTCACGAAGGTCCCGCCTCTCAAGGGAGGTGTATTTTGGTGATTTTTCGACGGATGGTGGGTTCACCAGGAAACATTTGGCGGCAGTTTCCACGCCTAGGTTTTGGGAATGAGTTTTGATGAGTTCGTTTTATTTTTAAACATTCATCCTAGGTTTGGCCGAATGATTCTAACTTAAACTACATGAAAATGAAATTTAAATGAATACAAAAAACATAAAAGAAAGCAAAAACAGAGAATTTGCAGGAGGCCAATGAAGATTACCTGATCCGAAAGTCTGATGAAGTTTCTGATTACTTGTAGCAGTCTGGATCGTCTGCAATTCAACAGAATCGCCTTCAATTTGATAAAATCGTCTAAACTGACAGGATCGTTCGTAATCTGACGAATTCGTCAGACGAATTCATCGTAGACCTGCAAAACAACAAACAGATGCGAAATACAAGAAATTCTATTTTGTAAACAGGGGCAAACTATATGAAAAAGTAATATGAGTATTGAACAATATACAAGAACAAAAGTAAATGCAAATCACTGTGTTTAGATAGCAGAATATGATCTTAATATGCAAACTAGACAAAATGGGTGAACTCCGGATGCAATATAGTATAAAAACTGAATAGACAATCTAATTTATAGCATAAAATGATAGAAGAAAGAGACAGAAGAGCAAACTCCATGCACCTGATTGCCTCGATGTGTGTCGTAGTCGAAATCGTCTCGCATCAGAACGAGATCGTCCCGAATTTGATGAGATCGCCTCCGATCTTGACAGGTTCGTCGACTGCGATAGGTGCTGGCTCCGGCTGAAAACCAATGGTGTACCTGCAATAAAATTAATATAGGACTAGTGCAAGAGCAAATTTGAAGTGTTTTAGCGCATAGGGAGTTGATTTACATAAAAATTCAGCCAGGGGTTGGGGAAGGAAAAGTTTTAGAGTTAAATAGGCATAGGATAGTTGTTGGGAGGTTGGAGATCATCCCAATTTGGGAGATCTCCAATGGGGGAAGGGTCCCAACGGCGCAGACACGCTTCTGCCCGGATTGGAGACCCGTTGGAACGGATTCCAACTATGCAAATTCAGTTTTACGACAAAATCGTCTGGACGTTCTAGTCCAGACGAAATCGTCAAATCTGGAGCGATATCGTCTGATCGGAGACGATATCGTCAAACGGTCAAAACAACTCCTAAAAATGGCACGAAAAAAGAGGAAACG
The DNA here is from genome assembly GCA_028583015.1 of Wollemia nobilis. Taxonomy (NCBI): domain Eukaryota; kingdom Viridiplantae; phylum Streptophyta; class Pinopsida; order Araucariales; family Araucariaceae; genus Wollemia; species Wollemia nobilis. The sequence continues at coordinate 12,579,284 of JAQPPZ010002587.1, read as the reverse complement.
GGTTTCTCGGCGGTTAACGGGCGGTTTGGGAGGTTAAATTTGAATTTAAATTTATTTACTAAGGTGAATGTAATTATTCCAATTTTATCGCGCCAATTTTAGGGTGCTACATTTTGCCCCCTCTTTAGCGAATTTTCCGAAGAAAATGCGTTAAAGATGAGTTCTTCTCGATCTACGAGAAAGCAAAAAATTATTCCCATTTTTAGGCGACGATTCTTGGTCGAATCGTACGACAGCTTACTATGGTGCCCCCTCCGTGTTTTTACCCAAATCGAACGTTTGAGGTAAAAACGCGAAAAAGCAAAAAAATTATTTGAATTATTTTTGAATGAAATTATGTTTGATATATGATATGTTTTTGATCATATGACTTGTGTTATGTGTATGCTTATGATGCTTTTTATGTTTGATTGATTGATTGATTGATTGATGTAATGATTTATTGATGATTCATGTAATTATGTCGTTTGGAAAATATTATAACTTGGATGTCATGCTATAAATATTTTAAATGAAATAATCTGATGTAACAAATTGATTGGTTGTAATGAAATGTGATAAAAATAAAAAGAGATTTCTAACAATAATTTCAAAGGACATTGTCGCTATTATAGACCATTTCATGGAGTCGCCGCTCACTCGGTCGTCAAGCTAGTCCCAGGATAGAAATATTGTTAAAAGAAAAGAGTGCTTAAGAGACTGTCTTAAGACTTTGTTGTGATGATGCAAATGATGATGATGATGGTTTGCTTTCAGATTTCCATGAAAATATTATGCATGAAATATTGTAAAATGATTTTTGCTAGGCATAAATTCCTAAGTGTGATAAAATTTGTTGAATAATTCCTTAAGAATTATACCATCATTGCAAAATGCAAAGGTTGACATAATGATATGAAATAATAAAAATGTGTTTGCTTTTGAAAAGCATAATTTGTAAAAAAATGAAGTCATATGTTTTGTATGATCTTTGATAAATCGGAAATAAAATTGTTACAATGGTTTGCGCTAGGCATAGAATATGTAGGTATAGACTTATACCATCATCGCGAAGATCAAAGAAAGGATAGTTTTATTGCATGATTAATTTTTGATGAACAGAAAATATGATAATGAGGACTTGCGCTAAGCATAAAATTCCAATTTTGGTTTTGAAACTATACCATCGTTGCGAAAGTCGATAAGATATATATGATATGTTTTGATTGAAATTTTTGATTTTTTCTATTATATAGTTATCTTTGTGGTAAATAATTGTACTTGGTTTATTCCAAACAAGTTTGCAAAAATAATATTTCAAAGTATTTTGAAGACAAAAAGTTAGATTTATAAGGAATCCCATGTGCATAAGTGAATTCATTGCCAATCTTGATTTATCATAATGATAGACAAAATCTCTCAAATACAAATGTGTGTGCAATTGCATTGTTCATTTACCACTTTTGAGCAAGATACTATGATACAAGTGATTTGAAGAAACCAAATAAGTGTTCATTAACCATGATGTAGATGCATATAACCATACTAGGCTACTATGTAGATCGGATTATCAAGAGCTAGCTAATCCATAAGCAGACATAGGTCTGTACAAAAGAAGGTCGCTAATGTGACAGATATATCGCCACGCTAGGAGTTACCCAAGGCCAAGCAGGTTGGGCACAAACCACCTGTTATGGGGCTTACCTCATGCTTTTCGAATAATTGAGAATTCCAGGGATTCAAGCTCATTCACCCTTCTTTTCTTTTCAAAGGGTAGGGAAAGGGATTTTATTGCTTTTCTTGCTTTCTTTTGAACTTTGCTTATTTTTCTTTTTGTATTTCTTTTGCTTGATAATGCTTGGAACATTGCTGACATAACATTTTTCTTTTCTCTTTTTCTTGAATTTTTCTTTTCTTTTTCTTTTTCTAGGGATACTTGCTCAGATTAGCTGTAGAGCAAGGGATTTTTATTCTGGGTAGGGGTGAGCTTGTCCTTTTGCCAATTCTCAAAGATTCTAGACCATGTGCATGATAGGATAGCAAGGGAAACTTTTCACTCAAGAAATCAGTTCTACTATGTAGCAAAACATGGAAATTACAAATATAATCATTTTATTGTGAAAAGATGTGCTTGGTTTAAGTAAATAACAAGATCAATTCTCTATGCTCAAACTTTATTTAATTGAATTTTGTGAACTTTGATATAAGAGAGATTAGTAATCATGCCGTATAAAATCAAGATATTTATTGTTGTGAGTGTGCAAGTGAGGGATTCCAAATAAATGCTAGTTTTATCCAAAATAAGTTGAAACATATAATTGCAATAATTGTAAGAAAATAATGATTTTGAGAAAGTTTTGAGAATGTTGACTCTCTCTTTATTCTGTATATTGTTTTGGTTTCGAAAGAGTCAAGCATATAGCTGTTTTTGGATTTTTATGTTGATTTTTGTTTTGGAGCAAAAGGAACTTTACAAGTGCTTTAAATAAATGCAATAAATATTTTTGAAGATTTTTGAAGATTTTATGAATGTTTTTGAGGTTTTTGAATAAATTGAAAGAAATACACGATAATGATTTTGAACAAATATATACATGGATGAAATGACCAAATTTATGCATAATAACGTTTGAGATGTAAAATATTCATGGGTTCTTTAAGTTCTTTACCATCTAAGGTAGATAATTTATATGCTCCTGATTCAAATTTTGCAGTAATGATGTATGGTCCAAGCCAGTTGGGCTCAAATTTACCTTTAAGTTCTTTGGTTGCATTTGTATTTTTTTTAAGATTTTGAGGATTTTGATTTTTTTTGTATTTTGATTTTAATTTATGAATTGAAATTGGTGGTATATACAAGATGATCTATATACACTATACAAGGTTTATTTGAGTATAGCATGTCTAAGGTTGCTTCAAAATCAAAGGAGGTTTTGAAGGATAATCTGGTTGAGGTGAAGGTAAGAATAGAAGGTGATGAATAAAAGGTAGTGATAACAAAAGCTTTGTTATAATGTAGAATAATGTAGAAAAAGATTTGACTTTTATATGTGTAAAATTGATCATATTACAAAATAAAATGTCAGAAGGATAAGAAAGTTCTTCATTCTTATTATTATATTCCAAATCTTGATAAGATGGAGAAAGTATATGTGAAAGATATGCATGGATGTTATTTGGTAAACAAGGATGATCATATATGGATGAAGAAAAGTGATGGATAGAAGATAATTGTGATAATAGAGAATGTATAGAACTTGATGTTTCAATCGTTAAATATTCTTCAAATGGTGTTGGGTCACCATGTATGGTAACAATTTTATTTGCAAGTTCAAACTTCAAACATTGGTGAAGAGTGGAAGGGACAACCCTCATCGTATGAATCCAAGGACTCTGGAGAAATAGGTTGTAAGGTGAAGGACAATATCCTACATAGAATAAAGTATCCAGGATCTTGGATCCAATATTAAGGGGAAGAATTATAGTACCTTGAGCTTCTTGAATTTCATTGTTAAAAGATTTTATAATAACATTTGATTCATTAAGATCTTCTTCCTTTGATTTGAGTTTTTGGAATAATTGATAAGTGCATAAATTAAGAGAGGAGTCATTATCTACCATGATAGTTTTAACAAGTGTTTCTTTACTAGATCTGATAATGTAAAGATAGGAGTCTTCTTGTGGAGTAGAGGAAGGAATATCCTCATCATAGAATGAAATATGGTTAACCTCAAGAGGGTTTACACCATTAATTATGTTCTTAGAGAAAATATGATGAGGAACAAATTGTTGGCTAGGTATTTTGAACAAAATTTCCTTGTGATAAATTTGTAATACTTCTAAAAGGGATATCTTTGCTTGAGGATTAATCACTTGTTGTTGGTTATCAAAGTGGATTTCAGATTGAGATTTTGATTCTAAAGATGAGCTTTCTATGCTTACATTCCATTTTGGATCATTCTCTAGAGCCAAAGATAGTTTTGAAGGTTGGTCAAATGAGGAATCCATATCTTGAATATCGGATTGAGTTGATTGAACTTGAGGTTGCTCATTTGTAGTTTTTGTTACAATATTAATAATATCATCATGATGGGACACATTAACATGCAATATTTGATTGGTTTCTTGTTGTTGATAATTGAGTAGGGGTTCTTGGGAGATCCCCATGTCTTGATTGATTATTGGTATTTGTTGTGTAGGAGTTTGATAGTTTACTGGAGATTTATAATCAGTTGTAGATTGTAATTCCTTTATATTAAAAAGATCCTTATCAATCAAATCTTGAATTGCACATCTTAAATCTTTACAATTTTGTGTCATATGTCCATCTACTCTATGATATTCACAATGTAGCTCAGGTTTAAACCAATCTGATGTGGTATCAGGTTGTCTTATGGAAGGAAGTTCAATAATATTTGTGTCAAGTAAATACTTGAGAATTATATCCATTGGTTGATTAAGCCTAGTAAATTTACGTGATGAAGGTTTTTGAGAGGTTTTTGATAAATGCCTTAGGAATTTCGTCATAAAAGGACCTAATGGTTTCTCACCTCTACTTTCTTTATTATGGGTAGAATGATGATAGGAAGATTGCGATGTAGGAGGTGAGTGCATGGTAGAATTGGAAGAATAAGTATTTTCTTGTTGAAATGGATGTGTTGTATTGAAAGAAGAGTATTGAAAAGGTGGTGGAGGATTATATGTGGGTTGATAGACATAATATGGATATATGGGAGAATAGATAATATCATTATGAAGAGGATTGGCAAAGGGATTGTTTTGTTGGGTTATGGATGAAAAATAAGAAGAGTGTGATGGAGGTGGTGTTGAATAGGGATGAGGTTGGTCATAATCAACAAATGTATTTGGCTGAATTCTTCCAACATTACTGATGGGCTCATATTGATTTGAGTAAAAACTCATGGTTTCTTTAGTACTTCTAAAAGTAATATTTAGCATCTACTATTTAGAATTGAATCTAAAACATACAAACTTGAAATGATGATTTTGTTTTTTGTTTTTCTTGTATACATATATATTTTTTTGTTTTTTTGTTTTTGTTTTCAAAAGGTTATGATGCATTCACGTCGGGTTCACCAAAATGTATCGCTCCAAATTTTTCGCATCCCTACCTTCAGGCTATTGGATCCGCGCCCAGAAGGAGGATGGGAAAAGGATGGTGCGGTACCTCGGACGAGAGGACTTCACGAAGGTCCCGCCTCTCAAGGGAGGTGTATTTTGGTGATTTTTCGATGGATGGTGGGTTCACCAGGAAACATTTGGCGGCAGTTTCCACGCCTAGGTTTTGGGAATGAGTTTTGATGAGTTCGTTTTATTTTTAAACATTCATCCTAGGTTTGGCCGAATGATTCTAACTTAAACTACATGAAAATGCAATTTAAATGAATACAACAAACATAAAAGAAAGCAGAAACAGAGAATTTGCAGGAGGCCAATGAAGATTACCTGATCCGAAAGTCTGATGAAGTTTCTGATTACTTGTAGCAGTCTGGATCGTCTGCAATTCAACAGAATCGCCTTCAATTTGATAAAATCGTCTAAACTGACAGGATCGTCTGCAATCTGACGAATTCGTCAGACGAATTCATCAGAGACCTGCAAAACAGCAAACAAATGCGAAATACAAGAAATTCTATTTTGTAAACAGGGGCAAACTATATGAAAAAGTAATATGAGTATTGAACAATATACAAGAACAAAAGTAAATGCAAATCACTGTGTTTAGATAGCAGAATATGATCTTAATATGCAAACTAGACAAAATGGGTGAACTCCAGATGCAATATAGTATAAAAACTGAATAGACAATCTAATTTATAGCATAAAATGATAGAGAAAAGAGAAAGAAGAGCAAACTCCAGGAACTGATTGCCTCGATGTGTGCTGCAATCGAAATCGTCTCGCATCAGTACGAGATCGTCCCGAATTTGACGAGATCGCCTCCGATCTTGACAGGTTCGTCGACTGCGATAGGTGCTGGCTCCGACTGAAAACCAGTGGTGTACCTGCAATAAAATTAATATAGGACTAGTGCAAGAGCAAATTTGAAGTGTTTTAGCGCATAGGGAGTTGATTTACATAAAAATTCAGCCAGGGGTTGGGGAAGGAAAAGTTTTAGAGTTAAATAGGCATAGGATAGTTGTTGGGAGGTTGGAGATCATCCCAATTTGGGAGATCTCCAACGGGGGAAGGGTCCCAATGGCGCAGACACGCTTCTGCCCGGATTGGAGACCCGTTGGAACGGATTCCAACTATGCAAATTCAGTTTTGCGACAAAATCGTCTGGACGTTCTAGTCCAGACGAAATCGTCAAATCTGGGGCGATATCGTCTGATCGGAGACGATATCGTCAAACGGTCAAAACAACTGCTAAAAATGGCACGAAAAAAGAGGAAACGGGTTTCTCGACGGTTAACGGGCGGTTTGGGAGGTTAAATTTGAATTTAAATTTATTTACTAAGGTGAATGTAATTATTCCAATTTTACTGCGCCAATTTTAGGGTGCTACAGTTTGGCTTTATTTTAGGTTTTTGTCGATTTGAAGCATATTGATCAATAGTTTGGCAAAATAAAGCAGTGAATAAAGGTCTCTTTTGTGTGGGAATGATTTTAGGCTCAATAACAGGTTCCTTAGGGGGTTGGGTAACCTATTTTTTTTGCATGTTCCGAATCATAGTGACCATATCTCTATTGGATGGTCTAGCCTTATCACTTTCTTGATCAACAAAGGACAAGGGATTAGTGTGTATGTTAAACATATCTTCCATGGCTGCTTGAGTGTCACTAATTTGTCCTCTATCAATATGAATTGCCATATTAAGAGCACCAATGTTATTATTGAAAAATTTCCAGAAATGATCTAAGTTATCAAAAGCAATAGTTCCATCTGGAGCCATTCTAGGGGATGAGGATCCTTCCTCTTTAAGATTTTCTTCTTGTTCATCTACAACAAGCTCATCTTCTGGCTGTTCTAGAGTTCCTCCTTCCGGAATTGAATCCTCAGGAAGGACATTTGGGTTTTTTGTTTTGTCTCCTAACCAATCTTCTTCTTCTTTAGTTTGTTTACCATTCCTAAGTCTAGGCATTGTGCTTAAATTTAGATTTCAGCAAATATATATATACTTGTATATATATATATGTGCAACAAGCTTAAGAGGTATATATTTTAATTATATACCTACTATAGTATTTAAAATAAAAGGTTTTAGTTTTGTTATGTTTTTGGTTTTTCTTGTTTTTTCTATTTTTTTTTTTGTAACAATATTATAAAAATAACAAACAACACACTAAATGCAAGAAATAATAATAATGAAAGCAATGATCTAGTTTTCTATAAACAATTTATAAATATCATTAATGGGCTCGAGTTCTTCAGGAGTCATGAAGTGTTCTTCTTCAAATTGAAAATTTTCTTTCAAGAATTTGACAAAAAGTGCTATAGCAATACCGTGTATTTCAGATTCTGGTTGATAATAATAATTCTCACGAAAATATTCATGATATAACATAGCTCTAGGAACTCTATTCCATATTTTTCTAATCATAAGATCAGTTTCTTGGACTTCTATATGTACTAGAAATTGGCGTACCACAGCTACGTTCTCGAGGTATTCCTCGAAGGTGAACAATTCTGAAGACACAAGAGCTCTCCTATAAGCTAACCACCTATGGTAGGCTCTTTGAAGTTCATGATAAAAAATGAGTTGATGAGGATCCAGGATCCTATCTAGGGCAAACCTCTTGATTTGTCTAAGTTCGATTGATCTAGATGAAATGATACCTAGTATCCTATTAAGTTCATCCCACAAAGGTGGGACTCTGTATGTTTGAGATGTTCTAAACAAAGAATCAACCTCTATGGCTATTAATTGATTTGCAACATTTATAGTGACAACTAGTCTTTTCTTAGGAGCTACCATCTAGACATGATATGCAACTTAGTAGTTTTCTAATGATTTTAAATGCATCTATGTTTTTGTTTTTTTTTTTTTTTTTTTCAAAAGGTTTTAGTTTCACGTCGAGTTCACCAAAATGTATCGTTCCAAAATTTTCACACCCTTACCTTCAGGCTAAAGGATCCACGCCCGAAAGGGGGATGAAGGAAGGATGGGACAATACCTCAGACTGAGAGGCCTTTTGAAGGTCCCGCCTCTCAGGGGAGGTGTATTAAGGTGATTTTTTGACGGATGGTGGGGTTCACCAGGAAACGTTTAGTGGCAGTCTCCACACCTAGGTTGGGAATGTGTTTAATGTGTTCAATTTTATCTTTAAACATTCAAATCCTAGGTTTGGCCAAATGAATCTAAGTTGTTCTATTATGAAAATGCAAATTAAATGAATACAGAAAATAGAATTAAACAAAAAACATAGAGAATATGCTAAATGAGAAAAGCCATACCTGATTTCGGATGTCTGATGGAGATTCTAATTTTTGAAGTAGTCTAGATCACCTCTAATTTGATAGGATCATATGAAATCAGACAAGATCATCTAATATCTGAAGAATCTGTCAGATGAATTTGTCAGAGACATACAAACAGAGAAATAGATACAAAATACAAAAAATGCAGCTATACTAATAAAGGAAAATGATGTGAAATAATAATAAGGATGTTAATAAGATAATCCCGAATAGAAATGCAAGTAAATTACGATGCTTTAATAGCTAATCATGATTTTATTATGCAATTAAACTACATGGGTGAACTCCAAGATGCATAATAACAAGAAATAATAATAAAACTGACTAAATGCAAAATAAAATAGTAGCAAAGTATAGGAAAAGTGCAAACTCTGGGCACTGATTTCCCCCAATGCAGACTGCAGTCGAAATCGTCTCGAATTTTTATGAGATCGTCCAAGATTGTACAGGATCATCTACAATGATCTGAGCTTGCTCCGGCTAAAAATCAATGAGGTCCTTAGAAAGCACAAATGCAAATGGTAATCCAGGGTATTCTAATGTGTGCAATGGTCAAGTTACAGGAAAATTCAGCCAAGGGAATGTCAAGGGGGGTCCTAAGGTTTAAATAGGCTTAGGAGGGAGGTTAGGAGGTTGGGGATCATCCCAATTTGGGAGATATCCAATAGGGAGGGTATTTAACGGCACAAACACGCTTTTGCCTAGATTAGAGACGTCGTTGGAACATAATCTAATTATGCACAAATCAGTTTGGGACAAGATCGTCTGGACGTTCTGCTTCAGACGAAATCATACGATCTGAGGCAATATCGTCTGATCAGAGACGATATCATCCAACGGTCACAACAAATCTTAAAAATGACACAAAAAATAGGGAAAGCTATTTAACAGGCGGTTAACGGGTGGTTCAAGGTTAAAATTGAATTTTGAATTATTACTAAAGTAATTTTAATTATTTTCTAAGGTTTACTATGCCAATTTTGGGGTGCTACACTCTCCTATGAGGGGATTCAAGATGTGTCTGATCCTAATTTATCATGTTTACCCTTTCACCACCAGTTGGATTTCGCTCATGATTTGAAGGGTGATTCTATTATGGGTTTCCTTCTTTCCTAGTGCACTTCTCTTTTGGTGAGTCAACACATTGATCTCTTTGATGATTATTACCACTTGCTTGTAGGTTGATACGAGCTAGCTGCTCAATTTGTTCTCTTAAATGCTGCTCATATTGGTGCAAAAGCCTTTCTCTTTGTTTGTCATGCTTGAGAGCTGCTACTAGATATCACTCTTTGCATAAGGTATTTTATAGCCATCACATGCGGTTAGCTTACACTATCATAGAAGACTCATTTCTATCTAATTTTGTTCATGTAGTTTTGATTCGTAGATCCCTCAAGGATATTTTTGCTATTTTTCTACTTTGGCTAGCTAGTGTAACTTGCTTTGTGTATCCTGTATGTTGATAAGTGTCCCTATGATAAAACTTTATATGATACTTGTGGGGTCACTTTGAAGCATCCCTAGGTTGAGTGGTGCATTTAGCAGTCATGATTTGTGAGCTTCTAGATGCAAAATATTTTGTGGCTATGGTTTTGGAAGTCGGTATCGAATAAATTTGATCCCACTCATCCAATTGATCTTGGAGCATTTGTTCTCTCTAAATTTCATGTGACCCATGTGACTGATTTGATCGGGTTGTTGTGCTGGGTCTATGCCTCTGCAACTATATGCAAGGGTTTTTGTCTACTTCAAATTGTGCAACAAGATCAAAAACTCTCTTCCCTCTATCTTGCCCCTCATTGGGATGATTTGAACTCTTAGTGTAATGAGATGTGGTAGGTATGGAAATTTATTCCCCCTCTATATCGGAGGTCTTGCTCACCATGGGAGATCTTTCAGCCATAAATTTTATTATAAAAATTTTGACTTCTAAAAAATTTTGTGGGTGTTATAAATTTCTTTGAAAAATTAGGGTTAGGTTGATTACCCCAGCAATGAAGAAACACACCAAGCAGACAATATGATTATCTCTTTTAAGGATTAAATGTGTATCCTAAGAACTTGTTTTAGTGTGTTTTAGATGTGTTGTTGCTTTTGCTTTCTTGCTCTTGCTTTGGATTTAGAATGAGGGGACTCATCCATAGTGGGAACCAAGAACACCCATGCCAAACATGATTTTCTCAAAAGAGACTAGGGTACACCTCTTAAATCCTAGTGGGGGGTTCGCCTAACTCTTCCACTATGAACCAATGATTGTTATAATAGTGGGAGATAGTTTGAACATAAATAACTAGTACCACTATGAGTAGGTACCTTACTTCATTCTAGGATATCTAGGGGGTAATCCAGTGGAAGTTGGTGAATTCCAATGTCACAGAACTGAATTGGGGGTTGGTGATGAAATCTAACTCCCCAATGTTTAAAATGATATGTGCGAATGTATGTGATTATTTTTAGATTTTGAAATAGAAAGCAATGCATCAACTAGCATTCATGACTATTTTCCTACAATGCCTAAAAAGAACATTTTATTTTAAGAGAAATGCATCTATAACTAGTCTATATGATTTTAATGCACTCTCCTATCTTGTGATGAAAATAGCCACTAATTGGGCCACATGTAAACAAACCAAAACACAATGGCCTAGCACACTGGATACTAGGGCAAACCTTACAAGTAGAGGTTCATTGTTCCTAGCAGCGCCTAGAGGAAATCTAAAAGAAACCTAGGAAATGCAAAATGTAGTTTTTATTAATTTTTCTTTCATTTTCCCTAATTAATCTATGTTTATGCTTGCTATTTATGGAAATCAAATGTAGAAATAAAATCAAAGAAATACAGTGAAGGGGTACCAACCTTGAATCCCACTCATATGATAGAAATTTTACCCTCTATTGCACTTCTCTGTTGGCCACTGTTGATCAAAGCAGCTGAATTCCAATCGTTGTTAGTAGGAGCGGCTAATATTGTTGGCCACTGTAGCTTAGAGTGGCTAGTTTTTGGCCGCTGTAGCTCAGATCAGCTAGACCTACACAAAACTAAGTATTTCGAAATAAAAATGAAAAATTAGTGGTGGTCCCACCATGATCGTCATTTGTAGCAGCCCCGAGATGCATGAACCACTCTTTACTCTACTTGTGATGTTATTATTATACCCAAAATGAATCTAAAAGATTACGAGAAGCATATAACAAGAAAACAACAAAGAATTAATATTTCATTAATATTGAAACCCAGTTACATGCCAGTCCCCCTTAGGGATACCCATCTTGATACAATGATTTACAAGTGGATGAAGAGATGTCCCCTTTTGCAAAAGGGGTGACACGTTCTAAAATGCTTCCCGGTTCCACACACAAAAATTTTTGAGGGCTTACAGATGCCTCCTTCTCCAGGTATGTCTCTCGGATGGATCATCTTGCTCTTGTATATCATGGATTATGTCTCGTGAACCTGTGGCCATCTCAGTTGGCTAGCACTTCATCGCTCCTCAAGGGTACTCAGATTTTCTCTCCAACTTGAGAGGGCTTCATTGTGTATCCTCTCCAAGAAAAGCTCTCTCAAAGAAGTCTGATAAAAGATCATCCTTGGTATCATAATTGATATTTGATCATCTTCTATCCCCCATTTGGTGCTCTCAGGCTTGCACATTTTAAAGTGTGTGAAACCCTAGGTCTATGTTTAGAACCCTAGGATTGAATCCCTCATGCACACTGGATGTTAGCATGAGAAATTGCCTTTTTTTGTGCTTTGGAGGTCAGTTAACTGAAGTCTAAATTTGGACTTCAGTCTCCCATGTAAACTAGTTGTTAGCATGAGAAGTTTTATCTTTGTTTATGTTTGAAGACCAGTTAACTAAAGTCTAACTTTGGACTTGAGTCTCCCATGTGAACTAGTCGTTAGCATGAGGAGTTTTGTCTTTGTCTATGTTTGAAGGCCAGTTAACTAAATTCTAACTGTGGACTCAAGTCTCCCATGTGAACTAGTTGTTAGCATGAGAAGTTTTGTCTTTGTCTATGTTTGAAGGCTAGTTAACTGAAGTCTAACTATGGACTCAAGTCTCCCATGTGAACTGGTTGTGAGGGGGAATGCAAAGTTGTCCCCGCTCACTTTATTGCATGTAAACTGCCACTTACATCCCTGATTAGGCTTGTTTGTCAACAAAATGCTTTTTATGACTTAGTCGTTGTTGTTTGCAGTGACTAATATTTGGCCACTACCATATGTAGTGGCTAAGGTCTGGCCACTCTCATCTTGAGAGGCTAGGATCCAACCATTTTTATTTACAATAGCTAAGCTTGGATGGGTTAAAACTACCATTTTGAGTGGTTAGGACCATTGATTGCTCTTGTAAAGGTCCAAAATTGGACATATGGTCTTCAAATGTGCTCATATGAGTGGTTTCCTAAACATGACACATTTTAGGTGTCTACAAGATGTTATCCCTCATGGATGGTTTTTCAGGGTACAACCAAATTAGAATAGCTCCTGAAGATCAACCCAAAATAGCTTTTATCACACCTTGGGGTACCTTTTATTGGAAGGTAATACCTTTTGGTTTAAAGAATGCAGGAGCAACATATAAAAGAGCAATGACATATATATTTCACGATATGATGCATGATATTTTACAAGATTATATAGATGATATTATAGCTTGGTCAGTTAAGGAAGAAGATAATCTTAAGGATTTAAAAATTGTGTTTGATAGATTGAGAGAATATTTGATTTTCTTGAATCCAAATAAGTGTGTATTTGGATTTGCATCAAGAAAATTGTTGGGGGTTATTATTTCTATGTGTAGCACCCTAAAATTGGTGCAGTTAAACCTTAGTAAAAATATAAAAATTTGAATTTTAACCCAAAACCGCCCTTTAACCGCCCGTTACCCACTCTCCTTGTTTTCTATGCCATTTTTAGGATTTTTTTTAACCGTTGGACGATATCGTCGTCGATTAGATATAATCGTCCCAAATTTGACGAATTCATATGAAACAGAACGTCCAGACGATTTCATCCCAAAACTGATTTTCATAATTAGCTTCTATTTCAATAGCTTCTCTAACTTGGGCAGAAAGCGTGTTTGCACGGTTAGAGTCTCCCCCATTGGAGATCTCCCAAATTGGGATGATCTCCAACCTCCTAACCTCTCCCTAATCCTATATAAATTAGGATTTTCTCAGTTTATCCCCCTGGCTGATAGATTTCCCTGCAACTTTAACTTTTTGTGCATTAGAACATCTTCACACCTTTGTTTGCATTGTGTATTTCAAGTTTTCTTGCAAGAATTTTACTGTTTTTTAGCCGGAGCAAGCTCGGATCATCGTAGGCAATTCCAGACGATTTTGGACGATCCTATCATAGATCGGTGATGATATCATACAATTGGAGGTGATCTCGACTGCAGTCTATATTGGGGGCAATCAGAGCCTAGAGTTTGCATTTCTTTATCTTCTCTCTTCATTTCTTTATGGATTAACTTAGTTTATTCTATGTTCTGCATCTTGGAGTTCACCTCATTTAGCATAGATGCATGATAAAGTTAAAATAAATTATTAAATTAATTAATTTCCTTTAATTGTTATTTGGATCTATCATTTAGGCAAATTTACTATCATTTCTATCATTTCCCCTTGCTTTTGCAGTTGCATTTTTGGTTTTTGGTATCTGTTTCTGTGATTGCAGGTTTCTGAAAAATTTGTCTGATGAATTCGTTAGATCGACGATGATCTCATCTGATCTCAGATGACTGACTGAGATATGAGATGATTATGTTCAATTGTAGATGATAATGTAATATTTGAGATGATATGGACTTCTACAAACCTCAGAATCTTCATTAGACATCTGGAATCAGGTATATTCTATCTTATTTAGCATAATTTATGTGTTTAACACTTATTCATGTTCTCTGTATTCATATAAATAAGCATTGGCATATAGAATAGCTTAGATTCATCTTGGCCAAACCTAGGATATGAATTATTAAAGTACAAAATGAACACATTAAACCCATTCTCAACCTAGGCATGGAAACTACCACTCAAAAGTTTCCTGGTGAACCCACCATCCATCAAAAATTCACCCTTATACCCCTCCCTCGAGAGGTGTGACCTTCAAAGGGCCTCTCAGTCTGAGGTATTGTCCCATCCTTCTTGCATCCCCCTTCTAGGCATGGATCCTATATCCTGAAGGTAAGGATGCAAAAAATTTGGAGCAATACATTTTGGTGAACCCGACGTGAAAACTAAAACCTTTTGAAAATAATCCAAAAAAATATATAAAAATAATAAATGCATTTAGAATCATCAGACAAACAATTAAGATTGCATATCATATTTAGATGGTAGATTATAATAAAAGACGAGCTATCACCATAAATGTTGAAAATCAATTAGCAGCCATAGAGATTACTTCTTTGCTTAGAGTATCTCAAACATATAGAGTCCCACCTTTATGGGATGAAATTAATAGGAGATTGAATATTATTTCATCTAGATCAACCGAAATTAGGCAAATCAAGAGGTTTGTCCTAAATAGAATCCTGGATCCTGATCAAGTGACATTATATCATGAACATCAGAAAGCTTGCCATAGGTGGTTAGAAGATAGAAGAACACTTGTGTCTTCAGAGTTGTACACCTTTGAGGAATACCTCGACAATGCAGTTGTAGTACATAAATTTCTATCTTGTATAGAGGATCAAGAGGTCGTTCTTATATATAGAAAGATATGGAATAAAGTTCCTAGAGTTGTGTTATATTGAGAGTATTGCCATGAACTTTATTTCTACAGGCCAGAGTCTGAAACAGATAATATCACCATAGCACACTTTGTCAAATTCCTGAAAAACCATTTCCAATTTGAAGAGGAGCATTTCATGACTCCTGATGAACTTGATCCTATCAATGACATCCATAAACAATTTATAGAAAACTAAGTCATTCTTTTATTATTATTATTTCTTGCATTTAGTATGTTGTTTGTTGTCTTTATAATATTATCATAAAAACAAAACAAAAATATAACAAAAATTAAAATGTTTTCTTTTAAGTATTATAGTAGGTATATAATTAAAATAAATACCTCCCAAAATTTTTGCGAATATATATATACAAATATATATTAGCTAAAATCTAAGTTTAAGCATAATGACTAGACTTAGGAATGGAAAACAGACTAAAGTAGAAGAATATTGGTTAGGAAAACCAATAAATAAACCAGATGTCCTTCCTGAAGACCCAATTCAGGAAGAAGGAACCCTAGACCAACAAGAAGAAGAGTTTGCTAAAGGAAATGAACAAAGAGAAACTGTTAGAGAGGAAGGATCCTCATCCCCTAAAGTGTCTCCGAAAGGAGTTGTTACTTTTGAGAACATGGAACATTTTTGGAAGTTCCTCAATACTAATATTGGCGCTCTTAATAGAGTAGTCCATATGGACAAGGATCAAATTAGTGACACTCAAGCAACCCTAGAAGAAATATATCACACACGCACTAATCCCTTGTCCTTCATTGATCAAGAAAGTGATCAAGCTGGACCATCCAATTTGGATATGGCCGCTATAATCTAGAACATGCAACAACAATAGGTTACCCAACCACCTAGAGTGCTTGTTACCAAGCCTAGAGTTATTCCCACACAAAAGAAACCTTCATTCACTGCTCTATTTCGCCAAGTTACTGATCAACATACCTCAAATCAACAAAAGTCCAAAACAAAACCAAACACTAATTTCCAACAATCTGGGATACAACATAATGCTACTACAAATATTCTTCATAATAATTTCGCTACCAACCATTTGCATAATAGCAATATAGCATCTAATCCTTACGTCACGCCATCATACGCTCAAATACCACCAAACCAATATGGTGGACAAACTAGTAATCTGGAAGCCATGGTGAAATAGGTAGTCTCCCGCATGGACCAGATAGATCCCTACCGTCCCTCGTACAATTATTGAGAGATGTGTAGTCAACATCTAGATCCTATAGTTTTAGCACAACCATATCCTAAACACTTTCCTATGCTTGTCCTACCTATATACAAAGGAACCGAAGATCCCATAGAACATCTTTGAATGTTTAGGATAGCATGTCATGATATATCATATGATGACTTGTTATTACTAAAAATATTCTCGAAAATTTTAGGAGGAATGGCATTAGAGTGGTATTATCAATTACCCACTCATTCTTTGAGGAATTTCGAAGAAACAACCGAGTCTTTTGTTCATCAATTTAGTGCCTACATTGAAATGCATGTAACTATTAAATATTTGTACAACTTAAAACAAGACAAAGATGAATGTTTTTCTGATTTCCTATCTCGGTGGATACAATTGATAGGAAAATTACACTTTGTGTTACCTTATCAAGAAATGTTGGATATATTTATCAATAATTTACAAGAACAACTATCCTATGAGTTATCAACTACTACCTTGACCACCTTCGATCAATCTATAGACTTAGCTCGAAGAGTGGAATATGCTCTCATTAGGAGAGGTCAGCTTAAAAAGAAATATGATGAGAAAAATCCAAAAATCTAAAAATAAACAAGTTGTGGGTGATGGAGTCACTAATAGTAGAAACATTGCTAATGTTAATACTACAAAACAAAGGAGAAGTTTATACTGAAACCTCCTGATAAACCACCTCAAGAATTTACTAGGTTAAATCAACCTCTATCAACAATTCTCTTGTAATTATTAGAACGAGGTTTGATCCAATTACCAAATATCTAGGAACCTAATCCAACTATACCCAGATACAGAGCTGATTTACACAGTGATTTCCATAGAGGACCTAGACACGCTACCAACTCTTGTAAAAGATTAAAACATAAAATAAAAGACTTGATTGATAACAATGAGATGGAGGTACAAGCCTTCCAACCTAAACAAAATCCTCTCAATAATGCTCAAAAGAACATCCCCCAAAATTAGAATTAGAATGCCAATCAATCATTGGACATATTTCAACATCCTTTACCAAAGCATGGCAAAGAAGTGGCTAATCAATTGAACATCATAATGTTCCCCCTCCTACCCGATATGTAGGAACTATTAGTGGGCATTTACCTTCTCATGATTTGGAAATATTTGACACAATTTTATCCATGGTTACGACCAGACCTCTATATAACATTCATACACCTGATCTTAGTGATGTAGAATATGAGACTGAAAGTGACATGGAAATCACTTCAAATCAATCGAATAGCTTTGAAGATGAATCAGATCCTATTCAACCTATCACAAATTCTATGGTTCCAAAAGAACCATTTCCAAGAAGAGTCACTACTCGACCATCATCTCACCAATTACTTTCTAATGAACAAGCCATAAACACTAGACCAAGACCCATTCATCATCCACAAAATAATATTGTAGGTACCATCAGAGCTATTACTAGACAACAAGCTCATCATCATGTGCCTAATGTTCAACCTAAACCTCCTTATAATATTAATGAACAATTATCAAATACTACAACTAGAATTTCCCTTTTGGACCTTTTAAGATCTTCTCCTACACATAGGGATGAATTAATGCTCACATTAAGCCAAATGATGGTACCACAAAATATTCAACTTGAAGCCATGGCCAATACTATCATAACTTGAGAAGTCGATTGTATTGACTTCTGGGATAGAGATATACCACAACATAGTTTACATAAGGATAACCCCTTATATATTACTGCCCTAATTGGAGATGTAGAAGTTAAACGAGTCTTGATTGATAATGGTTCATATTTAAACATTTGAACTTTTGACTTCTACCAAATATTCAGGTTTAGAAGTGATGAAATAAAAAGAACTGATATGATCATAAAAGACTTCAATGATGAAACATAAGAAATGTGTGGAGTTATTACTATACCATTGCAAGTTGGTCCAAGAACCTTAGATACGACCGTGTTTATTATACATTGCCCTGCATCATACAATATACTCTTGGGTCACCCTTGGATCAACGCGATGCGAGCTATTCCCTCAACTTTACATCAGTGTGTTAAATTCAAATTTAAAAATCAGTTGGTTACCATTCATGGTGATCCCAGACCCTTTGATATGTGTGCTTTGGCAGAACCTGTTGGAGTTCAATTTTGCCCTGCTCTATCATCCACACATCCTAATTCTAATCATCCCTAAACATGTGAGACACACACCCATAACATCATCTACTTTTTCTCCATCAACTCCACCTCTACATATAGTTCAACCATATTATGAACAAACCACATTAGGACTTCCAAAATATCCTAAACCCACAACCAATGCTTCTTGTTTTACTCCTATAACATCCATACCTATAGAAATTTCCATCGACATTTCTACAACATCTACATCCACTAAAGGCATATTTTCCACATCCGAAGATGTAGGAAATGTTTCTTCTACCTCTTACGCTCTTATTGATGAGCTCTTACCCGATTTATCTAAAATTCTTATATCAGAACAAATGAACATTGCTATGCAATATTCCCTTATCTTAAATAATTTGTCACCCTCTCCTCGTACCTTGGGCCTCCCATAGCCTATGGGAAGTATTTACCAAGTTGGGAGTTGCACTTTTATTTATAAGGGATATGACTAGGGAAGAATACCCAGAAACATCAAGACACATTATGATGGTTATGCTCGATGTTATTTTACTAATGAGTATATTAAAGCTAAGCCTATAATGCTTAAATTGGGATATAAAGGGAAAGGTTTGGGACCTTTCTAGAATGGTATGAAAGAACCTTTTGAGGTAGAACCATGGTTCGTCCGATGTGGTGTGGGCCTATTTCCTAGTAAGGGTCAGCCATTCCCATTTGAGGATGATGACCATCTCATATGTTACAAATATTATAAACATGATGCCTTGAATTTAATGAATAAGCCATTTACATGTAATATGCTATCCATAGCTTACCCTCAGATGATCATTGCATCCGACGATGAGTTGGAGGGAGATATCTTCCATGATGTCTCCATTGAGGAATTATTACATAATGGATTTTATTTCGATGGCTCTATACCTAGTATAGCCCAGATCCTATCCATCCTCTCCCCACCCTGGGTGCTCTCTCCATGGCCTCTATGTGATCTGGTCTAGGATGAGGTCGTCTAGCAACCTCTGTGACATCGATAGATCTATCCGTCATTGTGACCCTCTCTATAGCAACCAATAGAAAACCTGGGGTCTCTCCCGGTCAACCCCTGTCAGTGGAAGTCCTATAGGCCTCTGTACTATGATTTTATCCCAGCACCAGACCTATAGTAGAAATGTCAAAACTAAACATTGGCCTCCCTTGTATACGACCCCATGTAGGATCCTATACAAGCAGCATAGTACAAAGTTGCCCCATGAAAATATGTACCCGTGGTCTCTTATGTCACAGACCACATATGAAAGGAGCCATGGTAATCTGCACCCACTATCCTGACCAAAACCTGAGTCAACATATATGCCCCAAGAATATGCCTCAATGACTTGATGTTCACTCCACCCTTCTCCAGGGCAAAGCTCGAGTCTCTGCTCAGCCTCATCATAGCCTGGCCCTGATTGGCCATAGGAGTCATCAACCATCCTTGTATTGGGATCCTTAAGATCCTCCATACGTCCTCTAGTGTGGGAGCCATCTCCCCTATCGGTAATTGAAAGCAATATGACCTCGGATACCATCTCTTTGCTAGGGCTGTCAGTAGCCCCATGTCTGTCGATACTTGTGGCATCTCTGCCACATGCTGTAGTTTGACTTGTGCTAGTTGGTCTCGCTCCACCTGGTCGAGAACGGCCACATCATCTCTGAGCCCCTCGTATTTCCACTACTGACTCTTTAGTAATCCCCTCTACAAAACAAACAATAAAATAATAAAATTCATTAATAAACCAATTATTAAAGTCAATTAAATGCAATTCAAACAAACTTAATTTCATAAAAATGATGATATTGTCCACCATTGGATGATATCATCCTAAATTGGGTAAAATCGTCCTTTGTAGGATGAAATCATCTTTGATTTCACAACTTGGGGATCACCCCTTGTTGGATGGTATCGCCCCTATTCTGTCGATTTCGCCCTCAAACGAAATCGACGATCTAGGGACGATTTCGATGAAATTGGGACGATTTTGTCCTGACGTCGTCGATGGCCTAAAAATGGCCGTGATGCCCCAAAATAGTCAAAATTTTAATCAAAAATTGCACAAATCAAATTAAAAACATAATTCACTAGGTTTAGATTCTTACCCATAGCCCGCGTCGGACCTCTGTCGATCTGTGCGCTGTCTCGACCATTTTTGTCTACAGAGCTCTCAAACAATAAAAGTGAACAGTAAAAATGAATCAGGGTTTTACCTTATTTTTCTTAATTTTATTTAAAAACAACATTTTTAATTTTGCTTTTTCATACTTTTACCTCAAACGTTCGATTTGGGTAAAAACATGGAGGGGACACCATAGTCAGCAGTCATACGATTCGACCTAGAATCGTCGTCTAGAAAATTGAGTAAATTTTTGCTTTCTTGTAAAATGGGAAGAACTCATCTTTAATGCATTTTCTTCGAAAAATTCATTAAAAAGGGGGCAAAATGTAGCACCCTAAAATTGGCGCAGTTAAACCTTAGTAAAAAGATAAAAATTTGAATTTTAACCCAAAACCACCCGTTAACCACCCGTTACCTGCTATCCTTGTTTTTCATGCCATTTTTAGGATTTGTTTTAACCGTTGGACGATATCATCGCCGATCAGATGAAATCATCCCAGATCTTATGAATTCATCTAAAATAGAATGTCCAGACGATTTCGTCCCAAAACTAATTTTCATAATTAGCTTATGTTTCAACAGCTTCTCTAACTTGGACAGAAAGCGTGTCTGCACGGTTAGAGTCTCCCCCGTTGGAGATCTCCCAAATTGGGATGATCTCCAACCTCCTTACCTCTCCCTAATCCTATATAAACTGGTATTTTCTCAGTTATCCCCCTGGCTGACTGATTTCCCTGCAACTTTAACTTTTCATGCATTAGAACATCTTCACACCTTTGTTTGCATTACGTATTTCAATTTTTCTTGTAGGAATTTTACCGTTTTTCAGTCGGAGCCAGCTCGGATTGTCATAGGTGGTTCTAGATGATTTCGGACAATCCTATCGTAGATCAATGATGATCTTGTACGATTGGAGCCGATCTCGACTACAGTCCATATTAGGGGCAATCAGAGCCTGGAGTTTGCATTTCTTTATCTTCTCTCTTCATTTCTTTATGCATTAACTTAGTTTATTCTATTTTTTACATCTTGGAGTTCATCGCATTTAGCATAGATGCATGATAAAGTTAAAATAAATTATTAAATTAATGCATTTCCTTTAATTGCTATCTGGATCTATCATTTAGGCAAATTTACTATCATTTCTATCATTTCCCCTTGCTTTTGCAGTTGCATTTTTGGTTTTTGGTATCTGTTTCTATGATTGCAGGTTTCTAACAAATTCATCTGACGAATTCATCAGATCGAAGATGATCTCATCTGATCTCAGATGATCGACTGAGATCTAAGATGATTCTGTTCAATTACAGATGATAATGTAAGATTTGAGATGATCTGGACTTTTACAAACCTCAAAATCTTCATTAGACATCCGAAATCAGGTATATTCTATCTTATTTAGCATACTTTATGTGTTTAGCACTTATTCATGTTCTCTGTATTCATATAAATGAGCATTGGCATATAGAATAGCTTAGATTCATCTTGGCCAAACCTAGGATATGAATAATTAAAGTACAAAATGAACACATCAAACCCATTCTCAACCTAGGCGTGGAAACTGCCACTCAAAAGTTTCCTGGTGAACCCACCATCCATTGAAAATTCACCCTTATACCCCTCCCCCAAGAGGCGCGACCTTCAAAGGGCCTCTTAGTCCGAGGTATTGTCCCATCCTTCTCGCATCCCCCTTTCGGGCATGGATCCTATATCCTGAAGGTAAGGATGCAAAAAAATTGGAGCGATACACTATGCATGGTATAAAAGTATATCCTCTTAAAATTAAAGCTATCCTTGATATGCCACCACCTAAAAACATATTAGATTTAAGGATTTTACAAGGTAAATTACAATCTATCCATCGTTTCATTGATAAATTGGCAGATAAAACAAGACCTTTTATTAAATTACTTAAGAAAAACATTCCATTTCAATGGGATGATGAATTTCAAGAAGCTTTTGAGAGTATTAAACAATATCTTCTTACTCCTTTAGTGCTTGTTCCTCCTAGACTAGATCATCCATTTATTTTATATATGTTTGCCTTGAAACATGCACTTGGAGCTATGTTGGTTCAAATTGATGATGAAAAGAAAGAATGAGCCACATATTATATAAGCCAAATGCTAATAAGTTATGAAACTAGATATACACCACTAAAAAAACTTTGTTTGGCAGTCTTGTTTTCTACTCAAAAACTACATCATTCTATGCTTAGTCAGAAAAAATTTGTTATAGCTAAATTTGATCCTTTAAGGTACTTTATGAGTAGACCTTACCTATCAGGGCACACAACTAAGTGGGTTCTTGCTCTGAGTGAGTTTGAACTTACGTTTATCGACCAAAAATCTATTAAAGTCCAAGTTATAGCTGATAAGTTAGTTGCTGCACCTTTAGAGTCTACTCACCCTATAAACATAGAATATACTGATGAGTGCCTTAACTTAGAAGAAGATCTATATGAGTCATGGTCCTTGTATTTTTATGGAGCTAAATGTATGATTGGTGTAGGTGCTATTATTATATTAATATCTCCACAAAATCACCTTATTCCTTTGTCTTTCAAATTACACTTTAGTGGAAGTGCCATTGCTAAAAAACTCCTTCGAATAGGATATTTTTGGCCTTCCATGGAAAAGTATGCTAATGATTATCTGTGTCATTATGACAAGTGTCAAAGACATGCAAACCTTGTTCATGCTCCTACCCAGTAACTTCAAGCTATTGCATCCCATTGATCCTTTTTCTAAATGGGGTTTAAATATTATTGGTAGAATTAATCCTATTTTATTTTATGGTCATAAATTCATAATAATAACAATAAAATATTTCACAAATTGGGTAGAAGTTATACCATTAGCTTCTTGCACCAGAGTCCAATTCTCTAAGTTCATCTTTAATAAAATCATTTGTATATTTGGAATCCCATCAACTCTCATCTCAGAAAATGGAACATGTTTAAAAAACAAATATGTTAAGAAATTATGTCAAAAATATAAAATTCAACATAGATGGTCTACTCCTTATTATCCACAAGAAAATGGCTAAGCTGAAGCATCAAATAAAACCTTAATAAAAATCCTAAAAATATTGGTTAATAAAATAGGCCGTTATTGGCACACGCAATTATATCTTGCCTTGTGGGCTTATCGAACTAGTGTTTGTACTCCTACAGGTGCCTCACATTTTGTCTTGGTTTATGGAGCTGAAGCAGTTTTTCCATTTGAGTTAGAAGTTCCTTCTCTATATTTCTTACTTTAGGATGCTAAATTAGGGAACGAATATCATGCTGGTAGATTAAGTCAGTTAGAACTTCTAGATGAAAAATGTATTCATGACTTGGAGCATCTTTGCTCTTACCAAGACAAACTCAAAAGATCATATGCCAAGAAAGTCCATCGTCGATCTTTTGAAAGTGGTGATCTAGTACTCAAAGAAAACCAAAAAAACACAAATGCTAGAAAATATTTAAAAGGAAATTTTCAACCTAATTGGCTTGTACCATTTGTTATCACTACTAAATTTGAGTCATGTGCATATCGCTTGGCCACCTTATAAGGAAAAGAAATCAAGGAGCCAATGAATATTATGCATTTCAAAAGATATTATGCCTAGAGAAAAAATTTCCATTTTTGTACATACTTGTAAATAAATTCTTCATCACTTAGTTTACAATATTATCAAAATACCAAAAAAATCATGAAAACATACAATTTGTTAATCTCTTATTCTTTGCTTCAGTGTGTGTTGTTTTCCAAAATTCAAGTTATATTTTATTTTATTTTGGATAAAATTCAAAAGTTATCTTGAACCATGCACTTAATTTAAATCTTTAAATAATTTTGATTTCATCACTTTGATTATAAATCTCTCTTGTATTGAAAAGCACTATTATTTCACTAAGTAAAATTTTGAGTTTTGGGAAATGATCTTGGTACTCTTTGAACAAAAAATACATTTTCACATTCTAAATATGATTTGTTGTAAATTCGAAATTGGATACTACATAGTAGTCCTAGTTCCTTAAGTAAAATTTTTCCCTTACTATCCTATTATGCACATGGTCTACAATACTGATAGTTGGCAAAAGGACAAGATCCCCTCCTACGTGAATAAAATCCCTTGCCCTACATCTAATCTGGGCAAGTATCCCGAAAAATAAAAGAAAAGTAAAATAAAAAGAAAGAAGAAAATAAGAAAATCAAAAGCAATAAAATCCCCTTGTTCAAAAATGGACAAGAATCCCTACTCCAAAACTTTGAATAAAAGAAGGGGGTAGTGAGCTTGAATCCTTGGAATTCCTTAGCTATTTGAAATCATGAGGTAAGCCCCATAATAGGTGGTTTTTCCCCAACCTGCTTGGCCTTGGGTAATCCCTTTTGCATGGTGACATGTCTGTCACATTATAAACATTATTTTGTATAGACCAATATCTGTTTGTGGATTAGCTAGCTTTTCGTAACTTGACTTACATAGTAGTTCGGTACAATGGCATGCACAAAATCATGGTTAATGAACATCTCACTTGCACACACATTGGTTCATAAAAGTTTGCTTGTGTCACTACCTTACTAAAAATTGGTAAATTAATTTCACAAGCACACACATTTCATCCTTGAGATATTTTGTATCATTGTGTCAAATCAAGATGGATAATGAAATCACTTATCACACACTGGTTCTTGATAAATTTGATCTTGTCTTAGAAATAAAATAAAAAATTTCTTTGAAGTTTGTTAGACAACATTAATTCATTTTCAAAAAAATTCAAAATATTTAAAAAACAATTTATTTAAAAAATAACTCATAGTACAAAATCGTTTATCATGCATTGAATTTTGACTTCGCGATGATGGTATAATTCCTAGGAATTATTCTTCTCAAATTCACATGAGGAATTCTATGCCTAGCGCAAGTCATTTTTCTTAATTTTTTTTTTGAAAAATAATTTGAAAAAACTTGTATTAAAACAAAGATCATTTACAAGTTGGGATGAGACTTTTCCCAGACCTTAGTCAAAGAGAACACATGTTTACAACAGTAAAAGAAGATTTTCATTGGAGCCAAATATCTTAAACCATATTTCTACAATGATTGTTCACCTATTTACAACTATAAAAGAAGATCTACATTGAAGCACAAATCTCCTAAATAGTATTTCTGGAATGGTTATCCAAATTAGCTAAGCACTAGATTTGTTCACCAACCTATCTAATCATCTCATCCTCAATAGCCATGTCACTGTGCCATTGAACTCCTACCTCCTTCTAAGTACCCATCTTAGCTAGGAAGTCTCCCACTTTATTTAGATCTCTACTCACATAACCTGTAATCACATCATCTAATTCCATCCATAATTCCTTAATTTGAGTGACAAGAATCCTCAACCTCCATGTTTTTAAAGCAAAGTTCCTCATGCAATCTAGAGCTCCAACCATTATTTGAGAATCTTATTCTAGGATTATCCTCCTGTGACCTTGTTTTACTACCCAAATAGAAGAAAATTTGATAGCTAAGGCTTCTGCTTCATTGTTTGTGGCTCTTCACAAGCCTTGCAATTCCCAATAGAGCACTATTCCAACATGATTCTGGCAAACCACTCCAATTCTAGCTCTACCCGGATTGTCTTTTGCAGCTCCATCAGTATTAATTTTAATCCAACATTTTGGGGGTGGTTTCCAACTAGCTCTGTCCTGTCCCTCTTGCACTTCAACTTCCTTTTCCATTGCCCCAATAACAACCTGAGTTTCCTCTTTAGCATAGACTGCCACAATTTCTTTGACTTTGCTCCAAATGACCTGCCAGACTCCATCTAAAAAAAAAGTTTCTCTAAAAATTTTGGCATTTCTCTCCAACCACACTTGCCACCAAATAAATTTTAATCCAAGCACCCAACCAATACAAAGAGCTTTAGATTTAAATCTACCCCTCTTCCATATTTCCCAAATATTAATCCGATTCAAATCACCATTAACTTGAATTTTATAATATAAAAACCATCTCTCCCAAATCTAGCACGTGAATGGGCACTCAAACATCAAGTGATCATATGTTTCCTCATTCTTGTAGCATAAAACACATTGAGATGGACCAATGATTCCCCTACATCTGATATTATCAAAAGTAAGAATTCCATTATGCATGAACTGCTAGGCAAAAAAGTTTACTTTCGGCCAACCCTTGGATTGCCAAATATTTCTCCAATCCTCAACCTGATATGTATGATGAGGAAGCTTTGGAAGGATCTTATCATATCCATCCTTCACTGTGTAGAAACCAAGGCTCCCATAGCCCCAAGCTAATTCATCCTCCTCGTCTCTACCTATGAGAAATATTTTTGCCAAGATTTTAGTCATGATGGGTGTCAAATCCGGAGGGATTGAAATTGGAAACTCATCCAACTTCTTAAAGTGCTTAAACTTATAATACCCTAGATGACTAGTGTTGAAATAAATTTCAATTTGGACCCATCCCTTGGTTTATATGGCTATTTTTATTGGTTGCAGTTCAGGAAATTCAACAATGATAGGTGGGTATTGATCCCATGAATCTTTCCAAAATCGTGCCTTCTCCCCTATCTGTCTTAAATTTTAGGTCTAAAACATTTTATATTTTTTAATGATACGATGATTTGATTTCTATTAATTAAAATTTAAAAGAATAAAACAATTTCATATTATCATGCATTGCATTTTGACTTCGCAATGATGGTATAATTCTTAGCAACTATTGTCCTCAAAATTTTCATACTAAGAACTTTATGCCTAGTGCAAGTCATTCTTCATAAATTTTCATGTTTAAATCACATTATCTTCACAAAAAATACATATTATTAAAATATTTTTACAACAATTAAATATTTTCACAAAATCAGACATCATCATAAGCCTCGAGAATATACTTGAGCACCACAAAAACATTCCTATTATTAGCAATAAAAAATTCCTCACAACGAGATCTGCTTCATGACCTAGCGAGTACAGATCTCCACCAATGGTCATATAATAGTACAACATCCTCCGAGGAGCATTGCTAATCCATTCATTTCATCATTTTATAAAAATATATTTTTTTCAAAAATACAATTACAAAATCATTTTCATTGTAAGCATGATCAAAACATTCAAATCAAAAAGCATGATCATAAGAAATTTAAACATCATAAAAATTTAATCAAATGCAATCAAATCATACTTTGAATTTATTTTTTTTATAGACTTTCAAGATCAATATATATATATATATATATATATATATATATATATATATATATATATATATATATACTTGAAAGTCTATATACAAAATAAAGTCATACTGGTACGCCACAATCTCCAACATTGGCATACTCAGTCACCAAAAACATAGTACAAAAGAATCCACATATATATACCCCTATCCTCTAGAAGCCCTAGAACTTTGGGCATCATCATATCTTCCAGGGGGTTGTGGTGCTCAGAACCCTCTCACTCCCATAGTAGTAGTTATTCGGGTAGTCGACCGAGATCTGGAGTGACTCGAAGTCTCAAGCATGTCAAACATCAGAGGCTCTGGCTACTTCTAATCCATGGGCACTACTGCATGATATAAACCTTGATAGAAACCCACCAACTCAAGTGCCTGATTCAATACCCTCACTAAGTCACTCCTCCCTATTCACATTGACTGAGAAGACATAGGGGCTAGATCCCTAGGTCTCTGTCCTACCTATGCCTGAGTCCGCACCTGTGCAAGATCTACCTTTATAGTTTGAATCTTAGATCTCTAATCTGTAGCTTAATCCAACTCTATCTCTAGAGTCTCAATATTAGTCTTATGGGAGGCATTCTCCTCCCTCAGACTAGTAACCTCTTCCTGTAGAGTAGCCATCTCACTGCCCTCCCGCTCATCCATAACTCCCTTGCCATTCTTGGGCAAGTCAAGACTCCCCACTTGCTAGGGTGACTCTCTCCTCTCTAGTCAGTCTCATCTCCTATGAGTCATGTGGCCACCCCTAGTGTGAGGCCCTCATTTTCTAGGGGGTACCTGTGTCCTTTGCCATTGTTCATTAACCAGATGGACCACCTACTCTATAGAACCCAAATTTGTCCTGAGTGTAGCATATCTCCACTCCTGGTTCTTTAATTCTGTCATCTATCAATAAAAAAAGTAAGAGTTTTTGTCAGTAAATCATATCAAAAAATGCAAAATCGGACAAAAAGTGCAAAATCGTAGCAATTCGTTCAAAATCATACTAAAAATGTCTCAAATCATATATATTTTTGCGATATTGTATTGATACGATATTTGTTGATCATATCGATTTTGGCAGATATCGTACCGTATGATATCGTGAAATTGATATGATTTTGCAAAATCATTATGATTTCGCATTTAGGGCTGCATGCGGTAGCCATGCCCTAAAAATCTAGATTTAAAGCTAAATTGAATGAAAAAATATATATATAAGCTAAATGAGTAAGAAATCCATACCCGAAGTGCTCCTCTCGCTTGAACCAAATCAACATGATGTGGAACATCTGCCATGTTTTCTCTAGAGCTTTGAATAGGTAAATAGTAAAATGCAAATGAGTTAGTTTTGTATTTTATTTTTACTATTTATTCATTTTACCCATAATTTTTGAGTTTTTACCCAAATATCAAATTTGGCATAAAAAATCGAAGGGGTATCATTAGTAGCATATCTTAAAACAACTTGCATAAAAACTTGAAATCATCAACAAAATTTGCAATAAATTTTTGCTTTCTCATAAAGTGTGTCATACTTTTCTTTAATGCATTTTCCTTTGAAATTGCGCTAAAGAGGGGGAAAAATGTAACACCCTAAAAATGACTCATTATAATTTACACTAAGGATAAAAAACTTGTAAAAATGAGCCTCTAGTTGGTTGCTTTGATTTTCATGCCCTCTTGGCAAGATTGAGTAAACCGGATGAGATCGTACAATATGATCTTGGATCGTACGATACGATCTAGGATCATAAAATACGATCCCTGATTGTATGCACATTATTTTTCTCAAAATAGAAAATCTCAACTTAGCAAAGTGATAAAGTTAACTATAATATTTTTTGTCTCTATCTGTGCAACTATGCGATGGTTATGGGATCGGATTCACCCGATCAGTCCCAGCTTGGAAGAAGTTGCTACTAAGTTGATTTTCAAAATTTTTTGGTTGATTTGCCCAACTTATTTAATGAGACACCCTTGCCCTCAGATCTCTCCTGGCACCATTAGCATATCGACTTAGTTTTTGCATTCAAATAACTGTAATTTCTGCATTAGACCTAGGCATTTATCTTTTTTGTGCAGGATCAAAGGATACAATTAGTGATCATATGGTATGATCTTGCATCGGAGGTGTATGATCTTTCTCAGAATGTACAATATTGTTTTGATATCACTTTGGGGCAACTTCGAGTGTTGGTTTACGTGTTTTAGCTTTGTCTCTTTTCATATTTGCCATTTTACTTATCATTTACATCATATAAAATATAGAATTCAATCATTTGCATTCTTGGAGTTTACTAATTTGCATATAATCATATATTACATGTATTTTAAAGCATGTATCTATTATTTTATTTTAATTAAAACATTCAATAGCCGTTATTGAGTCTCATTTTGCATAAAAGAAACAATAGAATTTACCTATTTTCTATTTTTGCGCTCTATCCATAAAATTGTAGGTTTTTGTTAAGATCATATCTACCAATATTTGATCGATAGCTATGATATTTGATCATATTCATATGATATTGCTCTTTTTGTACGATATTGTCTTGCCATGTATGATCTGGACTGCAATCAAAAGCCAAAATCTTCTTTAGACTTTCGGATATAGGTAAGAGTTCTAAATTACTTTTTAAGCATTGCATTGCCCATGTAGATATTGTTTTCTACTGTTTGTTGTCCTCATATAAATAAAAATTGCATATTGGCCAAACTAGGTGTATGTGATATTTCATAAAAGGAACACATCAAAACAAACTCTCAAAAACCTAGGCATGGAAACTGCCATAAAATGTTTCCTAGTGAACCCTAAACAATTCGTCAAAAATCACCATAAGAAGGTATGATTAAGTGCCTCTCCCTAAGGTGTAGACATATTATTCCCAAATTCCCCTTTGAGGCACGGATCCATTAGCCTAAAGGAAAGGAGTGTGTGAATTTTATACCTACAATCAAGTATGCTTTATTTTATATTTTCATGATGTTCTTTACAGTTTTTATCACATTTTAGCATAATATCCCTTCATGTATTTATTTTATTTTATTAATATGGGGTCTGACTAAGGCAAGCCCCCAAACGCACTAAACCTCCTTTTCAGGTCACAAAACAGGTGGAAAAGGAGAAGCATCAACATCAACACTATCGGTGGCCCACATACGCATGAAGCCCACCTACATTGAGGAATCTCAAAAGGAGCTATCAAACTATTTGATATTCATATAAAGGATTTGGGACAATCCTCATTTTGTAACCCATGGACTCATTTTAATTAATAAAGAAAAATATTTTGAGCATTTGCATATTTTGTATTATGTTTGATCAAATGACAACTTTTTTACGTGCCTAAATGAAATGTACAAAAGTTGCCATTTGATCAAACATAATATAAAATATGAAAATTCTCATAATATTGTTCTTTATTCATTAAAATGAGTCCATGGGTTACAAAATTAGGATTGTCCCAAATCCTTTTTATGAATATCAAATAGTCTGATAGCTCCTTTTGAGATTCCTCAATGTAGGTGGGCTTCATATGTATGTGGGCCATCATTAGTTTTGATGTTGATGCTTCTCATTGTTAGCGTATAGTATCTATTATTACATTATGTTGTTATTAGGAATCATTTGGTTAGCCTATAGTTAGCGCTAGTTTATTTCTAGCTCTAATAGGTTAGTAGATCCTATATCTACGGGTTATTTACAACCTAATGTATTCTATATATTTACCTATTACTCTGTTTTCCCAACATGGTATCAGAGCTGACAAAGCTCTCGGCTCGATTGTAGCCTGAGAGTAGGGGGACCTGGAACTCTCAGGACCTGGTGGACCTGTGGCTTGTTTTGGTGTGATCCGATCATTCGTTTGACCGTCGCATCCGAGGTTGGTGTGGCCCGAGATCTGGCTTGATGTGGTACCTCACCCTAGACCTATTAGAACACCTGGATACAGAGCTAGACATGAATTGACCTGATCTCTAATCGAAACGACTAGACTAACCAAAAATTGGTCGATCGATCGACGAACGTATTGACAACAAAATCAACCGAACAATGGGCAACAGAGGGTATCGGACAGCAAACAACGGGCAACAAAGGGGACTGGAAAGCAGACAGCAGGCATAGCTCCTCTCGAGCATAGTCTCCTTGAGAGGAGACACCCTTTAAGGTGAGGTTTTACCCTAATAAACCCCTCATAGCCGCCCCCTCATGCATGTGCGATAAAGTTTATGATGTTTTTCAAAACTGCAAGCACGTCCTCCTGTAACCGACGTCGAACATGAATTAATTTTCTACTTTTCGATATCATCTACAATGTCAAAATATTTTTCTTTTGCCATGGCTGGATTCAGCAGGTGAATTCGAGCAACTTGGCTGGATTAGAAATTTTATTCTATCCTCAGATTTTCCAGACACGACATTTTTTTGTTGTCCTTGGCCGTCATAGAATCGTAGCAGAAGCGTTCGTTGTGGCATAGGTCTATTTTTGGTACAGCTTGTGCGATTCGAGGAGGTTCGTGTGCTGAGGACACACTAGCAGTCTACAACAGTTGCAGCATAGATCTGAATTTAGGGTTAGCATCGCTCTACAGACACCTTTGCCTGATTCTAGCATTCGTCACCCGTCAAAGTCGAACATGTATCCCCACAAGGGAGACAATCACCAATAGAAGACAGAACCTAAGCACAAATTGTAGATGGTGATTTATCAACATTCATTTCTCTATTTGGAGACAATTGCTAATGACGTCAAAAAGACCTCCTCCTAGTGTAGATTTGTCATACTGGAGAGAAGGAGCGCATTCACAGATTTGTGTGGATGAAGCCAATAGTGCCCGGAGGAAGGTAGCGGTTCTTGAAACTTGGTGATGAAAGCACTGAGGGAGGAAGAAGCACCACCTGGGTGGCATAGCCATTGCTCTAGAGGAGAGCGCCACGTTGGACGTCCGCTAGCTTGGTAAGGCAAGCCCCTTAAAATAGGGATTTTTCCCCTTTGATTACCATCGATAGTGGTAGCCGGGGTGGTAAGCTGCCTGTTGCTAAGGCGTATGACAAAGGAAAAGGTCAGGAGTTCCATTCTCCTCGACAGTAAGTAGGGATATAATTTTGCAAAACCAAGGGGAGCAGACTTATAAGGGTGCATTTTTGGCAGAGTCCGACACCTTAGTCAGATTATTTTTGAAAAATATTGGCAATTTTGGGTACATTGCCTTTGCTCAAGTGTATAAGTTGTCATTGATGTCAAGAAGCTCTTGAAGGAATTTGATTTGATGTCAAATAATTTGTTTTGATGAAGGTTACGGAATGACAGTTTCAAAGGTCTTTTGTAAACCCCAAGTTGGCAGGTTTAAATATTACAGGTGGATGCATTAGTTTAATGCATTTGGGTCCAGGAGGAAGTATTTATTTAAATAATTAAAAACCTTGTTAAGGTTCCCTTTAATTATTTTTAAATAAATATTAAATTATTGTTTGCAATGGGTTCTCCTAACCCATGGCACAAATGTCTTAACTATGATGGCGCTATGTTTTAAGATTGTGGGCGCTAGCCAAGACCTCCGCCGACGTGTTAAACTCCTCGCCGACGTCAAGAGCTTATGGTAAAAATGCATATAAATCTCCCTCGATGAAAATCAAGAATCATCCCATCCATATTTTGAAAAGAGTTGCTCGCTGTGATTTTGTGATCCGTTGTTCGGATTTCTTCTCCGATTGTGTCTTCGCCGTTTTCGTAAACCTGTTGTTCGACTGTGTCTTCGCCGTTTTCGTGAATCCACTGTTCATTTTTTTTGTACTCGTCATTTGTCGTAAATCCATCGTAAGGTTTTTGTCTTCGTGTTCACGTCAGAAGAAAGGGAGGCACTATTGTTTTATTTAATCCCTAGCGCAGAAGGAACAAGGCTAACAGCATGAGGTTTAAACCTCACCGGGTGCCTTTGGCGCATCGGTAGCGGCTAGGCTGTTGGCGCGCTACCCGAATGAGAGGTTCCGCATTCGAATAACATGAAAGGGTTTTTCATCGTGAAGTGGATGCAATGGGTGGTGTTAGAATTTGTGCGCAATTTCTCCATAGCGCAATTTTTTATGTTGGCCAAGGTATTTTCAAAATTAATTTTTGCTAAGTGTATTTTGTGGATGGAGGAAGTTTATTAGAGGGAAAAATAGCTTAGGAGTTATAAGGAGTTTAAAGCTTGTTTTATTTTGATAAAATATTCTTTTGAAGGTGTTGTTTGAAATATCTTATTGCATTCTTATGAGAAATAAATTTTATTTTTGATAAGACTATAAGGGAGAAATAAGGTGTATAAGGGATAAATTTTTCTTGTAATGTTGAGAGTGCTTTTGGTTGATTATGGAAATGAAAGCATGATGTTTTAAGGTTAAAATTGCTTCTTGTGTGAAGTTGTGAAACCTTAAGTGGGAAGCTTTGAGATTGACATTTGCTTTCATTAAATTGGTAATAATCAAGCTATTCTTTACTTGGTTAAAGTGTTGGGCTTACTCCTTTGTTGATGATTTGAAAAGTTGTTTTGTGCTATTGTGATTTGAGTTGGTGGATGCTTTTTGTTCAAACAATATTGGAGAGAAAAGGAGTTCTACTTGTTTCCTTTTCTAATGTTGATTGTGAAATGCTTCAAGGTTGTGTTTTGAGTTGAATGGTGTTGATTGAACCTTGTTTGATGAGCATTGTTGTTGAAGCCCTAATTGATGGTGAAAATAACATGAGTATCATTGTTATGTGATTCTTTGCATAGTTGGCAATTGTTGGGGTTTCATGTTCTTGAAAGAAAGCATTCTATCCTATCCATTTTAGATATTGAGTTGAGTTTTCAGATTTGAGATTGAGTTTGAGCTGAGTTGATTTGAGTTGAGTTTTGAGATTGGGAGTTGAGTATAGAACATATTGAGTCTCTAACAATTCTCTTTATGCTTCTATGAGTTTGACAAATCACATTGGGTCTCTAACAATTCACCTTGTGATTTCCTACTAAGAAAGTTTTTTTTTTCTTGGTGAGCTTGCTGAGTTTTTGGACAGGTTCCGGTGGGGACTTGTGAGTAGTCTTGGACAGGTTTCGGTGGGGACTTGTGAGCAGTTTTGGATAGGTTTCGGTGGGGACTTGTGAGAAAATTTGGATAGGTCCTAGCAGAGGACTTGTGAGCTGAGTTTGATAGTTCTATCAGAGAACTTGAGGACAGAGGTGCATCTGGTTCTTTGAGAAGAACTCGAGGACATATTTGGCAAGTCTTTGAGAAGGCTTGTGTGCAGAGGATTGATTTGTTCAAGCTTAAGCATTGGACAGATCTGACAGATAGAGGAAGACTTGTACTAGACCGACTGACTGTGTTTGGTACAGGTTGCTAAGCTACTGTGGACATGATCATAGAAGGCGAGAGGTCTCTTAGGCTAAGCATTGAGGACAGGAGGTCTTCGGTGGAAAGGAGTTCCATGTGCTGGTAAGAGGTAGAGGCAGTTGATCTTCTGAGGGATCATTTCCAGAGTAGAGGGGAAGGTATCTCCTTTGAGAAGAGGCTCATAAATTATGATTAGGGGAAGGTATCTCCTTTGGGCCGAGGCTCATAAACATTGTAATTGGGAAGGATTCCCAAAGAACTTTGAGATAACTTTTAGAGAAATTTTGTGTGGACGTAGCCCAACCATTTTGGGTGAACCACGTTAAAATTGGTGTCACTTTGTGGATGATATTGTGCATTGCTTTGATATTGCTTTGGGTATATTGCTTTACTATTTTGAAGTATAAAGGAAAAAGTAAAAAGAGGTCTTATACTTGTTCACCCCCCCTCTCAGTATAAGCTTGTGTTCTTCAATTGGTATCAGAGCCGGTGCCTTCAAAAAGTTTAACAACTTGAAGGAAAAGCTAGTAAAGAACACAATGGATCATTCAAGTGGCAATGCAACACCTATTCTTGATGGGTCGGATTTTGGTCTTTGGAGTGCAAGGATGAAGGTTCATCTAATGGCACTTGGGAATGAGGTTTGGGAAGTGATTGAAGATGAGTACACTATTCCTGAACATGGTCCTAATACTAAATAAGAAAGGCTCCTACATCACAACAATTCAAAAGCAATGAATGCAATCCTGAAAGGCTTACAGAAACGAGATCTCACCAAAGTGATTCACCGCAAGACATCTAGTGAAATGTGGAAACAGTTGAAGGTGGTTCATACGAGGTGATACAAATGTCTGAAAGGCCAAGTTGAGACACTTCAAAGGTATGTTTGAACAACTCAAGATGAATTATGATGAAAATATTAGTGACTACATGCTTCGTATGGATGAGGTTGTTAACTCCATGAAAGACTTAGGTCTTGAGCTTGCTGAAAATGATGTTTGTGATAAGATTTTAAGATCTCTTCCTAATAGATTTAGTGAAAATATTTTTGCTATTGAGGAAGCTAAAGATTTGGATAAGTTGAAAAATGATGAGCTCCATAGTATACTTGTAGCATTTGAGTTGAGAACTCAAGTGAAGGTTGATGTCAAGAAAGAGGCAACTTTCAAGGCTACCAAGAAATCCAAGGGTAAACAACTTCAAGATAGTGATGAGTCTTCTAGTAATGAAGAGGCATATTACAGACAAGAAAGGCAAGTTCTCTAGAAAGCACAAAAGTATGAAAAATATAAGATGTTTCAATTGTGGAAAGTTTGGTCATTATGCTACCGACTTTTATTGTTCCCAAGAATGAAAGTGATGAAGATAAACAAGATTCTAAGAGCAAGGATTCTGAAAAGCACAAGCATCACAGGAAGAACAAATATGAGCACAACAATCAAGGAAAGAGGTATTCTCACAAGCACAAGAAGAGTTTCTACCTAGACAAAGCAAGTAAGTGTTCTAGTAGTGATAGTGAAATTTCTTCAAGTGATGATGAAAATGAGATGTTGTTCATATCGAAAAAAGAGGAAGAACCGAAACATAGATTCATTATCATGAAATGTCTTAGATGTGGAAACTTTGGTCACCTTGAGGATGATTGCACAAATAATGATTTGGTTTCTAGTATGTATGAGGATGCTTCAGAAAACTATAAGGAAGATGCATGTATGGTTTTTGAAAAGGGTAGCACCTCTAGTGATAAGAAATCTAAAAAAGGCTTTGATGATTCAAAAAGCAAACAAATAGAGGAAGATATAGAGGAAGGTGAAGTAGATCTTGAAGGTGAACTTATTAGTGCTCTTAGTGCTTTGAAAAAGGAAAGAAAGAAGAATGCTAGACTCAAGGATAAGTTAGATGAATGTTGTATGGAGAGAGATGATCTTATAGAAAGTCTTGACTTCTCTATAGCTAAGACACAAGAACTCAAGGATGAGTTAGAGTCTAAGGTTCTTGAGTATAGTGAGTTAGAATAGAAAATGGCTTCTTTGAAAGAGGAAACTAAAGAGTACAAGGATAAGCTTTACAAGTTTCAAGATAGCTCCAAAAATGTTAAGTCACTCATCAAAGGTCAAAGAAAGACAACAAATAAAATAGGCCTTGGTTTTGTTAAGCCACACAAGGAACAAGTTGGAGAGTCTAGTAAGAGACTCCAAAAGGAAGAGAGTTCTGATGAGGAAAGTATTTTAGAAAAGGAGTCCTTGAATGATAGATGCATAGAAATAGAAAACAGAATTCAGAATGAGAAGAAGAAGTTTTCAGAACCTAAGAGGTCAAATAAAGGAAAGTTTCAAGGCAAATGTTTTGCTTGTCACAGGTTTGGTCACATGGCTTCACATTGCATGGCTCAAGTGAAGAAGGTAAATGACAATTTCAGAAGTGCTAGTTTCTTTCAAGGGTATTGCTACTCTTGTCAACAGTTTGGGCACAAGGCAGTTTATTGCAAGGCAAATAACAGGAATAGGTTTGATCAAAATAGGTTTGGTTAGAACAGGTTTGGTCAGAACAGGTTTGGTCAGAACAGGTTTGGTCAGAACTAGTGGATTCAAATATCAGGTTTACCTCAGAGAAACAACATCGTCAAGTGTTTCAAGTGCAACAATGAAGGTCACATAATCAGATAGTGTAGAGCTGAAATTCTAGAATACAGGAATAGGAACAGTGGCATGATCAGGTCCAAGGATCAAGGCATGGACAAGAACAGGGGTGAGAACAAGAACAAGAACGGTGACAAGAACAAGAATATGGACAAAGAGTTCAAGAGAAGGCCCGACAAGGAATTTATAGACGCTGATGATGATCAGTGCCTAATGGGAGTTTTACTCCCACCCCGAATTAATCACCTCATCAGGAGGTGGGGGAGGGACTAAGCTAAGAGGCTCATTCTTAGTCCCGAGCCCCAAAGGTGACCCTTTGCCATTGATGACAAAGGGGGAGAGATATGAGTAAGGGGGAGAGCTTCAAAGTGAAGAGGAGAGCTTCAAGTCAAGGGGAGAAAAACTTCAAAGGAAGATTATCAGTTATGGGCATAGTTGGTCAGTTGTTAGCATAGTTGGTTTTAGTTTTGGCTCTTGAGAAGTGTTTTTAGTAAAGGTTTGCCATCAATGACAAAGGGGGAGATTGTTGGCAATTTTGGGTACTTTGGGTACATTGCCTTTGCTCAAGTGTATAAGTTGTCATTGATGTCAAGAAGCTCTTGAAGGAATTTGATTTGATGTCAAATAATTTGTTTTGATGAAGGTTACGACATGACGGTTTCAAAGGTCTTTTGTAAACCCCAAGTTGGCAGGTTTAAAGATTACAGGTGGATGCATTAGTTTAATGCATTTGGGTCCAGGAGGAAGTATTTATTTAAATAATTAAAAACCTTGTTAAGGTTCCCTTTAATTATTTTTAAATAAATATTAAATTATTGTTTGCAATGGGTTCTCCTAACCCATGGTGCAAATGTATTAACTATGATGGTGCTATGTTTTAAGATTGTGGGCGCTAGCCAAGACCTCCGTCGACGTGTTAAACTCCTCGTCGACGTCAAGAGCTTATGGTAAAAATGCATATAAATCTCCCTCGATGAAAATCAAGAATCATCCCATCCGTATTTTGAAAAGAGTTGCTCGCTGTGATTTTGTGATCCGCTATTCGGATTTCTTCTTCGATTGTGTCTTCGCTGTTTTCGTAAACCTGTTGTTCGACTGTGTCTTCGCCGTTTTTGTGAATCCACTGTTCATTTTTTTTGTACTCATCGTTTGTCATAAATTTGTCATAAGGTTTTCATCTTCGTGTTCATGTCAGAAGAAATGGAGGCACTGTTGTTTTATTTAATCCCTAGCGCAGAAGGAACAAGGCTAATAGCATGAGGTTTAAACCTCACTGCGTGCCTTTGGCGCACCGGTAGCGGCTAGGCTATTGGCACACTACCCGAACGGGAGGTTCCGCATTCGAATAACGCGAAAGGGTTTTTCATCGTGAAGTGGATGCAGTGGGTGGTGTTAGAATTTGTGCACAATTTCTCCATAGCGCGATTTTTGATGTTGGCCAAGGTATTTTCGAAATTAATTTTTGCTAAGTGTATTTTGCGGATGGAGGAAGTTTATTAGAGGGAAAAAAAACTTAGGAGTTATAAGGAGTTTAAAGCTTGTTTTATTTTGATAAAATATTCTTTTGAAGGTGTTGTTTGAAATATCTTATTGCATTCTTATGAGAAATAAATTTTATTTTTGATAAGACTATAAGGGAGAAATAAGGTGTATAAGGGATAAATTTTTCTTGTAATGTTGAGAGTGCTTTTGGTTGATTATGGAAATGAAAGCATGATGTTTTAAGGTTAAAATTGCTTCTTGTGTGAAGTTGTGAAACCTTAAGTGGGCAGATTTGAGATTGACATTTGCTTTCATTAAATTGGTAATAATCAAGCTATTCTTTACTTGGTTAAAGTGTTGGGCTTACTCCTTTGTTGATGATTTGAAAAGTTGTTTTGTGCTATTGTGATTTGAGTTGGTGGATGCTTTTTGTTCAAACAATATTGGAGAGAAAAGGAGTTCTACTTGTTTCCTTTTCTAATGTTGATTGTGAAATGCTTCAAGGTTGTGTTTTGAGCTGAATGGTGTTGATTGAACCTTGTTTGATGAGCATTGTTGTTGAAGCCCTAATTGATGGTGAAAAGAACATGAGTATCATTGTTATGTGATTCTTTGCATAGTTGGCAATTGTTGGGGTTTCATGTTCTTGAAAGAAAGCATTCTATCCTATCCATTTCAGATATTGAGTTGAGTTTTTAGATTTGAGATTGAGTTTGAGCTGAGTTGATTTGAGTTGAGTTTTGAGATTGGGAGTTGAGTATAGAACATATTGAGTCTCTAACAATTCTCTTTATGCTTCTATGAGTTTGACAAATCACATTGGGTCTCTAACAATTCACCTTGTGATTTCCTACTAAGAAAGTTTTTTTTTTCTTGGTGAGCTTGCTGAGTTTTTGGACAGGTTTCGGTGGGGACTTGTGAGCAGTCTTGGACAGGTTCTGGTGGGGACTTGTGAGCAATTTTGGCTAGGTTTCGGTGGGGACTTGTGAGCAGATTTGGATAGGTCCTAGCAGAGGACTTGTGAGCTGAGTTTGATAGTTCTATAAGAGAACTTGAGGACAGAGGTGCACTGGTTCTTTGAGAAGAACCTGAGGACAGATTTGGCAAGTCTTTGAGAAGGCTTGTGTGTAGAGGATTGATTTGTTCAAGCTTAAGCGTTGGACAGATCTGATAGACAGAGGAAGACTTGTACTAGACCAACTGACTATGTTTGGTACAGGTTGCTGAGCTACTGTGGACGTGATCATAGAAGGCAGAGGTCTCTTAGGCTAAGCATTGAGGACAGGAGGTCTTCGATGGAAAGGAGTTCCACGTGCTGGCAAGAGGTAGAGGTAGTTGATCTTCGAGGGATCATTTCCAGAGTAGAGGGGAAGGTATCTCCTTTGAGCAGAGGCTCATAAATTCTAATTGGGGGAAGGTATCTCCTTTGGGCCGAGGCTCATAAACATTGTAATTGGGAAGGATTCCCAAAGAACTTTGAGATAACTTTTAGAGAAAAGTTTTGTGGATGTAGCCTAGCCATTTTGGGTGAACCACATTAAAATTGGTGTCACTTTGTGGATGATATTGTGCATTGCTTTGATATTGCTTTGGGTATATTGCTTTACTATTTTGAAGTATAAAGGAAAAATTAAAAAGAGGTCCTATACTGTTCACCCCCCCCTCTCAGTATAAGCTTGTGTTCTTCAAAAAATTTCATTGTAAAAGGTGCATTTTCGGCAGAGTCCGACACCTTAAAAATGGGCAAATCAAAGAAAAAGATAGCCCTAAAAATTGATGTTGCTAAATCAGTTAAAGACCCATACTTTCCACCAGAGATGGATGGGTTGGATTTTTATGAGGAGGGCACATTCCTCACACTAAACAATGGTTTAGTAGCTCTCCTCGATGATTTTGAGTCTTGTATAGACCTTCAGACAAATGGTGCTCAAGTTCCTATTGGCGTTCTAAGGGGCATATACCTGGTATTTGTTGCACTTGACCGTGCCCAACGTAAATTGGAAATAAATGAGGAAAACGAGGTCCTAAAGGCAAACGCCTATTGTGACACAAGTGACCTTCAGCCCATTATGGCACATGGTTGTTGTGATACAAGTGACCTCATACCTTCTATGGTAGATATCAGTTGTAGCACAGGTGATCTCATTTCAGTAGAAAATTTTGCTTGTAACACTAGTGACTTAAAAACTGAACTTCCTCAAAGAGAGCTCCATAATCTCATCAATAATGACAAATGCAAAATTGTTAAAAGCATTGATGAAGATGATGAAATTGGGTGTTTTGAAAAACACACCAAAGGATTTGGTTCCAAAATTATGAAGAAAATGGGATTCAATGGTGAGATATTAGGTAAACAGGAACAAGGCATTAAAACTCCTATAATGCCAAATGTCAGGGCAAAGAATGAAGGCCTTGGCTATATTGGACAAGAAAGTACCAGTAATTCCATTTTTGTAAAACTTAAATCTCCTACATATCCTAAAAAACATTGTTGCAGTCATTGTGGAAAGATAGGACATGTTGTAGCTAAGTGTTGGAGATTACATCCTTGTGATTCATGTGGATGTATGAATCATTCTTCTTCAAAATATTGGTACAAAGTGAAAATGGCCAACAAGGTTCATATTGATTGTGGATGGACAGATCTCACACAATGGACCATGATGAAAGAAATGTTGTA
The DNA here is from genome assembly GCA_028583015.1 of Wollemia nobilis. Taxonomy (NCBI): domain Eukaryota; kingdom Viridiplantae; phylum Streptophyta; class Pinopsida; order Araucariales; family Araucariaceae; genus Wollemia; species Wollemia nobilis. The sequence goes on along the minus strand of JAQPPZ010002587.1, from coordinate 12,537,207 downwards.
TGACTTCTATCGAAAAGGTAAAACCTATGGTAGACCCCGAGGCAAATCTAGTGATAGACCGAGTGGCAGTCCTAGAGATAATGACCCAGAGACAGACCTAAAGACAGACCCAATGACAAAGTTCTAGTGGCAGATCTACAGGCAGATCCAGAGGTAATGATCTAGAGGCAGTTTCATAGGTAGATCCTGAGATAGACCCAGTGGTATAGATCCAGAGGTATGCTTACAGCCAGAGCCAGAGCCAGAGCCAAAGACAAAGCACGAGCCATAATTATTTCATTTCTCTTATTCTTTTTCACTGTATTGGGGCAGTTATATACTTTACCCAAATATTGTTGTATGGGGGGATGTTAGCATAGCTAGTAGTTATATTATTACCAAAATAATGTAATAAGGGGGGATGTTAGCGTATAGTATCTATTATTACATTATGTTGTTATTAGGAATCATTTGGTTAGCCTATAGTTAGCGCTAGTTTATTTCTAGCTCTAATAGGTTAGTAGATCCTATATCTACGGGTTATTTACAGCCTAATGTATTCTATATATTTACCTAATACAATGCTCTAATTACTCTGTTTTCCCAACACTCATTTTTTACCTATTTTATGACCTAAAAAAGAGAGTTAGTGTGTTTGGGGGTTTGCCTTAGTCAAGCTCCATATTGATAAAAGATAATAAAGACATGAAGGAAAATTATGCTAAAATGCAATAAAAACTACATAGAACATCATGAAAATATAAAATAAAGCATACCTGATAGATTTATTGAGAAAAACCTACTGTAGGGTCAATTTTCCCCTACCCCCCAGGGGGTAAATTGGAAGTCAAATTTGTGGGGCAAGGTATGAATTGAGTTGCAAGTAATTTCTATTGGAGATCCTTGTCTGGATGGGCTCCTGAGATGGTGTTATGTTGTATGCATGATGTAGATATGTCATATTGTACTTTTGACCATATTTTTGTAGAGTTTTTGTATGTTAGCTAAAATGGGAGAGATAGATCTAATGAGAGGGGGGGCCTCTATTTATAGGAAAAGCTAAGATCAAGGAGGGTGGTTAGGTAGATCAAACCCTAGAGTCTATTCCATGTTATGTTAGGTTAGGGTTTGGGGAGGTATCATTCCCACATTCCCTAAAGGAATATATCATCCTCACACATGTGAGGAGAGATTAGGGTTAACTAAGGTTAGCTAACTCCTAGGTTAGATTAGGGTTTGGTTAGGGTTTCTATGAAATATCCTAACCAACCTAATGTGCACACATGTGTGAGGGAATAATTAGGACTAATTTGGGTTTAGAATCCTAATTAAACTTTTTAGGTCATAAAGTACACTTAAGTGAGGTGCCTTTACAATTAGAATTTTAACTAAATTAATTAGGAATTTTAGGAAGTAATAGTCCTGTGGGATCCTAATTAGGTCTAGGAAAGGGCTTAGATTACCTTAGGGAACTGATAGGCAGCCCCCTGATAGATGGAAGACATTTATGATGCGAATTATGTAGTTTAGTAGGGTTTCATGCCTATAAGTCGATGAGATGGTCTATAGGCTACGAAAGTCTACAATGGCCTATGTTGGTATAGACCTATCTATACTGGTCTAGATTAGTCTATAGTGGTCTACAATGGTGTTGGAAATTTTGAGTAGTTGTGTTGTCATTGATGTCAAGAGTCAGTGTCAGTGATCAATGCAAGGATTTGGCAAAAGGAGGGTTAAAATATTTATATTTTAAGCCCAAGAGATTTGGTTTAAAAGCTTCACATGATTGGTCAAAAGGTTGGCTAAATACCCTGAAGGAAGGAGATACCTAGGCCCAAAGGAAATAATATTATAATATTTATTATTATAATATTAAGGTTTAAAAATAATGCCTAAGGTTATTTATAAATTATTTATAATATTTATATTATAAATTAATTTATAAAATAAATTAATTAAACCCTAAGTTAGGGTTGGGCACAAAAACATTTAAATAAATTTCCCCCACCGACGTTCGAAGAAAAAGGAGTATGGTATTTATACCATAAGGCTTGTGACATTATGGCAAGTCTTCGAATTATTGCATGTGCGAATATTGGCTAAGGTTTTGATGCGAATTCGTGAGCGCATAAGGCAAGAGGTTTTTAATTTTTAAAAACAGCAAAAATTATGGAAGGATAAATGGACTAAGGCTTAAAGCCTTATCACCAACCATGTGGTTGGGCTAGTGGCAAGGCGTGGCTGTGTAAAGTGTTGGGCGAGCGGAGGTCTCACGTTCGAGTCCCGATGGTAGCAAAGGGGCAAAGGTTTTGATTTTGGTTTTGGCGCCAAGCGGAGGAACAAAGCGCACGAGGCACTTTTATGTCTCAAGTGAGCACCTAGCTCACATGGTGGTTAGGCCATGGCTAGGGCACTGGCAGCAATGCAAAAGGGATCGAATCCCACCGAGGTAGCATATGCAAAAGGTATTTAAATTTTTAAATTTTATAATTTGCGCTTGGTCTAAAGTTGTATGGTATGCGCCTTGTGGAGATATAAGGTGGTTGAAATAAATATTATTTTTGCCATGGTTGAAGGTGTTGAATGATTTAAATTTTGGTTTAAAAAGTGCATTGGAATATTTTTGAATAGTGGTGTTAATTATTTTGAAAATGCATTTTTGAGTAGGGAGATATAAGGAAGTAATTTTGATTATTCTATGCATTAAAATTCTGAAGTGAATTATTGTGAAAGTGAGTTATTGGAATCTTTGCTAATTATATTTTGAGAAGTTTGGAGATTATAAGGTGTACTTGAGACTTGATATTTTTGTATGGTGAAATAACTATTGAGGAGAATATTTGTGTGGAAATTTTGAGATAGGTTGTTGCTATCTAACCTTGAAATTGGCAAAGAGGATTTGATTGTGATTAAGACAGGTTTTGAAGATATATCTCCATCAAAACAAAAGGTATGGGCACATCATCCTTATGAGTGAAATATTGTTGGATTGAATGTTGTGAAATGTAAAGTTGGAGTGAAAAGGATTGTTTGATAAGCATTGTTGGAAATGTTTGAGTGAGTTTTCATATGCATGATTGGTGAATGTTTATGAGAACAATTGAGTTAGATATTGAGGATTATCTTGAGTTAGGGTTTGTGAAAGAACATGAGTATCATTGTTATGTGAGATTGAGAACTATCTTGAGCTAGGGTTTGTGAAAGAACATGAGTATCATTGTTATGTGATATTGAGAACTATCTTGAGCTAGGGTTTGTGAAAGAACATGAGTATCATTGTTATGTGACATTGGAATCATCTTGAGTCAAGGTTTGAGATCCATAGTGTGAGTTGTTGGAAGTATAGTGAAACACTTGGTTAGGGTTTGTAAGCAAGTTGTGTTTCATTGAGTGAATGTTTGAGTGAAGTTGGTTGAGCATTATTGATTGAAAGCATTGGAGTGATAGTTCAAGTTTTGTGAAACAAATTATACTTTATTTTTGAATTGATTTGAAAGAGAGTTTGAAAGTGATAGAGTATTTTGTTGGGTACAAAACCTAGTGAGTGTGAAACATATTGAGTCTTTGATCATTCTCTATATGTTCCTATGGTTAAACAAGATTATGAGTGAAACTTGTTGGTGTGTTGAAGAGGTTTTGAAAGAGATTAAATTAAGTTTTGTATGCAAGTTTTGTAGTTGTTTGAGTAAGCTTTTGTGAAAGCTTAAGGACAAAGTTAAGCAAGCTTTTGTGAAAGCTTGTGGGCATATTTGAGTAAGTCCTAGAGGGGACTTAAGGAAAGATTTGAGTAAGCTTTTGTGAAATCTTAAGGATAGATTTGTGTGAGCTTTTGTGAAAGCTTACAAGCAGATTTGAGGTAAGTCTTGGTGAAGACTTGTTGAGCAGATTTGAGGTAAGTCTTGGTGAAGACTTGTTGAGATTTGAGGTAAGTCTTGGTGAAGACTTTTTGAATTTGAGGTAAGTCTTGGTGAAGACTTGTTGAGAAGTCTGAGAGGATTGTGAGATATTTGAGGTAAGTCTTGGTGAAGACTTGTTGAGCAGATTGAGAAAGTTCTTGAGAGGACTTGTTGATAGATTTGAGGTAAGTCTTGGTGAAGACTTGAGAGTATATTGAGCAAGTTCTTGAGAGGACTTGTGGATATATTTGAGACAAGTCTTTGAGAAGACTTGAGAGCAAAATTGATTGATTGATTTGTTCAAGATTTGTGTTAAGGCTTGGGTAGATCTAAGCAGAGTTGATTTGTGATTTGATCAAGCTTTGTGTTAAGGCTTGAGGATATATTTGAGGATATAGTTTGGTGTATATTTGAGGGTAGATTTGTGCCATACTAGAGATAGATTGTGAGCAGATTTGTGCTAGATCGAGGATAGTGTTTAGTGCATATTTGAGATAGATATTGAGTAGAGCTGAGAGTAAGCTTTGGAGGTGATAGAGTAGAGGATAGTAGTCTCTAGTGGATAGAGATCCATTAGCTAGGGTAGTGAGGATAGAGGTCTTCTATGGAGAGATATCCACAAGCCAGTGTAGTGGAGGTAGTAGTCTTCTAGAAGATCACTAGCTAGAGTAGAAGGAGTTCTCCTATGGATAGAGATCCACGAACCAATAGAGGGGATTGGTGTCTCCTATGGATTGGTGTCCATGAACTTGATTAGGGGATTGGTGTCTCCTTTGGATAGAGGTCCATAAACATTGTAATAGGGAAGGATTCCCAAGAGATTTTTTGAGAAAATTTTAGTGAAATATTTTCTCCGTGGAGTAGCCCACATTGGGTGAACCACGTTAAATTGGTGTCTCTATTGTGTGTGATGATTTGTGCATTGCTTTGATTACTATTGTTGATATTGCCATTGATATATTGGATAATATTATTTGAGAAAGAAAAGTAAAAGTTGGTCTTATACTATTCACCCCCCTCTCAGTATAAGCTTGTGTTCTTCAATTGGTATCAGAGCGGGTTCCTTCAGAAGAGTTTAATAACTTGAAGGAAAAGCTTACAGGAACATAGATGGATTCTTAGAGTGGATCTTCAGGAAATAAGGCACCATTGTTCGATGGGAATAATTATGCATTTTGGAGTGTAAGAATGAAGATTTACCTAATGGTACAAGGAAATGAGATATGGCAAGTAATTGAGGATGGATACACACCGCTAGCTACTCCACCTACAGATAAATATGGTAAGCTCCTACATCTGAATAATTCAAAGGCAATGAATGGAATCTTAAGTGGTTTATGTGAATCAAAGTTTGTAAAAGTTATGCATTGCACATCAACAAAAGAGATTTGGGAAAAGTTGAAGAAAATATATGAGGGAGACAAAAAGGTCAAGATGGCAAAATTGCAAAATCACAAGAAAATATTTGAAGACCTGAATATGAAGGATGAGGAAGACATTGCTACATACTTACTTCATGTGGATGAGGTTGTTAACTCCATGCAAGGACTTGGGTTTAAATTTGAAGAAACATATGTTTGTCAAAATATTTTAAGGTCACTCCCTAAGAGGTATAGTGAAAAGGTTTCAGCCATAGAAGAAACAAAATATATTGAAACTTTGACAAGGGATGAGTTACATGGAACTCTCACAAATTTTGAGATGAGAATAGGAAAGGATCCTATCCCCTAGAAAGAAGCAACCTTCAAAGTTACAAAGAAGACAAAGGATAAGAAGTCAGATTCAAGTAATGAGTTATCCAGTGATGAAGAAGCAAACTATGGCAGAAGGAACAAGGACACAAGAAAGTATAAAGGTACAAAAATAGTTAAGTGTTTCAATTATGGTAAATATGGTCACTATGCATCTGATTGTCCAGAAGCTAGAAATAGCAGTGGTGAAGAGAAACAGGATCATAAGAATAGGGAAGCAGGAAAATACAGGTATCAAAAGAAAAGTAGGGATGGACAAGGCAAGCAAGGAAAGAAGTTTTTCCAAAGGCATAAGAAGAGTTTTTATGCAGATAAGATAGGCAAGAGTTCAAGTGATAGTGATGGAAGGTCCTCAGATAATGAAGAAGAAGAAATTCTATTTCTGATAGTAGAAAAAGAATATGTTAGAAAAAAGCAAAAAGGGAACCAATAATTCTCAAGTGTTTTAGGTGTGGTAACTTTGGTCATCTTGAAGATCATTGTACAAGGAATGGGTTCAGTTTTAGTGAAGATGAATATGAAGATGCTCTTGAAGATCTAGAAGAAGAAAGTCTCCTTTTGGCAATAGAAGAAGAAGGAAGTGCTCCTATTGAAGATAAATCAGAAAGGAATGAAGATGCTCTAAAAGATAAAGGAATAATAAAATGAAGAGGAAGGAGAAGTTGATCTTGAAGGTGAGCTTATTTCTGCTCTTAAGGAATTAAGAAAGGTAAGAAAGCAGAACTCAAAACTCAAGCTTCAATTTCAAGAATGTGATGAAGAGAAAGGAAAGCTTATACAAGATCTAACAAACTCAATAGCTAAGACAAGGAGATTTAAAGAGAAGTTAGAGGTAAAAGTTTTAGAATGTGAAAGATTAGAGCATGAGGTAGCTTCACTAAGGAAGGAAGTAAAAGAGTCTAAAGACAAGCTACATAGGTTTGGGAGAAGCTCAAAGACCTTGGATAAGATTATCAAGGTACAAAGATCTTCATCAAATAAGATAGGACTTGGTTTTGAAGAGGAACATAGAGAATAAGGAGAGGAGTCAATCTCAAGCTCCAAAGAAGAAGAATCTTCAGAAGAAGAGAGTGAAAGAGAAAGTGAGACTTCTGAGGATAAGTTGGAAAATAGAAAGTTCAACAAGGAAAGGAACAATGCACAAATAAGGAACATATGGAACATGAAACATCACAGGGAAGAAGAGACTAAGAGACCAATGGGGTCAAGGCAAGATTTCTTCAATGGACGTTGCTTCTCATGTCACAGGTTTGGACACAAGGCTATGCAGTGCAGGACACATGAAAGATAGGGATATGGTTTCACTAAAAGGAATTTTAGAAATGGGCATCTATTTCAAGGGTATTGTTACTCTTGTAATCAGTTTGGTCATAAGGTAGTTAATTGCAGGGTTCATGATAGGAATGGATATGGCTTCACCAGGAGGAACTTCAAGATATTTGCACCTTCAAGGAACCACAACATTAAGTGTTATAAGTGCAATAATGTTGGGCATATGGCTAAGTGGTGTAGAAAAAAATTTCCAGAGACAAGCAGGAACATGAATATTCAGAGGAATCAAAAGGATCAGTTGAGGAAGAAGGTGGACAAAGAAAAAGAGCAGTGTATGCTGGGAGTAGAGATACTCCCACCCCAAAATTAACCACCTCAAGGAGAGGAGGTGGGGAGGGGGCTGAGCTAAGAGTCTTATATTTAGCCCCAAAGGTGGCCCTTTGCCATTGATGACAAAGGGGGAGATATTTGAGTTAGGGGAGAGCATTCAATCAGGGGAGTAGTTTCTCAAGGGGAGCAGATTTGGAAAAAGGAAAAAGGAATGGTTAAAGAAAAAGGGTTGCCATCAATGACAAAGGGGGAGATTGTTGGAAATTTTGAGTAGTTGTGTTGTCATTGATGTCAAGAGTCAGTGTCAGTGATCAGTGCAAGGATTTGGCAAAAGGAGGGTTAAAATATTTATATTTTAAGCCCAAGAGATTTGGTTTAAAAGCTTCACATGATTGGTCAAAAGGTTGGCTAAATACCCTGAAGGAAGGAGATACCTAGGCCCAAAGGAAATAATATTATAATATTTATTATTATAATATTAAGGTTTAAAAATAATGCCTAAGGTTATTTATAAATTATTTATAATATTTATATTATAAATTAATTTATAAAATAAATTAATTAAACCCTAAGTTAGGGTTGGGCGCAAAAACATTTAAATAAATTTCCCCCATCGACGTTCAAAGAAAAAGGAGTATGGTATTTATACCATAAGACTTGTGACATTATGGCAAGTCTCCGAATTATTGCATGTGCGAATATTGGCTAAGGTTTTGATGCGAATTCGTGAGCGCATAAGGCAAGAGGTTTTTAATTTTTAAAAGCAGCAAAAACGTGGAAGGATAAAAGGACTAAGGCTCAAAGCCTTATCACCAACCATGTGGTTGGGCTAGTGGCAAGGCTTGGCAGCATATATTGTTGGGTGAGCGGAGGTCTCACGTTCGAGTCCCAATGGTAGCAAAGGGGAAAGGTTTTGATTTTGGTTTTGGTGCCAAGAGGAGGAACAAAGCGCACGAGGCACTTTTACGTCTCAAGTGAGCGCCTAGCTCACATGGTAGTTAGGCCATGGCTAGGGCATTGGTGGTAGCATGATAGGGGATCGAATCCCACCGAGGCAACATGTGCAAAAGGTATTTAAATTTTTAAATTTTATAATTTGCGCTTGGTCTAAAGTTGATGGTATGCGCCTTGTGGAGATATAAGGTGGTTGAAATAAATATTATTTTTTCCATGGTTGAAGGTGTTGAATGATTTAAATTTTGGTTTAAAAAGTGCATTGGAATATTTTTGAATGGTGGTGATAATTATTTTGAAAATGCATTTTTGAGTAGGGAGATATAAGGAAGTAATTTTGATTATTCTATGCATTAAAATTTTGAAGGAAGTTATAGTGAAAGTGAGTAATTGGAATCTTTGCTAATTATATTTTGAGAAGTTTGGAGATTATAAGGTGTACTTGAGACTTGATATTTTTGTATGGTGAAATAACTATTGAGGAGAATATTTGTGTGGAAATTTTGAGATAGGTTGTTGCTATCTAACCTTGAAATTGGCAAAGAGGATTTGATTGTGATTAAGATAGGTTTTGAAGACATATCTCCATCAAAATAAAAGGTATGGGCACATCATCCTTATGAGTGAAATATTGTTGGATTGAATGTTGTGAAATGCAAAGTTGGAGTGAAAAGGGTTGTTTGATAAGCATTGTTGGAAATGTTTGAGTGAGTTTTCATATGCATGATTGGTGAATGTTTATGAGAACAATTGAGTTAGATATTGAGGATTATTTGAGTTAGGGTTTGTGAAAGAACATGAGTATCATTGTTATGTGAGATTGAGAACTATCTTGAGCTAGGGTTTGTGAAAGAACATGAGTATCATTGTTATGTGAGATTGAGAACTATCTTGAGCTAGGGTTTGTGAAAGAACATGAGTATCATTGTTATGTGATATTGGAATCATCTTGAGTCAAGGTTTGAGATCCATAGTGTGAGTTGTTGGAAGTATAGTGAAACACTTGGTTAGGGTTTGTAAGCAAGTTGTGTTTCATTGAGTGAATGTTTGAGTGAAGTTGGTTGAGCATTATTGATTGAAAGCATTGGAGTGATAGTTCAAGTTTTGTGAAACAAATTATACTTTATTTCTGAATTGATTTGAAAGAGAGTTTGAAAGTGATAGAGTGTTTTGTTGAGTACAAAACCTAGTGAGTGTGAAACATATTGAGTCTTTGATCATTCTCTATATGTTCTTGTGGTTAAACAATATTTTGAGTGAAACTTGTTTGTGTGATTTTTGAAAGAGATTTTTGAATTAAGTTTTGTATGCAAGTTTTGTAGTTGTTTGAGTAAGCTTTTGTGAAATATTAAGGATAGAGTTAAGCAAGATTTTGTGAAAGCTTGTGGGAATATTTGAGTAAGTCCTAGAGGGGACTTAAGGAAAGATTTGAGTAAGATTTTGTGAAAGCTTAAGGATAGATTTGTGTGAGCTTTTGTGAAAGCTTGCAAGAATATTTGAGGTAAGTCTTGGTGAAGACTTGTTGAGTAGATTTGAGGTAAGTCTTGGTGAAGACTTGTTGAGCATATTTGAGGTAAGTCTTGGTGAAGACTTGTTGAGCATATTGGGAAGTCTTGAGAGAATTGTTGAGAGATTTGAGGTAAGTCTTGGTGAATACTTGTTGAGTATTTGAGCAAGTTCTTGAGAGGACTTGTTGAGAGATTTGAGGTAAGTCTTGGTGAAGACTTGTTGAGTAGATTGAGCAAGTTCTTGAGAGGACTTGTTGAGTATATTTGAGGTAAGTCTTGGTGAAGACTTGAGAGTAGATTGAGCAAGTTCTTGAGAGGACTTGTGGATATATTTGAGATAAGTCTTTGAGAAGACTTGAGAGTAGAGTTGATTGATTGATTTGTTCAAGCTTTGTGTTAAGGCTTGGGGTAGATCTGAGCAGAGTTGATTTATGATTTGATCAAGCTTTGTGTTAAGGCTTGAGGATAGATTTGAGGATAGAGTTTGGTGTATATTTGAGGGTAGATTTGTGCTAGACCAGAGATAGATTTGTGAGAAGATTTGTGCTAGACCGAGGATAGTGTTTAGTGTAGATTTGAGATAGAGATTGAGTAGATTTGAGAGTAAGATTTGGAGGTGATAGAGTAGAGGATAATAGTCTCTAGTGGATAGAGATCCATTAGCTAGGGTAGTGAGGATAAAGGTCTTCTGAGTGAGGATATAGGTCTTCTATGGAGAGAGATCCACAAGCTAGTGCAGTGGAGGTAGTAGTCTTCTAGAAGATCACCATCTAGAGCAGAGGAGAAAGAGTTCTCCTATGGATAGAGATCCATGAACCAGTAGAGGGGATTGGTGTCTCCTATGGATTGGTGTCCATGAACTTGATTAGGGGATTGGTGTCTCCTTTGGATAGAGGTCCATAAACATTGTAATAGGGAAGGATTCCCAAGAGATTTGTTGAGAAAATTTTAGTGAAATATTTTCTCCATGGAGTAGCCCACATTGGGTGAACCACGTTAAATTGGTGTCTCTATTGTGTGTGATGATTTGTGCATTGCTTTGATTACTGCTGTTGATATTGCCATTGATATATTGGATAATATTATTTGAGAAAGAAAAGTAAAAGTTGGTCTTATATTGTTCACCCCCCCTCTCAGTATAAGCTTGTGTTCTTCAATTGGTCTAGAGCGGTCTATGCTAGTATAGAGTAGTCTAAAATGGTCTACAATGGCCTACATTGGTCTACGATAACCTAGAAGGGTCTAAGATAGTCTATGAAAACCTACAAGTATTCTAATAAATCTACAAGTATATAGATGTAGACATGTGTGACTTTTGGGTGTGTACACTTCTTTCAAGACATCAAGATAATATATTGTATTAGTGGATCTTGAGGTATCAATACTACATGAGGATTGAAATATCCTTTTTAAGTATGATTCACTTAGTTCAGATTCCATTTTATGAGCTTTTGTAAAACTTTGTGATTTTGCATTCTCTTTCTTGTAGCATTTGTATGTAAGTAATGCCATATACAGTATTCTTATGAAATTTAAAGAAAGTGGAATGCCATCCATTCCATCTATAATTGCTTCAATGAGTCGTGCTTGTAGATAATGTTCCATGGTATCAAATTTATCATTTAAGGCTTAACTATGAATCATTTTTGAAGTAAGATCTAAATATGCTTCACCTTTTAAAAGTAGATTCATGAATCCAATTTGTATGCCACTTGTTTTTTCCTTTCTAGAGAGATTATTTTTGTACTCGTTTATTGTATTCCTTGGAATAGACATATTATTGCTTCTTGGAAAGGAGTATAAAGTGCTTTGATAGAGATTATATCAAAATTTCTTAAGTGGTCTACCTTATAAATCCTTAGTTATGAGCTTGGTTTGATGAAATATTTTAGAGCTTAGGTTTTGTAGGTTTCCTTATATCTCCCTAGTTAAGAGATGTGAATTAGTAGAATACTTGTAGACTTTGTAGAAACCTTATGATTCCCAAATGGATTAAGTACTTGATAATTTTTTATGAATGCTATTATTATCAAGTTTTGTAGAATACCTTATGACTCCCTAGTGCTTTTGGATATGCTATATAATGGATAAAATTATTTTTTAGAATAGTAGTTCAATTTTGGGTTGATTTTGTAATGTTTTATGAGTATCAAAAATCAACTTCTATTATACGTTATTATTTCTGTTGAACTTAAGCACTTAATTATATGAGGTTCTATTGGTTGGATTTTTTTCCCTTTAATATGGTTTGAGACAAGTATACCAATTTATTTCCAACTCTTTATTTTCCTTAATATACCTCTTTCATAGCTTTTGATATTTAATATTTCTAAATTCCAATTACCTACATTGATGTAGTATTCCTTATAACTCCCTAATATGGAATATTAGAAAACAATATAATATTTGCAATAATATGATTTTAATTTCCAAGATGGAATTCTTATTCCTCCTACTTTATTATTTGCAAATATAAATATTTTGGAATATGCTTGCTTAATATATTACTAATGCTAGGTGAGTGAATTGCAATAGTAAATATAATGTGCCCTTATAAGCTAAAGAACTACATTGTGCTCCATACAAAAGCTCTACCACAATCTACTCTTTACTACAATGCTCTTGATATCTATGTGTTGTCTTATCATATATCACTATGAGATCATTTATATAGGAAAATATATTCCTTGGCCAACACTCTACCTAGTTGTACAAGTGGACACCTTGCAAATTACAACACGCACATTGATACTTGTGAATTTATTACATTGCTTGAAGTAAGTAGCTAACTTCCCCCTAAAGTAATCTCTACCCTAACTATGTACCATAGGTGATACATTTACATGACTCAAATGATGTAATATATTCTAACTCTTACACCCCCCATGTATTACATTATTTGGGTATTGAATATTTCAATCTTCAATATGGATCTTCTTCTTGAGATGTTCTTTACTTTGATCAAGTTCTTTCATCAATTGACTTTTGCTCTAGAGTTCTGCTTTATCTGGATCATCTTCTTCTATTTTATCTTTTTCTTTGAGTTTGGTTTATGTATTCCTATAAATGGTAGTACTACTGATAGATCTTCATGAATATGTTTCTCCTTCTTTGTTCTTACTCTATACAAAAATATCTTTCAAAATATCAAGATAAGATATTGGACTAGTGGATCTTGAGGTATCAATACTACATGAGGATTGAAATATCCTTTTCAAGTATGATTCACTTAGTTCAAATTCCCTTTTATGATCTTTTGTCAGACTTTATGGTTTTGCATTCTCATTTTTTTAGAATTTTTATGTAAGTAATGTCATATAAAATACGCTTATAAAATCTAAAGAAAGTGGAATGTCATCCATTCCATCTATAATTACTTCATTGATTCGTGCTTGTATATAATGTTCCATGATATCAAAGTTATAATTTAAGGCTTCACTATTAATCATTTTTGAATTAGTATCTAAATATGCTTCACATTTTAGAAGAATATTCATGATTCCAATTTTTATGGCACTTGTTTTTTCCTTTCTAGAGATATTATTTGAGTATTCGTTTGTTGTATTCCTTGGAATAAACATCTTATTGCTTCTTGGAAAGGAGTATAAAGTGATTTGATAGAGCTTATATCAAATTTTATTAAGTGATCTACCTTATAACTCCCTATTTATTAGCTTGGTTTGATGAAATTTTTTAGAGCTTAGGTTTTGTAGGATTTCTTATATCTCCGAAGTTAAGAGATGCAAATTAGTAGAATACCTGTAGACTTTGAAAAAACCTTTTGATTCCCAAATGGATTAAATAATTGATAATTTTTTATGAATGCTATTATTATCAAGTTTTGTAGCATTTTTTATGACTCCCTAGTGCTTTTGGATATGCTTTATAATGGATAAAGTTCTCTTTGAGAATAGTAGTTCAATTGTGAGTTGATTTTGTAATGTTTTGTGAGTATCAAAAATCAACTTTTATTACACCTTATTACTCCTATTGAACTTAAGCACTTAATTAGATGAGGTTCTATTGGTTGGGTTTTTTTTGTCCCTTTAATATGGTTTGAGACAAGTATACCAATTTATTCAAAAAAATTATTTTCCTTAATAGACCTCCTTTATAGATTTTGATATTTAATATTTAATGTTTCTAAATTCCAATTACCTAATTTGATGTAGTATTCCTTATAACTCCCTAATATGGAATATTAGAAAACAATATAATATTTTCAATAATATGATTTTTACTTTCCAATATGGAATCCTTATTCCTCCTACTTTATTATTTACAAATATAAATATTTTGGAATATGCTTGCTTAATATATTACTAATTCTAGGTGAATGAATTGCAATAGTAAATATAATGTGCCCTTATAATTCCAATATATCCTTATTTTATAGCAAGCAATAAATGGTATATGATTTACCTTCGTATTATTTTTCCTTGACACTGTGAGGTGGTAGATTTTAATATTTTGAAATGGTAGTCAATACCCTCTTTGACCGATGCTGAAATATCCCTTATGTAGTGCTTCCTTTCTCTGTAACCAATGCTGGTATTCCTTAATGAATGCTTGGTCTAATCTTCTGGGAATTGCACATTGATATGATAGTTTTATGACATATTCCTTTCATGAATTGGATGTTGGATTGCTATTTGAATGAAGTGGTATCTATGCTGATATTATGATAACTTCTTTAATATTGGTGTTCTCCTTCGAATTGTGCACAATCTTTAATTAGCCTTATTCCTTTGAATATGCTTCACACCATTCAATTCTGGTCTTCTCTTTGACCTTTGGTGTTGCTCCTCCACTATGCACATCTTAATTAGGACTGATTCCTTATGAATTTCAAACAAGTATCACTTGAGCATTACTTTGTAGGCATTAATATTCCAATGTATGTAATGATGAGTTTGGTGGTAATGCCCCAAATACTTGTAACTCCTCATGGGTGAGCAATGGAATATTTACAAACATTGAACGCTTAGAGCTCTTGTGCCAAGTGGAACTCATGAATTATTCATGTAAGTATTTCTTCTAATACTTCAAGCATTGATATCATATTTTTGCCTATATATTTGAAGTATGTGTTTCCTTTCTATATTTCTTGAAATGCAAGCAATCCCTCTTCTCTGTTCACACATTGTCTTGATTGGGATTGTGGATGGCACTAGTTGTATTGCTTCTTGATTCTATGGCACTCTTCAATGGCATTCCTATGGTAGCTTCTTGTGCTCTTCAATGGTAAATATTCTCTCCAAGTAGAAACCTTGGGTATAACACTTCTTTATTTGTATCTCTACACTTGTAATGTGTTGTTTGTATGTCTTTTATAATAGTTTATTGCTAGTATTTTTGCTTGTATTTGATAGCACCTCTTTTACGTAGATGATATCCCTTTGTATGCTACCCTTTTTTGTACATAGACTCGGATGGCTTCTTAATAGATCCAATATTATAGGTGATACACTCACTTATAGGGTTGGGTTGGACATGGATAAATGGTGTTTTTAAACAACTCGATTCTTAGACATATAATATCTTCGTTGGTGCCTTCCTCTTGCTTGAGCTCTGCTCTTCAACCTTTAAAATATGATGTATGTGTTGCTTCCTGTAAATACAATAAATTTTGTCCTTTCAAAGGAAAAAATAATGTACTTTATAATAGTTAGATTTGCACCAATACAAAGTGTCTTTTAAGAAATCCTTCTTGTCTCTTTTAATCTGCTTCCTTGGATTTTTAATGATAATTAATCCAAGCTAATGAAATGTTGTTTTTTAAGTAAGGATTTTTGCACTCTGCACTTAAATGAAATACTTATATTCTCATTGAATCTTGAGACTCACCAAGTCTCAATTTGAGGCTTCCTTTAAGGATATTAATGGTGGCTTCCTTCTTCACCTTCTTGCTTGTATTGGTGGCTTCCTTTGGCCCTATAGCACTATAGATTCTTGTTATAGTTTTGTACCTTTAGTAACACAAACTAATTTCTTGAGAGTAACTAGTTAAATATCAACTAGTATAGTGCTTAATGGATTAATAATGCTCTTTTAATGATAATAAAATATCAAAATAAATTCTAATGCACTCAATAATTTTCTACAATTTTCACTACAATCAATATTTTAGAATGTAATCTTCCTGCTTTCTAGATAGATGATAGTTATATGATAATTTTATTTCTTTTAAAAATATCCAACTCCTATTAATGTGCAAATATATCTTAAAATGAATTCTCCTTTTTGCACTTTCTAGAAGACTATAATATGAGCCCTTATTCTTGCAACTCTAATCTAAATATGGTGTTTAATGGAATTTGATAATGAACCCTAATTTAAGTTCAACTTGTTGTACTTAGTATGGCACTAAGAGGGGGGGTGAATCAGTGTGGCATTCCAAAACATGAATTAACAGCTCTAAAAACCACAACAATTAAAACTCATAAACAAATATAATAAGTACAGTAAGAGAACATCACACAACATAGATTTTTAATGAGGTTCACAAAAATGGCTACTCCTCAAAAAGAACGGCTTCTTGGACTACCATCCAAATCCAGCCTCTTGCAAAGCACCAACTTTACAATTTGTTTACCAGCACCAACTGGAAGGAGCACCAACCCCTTATTTATCTGCACCAACAGAAAGGAGCACCAACCCCTAATTTGCTAGCACCAACTGGACTTCAATTTTGAATGAAAATGTTTGACAAATACCTTTGTTATTGCAAGAATCTAACTGATCTACTTCACCTTTACAATCTCTGCACACTCTGCTCTTTCTTGCGCAATCTCTTCACACAATCTACTGCACTGCTACAGCCAAAATTTGCAATCAACTTTGCCCTTTGCGCTCTCTGCACATTCTACTTTCTCTGCTCACACTCTTTGCACACTCTGTGTCATTCCACACTCTGCTCTCTATGTGCATTCACATTATGCACTTCGCTATCATCTCGTCGATTCTATGCTATCTGCACTTTTACGGCTGCATATTGCACTTCAACATTCACCCGATGGATACCTAAATCTCCAAATAGCCCCACTTATATACTTGAGATTTTGATATGAAAACCCTAATAGTAGTCGGTTGATTATGCAAATGCAAACCCTAATCTTGGTCGGCTGTAAACCCTAAACATGGTCGGCTGCAAACCCTAAATGTGGTCAATTACAAACCCTAAAATCTGTCAGCTTGCATTGAATGACTTTTGAACTGCCTGTCCACTGCATTATTAGATCTAACTTCCTGAGTTGACAACAATGACAAAACTCTTGCAACACCTTGCTCAACAATCTCCCCCTTTGGAATTGTTGGCAACACCTGTGTACATTCCTATAACTCTTCTCCCCCTTTGTCAATAATACCAAAGGGCTGCTGCAAACTCCCCCTGAGTCCATACACACCATTCTCAGAACCACATTGAAATAGTTAGCAAAAATCATGGATATGATCAATAAGATGAACAAATGCACAAATGCCCCCCCTTGAGAATTTGATCCCAATGGCTAGTCAAATTTTAGACTATTCTTGGGAATATGTGGCCACTTCAATTCACGTTGTCTTCTGAGCCTCAACCCTCTGTTGCTCTGTAATCTCAAACTTGTCCACTGATTTTAGTGAAAGCATACATTGATCATTTAACTATCCAAATTTTTGCTCTGTAATGCAAACAACATCTGCATATACATCTTGAATATTCTCAACAGACTTGAACCTACTGACAGCTGTTTGTCTTTCTCTGCAGTGATAATCCAGTAGACTACCTCAATTCTTTATAAAAGCACCTCAAACATTCATCACCAGGCTGGAAATCATCTGGTTGCACATTATAAACTTTTTCTTCAATCTTCCCATTCAACATGCTGATTTCACTTCTATCAACAGAATTGACAAGTGACTCACATCTGTACCAATTTTTGTCTAGCACTGCAATTTTACTGCCAACTCTTACTTTCAACTGTGCATGTCGAAAGAAGACATTTTGTCAAACGCTTTATGGCCAACCGTAGTGCACCTTACTTAGCCTCAAACTTATTATCCTTGAATTGGCATTATATTAAAAGTTAAAACAAAACTGTCTGTGAATTAAATATATTCACCAAGGTGTAATGAAAGATCTGAAAATCTTCACATCAAGCATCAAACAAAAACATGTTGCTATTATCGAAACACAAATACGCAACTGGGGCAAGCATTCTTTCAATAAACAAAAACAATCTAAACTGTTATAATCCATAGCTATAATCAGTGGCAGTAAGAACCATCAAAAAAACAACAATGATATAAGCAATACTACCAATGGTGAAGATTCTCAATGCAAACACTACCCTTCATTGGCACTTCCACACACAACTAAATGAACAGCCAACACACTTGACAATTATACCATAAAAGCCCAACTGCTGGTCTTTCATCCTCAGATATGCAGACAAATATATAGAAGCATTAAAATAAAACCTTTTTCAAAATGCCCCCCCTGAGGATGTGTTACCTGGAGTTGCTTAGTGTAGTAGAAGAGCAGTCTCCTTTAGTTCAAGGAGACACGATTTCCTCTCTTCT
The DNA here is from genome assembly GCA_028583015.1 of Wollemia nobilis. NCBI lineage: Eukaryota > Viridiplantae > Streptophyta > Pinopsida > Araucariales > Araucariaceae > Wollemia > Wollemia nobilis. The sequence continues at coordinate 12,518,955 of JAQPPZ010002587.1, read as the reverse complement.
TTCTTTCTCCAGACTTTCTTGACCTCGGGCTTGGATTTTTCACCTGCTTCCCTATTTTGCATCATTGTATGAACTTGAATATTTCTCTGGTGTGGTTGTCTCTTATGCATCCATGATGAATGATTATTTTCCTTTCTTCTATGAACCTAATTTATTTCCTGTCTGTGTTGTGTTCTTTGCGTCTTATGAAATCTACTATTTTGCCTTATATTTGATACATAAGCGCTTGGACAAAACCTTGCTATGTGCCCATGACCATTGCATTGAAAACATTGCACAAAGTGTTCACTCAGATATGCAGATGTATTTCGACCAACATAACTCTTTGATTTATTATTTAATCCACAATAAGTTGCCTTGTGACCATACTGGTTACATATGAAACAATAGCCATTAAAAGTGTTAGTATGAAAAAAGTGAGAGTGGTAGAACCTCTTTTGTTGTGGCTGCTTTGCTGTAAATCTCATTTGATATTTTCTTTCTTTTGAAGATACAGCTTTAACATTTTCTTGCTCGGACCCTTCAACAGTGAACTTCTTCTTCTCTGCAGAATTGGAAGATACAGGTTGTTCAGCTTCATATCCAAGACCATGCTTATTCATGGAGCTTCTCTGATGACTTATCATTTTATCTAGCAATTATGTGCTCTTCTCGAATTTAATATTTGTATTGGCCTCTTCTAGTTGTTTCTTCAATGAAACAATCTCTTCTTATTTGCGGCAAATAATCTCTTTCTCATTGGTCTGCGACCTGAGAGTTTCCTCAATCCTTTTAGACTCTTCTAATTGCAGATTTAGATTACTAACTACTTTTTTAGAATCCTCTTCACGTTTGTTACACACATTGAATTTATCATTCAGATGTGACTTCAAGTCTTCTTCTATATTCTTGGCCTGTTGGAATTGTAAGAACAGATTTTCAATCTCATCCCTATATTCTTCCAATTTCTTGGACAATATTTTGTTCTTTTTATTTTCTATACTAAACTCTTCAAGAGCAGAGATCAACTCACCTTCCCAGTCTACTTTAGCATTGAGGTTTTTATTATCTGCTTCAGTGTTCACCCCTTCTGCATTTTCTAGTTCAATTTCCTCTACCACGTAAACCGAAGCTGGTTGAGATGTCCTTTTGAAGGAGGTTCTATTCTTCTTACTTGGAGCTGTAATTTGATCTTCATTCCAATTTGCTTTTGCATTCATTTCTTCTTTATTACATTCCTGTTCTGATTTTATTTCTTCTTCATCTTCACTGCTACTAAACCCATAACACTGACGTTCATTATGCCGAAGTTGATCAAAACATTCTAAACCTTGAGAACCTGCATTATTACCGAGTTGACTCTTGGCCTTTTCTCCATTATTTGATTCATCTCTTGAATCTATAGCAATAATTAATTTATCTTTATTTTCTTTTATAACCCTGTGTGATATTTTCTTCTTGTGTCTCATGGTTCCATTCTTGCCTTTCTTTGCCATTAGAGTATTAATCTAAGATCAATCCTAGCTGATTTAGCCTTTAAAGGGAACCTGGCTTTGATACCAATTGTTGTACTTAGTATGGCACTAAGAGGGGGGGTGAATCAGTGTGGCATTCCAAAACATGAATTAACAGCTCTAAAAACCACAACAATTAAAACTTATAAACAAATATAATAAGTACAGCAAGAGAACATCACACAACATAGATTTTTAACGAGGTTCACCAAAATGGCTACTCCTCAAAAAGAACGGCTTCTTGGACTACCATCCAAATATAGCCTCTTGCAAAGCACCAACTTTACAATTTTTTTACTAGCACCAACTAGAAGGAGCACCAACCCCTTATTTATCTGCACCAACAGAAAGGAGCACCAACCCCTAATTTGCCAGCACCAACTGGACTTCAATTTTGAATGAAAATGTTTGACAAATACCTTTGTTATTGCAAGACTCTAACTGATCTACTTAACCTTTGCTGTTAAGATCCTGCTATAAAATAAACTCAAATAATACACTCTCACACAATTGCTTGGAAATAACTCACATAAACATCACATTAATATAACAAAAATTTGCATAAAGAACAATCTCACAATAGAACCGAATCGCAGGCCTCTTCGAGGGGGCAACCTCCTTCAATACTTCATTAATTTTGCAAAAGATGGTTACATTGGTGCCTTTTCGGGTATTTAAGGAGTTTCCTTCCAAGGTTGGCTTACATGCAAAATGCCACCTGGATTACATGCATAATGCCACCCGAATTACATGCATAGTGCCACTTTGAATTACATGCACAATGCCACTCGAATTACATGCACAATGCCACTCGAATTACATGCACAATGCCACACGAATTACATGTACAATGCCACCTATCTACCATGTGTTACATAAAAAGGGTGTCATTTGTCATAGGCACTACCTAAGCTAAAACTTAGAACATTACAAAATATTAATCATGGGTACTACCCACGTTCACTAGGAATTATTACAAAAGGGGAGTTATTACATTAAGGGTTAGGATGAGATCCTAACATGCCCTTCTCCTTAAAGGAGCTTTTTCCTCAAAGCTGAAAATGAGGAAACTGTTGCTGGAGTTGATGGAGAGACTCCCATGTAGCATCCTCAGGTTGAAGTCCATGCCACTGAACCAGGACCTCTGTGATGGTACGGTTGCGCAGAGTGCGAGTTCGACGATCCAGCAGTTGTTCCGGTGCAAGTAAGATGGAGCCTTCTTCATCCAATTCAGGGAGTGTTGATTGAACCTGTACCTTTGTGCCCACAACTTTCTTGAGAAGGGAAACATGAAAAATAGGGTGGATCTTGGAAGTGGGGGGAAGAGCCAATTTGTAAGCTATTGGACCAATCCGTTGCAGAACCTGATAAGGACCATAGAATTTTGGAGCAAGCTTCTGACACCTGCGGAGTTGTAGGGATGATTGTTTGTATGGATGCAAGCGAAGGAAGACCATATCACCCACATCAAAACTACGCTCAGAAAAATGCTGATCAGCTTGTTGGTGCATCCGATTCTGGGCCATGTTCAAATTTTGCTTGAGTTGGCGGAGGACCTCGGTGTGTTGACTCAGAGCATTGTCGACGGCCTGGACCTTGGAGCTGCCCGAAATGTAGGAGGAAGGCATGAGTGGAGGGCACCCGTAAACTGCCTCAAATGGTGTGAGTTTGGTGGCGGTATGATAGGAAGTTTTGTACCACCATTCAGCCAAAGAAAGCCATTTTTCCCAATGAGTAGGATGATCGGAGGCAAAGCAGCGAAGGTAGGTTTCCAAGCATTTATTAACAACCTTTGTTTGACCATCCGTTTGTGGATGGTAGGCTGAACTCATTTTGAGCTGAGTCCCCTGCAACTTAAACAACTCTTGCCAAAAATTGCTAGTAAAGGTGGGATCACGATCAGATACAATGGAGGCGGGCATGCCATGAAGGCGAAATATGGAGTCAAGAAAAGTTTGGGCAATAGTGGATCTTGTGTAAGGATGGGTTAGGGCACAAAAGTGAGCATACTTTGAAAGGCAGTCCACTACCACAAAAATAACAGACTTGCCTCCAGATTTAGGTAGCCCTTCTATGAAGTCCATGGAGATGTCAGTCCACACCTGATCTGGTATCGGCAATGGTTGAAGAGTGCCTGGGGAGCGCATTGTTTCTCCTTTCATCCGTTGACAAGTGTCGCAATCCGCTACAAAAGAGCGAATGTCCTATTTCATGCCTTTCCAAAAGAAGGTGCACTTGAGTCGTTCATATGTTTTTAGGAACCCTGAATGGCCAGCAGATGGAGTAGCATGTGATTCCTTCATGAGGAGTTCTCGAAGTGGGGACTTAGGAGGAAGAACCAGACGTTGATGGTAACGCAGATCTTGGCCATCCCAACTATATCCTGGTGTAGACTCTAGATCATCCCTAAGTGAAGCAACCAGGTCTTTCAAATCTGCATCCCGAAGTATTTCCTGACGTAAGGGCTCAATCCATTGGGGCAATGGTGCAGAGATGGCACACGACATACTAAGGGCCTCAAATTGGCGAGAGAGAGCATCTGCCACAAGATTTTCCTTCCCTTTTTTGTACGTGATGTCATAATCATAGCCCATGAGTTTTGATACCCACTTTTGTTGCTCAGGAGTGGCAACTCGTTGTTCTAGAAAGTATTTAAGGCTCTGGTGGTCAGTTTTGATGGAGAAATGGCGCCCAATGAGGTAAGGCCGCCAATGTAGGACTGCATGCAATATTGCCAACATTTCCTTAGCATAGGTGGATTTTCCCAGATTGCGATCAGATAGGGCTTTGCTGGTAAAAGCCAAAGGGCGTCCTTCTTGCATCAATACTGCCCCAATACCACGACCAGAAGCGTCACTTTCAATGACAAATTTTTTTGAGAAGTCTGGCATGGCTAAAACCGGAGTGGTGGTCATGGCATGTTTGAGGTCCAGGAATGCTTGCTCAGTCGGCCTTGTCCACATAAAAGAATCCTTCTTCAACATGGAGGTGAGGGGGGTGGCTATCTTTCCATAATTGAAGACAAATTTACGGTAATATCTTGTAAGCCCTAAAAATCCTCGAAGTCCCTTGAGTGTGCGAGGTTTTGGCCATTCTTGGACTGCTTGGATCTTCTTAGGGTCAACCTTGACACCATACTTTGAGACAATGTGTCCCAGATATTCTACTTCAGTCAAACCAAAGGAGCACTTGGACCTTTTTGCAAATAATTTATGGTCGGCCAGTAGTTGGAGAGTTTGATCTACATGATTGAGATGCTCTTCCCATGTGTGACTGTAAATCAAGATGTCATCGAAGAACACAAGGATGAACTTCCGCAAGAAGGGGCGAAAGATGTTCATCAGGCTTTGGAATGTGGAAGGAGCATTTGTGAGACCAAATGGCATTACCAAGAATTCATAATGACCTTCATGAGTGCAAAAAGCAGTTTTAGGAATATCTTCATCCCTAAGCCGGATCTGATGGTACCCAGAGCGAAGGTCTAGCTTGGTGAAGTACATGGTCCCATGTAATTCATCTAGTAATTCATCAACCATAGGGATAGGAAATTTATCCTTGACCGTTATCTTGTTGAGCTCTCGGTAGTCAATACACAATCGCCAAGAGCCATCCTTCTTGAGGACCAGTAAGACTGGTGCAGAGTAGGGACTAGTACTAGGCCGAATGACACCCGCCTTGAGTAATTCCTATATCATCTTCTCAATCTCTGACTTCATGGCATGGGGGTATCTGTACGGGTGGATATTGGGAGGTGTACTATCTGGCAATAATGGAATGGCATGGTCATGAGAGCGATGCGGTGGTAGTGTGATTGGTTCTGAAAATATGGCCTCATTTTTGTGGAGAACCTGTTGCATGTCTGGTGGAATTTCACCCATTGGGGATGTGGATGGTTGGATGGAGAATAGTTGTGCAATGACCCCACGTGATGATTTCTTTAAAAATTTCTCCATGCCGTTTGAACTGATAATTTGAGGTGTTCCTGCTGGGGAGCCCTTGATGATGTGTGTTTGGCCATTCCGGGGAGAACTGCATCCAAAGTTCAGCAAATTTCCAACTGATAGTGCCTAGTGTACTCAACCATTGAGATCCCAAAACAATATCACATCCACCCAACTGGAGGGCAAACATGTCCTGCTTGAGTGCATAGTCCCCTATCTGGATTTTAACATTGTGACACTTTCCCTTACAAGGTAAGGTTCCCCCGTTGGCTACCATGACCTCAAAGGAGTTACAAGTGTGGATATAGCAAATTTCCCACTGAGCAACTCTAGGGTCAATAAAGTTGTGTGTGCTTCCCGAGTCCAAAAGGATGGAAAGACGTTGGCCCTTGAAAAATCCTATAACCTTCATGGTTTGAGGGGTAGTAATGCCTGCAAGGGCATGGACTGTAATTGCTGTTTCAGGTTCCTGTTTCACTTCTTCTTGTGGAGGAGGTGTTTCTGGAGGGTCCTCATCCTTATCACTCTCATCAGAGGTATCAGGTTCTTCAACATCGATCAGGAACAATTTTTTGTGTGCACACTTATGCCCTTTGAAAAAAATTTCATCACAATTATAGCATAATCCTTGGGCACGACGTGCATCCATCTCTTCGGTGGTGAGGCGCTTTGGTGCATCGGGTTTATTATCAACTGGGTTTTGGGCTCTAGGAGGAAATGAAGGTCTATTTTGCAGAAACTTTGATGGGCATCTTTGGGCGAGAGAGTTTAGATTCAGCCAGACGGGCCAAACTGATAGCTTCCATCATAGTTCGTGGTTTCAACATTTTGACTTCTGCTTGGAGTTCCATATTCAACCCACTGATATAACAACTCTGAAAGAACCCTTCACTCAATCCTCTTGTTCGATTGGCCAATTTTTCAAATTGAGCTTGGTACTCTCAAACTGACCCTATTTGTTGTAGTTTGGATAAGGCTCCTGTGAAGTCCTCAAACTCACTAGGACCAAATCGAGTGAGTATTTGGGATTCAAAATCCTCCCAAGAGAGATTTGGGTAGGTAAGATGCAACCATTGAAACCAGTGTAGAGCCTCAGATTCCAAGTTAAAGGAAGCCATCTGGACTCGATGAAATACTGGTACATTATGAAGTCGAAAGAATTGGTCAACCCGACATAGCCACCCATCAACATCCTTCCCACTAAATTTGGGAAAGTCCAACTTGGGCATTCTAAAGGGTGTATCATGGTCACGATTCCTTGTAGAACTCTCGACTTGGTATTCTGATTTGGGTGGTTCTCTTCTCAGTTTGTTGTCCACTTCGATCAATGCTTCTTCTAAGCGATTGCTAGTGGCCTCATGCTCTAGGCGAAGACCTTGGACTTCTTCCCTTATGGAGTGAAAAGCCGAGTTCAAGTTCTCAATGGCTTTTGTTAGGGAATCCAAGTGTTCTAGTTCTTTCTGGTGTCCACGAGTACCCTGGGCCATTTTTTTACCTTTTGTGACCAGTTACTAAAAATAGAATTGAATTTTTTTGACTTACTATTTTTAGTAAATGCCCAAAAAAGTGCTTGGGTGCTATATATCAAAATGATCAGCAGGAGGATGTGGTCACAATGAGCTATATCTCTTAACACTAATTTTTGGCACCCCAGACTTTTTTTTTTTTTTTTTTTTTTATCTCCTGTTTTGCTGAGTCTAACGGTGTTTACAAATTCTGATTCTGAGCTACTGAGCAAAAGTTGGGTACTGGAGAACTATCTAAAACTGGCCATGTTTCACACTCAAGATTCTCTGTATTTTGCAAGTGACTGATATGATAGTTCTGTTCTGACTCTGAAGACTGTGAATTCTGCCTCGACCGTGTCGACCTCTCCGACTCGATCGACTCGATCGTGGATCTGCCACTGTAGAATTTGATCATTACTCTCCAGACTTTCAACTTAAGTGTCACCCTCGTGGCTTATCCCGAATGCATGTCCCTTTTGTTATTTTTTTGGTAGAGGACTCCTTTCTCATATGCTCACTTTTGAAATGCAGATTTACGAATGGGGGTGTTTGGATTCTTATTTTGATTTTTATTTTTGTATTTTTTACAGGTTGTAGTTTTAACAGAACCAGGGAATGCTAAGTATAGGAGTATGTACCACCCATAGGCCCTCTAATATACCGACAGTGACAAACAATAGTGCTCGGACCAATATTTTAGGCCACTACTCAAGGAGGATTCCACACATACCCTTGAGCACACTACCCGCCTCTCTAACAATATGGGAGGGTAATCATCCAGGATGCTGTGTCCCATAGACTATGAGTAATACAAGGCCGAAGAGCTTCCTAATGGATAAAAGTTTGTTTAATCCTAGATGGTCTCTCGATATACCCGAAGATACGTGGGAGCTCAAGTCCGTGCACGAGTTCTGTCTGAGGCCTGGGTATTGGAGCCTGATCGCCCCTCACTTCACTAGACGCTTTATGGGCTATCTAGCTTAGCCAATAACGACAGATCCTTCGCGATATTTTAAAACCCCCGGTACAGGGTTTCTACCTACTCAACTAATAATATATTTTTTTGTTTTTGGTCTGGAAAAAAAAACACTGTATTTTTTTTTGGATTTTTTTTTTTAATAAGGAAAAACAGAATGGAAAAAACACACGGAATTTATACCTAACAGGCGGATTTGGATGGCAAGAATCATTGCAGTTGCAGCAGAACTTGGCCCTGGAAAGTGCTCTGATACCACTTGTTAAGATCCTGCTATAAAATAAACTCAAATAACACACTCTCACACAATTGCTTGGAAATAACTCACATAAACATCACATTAATATAACAGAAATTTGCATAAAGAACAATCTCACAATAGAAGCGAATCGCAGACCTCTTCGAGGGGGCAACCTCCTTCAATACTTCATTAATTTTGCAAAAGATGGTTACATTGGTGCCTTTTCGGGTATTTAAGGAGTTTCCTTCCAAGGTTGGCTTACATGCAAAATGCCACCTGGATTACATGCATAATGCCACCCGAATTACATGCATAGTGCCACTTTGAATTACATGCACAATGCCACTCGAATTACATGCACAATGCCACTCGAATTACATGCACAATGCCACACGAATTACATGCACAATGCCACCTATCTACCATGTGTTACATAAAAAGGGTGCCATTTGTCATAGGCACTACCTAAGCTAAAACTTAGAACATTACAAAATATTAATCATGGGTACTACCCACGTTCACTAGGAATTATTACAAAAGGGGAGTTATTACATTAAGGGTTAGGATGAGATCCTAACATTTGCAATCTCTGCACACTCTGCTCTTTCTTGCACAATCTCTTCACACAATATGTTGCACTGCTATAGCCAAAATTTGCAATCAACTTTGCCCTTTGCGCTCTTTGCACATTTTGCTTTCTCTGCTCACACGCTTTGCACACTCTGTGTCGTTCCACACTCTGCTCTCTGTGTGCATTCACATTATGCACTTCGCTATCATCTCATCAATTCTATGCTATCTGTGCTTTTACGGCCACATCTCGCACTTCAACATTCACCCGATGGATACCTAAATCTCCAAACAGCCCCGCTTATATACTTGATATTTTGAGATGAAAACCCTAATAGTAGTCGGTTGATTATGCAAATGCAAACCCTAATCTTGGTCGGCTATAAACCCTAAACATGGTCGACTGCAAACCCTAAATGTGGTCAAACCCTAAAATCTGTCAGCCTGCATTGAATGACTTCTGAACTACCTGTCCATTGCATTATTAGATCTAACTGCCTGAGTTGACAATAATGACAAAACTCTTGCAACACCTTGTGTGGCTTGATCCTTCCAATGATCTTATACCTTCTACTATATATTCATAGAACTCCTTTCTCTAAAATTTTTCCTTCTTACTATGAGAGGTAATCTCTAGATATCCCAAATTTGGTAGGATTATCATATTTAAATCTTCCTTCAACCTTCTTGTCAAATTATGACTTCAAGCAAGATTTTTTTCTTCTCAAGATTCTGAATATCTTGAGGTCTTCATTATATTCTTCTTCTATATTTGGCACACCTTGCCAAATTCTTCTTCTCTTGGACTTGTTATTGGATGGTGATAATTGTACCAAGTTCTTCACTATAAGGAGCATCTCCTTGATAATGGATTTCTCCAATGAGTTCTCCTAGGAACTATTTTAATGATACTTCTATGAGCTCTACAGTAAGGCTCTCCAAGCCTTATTTTTTTTCTTGAGACCTCTCCAAGGTCTTCTATATAATAGCTTCTTTGGTCTTTCAATTAAGACTTTTTCTTCAACCTTCTACTTCTAGAAGTGTTAGTGATGATATTTTCTTCTCAGTTCTCTGATTTTGTTGCTTCTGGATTCTAGAATAGGAATTTTCTAGTCCTTTCTCTTTCTTCTATAATTTGCAGGATTTGATGTAGATCACCAATATCCTATTTCTTGGACTCTTCTCTGGAGTCTTATTTTGAGTCAGGAATTTATCTTCTAAATTAGGAATTCTTATTTAAAATTTTCTTTAGAATTAAGGCTTATATGGCCTTTTTTGGATCAAGCCTTCTCTAACCTTTTCTTCTTCAAGGATTCTCTAGTTTATTCTTCTTATGGGCTTCTTTGGCCTATTCTTCTTTTGCATTTTATAGATATTGATCTTCAACGAAGATCACCAATATCCTATCTCCTCCTTGAATCAAATTTTGGAGTCTATTTTTTCATGAGTCTACTATAGGGCTATTATGACCTTTTTCTTTTCTTCTACACTTTACAAGATTCTAGCTCTTTAATGGGACCTTTATCAAGGTCTTTAAAATATTTAGTCTTCTCCTTGTTGCTTCAAGAACTAGAATGATTATAAGAAGATATTATTCCTAACTCTCTTGTAGGAAGCTTCCCAAAATTTTCTTGAATCTCCTTTTTCCTGCAACAAGTTGTTAGAAACTAGAATGAAAGAACTTATAAATTTGGAGATAATAATCTTCACTAGTTTATTTGTCAAATTAGTGGTATGAATGTTGAGTCCTAGTCTTCAAGAGATTTTTTGAAACTCTATGGAAAGACTCTAGCCAGATGTAATATTAGAATTTTTGTAACTGAGATTCTATTTCAGTTCTCACTTGTGATTCTCTGCCTATTCCTATTGACCTACTGAATGATGATGGATGTAGGTCCTCCTATTCCTATATTGATTCATTGTGGCTCTAATACCACTATTATATTTTGAGGATATATGCAGTGGGAGATACATAACACAAGTCCTGATAATATGAAATAAAGTAAGTTTGTAATATGACTGAAATATACTATAAATAGAAAGTGGTAAAAATACAATGCAATATGGAGGATATGGTCTCTCTATTAATATAAGCTAAAGAACTACATTGTGATCCATGCAAGAGCTCTACCACAATCTACTCTCTACTACAATGTTATTGATAGCTATGTGCTATGTCTTATTATCTATCACTATGAGGCCCTTTATATAGGAAAGCAGATTCCTTGGCCAGCACTCTACCTAGTTGTACAAGTGGATACCTTACACATTACAACATGCACATTGACACTTGTGCATTTATTACACTACTTTAAGGAAGTAGATAACTTTCCCCTAAAGTAATCTCTACTCTAACTATGTACCATAGGTGGTGCATTTACATGACCCAAATGATGTAATATATTCTAACTCTAACATTAAAATGAATGGTCATATGAAGGAATCCGAGCAGTATTGAGGGAGTTACGATCTTTGAAGTCAGTCATCTGGAACAAGGTAGTGATGAATTTTAAAATTGCATATTTTTTGGAAGATGAAATTTGCCTATTGGGGTAAGAAAATTAGTTGTAGTTTTATTTTATTTTGAAGAAAAATTGTAGATCTAATTGTTTATGTACATTTTTAACTTCAAGTAAGTGGGGATATATATTTTTATAAAACTCTATTTTTTAATTAGAGGGTTTGATGAGGAAAAGTTATTTTTCTAGGATTTGGACCTACTACCATTTGTAAATTTGACTACTTTGGTTTTGAATATTGATATTACCACCAATTAAGCATTAGTTCTTCTTTTTTATGGCATCACCATCCATAGATGTAATGATTATTATAGTTAGTGGAACTCATGGTGCCAAAGCAAGATCGAAAGTTTGTTTTAAAAGTGGTATATGAGGTAATTATTCTTCTCTAGATGTTGTGCTCTCTCTTGATTTTATTTCTCTAGTTGTAAAATGGTATGAGAATCATTATCTTATTGCTTATTTTTTTGGTCAAATCACATCACAAGAATATCTTCAAAATTGGTTGAAACTTCACTAGAAAGCTTATGGCATTATGGTTGCGAGTATTTGTAATCTTACTAAAGGTTTTTTGGTTTATCTTTAAATAACCCTTGCAAGTGCAAATTATGGTTACTAAGTCTAGTTGTTTATTTATTCACAATACTTTGATGGTCCATTCTCCTTGAACTCTTGTTTGAGTTTTGGAGCAAGTTGCCTTGAAAGTGCTAGTTTGGCTTGAACTCCCTAGTCTTCCACTACCCTTATGGGTATTTATTGATGATATTGTTAAATCCATTGGTTGGGTGATCTATCAAGAAGAAGATTAATTCTTATCAGCATGTCCTAATAAAAGAGTTTGTGTTGAGGTTGACCTCGCACAAGATCTCAAAGAATTTATGGATATTAAGGTTGGTGCAAAATATTTTATGAAAAATATTATTTAGTTTAATTTACCTAATACTTATTTTTGGTGTCAATCCATCACGTATCATATCAAGGATTATATTTTGGTTGCTCAAAAACTTCCAATGGTTGCCCCTACTCCTCATACCATACCTGCACCTCCCAAACCCTCTATTGAGGGTGATTGGATCATAGTTTCTAATACGAAAAGGATGACCAACCCTAAGTTAACTCTTTTTAACAAAGATAGAGTTGTGAAGCTACCATATCAACCTCCTATTGTTCTTATTCATCATTTTTTGGATCCTCAAGCTTTGCCTATTGAGAAACCTCCTGAGTATAAATAAACCTTAAAATAAGGGAATTCACTACCAATACATCCACCCTCTAGGCATTCACGTAGTCCATATCAATATGGATTACCATCATTGAGGGGAAACCAAGAGGCTAAGAGTTATCCTTCAATTTTTGGTGACTTATTTTAACCTTCTCAAACCTCTTTATTTAATAGGTTTTCTATGTTGGATGATAGTGTGAGAAGTTCCTTGATTGTTAGTGAATTATTTCAACCTCATAAGACCTATACATTTAATAATTCTTTGGTTTTGTTTGATAGTAGGGGAAACCCTATGGGAGATGGCTCTATGGATCCCTCCTCCATGAATTTCCTTTCGTGAAATGTTTGGGGACTTACAAAGTCCTTAAGAAAATTTTCTGTTTGATCTGCTCTACAAAGTATTGCCCATGATGATGTTATTTGTTTACAATAAGTTAATATCTCTGGTTTTTTTTTAGATGTTTATCTCAGCTATATTATAGGTTCTTTTATGCATTTCACTACTCACCATGAATATGGTTGGGGTGGTGCTTCTATTTCTATCTCCTCCAAACTTGAGGATTTTTTGCTTGGGTCTAGTGAGGATCCTTCTCATCATGTAATCTAGATTTTATTGAATATTAATGGGAACACCTTGGTAATTACAAATATTTATACACCTAATGATAGACCTAGTAACTCTACCCTTTGGTGGTAATTTGTTGATCACTTACCGATGGCATATTGGATTTTTTATGGTGAATTTAATATGGTTGAGCATGTTGAAGATAAATTTGGATGCCTCCCAATGCACAATGTTAGATTATACAATATTTTTTTATTCTCCTCCATAAATAATAATATTGTGATGGTCTAGGATTAATTCCTACAATAAGATCATTTTTTATTTCCTTTTAGATTGAGTGGAGTGGTTGCCAATTTAATTTTTTGTGCAATCAATTTTATTTAAATACTTCTTTATTGCAACACCCTAGCACGATTGTTGTGATTGAGAGAATCTAGAATTGATTACCTCAACCTCCTCACTTTGTCAGTTGGATTTCTTTATGGAATGAGGTGATTTTTTGTAATACCTCTTTCATGAAGTATTTTAGAAAATAGGTGGAACATGTTAGAAAGTGTGCTCATTTTGCTATTTTGAAGGAGTATCAATGAAATTTATTGTTGCTGGAAAATGATTTATATGACAAAAAGTTGCAAACTAGGGTTTTTGATCTTCACCATAAAATTATATTCCATGAACAATATGAAGACAAGGGGGATCAAATTCAAGCTCATCTACATTGCCTGAGGGTTGGTGATCACCTGTCCAAAGCATTTTTTAAATATTTTCATTCTAGGTAGGTTAGGATCTATATCAAATCTATTCAAGTCTCTCATGATAGGTTGAATTCTCTTTGTGATATTGCATCATCCTTTGTGAATCATTATTAGCTTGTCTTTCAAGTGCAACAAGATTCTCTAGAATGTCATATGGTGCTCCAAAAATATATTGATGTTATTCCTACTAAGTTGTCTACTAATGATAGACTTATTTGTGAGGCTCCTATTTCACTTGCTAAGCTTCATAATGCTCTTATGGTTATGTTGGATGAAAAGTCCCCTGGTCTTTATGGATTTCCCTATGAATTTTATAGAGGCACTTGGAAGTTTACTAGGCCTAATCTGCTCAATGTCTACAATGAAGTGTTAGCCAAAAATTATTTGGGAAATATTATCAATCATGGAAACATTAAATTTATTCCTAAAGCAATAAATCCTGAGCTTATTACAATTGGAGATCTATTACTCTACTTAATGTCTCTTACAAGATTTTAGCTAAAGCTTTAGCTCTTCGTATTCACAATATTCTCCTTGTGATTATCATATCAGAGTAGATGGGTTTCATTAAAGGGTATTACATCTTGGATAATATTATTATTGTCTAGGAAGGTTTAAAATGGGATCATATCTCTAGCCAGAAGCCCCTTTTCCTTAAACTAGATTTTGAGAAAACTTATGATCGTATTGAGTGGCCTTTCATTTTCATCATGCTCCAAGCTCTTAGCTTTGACCCCTTTTTTATCATGACTATTAGTATGTTATTTGTTGATGATTTGGATTATCTTACTATTAATGGACATAGGTAAGAGGATTTTGGTTTATTTCATTCTATTCACCAAGGCTATCCTTTGGTCCCATCACTTTACATCCTTGTTGCTAAAGATTTTGGTTATATTCTTACCAATCAAGTGTCTAAGGGGTTGATCAAATACATTCTTTTTCTTGACATGTCCATCCAACTTATTAATGGGTAATTTGCAAATGATTATTTTCTCACTACCAATGAGGATGAGGTTTCAGTTTCAACTACTTTGGTTTGTTTGAACACTTTTTGTAAGGCCTAAAGATCCAACATATAATGGTCTAAGTCTCTTTGTTTTTTCCTTACTTCCTCTTCTATGTCTGCTTGGCTTAGATATTTTTCATGTTATTGGCTTCAAAGGGGTGAGCATTTTAAGTTCTTAGGAATCCCCTTTGCTTTTGATATATCACCCTCTGAGATCTAGTGGTATGTCATTAATAGAATTAAAAAGAAGATTTCTTGTTGGGCCTCACATCCCCTTTCTCTTGCTGGTAAGTTTTAGGTTTGCACAAATATTCTTGCTACCATCCATGTTTATTACTCCTCTTGTTGGGCCCCTTCTAAGAATTCTTATAATAAGTTATCCATGCTCCTTAGGGATTTTATTTGGACCAAGGGAAAGAATTTGCATGGTTTTCATTGAGTTTCTTAGGATATCTGTTGCACACTTATTGATAAGGGTGGGATGGGCATCATTGATATTATAGGTAAAGCATTTATTTGTGTTCTAAATGGGTGGTTAAATCTATTGAAGGACCTAAAGCCTAGAAGGTTTTTATTCACCATTGTATTTATTCATAGCTACCTTATGGGTGTAAATATTAGGCTAATATTAGCCTCCATACTCTCATCATTACTTCTACTTCATTTAAGATTCAAGATTCATTTGTTGTTAAAAGTATTTGGTGGTATTTTGAGGTGGTGAAACATCATCTTTGTTGGATTGGTGATGGTTTTTGTAATGGTATTTATTTTAATTCTTAGAATATCTAGTGTTCTACTATTATTTCTAACTCTTCATTTCTTCTTACTGATATTCCAAGGATTAAATATTTGAGGCTATTTTGCAAGAGCATATTCTTTATAAAATATTTAATGCACTCTCAAGACTGGATTTCTTGGCTTTATCTCAAACATAAATTTAATATTTAGAATTTAGATATTCCTTATATTCTTAATATTCAAGAGCTTATGCTTGATTTCATGCTTCATAAGCTTGGTCTTCAACCCCCAAGTGCCTGGTGGAGGGATTGACATTGGAATGTGGATACTCCTTTCAAGAACTACTCTTCTTCCTTGCTTTATCAGCTTCTTAGTCCTATTTACTCTGGTGTTGACAAAATTAATGAGAGATGATAGACTCGCTACCTCCTATACTTGGATTGCTCATCTGAACCATATCTGGTAGTCTAACCTTGAACCCAAGATTAATTTTTTCTTTGGTATCTTATTTATCAAGGGCTTCCTATGAGAGAGACTTAGTAGAGTTGGTCTTTCTAATCCTAATTTTTTAGCTTGTAGTCATTTTGATACTTTTAAATATCTATTTTAGTTCTACCCTTGTGTTCATTCTTCTTAGTCTTGGATTCACTCATTATTCAATCCCTTTCATCCTGAATTATTTAGATGGTAGATGATCTATTTTGGAGATAATAGTTGTTGGCATTCTTATATTGTTTCTTTGTGGAATTTATTTCATGCTATTATTTTGTTTCAACTTTAAAAATCTAGGAATGTTGTCTATTCTAGAGATTCAATTTCCAGTTAGTTTTCTATGCATGAAAAGATTACAGTATTTTTTGTTGTTACTATTCATATACATTCATAGGCTTACAAGTTGACTCATGAGTTGGTGTATTTGATAAATATTATTAGGTATTAGAACGAGGTTCCATGCACTATTAGCAATATTTTTCCTAACCTCCCTGTACCTCAAGGTCCCTCTATTTGTTGAGGTCTCAATGTAGCAAGTTGAGAGAGTGACGTTATCTAGGCTTAGGCCATTCTATCAATACCCACAACAAGGCTTAGTATCCTCTAGGAGTATCTCCCTTTGCCTAATTATGTTGTTTATTCATCTTTTTAGGGGATGGTTTTTTTTTTTGGCCTTGGACCTCGTCTTTACAATGTTGATCATTTGGGTAGCCTTGCACCCCGAGCTATGATTTTTATAGCCCCCTTTTTATTGTAACCTCTCTTATTTTTATTGAATATAATTGTTGGTTACAATAAAAACCTTTGCATTTTTATTCTTTGTGGATGTGAACTCATGGTACTTCAAACATTTTTTGGGAAAAATGATATTGATGTGAGAGAGTGGTTGAAAATAAAAAATATCAAAATACTAAAGTCATATTACACTTTGATTTTCATAGTTTGTTTTATGGGGAAGTATTACAATATGTAGAAATATTTAATAGGGATAATACCTTGTGTTCTTGGGATGAAATGGAACTAGAATTGTTGAGCAAATGGGTACCTATAAAATTACAAAGAAAATTATCTATTTGTAAGAGAGATCTTGAGGGAAGGGATAAAAATATAGATAGCCTAATGGATGTCATAAAAGACCTTGAAAAGAAACTACAAGGGATTCAAAATGAGCAAAATGAAATGAAAGGAGAATGGGAAGTTTTCAAGAAACATAATGAAGACTATGAAAAAAAATTATGAATGAGAGAGGTTGCTACCACAAATTATTTCTTCAAAGGCTATACCTGTGAAGATAAAGTTACACATGCCAATGTGTATGGCTTCACCTTTATTATAGGGCAAGCCCATAGTTCAAGGTGAAGGTGGTAGCTTAGCAAGATACAAAAGAGGTTTTTGTAAAAATAAATTATCTTGATCCCATGATAAAACTTTGATATGAGGCTCCTCACTCACTTTTAAAATTTTGAGTTTATCAAATATTTGAGACAAGGAACTTGGAGAGACAAATGATAAAACTGATGGACAAAGGTTAAAGTTAGATCAGACTTGCTCAACCATCGAATAATATTTAAATGGATGAGGGTCACCCAGAATGGTGATAAATTGATCTCTAGATTTGAACTTCAGATATTGATGGAGAGTAGAAGGGATGATATTCATTGCATGAATCCAAGGGTGTCCAAGAAGAAAATTAAAATATGTGGGATAATATACCACATAGAATTATGTATCTAAGATCTTGGGTCCAACCTTAATATGGAGGTATATAAAACCATAGGCTTCTTGGAACTCATTTTTTTAATATTTAATGATTATGTTGGATTTAGTTAAGTCTTCCTCTTTTAATACAATATTTTGGAAAAATTTATACATGCATAAATTGAGGGAAGAACCATTGTCAATAAATATTATTTTGACAAACTTTTCCCCAATAAATTATATAATATAGAGGGAATAATCCCCTCATGGATCTAAGGAAGGCTTATCATCATTCGATAATGTGATATGATGTGTCCCAAGAGAACCTACAATATTACTTACGATATTAGAGGAAATATTAGGAGGGACAAATTTTTGTCTTAGGAGATCCAACAATACTTCCCTATGATTAGGGAAATTTTGCAAGAGTTATAATATAGAAAGCTTGGTTGAAGTACTGGCTAACTACTGGTGAATATCAAAGGAGATTTGAGGCTTCAATACTAATGGTGGAGTTCTCATTCCTATACTCTTTATATGATTATTAATTAAAACTAAAATAGGTTGTGAGGAAGAAATTTTCTCCAAATGAGGTTGTTGAGTTGAATGAGCTTGAGCTTTTTTCCTTATAGTTACTCCAACCATACCAATCATATTACCTGTTGGACATTTTGAGTCTCTAAATCAAAGTTGTCATTGATGTCACCAGTTGAAGTCATCATTAATGTCAAGGACTTCATCAAGAAACAAAGTTTTAAAGGTTGTCATTTGATATCCAGGTTGAAGCTTCAAATAATGCTAAAGGTCAAGAGAATCAGTGTAGAAGTTAAAGGCAAAAGGGCTCCATAATATTTTAATTTTATATGGAAGCTTAGTTTAAAAGGTGTTTCATAAAAACCTAAGGAGGTTTATTGCAGAGTGAAAAGGAGGTCTAATATTTATGTTATAAATTATTTAAATTCAACGTGAATTTAAATTTTATAAATAAATGTTATTTATACCAAGGTGTTCAATAAGAGAAGGCCTTAATGAAACCAAAGGATTTTTGTAGACACCTAAATCGTGTCCTTATTAGGGGAGCTGCTCACATAGACACATTCATAAGATCATATGACATAATCTTGGATTTTCCAAGCATCAACAATTGTTCTCACCACTCATTTGGGGCCTTTTCAAGCCATCCAAGCCTAGCTTCTCAATCCAAGAGTGGCCAGATCCTAGTCGCTCAAGCCTAGAGCAGCCAGATCTTAGCCACTACAAATGATAGTGGCTAGATCTTAGTCACTCTATATGACAAATACAAAACCCTAGAAGCATTTTTATCAACAAATAGGTCTAATCATGGGCGGAAGTGGCAGTCTGTATACAATAAAGGTGAGCGGGAGTAACTTGGCATTCCTTTTCATGACCAGTTCACATAGGAGACTTGAGTTTGCATTTAGACTTGAGTTAACTAACCTCCAAGCATAAAAAAAGGACAAAAGCTTCTCATGCTAATGACCAGTTTGCATAGGAGACTCAAGTTGGCAGTTATATTTCAGTTAACTAACCTCCAAACATAGAAAAGACAAAGCTTCTCATCCTAACTTACACTACACATGAGAAATTCATTCCTGGGGCTTGGACATAGACCTAGGGTTTCACACTATAAAAGGCGTAAGCTTAAGAGCACAAAAGCATCTATATTTTATCCATCGATCTTGGAGAAAAGAGAGGGACATATTTTATCAAAGAATAAATATTTTTATCAATCTTGGTCATTGAGGAGAGCTTTCAAGACATGGAGAGTTCCCTTGGAGATCACGAGTATGGTGAATCCCTGACGTATTTAAGAGCATAGAAACCATTATTTCAACATCGGATACAATATTTGGTCCATAGCTTTGGAGCAAAGAGGACGAGAGTCACTTTAGTGGCTGCTATCTTGGATAGTGGCCCGTAGGCTTAGCTTAGGATTTTAGACATTAGATTCATTATTTTAGCATATCATTAGCATAGCATCATTTCATTCATTTGCATCCATAGCATTAGTCTAATTTGAATTTGCTTTCATTTTTTATATTCAATACTAACAACCTCATTTTGGGAGGCATTCTCAGATATCTAAGCATGTGTTGTTTTATTTGCTTGTAGGGCCACAGGTTGATCGAATAAAATCTACAACACACAAGAGCAAAAGGGATCCCTCTAGGAAACAAAACTAGAGAAGGAGGCATCTGTAAGCCCTCATACATTTTCGTGTGTAGAACTGGGAAGCTTTTTGAAAGTGCACCACCTCTTCATGAAAGGGAAACTCTTTACCTATTTGTAACCTTATTGTATCAAAATGGGTATCCCTAAGAGGGGCCGACATGTAACTGAGTTTCAATACGAATAAAGAGATTAATATTTGTTATTTCCATGTTATATGTAATTTTTTCACTGTCTTCCATTTCATATTGGGTTCTTAATAACATTGAAAGTAGATTAAAGAGTGATGTGTGCATCTCGGGGTCGCTATAGATGGTGATCACGATGGGACCTCCACTAATTTTTCATTTTTTATAGGAATACTAACTTGGTTTTGTGTGCAAGTCTATCCAATCTGAGCTACAATCGCTAGAAATTAACCGTTCTGAGCTACAATGACCAATAGAGCTTTAGCCACTCTGAGCTACAGCAGCCAAGAACCAGCTGCTCTAGTCAACAATGGCCAGAACTAGAGTGCAGTAGATATTAAAACATCGACTCTCTAAGCTGGATAAAAGGTTGGTATAGCTTATTTGATATTTTACATATTTCTATTTGTTTCTGTGTCTAAAATAGAGAACTTAAAGCACATTTATGTTTGGAAATTGAAAGAATAAAAGGAGAAAGAATTAAGCATTTTTGCATATGTTAGATCTTATTTTAGATTTCCACTAGGCGTTTCTAGGAATAATGGCTTATGCTTGAAAATTTCACCCTATAATCCAATGTTCTAGACATTGTATGTTGTTTGCTTGCTTTGAGGCCTTGCTAGAGGTCATAGCTACATTAAATGAAGTGCGCTCATACAAATCATAGTAGTTCATGCATCTTTCTGAATATTGAAACATATTTTTGCACTTAGGCATATAGGAAATATTCATTGCTGCTATATGATGCACTTTATGTTACGCAAGCTTAAAATTAAAACCACACACACACATCTCATTTAAACATTGGGGAGTTGGATTTCATCACCAATCTTCAATTCAATCCAGTGACATTGGAATTCATATACTTCCACTGGTTTTCCCCCTAGAGCTTCCTAGAAACATATTGAGAAACTTACTTATAGTGATACTAAGTTTCTTGTCCTTAAATTGTCTCCCACTACTAGAACAATCATTGGTTCAGAGTGGAAGAGCTAGGCAAACCCCCCAATGGGTCTTCAGTGGTGTACCCTAGCTTCTTTTGAGAAAATCATGCTTGGCATAGGTGTACTTGATTATCACTATGAATGAGTCTTCTCATTCTTAATCCAATAATAGGAGCAAGAAATCAAAAGAACAACACATCAAAACACACCAAATAGTTTAGGGCACACTTAAATCGATAATCAAGATAAACATTTGTTTGGTATTGTGTGGCTATTCCTAAATTACAAATCAAAAGATCAATTCATAGACAACATGGTCAAAAAAATAAGTAAACACCCTTGGTATGATACCAAGGGAGAGACTGAAGCAACTCATACCCATAGGCAAAGTCGTAGTAACATTGAATGACCCACCCGTAAGACAGTGAGATGTAGCTCCACGAGCCTAAGGGGTGATAACTCAACCCTTGGAGGATATCCTCGAGAAATACCAAGTAAGGAACCACATCATGGAATAAAGTCACATAAAAAAAAAGAGGCTTCATAGCTCTCCTCATCAAGGAGACACGAGGATACCTCAAGAGCCTCCTCTAAACACACAGAAACATCTCAAATATGTGAGGAACCTTCAAGGGATTCCTCCTCACATGGACATAAAGAAGGTTCTAAAACTCATTCTTCACATAGGAATGACAATACTGCTACATCTCCATCGACATGGATAAAACATGTCACAAAGCCCTCTTCATCAAGAATGCATGCAAGAGTCATGACACCTCAAGATTTACAAGAAACATATGAAACAGGTTTGCCTATCGAAGGGTAGGAAACTAGAGCTACATCTAGCCATGGGAATAAAATAAAAGAAATATTTCACACAAAAGTAAATATTCCCGTAGACTATAACCTCATAGGAGTAAATGGCACCCCACGGGACCAACCATGGAAAACAAGACAGCTATACGGGTTGGATCGATTTTCTACATGACCAACTCAAAGTACTGTAGCTACTAAGAACTATGCATCTGGAAGCTCATGAACTATGACTTCTAAACACATATCTCAGTTTGGGGGTACCTTAGAGTGACCCTATAGTATACGCCCGAATTCTAATCGTAGGGATACTTAATAGTACACTGAACAAGTTACATTAGCTAGCAAGAATACAGTTATAGCAGAAACCTCTTTGAGGAATCTACGAGTCAATACAATAAGAACATAGTCAGATAAAAATGAGTCTTATGTTACAGTGTAAACTTACCAAATGCAATGGTTATAAAATGCATTAACTAAGGAGCAAGATCTAGTGGAAGCTCTTGAACACGAAAAAAAAATAGAAATACTCTTGCACCAACATGAGCAATGTTTAAGAGAGCAGGTTGAGCGGCTAGCTCTTAATAATTTATAGACAAATGGTGGTGACCACCAAAGAACTAGACATGTTGACTCCCCTAAGGAGAGGCGCACTAGAAAATATAGCCCACAATGAAATATACCACCAAACCATGAACGAAATCCAACCAGTGGGGGAAGGGCAAACACAACAAACCAGGACCATAATCCTGAGTCCCCTCATAGGAGGGAGGAAAATAGAATGAATCAAATGGATAGAGAGTTATCTCCATTACCACTGTGAATAGGCTTATAAGAGGAGGAAATCCATGCATCAAAGGCATTTCAAGAGCTTGCTAAAAAGATGAAAACCTTTGAGAAACAAGAGGCAGCTGGGAACTCACCAACATTGAGCAAAATACACAACCAACCATTGTGCCAATCCATCCCTAGCCCTCCATATCCTAAGCACTTTGAGATACCTAGGTTAGAAAATTTTAAGTGTTAAGAGGACACACAAGAGCACATCACCAGTTTTATCAACATCTATTTTCACCTTGAAGACAATGATGCTCTCATGCTAAGAACATTCATAATGATATTTTTAGGTGCTGCCACTCAATGGTTCAACTAACTACCTAAGCATAACATAACCAGCTTTGAACAACTAGTAAATGTATTCTTAAAGCATTTATCCTTTGGTGCTAAGAAGAAAGTGAACCTTTTAGACCTGGCCAACTTGAAATAGTATGATGATGAGCCAGTAATGGATTATGAGAATAGATGGAGAAAAATCATGGTAAAATTATCATTCTCCATTCCCACATAAGATATCATTCGCATGTTCACTAAACGTTTCTCTAAATATATCTTCCTCTTGCTACAACTTCAGTAGTATCCTTCATTTGAGGAAGCTTTGTCATAGGCCAAGCTCATCGAATAAATAAAAGTAGATGAGGGAACCATTAAACTTCGAAACAAAAAGGAGTGGAACAAGACTGATATTAATGACAAGTACAAGCAGAAGTAGGCCAACCTTACTCCATTCAATCAAGTTGTATTGGCTACACCCAAGGATGGTGGTGCACAACAACCCTAGAACTATCAAGCACATCCCCCACCAGCCAATTATGATCAAAGGAACAATCGGGGAAGAAATCGAGAATGCAAGCCATCTTATTATTTCATGCATCTGACAAAATCAATGCAATCAATCTTTAATCAATTGAGTGAGGCCAGGAGGATCATATTTCTTGATATACCTCTCATAGATCCCAACCATACTAAGCCAAAAGGATATAAGGAAGATCAATTTTGTCCTTATCACAGGATACCGAGGCATGACATTGAGGCTTGTGTTGGTTTTAAGAATCAAGTACAAAACATGATTGAGGTGGGAGAACTCAAAGTTGAAAACCCACTGGCTCCCAATAATAGAGACATGGATATATACAAAAACCCATTACCCAATCATGAGGTCCCTAGAAAGCAAGGGGCCCAAGTGAATCAATTTCGAGCTGATATACCTACCCATAGATATGATGGGATGGTTGAGATTTTTAACATAGCAACAAGGACTAGGCGGTATGGTCAACCACAACTGCCTATAGCCCCCATGAACATCCCAACCATTCCTAAGAAAAGGCAAGACAACCTTACAAATTCACCAACATGGCCTATGGTAACTATCCGGAGTATATTGGAGCAAAACCTATAGATGACTCCAACTAAGTTATCCATCTATGAGCTCATACAACAGTCCCCAAAGCATAGGGATACTTTAATGGATATTTTAAGGATAATTGAGCTCCAACTATAAGATGTGAATGCATTCACTCACTTTGTGGGACAAGTACAAGAATGCCAAGAGCCTTTAATTTGATTCTATGATCATGAGATTAAGATAGTTCCTGCTACCTTACCAGACCATCCACTAAACATCATAGTAGTAATCAATAACTTACCTTTCAATATGGTCTTGGTCGATATAGGTTCCTCAATAAACATCATTACAACAACTACAATAGAGCACTTCAAGATCCCCAAGTCCAATATCGTTCCAGGAGCTTACACATTGAGAGATTTTAATGATGATTTATGCAATACTATGGGAATGATAGTCCTACCCATCAAGGTGGGGCATAAGACCATCCTTGTGATATGTCATGTCTTGGAAGGAGTGTTGTAGTATACCATCCTCTTAGGGCATCCTTGGATAAGGGCCGTGAAGTGTGTGCCTTCAATCTTGCACCAGTGTGTCAAGTATTTGCATGAAAACAAAGTCTATGTAGTTCTGGCCGATGAGGAGCATTTTAAATACATCCATCAGGTGGACATTTTAGGAGAATTTGTAATCCCTTATACCCACCTGTACGTAGAACCTTCATCCCCAACCACACAAGTGCATAATGAAGACAAAGGGGTAATAAAATACCCATGCACTTCAACACCTCTCGGTGCACTCAAAGTAGTCAATGCTTCTAAAGTACCATCAACATCAAAACCAAAAGATAATAAAAAGCTAAAGGCACCTTTATTTAAGGAAGAAATGCCCAAGGAAGTGCCAATTGTAGCCATTTCTAAAATGCCAAGTCCTATGGAAGAGAAATATCTTCAAGATCAATATGAGGATAGTGATTATCACCCTATGTCGTCAGTGTCATCTGTAGGGTCATCTACATCCCATGCATCAATACACTTGGCAAGAACAGGTATAGGGTAGTACCTTGTGTATAAAATCACCTTTACACCTGTCATTGAGTCTGCACAAGACATAGGAAGGACCAAGGACTTGAGGCTGCTAGTGGGAATGGTGGTTCCACTCAAAATCCCTCCCAAGTAAACTAATTTTGTCTATGCCGACCTGGACTGCATCCATAAGTCTTCAGATATATAAGAGGATAGTGACAAATTATTCATGATCAATGTTCATTACCTATCTAGTCCTGAGTTTTCTCTAATCTACTTTGAGCTTTACCATTGGCATGGCTATGGCCTTGGCATATATGAGTAGGGGTGCAGGCGGCCATACGAGCCACAATATCAGCTTCCCTCTGATATATTTGGATTAGGCTATTATATCAAAGGTCAAGATGACTCTCTTGTAGCAGCATTGGATATATTAAGCTTAGGGTTAGGAGAAGACATTGATTTCATTCCTTATCACCCCCTAAGAATAGGAAATTTGAGCAACAGATAAGTGGCCACGGTAAACCTACCACCACCAAAAATTTATCATCCAAATATCTCAATTGATTCTGCCCCAATAGGGTACAACTCATAGAATGAAGAGGATGGATATGAAGCAAGTGATGATGACATGCAACTAGGATTAGCCTATCATGGGCCTCACTATTTACAAAGATTCACATGGTCCATCCATGATGAGAATGTATATATATTAGAGGAAAATGACTATAAATCAGAAGATTCAATAGAAAGAGCCTACTTAGGCCTAAGACATCAACTCCTAACTTTGGGGCAAGAAACAAATGCAAATGGATTCTTCATAAGTGATGAATAATATGAAGATGAAATAGAGATGGCCTACTTAGGGCCAATACATGAGCCCCTTGTCTTGAGACCGCATACCAATGCTAATATTTTTTTGATAAGTGATGATGACTTTGAGGATGAGATCCAGATGGCTTATCTTGGACCTCACCACTTATGACAAGTCAACAAGCTAGTAGAGAAAGGTGGCACTCCATGCCATAGATCCTCATCTACAATTTTTGGGGATACCTGTTGACCTAGCTACAATTCATCGGATGGTCAATCCCCTCCACCTACATTTAGAGAGTGATTAGAGCCTAATGATCCTATTTTCTACCCTGCTCATGGGCTGGATACAAAAATTCCCATTCCTCCAAAACCTCATCATGAGCATGGAAGGAAAACCATTGAGGTAAGATTGCACCCATGTGGTCCTAGAGATTTCATCCTATTGATAAACATGATCTCCATTCATTTGACCACTCCACTTCATAATCCAATAAATCCTACTAAACCATTGCATCTTGATATAGAAGCTATTGATAGGGATCGTGCCAATTTGCCCATAGAGCCTAAAGACCTCTTACCTAAAGAAGAGGTGTTATAGCTATTCCATTTTGCATTAGGTTGTGCATATGACATCTTCCATGTTGGTTTGGAACCTGAGCCGGTAGGTCCTGCATATCTCGCCAATGACATTCATTTGATACCCACACCTCATAAACTAGAGGATGGGTCACATATGGCTATAGAAGAAACTTTTGAGGTGGACATCAGCGATGATCCTACCCAACCAAGAAAAGTCAAGTTCGGAGAAAGTCTATCTCCAAAGGAACAAGCCATCCTAATTCCTCTCCTCAAAGAGAGGCCAAATGTTTTTGCTTGGACTTACAAATACATGCTAGGGATAGATCTAAAGTTAGTCATTCACAACCTTTCATTGGATCCCATGAAGAAGCCAGTAAAGTAAAAGCTGAGGAAAATGTATCCAACCGTCACTTTGATGGTGAAGAATGAATTGCAAAAACTATTGGAGGCAATATTCATAGTTCCTATAGACTACCCTGAGTGGGTGTTAAACATGGTACATGTGGGGAAACCTAATGAAAGAGTTTGTATATGCATGGATTTTAGATATTTTAATAGGGTAACACCAAAGGATTCATTCCCATTGCCAAACATTTATGCTCTTGTAGATGCAATCGCAGGTCATGAGATGCTCTCCCTAATGGATGGTTTTTTTAGATACAACCAGATCTAGATTAAGCCCGAATATCAACATAAAATTTTTTTCATTACTCCGTGAGGAACATTCTGTTACAAAGTGATGCCATTCGGTCTCAAAAATGTTGGTGCCACATATCAATGGGCCATGACATACATATTCCATGACTATATGTATAATATTTTAGAGGATTACATGGATGACTTACTGGCCAAATCCTTGTTGTGGTAGGAGCATGCCAAAGTCCTTAGACAAGTCTTTGATCACCTCATAGAACACAATGTCCGATTGAATCCTAAGAAGTGTGTATTTTATGTAACTTCTAGAAATATTTTGGGATTCATCGTATCCAATAGAGGCATTGAAGTTGATCTTGCAAAGGTAAAGGCTATACTAGAAATGACCGCCCCTACCAACATTAGGTAATTGTGGATCCTACAAGGCAAGATAGCATCCATCAAAATATTCATCGCATAATTATCAAACAAATGCTGACCTATGAATCAATTGCTATGTAAGGAAGTTCCCTTTCATTGGGACAAATAATGCCATCAAGCCTTTTTAGAGATCAAAATTTATCTGGCCACACCATTAGTATTTGCTCCACCAAGGCCAGACATACCATTTTTACTATATATATCGGCTAATGATTTTGCATTGGGCACCATGTTAGTCCAAAATAATGTACAAGACAAAGAGCAAGCCATATATTACATTAGTCTCACTTTGGTGAGCTATGATCTAGGATATGCGTATGTCAAAAAGTTATGTTTATCAGTGGTCTTTATAACTCGAAAGTTATGACACTACAT
This sequence comes from Wollemia nobilis, assembly GCA_028583015.1. Taxonomy (NCBI): domain Eukaryota; kingdom Viridiplantae; phylum Streptophyta; class Pinopsida; order Araucariales; family Araucariaceae; genus Wollemia; species Wollemia nobilis. The sequence continues at coordinate 12,491,042 of JAQPPZ010002587.1, read as the reverse complement.
GTTGAGACATACGACCTGCATCATATCAAAACAAAATCCTTTGCAGTACATAATGATCAAGACATATCACAATACACATACCACAAAGTGGAAAATGCTATTGATAGAATTTGATCTAGAGTTCATAAGCCAAAAGTCCATCAAGGGACAAGTCATAGCAAATCAATTAGTAGAGGCGCCTCTCTAGGATAACAAGACTCTCACCATAGAATTGCCTAATGATGCAGTCTTTGCATTATCAGATCCACCAAAACTCGAAGAACCTAAGAAAGAAAGAGAAATATCATTATTATTTGATGGTTCAAATTGTGAACAAGGGTGCAGAGCAAGGATTTTATTTATCACACCATAGGGTGCTCCATTGCCCTTATCATTCAAACTAGACTTCCCGTGCACAAAAAATAATATAGAATATGAAGCATTGATCCTGGGACTCCAAACAGCCATAGTAATGGGTATTAAAATATTGAATATCTTTGGTGACTCCTTGCTCATAGTAAACCAGGTCAAAGGACTATTCCAATGCAGGTGCCCACTCCTAAATACTTACAAGGAACTTGTTGACACATACCTAGCCTAGCTAGAATGGTACAACATCAAGGCAATCCCTCGTACATCAAATAGATTTGCAGACACCATGGCCTCTTTGGGATCCTTAATCCCTCATAATATATCTAATAATTTTACAACCGTTCATGTGAAAGTGCTCTCAGTAATATGTCGTGAAGCTCTTAACAATCAAGAATCAGTCAACATGATCAACATCAAGCCAAACCAAGATTGGTCCTTCACAGCCCAAGATTTATTACAAATGGCACCTTGGACGTCTTTGATCTCCCAAGGACCTATGGAGTGTGGTGCAACCATACACCATAGAGTTGTTCCTCAATACGTATTCACTAGCTCGAAAATGTAGGAAGAGCAAGTTGTCTTTTCTATAGAGGCTATGGCTTATCAAGATTGGATTTCCCAACTCGGGACTTCCTGAAACTTGGAATAGTACCTCAAGGTTTGTCACATACTAAAAGGTGAACGTTTAAAAAAAAAGCAACAAGATACATCTTTCTAGGAGAAATCCTCTACAAATGAGGATATGATGGAGTATTACTTCGTTTTCTTGAGCCCCAGGAAGCATCTTGGATGATTTTGCAATCTCACGATGGTACATGTGGAGGGAATTTTAGTGGCATGGCCATCATTAAGCTCATACTAAGAACGGGTTACTATTGGACCACCATGGAAAAGGACTGCTATGAGTATGTCAAGAAATGTAATAAGTTCCAACATCATGCAAATCTAACACACATGCCATCACAAGCCTTGCAACCCATCCAAGCAGCATGGCCATTCTCGTAGTGGGGACTAGACTTGATTAGGAAGATCTCACCCCCGTCCTTAGGCCGACACACATTCATCATAACATCCATAGAGTACTTCACTAAATGGGTAGAAGCAATCCCCTTAACATCAACAACTGGACCAAGGATTGCGGATTTTATACTCCATAATATCATGTCATTTTGGGGTCCCTTCTAAGATAATATTGAATAATGGGCCATATTTCAAGAACAAAAATGTGTGGGCTTTAATGAAAAATACCATATTCAGCATAGTTTTTCTACTCCTTATTATCAGCAAGCAAACGAACAAGAAAAAGCCTCAAACAAAACAATAGTTTCCATCTTGAGGAAGACGGTGCAAGACAATCACAAGGATTGGCACATGCAGTTACCTCTTGCACTATGGGCATATAGGACTAGTATACGGATGCCCACTGGGGCAACACCATTTTCACTAGTATATGGCACTGAATCCATCATGCTACTAAAGTTGGAAATCCTGATTGTACACATAGCATTAAAGGACTTCATAGATGATGTCGCATGCCAAGGCCACCTTGATTAGTTGATGCTTCTTGATGAATGCCGAGTCAATGCTTTAGAGCATCTTCACGTTTACCAGGATCACCTTGCACAAGCTTACAATAGTAAAGTCCACCTAAGGCAATTCAAGGTTGGAGATTGAGTGCTCAAAGAAAACCAACATAATTCAAATTTGCCACTGCATCTACAAGATAAGTTCATGGTAAATTGGATAGGCCTATACATGATTTCATAGAGGGTTAGGCCTGGATCATATCACCTTATATCAATAGATGGTGTTGAGGAGCCTAAACCTCTCAATATCATTCACTTAAAGGTATTCTACACATAAAACACAAAATACAAAAACATTCAAATATGTCAAAAATACAAAAAAATTCAAATAGTTCAAAAAAACAAACAAAATAATAAAAACATAAAATTTCAAAATACAATCAATGGCTCCAAGGGTAATTCATCTCGCTTGGTCAAGATCAATTCAAAACACTTCAAGGTTATCCAAACCACTCGGTCAACTCCAATCAATTCAAAATGCTCCAAGGGCATTCAAGTCGCTTGGTAAAAATATATTCAAAAAGTGCCAAGGGTATACGTCTGCTTGTTCAACTTCAATCAAAATGCTCCAAGGGTACTTCATGCTACTTGGTCAAAATTTGAAAAGCCCCAAAGACATAATAAGCCCTTTGGTCAAATCAAAACAAAAATACAAAAACAACATAAAAATCAAAAATTGTATTTTACATCTTGCATCCACATCATTGCATTGCATTTTCATATCCACTAACAATTGCATATGTCATGAGAGCCTTAAAAGTGATACCATAGTTTGTTGCACAAATAATTAAAATTTGTACCTACATTTACATATGTTTTTAATTGTATTTTTCAACACAACCATTAGTTGTTGCTATACATAATATACTGAGGCTTTTTGGTTAATCAACCACACCTAGTGATCTTGTCAAATTTTGTGGAAAATAACATTGATTAGTAGAAGGTAAGGTTTACCTATGATAATGCCTTGGATATTCAAGATCCCATCACTAATTGAAACACTAAAATCCTAGCTGGTACAAGAAAAAGATGAAAGCTGCAAAAGTAGTCTAAGTTACCTTAAGCGAAAAGGATTTTCCTTGCTTATCCCCCTATGCAACTGGTTTAAAGGTGCTAAGAATTGGCAAAAGGACAAGCTTTACCCTATCCAAATCCCTTGCTTAAATCAAAATAAGAAAAATTCCAAAGCAAAGTACATATTAAAAATGCCAAGCATACAGTCTAGATTTCAAAGCAATAATCCGATATACAAATAAGACAAAAAAAAAAAAAACCATAGCTCAAAGAAAAATAAATAAAAAATAAACTGTGATTTTCATCACTACATATGAGCAAAATAAACAGTGATTATCATCACTACAAGATACTAACTAAAAGAAAAATAAATAAAAAATAAACAGTGAATTTCATCACTACATATGAGCAAAATAAACAGTGATTTTCATCACTACATATGAGCAAATATCCAAGCCAAAAAAGGAACAAAGCTTGAATCCCTAGAATTCTTAGCATTGTACAGAACTGGAAGGAGAGATCCTTATGCATGATGATATATCTACCACAATTGATTCATGCATTTGTGTAGACCAATGTTTGAATGTGGATGAGCTAGCTTAGGTAACCCAATATTGCCTAGTGGTATAGTCCAACCAAGTCCAACATAAGGAAGAGATGAACACTTGAGGAACCCTGATCTTAGCAATGGTCTTAAATAATCCCGCCTGACATTAGAGGAAATGCTTGAGTTTTACCTCAAAATATACAATCACTTGCACACACAAATATCATGAAAAACTAGGTCCATGGTAAAATCATTACTTTTCAAAATTCTAAGTGGTCAGTAGACAGCTATTGATAGGGTAACTAGAGTGTTTGAATCTCCAGAAAGCCCCAAATATTATTAAATAGCAACAAATCATAACATTATTCACACCTAATTTTCTTTATAAGATTCTATAAATTAGGGGGTATCAACATAGTAGGACAGATACCGCATATATATTATAAATAGTATATAGATGGCCACTGACTACTTTATATCCTTTAATTTACAGAAAATTATCAAGAAAATACATATCACACCATTACATCTCATATATGAATACTTAATCAATTCTTATGATAAGAGTGATTATTTAAATTCATGATTATTTTTTTACTTTCTATGGTATCACCCATTAAGATTGTCAGTGTCATATGCATTCCATATGTTTTAAGTGATTAGAGCATACAGGTTTGTTTATACCATCTCATCACATAAGTTAGATGCATACAATTAAAGCAAAAATTAAACATGAATTTAACAATAACATCACATCCAGAAACACAATTCATTAATCAATTTATTAATCATCCATCATCACATCATAAAGCACATCATAAAACATATAGACAATATCCATTTGCATACAATCATGAATTCATCATTCATCATCAAAATACATCATGTCATATCATCAGATCATATAAGCATCTACACATCCATAAAAGCATCCACAATATCATCTATCATCTAGCATATACATCAAATAATCATAATGCCATCATCACATCACATCATAAAACAAAATAACAAAAAAAACATGAGCAATAAATGATACACATAATGAGTCATAATGAAAAGATATCATAAAAGTATGTGTGTCAAGTCCATGGATGTACAAAAATGCCCATGGGAAAAATTCATATAGGTTAGCCTGACCTAAAAAATGAATCAAAACCAAGAGTATCATCAATCAAATACTAGGCCTGCACCCCCTACAACACCGCCCCTTGTGGCCGGATCTCTGGGAGAATGGTGCAAGCTAGACCCTACTGGTCTCTCTATGCGAGGTTGGGCCCAATGACTAGGCCGAATAGAATATTACCCTATTGTAGAACTCTTGCTAACCTCTGACCCACCTGTGGCTCCCCTCGCCCTAGGAATGGTACCTAGCCTAATAATCTACCTCGAGAGAGGGGTAATCTGGGATACGTCCTCAACAATCCGTACATCACTCTCATCCAAAAAACCCTATAAAAAATTTATCTTAGTCTCGAGGGCTACTGTCTAAGGATCCTCGAGAGCAAGAGGGGCAACAACAACCTACATCTAGGCGGCTCCTCCTAGAGCAGCCTACAAAGCCCGTATCTGGTCTGACAGCTGAACTATAGTAGTATCCCTCTGTGCTATGGTGGTATCACGCTTATATACCTGTATCTGCACTATGATTTGTGTGAAAAACTATGGTATCAAGCTCTCATGACATATGCAATTGTTGGTGGATATGAAAATGCAATGCAATGATGTGGATTCAAGATGTAAAATGCAATTGTTTTTGTATTTTTGTTTTTATTTGACCAAAGGGCTTATTATGCCTTTGGGGATTTTTTATTTTTGACCATGTAGGATGAAGTACCTTTGGAGCATTTTTATTGAAGTTGACCAAGCAAATGTATACCCTTGGAGCTTTTTGAATTGATTTTGACCAAGCGACTTGAATGTCCTTGGAGCATTTTGAATTGATTGGAGTTGACCAAGTGGTTTGGATACCCTTGGATCGTTTTGAATTTATTTTGACCAAGCGGTATGAATTACCCTTGGAGCCTTTGATTGTATTTTGAATTTTTTTGGTTTTTTGTTATTTTTTTGAATTTTTGAGATAGCTTTTTTATTTTGTTTTTTTATTTATTTGATTAGACGCAATATTGTCCCTCTGCTTAGACTTAGAATATCCCATCCTCTTTTGCATTGTTTTCATGTTTATTATGAATTTTGCCTTATATGTTTTGTGTAGCGACCCCGAGAACATGCACTGGTCCCTTTTTTGAGAACCCTACTTGAAATGCTTATTTAAAATATCAAAGATAAAATGGAAATACAAGAGGAAAAAGCATATAACACAAAATGACAAAATATGGATATCTTTATTGATATTGAAGCTCGGTTACATGTCAGTCCCTCTTAGAGATACCCATTTAGATACTATAAATTACAAGTGGGCAAGGAGTGCCCCTTCCACAAAGAGGTGGTGTGCTTATAAAAGCTTCCCAGTTCCACACACGAAAATGTATGAGGGCTTACATATGCCTTCTTCTCCAAGTTTGTTTCCTAGAGGGATCCCTTTTGCTCTTGTATGTTGTAATCTTCGTTCGATGTACCTGTGGCCCTGTAAAAAATGAAACAACAACACAATTTTAGGTGTTCGAGATTGCTTCCCCATATGAGGTTGTTATTAATCAAAGAATGTAACAAAAATATGATAAAACAATGGCATGAAATTAAGTAAATCTATGCTATAATAAAATAGGATAAAAGATGCTATGTCTATCTAAGCTAAGCCCACGGGCCACTGTCCAAGACAATGACCACTAAAGCAAACCTTACCTTCTTTGCCCCAAAGCTATGGGTCAAAGACTATGATCTAATGTTGAATAAATTAGGTGTTATGTTCTTCGATTTGTCAAAGCTCCACCGCACACGTGATCTCAAAGAGAACTCTCCAAGTCTCGAAATCTCTCCTCAAAAAGATGTCTCTCTCCCTGATGTGATAAAAGATTAAAGATGATGTCTTGGTGCTCTTAGGCTTGCACCTTTTATAGTGTGAAATCCTAGGTCTATGTACAAGCCCTAGAAATGAATTTCTCATGCATAGTGCAAGTTAGCATGAGAAGCTTTTATCCATTGTCTATATTTGAAGGCCAGTTAACTAAAATCTAACTGCCCACTTGAGTCTTCTATGCGAACTGATCGTTAGCATGAGAAGATTTTGTCCTTTGTTTATGCTTGGAGGTCAGTTGACTTAAGTCTAAATGCAAACTCAAGTCTCCTATGTGAATTAGTCATGAAAATTAATGCAAAGTCACTCCCGATCACCTTTATTGCATGCAGACTACCACTTCCACCTGATATTGGGCCTGTATGTCAGCAAACTACTTCTTACGACTTAGCCGTTGTTGTCTGTAGTGGCTAATATCTACTTCTATCATCTGTAGCAGCTAGGTTTGGCCGCTCTAGTCTTGAGCAGCTAGAATCTTGACGCACTTGGCTTGAGCATCTAGAATCTTGTCACTCTTGGCTTGAGCAACTATAATCTTGTCGCTCTTGGCTTGAGCGACCAAGCTTGGATGGCTTGAAAATGCCCCAAATGAGTGGTGAGAACCACTGTTGATGCTTGGAAAGTCCAAGATTATGTCTTATGATCTTATGAGTGTGTCTATGTACATATCTCCCCTACGCATGACATGATTTAGGTGTCTACAAATACCCATTTTTGCGATGCGCTATGTGGAAAACACAATGCTGAGCAAAAACATAGATTGATATGTTTGTAGGGTGTATGGTGATCAATGGTCTGATCAATACCGGATGGCCCAATCATGCAAGATGGCACACATCCCTTGAATCATTGCCTCAAATTTTGGAGGACTTAGCTCAGTGGCTTTTGCATGTTAAATTACACTTATTCCTCAAACTCAATCGGGTAGCTTCAACTGCTACAACAATTCCAACCAATAGGAGAGCTACAATTGAAGATGTCATGTCTACTTACATTCCCAAAAAACAAGAGAAATTTATGATTGTTGTATGCAATGATTCATAGGACGAACATGATTTTGCTATGATCGAGTGATATTTTGTTTATTTTGATTATGATTATGTTGAAGTTTTGAACTACCTCTCCACACGATGAATTGGTGAAGAAATGACAATGATTGAAATGACAATTCGCTTAACCAATATGACTAATCTGGTTCCTTTCTAGCATTTGTTGCTTTTAATGGGCAATCCCACATCCAAGTGTGATTCTAATTGCTTATGATAATCATCCATCCCTATCCCGAGGAGTGATCTAGCTATCAATAGCCTTATTAGGGAGTTAGGATGAGTGATTCTATTTATGCCTAGATTGTATCACTTTGACTTAATGTTTTTGATGTCATAGGGGAATTAGAATGACCCCTTTGCACCCATGGAGTAGTCCAACCATCTTGATGTTCTTCAGTTTTAAAGGGTGACATATCGTAATTCCAAAATGAGTTTCTTTTGCCCCAAGAGACCTTATGGTTGCCTACTCATCTCACCGAAATACATGAAGTGCAAATCGCTAAAATCGTTGAGTGGATATATTAGGTAACTGGATACGAGGCCTACTTGAGATTGTAATTTTATGTTATTTTTTTATTATTATGAACATTCTGATGATCATAAACCATCAAAGTGTGATTATTTGTTATTTTTGTTATTCCCTCATTGAAGGAACTACTTTACTTTGATCTGTGGGCTTGGCCGCTGTCAGGTCTAGCGGCCTCTAATTTCTTGCCTATGGTCGTTGTTGCCTTGAGTGGCCAAGAAGCTCGGGCCATTGACATCAGTAGTAGAAAAGGTATAATTAAGGAAATATAAAATTTGTAATTCTAGGGTTTTGACCTGTCATTTTCACTGTTGAAGATTCCATTTTTAGAGCTCTGGTGTAGCGACGATGGTTGCGACTTCAAAACTTGTTTGTTCTGAGGACATGGCTACATGAGGTGAGACATCAGCTACTGGAGGAGTTAGAGCTTCTTGGGTATTTCTCTTCAAAACCCTACCTCTCTTTTCTTTACCTAAGTAAAATTGAACTTCACAAAGAAATGAGCAAAAAAAACATCACTAAACCTGCTGGCAATGAACAAGCTCCATAATTAGGATTAGGTTCCTTTTTTCTACGGTGGGTTGGTCCCCAATTTTGTAATCTATCAATGGCTTTAGCCTAGGGTTTTTGAAAATTTTGCGTTATTCACCTGTTGATGCCATTTTGGGCATTCTCAAACTTAGCTTAGTTTTGATGTTTTGGTTGGGGATTTGTTTTCCAATTTGTTTGCTTTCCCTCCCTTTGTTGTTTTAATGGAGCTATTTTGTTAAAATGTAATTTTTATAAATTTTCTCGCCAAGGGTTCATGGGTTTGCAGTGTCGCCCCTTGGCCGCTATTGCTCAGAGCGGCCGACTCTAAGCCACTATCGCTCAGAGTGGCCAAGTTTGAATCCCAATGGTAAAAAATTTGACCATTGGGCCTTGGCCTCTGTTGCCTCCAGTGGCCAGGTTTTGGCCACTGTAGGCGGTATCGACTAAAGCTTAAGCCTTATTTTTGCATTTGATTTTTATGGTTTTTTTTTTGTTTTGGATTTTTGCTTTGCTTAGGTGCAATTTATTCTTCTCTTGCTTATATTTAGAGAAACTTGTACTCTTTTTGCACCATTTTCATGTTTATTATGAATTATGCCTTAGATGCATTGTAGTTATATTTTGTTTTTCTTTTGCTTTGTTTAGATCCTTACTGCTCGGGCTTGGGACCCAAAGCTCCTGCTTGACTTGCTTCCTAGATTTTATGACACTGACTAGGAGTGGTTTAAGGCACATGGGCTACAATACATTATTAGGTTACCCTAAATTATGGCCAACCAGGCTTATATTATGGCCTTAGCCCATCATTGGGACCCATGGACCAACACCTTCCACCTTCTGCTCGGTGATATGACTATCATGTTGAAGGATGTTTACAAGATTTTTTGGATCCAATTCGATGGGGTGCCCATTGTTTCATCTACCACTATTGATCAGGTGTTCGTCTATGCTCGGGTGTTTAGAGCATGCTCTGCACAGGCCCTCCAGGAGACTAGGTCCAAGGGAGTATCTATCAAGACTTGGTATGATGCTCATGTTTTCATAGTGAGACATGCCATGTTGCTGATGGTGATCATCAACATTCTTATCTTGGATTGCTCAGGTTTGAGGTTCCCTTAGAACCTCTTGATGATGGTGTAGGACCGACTGGATAATGAGGAGCCTATCATATATGCATGGCATAGATCGCTATTGGATTAGTGCTATGATGAGTTGTACCACATTCATTGATGGGGATGCGTTAGCATTGCTTACAGTTTGCTCCTACAGGTTTGGGGATGGGAGAACATTAAGGTAGATTGCCCTAAGGGGCTCCTAGCTGAGATTGCATCTATTAAGGCTCGTACATAGTGCTATGCTACTAGATGGGCTCGAGAGCACGAGGAGCGTAAGAGCTATACTTTTGCAAGGGAGATGTCCCACTATACTGATGCTTTCACCTAATTTTTAACCGAAGATGTCATGTGGTGGCCTTACTATGAGTGTCTAGTTTGGGATGATCTAGCTAGTTTTACTACTAGGACACGACACGAGCGATGGCTCGTTGGCCGTAAGATTACCATCCAAGAGTATTTCTTCTACTCTCGAGTTCTTCGTCAATATGGATTGTAATAGGATGTGCCCTTGGTGCCATTCTTATATAGGTGCCTTGATGCATTGTCATTATACACATCATTAATTCTCAATGAATTTGTCAATCTAGGGCTATGCACAAGGCTATCTGCGGAAGAAGGGTTAAACAGGGTTATAACTTAGGTCAATCTAGAGCAACAGGTCTTATTGGTGAAACCGATTATGTGGGGGCTTTTAGGACATTCCTATCTCTAAATTGTATGAATTAAACCTTAATCTAAGTTGAAGAATTGGAAACTAATCATTAACTGTAGAAATGAAGTCCTAATTACAATTGCAAAATGAAACCTAATTATGTTGCAGAAATAACAGTTGCAGAATTGAAAGTCTGATTCTAATTACAAAAAGGAAATCTAATTACTTTTGCAGCAATGAAAATCTACTTCTAACATGGAAATGAAACTTTCAAGGCTTTGTAACAGAAGGTTGTCAATATTCTGTGCAGGGGTTGACAACAAAACATAAAATGCAGGAAATTACAGAAAATAGTAAATTCTAGAAATGAAAGTCTGCAATAAATTGAAAGCTTTGCTAAAAGTGGGGATTACAACCAAATCATTAATCACAAAACATAAAATAAGATAATATTGCAAATATCATTAGTTGTTTACAAAGGAATGAAATGCCAGGTTCTATAACTCATTCTGCTGCAGCAAAATCAAAATAAAAACCTGTTGTTAGTCCTCCTCCTAGGTCTAGAAGTGGCCAGCCTCTTTTTCCAGAAGAAGGTATGAGTCTTTCTCTCTTTAGATCTTACTCACACTCATTTACAAGCAATATGAAATAGAAACAATATACTTTTATTGATTCAAGAACATGATTACAATAATGCTGCTGAAAACTATTACAGGATTGTAACAGTCACTTTCTAATTATCACTTATTACTGATTTCTCTATCTTCTATTCCATTTACTCTCTACTAGCTCAACCTAAATGGGAGCCATATTTATAGATGTCCTAAGATTTACTAACAAGCTGAGAATATATCAAAAATATCTAATCCTATTATGCTGCAACAATTCCTAGTTTTATCTTAGAAGAAGATCATACTTTGATCTTTCCATAAATGGTGGCTTTGGTCGGCAAGGATGACAAAGTCAGATCTGAGATATTTCCCTTTACCCTTTTCAATATTTATTTCCCTTTTTCCAATGTCATAATTCGGTCGATAAGTCAAAACCCACTTTCTGTTTTCATTTCAAAGATAAGTGGCTCATTTCGAAGATACTGCAATTCTCATTTCGAAGATCCGCTCATTCTGAATATACTACAATTATCATTCCAAATATCCACTCATTCCAAAGATACTACAATTCTCATTCCAAAGATCCGCTCATTCCGAAGATACTACAGTTCTGATTCTGAAGGTCCGCTTATTCTAAAGACACTGTGTTTTCTCATTTCAAAGATATCTGTTCATTCCGAAGAGACTTCGGAATGAACAAATGTGGGCTCCTTAAATTATTTCCTCTACATTTCTCATGTGGGTTACTTCTTAGGATCAGATTCCAATGGTCTTCATCTCTTCCCACATGTGAATTCCATGCCTTGCCATTCATTGGCAAGTGGTTGGAATTTACATGGGAAAACCTAGTTTTTCTTTGCACGATAATAGCTTTTCTTGAACTGTTGCGGATTTAGGTAAAATGAATGCTTGAGACATATCAAAACATGATTAGTGAAATGTTGTTATTAATCTAAACATATCTCATTTTAGCAAGTCATAACAAAACAACATAAAACTTATACAAAAAGCTGTAAAAATCAGAATATAGTATTTGAGATACATTCATCATGCAAATAGTTAATACATAGCATATTGAATTAACTTAACTAGCATATTAGATTAAACATAAGAGTTTATAGGCAATTTTAGTGTTCAAAGCATTTTATGATTGAGGCATTTTTAGGCCTCATCATTTTCCCCTCAACTTATATTGATGCATGTCCTCATGCATTCTGTTGGGCTATGGAATCACATATGTCTATGGTCAAATTCCATGACCTATAGAACAAATTCTTGCCTATATAAAATCCCCTATTTTTCTGAAGGTCCCTGAGCCATTCTTCAAATTATTCATCAGGTTGGGCATCTTCTTCAAAGTAGAATGAGACTGGAGTGATGTTGGTTGGAGGCCTAAATCTGAGACCTATCCAATTATGTTGCATGAGTTCAATCAACTATATTACTCTTTCTGCCCTTCTTCTAGACCATTCTAATTTGATGGGGGAAATGGGTTCTCTTTTCTACAAAGACATGGAAATTTTAGCCCACCTATTTCTATAGACTGATAATGCTGGCACAAAATTGTCATTATAGAAATTATGGAATCTGTTCACACAGTCCCACAAGTTTGTTAAGTACATTCACTTCACATCATCCCTGTTCATCATGGTGAAGTGTTGTCTTGTGATAATGGGGTGATTTGGCTGAATTGCCCTGACTAACAATTTAGCTCTTGTTTCAATCTCCTTATTCTGCCTTTTTTATTGGTCCCAATAAAATTGATTCTGCAAGGTGGACATGAATGCCCTCAATTGAACATCTCCAATGTAGATATGTGGATGAAACTGTACTTCTTCTGGAATAAAGAAACTATGTAAAAATAGTTCACATAGGAGATTTTTCTGCTCAAAAGGGTTGTTAAAGTATGCTTCCAGGAAATCTGCAGTGGTGTCCAATTTATATGGAAGATCTAAACTAATCCTCATGCCCTGCCATCTGAGGTATTTCTCCTTCAAAATAAGACTTTAAAATTTGGCTGGCCATCTAAATTGGACTAAAAATTTAGTAATTTGACATAAATCAGACACCTTTTCTTTTAATTCCTGAATTTCTGTTTCCTTGGCCTCTAGTGTTTTGCTTCTAATTTGAATTTTCTAGTCTTAGTGGCAAGCTTCTCATACCTAATCATATAGCTGGATATGTCTGCATTGTATTGTTCTAAGGACACAGTATTAGGTGGTCTGACTACAGGTGGAATTCTAGTTAGCAGATCTATCTAAACCTCTTTTTCTACCACTTCCACTGGTTTTTCATCTGTCAATAATTCTACTTGCACCCCCTTATCTGCTATTTCTACTTATGGTGTAACAGTTTGAAATACAGGGACATCAATATAAGTACTTACTTGATCTATTTCATGCTGCTACTTGGAATGTTCTTGTGCTGGTGACTCATCTCCAATGTTTTCTGTTGTGCTTTTTGCCAATTTTGAAGCATCTTTAGAATGAAAGGGTGCTTTTGAATGAGAAGGCACATCTTTAGAATGAAAAGGTGCTTCTTTAGAATGATATCCTATGTCTGACTCAGCATATTCATCTGCATTAGATAAATCCATAAGTAGTTGAGCCAAATCATCTTCATCATTGGATACAATTGGTTGTTTTTCAGACTATGACAACTTCTCTCTCAGTTCTGCCACTTCTTGCTGTAACTTTGCAATTTTTCTTTCTTGCATCTCAATGATATTTTCTTTATCTAAAATCCATCTGGTTTGTGTCTTGACAACACTCCTTGCTGCTCTCAGCTACTCTATGATATATTCCTCTTCTGTTTCTGCTTCAAAATCGGATGCAGACAATTCAGCTACAGTAGGCTGCTCAATAACTGGCTCTTCCTCTGCAACATTTGTTTGTTCCTATTCAGTAGGCTCTATAAAATTGGCTATAATTGCATCTACTATTTTTGTGGCTTGTTGAACTATAGCCACCTCCAGATTATCCTATCCAGCCTCTTCCTCAATTATTTGTTCAGGAAATTCTGGGAAGTTTTTAGGGGCTGGTTGTATCTCTATGACATCTGGACTACTTTGTCCATCTTGTTCTATGACCTGGTCCACCATTTCCCTCAAGTGGAGTCTTGTAGACCTCTAAGTTCTAGATGCAAACTTCTTCTTTTTGCTCTGTTTTCTGGTGATAGAAGGGGTTGTGGGGTCAGTTTCAGATGCTTCTATTTCCCCTGTTGTTTCTTCCCCTATTGGGCTAGGTGCTTCATTTCTTTATTCTGACAAATTAGTTGCTACTTCAGAAAAATGGACCTTCTTCTATTTTTCTGTTCTGCTTCCAATTCCAGATCCTCTTTTCTTTTGCCTTTTTTCTTGTGAAGTTGAAGGTTCTGGAGCAAGGTGTTCTGCGGCTGTTGTTGGGTGTGTTTATTTTTCTGCAACAGCTTCTGCAGCATCTTCTGCAACTTCTTCTGCAATATTTTTTGTAGCATCTATTTCTTCCTCTTCATCCTCATCTCCAAAAATTACATCATTTAAGGTTGAGTAAAACCTCTCAAAGCTCCTAGGGTTTTCTCTAAAATGGTGTTGGCAAACTAGTTTGATAAGACCATGGTGGCGAAGACTCCCTTTTCCTTCCTAATATATTTTTGCCATGTTTTTTTAATTCTTGGTGTAGGTATAGGGGAATATTTACCCTAACCTCTGGTTGTTGCCTACCATGTCTGAGATGATTTAAAATTTTTATGTGATGCCCTGACAATAGTACATACTGCCCTTCACAGGTTAAAAATTTGATTACCCATATGGCTACTTCATCCCAGGGTTCCTACAAGCTAGCCCTTTTTACCCCCTTGCATGTGTTATTATCTATTAAATAATCAGGTGCCCTATCATTTTATTTTATAAATTGATTAACTGTGTTTACCAATGTATTTTTTCCAGACCTAGAAATTGGAAGACCTTCTAATGGCAGCTCAAGAATTTGACTCAAAACTTTAGGGGTTACCTCAATAGTCATGCCGTTAACGTGTGCTCGGTTGTTTCTGAACATGTGGGTGAACATGCCGGCCAAGTCTTCAGAGGATCCATTAAATTTATCCAAAAATGGCATAAGCCCTCCATCTTCAAAAATCTACACCACTTCTAGATTTTCTCGGAGATGGGTGGTATTTGCTGGTTCCATTCTTGTTTTTTGCCCCATTTTCCTGTCTTGGTTTGTCACAAACTGCTCTCTTCTACCGTTATTCCTCTGTTGGATCTCTGGTTTCTGGTGTTTGCAACTTTACAGGGTTTCTGTTGTTGGGACTGAAACTGAAGGGATTAATTTTATTGATACAAATGGTTACAATATATAGACATAAGCCTATATTCAACACATGACACTTTTCAAGAGAAACTGACAAGTTTCAAGGTGAAGGCATAGTGCACTTTAACTCTAACATTCCCCCTTTAAAGTGCACTATCCTAACTAAAGAAGAAACAAAAAAAGTCAACATTAGGTAACATTCCCCCTTAATGTTGACTGCTCTAAAACAACCTATCATCCTCTCTTATTATTGATTTGGTCTAGGATCGTGCTCTTTGTGCTTGGCTCTCCAACTATGAATAATGCTAGATTCATTGTGTATACATCTCGGTCTGTTGCCTCAGGGTCAGCCACTTCCACGGGTCTGTTGCCACTGGGTCAGCCATCTAAGTGCCTCAGGGTCATCATGGGTGCCTCAGGGTCAGCCACTTCTGGGTCTGTTGCCTCTGCAGGTCATCCTCAGAGGATGTTGCCTCTTGTAGGTCACTGACTAGTCCCACCATAAATATCAAATCCTTCCTTATGGTGAACTCAATCTAGAAGGTGTCGGTCTTTGCCTAAAATGCACCTTAATACAAAATAAATACGAGCCATGAAATACAATAAAATTGAGCCTTAGAATCCAAGTGTGGAGGAGAAGAAAGAAGAATAGAAGAGAATATTCTGAAGTGTCTTCGTCTGTAGTCTTTAGAAGTAGATCCGGAAAAACCTCGGATAGAGTCTAGGGTGTCTATGTCTGTAGTCCCTAGAATAAGTGTCCTTATGGTAGTCACCTCATCTTACCAGAATACATGGGTAACCAGCCGCTGCATCCGCCAAGTAGAGAGTACTACTAAATACTAGGTTCACTTACAAGTTCCTTGGGAGTGTCGGGTACAACCGAGAGTGCACTCCAAGGTAGAAAAACTTTTGAGGCTAAAAAACTCAATTGAAATAGCCTCAAAATTACAATATGACACCACCATTGTGTCCGTCGTAGAAAAACGTTTCCAACGACTATAAATACCCCTATACTTGTATGTGAATGGGGCCTTCAACATGTGGAAAACAATACCATGCCTATCTAGGTAGTAAATAGACAACATCGCTCAATAGCGGCATCGCTCTCAGGCGGAATGAAAAAATAGACTTCTCAATTTTCCCATTCAAGGGAATTACAATGGCTATCTATCTTTGAATTTTTTTTTTTTTTTAAATCACAACCTCGTTCTTTGTAAAGGCTATATGGAGCATTTTCCCAAATCCTCATACAAAAGTAATATGTTCCCCCTTTCCACTTTATAAAAATATTATGTTTACAACTTTCATTTTATAAATGCCCACGTTCCCATTTGACTTTTCAAACGAGTGGGCCCTCCCCACTATTGAAAAATATTATAATGATCTGTGAATAAACACTTTGAAAGGAACCCCAATAGTGACCATATTTTTAATAACCAAAACAAATATGTGGGCCTTAACTTCATTTCACCTTGTGCCCAGGTTTTAGTGCAGTGAAAGGCGAATCAAAAGATAAAAATGGTTAATACTGCATTAAGTAAACAATAATCAGAACTATCAGTTCAGTTGAGACCTTACGATTTGGTGAAATTTCCCAAACTTACGCAGCATCCCACGCTGTTGTTCAATCCACGACTGGTGCGATGACGGTTCAAATTGCACTCCGAAGGGCTTGTTCACCTATGAATCCGACAGTAGCATCATCGTGGCTGACATGCGATGTACCCCATAGCCTCATCATCGTCGGCTTGGCTATCACCATAAATGGAAGAAAGCGCACACAGACCCAGAATACTAGGCTATGGATCAAACAGGTTTTTGCTATTCCTCCTCATCGGAAAATCACTTGAAAAATCCATGATCTGACAAATCCCGCTTCTTGCCCTCAGCCTCCTTCAAGTACAATGCCCGCATCACCATCGGCTTGGGCCCCTGTGCACTCCTGCTCGTGGAAATGTGCAGTATTTCAATGATGGCGACCCTTACTATGGATCTGGAATCCTCATTCCCAGAATCTTGGACCCCCTTGTTCAGATCTGCCAGTGACACCCTTGTGGGAACCTTCAGCGTAGACTAGGACGGTGAGCGTGTACAAGGACCAAGAAGTTACTATGGATAAAATGGAGGCACCGAGTAAAAATGGGAGCTGAGAAATCAACAGGGTTGACCATATGCCGAAGAAGATAGCCTGCTTCAGCTGGAGGGCATCAAGGATGTGTTGTCCCTGAACTTGAATCTGATGATATCTTTGGCCTTGATGATGAAAAGGTTGCAGCGCTTTTCCTGGCTATGAAATGTGGTTCGTTGGGTGAACGACATTCTTGCCAACACTTGAACAAATCTGCGTGCCCATTTTCCAGGAAATATCACCAGCAAATATCATGAACTCTTCTACATCAATAAACTGCACTTAAATCCTGAGATTTATCCTTCGCAAGCCTGGGCACAATGGGCATGTCATCTATTGATTTGGAGTCAAAAAAATACTGGCAGCATTCATGTCACTACCAACAGTAGCAACATATCTCACGGTAGAAGTGGTATGCACCAAATCCGTGGGCCGATCTGTATCTGTCAAGAGATCCAAGTTTCCCGCATTCGATGGCATGCTTGGCGCATGCAAGCTACTCCAAATTGATAGCAATTACAGTGGATCGATCGCTTTTTATTGAATCTCCATCATAGAAAAACATAGAAATAGACCACGATTTGTTTGATTGTCAACTCCAGCAATTCTCAGGTGCAATGAAAAAATAGGCAGTGATTTCAAAATAAATTTCTGAATGTATTCCCACATCCATGAATCCAAGGGTTCTCAAGGTGTACAACCACACCGTATCTATGATATGACTGCTACATCGTATCTACTTTCTGCAAACAAATTGATTACAAACTGGAGATATGCCTTCTCACCACAAAAGTCAAAAAATTATTTTAGCAATAGGATGGCGGCAAGAAAAAAAAAAACTGTGGATCATCCCACTCTGAAAATTTTGCTCTAGCACACATCTTTGTAAGACCTTATTAGATAGAGGAACTCCACGTGCCATTTTAAATTTGGAACCTCAAGAAAAAATAAACTACAACTCTGATGTTTCTTCTCACAAAGCCAACTGGATCTAAAAAAAGAATTAACCTCCCTAAAAAAAAATCTCACTCCAAAAAATGGATAGCCATTAATTTTTCAAAGCTTCTAGTTTCTGATCCATCACATGGACGGAGAGCATACTCCCTGGTTTTCAAAAAAAATGGAGGAGCTAAAAAATGAGGGGAGGAGGGAGGATTTCCATGAGGGAAATCCCCCCTCAAGGGTTTCATAGGGGCAGGGAAAGCCTGCTCTAATACCAAATGTTGGGACTGAAACTGAAGGGATTAATTTTATTGATACAAATGGTTACAATATATAGGCATAAGCCTATATTCAACACATGACACTTGTCAAGAGAAACTGACAAGTGTCAAGGTGAAGGCATAGTGCACTTTAACTCTAACATTTGTGTTATGCAGGGTTTTCAATTTCTCTATTTTTGTTCTTCGAAATGAACCGTAATCTCAGCATTGTACCTCGTAATCATTTTACGTTAGCAAATGTCTTCAGAAAGAAGAGTGGCACACGTTTCTATTTTTTTTTCTTCGAACACATGTCCATCAACAGTTGCGCAGATGTCCTTACCATAAGATCCACCTTACTTGCTTTTAGTTTTTCTATTTTTCCTGTAGATTCTCATGTGCATGCTTATTAGCATCAAAAATTTGTGGCATATGGTTGGTCACATCCTTCGTGATTCTGGTATTTTCCAATGGGTGCAAAAACAAACCATATGCTGACTGACATGTGTTCCTTTATCGTATGCGTCAAAAGAGTTTTCACTTGATTGTATTTCTTTCCTTCCTTTGATTCCATGTGGAGATATTATATTGAATGCTCTTTCTGAATATTATAATTTATTGTGAAAACAAAACTTTATTTCGAAGATTATGACTTCATTCCGAAGATTATGACTTCATTCTGAAGATTATGACTTCATTCCAAAGATTATGACTTCATTCCGAAGACGAGTCTTCATTCCGAAGATCATGCTTCTTTGCGATGTCAAATCCTCATTTCAAAGATAAATCCTCATTCCGAAGACAAATCTTCTTTCCGAAGACAAATCCTCTTTCCGAAGATAAATCCTGCTGCATTCTGAAGACAAATCCTGCTTCATTTCGAAGACAAATCCTGCTGCATTCTGAAGACAAATCCTGCTTCATTTCGAAGACAAAGCTTCATTCTGAAGATAAGGCTTCATTCCGAAGACAAAGCTTCATTTCAAAGACAAATCGTCATTCCGAAGACAAAGCTTCATTTTGAAGACAAATTGTCATTCCGAAGACAAAGCTTCATTTTGAAGACAAATTGTCATTCCAAAGATGAAGTGCAACAATCTACTGTCATTTCGAAGACAATTTCAATCCGAAGACAACACAACAATTAGTCTGAAGAAGATAGCAGGCACTATTTTTGGCATTCTTATTTCGAAGATTAGGCAAAAATCAATATTCTCATTCTCAAAACATGTTTTAAGTATGCCAACTCTTATGGATATCTTTTATCCTAATGGTTAATTATTATATACTATATACCAATCATTTACAATGAAGAAATGTAAGAAATATATACCTGATTAAAACAAGTTAATGCAAGTTTTTGAAATATGACTGCTTCTGTTGATGTTCTGCGAGAATTTCTGCAACATTTCAAAACAAGTGCAGTTGGTGAATTTGTACAATGATGGTTCAAAAATTTTCAAGGTTATGCATGCCAGAAAACTAGTTTTCATGCATACCAACCCAGTAGTGCCTTGAAAAAGGTTTTCACTGCTGAGTTATTCATTTTTCTCTCTCTTTTTTTTTTTACCTCTCCTTTTCTCTTTTTTTTTTGGATTTTGACTATGCCCATGAAGGAATTTCATGATTTCCCTGAAATCATGCCCATGAAGGAATTCATAATAAGAATTTATTCATATTTTTGTTTTTTATTTTTTTCTGAATTTTTTTTTGTATTTTTATGGTTTTTCTTGAAATCCATGATCATGCTGATTGTTTTGAAGTGGAAGAGGAAATTTCTTCCACCTGTTGGGTATCCAAACTGTCAAGCTGCTGCAAGAATTCCTCTTTAGTCAGAGGTGTATGGTATACCCTGACGTGATGTCCATTTACTACCAACTTTCTCTATGACCCATCAATAGGAGATAAACGAACTGCTCCATTGTCAAATACCTCCTCAATCTGGTAAGGTCCAAGCCATCTAGTTCTCAGCTTTCTAGGGAAGTACTCATAGCAAAAATCAAATAGTAAAGCCCAATATCCTTGTTGAAGTTTCCTCTGCTAAATGTGACTGTCATGCCACAATTTCCTCTGCTCCTAAATTACTTTAATTTGGTGTAGAGCAACCAACCTAAGTTCATCCAATGCATTCAGCTACAGAATCCTATCTTTCTGTGCCTGTGACAATTCAATTCCAATTTTAAATGTTGTGCATAGTGTTAGTAGCTCAAATTCAATAGGTAAGAGGGGCTTTTTACCAAAGACTAGTTCATAAGGTGTGAATCTAGTAGTGGATTTCCAAGTAGTATTGTAAGCCCATACTGCTTTAAGTAATTTATCTAGCCAGTTCTTCCTATGAAAAGCTACTATTTTTGTTAAAATTCATTCCAGTTCCTTATTTGTTACCTCAACCTGGACATTTTCTTGTAGGTGATAGGGTGATGATTTTATATGTTTGATTTCATATAATTATGTAAATGCCTCAATGACTTTAGATACAAATTGGGGTCCTTGGTCTGTGGTGATAGACCGGGGAGCTTCAAATATCTAAAAAATTTGAGTATACAAGAAATCAGTGACCTTCTCTTCATGAGCATGTTTGAAAGCACGCACCTCTACCCACTTTGTCAAGTAATCAGTGCATACGAGAATATGCACCTTTCCCTGAGAAGGTGGATTAATAGGTCCTACAAAATCAAGCCCCCACCTCTCAAATGGCTCTAAAACCAATTGAGGCTGTAGTGGTATTTCATTTGCATGAGTGGGTTTCCCCATTATTTGGCATGCATCACAATGCCTGATGTACTTTTTCACATCCTTGTGAAGAGATGGCCAATAATATCATGTCCCTAAGATTTTCCTAATTATGCTTTTTACAGAGTAGTGTCCTCCTGAGGGTTCATCATGACAAGCCCTAAGGATATCATACACCTCATCCTTTCGGATGCACCTATGTAACACATGGTCGAGACTGCACTTAAAAAGTATACCCTTGATCCATTCAAAAGAAGAACTCTATTTGATCAATTGTTTTTTCTGTTTTGAAGTGAAATGTGTAGGAAATTTCCCTGTGACCAAGTAATTGGCTATATCTGCAAACCAAGGTGATTGGACTGATATAGCAAATAATTTTTCATCAGGAAAGGTATCTTCAACTAATTCCCCTTCATTTGTGTTCTATAATCTGGACAAGAAATCTGCTACAACATTAGCTTTTTTGGGTTTGTTGATTATAGTGATATCAAATTCTTGTAGCAACAATAACCAGTGAATAATTCTTGCACTTACCATAGGATTATTCATCAAATATTTAATGGCTGTGTGATCTGTGTGAATAAATATTTGATAACCTGTGATGTAATACTTAAATTTGTTGATGGCATAAATTACCACCAAGAATTATTTTTCAGTTGTGGTATAATTTTTCTCAACTCCTGTCAAATTCTTGCTAATGTAGTAGATGGCATAGTTTTCACCATTGTCAATTTGTCCTAATGTTGCTCCAATTGCAGTATTGGAAGAATCAGCCTGTATGTGAAATGGTAATGTCCAATTAGGGCCTCTTAACACAGGTGGAGTTACTAATTTTTCTTTCAGAGCTTCAAATGATTCCTGACATCTTGCAGTCTAGGAAAATTTAGAATCTTTAGTCAATAGGGGAAACATGGGATTGACTATTATGCTAAAGCTGGGAATAAACATGTGATAAAAACCAATGTGTCCTAAGAAGCTTCTGACATTAGTCTAAGTTTTATGAGGAAGAAGATTCTTGATAATTTCCACCTTCTTTGGATCAACTTGGATTCCTTGAGGAGAGATGTGATGACCAAGAACTATTCCTTCCTTCATCATCATAAAACATTTTTATGGATTCAAGGATAACTGGTATGTTTCATAGTGAGCTAAAACCTTGTCAAAGTTTTCTAATGTAAATTCAAAAATCTGTCTGCATACTGTGAAATCATCCATGTATATCTCAAAGTTGTTGGCAGTCAAATTAGAAAAGATTGCTAAAACTGCTCGTTGAAATGTTGTTGGGGCATTACACAAACTAAAAGGTAAAACCCTATAGGCAAATGTTCCCCATGGACAGGTAAAGGTTGTTTTCTCTTGATATTCAAGTGCAATCTGAATTTGATTATATCCACTAAATCCATCAAGAAAACAAAAGTATCTTTTTCCACCAAAGGTATCTAACACCTGATCTATGAAAGGTAATGGAAAATGGTCTTTGTATGTCACCTTATTCAGTTCTCTATAGTCTACACATATTCTCATTTTTCCATTCTTCTTAGGAACTATAACCAATGGAGAGACCCATTGGCTATCAAAAATTGGGTAAATGAATCCTACCTCCAAAAGTTTTTCAATTTCTTCCTTTACAATATCCCTTAGGGTAGGATTCAGTCTTCTCTGGGGTTGTCTTATTGGCTTGACTTCTTCAGTATAAATTCTGTGGGTACATATATCAGGGTGAACTCCTGACATATCTTTATAGTCCCAAGCAAAATCATGAACATGCTTCTGCAAGATAGCTATCAATTTGTCTTCCTCTTCCCTAGTAAGCCAGCTATAAATGTTCAAAAAATTTCCTGGCTGGACTTCTATTTGTTTTGTATTTGGAAGGACTGAAATTACTTCTTCATACCTGGTGGTTAGGGAGTTAAGAGGACACTGCTGAGATGGGAGAAAATAAGAAATTTTTGTTTCATTATTTTTTTATGGAAGCATATCCTGTATGGAACAGTGAGAAGGAAAAATCAAGTGATGGTGCCACCCATGTGGTAGTGAAATAGATTTTTCCTGTGATAGTACAGATGGTTCACCTTCAGAGTTTTTATTCTCCTCATTCCTTAACAATTGTAAGATATTTACTACTTCTTCTTCTAACCCTTGTTCATGCAGAACATTCATTAGGATAGTTTCATTTTTTGAGTTTTTTGTGTCATGGAGGTCTTCTGTGTGTTCCCTTACTACCAAGGTGGCTAGTGTGGAAATAACCTCCTCTGATTCTTCATATGAATCAGGAAACCATAACTAACCTAAAAAATTGTTGGAGGGTCTTGCAGGAGGATACGAGAGAGATCTATTTTAGATCAATACCATTTGAAATAGTCATTTTTCTAGATCTGCAGTCTATGAATGCTGCTGCAGTTGCAAGCCAAGGTCTTCCCAAAATGATGGGATATCCATGTGTTGAATTTCTTGGTTGTAAAACCAAAAAATCTGTAGGGAATTCTCAAGAAGAAACTTCTATAGGAACATCTTCAACGATACCTTCAGGTTTTGCAACTGACCTATCAGCCATTTCTAAAATTGTAAATGTGGGGCTGAGATGTTTGAGTTGTAATTGTTTCATTATATCCTTGGTCATGACATTTATTGTAGCTCCTATATCTACTAAGAAATTTGACATTGGTACTGAACCTATATTAACTATGATAACTGGACTTCTTGGGTCACTATACTTTTGAGGTAATAGTTTTCTAGATAAGAGATCAGCTATCTTTCCTTCAATCTGAACAGTCTTGGGAAATGCCTTCTTTTTCCTTCTTGCTCTTATAATGCACAAATATCAGATAGTACTTGTAATCACTGGTATATCCTTAATGGCTTGCAATAAGGGCAATGATATAGTTAACTTTTTAAGTTCTTTGACCAGGTCTGATTCAGAATTTTTTGCTGTGGTATTGAATATTTTAGGATATGAAATTATCCTTGATGAAGGTAATTGTTCTGCCTATGGTTCTGTTTGTTCTTCTTATTTCTCTATTGTTGGTTCAACTATAACTGGTTCCAAGGGTTCTTGCTCTTCATTTTATTTTCTTTTATTGGAAATGGGTTTAGGTACAACTTTTCCTAAACAAAGTAGGATATTACTACAATCAATAACATTGATTTCAATATTTTCTTTAGCTTCAGCCACATAGACAGGGGATGCCTGTCTCATGCTGTTTGGATTAGTGATTGATTGAGCTGGAAGTTGAGGTTGTTTCACCTATTGTGTTTGTTGTGGTTGGTTCTATTTTTCTTGAAGGTTTTTATTAGGTTCAGGCAGCAAATGCTAATTTTGACCTTGATTTCTTTGCTGCCTTGGATAGGACTGGTATTGTTGATTCCACTGTGGTTGATTTTGCATCCAATGTGGATTAGTCTAATTATGATTCTAGGGTGGATTTTTTTTATTCCATGATGGATTGTTTTGAATCCATGATGGGTTGTTTTGATTCCATGATGGGTTGTTTTGTTTTTGGTTCCAGGCTGAATTACTCCAATTTGTTTGTGGCCATTCTTGGGAATTTATCCATTGAGGATAATTCCAAGGACATTGGGGTGGTTCTGATTGTCCCTAAGGCATAGTACCAGGATTATGCCTCCAATTTGTAGGAAAACGAGGGGTATTTTGGTATTGAGAGAAATTTCCCCCTTGTTTTGGTCCAATATAGTTGAGTTCCTCAGTCTGACTTTCTAACATAGTTTTGAGTTGTGGTAGCAGGTGGCATTGATTAGTTGAATGCCTCTTTGAACAGATACTACAAATGGTTGAGATAGATGTTTTATTCAAAGGACATTCCTACAAAGCATGTTTATTTCTACATCTTGGGCAATAAATTGCCAAAGGTTTTGTGTTTTTTGCTTTTGCAGACATTTCCCCCAAAGTTGTGTTTAATTGCACTAGAATATCAATTTTAAAATTTGCAAGTTCCTCTATTAGTTCCTTCACATCAGTGCCATTTGTATTTTTTTTCTTCTTCCTTGTTTATTGCGAGAGTAATTCCTGTAGAGATCCATAATTTTCTCATTACTGAGAGTATTTACATCTCCTCTTCCCATCAAATCTAATACGTCTCTGGATTCATCTTGCAATCCTCTCAAAAATATGGTTTTGCATAACTCTGGTTCTACAAGTCCACATCTCCTTTGAACAAAGGAGAACCTATCAAGATAGTCTTCTAATGTTACATCATCTTCTTGTTTAATCCTAAATAAATCATCTTTCATGTTTCTTACATGATAATACTCTTAATATTTGTATAAAAACACAGTTTCCATTTGATCCCAAGTTCGGATGGAATTTGGCTCTAAACTCATGAACCAGCGTAATGCTGAGTCCTTGAGTGTTGATGGAAAAACCTTAAGTTTTTGATTGTCATTTACATAATCATAGGTTTGACACACTACCTTGAATTCAAACAAAAACTGATCAGGATCTTCAGATACAACACCTCAGAAGGTTGGAAGTATTGAAGGTGAAATAGTCTTCATGGGAGAGTTTTGTGTTGGATTCAAATGGATAGGATATTAAAATGTTCTGGAAGGTTGAGGAATATCCTGATCATATCCTTCATCATGGACATAGCCATGTTGGCCATCTCTATCTAGATTGCCTCCCTCTGCCATAGTTTCTAGTTTCTTAGTTAAACTTATCCAAATTTCTCTCTTAAGAGGTCCAAGATCCTTTGTTGATAATGAGTATGATGATTCTTCTTTCTCAGGATGTTCTAGTGATGGTGAAACTGGTGATTTTCCTTTCTCAGAATGTTCTAATGATGGTGAGACTGGTGATTTTTATTTCAATATTTTTGGTAATTCAAACACAGGTGATTCACCCCTTAGGCGTGAAGATCTCCTTAATGGAACAAGCCAAGGATCCTTTTGGGTAATTCTACCTTTTTCATCCCTAGACTTACTCATTCATGTTTACTCTAAATGACATAAATTATATGTCAATAGTTGTTATTTTAACCAGCTTTTCTATTCAAATTTTATCCTGAATCTTCATAGTTCAGTCTAACTAACATCTATTGGACTATTGTTACCTTCTAGCATCACAATTCCCTGGAAACGGTGCCAAAATGATGCGTTGTCGTTATACACATCATTAATTGTCAAAGAATTTGTCAATCTAGGGCTGTGTACAAGGCTATCTATAGAAGAAGGGGTAAACAGGGTTATAACTTAGGTCAATCTAGAGCAACAGGTCTTATTGGTGAAATCGATTATGTGGGGGGTTTTAGGACATTACTATATCTAAATTGCATTAATTAAACCTTAATATAAGTTACATAATTGGAAACTAATCATTAACTATAGAAATGAAGTCCTAATTACAATTGCAGAATGAGACCTAATTATGTTGCAGAAATAACAGTTGCAGAATTGAAAGTCTGATTCTAATTGTAGAAAGGAAATCTAATTACTTTTGCAGCAATGAAAATATACTTCTAACATGGAAATGAAATTTTCAAGGCTCTATAACAGAAGGTTGTCAATCTTCTATGCAGGGGTTGACAACAAAACATAAAATGCAAGAAATTACAGAAAACAGTAAATTTTGGAAATGAAAGTCTATAATAAATTGAAAGCTTTGTTGAAAGTGGGGATTACAACCAAATAATTAATCATAAAACATAAAATAAGCTAATATTGCAAATATCATTAGTTGTTTACAAAGGAATGAAATGACAAGTTCTATAACTCATTCTGCTGTAGCAAAATTAGAATAAAAACCTGTTGTTAGTCCTCCTCCTAGGTCTGGAAGTGGCCAGCCTCTTTGTCCAGAAGAAGGTATGAGTATTTCTCTTTTTAGATCTTACTCACACTCATTTAAAGGCAATATGAAATAGAAACAATATACTTTTATTGATTCAAGAACATGATTACAATAAAGCTGCAGAAAACTATTACAGGGATGTAACAGTCACTTTCTGATTATCACCTATTACTGATTTCTCTATCTTCTATTCCCCTTACTCTCTACTTACTTTCTGCTTCCTCTCTACTAGCTCAACCTGAACAAGAGCCATATTTATAGATGTCCTAATATTTACTAACAAGCTAAGAATATCTCAAAAATATCTAATCCTATTATGTTGCAACAATTCTTGGTTTTATCTTAGAAGAAGATCATACTTTGATCTTTCCATAAATGGTGGCTTTGGTCGGCAAGGACGATAAAGTTAGATCTGATATATTTCTCTTTACCCTTTTCAATCTTTATTTCCCTTTTTCCAGTGTCAAAATTTTGTCAATAAGTCAAAAAACACATTTTGTTTTCATTCCGAAGATAAGTGGCTCATTTCGAAGATACTGCAATTCTCATTTCGAAGATCCGCTCATTCTAAAGATACTACAGTTATCATTCCAAAGATTCACTCATTCCAAAGACACTACAATTCTCATTCCGAAGATCCACTCATTCTGAAGATACTACAGTTCTCATTTCGAAGGTCCGCTCATTTCGAAGACACTATGTTTTCTCATTCTGAAGATATTTGTTCATTTCGAAGAGACTTCAAAATGAACAAATATGGGCTCCTTAAATGATTTCCTCTACATTTTTCATGTGGGTTACTTCTCAGGATCAGATTCCAATGGTCTTCATCTCTTCCCACATGTGAATTCCATGCCTTGCCATTCATTGGCAGCTGGCTGGAATTTACATGGAAAAACCTAGTTTTTGCTGCACAGTAACAATTTTCTTGAACTGTTGCCAGATTTAGGTAAAATGAATGGTTGAGACATGTCAAAACATGATTAATGAAATTTTGTTATTAATTTAAGCATATATCATTTTAGCAAGTCATAACAAAACAACATAAAACTTATACAAAAAGCTGTAAAAATTAGAATATAGTATTTGAGATACATTCATCATGCAAATAGTTAATACATAGCATATTTAATTAACTTAACTAGCATATTAGATTAAACATCTCCTCTTCCCATAAAATCTAATACGTCTCTGGATTCATCTTGCAATCCTCTCAAAAATATGGTTTTGCATAACTCTGGTTCTACAAGTCCACATCTCCTTTGAACAAAGGAGAACCTATCAAGATAGTCTTCTAATGTTTCATCATATTCTTGTTTAATCCTAAATAACTCATATTTCATGTTTCTTACACGAAAATACTCTTGATATTTGTCTAAAAACACAGTTTCCATTTGATCCCAAGTTCGGATGGAATTTGGCTCTAAACTCATGAACTAGCGTAATGCTGAGTCCTTAAGTGTTGAGGGAAAAACCTTAAGTTTTTTATTGTCATTTACATAATCATAGGTTTGACACACTACCTTGAATTCAAAGGTTAGAAGTATTGACACACTAGTCAGATACAACACCTCAGAAGGTTGGAAGTATTGAAGGTGAAATAGTCTTCATGGGAGAGTTTTGTGTTGGATTCAAATGGATAGGATATTAAAATGTTCTGGAAGGTTGAGGAATATCCTGATCATCTCCTTCATCATGGACATAGCCATGTTGGCCATCTCTATCTAGATTGCCTCCCTCTGCCATAGTTTCTAGTTTCTTAGTTAAACTTATCCAAATTTCTCTCTCAAGAGGTCCAAGATCCTTTGTTGATAATGAGTTTGATGATTCTTCTTTCTCAGGATGTTCTAGTGATGGTGAAACTGGTGATTTTCCTTTCTTAGAATGTTCTAATGATGGTGAGACTGGTGATTTTTATTTCAATATTTCTGGTAATTCAAACACAGGTGATTCACCCCTTAGGTATGAAGATCTCCTTAATGGAACAAGCCAAGGATCCTTTTGGGTAATTCTACCTTTTTCATCCCTAGACTTACTCATTCATGTTTACTCTAAATGACATAAATTATATGTCAATAGTTGTTATTTTAACCAGCTTTTCTATTCAAATTTTATCCTAAATCTTCACAGTTCAGTCTAACTAACAGCTATTGGACTATTGTTACCTTCTAGCATCACAATTCCCTGGCAATGGTGCCAAAATGATGCGTTGTCGTTATACACATAATTAATTCTCAATGAATTTGTCAATCCAGGGCTGTGTACAAGGCTATCTACAGAAGAAGGGGTAAACAGGGTTATAACTTAGGTCAATCTAGAGCAACAGGTCTTATTGATGAAACCAAATATGTGGGGGGTTTTAGGACATTCCTATATCTAAATTGCATTAATTAAACCTTAATCTAAGTTACAGAATTGAAAACTAATCATTAACTATAGAAATGAAGTCCTAATTACAATTGCAGAATGAGACCTAATTATGTTGCAAAAATAACAGTTGCAGAATTGAAAGTTTGATTCTAATTGTAGAAAGGAAATCTAATTACTTTTGTAGCAATGAAAATCTACTTCTAACATGGAAATGAAATTTTCAAGGCTTTGTAATAGAAGGTTGTCAATCTTTTGTGTAGGGGTTGACAACAAAACATAAAATGCAAGAAATTATAGAAAATAGTAAATTCTGGAAATGAAAGTCTGCAATAAATTGAAAGCTTTTTTGAAAGTGGGGATTACAACCAAATCATTAATAACAAAACATAAAATAATCTAAGATTGGAAATATCATTAGTTGTTTACAAAGGAATGAAATGACAATTTCTATAACTCATTCTGCTACAGTAAAATCAGAATAAAAACCTACTGTTAGTCCTCCTAGGTCTAGAAGTGGCCAGCCTCTTTGTCCAGAAGAAGGTATGAGTCTTTATATCTTTAGATCTTACTCACACTCAATTACAAGCAATATGAAATAGAAAAAATATACTTTTATTGATTCAAGAACATGATTACAATAATGTTGTTGAAAACTATTATAGGACTGTAACAGTCACTTTCTGATTATCACCTATTACTGATTTCTCTATCTTCTATTCCCCTTACTCTCTACTTAATTTCTACTTCCTCTCTACTAGATCAACCTGAATGGGAGACATATTTATATATGTCCTAAGATTTACTAACAAGCTGAGAATATCTCAAAAAGATCTAATCCTATTATGCTGCAACAATTCCTGGTTTTATCTTAGAAGAAGATCACACTTTGATCTCTCTATAAATGGTGGCTTTGGTCGGCAAGGACGGCAAAGCCAAATCTGAGATATTTCCCTTTACCCTTTTCAATCTTTATTTCCCTTTTTCCAGTGTTATAATTCGGTCAATAAGTCAAAAAGCACATTCTTTTTTCATTTCGAACATAAGTGGCTCATTTCGAAGATACTGTAATTCTCATTCCAAATATCTGCTCATTTCGAAGATACTACAATTATCATTTCAAATATCCGCTCATTCCAAATACACTACAGTTCTCATTCTGAAGATCCACTCATTCTGGAGATACTATAGTTCTCATTCTGAAGGTCCGCTTATTTCGAAGACACTATGTTTTCTTATTCCGAAGACATATGTTCATTTCGAAGAGACTTCGGAATAAAAAAATGTGGGCTCCTTAAATGATTTCCTCTAAATTTCTCATGTGGGTTACTTCTCAGGATTAGATTCCAATGGTCTTCATCTCTTCCCACATGTGAATTCCATGCCTTGCCATTCATTGGCAGTTGGCTGGAATTTACATGGGAAAACCTAGTTTTTGTTGCACAGTAATAGTTTTCTTGAACTGTTTCCAGATTTAGGTAAAATGAATTCTTGAGACATGTCAAAACATGATTAGTGAAATGTTCTTATTAATCTAAGCATATTTCATTTTAGCAAGTCGTAAAAAAACAACATAAAACTTATACAAAAAGCTATAAAAATCAGAATATAGTATTTCAGATACATTCATCATGCAAATAGTTAATACACAGCATATTGAATTAACTTAACTAGCATATTAGATTAAACATAAGATTTTATAGGCAATTTCAGTGTTCAAAGCATTTTATTATTGAGGCATTTTTAGGCCTCATCATGCCTCACATAAGAGAGGGAACTACCTCCATGATAGGTCACAGAGCTTTCAGATGAGGAGGATGCCCTAGTTGTAGACCCTATAGTGGCTGGGGGAGTTACAGGGGCCTACTCTCAGTGGTGGGGTGATTGGATGTGGCATGGCATCATAAGTCTAGGGCATAATGATGATTACAAGGATGATGGCACAAATCTAATAGGATGCAGTGTTCGAGCCAGGACCAAGGTATGGGG
The DNA here is from genome assembly GCA_028583015.1 of Wollemia nobilis. Lineage (NCBI taxonomy): Eukaryota > Viridiplantae > Streptophyta > Pinopsida > Araucariales > Araucariaceae > Wollemia > Wollemia nobilis. Next base: position 12,459,575 of record JAQPPZ010002587.1, on the reverse strand, counting down.
CCAATCGATAGAGCATGTGGTAGTAGAGGATCCTGATGTTCCTGAGGAGGAGTTAGAGCCTAAGGAGAGAGACTCTCCTCTAAGAGCATAGTTGCATAAGGTCAAGGCTGAGCTCCAGGCTACTAATATCTAGGTATAGCAGTGAGATGCTATGATTGAGCAGCTCACAACACAGATGCAGGCTCTGTAGGCTACTATTGGGGGTGGTGATGTTAGGATGTAGTTTGTTATTCCTACCTCTACACCATAGGAGTTTCTAGCAGTAGGCTCATGGGTAGAGGTGGGACAACTTTAGTCCTTGTGGTATGAGCATGAGGAGTGGATCCAGGGACTTGTGGATCATGTTACCCTCATTCAAATGTAGCTCAGGAGGCACGAGATTGTCCCTAAGGATCTAGTAGGTGTAGGTGATTTGTAGGTCAGCATGAACTCTACCTTGAGGTAGTCTTCTACCCATCCTATCTAGTAGACCTAGTATCAGATAGAGAGACCTATAGGCTCACATCACTAGACTCATGACATTGCCACAGGGGGAGGTGGCACTGGAGGAGGTGGTGTAGGGGGCTCAGGCTTGACACTTGATTGATGCTCTACTTGGTTCTTGGTTCATTTTTGAGGTCGACTAACCTACATGAATATAGCCCACGGGTATTTTTGTATATCCATTGGACTTGATACACATACTTTTATGATATATTTGCCTTTTATGACTCATTATGTATATCGTTTATTACTTATGTTTTTTGTTATTATTTTATTTTATGATATGATGCGATGATGATAGTATGATGATTTAATGGATATGCTAGATGGTAGATGATATTTGAAGATTCTTAGATGGATGTGTAGATGCTTATATGTTTTGATGATATGATGTGATGTATTTTGCTGATGAATGATGATTGATTTGGTATGCAAATGGATATTGCCTATATGTTTTATGATGTGGTTTATGGATGATTAATGACTTGTTTTTGTGGATGCAAATGTTATTGTTAAATGCATGTTTAATTTTTTCTTTAATTATATGCATCTAACTCATGTGATAGAATGGTATAAATGAACCTGTATGCTCTAATCACTTAAAACATATGGAATGCATATGACGTTGACAATATTAATGGGTGATACCACAGAAAGTTTAAAAATAATCATGAATTTAAATAATCACTTCTATCATAAGAATTGATTGCGTATTCATATATGAGATGTAATGGTGTGTAATGTATTTTCTTAATAAGTTTCTGTAAATTAAAAGATATAAAGTAGTCAGTGGCCATCTATATACTATTTTTAATATATATGTAGTATCTATCCTACTATGTTGATACCCCTAATTTATAGAATCTTATAAAGAATATGATGGTGTGAATGATGTTATGATTTATTGCTATGTAAAAACAAATTAGGGCTCTTCGAAGATTCAAAAACTCTAGTTCCCCTATCAACAGCTTTCTACTTACCACTTTGACTTTTGAAAAGTAATATTTTTACCATGGACCTGGTTTTTCATGATCTTTGTGTGTGCATGTGATTGTATATTTTGAGTTAGAACCCAAGAATTTCCTCTGATGTTAGGCAGTATTATTTTAGCCCATTGCTAAGATCAGGGATCCTCAAGTGTTCATCTCATACTTATGTTGGACTTATTTGGACTATACCACTAGGCAATATTGGGTTACCTAAGCTAGCTCATCCACATTCACACATTGGTCTATACAAATTCATGAAGCAATTTTAATAGACATATCGTTATGCGTAAGTATTTCTCCTTCCAATTTTGTACAATGCTGAGAATTCTAGGGATTCAAGCTTTATTCCCTTCTTTTTGGCTTCTTTTTGGATTTTTGCTCATATGTAGTGATGAAAATCACTGTTTATTTTTTATTGATTTTTTCTTTGAGCGGGTATTTTTTGTAGTGATGATAATCACTGTTTATTTTGCTCATACGTAGTGATGAAAATCACTATTTATTTTTTATTGATTTTTTTTAGCTTGATTTTTTTTTGTATTTTGAATATATGATTTGTGTATAGGATTTTTGCTTTGAAATCTGGACTGTATTCTTGGTCTTTTGAATATGTACTTTGCTTTGAGATTTTTCTTATTTTGATTTAAGAAAGGGATTTTGATGGGGTAAAGCTTGTCCTTTTGCCAATTCTCAGCACCTTTAAATCGGTTGCACATGGGGATAAACAAGGATAATCCTTTTTCGTTTAAGGTAACCTAGACCGCTTTGCAACTTTCATATTTTCCTTGTACCAGCAAGGATTTTAGTGTTTCAATTAGTGATGGGATCTTGAATATCCAAGGCTTTATCATAGATAGGCCTTACCTTCTACTAATCAAAGTTGTTTTCCTCAAAAGTTGATAAGATTACTATATTTGGTTGACTAACCGAAAAGCTTTAGTATTTTATGTATAGCAAAAAATAATGGTTGTGTTGAAAAACACAATTTCACACATGTGGATGGAGGTATGGATATGAATACTTATGCGACAAACTATAGTATCACTTTTAAGGCTCTCATGACATATACAATTGTAGTGGATATGAAAATGCAATGCAATGATGTGGATGCAAAATGTGAGATGCAATTGTTTTTGTATTTTTGATTTTATGTTGTTTTTGTATTTTTGATTTATTTGACTAAGGTTCTTATGATGCCTTTGGGGCTTTTGTTGTTGATTTTGACCAAGCGGTTTGAATTACCCTTGGAGCTTTTTGAATAGATTTTGACCAAGCGGTATGAACTACCCTTGGAGCCTTTGATTTGATGTTTGACCAAGCGGTATGAATTATCCTTGGAGCCTTTTGTATTGATTTTTGACCAAGCGGCATGAATTACCCTTGGAGCCTTGTTTTGAATTTTTGAATTTTATGTTTTTATGATTTGTTTGTATTTTTGACATTTTTGAATGTTTTTGAATTTTATGAAATATTTCAATGTTTTTGTGTATTTATGACATATTTGAATTTTTTTGTGTTTTTATGACATATTTGAATTTTTTTGTGTTTTATGACATATTTGAATGTTTTTGTGTTTTATGACATATTTGAATATTTTTATGTTTTTATGACATATTTGAATATTTTTGTGTTTTTATGTGTAAAATGCCTTTAAGTGAATGATATTGAGAGGTTCAGGCTCTTCAACACCATCTAATGATATAAGGCGATATGCTCTAGGACCAACTCTTTGTAAAATCATGTATGGACCTATCCAATTTACCATGAACTTATCTCGCAAATGCGATGACAGATTTGAATTATGCTAGTTTTCTTTGAGCACTAGATATCCAACCTTGAATTCCCTTAGGTGGACTTTACTATTGTAATCTCGTGCAAGGTGATCTTGGTAAACACGGAGATGCTCTAAAGCATTGACTTGGCGTTCATCAAGAAGCATCAATTGATCAATGCGGCCTTACCACGTAGCTTCATCATCTATGAAATCCTTTAGTGCTATGCGTAGAGTCGGGATTTCCAACTCTAGAGGCATGATGGCTTTAGTGCCATATACTAGTGAAAACGGTGTTGCCCCAGTGGGTGTCCATATACTAGTCCTGTATGCCCATAGTGCAAGAGGCAATTGCATGTGCCAATCCTTGTGATTTTCTTGCATTGTCTTCCTCAAAATACAAACTATTATTTTGTTTGAGGCTTCTGCTTGCTCATTTTCTTGCGGATAAAGTGTTGAAAAACTACATTGAATATGATATTTTTCATTAAAGCATGGACATTTTTGTTCTTAAAATATGGCCCATTATCCAATATTACCTTAGAAGGGACCCCAAAATGACTTATGATATTGTGGAGTATAAACTCCGTAATCCTTGGTCCAGTTGTTAATGGTAAGGTGATCACTTCTACCCACTTAGTGAAGTATTATGTGGCTATTATGATGAATGTATGTTGGCCTGAGGACAGAGGTGAGATCTTTCTAATCAATTCTAGTCCCCACTACGAGAATGGCCATGCTGCCTGGATGGGTTGCAAAGCTTGCAATGGTAAGTGCGTTAGATTTGCATGATGTTAGCACTTACTACATTTCTTGACATACTCGTAGCAGTCCTTTTCCATTATGGGCCAATAGTAACCCATTCTCAAGATGCGCTTAACAATGGCCATGCCATTGAAATGGCCTCCACATGTTCCATCGTGAGCTTGTGAAATTGCCCAAGATGCTTCCTGGGGCTCAAGACAATGGAGCAATACTCCATCATATCCTCTTCTATAGAGGATTTCTCCTAGAAAAATGTATCATGTTGCTCTCTGTTTAAATGTTCACCTTTCAGTATGCAACAAACCTTGAGGTATTATTTTGAGCTTCAGGAAGTCCCACAGTTGGGAAAGCCAATCCTGATAGGCCATAGCCTCTATAGAATAGACAACTTGCTCTTCCTGCATTTTTTAGGTAGTGAACACAGATTGAGGAACAACTCTATGGTATATGGTCACACCACACTCTATGGGTCCTTGGGAGATCAATGATCCCCAAGGTGCTATTTGCAAGAAACCTCTAGCTACGAAGGACCAATCCTAATTTGGTTTGATGTTGATCATGTTGACTAATTCTTGATTATCAAAAGCCTCACGATGTATTACTGAGTGCGAGAGCACTTTCACATGGACAGTTGTAAAATTAATAGATGATTTTTGAGGGATTAAGGATCCCAAAGAGGCCATAATGCCTACAAATCTCTTTGACGTATGAGGGATTGCATCGATGTCATACCATTCTAGCCGGGTTAAGTAATTGTTAACAAGTTTCTTGTCAGTCTTCAGGAGTGGGCACCTGCATTGGAAGATTCCTTTGACCTGGTTTACTATGATTAAGGAGTCACCAAAGATATTCAATCTTTTAATGCCCATTACTATGGCTGTTTGGAGTCCCAAGATCAATGCTTCATATTTTGTATTGTTGTTTGTGCATGGGAAGTCTAGTTTGAATGATAAGGGCAATGGAGCACCCTATGGTGTGATAAATACAATACCTGCTCTGCCTCCTTGTTCACACTTTGAACCTTCGAATAACAATGACATGTCTCTTTATTTCTTAGGTTCTTCAAGTTCTGGCGAATATGATAATGCAAATACCACATCACCAAGCAATTCTATGGTGAGAGGCTTGTTATCCTAAAAAGGCACCTCTGCTAATTGATATGCTATGACTTGTCCTTTGATGGACTTTTGGCTTATGAACTCTAGATAAAATTCTATAAATAGCATGATCCACTTTGTGGTACGTGTATTGTGATACGTCTTGCTCACCATGTACTGCGAAGGATTTTGTTTTGATATGATGTAGGTCGTATGGCTCAACATGTAGTGTCACAACTTTTGAGTAGCAAAGACCACTTCTAAACACAATTTTTTGACATACACATATCCTAGCTCATAGCTCACCAAGGTGTGACTAATGTAATATATGGATTTTTCTTTGTCTTGTGCATTCTTTTGGGCTAACATGGTGCCCAATGTGAAATCAGTAGCTGATATATAGTAAAATGGTATATCTGGCCTTGGTGGAGCCAATACTAGTGGTGTTTCCAGATAAGTTTTGATTTCGACAAAGGCTTGATGTCATTCTTCATCCCAATGAAATGGGAGTTCCTTGCATAACAACCTGTTCTTAAGTTTGCATTTGTCTAATAATTGCACGATGAATCTTTTAATGGATGCTATATTGCCTTGTAGGCTCCTCAAATTCCTAATGTTGGTAGGGGCGACCATTTCCAGTATAGCCTTTACCTTTGTAGGATCTACTTTGATGCCTCTCTTGGATACGATGAATCCCAAAAGCTTGCTAGAAGTTACACCAAATATGCACTTCTTAGGATTCAATTGAACATTATGTTCTATGAGGTGATCAAAGACTTTTCTAAGGAATTTGACATGCTCTTGCCATAATAGGGACTTGGCTAGTAAGTCATCCATGTAATCTTCCAAAATCTTATGCATATCATCATGGAATATATATGTCATGGCCCGCTGATATGTGGCACCAGCATTTGTGAGACCGAATGGCATCACTTTGTAATAGAATGTTCCCCATGGAGTAATGAAAGTAGTTTTATATTGATCTTCAAGCTTAATCCAGATTTGGTTGTATCTGGAAAAACAATCCATTAAGGATAGCATTTCATGACCTGTAGTTGCATCTACAAGAGAATCTATGTTTGGTAACAGGAATGAATCCTTTGGTGTTTCTTTATTTAAATATCTAAAATCCGTGTAGATACGGACTCTTCTATCAGGTTTCCCTATGGGTACCATGTTTGACACCCACTCAAGATAGTCGATAGGAACTATGAATACTACATCAAGTAGTTTTTGCAATTTGTTCTTCACCATCAAAGCGACGGATGGATGCATTTTCCTCAGTTTTTGCTTAACTAGCTTCTTCATGGGATCCAATGAAATGTTTGAACGACTAAATTTGGATCTATCCCTGGCATATCTTTGTAAGTCCAAGTAAAAATATTTTGCCTCTCCTTGAGGAGAGGAATCAAGATGGCTTGTTCCTCTAGAGATAGGCTTTCTCTGAATTTGAATCTCCTTGGTTGGGTAGGACAATCACTTATGTCCACATCGAAAGTTGCTTCTATAGCCATATGTGACCCATCCTATAGCTGATGAGGCGTGGGTATCAAATGAATGTCATCGATGGGATTCACATGACCTACTGACTCAGGTTCCAAACCAACATGGAAGATGTCATACACACAACCTAATGCAAAATGGAATGACTGTAACATATCTTCATTAGGGAAGAGGTCTTCTGACTCTATGGGTGAACTAGCGCGATCCCAATTAATAGTATCTACATCAAGATGCAATGATTTGGTAGGATCTACCGATTATGAAGTGGAGTGGTCAAATCAATGGAGATCATGTTGATGGATGGGATGAAATCTCTAGGAACACATGGGTGCAATCTTGTCTCAGGGGTTTCCCTTCCATACTCATGATGAGGTTCTAGAGGAATGGGAATTTCTAGATCTTGTCCATGAGCAGGGTGGACAATAGGATCATTGGGCTCTAAATTCTATCTAAATGTAGGCAGAGGGGGTTGACCATTCGATGAATGGTAGCTAGGTCAATAGGTCTCCCTAAATTAGAGTTGAGGGTCTATGGCACGAAGTGCCTTCTCTATCTCTACTAGCTCATTGACTTACCACAAGTGGTGAGATCCAAGATAAGCCATCTCGGTCTCATTATCAAAGTCATAATCACTTATCTAGAAACCTTTAGCATTGGTATATGACCCTAAGACAAGGGACTCATGTCTTCACCCCAAGTAGGCCATCTCTATTTCATCTTTATATTCTTCGTCACTTATGAAGAATCCATTTGCATTTGTCTTTTTCCCCAAAGTTAGGGGTTGATGACTCAGGCCTAAGAAAGCTCTTTCTATTGAGTCTTCTGATTCATAGTCACTTTCATATGATGTATATTCAATCTCATCGTGGATGGACCATGTGAACCTTTGTAAATAGAGAGGCCCTTGATAGGCTAAGCCAAGTTGTGCCTCATCATCACTTGCTTCATATCCATTCTCCTTATCCCATGAGTTATACCCTGTTGGGGTGGAATCAATTAAGGTTTTTGGATGATAAGTTTTTGGAGGTGGTATGTTTACCATGGCCACTTGTCTATTGCTCAAATTTGCTATTCTTAGGGGGTAATAAGGAATGAAATCAATGTCTTCTCCCAAACCTATGCTTAATCTTTCTAATGTCGTTGCAAGTGAGTCATCTCGACCTCCGCTATAGTAGCCTAAGCCAAATTTATCGAAAGGAAGCTGATATAGTGGATCATAAGGCCTCCTTCACGCCTACTCATATACACCAAGGCCATAGCCATGCCAATGGTAATGCTCAAAGTAGCTTAGAGCAAACTCAAGATTAGAGAGGTAACTAACATTGAATATGAATAATTCGTCACCATAATCTTCTATATCTGAAGACTTATGAGCGCAGTTCAGGTCGGCATAGATTAAATTGGTTTGGTTGGGAGGGATTCCAAGTGGAACCATAGTTCTTACTGGTGGCCTCAAGTCTTTAGGTCTCCCTATGTCCTGTGTAGACTCAATGATAGGCATAAAGGTAATGTTCTACATAAGGTATTCCCCTATTCCTGTACTTTCCAAGTGTATCGATGCATGTGACATGGATGACCCCATGGATGATACTAGTGAAGCAGGGTGATAATCACTATCTTCATATTGATCTTGAGGATCTTCATCTTCCATAGGACTTGGAATTTTAGTAATGGCTACAATTGGTACTTCTTTGGGCCTCTCTTCCTTAACTAAGGGGGCCTTTAGCTTTTGATTGTCTTTTTGTTTTGACGTTGATGGTACTTTAGAAGCATTGACTGTCTTGAGTGCACCAAGAGGTGTTGATGTGCCTGGGTATTTTCTTACACCTTTGTATTTGTTATCTACTTGTGTGGTTGGGGATGAAGGTGCCACGTATAGGTGAGTAGAAGGGATCATGAATTCTCCCAAAATATCCACCTGATTAATGTATTTAAAAGGCTCTTCATTGACAAAAACCACATAGACTTTGTTTTCGTGCACATACTTGACACATTGGTGCAATATCAAAGGCACACACTTCATGGCTCTTATCCAAGGGCACCCTAAGAGGATTTTGTACTGCATAGCGCCTTCCAAGACAAGACACATCATGGGGATGGTCTTGTGCCCCACATTGATGGGTAGGGCTATCATTCCCATAGTATTGCATAAAACATCATTAAAAGCTCTCAATGTGTAAGTTCCTGGAATGATATTGGTCTTGGGTATCTTGAGGTGCTCTATTGTAGTTGTTGTGATGATGTTTATCGATGAACCTGTATCGACCAAAACCCTCTTGAAATGTAAGTTATTGATGGCCACTACAATATTTAGTGAAGGGTCTGGTAAGGTAGCAAAAACTATCTTAATCTCATGATCATATAATCGGATTATAGGATCCTGGTATTCTTGCACTTGTCCCACAAAGTGAGTGAATGCATTCGCATCTTGTGGTTGAAGATCAATTGTTTTTAAATCTCCATTAGAGTCTCCCTATTCTTTGGGGACTATTGTATGAGCTCATATATGGATAACTTAGCTGGATTCATCTATAGGTTTTGCTCTAATCTACTCCGAATAGTTACCATAGGTCTCGTTGGTGGACCTAGAAGGTTGTCTTACCTTTGCCTAGGAGTGGTTGGGATGTTCATGGGAGCTGCAGGCGGTTGTCGTTGACCATACCACCTAGTACTTGTTGCTATGTTAATGATCTCAACCATCCCAATGCATTTGTGGGTAGGTATGTCAGCTCAAACCTGATTGACTTGGGCCCCTTGCTCTCGAGGGGCCTCATGATTGGGCAATGGGTTTTTGTATATACCCATGTCTCTGTTATTAGGAGCTAGTGGGTTGTCAACTTTGAGTTCTCATGCCTCAATAATGTTTTGCACTTGATGCTTAAACCCAATGCAAGCCTCAATGTCATGGCCTGGTATCCTACGATAAGGACAAAATTGATCTTCCCTATATCCCTTTGGCTTAGGATGGTTGGGATCTACAAGAGGCATATCATGAAATCTGATTAAAGTTTGATTGCATTGATTCTGTCAAAGGCATGAAATAATGAGGTAGCTTACATTCTCAATTTCTTCCTTGATTGTTCTTTTGGTCGTAGTTGACTGGTAGGGGATGTACTTGATAGTTCTGTGGTTGTTGTGCACCCCCATCCTTGGGTGTAGCCAATACGACTTGATTGACTAGAGTAGGGTTACCCTGCTTCTGCTTGTACTTGTCATTCTTACCATTCTTGTTCCACTCCTTTTTGTTTCAGAGCTTAATGGTTCCCTCATCTACTTTTATCTCTTCGATGAGCTTGGCCTATGCCAAAGATTCCTCAAACAAAGGATATTGTTGGAGTTGTAGCAATAGGGAGATATGTTTAGAACAAATTTTGGTAAACATACAAATGATATCTTCTATGGGAACGAAGAATGATAATTTGGCCATAATTTTTCTCCATCTATTCCCATAATCCATTATTGGCTCATCATCATACTATTTCAAGTTAGCCAGATCTGAAAGGTTCACCTTCTTCTTAGCACTAAAGGAGAAACACTTCAATAATCTGTTTACTAGTTGTTCAAAATTGTTTATGCTATGCTTAGGTAGTTGGTTGAACCATTGAGTGGCAACACCTAAAAATGTCATTATGAATGTTCTTAGCATGAGAGCATCATTATCTTCAATATGAAAACAAGCATTGATAAAATTGGTGACATGCTCTTGTGCATCCTCTTTACCTTTAAACTTTTATAACCTAGGCATATCAAAGTGCTTATGATATGGAGGGCTAGGGATTGATGGACACAATGGTTGATTGTGTATCTTGCTCAATGTTGGTGAGTTCCCAGATGCCTCTTGTTTCTCAAAGGTTTTCATCTTTTTAGCAAGCTCTTGAAATGCCTTTGATGCATGAATTTCCTCCTCGTGCAAGCCTATTCATATTAGAAATGGAGGTAACTCTCTATCCATTTTATTTGTTCCATTTTCCTCCCTCTTGTGAGGGGACTCAGGATTGTGATCTCGATTTTTTATGTTTGCCCTCCCCCCACTAGTTAGATTTCGTTCATGATTTGGTGGGGGGTTTTTTTGTGGGCTATCTTGTCTAGTGCACCTTTCCTTAGGTGATTAGCGTGTCTTGTTATTTGGTGGTCACCACCATTTATCTATAAATTTTTAATATCTAGTTGCTCAGCTTGCACTCTTAAATGCTACTCATGTTAGCGCTAGAGTATTTCTCTTTATTTCTCCTATTTGAGAGCTTACACTAACTCTCGCTCTTTGTGTAATGCATTTTCTAACCGTCTCATTCAGTCAGTTTGTGATGTCATATAAGACTCATGTTTATCTGACTTTGTTCTTGTTTTCTTGACTCGCAGATTCCTCAAGGGGGTTTCTGCTATATTTGTGCTCTTGCTAGTTAATGTGACTTGTTCAATGTAATGTTGAATATTCCTATGATCAGACTCCATGCATCTTCTACAGGGTTGCTCTGAGGTACCCTTAGATTGGGAGGTATGTTTAGAAGTCACCGTTCATGAGCTTCTAGATGTAGAGTTCTCAGTAGCTATAGTTCTTTGGGTTGGTTGAGTAGGAAATCGATCCAACTTGTCTAGCTGTCTTGTTCTCCATGGCTGGTCCCGTTTACTCCTATGAGATCATAGTCTATGGGAATATTTACTTTTATGTGAAGGGTTTCTTCTATATGATTCCCATGACTATATGTAGCTCTATTTTCCTACCCTTTAGTGGGTAGACCTATTTCATATGTTTCTTGTGAGTCTTGAGGTGTTGCAATTCTTGTTTGCCTTCTTGATGAAGAGGGCTTTGTGGTGACATTTTTTCTCCATGTGGATGGAGATGTGGTAGTCTTGTCATCCCTATGTGAAGAATGAGTCTTAGAACCTTCTTTATGTCCATGTGAGGAGGAAGCCCTTGAAGCTTCCTCATGTCTTTGAGATGTTTTTGTGTGTTTAGAGGAGGCCCTTGAGGTCTCCTCATGTCTCCTTGATGAGGATGGTTGTGAAGCCTCTTTTTGTTTATGTGAATTTGTTCCATGATGTGGTTCTTTACTTGGGGTTTCTTGAGGAGATCCCCCAAGAGTTGATTTATCACCCCTTAGGCTCATGGAGCTACGTCTCATGATATTATGGGTAGGTCATTCAACATTACTATGACTCCGCCTATGGGTATGAATTGCTTCTGTCTCTCCCTCGGCATCAGACCAAGGATGTTTACTTCTTGTTTTGACCATGTTGTTTTATGACTTGATATTTTGAGTTTGCAATTTAGGAATGACCACACAATACCAAACAAATGTTTATCTTGATTACCAATTTGAGTGTGCCCTAAACTATTTGATGTGTTTTTGATGTGTTGTTCTCTTGATTTCTTTTATCTTGTTCTTGGATTAAGAATGAGAAGACTCATCCATAGTGACAATCAAGTACACTCGTGCCAAACATGATTTTCTCAAAAGAAGCTAGGGTACACCACTAAAGACCCAATGGGGGGTTTTCCTAGCTCCTCCACTCTAAACCAATGATTGTTCCAACAGTGGGAGACAGTTTGAACATAAATAACTTAGTGTTACTATAAGTAAGTTTCTCAATCCGTTTCTAGGAAGCTCTAGGGGTCAAACTAGTGGAAGGAGATGAATTCCAATGTCACTAGACTGAATTGAAAGTTGGTGATGAAATCCAACTCTCCAATGTTTAAATGAGACTTGTGTGTGTGGTGTTCATTTTAAGATTGTGTAACATAAAGTGCATCATATAGCAACAATGAGTATTTCCTATATGCCTAAGTGCAAAAATATGTTTCAATATTCAAAAAGATGCATGAACTACTATGATTTGTATGAGCATACTTTATCTCATGCAACTATGGCCTCTATCAGGGCCTCAAAGCAAGCAAACAACATACAATGTCTAGCATGTTGGATTCTAGGGTGAACTTTTTAGGCATAAGCCATTGTTCCTAGAAACGCCTAGTGGAAAAATTAAAAGATCTAAGATATGCGAAATGCTTAATTCTTTCTTCTTTATTCTTTCAATTTCTAAACATAAATGTGCTTTAAATTCTATGTTTTAGACACACATAAGCAGATAAAAAGCTATAAAATATCATAAAAGCTATACCAACCTTTGATCCAGCTCAGAGAGTCGATGTTTTTACCTCTAATGCACTCCAGTCCTAGATGCTGTTGACCAGAGTGGCTAATTCTTGGCCACTGTAGCTCATAGCAGCTAGTTTTTTGCCACTGTAGCTTAGAGTGGCTAGTTTCTAGCTATTGTAGCTTAGAGTGGCTAGACCTACACACAAAATTAACATAGTATTCTGGAAAAAAATGAAAAATTAGTGGTTGTCCCACCGTGATCGCCATCTGTAGCGACCCCGAGAACGCGTGCACTGGTCCCTTTTCTAAGAACCCTACTTGCAATGCTTATTTAAAATACCAAATATGAAATGTAAAGACAAGAGGAAAAAATATATAACATGAAATGACAAAATATGGATCTCTTTATTAATATTGAAGCTCGGTTACATGTCGGTCCCTCTTAGGGATACCCATTTTGATACTATAAATTACAAGTGGGCAAGGAGTGCCCCTTCCACGAAGAGGTGGCGTGCTTATAAAATATTCTTAGTTTTGCACATGGAAATGTATGAGGGCTTACATATGCCTCCTTCTCCAGGTCTATTTCCTATAGGGATCCCTTTTGCTCTCGTATGTTGTAATCTTCGTCCGATGTACCTATGGCCCTATAAAAAATGAAACAACAACACACTTTTAAGTTTTCGATATTGCCTCACCGGATGAGGTTGTTAGTAATCAAAGAATGTAACAAAAATATGATAAAACAATACCATGAATTAAGTAAATCTATGTTATAATAAAATAGGATAAAATATTCTATGTCTATCTAAGCTAAGCCCATGGGCCACTGTCCAAGACAAAAGTTGCTAAAGTAAACCTTACCCTCTTTGCCCTAAAGCTATGGGTCAAAGACTATGATATGATGTTGAAGAAAGTAGGTGTTATTTTCTCCTATTTGTCAAAGCTCCGCCACACACATGATCTCAAAGAGAAGTCTCCAAGTCTCGAAAGCTCTCCTCAAAAATATCTCTCTCCTTGATGTGATAAAGTATTAAAGATGATTTCTTGGTGCTCATAGGCTTGCACCTTTTATGGTGTGAAATCCTAGGTCTATGTCCAAGCCCTAAAAATGAATTTCTCATGCATAGTGCAAGTTAGCATGAGAATATTTTGTCCATTGTCTATATTTAAAGGCCAGTGAACTAAAATCTAACTGCCCACTTGAGTCTTCTATGTGAACTGGTCATTAGCATGAGAAGATTTTGTCCTTTTTTTTTGCTTGGAGGTAAGTTAACTTAAGTCTAAATGCAAACTCAAGTCTCCTATGTGAACTAGTCATGAAAAGGAATGCAAAGTCACTCCCGCTCACCTTTATTGCATGCATACTACCACTTCCACCCGATATTGGGCCTGTTTATCAACAAACCGCTTCTTATGGCTTAGCTACTATCGTCTATAGTGGCTAAGATCTGGTCGCTATCATCTGCAGTGGCTAGGTCTGGCTACTCTAGGCTTGAGAGACTAGAATATGGTCGCTCTTGGCTTGAGCTTCCAAGCTTGGATGGATTGAAAAGGCCCAAAATGAGTGGTGAGAACCATTGTTGATGCTTGGAAAGTCAAATATTTTGTCTTATTATCTTATGAGTGTATCTATGTAATTAGCTCCCTAAGCATGAAATGATTTAGGTTTCTACACTTTGTAGTTATGTTTTGTCTTTATTTTACTTTGCTTAGATCCTTATTGCTCGGGCTTGGGACTCAAAGCTCTTGCTTGACCTTCTTCCTCACTTGAACGACACGTATTGGGCATGTCTCAAGGCTCATGGGATCCAATATGTTATCGTATTACCTCACCTCATGTCATCCCAGGATTACCTTACAACTTTAGCTCATTAGTGGGACCCTTGGACTAATACCTTCCACCTTTCGATTGATGAGATGACTATTACATAAAAGCATGTGTATAGGATCTTCTGGATCCCTTTTTATGGGGTGTCTATTATTTCTTCGGCTACTAATTATCAGGTGATCATATTCACTTGAGTGTTTGGGAGGTATTCTAAAAATGCTCTCAAGAACACCAGGTCTGGGGGAGTGTCTATCATCCACTAGTACCAGGAGTAGGTTTTTACAGTGAGGCATGCAGTGCTACTAATGGTCATTAGCAATGTCCTCATCCTAGATTTCATAGGCTTAAGGTTCCCTTGGAACATCCTTGTGATGTTTCAGGACCTGATAGACAACAAGGAACCGATAATATATGCATTAGGTCGGTCTCTATTGGCTTAGTGTTATGATGAGTTGTACCACATCCATAGAAGGGGTCGTGTCAGCATCGCCTATAGTTGGCTTATATAGGTCTAGGGATGGGATCACATTAGGGTATATTTCCCTAAGGGGCTTCCTATTGAGATCACAACTATGGATGAGAGGATGCAGTGATATGGTTCTAGGTGGGCCAGATAGAGTGAGGAGCGCAAGAGCCACATATTCGTTGGGGATTTGACTTGTTACACTGACACTTTCATTGCAATCTAGGATGGAGATATCATATGGCACCCTTATCATGAGTGTCCTATTTGGGATGAACCTGACAACTTTACTGCTAGGATGCAGTGCAAGCGATGGCTCATTGGTTGTAAGGTTAACATCTGGGAGTACTTCTTCTACTCTCAAGTTCTTCATCAGTACGAGTTACATCAGGATGTACCACTAGTACCATTTTTGTATAGGCACATTAAATCAGAGAGATACCTCCCTCCATGATAGGTTACAGAGCTATCTTATGAGGAGGATGTCCTAGCTATTGACCCTAGAGTAGCTGGTGGAGTCATAGAGGCATTTGCATGGTGGTGGGGTGACCTGATGTGGTATGGTGATGGTAGTCTAGGTTAATAAGATGATGGAGGAGATGGGGTAGACCTAGCAGGTTGTTGGGTTAGTTCTAGGACCATGGCATGGGGCTAGCAGGCAGAGCATGTGGCAACGAAGGAGCAGGAAGCTCCTGAGGAGGCAGAGGAGGAGATGGATCCTGAGGAGAGAGATTATCCTCTCAAGGCACAGCTACATGATGTAAAGGTCAAGCTCTAGTCAACCAAGATATAGGTATAGCAACACGATGACACCATAGCACAAAGGGATACTACTATAGTTTAGATGTCATACTAGATACAGGCTTTGCAGGCTGCTCTAGGATGAGTTGCCTAGATGCAGGTTGTTGTTGCCCCTCCTACTCCTGAGGATCCTTCAAGGTTAGCCCTTGAGACTAAGATCAATAATTTATAGGATTTTTTGGATGAGAGTGATGTATAGATTGTTGAGGATGCAACCCAGATTGCCACTCTCTCGAGGTAGATCATTAGGCTAGGTACCATTCCTAGGGTGAGAGGAGCCACAGGTGGGTCACAGGTTAGCAAGAGTTCTACAGTAGGGCAGTCTTCCACCTGGCTTGGTCATGGGACCTGAACTCACATAAAGAGACTAGCAGGATCTAGCTCGCACCATTATCCTAGAGATCCAACCATAGGGAGCGGTGTTGCAGGGGGTACAGGCCCAATATTTGATTGACGATACTCTTAGTTTTGATTCATTTTTGAGGTCAGGATAACCTATATGACTGTCGTCCATGGGTATTTTTGTACATCCATGGACTTGAAACACATAATTTTATGATATATTTGCATTATGACTCATTGTGTGTATTGTTTATTGCTCATGTTTTTGTTGTTATTTTGTTTTATAATGTGATGTGATGATCGCATTATGATGATTTGATGTATATTCTAGATGATAGATGATATTGTAGATGCTTTTATGGATGTGTAGATGCTTATATGATATAATGCTATAAAAGGTGCAAGCCTAAGAGCACTAGAGCATCTATATTTTATCCATTGATCTTGGAGAAAAGAGAGAGGAACATCTTTTATCAAAGAATCAATATTTTTATCAATCTTGGTCATTGAGGAGAGCTTTCAAGACTTGGAGAGTTCCCTTGGAGATCACAAGTATGACGAAGCCCTGACATATTAAAGAGCATATCAAACATTATTTCAACATCAGATATAAGATTTGGTCCATACCTTTGGAGCAAAGAAGATGATATTCACTTTAGCGGCTATTGTCTTGGACAGTGGCCCGTAGGCTTAGCTTAGGATTTTAGACATTAGATTCATTATTTTAGCATATCATTAGCATAGCATCATTTCATTCATTTGCATCCATATAATTAGTCTAATTTGCATTTGATTTCATTTGTTATATTTAGTACTAACAACCTCATCCAGAGAGGCATTCTCAGACATCTAAGGGTGTGTTGTTGTTTCATTTGCTTGTAGGGCCATAGGTTGATTGAATGACCATTAGCAGCACTACGTGCCTCATTATGAAAACCTGATCTCGATACCAGTGGATGATAGACACTCCCCTAGACTTGGTTTCCTTGAGAGCATTCTCAGAATACCTCTCAAACACCTGAGTGAATATGGCCACCTAATAATTAGTGGCCAAATAAATAATAGCCACTCCATAAAAAGAGATCTAAAAGATCCTATACACATCCTTTCGTGTAATAGTCATCTCGTCGATCAAAATTTGGAAGGTATTAGTCTGAGGGTCCTAGTGATGAGCCAAATTCATAAGGTAAACCTGGTCCGACATGATGTGAGGTAATCTGGTAATATATTGGAGCCCACGAGCCTTGAGCCATGCCCATTCTATGTTACCCAAGTGAGTAAGAAGGTCAAGCAAGAACTTTAGGTCCTGAGCCCGAGCAGTAAGGATCTAAGCAAAGCAAAAGAAAGATGAAACATAACTACAAATCATCCAAGGCATAATTCATAATAAACATGAAACATTGCAAAAGAGGATGGGCTATTCTAAGTCTAAGCAAAGGGACAAGATTGCACCTAATCAAAAAAATAAAAAATTAAAAAAAAATCAAAAGCTATCTCAAAAATTAAAAAAAAAAAACAAAAAACGAAAAACTAGCAAAGTTGTGCAAATATGGCTAAGGTATTTAACCGTTGTCGCTTATAGTGGCTGAAAATTGGCCGTTGGAGACAACAGCGGCCAAGACCCAACAGTTAAATTTTTGACCGTTGGGGTTCAAACCCGGCCACTCTGAGCGATAGTGGCTCAGAACTGGTCGTTATGAGTGACAGTGGCCAAGGGACGACATGACAAACCCATGAACCCTTGGCTATAAAAGAACAAAAAAATCCAAATATTGTAAAATAACATAAAGATATCAAAAGAGAAGGGAAAACAAAAAAAATTAAAGGTAAATTCCCAGTAAGGCATCAGATCAAAATCTAAGTTCAAAGCACACTTAAAATGGCAACAACAGGTGAATAATAGAAAATTTTAGAAACCCTAGGGTAAAGCCACTAATAGAAAAAAATAAAAAAAAATGGGGACTAACCCACCAAAGCAGAAGATAAGCTAAACCTAGCTACAGGTTTTGAATCGTTACTAACAAGTTTAGTGAGGTTCATTTTACCAATTACTTAGTGAGGTGTAATTTTACCCAATTAAAGGAAAGAGAGCTAGGGTTTAGGAAAAGAGAAATATCTAAGAAGCTTCAGATCCTCCAGTAGTTGATTTCTCATCCTATGTAGCCATATCCTCGACACCAAGTAAAATCTAAAGTCACAATTGTCACTGTCACACCAGAGCTCTGAAAAATGAATCTTCAACAGTGAAAATTAAATGTCAAACCCTAGAAAATGCAAATTTTATATTTCTTTAAGTACACCTTGGCAATTGCTGACATCAGTGGACCAAACTTCATGGCCTCTCAAGGTGACAGTGGCCACAAGCAGGAAATCAGAGGCCGCTGGACCTGATAGCGACCAGATCCACAAATCAAAATAAGAGGTTTCCCCCTTGAGAAATCACACAAAAATATTAAATAAACACACCTTAATGGTTTAAGATCATCAGAATGTCCAAAATAACAAAAAATTATATAAAAGCACAATCTTAGGTAGGCCTCATATTCAGTCACATACTCTATCAACTCGACGATTGCGGGGATTCACACTCCATGTATTTTGGTGAGATGAGTAGATAACCATAAGGCCACTTGGGGTAAAAAAACTCATTTTGGAATTACGATGTGCTACCCTTCAATCCCGAAGAAGACAAAGATGGTCGAACTACTCCACGGGTGCGAAAGGATCATCCTAATTCCCCTATGATATCAAAAATATTAAGCCAAAGTGATACAATATAAACATAAATAGAATCACTTAGCCTAACTCCCTAAGAAGGCTATTGATAGCCGGACCGCTCCTCGGGATAAGTATGGATGATTATCATAAATGGTTGGAATCACACTTGGATGTGGGATTACCCATTAAAAGAAACAAATGCTAGAAAGGAACCAGAATAGTCATATTGGTCAAGCGAATTGTCGCTTCATTCATTGTCATTTATTCACCAATTATTTATGTGAGGAATTAGTCCAAAACTTCAACATAATCATAATAAAAATCAACAAAATATCACTCTATCATAGCAATCATGTTCATCCTATGAATCATTTCATACAATAATCACAAAATTCCCTTGTTTGCTAGGAATGTAAGTAGACATGACATCTTCAATTGTAGCTCTCCTATCAATCAAAATTGTTGTAGCAGCTGAAGCTACCCGATTGAGTTTGAGGAATGAGTGCAATTTAACATGCCCAAGACACTAAGCTAAGTCCTCCAAATGTTGAGGCAATGATTCAAGGGATGTGCACCATATTGCATGATTGGGCCATCCAATGTTGATCAGACCATTGATCACCATACACCCTCCAAACAGATCAATCTACATTTTTCTCAGCGTTGTGTTTTCCACACAATGCCTCACAAAAAGGGGCATATGTAGACACCTAAATCATGTCATTCTTAGGGAAGCTACTCACATAGACACATTCATAATATCATATGACATAATATTGGACTTTCCAAGCATCAAAAGTGGTTCTCACCACTCATTTGGGGCCTTTTCAAGCCATCCAAGCTTAGCTAATCAAGCCAAGAGTGGCCAGATCCTAGCCGCTCAAGCCTAGAGTGGCTAGACCTTAGCCACTATAGATGATAATGACCAGATCTTAGTCGTTGTAGATGAAAATAGCTAAACCCTAGAAGCATTTTTTCTGACAAACATGCCTAATCATGGGTGGAAGTGGCAGTCTGCATGCAATAAAGGTGAGCGGGAGTAACTTGGCATTCTTTTTCATGACTAGTTCACATAGGAGACTTGAGTTTGCATTTATACTTGAGTTAACTGACCCCCAAGCATAAAAAAATGACAAAAGCTTCTCATGCTAATGATCATTTCGTATAGGAGACTTAAGTTGGCAGTTATATTTTAGTTAGCTGGCCTCCAAACATAGAAAAGACAAATATTCTCATTCTAACTTACACTACGCATGAGAAATTCATTCCTAGGGCTTCGACATAGACCTAGGGTTTCACACTATAAATGGTGCAATCCTAAGAGCACCAGAGCATCTATCTTTTATCCATCGATATTGGAGAAAAGAAAGAGGGACATATTTTATCAGAGAATCAATCTTTTTATCAATCTTGGTCATTGAGGAGAGCTTTCAAGACTTGGAGAGTTCCCTTAGAGATCACGAGTATGGCAAAGCCCTGATGGATTGAATAGCATAGCAATAATTATTTCAACATTGGATACAATATTTGGTCCATAGCTTTGGAGCAAAGAAGACGAGAGTCACTTTAGCTGCTGCTATCTTGGATAGTGGCCTGCAGGCTTAGCTTAGGATTTTAGACATTAGATTCATTATTTTAGCATATCATTAGCATAGGATCATTTCATTTGTTTGAATCCATAACATTAGTATAATTTACATTTTCTTTCATTTGTTATATTTGGTACTAACAACCTCATTTGGGGAGGCATTCTCGTACATATAAGCGTGTGTTGTTGTTTCATTTTCTTAGAGGGCCACAGGTTGATCGGATAAAATCTGCAACATACGAGAGCAAAATGTTAGTCTTACAATGACACTGAGAGGGGGGTGAATCAGTGTAGCTCTTTAAACTTGAATTTATAGCTCTTAATACAACAACAATTAAAACTTATTACTAGATACAACAAGTATAACAAAAGAGCATCACACAACACAAGATTTAACGAGGTTCACCAATGTGGCTACTCCTCAAAAATGACTGCTTGGACTACCATCCAAATCCAGCCTTTGCAAAGCACCAACTTTACAATCAATTTACCAACACACACTGGAAGGAGCACCAACCCCTGATTTATCTGCACTAACAGAAAGGAGCACCAACCCCTGATTTACTAGCACCAACTGGAAGGAGCACCAACCCCTGATTTACCAGCACCAACTGGAAGGAGCACCAACCCCTAATGCCAAGCACCAACCTGGACTTCAATTTGAATCTATAAGTTTAATAGTAAGATACCTTTGTTTTTGCAAGACCCTGACTGGTCTTCTTCACCTTTGCGTTCTCTGTGCACTCTGCTCTCTCTGCGCAATCACTTCGCACACTCTGCTTCGTTACAGTCGACCTTCACGATCGTCTTCTCCCTTTCATGCACTCTGCTCTCTTTGCAAATTTTGCACTTAGCACGATTCGACACGACTTGCTCTCTACGCACTACGACCGAACTTCGCACTCATCAACATCATAAAATTCTCCAAACAACCCTCCTTTTATAACAACATTTTCATGATGAAAACCCTAATCTTAGTCGGCTGTAAACCCTAATCTTAGTCGGCTTTCATAACAACTGTAAACCCTAATTTTAGTCGGCTATCATCGGTCTTCGTCGGCTTCAACTTAACCATGAAAATACAACATGTCGCGATATCGCGACACTTTTCTTTCTCTCTCTTTCTCCTTGCATCGGACCGCAAAAATGCTACATGTCGCGATATCGCGACACTTTTTCTCCTTGCTCTTTCTCTTAGCTTTGGCCCATGAAAATACATGTCACGATATCGCGACACTTTCGCCTCCGTACGCTTTCTCTATTCTTTTGTCATGATATCATGACACTTCTGCTTCCAAAGACTTCGACTTTGCTTTTGTCATGATATCGCGACACTTCTGCTTCCAAAGACTTTGACTTTGCTTTTGTCATGATATCGCGACACTTCTACCTCCGTAGTCTTCAACTTAGCTTTTGTCATGAAATCGTGACACTTCTGCTTCCTTAGCTTCTTTGCTTTTGTCATGAAATCATGACACTTCTCCTTCGAAGTCTTCTTTCTACTTTTGTCATGAAATCATGATACTTCCTTGTACGCTTCCTCTCTTTCTTTTGTGAAAATGACATGTAAAATCGTGACACTTTTCCAACTTACTTTCTCTCTCCTATTTTAGTCCAAAATGACATGTCACGAAATCGTGACACTTTTCCAACTTACTTTCTCTCCTATTTTAGTCACGAAAATGCGACATGTCACGAAATCGTGACACTTTTCCAACTTACTTTCTCTCTCCTATTTTAGTCACGAAAATGCGACATGTCATGAAATCGTGACACTTTTCCAACTTACTTTCTCTCTCCTATTTTAGTCGTGAAAATGCGACATGTCGTAGAAATCGCGACACTTTTCTTACTTGTTCTCTTTCTTCGAACTTGTCATGAAATCGCGACACTTCTTCTTGCTTTCTCTTTTTCTTCCAACATGTCACGAAATCATGACAGTTTTTCCACTTGCCTTTTTCTCTTCCAACATGTCACGAAATCGTGACAGTTTTTCCTGCTTTCTCTTTCTCTTCCAACATGTCATGAAATCATGACAGTTTTTCCACTTGCCTTTTTCTCTTCCAACATGTCACGAAATCGTGACAGTTTTTCCTGCTTGTTCTCTCTCTTCCAACATGTCGTGAAATCGTGACAGTTTTTCCACTTGCCTTTTTCTCTTCCAACATGTCACAAAATCATGACAGTTTTTCCTTATTTTCTCTCTCTTCCAACATGTCACGAAATCATGACAGTTTTCCTTGCCTGTTGTATATGTCGCGATATCACGACACTTTTCTTACTTGTCTTTTTCTTTGATCTTTTGCAAATGGGCCACTTCGATCTTCTTGGAAAATCATTGTACATACTCTGAATAACCTTTGAACTCCTGTCTTCTGCATCTGAATAGCTTTTGAACTTCCTGTCCACTGCATCAATAGATCTATCCGACTGTGTTGACAACAATGACAATATTGTTGCTGCACCTTGCTCAACAATCTCCCCCTTTGGAATTGTTGGCAACACATGTGCAATTTCTCGTAACTCTTCTCCCCCTTTGACAATAATACCAAAGGGCTACTGCAGACTCCCCTGAGTCCATGCACAACATTCTCAGGCACAATTTATTACACTTAGCAAAAATCATGAACATGAGCAAAAAGATAATCAAATACTTAAATGCTCCCCCAGAGAATGTGATCCCTGTAGCTAGTCAATTCTTGGGAAGTGTGACCACTCCCAATTTATTGCGAAGGTACTCAAAAACTTCCTTGGGCAATGGTTTTGTGAAGATATCTGCTACTTGCTCTGTAGTTGGAACAAAATCCAACTTAACTTCACCTTCCGCAACTTTCTCCTTCAAAAAGTGATACCTGATAGCAATGTGTTTTGTGCGTGAATGCATAACCGGATTCTTGGAGATGTTAATGGCACTGGTGTTATCACACTTAACTGATATTGGCTCATTGAAGCTAATACCAAGATCTTTCAGGGTTTGTTTCATCCACAATACCTGCGTACAACATGTTGTCACTGCAATATATTCTGCCTCTATTGTCGATAAAGAAACTGACTCTTGTTTCTTCATCGTGCCACGCGACCAATCTGTCTCCAAGATAGAATGCACCTCCACTGGTACTCTTTCTGTCATCTACACATCCTGCCCAATCTGCATCTGAATACGAAATAAGGGTGAAGTCTTTACCTTTCGGATACCATAACCCATACTCCATAGTACCCTTGAGGTATCGAAGAATCCTCTTCACTGTTGTCACATGAGTCTCCTTGGGATTAGCCTAAAATCGTGCTACCATGCATACTGCCTGCAAAATATCTGGTCTGGTAGTCGTCAGTACATAGTAAGCTTCCAATCATAGATCTGTACATGGTTTGATCAACAGGTGGAGATTTGTCATCCTTGCTCAACTTGCAACCTGTCGTCATGGGAGTGCTAACTGGCTTACAATCCTCCATTGTGAACCTTTTTAACATCTCTTTCACATATTTAACTTGAGAAATAAATATGCCCTTTTCATTTTGATTAACTTGCAACCCGAGGAAATACGAAAGTTCACCAATCATTGACATTTCAAATTCTTTCTGCATCTTATTTGCTAAATCTTTACATGACTCATCTTTGTTGCTGCCAAATATGATATCATCTACGTATACAACAAGAACAATAAGATAGCCATTTTCTGTTTTGACATACAAATTACTATCCACCATACCTTTCTTGAACCCTTGTTGAGTAAGATAGTTGTCTAGCCTTGCATACCATGCTCGAGGTGCCTGTTTTAAGCCATATAATGCTTTCTTCAACTTGCAAACCAAGTTGGGATCATCACCAAGTTGGAAACCATCTGGTTGCTCAATATAAACCTCTTCTTTAAGTTTCCCATTCAAAAACGCTGATTTCACATCCATTTGATAAACTTTGAAATTCTTGTAAACTGCTAAAGCCAGAAACATTCTAATTGCCTCTAGTCTAGCTACTGGTGCAAAAGTTTCCTCAAAGTCAATGCCTTCAACTTGTGCATAACCCTTACATACCAATCTTGCTTTATTTCTGACTACCCGTCCGTCTTCATTCAATTTGTTTCAAAAAATCCATTTAGTCCCGATTATATTTTTATTTGCAGGTCTAGGTACTAACTCCCAAGTTTCATTTTTCTCGATCTGATCTAATTCTTCATTTATTGCCTTCATCCAACTTTCATCTTTGCTTGCATCAGCAACATTTTTGGGCTCAATGCTGGATAATAGAGAGTAGTTACTTACGACTCTTCTTCTTGTCTGAACACCAACTTTGGGGTCTCCAATTATTTGCTCTCTAGGATGATTTTTTTGCCAGCTGCATGTTTTGAATTTCTTATTTTCTTCCACTTCTGAATCACAATTTAAATCATCTGAGTCAATTTTTTGTATCTTTTCCGTTTCGTTTTCCTCATCTCCTTCAATAACCTCTTCATACATTGGGTAGTTAAAGCTAATTACTCGTTCTCTACCTTCATCAAATTTAACATCGGCACTGTCCACAATTTTCTTTAGCCTCTTGTTGTAGCATTTGTAAGCTTTGCTTTTTGGCGAATAACCAACAAAAATACCTTCATCCACTCTATCTTCAAACTTACCAAGATTATCTTCAGTTCTTTTGATGTAGCACTTGCTGCCAAAAACTTTGAGGTATTTTGTTGTTGCCCTTTTGCCGAACCACAACTCATAAGGAGTTTTGCTTTCATGTGTTCTCAACATGTACCTATTTTGGATATACACCGTAGTATGGACTGCTTCTTTCCAAAATCTGTCTGCTACTCTACTTTCAGCCAACATAGTCCGTGCCATTTCCTGCACTGTCCTGTTCTTTCTTTCTACCACTCCATTCTGCTGAGGTGTCCTGGCTGCTGAAAACTGTCTCCTAATACCGTATTTTTCATAGTACTCTATAAACTCCTCTGAAATGAATTCTCCTCCTCTATCTGATCTTAAACATTTGATCCTCTTTCCTGTTTCATTCTCAACATGGTTTTTGAAAATCTTGAACATATCAAAAGCTTCTGATTTATGCTTCAAGAAAAATATCCATGTCATTCTGGAATAGTCATCAATGCACAACATAAAATATTTGTCACCATTTATGCTTTGTGTTCTCATGGGTCCACATAAATCAGTGTGTATTAGTTCCAAAGGTTTGCTTGTGTAGTACTCTTTTGTTTTGAATGTGACTCTAGTTTGCTTCCCCTTTTGGCATGAAGCACAAATGTTGTTTGCAGGTTTGCTGATGGTGGGAATATCTCTCACTGCCCTTTTTGAGGTGATTTTTACTAGATTATCAAAACTGATATGACCGAGTCTCTTGTGCCACAACCAATTTTCTTCTTCCTGTCCAATAAAACAAGCTCCTTTTGAAGTCTCCGAGAGCGTGTACAGGTTGCCAGATGTCCTTGATCCAGCTTGCTATCAATTTTCCACTTGTTTGTTTTTCTCGACTTCACAACCCTGCTTCATAAAAACTACTTCATGACCTTTATCACAAATCTGACTTACGCTCAACAAGTTATGTTTCAAACCATCCACAAACAAGACTTCTTCTGACTTAATTTTTCCTTCACTAAATTTAACTGAACCTTTGCCAACTATCTTAGCTCCATCATTATTTCCAAACTTTACTGAACCACCTTCATATTTCTGTAACTTCTCAAATTTTTGTTTGTCACCTGTCATATGACTGGAGCATCCACTATCAAGTATCCATGGTACATATTTATTCTGTGCTTTAAATGTTGTTTGTACGATTAAGGATTCCTTTTCTTCCTTAAGTCGCTCTTTTCCTTTCCACTCCATTTTGATAGTAGTTTTGGGTTCTTGTTTTGCCTTTCCCTTATCAATAGCTTGTGCACATTTTTTGAGAAGTTTTCTATTTTGTCTCATCCTATTTGGTTGAAATTTTCTTCCCTGAAACTGATTTGATGCAAATGTACTTCTACAGTTTCTTGCAATGTGCCCAAAATTATGACAGTTATAACATTCTACTATATAATTCATCAGAGGAGAAAAAGCATTTCTACTGGTGAAATTCCTTGGTCTTACATTATATTTGCAGTCTAAGATTTTATGTCCATAGCCATTGCATTTAAAATAGAAACCAGAAAAGGGATAATTGAACCTGGGTGATGGTCTTTGCCATGTTGTCGTAGGAGCCATAGGTCTTCTTCTTCTTTGATGTGTGACATTGGTGAATCCATCATTGTCAATTCTCCTTTCGTGCCTGGCATTATTGCTTTCTTTTGCATGAGACGTTTTTCCTTGATCAACCTTGTTTCTTATCTTCATTCTTTATGGATTCTACATTTCTGGCCTTTGATCCATTTGATGATTCTCCTTCGATGAAACCCGGACCAAATTTGATGCCTGCAGGCCTTTGGTCATTTATAATCTTATCCAACTTCATAGAACTTTCTTCGCGTTTGTGATAGCAACTAATTTTGTGATTCATCTCTTCTATCTGCATCCGTAAACCAACATTCTCTTCTTCTAGTTTGCAGCAATAATCTATTTTCATGGTAATTTGTACTTCGAGATCTTCAGATATTTTCTTGTATTCTTCTGTCTGTACTTTCAGATTGGTTATGATTTCGTTTGCATCCTCAAGCTTTTTTGAAATTTTCTTATTCTTTTTCTTCTCTATTTTCCACTCTTCAAGTGCAGAGATCAACTCACCTTCTAGATCTACTTCAGCCTCAGAGTTTTCACCATATACTTCAGAGTTCACTCCTTCCTTTTTTGATTTTACTTCTTCAAATGCCATTGTGTTACTTCCAAGATCACCCTAGCTGATTAAGCTTGTACAGGAACTTAGCTCTGATACCAATTGTTAGTCTTACAATGACACTGAGAGGGGGGGTGAATCAGTGTAGCTCTTTAAACTTGAATTTACAGCTCTTAATACAACAACAATTAAAACTTATTACTAGATACAACAAGTATAACAAAAGAGCATCACACAACACAAGATTTAATGAGGTTCACCAATGTGGCTACTCCTCAAAAATGACTGCTTGGACTACCATCCAAATCCAGCCTTTGCAAAGCACCAACTTTACAATCAATTTACCAGCACACACTGGAAGGAGCACCAACCCCTGATTTATCTACACTAACAGAAAGGAGCACCAACCCCTGATTTACCAGCACCAATGACCTGGAAGGAGCACCAACCCCCGATTTATCTCACAATAAAACCACACCAACTGAAGGAGCACCAACCCCTAATGCCAAGCACCAACCTGGACTTCAATTTGAATCTATAAGTTTAACAGTAAGATACCTTTGTTTTTGCAAGACCCTGACTGGTCTTCTTCACCTTTGTGTTCTCTATGCACTCTGCTCTCTCTGTGCAATCACTTCGCACACTCTGCTTCATTACAGTCGACCTTCATGATCATCTTCTCCCTTTCGCGCACTCTGCTCTCTTTGCAAATTTTGCACTTAGCATGATTCGACACGACTTGCTCTCTGTGCACTATGACCGAACTTCGCACTCATCATAATAAAATTCTCCAAATAGCCCTCCTTTTATAACAACATTTTCATGATGAAAACCCTAATCTTAGTCAGCTGTAAACCCTAATCTTAGTCGGCTTTCATAACAACTGTAAACCCTAATTTTAGTCGGCTGTCATCGGTCTTCATCGGCTTCAACTTAACCACGAAAATACAACATGTCACGATATCACGACACTTTTCTTTCTCTCTCTTTCTCCTTGCATCGGACCGTAAAAATGCTACATGTCACAATATCGTGACACTTTTTCTCCTTGCTCTTTCTCTTAGCTTTGGCCCACAAAAATACATGTCATGATATCATGACACTTTCGCCTCCGTACGCTTTCTCTATTCTTTTGTCGTGATATCATGACACTTCTACTTCCAAAGACTTTGACTTTGCTTTTGTCATGATATCATGACACTTCTGCTTCCAAAGACTTCGACTTTGCTTTTGTCATGATATCGTGACACTTCTGCCTCCGTAGTCTTCAACTTAGCTTTTGTCATGAAATCATGACACTTCTACTTCCGTACTTAGCTTCTTTGCTTTTGTCACGAAATCGTGACACTTCGCCTTCGAAGTCTTCTTCTCTATTTTTGTCATGAAATCATGACATTTTCTCGCTTCCTCTCTTTCTTTTGTCGTAAATAATGTCATCGACAACTTTTCAACTTACTTTCTCTCTATTTTAGTAAAAATGACGAAATGTCACGAAATCGTGACACATTTTCCAACTTACTTTCTCTCTCCTATTTTAGTCGTGAAAATGCGACATGTCACGAAATCGTGACACTTTTCCAACTTACTTTCTCTCTCCTATTTTAGTCGCGAAAAATGCGACATGTCGCAAAATCGTGACACTTTTCTTACTTGTTCTCTTTCTTCGAACTTGTCGTGAAATCGTGACACTTCTTCCTACTTTCTCTTTTTCTTCCAACATGTCACGAAATCGTGACAGTTTTTCCACTTGCCTTTTTCTCTTCCAACATGTCACGAAATCGTGACAGTTTTTCCTGCTTTCTCTTTCTCTTCCAACATGTCACGAAATCGTGACAGTTTTTTCCACTTGCCTTTTTCTCTTCCAACATGTCACGAAATCATGATAGTTTTTCCTGCTTTTTCTCTCTTCCAACATGTCGTGAAATCATGACAGTTTTTCCACTTGCCTTTTTCTCTTCCAACATGTCATGAAATCGTGATAGTTTTTCCTGCTTGTTCTCTCTCTTCCAACATGTCGTGAAATCGTGATAGTTTTCCTTGCCTGCTGTATATGTCGCGATATCGTGACACTTTTCTTACTTGTCTTTTTCTTTGATCTTTTGCAAATGGGCCACTTCGATCTTCTTGGAAAATCATTGTACATACTCTGAATAACCTTTGAACTCTTGTCTTCTACATCTGAATAGCTTTTGAACTTCCTGTCCACTGCATCAACAGATCTATCTGACTGTGTTGACAACAATGACAATACTGTTGTTGCACCTTTCTCAACACAAAAGTGATCCCTCTAGGAAATAGACCTGGAGAAGGAGGCATATGTAAGCCCTCATACATTTCCATGTATGGAACTGTTGAGTGGTGTTTTCACCCAATTGTGAAAGCACACTCTCCGGTAGGATCTGAGTCCCAAAATCCTTTGCTTGCAAAGAAATTATAACAGAATAATTTCTCCAAGGTTCTTGTTATGCTGGCTCTTTGTTTACCAATGATGTTCAATTTAAATGCTGGGAATACCTTAGGGTTGCAAGTGGATGTTAACAAGGGGCACTGTGGTTTATTTTAATTTGAATTTGCAATGGACTCAAAGTGAATAAATCTAAGAAATGAATCTATTTCGATCTTGAGCTTTGATGGATTTTCAGTTATTTATTTGAATGACGGTAATTAAAATGCAGAAAATAAAATAAAGGATTGAAAATAAAAGAAATGCAAATAAAAAATGAAACTAAACTACGTCCAGAGTGCTACCATCTTGATTTGACAAAACCGAAGATAATGAGGTTTCTGCATGCAACCTAACCTATTGAACCTGCAAATTCGCACAATCCAGATAAGCTAGGTGCGGGTTTCTAGGGTTTTTACTGTAATTTCAGATTTAGACATTCGCATGAAGCAACCAAGAACACTTGCATTAAACTTCACCTAGAAGCCTAGAAATCTGAAAGGGAAAGATAAAACATTAAATCTTGCATGCAAAAATGACTCCTTCTTTCTTATCAATGAGATGCCAACTCTCTGTATTTCTATATTAAAATGATATATCAATTACAATGACAGAATGTTCCAGGTTTAACAAATCCAGAACAAATGAAGGAAATTGCTCCAAGTGCAGGCCCAGAATGGCTTGCAGCCCTTGTCTCTGCAACTCTGCTAGCAACAATTTCCAACCCCTGTATCAATCTGCGCTTCTAATTTTATACTATCTGGCGTGGCTCTCTGTTTCTCCCTGCGTCGCTTCGTTTCACCTCCTAGAATGCATCATTTCGTATTCTCACCTTTTCGTTACTTTGAATTCATGCTCGATGCCGAAACGTTCGATATTTTCTGTTACATGTAACGCTTCTGCAACTCTGACACTCGTATGCCACGTGTTTCACGCTTTCTGCACATTTCGTAATGGCCCCATGTAAATCATGACATTTTATGCATGCACTTGTCCTCTACAAAAGTGACATGTCGCGATATCGCGACGTTTTTGCCAACACTTCTCCTTCTTGCCAAAGAGTCTGACATGTCGCGAAATCGTGACGCTTTTCATTTCGTACCCTTTGCGCAACTGTCGTGATATCGCGACGTTTTTTGCTTCGTGCTCTTTTGCTGCTTTCTGTCGCGATTTCACGACGTTTTTTCCTTGTGCCCTTTCGCTCGTTTTTGTCATGATTTCATGACGTTTTTGTCAGTTTGGGACGTTTCCTCCAAAGTTGCGAAATCGCTATGCCTTTTACCACTTAGGCCTTTTAGTCCACTCGCGCGAAAACGCTGTCGCGATTTCGTGACACCTTTCGACTTATGCGCTTTGTGTCGGTTCTCGTCGCGATTTCGCTACACTACTGGGCCTTATCGCCTTTGGCTCGGTTTTGTCATGATTTTATGACCATTTTACATTTCATGCCTTCCACCCGTTTGCAAGCCATGAAAATCAAACACGTCACGATTTCGTGACGGTTCCCCCTCGTTGACGTGATTTTGCGACACGTCACGATTTCGCTACGCTTTTCTACTTCGTGCCCTTTTTCTGTCGCGATATCGTGACGTTTTTCTTTGCCCTGTTTGACTGGTTTGACCCATGATTTTGTGACATGTCACGATTTCGCTACGCCTTTCCATTCTCCTTTCTCTCTCCTTGAACATGCGATCCTTTTCGTGCTTTTTGGCGACGGAGCAACATGTCACGATTTCGTGACACTTTTTATTTTGGCCATGACGGCGCAACATGTCGCGATTTCGTGACACTTTTCTATTTTTGGCAGCGATGGAGCAACATGTCGCGATATCGCGACACTTTTCATCCTTGTGCAATTTTGCCCCTTTTTCTTGATTTTTAGCATCTGGGTCACCGAGATTTTCTTTGAAAGCATGCAAAAAAGGTGGGTCCCCAATTTTGGGGTGTGTTGTGGATCAGCCACAACAAATGGCGACTTCGCTATCAAATGCTCTTGAGCATTTTAGTGAGAACCCAACCTGGAAGATATACAAACTCGAAAACATGTGTTAGCACATAAGCAATATAAACAAATGCCCAAAGATCAGAAGTACATGAATCATCAAGTATTAGCTCGGTGTGTGCAATGAATTTCATTCCCTATCGTTTGAAATTGATCAACATTCCATTGTCAGTTTTACATGAATGCATATGTGAGATTGTGAATGATTTGTGTAACCTAATGACTATGCTTAGAGATTTTGCTCTTGTAAAGGCCTAGACTTTCTAGTATCATGCACAAACATTCAAGATTGCCAAACCCTCTTAGGATCCACTAATGAATTGCTTTATTATATCCCAAAGTTGGTTATGAGTCCCTACTATCTTGAACCCATGTGCAAGTGAATGTGAAATCAGAACTTTGGGGAATCAGACTCCCAACCTAACCGAGATGGGAGTTTAACCCTATCCTTACTATTCTGATTTAGAATTCATTACCTCACTTTGAGCAAAATAATTTAACCAATTATGGAAGAAATGGTCATGCTAGTCTAACCCTTTGGACAATCAGTGGTCTTGTTTTTTAGACAAGACATGTTGCCATGCATGGGCATACCTAACCCCATAATCCAAGACTTATCTTCATTTCTTTGGACCTTGGGGATGACTACCCATCCTTTGCAGAGGACAAGTAGTACGATCCTTCCAATCCAATATAAATATGAGATGGGAAAAAAATATTTTTTACTTCTTGGACCTTGGGGATGACTACCCATCCTTGCTAGGGACATGTAGTACGATCCTTCCAATCCAAGCTTTGGATAAAAATGGAAAATATTAATTTATTGCTTAGACCTTGGGGATGACTACCCATCCTTTGCAGAGGACAAGTAGTACGATCCTTCCAATCCAAGATTTATCATGAAATGAGACATAAGAGCTTTGGGGAATCGGATTCTCAACCTAAGCGAGATGAGAATTTATGCCCTATCCTTACTACTCCATGTAGGTCAAATCAAAGCTTTGGGGAATTGGATCCTCAACCTAAGTTCGATGAGGATTTAGCCCTATCCTTACTACTCTGATTTTAGGCTTTAAGCTTTATGGAAGTGGTCAAAACCACTGTTTTAAGGATCATGTTGCATAATAGGATAGACATGAAATACTTCTTTCGCCCAACCTTTTCTTCCAAGTTAGGTTTTGATCATTTTGCTCAAGATCCTTTTTAATGTATAAGATGTGCTTGGTTCTAGATATCTCAAGACTCAGTTTCCAACCTTAGGATTTTTTTACATTTATGTTATAACACAACCCTAAGAGGATTTGACACACTTTAATGATTTGTACCTAAGATGCATATGCAACTAAGATGGAATGTATATGTAAAGTGAGATGTAACATGAATGCATTATCTCTTGAATTGCAGATGAAATATTTGCCATACAAAACTGACTACTTCATGCATCACAAGTTTCAAACGATATAACTTAAAATGTTTGTGTTACTTGTGGAGCTTTTACAAGACAATTCCAATATTTCATACTCTCCTAATCTTAAGCATAAGTTGACATCTCAATTTTATTTTATTATTATTATTATTATTTTTATTTTTTTTATAAAAACAAACAAAGCATGTCAATTGAAATCAAACACACAACTTAAATCATGATTAAACTAAGAATCCAAAAAATGAAACTTGAAAAACACAAACCAAAACCAAAACCCAAAAACAATCCCAAAAACAAAAACTTGAAAGCCCACAC
This sequence comes from Wollemia nobilis, assembly GCA_028583015.1. NCBI lineage: Eukaryota > Viridiplantae > Streptophyta > Pinopsida > Araucariales > Araucariaceae > Wollemia > Wollemia nobilis. Next base: position 12,426,192 of record JAQPPZ010002587.1, on the reverse strand, counting down.
CAAAAAACCAAAAATTATATACACTATTGTACAAGATGATGCCAAGCTTGGACTATTACTTTCCTGGATCCCAAACATGATTAGAACATATCAAAAAACATATGACACAATACACATGCCAAATTTTGTAGGAATCCAACAACAATAAGATCAAACCAAGCAATGCAACAAATTTCAACTTGCCATGCTCACCATTCCACTTTGATTTAGTTCTATTACCAACATCATAGGTGAGATTCAAATCAAATTGATTAGACAATGGTTGGTATTCAATTTTATCTTGTCTATTCTTTAAAGTGCAAGTTTCATCATTCCATTCATGATTTAGAAGTAGGCTTTCCTTTTCAAATGTGAGATGTTGCAAACAAGAGCCTATTTCTAAAAATCTTGAATTCAAATCATTTTCCAGGATTTTAAAGCAATCAAAATCATTCAAAACTTGACAAGCATCAACAAAATTTGGCATTTCCTCATTAATGATGTTAGCATCCAAAGGGACATCATGTAACCTATCACTTGAAATTTTTGTAGCTACTACCAAAGGTAAAGATTTCCCCTTGTCATCCATACTCAACCCATCATGATTAAAATTTATCATAACTTGATGAGTATTAGTAGCCTTTTCTTTTTCTCGTTGTCTTCTTCATCGTCCAATACCTGTTCAAAAACACCAAAGTTAGGCACCCAATCAAACATGCGTCCATATTTTTCAAAACAAGAGCCTAATTTTTCAAGATATGTGTCACGTGACACCTTTCCACGATCAATGGCTTGAGTTGCCCCAAAATCCATATTTTCATTAAGATCATCAATAGCATCCAACCCACACCACTTAGGTTTTGTAATTTCATCATTTTGAGATGGCATAGACATTGTAGAAACAATAGGTGGATCAAGATTTTCGATTTCTTGCCCCCCAAGGGGAACAAAAACAATTGATTCTCCTTCTTCATCCATGGTAGTAGAATCATTATCCTTCTCCAACCTTTGATGAGATTCCAACCCTTCTTCCAAAACATTCTCAGATTGTACAGGACTTGTAATATCCTCATATGAAAGGGCAATTGTATTATCCTGCATATCAATAGGCACACAAATTTCATTAGAAGGTTTGGAGTGAGCATACTCTTCCCAAGAATCATAACAATCATCTTTCAAAATCAGATTGTGATGCTCAACTATTTCTTCATCATCTTTTAATTCATCAACATGTTTCTCATCAAATTTATCTTCTCCTTCCTTAGATGGTTCAATTACTTCCAAAATTGGGTTATTGCTTGCATTCAAATTGATAAGGCTATCATAATCCACATGTGTAACCCATGATTCATGTTTAACATGATTTGGAAGGTGTGAATTTCCTAGGCCATTACTTTCAACAATGTCATCCAATGTGTCATCCGAATCAGATTCATCCTCATAGAATTCATCTTTTGGTGAGTCAAGGGTTTCCAATCTGTCACATGTTTCCATACTAGTTGGATCTAGTACTCCTCCCTTGCCTAAAATCATATTCTTATGAAAATCATTGAAATTGATTTTAGCAACATCTTTTGAATCAAGATGAGTATTTTGAAGTTGATTCATACTTAAGAAAGATGGTTGATCTTGCATAGTAGGTTGAGGATTTTGAAATTGATTGAAGCTTGGGAATGATTGTTGATTCTGAAATTGATTCACACTTGAACTTGGTTGAGGTGGATAAATCATTGGGTGGGTAAAGGAGGTATTAAATGATTGAAGATTACATGATCCAAAACCCACACCATAATTTTGACAACTCAATTGTTGCTCAATTGCCATTGCTTGAGTATAGGCTTGTGACAAAGATGTGATTTGAGGCATCCCTCGCAAATATGTGGACATGGGTGAGTCAAGAGCATTGATGTATATTTGGAGAGCCACTTCTTCTTGAAGAACATAAAATGTCACTAATTGCGTATATAATCCAAAGAACCTTTCAGAAAATGACTTCACATTTTCACTTGGTCCTTTTCTAATATAGACCAACTGATTGTACATGAGGATTGGGTCAACTCGCTTTTTGTTGAATTGATTGAGAAATGTTGCCTCTAGCTGAGCCCAAGAAGTGATAGACCCTAAAGGCAGACTTGTAAACCAATCATATGCCACTTTGTCCAAGGTGTAAAGGAACATTTTACAAGCAACATCATCATACCAACTTGTTAAGTGATTCACAACAAATTTGAATGCTTGAATATGTTCTTCTATAGTATTTGTCCCATTAGACAAAAATTGAGGAAGACATCTCTCAAAACCAACGGGCAAATAATGTTGAACTCCCGGTATATTCAATGGGCTACCTGTCATCCACGGTGTAAACATAGCCATTAGTGAATCTTAAAGAATATAACTTTAATACCCAAAAATTCCCTTTTTTTTTATTTTTTATTTATTTATTTATTTATTTATTTTTTAAATCAAACCAAATCATATTATTCCTGTATGAACAATCAAAGCGTTAAGAACAGTGCATAGCAATTCCTGTAGCCCTTAAATCACAATAAAATAAACCGTTTCAGCCCTCCTTGACGAAACTCTCGATTATCACCAAGAAAACCTGCAACAGAAAAACAAATGCTGCAGTTTAGCCGTTTGTGAGATTTAAGAGATAATTTCAAAATCGAATCAAAAAGATATTACTTATGTATGAAAATCAAAATAAAGTAAACCAATTCGGCCCTCCTTCTAGCGCCAATCTGTTGAGTGGTGTTTTCACCCAATTGTGAAAGCACACTCTCCGGTAGGATCTGAGTCCCAAAATCCTCTGCTTGCAAAGAAATTATAACAGAATAATTTCTCCAAGGTTCCTGTTATGCTGGCTCTTTGTTTACCAATGATGTTGTTCAATTTAAATGCTGGGAATACCTTAGGGTTGCAAGTGGATGTTAACAAGGGGCACTATGGTTTATTTTAATTTGAATTTGCAATGGACTCAAAGTGAATAAATCTAAGAACTGAATCTATTTTGATCTTGAGCTTTGATGGATTTTCAGTTATTTATTTGAATGACGGTAATTAAAATGCAGAAAATAAAATAAAGGATTGAAAATAAAAGAAATGCAAATGAAAATGAAACTAAACTACGTCCATAGTGCTACCATCTTGATTTGACAAAACCGAAGATAATGAGGTTTCTGCATGCAACCTAACCTATTGAACCTGCAAATTCGCACAATCCAGATAAGCTAGGTGCGGGTTTCTGGGGTTTTTACTGTAATTTCAGATTTAGACATTCGCATGAAGCAACCAAGAACACTTGCATTAAACTTCACCTAAAAGCCTAGAAATCTGAAAGGGAAAGATAAAACATTAAATCTTGCATGCAAAAATGACTCCTTCTTTCTTATCAATGAGATGCCAACTCTCTGTATTTCTGTATTAAAATGATATATCAATTACAATGATAGAATGTTCCAGGTTTAACAAATCCAGAACAAGTGAAGGAAATTGCTCCAAGTGCAGTCCGAATGGCTTGCTGCCCTTTGTCTCTGCAACTCTGCTAGCAGCAATTTCCAACCCTTGTATCAATCTGCGCTTCTAATTTTATACTGTCTGGTGCGGCTCTCTGTTTCACCCTGCGTCGCTTCGTTTCACCTCCCAGAATGCATCGTTTCGTATTCCCACCTTTTCGTTGCTTTGAATTCATGCTCGATGCCGAAACGTTCGATATTTTCTATTTTCATGTAACGCTTATGTAACCCTGACACCTGTATGCCACGTGTTTCATGCTTTTTGCACATTTTGTAACGGCCCCATGTAAATCATGACATTTTTATGCATGCAACTTTTCTCCTTTGCCTTCACAGCAAAAATGAGACAGGTCGCGATATCGCGACGTTTTTCGACCAACAGCCTTCTTGCCTTCTTGCCCAGCGAAATGCGACATGTCGTGAAATCGTGACATGTCACGAAATCGTGACGCTTTTCTTCTCCGTACACTTTCGACCGCAACCTGTCGCGATATCGCGACGTTTTTTCGCTTTGTGCCCTTTCGCTGCTTTCTGTCATGATTTCGCGACGTTTTTTGCTTCGTGCCCTTTCGCTGCTTTCTGTCGCGATTTCGCGACGTTTTTGTCCGTCTGGAACGTTTCCTCCAAAAGTTGCACGAAATCGCTACGCCTTTTACCACTTAGGCCTTTTAGTCCACTCGCATCGCGAAAACGCGACGCGTCACGATTTCGTGACACCTTTCGACTTATGCGCTTTGTGTCGGTTCTCGTCATGATTTCGCTACACTGCTGGGCCTTATCGCCTTTGGCTCGATTTTGTCACGATTTCGTGACCATTTTATATTTCATGCCTTCCGCCCGTTTGCAAGCCGCGAAAATCAAACACGTCACGATTTCGTGACGGTTTCGCCCACCTGCTGTCGCTGACCGTTGACCGTGATTTTGCGACACGTCACGATTTCGCTATGCTTTTCTGCTTCGTGCCCCGTTTGTCGCTTCCTGTCGTGATATCGCGACGTTTTTTCTGCTTTGCCCTGTTTGACTGGTTTGACCCATGATTTTGTGACATGTCACGATTTCGCTACGCCTTTCCATTCTACCTTTCTCTCTCCTCTCTGGGCCGCGACGGAGCAACATGTCACGATTTCGCTACGCTTTTCTGCTTTTGGCCGCGATGGAGCAACATGTCGCGATTTCGCTACACTTTTCATTTTTGGCCGCGACGGAGCAACATGTCGCGATTTCGCGACACTTTTTCATTTTGGTCACGATGCGCAACATGTCACGATTTCGCGACACTTTTATTTTCGCGCGACGGCGCAACATGTCGCGATATCGCGACACTTTTTATCCTTGTGCAATTTTGCCCCTTTTTCTTGATTTTTAGCATCTGGGTCACCGAGATTTTCTTTGAAAGCATGCAAAAAAGGTGGGTCCCCAATTTTGGGGTGTGTTGTGGATCAGCCACAACAGGAACCAAGAAGCTTTTTGAAAGCGCACCACCTCTTCACGAAAGGGGCACTATTTACCTATTTTTAACCTTATTATATCAAAATGGGTATGCCTAATAGGGATCAATATGTAACCGAGTTTCAATATGAATAAAGAGATCCATATTTGTTATTTTCATGTTATATGCAATTTTTTCATTGTCTTCCATTTCATATTGAGTTTTTAATAACATTGCAAGTAGAGTAAAGAGCGGTGTGTGCGTCCTGGGGTCACTAAAATTTTATTAAATTAATTTATAAAACCCAAAGGTTTTAATAAATTAATTAATAAATAGTTCAAATAAATTTTTGAGCACCGACGTCTAAGGTTGGAGGAGCACCGACGTGTTTGAGGAAAGGCTATATATACCATGCCTTAAAGGCATTTTAATTATCCTTGCTTCAAACGTTATTGTATGCGAATTGAATGAAGAGGAGCTCATGAGAAAAGATAGTGAATTCGTATTTTGTGTGACAGCGATTGAGAACAAATTGAAAGTGCCAAAATTTTGAGTTCTAGCTGGGTAGCGTGGCCTAGTGGTGAGGAGGCATTGGCTAAAGCGTTGAGGTGTCAAGTGGCCTGTGTTCGAAATGTGGTAGCAGTGTTTGCATTGTGTTGGAAGCGCCAAGGGAAGGCACATATTTTTATTTTGTATAGAGAGGGAGGTTCATTGAGCACGTGGTGCTCTCCACTCCCCAAGCGAGCGCGTAGCTCACATGACGGTTGGAGCCACGGCTAAGGCATTGGTCATGGGCTGCGTTGAGGGTTCGAATCCCTCCAAAGGTAAGGTAATTAAATTTTGATTATTTTTAATATTGCCTAAAGTTGGGAGTTAAAAGGGGTTGCTAGTTGGAAATAGTTGAAAGGGTTGCTAGTTGAAAATTGGTGTTTGTTGGAAATTGTTTTTAATAAAATTTGGAGTTATAAGGAGTTTGATTTTATTTTTAAATAAAGTCTTAATTATTATATTTGCATATTGGAGGAGTAAGACTTTAAGAGTGTTGATTTTATTTTTAAAGGGACTTTTGCCAAAGAGATTATTATGAAGGTGTTGGATATTATTTTAAAGTTGGAGTGATAAGGTGTATTTTGTTTGATATCATTTTGTATTGTGATTCATTGAGAAAATTATTATCTTCTAACCTTTCTTGAGATTGGCAAAGAAGTGATTGTGAGTGTGGCAGATTTGTGTGGTCTACTCCTTGTCAAGCAAAAGGTATGGGCAAATTCTTCCTTGGTTGAGTTGATTGGTTAATTTCTGGAAAATAAGTTTGGAGTGAAAAGGACTTGATTAGGGTTTCCTTTTGAGTGTGTTTGAGTAATTGCTTCAAGGTTTTTTGGAATAAATAAGTGTGGTTAAAACCTTGTTTTATAAGCATAGTTGTTGAAGCCATTGGTTGTGTGAAGAACTTGAGTTAGGGTTTTGCAAAGATCATGAGTATCATTGTTATGTGAAGATTGTTTTATAAGCATTGTTGTTGAAGTGAGTTGTTGTGCAAAGAACTTGAACTAGGGTTTGAAAAGAACATGAGTATCATTGTTATGTGAGATTTGTTGTTGAGCATTGTTGGAAATATTTTGAGTTGGTGGTTATATGCTTGGACTAGGGTTTGTGAGAAAGGGGTGTTTCATTAAGTGATTGGTTGAGTAGAGTTGGTTGAGCCTAGTCAAGTGGTTGTATGAAGTGATTGTTCAAGTTCCATAAGATAAACTATTCTATATTCTGATTTGAGTTGATTGAGCATTGAGTGTAGAACATATTGAGTCTCTAACAATTCTCTTTATGTTTCTATGAGATTGGACAAGTTCTGTGTGGACTTGTTAAGCATATTTGAGGTAAGTCTTTGAGAAGACTTGTGGACTAATTTTGTGTGAGATTTTTGTGGAAGCTTACAATACAGATTTGGTTAAGTTCTATGTGAACTTATTGAGCAGATTTGGACAAGTTCTATGTGAACTTGTTGAGCATATTTGAGCAAGTTCTAGTGAGCTTGTTGAGAATATTGAGAAATTTTGAGTGGACTTGTTGAGTAGATTTGAGCAAGTTCTGAGTGGACTTGTTGAGCAGATTTGAGCAAGTTCTGAGTGAACTTGTTGAGAATATTTGAGCAAGTTCTGAGTGGACTTGTTGAGAGATATTGAGCAAGTTTTGAGTGGACTTGTTGAGAATATTTGAGCAAGTTCTAAGTGGACTTGTTGAGCATATTTGAGCAAGTTCTGAGTGGACTTGTTGAGAATATTTGAGCAAGTTTTGAGTGGACTTGTTGAGAATATTGAGAAGTTTTGAGTGGACTTGTTGAGCATATTTGAGCAAGTTCTTAGTGGACTTGTTGAGAATATTTGAGCAAGTTTTGAGTGGACTTGTTGAGCATATTTGTGCTAGACTGAAGGATTGTGTTTAGTGTAGATTTGAGATAGAGCTTTGGAGGTGATAGAGTAGAGAGGATAGTAGTCTCTAGTGGATAGAGATCCATCAGCTAGGGTAGTGAGGATAGGTCTTCTAAGTGGGGATAAGAGTCTTCAGTGGAGAGAGATCCACAAGCCATTGTAGTGGAGGTAGTAGTCTTCTAGAGGATCACTAGCTAGAGTAGAGGAGAAGGAGTTCTCCTATGGATAGAGATCCATGAACTTGATTTAGGGGATTAGTATCTCCTTTGGATAGAGGTCCATAAACATTGTAATAGGGAAAGGATTCCCAAGATATTGATTGAGAAAATTTTAGTGAAATATTTTCTCCGTGGAGTAGCCCATATTGGGTGAACCACGTAAATTGTGGTGTCTCTATTGTGTGTGATGATTTGTGCATTGCTTTGATTACTATTGTTGATATTGCTATCTATACATTGCATAATATTGATTTGGAAAGAAAAGTAAAAAGTGGTCTTATATTATTCACCCCCTCCTCTTAGTATAAGCTTGTGTTCTTCAATTGGTATCAGAGCGGGTTCCTTCATAAGAGTTTAACAGCTTGAAGGAAAAGCTAACAAGAACACAATGGATCCTAAGGAGGTGTCCTCAAATAATTTAGCACCAGTATTTGATGGAAGTGACTATATGTATTGGAGTATGATGATGAGGATCTACCTAATGGCACTTGGCAATGAAGTTTGGGAATTAGTGGAATTTGGATATGATCCCTTAGTCAATCCTCCTATAGATAAGGAAGGTAAGCTTCTACAACACTATAATTCAAAAGCAATGAATGCACTTGTGAGAGGTTTGCATAGAACAAAGTCTATGAAAGTTATGCATTGTAGAACTACAAAAGAAATGTGGGATAAATTGCAAGGTATATATGAAGGAGATAAAAGTGTCAAGAAAGCAAATATATGAAATCTCAAAGGACAATTTGAAGCATTAAGAATGAATGATGAGGAAAATATTAGTGCTTATCTAATCTGAATTGATGAGGTTGTTAATGATATGCAAGGACTTGGAATGAAGATTGATGAATCAGATGTTTGTGATAAAGTCTTAAGAACTCTTCCAAAAAGATTCAGTGAATAAGTTTCTACTATAGAAGTGTCAATGGATGGTGATACTTTGACAAGAGATAAGTTGTTTGGTATGCTTACAAATTTTGAGATAAGAACAAAAGATCCTATTCCCTAGAAGGAAGCAACATTCAAAGCAATCAAGAAGACAAAGGGTAAGAAGTCAGAATCATGCAATGAGTCATCTAGTGATGAAGAAGCTAATTATGGTAGAAAAGATAAATATTCCAGAAGATCTAGAGATCTAAGATCTATTAAGTGTTTCAATTGTGGAAAGTATGGATATTTTGCAACAGATTGTCAAGAACCCAAGAACAACAATGGTGAAGAAAAATAGGATCACAGGTACAGGGAATCAGAAAGATATAGGCATCAAAAGAAAAGCAAGGATGGACAAAGTAGACAAGGAAAGAAGTTCTTCCAAAGACAAAAGAGGAGCTACTATGCAGATAAGGCAAGTAAGTACTCAAGTGATAGTGATGCTAGTTTTTCAGACAATGATAGAGATGAAGTCCTATTTATGATTGAAGAAAAAGAGCAAGTTAAGAAAAGGACTCCAGTAATTCTCAAGTGTTTTAGATGTGGTAACTTTGGACATCTTGAAGATGATTGTACAAGGGATGGTTATAGTTTCAGTGATGATGAGTATGAGAATGCACTTGAAGGACCAGATGAAAATATTCTAATGGCATTAGAAGAAGAAGTAAGTGATCCTATAGAAGACAAGCCAACAGAAAATAAAGATGTGGACAAAGGTAAACAAATAGAGGAATATTCAGAAAAGGATGGTTATGATCTCAAGGGAGAACTTATCTATGCCCTTGACATGGTAAAGAAGGTAAGAAAGCAACACTCTAAACTTGAAATTCAGTTTCAAGAATGTGATGAAGAGAGAAGATTGCTCATAGAGGATTTAGAAAAATCAAAGGCTAAGGCAAAGAGGTTCAAAGATAAGTTAGAAGCAAAGATCTTGGAATGTGAGAAGTTAGCACAAGAAGTGGCACTACTAAAAGAAGATTTAGAGGACTCCAAGATCAAGATGAAAGGATTTAAAAATAGCTCAAAGAACTTGGATAAGTTCATCAAGACACAAAAGACTACATCAAGCAAAACAGGTCTTGGATTTGAACAGGTTCAAAAGAAATGGGAAGGAGAGTCAACTTCAAGTTTTGGAGGAGAAGAAACTTCAGATGAAGATACTTCAGAAGAAGATAGTGTAAAAGAAAGTGAGACATCTGAGGATGAGTTGGACAATAGAGAGTTCAACAAAGATAGGAACAATGCACAAAGAAGATACAAATGGAACAACAATCAGAATAGGTCAAGAGAGACTAAGAGACCAATGAGGTCAAGACAAGGAAACTTCAATGGAAGATGTTTTTCATGTCATAGGTTTGGGCACATGGCTTCACAGTGCAGGACATGGGAAAGACAGGAATATGGGAACAAATAACTTTTCCATGGGTATTGTTACTCATGTAATCAGTTTGGTCACAAGGCAATGAATTGCAGGGTTCATGATAGAAGAGGATATGGCTTCACTAGGAGAAATCCTAAGACATTTGCACCTCCAAGGAATAATAACATTAAGTGTTATAAGTGCAATAATGATGGTCACACAACAAAGTGGTGTAGAGCAGACATTCCAGAAATAGGTATGAACATGAATAGGAACAGAAATAGGAACATGGATATGAACAAGAATAAGAACATGAATATGAACATGAAAGGAATAGGAACAAGAATAGGAACATGAATGTAGACATGGATAGGAACATGGACATGGATAGAAATAGTCAAAGGAATCAAAAAATTCAGATAAGAAGAAAAGAGGATAAAGGTAAAGAACAGTGCTTTCTAGGAGTAGAAATACTCCCACCCTAGAATTAACCACCTCAAAAGGAGGTGGGGGAGGGGCTAAGCTAAGAGGCTCATTCTTAGCCTCGAGCCCCAAAGGTGACCCTTTGCCATTGATGTCAAAGGGGGAGAGATTTGAGTAAGGGGGAGAGACTTGATACTTGAAGAGAGCATTGAGCTAGGGGGAGCAATGTCCCAAGGGGAGCAGGACAAAAAGCAAGTCAAGTTTTTGGTAAAAATAATTTGGGTTGCCATCAATGACAAAGGGGGAGATTGTTGGACATTTTGAGTCCCTAAGTCAAAGTTGTCATTGATGTCACCGGATGAAGTCATCATTAATGTCAAGGACTTCGTCAAGAAATAAAGTTGTCAAGGTTGTCATTTGATATCCAGGAAGAAGCTTCAAATAATGCCAAAGGTCAAGAGAATCAGTGCAGAAGTTAAAGGCAAAAGGGCTCCATAATATTTTAATTTTATATGGAAGCTTAGTTTAAAAGGTGTTTCATAAAAACCTAAGGAGGCTTATTGCAAAGTTAAAAAGGAGATATAATATTTATTTTATAAATTATTTAAATTCAATGTGAATTTAAATTTTATAAATAAATGTTACTTATACCAAGTTATGCAATGAGAAGGACTTAATAAGCCCAAAGGTTTTTAAAAGAATTAATTTATAATATTTAAATTCAAAATAATTTAAATAAATTATAAATTAATAAAGTCTAAAGCGTCCATGTTCTATAGTTGGAGGATAGCATCGACGTGTTTAAGGAAAGGCGGAAATTATTATATAAACCATGCCTTAAGGGCATTTAATTTTATCCTTGCTCCAAATGAATTGCATGTGAATTGGAGCTCATGAAAAATATAGTGAAATTTATGTTTGTGTGTGCCAATGATTGAGAAAAAAGGAAAAGGATCAAAATTTGGAGAGCCATCTGAGGCAACGTGGCCTAGTGGCAAGAGGAGCATTGGCTAGAGTGCTTGGATGCATGGAGAGGCCAATATTCAAAATATGATGGCTGTGTTTGCAGTTGTGTTGGGGAAGTGCCAAGGGAAGGTGCACATTTTTAAATGGCAGAGAGATGGAGGTTTTTTGAAGCACGTGGTGCTTCCACACTCCAAGCGAGTGCTTAGCTCACATGGCGGTTGGAGCCACGGCTAAGGCATTGGTCATGGGCTGCGTTGAGGGTTCGAATCCCTCCAAAGGTAAGGTAATTAAATTTTGATTATTTTTAATATTGCCTAAAGTTGGGAGTTAAAAGGGGTTGCTAGTTGGAAATAGTTGAAAGGGTTGCTAGTTGAAAATTGGTGTTTGTTGGAAATTATTTTTAATAAAATTTGGAGTTATAAGGAGTTTGATTTTATTTTTAAATAAAGTCTTAATTATTATATTTGCATATTGGAGGAGTAAGACTTTAAGAGTGTTGATTTTATTTTTAAAGGGACTTTTGCCAAAGAGATTATTATGAAGGTGTTGGATATTATTTTAAAGTTGGAGTGATAAGGTGTATTTTGTTTGATATCATTTTGTATTGTGATTCATTGAGAAAATTATTATCTTCTAACCTTTCTTGAGATTGGCAAAGAAGTGATTGTGAGTGTGGCAGATTTGTGTGGTCTACTCCTTGTCAAGCAAAAGGTATGGGCAAATTCTTCCTTGGTTGAGTTGATTGGTTAATTTTTGGAAAATAAGTTTGGAGTGAAAAGGACTTGATTAGGGTTTCCTTTTGAGTGTGTTTGAGTAATTGCTTCAAGGTTTTCTGGAATAAAGAAGTGTGGTTAAAACCTTGTTTGATAAGCATAGTTGTTGAAGCCATTGGTTGTGTGAAGAACTTGAGTTAGGGTTTTGCAAAGATCATGAGTATCATTGTTATGTGAAGATTGTTTTATAAGCATTGTTGTTGAAGTGAGTTGTTATGCAAAGAACTTGAACTAGGGTTTGAAAAGAACATGAGTATCATTGTTATGTGAGATTTGTTGTTGAGCATTGTTGGAAATATTTTGAGTTGGTGGTTATATGCTTGGACTAGGGTTTGTGAGAAAGGGGTGTTTCATTAAGTGATTGGTTGAGTAGAGTTGGTTGAGCCTAGTCAAGTGGTTGTATGAAGTGATTGTTCAAGTTCCATAAGACAAACTATTCTATATTCTGATTTGAGTTGATTGAGCATTGAGTGTAGAACATATTGAGTCTCTAACAATTCTCTTTATGTTTCTATGAGATTGGACAAGTTCTGTGTGGACTTGTTAAGCAGATTTGAGGCAAGTCTTTGAGAAGACTTGTGGACTGATTTTGTGTGAGCTTTTTGTGGAAGCTTACAATATAGATTTGGTTAAGTTCTGTGTGAACTTATTGAGCAGATTTGGATAAGTTCTGTGTGATTGTGAGCATATTTGGAAGTTGAGTGAGTTAGTGAGCTTGTTGAGCATATTTGAGCAAGTTTTGAGTGAACTTGTTGAGAAGATTTGAGCAAGTTCTGAGTGGACTTGTTGAGAAGATTTGAGAAGTTATGAGTGGACTTGTTGAGAATTGAGCAAGTTTGAGTGGACTTGTTGAGTAGTTTGAGAAAGTTCTGAGTGGACTTGTTGAGAATATTTGAGCAAGTTTTGAGTGGACTTGTTGAGCAGATTTGAGCAAGTTCTGAGTGGACTTGTTGAGCAGATTTGAGCAAGTTTTGAGTGGACTTGTTGAGCAGATTTGAGCAAGTTCTGAGTGGACTTGTTGAGCAGATTTGAGCAAGTTTTGAGTGGACTTGTTGAGATTGAGTAGATTTGTGCTAGACCGAAGGACTATGTTTAGTGCAGATTTGAGATAGAGCTTTGGAGGTGACAGAGCAGAGAGGACAGTAGTCTCTAGTGGATAGAGATCCATCATCCAGGGTAGTGAGGATAGGTCTTCTGAGTGGGGACAAGAGTCTTCAGTGGAGAGAGATCCACAAGCCATAGAAGTGGAGGCAGTAGTCTTCTAGAGGATCACCAACCAGAGTAGAGGAGAAGGAGTTCTCCTGTGGATAGAGATCCATGAACCTGATTTAGGGGATTGGTATCTCCTTTGGACAGAGGTCCATAAACATTGTAATAGGGAAAGGATTCCCAAGAGATTGATTGAGAAAATTTTAGTGAAATATTTTCTCCATGGAGGTAGCCCACATTGGGTGAACCACGTTAAATTGGTGTCTCTATTGTGTGTGGTGATTTGTGCATTGCTTTGATTACTGCTATTGATATTGCTATCTATACATTGCATAATATTGATTTGGAAAGAAAAGTAAAAAGTGGTCTTATACTGTTCACCCCCCTCTCAGTATAAGCTTGTGTTCTTCATTACTATATGTAGATGGCTGATAAGATACTTGATTAGTTGTATGTTTCTCATGCTTAGGTAAGGGGTCTTGAAATATTCCCATGTCTTTATTAGTTGTAAGAACCTAATGAGATTGATAATTTGATAAATAAGCACCTTCTATGGTGAGACATCCTGCATCAATCAAATCCTAAACCATATGTTTCAACCTCTTCTAAGAATTTATCCAGTGTTCTTCGACCTTGTGATATGTGCAATGTTGTCATATCTTGTACCAATTTTTTGTAGTATCAAGTTACTTAATGGGAGGTTACTCAATCATATTAGCTTCCAAAAGCTTCTTTAAAACCACTTCCATGGGTATGCTAAGTTTTGTGAAATTTCTTTGTGGAGGTTTTTGAAGTATTATCTTTTGTAGGTTGTTAAAATACAATTAACAAGCCTACTTTCTACTTTACCATAACCCCCTACATGCTTACCTTTATGTGACAATGGTTTTTTTTTTTTTTAGGTTGTCTTGTTATGATAAGCGCCTATTCCAATTTTATAGATAACTTAATTACTTGATCGAAAGATGTGATAGTTGTAGTTTAATGCATAAGATAACTAATCTTATAAATTTCAAATGAATATCTGAATCATATCTTGAGGAGGTAAGGTATATCTCAAGCAACCAACTAGACTTCTCCAACAAGCCAAGAATTTAAAAAAACTTTCCTCTTTACCTTATTTTAGATTGTAAACATCTTTCATGGATACATTCTTTTCAACATAAGCATCAAATTGTTGAACAAATAATTCAACTATTTTTTCAAAATTCTCAAAGAATGACTAGGTAACTGATAATACCATTCTAATGCCATGCCAAAAAGACTCTTAGGAAATATATTTAGTAACAACATATCTATTGGACATTTTTAGTCCTCTAAGTCAAAGTTGTCATTGATGTCACCTGATAGAGTTATCACTCTTATCAAAGAATTCAGCAAGAAATAAATTCATTCAAGGTTGTCACATTCATCCAGGAAAAAGCTTCATCAATGCAAAAGTGAAAGGAAAAAGGCTCCATAATATTTTAATATTAATGGGAGCACAACTTAAGCGATTGGTCCATAAAAACCCAAGATGGGTTATTGCAAAAGTTAAAAAGGAGGTTTAATAATTATTTATAAATTATTTAAATTCACAAGGAATTTAAATTTTATAAATAATATTTGATTTCGCTAAGGTTGTGCATTAAGACAAGTCTCCAAGGTTTATTTAAACTAAAACCTAAGGTTGGTTTGTTTTAATTTATAATATTTAAATTTAAATATATTATAAATTAAAACCACACCGACGTTGAATTTATTCGAAGCACCGACATGATTGCATAAGAAGACAAGGGCATTATATATAATGCCATCAAAGACATTAATCACTTACCCTTGCATTTTCATTGAGCGCATGCAAAAAGGCTTGTGATTCTTAAAGGCTTGATGATTTATGAAAAGTGGAAGTAGAGAACGTGTGGAGTTGTTGAGCACATAGGCCAGCATGGCTTAGTGGTGTGTTGGCTTAGCAAGATAGAGGAGGTCCCGCATTCGATTTGCTTGAGGTTTTATTGCAAGGACAAAGTGCTCGAAGCATGTTTTGATTATTTTGGAAAGCACTAGTTTGTGAGGTATTTGATGCTAGTCATGCCTTTTTAGGCACGTGAGGGCACATGGCCCAACGGCGGCTTGGCTGCATCTAAGGCATTGGGAAGGAGGATGTCGAGGTATCGAATCCCTCTAAGAGGCAAAGGCAAGTTAATTTTTTATGTTTTAATTTTTGTTAAATAGCCTTAAGGAGAAATAAGGGTTATGCTATGCCCTAGAAAATTGGGAAATTTTTGATGGTTTTATTTTTGGAAGGGTAGCATATTATATATCGTTGGAAAGCATTTTTCAAGGGCTATTTGATTAACTTTCTTAGAAGGAGAAATAAGGTGTGTGTAAAGAGATATTTATGGTTTTGTAAAAGGGGTTCAAAAGTGAGTTTGATTTATTCTTTTTCAAAGGGGATTATTTCTTTCATGAGAGGACATGGTGAATTTTATTGAGTAGGAGTAATAAGGTGTTATTGGGATATTATTTTTATTGTTGTGATATTACTCAAGTCCTATAACATCCTTGTGGTTGATAAGGAAATATTTGAAAGTGTGTTGAGTTTGATAGATTTTGTGGACAACTACTTGGCATCAAAAAGGTATGGGCAATATTCTCCATTGACTTGTTTGGGTGATTGATTTATGAAAATATCATTGGAGAGAAAAGGATTTATTGTGGTTTCCTTTTTGAAAGTGGTTGGTTTAATACTTCAAGGTTTTATAGATTGAGAGTTGTGATTAAACCTTGTTTTATAAGCATTGTTGTTGAAGCCAATTGGTTATGCAAAGAACTTGAAATTGAGTTAGAAAAGAATATGAGTATCATTGTTATGTGAGATTTGTGGTTGAGCATTGTTGAAAATATTTTGAGTTGGTTGATACATGCTTGGACTAGGGTTTGTGAGAAAGGGTTGTTCCTTGAGGTAATTGATTGAGTAGAGTTGATTGAGCCTAGTCAAGTGATTGTGTGAAGTGGTTGTTCAAGTTCCACGAAACAAAATATTCTATATTCTGATTGAGTTGAGATTGATATTTGAGAATAGAATATATTGAGTCTCTAATAATTCTCTTTATTCTTCCATGAGATTGATTTAAGTTGATATTAGGATTTGAGTATAGAACATATTGGGTCTATAACAATTCTCTCTATGCTTCTATGAGATTGATTTGAGTTGATATTGGGATTTGAGTATAGAACATATTGAGTCTCTAACAATTCTTTCTATGCTTCTATGAGATTGATTTGAGTTGAGATTTGGATTTGAGTATAGAAAATATTGAATCTCTAACAATTCTCTCTATGCTTCTATGAGATTGATTTGAGTTGAGATTGGAATTTAAGTATAGAACATATTGAGTCTCTAACAATTCTCTCTATGATTCTATGATATTGATTTGAGTTGAGATTGGGATTTGAGTATAGAACATATTGAGTCTCTAAAAATTCTCTTTATGCTTCTATGAGATTGATTTAAGTTGAGATTGAGCTTTGAGTATAGAACATATTGAGTCTCTAACAATTATCTTTATGATTTTATGATATTGAACAAGTTATGTGTGGACTTGTTAAGAATATTTAAGGCAAGTCTTTGAGAAGGCTTGTGGATTGATTTTGTGTAAGATTTTATGGAATCTTGCAATGCAGATTTGAGCAAGTCCTAGAGAGGAATTATTGAGAAAATTTGAGCAGGTTCTGAGTGGACCTATTGAGCAGATTTGGACATGTTTTGTGTGGACCTATTGAGCAGATTTGGACAAGTTCTGAGTGAGCTTGTTGAGCATATTTGGATAGGTTCTTTGTGGACTTGTTGAGTATATTTGAGTAGGTTCTAAGTGGACCTGTTGAGCAGATTTGAGTAGGTTCTATGTGGACCTATTGAGAAGATTTGAGCAAGTTTTGTGTGGATCTATTGAGTATATTTGAGTAGGTTCTGAGTGAACCTATTGAGCATATTTAAGAAGGTTTTGAGTGAACCTATTGATAGAGCTTTGGAGGTGACAGAGTATAGAGGATAGAGTCTCAGTGGATAGATATCTAGCAACTAGGACAATTAAAGATAGATCTTCTGAGTGAGGAGTCTTCAAGTGGAGAGAGATCCACCAATCAGTGCAACAGAGAGATAGAGTCTTCTAGAAGATCACTAGCCAGAGTTGAAGGGGAAAGAGTTCTCCTGTGGAATATATCCACAAAATTGAGATTTAGGGGATCAAAATCTCCTTTGGAAAGAGGTCCATAAACATTGTAATTGGGAAGGATTCCCAAGATATTATTTGAGAAATATTTAGAAGAAATATTTTCTCTATGGAGGTAGCCCACATTGGGTGAACTACATTAAAATCTGTGTCTCTATTGTGTATGGTTTTCTATGCATTACTTTGATTATTGTTATTGATATTGCTATCTATACACTGCATAATATTGAATTGAAAAGAAAAGTAAAATGTGGTCTTATACTGTTCACCCCCCTCTTAGTATAAGCTTGTGTTCTTCAATTGGTATCAGAGCGGGTTCCTTCAAAAGAGTTTGATAGCTTGAAGGAAAAATGGTCTAAGAACACAATGGATCAAAAGGATAAAAAATATGGGTCCTTCAATAATGCAGTACTAGTCTTTTATGGAAGTGACTTCTTGTATTGGTGTGTGCTGATGAGATTCCACCTGATGGCACTTGGCAATGAAGTTTGGCATGTAGTGAAACTTGGATATGATTCAACAACTAATCCTCCTATAGATAAGGAAGGTAAGCTTCTAATGCATGCAAATTCAAGAGCTATGAATACAATTATAAAAGGGTTGCGTAGATCAAAATCTATGAAGGTTATGGAATGTACAACAACAAAATACATGTGGGAACTATTACATACCATATATGAAGGTGATAAAAGTGTCAGGAAAGCTAAGATCAAAAATATCAAAAGAGAATTTGAGAACCCAAGAATTAGGGATGATAAAAACATTCGTGACTATCTCAACAAGGTTGACGAACTTATACATGAGATGAAAGGTCTTGGAATGAAGGTTGATGAATCTGATTCTTGTGATAAGATCTTGAGAACTCTTCCAAAAAGGTACAGTGGAAAGGTTTCTGCTATATAAACATCAATTGATAGTGATTTTTGACAAGGAATTCTTTGCTTGGCATGCTTACTACTTTTGAGATAAGAACAAATGATCCTATTCCTCTGAAAGAAGCTGCATTCAAAGTGGACAAAAATAAAAAGGGTAAGAAGATAGAATCAAGTAGTAAGTCATCTAGTAATGAAGAAGCAAATTATGGTAGAAGATATAAAGGTTCTAGAAGACCTATAGATCTAATATATATTAAGTGTTTCAATTGTGGAAAGTATGGACATTATGCAACAGAGTGCAAAGAACCAAATAGAAACAATGATGAAGAAAAATAGGATCACATGTACAGGGAATCAGAAAGACATGGGTACCATAATAAAAGCAAGGATGGGCAAAACAAATAAGGGAAGAAGTTATTCCAAAGGCAAAAGAGAAGTTGCTATGTGGATAATGCAAGTAAGTACTCAATTGATAGTGATGCCAGTTTTTCAGACAATGATAGAGATGAAGTCCTATTTATGGTTGAAGAGAAAGAACCAGTTAAGAGAAAGACTCCAGTTATTCTCAAGTTTTTTAGATGTAGCAGATTTGGACATCTTGAATATTATTGTATAAGGGATGGTTATAGTTTCAGTGATGATGATTTTGAATATGCACTTGATATACCAGATGAAAATATTCTAATGGTATTATAAGATGAAGTGAGTGATCCCATAGAAGACAAGCCAAAAGAAAGAAATGATATGGACAAAGGTAAAAAAATAGAGGATTATTCAGTAGAGAATGGCTATGATCTCAAGGGAGAACTTATATATGCCCTTGACACAATAAATAAGGTAAGAAAGTAACACTCTAAGATTGAAATTCAGTTTCAAGAATGTGATGAAGAAAGATTATTGCTCATAGAGGATCTAGAAAAGTCAAAGGCTAAGGAAAGCAAGTTCAAAGATAAGTTAGAAGCAAAAATATTGGAATGTGAAAAATTAACACAAGAAGTGGCCATACTAAAGGAAGATTTAGAGGATTCCAATAATAAGCTATACAAGTATGTAAACAGTGCAAAGAGTGTGGATAAAATAGTCAAGATACACATAAGAGAAACAAACAAGACAAATCTTGGAAGCAAACAGGTTCAAGAATATAAGTTAACTACAAATTACGAAGACACTTCAAAAGAAGAGGATAATTCAGAAGAGGGTTTATCAGATGAGAGCATAAGTGAAAGTGAAACTCCTAAGGATGAGTCAGATTACAGTGAGTCTAGTAGGAACATGGACAATGGGCAAAAAATATTCAAATGGAACAACAATCAAAACAAGTCAAGAGGAACTAGAAGACCAATGAGGTCAACACAAGGAAGCTTAAATGGAAGATGTTTTTTATGTCACAGGTTTTGGCACATGGCTTCACAGTGTAGGACACATGAAATACAAGAGTATGTAAAATGATAGCTTTTCCAAGGATATTGCTACTCATGTAATGAATTTGGTCACAAGATAATGAACTACAGGGTTCATGACAGAAGAGGATATGGCTTCACTAGGATAAATCCTAAGACAGTTGCACATCCAAGGAATAATAACTTTAAGTGTTACAAGTGCAATAATTATGGTCACATAGCAAGATGGTGTAGAGCAAATATTCTAGAAACAAGCATGAATAGGAACAGGAACAGGAATATGAACATAAGCAAGAAGATGAACAGGAATAGAGACTCAAAAAAGAATAGGAATAAAGACTCAAAAAATAAAAAGAACAAGGAATTTGACAAGAACAAGAATAGGAACATGGATGAGAACAGGAATAGGAACATGGATGAGAATAAGAATATGAATAGGAATATAAGTGATGATAGGAACAGGGATGATGACTTGGAAAGAAATAGTGAGAGGATTTAGAAGACTCATAAAATAAGAGAGAAATATAAATATAAAGAACAGTGCTTTCGAGGAGTAGAAATACTCCCACCCTAGAATTAACCACCCCATGAGGTGGTGGGGGAGGGGCTAAGCTAAGAGGATCATTCTTAGCCCTAAGCCCTAAAGGTGACCCTTTGCCATTGATGTAAAAGGAGGAGAGATTTGTGTATCTTGAGGAGAGATTTTATAGAGGGAGAGACTTGATATTTGAGAGAGCATAGATCCAAGGGGGAAAAATTCCCAAGGAAGCAAAAAATAAGGTCAGGTTTCAATAAAAGGATATGGGTTGCCATCAATGACAAAGGAGGATATTGTTGGACATTTTGAGTCCTCTAAGTCAAAGTTGTCATTGATGTCACCTGATAGACTTATCACTCTCATCAAAGAATTCGACAAGAAATAAAATCATTCAAGGTTGTCACATTCATCCAAGAAAAAGCTTCATCAGTGCAAAAGTGAAAGGAAAAAGGCTCCATAATATTTTAATATTAATGGGAGCACAAGTTAAGCGATTGGTCCATAAAAACCCAATATGGGTTATTGCAAAATTTAAAAAGGAGGTTTAATAATTATTTATAAATTATTTAAATTCATAAGGAATTTAAATTTTATAAATAATATTTGATTTTTCCAAGGTTGTGCATTAAGACAAGGCTCCAAGGTTTATTTAAACTAAAACCTAAGGTTGGTTTATTTTAATTTATAATATTTAAATTTAAATTTAAATTTAAATATATTATAAATTAAAACCATGCCGATGTCAAATTTATTCAAAGCGTCGATGTGATTGCATAAGAATACAAGGGCATTATATATAATGCCATCAAAGAAATTAATCACTTACCCTTGCATTTTCTTTGAGCGCATGCGAAAAGGCTTGTGATTCTTAAAGGATTGATGATTTATGAAAAGTGGAAGTAGAGAACGTGTGGATTTGTTGACCACATAGGCTAGTGTGGCTTAGTGATGTGTTGGCTTAGCAAGAGAGAGGAGATCCCACGTTTGATTTGCTTGGGGTTTGCTTGCAAGGACAAAGTGCTCGAA
This sequence comes from Wollemia nobilis, assembly GCA_028583015.1. Classification (NCBI taxonomy): domain Eukaryota; kingdom Viridiplantae; phylum Streptophyta; class Pinopsida; order Araucariales; family Araucariaceae; genus Wollemia; species Wollemia nobilis. The sequence goes on along the minus strand of JAQPPZ010002587.1, from coordinate 12,404,911 downwards.
GTGTGTTTTGATTATTTTGGAAAGCATTGGTTTGTCAGGTATTTGATGTTGGTCAGGCATTTTTAGGCACATGAGGGCCCATGGCCCAATGACGGCTTGGCTGCATGGCCAAACGGTGGCTTGGCTATGGCTAAGGTATTGGTAAGGACAACTTTGGAGGATTGAATCCCTCCGAGAGGCAAAGGCAAGTTAATTTTTTATGTTTTAATTTTTGTTAAATAGCCTTAAGGAGAAATAAGGGTTATGCTATGCCCTAGAAAAATGGGAAATTTTTGATGGTTTTATTTTTGGAAGGGAAGCATATTATATATTATTGGAAATCATTTTTCAAGGGCTATTTGACTAACTTGCTTAGAAGGAGAAATAAGGTGTGTGTAAAGAGATATTTATGGTTTTGTAAAAGGGGTTCAAAAGTGAGTTTGATTTATTCTTTTTCAAAGGAGATTATTTCTTTCATGAGAGGACATGGTGAATTTTATTGAGTAGGAGTAATAAGGTGTTATTGGAATATTATTTTTATTGTTGTGATATTGCTCAAGTTGTCTAACCTCCTTGTGGTTGATAAGAAAATATGTGAAAGTGTGTTGAGTTTGACATATTTTATGGACAACTACTTGGCATCAAAAAGGTATGGGCAATATTGTCCATTGACTTGATTTCTTAAAATACCATTGGAGAGAAAAGGATTGATTATGGTTTCCTTTTTGAAAGTGGTTGGTTTAATGCTTCAAGTTTTTCTGGATTGAGAGTTGTGATTAAACCTTGTTTTATAAGCATTGTTGTTGAAGCCAATTGGTTATGCAAATAACTTGAAATTGAGTTAGAAAAGAACATGAGTATCATTGTTATGTGAGATTTGTGGTTGAGCATTGTTGGAAAACTTGAGTTGGTTGATACATGCTTGGACTAGGGTTTGTGATAAAGGGTTGTTCCTTAAGGTGATTGGTTTAGTAGAGTTGATTGATCCTAGTCAAGTGATTGTGTGAAGTGGTTGTTCAAGTTCCATAAAACAAACTATTATATATTCTGATTGAGTTGAGATTGAGCTTTGAGAATAGAACAAATTGAGTCTCTAAAAATTCTCTTTATGCTTATATGATATTGATTTGAGTTGATATTAGTATTTGAGTATAGAACATATTGAGTCTCTAACAATTATCTCTATGCTTCTATGAGATTTATTTGAGTTGAGATTGGGATTTGAGTATAGAACATATTGAGTCTCTAATAATTATCTCTATGCTTCTATGATATTGATTTGAGTCGAGATTGGGATTTGAGTATAGAACATATTAAGTATCTAACAATTCTCTCTATGCTTCTATGGAATTTATTTGAGTTGAGATTAGGATTTGAGTATAGAACATATTGAGTCTCTAATAGTTCTTCCTATGCTTCTATGAGATTGATTTGAGTTGAGATTGGGATTTGAGTATAGAATATATTGAGTCTCTAATAATTCTCTTTATGCTTCTATGAGAATTATTTGAGTTGATATTGAGCTTTGAGTATAGAACATATTGAGTCTCTAATAATTCTCTTTATGAATCTATGAGATTGAACAAGTTCTGTGTGGACTTGTTAAGCTGATTTGAGGTAAGTCTTTGAGAAGGCTTGTGGACTGATTTTGTGTAAGCTTTTGTGGAAGCTTGCAATGCAGATTTGAGCAAGTCCTAGAGAGGACTTATTGAGCAGATTTAAGCAGGTTCTCAGTGGACCTATTGAGCAGATTTGGATAGGTTCTGTGTGGACCTGTTGAGAAGATTTGGACAAGTTCTGAGTGAGCTTATTGAGAATATTTGTACAGGTTATTTGTGGACCTATTGAGCATATTTGAGTAGGTTTTGGGTGGCCCTATTGAGTAGATTTGAGAAATTTTTGTGTGGACCTGTTGAGAAAATTTGACCAGGTTCTGTGTGGATCTATTGAGAATATTTGAGCAGGTTTTGAGTGAACCTATTGAGCAGATTTAAGAAGGTTCTGAGTGAACCTATTGACAGAGCTTTGGAGATGATAGAGTATAAAGGATAGAGTCTCAGTGGATAGATATCCAGTAGCTAGGAAAATTGGAGATAGATCTTCTAAGTGATTTGTCTTCAAGTGGAGAGAGATCCACCGGTTAGTATAGCATAGAGATAGGGTCTTCTAGAAGATCACTAGCAAGAGCTGAAGGGGAAAGAGTTCTCCTATGAAAGAGATCCATGAACTTGATATTTAGGGGATCAGCATCTCCTTTGGATAGAGGACCATAAAAATTGTAATTTGGAAGGATTCCCAAGAGATTATTTGAGAAATATTTAGAAGAAATATTTTCTCTATGGAGGTAGCCCACATTGGGTGAACCACGTTAAAATTTGTCTCTATTGTGTATGGTGTTCTATGCATTACTTTGATTACTGCTATTGATACTACTATCTATACACTACATAATATTGAATTGAAAAGAAAAGTAAAAAGTGGTATTATACTGTTCACCCCCCTCTTAGTATAAGATTGTGTTCTTCAATATCATCATATATGATATCATGACAAGTTTTTTAAACCTCTTTAGATTATCAATTGGATATTCTATTCCCTTGTATGTAGGTCAAACCGACATAGTAAAATGCTTAGCATAAGGTCTAGAAGCAACAATAGGGTCTAGGGGTTGATTTCACATTTCCTTATAGTTGTAGGTGAAACTAGAGGACTAAATCATATCCACTTTTAAGACTAGTTGTTTCATCATATTAGTTAAACTTTACACCTCAAGATTACTACTTTACAATACCCCTATATTCTATAAGGGAGGGTTATAGATAGATCATTGGATAGGTACTTGGTTTATGTTGGAGGTATTAATTCTATTGTGATACGTGATACCTTTCTAGAGGGGATAACTAATAGTTGGTAGAATAGATATGTATCGCTCCAAATTTTTTGCACCCTTACCTTCAGGTTATAGGATCCGTGTCCGAAATGGAGATGTGAAAAGTATGGGACAATACCTCAGATTGAGAGGCCCTTTGAAGGTCCCACCTCTCGTAGGAGGTGTATAAGAGTGAATTTTTGATGGATGGTAGGTTCACCAGGAAAATTTTGAATGGCAGTTTCCACGCCTAGGTTGGGAATGTGTTTGATGTGTTCAGTTTTAGCTTTAATCATCCAAGTCCTAGGTTTGGCCAAATGAATCTAAGTTAAGCTATATGAAATGCTGATTATATGAATACAGAAAATATAATTAAATAGAAAATATAGGAAATATACTAGATTAGAAAAGCCATACCTGATCCGGATGTCTGATGGAGGTTCTGATTTTTGAAGCAGTCCAGATCGTCTGGAATCTGACAGGATCGTCTGCAATTAGACAGGATCGTCTGAGATCTGACGAATTCATCAAAGACCTACAATCAGAGAAATAGACACAGAATACAGAAAATGCAGCTATGATGACAAAGGAAAATGGTGTAAAATGGCGATAAAGATGTTAAGATGATAATTGCAAATAGAAATTCAAGTAAATTATAGTATTCTAATGATAAATTATGATTTTATTATACACTTTAAGCTACATGGGTGAACTCCAAAATGCAAAATAGCAGAAAATAACAATAAACTGATCTAAATGCAGAATGAAACAGTAGACAAAAAGAGAAAAGTGCAAACTCTGGGCACTAATTGCCCCCAATGTTGACTACAGTCGAAATCGTCTGTAGAGTGAGAAATAATCTCAAATTGGGATGTGATCATCTGAGATTTTACAAGATCATCTACGAAGATCTGAGCTTGCTCTGACTGAAGAATGACAAAGTTCCTGCAAGAAAATTTGAAAAGGGACAAAGACAAACAGTAGTCTAAGACATTCTAATGCATGTAAAACTCGAAGTGCAGTAAAATTCAGCCAGGGGAATGTCAAGGGGAGGGCCTAAGATTAAATAGGCATGGGAAGGAGGTTGGGAGGTTGGAGATCATCCTAATCTAGAAGATCTCCAACAGGGGAGGTCTCTAACGATGCAGACATGCTTTTGCCTCGATTAGAGACACCGTTGAAACAGAAGCTAATTATGAAAAATCAATTTTGGGACAAAATCATCTGGACGTTCTTCTCCAGATGAATTCATTCGATATGAGGTGATATCATCTGATCGGTGACGATATCATGCAACGGTCACAACAAATCCTAAAAATGGCATGGAAAACGAGGAAAGCGGTTTAATAGGCGATTCGGGGTTAAAATTTAAATTTGAATTATTACTAAAGTAATTTTAATTATTTAAGGTTTTATTGCACCAATTTTAGGGTGCTAAATTTTTCCCCCTCTTTAGCGAATTTTCCAAAGAAAATGCGTTAAATATGAGTTCTTATCGATCTATGAGAAAGCAAAAATTATTCCCATTTTTAGGCGACGATTCTAGGTCGAATCATACGATAGCTTACTATGGTGCCCCCTTCGTGTTTTTACCCAAATAGAACATTTGAGGTAAAAACGTAGAAAAGCAAAAAAAAAATTAAAAATGTTTTTAATTGTTTTTGAATAAAATTCAAAAAAATAGGGAGAAACCCTAATTCATTTTTTACTATTCATTTTCCTGGTTTCTAGAGATCTGCAGACAAGATGGTCGAGACAGTGCACAGATCGACAGAGGTCCAGCGCGGGCTACGGGTAAGGGTCCAAACTTAATTTAGAATGCTTTAATTTTGAATATCATGCTTTTTAGATTAATTTTGAATGATTTTTTAGCATCATGGCCATTTTTGGGCAATCGACGTCGTCAGGACGAAATCATCTCAATTTCGTTGAAATCATATCGATATCGCTGATTTCATATAAGGGCAAAATCGACAATATGGGGACGATTTCGTACAATAAGGGATGATTCCCTCTTACGAAATCGGAGACGAATTTGCTCAAATTTTGGATGATATTTTCCAATAGTGGATGATATCATCATTTGTTTGAGATTGAACTTGTTTTACTTGCATTTTTAATCACTGTTTTATTAATGATTTTTATTGTTTTGTTGTTTATGTTGTAGAGAGGATTACTAAAGAGCCGAGAATGGAAATACGGTGGGCTGAGGGATGACTTGGCCACTCTATCTCAGGCAGAGCGAGATCAGTTGGCTCAAGTTGGCTTGTAGCATGTGGTAGATATGCCACAGGTTTCTATAGATATAGGGCTATTGACGACGCTAGCAGAGAGGTGGTATCCGGGTTCTTCGTGTTTTCTGTTATCGACAGGGGATATGACTCCCACATTGGAGGATGTATGGAGGATTTTGAGGATCCCCATACAAGGATGGTTAATAACTCCCACGGCCAATCAGGGCCACATGATGATGCGACTGTGCGGAGATCCGAGCTTCGCCCTGGAGGAGGGCAAAGTGAACATCGAGTTGCTACGCCAGATGCCTGGGGCATCTAGACTGACATAGGTTTTGGTTGGGGTGGTAGGTGGTCTGCTGCTATGCCATTAGAGTGGATGCATACTACCATGGCTACTAACAGATGTGGTCTGCAACATGAGAGACCACGGGTATAGGTTTGCTTGGGGGAGCTTTGTACTATGCTAATTGTATAGGATCCTACATGGGGTCGTATACAAGGGCGATCGATGCCTGGTCATGACATCACTACTGTAGGTTTGGTGTTGGGAGAACATCATGATGCGGAGGCCGATAGGACTCCCACTAACAGGGATTGACGGGGAGAGGTCCCGAGTTTTCTACTGGTGGCTCCGAAGAGGGTCACAATGGTGGATAGATCTGCCACTATCCTAGAGACTACTTGACGACCTTGTCTTCGACTAGATCACCTGGAGGCCTTAGAGAGATCATCCAGGGTGGGCCGAGGATGGACAAGAGCTGGCTTGCATTAGGTGAACCTGCTAGCTGAAGATGGAGAGGAGAGAGGTGGAGCTCCATCGCTATGACAGAGTTTTGAGGTAGTTCGATCTACATCAGGGGATCCCATCTCTTAGGGACTACAAGTTTTCTTGGACCATCTAGGATAACACTACATTCAGTGGGGCTCCAGATATGTAGCGCTTCTAGAGTGAGGATGTAGACGATGCCCCCATTCAGCCAGTGGATGGGGACAATACAAGGGTTGTTGATGGCTACGATACCTGGTACGCAGGAATTCGCCCTCCTCGGATGATGAGGGATTAGGGTCTGATTCATGTAGTTGTGCGTCGGATGGGTAGGCGGCACCAGGTGGCCATTGAGGTGGCACAAGGTCATGATGGGAGAGAGTAGAGGAGGCCACAGGCTCAGCAGAGGCCACGATAGTGGGAGAGGAGGGAGGAGAGACCCCCTTCTCCATGGAGAGAGAGGCCACCATCACCCGATAAAGGCAAGGGTGTCAAGGTAGGAGAGAGTAGTGAGATGGCTACTCTCCAGGTGGAGACTATCTGTCTCCAGGCTCAGGTGCAGTCCTTGCAGGATGAGGCTGCATGACACCGAGAGGAGGCCACATAGCTCAAAGATGAGGTCACACGCCTCAGAGCATGGAGCGGAGGGGCGATCACTCGGGACCTAGCATGGGCTATTCCCCAGATCATATTCTATCAGATGCTATACCACCATATGGTTCCAGAGGAGCAAATGTTACCGCTTCCGACCCCCATTGTGGAGCCTATCGTGATGAGGTCATTGAGGACATCATCACGATCAGAGTCCAGGACTCATAGCACCACACGGACTGTGATGGGGCCACCTCATCCACCTCAGGGTGGGGGAGGAGATGAGGCTAAGAGCTTGAGGGGTTCTCAAGGCTAGCTGCTATAGACTGCACTACACAGATTGATACATAGTGTTTATTATTTGTGATAGAGGATTGAATATGCCGAGGTATAGATTGTGGCATACCGATCCAGTTTTGAGATAATGTATATATTTTTGATATATATATAGATAAAATATTTTTGATCATATGACTTGTCTTATGTGTTTGTATGATGCTTTAATGTTTTGATGTGATTGATTTGATGATTCATGTAATTATGTCGTTTGGAAATATTATGGTTTGAATGTCATGCTTTTAAAATTTAAATGAAATAATCTGATGTAAACAAATTGGTTGTTTGTGGGATAATGTGATAAAAATAAAAAGGACTTTTAATAATAATTTCAAAGGACATTGTCGCTATTTATGACCATTTCATGGAGTCGCCGCTCGCTAGGTCGTCAAGCTAATCCTAGTATAGAAATATTGCTAAAAGTAAAAGAGTGCTTAAGAGACTGTCTTAAGGCTTTGTTGTGATGATGCAAATGATGATGATGATGGTGATTTGTTGTTAGATTTCCATGAAAATATTATGCATGAAATATATATATATATTTTTTTTAAATGATTTTTTCTAGGCATAAATTCCTAAGTGTGATAAATTTTTTGAATAATTCCCTTAGGAATTATACCATCATTGCAAAATTGAAGTTTGACATAATGACATGAAATAGTAACAATGTGCGTTGTTTTAAAGCATAATTGTGTAACATAATGATTTAAGTCATATGTGTTTATGATTTTAAATAAATGGGAAATAAAATTAGTACAATGGTTTGTGCTAGGCATAGAATATTTAGGTATAAACTTATACCATCATTGCGAAATCCAAAGGAAAAAATAATAGTTTTATTGTATGGTTGACTTTTAATTTTTGAAAATAAACAAAAAATATAAATATGAGGACTTGCGCTAGGCATAAAATTCCAATTTTGGTTTTGGAACTATACCATCGTTGCGAAAGTCAAAAAGTTATATATAAATGTAACTTTATTGCATGTTTTTTTAAAATGATTTTGATTTTTTTGATAATGCATGTAGTTGTCTTTATACTAAACAACTGTTCTCAGATAAGAAAATGAAATTATTCCAAACAATTTGCAAAAATATTTCAAAGTATCTTAAAGACAAAAGTTAGATTTATAAGGAATCCCATATGTGTATGTGAGTTCATTTCCGATCTTGATTTATCATAATGATACACAAAATCTCTCAAATACAAATGTGTGTGCAATTTCTTTGTGCATTTACCAGTTTTGAGCAAGATAATTTGATACAAGTGATTTGAATGAACCAAATAAGTGTTCATTAACCATGATTTAAATGCATATAACCGTACTAGACTACTATGTAAGTCGGGTTATCAAGAGCTAGCTAATCCATAAGCAGACATAGGTTCGTACAAAAGAAGGTCGCTAATGTGACAGACATATCACCACGCTAGGAGTTACCCAAGGCCAAGCGAGTTGGGCACAAACCACCTGTTATGGGGCTTACCTCATAGATTTTGAATAATTGAGAATTCCAGGGATTCAAGCTCATCAACCCTTCTTTTCTTTTCAATGGGTAGGGAAAGGGATTTTATTGCTTTTGCTTTTGCTTGTTTTGCTTTCTTTTTCTTTTCTCTTTTTTTTTTCTTTTTGTATTTTTTTTTTTTTGTATCTTTTGCTTTGATATTTGAGATAATGCTGAAATAGTGCTAAGAGAGTACAAAATGATTCTGAAATAATGTTTCTTTTTCTCATGATTTTGCTTGATTTTTCTTTTGCTTCCTATTCTAGGGATACTTGCTCGGATTAGTCGTAGAGCAAGGGATTTTTATTCTAGGTAGGGGTGAGCTTGTCCTTTTGTCAATTCTCAAAGATTCTAGACCATGTGCATGATAGGATAGCAGGGAAACTTTTTGCTCAAGAAACCACTTCTACTATGTAGCATAGCATGGACATTACAAATATAATCATTTTATTGTGAAAGGAAATTCTTGGTTTAAGTAAATAACAAGATCAATTCTCTATGCTTAAACTTTATTTAATTGAATTTTGTGGACTTTGATATAAGAGAGATTAGTAATCATGCCAGATAAAATCAAGATATTTATTTTTGTGTTTGCAAAAGTGAGAGATTCCAAATAAATGCTAATTTATCCAAAATAATTTGAAAATATAACTACAATACTTTAAGAATATATACAACAAATATTTTTGAGGAGTTTGATAATTTTGACTCTCTCTTTCTTCTCTATTTTTTTTTGGTTTCGAAAGAGTCAATAATATTGTTGTTTGTTTTTTTTTAAACAGTTTTATACATTTTTAAAATGAGACAACATGCAAAATATATACAAATGATGAAATGACCAAATTTTATGCGTAATATTGCTTAAGATGCATAATATTCATAGGTTCTTTTAAATATTTACCATCTAAGGTAGCTAATTTGTATGCTCCCGATTCAAATTTAGCAGTGATAATATATGGTCCAAGCCAGTTGGGTTCAAATTTACCTTTAAAATCTTTAGTTGCATTAGTATTTTTTTGATTTTATTTTAAAACAAGGTCGTCGACCTCAAAGGATGGAGGATGAACTTTCTTAGCATATGATCCTTTAAGCTTGTTTTGGTAGGCACGAAGATGCTCCAAAGCATTGATGCACTTTTCATCTAGGAGTTCCAGCTGACTGAGTCTGCCATATCGATATTCATCTCCTACTTCGGTATCTTGAAGTAGTAGAGCCAAAGAAGGAACTTCTAATTCAAAGGGAAAAATAGCTTCAACACCATAAAACAAAACAAAAGGTGAAGTACCTGTGGGAGTATGAACACTAGTGCGATATGCCCACAAAGTCGGATATAATTGAATGTGCCGATCGCGGCAGATTTATTGACCAATATTTTAAGGATTTTAATTAATGTTTTATTAGATGCTTTTGCTTGGCCATTACCCTGAGGATAATAGGGAGTGGACCAGCGATGTTGAATCTTATATTTTTGGCATAATTTCTTAACATCTTTATTTTTGAAACAAGTTCCATTGTCTAAGATGAGATTTGCAGGAATTCCGAACCTACAAATGATTTGATTAAAAATAAATTTAGAGACTTGTGTTCCAGTGTAGGAAGCTAAAGGCATAGCTTCAACCCACTTCGTAAAATACTCAGTGGCGGTTATGATGAATTTGTGTCCATCAGATGACACAGGATTAATTTTGCCAATAATGTCTAAGCCCCATTTTGAAAAGGGCTAAGGAGATGAAATAGCCTACAGTTCTTGTGCAGGGGCATGGACAAGGTCAGCATGTTTCCGGCACTTGTCGCAATGGCGAACATAATCATGTGCATCAGTTTCCATGGTAGGCCAAAAGTAGCCTATCCTAAGGAGCATTTTAGCAATGACACTACCACTGAAGTGTCCTCCACAAGATCCATCGTGGGCTTCACTCAAAGCTGATTTGGATTCTTCTAGATTCAAATATCTCAATAGGATACCTTCAAAAGATCTCCTATATAAAGTATTGCCAATTATTACAAATTGACTTGCTCGTCTACGTAATAACCGATGCTGGTTCCTATTAGAACTGGCAGGGAAAGTCCCATTGTGAATAAAATCAAATATATATGTATACCAAGGTTCAGGAGTAGTTTCATTGATTAGAAACACATCCAAAGGTTCTAAGCATGACTTATTTGAATCTGGTTCCTAAAGTCGACGAATAATGATGGTGGCATATTCGTCATCTAAATCCAAGGGTAGAAGAGATGCAGTTGCGGCCATAGCGTTAGCCGCACGGTTGCTAGTTCAAGGAATAGCTTCCAAGGTAACTTGATCAAATAGAGATATTAATTGTAAAAAATATGCTTTATATGGGCATAATTTATCATCTTTGGTTTGATAAACATCATTGATTTGATTTATGACAAGTTGTGAGTCACCGAAAACCAATAAAATTTTGATTTTCAATGCCATGGCAGCTCGTAATCCAAGGATAAGAGCTTCATATTCAGCAGTGTTATTGGTGCAAGCAAATGTTAATTTGAAGGACAAAGGTATAAGATGTTTTTGTGGAGATATTAAAATAATACCCGCACCAGCCCCACTCATGCATCGGGTGTCATCAAAGTATAAGGACCATTGCTCTAAATGGTATGCCTCTAATTGAAGGCATTCATCAGGAAACTCAATGATGAGGGGATGGGTAGATTCTAAGGGTGCAGCAGCTAATTGATCAGCTATGATTTGACCTTTAAAAAAAATTTGTCCTATGAATGTGAGTTCAAATTCGCTTAGCACAAGAACCCACTTAGCTGTGCGACCAGATAAATACGGTCGACTCATGAGATATCGCAAAGGGTCGAATTTGGCAATAACATAGGTTTTCTGACTAAGCATATAATGTCGTAGTTTCTGTGTAGAAAATTTGACTGCTAGACATAATTTCTCTAATATGGTATAACAAGTTTCATAACTGATTAAGGTTATGCTAATGTAATAATTAGCACGTTCTTTATTCTCATCATTCAGTTGAGCTAACATAGCTCCTAAGGCAGAATCATAAGCAAAAATGTACAAGATAAATGGATGATCAGATCTAGGTGGTGAAAGCACAGGTGGGTTAAGGAGGTATTGTTTGAGAAGTTCAAAAGCTTCCTTACATTTGCCGTCCCAATTAAAATGGACATCCTTCTTAAGGAGCTTAAGAAAGGGACTGGTTTTGTCCGCTAGCTTATCGATGAAGCGACGGATAGCTTGAAGCTTACCTTGTAAACTTCTTAACTCAGATATATTGGTAGGTGTGGGCATATCAGTGATAGTCGCAATCTTGAGAGGGTCAATTTTGATACCATGTAAATAAACTAAAACCCCCAATAATTTATAAGACTTGACTTCGAATATACATTTGGTTGGATTTAATCGAATAAGATATTCTCTTAACCGATTAAATACTTTTCTCAAATCATCTAAATGATCATATTCATTAATAGAGTGAGCTATAATATCATCTACATAATCATGTAGGATATCATGCATCATATCATGAAATATATAAGTCATGGCTCGTTGATATGTTGCTCCTGCATTATTTAAACAAAATGGCATCACTTTCCAACAAAAGGTACCCTAGGGGGTACTAAAGGTTGTTTTAGCCTAATCTTTAGGAGCTATCCTGATCTGATTATAACTAGAAAATCCATCCATCAGGGACATCATTCCACTCCCCACAATAAAATAAATGATTTGATCCATGTTGGGAAGAGGAAAATCATCTTTAGGGCATGCAACGTTAATATCTCTAAAGTCTGTGCAAACCCTAACTTTGGTAGCTTCTTTCTTGGTGACTGGAACTACATTCAAGATCCATTCAGCATAATCAATAGCTTGTATAAAAACAACATTCAAGAGTTTTTCTAACTCCCCTTTGACTAGCAAGGCCACTTTGGGATGCATTTTTCTGAGTTTTTGTTTAACAAGTTTAGCATCTAGATGGACTACTAGATGATGCATGACTACAGAAGGGTATAAACCTGGCATATCTTCATATTTCCAAGCAAAGACATCTTCATATTCTTTAAGGAATGCAATGTATTGATCTTGTTTTTCTTGACTTAATTCTGATCCAATATTGATGATGTGAGGATTATCCTTAGTTCCAATGTTAACCTTAATGACGTTTTCTACTTCCATGTGTAGATCTCTTTCAAAATTAGGTGGGGCAGGTGAAACACCCAATTCTTGTAATTCCTTTAAGGTTAACTTGGATAATTCATCTTGAGGAGTCGTGACCTCAAGTCGGGCTATAGTAGGTATAGAACCATCAAAATAAAAACCATTGTGTAACAACTCTTCAATGGAGACATCATAGAAAATATCTCCTTCCAACTCATCATCGGATTCAGCAATCATTTCAGGATAGGCTATGGATAGCATATTGCAGGTAGAAGAATTATTCTTGGGATACAAAGAATCTTGTTGATCTAGATAATCTTGATAACATATGAGTTGATCATCATATTCAAAAGGGAAGGGTTGATCCTTACTAGGAAATAGGCCCACACCACATCAGGTGGGCCATGGTTCTACCTCAAAGGGTTCTTTCATACCATCTTGGAGAGGTCCCAAGCCTTTCCCTTTATATCCCAATTTAAGCATTATGGGTTTAGCTTTAATATATTCATTAGCAAAATAGCATCGAGCATATCCATCACAATGCATCTTGATGTTTCAGGGTATTCTTCCCCAATCATATCCTTTATAAATAAAAGCACAACTCCCAACTTGGTAGATACTTCCCATAGGTTGTGGGAGGCCCAAGGTACGAGGAGAAGGCGACAAATTACTTAAGATAATGGAATCTTGCATAGAAGCATTTGTTTTTTCTAATATAAGAATTTTAGATAAATCAGGTAAGAGTTCATCAGAAAGAGCATAAGAGGTAGAAGGATCATTCCCTATATCTTTAGATGTGGAAGGTATGATAGATGTAGATAATGTGGAGGTGTTAATAAATGGGTCTATAGGTTTTGAAATTATAGGGATGGAACATGAAGGATTGATTGTGGATTTAAGATCCTTTTGAGGTTCTAGTGTGGTTTGTTTAGAAGATGGTTGAGTTATATATGAGGGTGAAATTAATGGAGGAGAAATAGATGAAGTTATGGGTGTGTGTTTCACATGTTTAGATGAAAAATAAGAATTAGGATGTGTGGATGATAGAGCAGGGCAAAATTGAACTCCAACAGGTTCTGCCAAAGCACACATATCAAAGGGTCTAGGATCACCATGGATAGTGACCAACTGATTTTTAAATTTGAATTTAACACATTAGTGTAAAGTTGATGGGACAACCTGCATTGCATTGATCCAAGGACGACCCAAGAGTATATTGTATGATGTGGGACAATGTACAATAAAAACGGTCGTGTCTAAGGTTCTTGGACCAACTTGCAATGGGATGGTGATAACTCCACACGTTTCTTGTGTTTTGTCATTGAAAGCTTTTATGATCATGTCAGTTTTCTTCATTTCATCACTTCTAAACCCAAATATTTGGTAGAAGTCAAAAGTGCAAATGTTTAGAGATGAACCATTATCAATCAAGACCCTTTTGACTGCTACATCTCCTATTAGGGCAGTAATATATAAGGGGTTATCCTTATGTAAACTATGTTGTGGGATATCTTTATCTCAAAAGTCAATACAATCGACTTCTCGAGTGATGATAGTATTGGACATGGCTTCAGGTTGAATATTTTGAGGTACCATCATTTGGCTTAATGTGAGCATTAATTCATCCCTATGGGTAGAAGAAGATCTTAACAAGTCCAAAAGGGAAATTATGGCTGTAGTATTGGATAATTTTTCATTAATATTGTAAGGAGGTTTTGGTTGAACATTAGACATATGATTCCCTTTATTGGGATTTTTCAAAATAAATGGAGCTGATCCATCATTCTGAGTTTGATCCTGTTGAGAATTATGAGCCTGTTGTCTAGTAACGACTCCGATGGTACCTACAATGTTATATTGAAGACGCTGAATTGGTCTCTATCTAGCGTTTATGGCTTGTTCATTAGGAAGGGACTGATTAGAAGAGGGTCGAGTAGTAACTCTTCTAGGAAATGGTTCTTCCAAAACCATAGAATCTGTGATAGGTTGAATAGGATCTGATTCATTTTTAGAACTATTCAATTGATTTGAGGTGATGTCTATTTCACTTTTAGTATCCGATTCTACATCACTAGGATCCGGTGTTTGAGTATTATATAGGGGTATGGACGTAACCATGGATAAAGTCGTGTCAAAATTTTGTAAATCATTATTAGGTAAATGTCCGCTAATAGTTCCTACATATCGGGTAGAAGGAGGGACATTATGATGCTCAATTTGATTGGTCACCTCTTTACCATGTTTTGGTAAAGGATGTTGAAATATATCTAATCATTGATTAGCATTTTGATTCTGATTTTGGGGAATGTTCTTTTGAGTATTACTAGGAAGATTTTTTTTAGGTTGAAAGGCTTGCACCTCCATTTCATTATTATCAATCAAGTCTTGTATTTTATGTTTTAATCTTTTGAAATATTTTGTAGCATGTCCAGGTCCTTTATGAAAATCACAATGTAAATTAGCTCTGTATCCAGGTATAGTTGGATCAAGTTTTCGAATAGCTGGTAATTGAATCAAACCTCTTTCGAGTAATTGGGGTAGAATAGTTGATAATGGTTGATTCAATCTAGTAAACTCTCAAGGTGGTTTATCAGGAGGTTTTAATAAACTTCTCTGTTGTTTTCGTAGTATTAACATTAGCAATGTTTCTACTATCAATGACTCCGTCACCTACAACTTGTTTGTTTTTATATTGATTTCTGGATGTTTTCTCATCATCTTTCTTTTTGAGCTGACCTCTTCTAATGAGAGCATCTTCCACCCTTCGAGCCAAGTCTATAGCCCGATCGAAGGTGGTTAAGGTAGTAGTTGATAATTCATAGGATAGTTGTTCTTGCAAATTATTAATAAAAATGTCCAAAATTTCCCTATAAGGTAGCACAAAGTGCAGTTTTCCTATCAATTGCCTCCATCTAGCTAAGAAATCAGCAAAACATTCATCTTTGCCTTGTTTTAAGTTGTATAAATATTTAATGGTCACATGTCTCTTGATGTAGGCACTAAATTTATGGACAAAATATTCAGTTGTTTCTTCAAAATTTCTCAAAGAATGAGTGGGCAATTGATAGTACCACTCTAATGCCATTCCTCCTAAACTTTTTGGGAACATTTTTAGTAATAGCAAGTCATCATGTGATATATCATGACATGCTATCCTAAACATGCGAAGATTCTCTATGGGATCTTTAGTTCCTTTATATATAGGCAGGACGGGCATGGGAAAGTGCTTAGGGTATGGCTATGCTACAACTATGGGATCCAAAGGCTGACTACACATCTCTTGATAATTATACGAGGGACGGTAGGGATCTATCTGGTCCATGCAGGAAGCTAACTATTTCACCATGGCTTCCAGATTACTGGTTTGCCCACCATATTGGTTCGGTAGGGTATTAATATGGGATTTGTGAGCATATGATGGAGGGACATGAAGATTATATGCTATATTGCTATTGTGTAAATTGTTGGTAGGAAGGGTGTTATGAAGAAGTTTTGAAGTTGTATTATGTTGCATCCCAGATTGTTGAAAATTGGTGTTTGGCTTCATTTTAGGTTTTTGTCGATTTAAAGCATATTGATCAATAGTTTGACGAAATAAAGCAGTGAATGAAGTTCTCTTTTGTGTGGAAATGATTTTAGGCTCAATAACGAGTTCCTTAGGGGTTGGGTAACCTGTTTTTTTTGCATGTTCTGAATCATAGTGACTATATCTATATTGGATGGTCCAGCTTTATCACTTTCTTGATCGATAAAAGACAAAGGATTAGTGTGCACGTTAAACATATGTTCCATGGCTACTTGAGTGTCACTAATTTGTCCTCTATCAATACGAACTGCCATATTAAGAGCACCAATGTTATTACTAAAAAATTTCCAAAATGATCTATATTATCAAAAGCAACGATTCTGTCTAGAGCCATTCTAGGGGATGAGGATCCTTTCTCTTTAACATTTTCTTCTTGTTCATCTACAGCAAGCTCATCTTCTGGCTGTTCTAGAGCTCCTCCTTCCAGAATTGAATCCTCAGGAAGGACATTTGGGTTTTTTGTTTTGTTTCCTAGCCAATCTTCTTCTTCTTCTTCTTCTTCTTCTTCAGTTTGTTTACCATTCCTAAGTCTAGACATTATGCTTAAGTTTAGATTTCAGCAAATATATATATATACTTATATATATATATATATATATATATATATGGAACAAGCTTTAGAGGTATATATTTTAATTATATACCTACTATAGTATTTAAAATAAAATGTTTTGATTTTGTTATGTTTTTGGTTTTTTTTGTTTTTATAACAATATTATAAAGATAACAAACAACACACTAAATGCAAGAAATAATAATAATGAAAGCAATGATCTAGTTTTCTATAAATAATTTATAAATATCATTAACGGGCTCAAATTCTTCAGGAGTCATGAAATGTTCTTCTTCAAATTGAAAATTTTCTTTCAAGAATTTGACAAAAAATGCTATAGTGATATTATCTGTCTCAGACTTTGGTTGGTAGAAATAAATTTCATGGCAATACTCTCGATATAACACAGCTCTATGAACTCTTCTCCACCTTTCCCTATCTATAATAATGACCTCTTGGTATTCTACACGACCTAGAAATTTGTGTATAATAGTTGCATTCTTGAGGTATTCCTCAAAGGTGAACAATTCTAAAGACACAAGAGCTCTCCTATAAGCTAACCACCTATGGAAAGCTCTCTAAAGTTCATCATAAAAAATGAGTTGATGAGGATCCAGGATTCTCTCTAGGGAAAACCTCTTGATTTGTCTAAGTTCTATTGACCTAGATGAAATGATACCTAGTCTCCTATCAAGTTTGTCCCACAAAAGTTGGTTTCTATCTATTTTAGGCACACTAAGCACATAATTAATTTCTATGGCTGCTAATTGGTTTTCAACATTTATAGTGATAGCTAGTATTTTCTTAGGAGCTACCATCTAAACATGATATGCAACTTAACGATTTTAAATGCATCTATGTTTTTTTTTGTTTTCAAAAGGTTTTAGTTTCACGTCGGGTTCACCAAAATGTATCGCTCCAAATTTTTCGCACCCTTACCTTTAGGCTATAGGATCCGTGCCCGAAGGGGGATGTGAAAAGTATGGGACAATACCTCATACTGAGAATCCCTTTGAAGGTCCCGCCTCTCGGGGGAGGTGTATAAGGGTGAATTTTTGATGGATGGTGGGTTCACCAGGAAACTTTTGAATGGTAGTTTCCATGCCTAGGTTGGGAATGTGTTTGATGTGTTCAGTTTTAGCTTTAATCATCCAAGTCCTAGGTTTGGCCAAATGAATCTAAGCTAAGCTATATGAAATGCTGATTATATGAATACAAAAAATAGAATTAAATAGAAAATATAGGAAATATACTAGATTAGAAAAGCCATACTTGATCCGGATGTCTGATGGAGGTTCTAATTTTTGAAGTAGTCTAGATCGTCTGGAATCTGATAGGATCATCTGCAATTAGACAGGATCATCTGAGATCTGAAGAATTCATCAGACAAATTCGTCAGAGACCTGTAATCAGAGAAATAGACATAGAACACATAAAATGTAGCTATGATGATAGAGGAAAATGGTGTAAAATGGCGATAAAGATGTTAATATGATAATTGCAAATAGAAATGCAAGTAAATTATAGTATTCTAATGACAAATTATGATTTGATTATACACTTTAAGCTACATGGGTGAACTCCAAAATGCAGAATAGCAAAAAATATCAATAAATTGATCTAAATGCAGAATGAAATAGTAGACGAAAAGAGAAAAGTGCAAACTCTGGGCACTAATTGCCCCCAATGTTGACTGTAGTCAAAATCATCTGTAGAGTGCAAAATCATCTCGAATTGGGGCGTGATCATTCGAGATTGTACAAGATCATCTGCGATGATCTGAGCTTGCTCCGGCTGAAGAATGACAAAGTTCCTGCAAGAAAATTTGAAAAGGGACAAAGACAAACAATAGTCTAAGACATTCTAATGCATGTAAAACTTGAAGTGTAGTAAAATTCAGCCAGGGGAATTTCAAGGGGAGGGCCTAAGAATAAATAGGCATGGGAAGGAGGTTGAGAGGTTGGATATCATCCTAATCTAAAAGATCTCCAATGAGGGAGGTCTCTAACGGTGTAGACACGCTTTTGCCCCGGTTAGAGATGTCGTTGAAACATAAGCTAATTATGAAAAATTAGTTTTGGGACGAAATCGTCTGGATGTTCTTCTCCAAAATAATTCGTCCGATCTGAGGCGATATCGTCTAATCGATGACGATATCATCCAATGGTCACAAAAAATCCTAAAAATGGCACGAAAAACGAGGAAAGCAGTTTAACAGCCGATTCGGTATTAAAATTTAAATTTGAATTATTACTAAAGTAATTTTAATTATTTAAGGTTTTACTGCACCAATTTTAGGGTGCTACAAGATATTAAATTATTGAGATTAGTAGATTGAGGAGGAAATTAAAAAATAATCTTGAGTGACACTACTAGTTAGAGGGACTTGTATATTTCTTCCAATGTTGAAGGTTAGAGTAGTGGCTCAAGCTAATTGATAAATATTATCAAGATGCAAATATTCTAACATAAAGTTATCATGGTCATGCACATGAGAGACTACTAGAGGAGGAAGAGGATTCTCAGCTCTTTCAGGTTGGGATTTCTACTCCATAGCCTTTAGCAACACTTCCCTATGATGTCTCATAAAACCCAAAACATGTTCAAAACATTTGAAAAGAAAATCACCATTGAGTCCTTCAAAGGAATCATAGTTTGTTTTAGTTTTAGTTTTTCTTGCTCTTTTGGTTCAAGGTTAGGATTCTCTCTATCAACCTGATTATCTTCCTAAAGAATATGATAAAATTCAAGATGCTTTTGCTAGTTTATAAGGAATGTATCCATTAAAATAAGTGAAAGGGATAAAAAATAAAACTAACAAAAAACACACAAGAAGTTTCCTAATATTTTTTTTGTTAATGTTCTTCTAACTCTAAGTAAGCAAGTTAATAGTCTTTTATTACAAGTTTTAAAAAAGCAAAAAGGAAGCGGTTTCCTATCTTGGACACTAAGACGTGTTTTCACATTGGGTTCACCAAATATGTAGAGGGAGAAAACCACACATCGATGTACGATTCTCAAGGCTGGATCCATAGGGAAATATTAAAGTGACTATGGTGGC
Organism: Wollemia nobilis; assembly: GCA_028583015.1. Lineage (NCBI taxonomy): Eukaryota > Viridiplantae > Streptophyta > Pinopsida > Araucariales > Araucariaceae > Wollemia > Wollemia nobilis. Next base: position 12,385,290 of record JAQPPZ010002587.1, on the reverse strand, counting down.
CATTATAACTCTACACTCGATGTGGGGGAGGAACGGGTTCACAATGAATAGTTTAAGGACTCGATCCAAGTTTGGGGTTGGAATTTGTTTTAATGTGTTCAATTTAATCATACACTTATGTTTGAATTTTTATACTAAACTTATGGAAAATGAAAGAACAATGCAAGATACAAGATGTAGGAATACAAGAACTAAGCCTAGTATGATTCTTTAATTCAATGATATCTAACCTTAGGTTGTAAATATGAAGCTTTTAAGAAATATTCCAAGGGAATGCACAGACAAAACTAAACCCTAGATGCACACTTTATGATTTTGCTCTTTCCAAATGCCTAGAATTTCAAATATATATTTACCTTTGTTTATTATCTAGGTTTTCCATAAAAGTGGGCAGAAAGCAAACAACAATCAACCTAAAGATCTATTAGGGAACTTATATTATCTAATGGTTGATCCAAAATTTCTCTTTCATATAGAATATCCAATAGCTACAAACCTTTAAAATAACTTCACAAACCCTAGAAATTTTGATTAGCATTTGGGATCTTGCTTAGGCTGCTATATAGCTGAGCTTGGAGGTGTTTTAGTCAAGTCCCCTTGGTCCTTTTATCTGAGCTATTTGAATATAAAATTATCATTGAACTTTGGAACACACAAAGATATAGCAAAACATATATGCAACAATAATGTGAAATGAAACAAGGATGGACACAATAGAAAGTTTCAAAACAAGATGCAAATTAGGGTTTCAAAGTGCAAATATTACCCCTTAAACCATAATTTTACCAAATTTATACCTTGTAATTAGGAGGCATGAATTTGGTTGACCAAATTCAAATCATGTATGGACTGGGCATGAATCTTGTTTAGATTCTCTTTTTGGGGCCTAAAACGATGAGAAACAAGGTGCGAAATACAAAAATAGAAGGTTAAATGCTAACAAAACAAATGTGAAACCTGATGAGATGATGGATTAAGAAATATGTTAGGTACCAATATAGGTACTTAATATTTAATAATTTAATATTGTATTGTATAATGGTATGAGCCATAAATTAATTATTGAGTAAGGAAGACCACATGTCAAAATAGAAATAGGTATGTCATATAATCATATTTGTAACTATTGGGGGAATATTGTCATATGTGATCGTAAGGAATATTGTCATATTATTATGCACTTCATAACTCATGGAAGGTGAACCTCCACATGTGTGATCTTGTATCTAATGGAAGGTGAACCATCACACTCTTATATAAAGAGAGATGTACCCCCATTGTGAAATCAATCTATGATGTATTCTTGGAAAAGTCTTGGCTCGTGGAGCTAGAGATCTTGTGGAGTGGCTTCCTTCTAAAAGGAGCATTGTATGGTGTTCTTCTACATCAAGGGTATAATAAATCTCTATTTTATTAATTAATTTATTGTGCAATTAATTTATTTTTATGTGCATGTTGATTATTTTGATACATTGGTGAATGATTTATAGAATGAGAAGAGATTTTATTTACATTTGGTATCAGAGCAGTAATTTGGGCAAAGTGGGTTTGTTTTTTATAGAGCTATGGCATATTTTTTAGAAAAATATCACATTTTGCGAAGGCCATATTTTATATATCAAACAATCATAAGGTTTTTACTCCATTGTATAGATCATTTTAAGTACTACAAAAATGATTGTTCATTTGTTAAATTCGGATGTATATTGAGAAAGTTATGGTTGTTTGAAGTTGAGTTATTTTTTTTGCACTGTTGTTTTCTCTGTTTCCCTTGGATTCTGAGTAGTTTTACTTTCTACATCGAGATTCCATGGCCTATGGAGTCCCTTGTTTGTTGTTCCTCTTACAAGCCTGTGCAGGATGTTGTTCCCTTGCATTCCTATTGTTGCATCCTTCTGCTACATCCATGGACATATTCAGGTGAGAATGTTCTACATTTCTTGCCTTATTTTTTAATTTAATTTTTACATTTTTGTGGTGGGCAAGATGGCCTTGATTCAAATCATTCTCGTTAAGTTTACCCTTTTTTAAATCATCTTACCATGTGTTGTTTGGGTGGGATGGACCTAATATTCTTATCCATCCTTTTGCACTTGTTTTTTAGTTGATCTGGGTGGGGTGACCCTGTCCCAAATTTCAATGTAAAAAAAAAAAAAATTTGTCTTGTAAGGCTATCCTTTAGCCTATATTGAAAGGCTATCCTTAAGCCTATCCTGAAAGGTATTACTTCTGTCTTTCTTCTGGATTTTTTGAAGAACACAAGCTTATACTGAGAGAAGGGGGTGAACAGTATAAGACCACTTTTTACTTTTTCCTTCAATTCAACCTTCAATTCAATATTATGCAGTGTATAGATAGCAGTATCAAAAGCCGTAATCAAAGCAATGCACAAAACACCATCCACAAAGAGACACAACAATTTACGTGGTTCACCCAAAGTGGGCTACTCCATGGATATTCACTAAATTTTATCAAATCAAATTCTGGGAATACCTTTCCCGATTACAATGTTTATGGGCACCAACCCAAAGGAGACACCAATCCCCTAGCTCTGTTCCGGCTGGTGATCCTCTAGAAGACCTCTCGCCTCCACCGCCCTTAGCAAATGGAACTCTATCCACGGAAGACACCTATCTTCCCCGCTCCGGCTGGAGACCTTTGTCCTCAACTCTGTCACCTCAAAGCTGGTCCTTAAATTTGCACTAAAAATAGTCCTTCGTTTTAGCACAAATGTCCTCGTTCTTTTTCTCAGATCTACACCAAACATAGTCCTTCGTTCTGGCACAAATGTCCTCGAACCTTTCTCTGGTTTGGGTACAAATTTGTCCACAAATCTGCACCAATCTCTATCCTCAAGTCTGGTTTACAAAAGTGGTTCACAAGATTTCACTAAAGCTTGCTTGATCTTCACCCAAGTCTTCACTAAGACTTGTCTTAGATCTGCTTTGCCGGTTCTCAGAAAAGCTCACACAAATCTATCCTTAAGTTCTCTCTGAGCAATCACGGCCGCACTTGGTTGAAACCAACCTTTGCACTATTTACGCAAACACAACAAGCACTATCTTCGCACACTCGATTCCTTGTGATCTCTCTCACTTTAGAAAATTTGACAAAAAGCACTCGTACCTCGCTATTAAATTTTGCACTCTGCTCTTGGCGATCAAACTCCTCCCCCGCACTCTATCTACAAATGTCATGCTTCGAATGCACACACAAAATCGATGCTCTAACTCTTCAAACAACCCTCCTTTTATACTAATGCTTTCAAGATCAAAACCTTGATCTTAGTTGGCTGCACAACCCTAAACCAAAGGTATATATTATAAATTAAAACCATGCCGATGTCAAATTTATTCAAAGCGTCGATGTGATTGCATAAGAATACAAGGGCATTATATATAATGCCATCAAAGAAATTAATCACTTACCCTTGCATTTTCTTTGAGCGCATGCGAAAAGGCTTGTGATTCTTAAAGGATTGATGATTTATGAAAAGTGGAAGTAGAGAACGTGTGGAGTTGTTGACCACATAGGCTAGTGTGGCTTAGTGATGTGTTGGCTTAGCAAGAGAGAGGAGATCCCATGTTTGATTTGCTTGGGGTTTGCTTGCAAGGACAAAGTGCTCGAAGTGTGTTTTGATTATTTTGGAAAGCATTGGTTTGTCAGGTATTTGATGTTGGTCAGGCATTTTTAGGCACATGAGGGCCCATGGCCCAATGACGGCTTGGCTGCATGGCCAAACGGTGGCTTGGCTATGGCTAAGGTATTGGTAAGGACAACTTTGGAGGATTGAATCCCTCCGAGAGGCAAAGGCAAGTTAATTTTTTATGTTTTAATTTTTGTTAAATAGCCTTAAGGAGAAATAAGGGTTATGCTATGCCCTAGAAAAATGGGAAATTTTTGATGGTTTTATTTTTGGAAGGGAAGCATATTATATATTATTGGAAATCATTTTTCAAGGGCTATTTGACTAACTTGCTTAGAAGGAGAAATAAGGTGTGTGTAAAGAGATATTTATGGTTTTGTAAAAGGGGTTCAAAAGTGAGTTTGATTTATTCTTTTTCAAAGGAGATTATTTCTTTCATGAGAGGACATGGTGAATTTTATTGAGTAGGAGTAATAAGGTGTTATTGGAATATTATTTTTATTGTTGTGATATTGCTCAAGTTGTCTAACCTCCTTGTGGTTGATAAGAAAATATGTGAAAGTGTGTTGAGTTTGACATATTTTATGGACAACTACTTGGCATCAAAAAGGTATGGGCAATATTGTCCATTGACTTGATTTCTTAAAATACCATTGGAGAGAAAAGGATTGATTATGGTTTCCTTTTTGAAAGTGGTTGGTTTAATGCTTCAAGGTTTTCTGGATTGAGAGTTGTGATTAAACCTTGTTTATTAAGCATTGTTGTTGAAGCCAATTGGTTATGCAAATAACTTGTAATTGAGTTAGAAAAGAACATGAGTATCATTGTTATGTGAGATTTGTGGTTGAGCATTGTTGGAAAACTTGAGTTGGTTGATACATGCTTGGACTAGGGTTTGTGATAAAGGGTTGTTCCTTAAGGTGATTGGTTTAGTAGAGTTGATTTATCCTAGTCAAGTGATTGTGTGAAGTGGTTGTTCAAGTTCCATAAAACAAACTATTATATATTCTGATTGAGTTGAGATTGAGCTTTGAGAATAGAACAAATTGAGTCTCTAAAAATTCTCTTTATGCTTATATGATATTGATTTGAGTTGATATTAGTATTTGAGTATAGAACATATTGAGTCTCTAACAATTATCTCTATGCTTCTATGAGATTTATTTGAGTTGAGATTGGGATTTGAGTATAGAACATATTGAGTCTCTAATAATTATCTCTATGCTTCTATGATATTGATTTGAGTCGAGATTGGGATTTGAGTATAGAACATATTAAGTATCTAACAATTCTCTCTATGCTTCTATGGAATTTATTTGAGTTGAGATTAGGATTTGAGTATAGAACATATTGAGTCTCTAATAGTTCTTCCTATGCTTCTATGAGATTGATTTGAGTTGAGATTGGGATTTGAGTATAGAATATATTGAGTCTCTAATAATTCTCTTTATGCTTCTATGAGAATTATTTGAGTTGATATTGAGCTTTGAGTATAGAACATATTGAGTCTCTAATAATTCTCTTTATGAATCTATGAGATTGAACAAGTTCTGTGTGGACTTGTTAAGCGATTTGAGGTAAGTCTTTGAGAAGGCTTGTGGACTGATTTTGTGTAAGCTTTTGTGGAAGCTTGCAATGCAGATTTGAGCAAGTCCTAGAGAGGACTTATTGAGCAGATTTAAGCAGGTTCTCAGTGGACCTATTGAGCAGATTTGGATAGGTTCTATGTGGACCTGTTGAGAAGATTTGGACAAGTTCTGAGTGAGCTTATTGAGAATATTTGTACAGGTTATTTGTGGACCTATTGAGCATATTTGAGTAGGTTTTGGGTGGCCCTATTGAGTAGATTTGAGAAATTTTTGTGTGGACCTGTTGAGAAAATTTGACCAGGTTCTGTGTGGATCTATTGAGAATATTTGAGCAGGTTTTGAGTGAACCTATTGAGCAGATTTAAGAAGGTTCTGAGTGAACCTATTGACAGAGCTTTGGAGATGATATGAATACAGAAAATATAATTAAATAGAAAATATAGGAAATATACTAGATTAGAAAAGCCGTACCTGATCCGGATGTCTGATGGAGGTTCTGATTTTTGAAGCGATCCGAGATCGTCTGGAATCTGACGAGATCGTCTGCAATTAGACAGGATCGTCTGAGATCTGACGAATTCGTCAAAGACCTACAATCAGAGAAATAGACACAGAACACAGAAAATGCAGCTATTATGACAAAGGAAAATGGTGTAAAATGGCGATAAAGATGTTAAGATGATAATTGCAAATAGAAATTCAAGTAAATTATAGTATTCTAATGATAAATTATGATTTTATTATACACTTTAAGCTACATGGGTGAACTCCAAAATGCAGAATAGCAGAAAATAACAATAAACTGATCTAAATGCAGAATGAAACAGTAGACAAAAAGAGAAAAGTGCAAACTCTGGGCACTAATTGCCCCCAATGTTGACTACAGTCGAAATCGTCTGTAGAGTGAGAAATAATCTCAAATTGGGACGTGATCATCTGAGATTGTACAAGATCATCTATGAAGATCTGAGCTTGCTCCGACTGAAGAATGACAAAGTTCCTGTAAGAAAATTTGAAAAGGGACAAAGACAAACAATAGTCTAAGACATTCTAATGCATGTAAAACTCGAAGTGCAGTAAAATTCAGCCAGGGGAATGTCAAGGGGAGGGCCTAAGATTAAATAGGCATAGGAAGGAGGTTGGGAGGTTGGAGATCATCCTAATCTAGAAGATCTCCAACAGGGGAGGTCTCTAACGGCACAGACATGCTTTTGCCTCGATTAGAGACACCGTTGAAATAGAAGCTAATTATGAAAAATCAATTTTGGGACAAAATCATCTGGACGTTCTTCTCCAGATGAATTCATTCGATCTGAGGTGATATCATCTGATCGGTGACGATATCATCCAACGGTCACAACAAATCCTAAAAATGGCATGGAAAACGAGGAAAGCGGTTTAATAGGCGATTCGGGGTTAAAATTTAAATTTGAATTATTACTAAAGTAATTTTAATTATTTAAGGTTTTATTGCGCCAATTTTAGGGTGCTAAATTTTTCCCCCTCTTTAGCGAATTTTCCAAAGAAAATGCATTAAATATGAGTTCTTATCGATCTATGAGAAAGCAAAAATTATTCCCATTTTTAGGCGACGATTCTAGGTCGAATCATACGATAGCTTACTATGGTGCCCCCTTCGTGTTTTTACCCAAATAGAACATTTGAGGTAAAAACGTAGAAAAGCAAAAAAAAATTTAAAAATGTTTTTAATTGTTTTTGAATAAAATTCAAAAAAATAGGGAGAAACCCTAATTCATTTTTTACTATTCATTTTCCTGGTTTCTAGAGCTCTGCAGACAAGATGGTCGAGACAGTGCACAGATCGACAGAGGTCCGGCGCGGGCTACGGGTAAGGGTCCAAACTTAATTTAGAATGCTTTAATTTTGAATATCATGCTTTTTAGATTAATTTTGAATGATTTTTTAGCATCATGGCCATTTTTGGGCAATCGACGTCGTCAGGACGAAATCATCTCAATTTCGTTGAAATCATATCGATATCACTGATTTCATATAAGGGCAAAATCGACAATATGGGGATGATTTCGTACAATAAGGGATGATTCCCTCTTACGAAATCGGAGACGAATTTTCTCAAATTTTGGATGATATTTTCCAATAGTGGATGATATCATCATTTGTTTGAGATTGAACTTGTTTTACTTGCATTTTTAATCACTGTTTTATTAATGATTTTTATTGTTTTGTTGTTTATGTTGTAGAGAGGATTACTAAAGAGCCGGGAATGGAAATACGGTGGGTTGAGGGATGACTTGGCCACTCTATCTCAGGCAGAGCGAGATCAGTTGGCTCAAGTTGGCTTGCAGCATGTGGCAGATATGCCACAGGTTTCTACAGATATAGGGCTATTGACAGCGCTAGCAGAGAGGTGGTATCCGGGTTCTTCGTGTTTTCTGTTATCGATAGGGGATATGACTCCCACATTGGAGGATGTATGGAGGATTTTGAGGATCCCCATACAAGGATGGTTAATAACTCCCACGGCCAATCAGGGCCACGTGATGATGCGACTATGCGGAGATTCGAGCTTCGCCCTGGAGGAGGGTAGAGTGAACATCGAGTCGCTACGCCAGATGCCTGGGGCATCTAGACTGACATAGGTTTTGGTTGGGGTGGTAGATGGTCTGCTGCTATGCCATTAGAGTGGATGCATACTACCATGGCTACTAACAGATGTGGTCTGCAACATGAGAGACCACGGGTATAGGTTTGCTTGGGGGAGCTTTGTACTATGCTAATTGTATAGGATCCTACATGGGGTCGTATACAAGGGCGATCGATGCCTGGTCATGACATCACTACTGTAGGTTTGGTGTTGGGAGAACATCATGATGCGGAGGCCGATAGGACTCCCACTAATAGGGATTGACGGGGAGAGGTACCGAGTTTTCCACTGGTGGCTCTGAAGAGGGTCACAGTGGTGGATAGATCTGCCACTATCCTAGAGACTACTTGATGACCTTGTCTTCGACTAGATCACCTGGAGGCCTTAGAGAGATCATCCAGGGTGGGCCGAGGATGGACAAGAGCTGGCTTGCATTAGGTGAACCTGCTAGCTGAAGATGGAGAGGAGAGAGGTGGAGCTCCATCGCTATGACCGAGTTTTGAGGTAGTTCGATCTACAGCAGGGGATCCCATATCTTAGGGACTACAAGTTTTCTTGGACCATCTAGGATAACACTACATTCAGTGGGGCTCCAGATATGTAGCGCTTCTAGAGTGAGGATGTAGACGATGCCCCCATTCAGCCAGTGGATGGGGACTATACAAGGGTTGTTGATGGCTACGATACCTGGTACGCAGGCATTCGCCCTCCTCGGATGATGAGGGATTAGGGTCTGATTCATGTAGTTGTGCGTCGGATGGGGAGGCGGCACCAGGTGGCCATTGAGGTGGCACAAGGTCACGATGGGAGAGAGTAGAGGAGGCCACAAGCTCAGCAGAGGCCACGATAGTGGGAGAGGAGGGAGGAGAGACCCCCTTCTCCATGGAGAGAGAGGCCACCATCACCCGATAAAGGCAAGGGTGTCGAGGTAGGAGAGAGTAGTGAGATGGCTACTCTCCAGGTGGAGACTATCCGTCTCCAGGCTCAGGTGCAGTCCTTGCAGGATGAGGCTGCACGACACCGAGAGGAGGCCACATAGCTCAAAGATGAGGTCACACGCCTCAGAGCATGGAGCGGAGGGGCGATCACTCGGGACCTAGCATGGGCTATTGCCCAGATCATATTCTATCAGATGCTATACCACCATATGGTTCCAGAGGAGCAAATGTTACCGCTTCCAGCCCCCATTGTGGAGCCTATCGTGATGAGGTCATTGAGGACATCATCACGATCAGAGTCCAGGACTCATAGCACCACACGGACTGCGATGGGGCCACCTCATCCACCTCAGGGTGGGGGAGGAGATGAGGCTAAGAGCTTGAGGGGTTCTCAAGGCTAGCTGCTATAGACTGCACTGCACAGATTGATACATATTGTTTATTATTTGTGATAGAGGATTGAATATGCTGAGGTATAGATTGTGGCATACCGATCCAGTTTTGAGATAATGTATATATTGTTGATATATATATAGATGAAATATTTTTGATCATATGACTTGTCTTATGTGTTTGTATGATGCTTTAATGTTTTGATGTGATTGATTTGATGATTCATGTAATTATGTCGTTTGGAAATATTATGGTTTGAATGTCATGCTTTTAAAATTTAAATGAAATAATCTGATGTAAACAAATTGGTTGTTTGTGGGATAATGTGATAAAAATAAAAAGGACTTTTAATAATAATTTCAAAGGACATTGTCGCTATTTATGACCATTTCATGGAGTCGCCGCTCGCTAGGTCGTCAAGCTAATCCTAGTATAGAAATATTGCTAAAAGTAAAAGAGTGCTTAAGAGACTGTCTTAAGGCTTTGTTGTGATGATGCAAATGATGATGATGATGGTGATTTGTTTTTAGATTTCCATGAAAATATTATGCATGAAATATATATATATATATTTTTTTTAAATGATTTTTTCTAGGCATAAATTCCTAAGTGTGATAAATTTTTTGAATAATTCCCTTAGGAATTATACCATCATTGCAAAATTGAAGTTTGACATAATGACATGAAATAGTAACAATGTGCGTTGTTTTAAAGCATAATTGTGTAACATAATGATTTAAGTCATATGTGTTTATGATTTTAAATAAATGGGAAATAAAATTAGTACAATGGTTTGTGCTAGGCATAGAATATTTAGGTATAAACTTATACCATCATTGCGAAATCCAAAGGAAAAAATAATAGTTTTATTGTATGGTTGACTTTTAATTTTTGAAAATAAACAAAAAATATAAATATGAGGACTTGCGCTAGGCATAAAATTCCAATTTTGGTTTTGGAACTATACCATCGTTGCGAAAGTCAAAAAGTTATATATAAATGTAACTTTATTGCATGTTTTTTTAAAATGATTTTGATTTTTTTGATAATGCATGTAGTTGTCTTTATACTAAACAACTGTTCTCAGATAAGAAAATGAAATTATTCCAAACAATTTGCAAAAATATTTCAAAGTATCTTAAAGACAAAAGTTAGATTTATAAGGAATCCCATGTGCATATGTGAGTTCATTTCCGATCTTGATTTATCATAATGATACACAAAATCTCTCAAATACAAATGTGTGTGCAATTTCTTTGTGCATTTACCAGTTTTGAGCAAGATAATTTGATACAAGTGATTTGAATGAACCAAATAAGTGTTCATTAACCATGATTTAAATGCATATAACCGTACTAGACTACTATGTAAGTCGGGTTATCAAGAGCTAGCTAATCCATAAGCGGACATAGGTCCTGTACAAAAGAAGGTCGCTAATGTGACAGACATATCACCACGCTAGGAGTTACCCAAGGCCAAGCGAGTTGGGCACAAACCACTTGTTATGGGGCTTACCTCATAGATTTTGAATAATTGAGAATTCCAGGGATTCAAGCTCATCAACCCTTCTTTTCTTTTCAATGGGTAGGGAAAGGGATTTTATTGCTTTTGCTTTTGCTTGTTTTGCTTTCTTTTTCTTTTCTCTTTTTTTTTTCTTTTTGTATTTTTTTTTTTTTTGTATCTTTTGCTTTGATATTTGAGATAATGCTGAAATAGTGCTAAGAGAGAACAAAATGATTCTGAAATAATGTTTCTTTTTCTCATGATTTTGCTTGATTTTTCTTTTGCTTCCTATTCTAGGGATACTTGCTCGGATTAGCTGTAGAGCAAGGGATTTTTATTCTAGGTAGGGGTGAGCTTGTCCTTTTGTCAATTCTCAAAGATTCTAGACCATGTGCATGATAGGATAGCAGGGGAAACTTTTTGCTCAAGAAACCACTTCTACTATGTAGCATAGCATGGACATTACAAATATAATCATTTTATTGTGAAAGGATATGCTTGGTTTAAGTAAATAACAAGATCAATTCTCTATGCTTAAACTTTATTTAATTGAATTTTGTGGACTTTGATATAAGAGAGATTAGTAATCATGCCAGATAAAATCAAGATATTTATTTTTGTGTTTGCAAAAGTGAGAGATTCCAAATAAATGCTAATTTATCCAAAATAATTTGAAAATATAACTACAATACTTTAAGAATATATACAACAAATATTTTTGAGGAGTTTGATAATTTTGACTCTCTCTTTCTTCTCTATTTTTTTTTGGTTTCGAAAGAGTCAATAATATTGTTGTTTGTTTTTTTTTAAACGAGTTTTATACATTTTTAAAATGAGACAACATGCAAAATATATACAAATGATGAAATGACCAAATTTTATGCGTAATATTGCTTAAGATGCATAATATTCATAGGTTCTTTTAAATATTTACCATCTAAGGTAGCTAATTTGTATGCTCCCGATTCAAATTTAGCAGTGATAATATATGGTCCAAGCCAGTTGGGTTCAAATTTACCTTTAAGATCTTTAGTTGCATTAGTATTTTTTTGATTTTATTTTAAAACAATGTCGTCGACCTCAAAGGATGGAGGATGAACTTTCTTAGCATATGATCCTTTAAGCTTGTTTTGGTAGGCACGAAGATGCTCCAAAGCATTGATGCACTTTTCATCTAGGAGTTCCAGCTGACTGAGTCTGCCATCTCGATATTCATCTCCTACTTCAGTATCTTGAAGTAGTAGATCCAAAGAAGGAACTTCTAATTCAAAGGGAAAAATAGCTTCAACACCATAAACCAAAACAAAAGGTGAAGTACCTGTGGGAGTATGAACACTAGTGCGATATGCCCACAAAGTCGGATATAATTGAATGTGCCAATCGCGGCCAGATTTATTGACCAATATTTTAAGGATTTTAATTAATGTTTTATTAGATGCTTTTGCTTGGCCATTACCCTGAGGATAATAGGGAGTGGACCAGCGATGTTGAATCTTATATTTTTGGCATAATTTCTTAACATCTTTATTTTTGAAACAAGTTCCATTGTCTAAGATGAGATTTGCAGGAATTCCGAACCTACAAATGATTTGATTAAAAATAAATTTAGAGATCGTGATTCCAGTTTAGGATGCTAAAGGCATAGCTTCAACCCACTTCAGTAAAATACTCGATGGCGGTTATGATGAATTTGTGTCCATCAGATGACACAGGATTAATTTTGCCAATAATGTCTAAGCCCCATTTTGAAAAGGGCTAAGGAGATGAAATAGCCTACAGTTCTTATGCAGGGGCATGGACAAGGTCAGCATGTTTTTGGCACTTGTCGCAATGGCGAACATAATCATGTGCATCAGTTTCCATGGTAGGCCAAAAGTAGCCTATCCTAAGGAGCATTTTAGCAATGACACTACCACTGAAGTGTCCTCCACAAGATCCATCGTGGGCTTCACTCAAAGCTGATTTGGATTCTTCTAGATTCAAACATCTCAATAGGATACCTTCAAAAGATCTCCTATATAAAGTATTTCCAATTATTACAAATTGACTTGCTCGTCTACGTAATAACCGATGCTGGTTCCTATTAGAACTGACAGGGAAAGTCCCATTGTGAATAAAATCAAATATATCTGTATACCAAGGTTCAGGAGTAGTTTCATTGATTAGAAACACATCCAAAGGTTCTAAGCATGACTTATTTGAATCTGGTTCCTAAAGTCGACGAATAATGATGGTGGCATATTCGTCATCTAAATCCAAGGGTAGAAGAGATGCGATTACGGCCATAGCATTAGCTGCACGGTTGCTAGTTCGAGGAATAGCTTCCAAGGTAACTTGATCAAATAGAGATATTAATTGTAAAAAATATGCTTTATATGGGCATAATTTATCATCTCTGGTTTGATAAACATCATTGATTTGATTTATGACAAGTTGTGAGTCACCGAAAACCAATAAAATTTTGATTTTCAATGCCAAAGCAGCTCGTAATCCAAGGATAAGAGCTTCATATTCAGCAGTGTTATTGGTGCAAGCAAATTTTAATTTGAAGGACAAAGGTATAAGATGTTTTTGTGGAGATATTAAAATAATACCCACATCTGCCCCACTCATGCATCGGGTGCCGTCAAAGTATAAGGACCATTGCTCTAAATGGTCTGCCTCTAATTGAAGGCATTCATCAGGAAACTCAATGATGAGGGGATGGGTAGATTCTAAGGGTGCAGCAGCTAATTGATCAGCTATGATTTGACCTTTAAAAAAAATTTGTCCTATGAATGTGAGTTCAAATTCGCTTAGCGCAAGAACCCACTTAGCTATGCGACCAGATAAATACGGTCGACTCATGAGATATCGCAAAGGGTCGAATTTGGCAATAACATAGGTTTTTTGACTAAGAATATAATGTCGTAGTTTCTGTGTAGAAAATTTGACTGCTAGACATAATTTCTCTAATATGGTATAACAAGTTTCATAACTGATTAAGGTTCTGCTAATGTAATAATTAGCACATTCTTTATTCTCATCATCCAGTTGAGCTAACATAGCTCCTAAGGCAGAATCATAAGCAAAAATGTACAAGATAAATGGATGATCAGATCTAGGTGGTGAAAGCACAGGTGGGTTAAGGAGGTATTGTTTGAGAAGTTCAAAAGCTTCCTTACATTTGTCGTCCCAATTAAAATGGACATCCTTCTTAAGGAGCTTAAGAAAGGGACTGGTTTTGTCCGCTAGCTTATCGATGAAGCGACGGATAGCTTGAAGCTTACCTTGTAAACTTCTTAACTCAGATATATTGGTAGGTGTGGGCATATCAGTGATAGTCGCAATCTTGAGAGGGTCAATTTTGATACCATGTAAATAAACTAAAACCCCCAATAATTTATAAGACTTGACTTCGAATATACATTTGGTTGGATTTAATCGAATAAGATATTCTCTTAACTGATTAAATACTTTTCTCAAATCATCTAAATGATCATATTCATTAATAGAGCGAGCTATAATATCATCTACATAATCATGTAGGATATCATGCATCATATCATGAAATATATAAGTCATGGCTCGTTGATATGTTGCTCCTGCATTATTTAAACAAAATGGCATCACTTTCCAACAAAAGGTACCCTAGGGGGTACTAAAGGTTGTTTTAGCCTAATATTTAGGAGCTATCCTGATCTGATTATAACTAGAAAATCCATCCATCAGGGACATCATTCCACTCCCCACAATAAAATAAATGATTTGATCCATGTTGGGAAGAGGAAAATCATCTTTAGGGCATGCAGCGTTAATATCTCTAAAGTCTCAGGCAAACCCTAACTTTGGTAGCTTCTTTCTTGTTGACTGGAACTACATTCAAGATCCATTCAACATAATCAATAGCTTGTATAAAAACAACATTCAAGAGTTTTTCTAACTCCCCTTTGACTAGCAAGGCCACTTTGGGATGCATTTTTCTGAGTTTTTGTTTAACAGGTTTAGCATCTAGATGGACTACTAGATGATGCATGACTACATAAGGGTATAAACCTGGCATATCTTCATATTTCCAAGCAAAGACATCTTCATATTCTTTAAGGAATGCAATGTATTGATCTTGTTTTTCTTGACTTAATTCTGATCCAATACTGATGATGTGAGGATTATCCTTAGTTCCAATGTTAACCTTAATGACGTTTTCTACTTCCATGTGTAGATCTCTTTCAAAATTAGGTGGGGCAGGTGAAACACCCAATTCTTGTAATTCCTTTAAGGTTAACTTGGATAATTCATCTTGAGGAGTCGTGACCTCAAGTCGGGCTATAGTAGGTATAGAACCATCAAAATAAAAACCATTGTGTAACAACTCTTCAATGGAGACATCATAGAAAATATCTCCTTCCAACTCATCATCGGATTCAGCAATCATTTTAGGATAGGCTATGGATAGCATATTGCAGGTAGAAGAATTATTCTTGGGATACAAAGAATCTTGTTGATCTAGATAATCTTGATAACATATGAGTTGATCATCATATTCAAAAGGGAAGGGTTGATCCTTACTAGGAAATATGCCCACACCACATCAGGCGGGCCATGGTTCTACCCCAAAGGGTTCTTTCATACCATCTTGGAGAGGTCCCAAGCCTTTCCCTTTATATCCCAATTTAAGCATTATGGGTTTAGCTTTAATATATTCATTAGCAAAATAGCATCGAGCATATCCATCACAATGCATCTTGATGTTTCAGGGTATTCTTCCCCAATCATATCCTTTATAAATAAAATCACAACTCCCAACTTGGTAGATACTTCCCATAGGTTGTGGGAGGCCCAAGGTACGAGGAGAAGGCGACAAATTACTTAAGATAATGGAATCTTGCATAGAAGCATTTGTTTTTTCTAATATAAGAATTTTAGATAAATCAGGTAAGAGTTCATCAGAAAGAGCATAAGAGGTAGAAGGATCATTCCCTATATCTTTAGATGTGGAAGGTATGATAGATGTAGATAATGTGGAGGTGTTAATAAATGGGTCTATAGGTTTTGAAATTATAGGGATGGAACATGAAGGATTGATTGTGGATTTAAGATCCTTTTGAGGTTCTAGTGTGGTTTGTTTAGAATATTGTTGAGTTATATATGAGGGTGAAATTAATGGAGGAGAAATAGATGAAGTTATGGGTGTGTGTTTCACACGTTTAGATGAAAAATAAGAATTAGGATGTGTGGATGATAGAGCGAGGAAAAATTGAACTCCAACAGGTTCTGCCAAAGAACACATATCAAAGGGTCTAGGATCACCATGGATAGTGACCAACTGATTTTTAAATTTGAATTTAACACATTAGTGTAAAGTTGATGGGACAGCCCGCATTGCATTGATCCAAGGATGACCCAAGAGTATATTGTATGATGTGGGACAATGTACAATAAAAACGATCGTGTCTAAGGTTCTCGGACCAACTTGCAATGGGATGGTGATAACTCCACACGTTTCTTGTGTTTTGTCATTGAAAGCTTTTATGATCATGTCAATTTTCTTCATTTCATCACTTCTAAACCCAAATATTTGGTAGAAGTCAAAAGTGCAAATGTTTAGAGATGAACCATTATCAATCAAGACCCTTTTGATTGCTACATCTCCTATTAGGGCAGTAATATATAAGGGGTTACCCTTATGTAAACTATGTTGTGGGATATCTTTATCTCAAAAGTCAATACAATCGACTTCTCGAGTGATGATAGTATTGGACATGGCTTCGAGGTTGAATATTTTGAGGTACCATCATTTGGCTTAATGTGAGCATTAATTCATCCCTATGGGTAGAAGAAAATCTTAACAAGTCCAAAAGGGAAATTATGGTTGTAGTATTGGATAATTGTTCATTAATATTGTAAGGAGGTTTTGGTTGAACATTAGACATATGATTCCATTTATTGGGATTTTTCAAAATAAATGGAGCTTATCCATCATTCGAGTTTGATCCTGTTGAGAATTATGAGCCTCGTTGTCTAGTAACGACTCCGATGGTACCTACAATGTTATATTGAAGACGCTGAATTGGTCTCTATCTAGCGTTTATGGCTTGTTCATTAGGAAGGGACTGATTAGAAGAGGGTCGAGTAGTAACTCTTCTAGGAAATGGTTCTTCCGAAACCATAGAATCTGTGATAGGTTGAATAGGATCTGATTCATTTTTAGAACTATTCAATTGATTTGAGGTGATGTCTATTTCACTTTTAGTATCCGATTCTACATCACTAGGATCCGGTGTTTGAGTATTATATAGGGGTATGGACGTAACCATGGATAAAGTCGTGTCAAAATTTTGTAAATCATTATTAGGTAAATGTCCGCTAATAGTTCCTACATATCGGGTAGAAGGAGGGACATTATGATGCTCAATTTGATTGGTCACCTCTTTACCATGTTTTGGTAAAGGATGTTGAAATATATCTAATCATTGATTAGCATTTTGATTCTGATTTTGGGGAATGTTCTTTTGAGTATTACTAGGAGGATTTTTTTTAGGTTGAAAGGCTTGCACCTCCATTTCATTATTATCAATCAAGTCTTGTATTTTATGTTTTAATCTTTTGAAATATTTTGTAGCATGTCCAGGTCCTTTATGAAAATCACAATGTAAATTAGCTCTGTATCCAGGTATAGTTGGATCAAGTTTCCGAATAGCTGGTAATTGAATCAAACCTCTTTCGAGTAATTGGGGTAGAATAGTTGATAATGGTTGATTCAATCTAGTAAAATCTCAAGGTGGTTTATCAGGAGGTTTTAATAAACTTCTCTGTTGTTTTCGTAGTATTAACATTAGCAATGTTTCTACTATCAATGACTCTGTCACCTACAACTTGTTTGTTTTTATATTGATTTCTGGATGTTTTCTCATCATCTTTCTTTTTGAGCTGACCTCTTCTAATGAGAGCATCTTCCACCCTTCGAGCCAAGTCTATAGCCCGATCGAAGGTGGTTAAGGTAGTAGTTGATAATTCATAGGATAGTTGTTCTTGCAAATTATTAATAAAAATGTCCAAAATTTCCCTATAAGGTAGCACAAAGTGCAGTTTTCCTATCAATTGCCTCCATCTAGCTAAGAAATCAGCAAAACATTCATCTTTGCCTTGTTTTAAGTTGTATAAATATTTAATGGTCACATGTCTCTTGATGTAGGCACTAAATTTATGGATAAAATATTCAGTTGTTTCTTCAAAATTTCTCAAAGAATGAGTGGGCAATTGATAGTACCACTCTAATGCCATTCCTCCTAAACTTTTTGGGAACATTTTTAGTAATAGCAAGTCATCATGTGATATATCATGACATGCTATCCTAAACATGCGAAGATTCTCTATGGGATCTTTAGTTCCTTTATATATAGGCAGGACGGGCATGGGAAAGTGCTTAGGGTATGGCTGTGCTACAACTATGGGATCCAAAGGCTGACTACACATCTCTTGATAATTATACGAGGGATGGTAGGGATCTATCTCGTCCATGCAGGAAGCTAACTATTTCACCATGGCTTCCAGATTACTGGTTTGCCCACCATATTGGTTCGATAGGGTATTAATATGGGATTTGTGAGCATATGATGGAGGGACATGAAGATTATATGCTATATTGCTATTGTGTAAATTTTTGGTAGGAAGGGTGTTATGAAGAAGTTTTGAAGTTGTATTATGTTGCATCCCAGATTGTTGAAAATTGGTGTTTGGCTTCATTTTAGGTTTTTGTCGATTTAAAGCATATTGATCAATAGTTTGACGAAATAAAGCAGTGAATGAAGTTCTCTTTTGTGTGGAAATGATTTTAGGCTCAATAACAGGTTCCTTAGGGGGTTGGGTAACCTATTTTTTTTGCATGTTCTGAATCATAGTGACTATATCTATATTGGATGGTCCAGCTTTATCACTTTCTTGATCGATAAAAGACAAAGGATTAGTGTGCACGTTAAACATATGTTCCATGGCTACTTGAGTGTCACTAATTTGTCCTCTATCAATACGAACTGCCATATTAAGAGCACCAATGTTATTACTAAAAAATTTCTAGAAATGATCTATATTATCAAAAGCAACAGTTCTGTCTAGAGCCATTCTAGGGGATGAGGATCCTTTCTCTTTAACATTTTCTTCTTGTTCATCTACAGCAAGCTCATCTTCTGGCTGTTCTAGAGCTCCTCCTTCCAGAATTGAATCCTCAGGAAGGACATTTGGGTTTTTTGTTTTGTTTCCTAGCCAATCTTCTTCTTCTTCTTCTTCTTCTTCTTCTTCGAGTTTGTTTACCATTCCTAAGTCTAGGCATTGTGCTTAAGTTTAGATTTCAGCAAATATATATATATATATATACTTATATATATATATATATATATATATATATATATGGAACAAGCTTTAGAGGTATATATTTTAATTATATACCTACTATAGTATTTAAAATAAAATGTTTTGATTTTGTTATGTTTTTGGTTTTTTTTGTCTTTATAACAATATTATAAAGATAACAAACAACACACTAAATGCAAGAAATAATAATAATGAAAGCAATGATCTAGTTTTCTATAAATAATTTATAAATATCATTAACGGGCTCAAGTTCTTCAGGAGTCATGAAATGTTCTTCTTCAAATTGAAAATTTTCTTTCAAGAATTTGACAAAAAATGCTATAGTGATATTATCTATCTCAGACTTTGGTTGGTAGAAATAAATTTCATGGCAATACTCTCGATATAACACAGCTCTATGAACTCTTCTCCACCTTTCCCTATCTATAAGAATGACCTCTTGGTATTCTACACGACCTAGAAATTGGTGTATAATAGTTGCATTCTTGAGGTATTCCTCAAAGGTGAAAAATTCTAAAGACACAAGAGCTCTCCTATAAGCTAACCACCTATGGAAAGCTCTCTAAAGTTCATCATAAAAAATGAGTTGATGAGGATCCAGGATTCTCTCTAGGGAAAACCTCTTGATTTGTCTAAGTTCTACTGACCTAGATGAAATGATACCTAGTCTCCTATCAAGTTTGTCCCACAAAAGTTGGTTTCTATCTATTTTAGGCACACTAAGCACATAATTAATTTCTATGGCTGCTAATTGGTTTTCAACATTTATAGTGATAGCTAGTATTTTCTTAGGAGCTACCATCTAAACATGATATGCAACTTAACAATTTTAAATGCATCTATGTTTTTTTTTGTTTTCAAAAGGTTTTAGTTTCACGTCGGGTTCACCAAAATGTATCGCTCCAAATTTTTCGCACCCTTACCTTTAGGCTATAGGATCCGTGCCCGAAAGGGGGATGTGAAAAGTATGGGACAATACCTCATCATCGAGAAGCCCTTTGAAGGTCCCGCCTCTCGGGGGGAGGTGTATAAGGGTGAATTTTTGATGAATGGTGGGTTCACCGAGGAAACTTTTGAATGGTAGTTTCCATGCCTAGGTTGGGAATGTGTTTGATGTGTTCGGTTTTAGCTTTAATCATCCAATTCCTAGGTTTGGCCAAATGAATCTAAGCTAAGCTATATGAAATGCTGATTATATGAATACAAAAAATAGAATTAAATAGAAAATATAGGAAATATACTAGATTAGAAAAGCCATACCTGATCCGGATGTCTGATGGAGGTTCTAATTTTTGAAGCAATCCAGATCGTCTGGAATCCGATAGGATCATCTGCAATTAGACGAGGATCATCTGAGATCTGAATAATTCATCAGACAAATTCGTCAGAGACCTGTAATCAGAGAAATAGACATAGAACACATAAAATGTAGCTATGATGATAGAGGAAAATGGTGTAAAATGGCGATAAAGATGTTAAGATGATAATTGCAAATAGAAATTCAAGTAAATTATAGTATTCTAATGAAAAATTATGATTTGATTATACACTTTAAGCTACATGGGTGAACTCCAAAATGCAGAATAGCAAAAAATATCAATAAATTGATCTAAATGCAGAATGAAATAGTAGACGAAAAGAGAAAAGTGCAAACTCTGGGCACTAATTGCCCCCAATGTTGACTGTAGTCAAAATCATCTATAGAGTGCAAAATCATCTCGAATTGGGGCGTGATCATTCGAGATTGTACAAGATCATCTGCGATGATCTGAGCTTGCTCTTGCTGAAGAATGACAAAGTTCCTGCAAGAAAATTAGAAAAGGGACAAAGACAAACAATAGTCTAAGACATTCTAATGCATGTAAAACTTGAAGTGTAGTAAAATTCAGCTAGGGGAATGTCAAGGGGAGGGCCTAAGATTAAATAGGCATGGGAAGGAGGTTGAGAGGTTGGATATCATCCTAATCTAAAAGATCTCCAATGAGGGAGGTCTCTAACGGTGTAGACACGCTTTTGCCCTGGTTAGAGATGTCGTTGAAACATAAGCTAATTATGAAAAATCAGTTTTGGGACGAAATCGTCTGGATGTTCTTCTCCAAAATAATTAGTCTGATCTGAGGCGATATCGTCTAATCGATGACGATATCATCCAATGGTCACAACAAATCCTAAAAATGGCACGAAAAACGAGGAAAGCAGTTTAACAGCCGATTCGGTATTAAAATTTAAATTTGAATTATTACTAAAGTAATTTTAATTATTTAAGGTTTTACTGCGCCAATTTTAGGGTGCTACAAGATATTAAATTATTGAGATTAGTAGATTGAGGAGGAAATTAAAAAATAATCTTGAGTGACACTACTAGTTAGAGGGACTTGTATATTTCTTCCAATGTTGAAGGTTAGAGTAGTGGCTCAAGCTAATTGATAAATATTATCAAGATGCAAATATTCTAACATAAAGTTATCATGGTCATGCACATGAGAGACTACTAGAGGAGGAAGAGGATTCTCAGCTCTTTCAGGTTGGGATTTCTACTCCATAGCCTTTAGCAACACTTCCCTATGATGTCTCATAAAACCCAAAACATGTTCAAAACATTTGAAAAGAAAATCACCATTGAGTCCTTCAAAGGAATCATAGTTTGTTTTAGTTTTAGTTTTTCTTTCTCTTTTGGTTCAAGGTTAGGATTCTCTCTATCAACCTGATTATCTTCCTAAAGAATATGATAAAATTCAAGATGCTTTTGCTAGTTTGTAAGGAATGTATCCATTAAAATAAGTGAAAGGGATAAAAAATAAAACTAACAAAAAACACACAAGAAGTTTCCTAATATTTTTTTTGTTAATGTTCTTCTAACTCTAAGTAAGCAAGTTAATAGTCTTTTATTACAAGTTTTAAAAAAGCAAAAAGGAAGCGGTTTCCTATCTTGGACACTAAGACGTGTTTTCACATTGGGTTCACCAAATATGTAGAGGGAGAAAACCACACATCGATGTACGATTCTCAAGGCTGGATCCATAGGGAAATATTAAAGTGACTATGGTGGCCATTATAACTCTACACTCGATGTGGGGGAGGAACGGGTTCACAATGAATAGTTTAAGGACTCGATCCAAGTTTGGGGTTGGAATTTGTTTTAATGTGTTCAATTTAATCATACACTTATGTTTGAATTTTTATACTAAACTTATGGAAAATGAAAGAACAATGCAAGATACAAGATGTAGGAATACAAGAACTAAGCCTAGTATGATTCTTTAATTCAATGATATCTAACCTTAGGTTGTAAATATGAAGCTTTTAAGAAATATTCCAAGGGAATGCACAGACAAAACTAAACCCTAGATGCACACTTTATGATTTTGCTCTTTCCAAATGCCTAGAATTTCAAATATATATTTACCTTTGTTTATTATCTAGGTTTTCCATAAAAGTGGGCAAAAAGCAAACAACAATCAACCTAAATATCTATTAGGGAACTTATATTATCTAATGGTTGATCCAAAATTTCTCTTTCATATAGAATATCCAATAGCTACAAACCTTTAAAATAACTTCACAAACCCTAGAAATTTTGATTAGCATTTGGGATCTTGCTTAGGCTGCTATATAGCTGAGCTTGGAGGTGTTTTAGTCAAGTCCCCTTGGTCCTTTTATCTGAGCTATTTGAATATAAAATTATCATTGAACTTTGGAACACACAAAGATATAGCAAAACATATATGCAACAATAATGTGAAATGAAACAAGGATGGACACAATAGAAAGTTTCAAAACAAGATGCAAATTAGGGTTTCAAAGTGCAAATATTACCCCTTAAACCATAATTTTACCAAATTTATACCTTGTAATTAGGAGGCATGAATTTGGTTGACCAAATTCAAATCATGTATGGACTGGGCATGAATCTTGTTTAGATTCTCTTTTTGGGGCCTAAAACGATGAGAAACAAGGTGCGAAATACAAAAATAGAAGGTTAAATGCTAACAAAACAAATGTGAAACCTGATGAGATGATGGATTAAGAAATATGTTAGGTACCAATATAGGTACTTAATATTTAATAATTTAATATTGTATTGTATAATGGTATGAGCCATAAATTAATTATTGAGTAAGGAAGACCACATGTCAAAATAGAAATAGGTATGTCATATAATCATATTTGTAACTATTGGGGGAATATTGTCATATGTGATCGTAAGGAATATTGTCATATTATTATGCACTTCATAACTCATGGAAGGTGAACCTCCACATGTGTGATCTTGTATCTAATGGAAGGTGAACCATCACACTCTTATATAAAGAGAGATGTACCCCCATTGTGAAATCAATCTATGATGTATTCTTGGAGAAGTCTTGGCTCGTGGAGCTAGAGATCTTGTGGAGTGGCTTCCTTCTAAAAGGAGCATTGTATGGTGTTCTTCTACATCAAGGGTATAATAAATCTCTATTTTATTAATTAATTTATTGTGCAATTAATTTATTTTTATGTGCATGTTGATTATTTTGATACATTGGTGAATGATTTATAGAATGAGAAGAGATTTTATTTACATTTGGTATCAGAGCAGTAATTTGGGCAAAGTGGGTTTGTTTTTTATAGAGCTATGGCATATTTTTTAGAAAAATATCACATTTTTCGAAGGCCATATTTTATATATCAAACAATCATAAGGTTTTTACTCCATTGTATAGATCATTTTAAGTACTACAAAAATGATTGTTCATTTGTTAAATTCAGATGTATATTGAGAAAGTTATGGTTGTTTGAAGTTGAGTTATTTTTTTTGCACTGTTGTTTTCTCTGTTTCCCTTGGATTCTGAGTAGTTTTACTTTCTACATCGAGATTCCATGGCCTATGGAGTCCCTTGTTTGTTGTTCCTCTTACAAGCCTGTGCAAGATGTTGTTCCCTTGTATTCTTGTTGTTGCATCCTTCTCGCTACATCCATGGACATATTCGGGTGAGAATGTTCTACATTTATCGCCTTATTTTTTAATTTAATTTTTACATTTTTGTGGTGGGCAAGATGGCCTTGATTCAAATCATTCTCGTTAAGTTTACCCTTTTTTAAATCATCTTACCATGTGTTGTTTGGGTGGGATGGACATAATATTCTTATCCATCCTTTTGCACGTGTTTTTTAGTTGATCTGGGCGGGGTGACCCTGTCCCAAATTTCAATGTAAAAAAAAAATTAATTTGTCTTGTAAGGCTATCCTTTAGCCTATATTGAAAGGCTATCCTTAAGCCTATCCTGAAAGGTATTACTTCTGTCTTTCTTCTGGATTTTTTGAAGAACACAAGCTTATACTGAGAGGAGGGGGTGAACAGTATAAGACCACTTTTTACTTTTTCCTTCAATTCAACCTTCAATTCAATATTATGCGGTGTATAGATAGCAGTATCAAAAGCCGTAATCAAAGCAATGCACAAAACACCATCCACAAAGAGACACAACAATTTACGTGGTTCACCCAAAGTGGGCTACTCCATGGATATTCACTAAATTTTATCAAATCAAATTCTGGGAATACCTTTCCCGATTACAATGTTTATGGGCACCAACCCAAAGGAGACACCAATCCCCTAGCTCTGTTCTGGCTGGTGATCCTCTAGAAGACCTCTGCCTCCATTGCCCTTAGCAAATGGAACTCTATCCACAGAAGACACCTATCTTCCCTGCTCTGGCTGGAGACCTTTGTCCTCAACTCTGTCACCTCAAAGCTGGTCCTTAAATTTGCACTAAAAATAGTCCTTCGTTTTAGCACAAATGTCCTCGTTCTTTTTCTCAGATCTACACCAAACATAGTCCTTCGTTCTGGCACAAATGTCCTCGAACCTTTCTCTGGTTTGGGTACAAATTTGTCCACAAATCTGCACCAATCTCTGTCCTCAAGTTTGGTTTACAAAAGTGGTTCACAAGATTTCACTAAAGCTTGCTTGATCTTCACCCAAGTCTTCACTAAGACTTGTCTTAGATCTGCTTTGCCAGTTCTCAGAAAAGCTCACACAAATCTATCCTTAAAAACTCTCTGCTCAGTCACAGCCGCACTTGGTTGAAACCAACCTTTGCACTATTTACGTAAACACAACAGCACTATCTTCGCACACTCTGATTCCTTGTGATCTCTCTCACTTTAGAAAATTTGACAAAAAGCACTCTGTACCCTGCTATCAAATTTTGCACTCTGCTCTTGGCGATCAAACTCCTCCCCCGCACTCTATCTACAAATGTCATGCTTCGAATGCACACACAAAATCGATGCTCTAACTCTTCAAACAACCCTCCTTTTATACTAATGCTTTCAAGATCAAAACCTTGATCTTAGTTGGCTGCACAACCCTAAACCATGTCGACTGCAAACCCTAATTTTCATTAGCCCAAATTTAACTTTGGCGACTTCATTGCCTCTGCAACTCTTCTGCAGCTTTTGCCATGAAACTACAAGATGTCACGATATCGCGACACCTTTGCAACCGTACACTATCTTATGGCTTTTGTCATGATATCATGACACTTTAGCCTTTGACGACTATGACTAAGCTCTTGTCATGATATCGTGACACTTTTGTCTTTTGCTAACGTCATCTTCACTTTTGTCACAAAATCGTGACATTTCACGCTTTCTCAACCTCTTCTTGGCTTGCACTAGCAAAAATGGAACATGTCGCAAAATCGTTACACTTTCACTGCCTTATGCTTTTGTCTGCCTTATGCCCACAAAACTGGAACATGTCACGAAATCGTGACGCTTTCACCTTTGAGCTCTTCCTTCTTGAAATCGTCATGAAATCACAACGCTTCTTCTGTTGAAGACTTGCTTACTGTCTCTATCATGAAATCGTGACACTTTCTGCATCCATAAGCTTTCTCTTCAACCTATCACAAAATCGTGACACTTCCTGCATCCGTACAACTTCTTTTTAGCTTGTCGTGAAATCGTGACACTTTCAGCTTTCGTACGTCTTCTTTGCAACCTGTCGTGAAATCATGACGCTTTTTGCTTTTGTACGTCTTCTTTGCAACCTGTTGTGAAATCATGACGCTTCTCATTTCAAACTCTTCCCTTTGTTGCATGTCACAAAATCATGATAGTTCTTACTTGGAACATTCTCATCTGTAACATGTCATGAAATCGCGATAGTTATTCTCCTTAGCACTTTTCTTTCCTTCGGGTCACGAAAACCCGACATGTCACGATATCACGACACTTTTTCTCCCAGAATCTCTCTCCTACATTATGTCGTGAAATCGTGACACTTTTTCTTTCGGAATTTCTCTCCTGCAACATGTCACGAAATCGTGACACTTTTTCGTCCGACCAACCTTCCTTGCAATATGTTACGAAATCATGACATTTCTGACTCAAAAATTCTCTCTCCTCTTTGAGTCGTGAAACTACAACATGTCACGATATCACAACACTTTTCTAGAAAACTTTCTCTCGCCTGCTCAAGTCGTGAAAATGCGACATGTCGCGATATCACGATGCTTTTCTAGAAAGCTTTCTCTCTCCTACTTAAGTCGCAAAAATGAGACATGTCGCGATATCGCGACATTTTTCAAACTTACTTTCTTTCGAACCTATCATGTCGAACCTTCATCAAAAAAAATTATTTTACATCAAATCAAATTCCTTTAACAGCTTCTTGACATCAATGACAACTTATTCACTTGAGAAAAAGCAATGTACCCAAGGTACCCAAAATTGCCAACAATCTCCCCCTTTGTCATTGATGGAAAACCTTTACTAAAAACACGTCTTAGGAGCCAAAACTGAAACCAACTGTGCTAACAACTGAGAAACTGCCTTTGAGGTTTTTCTCCCCCTGACTTGAAGCTTTCCTCTTCACTTGAAGCTCTCCCCCTTACTCATATTTCTCCCCCTTTGTCATCAGTGGCAAAGGGTCACCTTTGGGGCTCGAGACTAAGAATGAACCTCTTAGCTTAGTCCCTCCCCCACCTCCTGATGAGGTGATTAATTCTGGGGTGGGAGTAAAACTCCCATTAGGCACTGATCATCATCAGCATCTATAATTTCCTTGTCGGGCCTTCTCTTGAACTCTTTGCCCGTATTCCTATTTTTGTCACTGTTCTTGTTCTTGTTCTCATCCCTGTTTTTGTTCATGCCTTGATCCTTGGACCTGTTTATACCACTGTTCCTATTTTTGTACCTTGAAAGTTCAGCTCTACACTGTCTAGCTGTGTGACCTTCATTGTTGCACTTATAACAAGTAACAATGTTATTTCTTTTAGGCATACCTGTTCTTTGAATCCACCAGTTATACCTAAACCTGTTCTGATCAAACCTATTTCTGTTATTTACCTCGCAATAGACTGCCTTGTGCCCAAAATTTTGACAAGAGTAGCAATACCCTCGAAAGAAACTAGTGCTTCTAAAATTGTTGTTCACCTTCTTCACTTGAGCCATGCAATGTGCAGCCATGTGACCAAACCTGTAACACTCAAAACATCTGCCATGAAATTTACCTTTATTCGACCTCTTGGGTCTTGAAAACTTCTTCTTTTCATTCTAAATTTTGTTTTCTGTTTCTACGCATCTATCATCCAAGGACTCATAATCTAAAATAATTTCCTCAATAGAACTCTCTTCCTTTTGGAGTCTCTTACTAGACTCTCCAGCTTGTTCCTTGACAAAACCAAGGCCTATTTTATCCGTTGTCTTTCTTTGATCTTTGATGAGTGACTTAACCTTCTTGGAGCTATCTTGAAACCTGTAAAGCTTATCCTTGTACTCTTAAGTTTCCTCTTTCAAAGAAGCCATTTTTTTTTCTAACTCACTATACCCAAGAACCTTAGACTCTAACTCATCCTTGAGTTCCTGTGTCTTAGCCATAGATACGTCAATACTTTCTATAAGATCATCTCTCTCCATACAAAATTCATCTAAATTATCCTTGAGTCTAGCATTCTTCTTTCTTTCCTTTTTCAAAGCACTAAGAGCACTAATAAGTTCAACTTTAAGATCTACTTCACCTTCCTCTATATGTTTGTTTTTTGAATCATCAAACCCTTTTTTGGATTTCCTATCACTAGAGGTGCTACCTTTTTAAAAAACCATACATGCATCTTCCTTATAGTTTTCTAAAGCATCCTCATACATACTAGAAACCAAATCATTATTTGTGCAATCATCCTCAAGGTGACCAAAATTTCCACATCTAAGACATTTCATGATAATGAATCTGTGTTTCAGTTATTCCTCTTTTTTTGATATGAACAACATCTCGTTTTTAGTATCACTTGAAGAACTTTCACTATCACTACTAGAACACTTACTTGCTTTGTCTAGGTATAAACTCTTCTTGTGCTTGTGAGAATACCTCTTTCCTTGATGTTGTGCTCATATTTGTTTTTCTTGTGATGCTTGTGCTTTTCAGAATCCTTGATCTTAGAATCTTGTATATCTTCATCACTTTCGTTCTTGGGAACAGTATAGTCAGTAGCATAATGACCAAACTTTCCACAATTGAAACATCTTATATTTTTCATGCTTTTGTGCTTTCTAGAGAACTTGCCTTTCTTGCTGTAATATGCCTCTTCATCACTGGAAGACTCATCACTCTCTTGAAGCTATTTACCCTTGGATTTCTTGGTAGCCTTGAAAGCTGTCTCTTTCTTGACATCAACCTTCACTTGAGTTCTCAACTCAAATGCTACAAGTATACTATGGAGCTCATCCTTTTTCAACTTATCCAAATCTTTAGCTTCCTCAATAGCAAAAATCTTTTCACTAAATCTATTAGGAAGAGATCTTAAAATCTTATCACAAACATCATTTTTAGCAAGCTCAAGACCTAAGTCTTTCATGGAGTTAACAACCTCATCCATACGAAGCATGTAGTCACTAATATTTTCATCATCATTCATCTTGAGTTGTTCAAACATACCTTTGAAGTGTCTCAACTTAGCCTTTCGGACATTTACATCACCTATGTGAACCACCTGCAACTGTTTCCACATTTCACTAGCTGTCTTGCAGTGAATCACCTTGGTAAGATCTGCCTTTTGTAAACCTTTCAGGATTGCATTCATTGCTTTTGAGTTGATGTGATGTAGGAGCCTATCTTCTTTAGTATAAGGACCATGTTCAGGAATAGTGTACCTGTCTTCAATCACTTCCCAAACCTCATTTCCAAGTGCCATTAGATGAACCTTCATCCTTGCACTCCAAAGACCAAAATCTGATCCATCAAGAATAGGTGCTGCATTGCCACTTGAATAATCCATTGTGTTCTTTACTAGCTTTTCCTTCAAGCTGTTAAACTTTTTGAAGGCACCTGCTCTGATACCAATTGAAGAACACAAGCTTATATTGAGAGGGGGGTGAACAGTATAAGACCACTTTTTACTTTTTCCTTCAATTCAATATTATGCAGTGTATAGATAGTAGTATCAAAAGTCGTAATCAAAGCAATGCACAAAACACCATCCACAAAGAGACACAACAATTTATGTGGTTCACCCAAAGTGGGCTACTCCACGGATAAAATATTTCACTAAATTTTATCAAATCAAATTCTAGGAATACCTTTCCCGATTACAATGTTTATGGGCACCAACCCAAAGGAGACACCAATCCCCTAGCTCTGTTTTGGATGGTGATCCTCTAGAAGACCTCTGCCTCCGCTGCCATTAGCAAATGGAACTCTATCCATAGAAGACACCTATCTTCCCTGCTCTGGCTGGAGACCTTTGTCCTCAACTCTGTCACCTCAAAGCTGGTCCTCAAATTTGCACTAAACATAGTCCTTAATTTTAGCACAAATTTCCTCATTATTTTTCTCAGATCTGCACCAAACACGGTCCTTTGTTCTGGCACAAATGTCCTCGAACATTTCTCTGGTTTGGGTACAAATCTACCCACAAATCTACACCAATCTCTGTCCTCAAGTTTGGTTTACAAAAGTGGTTCACAAGATTTCACTAAAGCTTGCTTGATCTTCACCCAAGTCTTCACCAAGACTTGTCTCAGATCTGCTTTGCCAGTTCTCAAAAAAGCTCACACAAATCTATCCTTAAAAACTCTCTGCTCAGTCATAGCCGCACTTGGTCGAAACCAACCTTTGCACTATTTACGCAAACACAGTAGCACTATCTTCACGCACTCTGATTCCTTGTGATCTCTCTCACTTTAGATGATTTGACAAAAAGCACTCTGTACCCTGCTATCAAATTTTGCACTCTGCTCTTGGCGATCAAACTCCTCCCTCGCACTCTATCTATGAATGTCGTGCTTCGAACGCACACACAAAATCGATGCTCTAACTCTTCGAACAACCCTCCTTTTATACTAATGCTTTCAAGATCAAAACCTTGATCTTAGTCGACTGCATAACCCTAAACCACGTTGGCTGCAAACCCTAATCTTCGTCGGCCCAAATTTAACTTTGTCGACTTCACTGCCTTTGCAACTCTTTTGTAGCTTCTACCGTGAAACTACATGTCACGATATCATGACACCTTTGCAACCATAAACTATCTTATGGATTTTGTTGTGATATTGTGACACTTTAGCCTTTGACGACTATGACTAAGCTCTTGTCATGATATCGCGACACTTTTGTCTTTTGCTGATGTCATCTTCACTTCTATCGTGAAATCGTGACATTTCTCACTTTCTCAACCTCTTCTTGGCTTGCACTAGCAAAAATGGAACATGTCATGAAATCACGACACTTTCACTACCTTATGCTTTTGTCTGCCTTATGCCCACGAAACTGGAACATGTCACGAAATCGTGACGCTTTCACATTTGAGCTCTTCCTTCTTGAAATCATCGCGAAATCATGATGCTTCTTCTGTTGAAGACTTGCTTACTGTCTCTATCATGAAATCACACACTTTCTGCATCCATAAGCTTTCTCTTCAACCTGTCACAAAATCGTGACACTTCCTGCATCCATACGACTTCTTTTTAGCCTATCACGAAATCGCGATGCTTTCAGCTTTCGTATGTCTTCTTTGCAACCTATCACAAAATTGCAATGCTTTCTGCTTCTGTACGACTTCTCTGCAATCTATCACAAAATTGTGATGCTTCTCATTTCAGACTCTTCCCTTTGCTGCATGTCACGAAATTATGACAGTTCTTACTTGAAACATTCTCATCTACAGCATGTCGTGAAATCGCAATAGTTCTCCTTAGCGCTTTTCTTTTCTTTGGGTCGTGAAAACCCAACATGTCGTGATATCATGACACTTTTTCTCTCGGACTCTCTCTCCTGCATTATGTCATGAAATCATGACACTTTTTCTTTCAGAATCTCTCTCCTGCAACATTTCGCAAAATCACGACACTTTTTCGTTCGACCAACCTTCCTTGCAATATGTTGCAAAATCGTGACATTTCTGACCCGAAAATTCTCTCTCCTCTTTGAGTCGTGAAACTACGACATGTCGTGATATCATGACACTTTTCTAGAAAAATTTCTCTTGCCTGCTCAAGTCACGAAAATGCGACATGTCACGATATCACGACACTTTTCTAGAAAGCTTTCTCTCTCCTGCTTATGTCGCGAAAATGCGACATGTCGCGATATCGCGACATTTTTCAAACTTACTTTCTTTCGAACCTGTCATGCCAAACCTTCATCAAAACAAATTATTTTACATCAAATCAAATTCCTTTAACAACTTCTTGACATCAATGACAACTTATTCACTTGAGCAAAAGCAATGTACCCAAGGTACCCAAAATTGCCAACATTTTTGTTGTCCTTTCCTATGGCCTTCTTGTGGCCTTGTTTTTATAGTCTTATGAATTATTGTAATCAGGTTTTGGGACCCTTGATAAAAACCCATTTTAAATTTAACTGATCAAAAAAAAGTTGAGTTATTTTTGTTGTTTTTTGGCCAAGCGATTTTTTTTTCAAAATAAAAATAAATTCGTATTAAATTTTTTAGAAGTCATTTGTAGAATATTTTAGCACCAACATATATATTATTTTGAGTACTATAAAAATTACTGCTCATTTGTGGATTTTTGATAAGTTTTGAGAGAGTTACAACTATTTGAAGTTGGGTTATTTGTGTTGTTTTTTGGTCGCACGGTTTTTTTCTTAAAAAGAAAAAATTGTATTAAATTTGTTATCAATCATTTTTAAATATTTTTGCATCAACATTAAGGTTATTTTTATTACCACAAAATGACTACTCACTTGTTAAATTTTGATAAGTATTGAGAGAGTTATAGTTGTTGCAAGTTGGGCATTTGGTGCTATTTTGTTTTTTTGTTGCTAGTAAAAGGGGAAATTTTTTATAACTTTCACTCTGGGTAAGCAATTAGTTATCATTTGTTTTGTTTTGAAGAGAATCAGCAAATTTACATGTTTGAAGAGAAAAATAGATGAGATCTCAAAAATTTTATTTTTGAGATATTTCAGTTATTTTAAACCTTAGCTACTTAAAAAAAAAGACATGGAAGAGATTTTTGCTGAAATTCATTGGAAGAGATGATAGTAATGCTAGGGAATGGTTGCAAAATTTTAAGGAATCTACTTTAGATTTTTTTGAGTTTTTAAGGAAATTTGACCTTTATTCTTCTATGCAAGAGAAAGCTTCTTCTTGGTTTTTAGACTTTGTGGATGCCCATAAATGTACATACACATGGGAAGAATTTGAAGTTGTATTTTTGAAAAAATGGGAACAAAAAAAATGATAATAATGTGTAGGCTACAAATACTATACCTTGTGTGTCAAGGCCAAACAATGGTCAAAAATATTTGTTTGAATGTAAAAATTCTATTTTGCAAGTTCATGGGTGCATTCAAAATTAAAAAAAAAATTATTTTTTCCATTAACCCTAGTAGCAAATATAATTTTATCAATATGTATTTGACTAAGAGGTTGTAAGTTCAAACAAATAAAATCAAAGACATACAAATTGAGGGATAAAATGTTCAAATTTTTTAATATTTAAAGCTCACCATGGATAAATATGTTTTACATTCATATTTTCATGCTATTGAGATGAGTGATGTAGATATTGTTCTTGGTTATCCTTGGTTGCTTTCTTTGGGTACTATTAACATTAATTTGCAAAATAAATTCATGAAGTTATGGTATCCAAAGAAGAAGATAATATTTCAATACATTTCTTAATGTAAGGAAAAAAATGTAGCTATTGTAGGTGAACAAAGTGAAAAGCAAAAAAATAATAATAGTAGAAATTAAGGAAATAAAAGTAAAGGAAGAATCAATAGAAGAGAGTAAGAAAGAAGAGCGAAAACAGGTTGAACATCAGACTAAGGTTGGAGTATATCACCATCCACACCACCATGAGAGGAAATAATCATGGAGATAGGGCTTGAGCCAACATAAGAAAAATGAGGAACATACAAGGAACATACAAAGGATGAAGAACACAAACTTATACTGAGAGGGGGGTGAACAGTATAATACCTCTTTTTATTTTTCTTTTCAAATCAATATTATGCAATGTATAGATAGAAATATCAAAAATAGTAATCAAAGCAATGCACAAATCACCATACACAATAGATACACCAATTTAATTTGGTTCACCCAAATATGGCTACCTCCATGGAGAAAATATTTCTTATAAATTTTCTCAAATAAATTCTCTTGGGAATTATTTCCCTACAATGTTTATGGACCTCTGTCCAAAGGAGATGTTGATCCCCTAAATCAAGTTTGTGGAACTCTATCCATAGGAGAACTCCTTATCCTCTACTCTGGCTGGTGATCCTTTATAAGACTACTACCTCCACTACACTGTCTTATGGATCTCTCTCCACTGAAGACTCTTATCCCCACTTAGAAGACCTATCCTCACTACCCTAGCTGATGGATCTCTATCCACTGGAGACTACTATCGTCTCTACTCTATCACCTCCAAAGCTCTATCTCAAATCTACTCAACAAGTCCACTCATAACTTGCTCAAATATGCTCAATAAGTCCACTCAGAACTTGCTCAAATTTACTCAACAAGTCCACTCAGAACTTGCTTAAATATGCTCAACAAGTCCACTCAGAACTTGTCCAAATCTGCTTAACAAGTCCACTCATAACTTGCTCAAATCTACTCAACAAGTCCACTTAGAACTTGCTCAAATCTACTCAATAAGTCCACTCATAACTTGCTCAAATATGCTCAACAAGTCCACTCAAAACTTTCTCAAATCTTCTCAACAAGTCCACTCAGAACTTGCTCAAATCTGCTCAACAAGTCCACTCAGAACTTGTCCAAATCTACTCAAACACTTTCTTAACTCAAATCAGAATATAGAATAGTTTGTTTTAAGGAACTTGAACAATCACTTCACATATCCACATAACTAGGCTCAATAAACTCTACTCAACCAATCACTCAATGAAACACCCCTTTCTCACAAACCCTAGTCCAAGTATATAACCATCAACTCAAAATGTTTCCAACAATGCTCAACAACAAATCTCACATAACAATGATACTCATGTTCTTTTCAAATCCTAGTTCAAGTTCTTTGCACAAAAACTCACTTCAACAACAATGCTTATAAAACAATCTTCACATAACAATGATACTCATGATATTTGCAAAACCCTAACTCAAGTTCTTCACACAACCAATGGCTTCAACAACAATGTTTATAAAACAAGGTTTTAACAAAAACTCTTTATTCCAGAAAACCTTGAAGCATTAACTCAACACACTCAATAGGAAATCCTAATCAATTCCTTTTCACTCCAAACTTATTTTCCAAAAAATAAATCAATCGACTCAACTATGGAATAATGTGCTCATACCTTTTTATTGAAGATGAAGGGATCTCATAAATCTATCACAACCACAAACACTTATTTGCCAAGCTCAAAGAGGTTAGAAGATAAATATTTCTCACAAAATAATGTAAATACTCAATTACACCTTATCACTCCACCTTTCAAAAACAACCATCAACATACATAAAATATTTATCCAATAACACCTTATAAACTCCCAACTAAAATAAACTTAACATCCACCAAAATTAACTCAAACCTCTTTAATTTAATTTAATGGCAAGAGAAACTTTGATAAAAATCAAATCTACTTTCTTTATAATTCCAATGATATAAAACACTCAACAATAAAACAACCTCTCATTAACCCTTATTACTCCACAATAATATAAATCAATTATCAAATCAAAAACTTTTCACAAACCCTTATAACTACAAAATAATATAAATCAAATAAACAACTTTTCACAAACCCTTATAACTCCAAAATAATATAAAACAATTATCAAATCAACAACCTTTCACAAAACCTTATAACTCCAAAATAATATAAATCAAATATACAAATTTTCACAAACCCCTCTAAATCTAAATTAACCTTTGTAAACCCTTAGGCAAATAAATATTTAATTATCAAAAATTACCTTTGCCACTAGTGGGTTTCGAACCCTCATTATTTGCCTCCACGAGCACTCTAGTCATGGCTTTTACCACCGCATGCGCTAGATATATGATTAATATCTTGTATGCTCTTCGTCCCCTTTGTCCTTGACTGGCACTCAAAAGAGCATGTGCAAAAGGCTTCCCTTGGCGCTCAAGACACACCACTTCACATGAATCTATTGCGGGCTCCTCAACTCCCAATACCTTTGTAAAACATGCATTGCCAATGGAGCACCGTGTCCTTTGTGTTTCAACCAATATGCTCTTCCCCTTATATATTTTCACCTGACGCTAAAGACAAGTGAAATCCTTGTCTTCTTCCTCAACGAACAACGATTGCACGAAAACATTTCCACTTTGTCGCATATAATAAAAATGTCGAGGGGTAAGTTTTAAATGCCTTCTTGGCATTAATTTATACACGAATTCCCTTTGTTGCTTAGACATCGACACTTCCACATATTTTATAGTGTTAGTGCTTTCCAAAATTTATAATTTATAAATTATTTAAATTCTAAGGAATTTAAATTTTATAAATTATATTTATAAACTTTAACTTTAAGGAGAATAAAGCCTTCCTTGGGTTTAAACTTAAACCCTTAATTTGTAAATTATTCTGCAACCGTGGGTCTTTTAAAATCTTAACTGCCATATCAAATGTGTGAGGAGACTTTTATATCCTCATAATGATTTTATTAAAACCATTTAATCTTTTACCATGGGTTTATTATAAACCTTCATAAAACATTATTTTGGTAACTTTTTCTTCAACTCTTCACATTGTTCCTAGTGCTATTTATGGTGTGCTTCATGGTATTAATGATGACTTTTCACATTGACATCAATGAAAAATAAATGAGCTCAAAATGTCCAACAATATCTCCCTTTGTCATTGATGCTAACCCAAATTCTTTTAACTAAAAACTTGACCTTTCCTTTGTTCTGCTCCCCCTGGGACATTGCTCCCCTTGGCTCAATTATCTCTTAGATATCAAATATATCTCACTTACTCAAATATCTCCCCCTTTGACATCAATGGAAAAGGGTCACCTTTGGGGCTCTGGGCTAAGAATGAGCCTCTTAGCTTAGACCTTCCCCCACCTCCTCATGAGGTGGTTAATTTTAGGGTGGGAGTATTTCTACTCCTAGAAAGCACCGTTCTTTAATTTTATCCTCTTTTCTTCTTATCTAAAAATTTTGATTCCTCTAAATGTTTCTATCCATGTCCATGTTCTTGTCCATGTCTACATTTTTTTTCCTATTCCTATTCCTGTTCATATTCATGTTCTTATTCCTGTTTCTATTCATATTCATGTTCCTGATCCTGTTCCTATTCCTATTCATATCCATGTTCTTGTTCCTGTTCTTATTCTTGTTCCTATTCCTTTTCCTGTTCATGCCTATTTTTGGAATATCTACTCTACACCACTTTGTTATGTGACCATCATTATTGCACTTATAACACTTAATTTTATTATTCCTTTGAGGTGCAAATATCTTAGGATTTATCCTAGTGAAGCCATATCCTCTTCTATCATGAACCCTGCAATTTGTTACCTTATGACCAAACTAATTACATGAGTAGAAATGCCCATGAAAAAGTTATCTATTCTCATAATCCTATCTTTCTTGTGTCCTGCACTATGAAGCCATGTGTCCAAACCTATGATATGAAAAGCATATTCCATTGAAGTTTACTTGTCTTGACCTCATTGGTCTCTTAGTCTCTCTTGAACTATTATGATTGTTGTTCCATCTGTATCTTCTTTGTGAATTGTTATTGTTTTTGTTGAACTCTCTATTATCCAACTCATCCTCAGATGTCTCACTCTCTTTTACACTATCTTCTTTTGAAGTATCTTCATCTAAAGTTTCTTCTCCTCCAAAACTTGAAGTTGACTCTCCTTCCCATTTCTTTTGAACCTGTTCAAATCCAAGACCTGTTTTGCTTGATGTAGTCTTTTGTGTCTTGATGAACTTATCCAAGTTCTTTGAGCTATTTTTGAACCCTTTCATATTAACCTTGGAGTCTTCTAACTCTTGTCTTAGTAGCACCACTTCTTGTGCTAAATTCTCACATTCCAAGATCTTTGCTTCTAACTTATACTTGAACCTTTTTGCCTTAGCCTTTGATTTTTCTAAATACTCTATAAGCAATCTTCTCTCTTCATCACATTCTTGAAACTAAATTTCAAGTTTAGAGTGTTGCTTTCTTACCTTCTTTACTATTTCAAGGGCATAAATAAGTTCTCCCTTGAGATCATAACCATATTTCTATGAATATTCCTCTATTTTTTTGCCTTTGTCCTCATATTTATTTTCTATTGGCTTTTCTTCTATAGGATCACTTTCTTCTTCTTCTAATGCCATTAGAATATTTTCATCTGGTATTTCAAGTGCATCTTCATATTCATCATCACTGAAACTATAACCATCCCTTGTACAATCATATTCAAGATGTCCAAAGTTACCACATCTAAAATACTTGAGAATTATTGGAGTCATTTTCTTAACTTGCTCTTTTTCTTCAATCATAAATAGGATTTCATCTCTATCATTATCTAAAAAACTAGCATCACTATCACTTGAGTACTTACTTGCCTTATCTACATAGTAGCTCCTCTTTTGCCTTTGTAATAACTTCTTTCCTTGTCTATTTTATCTATCCTTGCTTTTCTTTTAGTGCTTGTATCTTTCTAATTCCCTGTTCTTGTGATCCTATTTTTCTTCACCATTGTTGTTCTTGGGTTCTTGACAATATATTGCAAAATTTCCATACTTTCCACAATTGAAACACTTAACATATATTATATCTCTGGATCTTATGGAATATTTATATTTTCTACCATAATTAGCTTCTTCATCATTGGATGACTCATTGCTTGATTCTGACTTCTTACATTTTGCCTTCTTGATTGCTTTGAAGGTTGCTTTCTTCTAGGGAATGGGATATTTTTTTCTTATCTTAAAAGTTGTAAGCATACCAAGAAACTTATCTCTTGGCAAAGAATCACCATCCATTGATACTTCTATAGTAAAAACCTATTCACTAAATCTTTTTGGAAGAGTTCTTAAGACTTTATTATAAACATTGGATTCATAAATCTTCATTCCAAATCCTTGCATATCATTAACAACCTTGTCAATTCAAATTATATAAACACTAATATTTCCTCATCATTCATTATTAATGCTTCAAATTGTCCTTTGATATTTTGTATCTTTGATTTCTTGATACTTTTATCTCCTTCATATATACCTTTAAATTTATCCCACATTTTGTTTGTAGTTCTACAATGCATAACTTTCATAGAATCTATTCTACACAAACCTCTCACAAGTGCATTCATTGCTTTTGAATTGTAGTGTTTTAGGATCTTACCTTCCTTATATGTAGGAGTATTGATTAAGGGATCGTATCTAATATCAATTGAATCCTAAATTTCATTGCCAAGTGCCATCAAGTAAATATTCATTCTCATGATCCAATACGTATAGTCACATCCATCAAATACTGGTGTTGAATTACCTGAGGATCCATTCATAGAATCCATTGTGTTCTTATTATATTTTCCTTAAAGCTATTAAAATCTTTTGAAGGAACTTTCTCTAATACCAATTGAATAACACAAGCTTATACTGAGAGGGGGGTGAACAATATAAGACCACTTTTTATTTTTATTTCCAAATAAATATTATGCAATGTATAGATAGCAATACCAACATCATTAATCAAATAAATGCACAAATCACCATACACAATAGATACACCAATTTAATGTGGTTCATCCAAATATGGCTGCCTCCATGGAGAAAATATTTCTTATAAATTTTCTCAAATAAATTCTCTTAGGAATATTTTTCCTACAATGTTTATGGACCTCTATCCAAAGGATATGTTGATCCCCTAAATCAAGTTCATGGATCTCTATCCATAGGAGAACTCCTTCTCCTCTGCTCTGGTTGGTGATCCTCTAGAAGACTATTGCCTCCATTGCACTGGCTTGTGGATCTCTCTCCATTAAAGACTCTTGTCCCCACTTAGAATACCTATCATCACTGCCCTGGCTGATGTATATCTATCCACTAGAGACTACTTTCCTCTTTGCTCTATCACCTCCAAAGATCTGTATCAAATCTGCTCAATAATTCCACTCAAAACTTGCTCAAATTTTCTCAACAAATTCACTCAAAACTTGCTCAAATCTTCTCAAAAAGTCCACTTAGAACTTTCTCAAATATTCTCAACAAGTCCACTCAGAAATTTCTCAAATATGCTCAACAAGTCCACTCAGAACTTGCTCAAATCTACTCAACAAGTCCACTTAGAAATTTCTCAAATCTACTTAACAAGTCCACTCAGAACTTGCTCAAATATGCTCAACAAGTCCACTCAAAACTTGTCCAAATCTGCTCAACAAGTCCACTCAGAACTTGCTCAAATATGCTCAACAAGTCCACTCAGAACTTTCTCAAACCTGCTCAATAAGTCCACTTAGAACTTTCTCAAAATTTCTCAACAAGTCCACTCCAAACTTGCTCAAATATGCTCAACAAGTCCACTCAAAAATTGCTCAAATATGCTCAACAAGTCAACTCAAAACTTATCCAAATTTGCTCAAACACTTTTTCACTCAAATCATAATATAGAATAGTTTGTGTTAAGGAACTTGAACAATCACTTCACATATCCACTTGACTAGGCTCAATCAACTCTACTCAACCAATCAATCAATTAAACACCCCTTTATCACAAACCCTAGTCCAAGTATATAACATCAACTCAAAATGTTTCCAACAATGCTCAACAACAAATCTCACATAACAAT
Organism: Wollemia nobilis; assembly: GCA_028583015.1. Lineage (NCBI taxonomy): Eukaryota > Viridiplantae > Streptophyta > Pinopsida > Araucariales > Araucariaceae > Wollemia > Wollemia nobilis. Next base: position 12,344,994 of record JAQPPZ010002587.1, on the reverse strand, counting down.
GATATTCATGTTATTTTCAAACCCTAGTTCAAGTTCTTTGCACAACAACTCACTTCAACAACAATGCTTATAAAAAAATATTCACATAACAATGATACTCATGATCTTTGCAAAACCCTAACTCAAGTTCTTCACACAACCAATGGCTTCAACAACAATGCTTATCAAACAAGGTTTTAACAACAACTATTTATTCCAGAAAACCTTGAAGCATTAACTCAACACACTCAATAGGAAACCCTAATCAAGTCCTTTTCACTCCAAACTTATTTTCTAGAAAATCAATCAATCAACTCAACTATGGAAGAATGTGCTCATACCTTTTTATTGAAGATGAAGAGATCTCATAAATTTGTCACAACCACAAACACTTCTTTGTATAGCTCAAAGATGTTAGAAGATAAATCTTTCTCACAAAATAATGTAAATACTCAATTACACCTTATCACTCCACCTTTCAAAAACAACCATCAACATACATAAAATATTTATCCAATAATACCTTATAAAATCCCAACTAAACTAAGATTAACATCCACAAAAATTAACTCAAACCTCTTTAATTTAATTTAATGGCAAGAGAAACTTTGATAAAAATCAAATCTACTTTCTTTATAATTCCAATGATATAAATCACTCAACAATAAAACAACCTCTCATTAACCCTTATTACTCCACAATAATATAAATCAATTATAAAATCAACAACCTTTCACAAACCCTTATAACTCCAAAATAATATAAATAAAATAAACAACTTTTCACAAACCCTTATAACTTCAAAATAATATAAATCAATTATCAAATCAACAACCTTTCACAAACCCTTATAACTCCAAAATAATATAAATCAAATAAACAACTTTTCACAAACCCTTATAACTCCAAATTAACCTTTGTAAAACCTTAGGCAAATAAATATTTAATTATCAAAAATTACCTTTGCCACTAGTGGGTTTTGAACCCACATTCTCTACCTCTGCGAGCGCTCTAGTCGTGGCTTTGACCACCATGTGCACTAGATGCATGGTTAAGATATTGGATGATCTTAATCCCCTTTGTCCTTGGCTGGTGCTTAAAAGAGCACATGCAAAAGACTTCCCTTGGCGCTCAAGACACACCCCTTCATGCAAATCAATCACGGGCTCCTCAAATCCCAATGCCTTTGCAAAACATGCGCTAACAATGGACCACCGTGTCCTTTGTGTTTCAATGAATATGCTATTCCCCTTATATATTTTCATCTGGCGCTAAAGACAAGCGAAATCCTTGTCTTCTTACTCAATGAAAAATGATTGCACGAAAACATTTCCACTTTATCGCATATAATAAAAATGTTGAGGGGTAAGTTTTGAATGCCTTCTTGGTATTGATTTATACATGAATTCCCTTTTTTTCTTAGACATCGGTGCTTCCACTTATTTTATGACATTGGAACTTTTCAACCTTAATAATTTATAAATTATTTAAATTCTAAGGAATTTAAATTTTATAAATTATTTAAATTTTATAAATTATATTTATAAAATTTAACTTTAAGGAGATTAAATCCTTCCTTGGGTTTAAACTTAAACCCTTAATTTATAAATTATTATGCCACCATGAATATTTTAAAATATTAGCTTCCATATCAAATGTGTGAGGAGACTTTTATATCCTCATAATCATATTAATAAAACCATCTAATCTTCCACCATGTTTATCATAAACCCTCATAAAACATTGTTTTGCCAAATTTTTCTTCAACTCTTCGTATTGTTCCTGGTGTTATTTATGGTGTGCTCCATGGTATTAATGATGACTTTTCACCTTGACATCAATGAAAACTAAATGAGCTCAAAATTTCCAACAAAGGAGCCAACCCTTTGGATATATTATAAGTCATAAATACAAGCAGGTGTGGATGAAAAAATATGAAATATATGCTTTCAACACATGGTATTGGCATCAACAAAGACCACCACCAATCATAGTTCCACTTGAATGGATGGATGATCAAGAGTGGTAAAAATACTCAACATGGCTCAAAAGATCATATTATTTAGCCTCTTCTAATATTTTGAGGATGAAACATTTGTAATGGGATGGAATGTTAGGTACCAAGATAGGTACTTAATATTTAATAATTTAATATTGTATTGTATAATGGTATGAGCCATATATTAATTATTTAGTAAGGAAGACCACATGTCAAAATATAATTAGGTATGTCATAGAATCATATTTGTAACCATTGGGGGAATATTGTCATATTATTATGCACTTTGTAACTCGTAGAAGATGAACCTCCACATGTGTGATTTTGTATCTCATGGAAGATGAACAATCACACTCTTGTATAAAGAGATATGTGCCCCCATTGTGAAATCAATCTATGATGTATTCTTTGAGAAGTCTTGGCTCGTGGAGATAGAGATCTTATGGAGTGGCTTCCTTCCAAAAGGAGCATTGTATGATTTTACCCTACCTCAAGGATATAATTAATCTATATTTTACTAAGCAATTTATTGTGCAATTAATATTTGTGGATGCATGTTGAATATTATGATATATTGGTGAATGATTTATGGAATTATAAGAGAGGTTATTTAAAAAATAAGTAATGAATAAGTGGATGAAGTACTCCAAAATGGTTGATCTATCCAATCATCAAGACTTCTTCAGGCAATCCCCAAGGGCAACAATCACCAAACACCAAAACAATCAAATCAACTTACTACAAAAATCCACTTGAAAACATGAGCATGTGAGAATGTCAAGAATTAGAACACTAAAAAGAATTCTTGTATTCAACTTAGGGAAATGAAACCCTTATTTATAAGAGGTTTGGAGGGAAAAATGGGTAGGAAAGTAAAATTTCTCTTTGGGTAAAGCCATCCTCAAAATGGGTCAACTGGGGAGGAGTTTAAGTGAGAAAAAAATCTAAAAAGCTAAATTCACACCCCATATATATAGGGCATGAATATAGCAATAAAATTCATTCCTAGTATGGACCGAGTGCAAATTTAGTAAATCTAGGAAAAAAGGTAAAGGGGAGAAGGTAAAAATACCCAAAATTTGCACTTAGCAAGTTTGGGTGGCTAGCTAGGGATTTAAGGAAGATTTGAACCATTTTTATGGGTCAAATTTTTATGTATACATTTTTCCCCCTCTTTGATGCATTTAAGGCCAGGTTAATGCATCAAATAAATATGTAGACTCATATATGCAAATGTGATATACATAGAAAAGGGGTGGCTAGGGTTGGATAGAGGGGTAGTGCAAAGAAGGGATGTTATTTAAAACATAAAAATTTTACATGTAAAATAAGGTATTAATTCCATTAATACCTCTAAGGCTGGGGTTCCCTCTCAGGTTTTTATAAGGAATGCAAAATTCCTTATAAAAACTGAAAAAAAAAAAGTAGAAAAGGGAGAAAAGCAAAAAACAACAAAAAACACAACGAGGGAAAGAGAAGGAAGAAAAGGGAGGATAGAGAAGAAAAGAAGGTGTAGACACCTAAAACATTTCATATTGAGAAGACTACCTATATGGACTCCCTATAGACCATATGACCCACCTTGGGCATCCCTAGGGCTATAAAAGTGGTTTCACCACTCAAACAAAGGATATTTCCCTTTACAACCCTAGTTGTCCCTCTAGGGGATGACCTCTAGAGGCCATCCTACCAAGAGACGGTCCCAAGTTAGGGCCATCCCACCCTGATATGGTCATGCCAAAGCAATATTAAAAATAGTAGGACATAAATGGTAGCCAAAACTACCAGTTAAATCCATGCATCAACCCACATCATGATTTTATGCCTCACATGAATCAAAACAAGGATCAATCATAATGCATTGAATCAATTTGCATGAGATCTTGAAGAAAGCATTCACTTTTCTAAAAGTGAATTGCCCCTTTACTTTTTTATGCAAAGGGGTTGTGTTATTATTAGACATCTCTCAAGAAGCCTATATGATAGCATTCACCCTCCATTGAAGGAGAATCAATCAATCAACTTTCTGAGCAACAAAGTGCTGCCAGAATACACAGAGACCGAACAACTCCTAAAATAATCAAAGTAATATCATCTAAAATCCCTAATAAATATGTATTATTAAACTACTCCTAGGGATAGAGGTGTGCATTTATTTCTTCCTTTCAACCTCGTACGCTTACCTCAATGATTGATCTAGACCTAGTAAGTCACTTCCATGAAGTGCACCAATCTGCTAAAAATTCCACAGATCAAACTTAGAGTCACCCTCACATAGGATTTGAGAAAGGACTTATAAATTAGTAGTCATATCACTAAGATATAGCCCATAGGTATGGATTTCCCACACAGATATGGTCCCTAGGGTTTAGATCTATATTACTATTTCTTTGCATAATAAGTTTTAGCAGCTTTCTCATTTACTATTTGGAATAGTTAGTCTTTATTTTATGTATAAATTTATCATGTTTTAATCATTCATCACTTTCATTTATTATTACATCTACACATACTACTAATCACTTTGTTTTCCTTGTGTGCAGACTACAGGTTTTATGAGGAAGGAAGAGCGCAATAACTTAATATCATCACCCCTTACGACAATCACTAGAAAACCACTTCAAGATGGTTTGTGGGTGTGAAGAATATCCTGCGTACTACATCTAGAAGATTCTTATTATAAATAATTGTATCAAACTGGGTAGCATCCCTCAGAGGGATCATATTGTAACCGTTTGAAAAAACTTATTTGTTATTAATAAAAAGGGCACCATTATTCTATATTTTGCTTTGGCATTATGGTTACATGATTTCTATCTCGTATTTCATTTGCTTGGATGTATGGTCTTTTTCTACACTTCAAGAGGGAAAATAAAAAGGGAGGAAAAAGAGAAATAGGAGAGAGAATAAAATGAGGGAATAAGGAAAAGGAAAGAATAAAAAGGAAAAAAGGAGGAAAGGGAAGCTCATTTTCATTGCGCAAGGAGGAGAAAATAAACTAAGGAGAGAAAAGAAGGATGGGTCTATCAACTCACTATGTTGTTGTGGTGAGGGATGATGCTAGAAATAGTATTGAACAAGCAAAGGTATAGATCACAATCCATTTTCTCTTTTGATGTTTCTCACTTACACACAAAATTTTAGCACAAAATTTGAAATTTTTATTATTTTTTTAGGGTTTTAGTGCAAAAACATTGTCAAGCATGAATTTGATCTTTGGGTGTGAATATGGCAACCTTGACATGCCAAATTCATACCCTGTATGTAAAAGGCATGAATTTGGTTAATGTATAGTGCCATATTTTCACCTTGTAACCTCTACGGCATGAATTTGGTGAATTTGCATTAAAACAAGAATTTTTTAAATTTTCAAATTTTTATAAAAATTTTAAGTTATTTATGTTTTAAAATGATGATCTAATAATAATTTATGTTTATTATGTAGCTAGACATTCTCAAGAGTAGATATTGGTGACCAGGTACACTAGATATTACACTAGAGCAGCTCATAGTGGGGGAGAGGGAGACACTAGAGAAGGTGGGGCTATTGCACCTAGCGAAGATGCCCTAGGTGGAGGCAAATAGAACCTTACTGATGGATCTAGTTGAGAGGTGGTATCCAAAGTTTTCCACCTTTCGATTACTGATAGGGGATATGACTATCACATTAGAGGACATGTGGTGCATCATGAGGGTCCTGATTATCAAGAGGATGGTTTACATGGTATGGGTGTCGATGGTGGCATCAAAATTAATGTTGAGAGATCTATCACATGAGATTGAGTAGAGTAGATTTCATGTTGATGAGATACCATAGTGATATGACATCGATGCACTTATATTCGTACTATGTAGAGTGGTGGTGGGGATGTTGGTGTGTCATATGAGTAGATGACACCTACCATGGGCTTTGGTGGAAGTAATGGTATACATGCATGATCATAAAGTTATATTCACATGGGGATTGTATGTACTAGCCCAATTATATGGTACACTACATGGTGTTGTATACAAGCAACAAGTAGGGTTGGTTTGCATGAATTTTCTCTAGGCATGGTGCTGGAAACATATGGTGATCGAGAGACCAAACACACGACCAAGAACACTACCCACCATGGAGTGGCCAACAATGTACAAGTGGAGCTAACATTATGAGTGTGGGCATAAGTTGTACATTGGTGTCTTACCACTAAGCAGGAGGGTAATAGAGGAGCTACGAGTACATCATATTAAGTGGCATCCATGGAATCTACACCTAGGTTGGGATGAGGATGCCATGGACCTAGATAGGGTGAGGAGGATCTAGTGGATTCTCACTAAGAAGGGTGAGTGGGAGCTATTTAGATTTGATCGAATATAGTTCTAGTTTGGCATCTTCCAAGAGATTTCAAGTCTAGGTAATTACTAGTTTTTATGATCTAGGAGGGATCCACCAAGATGCATGGGTGCTCCTTCTATGGCTAGGTGGATAGAGGAGGGTCCCAATGATATACTATACATGGATCTAGGGGTGGATGATGCTAAGGTGTATCTCGAGTACTAGAGATAGTACAAGAGAATTTTCCCTTGAGGATATCTCCACTAGTGCTAGTGTAGCATCACCAGGTGATGAGCCAATCAGTACAACTAGCACTTTGATATGTCACTCAATGAGCTAGAGAGAGAGAGGCATGGTCCCACCAAGACTAGCTTGGTCATTCATATGGGTGGATATAGTGATAGCTATGAGGGAATCCATCATGATCTCCAGCTCAGGAGGAGGGGGGACTATAGAGGTAGCCCTTGTAGTGGCACATATGAGACCTATTGAGGTAACAGGTATAGGAGATGCATAAGCTCTACAAGTTAGGTTAGTGACTATGGAGGTGAATATGACTATCCTTAGAACAAATATAGACTAGACCTAAGAAAAATGGGACACAAAATAGGTGAAGGTAGAGCACCTCAGAGGGAAGAGAGGTCAACAGACCCAAGTAATAGGGATGGTTGTTGCATCAAGCAACCAATAGAGTGAGGGAGTCCACATTTTTATGGTGAAGCTATAGAGGGTGAGGGAGTCATATGAGGAGGTGACATAGAGAGCATCCTAATACTAGGGGGGCTACTATAATTCTATTCCTACTAATAAAAGGATTCCAAAACTATTATCTCATTGATCACAAAGTCGTTCATGATCAAGAGAACACACTATTTCATGATCTATGAACATCACTCCAACACCTCCAACAAATAGAGCACAAGGAGCTGGCTCACACGACTAGGGATAGGATCAGGATGACATGCCAATTTTATATTATGGTATGTATCCCTAGGGAGGGTTGATTTTTCCAGGATCTCTATTGTGGCACACCAACTGATTGGTACACACTTTATGCTATCAAGTAATACTAGTTGGTATTTTATATTATTATTTACTTGTGAAAAAAATGTGTGTGATTTGTTTCTTTTTATTATTGACATGCTTTTAATTAATGAGGGATGATAAAACAAACATAATGGATGCAACGCATGATGGATAAATCTAACTAAAAAAATACCTAATATGCAAGCTAACATGAATGCAAGGGTGAAGTGCATCAAAATGGAAGAAAAGGAAGGCAAAAAAATGAGCAAAGAGATAAACAACAATGGTAGAGAAAGTGGAAATGAGAATAGAAAACAACTCCAAAAAGGGTCAAATAAGACAAAATATCCTAATAAAGATGTATGGTTGCAAATGGCTAACATGGAGGCTACTCCTCGCATATGGCCATGAAGCTTTCTTTGTACAGACTACAAATATGGACAAATGGAGTTATACCCACTATGGGTGTAGCGCTCGCTAATATGATTATATGGTCAAATGTGAAGCAGGACCTACTATAAATACCATGCTCTCTAAGATGGATATATGGATAGATGGAAAAAATATACTCACTAGGTTGTATTCTCATAAATGGATGATATGAAGGCTATCCCTCACATGTGGCCATGAAGTTATCTAATATGGGATGTGTTGTGTATGCAATGAATGGTCATAGTGAATGCTACCTCGATAGAGGGGTGATGTGTGTGCAATGTAAATTTCCAAAAAAATCAAACAAAATAAGAGGAAAGAATAAGAGAATATAGGAGCACTCCAAAATATAGAAAAATATGTATTCCTTAACTTTGGTGAGGATTTATGTCGTTGAAAAACTTTCAAAGTTAAGATACAAGACAAAAGAAGAAAGATAGGAAAAGGGACATAATAAGAAAGGAGATGCACAAGAAAATGATCCAGCTTGAGGATTTTCTAAGCATCAGAGCCCTAGTAAAAGTGTAATGCATGTGAGATACAAGCTAACTAGGTGTCATCAATTGTCATTGTCATAGATTCCCCCAAAAATCAATATGATCAAGTAGTCATGAGAAGGCAGTCATGTAATTATGACAAGTAGCAATGCAAGTGGAATAGAATATCAAGAAATCATGCAAAGTATGATAAGAATTCATGCGGTGTGAGCAAGCAAAAATAAAATTTGATACAATCTATGCTAAATGCATGCTTATTCTAGTGATTTAAGGTACTAATCCATCAACAAAAAATCTAGAAGGGGGATTATTTTGATGATCAAAATCACAAGGAGATTCCTTCATAGGTTTTTATTTAGTAGCCTTTGTATGAAAGTCTATATATTCTTGAACGAAACAATATTTCTTAATATAAAGAGGGGCAATCCCTAATTTCATAATATCTCTAAAATATAGCGAAGAAAGATCCCCTAAATAAGACTTACCTCTAGAGCACACAGAGCCTATCACATTACAAAAAAAAATGTTAGAATAAAAAGGAGGGTCCTCATCCTCATCACTCCACTCCTTCGAACAATCTAGATATTTAGTATAATAAATAAGATGATTGTTATTATCAAATGGCAAAGGTTGATTTTTATTAGGTATGTAGCCTACACCACATCTCCCAGGCCATATTTCAACATCCAAAGTTTCTTGAATGCCTTTCTATTCTGGACCTAAACCTTTATCTACATATCCCATGATAGATAAAATTTTATTAGGAAGTGGGTAATCATTGGATAAGTAGCAATCAACAAAAGTACGCTCAACAGGAGAGGGGTTGCTACCATGAATTTTTTCTTCAAAGGCTATACCTATGAAGACAAAGGTACATATGCCAACGTGTGTGACTTCACATTTATTATAGGGCAAGCCCATAGTCGTGGTATCTAAGCAAGATATAAAAGATGTTTTTTAATAAATTGATTATCTTGAATTCATGATAAAAATTTGATATGAGGCTCCTCACTCACTTTTAAAATTTTGAGTTGCTTAGATATTTGATACGAGGAACTTGGAGAGACAAATGATGAAACTGATGGACAAATGTTAGAGTTATACCGGGCTTGCTCAACCATAAAACATTATTCAAATAGTTGAGGGTCACCTAGAATGGTGACAACGTGATCTCTAGATCCAAACTTTAGACATTGATGAAGAGTAGAAGGGATGACCTTCATTGCATGAATCTAAGGACATCTAAGGAGAAGATTAAAAGATGTAGGGCAAGATACCACAAATAAAAATGTATTTGAGATCTTGGTTACAACCTGAAGAGGGAGGTATATAACATAACCGACTTCTTGGGACTCATTATTGAAAGCTTTAATGATAATGTCAGATTTAGTATCGCTCCAAAATTTTCGCATCCTTACCCTTAGGCTATAGGATCCGTGCCTAGAAGGGGAATGCGAGAAGGATGGGACAATACCTCGGACTGAGAGGCCCTTTGAAGGTCCTACATCTCGGGGGAGGAGTATAAAGGTGAATTTTTGATGGATGGTGGGTTCACCAGGAAACTTTTGAGTGGCAGTTTCCACGCCTAGGTTGGTAGTGGGTTTGATGTGTTCATTTTTATACTCGATCATTCAACTCCTAGGTTTGTCCAAGATGAATCTAAACTATTCTATATGCCAATACTGATTTAAAGGGATACAAAAAATAGAAATGAGTGCTAAACACAGAGAATATGCAAATTAGGACAGATCATACATGATTCCGGATGTCTGATGAAGGTTCTGAGTCTTGTAGCAGTTTAGATCATCTCAACTCATACGTAATCATCTGATATTACACCGAATTGTCTTAAATCACAGTCGGTCGTCTAATATCAGACAGAATCATATTAAAATTGATGAATTTGTCAGACGAATTCGTCAGAAACCTACAATCACAAAAGCAAATACAAAATACCAAATATGCAACTACAGAAGAGAAGGGAAATGATAGAAATAACTGTAAATTTTTTTAAATGATAGATCCAAATAGTAATTAAATAGGAAAAACATCAGCTTCATAATTTATTTTGATTTTATCATGCATTTACACTAGATGAGGTGAACTCCAAGATGCATAAACATAATAATTTAAGACAATGCAGAAATACAATAGGAAAATGCAGAAAAGTTAAGGAAATGCAAACTCTGGGCTCGGATTGCCCCCAATCTGGATTGCAATCAGGATCACCTCCAATTGTATGAAATCATCTACGCTCCTCGATAGGATCATCCGAGATAGTCTGGAATCGTTTGCGACGATCCGAACTAGCTTTGGCTGAAAAACAGTAGGGTTCCTACAAGAAAATGGAAAATGCAAAATGCAGACAGTAGTGCAAGGATGCTCTAGTGAATAAGGATCTAAATCCATCAGCTAAGGGGTTTAGGGGAATCAGAATCAGAGTCAGGGTCAAGGTCAGGAGGATAAACTAGAAAAATCCTAGTTTATATAGGATTAGGGGGAGGTTAGGAGGTTGGGGATTATCCCAATCTGGGAGATCTCCAACGGGGGAATTTCCAACTACGTAGACGTGCTTCTGCCAAAGTTGGAGAGGCTGTTGAAACAAAAGCTAATTATGAACATTCGGTTTTAGGACAAAATCGTTTGGATGCTCTGTTCCAAAAGAATTCGTCAGATCGGGGACAATTGCATCTGATCTGTGATGATATCATCCAATGGTCAAAACAAATCCTAAAAATGGCATGGAAAAGGAGGGAAACGGGTAACAAGCGGTTTTGGGGCAGTTTTGGGGTTAAAATTTAAATTTTTATCTTTTATATTTTACTAAGGTTTTAACCATGCCAATTTTAGGGTGCTACATTTTGCCCCCTCTTTAGCAAATTTTTCAAAGAAAATGCGTTAAAGACGATTTTTTCTCATTTTTACGAGAAAGCAAAAATGTACTCAATTTTTTAGACGACGATTCTTGGTCGAATCGTACAAATGCTGACTTTGAGGTCCTACTATGGTTTGTTCAAAATACGGTTGAGCTATATGTATAGGTGTAGTTGAAAGAGTAGATGATGTTATGGGTGTGTGTTTCACACGTTTAGATGGTTGATGAGAATTAGGATGTGTGGATGACAGAGTAGGGCAAAATTGAACTCCAACCGATTTTGCCAAAGCACACATATCAAAGGGTCTAGGGTCACCATGAATGGTAACCAACTAATTTTTAAATTTGAATTTAACACACTGATGTAAATTTGAGGGGACAACTCGCATTGCGTTAATCCAAGGGTGACCCAAAAGTATATTGTACGATGCAGGGCAATGTACAATAAACACGGTCATGTCTAAGGTTCTAGGACCAACTTGCAAGGGTATAGTAATGACTCCACACGTTTCTTGTGTTTTGTCATTAAAGGATTTTATGATCATATCTATTCTTTTCATTTCATCACTTCTAAAGCCAAATATTTGGTAGAAGTCAAAAGTGCATATGTTTAAAGATGAACCATTATCAATCAAGACACGTTTAATGACTACATCCCTAATTAGGGTAGTAATATATAAGGGGTTATCCTTATGTAAACTATGTTGTGGTATATCTCTATCTCGAAAGTCAATACAATCGACTTCTCGAGTTATGATAGTATTGGTCATGGCTTTAGGCTGAATATTTTGTGGTACCATCATTTGGCTTAATGTGAGCATTAATTCATCCCTATGGGTAGGAGAAGATCTTAAAAGGTCCAAAATGGAAATTCTAGCTGTAGTATTGGATAATTGTTCTTTAATATTATACGGAGGCTTAGGGTGAACATTAGGCATATTATTCCCTTTATTGGGATTTTTCAAAACAAATGGAGCTAATCCATCGTTCTGAGTTTGATCTTGTTGAGAGTTTTGAGCTTGTTGTCGAGTAACAACTCCGATGGTACCTACAATATTATTTTGAGGATGATGAATTGGTCTCGGTCTAGCATTTATGGCTTGTTCATTAGAAAGGAACTGATGAGAAGAGGGTCGAGTAGTAACTCTTCTAGGAAATGGTTCTTTTGGAACCATAGAACTTGTGATGGGTTGAATAGGATTTGATTCATCTTCAGAACTATTCGATTGATTTGAGGTGATTTCCATGTCACTTTCAGTATCAGATTCTACATCACTAAGATCAGGTGTTCGATTATTATATAGGGGTCTAGACATAACCATGGATAAAGTTGTGTCAAATATTTCTAGATCGTGAATAGGTAAATGCCCACTAATGGCTCCTACATATCGGGTAGGAGGGGGAACATTATGATGTTCAAATTGATTAGCCACCTATTTACCATGTTTTGGTAAAGGATGTTGAAACATGTCCAATGATTGATTGGCATTCTGATTCTGACTGTGAGGGGTGTTCTTTTGAGCATTATTAGTAGGATTTTGTTTAGGTTGAAAGGCTTGCACCTCCATCTCATTGTTATCAATTAAATCTTGTATTTTATTTTTTAACTGTTTACAAGAGTTGGTAGCATGTCCAGGTCCTACATGGAAATCACAATGTAAATCAGCTCTATATCCAGGTATAGTTGGATTAGGTTCCCAGATATTGGGTAATTGAATCAAACCTCGGGCTAATAGTTGCGGGAGAATAGTTGATAAAGGTTGATTTAACCTAGTAAATTCTTAGGGTGGTTTATCAAGAGGTTTCAATATGAACTTCTCTATTGTTTTCGTAGTATTAACATTGGCAATTTTTTTGCTATCAGTGACTCCATCACCCATAACTTGTTTATTTTTATATTGATTTCTGGATGTTTTCTCATCATCTTTCTTTTTGAGTTGACCTCTTCTAATGAGAGCGTCTTCCACTCTTTGGCTAAGTCTATAGCTTGATCGAAGGTGGTCAAGGTAGCAGTTGATAATTCATAGGATAGTTTTTCTTGTAAATTATTGATAAAAATATCCAACATTTCCCGATAAGGTAACACAAAGTGTAATTTTCCTATCAACTTCCTCCATCGAGCTAAGAAGTCAGCAAAACACTCATCTTTGTCTTTTTTTAGGTTGTACAAATCTTTAATGGTTACATGCCTTTCTATATAGGCACTAAATTGATGCACAAAAGACTCAGCGGTCTCTTCAAAATTTCTCAAAGAATGAGTGGGAAATTGATAATACCACTCTAGTGCCATCCCCCTTAAACTTTTTGGGAACATTTTTAGTAATAACAAGTCATCATGTGATATATCATGACATGCTATCCTAAACATACGAAGATGCTCTATGGGATCTTCGGTTCCTTTGTATATAGGTAGGACAGGCATGGGAAAGTGTTTAGGATATGGTTGTGCTACAACTATAGGATCTAGAGGTTGACTACACATCTCTCGATAATTGTACGAGGGACGGTAGGGATCTATTTGGTCCATACGGGAAGCTAACTGTTTCACCATGGCTTCCAGATTACCAGTTTGTCCACCATATTGGTTTGGTGGTACATGAGCATGGGATTTGTGAGCGTAGGAAGGCAGGACATAATGATTAGATGCTATATTGCTATTATGCAAATGGTTGGTAGGAAGAGTATTATGAAGGATATTTGTGGTAGCATTATGTTGTATCCCATATTGTTGGAAATTAACATTTGGTTTTGTTTTAGGCTTTTGTTGATTTGAGGTATATTGATCAATAGCTTGGCGAAATAGAGTAGTGAATGAAGGTTTCTTTTGTGTGGGAATAACCCTAGGTTTAATAATAGGCACTCTAGGTAGTTGGGTAACCTGTTGTTGTCGCATGTTTTGGATTATAGTAGCCATGTCCAAATTGGACGGTCTAGCTTGATCACTCTCTTGATCAATGAAGGACAAAGGATTAGTGTGTGTGTGATATATTTCTTCTAGGGTTGCTTGAGTGTCACTAATTTGATCTTTGTCCATATGAACTACTCTATTAAGGGTGCCCATATTATCATGGAGGAACTTCCAGAAATGTTCCATGTTCTCAAAAGTAACAACTCCTGGAGATATTTTAGGAGATGAGGATTCTTCCTCCCTAACATTTTCTCTTTGTTCATTTGCATCAACATACTCTTCTTCTTGTTGGTCTAGAGTTCCTTCTTCCTGAATTGGGTCTTCAGGAAGGACATCTGGGTTGTTTTCTGTTTTCCTTAACCAATCTTCTTCTACCTCAATTTGTTTTCCATTCCCGAATCTAGTCATTATGTATAAATCTTAGATTTTAGCAAATATATATTGATATATTTGCAATAGATTTGGGAGGTATATATTTTAATTATATACCTACTATAATGCTTAAAAATAAAATGTTTTGATTTTTTTTTTATGCTTATAAAGACAACAAACAGTATACAAGAAATAACAATAATAAAATAATAGCTTACTTTTCTAAAAAGAGTTTATGAATGTCATTGATAGGATCAAGTTCATCAGGAGTCATAAAATGCTCCTCTTCAAATTGGAAATGGTTTTTCAAGAATTTGATAAAGTGTGCTATAGTGATATTATCTGTTTCAGATTCTGTCTTGTAAAAATAAATCTCATGGCAATACTCTTGATATAACATAGCTCTGGGAACTCTATTCCATCTTTGTCTATCCGTAAGAACGACCTCTTGGTCCTCTATATGAGACAAAAATTTATGTACTACAACTGCATTATCGAGGTATTCCTCAAAGGTATATAAATCAGAAGACACAAGGGCTCTTTTATCTGCTAACCACCTATGGCAAGCTCTCTGAAGCTCATGATACAAAGTAACTTGATCGGGATCTAGGATTATATCTAGGACAAACCTCTTTATTTGCCTAAGTTCGGTTGCTCTAGATGAAATGATATTCAATCTCCTATTAAGCTCGTCCCATAAAGGTGGGACTCTATATGTTGGAGCTACTCTATGCAAAGAATTAATCCCTATAGCTACTAATTTATTCTCAACATTAATGGTGACGACTCGTCTTTTATTATAATCTACCATCTAAATGTGATATGCAATCTTTGATTCTAAATGCATTTATTTTTTTTGTTTTTTGGATTGTTTTCAAAAGGTTTTTAGTTTTCACGTCGGGTTCACCAAAAATTTATCGCTCCAAAATTTTCACATCCTTACCCTTAGGCTATAGGATCCACACCTAGAAGCGGGATGCGGGAAGGATGGGACAATACCTCGGACTGAGAGGCCCTTTGAAGGCCCCGCCTCTCGAGGGAGGAGTATAAAGGTGAATTTTCGATGGATGGTGGGTTCACCAGGAAACTTTTGAGTGGTAGTTTCCACGCCTAGGTTGATAGTGGGTTTGATGTGTTCATTTTTATACTCGATCATTCAACTCCTAGGTTTGGCCAAGATGAATCTAAATTATTCTATATACCAATACTAATTTAAAGGGATACAAAAAATAGAAATGAGTGCTAAACACAGAGAATATGCAAATTAGGACAGATCATACCTGATTTCGGATGTCTGATGAAGGTTCTGAGTCTTGTAGTAGTTCATATCATCTTGACTCGTATGTAATCATCTGACATTACATCGAATCATCTTAAATCACAATCGGTCGTCTAAGATTAGACATAATCATCTTAAAACTGACGAATTCATCAGAAACCTGCAATCACAAAAGTAGATACAAAATACCAAATATGCAACTACAAAAGCGAAGGGAAATGACAGAAATAACTATAAATTTGTTTAAATGATAGATCCAAATAGTAATTAAATAGGAAAAACATCAGCTTTACAATTTATTTTGATTTTATCATGCATTTATACTATATGAGGTGAACTCCAAGATGCATAAACATAATAATTTAAGACAGTGCAGAAATATAATAGGAAAATGCAAAAAAGTTAAGGAAATGCAAAATCTAGGCTCGGATTGCCCCCAATATGGATTACAGTCAGGATCGCCTCCAATTGTATGAAATTGTCTACGCTCCTCGACAAGATTGTCCGAGATAGTTTGGAATCGTTTGCGACGATCCGAACTAGCTTCGGCTAAAAAATAGTAGGGTTCCTGCAATAAAATGCAAAATGCAGAATACAAACAGTAGTGCAAGGATGATCTAGTGAATAAGGATCTAAATCTGTCAGCTAAGGGGTTCAGGGGAATCAGAATCAGAGTCAAGGTCAGGGTCAGGGGGATAAACTAGAAAAATCCTAGTTTATATAGGATTAGGGGGAGGTTAGGAAGTTGGGGATTAGCCTAATCTGGGAGATCTCCAACGGGGGAATTTCCAACTATGCAGATGCACTTCTGCCAAAGTTGGAGAGGCTATTGAAATAGAAGCTAATTATGAACATTTGGTTTTAGGACAAAATCGTCTGGATGCTCTGTTCCAAACGAATTTGTCAGATCGGGGACGATTGCGTCTGATCTGCGACGATATCGTCCAACGGTCAAAAAAAATCCTAAAAATGGCACGAAAAAGGAGGAAAACGGGTAACAAGCGGTTTTGGGGCGGTTTTGGGGTTAAAATTTAAATTTTTATCTTTTACTTTTACTAAGGTTTTAACCGTGCCAATTTTAGGGTGCTACAATGTCAGATTTAGTTAAGTCTTCATCTTTTAACCCAAAATTTGGAAAAATTGATAAGTGCATAAAATTATGGAAGAACAATTATCAATTAGGATTATTTTGACAAGGGTTTCCCCAATAAATTTTGTAATGTAGATGGAAGAATCCTCTCACAGGTCTAAGGAAGGTTTATCGTTGTGCGATAATGTGATATGATGTATTCCAAGAGAACCTACGGTATTAATTATGGCATTAAGGGAAATATTAGGAGGGACAAATTGTTGTCTTAGGAGATCAACAATGCTTCCCTATGATTAGGAAAAGTTTGCAAGAGTTTTAAGATAGAAATATTGGTTGGAAAACTAGCTAACTACTAGTGAATATCAGAGGCGGTTTGAGGCTTCAATACTAATGGTGGAGTTTCTGTTCCTGTACTCTTTCTCTAATTATTACTTAATACAAAAATAGACTGTGAGGAAGAACTTTTCTCTAGCTAAGGCAACTGAGTTGACTGATTTTGAGCTTTTTTCCTTATAGTTTCTCCAACCATACCAACCATATTACCATATGTAGATGGCTAATAAGATACTTGATTAGTTGTATTGTTCATGCTTAGGTAGGGGATCTTAAAATATTCCCATGTCTTTATTAGTCGTATGTGCCTATTGAGATTGATGATTTGATAAATGAGAACCTTCTATGGTGAGGTGTCCTACATCAATCAGAACTTGAACCACATGTTTCAACCTCTTGCAATATTTTTCCAGTATTCTTCAATGTTGCAATATGTGAAATGTTGTCCTATCTTGTACCAATTTGTTGTAGTATCAGGTTTCCTAATGGGAGGCAAATTAATCATATTAGCTTCCAAAAGCTGCAACCACTTCCATGGGTATGCTAAATTTTGTGAAATTTCATTATGGATATTTTTGAAGTATTATCTTTTGTAGGTTGTTAACAATACTATTCACAGGTTTACTTTCCATTCTACCATCACCCCCTGCATGATTACCTTTATGTCACTTAGTGTTTTTCTCTTATTTTATTTTAATATGTCCTCTTTTGATAAGAGCTTGTTCTACTTTTCTAGCTAACTCAATTGCTTGATAGAAAGATGTGATAGTTGTAGTTTCTAATGCATAAGATAACTACTCTTATAAATTTCCATGGAATATCTCAAGCATATATCAAGGAGGTAAGGTATATCTCAAAAAACCAACTAGACTTCTTCAATTATCCAAGAATTCTAAAAAACTTTCCTCTTTACCTTGCTTCATATTGTAAACATCTTTCATGGATACATTCTTTTCAACATAAGCACGAAACTGTTGAACAAATAATTTAATTAATTATTCAAAATTCCTCAAAGAATGGCTAGGCAATTGATAAGACCATTATAATTTAATGCTAAAAACACTCTTAGAAAATATATTTAGTAACAACATATCATCATATATGATATCATGGCAAGATATTCTGAACCTCCTTAGGTTCTCAATTGGATCTTCTATTACCTTGTATGTAGGCAAAACCAACATAGGAAAATGCTTAAGATAATATCTACCTGTAGCAACCCCTGGGAAGTGACGCACTGTCCACTACTCTCTTTGTGAATATTATTCATATTTAACCATGCATTAAATAAAAATGCAATTGAAATTACAAATAAATGAATAGATACTACTTTTTATTGCTTTTTCTCAATTTTGGTTACATATAGATCCCTCTAAGGGATTTCCTTCTTTTGATACATATTTTACAAAGTAGGGCAGCGGATTTATGGTATCCCCTTGCAAGGGGTGATGCACTCTCACAGGCTTCTCGGTGATGCACACAGGAATGTATGAGGGCTTATAGATGCCTCCTTCTCTAGGTCTGGTTCCTAAAGCGATCCTTTTACTTTTGTATGTTTATAACCTATCAAATGAACCTGTAGTCCTGCAAACATGAAAATAACAACAAATACTCAGCTTTCCAATATTGCCTCCCAAATGAGGTTGTTAGCAATAACCCTAATGATAAATGGAAATATGCTCAATTATAATGGACAATAATGCTATGAATACTAGTAAATGTGATAAACCAAATCTATGCTAATGGCATAAAAGCATATAACAAGCTAAATGAAAGAGACTAGTCCAAAGAACCCTAGAATAGGCCGACAGGCCACTATCCGAGATAGGGGCCACTAAGGTGAACCTGTCTCTGGTAATCCAAGGCTATGGATCTAAGTTTATTGTCGATGTTGAAATAATTGTTGTTTCTTGTCCAATATGGTGAATATCCTATAGATGAAAAACCCCTAAATCGACTAGCACTTCGTTGCTCCTCAAAGATGCTCCAATATGCTCTCCAATATGATAGGGCTTCACTGTAAAAATAATATCCAAGGGAAGCTCTCCAAGTCTACAGAATCTCTCCTCAATGAACCAATCTATTCAATTTGTGATGTCCTCTCTTGGTGCTCTTATGTTTGCACCTTATAATGTGTTTGAAGCCCTAGGTCAATGTCAAAACCCTAAGACTGAATTCTTCATGCACACTGGATGTTAATATGAGAAGTTTTACCTTTGTCTGCCCTTGAGGGCTAGTTAACTAGT
Source organism: Wollemia nobilis (assembly GCA_028583015.1). Classification (NCBI taxonomy): domain Eukaryota; kingdom Viridiplantae; phylum Streptophyta; class Pinopsida; order Araucariales; family Araucariaceae; genus Wollemia; species Wollemia nobilis. Next base: position 12,325,640 of record JAQPPZ010002587.1, on the reverse strand, counting down.
GTCTAAATCAAGACATGAGTCTTTCATGTAGATTGGCCATGAGGAATCATGCAAAGTTATCCTCGCTCGGCTTTACTACATGCAATCTGCCACTTCTGCCCATGATTGGGATGATTTGATGACAAGTTACTTTTTAGGGTTTAGTCTCTATCATCTATAGTGGCTAAGGTTTGGCTACTTTGAGATTTAGCTAGGATATAGCTACTCGGGTTCATAGTAGCCAGGCTTGGATGGGTTAAGATTGCCCCAAATGGGTGGTGAAAACCATTTTTGATACTTGGAAGGTCCCAAGGTTTAGTCACATGATCTATGAATGTGCCCATGTGAGTAGTTCCCCTAAACATGACATATTTTAGGTGTCTACAAATGCCCCTTTTTGTGATGCATTGTGTGTAAAACATAGTTCAGAGCAAAAACATAGACTTCTATGTTTGCAGGGTGTATGATAATCATTGATTTGATCAATGCTAGATTTCCCAATCATGCATGATGACGCACACCCTTGAACCATTGCTTCAACCTAATTGAAGGATTAATTTATCATAGGGCTTGCACATATTCACTTACATTTATCACTCAAATGAAATTGGGTAGCTTATGTTGCTACAACAGAACTAACCAGAGGAGAGCTACAAATTGAAAATGTCATATTTGCTTACAAACCCAACAAAAGGGGTAAGTTTTGTAAGAGTTGTATGCAATGATTCATAGGATGAACACAATTTTGATATGATCAAGTGATATTTGGTCGAATTTGATTATTATTATTTTAATATTTGAACTATCCCCTCACACAATGAATTGATGAGGTAAGGGCAATGAATGAAGAGAGAAGTCACTTGACCAATATGATTAGTCTTGGTTCCTTTCTAGTGTTTGTTCTCTCAATGGGTAAACCCCCATCCAAGTGTGATTTCAATTGTTTATGATTATCATTCATCCCTATCCTATGGAGTAGTCTAGCCATAAATAACCTTCTTAGGGATTTAGGATGAGCAATTCTTATTTATGCTTGTATTGCATCAGTTGGTTTAGTGGTCTTGTGTCATAAGGGAATTAGGATGATTCCATCGCACTCGTGGAGCGGTTAGACCATCTTGGTCTTCTTCGGGATTAATGAGGCACATCATAATTCCAAAATGAATAATTTTCCCCATGTAGCCCTATGGTAACTCACTCATCTCACCAAATTGTATGGAGTGCAAATTGTTGCAACCGCTAAGTTGATAGAGTAAATAACTGAATACAAGGCTTACTCGAGATTTATTTTTATGTGAATTGTTTTGTTATTTTGATCATTATGATAATTATGAACCATAAAAATGTGTTTATTTGATTTTTTTGTTATTTCTCTTGGAAGGAATATTCCTATTTTTTCCTATGCTATTGGCCACTGTTAGATCTAGTGACTCCCAAATACCTATTTTTGGCTGCTCTTGCCCATAGCGGCCAAGAAGTTTGGGTTGCTTATGATAGCAATGACCAAGGTGTAGCGATCCTAGGGCACACGCACCACTCTTTACCCTACTTGCAATATTATTATTATACCAAAAATGAAGCTAAAATATTATGAGAAATCATATAACACGAAAATGATAAAGAATGGATCTTTCATTAATATTGAACCTTGGTTACATGTCGGTCCCTCTTAGGGATACCCTTCTTGATACAATCATTTACAAATAGATGAAGATATATCCCCTTTTGCAAAATGGTGGTGCGCTCTAAAATGCTTCCTAGTTCCTCACACGGAAATTTTTGAGGGCTTACAGATGTCTCCTTCTCCAGGTATGTCTCTCGAACGGATCCTCTTGCTCTTGTATGTCATGGATTATGTCTCATGAACTTGTGGCCCTGTATGCAATTCAAACAACAATACACATTTAGCTATCAAAGATTTCCTCCCTGGATAAGGTTGTTAGTAATAAAAGAATGTAACAAAAATATGATAAAGCAATACCATGGAATCAAATAAATCTAAGCTAATGATATAAGAAAATAAGATAAAAGATGCTTTGTCTATCTAAGGTAAGCTTGTGGGCCATTGTCCAGGACAATGGCTACTAAAGTAAACCTTACCCTCTTTTCCCCAAAGATATGGGTCAAATACTATGATTTTATGTTGAAGAAAGTTATGCTCTTTGATTTGTCCAAGATCCACTGCACACGTGATCTCAAAGAGAAATCTCAAGTCTCAAAATATCTCAAAAATATGTATCCCTCCCTGATGTGATAAAATATTAAATATTTAAGTCCAAAAGTCCCAGATCCTTTTGGTGCTCTTACGCTTGCACATTTTATAGTGTGAAACCCTAGGTCTATGTACAAGCCCTGGAAATGAATTTCTCATGTGTAGTGCAAGTCAGGATGAGAAACTTTTGTCCATTGTCTATATTTGAAGGCAAGTTAACTTAAGTCTTAAATGCAAACTCAAGTCTCCTATGTGAACTAGTCATGAAAAGGAATGCAAAGTCACTCCCGCTCACCTTTATTGCATGTAGACTACCACTTTCACCCGAGATTGGGCCTGTTTGTCGATAAACTATTTCTTATGACTTAGTCGTTGTCTTTTGCAGCAACTAATATTTGGTCATTGTCGACTGCAGCGGCTAGGTTTGGTTGCTCTAGGCTTGAGTGGCTAGGATTTGGTCACTCTTGTCTTGAGTGGCTAAGCTTGGATGGCTTGAAAAGGCCCCAAATGAGTGGTGAGAACCACTTTTGATGCTTGGAAAGTCCAATATTATGTCTTATGACCTTATGAGTGTGTCTATGTAAGTAACTTCCCTAAGCATGACATGATTTAGGTGTCTACAGATGCCCCTTTTTGTGGCGCACTGTGTGGAAAACACAACACTGAGAAAAAATGTAGACTAATATGTTTGTAGGGTGTATGGTGATCAATGGTATGATCAACACCAAATGGCCCAATCATGCAAGATGGTGCACATACCTTGAATCATTGCCTCAATGTTCAGAGGACTTAGCCCAGTGGCTTTTGCATGTTAAATTGTACTCATTCCTCAAACTCAATCGGGTAGCTTCAGTTGCTACAATAATTTTGATCGGTAGGAGAGCTACAATTGAATGTCATGTCTACTTACATTCCCATAAAAAAGGGAAATTTGTGATTGTTGTATGCAATGATTCGTAGGACGAACATGATTTTGCTATGATCGAGTGATCTTTTATTGATTTTAATTATGATTAAGTTGAAGTTTTGAACTACCTTTTTACACAATGAATTGGTGAAGAAATAACAATGATTGAAGTGACAAGTCGCTTGAAAAATATGACTAATCTGGTTCCTTTCTAGCATTTGTTGCTTTTAATGGGCAATCCCACATCCAAGTGTGATTCCAATTGCTTATGATAATCATCCATCCCTATCTCGAGGAGTGGTTAGGCTATCAATAGCCTTCTTAGGGAGTTAGGATGAGTGATTATGTTTATGTTCAAGATTGTATCACTTTGACTTACTTTTTTTGATGTCATAGGGGAATTAGAATGACCCCTTCACACCCGTGGAGCAGTTCGACCATCTTGATATTCTTTGGGTTTTTAAGGGTGACATATCATAATTCCAAAATGATTTTCTTTTGCCCCAAGTGGCCTTATGGTTGCCTAATCATCTCATCAAAATACATGGAGTGCAAATCATTGTAATCACCGAGTAGATAGAGTAGGTAATTGGATATGAGGCCTACTTGAGATTGTTATTTTATGTGATGTTTTTGTTATTTTGAACATTTTGATGATCCTAAACCATCAAAATGTGATTATTTACTATTTTTATTATTCCCTTATTGAAGGAACTTCTTAATTTTTATTTTTGGGCTTGGTCGTTATTAGGTCCGACCAGGGTTATGCATAGTGGCTATTTTCGCAAAATTGGCTAAAATTAGGATTTTCAAAATTTGGAATTGGCTAATATTTGGGATCCTTGACCAAGGTCCATTAGCCAAAAATTTTTGGGTGTAAATTTTTTTTTGGGTCGATTCGCCCCAATTTTATAATAATTTGACCATTTTAAGTTTAAATTTTCAACATTACCCCTAATAATAGTGAACCTTCTACATGTGTTTCGAAACTATTCACCTGGATTTTGAAACCGATTCGCCAAATTTTTATAAATATATTTTGGGGTTGACCCCTTATGCATAACCCTAGGTCCAGCGACCTTTGATTTCCTGCCTATGGCCGTTGTCGTCTTGAGCGACCAAGAAGCTCGGGCCGCTGACGTCAACAGTGGCCAAGGCATAATTAAGGAAATATAGAATTTGCAATTCTAGGGTTTTTACCTATCATTTTCATTGTTGAAGATTCTATTTTCAAAGCTCTAGTGCAGCGGAAATGGTTGTGACTTCGAAACTTGCTGGTGCTGAGGACATGGTTGCATGGGGTGAACCATCAGTTGTTGGAGGAGCCGGAGCTTCTTAGGTATCTCTCTTCAAAACCCTAGCTCTCTTTTCTTTGCTTAAGTAAAATTGAACTCCACTAAGAAATGCACAAAATGAACATCACTAAACCTGTTGGCAATGAACAAACTCCGCAATTAGGCTTAGGTTCCTTTTTGCTATGGTGGGTTGGTCCCCAATTTTGTAATCTGTCAGTGGCTTTAACTTAGGATTTTTGAAAATTTTCCATTATTCACCTGCTACCTCAATTTTAGGGCATTCTCAAACTTAGCTTACTTTTGATGCTTGGGTAGGGAATTTGCTTGCTTTCTCTCCCTTTGTTGTTTTATTGAAGCTATATTGTCAAAATTGTATTTTTTTTAATTTTTCTGGCCAAGGGTTCATAGGTTTGTCGTGTCGCCCCTTGGTCGATGTCGCTCAGAGCAGTTGAATTTGAGCCACTGTCACTCAGAGCAGCCAAACTTGAATGCCAATGGTCAAAAATTTGACCATTGGGCCTTGGCCACTACTGCCTCCAGCGGCCAAGATTTGGCCGTTGTAGGCGACAACGACTAAAGCTTAAGCCTTTTTTTGCATTTTATGTATTGATTTTATGATTTTTTTTTACTTTTTGCTTTGCTTAGGTGCAATTTATTCTTCTCCTACTTAGGTTTAGAGTAACTCATACTCTTTTTGCACCGTTTTCATGTTTATTATGAATTATACCTTAATGCATTGTAGTTATATTTTGTTTTTCTTCTAGTTTTTTTAGATCCTTACTACTCGGGCTCAAGACCCGAAGCTTCTGCTTGACTTGCTTCTTGGATTTGATGACACTGACTAGGAGTGGTTTAAGGCCTATGGGCTACAATACATTATCAGGTTGCCCCACATCATGGTCGATCAGGCATATCTTATGGCCTTAGCCCATCATTGGGACCCGTGGACCAACATCTTCCACCTTCCACCCGACGAGATGACTATTATGTCAGAGGACGTTTATAGGATCTTTCAGATCCCATTCGATGGGGTGCACATTCGTCGACCACTAATGATCAGGTGGCCATCTATGCTTGGGTGTTTGGAGCACTCTACATAGGCTCTCTAGGATACTGGGTCTGGGGAAGTATCTATCAAGACTTGGTATGATGATCATGTTTCCACAGTGATACATGTCATGTTGCTAATGGTGATCAGCAACTTTCTTGTCCGAGACTGCTCAGGTTTGAGGTTCCCTTGGAACCTCCTAGTGATGGTGCGGGACCTATTGGATAGCGAGGAGCCTATTATATATGCATGGGATAGATTGCTACTGGATCAGTGCTATGATGAGTTGTACCACATCCATCGGTAGGGATGCATCAGCATTGCTTGCAGTTTGCTCCTACAAGTTTTGGGATGGGAGCACATCAAGGTAGATCGCCCTAAGGGGCTCCCAGCTGAGATTACATCTATTGAGGCTTGTACATAGTGCTATGCTGCCATATGGGTTTGGAAGCATGAGGAACGTAAGATCCACACTTTTGTAGGGGAGCTGCCCCACTATATTGATGCTTTTACCAGACTATTAGCTAGAAATTTCATGTGATGGTTGTATCATGAGTGTCCAGTTTGGGATGATCCAGCTAGTTTTACTGCTAGGACAAGGTGCGAGCGATGGCTCATTGGCCGTAATATTGCCATATGAGAGTATTTCTTCTACTCTCGGGTTCTTTTTCAGTACATATTATAGTAGGATGTGCCCTTGGTACCATTCTTGTATAGATGCCTCATAGTAGAGAGGGTCCTACCTCCATGATAGGTCACAAAGCTTGTAGATGAGGAGGATGTCACAACCGTAGACCCTATAGTGGTTGGGGAAGTTATAGATGCCTACTCTCAGTGGTGGGATGATCGGATGTGGCATGGCATTGATAGTCTAGGGCACGAGGATGATGGTGGGGGTGATGGCACAGATCCAACAAGACATAGGGTTCAAGCCAGGACCGAGGTATGGGGCCAGCCGATAGAGTAGGTGGTAGTAGAGGATCCTAATGTTCCTGAGGAGGAGGAGGAGTTAGAGCCCAAGAAGAGAGACTCTCCTTTGAGAGCACAGTTGCATGAGGTTGAGGCTGAGATCCAAGCTACTAAGATCAAGGTACAATGACGAGATGCTACAATTGAGCAGCTCACAGTATAGATATAGGCTTTACATGCTACTATTAAGGGTGGTGATGTCAGGATGTAGTTTGTTGTTCCTACTTTTACATCATAGGAGGTTCCAACGATAGGCTCAGAGGCAGAGGTGGGATGGCTCCAGTCCTTATTGAATGAGCATGAGGAGCAAATATGATAACTCACGAATCATATCACCATCCTTCAGATGCAGCTCAGGAGGCATGGGATTGTCTCTAAGGATCCAACAGGTGTAGGTGGTTTGTAGGTCAGTGGGCGCTCTACCTCGGGATAGTCTTCTGCATGTCCTAGCTAGCAGACCCGATATCAGACAGATATACCTATAGGCTCACGTTACTCGACTCATGACATCGCCATAGGGGGAGGTGGCATTGGAGGAGATGGCGTAGGGGGCTCAGGCTCGACATTTATTGATGCTCTACTTGGTTATTGATCCATTTTTTGAGGTCGACTAAGCTACATGACTATAGCCCACATGCATTTTTGTATATCCATTGGACTTGATACACATATTTTTATATCTTTACTTTTTACGACTCATTATGTGTATCATTTATTACTTTATATTTTTGTTTTTGTTTTATGATATGATGCGATGATGGTATTATGATGATTTGATGAATATGTTATATGATAGATGATATTTGAAGATGCTTAGATGGATGTGTAGATGCTTATATGTTTTGATGATATGATGCGATGTATTTTGTTGATGGATGATGAATTTATGATTTGTATGCAAATGGATATTGCCTATATGTTTTATGATGTGGTTTACGGATGATTAATGACTTGTTTTTGTGGACGCAAATATTATTGTTAAATGCTTGTTTAATTTTTGCTTTAATTATATGCATCTAACTTATGTGATGGAATGGTATAAATGAACCTGTATGCTCTAGTCACTTAAAACATATGGAATGCATATGACATTAACAATATTAATGGGTGATACCACATAAAGCAAAAAAATAATTATAAATTTAAATAATCACTCCTATCATAAGAATTGATTAAGTATTCATATATGGGATGTAATGGTGTGTAATGTATTTTCTTAATAAGTTTCTGTAAATTAAAAGATATAAAGTAGTTAGTGGTCGTCTATATACTATTTCTAATATATATTCGATATTTTTCCTACTATGTTGATACCCCCTAATTTATAGAATATTATAAAGAAAAGTGATAGTGTGAATGATTTTATGATTTGTTGCTATGTAAAAAATTTTGGGTTTTTTCGAAGATTCAAACACTCTAGTTCCCCTATCAACAGTTGTCTACGTACCACTTAGACTTTTGAAAAGTAATGCTTTTACCATGGACCTGGTTTTTTATGATCTATGTGTGTGCATGTGATTATATATTTTGAGATAGAACTCAAACATTTCCTCCGATGTCAGGCGGGATTCTTTCAGCCCATTTCTAAGATTAGGGATCCTCAAGTGTTCATCTCATCCTTGTGTTGGACTTAGTTGGACTATACCACTAGGCAATATTTGGTTACCTAAGCTAGCTCATCCACATTCAAACATTGGTCTACACAAATGCATGAAGCAATTGTAATAGACATATCGTCATGCGTAAGGATTTCTTCTTCCAGTTTTGTACAATGCTGAGAATTCCAGGGATTCAAGCTTTATCCCTTCTTTTTGGCTTTGGATTTTTGCTCATATGTAGTGATAAAAATCACTATTTATTTTGATTGATTTTTTTCTTTGAGTGGGGATTTTTTTTGTGGTGATGATAATCACTGTTTATTTTGCTCAATTGTACTGATGAAAATCACTGTTTATTTTGATTGATTTTTTTTTTTTTTAGCTTGATTTTTTTTCTAAACTTATGATTTGTGCTTTGAAATCTAGACTGTATGCTTGGCCTTTTGAATATGTGGATGCAAAATGTGAAGTGCAATTGTTTTTTTTTTTTTTATGTTGTTTTTGTGTTTTTTATTTATTTGACCAAAGGGCTTATGATGCCTTTGGGGCTTTTGTTATTGATTTTAACCAAGTGGTATGAATTACCATTGGAGCATTATTTATTTGATTTTTGACCAAGTGGTATGAATTACCCTTGGAGCCTTTTGATTGATTTTTGACCAAGCGGTATGAATTACCCTTGGAGCCTTTTGATTGATTTTTTACCAAACGGTATGAATTACCCTTGGAGCCTTTTGATTGATTTTTTACCAAGCGGTATGAATTACCCTTGGAGCCTTTTGATTGATTTTTGACCAAGCGGTATGAATTACCCTTGGAACCTTTTTCAATTGATTTTGACCAAGCGGTATGAATTACCCTTGGAGCCTTTTGATTGATTTTTGACCAAGCGATATGAATTACCCTTGGAGATTTTGATTTGATGGGATTTGACCAAGCGGTTTGAGTTACCCTTGGAGCCTTTTTGAATTGATTTTGACCAAGCAGTTTGAATTACCCTTGGAGCTTTTGAATTGATTTTTGACCAAGTGGTATGAATTACCCTTGGAGCTTTTTGATTTGAATTTTTGAATTTTATGTTTTTATGATTTGTTTGTATTTTTGACATATTTGAATATTTTTTATTTTTGACATATTTGAATGTTTTTGATTTTTATGAAATATTTGAATGTTTTTTATTTTTGACATATTTGAATGTTTTTGTGTTTATGTGTAAAATGACTTTAAGTGAATGATATTGAGAGGTTCAGGATCTTCAACACCATCTAATGATATAAGGTGATATGCTCTAGGCCCAACTCTTTGTGAAATAATGTATGGACCTATCCAGTTTGCTACGAACTTATCTCGTAGATGAGGTGGCAGATTTGAATTCTACTGGTTTTCTTTGAGCAATAGATCTCAAAATTTAAATTCCCTTAGGCAGAATTTATTATTGTAAGCTCACGCAAGGTGATATTGGTAAACATGGAGATGCTCTAAAGCATTAACTCAACTTTCATAAAGAAGCATCAATTGATCAATGCGGCCTTGCCACACAGCTTCATCATCTATGAAGTTCTTTAATGCTATGCGTAGATTAGGGATTTCCAACTCCAAATGCATGATGGCCTCAGTGCCATATACTAGTGAAAATAGTGTTGCCCCAGTGGGCATCCGTATACTAGTCCTGTATTCCCATAGTGCAAGAGGCAATTGCATGTGCCAATCCTAGTGATTTTCTTGCACTGTCTTCCTCAAAATGGAGACTATTATTTTGTTTGAGGCTTTTGCTTGCCCGTTTGCTTGCGGATAATAAGGCGTTGAAAAACTATGCTGAATATGATATTTTTTCATTAAAACATGCATATTTTTGTTCTTGAAATATGGCCCATTATTCGATATTACCTTAGAAGGGACCCCAAAATGACTTATGATATTGTGGAGTATAAACTCCGTAATCCTCGGTCCAGTTGTTGATGTTAAGTGGATCACTTCTACCCACTTAGTGAAGTATTCTATGGCTGTTATGATGAATGTATGTCAGCCTGAGGATGGGGGTGAGATCTTCCCAATCAAGTCTAGTCCCCACTGCAAGAATGGCCATGCTGCTTGGATGGGTTGCAAAGCTTGCGATGGTAAGTGTGTTAGGTTTGCATGATGCTAACACTTACTATATTTATTAACATACTCATATCAATCCTTTTTCATTGTGGGAAAATAGTAACCCATTCTCAATATGCGCTTAACGATGGCCATGCCACTGAAATGGCCTCCACACATTCCATCGTGAGCTTGTAAAATTGCCCAAGATGCTTCCCGGGGCTCAAGACAACGAAGCAATACTCCATCATATCCTTGTCTATAGAGTATTTCTCCTAGAAAAATGTATCTTGTTGCTCTCTACTTGAACATTTGCCTTTCAGGTATGCGACAAACCTTGAGGTATTATTCCAATCTTTAAGAAGTCTCGCAGTTGTGAAAGCCAATCCTAATAGGCCACAACTTCTATAGAATAGATAGCTTTCTCTTCCTACATTTCCTAGGTAGTGAACATGGATTGAGGAACAACTCTATGGTATATGGTCACACCACACTCTATAGGTCCTTGGGAGATCAACGACCCCCAAGGTACTATTTGCAAGAAATATTTGGCTACGAAGGACCAATCCTGATTTGGTTCGATGTTGATCATGTTGACTGATTATTGATTGTCAAAATCCTCATAGTGTATTGCTAAGTGTGAAATCACTTTCACATGGACGATTGTAAAACAAGTAGACATATTATGAGGTATTAAGGATCCCAAAGAGGCCATAGTGTCTAAAAATCTATTCGACGTACGAGGGATTGCCTCGATGTTATACCATTCTAGTTAGGCTAAGTAATTGTCAACAAGTTCCTTGTAAGTCTTTAGGAGTGGGCACCTACATTGGAAGAGTCCTTTGACCTAGTTTACTATGAGCAAGGAGTCACCAAATATATTCAATATTTTAATGCCCATTGCATGAGAAGTCTAGTTTGAATGATAAGGGCAACCGAGTTCTCTGTGGTGTAATAAAGATAATCCCTGCTCTGCCTCCTTGTTCACACTTCGAACCATCAAATAAAAATGACATTTATCTTTCTTTCTTAGGTTCTTCGAGTTCTGGTAGATTTAATAATGCAAAGACCACATCATCAGGTAACTCTATCGTGAGAGGCTTGTTATCCTGAAGAGGCACCTCTGCTAATTGCTCTACTATGACTTGTACCTTGATGGAATTTTGGCTTATGAACTCTAGATAAAATTATGTCAATAGCATGATTCACTTTGTGGTATTTGTATTGTGATATGTCTTGCTCATCATGTACTTATTTTTATATGATGTAGGTTGTATGGCTCAACATGTAGTGTCATAATTTTTTAGTTGCAAAGACCACTTCTAAACACAACTTTTTGACATACGCATATCCTAGCTCATAGCTCACCAAGGTGTGACTAATGTAATATATGGCTTGATATTTGTCTTGTGCATTCTTTTGGGCTAACATGGTTCCCAATGCAAAATTAGTAGCCAATATATATAGTAAAAATGGTATGTCTGGCCTTGGTGGAGCTAATACTGGTGGCGTTGCTAGATAAGTTTTGATCTCTGCAAAGGCTTGATGGCATTCTTTGTCCCAATGAAAGGGGACTTCCTTGCATAGCAACCTATTCATAGGTCTACATTTATCTAATAATTACACGATGAATATTTTGATGGATGTTATATTTCCTTGTAGGATCCTCAACTCCCTAATGTTGGTAGGGGCAACCATTTCTAGTATAGCCTTTACCTTTGTAGGATCTACTTTGATGCCTCTCTTGGATACAATGAATCCGAAAATCTTGCTAGAAGTTACACCAAATACACACTTCTTAGGATTCAATTAGACATTGTGTTCTATGAGGCGATCGAAGACTTGTATAAGGACTTCAGCATGCTCTTACTACAATAGGGATTTGGCTAGTAAGTCATCCATGTAATCTTCCAAGATCTTATGCATATAGTCATGGAATATGTATTTCATGACCCGCTGATATGTGGCAATAACATTTTTGAGACCAAATGACATCACTTTGTAATAGAATGTTCCTCATGGAGTAATAAAAGTAGTTTTAAGTTGATATTCGGGCTTAATCTAGATTTGGTTATATCTAAAAAAACCATCCATTAAGGAGAGCATTTCATGACCTACGGTTGCATCTACAAGAGCATCTATGTTTGGCAATGGGAATGAATCCTTTGGTGTTGCCCTATTTAAATCTCTTAAATCCATGCAGATACGGACTCTTCCATCAGGTTTCCCTACGGGTACCATGTTTGAAACCCACTCAGGGTAGTCAATGGGAACTATGAATACTGCATCCAGTAGTTTTTGCAATTTGTTCTTCACCATAAAAGTGACGATTGGATGCATTTTCCTCAATTTTTCCTTGACTGGATTCTTCATGGGATCCAATGAAAGGTTGTGAATGACTAACTTTGGATCTATCCCTGGCATGTCTTTGTAAGTCCAAGAAAAAATATTTGGCCTCTCCTTGAGGAGAGGAATTAGGATGGCTTGTTCCTATGGAGATAGACTTTCTCCGAACTTGACTTTCCTTGGTTGGGTAGGATCATCACTGATGTCCACCTTGAAATTTACTTATATAGCCATATGTGACCCATCCTCTAGCTGATGAGGCGTGGGTATCAAATGAATGTCCTCAGAGGGATTCACAGGACCTATTGACTCAGGTTCCAAACCAACATGGAAGACGTCATACACACAGCCTGATGCAAAATGGAATGGTTGTAACATCTCTTCATTGTAGAAGAGGTCATCTGGCTCTATGGCTGAACTAGCACGATCCCAATCAATAGCGTCTACATCAAGATGTAATGAGTTGGTAGGATCTATGTAGTGAACCCAATAGAGAAAGATTGATTATAATGCTAGAATAATAAAAAGGAATCACTCTACTCTGAATAGTTACCATAGGTCTCATTGGTGGACCTGGAAGGTTGTCTTACCTTTGCCTAGGAGCGATTGGGATGTTCATGGGAGCTACAGGTGGTTGCGGTTGACCATACCACCTAGTCCTTGTTGCTATGTTAATGATCTCAACCATCCCAATGTATCTATGGGTATGTATGTCAGCTCAAACCTAATTGACTTGGGCCCCTTGCTCTCGAGGGGATTCATGATTGGGCAATGGGTTTTTGTATATTCCCATGTCTCTATTATCGAGAGCTAGTGGGTTGTCAACATTGAGATCTCCCACCTCGATCATGTTTTGCACTTGATGCTTAAACCTAAAACAAGCATCAATGTCATGCCTCGGTATCCTGTGATAAGGAAAAAATTGATCTTCCCTATATCCTTTTGGCTTAGGATGGTTTGGATATATAAGAGGTATATCAATAAATTTGATCCTCCTGGCCTCACTCAACTGATTAAAGATTGATTGTAGTGATTCTATCAGAGGCATGAAATAATGAGGCGACTTGCATTCTCGATTTCTTCCTTGATTGTTCTTTTGGTCGTAGTTGGCTGGCGAGAGATGTGCTTGATAGTTTTGTGGTTGTTGTGCACCCCCATCCTTGGGTGCAGCCAATACGACTTGATTGACTGGAGTAGGGTTGCCCTGCTTCTGCTTGTACTTGTCATTCTTACCATTCTTGTTCCACTCCTTTTTGTTTTAGAGCTTAATGGTTCCCTCATCTACTTTTATCTCTTCGATGAGCTTGGCTTATGCCAAAGCTTCCTAAAATGAAGGATACTGTTGGAGTTGTAACAAGAGGGAGATTTGTTTAAAACAACTTGATGAGGCCTAGAAATGCCTCAATCATAACATGTTTTGAACATTGAAACTTCCTAAAAAATCTTGTGTTTAATTTGATATGCTAGTTAAGTTGATTTAATATGTTGTGTATTAACTGTTTGCATGATCAATGTGTTAGAAATACTATATTTTGATTTTTACAGTTTTTGCATAGTTTTATGTTACTTTGTCATGACTTGCTAAATGAGAAGTATGCTTAGGTTGATAACAACACTTAACTAGTTTTGTTTTGATGTGTTTCAAGCATTTATTTATCTAAATCTAGCAAATACTGCAAGCAAATTGTTATTGTACAACAAAAACTGGTTTTCCAATGTAAATTCTAGCCACCTCCCAATGAATGGCAAGGCATGGAATTCACACATGGAGAGAGATGAAGGCTATTGCAATCTGATCCTGAGAGCTAACTCACCTGAGAAATACAGATGAAATTACTTGAAGAGCACACAGTTGTTCATTCTAAAGATCTTTGAAATGAGCAGACATCTTCAAAATGAGAAATACAGTCTCTTTGGAATGAGTGGACATCTTTGAAATGAGAAATATAGTCTCTTTGAAATGAGTGGACATCTTTGGAATGAGCAGACATCTTCGAAATGAGAAATACGGTCTCTTCGAAATGAGCCACTTATCTTCAAAATGAGAATAGAAAGCACTTTTTGACTTGTTGACTTATTTCTGATGATGGAAAAAGGGAAAGAATGTTTAAAAGGTTAAAGGAAAATATCTCCCATCTGACTTTGATCAATTTTGATCATCTTCTAGGATAAACCCAAGAAATGTTGCAACATAATAGGAATAGATCTATAAGATAGGAGTGAGATATTCTTAGTTTGTAAATAGATTTTAGGATATCTATAAATAGATAGCTCCCATACAGGTTGATCTAGGTAGGGGAAAATAAGCAATTATAATAATAATAAAATAGCAGAAAAGTGACTGTTACAGTCCTATAACAGGGTTTTTAGCAGCAATACTATAATTATGTTAATGAATCAATAAAGTGCACTACTTTTTCTAGTCATGTTGTGAATGAGTGTGAGTAAGATCTATAGAGAGATAAATATTCATACCTTCTTCTGTACAAGGAGGTTGGACACTTCTAGACCTAGGAGAAGGACTAACAGCAGGTTTTTATTCTAATTATACTGCAACAGAATAAGTTGTAAAACTTGTCATTTCATTTTTTTGTAAACAACTAACAGTATTTACAATCTTAGTTTATTTCATGATTAGGATGATCTTGTGATTAATGATAGGTTTGGTTGTAATCTCCATTTTCAGCAAGCTTTCAAATTACTACAGATTGTCATTTCTAGAATTTACTATTTTCTGCAATTTATTGCATTTTGTGTTTTATTGTCAACCCCTGCACAGAAGATTGATAACCTTCTATTGCAGAGCATTGATAGGATGTAATTTACATGTTATAATCAAGTTTCCATTACTGCAAAAGTAAATAGACTTTCTTTCTGCAATCATAATTAGATTTCTAATTCTGCAACTGTAACTAGGGAGTTATTTCTACAACATAATTAGATTTCATTCTGTAATTGTAACTAGGATTTCATTTTTGCAGTTAGTAATTAGTTTCCATTCCTACAATTAGATTAAAGTTCAATTTATGCCAATTAGAGATAAAAATGTCCTAAATCATCCACACAATCAATTTCACTAATAAGACCTGTTGCTCACAAATGACCTAAGTTATAGCCCTGTTCACTCCTTGTGTAAATAGCCTTGTACACTACCCTAGATTGAAAAATTCATTGAGAATTAATGATGTGAATAATTACAATGCATCATTTTGGCACCATTTTCAGGTATCAGTGTTGCTAGAAGGTGACAATAGTTCAATAGTTGTTAATTAGATTGAGCTGTGAAAATTTAGGATAAAATATGAATATAATAGCTGGTTAAAGTAAAAACTATTGACCTAGAATTTATTTCATTCAAGAGTAAACATGAATGAGTAAGCCTAGAGATGAAAAAGGTAGAATTACTCAAAAGGATCCCTGGCTTGTTCCATTAAGAAGATCTTCACGCCTAAGGGGTGAATCACCTGTGTTTGAAATACAGAAAAAAATAAAACAAAAATCACCAGCTTCATCATCATTAAAACATCCTGAGAAAGAAAAATCATCAGACTCATCATCAACAGAGGATTCTGGACCTTTTAAGAGTGAAATTTGGATAGGTTTAACTATTCCCAAGGAACACGAAACTATGGTAGAGAGAGGCAATCTAGATGGGTATGGCCAACATGGCTGTGTCCATAATAAAGGAAATGATCAGGATACACCTCAACCTTCCAGAACATTTGAATATCCTATCCATTTGAATCCACACAAAACTCCCCCATGAAAACCATTTCCCCTTCAATACTTCCAACCTTCTAAGGTGTTGTATCTGAAGATCCTGATCAGTTTTTGTTTGAATTCAAATTAGTGTGTCAAACCTATGATTATGTAAATGATAATTAGAAACTTAAGTTTTTTCCATCAACACTCAAGGACTCAGCATTACGTTGGTTCATGAACTTAGAGCCAAATTCCATCTGAACCTGGGATCAAATGGAAACTGTGTTTTTAGACAAATATCAGGAGTATTGTCGTGTAAGGAATTGGAAAGATGAGTTATTAAAGATTAAGCAAGAAGATGATGAAACATTAGAAGACTATCTTGATAGGTTCTCCTTTGTTCAAAGGAGATGTGGACTTATAGAACCTAAGTTAAGCAAAACCATCTTTTTGAGAGGATTACAAGATGAATCCAGAGAAGTATTGGATTTGATGGGAAAATAGGATGTAAATACTCTTAGTAATGAGGAAATTGTGGATCTCTACAGGAATTACTCTCGCACTAAGCAGGGAAGAAGAAAAAAGAGTACAAATGGCACTGATGTGAAGGACCTAATAGAGGAACTTGCAAATTTTAAAATTGATATTCTGGTGTAATTAAACACAAATTTGGGAGAAATATCTACAAAAGCAAAAACCACAGAACCTTTGGCAACTTATTACCAAATATTTAGAAATAAACATGCTTTGCAGGAGTGTCCTTTGAATAAAACGTCTATCTCAGCCATTTGTAGTATCTGTTCAAAGAAGCATTTGACTGATACATGCCACCTGCTACCACAACTCAAAACTATGTTAGAAAGTTAGACTGAGGAACTCAACTATATTGTACCAAAACAAGGGGGAAATTTCTCTCAGTACCAAAATCCCCCTTGTTTTCCTACAAATTGGGGGTATAATCCTTGGACTATGCCTTGGGGATAATTAAAACCACCCCAATGTCCTTGGAATTATTCTCAATGGAAAAATTCCCAAGAATGGCCACAAACAAGTTGGAGTAATCCAGCCTGGAATCAGAATCAGAATAACCCATCATGGAATCAAAACAACCCACCCTGGAATAATAATCAGACTAATCCACATTGGATGCAAAATCAACCACAGTGAAGTCAACAATACCAGTCCTATTCAAGTCAGCAAAGAAATCAAGGTCAAACTCAGCATTTGCTACCTGCACCTAATCAAAATTTTCAAGAAAAATTGAACCAACCATAGCAAACACAACAGGTGAAACAACCTCAACTTCCAGATAAACCAGTCACTAATCCAAACAAAATGAGACAGGCATCCCCTGTCTATGTGGCTTAAGCTGAAGAAAATGTAGAAATGAATGTTCTTAATTGTAGTAACATCCAACTTCGTTCAGGAAAAGTTGTACCTAAACCTGTTTCAACTAAAATCAAGGAAAATGAAAAGCAAGAACTTTTGGAACCAGTTAGAGTTAAACCAACAACAGAGAAAGAAGAATAAAAAATAGAACCACAGGCAGAACAATTACCTTCATCAAGGATAATTCCATATCCTAAAAGATTCAATACCACAACAAAAAATTCTGAGTCAGACCTGGTCAAGGAACTTAGAAAGTTAACTATATCATTGCCCTTATTGCAAGCAATTAAGGATATATCGGGGATTAAAATTACTATCTGAGATTTGTGCATTAGAAGAGCAAGAAGAAAAAAAAAAGCATTTCCCAAGACTATTCAGGTTAAAGGAAAGATAGTTGATCTCTTGTCCGAAAACTAGTACCTCCAAAGTATAGTGACCCAGAGAGTCCATTTATTACAGTTACCATAGGCTCAATACCAATATCAAATGTCTTAGTAGATCTAGGAGCTGCAATAAATGTCATGACCAAGGATATAATGGAATAATTACAGCTCAAACATCTCAGTCCCACATTTATAGTTTTAGAAATGGCTAATATGTCAGTTGCAAAACCTGAAGGTATCATTGAAGATATCCCTATAGAAGTCTCTTCTTGGGAATTCCCTATAGATATTTTGGTTTTACAGCCAAGAAATTCAGCACATGGATATACCATCATTCTGGGAAGACCTTAGCTTGCAACTGTAGCAGCCTTCATAGATTGCAGATCTAGAAAAATGACCATTTCAAATGGTATTGATCTAAAACAGATCTCTATGTATCCTCCTGCAAGACCCTCCAACAATTTTTTAAGTCAGTTATGGTTTTCTGAATCATATGAAGAACTAGAAGAGGTTATTTCTACACTAACCACCTTGGTAGTAAGGGAACACACATAAGACCTCCATGACACATAAACTTTAGAGAATGAAAATATCCTAATGAATGTTCTGCATGAACAAGGGTTAGAAGAGGAAGCAATAAATATCCATCAATTTTTAGGGAATAAGGAGAACCAAAATTTTGAAGGTGAGCCATCTATACTATCATAGGAAACATCTGTTTCACTACCACATGGGTGGCACCATCACCTGATTTTCCTTTCTCATTGTTCCATACAGGTGCTTCCATTAAATATAAACTTCTTATTTCCTCCCATCTCATAATTGCCCTCTTAACTCCTTAATCACCAAGTATGAATAAGTGAATTTAGTCCTTCCAAATACAAAACAAATAGAAGTCCAACCAGACAAATTTTTGAACATTAATAGCTAGCTTACTAGCAAAGAGGAAGAAAATTTGATAACTGTTTTTTAGAAGCATGTTCATGCTTTTGCTTGGGACTACAAAGATATGTCGGGGATTCACCCTGATATATGCACCCACAGGATTTATAATGAAGAATTCAAGCCAGTAAGACAACCCTAGAGAATACTGAATCTTGCCTTGAGGGATATTGTAAAGGAAGAAATTGAAAAACTTCTAGAGGTAGGATTCATTTACCCAATTTATGATAGCCAGTGGGTCTCTCCATTGGTTATAGTTCCTAAGAAAAATAGAAAAATGAGAGTATGTGTAGACTATAGAGAGCTGAACAAAGTGACATACAAAGACCATTTTCCATTACCTTTCATAGATCAAGTGTTAGATACCCTTGCTAGAAAGAAATACTTTTGTTTTCTTGATGGATTTAGTGGGTATAATCAAATTCAGGTTGCACCTGAAGATCAAGAGAAAACAACCTTTACCTATCCATGGGGAACATTTGCCTATAGGGTTTTACCTTTTAGTTTGTGTAATGCCCCAACAAAATTTTAGCGAATGGTCTTAGCAATTTTTTCTGATCTGACTACCAACTGTGTTGAAAATACATAGATGATTTCATAGTATGTGGAAAGACTTTTGACTTTATATTAGAAAACCTTGACAGAGTTTTAACTCGCTATGAAACATACCATTTATCCTTGAATCCAGACAAATATTTTATGATGATGGAGGAAGGAATAGTTCTTGGTCATCACATCTCTCTTCAAGGGATCCAGGTTGATCCAAAGAAGGTGGAAATTATCAAGAATCTTCTTCCTCCTAAAACTTGGACTGATGTCAAAAGCTTCCTAGGACACATTGGTTTTTACCGTAGGTTTATTCCCAGATTTAGCACAATAGCCAATCCCATGTTTGCCCTATTGACTAAAGATTATGAATTCTCCTAGACCGCAAGGTGTCAGGAATCATTTGAAGCTCTGAAAGAGAAATTAGTAACTCCACCTATTTTAAGAGGACCTAATTGGACATTACCATTTCACATACAGGCTGATGCTTCCAATACTGCAATTGGAGCAGCATTAGGACAAACTGACAATGGTGAACACTATGCCATCTACTACATTAGCAAGAATTTGACAGGACCTGAGAAAAATTATACCACAACTGAGAAGGAATTCTTGGTAGTAATTTATACCATCAACAAATTTAGGCATTACATCACAATTTATCAAATATTAATTCACACAGATCACACAACCATTAAGTATTTGATGAATAAGCCTATGGTAAGTACAAGAATTATTCATTGGTTACTGTTACTGTAAGAATTTGATATCACAATAATCAACAAACCAGGAAAAGCTAATGTTGTAGCGGATTTCTTGTCCAGGTTGCGAGAACACGAGAGGAAGGGGAATTGGTTGAGGATGCTTTTCTTGATGAAAAATTATTTGCTATATCTTTCCAATCACCTTGGTTTGCAGATATAGCCAATTATTTGGTCACAGGGAAAGTTCCTCCATATTTCACTTCAAAATAGAAAAAATAATTGATCAAACAAAGTTCTTCTTTTGAGTGGATTAAGGGTATGCTTTTTAAGTGTAGTCCTCACCATGTGTTACGCAGGTGCATCCAAAAGGATGAGGTATATGATATCCTTAGGGATTTTCATGATGAACCCTCAGATAGACACTATTATGTAAAAAGCACAATTAGAAAAAATTTAGGGACAAGATATTATTGGCCATCTCTTCACAAGGATATGAAAAAGTACATCAAGCATTGTGATGCATGCCAAATAATGGGGAAACCCACTCATACAAATGAAATGCCACTACAGCCTCAATTGGTTTTAGAGCCATTTTAGAGGTGGGGGCTTGATTTTGTAGGCCTATTGATCCACCTTCTCAAGGAAAGGTGCATATTCTAGTATGCACTGATTACCTGACAAAGTGGATAGAGGTGTGTGATTTCAAACATGCTCATGAAGAGAAGGTCGCTAATTTATTGTATACTCATATTTTTTAGAGATTTGGAGCTCCATGGTCTATTACCACAGACCAAGGACCCCAATTTGCATCTAAAGTCATTGAGGCTTTTACATAATTATATGAAATCAAACATAGGAAATCATCACCTTACCACCCACAAGCAAATGGCCAGGTTGAGGTAACAAACAGGGAACTGGAACGAATCTTGACAAAAAAATAGTTTTTCATAGGAGAAACTGGCTAGATAAATTACTTGAAGCAGTTTGGGCTTACAATACTACTTGGAAATCCACTATTGGATTCACACCTTATGAACTAGTTTTTGGTAAAAAGCCCCTCCTACCTATTGAATCTGAGCTACTAACATTGCATACAATATTGGAAATTGGGATTGAATTGTCATAGGCACAGACAGACAAGATTCTATAGCTGAATGCATTGGATGAACTTCAGTTGGATGCTCTACACCAAACTGAAGTAATTCAGGAGCAGAGGAAGCTGTGGCATGACAGTCACATTCAACAGAGGAAATTTTAGCAAGGATATTGGGCTTTACTGTTTGATTCTCGCTATGAGGACTTCCCTAGAAAGCTAAGAACTATATGGCTTGGACCTTACCATATTGAAGAGGTATTTGACAATGGAGCAGCTCGTCTATCTCTTATTGATGGGTCATAGAGAAAGTTGGTAGTGAATAGACATCACCTCAGGGTGTACCATACACCTGTGACTAAAGAGAAATTCTTGTAGTAGCTTGACAGTTTGGATACACAATAGGTGGAAGAGATTCCCTCTTCCACTTCAATAAAATCAGCATGATCATGGATTTCAATAAAAACAAAAAAATAAAAAAATAAAAAAATAAAAAAATAAAAAAATAAAAAAAAAATAGAAAAAAAAAAGATGAATAAATTATGATTATGAATTCCTTCATGGGCATTATTTCAAGGAAATCATGAATTCCTTCACGGGCATAATCAGAATAAAAAAAAAATAAGAAAAAAAAAAGAGAAAAATGAATAGCTCAACAGTGAAAACCTTTCCTAAGGCACTACTGAGTTGGTATGCATGAAAACCAGTTTGCTAGCATGCATAACCTTGAAAATTTTTGAATCAGCATTGTATAAATTCACCAACTGCACTTATTTTGAAATATTGCAAAAAATTTCAACAGAACATCAACAGAAGTAGTCATTATTCAAAACTTGCATTAACTTTTTTTAATCAGGTATATATTTCTTACATTTCTTCATTGTAAATGATTGGTATGTAGTATATAAAAATTAACCATTAGCATAAAAGGTATCCATACGAGTTGGCATACTTAAAACATGTTTTGAGAAGGAGAATATTGGTTTCTGCCTAATCTTTGAAATGAGAATGCCAAAAATAGTGCCTGCTATCTTCTTCAGAATGACTGTTGTATTGTCTTCGGATTGAAGTTTTCTTCAAACTAACTGTTGTATTGTCTTCGGATTGAAATTTTCTTCAAAATGACAATAGAATGAATGTTGCACTGTCTTCGATATGAAGCTTTTTCTTCAGAATGAAGCTTTGTCTTCGGAATGAGGAATTGTCTTCGCAATGAAGCATGATCTTCGAAATGAGGACTTGTCTTCGGAATGAAACTTTATCTTTGGAATGAGGAATTATTTTCGCAATGAAGCATAGTCTTCGAAATGAGCATTCAACATGATATTTCCACATGGCATCCAAGGAGGGGGAAAATATATGATTAGTAGAATTATTTGACTACATGACACATGTCAGTTTAGATGTGATTTGTCTTATATTGCACCATTAAGGAAGTACCAGAATCACGGGGAAGTGACCAACAACATGCCACCATTGTTTGTCGTTGATAACCATGCACATGAGAAATCTACGAGAAAAATAGATGAGCTAAAAACAAGTGAGGTGGAACTGACGACAAGGACATCTGTGCAATAATTAATGGATAGGTTTTCAAAGTAAAAATAGAGACACGTGCCACCCTTCCTTTCGAAGACATAATTACTAATGCAAAATTATTATGAGGTACAATGCTAATATTGTAGTTCATTCTGAAGAAGACAAACAAGGAAATTGAAAACCTAAAAACAAACCCTGTAAGTCTGCAAGAACCAGAAACCAACGATCCATTGGAAGAGTAGTAGCAGAGGTGAGCAGCTTTTAACATACCAAAATAGGAAAATGGGATGAAAAACAAATATGGAACCAGTAGATACCACCCACCTTCGAGAAAATCCAGAAGTGCTGCAAATTTTTGAAGATGGAGGGCTTATGCCATTTTTAGAAAAATTTGATGGGTCCTCTGAAGATTTGGCCGGCATGTTTGCTCACACATTCATAAATAACCAGGAACACATTAATTACATGAAAATTGAGGTAACCCCTAAATTTTTAAGTCAAATTACTAAGCTTCCATTAGAGGGTCTTCAAATTTCTAGAACTAGCAAAAATACACTGGAAAATGTAGTTAGTCAATTTCTGGAAGAAAATGATAGGGAGCCAGAACACTTAATACACAACAACGCATGCAAGGGGGTGAAAATTTCCAGCCTACAAGAACCTTGGAATGAAGTGGCCACATGGGTAATAAAAATTTTAACCTGTGAAGGGCAATATGTACTTTTATTAGGGCATCATTTCAAAATTTTAAACCACCTAATACATGGTAGGCAACAACCAGAAGTTAGCGTAAATCTTCCCCTGTATCTGCACCAGGAGTTGAAAAATATGGTAAAACGATATCAAGAAGGAAAAGGGAGCCCTCACCACCATGGTCTTATTAAATTAGTCTGCCAGCACCATTTTAGAGGAAACCCTAGAAGCTTTGATAGATTTTATTCTACTCTAAATGATGTAGTTTTTGGAAGAGAGGATGAGGAAGAAAAAGAAATAGATGCTATTGTAGATGCTATTGTAGAAGAAGAAACACACCTAGCAGAAGCAACAGAGCACCTTTCTCTAGAACCTTCAACCTCAAAAGCTAAGAAACAAAAGAAGAGAGGGCCTAGAACCGATAGTTGAAAAGAAAAATAGAATAAAGTTTATTTTTTTGTAGATGTTGTTGATCTGTCAAAATAGAGGAGTGAAGTGCCTAGAAAAATAGGGGAAGAGACAACAAGGGAAACAAAAGCACTCCCACTAGAATCTGAAACTGTCCCCACAGCCTTTGCTGTCACCAGAAAATGGGGCAAGAAGAAAAAAATTGCATTAGGCACTAGGAGGTCTACAAGACTCCACTTGAGAGAAATAGAAGAATAGGTGATAGAAGAATAAGGTGGACAAGGCAGTCCGAATGTTACAGAAGTGCAACCAGCCCCTAAAGATTTTTCAAAATTCCCTGAACAAATGATTGAGGAAGAGACTGGGCAAGACAGTTTTGAATTTGCTACAGTTCAACAAGCCACAGAAGATGTAGATGAAATCATAGATAGTTTCATGGAACCTCCTGAATAAGAGCAGACAGCTGAAGCAGAAGATGAGATAGTTTTTGAGCAACCAAATAAAGATGATTTTTTTGCATCAGATTCTAAATCAGAAATAGAGGAGGTGGACATCACAGAATAGCTAAGAGCAGTAAAAAGTGTATCAAAACACAAACTAAATGGATTGAAGAAAAAGAAAATATCATTGAAATACAGGAAAAGAAGATTGTAGAATTACAATAGGAAGTGGAAGAATTGAGGAAGAGGCTATCACAGTCTGAAGAACAACCAACTGTATATATTGATGAGGATAATTTTGCTCAATTACTTATGGGATTATCGAGGGCAGATGACTCTTTTACTTTGATTGAGGCATCTAAAAATTTGACTAAAGACATAGGTGCTCATTCTGAAGCAACGCCCTTTCATTCTAAAGAAGTGCCCTTCCATTCTAAAGCATTGCCTTCTCATTTCGAAGATTCTCCAAAATTAATAAAAAGCATAGAAAAGAATATTGGAGATGAGTCACAGTAGGAAACACCAGCACGGGAGCAGTTTAAACAGCAACATGCAATTGTTCAAGTAAGTACTCCTTCAAATGAAATTTATGTATTTAAAACTATTATACCTTCAATAAAAGTAGAGGATAAGGGGGTACAAGTAGAATTTTTGTCTGATGACCAACCAGTGGAAATAGCAAAAAAAGGGATACAAGTAGAATTATTATCAGATGACCAACCAGTGGAAGTAGCAAAAAAAGGGGTTTAGGTAGATCTACTACCTAGATTTCCACCTGTAGTTAGACCATCCAATACTGTATCCCTAGAGCAATATAATACAGACATAGCTAGTTGGGTGATCATATATGAAAAACTTACCACTAAAGTTGAAAATTTTAAATTGGAAGGTAAATAGTTAGAAGCAAAAGAAACAAAAATCAAGGCATTGAATGAAAAAGTGACTGATTTATGTCAGATTGCTGAGTTTTTGGTCCAATTCAGATGACCGACTAGATTTTACAATCTCATTCTAAAGGAGAAATATCTCAGATGGTAGGTCATGAGGATTAGCTCAGGTCTCCCATACAAATTGGACACAACTGCATATTTCTTAGAAGCCTATTTTGACAGCCCTGTAGAACAGAAAAATCTCTTATGTGAATTATTTTTACACAACTTTTTTATTCCATAAGAGGTAGAGTTTCACCCTCAAATTTACTTAGGAGATGTTCAAATGAGAGCATTCATGTCCACTTTACAAAATTAGTTTTACTGGGACCAGGAGAAAAGACAAAATAAATAAATTGAATTAAGAGCTGAATTGTTAGTCAAAGCAGTTCAGCCAAATCATCCACTTATCACCAGATAACATTTCACCATGATGAATAGGAAAGATGAAAAAATGATGTACTTGAGCAATTTGAGGGACTTGTTGTGGCTGCTCCACAACATGCCCCAAAATTGGGGACCCACCTTTTTGCATATTTTCCAAGAAGACCGAAGTGGCCCATATGCTAAAGATCAAAGAAAAAGCAAAACATCGCAAGGAGAAAAAAGTTTCGCGATATCGTGACATGTTGCATTTTCATTACCAAAAGAGAAGAGAAGAACAAAAAAGAAAAAGTGTCGCAATATCGCGACATGTTGCATTTTTGCAGCCAAAAGAGAAGAGAAGAACAAGAAGAAAAAGTGTTGCGATATCGCGACATGTTGCATTTTCGCGGCCAAAAGAGAAGAGAAATAACAAGAAAGAAAAAGTTTCGCGATATCGTGACATGTTGCATTTTCCTGGCCAAAATAAAGGAGAAATAACAAGAAAGAAAAGGTGTCGTGATATCGCGACATGTTGCATTTTCGTGGCCAAAAGAGAAGAGAAAGAACAAGAAAGAAAAAGTGTCGCGATATCGCGACATGTTGCATTTTCGTAGCCAAAAGAGAAGAGAAATAACAAAAAATAAAAAGTGTCACGATATCGCGACATGTTGCATTTTTGTGGTCCAAAGCAAAGAGGAAGGACAGAGAAACAAAAATGTCGCGATATCGCGACATGTTGCATTTTCGCGACTCAAAAAATGCAGGTAGGCAAAGAAACAAAAGTGTCGCGATATCGTGACATGTTGCATTTTTGTGACTCAAAAAGGGCAGGTAGGCAGAGAAACAAAAGTGTCACGATATCGCGACATGTTGCATTTTTGTGACTCAAAAAGGGTAGGCAGGCAGAGAAACAAAAGTGTCACAATATTGTGACATGTTGCATTCTCGCGACTCAAAAAGGGCAGGCAGGCAGAGAAACAAAAGTGTCATGATATCATGACATGTTGCATTTTCATGACTCAAAAGGGGCAGGCAGGAAGAGAAACAAAAGTGTCGCGATATCGCGACATGTCCAATTTTTGCCAAGGGAACAGAGTAGTGGACAGTGCATCTGATATTAGTGATGAACACCAGGATAGTGAAACTGAAGACTGCATAATGACGTGGACACATAAGGACAAAATCCAATGAATAAGACAAAACGTTACATAAGGAATCTTTAATGATTTAAAATCATTTAAGATGGTCGTTACACATGGAAGGAAGCGGATGCATGCCCATGTGGAGAAGAGGAAATGTTTTTTTGAAATCAAACGAAAAGTGAAGAAAACCAAACAGAGGAATCCAAACCATGGGAATGAAACCAAGGGCCACAAAATAGAAACGAAAAGCCGTTTTGGAAACCAAAACGCATGCATGCACAAGGGAAGGTGAAACGAACAACCATTGGAAAATGAAACGAAAAGCTTCCTAAAAATTTTAAATATGCCAGGCAAGGATGTTTTGAGGGGTTGGAAATTGCTGCAAGCAAAGTTGCAGATTTGAAGGCAAGAGGGCCATTCTGGACCTGTTTGAGTCGTTTTCTTCCATGGACTGGTTTGGGAAAACCAAAAAATTTTGTTATTGTAAAATGACAAATTTTTAATACAGAAAATTTTAGAAAGTTGCATCTTATGGACAAGAAAGGAGTCATTTTCTGCATGCAATATTAAATGTCTATTTTTCCCCTTTTCAGATTTTAGGCTTGTAAATGGAGTTTATGCAAGTTTTCTTGGTTGCTTCATGCGAATGTTTAAATCTTAAAACCTCATTTAAAACCCTAGGAGCCAGCACTTAGCTTATTCGGATTGTGCTTGTTTTGCAATTCCAATAGGTTAGGTTGCATGCATGAAAACCTCACATCTTCGGTTTTATCGGAATATGATAGCATCAAACTGAATGTATCTTGTGTTCCATTTTCTGCATTTTATTTTCCAAAAATTTTAACTTTTTTTAATTTTTAGGCATTAAAATAAACATTTAAAAATTTCAAAATCCAAAAATAATTTCACCATTGCGTAGGTTATACTTCAGAATTCCAATACGCACTTTGAAATTTCATTTTCGGAGTTGTTTAGTATTTTTAAAATTCATCGAAGTTACTTTTTTACTACAGATTTTAAAAAATCCAAAAATAGAAAATTTCCATTTTAAGGTCAAATTTCATTTTTTCAGTTTTGTTTTATGCTCATGAGCCTATGATGACATTCCCTTCATGAAAATTCCAATTTCATTGAAGGAGTTATGTTTTATGGCATTTTCACAAATTTTCATTTTGAGCCTAAAATTACCCTCTCTTCATAAAAATTCTAATTTTACGAAAGAGGGGTAATTCGAGTATTACATTGAAGGTCTTTCCTTAAAAACACTTAATTGTTCATCTTGATGAAAATTTGATTTCATTTAAGAGGGATAAGTTAAGGTGACATGTAAAGCCCTTACTTTAAGGCCATAAATTATTGCTTCTTTGTGAAAACCAATTTCACCAAAGAGGGATGGTTTATCGATCACATTGAAAGCTATCTTCATCTTGATGATAAGAAGCCATATTTGGATTTAATGTAAGATAAAATATATTTTACATCATGGTCATATGAGGGCCAACTCACATTTGCTTTATTTTTGTTCAATGAACAATCACTAAAATTTCATGGTAAAATAAACCAACATTGCCCCTTTGTTTACAGTTACTTGCAATCACTAAGGTGTTCCAAGCATTTAAATTGAATATCTTTATTTGAGATTACTAATACACATATGCAAATGCTAAATACAGTGGAGACCTTGGAGAAGTTATTTTTTTAACTTCTTTGCAAGAGGGGATTTGGAACCCAAATCCTAAGGGAGAGTGTACTTTCACAATTGGGTGAAAATACCACTCAACATTTTGGCGCTAGAAGGAGGGTCTGATTTGGTTTATTTCAATGTGATTTAAATGCTATAGGGATTTAAATTTTGAATATTTCATGCCCTATTGATTATTATCTGTATCCCTCTTTTAAACAATACAACCTTGTAGTTTTAAAAGGAGGACATGAATTGCTATGCATTGTTCTAACGCTTTTGATTGTTCATATAGGAATAATGTGTTTTGATTTGATTTTGAAAAATTTTGGTCTTGACTAACGAGGTTGTCTCCATGCAATTACTTTCATTGGATTTTAATGGATACATCTCTTGGTTGATGCTAACATGATTATTCATATGTTACATGTTCGATATTTGTGAGTCATTTCATGCTTATTTGTAAGGAATTATTTTGTCTAAAATGTATTTGTTGTCGGTATTATGCTCTTCACTTGCGTGTAATGCGATCTTGTGAATCAGAAAGCCTACAACACTAGAAGTATGCTCTTCACTTGCGCATATGCGATCTGGTGAATCAGAAACTAGTTTACATTTTTAGAATATTGCTTTGTCATGGTTCCTTCTTTTATTCATGACTAACAAATTGGTTTTGAAGTTATTATTTGAGTTTCACTAATGGCAACATTTGAGGAGCAAATTGTATCCCTAAGAGAAGAAATGATGTCCCTAAGAGAAACGATGGTATCTGCATTAGGAAAGTATTATGAATGTCATTCTACCTTTGGAACACCTTATCAAATTCATGAAATTTTATTGGATTTTCTACGACTTTTTAATCAAGAGTTGGCATCAGGATACCTACAAAATCTACATATCTATAAGTTCACATTATGTCAATTTCAAATATTTTGTGAGCCTATTGCTTGTAGGTTCTTCCCATACATTGTGGGTGATAGATCATTCTCGTGGTATTGCCATCTACCCATGGAGGTTAAGACTTCTTGGAGACAATTAGAAGCAGCCTATATTTATCACTTTGGTAATCAAGTTGACTTGGATAGGTTGCAAAATCAATTCACCTCTATGTGTAAAGAGCCTAATGAGTCCATGAGTCAATTCGGTGTGAGGTTTCATGAATTGTACTCTCAAATGTGGGAAATTTTGGGTACATCGAAAGAGGAAGCTATTGAAGTATACCTGGGAGCCATCCCCCCCACAATTGTTACACTCATTAAGAAAAACTTGGATGACCTGTCTCTAGAGACAATCTATGAGATCTTTGAAAAGGTAGAACAATTTTTGGAAGAAGAAAAGACATAACATGTTCACATGAGAGATTGTTCTTTTGGAGTTAGTGATGCCAACCGACACCAACCAGTAAATATAGCACCCTCCACTCCAATGATACCTAAGGTAAATGATCAAGGGGATGAATTTGAAGGTCCAAATGTTACAACCACCTTAGATGTAGTCCAAGAGGAGGTGCAAATTGCTAAGTCGATATCCACCAGTGAGTGTTATGCAGAGATGATCTCATTCATAGAGATACATGATTATTTAGATGAAGGGGTTCTAAATTCAACAATGTTTGAAATATGTGATAGGACGGAACCTACCATAGAATTGGATGAAGTGGTTGAAAGTGAAATTGGAAGAAAACCAACAAATGAATTTGAAGTGGCACAATGGAATATGGCCTAGAATATAAGAGGAATAAAAAATTCTTCTTACAAGGATACACGGACTTCGACTATGCCGGATCATATGATGATCATAAATCAACTTCAGGATATTTGTTTCATCTTGGATCTGGTCCTGTCTCTTGGCACAACAAGAAGCAATAGGTGGTTGCTATTTCATCAACAGAGGCAGAATATCGTGTCGCACGTGAAGCTGTGTGCGAAGTGATATGGTTGTATCGCATCCTAACAAGTATGGGTCTTCCATCAAAATCTCCAATACACTTGTTCTGTGACAACATGGGTGTTTTGAATCTTGTCAAGAATCCAGTACATCATGAAAGAACCAAGCACATTGACACACAATGTCACTTCATTCGAGACGAAGTTCCAAGGCACCGAATTTAGATTCAGTACATTCCCACCAATGCTCAAGTTGCAGACATTTTCACTAAGGCACTTGCACGTGTCAAGTTTGAATTGTTTCGCAGCTCTCTTTGTATTACCAAATGATGTAATCAGGGGGGATGTTAGTACAACTTTCTTAAATTACATAAATAATGTAATAAGGGGGGATGTTAGAGTTACTATAGTAATTCTATATTATTACTTTATTTATGTTGTTAGGGTCATTAGTTAACTACCTAGGTTAGTTACGCTATTGTTAGCGTATATAATATTGGGTCTATTTTGTTATTTTATTTTAGACCTAAGTTGTTGATTAGATCCTATGGTTACGAGCTAATCTGGGCTCTAAAATGTATTATTTATATTGTTTCTAATCAATGGAAATATGTTCGTTTTCTTCAACAAAATGCACCCTTATAAGCTCCCCCCTTCTTGTTGCAAAACATGTTGTAATTAATTTTTGAAAGAAGCATAACTAAGGTGTCGGATGCTACCGAAAATGCACCCTTATAAGTCTTCTTATCTTTTTACAAAAAATTGTGAAGAAAATAAATGTATATCCCCCTTTAATTGCAAAAATATGTGCAACTTAAGAAGCTTTGTGAAGGATTTTATAAATATTGCCTCCTAGGCAATTTTACACCAGAAAATTCCCTCCTTTTGTTACAAGAACTTCAAACAATGAGAGTTTGCTATTTATGAAGCCTAAAAAAAAGGTACAAACACCCCTTTATTATAAGTACTTCAAACAAAAACTTATGCTATTTATGAAGCCTAAAAAAGAGAGAGAGGAAATGGTGCTTTGCTTAAGGTGACAAAATGTGTTTTCCCTCTACAATATTGTCTTAGCAATGAGCACTCTGTTTTCTCTCTTTGAACTAGAATCAGAATCAGAATGAGAAACTTCACTATAAATATGGCTTCTGTGATGTGCCTTTGCCATTTTAGTTTTGCTTGTTTTCAAACCAACACTGAATGGTGTCATGGTTGTCATTTTTACAATTTGTGCAAAACTATGCTTTCTAGGCAATTTTATCAAAAAGTTCACCAAATCATCCTTCCTTATTGTAAGAACTTCAAGCATGGTTGCTATTATGAAGTCTAAAAGAAAATGTATAATTTTTATGACTTCTACTTTTATGATTTCCTTTACAATTTTTATTTCCCTCTTGTCAAAAATCTGTGTTTTGAAGGAAGAAAGGAATTATCCCCCCTTAGTGCAAAGGATTGCAACTTTTTAAGGTTCCTTATTTTCAAAAACTTGTTCTTTATTTTTTATTACCCTAAAAGAGTACCAAAATATAATTCACTCAAATAGATATTTAATGGCTCCTGCCTTAACACCCTTTAAGAAGGATGAAAAGTTTGAGGAAATTAAGCCAAACAAATAAGAGTGAATTAGGGGTTTTGTTGATTTAGGAGAGAATATCAAGTGAATTTTGGCTTTAAATCTATGTAAGGAGTTACACAAATTTGTGAAATTTTGGGGTTTAGTGTATTCTTGATTCTATGACTTATAATTGCAAAAAAAAATAATGCGATAATCAAACAAGAATGCCCACACAATTCTTATCACCTAGGTGTCGGATGCAACAAAAAATGCACCTAATTTTCCAATGAAGGTGTCGAGTAAAATAAAAAATGCACCTTTTTAATTTTTACAACAAAATATTAATGAGTGTTGTGCAAAAAATTGATATTTTTATGTCTCCTACTTTGTTTTACAATTTTGCAAAAGAAGTACAATGTTGTCTTCCCCCCTCTATTTTGTAAAATTAACAATTCGAGCACTCCTTCCAAGACAAGTCGACACACGACCCACATTTGAAAGGCTTCCAGACCAGTCGACACATGACTTGGTTTTTTTCTTCAACACTCGAAAATGGCTTTCAAAAAAAATGTTGAAGATGGCCTTTGATTTTGCAATAAAATGAGTTGTTCCTATGTCTCTTTATCCCCAATATTTGGAGAAAACAATAGAAATAAGTGGAATTATTGTAAAAACAATTTAGTTTTATTTAAATATTTTCTAAGTTTTAATGCTTAAAAATATTTTTAAAGATGAATAATTCATATAATAAAGCAATTGGGGAAAAAAAATCAATTTAAAAGGTTAAAAATTGATTAATTTATCTCAATTTGTGCTAAACTATATAAAAAAAAAATCTATAAAAAATATTTAAAAAAACATAAAAAAAAAACTTTAGAAAATAAAAAAAATAATGAAAAATACCAAATGGCGTGATTTTTGGAGAGGCCCTTTGCAAAAATGTTGACGCGCGGATTTGAACATGAGATGTCACGTTTGTCAAGGCTATGCCTTGACCACTACACTGCTGGGACGGCTTTGAAATTCATCCCCGCGTGCTTTGTGTTAAGGTGGGCCAAGCCTTTGGAATGGCTCTATGGGATTTATCCCACATTCATCCCATAAGGGATGAATTAGGATTTTAAAATCCTAAGCGTGTTCAAAGAACGTGTGATTGCTTTGGGCAATCACTACTCCTCCATGTCACTCTGCTTGACGAATGATTGAATGCCATGTGGCTGCTCGCTGTCAAAAACCCAAAATTTTCTCACACACGTGTCAATGGCTAGATGGTGCCACTTGTCACTAGGTTGTCTCACTCCCTCTACTTGATGTGCCATGTGTCACCTTTCGATTGATTCTTGCCACATGTCTCATCTAGTAGGTCCACGTCAGTTGTTCGACCTCACCATGTATCACCTCAATGTGTGTGCCACATGTCGAACTAAGTCAATCTAGAATTCTAGCTGCTGAGATTAGGTGGCTCGATGTGATTATGCCACATGTCCAGAGGAATCTCTCGGGTGTGTGAGGGCACTCCTACCCTCGAAGCACACCTGGGTTGGAGAAGCCACACGGGAGCGTGAGGGCAACCACGTGGGTGTGTGAGAGCACTCCTACCCTTGAAGCGCTCTCGATAGCTTGCCTAGGGGTGCGGGCCCTATGGATGGGAGCCAAAGAAAGGCTCCTCCGAGGCCCTTGGGCATAATCTCCTATGCAGGTTGGGCATGCTCAGGTTGATAGCTTAGATCTATCTAGTTTGTAGGCGCAATCGTCGATAGTAAAGAGATGTCTGGTCGATCGTCTACCTGGGCATGGTCTGGCCGGGGAAATGAATCTAGTCGATCAAAATGCCTGCGGGCCCGATTTTGACCTTGTCCTGTCGAGGGGGGTGATGTGGCCCATAAAAAATGGATAATTTCACCACCTTATCTTCCTTCGGTAATGGATTAATGAAATGCAATTAAAAAAATTATAGGAAAACTTAGGGAATTAGAGGAGGAAAAAAAAATAATGAAGTCACCAAATTGTGCTTCTTGCGCTTGATTTCTCCAACGAGTTAAAAAAAATCAATTTCTCCTCCCAAATCCCTCCTCCAGCTCTGATGCCAATGTGAACAAGAATTCTGGATTCAATCAAATTGCAAATATTTCATTAACTTATAGTTTTGAAACTATAGCCTTTAAATAGGTTACAAAATAGTATTGAAAACTGAATAATAGGAAATCACGCTAACTATTCTGTTGAGAGGAAGAGAATTCTGAATAGAACTCTTCCACCTAGGATATTTACCAAATCAACCATTAGATATTTAAGACAATAAATATCTACATGGTAAAAGTAGAAAAGTAAATGTAATAATCTACTCAACTAGTGTAATGCAATATACTAGCTATTATACCTATCAAAGTAAAAAGGGTAAATATGCCAAAGAATAGAATATTACTCTAACACATATTGCTTGCATTTATCTACCATTAGCTTGCATTAATCATCCATAACACATCATCATTAGCTTACATATTGCTTGCATTCATTTACCATTAGCTTGCATTAATCATCCATAACACATCATCATTAGCTTGCATATTGCTTGCATTCATTTACCATTAGCTTGCATTAATCATCCATAAACACATCATCATTAGCTTGCCTTCGTTTATGGATGATTAATGCAAGCTAATGATAAATGAATGTCAAAAAGAGGAGAGAAGCGATGTCAAGGCTCAATATCCCTCAGCTACAACAAACAAAAATGCTTTATTAGTTTTACAAATTCAAAAACAAAGCAACAAAATAAAAAATAAAAAAATTGCACAAAGGAAACAAATGGTCTTATTGGGACAAATGTCACCTCTGTTCCACCAGCAGCACCAAGGCCCTCTGCCACCATCGCCTCTGCACACTTGCAAGCCTCACTTAGCTCACTAAGTCACTTCCCTCTTCAAATGTAGCTTCTCAAAGTTTACAGCGCACAAATGAGCCTAAAAATTCCTCAAAAAGCTTTTTATAGCTTTAACTAGCACATTCAGGCGCAGAGTTGCGCCTGAACATTGCGGGTGCATGCAGGCACATGCGGGCACCTGCAAAACATGCCAGGTGCAGGCACGTGCCTGGAAGCAAAAGAGAATGAGGACAAAAAATCCTAAAATGGTAGCTCCCATAATCCAATCCGAACCAAAATTCATTCATACATCATGTACATTATAAAAGTTGATTTTGTGAAATTACAAATAGTTTTGCATGCATATTTTTCAAGAAAAAGCAAAATTCTTCACAAATACATATTGCATTGCAGAAACATGCCAACCAAGATCACATTTTCACAAAATCAACATCCCAAAATTCTTCATCATCTACGTCATCACATTCTTCCATCATCATTATGCATATATCATTCATAATTTTTATTTTTTCCAGGCCATCCAAGCAAACCTCGTATCTAGTATGTTATTCTATAAACTTGGCGATTGCAACGATGATAATCCATGCAATTCGGTAAGATGAATAATGTACAATAAGGACACTTTCTCATTATCATAATCAATTATCTCGTCATCAAAAATCATAATCACATTTGGCACCTCACATTTTGAATGTAACCTTGCCAAGAACAATTTGCTCGCAATCAATCATTGATGTCATTTTCTGTGGGGAAATAAAACACTGATAAATCACAATCTCAAACATTCATTCATTTGACAACAGTCACAGTGTAGGACATGTCGGTAGGGTGATTAGTTCGAGGATGGAATTGATGAAGAAATTTATACAGTCACTGTCCCACCCCTACGATTGACTTAGTCATCATGCATCTTTCATACATTGCAAGTTCAATGACGCCATTGTGGCAACTTATTCAACACGCATCGAATCATCCCAAAATTTGGGGCAACCATGTTACATTATGATTTTCCCATGACGGGATACATCTCACGTGATCATAACATCTACACTGGACAAATACCCCTCTCAAACATTGGGGCAAAAATGTGATATTCTCACAATGACACTGAGAGGGGGGGTGAATCAATGTAGCTATTTAAATTCAAATCTACAACTCTTAAAGCTAAAGCAAAGAGAACTTAAAAGCAGATAAAGCAATTATCACAAGAGAGCACACCACAACACACAATGTAATGAGGTTCACCAATTTGGCTACTCCTCAAGAATGACTGCTTGGACTATGGTCCAAATCCAGCCTTTGCAAAACACTAATTTTACAATTTTTTTACTAGCATCCACTAGAAGGAGCACCAACCCCTGATTTATCTGCACCAACAAAAAGGAGCACCAACCCCTATCCAAGCACCAACTTGGATCACAGTTTTGAAAGCTATATCAATGACATACAAATGCCTTCACTTTTACAAGACCCTGACTAGTCTACAATTTATCAAAACACAGTAAACACTTACTGCTCAGCTTGTCACTCTCTTACAACACTCTTCTAACCCTCTTTAGGCAGCACTTTCACACATTCAGCGGCATCTTCATTCTCTGTGCGATTGCCCTTTTATAACCCTATTTCTCATTGAGACTCCTCATCTTTTGTAACTTTTGTAATCCTGCATGCAACCTATTAATAGCTATTGCTGATGGTAACTCCTTTATAGCATAGTATTTATTACATGTAACCTATTAATAGATCTGTATTTGTTTTGAACTGTCAGTATAACCGTCGCTTAATGGTTTCACTATGACACGGGCCCTGTAACTGTCGTTCTTTACTATTCTTATTTAACTTACATGATTTCTATCTCAGAATCGCACTCGTAACTATTGCACTAACTTCAGTTGACTCTTCTTATATTGGCTACATGATTTTCCTCTGCAACTACCCCTGTAACTGTCGTTCTACTTCAGTTAACTATCCATAATCATGCTGTTGTGACCTGTCGTGAAATCGTGACATCTTTCGCATCCGTACACTCTTCTTGGCTTGCACCAGCGAAAACATGACATGCCTCAAAATCGTGAAACTTTTGCTGCCTTGTGCCTTTTCTGTCTTTGGCCTACGAAAACACAACATGTCACGAAATCGTGACACCTTTTTCTATCAGACTCTCTCTCCTGCATTATGTTGCGAAATCGCAACACTTTTTCTCCTTGGCGCTTTTCTTCTGATCGGGTCACGAAAACCCGACATGTCACGAAATCACAACACTTTTTCTCCTTAGCGCTTCCTCTTGCAAATTGTCATGAAATCGCGACACTTTTCCTTGCAAGCTCTTTCTCTCAAACATGTCGCGAAATCGCAACACATTTTTGTCTATACAATCCTTCTTGCAAATTGTCACGAAATCGTGACACTTTTCTTTGCGAGCAGCTTCTCTTCGAACATGTCGTGAAATCGTGACAGTTTTCTTTGCTTGCACATTCTTTCCAAACATGTCGCGAAATCGTGACAGTTTTCCTTGTGCTTTCTCTCTCTTCGAACATGTCGCGAAATCGTGACAGTTTTCCTTACGCTTTCTCTTTCATCCAACATGTCGTGAAATTGTGACAGTTTTCCTTACGTTTCCTCTCTCCTCTGATATGTCGTGAAATCGTGACAGTTTTTCTAGTATTTTCTCTCTCCTTCGATATGTCACGAAATCGTGACAGTTTTGCCAACATTTTCTCTCCTCCGATATGTCGCGAAATCATGACAGTTTTGCCAGCATTTTCTCTCTCCTTTGATATGTCGTGAAATCGCGAAAATTTTTCTAGAATTTTCTCTCTCCTCCGATATGTCACGAAATCACGACAGTTTTTCCAGCATTTTCTCTCTCCTCCGATATGTCATGAAATCGCGACAGTTTTTCTTTTCGACCAAACATGTCGCGATATCGCGACATGTTTCTTACTTGTCTTTTTATTTGTTCTTCTGAGTGTTGGCCTCTTCTGTCTTCTTGGAAATTCATTGTACATGCTTTGAATGACCTCTGAACTCCTGTCCATTGCATCAACTGATCTATCTGTCTGTGTTGACAACAATGAAAATACTGTTTCTGCACCTTGCTCAACAAAATGGTATCACATTTTACATCATTCATATCGTCTACATTCACATGGTATCATACACCAACCCCCTTCCCACCGTTGGGGCAAAAATGGTATCACATTTTACATTATTCATATTGTCCACAATCATTTGCATTTTGCATCATTCATTCATCAAATTGCACAAATTCACTACATCATTCATTTTCAATTGGCTTGTGAGATACATTCGTAACTCATTCGCCAATTGAGGGGGTAAGCTACGCAAAAACTTCAAAAAATTCTTTAGTCTTTTGTCTTCAACATCAGTGCACAAATCCAACAACAAAGAGAAGTTTGTGTGCCCATAGCCCAAGCAGGTGTCTCGTATTTTTGTACCATATTGTGTTTCACACAACATGGTATAAAAAGGGGTATCTGTAGACACCAAATCATAGCCACTAAACCTCCATCCTAACCATTCCACCACCCACTTGTCTTCCATTCCACCTTCCCACCAATTATTTGGCCCAATTCCACCTTTCCCACCAATTATTTGGCCCAAATCCACCTTCCCGCCATTTCCTAGCCTAATTGGGGTTATTTTAATATTATTTTATAATATTTTATATTTTATATAATATTTTATTATATTTAATATATTTATTATAATATATATATATATATATATATAAACTCAATTAACCTCAGTCGTCCGATCAGATTTAATCTCCACCATCCTTTTGCATTAATCCATGTCACATTCAAAAAGTAATCTCAACCCTAGGATATGACTTAATCTTAGCCACACGATCAAAAGTGCAAGGCTAAAACCCTAAGAAAACCATAGGTTGGATTATAAATAGGGTATTTTGCAAATGCCCAAACCTTGGAACCTTAATATTAAGAGATATACTTGGAGAAACATTTGTTGATGCTCTAGTGAAGCGAAGATAGAGATAATTGAAGATCTGATGCCCTAGCTAAGCCAACAATACTTTTTCTATTCCAGCCATCGTCCATCCATCCTCGCTTTTCATCATAGCTGTATTCTATCCATCGCCTCAGTCGCCATCCTTCTTGATATATTTTTGCAGATCTACCCTACCCTGTAAGCACTGTGCCAATCTTGTGAAGCTCATTGCAGAGCTTGCCAAGCGCCCACCAGAGCTTGCCCTATTTGCAAGTGCACACTAGAGCTTTCCAAGCTCATTATAGAGCCTACCTAACAACTTCCAGATCTTGCGACAATCCCAGGTGTGAACCAGAGCTTGCGAAGCTCGTGTTAGAGCTTGTTGTGACACTGAAATGAAGATCTGAATCTGCTACACCATGCCATCTGCAACAATGAAATGAAAGCAAGGTATATCTCATTGAAATGTATTTTATCTCATAATTTTTTGATCTGGCATACTTTCTAACTTCATTGTTAACTAGGGTTTTATTGATGTCTAAGGGTCTCAAATTGTGGAGCCCTCATAGGTATTACTAACCCCCTTGTTCTATTTTTATGTATGCAGATCTGTAAGTTCTACACATTGTTGAACAGTTGTTTAAGCTGGAGTGGCCCTACACTGGATACTCGAAGCCCACTCACATTGTTGGAAGCAAGGACACACCAAATCTAAAGACACTTTGTTGTTATTGCTAGGGTTTCAGAGAACCCTGGTGATATTGTAAAATCATTGTATCAAATAATCACATTGAGTACTGATTGTAACAAAGGAGTTCATTGGCTCCCCCCTATTTTATTGAATACATCCATTTGTGCAATCTTTGTATTTCCTTGTGTTATTTGATTTCCTATTATTATTTAAGTGTCGTGTCTTTGTCTTCACATGAGTGTTCATGTTAAGTTCACCAAATATATAGATGGTGGGAAAAGTTCATATTTTTCCCTTTAAGTCTAATTTAATGTCAAGTGTGTGCAGGGGAGATCTATCAGGATCTCTGCTTCCTCACTTAAGAGTCTCTTTCCAAAGGAGACTTTGAGAATATGAAGATTCTCAACACAACTAGACTCCTACTCATTTTTTTCTTAGGTTGTGTATAATTTTATATAATGCTTGTTTTTTTGGTGTTTTAATGGGTTTATTCAAATAAAACACCTAATGTTTTGGATCTCTATCTATCTGACTCTTTTTCGAGCCTTAACAATTATTTAAACCTAAATCATCAATGATCACCTAAATGCATGTTAAGCTTATATCACACAAAATGCATGAAAACAAGAGCTATCCTATATGCTTTTTAGATTTGATGAATTATCTAAGGAGGTCTTTTTATTTCAAGGCAAACAAGAAGGAATGCAAGAAGACAAACTAGCCTAAATGCAACTAAATGACTTTTGATTCTTTGCCTAAGTACTTGAAAATGGTCAATAATATATAATTTAGCCTAAGGTTCCTTAATTGACTGGTTTTTAAGTGTTTTGTAAGGAAATTAGAACATTTTGTAAAGAAATTGCAAGATTTTATAAATGATTAGGGTTTCTAATTAAGGTTCTTTAATTTGCCAAAGTGTGATTTCTAATGCAAAATAATAGAAATCAGGAAACGAAACATAGAGAAAATGAAATTGTAGAGCTAAGGAAGGGCCAAGTAGATGAATTACCTCTCTCGAATCCTATCTACCAAATTCACCATTGAAAGTACCAAATTCACCACTACTGCCAAATTCACCACCTTAATTTGGTAAATCTACACAAACAAATAAATTAGGGTTTCTATTTTAAGGGGTCTATCTGAGGGATGGATAGGGTAGAAACTTGTCTAACTAGCTTATTAGACCCCTTTTTAATGAAAGGAATGAGTATGCTTACCTCAGGCTAGAATTTGACCTATTGCCAAATTCACCACTAGTTTTGCCAAATTTACCACTAGCAAATTTGGTTCTGGGTATTTTAGGTTATCAAATTCACCACTAACAGTGTAGGGTGGTGAATTTGATCCTAGGACAGGTTTTTAAAATTTTAAGAGGTCGATTTTGATGTATTTTGGCATATTTTTAGCTAGATTTTGCAAGGGAATGATGCTAATGATATTTGTTAGATCTGTAACTGACAAAAACAAAGATATGAGTTTTAAAAGTTTTAGAGGTCAATTTTGATGGATTTTGGCAGAGTTTTAGCTAGATTTTATAGGGGAATGATGCTAATGATATTTTTTGGGTTTTTAACTAATAAAAATAGATATTTGATTCCCTAAAATAGAGAATTTAAGGACTTGAAGTATTTGTAAAAATGGTAAAAGATCCAGGTATGAACGAGATTTCAATTGGCAAAGATGCAAAGAAATTGAAGAATGAATGTTGTATTATTAGTAATATTAAATTATAGCTAATATAATCTTTTATGAAAGTAAATTAGGATTAAAATGATAGAAAATAATGAAATTATTAAGTATGTGTAAACTACTCAAAGTATAAAAACTAAAGTAGTGAGTAAGAAAGGAATGGTGAATGAGTTTCAATGATTGTTATGAACAACCAGAGGTGGGTTAAAAGTGCAAAGGAATTAGGAATATAGCAAATTAACTTGTATATATCCGAATTCCTTGCAAATACTTATGAAATTTAATGAAGAGGCTAATGAAAAACACACAAAAATTGAAGGAAACTACTATGAAATTTTATATTCAAGCAAGTTACATAATGAAATATATGCATATGAGGGAGATAAAAGGAATAAAATAGTGGGATAATAAGGTAATGAAGACCTTATATCCAAAACTAAACAATATGTAGATGCCCAAACAAAGGGCCTAAAAAGCCCTTAG
Source organism: Wollemia nobilis (assembly GCA_028583015.1). Lineage (NCBI taxonomy): Eukaryota > Viridiplantae > Streptophyta > Pinopsida > Araucariales > Araucariaceae > Wollemia > Wollemia nobilis. Next base: position 12,284,087 of record JAQPPZ010002587.1, on the reverse strand, counting down.
ATGTTAATAAAAGAAAATACTAAAATGCTTAAAAACAAGAACTAGGATGCTAACATACCCAATGTATGAAAGTAAAATATTATGTAGGCAAGAAGAAGTAGTTAGTATGCATGTAAATGAGAGTAAATATGACTGTAAATGAAGGACAACAAGTAGTTAAGCATAAACAAAATATAGCAAATCTTCTAATGCTTGTGAAGGAAATGCATGAAATCACCCTACAAAATAGAGATATTAGTAAGTGAAATTAAAGTGGCCAAGAAGATATCTCTCTCAACCCTACAAGATGTTATATGCATATAAAGAGGTCTACAAATGCTCAAAATAAGACCTACAAATGGAGATGTAAAAGCCTACAAAACAATGGTAAGCCTTAAACAAGATTAGAAAGATAAAATACAAAGAAAGTTATGCAAGGAAGTTAGCAATCTAGCAAAGCTATCTTAGAGAGCTAAAATGAAAGGGAAGAAAAATAAAGGAGGAGAGAGATATGCCAAGGACTATATCACCTAGAAATAGCCTCTTCCAAGCACCAAGATCTCCTTGCCACCAAGCCCTCTTGCCTTGCTTGACTCCCCTTCACAAAATGCTTGCAAGAATGGATGAAGAATGCTTGAGAATTCTTGCTAAGAGAGAGAGAGAGATAGGAGAATAGATATGCTAGCAAAATATTGGTAGAATGTAGCTACAATAGAATACCTTGTTGAATGCTTGCCCCATGGCCTCCTTAAATAGGATTTGGAAGGGGACTTGGAGGGAGAAAGGATAAGATCAAATTCAAACAAATGCATCTGAGACCTTGCTGAAGCATGCAAAATCAATGGTAGAGGTTTAGATGAGGTCAATCCACATCTCTTTGGTTCATGTGGAAGATTCTAGACCATTTTGGTCATTGATGAATTTGGCAACCCTGGTGGCGATTTTGGTAAGGAGGCAAATCTGATTTTATAAGTTCTAAATTCATCACTAGCCAGATTTACCACTAGTGAATTTGGTAGGAGTGGCAAATTTGGTTAGAACTAATTTTGGATGTTAAGAGTTGCTTTTTGCAGTTTTATCAAATTTGCCACTCAACTTGTCAAATTCACTATTGGTCAGAGTGGTGAATTTGGTAAACATGAAAAATTATGCCCAAAAGGTTGGGAAATGATTAAATTGAGATTTTGTAGCCTTTGTGATTGGTATGGAAAATTTTGGAGTGTTTGCAACTAGTTTTGTAAGGTCTTGCTAGGCATGTCAAAATTGGGTGTCTACAACTCTTAGGAAACGTCTTTAGTAAGAACATGTCATTATATATAATATCATGGTATGTTTTCCTAAATATACTTAAATTTTCAATTGAGTTCTATATTCCCTTATAAATAGGTAAAACTAGCATTGGAAAATGCTTAGGGTAGGTCCTAGAAGCAACAACAGGGTCTAAGGGTTGATTGCACATTTCCTTGTAGTTGTAGGTGAAACTTGGAGGTTGAATCATATCCACTCTTGAAACCAATTGCTTCACCACACTTGTTAAACTTTACATATTAGGATTATTGTTGTGTAATACCCCTAGGTTCCCTAAAGGAAGGGTATAGATAGGTTTTTGAAAGGGAACTTGGTCAATGTTGGAGGTATTGACACTGTTATAGTATGGGTTATGATGTGTGGTATCTTTATATGAAGGGAAACTGATATTTGGTGGAACAGAAGCATGAATATTGAGATGAGCAGAATGAGGAGGAAATTGAGCATAATTTTGGGATGCACTAACAGTTAGAGGATCCTGTGGAATTTACCCAATGTTGGTGGTCATAATAGTAGCATATGTTGGTTTATGGAAAGGATTAATATGATGTGAAGATTCAAACAAAGTATTGGTGTGAACATTCATAGGAAAGATGGTTGGAGGAGGAGATATTCCACCTCTTTTGAGTCAGACTTTCTCTTCCATAGCCTTAACCAAATCCTCCTTATGGTGTTTCATGAAACCCCATATATGATCAAATTATGAGAAAGTGAAGCCTCCATTAGACCCCTCAAAAGGATCAAATTCATTACCAATTTCTACATGTGCTTCCTCTTCTACATCTAGATTGGTATTCTCCCTATCAATCTAATCATCTTCTTGAAGAATCTGATTAGATTCTAAAATATTTCGCTTACCTCTAAGGTTGGGAGCCATTAAGAGGAAGAGAAAGAATAGAGGAGAAAACTAGTAAAAGATACACAAGAAGACTTTTAAAATGTTTTTTAATGTTTTCTAATTTTAAGAAAACATATTTAGTTGTCTTGCTTAAATTTTTTAAAAGAAAAACAAAAGGAAGAGGCTTTCTATCTTGGCTACTAAGACGTGCCTTCATGTCAGGTTCACAAAGATGTAGAGAGAGAAAAATTCCCTGTCATATATTATTCTCGACTAGATTCGATAGGAGCCAATGTGACCATGGGGTGTGTTATATTCTCTACACTTCGGGGCTTTGGGATCGAAGGGTTCACCAAGAATGGTTTTAGGACTTGCTCCAAGTTTAGGGTGGAAGTGTTAGATGTGTATATTAAGCAAACATCTATATTTGGCCTTTCTAAAAGCTAATTTATGAAAATGAAAAAAACAATGCAATATAAATAAGGATGCAAGAAAACAAAGACTAATTTTATGATGATTCTTGATTTTTGATGATAATTGAACCCTAGCTTGCAATAAAATATTTTTTTTTTAGCAAGGGTTTGAGAGAATGCACAAACAAATTTAACCTAGAATGCAAACTATATGCTTTTATCCTTTCAAATGCCTAGAATGTAACCAAATATTTTTCCTTTATTTATGATCTAGATTTTAGAACAAAAATATATAGAAATAAAATAGCAAACAACCTAAGAGATTAATTTAGAGCACTTATCTAATCTGACGGTTGATCTTAGCTTTTAAATTACATCCAGATGTGTCCAAAAACTTCACAACTTGCAAAACAACTTCACAAACCCTAGAAAATTTGATCAACATTTTGGGGCCTTCTTAGGCCACTGTAAGACTAAGATTGGAGGTGCAATAGTCAAGCCCCATTGGTCCTTTTAGCTAAGCATTCAAAAACAAAAGTGATTGTCGACCTTTTTGAAAACAAATAAGACAAGATGCAATGAAATGAAACAATGCAAAAAGCAGAATGTAAACAACAATATTATGACCTAAATGGAACATGCAAGTGCAAATGAGGGTTTGGGTCTAAAAATTTGCTCCCAAACCTGAAAATATTGAAATCATGCCCTATAAGGGACGATTGCAATTTTATATTTTATCGAAATCATGCCCTATATAGAAGGGGCATGATTTCATAAAAAAAGTGCAAAAATGACATGTTGATGCAACATAAAATGCAAAATGTAGAATAAATGATTTTAAAAATACCAAAATGCAAGAATTATCTTGATGGCAATGAAAGAAGAGATAGAAGGATGAAGACCACAAAATGGTAGACTCCTCTTCAAGGCTCCTACACTTATCCACCAAGAGCAAAAAATCAATAGTAGAGCAACAATATAACACTAGAAGATACTTGATCTTGTTAGAAGACTTGCTTACCAAGAGAATTGTTAGCCAAGGATCACTTGAAATCACACTTCTCAGAACTTCTAAAATCACTTAGGGAAAAAGATGATCCAAACCCTCTATTTATAATAGGTTTGAAAGGGTAAATAGAAATAAAATGAAAAGACAACCTAGGGGAGGATCGACGTCCTGAGAGTTAGTCCAAAAATAAGATTTTCTAATAGGAAATCCTAACTTACCGAAATTGCACCCCGTAAGGAACGACCACGATTTTGGCAAAGCTATGAAAAAAGGAAAGAAAAAGAAGAAAGGAGACCCAAACTTGTACTTAGACAAGTTTGAGGGTCTTATCAAGGGTTCTAGAAAAAATGACTCACTTGAGTGGGTCAATTTTCCATGCCTGCATAAAGTTGTAATTTGAGTTTTATTTTTTAAAATTAATCGATAAGAATAAACTTTCATAATCATAATAGTGTTGACCTTATCATAAAAATAAATAAAACAATTAAAATTTAAAATTAAATATTCAATCAAGAAATACATAGTTAAAAATCTAAACTTTCTAGATAAAAATTCAAATTTAAATCCTATCAAAATATATATACATAATTAAAATACTATAATTTATAATATAGACTATGTAATATAATTGAATATTCCAACCCTATACAAGCAATTAAAACTAAATATTAAAATGCAACTTGCCACTAAATTTGATCCAACCTTAAAAAAATTCAATACCATATATTTTATATATAATTTTTGATCATGTTGAGATGTCAAATCCTCCAACACAATTAGCATGGCTTTTCACGGCCCATTTGGCTTATCAAACTATATATAGTGATACCACTAGGCAATGAATAAGCATAGTTGATAAAGTATTAATAACTATATTTATTTTCCTTATCCCAACTCAATGGTTGTGATTAATGGTCAATATTTTTCTAAAATTTTATATTATCTAATCGGGAAGCCTGCATATAGCAGGCCTAATAATAGTCATAATTCATTATCTTTTAATCTCCTCATCAAAGTAATAAAGTAACATAGTGTTCGATTGTTTTTAGTTGAATATTTGTTAACTTGAGGTTCACGGTTTTAATTGAGTTTTTTCGAGGTGTTTTTATTTGGAGTAAAATTCTTCACCTATCGAACCCTTTCAAGGTCTTTTTATTTGGAGTAAAATTCTTTATCAAGGTGAAGTATAGGCTATAATGACAGCTTTCAGCTTGAGGTTGACGGTTCCAATCGAACCCTTCTAAGGTCCTCTTATTTGAAGTAAAATTCTTTACCAATCAAACCCTTTCAAGATCCTCTTATTTGATGTAAAATTCTTTATCAAAGTGAAACAAAAAACTATAATGATAAGTTTTAGATTTAATACTATGCTCACAAAATTAATAATAAAAACAGTTATCAATTCTCCTTATCTCTTAAAAATAAACCAATAAACCAAAACCACCATCATGCTTACAACATTGTAATGGGTCCTTTCAAATCAATTCTTATCAAGAGGAGACCTCTTCTAAGAAAAAAAAAGCGGAAAATATGAGTTTCCTAAGTTTGTCCTCTTGAGGACAAAGTCATCCAATCTTGAGATATTATACTGATTGCCACGTGAGGTTTATAGATAACATGGAGGCTTATATTAGCTAGTACACATTTAGGTGTGCTGAAACATTCCCTTTGCAAAAGCCAAGAGTACACCCACTTTAGTATATGTGGGGCAAAAACATGTGGATACATGACATCACTAAAGAGAATATAACCCCAGAGCTCGTGGGCAATAGAGATTCCACAATCACACCAAACCCACATTCTATGGATGAGAGACCAGAAGCAAATGGTTTGTCTTCACATGAGGGTGGAGATTTATATGTCCAAAGAAGGGTTAGGCCTTAAAAGGCTTATAAAACAAAAAAACTCTACTAAATTGAATCAACTTATCTCTGCCGACCTTTCTGTCATATAGAGAGTAATCATTCCAAGATAGAGACGGCAAGGGAAACGTAAAAGCCTTTGCTGTAGAGTGCCCTTATCAAATTTCTTTATAAATATTAGTAGCAAGGATGTAATTGGCCATGCCATGTGTTTATGACGGTAAGTTATTTATCGGTCATGTGTTTTTTTTTGGGCCTGAGCTGCATTGAAGTTCGTTTTGAAGGTTGATAGAATTTATTTCTTTCTGACCCACTTCTCAGTAGTGATTTTAACGAGCTGCATCACCATTAAAAAAGGGAAGTTAGCATAAGTGTAGTGTTGGTGCATAGAATCGTCCTTCTCCTGTATGGTGGTGCTGTATTGTGGTGGTTAGAGATGGAAGAAGCATCAGCTAGAAGCATTACAAGAATGGAGATGGGGAGCAAGGAGTTTACCCTGGATGGGTCTGTGGATCTCTGGGGAAGGCCAGTGGAGAGGTCCAAGACTGGGGGATGGAAAGCTTGCTTCTTCCTCATTGGTAAGACTAGGAAAATGAATGAATGATTGCATGAATGAGCTTGTAAGATTCATGAGAAAGTTCTGTGAAAGATATGTTCTGACAAAATTGCTTCTAATCTAAAAAGTAAGCAGCTACACAATGCTTTTAAGATGGCCATTCAGTAGTACAAGAGGTTGTGTAACGGTGAATAAGGAACACCCATAAGAGCTCTCAGTAAGTTTGTATTTATGGTCTCTCAGTAAACTATACTTAAGTTCTCAGTTTGAGCCTGTTTATACTCAGTGTTATGGTTATCTTCTTATTGTAATCAGAAGAATGGAGAAGGTTTTTTTTTTTTTTTTTCACACAAACACACACCCATATATATGGTGTCTGTAATCCGGAGTGCAGGGTCGCGTAGACATTGATGTTTATGAACTGTACTAGGTTGGAATACAAGTTTACTTGGTCTGCTTAAGTAACAGTTTGTTTTCTCTGTCTGGAGAACAATTATTGTCATTTTAGTCATTTTCACTTTACTAGAAATGATTCCCTCATGGATGCACTATTTGGAATCAATTTCCAGCATTATACTAAATAGTTTTTTTTTTTTTTTTCCTGTTTTCTACCAAAACCTTGGTAATACTGCTACCAGGCAAGATCAGTAGTCTAAGTTCTTCAAGCTTTGAATTTTCCTGCCTTATATTTAACTGCTATTTGCCAGCTTTTTCTACCGTAAACCATCTCATGGACTTTGCCTTCTCCATGGTTGGTTTTACTTTTTTAATTGGACATGGTAAAATTTAAAAGGCCAGTCTGATATTGATTTTGAAACTACTTGAATTTGTTGTACTCGCTGCTGCTGAAACTACCCGCTCAACTGCAGTGCTGTTTTTCTGAAGAATGTGCCATAATAATCTTCACGAATTACACCAAGTGACAGAAAAAAAAAATCAATGATCTTCAAAACCCAAGTAGAAAACATTGCTCATGTTCTGGAGGACTGTACTGTAGTTAACAGAAGCTTATTATAGACTAGACCAAATCGCTGAACCAGTAGCCATGTCCAAGAACTGTAGAGCTCAAAGAATCATCCCACAACACGTCGACCAAGGCACTATCTGTACACAGAAAACCAAAAGCCTACTAAAATCATTTTTAGGGTAGCAAGTCCTGGTTTCATTTATGTGGGACTTTTCATCCTTATTAACATGATATGTGGGTAGTTATTTTCTAACAGGTTAATGTAATGCTGTGATATTCATACAAACTATTTATTTCTAGTAACATATTCGAACCTCTTCTAGGCATTTAGAAAACCGTGTCCTCTTGGAAGTCTGGGTCCGTTTTTTTTAATAATGGGCTACCACTGATTTTAGCTGACAGTGAGTTCAAACACATTGGATCTCTGTCTGTCCGTCTAGACTTGAATCTGTGCCTTTTTCATAAAAGACCTGTTTGAACCACTACAGCTCTCAGTCTGCAAATTTCATTGCAATGAAATAAAATTTGCAAGGTTGAATCTTTGGGGCTCAACTCAGTTTAGTCTCTTCCATCTTTCTAAACAATCTCAAGTGATGATAATTTCCTGCAACACTAGATTCAAAGAATGGCTGATAGCTGGCTTTGTTTTAGTTCTCAACAGTTTTACTTGTTAGCAACATAAATGGCTCCTCTTGACTGTTCAAATATACTGTAACTTTCAGTCCCATTGACCTGATTATATCATTTGTTAACATTAATGGAATTCTTTCTTTCGTCCGTATTCTCCTCAACAATGTCAGAAGATGGCTTTTTGAGCCACACATAACAATTGGGTGTGTTTTAGTAATGAGGAAAGCAGCCATTTGCAGCGTTGAACCTTCTATTCTCAATCATGAACATGGATAGCATTTGTTGAATGCAGGCTACGAGACATTTGAAAGAATGGCGTTCTACGGCATCGCCTCCAACCTGGTGATCTACCTAACCTCCCAGCTGCACGAGGGCACCGTCTCCTCCGCCAGAAACGTCAACAACTGGACCGGTGCAGTGTGGCTGACTCCAATCCTGGGCGCCTACATATCTGACACCTACTTCGGCCGCTACTGGACATTCCTTGCCTCCTCCATCATTTACTTCCTGGTAAGGGTATACAAAAAATTTCGTTACATTTTATTTCGTGTGAATGATGTTCTTAGATATCGAACCATAAGAGTAAATGTCACAACCATACGAGCTATGGGAAACAAAATCAACCCAACTTTTCCTTAGCTCTTACTCCAATTTTTGTCTATAGCGAGGGTGATTACTGATATTTTTAAAATTCTATGGCAGGGAATGGTGCTTCTGACGCTAGCGGTTTCCCTAAAGTCGCTGAAACCGCCAACTTGCGTGAAGGGAGGGGAACCCTGCGCTAGGGCATCGTCCTTCCAGATCGGCTTCTTCTACGTGTCGCTGTACATCCTGGCCGTAGGGACAGGGGGCACCAAGCCCAACATTTCCACCTTCGGGGCAGACCAGTTCGACGACTTCCACCCCAGGGAGAAGTTACAGAAGAACTCCTTCTTCAACTGGTGGATGTTCAGTGTCTTCTTTGGGGCACTGGTGGCCCAGACGGTGCTGGTCTACCTGCAGGAAAACGTCGGGTGGGGGCTCGGATACGGGATCCCCACCGTGGGGCTGTTTGTCTCGCTGGTGATATTCATGGCTGGGAGCCCCTGCTATCGGCACCGGGTTCGAACCGTGGACAGCCCCATCCACCGGGTCTGCCGCGTGCTGGTGGCTTCCATCTGCAAGTGGCGCGTCGCCATCCCCGACGACCCCGCCCGGCTCTACGAGCTCGACGACAAGGAGTATCACGCCGCCGGCAAGCGCCGTTATCCTCACACACCGGCTTTAAGGTATAAAACCTTTGTCCCTACCTAGAATCGTTTTCAATGGCTTCCCATGGATTTGAAGTTTACAGTAGATTCAGCTGAGTAGATCTATGTATGTATTTAGATAGAGCATTTTCCATCTTAAAATAATCTGTTTCAATTATTTACCTAATTAATGGAGTTTCCATATTTTCTTAGATTTAAACTCCACTGTAGATAACACATCTTAATTACTCAATAAGACATGAAAGAAACTTTTTTTTTTTTATGAATAACGAGATATCTCAACCCTCACCTCATCTTCAACCTTTGATAACACTACGTAGAGCCCCGTTTTGGACGATTCCTAAATTGATAACAGACATCGGTACCTAAATTGATGCAAAGGTTGAAGTATCGAGCGGTGGATGTTTAATCCTGTCACCTGGGAGCGAATTTTTACCGCTCCGTACATCCAACCCTGAGACAATTACAGGCTTTTTCATTTCGTTGTACGCGCCTCCATTGCTAGCTGTCTCTGTGATAAGCTTTTTTTTGTTTAGTGAATTTTTCTACAACCCTACAAATTTCCGTTTGGAAGCTAAGTTAAATTGAGGACGTGCTAAATTTAATCGAGTTTGTGTTTAACCTGCGTTTTATCAATAGCTTGGAATCCAACCATTGTTTAGTTTCAAAATGTTAAGCTGTGACCGGCTTTTAATAGACTGGAAAGCAACTCCTTGGTTTGAAAACAGAGGATCGTTTGAAGAGCTTTAAAACTAAAACGTTGTAGTTGATATTGGACGGTGCTTGAGCAGCTTGACGAGCAGACGTCAACTGCTTTTCAATATGTTGAATTGTTGTTTTGTTGGACAGCTTAAAAAGTAAGCACGACTGAACTGCAAGTTGGAAATGAAACGTCTGTTTCTTTAACGTCAACTGCTTTTCAATATGTTGAATTGTTGTTTTGTTGGACAGCTTAAAATGTAAGCAAGACTGAACTGCAAGTTGGAAATGAAACATCTGTTTCTTTAATTTTCACTGTGGTGCCTGTCAAGATTTGACCTCAAAAATGATCTTTGCCATTAGAATTGATCCGCAAAATATTTTGTAGCTAGAAAACAAGGAAGTGTTCCAGGATTTTGGGTTTCTGATGAAAGAAATTTAAAACAAAACATCAGAGACGTGAATTATTTTCGTAGTTCATATCAGGCAGAGGAGTGAACCCTATAGTAAACACCAAAAAATGGAACTCTTCGTGCAGAGAAGTGAATTATCTTCGTGCAGTGATTGTGATCCACACCTTGCTATCATTTTCAATCTTTCTTCTCATCTCATACCTGCAATGGTTAAAATCTAACAGAAATTCATACATTAGCTGTGATCCACGGCATGCTATTATTCCAAATTTTCCAGCTTCTCGTTTCATATCTATGTTGTTTAAAATCTAGCAGAAAACGTAGAAATTAACAATTTTTTTTTATTTCCAGATTTAGTTTTTAATAATTCTGAAACATTAGAGCAGGCAAGAAGCTCTGTAAGAAACTCCTACCTTCCCCAATTTAGCTCAGATTTTCCACCGATCTACGAATTCCTCAAGAATTTAGCTCAGATCCCCAAATTCCTCACGAACTCGGCCCAAACATGCAAATTTCTCAAGAACTTATCTCAGATCTGCAAATTCCTCCTGAACTTAAGCTTCAATCTGCAAATTTCTCAACAAGTTATATCAGATTGCAAATTTCTCATGAACTTAGCTCAGCTTCTAAAATTCCTCAAGAGCCTGGCTCAAATCCGCAAATTCCTCCCGAACTTGACTCTAATCTGTAAATTTCTCAAGAACTTAGCTCAGAGCTGCAAATTCTTCTAATCCACAAAATTTCTTGAGAACTTAGCTGTAATCTGAAAATTTCTCAAGAATTTCGCTCTAATCCGCAAATGTCTCTAGAACTTGGATCAAATCCTCAAAATTTCTCAAGAACATAGTCTAAGCTTTAAATATCTCTTGAACATGGCTCGAATCGGCTAATTTCTCAAGAAAGTAGCTCAGATCTACATCTTTTTTACGTTTCATGAGATCTCGGCTTCGATTCCGCTAACGAATACGAATTTTCCTTTTCGTCTGATCATTTTCAGGTTCCTGGAAAAGGCGGCGGCAAAGGGTGGCGGGAGCAACCCGCGGCTGTGCACAGTGACTGAGGTGGAGGAAGCGAAGCTGATGATAGGGATGCTGCCAGTCTGGCTGGCCACATTGATCCCTAGCACCGTCATCTCCCAGATCAACACGCTCTTCGTCAAGCAGGGCGCCACGCTGGAGCGCCACGTGGGCCTGGGGGCCTTCGAGATCCCCGCAGCCTCTCTTGGCGCCTTCATCACACTCTCCATGCTGATCGCCGTTCCTGTCTACGACCGCTACCTGGTGCCGCTCGCCCGCCGCCACACAGGCAATCCACGTGGCATCTCCCTACTCCAGCGCACCGGCGCCGGCTGCTGCGTCCAGATCCTCGTCATGATCGTCGCCACCCTCACCGAAGCTCACCGCCTCCACGTCATCCGCCACGCCGGCCCCCTCGCCCCCAACGCCACCGTGCCCATGAGCATCCTCTGGCTCATCCCCCAGTACGTCCTCATGGGCCTCACCGACGTTTTCACCGTCATCGGCATGCTCGAGTTCTTCTACGACCAATCCCCCGCCGACATGCAGAGCCTCGGCACCGCCTTCTTCACCAGCAGCATTGGCGTCGGCAACTTCGTCAGCAGCTTCCTCCTCACCGCCGTCACCAACATTACCGGCCGCGGATCCCACAAGAGCTGGATCGTCGACGACCTCAACCGCTCCCACCTCGACTACTACTATGCCTTCATCTCCATCCTCTGCGTCCTCAACTTCCTCTTCTTCCTCTTCGTCTCAAAATCCTACGTCTACAAAAACGAAAACCCCGCCACCACCACCCATATTGCTCACCATAACAATAATCAAAATAATTTTAACACCCAGCCCGCTCCCGCTTCCACGCATGCCCTGCAACTCCTAACCGTCACAAAAGCCCCACCCAGTGACACCGACCTCCCCTCCTAAAGAGGGAAAAAAAAATCTCTGTTATGTAGACATAAGAATATTCCTTCTCAGTAAAGGTCTATAGTGTATGCGCACTTATAAAAGTTGTAACCTGTACTGTTTTTTTCTTATGCTTAATGTCGAGGATTTCACCCATGTCTAAGAATTCACTCTATGTGATTTAGACCTTCATACATGTATATTTCATGATTAGAATTTAATTTTAAGTTAATACTTATTTCACGTTAATATTTGTTTATTTATCAAAATCTTCAAAATTTAAAGGAAGGTGACTAGGATGTCATATGCAAAGTAATCTATAGCGGAAACCTAAAAATAATATTCTAAATTTATTTATAATTTTAAAGTCCAAAATGATAAAAAGATAGGTCATTTGTTAACAATTGAGTACTGGTGGGTTGCTCGTTTCCATTGCACCTTGGTTCAAAGGGATAGGTCAGTTGAAGTAGTGGAGTGTGTGTTGGTGGGTTGCCTCAATTCCATTTTTAACCAGTTCTATTCCTTAGAGGATGGGTTTCATTGACTTCATTTTACTAGCTAACTAAAAATTATAAAGGTTTCCTACTCAACCAAATAATATTTAAACTTTGAAACCTAGGCAAAGTAATCTATAAATAATATTATGCTTTTAAAAAGTTCATGAGTTTTTGGCTTTGAACGTTAAGCCTCTAAATAAGTTGTTTTTATTTCAAATTTGTAATGAAACAATTGCATTGATGAATAAAATTATGTGTATTGCAATACTAATTTGGATTGATGAATAGAATTTTGTATGTGTTTTCTAAGATTTGTTATGTATTATTTTTCTTTCTGCAAAACCAATATTTGGCATTAAAATAAGGTTTGTCTATAAGAGAAAGGTTTGTATTTTTTACCAAAGGTTAAAACTTGGGAGTATCTATTTTATGGGAGTTTATGCTTTGTAGAATTTTAGAGCCAAAATTGTGAAGACAATGGTTTAAGAGATCAATTTTAACACAATGAGATTAGTTAAAGGAGAACAAAAAAATAGATCAACTAAAGGAGAATAGACAGAACTTAAAAGCCCTTTTCTTTATTTAACAAGCAGTACATGAATCAAATTTTCCAAGAATTGTTGCAACAATAAAATCAAAAAACAAGTGTGGAATCTATTGCAGAATTGATACGGGAGCACTCTAACAATATCCGGAAGATGAATAGTTGTGGAAATGAAAAGCCAACAGTTCACCTATTGTGCAACTAGGATTATAAATTGTATGCTTTTGTCTAAGAGTAGGTTGGCAAAGAGAGGAAAGAGAGGTCTCGAATTGGCTTTGTGATCCCAATAAATAAATAAATATAAATTTATCCAATTGCCCTTATGGTGCTTGTTGATGTAGATTACATATTTGGTATTTCGAGTGTTCTGTTATTTTTCTGTGTGCAGGATTCTAGAGAACGTTGCAGTCTAGCAAAGAAGAATAGTGTTGTTGGTGTTAGAACTTGAGAAGCCCATCGAGCAAGAGGAGGAAAAACACGGTGAAAGCATATACCAACAAGAAAGGAAGGCAGAGCCATTGAAATAACTTTTGGTGGGCAAGAACATCATCTGAGATACCAAATGGGATTAAATAATTGAGAAGTTGCTTTCAAGCTACAATGTGATGGATTTTATAATGCGAGAAGGAGTTGATGCTCATTTTGGAACCAGATTGGGAATGAAGAAAATTGGATGCAATAGTTTATAGAATAATTAATCTCGTAAGGTTCAATTCCACTTTGGCATTGTGAGTGGGATGTAAACTGCACAATTTTATAAAGAGGAAAACATAGTTACAATTAGGGTTGGAATCATACAGTTGCACGATAAAAATTGCATCAGTTAGTAAGTGTTTATACAAATGAATGATTTCCTGAATGATCTTATTACTTCCAAGATTGTACGATTTCTTGAATTGAATGATCATCCAGTTATGGTATGATTGTTTGGATTGTATAGTTACCTAGACTAAGCAGTTGCTGGAGTTGTACGATTGTTGATAGGATTGTATGGTTACTTGGATCATATGGTTTCCTAGATTGAACGATTGCTTGAGTTGTACGATTGTTGATGGGATTGTACAATTGTCTAGATTGTATTGTTGCTTGGTTGAATAGTTGCTTGAGTTATATTATTGTTGATAGAATTGTACGATTGCCTAGATTGAACAATTGTTGTTTGAATTGTATGATTGTCAAGCTATTGTACGATTACTGAGTTTAACAGTTGGAAAATCTATTATATGATTATCACATTGAACGATTTGTAGAAGTGAATAATTGCTCATTTGATCATATGGTTGTTAATTGCCAAATTATGGAAGAAGGAAAATATTAATTTGTTTGAGTCTTTCTAGGGAGGTGTTGTGATTATACTGCATCATTTGGTATTAGAGCCAAAATATCTTTGAGGAGCAAGAAGCGATACGTGCCTAAGGAGAGATGGCACAATGAGGAAGAGGGAGACCATGAGGGCCTCGAGCCATAGATTTGGTGGAGATGATGAGAGGAATCATTGCTCGGTTGGATGCATTGGAAACCACCTAGAGGAGGGGCATCCAAGTCGAAGATGTGAGTGACAATGAAGAAGAGGGAGAAGACCAAGCAAAAGTTCACAATGAAGAAGAAGGGGACCCAAGGGAAATGTTAATCCAGGCAATTGCTAACATGGGTAGGAAGCCAAGGTTAGAAACCCCATCATATGATGGAAGTTTAAACCCTGAAGAACTCATCGATTGGATTGCAGAGATGGAAAAGTATTTTTATTTTGAGTCAATTGTAGACCCCAAGAGAGTGAAATTTTCTTGTACAAAGTTAAAAGGGCATGCATCCTTGTGGTGGGACCATGTTCAAACTGAAAGGCAAAGAAAAGGAAAAGAGAAGATTAGGACATGGGAGAAAATGGTCACCAGGTTGAAGGTCAAATTCCTCCCATCAGATTACCAATTGGGCCTTTTTAGGAAGCTGCAAAATTTGAGACAAAAAGAAATGACTGTGAAAGATTACACACAAGAATTCTATAGGCTCACCATTCGGGCCGATCATGTGGAAGGTGATGAGGAGAAGGTTTTGAAGTATATCAATGGACTATGGTTGTCCATACAAGATGAAGTCAACATGATAAAGATAAGGATGATAGAGGAAGCCTACCAATATGCCTTGAAGGCTAAAGAGAAGTTGTTGCGAAGACAACAAAATAATCAAAGAGGAAGAGGATGGTCCTCATGAGGATGAGGACAAGCAAGCAATGGAAGAGGACAATAAAAACATGAAGAAGAAGCTAGTACTTCTCATAATGACTTTAGCCAGAATGCTAGAGGAGGGGAGACTTCTCAAGGGGAAGAGGTAGCTTTGGTAGAGGAAGGGATAGAGGATTCTCTGGAAGGTGTTATAGATGTGGAGAGGATGGTCATCGAGCATTTGAATGTCCAAATGCACAAGAAAGTAGTAGTAAGGGAAAGGATATTAGGAACCATGTTGTAGTAGCAGATGAGGAAAGTGTTGCTTCCCCAAGACACATGGAGGAGCCAAAACAAGGAGAATCTCTCATGATGAAGAGAGTTCTTCTAAAACCTAAAAAGAGAGAATGTGAACCTACTCAGAGGAGAAGTCTTTTTAGAACAATATGCAAATCAAGGGGTAAATATTGCAAGGTTATTGTAGATAGTGGGAGTACAGATAATCTCGTATCTAATGAAATGGTAGAGAAACTAGGGTTGAGTCAGATAGAGCACCCCAATCTATACAAAGTCTCTTGGCTATAAAAGGGACACCAAATTTTAGTCAGTGAATAGTGTTAGGTGAAATTCTAAATTGGATCTTATAGAGATGAGGTCATGTGTGATATTATGCCTATGGATGCTTGCCATGTGTTGTTGGGAAGACCTTGGCAATTTGATAGAAAGGTTGTACATGATGGTAGGGAAAACACCTACACAATTATGAAGGATGGTAAGAAGTATGTGTTGGGTCCATTGAAGGACAAGGATGAAAGAGAGGACAATGGTCCAAAGGTATGTTTGATTTTTGGAAAGCAATTTTTAAAGGAAATGACAAGGAAGAAGGTGTGTTTTGCATTGATTGCCAAACCCACAGAGGGTGGGATAGTAAACCAAAAGGATGAGGTTCCAAGTGAAGTCAAGGAGTTGTTGGAAGAGTATGCAAAAATTTTGTCAGAAGAATTGCTAGATGGATTACCACCAATAAGGAGTATTAGCCACCACATCGATTTGATTCTAGGATCGAGTTTACCCAATAAGGCAACATATAGACTGACACCAATGGAGAATGAGGAAATAAATAGACAAGTCCAAGAGTTGTTGGACAAGGGGTTGATCAGGGAGAGTTTGAGCCCGTGTGTAGTACTAGTTGTACTTGCACCAAAGAAAGGTGGAGAATGGTGAATGTGTATAGATTCAAGGACTATCAATAAGATAACCATAAAGTATAGATTTCCATTGCCACGCATGGATGATTTGATGGATTGCTTGAGTGGAGCAAAGTACTTCACAAAGATAGATTTGAAGAGTGGTTATCATCAGATCCAGATTAGGGAAGGAGATGAGTGGAAAACTACATTCAAGATAAAATATGGATTGTATGAGTGGTTGGTTATGCCATTTGGATTGACAAATGCACCTAGTACCTTTATGTGGTTAATGAATGAAGTGCTTAAGCCATTTCTTGGCAAGTTTGTGGTTGTCTATTTGGATGATATTTTGATATTTAGTAAGAGCAAGGAAGAGCATTTGACACATCTGAGACTGGTCTTACAAATATTGAAGGAAGAGAAGTTGTTGGTCAACTTGAAGAAGTGTAGTTTCATGAAAGAAGAGTTGGTGTACTTGGGTTTTGTGATTTCACTAGGAGGATTGCGAATGGATCCCAAGAAGGTTAAGGCCATTGTAAATTGGCCATCACCAAGGAGTAAGTTTGAGGCAAGGAGTTTCCATGGTCTAGCAAGTTTCTATAGGAAGTTTATCAAAAACTTTAGTGGGATTTGTACACCGATTACAGAGACCCTAAAAGGAGGAAGGCATGAATTTAAGTGGACAAGTGCAACAGAAAAGAGTTTTTGAGTCCTAAAGGAAAAGGTAATCGAGCAACCAGTTCTAGCCTTGCCAGATTTCAACAAGGTTTTTCAGGTGGATTGTGATGCAAGTGGAACAACAATAGGAGGAGTTTTAAGCCAAGAAGGTAAGCCCATTGCCTATCTCAACGAGAAGCTAAATGAAGCAAAGAGGAAATACTCGGTCTATGACCAAGAGTTTTATGCTATCATTCAAGCCCTAAAAAATGGAGGCACTATTTGCTGCCAAAAGAATTTGTCTTGTTCACAGATAATCATGCTTTGTAGTTTATTAATAATCAGAGTAAGTTGAATCAAAGGCATATGAAGTGGGTAGAATTCTTGCAAGGATATTCATTTGTCTTGAAGCATAGAAGTGGTAAATCAAATCGAGTAGTTGATGCCTTGAGCAAGCAAAATTTGCTGGTGAATATGATGAGGGTAGAAGTTGTTGGTTTTGATGCCATGAAGGAGCTTTATAAGGATGATGAAGATTTCAAGGAAGCTTGGGTAGCATGTAGTTATCCTACTATAGGAGATAGGACTCCATGGCTTGAATATTTCATCCAAGAAGGGATGTTATTCAAGGGGCATCGACTATGCATACCACGAAGTTCAATGAGAGAAAATTTGATAAGGGAAAAACATAGTGGGGGACTTGCAGGACATTTTGGGATGGACAAAACCATGAGACAACTTGAAGAAGGTTACTATTGGCCTGGAATGAATACGGATGTAAGAAAATTTGTGCAAGGTTGTCAGGTATGCCAACATGCAAAAGGAAAGAGTCAAAATGTTGGATTATATCAGCCATTACCAATTCTAGAGAGATCGTGGGAGGATATAAGCATGGATTTTGTTCTTGGATTGCCGAGGACACAAAAGGGGAATGACTCTATTTTTTTTGTGGTTGATAGATTCTCAAAGATGGCACATTTCATACCTTGCAAGAAGACAAATGATGCGACTCATATTGCTACTTTATTCTTTGTAAAAGTGGTGAGATTACATGGGTTACCAAAGAGTATTGTTTTAGATAGGGATAGCAAATTTGTGGGCCATTTTTGGAGGACATTATGGAAGAAATTGGGTACTAAGTTGGCATTTAGTTTGGCTTATCATCCACAAACCGATGGACAAACTGAGGTGGTGAATAGGAGTCTTGGAAATTTGTTGAGATGCTTGGTCGGCAAGAAGGTGAAGCTTTGGGATACTATTTTGGCACAAGTAGAGTTTGCATACAACTCAGTGAATCGAAGCACAGGTAAAAGTCCATTTCAGATTGTATATGGAGTACATCTGTGAGGAGTAGATGAGTTATGAAAGACAATGAAGAACACAAGCTTATACTGAGAGGGGGTGAACAATATAAGACCAACTTTTACTTTTCTTTCTCAAACAATATTATCCAATATATCAATGGCAATATCAATAATAGTAATCAAAGCAATGCACAAATCATCACACACAATAGAGACACCAATTTAACGTGGTTCACCCAATGTGGGCTACTCCACGAAGAAAATATTTCACTAAAATTTTCTCAATAAATCTCTTGGGAATCCTTCCCTATTACAATGTTTATGGACCTCTATCCAAAGGAGACACCAATACCCTAATCAAGTTTGTGGATCTCTATCCACAAGAGAACTCCTTCCCCTTTGTTGGTTCATGGATCTCTATCCATAGGAGAACTCTTTCTCCTCTGCTCTGGTTGGTGATCTTCTAGAAGACTACTACCTCCACTGCACTGGCTTGTGGATCTCTCTCCACTTAAGACCTCTATCCTCACTCAAAATACCTCTGTCCTCACTACCCTGGCTAATGGATCTCTATCCACTGGAGACTAATATCCTCTTCTCTATCACCTCCAAAGCTTGCTCTCAGCTCTACTCAATCTCTATCTCAAATTTGTACTAAACACTGTCCTTTGGTCTAGCACAAATCTTCTCACAAGTCTATCTCTGGTCTAGCACAAATCTACCCTCAAATCTGCACCAAAATCTATCTCTAGTCTTCTCAAAGACTTATCTCAAATATGCTCAACAAGTACTTTCAAGAACTTGCTCAAATATGCTCAAAAAGTCTTCACCAAGACTTACCTCAAATCTGTCCAACAAGTCCACTCTAGAAAATTTCCAATTTGTTCAACAAGTCTTCACTAAGACTTACCTCAAATCTATCTCAACAAGTCCTCTCTAGAACTTTTCCAATTTGCTTACAAGTCTTCACTAAGACTTACCTCAAATTTATCCAACAAGTCCTCCCTAGAACTTGTCCAATCTTCTCAACAAGTCTTCACTAAGACTTACCTCAAATATACTCAACAAGTCCTCTCAAGAACTTGCTCAATATGCTCAACAAGTCTTCACCAAGACTTACCTCAAATCTACTCAACAAGTCCTCCCTATAACTTGTCCAATCTGCTCAACAAGTCTTCACCAAGACTTGCCTCAAATCTTCACAAGTCTTCACCAAGACTTACCTCAAATCTGCTTGTAAGCTTCCACAAAAGCTCACACAAATCTATCCTTAAGATTTCACAAAAGCTTACTCAACTTTGTCCTTAAGTCCCCTCTAGGACTTACTCAAATATGCTCACAAGATTTCACAAAAGCTTACTCAAATCAATTGCAATACTTGCATACAAAACTCAAATTAATCTCTTTCAGAAAACCTCTTCAATCATACAAACAAGTTTCACTCAGAATCTTGTTTAACCATAAAAACATATAGAGAATGGTAAGAGACTCAATATGTTTCACACTCACTAAGTTTTGTACTCAACAAAACACTCTATCACTTTCAAACTCTCTTTCAAATCAATTCAGAAATAAAGAATAATTTGTTTCACAAATCTTGAACTATCACTCCAATGCTCTCAATAAATAATGCTCAATCAACTTCACTCAAACATCCACTCAATGAAACACAACTTTCTTACAAACCCTAACCAAGTGTTTCACTATACTTCCAACAATTCACACTATAGATCTCAAACCTTGACTCAAGATGATTCCAATGTCACATAACAATGATACTCATATTCTTTCACAAACCCTAGCTCAAGATAGTTCTCAATCTCCACATAACAATGATACTCATGATCTTTCACAAACCCTAGTTCAAGATAGTTCTCAATCTCACATAACAATGATACTCATGATCTTTCAACATCCACAAATCATGCACATGAAAACCCACTCAACATTTCCAACAATGCTTATCAAACAATCCTTTTCACTCCAACTTTGCATTTCACAACATTCAATCCAACAATATTCCACTCATAAGGAATATGTGCCCATACCTTTTGTTTTTATGGAGATATATCTTCAAAACCTGTCTTAATCACAATCAAATCCTCTTTGCCAATTTCAAGGTTAGATAGCAACAACCTATCTCAAAATCTCCACAAAAATATTCTCCCCAATATTTATTTCACCATACAAAAATATCAAATCTCAAGTACACCTTATAATCTCCAAACTTTCAAAATAATATTCAAAAATCAAGTTCCTTTACTAACACCTTATAAACTCCAACCTTTCAAAATAACATCCACCACATAAAAATCAAATTCTTTTATTAACACTTATAACTCCAAACTTTATAAAATAAATTCTAACCACCAAAAATTAAAATAAAATATTTTAATTTTCTTATACCTTATATCTCCCTCAACAAACTCACAAACTGCCTTTTAAATCTCACGAAACCCTTTAATGCAGATTTTCGAATATCAAAACCTTTGGAAAATTAAATCATGAAATGCATACCTTTCATTTTAATTCTGCCCAAAAATTATTTCTGCCAAAATTCGAACACACGACCTCGCCTTTCCAACACCCTAGCCCAAAGCTAGGCCACCAGTTGGGCTATGCACCCACACGAAATCAAAGAGTGCACGAACCCCCTTTTGTTCCTTGTCTCTTCTCACACTTAGCATGAACAAAACGATTTTCCCTTTGCAAAACACAATCACGTGAATCAAACCCACGATCTTGCCCTCACAACACCCTAGCTTTGCCTCAACTGCCACCTACGCTAACGACGCCGGTGGTACCTCTTTTGACTTCCATGATTTTCACAACTTGCTCCTTGTTTTCCTCTTACAAAGCATGAAACCTCCTTTATTTGAAACACGAAGTGCACGAATAATCACATATATCATTAGCATAGCATAGCATTCGATAGCATAGGTGAAGGGGTAAAATGAAAAATCATTTTCCCCTTTTTATACATGTTTTCCTTTGCACTTAACTCATCGGCCCAAATTCGAATTTCGAAATTTGAATTTAAATTTAAATTTAAACTTAAACCTTTGGCACCCATTATTTATTTAAATTAAAATTTTAACCATAGGTTAAAATATTTTAATTTAAATAAATTAAATTAAATCCTTTGCGAGCTGCTCAATGGGTCTTTTCAAGGATAGATTATTTTTTAATAATTCCTTGGACCTCGTTTTCTTCACCTCATCATTTTTCCCAAAATATTATAATATTATTATTTCTTTTTAAACCTGCTTCTCCTTCCTTGGGTCTTTAATCTTTTAGGCCTCTTTTAGGCATATAATATTTAAAATAAATATTATATCCTATTTCTTTTAATCACTTCCTTGCCTTTTGGAAAAACAACCCGATGACATTAATGATGACGAAACTTGGACATCAACCTCTTGACATCAATGACAACAAAACTTGCTCAAATTTCTAAAATCTCCCCCTTTGTCATTGGTCTTTTTCTTTTAATTATTTCTTTTACCTTTTTCAGTTCTGCTTCCCTTGAGAAACTGATCCCCCTGATTGAATGCTCTCTCCCTAACTCAAATATCTAACTCAAATCTCTCCCCCTTTGACATCAATGGAAAAGGGAAACCTTTGGGGCTTGGGGCTAAAGATAAGACTCTTATATTAGCCCCCTCCCAACCTCCTCTTCTTGAGGTGATTAATTCTAGGATGGGAGTATCTCTACTCCCAACATACATTACTCTTTTCCTTTGTCCACCTTCTTCCTCAACTAATCCTTCTGATTCCTCTGAATATCCCTATTCTTGCTTGTCTCTAGAAATTTTGCTCTACACAACTTGGCTATATGCCCAATATTATTGCACTTATAATAGTTAATGTGTGCTTACTTGAAGGTGCAATTTTTTTTAAGTTCCTCCTAGTGAAGTCATGTCCATTCCTATCATGAACCCTGTAATTTACTGCTTTATGACCAAACTAATTACAAGAGTAGCAATACCCTTGAAATAGATACCTATTTCTGAAATTATTTTTAGTGAAACCATATCCTTGTGAAATCCGAATGCGGGGTGACGGCGTGCCAGACCAGATGGTGCAAACGAAATTGATATAAAACAATGCTAAGTCCTACGAATGCGAGAAAGCAATGCATGAAGGAAATGATGCATAAATGAAACGAGATGTAAGAAAACAAAGACAAAGTGGGGCCTCTTTTTATTAATGTTGCTTTCAATTTGGTTACAATACATCTCCCCCTTCTAGGGCTCGGAGCGTTTGATACAGTTCGTTACATCAACGGATGGTACGCTTCCAGTGTCTTCCGCGTGCCTCACATTTGAAATGGGCGGGCCAAAGGTTGCCACCGCTTGCATCCATGTGTTCATGTGTTCCTTGCTGCCCCTCCGGTGTTCCTGTCGGTGAGATCCTACACTCAGAGAAACAACAAATAGTTAATAGCATATGCGGATAGAGGGAAAAACATGCAATCCCTAGGGCCTCCGGCTAGTGAATACATAAAATAGCAAAACGATGATCAAAACATGTCATAATGAACCCAAAATTTGATAGAAGCATAAAAACATCATCAGAGACACATTGCAAAAAGAACAGTCAGGAAATCATGCATGGATTTCTAATCGCTCCGGGGTGGGACGATTAGGACTGTCACAAAACATGCAAAGGCAACCTTCCAAATGTCCTACCCAGAGGCCTCCAAAACTCCTGCAAACTTGGGGTTAGGCTAAAAGGGGCATTTTGGGATGACCCAGAAGGTCAGATTTGGCAGATTCTACCCAGATTGTCTCGTATCCGAAAGCGCTCCCTGTATGTTAGTAAACGCGTAAAATGATAAAAACACAGTCAAATCAGGTCAGAATGCAATGAAACTTGAACAACAACATAAGTAAACCAAATAGAACATAATGCAAAAATAATAGTAGAGAAATTCTTCATGGATTTCTAATCACTCCGGGGTGGGCCGATTAGGACTGCGATAGTTTGGGGGGCGCCCAGGGCAGGACGCCCATCGTTTGGGGTCTGGTTTTGACACCAATCCACTTGGGATGGGTCCAAAACCTCCTAGGGGGTTGTGTCGATGAATTTGGTGTGGGATTGTGGCTGATTGCTTGGGTTTTGGGTCAAGATTGCGTTCCTAGTGTTCACCCGATAACCTCTCTTCCAAAAGAGAAATTATGGATGTAAGAAGCACAAAGGGGAATGGGGGTACAATTTGGCAGCACTCCATTGCTCCAAATGCTCCAGCTCTATTCTTTTTTGGGGTGAGGATGCTCACCCTTTTATAGACCTAGGGTCTCTCTCTTTGAATGCGCATGCGAGGGCACCACTTGGCTTGCCATGCCTTTTTTGGGAGAGAAGATTCCTCCCTGATTTAGAGTCTCCTTGCATGAGGCCTCCATGATCATGGCATGCTTGACTGAAGTCCCTCTCTCTGATTTGAAGTCGTTCCTCACAATTGCATGCTCTGAAGGCACAGTTAAGTGGCGGACCTATCGAGGTTTGACTTTTTTCCAGTCAAACCTGCTACTCGTCCCACCCTGGGACGATTGCTGCTAATCGTCCCAGGGTGGGACGAATAGGATTCTAATCATCCCAGGGTGGGACGAGTAGGGAGCAAAGTGCTTAAAAGGTGCCAAATTGACCTCTGACCTTCCAAAACTGATTTGGGAGTGGTTAGGACCACTGTTTAACCTCTGGGGGCTGCCCTAGGGGCTATGTATGCCAACTCGATCAGTGCTTGTAGTCGCATAATCGGATTGGTGCTATTTTGGTGTCTATAGATGCCCCTTTTTGGGATGCATTGTGCGTGGCGCAGTGCTGAGCAAAAATAGATAACCAAAGCACTTAATGATTAGGGTTTCTCAGTAACCTAACCAAATTTTGATGCCCCAAGTATGGAAAGGGCACGCATTCTTGAATCCTTGCTTCTGACGAGCTAAGGAGCTTACTTCAAGTGTTAACCTTTTTTGGTGAGGTGTTACTTGATCTTGGACATTGTTCAGTCATGAATAGGCAAAGGGCGCAACCTTTTGTCTATGGGAACCTTGAGTTCATGATTCTAGAATGCCAAGTGTTTGATCAGCTTGTGATTATTGCTTGTTTACTGCCCCAAGCAGGAGCGTGATTGTCTTTGTCAATGATTCTTTGAATGCATGCCATTTCCTTGATTGGATGTGTATTTGTTGATTTGGTGACTAAGTGTGACTACCCCCTCAAGTGATGAATCGATGAGGGAATGACCAAAAATGAGAAAAGTGATGAGTCGCTTGACCCAAGATGACATTTGTAAGGGTGCCTTCAGTTGTTTTCCATTGAACGTGTGCAGTTTCCTAGCAATCGGACCTATTTTTGGTGGGTTTTGACCCTTTTTGTTGATGCCTATTGGGGTTGAAATTATCAAAAATCCGTCCTCCCGTGGAGCGGTCCGGCTATGGTAGCCTTCTTAGGGAGTAGGATAGTGATAATTTGTGACCCCGACATCGGTTTTTCATGCCAAGAATGTCAGGTGCAAAGGCACCTTTATTCGGCAAAGTTATTGCTATTTTTGAGTGGGTTTTGACCCTTTTGTGATGCCTTGGGGTGAAATTTTTAAATTGTCCTCCGTGGAGGTCGCTATGGTAGCCTTATTAGGGAGTAGGATAGTGATAATTTGTGAAATTTTTGAAAATGAGAAAGGACTTTGTTTATTTTTGGTGGGTTTTGAACCTTTTGTTTGGGGTGAAATTTTTGAAAATTCGATCCTCCCGTGGAGGGATCCGGCTATGGTAGCCTTCTTAGGGAGTAGGATAGTGATAATTTGTGACCCTGACATTGGTTTTTCATGCCAAGAATATCAGGTGCAAAGGCACCTTTGTTTGGCAGTTTTATTGCTATTTTTGGTGCATTTTTTGGATTCTTTTGTTGCTTTATTTTTTGCTCTGTAATCGTCCCAGGGTGGGACGAATAGCAATTTGGTAATCGTCCTAGGGTGGGATGAGTGCTAACTAGAGTGCTCATCCTAGGGTGGAACGATTACAGGCCCAACAACCTATAAAAAGACCAAATCTTGATTTTGGGCTCATTTGCAACATTTTTTCTTGGTGTTTTGGAGTTGTGGGGAGGAGTGCGAGTTTGCGTAGCGGAGCGCTATCAAAATTTTATGGACACCATGAGTGCAAGGACTGGATCTTCGAGTGGAGGAGCCGAGGCGAGACCGGTAGGATGCTCCTTCCTTCTTCTTGTTATTTGTTTTTGCTTTATATGAAGTTAAAAAACTTGCACATAATTGTTTTTATTTTGCGTTATTTTGTTTTTATTTTGTGTTAATATTAATATCGAAACCCTAGTATTAATTTTTGTGTTGTATTATGTTTTTTTTTTTGTTCACCTTAAGGTTAAAAACCCTAGGTTGATTTTGTTTGTTTTATTTGATTTTTTTGTTCACACTTAAGGTTAAAAACCCTAGTATGATTTTTTTGTTTTGTTTGATTTTTTTGTTCACACTTAAGGTTAAAACCCTAGGTATGATTTTTTTGTTTTTTGATTTTTTTGTTCACATTAAGGTTAAAAACCCTAGTATGATTTTTATGTTTTGTTTGATTGTTTTTGTTCACTTAAGGTTAAAAACCTAGTATGATTTTTTTTGTTTGATTTTTTTATTCATACTAAGGTTGAAACTAGGATGAATTTGTTTTATTGATTTTTGTTCTTGATTGTACAGTTTATTTGATTGATCTGTACTTTGTTGTACATTTTGTACTTTTGTTTTTTTGTACTTTGTTTTTTGTCTATACAGTTTATTTGAATGTTTTTGTTTAAATTAAGGTTGAAACCCTAATTTGTTTTTTTGTTTTATTGTGTTTGTGTTTTGCAGGTTGTTAGGAGTCGGCACCGCTAGCCGA
This sequence comes from Wollemia nobilis, assembly GCA_028583015.1. Taxonomy (NCBI): domain Eukaryota; kingdom Viridiplantae; phylum Streptophyta; class Pinopsida; order Araucariales; family Araucariaceae; genus Wollemia; species Wollemia nobilis. Next base: position 12,258,007 of record JAQPPZ010002587.1, on the reverse strand, counting down.
CTATGTTCTCTGATGCCCGAGAGGTGCTGACAATTGTGGATTGGGAGTGGCTTGATGCCCTTGGGCTCAAGCAGGTGACGCGTTTGGAGCCTGTGGTGGGGGATCGGGCATATCTGACTGCCTTGATCAATTTGTGGGATCCCCGCACCAACACCTTTCATCTCCCAATAGGGGAGATGATGGTTACTTTGGAGGACGTGTATCGGATTCTACGGATTTTGATAGATGGACTGCCCATTCGGATGACTCCCCATGATCAACAGACGGTGGTGCTGACATGGTGCTTTGGGCAGGCGACGAAGATGGGGGTGGATAGGGCTATGGAGAGGGCAGAGGTGGACTGCCTGATTGGTAGGATTCTGGTGCGGTGGTGGCTAGAGAAGGGCATTTTGGGGGTGAGGCATGCGTTGCTCATGACCCTCATCTCCAACATGCTGCTTCTCGACTCCTCAGGTGCGAGGTTCCCTTGGAACCTGCTTGAGGTGGTGTTCATACTGGTGGAGTGTCCGACAATAGCGCCACTTATTATGAGGTGGGGTCAGACACTATTGGCATAGCTTTACGATGAGTTGTACGAGATCCACTGTCGAAGGTGGAAGGGGATCGGGTGCAGCTATCTTTTGTAGTGTTGGGGGTGGCAGCACATAGCTGTGGAGCGGCCGTAGGGGTTGCCTTGGACCACTCGGGGTGAGATGGTGGATAGGGAGATTGGGTATGCTGCTCTATGGCGGAGGTCAGAGGAGCAGGGTAGAGTCGATGGTGGGCAGGTGTCGTAGGGCACTATACTGATGCCTTCTCTCGTCTTGCTCTAGGGGAGGTGTTCTGGCGGCCATACCGGGACTGTCCAGCCTGGCCTGAGGCTGGAGAGTGGCTTCGATGGGTGCATAGGGGGAGATGGTTGATCGAGTGACATGGGATAGAGCAGGAGTACTTCTCGTATGTCCGGGTGACTCGACAGTTTGGGGTGCACCAGGGATTTCCTGGTGAGCCCTTGATCTATCGACATCGGGGCGATGAGAGGACTCTAGCCTGGCCGATTATTGAGCCATTGGGCGAGGAGTCTGATGCAGTGATTGATGTCCTCGATATGGACAATGTCGGGGTGACTGCAGAGTATGACCAGTGGTGGACGATGCTGCGATGGTGGGGTGAGGGGCCTCTAGGAGGTCCGGATGCGGCAGTAGTAGGCGGTGGGGGTGCGGAGGCATCGATGGAGGGTTGGGGGCTCCGCTCGATGATGCGGATATGGTGGAGGTAGATGACTTGACTGGGGATGATTTAGGGGTTTCGAAGCAACTGGATACATAGGACATCCTAGAGCAGTGGGTGCCGGAGCAGCATGCCATCCCGGAGATGCCCATGCCTCAGGCAGTCCTAGGGGATATGGAGGCTAGGTTTCGTGCTGAGATAGCATGATTGGAGGACCTACTATGGAGATGGGATGAGGAGCACAACGTCGAGAGGGATCTCCTACGGGCTCAGTTGGTGCAGCGGGATGACGCATTGGCTGCGTACCATCGATGGGATGTGGAGTGGGGTCGATGCCGGGTGGAGTTGGAGGCCGAGATTATCCGCCTCGATGGACAGTTACCTGAGCTCACTGGCGGTGGATCGTCGCGCCGTACGAGAGGCAGTGAGACTGAGCAGTCTGCATCCTCTCATCGCAGGTGGGTGGGTGAGGGTAGCGTTAGTGGGCATGATGCGAGGGCTGGCAGCAGCCGCCCTGAGAGGTCCCATAGGACCCACACCACTAGGGGTAGTTCCAGTCGCACCGATCCTACGTGATCATGGTGGCCGACTCCCTAGGCTTTGGGGATTTTGAGTTTTTGATTTTTTTGTGAGGTCAGAGGACCTTTTTATTGTAGCTTGAGGGCATTTTTGACTTAATATATACATGACTCTCTTTTTGGATTATTTACTTTGTTATGGTTTATTGTTCTTTTTATGCACATTTATTTATGTTTATGTATGCATATGTTATTATGACTACGGATGATGTTAGCTATATGATATGGATGTATGCATATGGAATGGATGGAATGATTTGTTGGTATGCAGGTGGTGGCACCATAGACTGTACAGGATTAACTGGCTTTCTGTACTATGTGATTGCTTTATGAAATAACTTTGTATTTGTAATTTTTGTTTTGTATTTTTTGATGGTGATAATGAAATGTACGACAATTGTTTTAAAATGTAGTTAAGGTTTTTCTGAGACTCAGCTGCTTTAACTAACTAATCAAGACTGTACATTATCTTACAAGACTTTCGAACAAGGTACGAATCAGACTTGAGTTTGACCAAGTTATTTCACATCCCTGTGTGTGCGATTGAGTTCGTTTATGTGGTATTCGTAAGGATACCGCCAGTGCTAGATAGGCTGTCCACCAAACCTGTACTGAGGATCACCTAATTAGCTCCACTAACTCCTTTGTTGTATTTAGTAAGATTAATCTATGATACAATCTAGAATACCATAAGCTAGCTCATCCACATGCAAACATTGGTCTACACACATGCAAAGCTAATGTGATAGACATATCGTCATGCGTTTAGGATACCACCATTGCTAGGTAGGCTATCCACCAAACCCGTAATGAGGATCACCTAAATGGTTCTTCAAATGCTAAGAATTCTAGGGATTCAAGCTCAGGCATCTTTCGGTTGCTCAACTTGTTGGGATACTTGCTCTCATACATAGTGATGAAAATCACTGTTTATTTTTCTCTTTTTGTTTTTTTCTTGAGCAAGGGGTTTGAGTAGTGGTGATAACCACTGTTATTATTTTTATTGTTGCCTTTTGAGGATTTAGATTTGGCATGTTGATTTCCAAGTTGAGCTCGTGGGTTTTTGGCTTGTGAGTGGCATTGATCCTTTTGGCCTTGGGGATGACTACCCATCCTGTTCAGGGACGTGTAGTACGAATCCTTATGACTTTGGGGCTCAAAGGTGGTTGGGAATTTTGCTTTGGAATGACATTGATCCTTTTAGGCCTTGGGGATGACTACCCATCCTTCTCAGGGGCATGTAGTATGAATCCTTACGACTTTGGGGATCAAAGGTGTTTGGGATTTTTGATGGTGGACTTTTGGGATTTTTCTTGTGAATGGCATTGATCCTTTTAGGCCTTGGGGATGACTACCCATCCTTCTCAGGGACGTGTAGTACGAATCCTTATGACTTTGGGGACCAAAGGTGTTTTGGGATTTTTGATAGTGGTGAAAACCACTATTTATTATGGGGAATTGGATGGGGAAGAGCTTGTCCTTTTGTCAATTCTCAGCATTCTTGAACCATTCGCATAGGGGGATGAGCAGGATAACCTTTCACCTATGGTACCCTAGACTGCTTTGTAGGTTTCTCTTGCATTCACACAACTTGGGAATTTTTATGTGTTTTAAGCTTGTGTTGGGATGTGATGTAACAAGGCGTGATCCAAGTAAAACTCTACCTTGTAAAAATCGGTCTGACTTCGTACAACATTTGACCAAAAATCTAAAGACAGTTGAATGACGAAAAACCCTAAAGACATTAGCAGACAACTGACTATGATATGGCAAAAATGCAAAGGGTGTTATTTTTGATGGATCTTTTTACAAAATGGATTGAATTTGGAAAAATGATGGAATTGCCGAGTAATTACAGTCTATGGTGCTTTTGACATGTATGACCAACAAATATGCAATGTATGTATGCGATGCCTAATGCAGTTTTCATTTCTTTTTTGTGTTTTGATTTTTAAGAATATGCATGAAAGTGAGATGCAATTTTTTTGTTATTTTTGATTATCTTGTTGTTTTTGAATATTTGTTTTTGACCAAGTGATTGTGGGAACCCTTGGATTTTTGGTTTGACCAAAGGGATTATGGATACCTTTGGGGTATTTTAGGTTGACCAAGTGATTGTGGGAATCCTTGGAGCTTTTGGTTTGACCAAAGGGATTATGGATACCTTTGGGGCATTTTAGGTGACCAAGCGATTGTGGGAATCCTTGGAGCTTTTGGTTTGACCAAAGGGATTATGGATACCTTTGGGGCATTTTAGGGTTGACCAAGCGATTATGGGAATCCTTGGAGCTTTTGGTTTGACCAAAGGGATTATAGATACCTTTGGGGCATTTTGGGTTGACCAAGCGATTGTGGGAATCCTTGGAGCTTTTGGTTTGACCAAAGGGATTATGGATACCTTTGGGGGATTTTGGGTTGACCAAGCGATTGTGGGAATCCTTGGAGCTTTTGGTTTGACCAAAGGGATTATGGATACCTTTGGGGCATTTTGGGTGACCAAGCGATTGTGGGAATCCTTGGAGCTTTTGGTTTGACCAAAGGGATTATGGATACCTTTGGGGCATTTTAGGTTGACCAAGCGATTGTGGGAATCCTTGGAGCTTTTGGTTTGACCAAAGGGATTATGGATACCTTTGGGGTTTTTAGGTTGACCAAGTGATTATGGGAATCCTTGGAGCTTTTTGGGTGGGCTATGGCTCTCTAAATGTGGAATGGCCTCAAATGACTGATGTTCAAGGGTTCTAGTTCCTTGATTCCTTCAAGAGAGGTGAGCCGGTATGTTCCAGGTCCTATTTTACTATCGATTACATAAGGACCTAACCAATTTGCCATGAACTTGTCCCTTAAATGGGGCGGCAAGTTAGAATTTTGTTGGTTCTCTTTTAAGACCAGGTCACCAACCTGAAAGTCCCTCAGGTGAACTTTCATGTTATATGCTTTCTTAAGTCACTCTTGATAGATACGTAAATGCTCGAGAGCATTGATGCATCGTTCATCGAGCAACGTAAGCTGGTCTAATCGGGCCTGCCATGCAGTGTCATCATCGATGAACTCTTGCATTGATATGCGCAAGGAAGGTATTTCCAACTCGAGAGGCATGACTACCTCGGAGCCATACACCAATGAAAATGGAGTGGCCCCAGTGGGCATCCGAATGCTAGTGCGATAAGCCCATAGGGCAAGTGGTATTTGGATGTGCCAATCCTTATGATTATCTGCGACCATATTTTTAAGGATGGCGACTAGCATTTTGTTTGACGCCTCTGCTTGCCCATTTGCCTACGGATAATAGGGTGTCAAAAAACTATGCTGAATTTTGTACTTTGTTGTCAAAGCATGCACATATTTGTTCTTAAATGACGTCCCATTATCCGAGATGATCTTGGATGGAATACCAAAATGACATATGATGTTATGTAAAATAAACTCCGCAATGCGGGGCCTAGTCGTAGAGGTAAGCGGAATTGCTTCCACCCACTTGGTGAAGTACTCTATGGCCGTTATGATGAACGTGTGATGACCTGACGATGCAGGGGAGATCTTTTCGATGAGATCTAGGCCCCACTATGAAAATGGCCAAGCCGATTGGATCGGCTGCAAGGCCTGAGAAGGTACGTGTGTCAAGTTAGCATGGTGTTGACACTTCATGCACTTTCACACATATGCACAACAATCTCGCTCTAAAGATGGCCAATAATAGCCCATGCAAAGAATGCGCTTTGCGATGGCCATACCGCTGAAGTGGCCACCGCATGTACCATCGTGCGCTTGGGTGATCGCCCAAGTGGACTCCTACTGGTCCAAGCAATGGAGGAGGATCCCTTCGTAGCTTCGATGGTACAAAATGTCTCCTAGCAAGACATGCTTTGCCACTTTCTGTTTGAATGATCTTTTCGTGGCGTGCGACAATCCAAGTGGGAGGCTACCTAACTTGAGATAGTCTCTTATGGGTGTGTACCAATCCTGCTGATCAGAAACCTCGATGGTATGAATGGCCGATCCCTCTTGAAGTTCATCCCTAGAAAAAGCTGAGCGGGAAAGAACTTGTAGAAATAGCGTTGTGTTGCTATTAAGAGGGGTTGGAGAGAACAAAGACCCCTAGTTGGCATGATTCAGACTATCATGGATTCGAGAGAACCTATCCTGAGATGGTTCAATCTGGATCAGGTGGATTCCTGGCGTTATGTCGGAGCTTGCACGCTCCATCATGGATTGCGATAATGTTTTGACTTGAATGGTTGTCATCTCACCAGAAGGGTCTTGCGGGATTAGTGACCCCAAGGAGGCCATAGTGTCCGCAAAATGATTCGATGATCGAGGGAGTGCCTCGATGTCGTACCATTCAAGCTTTGCTAGGAATTTATCCACAAGGGCTTTGTAGGCCTACAGAACTGGGCATTTGCATTGGAATACCCCTTTCACTTGGTTGACAATTAACAGTGAATCACCAAAGATATTCAAGCATTTGATGTTCATGGTGATGGTTGTCTGAAGACCTATGAGCAAGGCTTCGTATTCAGCATTGTTATTGGTGCACGGGAAATCAAGTTTAAATGATAAAGGCATTGGAGCCCCTTGCGGTGTGAAAAATATGATTCCCGTGCCACCTCCTTGCTCACATTTAGAACCATCAAAAAATAAGGTTATGTCGGCTCGTGACTCAAGCTCATCAGAATCTGGCGATTCTGAGACATGGAAGACCCCATCATCGGGTAGCTCTATGGTCGGAGGCTGATCGTCTTCGAGAGGAGCCTCTGCTAGTTGATCGATGATGACTTGACCTTTGATGGACTTTTGTCCAATGAATTCGATGTCAAACTCCATCAACAACATGATCCATTTTATCGTGCGACTACTATGATAAGTATGACTCATCATGTACCACAATGGATTCTCCTTAGACACAACATACGTCGTATTGCTCAACATGTAATGGCATAGCTTTTTGGTGGCAAATACCACTACCAAGCATAGCTTCTCAACGTATGCATAGTTAAGTTCATAACTGACCAGGGTGCGGCTAAGATAGTAATTAGCTTGTTCTTTATGTAATTCATTTTTTTGGGCTAGCATGGCGCCCAGTGCCACCTCAGTAGCTGAGATGTATAAGTAGAATGACACTCCTGGTCTAGGTGGTGCCAATACTGGCGGCGAAGCCAAGTATTGTTTGATGTCGTCGAAGGCGGACTGGCACTCGTCATCCCAATGAAATGCTACCCCCTTGTGTAATAATTTATTCATGGGTCGGCACTTGTCAGATAACTGCGCTATGAAGCGCTTGATCGACGTGACCTTACCCTACAAGCTTCTTAGCTGCTTGATGGTGGTTGGGGGAAGCATCTCAAGGATTGCCTTGACTTTGTTTGGATCTACCTCGATGCCTCATTTTGAGACTATGAAACCCAAGAGTTTTCCAGATGTGACGCCAAATACGCACTTCTTGGGGTTTAGCCTAACTTTGTGTTCGATGAGGCGATCAAGGATCTTGCGTAAGTCATCGAGATGATTTTGGTGAAAAAGAGATTTGGCCAATAAATCATCCATATAATCTTCCAAAGTTTTATGCATGTGATCATGGAAGATGTATGTCATAGCGCGTTGGTAGGTGGTGCCAACATTTTTAAGGCCAAAGGGCATGACCTTATAACAAAATGTCCCCCAAGGCATCGTGAACGCCATCTTTAGTTGATCATCGGGATTGATACGAATCTGGTTGTATCCCAAGAAACCATCCATGAGGGAAAGCATTTCATGGCCTGTTGTAGCGTCTACCAATGCATCGATGCTAGGCAAGGGGAAATCATCCTTGGGACTCGCTTTGTTTAAATCTCAAAAATTGGTGCATATGCGAATCCTCCCATCCGGCTTTTTGATGGGTACCATGTTGGACAGACCATGGTGGGTAATCCATGCAGATGACAAACTATGCATCCAACAACTTTTGTAGCTCATCTTTGACCATTAAGGCCACTGTTGGGTGCATCTTACGTAGCTTTTGCTTGACTGGCTTGACTATCAGATCAAGCGTTAAATTATGCGTGACTAGCTACGGGTCTAGCCCCGACATGTCTTTGTAGGACCATGCAAAAACCTCCTTCTTCTCTTTGAGAAGGGCAATGTAATCGGCTTGCTCTTCGAGGGATAGACTTACCCCCAGCTTGATGACTTACAGATTCATTGGATCAGAATCGATGTCTACGTCAATCGTCTCTTCGACTGACATGTGGGATCCATCCTCCAACTGGTGTGGAGTCGGGATCAGGTGGATATCATTCACTGAATTTAGATCTGCGTTGGGAACGTCGGGTTCCTCTTCAGCATGGAAGATATCCTGAGTCTGTCTTGGGGTGAAATGGAACATCCCACCACAAGGCCAGTACTCTGATGGGGATGGTGGTGAGTCAATGCGATCCCAGGCTATGGCATCTAGGTCTAGATACAATGGTCATGTTGGATCGGCTAGGTTATGGATGGGGGTGGTTAAATCAATGGAGATCATGTTGATGGAATGAATTTGGTCTCCATTACCACGTGGGTGTTGACTCGGACATCCTTGGTGATCCTTGCACCCTGGATCTGGCTCTGTGGGTACTGGCACAAAAGGATCGGCCCTATGCGTGGATAGAAGGATAGGGTCTACCCTTGGCACTGGTGGCCCTATAGGGTCTCTAGGTGGGAGGTGCTCTCTGTATGCCCGAAGTGGTGGATGAAGCACTTGGTTTAACTATTCTTGATTTAAATGCCACCTATGCCTTGGCCCCATGTTCAGCTATTCAAACATATCGTCAATGTCCATGGGGTGTTCTTGTTGCCTCATATGGTTGAGATATGCCATCTCAGTCTCATCCTCATAGTCACTATCAAAGATCCATAGGCCTTCATTAGCTCCAACAACTATGTGCTCTTCTTGTTGGTATAGCCTCCCACTAGGCATTTCTTGATCACTTGGCCTTATGGCCGGCATGGGAGGCTCATTTTGTTCGAGCAAGTTGATTTGGTCCCATCCAGGTTGTTCCGCTCTCTACGGGAGGGCTGGATTCTCTTGAGGTGGTAATTGCTCGATTGGAGCATTAAAGGGGAACATTGCCACGAAGTCCTCTTGATAGTCATCAATGGGCGTCACCTACGAGTGATTGCTATCGGACTCAAAAGGGTCCCAAGGTGCTACCTCATTGTTAGGATCTCATCCTAACCCTTAATGTAATAACTTCCTTGATGTAATAATTCCTAGTGAACATGGGTAGTACCCATGATTAATATTTTGTAATGTTCTAAGTTTTAGCTTAGGTAGTGCCTATGACAAATGGCACCCTTTTCTATGTAACACATGGTAGATAGGTTAGGTAAGGTGGCCTTGTGCATGTAATCCGAGTGGTATTGTGCATGTAATTCGTGTGGCATTATGCATGTAATTCGAGTGGCATTGTGCATGTAATTCAAAGTGGCACTATGCATGTAATTCGGGTGGCATTATGCATGTAATCCAAGTGGCATTTTGCATGTAAGCCAACCTTGGAAGGAAACTCTTTAAATACCTAAAAAGGCACCAATGTAATCATCTTTTTGCAAATTAATGAAGTGTTGAAGGAGGTTGCCCCCTCGAAGAGGCCTGTGATTCTATCTATTGTGAGATTTTTCCTTTTAAGTAATTTATGTTATCATATGCATTTAATTTTGAATACTGTTATAATGTTTCTGTGAGTTTATTTCCAAGAAAATGTGTGAGAGTGTGTTTATTTGAGTTGAGAGTGTGTTGTTTAGTATATTTTATAGTAGGATCTTAACAAGTGGTATCAGAGCGCTTTCTAAGGACAAATTCTACTATAACTGCAATGATTCTTGCCATCCAATCCACCTGTTAGGTATAAATTCTATGTGTTTTTTCCGTTCCTATTTTTCTTTATTAAAAAAAAAAATCCAAAAAATACAATGCATTTTTCAAAAAAAAAAAAATCTTTTTAGTTGAGTAGGTAGAAACCCTATGCTAGGGGTTTTAAAATATCATGAAGGATCTGTCATTATTGGCTAAGCTAGATAGCCCATAAAGCGTCTAGTGAAGTGAGGGGCGATCAGGCTCCAATACCCAGGCCTCAGACAGAACTCGCGCATGGACTTGAGCTCCCACGTATCTTTGGGTATATCGGGAGACCATCTAGGTTTAAACAAACTTTTAGCCATTAGGAAGATTTTTGGCCTTGTATTACTCAGTCTACGGGACATAGCATCCTGGATGATTACCCTCCCGTATTTTCAGAGAGGCAGGTAGTGTGCTCAAGGGTATGTGTGGAATCCTCCTTGAGTAGTGGCATAAAATATTGGTCCGAGCACTATTGTTCGTCACTGTCGGTATAATAGAGGGCCTATGGGTGGTACATACTCCTCTACCTAGCATTCCCTGGTTCTATTAAAACTTCAACCTATAAAAAATGAAAATATAAAAAAAAAAAAAAAAACCAAACCTCCCTATTCGTAAACCTGCATTTCAAATCCCCAAAAGTGAGCATATGAGAAAGGAGTCCTCTACTAAAAAAATAACATAAAGTACATGCATTCGGGATAGACCATGAGGGTGACACTTAAGCTGACAGTCTAGAGAATAATAGTCAAATTTACAGTGGCAGTCACAGTCAGGTCAGTCAGGTCAGAGAGGTCAGCACAGTCAAGTCAAAATTTATAGTTTTTAGGGTCAGAACAGAACTGTCATAACAGTCACCTACAAAATACAAAGAATCTTGGGGCTAGTGAGGTCAGTAGTGTTAGAGAGACTGTCAGGACTGGGCCAACCAGTGAGAGCATGACACGAGGCCAGTTATAGATAGTGCTCCAGTACCCAACTTTTGCTCTATAGCTCAGAATCAAAAATTGTAAACACCGTTAGACTCAGCAAAACAGGAGAAAAAAAAAAAAAAAAAGTTTGGGGTGCCAAAAAGTAGTGTTGAGAGATATAGCTCATTGTGACCACCTCTTCGAGCTGATAGTTTTGATATATAGCACCCAAGCACTTTTTTGGGCACTTACTAAAAATAGTAAGTCCTAAAAACTCAATTCTATTTTTAGTAACTGGTCACAAAAGGTTTCAAAATGGCCCAGGGTACCCGTGGACATCAAAAAGAACTAGACCACTTGGAATCCTTAACAAAAGCCATTGAGAACTTGCACTCGGCTTTTCACTCCATAAGGGAAGAAGTCCAAGGTCTTCGCCTAGAGCATGAGGCCACTAGTAACCGCTTAGAAGAAGCATTGATAGAAGTAGACAACAAACTAAAAAGAGGACCACCCAAAATAGAACACCAAGCTGAGGGTTCTGCAAGGAATCATGACCATGATCCATCCTTTAAAATGCCCAAATTGGACTTTCCCAAATTTAGTGGGAAGGATGTTGATGGGTGGCTATGTAGGGTTGATCAATTCTTTAGACTTCATAATGTCCCCATATTTCATCAAGTCCAGATGGCTTCCTTTAACTTGGAATCTGAGGCTCTACACTAGTTTCAATGGTTACGTATTGCCAACCCAAATCTCTCTTGGGAGAATTTTGAATCCCAACTACTCACTCGATTTGGTCCTAGTGAGTATGAGGACTTTATAGGGGCCTTGACCAAACTACAACAAACAAGGTCAGTCCATGAATACCAAGCTCAATTTGAAAAATTGGCCAATAAGACAAGAGGATTGAATGAAGGGTTCTTCCAGAGTTGTTATATTAGTGGGTTGAAGGGGGAACTCCAAGCGGAAGTAAGAATGTTGAAACCACAAACTATGATGGAAGCTATCAGTTTGGCCCGTTTGGATGAATATAAACTCTCTGCCCAAAGGCGCCCATCAAAGTTTCCTCAAAATAGACCTTCATTTCCTTCTCGATCCCAACACCCAATTGATAATAAACCTGCTACACCCAAGCACCTAACCACAGAAGAGATGGATGCATGTCGTGCCCAAGGATTATGCTACAATTGTGATGAAATTTTTTTTAAAGGGCATAAGTGTGCACACAAAAAATTGTTCTTGATAGATGTTGAAGAACCTGATAACTCTGACCAGAGTGATGAGGATGAGGACCCTCTGAAAACACCTTCTCCATAAGAAGAAGTGAAAAATGAACCTAAGATAGCAATTATAGTCCATGCTCTTGCAGGAATTACTACTCCACAAACCATGAAGGTTGCAAGATTTTTCAAGGGCCAACGTATTTCCATCCTTATGGATTCGGGAAGCACGCACAACTTCATTGACCCTAGAGTTGCTCAGCAGGAAAATTGCTATATCCACACTTGTAATTCCTTTGAGGTCATGGTAGCCAATGGGGGAACCTTACCTTGTAAAGGAAAATGTCGCAATGTTAAAATCAAGATAGGGGACTATGAACTCATGCAGGACATGTTTACCCTCCGGTTGGGCGGATGTGATATTGTTTTGGGATCTCAATGGTTGAGTACGTTGGGCACTATCAATTGGCTTGTCGCTTTGGTGCGTCTCCCAACGAAATCATGAAGGTCGAAATTTTGTTAAATGGGGGGATGTAAAGAAATCATCATGTGGGGTCATTGTGTTAGGATCCTGCTATAAAATATACTAACAAACACAATCTCAACTCAAATAAACACACTCTCACACAATTTCTTGGAAATAAACTCACAGAAATATTATAACAGTATTCAGAATTAAATGCATATGATAACAGAAACTACTTAAAAGGAACAATCTCACAATAGATAGAATCGTAGGCCTCTTCGAGGGGGCAACCTCCTTCAAAACTTCATTAATTTGCAAAAAATATGATTACATTGGTGCCTTTTTGGGTATTTAAAGAGTTTCCTTCCAAGGTTGGCTTACATGCAAAATGCCACCTAGATTACATGCATAATGCCACCTGAATTACATGCATAGTGCCACTTTGAATTACATGCATAATGCCACATGAATTACATGCACAATGCCACCTTACCTAACCTATCTACCATGTGTTACATAGAAAAGGGTGCCATTTGTCATAGGCACTACCTAAGCTAAAACTTAGAACATTACAAAATATTAATCATGGGTACTACCCACGTTCACTAGGAATTATTACATCAAGGAAGTTATTACATTAAGGGTTAGGATGAGATCCTAACATGCCCTTCTCCTTGAAGAAGCTTTGTCCTCAAAGATGAAAATGAGGAAACTATTGCTGGAGTTGATGGAGAGACTCCCATGTAGCATCCTCAGGTTGAAGCCCATGCCACTGAACAAGGACCTCTGTAATGGTACGGTTGCATAAAGTGCGAGTTCGACGATCCAACAGCTGCTCAAGTGCAAGTAAGATGGAGCCTTCTTCATCCAATTCGGGAAGTGTTGATTGAACCTGTACCTTTGTGCCCACAACTTTCTTGAGAAGGGAAACATGAAAAAAAGGGTGGAGCTTGGAAGTGGGGGGAAGAGCCAATTTGTAAGTTGTAGGGCCAATCCGTTGTAGAACCTGATAAGGACCATAGAATTTTGGAGCGAGCTTCTGACACCTGCGAAGTTGTAGGGATGATTTTTTGTATGGCTATAAGCGAAGGAAGACCATATCACCCACATCAAAACTACGCTTAGAATGATGTTGATCAACTTGTTGGCGCATCCAATTCTAGGCCATGTTCAAATTTTTCTTGAGTTGGCGGAGGACCTTGGTGTGTTGACTCAGAGCATTGTCAACGGCCTGGACCTTGGAGCTGCCCGGAATGTAGGAGGAAGGCATGAGTGGAGGGCACCCGTAAACTACCTCAAATGATGTGAGTTTGGTGGCGGTATGATAGGAAGTGTTGTACCACCATTCGGCCAAGGAAAGCCATTTTGCCCAATGAGTAGGATGATCGGAGGCAAAGCAGCGAAGGTAGGTTTCCAAGCATTTATTAACAACCTCTGTTTGACCATCCATTTGCAAATGGTAGGCTGAACTCATTTTGAGCTGAGTCCCCTACAAATTAAACAACTCTTGCCAAAAATTGCTAGTAAAGGTGGGATCACGATCAGATACAATGGAGGTTGGCATGCCATGAAGGTGAAAGATGGAGTCAAGAAAAATTTGGGCAATAGTGGATGCTATGTAAGGATGGGCTAGGGCACAAAAGTGAGCATACTTTGAAAGGCGGTCCACTACTACGAAAATAACTGACTTGCCTCCTGATTTAGGTAGCCCTTCTATGAAGTCCATGGAGATGTCAGTCCACACATGATCTGGAATCGACAATGGTTGAAGAGTGCCCGGAGAGTGCATTGTTTCCCCTTTCATCCTTTGCTGTGTCCCCCCGCGAATGTCCTGTTTCATACCTTTCCAAAAGAAGGTGCGCTTGAGTCGCTCATAAGTTTTTAGGAACCCTAAATGGCTAGCAGATGGATTAGCATGTGATTCCTTCATGAGGAGATCTCGAAGTGGGGACTTAGGAGGAAGAACCAGGCGTTGATGGTAACGTAGATCCTAGCCATCCCAACTATATCCTGGTGTAGACTCTGGATCATCCATAAGTGAAGCAACCAAGTCTTTCAAATCTACATCTTGAAGTATTTCCTGACGTAAGGGCTCAATCCATTGGGGCAATGGTGCAAAAATGGCACACAACATACTAAGGGTCTCAAATTGGCGAGAGAGAGCATCCGCCACAAGATTTTCCTTTCCTTTTTTATACGTGATGTCATAATCATAGCCCATGAGTTTTGATACCCACTTTTGTTGCTCGGGGGTGGCAACTCGTTGTTCTAGAAAGTATTTCAGACTCTGGTGGTCAGTTTTGATGGAGAAATGGTGCCCAATGAGGTAAGGTCGCCAATGTAGGATTGCATGCAATATTTCCATCATTTCCTTGGCATATGTGGATTTCCCTAAATTGCGATCAGATAGGGCTTTGCTGGTAAAATCCAAAGGGTGTCCTTCTTGCATCAATAATGCCCCAATACCATGACCAAAAGCATCACTTTCAATGACAATTTTTTTTTAGAAGTCTGGCATGGCTAAAACTGGAGTGGTGGTCATGGCATGCTTGAGTTCCAGGAATGCTTGCTCAGTTAGCCCTGTCCAAGTAAAATAATCCTTCTTCAACATGGAGGTGATGGGGCAGATATCTTTCCATAATTATAGACAAATTTATGGTAATAGCCTGTAAGCCCTAAAAATCCTCGAAGTCCCTTGAGAGTGCGAGGTTTCGGCCATTCTTGGACTGCTTGGATCTTCTTAGGGTCAACCTTGATGCCATCCTTTGAGACAATGTGTCCCAGATACTCCACTTTAGTCAAACCAAAGGAACACTTGGATCTTTTTGCGAACAGTTGATGGTCATACAATAGTTGTAGGGTTTGATCTACATGCTTGAGATGCTCTTTCCATGTGTGACTGTAAATCAAGATGTCATCAAAGAACACAAGGATGAACTTTCACAAAAAAGGATGAAAGATGTTGTTCATCAGGCTTTGAAATGTGGAAGGAGCATTTGTGAGGCCAAATGGCATTACCAAGAATTCATAATGACCTTCATGAGTGCGAAAAGTAGTTTTAGGAATATCTTCATCCCTAAGATGGATCTGATGGTACCCAAAGTGAAGGTCTAGCTTGGTGAAGTACATGGTCCCATGTAATTCATCTAGTAATTCATCAACCATAGGGATAGGAAATTTATCCTTGATAGTTATCTTGTTGAGTTCTCGGTATTCAATACACGATCGCCAAGAGCCATCCTTCTTGAGGACCAGTAAGACTGGTGCAGAGTAAGGACTAGTACTAGGCCGAATGATACCCGCCTTGAGTAATTCTTGTATCATTTTCTCAATCTCTGACTTCATGGCATGAGGGTACTTGTATGGTCTGATATTGGAAGGTGCACTATCCGACAATAATGGAATGGCATAGTTGTGAGAGCGATGAGGTGGTAGTGTAGTTGGTTCCAAAAATATGGCCTCATGTTTATGGAGAATCTATTGTAAGTCTGATGGAGTTTCACCCATTTGAGAGGTGGATGGTTGGATGGAGAATAGTTGTGCAATGACCCCACGTGATGATTTCTTTAGCAATTTCTCCATGCCATTTGAACTAATAATTTGAGGTGTTCCTGTTGGGGAGCCCTTGATGATGTGTGTTTGTCCATTTTGGGAGAACTGCATCCAAGTTTCGGCAAAGTTCCAATTGATAGTGCCCAACGTACTCAACCATTGAGATCCCAAAACAATATCACATCCACCCAATTGGAGGGCAAACATGTCCTACTTGAGTTCATAGTCCCCTATCTTGATTTTAACATTGCGACATTTTCCTTTACAAGGTAAGGTTCCCCCATTGGCTACCATGACCTCAAAGGAATTACAAGTGTGGATATAGCAATTTTCCCGCTGAGCCACTCTAGGGTCTATGAAGTTGTGCGTGCTTCCCGAATCCATAAGGATGGAAAGACGTTGGCCCTTGAAAAATCTCACAACCTTCATGGTTTGTGGAGTAGTAATGCCTACAAGAGCATGGATTGTAATTATTGTCTCAGGTTCCTGTTTCACTTCTTCTTATGGAGAAGGTGTTTCCGAAGGGTCCTCATCCTCATCACTCTAGTCAAAGTTATCAGGTTCTTCAACATCTATCAAGAACAATTTTTTGTGTGCACACTTATGCCCTTTAAAAAACTTTTCATCACAATTGTAGCATAATCCTTGGGCACGACATGCATCCATATCTTTTGTGGTTAGGCACTTGGGTGCAGCAGGTTTATTATCAACTGGGTGTTGAGATCAAGGAGGAAATGAAGGTCTATTTTGAGGAAACTTTGATGGGCGTCTTTGGGTAGAGAGTTTAGATTCAGCCAAACAGACCAAACTAATAGATTCCATCATAGTTTGTGGTTTCAACATTCTTACTTCCGCATGGAGTTCCACCTTTAACCCACTGATATAACAACTCTAGAAGAACCCTTCATTCAATCCTCTTGTCTTATTGGTCAATTTTTCAAATTGAGCTTGGTATTCACAGACTGACCCTATTTGATGTAGTTTGGTCAAGGCCCCTGTAAAGTCCTCATACTCACTAGGACCAAATCGAGTGAGTAGTTGGGATTCAAAATTCTCCCAAGAGAGATTTGGGTTGGCAATACGTAACCATTGAAACCAGTGTAGAGCCTTAGATTCCAAGTTAAAGGAAGCCATCTAGACTCGATGAAATATGGGGACATTATGAAGTCTAAAGAATTGATCAACCCTACATAGCCACCCATCAACATCCTTCCCACTAAATTTGGGAAAGTCCAATTTGGGAATTTTGAAGGATGGATCATGGTCATGATTCCTTGCAGAACCCTCAGCTTGGTGTTCTATTTTGGGGGGTCCTCTTTTTAGTTTGTTGTCTACTTCTGTCAGTGCTTCTTCTAAGTGATCCTCTAGGCGAAGACCTTGGACTTCTTCCCTTATGGAGTGAAAAGTTGAGTGCAAGTTCTCAATGGATTTTGTTAAGGATTCCAAGTGGTCTAGTTCCTTTTGATGTCCACGGGTACCCTGGGCCATTTTGAAACCTTTTATGACCAGTTACTAAAAATATAATTGAGTTTTTAAGACTTACTATTTTTAGTAAGTGCCCAAAAAAGTGCTTGGGTGCTATATATCAAAATAATTAGCTCAAAGAGGTGGTCACAATGAGCTATATCTCTCAACACTACTTTTTGGCACCCCAGATTTTTTTTTTAATCTCCTATTTTGTTGAGTCTAACGATGTTTACAGTTTTTGATTCTGAGCTACAGAGCAAAAGTTGGGTACTGGAGCACTATCTATAACTAGCCTTGTGTCATGCTCTCACTGGTTGGCCCAGTCCTGACTTCACTAGCTCCAAGATTCTTTGTATTTTGTAGGTTACTGTTACGACAATTCTGTTCTGACTCTGAAAACTATAAATTTTGACTTGATTGTGTTGACCTCTCTGACCTGACTGACCTGACTGTGACTGCCACTATAAATTGGACTATTATTCTCTAGACTGTCAGCTTAAGTTTCACCCTCATGGTCTATCCCGAATGCATGTTATTTTTGTTATTTTTTTAGTAGAGGACTCCTTTCTCATATGCTCACTTTTGGGGATTTGAAATGCAGGTTTACGAATAGGGAGGTTTGGTTTTTTTTCTTTTTTTTTTTTTTTTTTACAGGTTGAAGTTTTAATAGAACCAAGGAATGCTAGGTAGAGGAGTATGTACCACCCATAGGCCCTCTAATATACCGACAGTGATGAACAATAGTGCTCAAACCAATATTTTAGGCCACTACTCAAGGAGGATTCCACACATACCCTTGAGCACACTACCTGCCTCTCTGACAATACGGGAGGGTAATCATCCAGGATGCTGTGTCCCGTAGACTATGAGTAATACAAGGTCGAAAAGCTTCCTAATGGCTAAAAGTTTATTTAAACCTAGATGGTCTCCCAATATACTCGAAGATACGTGGGAGCTCAAGTTTGTGCACGAGTTCTTTCTAAGCCTGGGTATTGGAGCGTGATCGCCCCTCACTTCACTAGATGCTTTATGGGCTATCTATCTTAGCCAATAACGACAGATCCTTCATGATATTTTAAAACCCCCAGCACAGGGTTTCTACCTACTTAACTACAAATATATATTTTTTTTGGTCTGGAAAAAAATGCACTGTATTTTTTGGATTTTTTTTAAATAAGAAAAAACAAGAACAAAAAAAAACATAGGATTTATACCTAACAGGAAGATTGGATGGCAAGAATCATTACAATTGCAGCAGAACTTGGCCCTAGAAAGTGCTCTGATACTTGTTAGGATCCTGCTATAAAATATACTAAAAAACACACTCTCAACTCAAATAAACACACTCTCACACAATTGCTTGGAAATAAACTCATAGAAACATTATAACAGTATTCAGAATTAAATGCATATGATAACAAAAACTACTTAAAAGGAACAATCTCACAATAGATAGAATCACAAGCCTCTTCGAGGGGGAAACCTCCTTCAACACTTCATTAATTTGTAAAAAAATGATTACATTGGTGCCTTTTTGGGTATTTAAAGATTTTCCTTCCAAGGTTGGCTTACATGCAAAATGCCACCTGGATTACATGCATAATGCCACCCGAATTACATGCATAGTGCCACTTTGAATTACATGCACAATGCCACTCGAATTACATGCATAATGCCACATGAATTACATGTACAATGCCACCTTACCTAACATATCTACCATGTGTTACATAAAAAAGGGTGCCATTTGTCATAGGCACTACCTAAGCTAAAACATAGAACATTATAAAATATTAATCATGGGTACTACCCATGTTCACTAGGAATTATTATATCAAGGAAGTTATTACATTAAGGGTTAGGATGAGATCCTAACACATTTTCTCGGGGTTCTCCCCCAAAACCCAAACACACACTCAGGGCCCCCCGGGGCCCCCCAAATTATTAGTTCAAAAGGCAGGAGAAATTGCTAAAGAAATGTGGTATTGCACAACTATTCTCCATCCAACCATCCACCTCTCAAATGGTTGAAACCCCATCAGACCTGCAACAAATTCTCCACAAACATGAGGCCATCTTTGTGGAACCAACTACACTACGACTACATCGCTCTCATGACCATACCATTCCATTATTATCGAATAGTGCACCTCCCAATATTAGACCATACAGGTACCCTCATGCCATGAAGTCAGAGATTGAGACAATGATACAAGAATTAATCAAGGCGGGTATCATTTGGCCTAGTACTAGTCCCTACTCTGCACCAGTCTTACTGGTCCTCAAGAAGAATGGCTCCTGGCGACTGTGTATTGACTATCAGGAACTCAACAAGATAATTGTCAAGAATAAATTTCCTATCCCTATGGTTGATGAATTACTACATGAATTACATGGGACCATATACTTCACCAAGCTAGACTTTCACTCTGGGTACCATCAGATCCGGCTCAGGGATGAAGATATTCCTAAAACTACTTTTCACACTCATGAAGGTCATTATGAATTCTTGGTAATGCCATTTGGTCTCACAAATGCTCCTTCCACATTTCAAATCCTGATGAACAACATCTTTCATCCTTTTTTTTGAAAGTTCATCCTTGTGTTCTTCGATGACATCTTGATTTACAGTCACACATGGGAAGAACATCTCAAGCATGTAGATCAAACCCTACAACTATTGGCCGACCATCAACTGTTTGCAAAAAGGTCCAAGTGTTCCTTTGGTTTGACTAAAGTGGAGTATCTGGGACACATTGTCTCAAAGGATGGTGTCAAGGTTGACCCTAAGAAGATCCAAGAAGTCCAAGAATGGCCGAAACCTCACACTCTCAAGGGACTTCAAGGATTTTTAGGGCTTACAGGCTATTACCATAAATTTGTCTATAATTATGGAAAGATAGCCGCCCCCCTCACCTCCATGTTGAAGAAGGATTCTTTTACTTGGACAGGGCTAGCTGAGCAAGCATTCCTAGAACTCAAGCATGCCATGACCACCACTCCAATTTTAGCCATGCTAGACTTCTCTAAAAAAATTGTCATTGAAAGTGACTCTTTTGGTCTTGGTATTGGGGCGGTATTGATGCAAGAAGGATGCCCTTTGGCTTTCACCAGTAAAGCCCTATCTGATCACAATTTATGGAAATCCACATATGCCAAGGAAATGTTGGCAATATTGCATGCAGTCCTACATTGGTGACCCTACCTCATTGGGTGCCATTTCTCCATCAAAACTGACCACCAGAGTCTGAAATACTTTCTAGAACAATGGGTTGCCACCCCTGAGCAACAAAAGTGGGTATCAAAACTCATGGGCTATGATTATGAAATCACATACAAAAAAGGAAAGGAGAATATTATGGCGGATGCTCTCTCTCTCCAATTTGAGACCCTTAGTATGTTGTGTGCCATTTCTGCACCATTGCCTCAATGGATTGAGACCTTATGTCAAGAAATACTTCAGGATGCAGATTTTAAAGACTTGGTTGCTTCACTTATGGATGATCGAAAGTCTACACCAGGATATAGTTGGGATGGCCAGGATCTGTGTTACCATCAATGCTTGGTTCTTCCTCCCAAGTCCCCACTTCGAGAGCTCCTCATGAAGGAATCACATGATACTCCATCTACTGGCCATTTAGGGTTCCTAAAAACTTATGAGCGACTCAAGCGTACCTTCTTTTGGAAAGGTATGAATTAGGACATTCGCTATTTTGTAGCTGACTGCCACACATGTCAAAGGATGAAAGGGGAAATAGTGCGCTCTTCGGGCACTCTTAAACCATTGTCGATCCCAGAGTAGGTGTGGACTTACATCTCCATGGAATTCATAGAAGGGCTACCTAAATCTGGAGGCAAGTCAATTATTTTTGTGGTAGTGGACCGCATTTCAAATTATGCTCACTTTTGTGCCCTAACCCATCCTTACACAACATCCACTATTGCCCAAATTTTTCTTGACTCCATCTTTCGCCTTCATGGCATGCCAGCCTCCATTGTATCTGATCGTGATCCCACATTTACTAGCAATTTTTGGCAAGAGTTGTTTAAGTTGCAAGGGACTCAGCTCAAAAAGAGTTTAGCCTACCATCCGCAAACGAATGGTCAAACAGAGGTTGTTAATAAATGCTTGGAAATCTACCTTCATTGCTTTGCCTTCGATCATCCTACTCATTGGTAAAAATGGATTTCCTTGGCCGAATGGTGGTACAAAACTTCCTATCATATCGCCACCAAACTCACACCATCTGATGCAGTTTATGGGTGCCCTCCACTCACGCCTTCCTCCTACATTCCAGGCAGCTCCAAGGTCCAAGCTGTCGATAATGCTCTGAGTCAACACACCAAGGTCCTCCACAAACTCAAGCAAAATTTGAACATGGCCCAGAATTGGATGCGCCAACAAGCTGATCAACATCTTTATGAGCACAGTTTTGATGTGGGTGATATGGTCTTCCTTCGCTTGCCGCCATACAAACAATATTCCCTATAACTTTGTAGGTGTCAAAATCTCGCTCCAAAATTCTATGGTCCTTATCAGGTTCTACAATGGATTGGCCCTACAACTTACAAATTGGCTCTTCCCCCCACTTCCAAGCTCCACCCTATTTTTCATGTTTCCATTCTCAAGAAAGTTATGGGCACAACGGTACAAGTTCAATCAACACTCACCGAATTGGATGAAGAAGGCTCCATCTTACTTACACCTAAGCAGCTACTGGATCATCGAACTCACACTCTGCACAACCGTACCATTACAGAGGTCCTTATTCAATGGCATGGGCTTCAACATGAGGTTGCTACATGGGAGTCTCTCCATCAACTCCAGCAACAGTTTCCTCATTTTCAGCTTTGAGGACAAAAATTATTCAAGGATAAGGGCATGTTAGGATCTCATCCTAACCCTTAATGTAATAACTTCCTTGATGTAATAATTCATAGTGAACGTGGGTAGTACCCATGATTAATATTTTGTAATTTTCTAAGTTTTAGCTTAGGTAGTGCCTATGACAAATGTCACCCTTTTCTATGTAACACATGGTAGATAGGTTAGGTAAGGTGGCCTTGTGCATGTAATTTGAGTGTCATTGTGCATGTAATTCATGTGGCATTATGCATGTAATTCGAGTGGAATTGTGCATGTAATTCAAAGTGGCACTATGCATGTAATTCGGGTGGCATTATGCATGTAATCCAGGTGGCATTTTGCATGTAAGCCAACCTTGGAAGGAAACTCTTTAAATACCCGAAAAGGCACCAATGTAATCATTTTTTTTACAAATTAATGAAGTGTTGAAGGAGGTTTCCCCATCGAAGAGGCTTGTGATTCTATCTATTGTGATATTGTTCCTTTTAAGTAGTTTTTGTTATCATAAGAATTTAATTCTGAATACTGTTATAATGTTTCTATGAGTTTATTTCCAAGCAATTGTGTGAGAGTGTGTTTATTTGAGTTGAGAGTGTGTTGTTTAGTATATTTTATAGTAAGATCTTAACACTCATAGTCTGAATCATCTTTTGAAGAGCTCCTTTGATTTTGCTCAAATCCTTCTTGGAGGTTATTTCTTGAACTTTCTCCTTCCTCGATCCAAGGGGAGGGGCTATTGAGGTCAATAGGGTTTGTTGCTAAAAATGGAAAGTAATTCCCCAATGTGTATGTAGTGTTAGGATTGGCATATGGATATTGTGCCAACCTGTCCCTATTGCCTAGACCTAAGCCTTGCATTTTTTCTACCAAGATGTCAAGGGGAAAAGGGTGGTTGAATCCTACTCTTGATTTGTCATATGGCATCTGGTATCTTGGTTGACAAAGAGTGCACATTCCTTGTTCGTATCTGCCCAATCCATATCCATGCCAATTACATTGGTTAAGGTATTTCAAGGTGAAGTCTAGGTTGGATAGATAGTCAACATTCTCAACAAATGGCTCTTCGTCCTCTTCCTCTTGTAGGTTGGGTTCCAGGCCATTCTCGAGGCCCCCATATACAAATTTTGTCTGATTTGGTGGGTAACCTAAAGGGAAGATAGTTTCGATGGGGAGGTGAGGTTTCCCCATGTCTTGCATGGATTTGAGTGTAGGTGTTGCCACAATGTTCTGCACTAGGTACTCCCCCAGGGCTGTATTGGCCATTTCAATAGTAATCATCAATGGTTGAGGGGGTGGGAATGAGAGTTTTTCTTGAGTCCACTCCATGTGGTGGAATCAGGTGTCTCAACTTCTATTTGGCGAGGCACCTCTTCATTATATATGGATGAGACTGATTGTAGCACCTCCTCTAGGGGCTTCTTCCTATTGTCCTTCGGTGTGGCCACCATAGGTGGCATTGTTGGTGAAGGGACAGACGATGAAGATGGACCAGGTTTGTTACTTGAGGGGCTCAACAATGAGGATGTAGGTGAAATCAGACCCTGAGTGGACAGATTCAATTGAAAGTCCAAATGTATCAATGGGAGGGTCGATTGTGGCATCAGCTGCACTGCATTGCATAACTTAAAGTGCTCTAAGTCTACTGGGATTACATGTACTTGCCCTTCGTATGTGTATTTGAGACATTGATGGGCTATCAAAGGGACACACTTCATGTCCCTGATCCAAGGCCGGCCTAGCAATATATTGTAGGCCATCTCACCCTCAAGGATGTGACACAATGTAGGAATGGTGTTTTGTCCTACTTGGATGAGTAGGAAAATTGTGCCAACTGTCGAGCATAACGCATCGTTGAATGCTCGAAGAGTGTAGGTGGATGCAACAATGTGGGATTCTAGAAACTTAAGATGTTTTAATGCCGCTGTCATGATTATGTTGTTGGACGAGCCAATGTCCACCAAAACCCTCTTGAATGGAATCTTGTTGACTTACGCGATGACGTGTAGGGGTGGATCCACCATATCACTAGTCACCAATTTTAGTTCATCTTCCCTGAAGGTAATGACCAATTCGGTGCATTGTCTCACATGTCCCACAAAGTTGTTGAAAGAATTGGGTTCTTGGGGCTGTAGCTCAATGGCTTTGAGTATCTCCATCAGAGCCTCCCGATGGAGCGGTGATTTTTGGATGAGGTCATATATGGAGAGCCTAGCCAACGTGGTCCTTAAACTCTAAGTAAGCTTAGTCTAAATCATGGCCATTATTCTAGGTGGGGGAGGTTGTGTAGGGTTTTGTGGGGGTTGTGACATTTATGTAACATTTCTTATACCTGCAGCGGGTGCGACCGTGTTTGGGTATCTTTTGTTCCGTATCAAGATGCTTATCATCCCAACATACCTTTGCATGGGGAAGTTTTGTGTCACCTCGTTCACTTGTATAGTTTTTACTTGTGAGTCATGGGCAGGCAAGGGGTCTTTGAAGACATCCATCTGTTGGTTGCTCAGCGCTATGGGATTATCCACCGTGAGCATTTTGTTGTCTATCAAGTCTTGCACCAAGTTTTTGAATTTCCAACAACTAAAGATGTCATGTCCTTTCTATCGGTGGAATCTACAATATAAATCTTCCCTATAGCCCTTGGGTTTTGGAGCATTGGGGTCTATAGGTCGAGTTTCTTGCAAGTTTATCAGGTTTACCACAAATAAGAGATCAAACAAGGAGTCTCTAGACTCTGTGAATTGTGTGAATTGTCGCTTAGGGTGATGCTATTGATTTTTCTCTTGTTTGTGGTTTTCCTTTTCATAGTTAGCAAGAGGAACTGCCTGATAATTAGCCTTTGGAGGCTATGTCGTTTGTGTATGTGCTGGTATAGTTATGCCAACCTGATTGACCATGGCAGGTTTCGGTTGTGTGGGACCAGTTTTGGCATTTTTGGTCCACTCTTTCTTGCACGGCTTGACAATATCACCGTCTTGAATTTTGATCTCCTCAATTATCTTGGATTATGCTAGGGCTTCCTCTAGGATGGCATATTTTTGTAGTTGCAATAGCACAGAGATCTACGTTATGCAACTCTTTGAAAACATTTGAGTCATGTCGGCCATAGGAGGGAGGTAGGGTAGCTTTGAAAGCAATGTCCTCCATCGATTTCCATAAGTGGCTATGGTCTCATAATCATACTGCTTAAGGCCACCTAGGTCACTTAAGGGTGCCTCATTCTTTGTGTTGAAGGTAAAACATTCAAGGAACGCATCCACTATCTAGCCTAGATTTTTGATGCTATGCTTTGACAATTGGGTAAACCAATTCAAGGCAAGGCCTACGAACATGGTTATAAACGTTATCAAAAGCAATGCATCATTGTCCTAAATTCCAAAGCATTGACTCAAGAATCTCATTACATGCTATTGCACATCCTCATCCCCTTTGAAAATTTCCAATTGAGGCATTTTTAAATTGGTTAGGGTATGGGGGTGTCGAAACTGAAGGATGCATAGGGTGACTGCAGAGCTGGCGTAAGGTGGGCTTTTGGGGCCCTGAAGTCTTGGTCTCCACAGACTCTAAGCATTATAATAGCACTTTATATGCATCAGAGGATTTGATTTCCTCTTCTTTGGTTTGTTCTCATTGTGCATTGTGAGGAACTTGAGGCCTATGGAGGGGTAGTCGGGTAGTGCCCTACCTGCCTTGGTAGGGTGTTTCAGCACACTCTTCTTCTTGCTCAAATTCCTCATAGGCTTCCTAAGGAGTTTTTGGGTGTGACCTATAAACATGTATGGGTGCTCGAGGAAGGCGCCCATCATTGGTTCTAGGGGTGGACTCCCACTCAGGTCTCGAAGGTCATGGAGGCAACATTTGATAAGGTTGTGGAGACCTATCTTGCACTAAGGGGTTGTGCCTCTCATAAATATCTATCCTATGTGTGCAAGGGGTTGGAATCCTCTCATGCCTATTTTTTTGGAGCAATTTATCTATCTGGCACTGAATGCACTCTTTTTTAAGATGATACAGTTGCTCTAACTACTACTGATCTTGCCTAAGCTGTGTGATTTGCGCTTGGCGGACGACATGTTTGGAAAATGCCAAGTCAATTTTTTTCGTCGTCCTATGTTTAAGAGGCCTAGATGCATCCCCTACATGTCTATCTTGGTCCTAGTGATTCAATATCTCTATGGGTCACATTTCTCTATTGATGTTAGCGACATTCACATGAGGCTCTGGCCTCAATAGGTGATCTTAATAATTAGCAGGTGCAGAGGTGCATTGCTCTTGCGTGGTGTATTGCTCTTGAGGAATGTACTGGTTTTTTTCATGCTTCCTTTCATACATGTGAAAGGGATGGGTGGAGTTGGCTCACCCTGTTGAAGAGCCTTATGCTCTAGATTTGGTCTATTAGTTCTAATAGTAATGAGGGGTAGAGGGGGGATGATATAATCATGTGATCCCTCCTTGTGAACCCTATGCTGCTCTAGCGCTTCATCGAGCAGTGGCCACTCATAGTGAGCATCTAAGCAAGCCTTCCCATGTATGTGCTCCTCCTAAAAGGGTCTGTGTTGAATGAAAGTGCCCCCCAAAGGGGTGCCTCTATAGTCCTTTTCTATAGTGGCATAGTGTGGACCACATTGTGGGTCAGGCTACCAAGGTGGTATAACCAAGTCCTTGGGGCTATAACGGAGGTGACTGGTGCCTCCTTGTACACTTTTTGTAGCTTCTACCCATGATTGGGCTTGGCTATGGGTATACACCATGGTGGTGGTTCTCTATAATATATGTATATTTTTATCTCTTTTGCGATTTTTTATGCTACACCAAACAAAAGGGACCACACAAAAAAAGAAATGATTATCTCATTTACAGATTAAAAGTGTGTCCTAAATCTGGTTCAATGTGTTTTGATTTTTGTTGTGCAAACAGTGTGAAGAATTTTTTTTTATTTATGCATGATGAGGGCTCTTATATCTCCAAAATGGTCACCCATTTAATATACCACTACCAGGAAGTTATACCGAACCTCTTAATATACCCGCCCTTAGGTGAGGGAATCTATTGGTATGCGAGAGCAGAACAGTATGTGGAACATAGGCGGTACGAAAGGGGAATCACTCTATTTTTTACACCTACCATAGAAGACTTATCCTCATGCGCTAGGAATCATCCCCGCTACACTTTGTCAGCTTTCGTCAGGATTTATGTCTAGCAACAGTCGCGATCAGGGTTATGTATGCAAAATCCAAGCCAAGGTGGTGATGAAATCCATCGTTGGTCTTGATCAAGTTTTGGGGTTTTACGACCAACTCATTGATGTTAATATTATTATGTGGTGTGTGTGGTTCCTTTTACTTGCGTAAATAAAGAAAACATGCAGAAAAATTTTCTATGCAAGCAAAGAAAACAAAAAAATTGTAGATATAGAAACAAAAAAAACATAGAGGATGTCCATAAAACCTACCTCTTCTCTGTCCCAACCAGATGCCTTTGAGTTTCTGCTTAGAAAATGCATAGAGCTCTAATCATCCTGGGGTGGCATGAATAGTAGGTCTATATTCATCCCAGGGTGAGATGAATTTGTATTCATCTTGGGTGGCACGAATTCCATGTCTGTATTCGTCACAGGGTGGCACGAGTAGCAGTCCAGTGCCCGAATGAGTAACACCTACAAGAAAAACACAAAATTTTAATCAAAAAATTAATCCCAATAGTAGGGGACAGGGTCCCACCATGATCACCACTGAAATCCGAA
This sequence comes from Wollemia nobilis, assembly GCA_028583015.1. Taxonomy (NCBI): domain Eukaryota; kingdom Viridiplantae; phylum Streptophyta; class Pinopsida; order Araucariales; family Araucariaceae; genus Wollemia; species Wollemia nobilis. Next base: position 12,230,142 of record JAQPPZ010002587.1, on the reverse strand, counting down.
CGCGGGGTGACGACGTACCATATTATGATGCAAACAAAATTGATATAAAAAAATGCTAAGTCCTACGAATGCGAGAAAGAAATGCACAAAGGAAACGACACATAGACAAGATGTAAGGAAACAAATACAAAGCAGGGTCTCTTTTACTAATGTTTCTTTTTATTTGGTTACAATATGTCCCCCATTTAGGGCTCAGAACATTTGATACAGTTCGTTACATCAATGGATGGTACGCTTCTAGTGTCTTTCGTGTGCCTCACATTCGAAATGGGCGGGCCAAAGGTTATCGCCGCTTGCATCCATGTGTTCATGTGTTCCTTGCTGCTCCTTTGGTTTTCCTATGAGTGAGATCCTATACTCAGATAAATAGAAAATAGTTAATAGCATATACGGATAGAGGGAAAAACATGTGATCCCTAGGGCCTCCGGCTAGTGAATACATAAAATAGCAAAACAATGGTCATAACATGTCATAATGAACTCAAAATTTGTCAAAATCATAGAAACATCATCAAAGACACATTGCAAAAGGAACAATCAGGAAATCATGCATGGATTTCTAATCGCTCCGAGGTGGGACGATTAGGACTATCACAAAACATGCAAAAGCAACCTTGCAAATGTCTAGCCTAGAGGCATCCAAAACTCTTGAAAACTTAGTTTTAGGCTAAAAGGGGTATTTTTGGATGACCTAGAAGGCCAGAATTGGAATATTATGGCTAGATTGTCCTGTATGCGAAAGCACTCCTTGTATGTTAGTAAACGCATAAAATGATAAAAACACGGTCAAAACAGGTCAAAATGCAATGAAACTTGAACAACAGCATAAGTAAACCAAATAGAACATAATGCAAAAATAATAGTAGAGAAAATTTTCATGGATTTCTAATCACTCTGGGGTGGGATGATTAGGACTGCAACAGTTTAGGGGGTGCCCGAGGGCAGGACACCTGTCATTTGGGGTATGGTTTTGACACCAATCCATTTGGGATGGGTCCAAAACCTCCTAGGGGGTTTTTTCAATGAATTTGGTGTGGGATTGTGGCCGATTTCTTGGTTTTTGGGTCGGGATTGCATTCCTAGTGTTCACCCGATAACCTCTCTCCCAAAAGAGAAATTATGGATGTAGGAAGCACAAAGGGGAATGGGGGCACAATTTGGTAGCACTTCATTGCTCCAAATGCTCTAGATCTATTCTCTTTTTTGGGGTGAGGATACTCATCCTTTTATAGACCTAGGGTATCTCTCTTTGAATGCGCATGTGAGGGTGCCACTTGGCTTACCATGCCTTTTTTTGGAGAGAAGATTCCTTCTTGATTTAGAGTTTCCTCTCATGATGCCTCCATGATTAGGGTATGCTTGAATGAAGCCCCTCTCTCTTATTTGAAGTCGTTCCTCACAATTTTATGCCCTAAAGGTGCAGTTAAGTGGTGGACCTATCGAGGTTTGACTTTTTGCCAGTTAAACCTGCTACTCGTCCCATCATGGGACGATTGTTGCTAATCATCCTAGGGTGGGATGAATATGATTCTAATCATCCCAGGGTGGTACGATTAGGGAGAAAAGTTCTTAAAAGATGCCAAATTGACCTCTGGCCTTCCAAAACTAATTTAGGAGTGGTTAGGACCATTTTTTAACCTCTGGGGATTGCCCTAGGGACTATGTATGCCAACTTGATCAGTGCTTGTAGTCGCATAATCAGATTGGTGCTATTTTTGTGTCTACACCTTGTTTTTCATGTGTCTTACACTATGAAGCCTTATGATCAAACTTGTGAAATGAGAAGCAACGTCCATTGAAGAACCCTTGCCTTGACCCCATTGGTCTCTTAGTCTCTTCTTCCCTATGATGTTTCATGTTCCATATGTTCCTTATTTGTGCATTGTTCCTTTCCTTGTTGAAATTTCTATTTTCTAACTTATCCTTAGAATTCTCACTTTCTATTTCACTCTCTTATTTTGAAGCTTCTTCTTCTTTGGATTTTGAGATTGACTTATCTCCTCGTCCTCTATATTCTTCTTCAAAACCAAGTCCTTTCTTATTTTATGAAGATCTTTGTACCTTGATAGTATTATCCAAGTTCTTTAATCTTCTACCAAACCTGTGTAGCTTGTCTTTAGACTCTTTTAATTCATTTCTTAGTGAAGTTACCTCATGCTCTAATCTTTCACATTCTAAGACTTTTGCCTCTAACTTCTCTTTGTATCTCCTTGTATTAGATATTGAATTTTTCAGATCTTGTATAAGATTTCCTTTTTCTTCATCACATTCCTGAAATTGAATCTTGAGTTTTGAGTTCTGCTTTCTTACCTTCCTTAATTCCTTAAGGGCAAAAATAAGCTCACCTTCAATATAAACTTCTCCTTCCTCTTCATTTTTTGATTCTTCCTCAACCTTTTTGTCATCAATATCATCTTCATTCATTTCTGATTCATATTTAATAGGAGCACCTCTTTCTTCTTTTATTGCCATAAGAAGAATTTCTTCTTCTAGACCTTCAAGATCATATTCATATTCATCTTCATTGAAACTAAACCCATTCCTTGTGCAATGATCTTCAATATGACCAAAGTTACCACACCTAAAACACTTGAGAATTATTGGTTCCCTTTTTGCCTTTTTCTTAACATCTTCATTTTCTACTATCAAAAATAGATTTTCTTCTCCTTCATTATCTGAGGACCTTTCATCACTATTACTTGAATTCTTGCCTATATTATCTACATAAAACATCTTCTTATGCCTTTGTAAAAACTTATTTCCTTGCTTTCCTTGTCCATCCTTGCTTTTATTTTGATACATGTATTGTCCTGCTTACATGTTCTTATGATCCTATTTCTCATCACCACTGTTATTTCCAACTTTTGGACAATCAGATGCATAGTGACCATATTTACCACATTTTAAACACTTAACTATTTTCATACCTTTATATTTTCTTGTTTCCTTGTTCCTTCTTCCATAGTTTGTTTCTTAATCACTGGATAACTCATTACATGAATCTGGCTTCTTATCCTTTGTTGTATTTGTAACTTTGAAAGTTGCTTCTTTCTGGGGGATATGATTCTTTTATATTCTCATGTCAAAATTTGTGAGAGTACCATGTATATCATCCATTATCAAAGTTTCAATATATTTTGATTCTTCTATGGATGAAACCTTTTCAGTATACCTCTTTGGGAGTGATCTTAAATTTTTTTGACAAACATCTATTTCTTCAACTTTAAACCCAAGTCCTTGCATGGAGTTAACAACCTCATCCACACAGATTAAGTATGTAGAGATGTATTCCTCATCCTTTATCTTTAGGTCTTCAAATATTTTATTGTGATTTTGCAATTTTTCCATCTTGACCTTTTTGTCTCCCTCATATATTTTCTTAAAATTTTCCCAAATCTCTTTTGTTGATGTGCAATGCATAACTTTTACAAACTCCAATTCATGTAAACCATTTAATATTCCATTCATTACCTTTAAATTATTCAGTTTTAGGAGCTTACCATCTTTATTCTGTAGGTGGAGTAGCTTGCGGTGTGTACCCATCCTCAACTTCTTACCATAAATCATTTCCTTGTGTCATCAGGTAAATATTCATTCTTACACTCCAAAATGCATAATTGTTCCCATTGAACAATGGTGCCTTATTTTCTAAAGATCCACTCTGATAATCCATTTGTGTTCCTATAAGATTTTCCTTCAAGCTATTAAACTCTTTCGAAGGAACCCGCTTTGATACCAATTGAAGAACACAAGCTTATACTAATAGGGGGGTGAAAAATATAAGACCAACTTTTAATTTTATTTCTCAAACAATATTATCCAATATATAAATATCAATATCAATATTAATAGTAGTAATCAAAGCAATGCATAAATAATCACACATAATAGAGAAACCAATTTAATGTGGTTCACCTAATGTGGGCTACTCCACAAAGAAAACATTTCACTAAAATTTTCTCAAAAAATATCTTGGTAATCCTTCCCTATTACAATATTTATGGACCTCTATCCAAAGGATACACCAATCCCCTAATCGAGTTTATGGATATCTATCCATAAGAGAACTCCTTCCTCTTTGTTGGTTCATGGATCTCTATCCATAGAAGAACTATTTTTTCTCTACTCTGGCTAGTGATCTTCTAGAAGACTACTACCTCCACTGCACTAGCTTGTGTATATCTCTTATAGAATACCTCTATCCTAACTTAGAAGACATCTATCCTCACTTCCCTGGCTAATGGATCTCTATCCACTGGAGACTATTGTCCCCTACTTTGTCACCTCCAAATCTTGCTCTTAGCTCTGCTCAATATCTATCTCAAATATGCACTAAACACTACCCTCGGTCTAGAACAAATCTACTCATAATTCAGTCTCTAGTATGGCACAAATATACCCTTAAATATGCACCAAAATTTTCTCTCAAGTATTCTCAAAGACTTACCTCAAATATGCTCAACAAGTCCTTTCAAGAACTTGCTAAAATATGCTCAACAAGTCTTCACCAAGACTTAACTCAAATCTGTCCAACAAGTCCTCCCTATAACTTGTCCAATATGCTCAATAAGTCTTTACTAAGACTTACCTTAAATCTGCTCAACAAGTCCTCTCGAGAACTTGTTTAATATGCTCAACAAGTCTTCACTAGACTTACCTCAAATCTATCTAGTAAGTCATCCCTAGAACTTGTCCAAACTACTCAACAAGTCTTCACTAAGACTTACCTCAAATCTGCTCAACAAGTCCTCTCTATAAATTGTCTAATCTGCTTAACAGGTCTTCACTAGACTTACCTCAAATCTATCCAACAAGTCCGCCCTAGAACTTGTCCAATCTGCTCAACAAGTCTTCACTAAGACTTACCTCAAATCTGCTTTACAAGTCTTCACCAAGACTTACCTCAAATATTCTTGTAATATTTCAAAAAATCTCACACAAATCTATCCCCAAGTTTTCACAAAATCTTACTCAACTCTGTCCTTAAGTCTCCTCTAGGACTTACTCAAATTTTCTCACAAGCTTTCATAGAATCTTACTCAAACAATTGCAATACTTGCATACAAAAATCAAATTAATATCTTTCAAAAAACTTCTTCAATCATACAAAAAAGTTTCACTCATAATCTTATTTAACCATAAGAACATATAGAGAATTATTAGACACTAAATATGTTGCACACTCACTAAGTTTTGTACTCAAAAAAATACTCTATCACTTTCAAACTCTCTTTCAAATCAATTAAGAAATAAAGAATAATTTATTTCACAAATATTGAACTATCACTCCAATACTTTCAATAAATAATGCTCAATCAACTTCACTCAAACATCCACTCAATGAAACACAACTTGCTTGCAAACCCTAAACAAGTGTTTCACTGTAATTCCAACAACTCACACTATGTAACTCAAACCTTGACTCAAGATAATTCCAATATCACATAATAATGATACTCATATTCTTTCACAAACCCTAGTCCAAGATAGTTCTCAATCTCCACATAACAATGATGCTCATGATCTTTCACAAACCCTAGCTCAATATAGCTCTCAATCTCATATAACAATGATACTCATGATCTTTCAACATCCATAAATCATGCACATAGAAATCTACTCAACATTTCCAACAATGCTTATCAAACAATCCTTTTCACTCCAACTTTACATTTCACAACATTCAATCCAACAATATTCCATTCATAAGGAATATGTGCCCATACCTTTTTTTTTAAGGTGATGTGTCTTCAAAAAATTTCTTAATCACAATCAAATCCTTTTTGCCAATTTTAAGGTTAGATAGAAACAACTTATCTCAAAATCTCCACACAAATATTCTCCCCAATATTTATTTCACCATAAAAAAATATCAAATCTCAAGTACACCTTATAATATCCAAACTCTCAAATAATATTCAAAAAATTAAGTTAATTTACTAACACCTTATAACCTCCAACCTTTCAAAAAAATTTCAAAAATTAAGTTTCTTTACTAACACCTTATAAAATCTAACCTTTCAAAATAATTTCTAACTCGTAGACACCTAAATCATGTCATTCTTAGGGGAGCTACTTACATAGACACACTCATAAGATCATAAGACATAATCTTGGACTTTCTAAGCATCAACAGTGGTTCTCATTGCTCATTTGGGGCCTTTTCAAGCCATTCAAGATTGGCCGCTTAAGCCAAGAGTGACCAGATCCTAGCAACTCAAGTCTAGAGAGGCCAGAACTTAGCCACTGCAGATGATAACGACTAGATCTTAGCTGTTGCAGACGATAGAAGCTAAGCCATAAGAAGCATTTTTCCAAAAAATAGACCCAATTTCAGGCAAAAGTGGTAGTCTTCATGCGATAAAGGTGAATGGGAGTGACTTTGCATTCCTTTTCATGACCAGTTCACATAGGAGACTTGAGTTTGCATTTAGACTTAAGTTAACTGACCTCCAAGCATAGACAAAGGACAAAATATTCTCATGCTAATGACTAGTTCCCATAGAAGACTCAAGTGGGCAGTTAGATTTTAGTTAATTTGCCTTCAAATATAGATAAATGGACAAAAGCTTCTCATGCTAACTTGCAATATGTATGAGAAATCCATTCATAGGGATTGGACATAGACCTAGGGTTTCACGCTATAAAAGGTGCAAGCCTAAGAGCACCAAAGGATCATATTTTATCTAAGGGGGATCTTTTATCACATCAGGGAGAGAGAAATTATTTTGAGGAGATCTTTCAAGACTCGGAGAGTTCTCTTTGATATCACATGTACGGTAGAGCTCTGACGGATTGAAGAACATAACACCTACTATTTTAACATTAGATTATAGTCTTTAACCCATAGCTTTGGGACAAAGAGGGTAAGGTTTACTTTAGTGACCGATGTCTTGGACAGTGGCCCGTAGGCTTAGATTAGATAGACATAGCATCTTTTATTTTGTTTCTTTATGTTCTTATATCATTAGCATAGATTTACATGATTTCATGGCATAGTTTTATCATATTTCTATTACATTATTTGATTACTAACAACCTCATTCAGGGAGGCAATCTCGGACACCTAAATGTGTGTTGTTGTTTCATTGCTTGCAGAGCCACAGGTACATCAGACGAATATTGCAATATATGAGAGAAAAAGGGATCCCTCTAGGAAATAGACCTAGAGAAGGAGGCATCTGTAAACCCTCATACATTTCCATATGCAAAACCAAAAAGTTTTTATAAGCACACCACCTCTTCATGAAAGGGGAACTCCTTGCCTATTTATAATTTATAGTATCAAAATGGGTATCCCTAAGAGGGACCGATATGTAATGGATCTTCAATATCAATAAATAGATCTGTCTTTTGTTATTTCATGTTATATACTTTTTCCTCTTGTCTTTTCATTTCATCTTAGGTATTTTAAATAACATTGCAAGTAGAGTTTAGAAAAGGGACCAGTGCGTGCATTCCTGGGGTCACTATAGATGGTGATCACAGTGGGACCACCACTAATTTTTCATTTTTTGCCAAATACTAACTTAATTTTATGTGCAGGTCTAGCCACTCTGAGCTACAGTGGCTAGAAACTAGTAGCTCTAAGCTACAATGACCAATAGAGCTTAGCCACTCTAAGCTACAACGTCCAAGAACCAGCTGCTCTGGTCAACAACGGCCAAGACTGGAGTGTAGTAGAGGTCAAAACATAGACTCTCTAAGTTGGATCAAAGGTTGGTATAGCTTCTCTGATATTTTATAACTTTATGTTTGCTTTTGTGTGTTTAAAACAAAGAACTTAAAGCACATTAATGTTTGGAAATTGAAGGAATAAAGAATAAAGAATTAAGCATTTCGCATATCTTAGGTCTTCTTATAAATTTTCCACTAGACGTTGTTAGGAACAATGGCTTATGCCTAAAATTTTTGCCCTAGAATCCAATGTGCTAGACATTGTATGTTGTTTGCTTGCTTTGAGGCCCTTCTAGAGGCCATAGTTGCATGAGATAAAGTGCACTCATACAAATCATAGTAGTTCATGCATATTTTTGAATATTGAAATATATTTTTACACTTAGGCATATAGGAAAGATTTATCACTGCTATATGATGCACTTTATGATGCACAATATTAAAATGAACACCACACATGCACGTCTCATTTAAAACATTGAAGAGTTGGATTTCATCACCAACCTTCAATTCAGTCCAGTGACATTGGAATTCATCTCCTTCCACTAGTTTACCCCCTAAAGCTTCATAGAAATAGATTGAGAAACTTACTTATAGTGACACTAAGTTACTTGTGTTCAAACTATCTTCCACTATTGGAACAATCATTGGTTCAGAGTGGAAGAGCTAGGCGAACCCTCCATTGGGTCTTTAACGGTGTACCCTAGCTTCTTTTTAGAAAATCATGTTTGGCATGAGTGTACTTTATTGTCACTATGGATGAGTCTTCTCATTCTTAATCCAAGAACAAGAGCAAAGAAATCAAAAGAGCAACACATCAAAACACATCAAACAGTCTAGGGCACACTCAAATCGGTAATCAAGATAAAAATTTGTTTGGTATTGTGTGGTCATTCCTAAATTGCAACTCAAAAGATCAATTAATAAGACAACATGGTTAAAAAAATAAGTAAGCATCATCGGTCTGATACCGATGGAGAGACAAAAGCAATTCATACCCATATGCAGAGTCATAGTAACATTGAATGACCTACCCGTAAGATCATGAGATGTAGATCCACGAGCCTAAGGGATGATAACTCAACCCTTGGGAGATCTCTTCAAGAAATGCTAAGTAAGGAACCACGTCATGGAACAAAGTCACATAAACAAAAAGAGGCTTCATAGCCATCTTCATCAAGGATACATGAGGAGACCTCAAGGGCCTCCTATAAACACACATAAACATCTTGAAGACATGAAGAAGCTTCAAGGGCTTCCTCCTCACATGCACATAAAGAAGGTTCTAAAAACCATTCCTCACATAGGGATGACGAGACTGCCACATCTCCATCCACATGCAAAAAACATGTTACCACAAAGCCCTCTTCATCAAGAAGGCAAACAAGAATTACAACACCTCAAGACTCACAAGAAACATATGAAACAGGTCTACCCACTAAAGGGTAGGAAACTAGAGCTACATCAAGTCATAGGAATTGTATAGAAGAAATCCTTCACACAAAAGGAAATATTCTCGTATACTATGACCTCATAGGAATAAATGGCACCCCACGAGACCAGCCATGGAAAACAAAACATCTAGATGGGTTGGATCGATTTCCTACTCAACCAACTCAAATAACTGTAGCTATTGAGAACTCTGCATCTGGAATCTCATGAACTGTGACTTCTAAAAATACCTCCCAGTCTGGGGGTACCTCAGAGTGACCCCACAAAATACGCGTGGATTCTGATAATAGGGATACTCAATAGTACATTGAACAAGTCACATTAACTAGTAAGAGTAAAAATACAACATAAACCCCCTTGAGGAATTTGTGAGTCAAGACAACAAGAACAGAGTTAGATAAACATGATTCTTCTATGATAGCACAAACTGATTGAATGAGGTAGTTATAAAATGCATTACATAAGGAGCGAGAGCTAGTAGAAGCTCTCAAACAAGAGAAACAAAGAGAAAGACTCTTGCGCCAGCATGAGCAGTGCTTAAGAGAGCAAGATGAGTGGCTAGCTCTTAACAATTTATAGGAAAATGGTGGTGACCAACAAAGAGCAAGATATGTTGACTCACCTAAGGAGAGGCACACTAGACAAGATATACCACAACAAAACCCCCCACCAAATCATGAATGAAATCCAACTAATGGGGGGAGGGCAAACATAACAAACCAAGATCACAATAATGAGTTCCCTCATAGGAGGGAGGAAAATAGAATAAATAAAATGGATAGAGAGTTACCTCCATTGCCAATACGAATATGCTTACAAGAGAAGGAAATTTGTGCATCAAAGACATTTCAAGAGCTTGTTGAAAAGATGAAAATATTTGAGAAACAAGAGGCAACTGAGAACTCACCAACATTGAGCAAGATACACAATCAACCATTGTGCCCATCAATCCCTATCCGTCCATATCCTAAGAACTTTGAGATGCCTAGTTTAGAAAATTTTAAAGGTGAAGAGGATGGACAAGATCATGTCACCAATTTTATCAAAACCTATTTTCATCTTGAAGACAATGACACTCTTATGCTAAGAACATTCATAATGACATTTTCAGGTGCTGCCACTCAATGGTTCAACCAACTACCTAAGCATAGTATAACCAACTTTGAACAACTAGTAAACGCATTCTTGAAGCGTTTCTCCTTTGGTTCTAAGAAGAAGGTGAACCTTTCAGACTTGGCTAACTTGAAACAATATGATGACAATCTAGTAATGGATTATGGGAATAGATGGAGAAAAGTCATGGAAAATTTATCATTCTTTGTTCCCACAGAAGAGATTATTCACATGTTCACCTTGTTATTTCACGCCTCTAACAGAATCAATGCAATAAATATTTAATCAGTTGAGCGAGGCCAGGAGGATTATATTTCTTGATATACCTCTTATAGATCCCAACCATCCTAAGCCAAAAGGATATAGGGAAGATCAATTTTATCCTTATCACAGGATATCGAGGCATGACATTGAGGCTTACATTGGGTTTAAGCACCAAGTGCAAAACATGATTGAGGTGGGAGAACTCAAAGTTGAAAATCCACTGGCTCCCGATAACAGAGACATGGGCATATATAGAAACCCATTGCCCAATCATGAGGTCCCTCAAGAGCAAGGGGCCCAAGTCAATCAGGTTCGAGCTGACATACCTACCCATGGATGCTTGGGGATGGTTGAGATTGTTAACATAGCAACAAGGACTAGGTGGTATGGTCAACCACAACTACCTGTAGCTCCCATGAACATCCCAGCTGCCCCTAGGCAAAGGCAAGACAACCTTCCAGGTCCACCAACGCAACCTATGGTAACTATTTGGAGTAGATTGGAGCCAAACCTACAGATGACTCCAACTAAGTTATCCATCTATGAGCTCATACAACAATCCCCAAAGCATAGGGAGAATCTAATGGAGATTTTGAGAACAATTGAGCTTCAACCGCAAGATGTGAATGCATTCACTCACTTTTTGGGACAAGTGCAAGAATGCCAGGAACCTATAATATGATTCAATGATCATGAGATTAAGATAGTTTATGCTACCTTACCAGAACCTCTGTTAACATTTTAGCGACCATCAATGACTTACCTTTCAAGAGGGTTTTGGTTGATACAGGCTCATCGATTAACATCATTACAACTGCAATAGAGCACATCAAGATACCCAAGATCAATATCATTCCAGGAGCTTACACATTGAGAGCTTTTGATGATGCTTTATGTAATACTGCTGGAATGATAGTCCTACCCATCAAGGTGGGGCACAAGACCATCCCCATGATGTGTCATATCTTGGAAGGAGCTATGAAATGTAACATCCTCTTAGGGCACCCTTAGATAAGGGCCATGAAGTGTGTGCCTTTGATCTTGCACTAGTGTGTCAAGTATGTGCATGAAAATAAAGTCTATGTGGTTCTGGATGATGAAGAGCCTTTTAAATACATAAATCAGGTGGAAATTACAAGAGAATTCGTGATCCCTTCTACTCACCTATACATGGCACCTTCATCCCCAACCACACAAGGGGATAACAAAGACAAAGGGGTAAGAAAAAACCCATGCACATCAACACCTCCTAATGGACTCAATACAATCAATGCTTCTACAATACCATCAATGTCAAAACCAAAAGATAATCAGAAGCTAAAGGCACCCTTAGTTAAGGAATAAAGGTCCAAAGAAGTGCCAATTATAGCCATTGCTGAAATACCAAGTCCTATGTAAGAGGAAGATCCTCAAGATCAAGATGAAGGTAGTGATTATCACCCTACTTCGCTAGTATCATCCGTGGGGTCATCCATGTCGTATGCATCAATGCACTTGGAAAATAAAGATATAGGAGAGTACCTTGTTTAGAACATTATCTTTACATCTATCATTGAGTCTAAACAAGACATAGGGAGGCCTAAAGACTTGAGGTCACCAGTAGGAATAGTGGTTCCACTTGGAATCCCTCCCAACCAAACCAATTTTGTCTATGCTAGCCTGGAATACGCTCATAAGTCTTCAGATATAGAAGAGGATGGTGACAAATTATTCACAATCAATGTTTGTTACCTCTCTAATCCTAATTTTTCTCTAATATACTTTGAGCGTTGCCACTGGCATGGTTATGGCATTGGAATATATGAGAAATGGTGTAGGCGGCCCTATGAGCCACTATATTAGCTTCCCTTTGATATATTTGTCTTAGGTTATTATAGCGGAGGTCAAGATGACTCTCTTGTAGTAGCATTGGAAATATTAAGCATAGGGTTAGGAGAAGACATTGATTTCATTCCTTATCACCCCTTAAGAATAGAAAATTTGAGCAATAGACAAGTGGCCACGGTAAACATACCGCCTCCAAAAACTTATCATCCAAACATCTCAATTGATTCCACCCCAAAAGGGTACAACTAGTGGGATGAGGAGAATGGATATGAGGCAAGTGATTATGAGGCGCAACTTGGCTTAGCCTATCAAGGGCCTCACTATTTACAAATATTCACATAGTCCATCTACGATAAGAGTGGATATACATCAGATGAAAGTGACTATGAATCAAAATATTCAACAAAAAGAGCTTACTTAGGCCTAAGTAATCAACCCCTGACTTTGGGTCAAGAGACCAATGCAAATGGATTCTTCATAAGTGACGAAGAATATGAATATGAAATAGAGATGGCCTACTTAGGGTCAAGACATGAGTCCCTTGTCTTAGGGCCACATACCAATGCTAATAGTTTTTGGATAAGTGATGATGACTTTGAGGATGAGATCGAGATGGCTTATATTGGACCTCACCACTTGTGGTAAGTCAACGAGCTAGTAGAGAGAGAGGCGGAACTTCATGCCATAGACCCTCATATCCAATTTTTACGGAGACCTATTGACCTATCTGCCATTCATCGGATGGTCAACCCCCCTCCACCTACATTCAAAGAGAAGTTAGATTCCAATGATCCTATTTTCCTCCCCGCTCATGGTCTAGATCCAAAAATTTCCATCCCTCTAGAATATCATCACGAGTATGGAAGGGAAACCCCCGAGATAAGATCGCACCCATGTGGTCCTAGAGATTTCATCCCATCCATCAACATGATCTCCATTGATTTGACCACTCCACTTCATAATCTAGTAGATCCTACCAAATAATTGAATCTTAATGTAGAGGCTATTTATTGGGATCATGCTAATTCACCCATAAATCTAGAAGAGCTCTTCACCAATGAAGAGATGTTATAGCTATTCCATTTCTCATCAGGTTTTATGTATGACGTATTCCATGTTGGTTTGGAACCTAAGTCACTAGGTCCTGTAAATCTCGTCAATGACATTCATTTGATACCCATGCCTCATCAGCTAGAGGATGGGTCACATATGGCTATAGAAGTGACTTTCAAGGTGGACATCAGTGATGATCCTACCCAACCAAGGAAATTCAAGTTCGAAGAAAGTCTATCTCTAGAGGAACAAGCCATCCTAATTACTCTCCTCAAGGAGAGGCCAAATATTTTTGCTTGGACTTACAAAGACATTCTAGGGATAGATCCAAAGTTAGTTGTTCACAACCTTTCATTAGATCCCATGAAGAAGCCAATCAAGCAAAAACTGAGGAAAATACATCCAATTGTTGCTTTGATGGTGAAGAAAAAATTGTAAAAACTACTAGATGCAGTATTCATAGTTCCTATTGACTACCCTAAGTGGGTGTCAAACATGGTACCCATAGGGAAACCTGATGAAAGAGTCCGTATCTACACGAATTTCAAGGATTTAAATAGGGCAAAACCAAAGGATTCATTCCCATTTCCAAACATAGATGCTCTTGTAGATGCAACCACAGGTCATGAAATGCTCTCCCTAATGGATGGTTTTTTTGGATACAACCAAATATGGATTAAGCTCGAAGATCAACATAAAACTGCTTTCATTACTCCATGGGGAACATTCTATTACAAAGTGATGTCATTCAGTCTCAAAAATGCTAGTGCCACATATCAGCAGGCCATGACATACATATTCCATGACTATATGCATAAGATCTTGGAATATTACATGGATGAATTACTAGCCAAGTCCCTGTTGCGGCAAGAGCATGCCGAAATCCTTAGAAAAGTCTTCGATCACATCATAGAACATAATGTCCGATTGAATCCTAAGAAGTGTGTATTTGACGTAACTTCTAGAAAGCTTTTGGGATTCATCGTATCCAAGAGAGGCATCGAAGTAGATCCTGCAAAGGTAAAGGCTATACTAGAAATGGCCGCCCCTACCAACATTAGGGATTTGAGGAGCCTACAAGGTAAGATAACATCCATAAAAAGATACATCGTGTAATTATCAGACAAATACAGACCTATGAATAGTTTGCTACATAAGGAAGTCCTATTTCATTGGGATAAAGAATGCCATCAAGCTTTTGCAGAGATCAAAACTTATCTAGCAACACCACCAGTATTGGCTCCACCAAGGCTAGACATACCATTTTTACTATATATATATATCAGCTACTAATTTTGCATTGGGCACCATGTTAGCCCAAAATAATGTACAAGATAAAGAGCAAGCCATATATTACATTAGTCGCACCTTAGTGAGTTATGAGCTAGGACATGCATATTTCAAAATGTTGTGTTTAGTAGTGGTCTTTGCAACTTGAAATTTATGACACTACATGTTGAGCCATACGACCTACGTCATATCAAAACAAAATCCTTTGCATTATATGATGAGAAAGACATATCACAATACACGTACCACAAAGTGGATCATGCTATTGAAATAATTTGATCTAGATTTCATAAGCCAAAATTTCATTAAGGGACAAGTCATAGCAGATCAATTAGCAGAGGTGCCTCTTTAGGATAACAAGCCTCTCACCATAGAATTTCCTGATGATGAGATCTTTGCATTATCAGATCTGCCTCAAAGAACCTAAGAAAGAAAGATACATGTCATTGTTCTTCGATGGTTCAAAGTGTGAACAAGGATGTAGAGCAGGGATTGTCTTTATCACATCGCAGGGCACTCCATTGCTCTTATCATTCAAACTAGACTTCCTATGCACAAAAAACAATATAGAATATGAAGCATTGATCATGGGACTCCAAACAACCATAGTGATCGGTATTAAAATATTGAATATCTTTGGTGACTCCTTGCTCATAGTAAACCAAGTCAAAGGACTATTCCAATGTAGGTGCCCACTCCTAAAGACTTACAAGGAACTTTTTGACACCTACTTAGCCCGGCTAGAATGGTACGATATCAAGGCAATCCCTCGTATGTCAAATAGATTTACAGATACCATGGTCTCTTTGGGATCCTTAATCCCTTAGAATACATTCATTTATTTTACAATCATCCATGTGAAAGTGCTTTCGCACTCAGAAATACGTCGTGAGGCTTTTGATAATCAAGAATCAGTCAACATGATCAACATCAAATCAAATTAGGATTGGTCCTTCATAGCCAAATATTTCTTACAAGCAACACATTAGGGGCCTTTGATCTCCCAAGGACCTGTAGAGTGTGGTGCAACCATATACCATAGAGTTTTTCCTCAATCCGTGTTCACTACCTCAAAAATGTAAGAAGATCAAGCTGTCTATTTTATAGAAGTTGTGGCTTATCAGGATTGGATTTCCCAACTGTAGAACTTCCTGAAGCTTGGGATAGTGCCTCAAGGTTTGTCACATACTAAAAGGTGAACGTTCAAGCAGAGAGCAACAAGATACATTTTTCTAGGATAAATCCTCTATAGATAAGGATATGATGGAGTATTACTCCATTGTCTTGAGCCCTAGGAAGCATCTTGGGCAATTTTGCAAGCTCACGACGGAACATGTGGAGGCCATTTCAGTGGTATGGACATCATTAAGCGCATATTGAGAATGGGTTACTATTGGACCACCATGGAAAAGGACTGTTGTGAGTATGTTAAGAAATGCAGTAAGTTCCAGCATCATGTAAACCTAAGGCACTTACCATCACAAGCTTTATAGCCCATCCAAGCAGCATGGTCATTCTTGCAATGGGGACTAGACTTTATTGGTAAAATCTCATTCCCATCCTCAGGTCGACACACATTCATCATAATGACCAAAAAATACTTCACTAAATGGGTAGAAGTGATCCCCTTAACATCAACAACTGGACCAAGGATTGCAGAGTTTATACTCCATAATATCATAAGTCATTTTAGGGTCCCTTCTAAGATAATATCGAATAATGGGCCATCTTTCAAGAATAAAAATGTGCATTCTTTAATGAAAAATACCATATTCAGCACATTTTTTCAATGCCTTATTATTCATAAGTAAACCGGCAAGCAGAAGCCTCAAATAAAATAATAGTCTTCATTTTGAGGAAGACAATGCAAGAAAATCACAAGGATTGGCACATGTAGCTACCTCTTGCACTATGGGCATACAGGACTAGTATACGGACGCCCACTGGGGCAACACCATCTTCACTAGTATTTAGTACTGAAGCCATCATGCCTCTGGAGTTGGAAATACTAACTCTATGCGTAGCATTAAAGGTCTTCATAGATGATGAAGCTGTGCAACAAGGCCACCTTGATCAGTTGATTATTCTTGATGAACATTGAGTCAATGCTTTAGAGCATATCCATGTTTACCAAGATCACCTTGTGTGAGCTTACAATATTAAAGTCCACCTAAGGGAATTCAAGGATGGATATCTAGTGCTCAAAGAAAACCAATAGAATTCAAGCAGCCACATCTGCGAGATAAGTTCACGATAAACTGGATAGGTCCATATACTATTTCAATGAAAGTTGGACCTAGAGCATATCGCCTTATATAATTATATGGTGTTGAAGAGCCTGAACCTCTCAATATCATTCACTTAAAGGCATTTTACACATAAAAATAAAAACATTCAAATATGTCATAAAACACAAAAACATTCAAATATGTCAAAAACACAAACAAATTATAAAACATAAAATTCCAAAAATATAATCAAACGCTCCAAGGGCATTCAAGCCGCTTGGTTAGAAATCAATTCAAAAGGCTCCAAGGGTAATTCATACCACTTGGTCAAAATCAATTCAAAATGCTCCAATGGCGTTCAAGCCACTTGGTCAAAAATCAATTCAAAGTCTCAAAGGGTAATTTAGACCGCTTGGTCAAATCCAATCAATCAAAAGCTCCAAGGGTAATTCATACTGATTGGTCAAAATCAATTCAAAACGCTCCAAGGGTAATTCATACCGCTTGGTCAAAATCAATTCCAAATGCTCCAAGGGCATTCAAGCCGCTTGATCAAAAATTAATTCAAAAGGCTCCAAGGGTAATTCATACCACTTGGTCAAAATCAATTTAAAATGCTCCAAGGGCATTCAAGCCGCTTGGTCAAAAATCAATTCAAAGGCTCCAAGGGTAATTCAAACCGCTTGGTCAAATCCAATCAATCAAAGTCTCCAAGGGTAATTCATACCACTTGGTCAAACATAAATTCAAAATCCCCAAGGGTATTCAAACCACTTGGTCAGAATAAATACCAAAAGCCCCAAAGGTATAATAAGCCCTTTGGTCAAATTAATTAAAAAATACAAAACAACATAAAATCAAAAATACAAAAACAACTACACTTCACATTTTCCATCCACATCATTGCATTACATTTTCACATACATTACAATTGTATATGTCATGAGAGTCTTAAAAGTGATACCACAGTTCATCACACAAGTCAATCATATCCATACCTCCATCCACATGTGTGTAATTGTGTTTTTCAACACAACCATTATTTGTTGCTATACATAATATACTAAGGTTTTTCGGTTAGTCAACCACACCTAGTAATCTTATCAACTTTTAAGGAAAACAACTTTGATTAGTAGAAGGTAAGGCCTAGCTGTGATAAAGCCTTGGATATTCAAGATCCCATCACTAATTACACTAAAATCCTAGCTGGTACAAGGAAAATATGAAATTTGCAAAGCGGTATAGGTTACCTTAAGCGAAAAGGATTTTCCTTTCTTATCCCCCTGTGTAACCGGTTTAAAGGTGCTGAGAATTGGCAAAAGGACAAGCTTTACCCTATCAAAATCCCTTGCTTAAATCAAAATAAGCAAAAATACCAAAGCAAAGAACATATTCAAAAGGCCAAGCATATAGTCCAAATTTCAAAGCAAAAATTTGATACACAAATCAAAATCCAAAAAAAAAAAAAATCAAGCTCAAAAAAAAAATCAATAAAACATAAACATTGATTTTCATCACTACGTATGAGCAAAATAAATAGTGATTATCATCACTACAAAAAAAACCCCGCTCAAGAAAAAATCAAATCAAAATAAATAGTGATTTTCATCACTACATATGAGCAAAAATCCAAAGCCAAAAATAAGAGAATAAATCTTTGAATCCCTGGAATTCTTAGCATTGTACAAAATTGGAAGGAGAAATCCTTACACATGACGATATGTCTACCACAACTGCTTCATGCATTTGTGTAGACCAATATTTGAATGTGGATGATCTAGCTTAGGTAATCCAAAATTGCCTAGTGGTATAGTCCAACTAAGTCCAACATAAGGATGAGATGAACACTTGAGGATCCCTGATCTTAGCAATGGTTTGAAAGAATCCCGCCTGACATCGAAGGAAATACTTGAGTTCTATCTAAAAATATACAATCACATGCACACACAAAGATCATGAAAAACCAGGTCCATGGTAAAAGCCTTACTTTTCAAAATTCTAAGTGGTAAGTAGACAGCTGTTGATAGGGGAACTAGAGTGATTGAATCTTTGAAAGCCCCAAAAATTCTTACATAGCAACAAATAATAACATTATTCACACCATCATATTCTTTATAAGATTCTATAAATTAGGGGTATCTACATAGTAGGACAAATACCGCATATATATTAGAAATAGTATATAGATGACCACTGACTACTTTATATCTTTTAATTTACATAAACTTATTAAGAAAATACATCTCACACCATTACATATCATATATGAATACTTAATCAATTCTTATGATAAGAGTGATTATTTAAATTCATGATTATTTTTTTACTTTATGTGGTATCACCTATTAAGATTGTCAATGTTATATGCATTCCGTATGTTTTAAGTGATTAGAGCATACAGGTTCATTTATACCATTCCATCCCATAAGTTAGATGCATACAATTAAAGAAAAAATTAAACATACATTTAACAATAACATTTGCATCCATAAAAACAAGTCATTAATCATCCATAAACCACATCATAAAACATATAGGCAATATCCATTTGCATACCAAATCATAAATTCATCATTCATCATCAAAATACATTGCATCATATCATAAAAACATATAAGCATCTACACATCCATCTAAGCATCTTCAAATATCATCTATCATCTAGCATATTCATCAAATCATCATAATACCATCATCGCATCATATCATAAAATAAAATAATAACAAAAACATAAAGCAATAAATGATACACATAATAAGTCATAATGAAAAAATATCATAAAAGTATGTGTGTCAAGTCCAATGGATATACAAAAATTCTCGTGGGCTAAAGTCATATAGGTCAGTCGACCTCAAAAATAGATCAAGAACCAAGTAGATCATCAGTCAAGTATCAGGAATCCACTGACCTGCGAACCACCCACACTCGTTGGATCCTTAGGGACAATCTCGTGCCTCCTGAGCTGCATCTAAAGGATGATGACATGATACATAAGTCCCTAGATCCACTCCTCGTTATCATACAACAAAGACTAAAGTTGTCCCACATATACCCCTGAGCTTGCCGATGGAGCCTCATGTGGTGTAGAAGAAGGAAAAAAAAACTACATCCTGATATCGGCACCCCCAATAGTAGCTTGTAGAGCTTCTATCTGTGCTGAGAGCTACTCAATGGTAGCATCTTACTGCTGTACCTAGATATTAGTGGCCTGAAGCTTATCCTCGACCTCATGTAGTTGTACTCTCAGAGGAGAGTCTCTCTCCTCGGGCTCTAACTCTTCCTCCTCAAGAACATTTGGATCCTCCACTACCACCTATTCTACTAGCTAGCCCCATACCTCAGTCCTGGCTTGAACCCTATGTCCTTTTAGATCTGTGCCATCACCCCCACCATCATCCTCGCACCCTAGGTTACTAACACCATGCCACATCTGATCACCCCACCACTAAGAGTAGACCTCTATAACTCCACCAACCACTATAGGGTCTATGACCAGGGCGTCCTCCTCATATGAAAGCTCTATGATCTGTCATGGAGGTAGGTCCTTCTCTACTGTGAGGTGCCTATATAGGAATAGTACCAAGGGCACATCCTGCTACAATACGTACTGACGAAGAACCCAAGAGTAGAAGAAATACTCTCATATGGAAATCTTATGGCCAATGAGCCATCACTCACACTATGTCTTGGCATTAAAACTAGCTGGATCATCCCAAGAAAGACACTCATAGTAAGGCCACCACATGACATCTTCGACCAATAGTATGGTGAAAGCATCAGTATAGTGGGATAGCTCCCCTATAAAAGTGTGGCTCTTACGCTCCTCGTGCTCTTGAGCCCATCTGGCATCATAGCACTGTGTTCGAGCATCAATAGTTGTAATCTCAGTTGGGAGCCCATTAGGGTTATATACTATAATGTGCCCCCATCCCCAAACCTGTAGGAGCAAGCTACAAGTAATGCTGACACGTCCCTACCGACAAATGTGGTACAACTCATCATAGCACTGAGCCAATAGCGATCTACCCCATGCATATATGATAGGCTCCTTACTATCCAGTAGGTCCTACACCATCGCCAGGAGGTTCCAAGGGAACCTCAAACCTAAGTAGTCCAATATAAGAATTTTGTTGATCACCATCAGCAACATGACATGCCTCGCTATGAAAACATGAGCATCATACCAAGATTTGATAGATACTCCCCCAGACCTAGTCTCCCGGAGGGCCTATGTAGAGCATGCTCCAAACACCCGAGCATAGATGGTCACCTGATCATTAGTGGCTGATGAAACAATGGGCACCCCATTTGGCATCTGAAAGATCCTATAAATGTCCTCTAACGTGATAGTCATCTCATCGGGTGGAAGGTGGAAGGTGTTGGTTTGCGCCCAACGGTGGGCTAAGGTCATAAGATAAGCCTGGTCGGCCATAATATGGGGCAACCTGATGATGTACTATAGCCCATAGGCCTTAAACCACTCACAGTCGGTGTCATTAAATCCAGCAAGTAAGCGGTCTCAGGCCCGAGCAGTGAGGATATAAGCAAAACAAAAAAAAGAAAAATTATAACTACAGTGCATCTAAGGCATAATTCACAATAAACATGAAAATGGTGCAAAAGAGTATGATTACTCTAAATCTAAGCAAAATAAGAATAAATTGCACATAATCAAGCAAAGAAAAATTCAAAAAGTCAAAAAAAATTCATAGAAATTCAAAAAAATACACAAAAAACAAAAAAACAAGGCTCAAGCTTTATCCACTGTCGCCTACAGTGACCGAAACCTGGACACTGGAGGTAGCAATGACCAAGACCCAATGGTAAATTTTTTTATCATTGGGATTCAAGCTTGGCCCCTCTGAGCGACAGCGACTCAAAGTCAGTCGCTCTAAGCGACAACGGCCAAGGGGCGGCATGGCAAACCCATGAACCCTTGGCCAAAAAATAAAAAAATAATTGCAAAACAACAAAATAACTTAAACAAAATAATAGAGGGAGGGAAAAACAAATAGAATGTAAAGCAAATTTACCACCCAAGCATCAAAACTAGACTAAAATTCAAAAAACCCTAGGCTAAAGCCACTGAAAGATAGCAAAATTGGGGACTAACCCACCGTAGCAAAAGGGAACCTAAGCCTAATTATGAAGTTTTGTTCATTGCCAGTAGGTTTAGTGAGGTTCATTTTTCTCATTACTTAGTGAGGTTTAGTTTTACTTACACAAAGAAAAGAGAGCTAGGGTTTTGAAGAGAAAAATACCCGAGAAGCTCCAACTCCTCCAGTAGATGATATCTCGCCCCACGCAGCCATGTCCTCAGCACCAACAAGTTTCAAAGTCACAACCATCGCTGCTGCACCAGAGCTCCCAAAATGAATCTTCAATAATGAAAATGACAGGTCAAACCCTAGAAAAACAAATTTTTATATTTTCTTAATTATGCCTTGGTCGTTGCTAACGTCAGTGGCCCAAAATTCTTGGTCACTTAAGGCAACAACAACCATAGGTAGGAAATCATAGGCCGCTAGACCTGATAGCAGCCAGATCCATAGAGCAAGATAAGGGATTTTCTCCCTAGGGGATCCAACAAAAACAATAAATAAACACACTTTGGTGGTTCAAGATCATCAGAATGTTCAAAATAACAAAAAAAATCAAATAAAATTATAATATCAAGCAGGCCTCTTATCTAGTTACCTACTCTATCCACTCGGCAATTGTAGCGATTTGCACTCCATGTATTTCGATGAGATGAGTAGATAACCATAAGGCCACTTGGGAAAAAAACAACTCATTTTGGAATTACGATGTTCCACCCTTCAATCCCAAAGAAGACCAATATGGTCAGATTGCTCCACGGGTGTGAAAATATCATTCTAATTCTCCTATGACATCAAAAATATTAAGTCAAAGTGATACAATCTAGGCATAAACAAAATCACTCATCCTAACTCCCTACAAAGGCTATTGATAGCTAGAATGATCCTCGGGATAAGGATGGATGGTTATCATAAATAATTGGAATCACACTTGGATGTGGGATTGCCCATTAAAAGCAACAAATGCTAGAAAGGAACCAAATTAGTCATATTGGTCAAGCGACTTGTCACTTCATTCATTGTTATTTCTTCACCAATGCATTGTGTGAAGAGGTAGTTCAAAACTTCAACTTAATCATAATCAAAATCAACAAAAGATCACTTGATCATAACAAAATCGTGTTTGTCCTACAAATAATTGCATACAAAAATAAAAAATTTCCCTTGTTTGTTGGGAACGTAAGCAGACATGACATCTTCAATTGTAGCTCTCATACCGATCAAAATTATTGTAGCAGCTGAAGCTACCCGATTGAGTTTGAGGAATGAGTGCTATTTAACATGCAAAAGACACTAAGCTAAATCCTCTGAACATTGAGGCAATGATTCAAGAAATGTGCACCATATTGCATGATTGGGCCATCCGGTGTTGATCAGACCATTGATCATCATACACCCTACAAACAGATCAGTCTACATTTTTGCTCAGCGTTGTGTTTTCCACACAATGCATCATAAAAAGGGGTATCTATAGACACCTAAATCGTGTCATGCTTAGGGGAGCTACTTACATAGACATACTCATAAGATCATAAGACATAATATTGGACTTTCCAAGCATCAAATGTGGTTATCACCACTCATTTGGGGCCTTTTCAAGCCATTCAAGTTTGGTCACTCAAGCTAAGAGTGACCAGATCCTAGCTGCTCAAGCCTAGAGTCGCCAGACCTTAGCTGTTGCAAACGATAGCAGCCAGATCTTAGCCACTACAGAAAATAGTGGCTAAGCCATAATAAATAGTTTATCAACAAATAGGCCCAATCTCAGGCAAAATTGGTAGTCTGCATGTGATAAAGGTGAACAGGAGTGACTTTGCATTCCTTTTTATGACCAGTTCACATAGGAGACTTGAGTTTGCATTTAGACTTAATTTAACTAACCTCCAAGCATAAACAAAGGACAAAATATTCTCATGCTAATGACCAGTTCGCATAGAAGACTCAAGTGGGCAGTTATATTTCAGTTAATTAGCCTTAAAATATAGATAATGGACAAAAGCCTCTCATGCTAACTTGCACTACGTATGATAAATTCATTCCTAGGGCTTGGACATAGACCTAGGGTTTCACGCTATAAAAGGTGCAAGCTTAAGAGCACCAAAGGATCATATTTTATCTAAGGGGGATCTTTTATCACATTAGGGAGAGAGACATTATTTTGAGGAGAGCTTTCAAGACTTGAAGAGTTCTCTTTGAGATCACGTGTATGACAGACCTCTGATGGATTGAATAACATAACACCTACTATTTCAACATCAGATTATAGTCTTTGACCCATAGCTTTGGGGCAAAGAGGGCAAGGTTTACTTTAGTGACTGTTGTCTTTGAAAATGTCCCGCAGACTTAGCTTAGATAGACAACATCTTTTATTCTATTTCTTTATGTTCTTATATCATTAGCATATATTTACATGATTTCATGGCATAGTTTTATCATATTTCTATTACATTCTTTGATTACTAAAAACCTCATCCGGGGAGGCAATCTCGGATAACTAAATGTGTGTTGTTGTTTCATTGCTTGCAGAGCCACAGGTACATTAGACAAATATTGCAACATACGAGAGCAAAAGGGATTCCTCTAGGAAACAGACTTGGAGAAGGAGGCATCTGTAATCCCTCATACATTTTTGTGGGTGAAACCAAGAATATTTTATAAGTGCATCACCTCTTCATGGAAGGGGCACTCCTTGCCTATTTTTAATTTATAGTATCAAAATGGGTATCCCTAAGAGGGACCGACATGTAACCGAGCTTCAATATCAATAAAGATATCCATATTTTGTTATTTTGTGTTATATATTTTTTCCTCTTGTCTTTCCATTTCATCTTGGGTATTTTAAATAGCATTGCAAGTAGGGTTTAGAAAAAGAACCGGTGCATGCGTTCCCAGGGTCTGTACACTACCTACCAAAAGTAAAATATTTTAATTTTCTTGTACCTTATATATCCCTTAACAAACTCACAAAATGCCTTTTAAATCTCACAAAACCCTTTAATGCAAATTTTCGAATATCAAAACCTTTGGAAAATTAAATCATGAAATGTATACCTTTCATTTTAATTCTGCCCAAAAAATTGTTTCTAGAAAAATTCAAACACATGACCTCGCCTTTCCAACACCCTAGCCCAAAGCTAGGCCACCAGTTGGGCTACACACCCACACAAAATCAAAGAGCACATGAACCCCCTTTTGTTCCTTGTCTCTTCTCACACTTAGCATGAACAAAACAATTTTTCCTTTGCAAAACACAATTGCGTAAATCGAACCTCTGATCTTGCCCTCACAACGCCCTAGATTTGCCTCAACTACCACCTACACTAATTATTCTAGTGATATCTCTTTTGACTTCCATGATTATCATAGCCTGCTCCTTGTTTTCCTCTTGTGAAGCACGAAACCTCCTTTCTTCAAAACACGAAGCATACAAATAATCACATATATCATTAGCATGGCATAGCATACAATAGCATAGGTGAAGGGGTAAAATGAAAAATCATTTTTCCCTTTTTATACACATTTTCCTTTGCACTTAACTCATCGGCCCAAATTCGAATTTTGAATTTTGAATTTTAATTTAAATTTAAACTTAAACCTTTGGCTCCCATTATCTATTTAAATTAAAATTTTAACCATAGGTTAAAATATTTTAATTTAAATAAATTAAGTTAAATCCCTTGAGAACTTCTCAATGGTTCTTTCAAGGAAATATTATTTTAATGATTCCTTGGACCTCATTTTCTTCACCTCATCCTTTTGCTCAAAATTTTATTATATTAAATATTATAGTATTATTATTTCTTTTTAAACCTGCTCCTCCTTCCTTGGGTCTTCAATCTTTTAGGCCTCTTTTAGGCATATAATATTTAAGATAAATATTATATCCTATTTATTTTAATCACCTCATTGCCTTTTGGAAAAACAACCTAATGACATTAATGACGAAGAAACTTGGACATCAACTCTTGACATCAATGACAACAAAACTTGCTCAAATTTCCAATAGACAACTAATCTATAGAGACCAATTGCGATTACAAAGGATTTTGCTAACTATATTCATGATTTACATCAAGAGGTGCAAAGTGATTTATAAAGGAGTGCTATGAAGTATAAAAAACACATTGATCATAAGCGAAGAGTGCTAGAATTTTAGGTTGAATATTTTGTTCTAGCATATTTATGAAAGGAGTGATTCCCAAAAGGTACTTACAATAAGTTAAACTAGAAGAAGATTGGACCTTAGAAAATCTTGAGGAATTTTGCTACCAATGCTTACAAAATAGAACTACCTAAAGGAGTGGATATATCACCCATCTTCAATGTAGAAGATCTATATCCTTACCATGAAGGATCAACTTGTGAACAAGAGGATGTAGTTTCAAGACTTTCAAATATTGATTGGGTACAACAACTACCAAAAAAGTAACATGATGAAATTGAGATGATCATAGATTCCAAGGTTTCCAAAAAGACAAGAGGTAAGGAATATCATGAATAGTTATTCAAGTAGAAGAATTGGATAATTGAGGATGCGACATGGATGAATGCATTTGATATTAATAAATATGGGGTTCAAATTGAATACTTTTTGAATGCTTATGAACCATTTCTTCTATCCAACAGGTATGATGTGAGAGAAGATAAACAATTATAAAAATAAAAAGCCAATAGTTCACCTATTGTGCAACTAGAATTATAAATTGTATGCTTTTGTCTAAGAGTAGGTTGGCAAAGAGAGGAATGAGAGGTCTCGAATTGGCTTTGTGATTCCAATAAATAAATAAAATCTTCTTTATCCAATTGCCCTTGTGGTACTTGTTGATGTAAATTACATATTTGGTATTGCAAGTATTCTATTGTTTTTTATACATATAATTCCAAAGAACGTTGCAATTTGGTAAAGAATAATTGTGGTGTTGGTGTTAGAACTTGAGAAGCTCATCAAGCGAGAGGAGGACAAGATGTGACAAAGGCATATACTAGCAAGAAAGGAAGGTAGAGGTAGAGCCATTCAAATAAATTTTGATGAGCAAGAACATCATTTGATATACCAACTGCAATTAAATAACTGAGAAGTTGCTTTCAAGCTACAATTCGATGGATTTTATAATATGAAGAGGAGTTGATGCTCATTTTGAAACTATATTGGGAATGAAGACAATTGGATGCAATAGTTTATAGAATAATTATTTATCTCGCAAGGTTAAATTCCACTTTGGCATTACGATTAGGAAGTAAACTACACAATTTTATGAATAGGAACACATAGTTAGGGTTAGGATTGGAATCGTATAGTTACACGATAAAAACTACATCAATTAAGAAGTGTTCATACAAATGAACAATTACCTAAATTATCCAATTGCCACCAATATTGTACGTTTTCCTAAATTGAATGATCACCTAGTTATGGTACGATTGCTTGGACCATACAGTTGCCTGAACTAAGCGGTTCCTATATTTGTGTTGTTGATAGGATTGTACGGTTGCATGGATCGTACAATTTTCTAGACTAAATGGTTGTTTGAGTTGTATGATTGTTGATAGGATTGTATGGTTATCTAGATCATACAGTTTCCTGGATTGAACGGTTTCTTGAGTTGCACCATTACTAACAAGATTGTATGGTTGCCTATATTGAATGATTACTGTCTGAATTGTACAATAGTCAAGGTATTGTATGATTTTTGAGTTGAATGGTTGGAAAATCTATTGTACGATTATCACATTGAATGATTTGTAAAAGTGAATGATTGCTCATTTGATCATATGATTATGTTTTGGATAACCAAATTGTATGGTTGTTAATTGTTAAATTGTGGAAGAAGAAAAATATTAATTTGTTTGAGTCTTCCTAGGGAGGTGTTGTGATTGTACTACATAAATAATGAATATCAAGGAATAGAAAATATAAAAATCATCAAACTTCAAACAATTAGAAGAAATTTTGAAAAATATTTTCATGAAAAATTTGAATCTATACAATATTTTTTACTCATGCGATAGGTTTAGTAAATTTATATATTATGGAGAAAATTATTAGATGAGAAAATTGTAAAAACAAATTGAGAAGCCTCCCTCCACGTTATTGAAGAATATAAGGATCTAACTTTGTAATTAGTTCATGAGCTTGGATTTCTTCAAACAAAGATTAATATTTCAATAGTAGAGGACGTATAGTGGATGAGGAAGAGGTAATAATAGAGGAAGAAGTAGTAGCAATAATTAAAGAAATATGTTATCAAAACCCTAACAAATTATAAGTTCAATGAATGTGATTGCTAGAAAAAGCATAAGCAACATGCTAATTTTTCTGAAGAAAAGGAACAAATAGTTTATTTTATGCTTTTTATATAACCAAAGAAATCTTCAAATATGGATGAATCTATGCAATCTCAAGTATGGCTTGGAGATGACAAGGAAGTTTAGGTTTTGGTCAAGGGACATGAGGTATGAACATATGATTTTTCAATGGTTAAAACTACTATATCATAAGCAGATGGTGAATGAGATGACCATTTATGAAGGTTGTATTTTGGTGAGCACTACCTATTGATATTTGTGGTCTATCACTCAACAGAAGAAGGTATTCTATTATTTTTATTTGGGTATATTTCATCAAATAAAAGTTAAAATATTTTTCTATATTTCAAAAACTTACAATTAATGTAGAAAACCAAAGTGGTTATCTCTTGAAGAATCTACATATAGATATAGGGGGAGAATTTACATCTAATAAATTTCAAAAATTTTACAAAAAGTGTGGTATTTAAAGGCGTTTGACTACAAGTTATACTCCTCAACAAAATATGGTACTATGTCAAGAAGCATGCTCAAGGTCAAGAATATTCTAAATACTTTTGGGCTAAAGTAGTAGCCACATCTATTTAGTTTCTTAATAGATGTCCAACAAAAAGTGTAAATAATATGATTCCTTATGAGGTATGGAATGGAAGAAATCCTTGTGTGGCTCATCTAAAGGTGTTTGGTTGCATGGATTGTGCTCATATAGTTAAAGATAAAAGACAAAAACTTAATGACAAAAGTGAAAAATGCATTTTTATTGGCTACAATGAGGAGACAAAGGATTATAGGTTGAATTATCTAGTGATAAATAACTTAATAGTCAACCATGATGTAATTTTTGCTGAAAATGAAGCATGGCAATGGAATGGAAATGTGCAATAAGAAAACCTAGTAATTGTGGATACAAAACAAGATGTTTCACCTTATTCTACCAACCCAAGTAGCAACTCAAGTTCTACTCCCACTCCATCAAGTTCAACATCTCCTTCATCTAGTCCTCCTTCAAGTTTGAGTCCTCCTCTAAGAAAGGTAAAAAATCTCAAAGAAATCTATGAAGGAACTACTAGTCTTAATTCAATTGCAAATTTTGTTTTATTATCTCATATTCAAGTAGAACCAAGAAATTTTGAAGAAGTAGTGAAACATGGGATGTTTTATAAAGCCATGCATGAGGAGATTGTTTACATAGAAAGGAATGAAACATGGGAGTTAGCAGATTCTCCACTAGAAAAGGATTTCATTGGAATAAAGTGGATCTACAAAACAATTATAAATTTGATGGATCAATTAAAAGACACAAAGTAAGATTAGTAGTTAAAATGCTTCTCACAACAACCAAGTAAAAATTATAATGAAACTTATGCTTGTGTACCAATATTGGATACCATAAGAACTATTTTAACATTGGTAGCACAATTCAAGTGGTGATTATATTAATTATAATGTCAAGTATACCTTTTTGAAAGGTTTCTTAAATGAAGAAGTATTTGTAGAACAAATACTAGGTTATAAAGTTATAAGACAAGAAAAAAATATTTATAGGTTGAAAAAGCTCTCTACAAACTCAAGCAAGCACCAAGAGTCTGGTACAACAGAATAGATAGGTACTTTCAAAAAAATGGCTTCAACAAGAGTGGCATGGAATGAAATTTTGTTTGAAAGTTCTAATTGAAAGTAAGGATTTTTTAAGTATAGATGTCGAGGTTGGATATAAAAGGAAGGACGAATATATGATTGGTTTTACCTAGGAAATATATGTTACATTAGAAAAAAAATGATGATAAGGATGAGATAATCAAACATGATATAATGGTTCTAGAGGGTTTATATACAAGTATCACGGATAGTATCTAAGGTTTTTGAAGATTAAAAATTAGATCAATTGAAAGTGAGGATTGAATTCAATTTACTTCACAACTTTTCTTCCTAAATACTTATCCCTTATTATCATTTCATTGGAGATCAATGATAAAATAATGGAAGGTGGTCCATGATTTAGGGGAAGATATATCCTTTATTTAAGACCATGGAGTGATAATTTTATATTGAGACAAAAAATATTAAAAAGCTTATAGTGTGGGTTATACTTTTTGGACTCCCACATTAGTTTATTAATAAGGGTGTTTTGAAGAATATTAGAAATACCCTAGGGAAGTTCATCAAGAAGGAACCAATTACTGATAATAAAAAATATATTATTTATACTCGGATATGTGTTGTTATGGATATTTCAAAACCTTATCTATAATACATTAATATTAAATATAAATCAAGAGAATGGGATCATAAAGTGGATTATGAAAACATTGCATTTAGTTGTTGCAATTGTTATGAGACTAGACATATGGTAAAATATTGCAAACTTAAAACAATAAAAATTAAAAAAAATGATCATGACACTTGTTAGGATCCTCCATCCTAACATTAATAATTCATATTATTAATCCATTAATTATTATATTATTAATTAATAACGTGAATAGTCACGTCTCTTCATCCATGTAGCTTTAGGGTAGGTATAAATGTTAGGTTTGGATTTTTTTTTTTGGTAGGTAAAATTGATTAAGTGCGGGTTTTAAATGGGTCCCAAATCCAAGTACATAGATTGGTAACTAAACCAATAGCATACGATGACACAGGCCTACATATTGGCTAGCAACAACCTGAAGAAAACGGTCCAAATAACAACAGAGAAGTTTGGATGGATGCCTGATGTCAGAAAAATAAAAATGCAGTCTGAGCAATACCCACGTAGGGGTTGCTTAAGAGAAGTAACTATCTAAAAAACCTGTAAAGGATTTATGACAAAAACTTGCACAAGGGAAGTTTGGAAAAGATCCAAAAAACTATAATATACATTGTGGGCCAGGGTGTAGGCAGTGACTCATGATCAACAACAACACTCTTCCACTTGAAAATCTTCAAATGATTTGGGAAAACCTGGAGCTCAAGTTCCCAATTATGACAATCTCTTCTCACCGCTCATCCTTTCACCAGTAGTTTTGTCACCTCAGCCATCATATTAACAATAACTCTAAAATGGAGGTTATGCACAACAATATAACCATTATTCCATGAAATGATAAAAGATTTAGTGATATCTTTCTCAGCCCCTTTGAACTTGCTTAGAAATAGAAATGATACCATGAGATTTTAGAAATGTGTGAGACAGGGGATCAATTTGAAGGGTAGATGGCTCAAGCAAGGCCATTTTAGCAAGACTGAGGAGAAAGAAAGACCACATAATCTTATTACTATCTAGGACACACAACGATGAAAAAAACTAGATGATAATGGACTAACACAAACAAAGGATGTAAATATAGAAATTTTTGGTACAATAGACACCATTTTCGGAAGATGAGTTGGTGTAATTGGTAAACCACATAATAATTCTCCATAGAGAACCAACATAAAAAAAATAGATATGGCATAGGACAAAATTCACACATGATAGGGCTGGGATAGGATTGGGAGTGCCAAATGACTGAAATAATGAATCTCAAAATTTACAAGACATAAAATTAAGCATCTCAAGACTTGACACATATTGACATTGTTTGATAACATCCAATTGCATAACCTAGACCTACTTAGGGACTTGACATGCTTGGAGAAGACAACCATGAGGTAAACCCATTGACAGGGAATATCTTGGGACATTGCATACTTCACAAAAAGGAAACGGGAGAACCAAATGCTAGCACTGATAGCAAGGCAGAGAGTCACGCTAATAAAAAAACTTTCACCATAAGAATTATAACCAAAGAAACACATCATGCTAAAAAGGGTGGAGTCATCATTGGAGAAGCTGACCTGCCAAAACCTATGACCACAACTTTCAAACCAAATCAATATTAGTACCATTTAAAACTTCTTGGGGAAAGCTTTCTTTCCAAATAGAAAAATATTTATGGGTAACTCCCCAATTGGTAATAATATCTATAGGTCTGTTAGCTTTGCGATACATGGTTGATAGAGATATCATTGAAATTTTGGAACAATTTCTTAGCTTCCTAAAAAATAGTTCTGACATTCCAAGAGTACACCCTATTGTTTTTAAGAGAAGTTATAATGTTCAAATAATCTCCTTCAATAAAAAGGTTGTCTTTATAATCCTTGAGAAGATCTAGCCCTCTCCATAGTGCATGACCTTCAGCAAAATGATTTATTTGACACCCCAAATAATCAGCATAAGCTATAATATCTTGACCATTGTTATCTCTGACTAGACCACTTGCACTAGCATCCCATGGGTTTACTTTGGAGGCACCATCAAAATTAAGTTTCAGCCACTCACTTGGGGGAGGAATCCAATGGAAACCCACTCTAGGATGGGGGGATGGTAAACTAGAACTGGAGTTGTAGGGAAAATTTAAAGAAGAGAACATAATAGACTCCAATATAGAATCAGGTGTATCTTGCTTGTTGTGGTGCAGTGGTAAATGCCCTGGGTGCTGGTAGAGGCTAACCCAGGTTCCATTCCCCTTGTCTCCATCCTACAAATATATGGTATAGTTAGGAATGTCCTATGTGCTAGTAGAGGCCGACAAGGCTCCATTCCTCCTATGCCCAACCTATTGAAAGTGGCACTTCAAAAGGGGTGTTTTCCACTATAAATTAGTTTTACAATACCTAGGTGTTGTAGGTGATTTGGATAGGAGAGGGCAATCCTCCAAGGGAGGTCCCAGGTTCAAATCTCCACCCTACCAAAAAGCTGAATTGGGTATCTAAAATCCAATTGATAATGTTGGTGCGGGCAGGGTCGGGTGTGACCCTCGGGTGACTTTGATGGTGTAGAACCCCCTGTTCATGGTATCTCAGACCAAGGCAGCTCCGCAAGGGGTTTTTCACTTTAAAAATATATATATATAGAATCAAGTGGTTTAGGACAAGGAAAGAGCTGGAATTCTTGATAGTAAAGGCAATAGATTTGTTGACTATAGAGATGGGATCCTTAGATGAGGAAGACAAAAACCTATTGTTTCTTTCAAGCCATAATTACCATAATATATGATGAAGGCTTAGTTTTCATAAATAAGATAGTTTGAGATTTTTGAATGGAGTAGGCAATTGGGTGAAAAGGTGACTCAACGAATTAGGAGGAACCCAAGAGATATGAAAAGTAGACATAAGGTGATCCAAAGCTATCTTGGATAAAGGGCACTCTAGAATGAGGTGATTGGTATATTACAAGGCATTCATGTACAAATAGCATCTTTTGGGGATAGACATACCCCTTTTCATAATGTTATCAATCATTAGAATCTTATTTTGAATGGCCAACCAGCTAAAATGAGTAACTTTCAAAATGAGGTATTTAATCCACACTCGATCATAAGGGATATGGACCACTTGATGATCAATAGTCATATCATGATCAGATTTAACAGTGAACAACCTAGAATCAATTTTCTTTCCAAAAATGAGATTCAAGGGAATTACCAGTGGGGATGATTGTTGCATTAGGATGGTTTTAAGAACTTCTAAGGCAACAGATATTTGACCATTAGCACATGGAATATGAAAATATTTCTAACACTTGGAATCCAATGAAATGATAATAAAATCTTCAACCTTTCTACCAATTAAAATGTCTAGGAAACATTGTAAGACAACAATTTTATTGTTCTCTAAAAGTGGTTGATTAGAAACTCACCTGTCAATCCAAAAATTAATTTTTCTCCCTTTGCCTAGTTTCCACCTTATCTCCTTCTAAATAAGAGATCTGGTTTGGATAATTGATTTCCAGAAAGTGGACCCATATATGGTAATATCATAATATAGGAAACAATAGTTTTGAAGATATAATCTATTGAGAATTGAGACCCATTCAAGGTTGTTGTTGGTGAAAACCTTCCATGCTTGTTTGGCTAACAAGGCTTTGTTCATATTAAAAACTCTTTGAAGCTCCAATCCCCCCTGAATTTTTGGGGAGCACACATTGTCCCAATTGACTAGATGAAATATTTTTCTATCCTCAACACCTTCCCACAAAAATATCTTTTGGATTTGCTCAATTTTTATGTAGAAAACAAGAACTTTGAAGACAAACATAAAATAAATAGGAAAAATTTGGAGATAAGGCATTTATTAGGGTAGCTTTGGTTTCTTGAGAGAGGAGGGTCCCTTTCCAACCTACAAGTTTTTTTTTAATCCTCTCAATAATATTATTCCACATGGATTCCTTTGGAGCACTGGTGAAAATAGGGAGGCCCAAATATTGAGTAGGTAACTAAGATATAACACATTGAAAAATACATGTAATATTTGCTTGTATCTCTTGGTGAGTGTTGATGAAATAAATTTTACTTTTAATATAATATATTGTCTAACCTACAACCTCCTCATAAGTATCAAGAATAATCTTAATGGATTTTGCTTCCCACATAGAAGAATGAGTAATAATTATGGTATCATCAATGAATTGCTGGTGAGATAGGGCCCTTAAATTGGATGCAGCCTTAATGCTTAAAATTATGTCATTGGAGTGGGTATTTTTGAGCACTCTACCCAAGGATTCAATAATAATGATAAAAAGGATGGGAAGAGAGAGGATATACCTATCTGAGGCCCCTATTACTAGGGAAAAACCCTGCTTCGGATCCATTTACCAAGATTGAAAACCAAGGACTAGAGATGCAATTATGAACAAAATAAACCCATTCCCTATGAAATCCAAATTTGAGAAGGAAAAAAATCATGAAATCTCTGTTAATTCTATCAAATGCCTTATTCATATCAATTTTGAAAAATATGGTATCTTTTTTGTTAAGGCTGGCATAATGAAGGACTTCATCGAACATGATAACACCATCAGTAATATTTCTTCCTTTGATAGAGCTACCTTGACAAGGGTCTATAATCTGAGGAAGGATATACTTGAGTCTCGTAGCCATGGATTTAGTGAGATTTTTGTAAAGAACATTACAGAGACTAATGGTTCTGAAATATAACATAGATTTGTAAACAGGCCCTTTGGTAACCAAGGCAATGAAAGTAGATTTGATACTTCTGGGTATAGATTTATTTTGCTGAAGTTCAATGATGGCATTACAAATATCAGGTCCAATGATGTCCCAAAAATTTTGGTAGAACCAGGGGTAAAACCCATCAGGGTCTGGGGTTTTATCAGGGTGCATAGAAAAAAGGGCCTCTTTAATTTCATAAAGGGTGAGGGGTTTGATAAGATTCAAATTCATATCTGAAGTGACTAGACTAGGAATATGGTGGAGAAATTGTCTACCAGCTTGGGTAGTATTTTGGGGTTTTTCTCCAAAAATGCCTTCAAAGAAAGATGAAGCTTCATTTTGGATCTCAAAAATATCCTTGATGATGGTGCCATCACTTTTGGTTAATTTTTTAATTTTTTTTTAACTTAGGTGCCTGAGGGTAGTGGTATGAAAGAATTTTGTGTTAGAGTCCCCCTCTTTGAGCCAAATGGCCCTTGATTTTTACCTCCAGAAAGTCTCCTCTTTAGCCATTACATTATGATAGTCTACAAGAACCTATATCTCTTCATTTTTGAGTTGTTCATTGAGCTGCCCATTCTAAATTTAGAGTTCAATACTTTTTATCTTTTGCAAAATCTTCTCCTTATTTTCAAATATGTTACCAAAAACTTCTTTGTTCCAGACTCGATTTTATTTGACACACTTAAGTTTTTTAGAAACCCTAAAAATAAAGGACCCATGATAATCAAATTTCCACCAGTCAGCAATTTGCATTCGCAAATCTGGGTGTTGAGTCCAAATAGCTTCAAATAAAAAGGAGATTTTGAAATAAGGACCTTTATCAGCTTCAAACAATAAAGGACAATGATTAGATCCAACTTTGGAAGACAGATAAGAGTTTCATCACCCATCGCTGGTATAGCTTCTTGAGAGAACAAAAATTAAGTTTAACTTGAATGTGCTAATCCCCAATTCTCCTATTGCTCCAGGTGTATTTTGCCCCTTTAGTCTAAACATCCATTAGCTCACAATCAGTAATAAATTTATGAAAATTATTAATGCTTTTGGAAGGCATCAGGTTCCCTCTCTGCTTGTTAGAAGGAAAAAGAGGAGAGTTGAAATCTCCAGCAATAATCCATAGAAGGTTTAAGAGAGCACTTCTCATCTAACTCAAAGTATATTATAGGCCCCTATGACTAAGAGGATTTTTAAGGGCGTATTGGATAGAACCCAAGAGAAATTACTGCTTTTACAGAAGAACATCATATTGAGGACCCTGTCAGAAGAGAAAATGATTTTGTCGTCTAACTTATTTGAGTCCTAAATACAGATATGTCCCCTAGATGTACCTTGAGCAGGGAAAAAAGCAAACTCACTATTTTTCCAGATAGAATTTATGATTTTCTAGATTTTATTTTGGTCAATATTCATTTCTTGTAGAACTATGATAGTGGGTCTATGTTCTTTCCTCGGAGTGCAAACAAGCCTTTGGTTGACAACATTGTTGAGGCCTCTCACATTCCATGAGAAGATCCTCATTTAGAATTTTTGGAAAGTTTTTGGCCTCCCTTAGATTGTTGCAAGGGAGGCTTGGGTCTTTTTGATTCATCCTTCTCCTGTCCAAGAAGATATTAGAATAGGGTTTTCTGGGTACCATTTGCAATATCATTTTATGTTTCTTTTTTCTTCTGATCATTTATAGATCCTTTTTTTCTTTTCACTATCGATGTCAATAGAATATTTCTTGAGACTTCTAGTGTTAATGGGGCTAAAATCATATTTATATTCTTTCTCCACTTTTTTGAGATGGGACTGCCAATTTCTATATACCCCTCAAGGGTGGATGGAGGTTTTGAGATAGTATTAGAGGGCCTAGATCTAGTCGAGGATTGAGGCTCATCTTGGTCAGAAACTAGAGTTTTAGCTAGATGTGAGGTAATGTTATCCTCACAAAGTTTAGGCCCATGAAAATTAGTTCCTTTTAAAAAATCAAAATGATTTTTTAAGGTAAAAATATAACTCACCTTTGGATGATCATTCTTCTAGTATTGGATTTCAATCTGCTTTCCTTTGGAACTTTTTGGAATTTGATCCTTTTTCTGGTAGTAGTTTCTTTACTGCTTGCTCTATAGGGTTCTACCTTATTATCATCCAATTTGCAACCCACTTCAATAGGTATTAAGGAATTTATTCTCCTTTGATTTTTTTAGCAATGGGTACTGGGTTTTGAGATGGCCCTAAGCCTTGCATTCAATGTAGAATGCAGAATTATTCTTATATTATATGTCCTAACATCTATGATAGGAGCCGTAAACCAAATTTATCTGAGTGGGAATCTAGAAATCTAGATTGGCATTAACACAAATTCTAGCATGTACCATGTGAGTGTGTGCTCTGGTCATCGGGTCGATTGCAACCAGCTTGCCTATATATTTTCTAATACCCTTTAAAATATATTTGTGCCAAAAATGGGCAGACAGATTTGGCAACTAAAACCATATTGGTACAAAATTTATGTTCATGTCTTGGGGTTGAAATTTTCACCCCACCTTCAAATAAAAATACTCTTTCGATCGAAGAACCAAGGACCCTAGTAAGAATCTGGGAGGCATCTTCTTCTTTGTTGAGTCAAATGAGGAAAATGCCCTTTGAAATGACAACCAGATCCATATTGCCTAGGTTTTTCCATTTGGTATAGTCCCACTACTGAATAGGTGCTATATCTATCCATCCTTTAAAAAATTTCCCCACCATATTATGGGATTCAACAAAAATGTAATCCACCATTAGGGTTTTAGGAATTACCAAGTCTTCACCCATTGGGAGTAAGAGGGTTCCATTGATAGAAGGAGGTTTTGTAGACCCTTTTAATTTCTTAGCATAAGGCTAAGGAGAGGAATCACAATCTTGAGAGAGAGACCCATTGAACATGTGCCCCTTATTGGGAGGATCCTTGCCGTCTAGTTCTGAACTGAGGCCTAATTTCTCACTGTCACATGCATTACCTATCTATGATGAGTTTTGAGGGGCATATACACCTATAGATACTTTAAAATTTGTATTCCTACCTTCCCCTTGCTCCCTTAAAGCCATCCAATCATCTAAAATTACTCGTTCACTCACCATAACCTTCGCTATTGCTCAACCTAGATGAAACCCTCGCATAGTCACTTGCCACAAATATCATTCAGACATTGGGATATGCTAGGATCTGTGTTGCTCCAAATTATCTAAAAATTTAAGGAGATTTTTTAGGGTTTTTCAGCTATCTACCCTCAAAATTTTAGCTCAATCCAAATCTGGATGAGTAAGATATGGCCGAATCAAGTTCAATAGTTTGGGTAGTCCTACGAAACATGTCCTCCTCTAATCTCTGTCTACAAGGGATATTCACACATGGTATAGAAGAAGAATAAATTAGTCTTTAATAACTTAAGGAGGGAGCCCCTAATAAGTGTCCTAATATTACAATGGATCCCCCTTTGAGTGG
The DNA here is from genome assembly GCA_028583015.1 of Wollemia nobilis. Classification (NCBI taxonomy): domain Eukaryota; kingdom Viridiplantae; phylum Streptophyta; class Pinopsida; order Araucariales; family Araucariaceae; genus Wollemia; species Wollemia nobilis. Next base: position 12,191,386 of record JAQPPZ010002587.1, on the reverse strand, counting down.
CCTATGATTCTTTTTTTATATTAATTTATTAATAAATTTTACCATAAGAACCTTAGGGTTCTTACATTTGGTATCAGAGCTTGATTTTGACACCCTCTCTACATTCCTATCCTGTGTGTTAAATCAGGTTTAAAATACTCAGTCACCAAGTGTTCCAGTTCTCATCCAAAAATAAATTTGTTTCATGGATCTTGTTTGCAACAGTTAACAACACAAAAAACAGGTTATCATGATAAGTAAGGCACAATATTAGACATTATCATAGGTTGTCTCCTTTCACCTCACAAATGTAGCACTTCACAGAATATCATAGATGCCAGTAAATAAATAACAAAAGATGTGTGAATAAATCTAAATTGCATCAAAGGTTCTCCAACCAATCAAAATTTAAAATTGAAACCCTAATCAATGCATGGCACATGGTAGACAAATGAAATTTTGGTTTTAGTCAACTTCTATAAATTCAAAATCTCCATATCAGTTTAAAGGTCGTGTATAAATTTATTTTACTTGGAAATTTAGTCGCACACGGGCAGTGTTGAGGGTAAAATGACATTTAAAACCTGCCATCCACAATAGGTTTATTGTGACCACCTCTGGTGGCCATATTACCTTCATCACCCATGTGATTGTCGCTTTTGTCCTTTTTATCAGCCTTCATCATCTATACTTGTCATGTTAGCCTCCCTCCATTGTCCACTTGTGTCCTATCGGTTGACTATCCGTTAGTGTCCCACCTATCCATTATCCCTTGTATGTCAGTCCTTCATGTCCAACTCATCCACTATCCCTCGTGTGTCAAGTATTCTACCCTCATGCGCCTACCCAATTTAGTCCTTTTTGTCCCACCTATTTTTCATCCCCATGTGTTAAGTATTCTACCCCATCCCACCTTCCTAATGTTGCCTATCCTCGCATCATTGACCCCTTGTCTGGTCTTTCCTCCCTTGCATCCTTCACCCTAAGTCTTATCTTGTACCCCATGCCTGTTGCCTCCCTTGTCTTATCAGGTAGTCGAAATATGTTAGTCCCCCTGGTTGTTCCACTATCGTATCGCCAACCCCCCCACACACCTATGGTTATTTGTGACAATTCAATATTCAAACAGTGGAAAAAAAATTTTTACCAAAATTTGTACCAAAATTTGACCAAAAAAAATTGTAAAACACCAAATTTTTGATGAAAACTCGCTTAAAAATTGCACTTGTAGAAAAAAAATTGATGATGATTTATTTTTGGCGATAAATTTTTCAAATTTCAAATTTAAATTGATGATAATATTTTGCTGCAAAACTTTTTCAACAACTTTTATGATAACTTTTCTATAAGATTACAAAAATTATCAAAGGAAGATCTCACGACCCTGGTTTAGACACCTTGGATCATGAAATTTGACCAATCAAGGACCCACTTTTGCAGATTAATCTCACCAACCTACGTCAAATCACTTCAATGCGTGTGTATCAAAATTAGTTCAAGGATCTCGCCAAACACACCACAGGGTTGGATGAATCATTTCTCATAAATTGCTTCATCAGTGGATTGAAAGAAGAAATTAGAGTGGAGGTGATGATGTTCAATCCCTGCACCATGTTGGTGGTCTATGGATTAGCCCTGTTAGTCGAAGTTAATTTTAATGCTCAACATCGCCATGAGACACCACTTATTGAATAATTGCCTACGATGAACGCTACCCCATAACCTAACCTACCTTTTTTAGTTAAGTACCTCAACTTGAAAGAAATGGAGGTGTGACAAGAGAAATACCTCTACTATAATTGTGATGAGAAATATGGGCCCAATCATAGATGCACTATCCAAACATTGTATTTATTGAATGTAGTTGATCCTTGTCACTCCATAGAGGGAGAATATGAGGTAGATGTGCAAGAAGTGATCGAAGCACCTGATCACAACAATAAATAAATCCCTGAAACTTCCTTCAATGCTCTCATAATTTTTCCTCCAAAAACTATGAAATTTCAAGGGTCCTTCAAACATCAAAATATCATGGTGCTCCTTGACTCAGGAAGTACTCATAATTTCATTGACCCATGCATGGTGAAATAGGCTAATTATTATATATGACCTTGTCATAGCTTTAAGGTGGTGATTGGTACTGGGGAACAAATTACCTATCAAGGGAAGTGTCACAATATCAAGCTCACCATCGACAACTACCACATAAAAAGTGACATATATGTGCTTCCATTAAGCGAAAGTGATATTGTTTTAAGGGCTCAATGGTTTCGAATGCTCGGGGTAATACTCTGGGATTTTGAAACCTTATTGATGCAATTCACAGTTGGTGACCAAACATATACTCTAAATGAACTACCCATAGATTCCTCACAATTAGTGCGATCTCACCACATGGAAAAACTATTAAAAATGAGATAAAAAAGTTAATACACACTTATTTTCCATTCAATATACAAGGGAACAACAAGAGAATGTGGCAAAGTTATCATCACTTTTGACACATCACTCCAAAGTATTTAAAGAAACTTAGGGATCGCCTCCCATTGTCATTACAATCCTACTATTCTTCCTAGAAATCCACAATTAAAGATTTACCATTTAAGATATCCCTGCCTACAAAAAAATGGCATTAAGCTTGTGCAAGACTTGTGCAATTGCTACTTAGGAAGTGCATCAGTTTCAACAATAATTTCCTTAGTCCCAGCTTTGACGACAAAGCTTCTTCTAGGAAGGGTGGCATGTTAGTATCCTCTATCATAACATTAATAATTCATATTATTAATCCATTAATTATTATATTATTAATTAATAACATGAATAGTCACATCCCTTCATCCATGTAGCTTTAGGGTAGGTATAAATGTTAGGTTTGAATATTCACACATGGCATGAAAGAAGAATAAATTAGTCTTTAATAACTTAAGGAGGAAACCCCCTATAAGTGGCCTGCGATTACAAGGGATCCCCCTTTGAGTGTCCTACAATTTATTTTTTATATTAATTTATTAATAAATTTTACCGTAAGAACCTCGAGGTTCTTACAGAGATAAACTTAAAGATGAAGCAAGAAAATCATATTGAAGTAAAAGTTGGATTAGATCAAGGATATTCCATTTCAAAAGAAGAGGCAAAGAAATATTGTCTATATCATCATATGGCAAAGGCCACCATGGTTCACTAAAATAAATTGTTAGAAGACACAAAGAAGGATACAATGAATAAGAAAGTACTAAAGTACAATTTCAAAAGATATTAAAGGTGCAAAGGAATATGTGGGGGAAAATTTAAAATAAGGAAAGAAGGAGATGTCACATTATTTCAAATAAATTATCTTTATTTTCCTCAAGTAGTATAGAATCCTCTCTTGATAATAGAAATGGAAGTAGTGTTGAGGTTATCACTTGTACTTAATGGTTTCAAAAGGAACATAATAAAGAAATGACAATGGAGGAAATCCATAGCAATTTAAGATTTTGAGGGAAACATAATACGATAATTTCTAATGAGCAACGTCCTTGCACTTTAAGGTTACTAGACCAACATAAAGTGCTTTTGAGGTCATTTCTTGCATTTCAAATCTTTCAAAGCAAAACAAACCTATAGATGATAAGTCTCACTATGAATAGTGAAAAAAATCAAAGAGATTGATAAAGATGAAAGTGTTGATGGAAAAAAAGAAGATAACCCCCCCCCCCCAAAAAAAAAAAAAAGAGAAGGAAAATTAGAGGGATATTGATGTGAAAAACAAAAGCAAATATCACAAATATTCACAAGAAGTGGGGTTACCCGCAACTAAAAACAAAAAATGATGATGAAAATGATATTTGAAATATCAGGGGTATGAATAAGATCCCTAAAAAAGAGGTATTACAAAATTGATAATATCTATAGATATGGGAATAGAATAGCTAATATTTTAGCTATCTGTGGTGTTTATTTTCATCTTGACAAAATTTAAATTTTAGAACATAATTGGATGCGTGAGATTCTCTTTTAATAAAAACGTTTTCAAAGAATTTACAACAAAAAAACATAGCATTTTGAGTAAGATAAAAAATATTTTTAATAGAAAGAAAAATGAAAAATATCTTTGATAAAATGACAAGTTAAACATGGTTTAATTAACTTGATAGCAATATATCAAATTACATTATCTCAATCCATTAGATTCCTCAACATTCGAGGAAACTCAAGTTTGAATCTTGTCAAGCAATACATAGATAATATCCAAGCCTTGTTGTAATACCACTATGTGATGATGAAGTAATAAGGGTGTAGTTGTTTCAATCTCATATAACCATTAAATAAAAATTATTAAAATAACCCAATACAAACCATACCTAATTTATATATAATAAATGATTAATTTTTTATATAAATTATATATATATATATATATTAAAAGAGGGTAAATATTTATTTTGTGGTCACGATATAACTGTTACATAGAGTATCTGCAACATGTGAAGGGAGAGATTTGAACCTGGGCTTCTCATACCTAGTTGCTCTCCAACTCCTCTACGTAGGCGGATTAAATTATAACATATTAGAACACAAAATAATTATTAGTATATTTATTTTATATTTAAATATAATATATTTTAGAGACAATGAAGGTTTTTGTTTTATTATATTATGATTTATTTATATGTATCTATTAATGAATTAAGGTTTTTGTTTTTTTAATTTAACAAAAATAAAAAAAACTGTGTGGGACCATCTTGGTTTGAGAAATCAAGATCAGGGGTTCTACACCATCAAAATCACTTAGGAATCACACCTGATCTTGATTGCACCAACATAATCAACTGAATTTTGGATACCCAATATACCTTTGAGAAGGTGGATATTCGAACCAAGGACCTCACTTGGAAGATTGCCTTACCCTCTCCATATCACCTACAATACGTGAATTTATTAATAAATTAAGTTATTTGTATAATGATATTAGCATTATTATATAGTTCACTAATGAATAATGAAATTTGAAAATTTCATGTATAAGGTGCAAATACTTTTATGCTAGTATAGGTAAAAATGCTAAATTTATATAGATGTACATGTCTTTAGTTGGTACCTAAGGGTTTATCCTAAAACACACTTTTAAAGATAGGAAGTCTATACTAGTATTAAAAATATATATAAAGGAAAGGAAAAGTCTATGGAAATATGATGATTGGATTTTTTTTTTTAATTATTATCCTGTAATGATTATTTCACATCACTTTTTCATGGAATGTTCTATATAGATTATAGTATTTAATTATAATAATAAAACAATGTCTCATCACATCTAATCACCAATCACATGTGTATGTTTCAATTTGACTGAATGATTGAAAAATGAATAGTCCAATGCAAAGTGAAAATATGATATAATCATAAGATATGACCTCTCATGTGGTGTACTTAAAGATTTATTAATTAAAATGTATTTTTAAATATGCAAAGACTACCCTTATGGATGAAATCACTCTATATCGGTTGAAAGTTAATTAAAATTAACAAATTAATGATAGTTTCATAATTACCTTTTTATGTTATAATTGAAGTTTTATTTGATAATATTATTTATGTGATTATGTAATAAAGGGTTACATATGGGATTTATATATGTAATCATATAAAATAATTATAAAATAAGTAGATAAAATATAAATTTTGAAGGTAAAGATATTTAAATATTATTAATTTATATATAGTTTTTTAATATTATTAGGTGATTGTTATTGATATTTTAATGGTATGTAGTTTTTTTTTAATTGAAAAGTAAAACTGAATATTAAAGATCAGTAGAAGAAAATTACATCATATATAAAATGTCAAAGATTTAGAGAAACATTTAAAACAACTAACTCCTCTCAAAAAGAGATATTGTACATCATATGAGATTTACAGTTTCATTATATTTATGTATAAATATACAATAACATCTCTGAGCAAGCAAATAGTAATAGTTGTACATATTTGCGTTCTTTTCCTCAGTGCAACTATCAACAGGATCATAATTCTGAAAAAACATTAAATAGGCGAACTAGCTTGACCTTGAAAACCTGCAAACTTCTCTCCACCTGAAACAAAACAGAAAGTTGATTGAGTCTGCTAAGAGACCCAGTAAGGTGCCTTGGCCTGTTATGAAAACAGTCTTCATTCCTAGCTTTCCATATTATCCATAAATTTTCAGAAGAAAGTAACAACCAAAAGATATTGAAATATGGTTTCATATGAGGAATGTAACCAAAAAGAATTTGTTGTTTAATATGATCCAAATTAACATTCCACTCCTGCAGATTATGAAAGAAAGATAACCACAATTCTTTAGTGTAAAGGCACTAAAAAAATATATGATTCAATGTCTCAGGATTCTTACAAATGGAGCAATATATAGCAGCCTTAGGATCAAAGGATAAAGAAACCCTGTAGAGCAGCAGACGCCACCTAAAACACATTTTTTTTTGTTCAAGAAAACTGAACCAGATATGTTGCATCCTCTTCTGACCCTGCGTTGGAGAAAGAGAAAGCGACCACTTAGTATTAATATGATCAAAAATGTCATTAGTATCCGTAAGAAGCCTGTAGATGGATTTAGATTTAATATCACACATTTTGGAGCCATCAAACCAATACAACTTATCCATATAACATTGTTCAAAAACCACAAATTCTGGATTCTTCAAATTATTGAAGGAGGCAAACAAAACAGTATAAGTTCTCCTATGAGAACTAAGCAGACCAAACTCCCCACTAAGCTTTCCCAAGATTTGAGCACACCATTATTCATAATATCATTAAAAGTATTTACACCATTCACATACCAACTACAATAAGTGGTACTACTAGACCACACTCCTCAAGGCATAGCAATAAGGATCTTCCTCTCCTATTGGATTCCTAAAGAAATCTAAAAATAATGACAAAAAATATAATAATATATTATTATTTATTTGTTGAAGTAATGCAAAGTACAATAGGTGGTACTACTAGACCACACTCCTCGTGGCATAGCAACAAGGACCTTCCCCTCCCATTGGGTGTATTGCAGGGAGATTTATTATAAATTTAAGTTTTATCTTCATTTAATTTTAAGAATAAACATTTTGTAAATGATAGCGATATTCATTTTTTCTTTTTTTTGTAGTGAACCTCTATAATCGAGTAAAGATGAAGTCAATGGACTTCTCAATCCTTGAGGGAATTAGGACAACCCACAAACAAACACCAATTGTTACCAACCAACCTATTTCTTTTAGGGTGAGTATTTTGAGTTGAAAATATGGGTTTCTATGAGGGGTCTCGATGACAAGCACTCTGCTACAACCAACTAGTTTACTCTTTTTGTGTTAAAAAATTTAAGTTGAAAATACAAGTTTTTTTTAATGAAGGGTCTCCGCAGCTACCAACCACCCTATCTTTTTCTGGGTTAAAATTTGAGTTAAAGTTTTTAAGAGGGTTTCAATCCCTCGTATCGAGTTTGAGTTAAAAATGTGGGTTTTTATAAAAGGTCTCGATGGCAAGTATTTTCCCACTATCAACTACCCTACCCTTTCTGGGTTACTGTCCTATTCCTCTTTAGGTTAAAAATTTTGAGTTAAGAAAGCGAGGTTTTATGAGGGGTCTCAATGGCAAGCATTCGGTAGCTACAAACTGCCAACCATCCTATCCCTTTTTGGATTAAAAAAAATTAGTTAAAAATATGGGTTTTTATGAGGGGTCTCACTCCCAATATTCGGTCTCAAAATTTTAAGGTTAAAGTACAAGTTTTAGAAATGAAGCCCAATCCATTGTATTAGGGTTTGCATTGGATCTTCTTTGTATTGAGGTTTAAACTTGGATCTTTTAAATAAAAACTTAAAGATATACCATTATGATATCCATCATGAGAGACTATAAGTCTGCACTGTTACAAATTAAAGTCCACTCTTATCTTGAACTCTATCCTAAAAGTATTTTTATAAATTCAAAATTTTAAATTATAATCAATCTTTTTTAGTAAAATAAATAAAATTTTATAATAATATAAAATGTGTGAGGGAGTGACGTATGTTAAATTCTCTATTGATAAGCATAGCTCTTGGTTTTGCGAGGGATCATGGTTGGAAGAAGACTGCTTAACGATAAGCATAGCTCTCGGTTTTGTGAGGGATTATGGTTGGAAGAAGACGTTGTAGGGATTTCTCACACTAACCAAATAAAAAAAATTAATAATACAAAATATAATATATTATATTATATATAAATATATAAATATATAAATTTAGTACATTAAATTACATAAAAGGGCATGCCAACATGCGCGTGAAAAGTACATTTTAAAATAGTATGACTAGGACCGCATTTAAAAAATTTGAGGACCACAACTATTTAAAAGAAATTAAATCATTCTACATTACTCGAAGATTATTTGCTAAAATAAATTTTATCTTTTGATATGACAGGCATGTGGCAAACGAATTGTTAGTAATAATTTTGTAGTCATGATTTCATATGACTTTTTGTGAGGTGAAGTTTATAATTATAAGATTTTATTTTATTTATTTTTATAAATGATATAATATATACATCATTTAAAGTAAGCTTTGAAAAAAAAGTTGGTTGTTTAGTGAGGCGAAACAACGTTCTAATTGAAGGGTTATTATTTATTTATTTTTATTTTTTTAAATTTGGTTATAATTATATAGTAGTATTATAAAATTTAATAATTATGTATATATTTTTTGTTTTTAAGGAAAGATTTAAATGTGGATTTTTTTTTTTCGGAAAGTTAAAAATTTAAATGATTGAGCTGATTTCATTTAATATCTATTATAAGTTGTAAGTTTATTTTTTCAATGAATTTACATATGTTTTTATGAGGGTGTAAACACTCAATTTTGATACATTAGGTAAAACTTTACAAAATTAATTGTAAACACACCAAAAATCCTTACAATCAGTCACAAATGCTACAAAACCTTAATTTGATTATTTCCAATCATTTTGGGCATCATTTTTCACCTTTACCAAATTCACCACTATGACCAAATTCATCAATGGCGAATTTGGCAAGATGAGTGGCGAATTTGTTAAAACTGCAAAAATTGACTCCTAACATCCAAAATTAGTCCTGAACGAATTCACCACTCCTACAAAATTCGTCAGTGGTAAATTTGGCTAGTGGTGAATTTGGTAAAATTTCAAATTTCAAAGCTTAAAAAATCATTTTGGCTCCTTGACCAAATTTGCCACTCGGGTCACCAAATTCACCAATGACAAATTTGGTCGACAATGGCGATACTGGCCAAATGACTTGGAATATTTGGCACAAGCTAGAAGGACACGGATTGGAGTCCTCCATCCTCTGCCATTGATCCTACATGCTCCAGCAAGGTCTCAGATGTATTTATTTCAATTTATTATTAGCTCTTCTTCCTCCCAAATCCTCTTCCAAATCCTATTTAAGGAGATTTTTGGGTAAGCATTTGATATAAGTTTTCATTATAGCAAAGCTCTACCAGATTTCTAAACACTCTCTTCTTTCATAAAATTTATTATTCTCAAGTTTCCTCCAAGCATTCCAAGCATTTGGAGCATTTTGTAAGCATTGGTGGAGGGCAATTAGGCAAGGCAAGGGAGCTTGGTGGTAAGGATATCTTGATGCAAGGAAGAGGCCATAGCTAGGTGAAATCTAGCATAGTTCTCTCCTTCATTTTCTTGTTGCCCCTTTCATTTTAGCTTCCTAAATTTAGCTTTGCAAGTTTGCTAACTCCATTTACTTGCTTTGTTGCATTTCCTTTTGCATACTTTATCATTGTGTTGAGCTTACCTTTGTTTTGTAGGCTTTAACATTCTTACTTGTAGGTCTGATTTCAAGGATTTGCAGCCTCTTTTATACATTTAACATCTCTCTTGTAGGTTTATTTTAACTTGCATTCTTTTATCATCTACATTTTGGCACTAATCCTCTGTTTTACAGGATTCATTGCACTTTCTCTTCACATATTATATCATTTTGCTTGTTGCCCTCTTATTTACAGTCTTCCTATTTATGTAGATAACATACTAACTTCTTTACTTCCTCCATGCTTATCTACTTTGATACTTCTTTCACTTACAAGCATTCAATCTAGTTTTGCACATCTTTTTAACAATTTATTTTCATGCATTGCATGTAATTTTATATTACACATACATATCTATTTAACTCATTATATTTCAAGGCTAGGTGTGAAGATAGAAGGCTATTATTGCCTTGTTATCATACCCTTTTTCCCACCTTCAATCATCCTCCATTGCATATTTTCCTTCCCATTTTGCTTACTACTATATATTTTACAAGCTTTGGGTAGCATTTGTATATATCTTACTATTTCATTTGATCTCTTTATTTGAACACTAATTTGCTCTAATTAGAATTTGGATTAGTTGTTTTAAATCATTCCTAACAATAGTGCACCCTTTTCCTACTCTCTTCCACCCTTATTTAATTCAAATTTTAGTTATTTTGGCACCTTCCTCCCCTTTGAACACATCTTAATTTTAGTCATTAAATTATTTGATTTTACCAGTCACAGAGCTAGAAAAACTTATTAGGATAATTCTACTCCAAATTCAACATAAAATCCTATTGAAATCTACCCAAAGCAACCTATGAAACCTTCAAAAACCCATCCTAGGACTAAATTCACCACCCCGCATAGTCAATGGCAAATTTGGTAGCCTGAAACACTTAGAATCAAATTTACCACTCAGACCAAATTTACCCGTGGTGAATTTGGCAAAGCTAGTGGTAAATATGGTAAAAGGCCAAAATCTACTCCAAGAGGCAAGCATAATCAAAGTTTTAATAAATGGGTGGTTTGATCAATTGATAAGATAGCAATTCATCTTTCAGTGGTAAATTTGGTAGCAAAGGTGAATTTGGTAGACAAGTTATGGAAGAGGTAATTCAACCACTTGGCCCTTCGTTAGCTTTGCAATTTCATTTCCTCTATGTTTTTATTTCGATTTCTATTGTTTTGCCTCAAAAATCACACATATTTTAGAAAATTAAGGAATCTTAATTAGAAACCCTAATTGTTTATAAAACCTTGTAATTGCTTTACAAAACATTCTAATTTCTTTACAAAATACCTAAATAACAGTCAATCAAGGAACCTTAGGCAAAATATTAGCTTCTTAATAATTTTTAAATACATAAGAAAAGAATAAAAAAGCATTTAGTTGCATCTAGGCTAACTTGTCTTCTTGCATTCTTTCTTGTTTTACTTTGAAATATCAAAGACTCCTAGTTAGCTCATAGGATAGCTCTTTTTTGCATGCATTTGTGTGATAAAAAAATTTAACATTGCATTTAGATGATCATTAATGATTTAGGTTTAAATAACCGTTAAGGCTTGAAAAAGAGTCGAGATAGATAACGATCCAAAACCTTAGGTGTTTTCTTTGAATAAACCCATAAAACACCAATAAAAAAAACATAACATCAACTTCTACAAAAACTTGGAAATTTTTTATTAAGGGTCTAGTTTTGTTGAGATTTTTCACATTCACGAGGTCTCCTTTGGAAAGAGATCCTCAAGTAAAGAATAGAGATTCCAACAAATCTCTCCCATGCACACTTGACATTAAATTAGGCTTAAAGGTAAAAGAATCATGAATTTTCCCGCCATCTACATATTTGATGAACCCAACATCCTTTTGCCTTAACAAAGATAAAAGTTTGTTAAAATTAAACAAGATCATCTAATTTGTTTTTTTAGATTACATCACATTAAATTAACATAAGAAGAACATAACCAATTGTTAATCCTATTGATGGAAGGATAAAGACCCCTTGAGTAAATCAAAGTTTATAGTGGGTTAGTGGGAGTCACAAGGAGAGCTACTTATCAAGGTGAAATAAGGATCTCAAACATCTTGTCTTCTTTGCTATAGGTACTTTGAAAAAAACTCTAATAAATTAACCCCCTTTGAACTCAAACTTTCAAACCATGTCTCAACATCCTTACAACACCCAAAATAAGGGTGTACCTTCTACATCTCATAAGGAATATTCCCATGAACAAATTGAATAAGAGGTGAACCCTTGGTCACAATAAGCAACTAGGGGACAATAACAAGTCATTGACCAAATTTATTTTTGAACTATAGATCATTTCAAAGGATACATCAAAAGAAATAAAGATATATTTTTATATGTTATTAGGGATGAACTTAGAGAACAACAGGAAATAGAATCCACAAAAATGCACAAGAATATCATATATTCTAATTATCAATCAATATTTTCTCAAATCAATGAAACTCGAAACAACTTCGCAAGTATCAATGTGACTATGGCTCAACCTACCAATTATACAACACCTCCAAATGTATTTATGGGGATTCCCACTATGAGAAACCTATTTTCAATACCTCCTAATGATGCAACTAATACTACAAATCTATTTCACAATCACATTGTGGAACCTAGCCAAGTCCCTCTCACCATAATGTCAAGTTAAAAATCTTCAACTACCATGATTTTTTACGTTGTAAACTTTCGCTCATCCACTTGGACAACCATTAACATTGCGTACATCATCAAACCATTCATCAAATGATATTTAAGATATCAACACCAAAATATTGAACCTAGAAAAGAGAGACTCAAAGTTTGAAGAACTTGAATGTCAAATTGCCTCTCTTCAAGGATAATCTAAGTTTAAATACTCTTTTGAATAATTCTATAATGAACCACTCGATCCAACCATCCTTAACCATCCATTTCCAAAGAACTTTGGAACCCTTAAATTTCAAATATACAATGGAAAACACGACCCCATTAACCATCTAAGTTTATTTCAAATAGCTTGTAGCGACAGTAAGCATGATGAAAAACTACTCCTTAGGTTATTTCTTAAAAGTCTTGGTGGTTTAGCCTTAGAATGATATTTTCAAATACCTTGATACTCCATCACAAAGTTCAAAGAATTTATGGATGCCTTCGTTAAATAATTTTCGATCTACATAGATTATAAGGTCACTTTAGATGACCTTTATCAACTTAAATAATCTAATATTAAGAAATTCTCAGATTTCTTAGCCAAATGGAGAGGTTTAGTAGGAAAAATTCAATATATTCCTCCTCCTAAATAACTTTTACATATTTTCATATGAAACCTTCATGAATAGTTTTCATATCCTTTAGAAATAATGAACCTAACCTCCTTCAAAGAATGCATCGATATGGCTAAAAGAGTAGAAGCCATCCTCATAATACAAGGATAAATCAACTATAACAAGAAAGAAGATGAAAAACCCCCCAAAAATGGGACATACAAAAACAAGCATGTCGTAGAAGGTGGTGTAACCAACTCTCATCAAAATAATAACATAAAAACTACTCAAATGCTACTCAAAAGTTGGTTATCCAAAGAGAAGATAAAACCAAAGGCAATATATGAATACCAAATAAATTCTAATATCTATGCTAAAAATACTCCTTGATTCTAAATTGATGGAGCTTACCCCTATTAGGCCTTGGGATCTATCCTAAGGAGCACCCTTTTGGCATAGGCAAGATGAATATTGTGACTTCCATTGAACAGAATGACACACTACCAAAAAATGTAGATATCTAAAGAACATTATGCAAGACCTCGTTAAGGAAGGAAAAGTAATATTCAATAAAACAAAAAATCCCAAAAAAGGCATGGGGATATTTCAAGACCCTTTACCAGTGCATGATAAAAAAATTATCCAGTTTCATAGGTACCATCCATTTATCAAGATCTTCCCATGCCGTGACTAGGCAACAAGAAAAAATCAATCTTCAGATCAACCTCCATTGGTTATCTTGAGAGCAAAGATCAACATCCCTAGTAAGTCACATTTGGTGCTCACACCTTCTCAAAATACATTGTATACTTTCGATCTTCATCAAAAAATATAGGAGGTACCTATAAAAATATCTCTTTTAGAATTACTAAAAACATCACCCACTCCTAGGGAAATATTGCTAAAATTTTTAAGTGAGCAAGATGTCCCTCAAGACATATCCTCAAATGATATTACTAACATAGTCAGACTATTTGGGGTAAACAATGCTATCCTAGCATTTCATGAGATAGATACTCCTCTTGAAATGATATTAGGAGATTCTCCTCTCTATATTATAACTCAAGTAGGTGATAAATTTATAAAAAAATTCTTAGTAGACAATGGATCAGCCTTGAACGTGTACAACATCAAATTTTTACAAAATTTTGAATTAACAAAAAATGATTTGCAAAAATCAAACCTCATCATTAGAGCCGTTCACAACGAAGAATGAGAGGTAACCTACACCATCACTTTACCTATAAAATTTGTGCCTCATATTCTAAACACCCTCTTCTATATCATATCATGTGATGTAACATACAACATGCTCCTTGAAAGACCTTGGATACTTGCCATGAGGGTAGTATCTTCTACCTTTCATCAATGCCTCAAATATGAGTATCAAGGGAGTATTATCCATGTTATTGGTGTAGACACCAAAATCAAGTAAATAAGATAGTACTACCAGTGCACCAAATGCATCATCCTATCGACATCATATGACCTCATGAGGGGTAGTTTCTAGGGTCAAAAGGCATCCTAGGATAGTTTTGGGAAGATATCCACCAATTTTGGGAGCCTTAGAGGCCCTTGTTTGTGACTGTCCCTACCAAGGATGGTCATGATTAGGGTTAGGATTTGTGGCCGCTCTTGCCTGGGATGGTCACATATGACTGTCCTAGGAAGGTATGGCCCCCAAATCCACCTGCCAAAAAGTAGGTGGGATCAATATTGGCAATCAAATCTTACCAATCTCGACCCCAATTAGCGCCCATGTTGATTGGGAGCGGCCTGGTACAATTTACCATATCATGTGATGTAACATACAACATGCTCCTTGAAAGACCTTGGATACACGTCATGAGGGTAGTGTCTTCTACCTTGCATCAATGCCTAAAATACGAGTATCAAGGGAGTATTATCCATGTTATTGGATATCCAGAACCTTTACCATATGCAACTCTATTTACCTGCAAGAAATTAATCTCAATCCTTATATAAAATTTTCTAAGTCAAGTAATCAACCAAAAATAGATAAAAGAAAGGAAATACTAGAAGAACCTCTCATAAACTTGGAGGATACTCCCCAATCATCCTATTTCAACAAGTAAGTCAACCTCATTTATTGAAATCCATATCCTTTTGCAGAAATAGTAAGCATATTCCTATCTCCTTGTGATATAGGCATGTCCAATATGAAAAGATTTAAAATTTAAATAGGATCTTGTACTTTCATTCATGGAGGAACCACCCTTGACAAAAATATCCAAGGACGTAACTTCACACCTAGCGAATGAACATACAATTCTTGCTATATGTCACCTTCATTTCCATAGCTAAGAAAATACTTTCCAACATGGGTTATCAAGGCAAAGGTCTAGGATGCTATGAACAAGGTATTAAAGAAACCCTAGAACCCAAACATTGTATAGCACGATGTGGGATCGGATTTATCCCCAACAAAAATGAACCTTATCCTCTATCAAAAGAATATGATAAATATAATTATTCTGAATTAGTACATGGCTCCCAATGGGGTGATGAGGATGAAGAAGAACTATGGTTGCTCCTAAAAAAACACTCGTAAAACCATATGATTGGTAGTATCAACATGTTAGATTTAGTTCACCCATACCTAATGGTAACTAAAGATAATCTAAAATATCCTTTGGATAATTATCCTATAGAAGAATCCCTTGAATAAATCTTCAACCTAAACTCAACCCAACTTCTAGGTCTAGAATAAACATCTATGGATCCATAAGAACTTGAATAATTAGGGATAATAGATGTCCCTATTCATTTTGAAGATGAATCACAAGATTTAAATGAAGAAACCATAGATTTCAACATAGGAATGGACCAAGATACTCACCTTATCAAACTAGAAAAAGTCCTAACCCAAGAGAAATGAACAAAATACACAAACTTATTATAATAATTCTCTAACATATTTTCTTGGGAATACGATGAAATTCTAGGACTTGACCCTTCATTGGTAGTCCATCATTTGGTAGTGCACCCCAATGCCAAACCCATCAAGAAAAAATTAAGAAAGATACATTTTAGAGTTGCTCTATCAATAAAAGATGAATTACAAAAACTCCTAGATGTTGGTTTCATAAAAGCCATATATTATTTGGATTGGATATCTAACATTGTCCTTTTCACCAAGAAGGAAGGATCCATACAAATCTATATAAACTTTAGAGACATAAATAATGCTTGTCCAAAAGATGATTTTCCTTTGCCAAACATATACATGATAGTGGATTTCATCTTAGGGTCTAATATGATATCCTTAATGGATGGATTCTCAAGCTATAATTAAATTAAGATAACATACAAAGATCAATTTAAAACAACTTTTACCATCCCTTGGGGAACCTTCTACTATCAGGTTGTGCTATTTGGCCTTAAAAATGTAGGGTAAACATATCAAAGAGTCATGATATATATTTTATGACATGCATAAAATTATAGAATATTACGTAGATGACATCTTAGGTCAGTATTAGATAAGATAAAACCACACACGAGATCTTAGATGTATCTTCAAAATATTATGATATTATAGAGTCAGACTAAAATCCAACAAATGTATATTTGGGGTAACATAAATAAAAATATGGGTATTCATTGTATCTCATTGTGGGATTGAAATTGATCCCTTCAAAATCATGGTAATAACAAAAATGCTATCACCTATAAACTTAAATAAATTAAGAAGTTTGCAAGGTAAACTACAAGCTATTCATAGGTTCATATCCCAAATCACAGACAAGTGTCAATATTTCTCCAAATTGTTAAAGAAAGGGACACAATTTGAATGGGATGAAGGATGTCAAAAGATCTTTGAAGATTTTAAAACTTATCTCTTAAAACCACCTATATTGGTAATACCAAATCTAAATTAACCACTATTTCTATATAGAATCCACTAAGCATGCTCTTGTATCTTTATTAGCCCAATAAGATGAAAAACATCAGGAAAGAGCAATATTTACATTAGTAGAGCTTTAATAAACTATGAAATGTGCTACACACCATTAGAAAATATTTACTTAGCAATTGTCTTCTCATCTCTCAAACTAAGGCACTACATGCATAGTCAAAAGACTTACATCTAAGCAATAGTAGACCCATTACACTACCTTATATCAAAACCTTACCTATCAGGTAGAATAAAAAAATGGGTTATAGACCTTAGTGAATTCAAAATAGAATTTATAAATAAAAAATAAGTAAAGGAAAAAATTAGATTTGATAAACTAGCTGCATCCCCTCTAGAATCAAAGCATCCCATAAGCATATCTTTTCTATATGAAACAATATTTTCAATAAAAATCCTAGAGCCTAAAACTTGGGTTTTGTACTTTGATAGAGCTAGAAGTGCAAAAGGCATAGGGGTAGAAATTATCCCAGTCACCCCACAACAACTCATTACACTATCCTTTAAGCTTCGCTTCTCATGTACTAATAATATGGTGGAATATGAAGCACTCATCCTAGGTCTTAGGGTTGCAATGAAACTCAATATCAAAAAAATAATAGTATATGGCGATTCACAACTGGTAATCAACCAAGTGAATGATACTTATCAAACCAAGGATGAGGAGATAAAGCCATACAAAGATATTGTAGACATGTTGAAAACTCACTTCAACTAAATTACTATAGAAGCCATACTGCGATCTAGCAAACATCTATTAGGATCTCGCATCCTAACATTTTTTTTTAAAGCAAAAAATCCCTTTCGGGGCCACCTTGGTCTAAGAGACCATGACCAGGGGGTTCTACACCGTCAAAGTCACCCGGGAGTCATGCCTAGCCCTGCTCGCACCAACATTATCAATTGGATTTTGGGTACCCAATTCAACTTTTTGGTAGGGTGGAGATTCAAACCTGAGACCTCCTTTGGAGGATTACCCTCTCCTCTCCAACTCACCTGCAACACCTGGGTATCACATCCTAACATTCATTATTAATAATTTAATTAAATATTATTTTAGGGTTAGGATAGTTATAATAATTAATATATTACTTATTAGGTGAACCATCATATTTAATAGACATAGGGTTAGGATAGGGTAGATATAAATATGTGTATGAGCAAAAGTACTAAGGTATCAAGAAGAAAAAAATATAGTTTTTAAGTTAATGAAGGAGCCCCCTATAAGTGGCCTATGATTATTGTTATTCATATCAATTTATTTATTAAATTTATAATAAAATATTTAGGGTCTTATCATTTGGTATTAGAGCGGTGATTTGGGAAAAAATAATCACCATCAATCCATATTTCATCTCTACAAAGGCATTTATAGCATAATTTTTTAGATTAAATCCTTGCCAGAATCATAGTGTAATAACAATGATAAATCCTATAGTAAAAAAAGTCCAATCACCAATCGAATACAAGAGATCATCAATCATTACTGATTCATTACGCATTCAGATGCCTTTGAAGCATGCAGGTGAGGAGGAAAATTTATTTAACATCAATTTAATTAACCAATAGTCACTCTCTACTGTATTACATGTGAAGGAAGAATTTAATTAAATTCCTTCCTAAATTCTTCGATTAAAATTAGTGCAACCCTAAAACCACTTTTTCACATGGAAATCCATAATTAGTCAGCCCATATCTACCAATTTTTGGTTTTTGGTATTCCTAACATCCATGATGTAGTTAATGCGACCAGAATTGATACCATAGGTCCCACATGGTATAATTTTGCTTTGCTCAAATCAATTGCTATTGTGTCCAACGGGTCCTACGAAACATAATTAAAATCACCCTGTTGTCGACACTCATAAAAACAATTATTGCATTCACAAGCTAGACAATAGTATTCTTCAGAGTGATTATGCGATCTACGAACAAGTAAAATAATTTTGTCTTCGCTAGATATAAGAAATCAATTATTTCTAGATCCTTTCAATGACATAGCTAGTTATTCATAACAAGGAGATAAAAATTTTAAAACCAATAGATAAAAAATTTAAAAATACAGTAACAACAATAATGTGTGTATGTATGGCAGGTATTTAGTAAGGTAATTTTAGGCATTGCATGTTAACATGTCACTCCAAAGTAATTGAATAACCACAAGGGTTGCCCCCCCACCATCGTCATAATAGTGCTATACAACTTCTTCTTGGATATCAACTACCAAATATTTGACCTTACAGATACCTTTGCTTATAGAGAAGTAACATTATGAAACTTATGCAAGGTCTTATGCGGATGCTACTTGGGACGTCCTTCGTCAGTTTTAGCAAACATTTCCTTAGTTCCAGCTTTGAGGACAAATATTTTTACAAGAAGGGTAGCATGTTAGGATCCCACATCCTAACATTCATTATTAATAATATAATTAAATATTATATTAGGGTTAGGATAGTTATAATAATTAATATATTAGTTATTAGGTGAATCATCATATTGAACAGAGATAGGGTAGATATAAATATGTGTATGAGAAAAAGTAGTAAGGTATAAAGAAGAAAAATATATAGTTTTAAAGTTAAGGAGGGAGCCCCCTATAAGAGGCATATGATTCCAAGGATGGAGCCACCTATAAGTGGACTACGATTCCTGTTATTCATATTAATTAATTTATTAAATTTATAGTTAAATCTTTGGGGTCTTATCACCATAATGTTGACACTATGGCTATAGTTGCATCTCTCATACCCTTATAATTGAAATATGAAGAAGCTTCTATTGTCATAAGATCAATCAAGGAGTCTTCCACACTTGAATCATATGTACAACCTCTTAACATATGTAATATTGAAATGTCTATACCTCAAGAACCTTGGTATCAAGACATATTTAAATTTCTCAAATAAGGAACATTCCCTAAGGGTTTCAACTC
Organism: Wollemia nobilis; assembly: GCA_028583015.1. NCBI lineage: Eukaryota > Viridiplantae > Streptophyta > Pinopsida > Araucariales > Araucariaceae > Wollemia > Wollemia nobilis. The sequence continues at coordinate 12,171,458 of JAQPPZ010002587.1, read as the reverse complement.
TCAAAAATAAATATAAGTTAGGCTAAAGGCTTGTAAATATGTCATCATCAGAGATATCTTATATCGACGCTCCTTTGAAGGTATACTCCTTAGATGCATAAATGAAAACAAGACCCAAGCTATCATAAAATAAGCCCATGATGGATCATATGACAAATATTTTAACAGACTTGCCATAACGAAAAAGCTCCTCAAGATGGATTATTATTGGCCCTCTTTGGAAAAGTATGTCCATCACTATGTCAAAAGGTGCAACAAGTGTCAATGACATGATAACCTTATCCATGCTCCTTATTTGAAATTACAACCGATCACATCTCCTTGGTATTTCTCCTCTTGGGGATTGGACATCATAGGTAAAATCAAGCCTCAATCATCAGATAAATATAAGTTCATTATCGCAGCTACAAAATATTTCACTAAATGGATTGAGGTAATGCCCCTATCCATTACAACAAGGATTCAAGTATCAAAGTTTATTTTAAATCAAATTATTAGACGATATGGTATACCTTCTACCCTAATTTCTGATAATGGTACCTCTTTTAAAAATAATAGGTCATCAATATCTACACCAAATACAAGATTAAACAAAAATGGTCTACACCATACTACTCACAAGGAAATGAATAAGCTGAATCCTATAATAAAATGCTAATAAAAATCCTCAAGAAATTAGTAAAAAAAAATAGTTGAGACTGACGCTTACAACTCTATCTAGCCCTATGGGCATATTGCACAAGTGTGCATACTTCCATGGGAGTGATGCCATACACCTTGGTTTACGACACAAAAGTTGTATTTCCATTTCAACTTGAGATACCCTCTCTAAGGGTCTTATTACAATATTATTCGATAGGATATGAATATCACTCAAGTAACTTACAACAAATAGAACCCTTAGAAGAAAAATGCATCAATACTCTATAACACCTTAGAATATACCACAATAGACTTTGACATGGCTACCACAAGAAGGTAAGTCCAAGATACTTTGAATTTTGAACCTAATTGGTTCGGACCTTTCATCATCATAGCTAAGTTTAGATTTGAATCTTACCATGTAGCCATATTGGATGACCAAGAACATAAATAAATAATCAACATCATTTATATTAAATGATACTATGCATGAAACATCGATTTGATTACTTGTTCATTTAATTGAATGCACAATAAATATCATCATACATACTTCATCCCTTGTACGATTGCCTATTTTTCTTGATCATACTATAGAGTCAGGAGGGTTTACTATGATACAAAATCCAATCCTTATTACAAATACATATGCATTGCATCCACCTAGGCTAACCATATGTTGAGTAAACTCTCTCAGTCCAAAAATTTTGTCCACCAAATCTTCTTCTACATCTTGCTTCACTACTATCATACTTCTTCTCTTCTTCTCCTTCTCTTGGGTTAATTTATGTATGATATGATCATTCATGGCTCTGATGACCTATCCTTTCCCCTTTATTCTATCCTAACCTTGGGGTATCCAAAAAAAAATGACAATTAATTATACTTACTTCCATATCTCTCGTCCATCATACTTCTTCCCTCTCTTCAAAATGAGTAGTATGCAAAAATTATTTCCTCCATTTCATACATAGTAACATCATTTATATCAGTAAAAATTTCACAATAATACCATCAAAAATACATATCTACAATATCACTCAATAAAAAGATCCTCTTTTCAACTAATACTCACAATTATTTAATAGACTCCTCCAAGACACATTCTTCTCTCTTATAATACATCTATGACCTTGCAAGACCTTTTGTAAGGATGGCATATCATACAAAAAAAAATAGATCAGTTTATTTAATGTATCATGACATCTATTCATCACATTATTCAAATGCAACTCATCTGATATACCATCCAAGGATGGGAAATCACATTCAACCAAAGTCTTGTAAACTCATAATCATTTGTGGATTTCACTAGTTACTGGTTGAAATGGGTTTTTCTTCCCTTATTGACCTATCACTTGAGTTTACAAAATCATACCTAATATACATCATCACCAACCTACTCATTCAATAAGTTGCACGGGCCAAGAAGCCCTTAATCATCCATTATCCTATAGATTAACAATTATTTGTCAACTTTATATGGGAACGAATGATTATGGGTACTCTTCCATATTCCACATACCATTTTAGTACACAATCAAACATAAATCAAATTCTCATGTATTATTCCAAAAATAGATCATGAGGATCATAATATTTCATTGATCCTATATCTTATAGACTTTTGCAATTACTTGCAAGTCTCTTTGGATAATGGATTAGCAATATCACAACATTCCTCTTGAGATATTACATCAGCATGCTATTACATTATCTTAAATATCAATGATTATCTTCGATAAACCACATAGTATGAGAAGACCTTATTGATCTAATATCTTGTAGATATGCAATCATTTGTAAATATTACTAGGCACTGGATCAATATTGTCCTCATAGTCACCTAGTTTATTTTATTGGCATTCTATCAAACCAAAAAAAGCAAATTATCCCACAAATTAATGTTCAAATAGGTCTATCAAACTATGAAGCTCCATGGATCTAATGCCTTGTAAGCCTACAATCATTTGTAAGCTTCACTAGATACTGGATCGATGTTATCTTTGTAGTTGCTTGATCTCCTATAACAATAAAATATCCACAAATCATATTAGCTATTTGCCTAATAAGCCATTGGATCAATAATTTTTTGTGTCCAATTGGCTCATTATACAAATACACAATAAACATCTAATATCAAAGTAATCACTCATCAAGAGTGCTAGATATTCTCTATTTATTTGTTTAAAATATCAATAAATAGGTAGAGAACTTCCTCCATATTAACATATGACAACAACCTACCATTTATTATTTTCTTCAAAATGAAAACATCCAGACTGACTAATAGGTCCTTCGAGAACGTTGGTATTTGAAAATCAGCTCTTCACATACCCATAATCATTTATGATTGCATCAAGCATTCGATTATCAGATACTTGTACCTCCTAATGGCCTATGAGCTAGTACATATGTTATCTATCTCTCATACAAATAATATCCTTCAAACTAAGGGTAATGTTGTCACATGGACCTCCTAGACAAGGGGATTTATTTTTCCCATGCTCTGAACATATACATTTCTTTGTACACATGCCAAGCAAAAGAGGACTTCTTCTCTTGGATTGTACATATAGGAGTTTTACCCTCATTCTAAAATATTTTATTTACAAAATAATTTTTTTGAATCTCTCAACACATCAAAGGTGCTAATGAGTATTAAGTCCAATTCCTCATGTACATGTAATTTTTTTACATATGCATTAGGTAACGGAATTATATACTCTTGTTACCCTCTCTCATGTGTCAAGAAATTCAATAATATCAAGTCATTACCCTTGTAAAAGAATTTTGTTTTCAAACAACAAGAGCAAAATAATGACACAAAAGCATTCTACAAGACTTTTTGTAAACATTTGCAAATATTGACATCGTTATATTGCAAAATACTTTAAAATCACCAAAGAATTACAATACAAATCATTCACAAATTATCATTTTGAAATATATTGCAAAATCCTTTTCAAAAACATTTACAATTATCTCATAATGCCATATTGCAAAATATTGCATTACAAACATCATCAAAAACCTTTCAAGCATCAGAACATTACATTGCAAAATATTTTACAATTATCAATTACAAAAGCATTTTATCACTTTGCAAAACACTTGCAAGACCACAAGATCAATTACAAAAACATTTTGTAAAAAATTTACAATAAATGCACAAAAATATTTCATCACTTTGCAAAACATTTGCAACCATTATGAAATTTTGCAAAACATTTTGCAATCAATATCCAAAACATAAAAAGCATTATCAAACATTATCTCAAAATATTTGCAAAAGGCTTGTAGAAAACAATTAATCTTATCTATGCAGTCAAGTGTTTTATAAAGAATGGCACTTGAACATTGATAAGAAGCAAAGTAACTTCATTTATGCAGTTAAGTATTTCATAAAGAATAGAATTAAAAAATAGATGAAAATCAAACATCTTATCTATGCAATCAAGTGTTTCATAGAGAATGGTACTTGAACATTGATAAGAAGCAAAAATTTCATCTACACAGTTAAGTGTTTCATAGAGAATGACACTTAAACATTGATGAAAATCAAACATCTTATCTATGCAGTCAAGTATTTCATAGAGAATGGCACTTGAACATTGATAAGAAGCAAAGTAACTTTATCTACGTAGTTAATTATTTCATAGAGAATGATACTTAAACACTAATAAAAATAAAACATATTATCTATGCAGTCAAGTGTTTCATAGAAAATGATACTTGAACATTATTAAGAAGTAAAGTAACTTCATCTATGTAGTTAAGTGTTTCATAAATAATGACACTTAAACACTGATGAAAATTAAATATCCTATCTACATAGTCAAGTGTTTCATAGAGAATGAAACTTGAACATTGATAAGAAGAAAAATAACTTCATCTACACAGTTAAGTGTTTCATAGAGAATGACATTTAAACATTGATGAAGATCAAACACCTTATCTACGCAATCAAATGTTTCATAGAGAATGACACTTAAACAATGGTAAAGATCAAACATATTATCTACGTGGTCAAGTGTTTCATAAAGAATGGTACTTGAACATTTATAAGGATCAAAATAAATTCATCTACATAGTTAATTATTTCATAGATAATTGTACTTAAACATTGATGAAGATCGAACATCCTATCTACACAATCAAGTGTTTCATAGAGAATGACACTTGAATATTGATAAGAAGCAAAAAAAAAATACATCATGTACATATTACAGGTACCTCATCTATGCAATCAAGTGTTTCATAGAGAATGACACTTGAACATTGATGAGAGGAAAATATACATATATATCATGTACATATTACAGGTACCTCATCTATATAGTCAAGTGTTTCATAGAGAATGGCACTTGAACATTGATGAGAGGAAAATATACATATATACATCATGTAAATATTACAAGTACCTCATCTATGTAGTTAAGTGTTTCATAGAGTATGGAACTTAAACATTGATGAGAAGAAAAATATTTTATACTTCATGTACATATTATAGGTACCTCATTATGTATTAAATGTTATCATGAATACAACATCATAGGCCACCATTTAAACATAATGAGATCATGTTCCCACCTATGGGAACACATAAAAGGTAAAACATCTACCTATAAAATACATAAGTGTTGTATATCCTATCTAAAGATGACCACTCATAGCATACTTATGATGGTTACCTATCATTCAAAACTTAATATATCTCTCAAGTAGGGAATTTTCCTCCCTCTAATGGTTAGTCATCATGATTATTTCATAAAACCATCACTAAGACCAATAAAGACTACAAAGTCAACTACATCATATAATCTCAACACATTAATACATAAAACATCACATATCAAAACATCATATTTTCTAACATCTAAATCAAACCATGAGAAATAAAATCATCACATCAAGATAAAAATACAAGTATCATCATCATCATCATCATTTATATATACCTCATATCATACATACCACTAGAGAAGATGTACCACAAAAGAAAATAAAATGGTACACTCAACTCATAAAAGGAGGGTGTACCACAACCCAAAAAATTGGTACACTCACTCCTAAACACCCCTAAACCTACCTAGCTAGTGGAACCTACCTCTCCATCACCTCTTGGTGGAGGAGTATATGACTAAAATCTAACATATCTTTGATAAGTGTCACTCCTCAACAAAGCCCTTGATATTGATCTCGAAGGTTATGGTGCTCATCGCTTTATTGAGACTGTTGCATGATACAACTAATGATAGTACATGGTCCTACCCTACTCCATCTTGATATGGATCTTAGCATATTTTACCTTTGCCATACGCTCTACCCTAGTGGTCTCCATAATTGCTCTAGAAGCAATCAACTATTGCTCCAATGGTTTCATAATCAAGGCTACCACTACAACATCCAAACCCTAGTCTGTCTTCCCATCTACTCTAGATCAAACCTAAGACTATAAATGATCATCTAATCCATGACCCACTCCTTGAATCGATTCAAAAATTACTAAAGCTTGGATATGATCCCCTCACTATCAGCCTTCACCTGGGCCATCTCATCTCGGACCTTAGTCACCTCCTCCACTCGCATGACCTCTAAGGCCACCAAATACCTCATTAAATCCTCAAAATTATGGTGGAGAGCCATCAAATCTATCACCAAAGCCTCCTATACAGTAATTATAGGACCTGACTCTCCACCTAAACCTGGTATTGCTCCATCTAAATCTGGTCTTACTCTACCTAATTATGGTCCTTCTCCACCCAAGTTTGACCCTAATTTTCCTGAGCTCGATACCACTCCAACAGGTGGGACACATAGAAACGAAATCACAACCAAATGAGCTACATCCAAAGGGATGTTGGATGATCCCCCAAACATCTACTATATTTATATCCTATAGTGATGTCTAGCTACTCTCAAGGCACTAAGCATATCCTAAAAGTCCTATATCTAGTCCCTTAGTGATGGGCCTACTGTTAGTCGATGAGGCCTAAATAACACATACCAATTAGTGTACTTTGTTATCATATCTACATCATCTAGCTTAGTGGTCAGTACTATTGGATCATCCCCATAATCCTCCATAAAGGTAATAGGGTCTATAGGATCCCACCATTACTCATATGCACTCAAAGTTTCCACACCTCACCTACTGCTAGTATCTCGTGTACCTCATCATTCTTGCGTGTCATGTGATCATATCGACATAACTCATAGGCCCTATTACCATCATATAACCATCATATCTACCTCATCCTAGCTAGATCCTTGTGGTCATATGACCATACATACTTATTCCTCCACAACTACCAAAAAACATATGCCACTCTCATATCATCGATCAGATACCTCGCCCAAGTTAGAGAATAGAAAAAGACCATATGCACCTCTTCCACCTATAAAATATTGGTCTCTTATGATCAATATCCATTATCACTATAATTGATTTATGGATAGCTATGTGCTCCCACACCCAAACCTAGAAAAGAGTACAACATGTCAAACTTTGACCCTACCTATATACCACTCTATACACTCTATACAAAGTATGGTATAACCTCACCAAAATAGTAGGAGCCCACGCATAGGCAGTTTGATCATCCCTCAATACTTCTATAATATATCCCTAGCTCCATGGCATAAAATACCTAATGGTGTCACCCACCATCAACCCTAACACAACTGATGCTAAAAATGTAGTCAACTGATCAATATGCCCTCCTACATAGGCATCGTTGATCCTTAGTCCATCCCTCATCCCTGTAAAGTTACTCCTCCTTTAGAAGGCTAACTTCTTTATCCTCACACTTTTACCTATGTGAATAGGGACACCCCAAATAAGTACTTTGAGGATACACCATACATCCTCCAACATAACTGTAATCTCACTCATTGATAGCCTAAAAGTATTAGTGGATGGGTACCACCTCTCCCCTAAGGCTATCAATAAAGGGTGATCAAACTCTAATTTAGGCATGTACACCATATAGTACATCCCTATCACTACCAATAATACCACATCCTCCTCCCTCTACTCACTCTCCAAGATGCTCCCCAAGCACTTAGAGAAATGCTCATGGCTTACCATAACCTTTATCGCTTGACAAAATCATATCCAAAATATTCAATTAGAAAACCTATCAATTCATCTCAAAAGTTCATAAAAAATTTTACCATTCGATAGGTCTTGAAAAGAGCTTTCTAACGAGTATAAATATACCTATATTTGTACACATATCAATGCCTAAACTACAAAATAAAAATTTGTAGTCCAGTGCCAAATTCACCACTGACACCAAATTCGCTAGTGCCAAATTCACCATTAGCACCAGTGTCAAATTTACCACATATTTTGAAAATTTGAAAAAAATGACATGAAAGCAAACATTTTAGGCTGAAAAAAATACTTACCTCTCGATCTCACTTCGACACATCCACCGTCCCTTGAATGACATTCACATGATGCATCCAATCCTGGTTATGTGCTATCCTCTCTAGCAGTTGTATCTTCTCTAACTTTATAAAAATGGTAAGGTATAAATAAGGGCACTTTTACCTTTCCATTTGCCTTTTAAACTGCCAGCCTATCATCACCAACTAAGCCAAGCACATGAAAGGAATGATAATCAAATTTTTCCAAGATACAAGGATCTCAAGTGTTAATAGAATACCACATTCAACCAAAATAAGAATCTGAAATTAAATTGATAGCATAAGATTACAAATGGATATGCAAAACAATGACAAATAATATCATATATTATACTTGAAAATGTACATAAAGTACAATGAAGGTGCCTTGCTTATATAGGCAAGGATGGTCAACCATAGCCGAGGATTAAGCTAACGATAAATATCTACTATACAAAAGGAATAAGTGATATGGTCCATAAATATATAACCGTTATGGGGAGAAATAATCTCAACCCTCCAAATATACCTAAAAATATTCCCATAGCTCTTAGGAATAGTCAAACCTAAAATTATTCTCATAATATCTAAGAAATAAATATGTAACATCCCATAATATCTGCTTTCAGTGACATAAAATGTTTAAAATGATTATGGCATGGCAGTTATAGGGACAGACTGCACGAAGATCTATGTGGTGGCTTCCAGGGTGGACAATGCAGAATACTATGGCGGCCATAAAATCTGGACAACCTGCCCGAATTCATGGCGTCTACCGATTCCACCATGTAAAAAAAAAATATCCCATAATATCTAAATAAGATAAAAGTAAATATCCACATATAAGTGGGTGGAGAAATACATGGAATAACTAAATATAAAGGAAATAAATTACCTAGGTGAACATGAGCTAAGTAAACAACCAACTCTAATACCCCCCTCAAGTGAAGATAGGGGCCAAAAAATAAAGTGGCATATCTATAGTATGAGATCCGACAACAAGGCCTGATTAAGTACTCATGTACATTACATCCATGAAGAAATATCAAAATAGAAGGAAAAACCACATGGGAAAATACCATCCTACTAGAAAGAGAGATAAAGAAGCAAGAATATGTCCTCACGAACACCCCCTAAGGACAACTTATGAAACCCCAAGCATGCCATGCAACTCAAGGTAGCGAGGTGATGCAAAAGGCTTATTAAATATATCAATAACCTACTGCTAATTTGGAATGTACTCCAAGAGAAGAAATCCATATTGAATGTGCTGATGAAATAAGTGCATGTGAATCTCAATATGCCTGGTCCACTAGTGCTCAACAGGGTTGTGAGAAATGTGAATTGCACTTTGGTTGTCACACCAAAGTATAGTTGGTGAATCTTATGGGAAGACAAACTCTATCAATAATTATCATAGCCAAAGAACCTCCTAACTCACTGTAACTACTACCTTGTACTCTACCTCTATAGATGAAAGTACAATAGCCTATTGCTTCTTACATGTCCAAGCAACTAGAGAAGAGCCAAGACAAAAAATTTAGCCAAACGTGGAATGCCTATCATCAATATAAATTTCCCAATATAAATCAATATATCCAACCAACTAAGTAGAACCTCGAGCATAGTGCAGTACAAAGTGTGAAGTACCCTACAAATATCGTAAAATCCTCTTGGTAGCCTGCTAGTGACGGTTATAAGGGGTATGTGCAAATCAAGACATAAGCCCAACTATGAAAGAAATATTGGGGCAAGTATGGGTCAAGTACATCAAAATTCCATCTAATTTCTTATACAAGATAGGATCACAAATAGGAGTGGTGTAGGTGGAAGTAAGAGAGACCCTATACTGGAAAGAGGAAGGACATGGATTGCAATCAGCCATACCAAAATATTGAAGAAGATCATGGGTGTACTTTTGTTGACTCAATTACATTAAGAGAACCCTTTGAATAGTTTTAATGTGGGAAGAATATTTTTGATGAGAAGCAAATCATCAACATACAAGACAAGTATAACAAAATCCTCTTCAACATGTTGTATATACACTATAGGATCTGAGTGGCAACAAAAAAAACTAGTAGATAGAAGAAAATAATCCATCTTCTCATACTAGGCTTGGGGGGCCTATTTGAGACCATAGAGAGACCTCCATAGTCTACAAATAAGAGAAGAGTCATGAACAAACCCAATAGGCTACTCCATGTAGATTTGTTCCTACAAATCTCCATGCAATAAGGTACTCTTCACATCCATATGGTACACTAGCCAAACCTATGATGTAGTAATATAAAGTAAAAGGTGCACATAATCCATGTTGGTAATGGGTGTAAAAGTCTTAAAGTAATCAATACCTTCGACTTGCAAGAAACCCTTTGCAACAAGATAGGCCTTGTACTGGTCAATGGACCAATCAACTACATATTTGGTTTGGTATATCCACTTACACCTAGCCAAATTTCTTCCCTTAAGAAGAGAAGACTAAATACCAAGTATGATTCTTCATCAAATAAGAATACTCATCTATCATTGCATCATCCTACTCTTGTATCCCATGAGTCTGTGAGAAAGACTATGGATCCCTAGAAACTACTTAAGCATTATGATGTCTAATGGGTGGAAGATCCTGTATGAAAGGTGCTACCTCAAAAATTATGGTATGAGCACATCTAGTCATAGTGACAACATCAATAGGAATAGGATCGTAATATGAATATATATCCATAACCTATTAAAATACCTCCTGAACTTGCTCCTCAAAGAAGGGATCCTCAAGATGAAGTGAAGAATCATCAATGGATGGAAGTAAAGAAGAAGAGGAAGAACATGAAAAATCATGAGAAGAGAAGCACTCATCAACTGAACATGATTTTTAAAAATAACTTCATGAGTATCAATATTAAAAAGTCGATAAGCTTTCATGTCCTCACAATACCCAAAAAAGATCAAGGGTTTGCTCTTCTTATCCAAGGATTTCCTTTGATTCTTTGGCACAAAGTCCCAAGCATGAATTCCAAAAACTTTGAAAAATTAGACATCAATCTTAATCCCAGACCAAGCCTCCTTAATCTTTGGCCCGTGAGAATGCAACATGTCACGATATCATGACACTTTTTTCTCTCTCCTCTTTCTCTTTGCTTTGGCCCGCGAAAATACATGTCACGATATCGTGACACTTTTCCAACTTACTTTCTCTATCTTTGAACTTGTCATGAAATCGCGACACTTATTTTTGCTTATGTCAAAGTGTGAAATGTGGCCATAAGAGCATAGAAAGCATAGAAGCGATGAGATGATGGTGAAGTGTGCAAAGTGAGCGAAGAGTCATGTCGAATTGTCCTAAGTGCATCTGTGATTATGCAGAGAAAGCAGGAGCAGCAGAAGAGTGCAAAGGGCGAAGACAAACGTAAAGTGCAGCTATAACGAAGCAGAGTGTGCAAAGTGATTGCACAGAGAGAGCAGAGTGCACAGAGAATGCAAAGGTGAAGAAGACCAGTCAGGGTCTTGCAAAAGCAAAGGTATCTTACTATCAATCTTCTAGTTTTAGAATTGAAGTCCAAGTTGATGCTTGGCATCAGGGGTTGGTGCTCCTTCCAGTTGGTCTTGGTAAATCAAGGGTTGGTGCTCCTTCCAGTTGGTCTTGGTAAATTAGGGGTTGGTGCTCCTTTCTCTTGGTGCATATAAATCAGGGGTTGGTGCTCCTTTCAGTTGGTGCTGGTAAATTGATTGTAAAGTTGGTGCTTTGCAAAGGCTGGATTTGGATGGTAGTCCAACCAGTCATTCTTGATGAGTAGCCAAATTGGTGAACCTCATTAAATCTTGTGTTGTGTTATGTTCTCTTGTGATACTTGCTTTATCTTGTTTTAAGGTTTCATTATTTTATTTTTAAGAGCTGTGAATTTAAGTTTAAAGAGCTACACTGATTCACCCCCCCTCTCAGTGCCATTGTAAGACTAACAATCCTCACAATACCCAAAAAAGATCAAGGGTTTGCTCTTCTTATCCAAGGATTTCCTTTGATTCTTTGGCACAAAGTCCCAAGCATGAATTCCAAAAACTTTGAAAAATTAGACATCAATCTTAATCCCAGACCAAGCCTCCTCTAAAGTCAAATTCTCAAGTGCTTTATGTGATGTGTGATTCTGAATGTAGTTAACATAATTAACTACTTTTACCCAATATATAGGAGGTAAATCCCTGGAATACATCATGCAGTTATCCATCTCCTTCAAAGTTTAGTTCTTCCTTTAGTCTAAGACATTCTGCTATGGATTATGAGGAAAAAAATGTTTGTGAACAATACCATGAGCTACCAAAAAATAAAAAACTCTTTGTTGAAGTACTCCCCCCATTATTAGTGTGAAGCTTCTTTATGCAACTAGAAGATTAGTTCTCAACAAAAGCCTTAAAGACTTTGAAATGTGAAAATACATCACTCTTATACTTGAAAAATAAACCTAAGCACGCCTCAATAAATCATCAATAAATATAAGTGTATACTTAGATCCTTTGAAAGAAGTAGGAAAAACCATCAAGTCACTATGCACAAGCTCAAGTGGTGAAGAAGCTCTCTTTGAATTACCCTTAGGAAATGGATCTTGGTGTTGTTTCCCGAATGCACATCCAAGGAAAACTCCATAAAGATAAGAAACTCTAGTAAAACTAGCAACCATATCATGAGTGCTCAACTCATTCAAATATATGTAATTAATATGTCTAAATATCTCATGCCAAATCTTACTCTTAGAATCTGCATGAGCAACCAAGCATATCACTACAAAAGAAGTGTCATAAAAACCCTCAAAGTGATATATTTTGGAACTATGATCAATAACACCTTGTGCAACAAGTGAATGCAGCTCCAAAATATTTCTAACTTTAGCTTCTTGTGGCGTGAAAGTCATTGTTTTGCCTTGACCAAAATGATAAATTTGATAAAAAATTAAATTTGTAATGATGTCAAGAATATATAGTGCATCACTGATGCAACCACCATCAAGTTGTATGTCACCTTTTCCCTTAACAAAAATAAAGGAAGAATATCCAAAATTAAAGTTGGAAGTAGAACTTGAACCAAGAGATACAAACGACTCCTTAGAAGAAGTCATGTGGTGAGAAGCACCAGAATTTATAATCCAACTATTTGCAATAGCTAACGGGGATCTCCCAACAACATTAAGTGCTTTTCCATGCTCAATTGAAGGAGGTGGAGTGGAGATAGAGATATTATATTTTTTGATTGCATCCTCTAAGGCTTCCATTCTCTTCCAACACCTGCTTTCTACATGACTATACCCCCCACAAAAGGAGAATGAAAGGCTAGACTTATTATTGGATTTAGAATACTCTTTGGGCATAGAGTTAGATTCTTTGGGTTTAGGGAAACTTTGAGATGGATAAGGAGAATAATTAGGTTTACCTTTTGATTATCCCTTACCCTTAGGACTAGATGCTACTAATACCTTTTGAGAGGTGGAATACTCAAGGTTAGACAATTTGGATTCTTCCTTAGTAAGTCTTTCTCAAAATAACTCCAAATATGAATGTGTCAGCTAAGACATCCATGCTAGAGAAAAAGGTAGAAGCAAATATTTGTAATGGACATTTCAACTTGGATAGAATCAGGTAAACAAAATCTTCATCTTTCTTATCTCTCATACTCCCATTTAACTGTGTCAACAAGTGCTTAAACTTAGTAAGATAGTCTAAAAATAGATAAAAAATATTCAGGATTGAGAGAAGTGATCTAAACTTCAAGTTGCATGGCTCTTATGTGATCCACCTTACCAAATAACCCTTTCAATTTTTTACAAATTGTAAAAGGAAAGTCACATCCTTCCAAATGAAATAAAAGACTATCAATTACATAAGTTCCTATCAAACCCATACATTCATATAATTTTCATTGGTGCTTAAATTTTTCATATTCTCTAGTGAACTTTGGTTGTTCTTTAAACATTAATGCCCATAATCGTTTATGTTTAATGATTGTTTCCATTCTTGGTATCCATGTGTGGTAATTATGTGTTTTTAATGACTCACATTGATCTAATGCAAAAGAAGATGAAGAATCCATTCTACAAAAATCACCAAAGAGCAAAAGAATGTATATAGGGTGCATAAATAAACACTGAAATGACCCCTCCAAAATATTATTTTATTAGTTTCACAAGAATGCAAAATATGGGACTTTATAACAATAGTACATATACAAGGTTCATGTGAAAAAACCTTTTCACAATGTAGTATTGAGAGTGCATCATAAAATCACCATAAATATCTAAATACAAATCCAAACAACCTGAAATTTTAGAGACATATCAGAAACATGAATTTATAGGATTCGAAGTTTTTTTGCTAAGCAACTCCAAATATTTCTCCCGAAAGAATGAGTTTACTAATAATAGTAAAATTTCTATAATAGTCTAAATATGGCTCTAAATACTCTAAACATTTATGGGAATGTCTATTAGCTGAATTTATACATTTTTTAAAACATTCTACAAAATATTCAAAGTTTTTATGAAGATATATGCAAATTACCAAAATATAGTAGGTTTTCATAAAATCACAATAACTTAAATATTATTTATCCAAATGAGCTAAAATTTTGGGCATCGATCATATGAATGCATATACAGACCTCCAAATATTTTTGTGGAAAAATTCATATTATATCAGGAGATATATACAAAATAAAAAAAAGAGGCTATATTGATGACCCTGTCAACAAAGGGAAATGCTCAAAAAAATTCTTAGGATAGATCCAAGGGAATGAGGCTATTTTTTTATGGGCAGAAGAGATTTCAAGAGGCTAATAATGATCTAAAAATGGAAGGAGAGAAACAAACTAGCCAAAACCTCCACCAATGACCCAATCACAAAAAATGAAGCTTCCACACCAATATTCAAACCTGCAAGAGAAACAACTACACAACACTCACAAATGGATGAGTGCAATACCTATTGATCTGATGCCATGAAAGGAATGATAATCCGATCATTCCAAATTGTAAGGATATCAAGTGTGAATAGAACATCACATTCAACCAAAACAAGAAACATAAAGCCAATTGATAGCATAGGCTTACAAATGGATATGAAAAACAATGAGCAACAATATCATATATTATACCTAAATAAAATGAACACAAAGTACAATGGAAGTACCTTGCTTATAAAGGTAAGGATGATCAACCATAGCCATAGGACCAAGCTAAGGACAAATATCCACCATACAAAAGGAATAAATGATATGGTCCATAGATTTGTAAGTGTTATGGGGAAAAATATTCTCAACCCTCCAAATATATCTAAAAATATCCCCATAACTCCTAGGAATAGTCAAACCTAAAAATATTTCCATAATATCTAAGAAATAAATATGTAACATCTCATAATATCTAAATAAGATAAATGAACTATCTAAATAAGATAAATGAACTAGTCAAAGCTTAAAATTTCTTTTTGGCTCCCTCACCAAATTCGCCACTTAGGTTGCCAAATTCACCAATGGCAAATTTGGTCGATAGTGGCAAATTTTGCCAAATGACCCAAAATATTTGGCATGAGCCAAAAGGATGAGGATTGCAATCCTCCATCCTCTACCAATGATCTCGCATGCTCCAACAATATCTCAGATGCATTTATTTCAATTTGTTCTTATCTCTTCTTCCCCCAAATCCTCTTCCAAATCCTATTTAAGAAGGTATTTGGGTAAGCATTTAATATAAGCTTTCAATATAACAAAGCTCTACCAATATTTCTAAGAACTCTCTTATTTCATAGCAGTTACTATTCTCACGTTTCCTCTAAGCATTTTCCAAGCATTTGGAGTATTTTGCAAGTATTTGTAGAGGTAAATTAGGCAAGGCAAAGATATCTTGATGCAAGGAAGAGGCCATAGCTAGGTGAAATCTAGCATATTTATTTCCTTCATTTTCTTATTACTCCTTTCATTTTAGCTTTCTAAATTTAGCCTCGTAATTTTTCTAACTCCATTTACTTGCTTTGTTGGATTTCCTTTTTCATACTTGATCATTGTGTTGAGCTTACCTTTTTCTTGTAGGCTATAACATTCTTACTTGTAGGTCTTATTTTAAGGATTTGCAACCTCTTTTATACATTTAACATCTCTCTTGTAGGTTTATTTTGACTTGCATTCTTTTATCATCTACATTTTAGCACTAATCCATTATTTTGTAGGATTTATTGTACTTTCTCTTCACATATTATATCATTTTTCTTTTTGCCATCTTGTTTACAATATTTTTATTTACATAGACAACATACTAACCTCTCTAATTTCTCCATGCTTATGTACTTTGATAATTCTTTCATTTACAAGTATTCAATCTAGTTTTGCACATCTTTTTAGCAATTTCTTTCCATGCATTGCATGTAATTTTACATTGCACATACATATCTATTTATCTCATTATATTTCAAGGTTAGGTGTGAAGATACAAGGCTATTATTGCCTTGCTATCTCACCCTTTTTCCCACCTTCAAGCATCCTCCATTGCATATTTTCCTTCCCATTTTGCTTACTACTATATATTTTACAAGCTTTGGGTAGCATTTGCATATCTCACTATTTTATTTGCTTTCTTCATTTAAACACTAATTTTCTCTAATTAGAAGTTGGATTAGTTGTTTTACATCATTCCTAATAGCATTGCACCCTTTTCCCACTCTCTTCCACCCCTATTTGATTCAAATTTCAATCATATTTAGCACCTTCATGCCCTTTGCATACATCTTAATTTTAGTCATTAAATTATTTGATTTAGTGGCTTAATTATTTGATTTTACCAGTCATAGACCTAGAAAAATGTATTAGGACCATTCTCCAAATTCAACACAAAGCCCTATTAAAATCTACCCAAATTGACCCCTGAAACCTTTAAAAACCTGTCCTAGGACCAAATTCATCACCTTGCATAGTTAGTGGTAAATTTGGTAGCCTCAAGCACTCAAAACAAAATTTACCACTCATAACAAATTCACCAATGGTAAATTTGGAAAAGCTAGTGGTAAATTTGGCAAAAGGTCAAAATCCACTCTCGGAGGTAGCATAATCAAAATTTTCATAAACAGGGGTTTGATTAGTTGATAAGATTTTTAGGATTAAAAAATGAAACATTAGCAAAAAATTAATGCAGAAATAAAATACAAAAGAATAAAATAATACTCAAGACACAAATTTATGTGGTTCACCCAATGTGGGTTATGTCCATAGAGAAAATAACCAAGATTTATTATTTCGTCTAGTAAATCTCGAAGGGATACAACCTACAACAAATCCACTATACTTCCTCTTTGATATCATAATTACAGTCTCTCTTCCTTCTCACATCTCCAATGTCGTACAACATCCTCTTATAAAACAAGGGTTACAATTTTAGAGCAAATCATTAAGACCCCAAAATTAAAAAAATTACTATTTTTGGAAAATTATTTTTTCTATTGAAATTTGTCATTTTTAGTAAATACTATTTTCAGAAAATTATTTTTCGTCAAAAAAAATCTTTTTTTAGTAATTACTTTTTTCGGAAAATTATTTTTCGTCAAACATTTTCTGTTTTTATTAATTACTGTTTTCAAAAAATGATTTTTAATCAAAAAATTTCAAAAATAATAATTCACAAAAAAACTCGGATTGACATGTAATTTGACGTACAATTACATAACACCCATATCCTTTCATAAAGTGGGTCCAAATGCAACTAAAATAGGGCCTCCAAATTAGAATCAAGCTCCACAACCAACAATCTCCCACTTGGAGATTGATCACAATAACTCCACCGCTATTGCACCTGCTAGACTATGCTTCAAATTTGGACCTGGAAATTTTCTCACCTTTTATTGTCATGTTTGAAGACCAACTAAAATTGAGCAAGAACTCAATTTCTCCCTGGTTATTGTATTTGTGAACATATCTGCAGGATTCTGGCTAGTGTGTATCTTCTTCGGTTTTAACTATCCATATTCCAACACTAAGCTTATGAAATGGTACTTGGTCTATATATGTTTAGTACTGGAATGGAAGGCTGAATTCTTTATAAGATGAATGACACTCTGAATGTCACTATATAATATGTTATTCTCCTGCTTCTTTCCTAACTCTCCATAAAACTTTGTAACCAAATCATCTCCTTACTAGCCTATGTAATGTTAGAGTGACTATTACCTTACTTGGGTAATTCCTAACAACTCTCCTACATAGCATATATTCCTATTTATTGTTAGCATCAAAAATTTATTTTTAGCTAATCTTAGGGAATATTGTTAGGATATTATTTCCTAACTATCTATGGCTATCTTAAGCCATAAGCTTGTAATATATAGTTTGATATTTATCAATAGAAGATATTGTATTATTGGCTCCTAATATGGTATTAGAGCCGAGAGGTTCTCATCCTGTGAGAGGAATTTTCGTTTGGTGATTTTTTGCCATTTGGCTTCACTGGTGATTTTTTGCCATTTGGCTTCACTAGTGATTTCTTACCATTTGACGGTTGAGTCAGACCGCAACATGCAACTGAAGTAGAGACAACCACGATCCATGGATGACATAGACCATAGTAACTTGGCTATTGTGAATAGACCTATGGGGAAGAGGAGTTGATGCATAGATTGACCTTAGATGATATATCCTAGAGACTACCTGGTCTAGATGGGTGGATAGACTATAAACCTATACGAGAGACTATACAAACACTAACATACCCTATTGAAAGATCTACCAACACATGATAGCTAGGAAATGTGGGACCCGACTAAAGGACACAGACCAACTACCTACGGACCTGGAGTTGAATCCTATGTGGATATAGCTGTGGATCTAGCTACCCTGAACACTCTAGCTATGCAGTTGAGGTGGGCCTCAACCTAACACAGACTGAAGAGGTTTGACAAGGTGGACTAGGAGGACATGTTGAAAACCTAACACTAACCCTAGACAACTAGATGCAGACCCTTGATGCGGGACCATTCAACTGAGGTAGACAATGACCTAAGCTAGACATATAGACCTTGGTATTCCTACATTTGACGTGGGTGTAGCGACTGACACATAATTAGAGATGCAACTAGGACATTGATCGATAAAGGATGGATGGTTGAAAAGACCACCGTGTGGTGGTCATATTGCTAATTGAGTTATTTTCAATTTAAAGTACATATCTCTCCACCAAATCCCAAATGTGGGATAATTGGGAGCCAACATATTTTGTAGATATACTGATTTTTTGCATACTGCACACTCCCGCATTGCAGGCGGTTTCACCGATTCCAGTCGAAGAATCACACATTCTAAACAATCACATAGAATAAGTAGTTGTAGGTTAGATAGCATGAGCAATTGAAGAGTTTCATGGAACCAGTGATCGAGAACGGATCACAATTCTCTATGGATCCAAGTTTTAGATAGTTTTTGATGTTGTAGACGTGATAAAATCTAGTTGTGCATAGACATGATAAAGCCACTTGCACGTAGATGTGATAAAGCTACATAGTGGAGAAGCCAAGCACAACCTAAGCATATTTGTAGGAAAAGGATTCATCGATCGACTATTGATTTCTTGATCACCTATTTGATCATTACTTATTTTCATCGATTTTGTGTGCGATGCTGACATCATATTGTAAGTAGTGTTTAATCTATAGGTTAACAATAAGAGAAGTGATGTGCAATACTTTGCTTATAAGAGAATCCAATAATAGAGTGTCGAAGTAGGTTTTTGACAATAATGTCGAGATCACCTCAAGGAGGCTGTTCTAAATCACCCTGCGATGCACATTATTTCTGCATAATCAACGCACAATCCCATAAAAGGATTTTAGAGCTACACCTCGATATTTTAGCCTGAGGTAGGTACGTGCCATCTAACGAATCTGATATTTAGTGGACAGAACATCACTGCACAATGGTAGTTAATTGAGTGCAGACTATAAAGGGAGACAATAAATAAAAATTTAGGTTTTGGATACCAGAAGTGTAGTTGTAAACCACGCACTCCATAGTGGCATCTAAATTA
The DNA here is from genome assembly GCA_028583015.1 of Wollemia nobilis. Classification (NCBI taxonomy): domain Eukaryota; kingdom Viridiplantae; phylum Streptophyta; class Pinopsida; order Araucariales; family Araucariaceae; genus Wollemia; species Wollemia nobilis. Next base: position 12,151,359 of record JAQPPZ010002587.1, on the reverse strand, counting down.
CATCCTCGACAATTGCTCATAGCAGTGCAAACAATATTGTAGACATTGAACTCTAAGAAAGAGAAATATTGGATCTCGAAATATAAATATTTGGGCACAATTTGTCAAGTTCCATATCGGATCCAGCCATTGAGCATGCACAGGAGGTGAATATTTTTCATATTTGTAGTGATTTGTGAAACAAGGTGAACCAGTTGACAAACGTCCATAGTGCACTCTCCATTGCCAGTGATGTTGTAAAACAAATTGGTGTAAATTTTACGATCCTAAGGTTTTAAAGAATTTTTTTTTTGCGATCCATGGCGTGTCATCTGCTAACTCCGAGCGAAAGTTCTATGTAGCATGGTGATGTTGTGACCACTAAGGTGAAGGTGGAGGTGGTCTGAGGGTGGGCTACAATGGAGTCATTAAAAAGAAACAAAACTTTTTTTTGTTGCAAGGTAAAAACCAAAGCATTATTGCAATTTTAACTTTTAATTTTTTTTATTTAATAATTTAATTTCTTAGCTTAAAATCAATTCTTATTTTTTTAATAATTGATTTTATAAGCTAATTTTTGAATAATTTTTAAATTAATTGATTAAAATTAATTATTGCAAAACCTAGACATCACTTCATTTTTGAGTGAAGGCAAGCTTTGTAAAAGCTTTTTGAGGCTTAATAGTTGCATCTTTTTGCACTCAATGGGGGGATAATTTTTTTCTCCACCATCATTTTGCAACAAAAGGGGGGGATAACACATTTCTTTCCTACCTCACATTGTAAAATATTTTTAGGCTTCATAGTTGCATTTTTTGCACTAAGGGGGGATCATTATTTTTCTCCTCACAAATTTTTTTGCTAAAAAGGGAGGACGACTTAAAAAGGGTGCATTTTCATCAGAGACCGACACCTTAGTCAAACTTCTTGCAATATTTTGTCAAAGAATATTTTGCAACAAGGGGGGACAAAAACTTATAAGGGTGCATTTTCGGTAGAGACAGACCCATTAGTTATACTTCTTGTAAAATTCCTTTGTAGTAGTGTAGAAATCTAGGATGCATACACCTAAGCTAATAATAACTGAAAGATCACATAAAGCATAAAAGAATAGACGAATTTGTAAATAACCACAAAGAAGGGCTTCTTTTATTAAATTTCCAATGAAACTCAATTACAAATCCATCCCTCTTAGGGATACCCAATGTGATACAATTATTACAATCATAGAAAATCCCCATACAAGGGTAGGTGTAATCCACAAGCTTCTTAGGTTGACACGAACTACGCCAAGGAAATTATGGCCTTCTTCTCCATGGTTAGAGGTATTTGTTGCTTTAAATGAAAAGACCCTGTTAACCCTACATACAAGAAACAACAAGTAACAATTCAAAGCAAATGAGGCCTCTCTTAATGAGGCTTTTAGAGGAATCTTGCATATAACATGTCATGAAATCTTGAAATCAAGAAAATGCATAAGGCATGGCAATCTACACTAAATATGATAATTGGCCATCAAGAAATATAAAGGAAACATAAATAAATCCATATAATGTCCTATTTAAACAATTGGAAGCATGAAAACATAAGAAATAGCCACAACTAATCTATCTACCAAATGATAAGAAATGAAGAAAACAAGTCTTAAATTCTTACTTCTACTACACAATTGTATCTAATGAAAAAAATCTAGATCAAATGCATATAATCTACTGTAAATAAAAGGTAAACTACTACTAAAACCAAGGGAAAAATAAAATTAAACCTAACCACGGGTCTGCGATGCAGCTAAAACCATTGAAGACCATATCTTTGGCGATTTCCATTGGATGCATTTCATTTGCATTATCCATTTTCATTTTGCACATGCATTCATTTAATTGCATTGCATTAGGCATATCCATCCATCACACTTGCATTATAATATTTTGTGTTTACAATATTATGAATGATGCCACGTTTGTATTTCAATCATGCATCTATGCATTATCTTCATCATTCATCATCCTTGTGAGTAATTGTGTTTTTCAACACAACCCTTCTTGTTGCTATGAAGAATATACTAGGGTTTTTTAGTCATTCAACCATACCTAGTGGTCTTCTCAAGAGTTTGGTAGAAAGCTTGCTTTGCTTTTGTAGATGAGGTATAGTTTTGATAGCACTTAGCATATCAGAATCACATCACTAATCAAACACATTAACAATCCTAATTAGGGTAAGGAAGGACAGACACTACAAAAGTGGTCCGAGTCAACTTAGACGAAAGGTTTTGTTACTTGCTCATTTTGTGAGGTGTAATGGTCTAGAGTAGTGGTTATTGGAAAAAGGATAAGTTTACCCCCTACCCAAATAAATCCCTTGCTTACAATTGAAGGAGAAAAAATCCCAAAATAAAATAGGGTTGAATTAACCCCACCTGAAATTGGGGTAGGTCTAGCAAGTTACAAATGAGCTAGCTTTAGGTGACCTGTATTGCCTAGTGGTCTAGTCTAACTGAATCTAAACCTAGGATAAGGTGGATATTTGAGGATCACCAATACAAAAATGGTCTGAATGAATCCCACTTGGCACTGGGGTATGCTTATGTATCTTATAATATATTATAATAATATTATAAAGACAACAAACAACATACTAAATGCAAGAAATAATAATAATAAAAGAATGGATTATTTTTCTATAAATAGTTTATGTATATCATTAATAGGATCAAGTTCATCAGGAGTCATGAAATGCTCCTCTTCAAATTGGAAATGGTTTTTCAAGAATTTGACAAAGTGTTCTATGGTGATATTATCTGTTTTAGACTCTGACCTGTAGAAATAAAGTTCATGGTAATACTCTTGATATAACACAACTCTAGGAACTCTATTCCATCTCTTTCTATCTGTAAGAACGACCTCTTGATCCTCTATATGAGATAGAAATTTATGTACTACAACTGTTGTCGAGGTATTCCTCAAAGGTGTACAACTTGGAAGACACAAGTGCTCTTTTATCATCTAACCACCTATGGCAAGCTCTCTGAAGCTCATGGTACAAAGTCACCTGATCAGGATCCAGGATTCTATCTAGGACAAACCTCTTACTTTGCCTAAGTTCTGTCGACCTAGATGAAATAATATCCAATATCCTATTAAGTTCATCCCATAAATGCAGGACTCTATATGTTTGAGATACTCTAATAAAAGAAGTAATATATATGGCTGCTAATTGATTTTCAATATTTATGGTGACAACTCGTCTTTTATTATAATATACCATCTAAATATATATTTGCTAAAATCTAAGTTTAAGCATAATGACTAGACTTAGGAATGGAAAACACACTGAAGTAGAAGAAGACTGGTTAGGAAAACCATTAAATAATCCAAATGTCCTTCCTGAAGATCCAATTCAGGAAGAAGGAACCCTAGAACAACAAGAAGAAGAGTTTTTTGTAGGAAATGAACAAAAAGAAACTGTTAGAGAGGAAGGATCCTCATCCCCTAAAATATCTTCGGGAGGAGCTGTTACTTTTGAGAACATGGAAAATTTTTGGAAGTTCCTCAATACTAATATTTGCGCTCTTAATAGAGCAGTCCATATGGACAAGGATAAAATTAGTGACACTCAAGCAACCCTAGAAGAAATATATCACACATGCACTAATCCCTTGTCCTTCATTGATCAAGAAAGTGATCAAGTTGGACCATCCAATTTGGATATGGCAGCTATAATCCAGAACATACAATTACAACAGGTTACCAAACCATCTAAAGTACCTACTAGCAATCCTAGGGTCATTCTTGCACAAAAGAAACCCTCATTTACTGCTCTATTTTGCCAATTCGTTGAGCAATATACCTCAAATCAGCATGTACTGCTCCAATTTTTTTGCATCCTTATCTTTAGGCTATAGGATCAGTGCCCGAAAGGGGGATGCAAGAAGGATGGGACAATACCTCGGACTGAGAGGCCCTTTGAAGGTCGCACCTCTCGGGGAGGGGTATAAGGGTGAATTTTTGACGGATGGTGGGGTTCACCAAGAAACTTTGAGTGGCAGTTTCACGCCTAGGTTGAGAATGGGTTTGATGTGTTCATTTTTATATTCAATCATTCAATTCCTAGGTTTGGCCAAGATGAATCTAAGCTATTATATATGCCAATGTTGATTTATATGGATATAGAAAGCATGAATAAGTGCTAAACATAGAAAGTGTGCTAAATAAGATAGAATGTACCTGATTTCGAATATCTGATGAAGATTCTGAGGTTTGTAGAAGTCTAGATCATCTCAAATCTTACATAATCATCTGCAATTACATAGAATCATCTCAGATCATAGTCAGTCATTTGAGATCAGACAAGATCATCGTCGACCTGACGAATTTATCAGATGAATTTGTCAGAAACCTGCAATCACAGAAATAGATACCAAAGACCAAAAATGCAACTACAAAAGCAAGGGGAAAAGATAGAAATAATAGTAAACTTGCATAAATGATAAATCCAAATAACAATTAAAGGAAATGCATTAATTTAATAATTTATTTTAACTTTATCATGCATCTATGCTAAATGAGGTGAACTCCAGAATGCAAAAATAGAATAAACTAAGTTAATGCATAAGGAAATGAAGAGAGAAGACAAAAAAATACAAACTCCAGGCTCTGATTGCACCCAATCTAGACTGTAGTCGAGATCACCTCCATTTGTATGATATCATCGCCGATCTGTGACAGGATCATCCAAAATCGTTTGGAATCGCCAACGACAATTCGAGCTTGCTCCAGCTAAAAAATAGTAAAATTCCTGCAAGAAAAACATGAAATAGACAATGCAAACAATGGTGCGAAGGTGTTCTAATGCACGAGAAACTAATTTTGTAGGGAAAATCATCCAAAGAATCATGGGATCAGCCAACCAGGGGGATAAACTAATAAAATCCTAGTTTATATAGGATTAGGGGGAGGTTAGGAGGTTGGGGATCATCCCAATCTGGGAGATCTCCAACGGAGGAATCTCCAACTGTGCAGACACGCTTCTGCCCAAGTTGGAGAGGCTGTTGAAACATAAGCTAATTATGAAAATTTAGTTTTTGGAAAAAATCGTCTGGACGTTATGTTCTAGATGAATTCGTTCGATCTGGGATGATTTTGTTTGATCGATGACAATATCGTCCAACGGTCAAAACAACTCCTAAAAATGGCGTAAAAAATGGGGGGAGCGGGTAACAGGCAGTTAACGGGTAGTTTTGGGGTTAAAATTCAAATTTTTATCTTTTTACTAAGGGTTTAACTGTGCCAATTTTATGGCGCTACATTTTTCCCCCTCTTTAATGAATTTTCTAAAGAAAATGAAGAAAATGCATTAAAGATGAGTTCTTCCCATTTTATGAGAAAGCAAAAATTTACTCAATTTTCTAGACAACGATTCTAGGTCGAATCGTACAACTTCTTACTATGGTGCCCCCTCCGTGTTTTTACCCAAATCAAACGTTTGAGGTAAAAGTATGGAAAAGCAAAATTTTTTTTTAAAAAATTGTTGTTTCTAAATAAAATTAAGAAAAATAGGGTAAAACCCTAATTCATTTTTACTGTTTATTTTCACTATTTTTAGAGCTTTGTAGACAAAATGGTCAAAACCACGCACAGATCGACAGAGGTCCGATGCGGGTTGCGGGTAATGATATAAACCTAGTGAATTATGTTTTAATTTGATTTTTGTAATTTGTAATTTAAATTTTGACTATTTTGGGGCATCGCGGCCGTTTTTAGGCCATCGACGACGTCGGGATGAAATCATCCCAATTTCATCAAAATCATCCCTAGATCACCTATTTCATCTGAGGCAAAATCGGTGAAATAGGGGTGATCCCGTCCAAAAAGGGACGATCCCCAAATTTAGACGATTTCATCTTGATAAGGACGAAATGACTAAATTTAGGACGATATCATCCAATAATGGACGATATCATCATTTTTATGAAATTAAGCTTGTTTGAATTGCATTTAATTGATTTTAATAATTGTTTTATTAATGAATTTTATTGTTTTATTGTTTATTCTGCAGAGGGGATTACTAAAGAGTTAGGAATGGAAATACGTGGGGCTGAGGGATGACGTGACCATGCTCAATCAGGTAGAGTGAGACTGACTGGCACAGGTTGAACTATAGCATGTGGCAGAGATGCAACAAATATCGACAGACATGGGGCTACTGATAGCCCTAGCAAAGAGATGATATCCAGGGTTATCCTACTTCTGGTTACTAACAGGGGAGATGGCTACCACTTTGTAGGATGTATGGAGGATCTTGAAGATCCCAATATAGGGACGGCTGATGACTCTTGTAGCCAATCAGGTCCAGGATATGATGAGGCTGTGCAGAGACTCAAGCTTTGCCCTGGAGAAGGGTGGAGTGAACATCGTGTCTCTGAGGCAGATGCCTGGGGCATCTAGATTGACTTAAGTTTTGGCAAGGGTAGTGGGTGGCCTACTGCTGTGCCACCAGAGCAGGTGCAGATTACCATGGCTCCTTTTAGATGTGGTCTACGACATGAGAGACCATGGGTATAGATTTGCATTGGGTAGCTTTGTACTATGTCGACTGTATAGGATCCTACATGGGGTCATATAAAAGGGAGGCTGATATTTGGTTTTGACATCGCTACTATAGGTTTGGTGCTGGGAGCACATTACGATGTAGAGGCCAATAGGGCTTCCACTGATAGGGGTTGATCGGGAGAGACCTTGGGTTTTTGATTAGTGGCTCTAGAGAGGGTCACAATGGTGGATAGATTTGTCGATGTCATGGAGGTTACTAGACGACCTCATCCCTGATAAGATCACCTGGAGGCTATGGAGAGAGCATCTAGGGTGGGGAGAGGACAGACAAGAGTTGGCTTGCATCAGACGAGTCTGTTGGCTGAGGATGGAGCGAGGAGAGGTAGAGCTCCATCGCTATGACCGAGTTTTGTGATAGTTCGGTCTACAGTAGGGGATCCCATCTCTTAGGGAATATGAGTACTCCTAGACTATCCGAGATAATACCACACTGAGTGGGGCTCTGGATATGCAATAATTCTAGAGCTAGGATGCGGATGATGCCCCCATCTCACCATTGGATGGGGACGACACAAGGGTTATAAATGAATATGATGCCTGGTACGTAGGCATTCACCCTCCTCAAATTACGAGGGCATAGGGTATGATGCACATGGTTGTGCGATGAATGGGGATGCGGTGCCAGGATACCATTGAGGCAACGTGGGGTCATGGAGGGAGAGAGTAGCGAGGGTGTCCATAGGAGAGATGCTAAAGGATGCCATAGGCTCCACAAAGATCGTAGTAGATAGGGAGGAGGGAGGAGGGATTCCCTTCTCAGCAGGGGGAGAGGCCACCATCGCCTGATAAGGGCAAGGGTGTCGAGGTGTGGGAGAGTAGTGATATGGCGACTCTCTATGTTGAGAATTCCTACCTATGAGCTCAGGTGCAGACTCTGTAAGATGAGGCTACACGACTCAGGGCTTAGAGTGGAGGGGCGAGCATGCAGGAGTTGGCACGGTCTATTGCTCCTATTATGTTCTATCAAGGAGCATACTTCCAACTAGTTCCAGAGGGCTAAAGGTTACAGCTTCCAACTGGCATTGCAGAGCTGATCAGGATGGGATCATCGAGGACATCCTCACGATCGATGACAAGGACCCGAGACACAACACAAATCTCTATGGGACCACCTCCTCCACGCTAGGGTGGGAGAGGAGATGAGGCTGAGAGCTTGAGGGCTTCTCGAGACTAGCTACTATAGACTGGATTGGATATATTTTTGAGAGGATTGAGTATGCCAAGGTATAGATTATGGCATACCAATCCAGTTGTGATATGATGTACAAATATTTTGATATATATATATATATATATATGATTTTTTTGTTTGTGATATGACTTGTCCATATGTTTGATGATGCTTCAATTTTTAGAATTGTTGATTGATTATTCATGTAATTATGTCATGGAAAAAAATTATAATTTTATGTCATGCCATAAAATTTAAATGGAATAATCTGATGTAAACAAATTGGTTGTTTTGTGGTGTGATTTGATGAAAAATAAAAGGGACTTCTAACAATAATTTCAAAGGACATTGTCACTGTTATAGACCATTTCATGGAGTCGCCGCTCGCTAGGTCGTCAAGCTAATCCCAGTATAGAAATATTGCTAAAAGTAAAAGAGTGCTTAAGAGACTGTCTTAAGACTTTGTGTTGTGATGATGAAAAATGATGATGGTGATGATTTGTTTTCAGATTTTTATATAAAAAAAATTATGCATGAAATATATTTAAAAAATGATTTTTGCTAGGCATAAATTCCTAAGTGTGATAAATTTTTTGAATAATTCCCTAGGAATTATACCATCATTGCAAAATTGAATGTTGACATAATGAAATGAAATAGAAATATTGTGCATTTTTTTTTAAAGCACAATTGTGTAACATAATGATGTAAGCCATATGTTTTTATGAATTAAATAAATGGGAAATAAAATTAGAACAATGGTTTGCACTAGGCATAGAATTATAGGTATAGACTTATACCATCATCGCGAAATCCAAAAATAATTTTATTGCATAATTGATTTTTTATTTTGAGATAAACAAAATATATATATATATATATATATATATATATATATAAATATATATATATATATATATATATATACACGTGACTTTATTGCTAGATTTTTGAATATGTTGTTGAAAGAAATTTTGGATTTTTGAAAAAAATGTATGTAATTTTTTTTATACTAAACAGATGTTCTTTTAAATAAGAAGATGAAATTATTCCAAAAGATTTGCATAAATATTTTAGATTATCTCAAAGAAAAAATGTAGATTTATAAGGAACCCCATGTGCAGATGTGAGTTCATTGCCGATCTTGATTTATCATAATGATACAAAATCTCTCAAATACAAATGTGTGTGCAATTGTATTGTTCATTCACCAATTTTGAGCAAGATAATTTGATACAATTAATTTAAATTAACTAAATAAGTGTTCGTTGACCATGATTTATATGCATGTAACCGTACCAGACTACTATGTAAGTCAGGTCATCAAGAGCTAGCTAATCCATAAGCCAACATAGGTTTGTACAAAAGAAGGTCGCTAATGTAACAGACATATCACCACACTAGGAATTACCCAAGGCCAAGCGGGTTGGGCACAAACCGCCTGTTATGGGGCTTACCTCACAGTTTTTGAATAATTGAGAATTCCAGGGATTCAAGCTCATTCACCCTTCTTTTATTTTTCAAGGGGTAGGGAAAGGGATTTTATTGCTTTTTGCTTTTTCTTTTCTCTTTTGATCTCTTTTTTTTTTTTTTGTATTTTTGCTTGGAATTGAGACAATGTTGAAATATTGTTGTGATGGTACAAAATAATATTTTTCTTTTTCTCATTTTCTTTGACTTTTCATTTTCTTCCTATACTAGGGATACTTGCTCGGATTGGCTGTGGAGCAAGGGATTTTTATTTTGGACAGGGGTGAGCTTGTCCTTTTGTCAATTATCAAAGATTATAGACCATGTGCATGATAGGATAGCATGGGAAACTTTTCGCTCAAGAAACCATTTCTACTATGTAGAATCATATCGAATTTGCAATGAAATCATTTTAATGTGAAGAGATATACTTGGTTCAAGTAATAACAAGATCATTTATCTATGCTCAAAATTTTATTTAATTCAACTGTGGACTTTGATATAAGAGAGATTAATAATCATACCAAATAAAATCAAGATATTTATGCATGTGAGTGTGAAAGTGAGGGATTCCAAATAAATGCTAATTTATCAAAAATAACTGAAAATATAACTACAATACTTCAAGAACTAACAGGTATGAAAATAAAAGATGTTTTTGAAGATTTTGATGATTTTGAAGTTTTTATATTTTGATTTTAATTTATGAATTGAAATAATAAATACTATTACTATTTTTGAAATTTTTATATGGATGACTAAAATGAAACAATATGTAAAATAACAATATATACAATGATGAAATGACCAGATTTTATGCATAATAGTGCTTAAGATGCATAATGTTCATAGGTTCTTTAAGATATTTACCATATAAGGTAGCTAATCGGTATGCTCCCGATCCAAATTTAGTAGTGATTAGTAGTGATGATATATGGCCCAAGCCATTTGGGCTTGAATTTACCTTTCAGATATTTAGTTGCATTAGTATTTTTTTGATTTTCTTTTAAGACAAGGTCACCGATCTCAAAGGATCGATGATGAACTTTCTTGAGGTATGCTCGTTTAAGCTTGTTTTGGTAGGCACAAAGATGTTCCAAAGCATTGATGCGCTTCTCATCTAGGAGTTCTAGCTAACTAAGTCTGCCAGCATGATATTCATCTCCTACTTCAGTATCTTGAAGTAGTAGAGCCAAAGAAGGAACTTCTAATTCAAAGGGAAAAACAACTTCAACACCATAAACCAAAACAAAAGGTGAAGTACCTGTGGGGGTATGAACGCTAGTTTGATAAGCCCACAAAGTAGGATATAATTGGATGTGCCAATCTCGGCCAGATTTGTTGACCAGTATTTTAAGGATTTTGATTAATGTTTTATTAGATGCTTCGCTTGGCCATTACCATGAGGATAATAGGGAGTGGACCAATGATGTTGAATTTTATATTTTTGACATAATTTCTTGACATATTTATTTTTGAAACAAGTTCCATTATCCGAGATGAGATTTGCAGGAATTTCGAACCTACAAATAATTTGATTAAAGATAAATTTGGAAACTTGGGTTCCAGTGCAGGAAGCTAAGGACATAGCTTCAAACCACTTTGTAAAATACTCGATGGCAGTTATGATGAATTTGTGTCCATCAGATGATGCAAGATTGATTTTTCCAATGTTGTCTAAGCCCCATTTTGAAAAGGGCCAAGGAGATGAAATAGCCTGTAGTTCTTATGCAGAGGCATGGACAAGGTCAACATGTTTTTGGCTCTTGTCGTAATAGCGCACGTAATCATGTGCATAATTCTCCATGGTGGGCCAAAAATATCCTATCCTAAGAAGCTTCTTAGCAATGGTGCTACCACTGAAGTGTCCTCCACAAGATCCATCGTGGGCTTCACTCAAAGCTGATCTAGATTCGTCTAAATTCAAACATCTTAATAGGATGCCTTCAAAATATCTCCTAGACAATGTATTGCCAATAATTACGAAGTGAATTGCTTGTCTACGTAATAACCAGCGCTGGTTGCTATTACAACCTTCAGGGAAGGTCTTATTTTGAAGAAAATTAAATATATCAGTGTACCAAGGTTCAGGAGTAGTTTCATTGATTAGAAACACATCCAAAGGTTCTAAGCATGATTTATTTGAAGCGGGTTCCTAGAGTCGACGAATAATGATGGTAGCATATTTGTCATCTAACTACAAGGGTAAAAGAGATGCAGCTGCAGCCATAGTGTCAGCCACATGGTTGCTAGTTCTAGAAATAGTTTCCAAGGTAACTTGATCAAATAAAGATATTAATTATAAAAAATATGCTTTATATGGATGTAATTTATCATCTTTGGTATGATAAACATCATTGATTTGATTTATGACAAGTTGAAAATCATCGAAAACCAATATATTTTTAATTTTTAGTGCCAATGCAGCTCGTAATCCAAGTATTAGAGCCTCATATTTAGCAGTGTTATTAGTACAAGAAAATGTTAATTTAAAGGACATAGGTATAAGATGTTTCTACGGAGATATTAAAATAATACTTGCACCAGCCCCACTCATGCATCGGGCTTCGTCAAAGTATAGGGACCATTGCTCTGGATGGTCTACCTCTAATTTAAGGCATTCATCAGGAAACTCAATGATGAGGGGATGGGTAGACTCTAAGGGTGCATCAACTAATTGATCTACTATGATTTGACCCTTAACAGACTTCTATCCTATAAACGCGAGTTCAAACTCGCTTAGTGCAAGAACCCACTTTGTTGTGCGACTAGATAAGTACGATCGACTCATGAGATACCGCAAAGGATCGAATTTAGCAATAACATACGTTTTATAACTGAGCATATAATGGCATAATTTCTATGTAGAAAATATGACTGCTAGACATAGTTTCTCTAATTATATGTAGCGGGTTTCATAACTGATTAAGGTTTGGCTAATGTAATAATTAGCATGCTTTCTTTTCTCATCGTCAAGTTGAGCTAACATAGATCCTAAGGCAAAATCTGAAGCAAAAATATACAAGATAAATGGGCGATCAGGTCTAGGTGGTGAAATCATAGGTGGGTTAAGGAGATATTGTTTGAGGCATTCAAATGCCTCCTGACATTCATTGTCTCAATGAAAAAAGACATTTTTCTTAAGAATCTTAAGAAAGGGTCATGTTTTGTTCGCCAAATTATTGATGAAGCGATGAATAGCTTGAATCTTACCTTGTAGACTTCGTAATTTAGATATATTTGTGGGTGCAGGCATATCAGTGATAGCTGCGGTCTTGAGAGGGTCAATTTCAATGCCACGTAAAGAAACTATAACCCCCAATAATTTGCCAAACTTAACTTCGAATATATATTTGGCTGGATTCAGTCGGATAAGAAATTCCCTTAACCGATCAAATACTTTTCTCAAGTCATCTAAAAGATCATCTTCTTTGATAGAATGAGCTATAATATCGTCTACATAATCATGTAGAATATCATGCATCATATCATGAAAGATATAAGTCATGGCTCATTGATATGTTGCACCTACATTCTTCAAATCGAATGGCATCACTTTCCAACAGAAAAGGTCCCCCAAGGGGTAGTAAAGGTTGTTTTAGCATGATCTTCAGGAGCTATCCTGATCTGATTATAACTAGAAAATCCATCCATTAAGGATATCATTCCACTCCCAACAATAAAATCAATGATCTGATCCATGTTGGGAAGAGGAAAATCATCTTTAGGGCATGCAACATTAATATCTCTAAAGTCTGTGCAAACCCTAACTTTGGTAGCTTCTTTCTTAGTTACTGGAACTACATTCGAGATCCATTCAGCATAATCAATGGCTTGTATAAAAATAACCTTCAGGAGTTTTTCTAATTTCCCTTTGACTAGTAAGGCCACTTTAGGATGCATTTTTCTAAGTTTTTGTTTAACAGGTTTAGCATCCGGATGGACTACTAGGTGATGCATAACTACATAAGGGTCTAATCCTGGCATATCTTCATATGTCCAAGCAAAGACATCTTCAGAAATGCAATGTATTTATCTTGTTTGTCTTGACTCAATTCTGATCCAATGTTGATTATGTGAGAATTATATTTGGTTTCAATGTTGATTTTTATGACGTTTTCTATTTCCATGTGTAGATCTCTCTCAAAATTAGGTGGGGCGTGTGAAACGCCCAATTCTTGTAATTCTTCCAAGGTTAGCTTGGATAATTTGTCTTGAGGAGTCGTGGCCTCAAGCTGGGCTATACTAGGTATAGAGCCATCAAAATAAAATCCGTTATGTAATAATTCCTCAATGGAGACATCATGGAAGATATCTCCCTCCAACTCATCGTCGGATTTAGCGATCATTTGAGGGTAAGCTATGGATAGCATATTACATGTAAATGGCTTATTTATTAGATGTAAAGCATCGCGTTCATCCAAATAATCTTGGTAACATATGAATTGATCATCATCCTCAAATGGGAATGGGTGACCCTTACTAGGAAATAGGCCCACACCACATCGGGAGGTCCACGGATCTACCTCAAAAGGTTCTTTCATACCATTCTGGAAAGGTCCCAAACCTTTCCCTTTATATCCCAATTTAAGCATTATAGGCTTAGCTTTAGTATACTCATTAGTAAAATAACATCGAGCATATCCATCATAATGTGTCTTGATGTTTCTAGGTATTCTTCCCCAGTCATATCCCTTATAAATAAAAGCACAGCTCCCGACTTGGTAAATACTTCCCATAGGTTGTGGGAGGCCCAAGGTATGAGGAGAGGGTGGAAAATTATTTAAAATAAGGGAATCTTGCATAACAACATTTGTTTTTTATGATATAAGAATTTTAGATAAATCGGGTAAGAGCTCATCAGTAAGAGTGTAAGAGGTAGAAGGAACATTTCCTACATCTTCGAATGTGAAAAATATGCCTCTGGTAGGTGTAGATGTTGTAGAGATGTCGATGGATGGGTCTATAGGTATGGAAGTTATAGGAGTAAAACAAGAAGCATTGGTTGTGGGTTTAGGATATTTTTGAGGTCCTAATGTGGTTTGTTCGGAAGATGGTTGAACTATATGTAGAGATGGAGTTTATGGAGAAAAATTAGATGATGTTATGGGTGTGTGTTTCACACATTTAGACGGATAATGAGAATTAGGATGTGTGGATGACAGAGCAGGGCAAAATTGAACTCCAACAGGTTCTACCAAAGCACACATATCAAAGGGTCTGGGATCACCATGAATGGTAACCAAATGATTTTTAAATTCAAATTTAACACACTGATGTAAGTTTGAGGGAATAGCTCACATCGCATTGATCCAAGGGTGACCCAAGAGTATATTGTATGATGTAGGGCAATGTACAATAAACACGGTCGTGTCTAAGGTTCTTGGACCAACTTGCAATGGGATAGTAATAACTCCACACGTTTCTTGTGTTTCATCATTGAAGGCTTTTATGATCATATAAGTTATTTTCATTTCATCACTTCTAAACCCAAATATTTGGTAGAAGTCAAAAGTGCAAATGTTTAAAGATGAACCATTATCAATCAAGACTCGTTTAACTACTACATCTCCAATTAGGGCAGTAATATATAAGGGGTTATCCTTATGTAAACTATGTTGCGGTATATCTCTATCCCAAAAGTCAATACAATCGACTTCTCGAGTTATGATAGTATTGGCCATGGCTTCAGGTTGAATATTTTGTGGTACCATCATTTGGCTTAATTTGAGCATTAATTCATCCCTATGTGTAGGAGAAGATCTTAAAAGGTCCAAAAGGGAAATTATAGTTGTAGTATTTGATAATTATTCATTAATATTATAAGGAGGTTTAGGTTGAACATTAGGCACATGATTCCATTTATTAGGAACTTTAAAAACAAATGGAGCTAATCCATCATTCTGAGTTTGATCTTGTTGAGAATTTTGAGCTTGTTGTCTAGTAACAACTCCGATGGTACCTACAATATTATTTTGCAAATGATGAATGGGTCTTGGTCTAGCGTTTATGGCTTGTTCATTAGAAAGTGATTGGTGAGAAGATGGTCTAGTAGTGACTCTTCTTGGAAATGGTTCTTCCGAAACCATAGAATTTGTGATAGGTTGAATAGCATATGATTCATCTTTAGAACTATTCGATTGATTTGATGTGATTTCCATGTCACTTTCAGTCTCGTATTATGTATCACTAAGATTAGGTGTCCGAATATTATATAGAGGTCTGGTCGTAACCATGGATAAAGTTGTGTCAAATATTTGTAGATCATGAGCAAGTAAATGTCCACTAATAGTCCCTACATATCGGGTAGGAGGGGGAAAATTATGATGCTCAATTTGATTAGCCACCTCTTTACCATGCTTTGGTAAAGGATGTTGAAATATTTCCAATGATTGATTGGCATTCTAATTCTAATTTTTGGGGATGTTCTTTTGAGCATTATTAGGAGGATTTTATTTAGGTTGAAAGGCTTGCACCTCCATCTCATTATTATGAATTAAGTCTTGTATTTTATGTTTTAATATTTTACAAGAGTTGGTAGCGTGTCCAGGTCCTCTATGGAAATCACAGTGTAAATAAGCTCTGTATCTGGGTATATTTGGATTAGGTTCCCAGATATTTGGTAATTGGATCAAATATCATTCTAATAATTGCGGTAGAATGGTTGATAG
This sequence comes from Wollemia nobilis, assembly GCA_028583015.1. Taxonomy (NCBI): domain Eukaryota; kingdom Viridiplantae; phylum Streptophyta; class Pinopsida; order Araucariales; family Araucariaceae; genus Wollemia; species Wollemia nobilis. The sequence continues at coordinate 12,135,460 of JAQPPZ010002587.1, read as the reverse complement.
AGGTTGATTTAACCTAGTAAATTCTTAAGGTGGTTTATCAGGTTGTTTCAGTATAAACTTCTCTATTGTTTTTGTAGCATTAACATTAGCAATGTTTTTGCTATTAGTGACTCCATCACCCACAACTTGTTTATTTTTATATTGATTTCTGGATGTTTTCTCATCGTCTTTATTTTTAAGCTGACCTCTCCTAATGAGAGCATCTTCCACTCTTCGAGCTAAGTCTATATCTTGATCGAAGGTGGTCAAGGTAGCAGTTGATAACTCATAGGATAGTTGTTCTTGTAAATATTGATAAAGATATCCAATATTTCTTGATAAGGTAACACAAAGTGCAATTTTCCTATCAATTGTCTCCACCGAGCTAGAAAATCAGCAAAACATTCATCTTTGTCTTGTTTTAAGTTGTACAAATATTTAATGGTTACATGTCTTTTGATGTAGGCACTAAATTTATGAACAAAAGACTCGGCTGTTTCTTTGAAATTCCTCAAAGAATGAGTGGGTAATTGATAATACCACTCTAATGCCATTCCTCCTAAACTTTTTGGGAATATTTTTAGTAATAACAAGTCATCATGTGATATATCATGGCATGCTATCCTAAACATACGAAGATGTTCTATGGGATCTTCGGTTCCTTTGTATATAGGTAGGATAGGCATAAGAAAGTTTTTAGAATATGGTTGTGCTATGACTATAGGATCTAAAGGCTGACTACACATCTCTTGATAATCGTACGAGGGACGGTAGGGATCTATCTAGTCCATGCGGGAGACTAACTATTTTACCATGGCTTCCAGATTACTAGTTTGTCCACCATATTATTTTGGTGGTACATGAGTATGGGATTTGTGAGCGTATGATGGCATGACGTAAGGATTAGATGCTATATTGCTATTATGTAAATGGTTGGTAGGGAGAGTATTATGAAGAATATTTGTAGTAGCATTATGTTGTATCCTAGATTTTTGGAAATTGGTGTTTGGTTTTGTTTTGGGCTTTTGTTGATTTGAGGTATGCTGATCAATAGCTTGGTGAAATAGAGCAGTGAATGAAGGTTTCTTTTGTGTGGGAATAACTCTAGGCTTGGTAATAGGCACTCTAGGTGGTTAGGTAACCTGTTGTTGTTGCATGTTCTAGATTATAGTAGCCATATCCAAATTGGATGGTCTAGCTTGATCACTTTCTTGATCAACAAAGGACAAGGGATTAGTGCGTGTGTGATATATTTCTTCTAGGGTTGCTTGAGTGTCACTAATTTGATCTTTTTCCATATGGACTGCTCTATTAAGAGCGCAAATATTAGTATTGAGGAACTTCCAAAAATGTTCCATGTTCTCAAAAGTAACAGCTCCTCCCGAAGATATTTTAGGGGATGAGGATCGTTCCTCTCTAATAGTTTATTTTTGTTCATTTCCTACAACAAAATCTTCTTCTTGTTGGTCTAGGGTTCCTTCTTCTTGAATTGGGTCTTCAGGAAGGACATCTAGGTTATTTAATGGTTTTCCTAACCAATCTTCTTCTACTTCAGTTTGTTTTCCATTCCTAAGTCTAGTCTTATGCTTAAACTTAGATTTTAGCAAATATATATTTATATATATATACACGACAAGTTTGGTAGGTATATATTTTAATTATATACCTACTATTATACTTAAAAGAAAATGTTTTAATTTTTGTTATATTTTTGTTTTGTTTATTTTTTTTGTTTATTTTTTGTTTTTATGTTTTTATAATAATATTATAAAGACAACAAACAACACACTAAATTCAAGAAATAATAATAATAAAAGAATGGATTAGTTTTCTATAAATAGTTTATGGATATCATTAATAGGATCAAGTTCATCAGGAGTCATGAAATGCTCCTCTTCAAATTGGAAATGGTTTTTCAAGAATTTGACAAAGTGTGCTATGGTGATATTATCTGTTTCAGACTCTGACCTGTAGAAATAAATTTCATGGAAATACTCTCGATATAACACAGCTCTAGGAACTCTATTCCATATCTTTCTATTCGTAATAATGACCTCTTGATACTCTATACGAGATGGAAATTTATGTACTACAACTGTGTTGTCGAGGTATTCCTCAAAGGTGTACAACTCGGAAGACACAAGTGCTCTTTTATCAGCTAACCACCTATGGCAAGCTCTCTGAAGCTCATGGTACAAAGTCACCTGATCAGGATCCAAGATTCTATCTAGGACAAACCTCTTAATTTGCCTAAGTTCTATCAACCTAGATGAAATAATACCCAATCTCCTATTAAGTTTGTCCCATAAATGCGAGACTCTATATTTTTGAGATACTCTAAGAAAAGAAGTAATCTCTATGGCTACTAATTGATTTTCAAAATTTATGGTGACAGCTAATATTTTATTATAATCTACCATCTAAATATGATATGCAATCTTAACAATCTTCTCCCTTTTTTTTTTTCAAAAGGTTTTTATTTTTCACGTCGGGTTCACCAAAATGTACTGCTCCAAATTTTTTGCATCCTTACCTTCAAGCTATAGGATCCATGCCCGGAAGGGGAATGCGAGAAGGATGGGACAATACCTCAGACTAAGAGGCCCTTTGAAGGTCACGCATCTCGGGGGAGGGGTATAAGGGTGAATTTTTTATGGATGGTGGGGTTCACCAAGAAACTTTGAGTGGCAGTTTCCTCTCCTAGGTTGAGAATGGGTTTGATGTGTTCATTTTTATATTCAATAATTCAATTCCTAGGTTTGGCCAAGATGAATCTAAGCTATTATATATGCCAATGCTGATTTATATGGATATAGAAAGCATGAATAAGTGCTAAACATAGAAAATGTGCTAAATAAGACAAAATGTACCTAATTCCAGATGTTTGATGAAGATTCTAAGGTTTGTAGAAGTCCAGATTGTCTCAAATCTTACATAATCGTCTACAATTACATAGAATCATCTCAGATCACAGTCAGTCATCTGAGATTAGACGAGATCATCTTCGACCTGACGAATTTGTCAGATGAATTCATTAGAAACCTGTAATCATAGAAATAGATACCAAAGACCAAAAATGCAACTGCAAAAGCAAGGGGAAATGATAGAAATAACAGTAAACTTGCCTAAATGATAAATCCAGATAACAATTAAAGAAAATGTATTAATTTAATAATTTATTTTAACTTTATCATGCATCTATGCTAAATGAGGTGAACTCCATAATGCAAAAATAGAATAAACAAAGTTAATGCATAAGGAAATGAAGATAGAAGATCAAAAAATGCAAACGAGATATGATTTCCCCTAATCTGGATAGTAGTCGAGATCGCCTCCAATCGTACGAGATCATCATCGATCTACGACAAGATCATCCAAAATTTTCTGGAATCACCAATGACGATCTGAGCTTGCTCCAGCTTGATGCAGAAGCATCCAACGAAATGAAAAATACCACAAAGTAGAAAAAGTGTCCCGATATCGCGACATGTCGCATTTTTGTGACATAAAAATGAGAGAAGGTGAGGGAGAGAAAAGTGTTGCGATATCGCGACATGTCACATTTTCACGACCAGAAGACGAGAGAAGGTGCAAGAGAGAAAAGTGTCATGATATTGCGACATGTCACATTTTCATGACCAAAAGACGAGAGAAGGCATAAGAGAGAAAAGTGTCATGATATCGTGACATGTCACATTTTTACGACCAGAAGATGAGAGAAGGCACAAGAGAGAAAAGTGTCGCGATATCGCGACATGTCACATTTTTGCAACCAAAGGATGAGAGAAGGCACAAAGGAGAAAAAGTTTTGTGATATCGCGACATGTCGTATTTTCATGACCAAAGGATGAGAGAAGGCACAAAGGAGAAAAAGTGTCGCAATATCGCGACATGTCACATTTTTGCGACCAAAGAAGGAGAGGAGGCGCAAGAGAGAAAAGTGTCACGATATCGCGACATGTCACATTTTCATGACCGAAAGACGAGGGGAGGCGCAAGAGAGAAAAGTGTCGCGATATCATGACATGTCACATTTTCATGACCAAGAGGCGAGAGAAGGCTCAAGAGAGAAAAAGTGTCGCGATATCACGACATGTCACATTTTCATGACCAAAGGATGAGAGAAGGCGCAAGGGAGGAAAAGTGTCGTGATATCGCGACATGTCGCATTTTCACGACCAAAGGACGAGAGAAGACACAAGGGAGAAAAAGTGTTGCGATATCACATGTCACATTTTCATGACCAAAAGACAAGAGAAGGCGTAGGAGAGAAAAAGTGTCGCGATATCGCGACATGTCGCATTTTCATGACTAAAAGAGAAGAGAAAGAGAAAGAAGAAAAAAAGTGTCATGATATCACGACATGTCACATTTTTGTGACTCGAGAAAGGTACGAAGGAAGAAAAGCAAAAGTGTCATGATATCGTGACATGTCACATTTTCGTGACTCGAGAAAGGCAGGAATGCAAAAAAACAAAAGTGTCGTGATATCATGACATGTCGCATTTTCATGACTCGAAAAGGGTAGGAAGCTAGAAAAGCAAAAGTGTCGCGATATCGCGACATGTCACATTTTCATGACTCAAAAAGGGCAGGAAGGCAGAGAAGCCAAAAGTGTCGTGATATCGCGACATGTCACATTTTTGCGACCAAAGAAAATGAAAAGGGCAGGCGGTTATAGGGGTCGTTATAGAGGAAATTATCGAGCGATGGGTATACCGAATGTCATCATTGGTTGATAGGCAAATAGAGTCTACAGTGGCAGCATTGAATAGCACATGGCACCAAGGTGTAATGAAAGTAGGTGAAGATTAAGAGTCGGAAATAAAGATGTTTCGAAAGCCAAGACAACGAAGAAGCATGAGAAATGAAATGAAGGGTCAAAAAAGGGAATAGAGAGTCATGCTAGAGATTTTAAAAAGGGGAAGCAAAGGCATGCACAAGGGTCAGAAAACTACTGAGACAGAGTTGCAGATGTGAAGGCAAAAGGAGAGGGCCATTCTAGACCTGTTTGGGTTGTTTTTCTTCCAGGGGGAGAAACACTGTAAAAAAAATAAAAAAATAAACTATCTTTCGGAGTAAAGGAGTTTATTTTGCAGACTGCTGCCATTAATGTAATTTATTTGAAGTTGTTGAATGAGAATTGGGTTTTTTGGTTCTTGAAATTTTGGCTCCCTATCAAGTGGTATCAGAGTAGGAGTTCCTGAGTGTGTGAGCAGATAGTCGAAAGTGAGGCAATTGCACCAGGATCTATGGAAGGGTTATGAGAATAGAGTGAAGAAGAATGCCTCCATAAAGAAACTATGGTGGTGGGAGAAATTTGGTACCTGAAGAAGATTTTAGATCTTTGCAGAGGCAAGTGCAAGCCCTACAAGAGGAGTTGCAAAGAGGGGTTGAGCCAAGGAGAGAAGACCATAGTGAATATGAAGCTTGGGAGGTTGATGATCCATCGGTTGAAGAAGAAGCAACAGATCCTATAGAAGCTAGATTAATGAAGGCCATATCTTAGATCAGGAAGAAACCAAAGTTTGATGTCTCCACATATTTTGGGAATCTCAATCTAGAGGAGTTGATTGATTGGATCAATGACATGGAGGAGTATTTTGAGTATGAGGAGGTTGTAGATCCAGATCGAATCAAATTGGCAAAAACAAAGTTGAAAGGCCATGCTAGCATATGGTGGAAAGAAGTGCAGCTAGAAAGAAATAGGAGAGGAAAGAAAAATATAATTAGATGGGATCGAATGGTAGAGAAGTTGAAGAGGTAGTTTATTCCTATATATTATGAATTAGATATATTGAGGAAAATGCAGAGCTTGAGATAGTCAAGCAAATATGTCAAAGAATATACAAAGGAGTTTTACCATATTTTAATAAGAACTAGACATTCAAAGGATAGTAAGGAGAAAGTAGATCGTTACATAAATGGGTTAAGAATGAATATCCAAGAAGAACTTAATTTGGTCAGAATAACCACCATTGAGGATACATATCAGTTTGCCTTAAAGGTTGAAGAGAAGCTGAACAAAAGATTTGAAAGCAAACAAAGAGGAAGAGGTTATGGTGGAAGAACTGGTGGAAGAACCAGTGGAGAAAAATATGAAGATCAAAAGAAGACTGGTGAAACACGTAATAACCAGGATCAGGAAGAGGAGAATACCTACCACCCCCATAATCAGAAAAACTACCAAAGAGGAAGAGGTAGATATGGAAGAGGAGGATTTCGTGGAACCTATTTCCATTGTGGAGAAGAGGGACATTAGGCATATGAGTGTCCCCAACACCAAGAGAGGATGAATAGGAGACCTGAGGGTCATGCTAGAGCTGCTATAGCAGATGAAGGTGCTGAATCAAAATATTCTGAGGAGGCAAAGAGATGAGAAGTTATGGTCACAAGGAAAACCTTGTTGAATGAGGAGAAAGGACCAGACTAGAGGAGGAGCCTGTTTCGCACAAGGTGCAAATGTTCAGGTAAGGTCTATAATGTTATTATAGATAATGGTAGTACTGATAGCTTAGTATCTGAAGAAATGGTTACTAAGTTACAGCTAGAGAGGAGGAGACACCCACATCCATACCGGATTACGTGGTTGTAGAAGGACCATAGGGCATTGGTCAGTGAATAATCCTTAGTCAAGTTCAATATTGGGAGATACCAGGATGAGGTCCCGTGTGATGTTTTTCCTATGGATGCTTGCCATGTGTTGTTGGAAAGGCCATGGCAATTTGATAGACGTGCGGTGTATGATGGGCACGCAAATACTTACTCTCTGATGAAAGGTGGAGTGTGCCACAAGTTGAAGCCATTGAAGGAGATGGATGAAAAGAGTTTGCTGACAACAATGAGAATGGAAGTTGTGGAGTTTGAAGAACTTAAGGGTTTATACCCTGAAGACACAAATTTTGCTAAATCTTGGAGAGCTTGTACAGCCCTAGTTAAAAAGAAGGTGACAGAACAGTACAAAAGTGAAGGTCACTTCTGAATCCACCCTAATTGTCTGATGCAGGAGCATCCAACGAAAGGCAAAATATCGCAAAGTAGAAAAAGTGTCGCGATGTCGCCACATGTCGAAAAGGAAGAAAATGTGTCACGATATCATGACATGTCACATTTTTGTGACATAAAAACAAGAGAAGACAAGGGAGAGAAAAGTTTCACGATATCGTGACATGTCGCATTTTCATGACCAAAATACGAGAGAAGGCGCAAGAGAGAAAAGTATCACGATATTGTGACATGTCGCATTTTCACAACCAAAAGACAAGAGAAGGCGCAAGAGAGAAAAGTGTCATGATATCGCGACATGTCACATTTTCACGACCAGAAGACGAGAGAAGATGCAAGAGAGAAAGTGTCACAATATCGTGACATGTCGCATTTTCACGACCAAAGGACGAGAGAAGGCACAAAGGAGAAAAAGTGTCATGAAATGTCGCATTTTCATGACCAAAGGACGAGAGAAGGCGCAAAGGAGAAAAAGTGTCGTGATATCGTGACATGTCGCATTTTCATGACCAAAGGACGAGAGGAGGCGCAAGAGAGAAAAGTGTCACGATATCGCGACATGTCACATTTTCATGACCAGAAGACGAGGGGAGGTGCAAGAGAGAAAAGTGTCTCGATATCATGACATGTCGCATTTTTGCGACCAAGAGGCAAGAGAAGGCTCAAGAGAGAAAAAGTATCGCGATATCGTGACATGTCACATTTTTGCAACCAAAGGACGAGAGAAGGTGCAAGGGAGGAAAAGTGTCACGATATTGTGACATGTCACATTTTTGCAACCAAAGGACGAGAGAATACGTAAGGGAGAAAAAGTGTCGCAATATCATGACATGTTGCATTTTCGTGACCAAAATACGAGAGAAGGCGCATGAGATAAAAAGTGTCACGATATCGCAACATGTCGCATTTTCATGACTAAAAGAGAAGAGAAAGAGAAAGAAAAAAAAAATTGTGGCGATATCACGACATGTCACATTTTCATGACTCGAGAAAGGTAGGAAGGCAGAAAAGAAAAAGTGTTGTGATATCGCAACATGTCGCATTTTCATGACTCGAGAAAGGCAGGAAGGCAGAAAAGCAAAAGTGTCATGATATCGCGACATGTCACATTTTTGTGACTCGAAAATGGTAGGAAGGTAGAAAAGCAAAAGTGTCATGATATCGCGACATGTCGCATTTTCATGACTCGAAAAGGGCAGGAAGGCAGAGAAGCCAAAAGTGTCGCGATATCGCGACATGTCGCATTTTCACGACCAAAGAAAAGAAAAAGGGCAAGCGGTTACAAGGGCCATTATAGAGGAAATTATCGAGCGATGGGTATACCGAACGTCATCATTGGTTGACAAGCGGACAGAGTCTACAGTGGCAGCACTGAACAGCATGTGGCACCAAGGTGCAATGAAAGCAGACGAATATCAAGAGTTAGAAAGAAAGACGTTTCAAAAGCCAAGACAACGAAGAGGCACGAGAAATGAAATGAAGGGTTTGAAAAGGGAAGGGAGAGTCACACCAGATATTTTAAAAATGGGAAGCAAAGGCATGCACAAGGGTAAAAAAACTGTAGAGACAAAGTTGTAGACGTGAAGGCAAAAGGAGAGGGCCATTCTGGACTTGTTTGGGCTATTTTTCTTCCAGGGGAAGAAACGCTGTAAAAATAAAATAAAAAATAAACTATCTTTCGGAGTAAAGGAGTTTATTTTGCAGACTGTTGCCATTAATGTAATTTATTTGAAGTTGTTGAATGAGAATTGGGTTTGTTGGTTCTTGAAATTTTGGCTCCCTATCACAATTGAAAAACAGTAAAATTCCTATAAGAAAAACTTGAAATACACAATGCAAACAATGGTGTGAAGGTGTTCTAATGCACGAGAAACTAAATTTGTAGGGAAAATCAGCCAAAGAATCATGGGATTATCCAACCAGGGGGATAAACTGAGAAAATCCCAGTTTATATAGGATTAGGGGGAGGTTAGGAGGTTGGGAATCATCCCAATCTGGGAGATCTCCAATGGAAGAATCTCCAACTGCACAGACATGCTTCTGCCCAAGTTGGAGAGGCTATTGAAACAAAAGCTAATTATAAAAATTTGGTTTTGGGATGAAATCGTCTAGACGTTCTGTTCCAGATGAATTCGTCCGATCTGGGATGATTTCGTCTGATCGGCAATGATATCGTCCAATGGTCAAAACAACTCCTAAAAATGATACAAAAAATAGGGGGAGCGGGTAACGGGCGGTTAACGGGAGATTTTGGGGTTAAAATTCAAATTTTTATCTTTTTACTAAGGGTTTAACTGTGCCAATTTTAGGGTGCTACAATGCTTATGTATCATATAATATATTAATTTGCACACACAGGGGTAATGAATAGCTTGATATTTCATAGCAAAAATATTATTTTTCAGAAGTCTAATATGGTCATTATACAAATTTTGATAAGTCAACTAGGGTGTTTGATTTTCATGGAAACCTCAAAAATTCCCAAATAGCAACAACAAATTTTCAAGCAATCATAAAATATCAACTTCTTTTTATAAGAGTTTATTTGTTATAAGGGTTCATAACATTGGTTAGATACCGAATGGATATCAAAAATGATATTTAAATGGCCTTTGAGCATGCTGCACATATTATTTTAATTTACAAAAGCTTATGGATAGAAATAATACATCATTGCATCTCACATATGGGTGTCCAATTGATTAATTATTATAATAATATATAGCAATTACAACTCATGATTGTTATACATTATGTGGTGTCATCCATTAGATTGTCAAACTCATATTGCATTTATACATTATGTTTTAAGTGATTAAAGTATACATGTTCAATTACATTAGATCATCATCATGTAAATAAGGTATTACATACATTACATTCACCATGTCATAACATCATAAATTAGATGCATAAAATTGAATCAAAATCAAACATACATTTAATAATAAGCATTGCATCCATATGCATACAAAATAGTCCATCTATACATATCGGTCATGGAATACAATAGAACATAAATCATCTAGCTAGTGCATGTCATCTGTACATTGCATACATATAACATAATCACATAATCATGTAGGTATTACATTCATCATTGCATCCATAACATAAAATCAAAATAAAAACAATTGCAAGCATCAACTAGGGCATTATCATTATTGATCCCCAAAAGCTCCAAATAAGTATAAATATTTCATCTTTTCATTCAATTCATAAATGCACATATTTTCTCATCATAAGGAGTTTCATAATGGACATTAATACATATCTACCGGTCCAAAATTCTCAAAAATTGCAAAATTAACAAAAAAATTAAATAAATCAAAATTCATAATGATTCAGTAGATCATCGAACATAGTGATTCAACACAAGCATAATTGGAATTGCTATCATCTTGATTTCCTAAGAAAGCCATAACAGTTGGACTACTCCACGGGATAGAGGTGTACAATTACTATTCATAGTTGAAATCATGGTTGAGTTAGGCCTTGCCAAGTAGTATCAAAGTGCTAAAGTCTTCAACTATTTAGGTCAATCATGAGGTCAAGCAACTCGTAGCTTCATTAAATATCATACACTCATCGACTCGTCGCTTCATTATGTTGGAAATAAAGCTAGTAAAGGAGCAAAAAGGAGTAAAAAAAGTAAAAAATTTGTTTCAATGGTAAGCTTTGGATATTACCCCTTTTACCTCCTTGGACGACAGCTGACTGGGTAGGTAAGTTTGACTTGGATGGTAGTTGACTGGGCAGGATTGGATGGCAAGGGCGGCAAGGTGAACCAACTCATTTTCCCTTTCTCTTTTCCTCCCTATTTCTTCTATTTCCCTAACTTCCCTATATTCCCTAAGTTCATTTATTTTTACGAGTATAAATACCAATGTAACCTATTATTCCAAAAAGGTTGAATACAATATTAATTTCCTATTTTTTGCTCCTAATTTCTCTCAAACCACATCTGGTATCAGAGTCAAAGCTGAGAGGGCATGACGATCGAGGTGAGGGAAGCCTGAGTACTGAGAAGAGAGAAGCTTGCAACACACAACCCATAGCGAGGTAGAGGTGGGACCTGCAACACATAGCTTGAGATGAGAGAAGCTCAAAGCACATGGATCAAGGTGAAGTCTAGAGCAGGCCAGCATAACAAGCACATGGAGATAGGAGCTATGCAGGAGAATCAATTAGAGAGCAGCACATGGTGAGAGGAGAACAAGACCCACGCTGACTAGACGACTCAACAAATGATGTAGACAAACAACGTGGCAGCGAAGGGAGAAACGTGGCGAGGAACGGTTGGCTAATTAGAGGCAAAAGGGATGATTGCTGAATACTCGAAGGTAATCATTTAAAAAGGTATGCACCCAAGGTTATAAACCCTTGCATTGCCTCCATCCTACTGAATGTGGGATTATTGTTTTTTTTCTTTGCAATCGGTGATAAGAGCTTGTTAAATACAAAACCCTCCTCCTCCATACTCAATCGTGGGTGTAGCTCGAGCGACTAAGGCACAACGCTTGTGATCTAGGTGTCACGGGTTTGAATCCCACTAGGCACTACTTTGCTTTGTTTTTTTGAAATCGCATAGAAAGCATAGTTGAAAAGGATCGTGGATCCTTTGAGTTTTAAATTAAACTCCATGGCGCATTGGTCTAAGGTTTTGTGACTATCAAGAGGTCACGGGTTCGAATGGGCTAGAGATAAATTTTGTTTAATTTTTTTTATTATTTAAACTTTAGAAATTTAAAATTATTAAATATTAATTTAATAAAAATTAATTTATAATTATTTTAAAACTTAGGTTTTAATGATTATAAAATTATTTTTTTGATTAAATATGAATATTTAATATTTTTTAATAAGTTTAAATTTTAAAATTTTGTTGTAAAAGCCTTGAAGGCTTAATATTGTCATCCACAAAGAGATTGTACATTTCACTTTTTTGTGAAATACTCAAAGATTGAAAGAGAAATTGATAACTTTCCTAAGAGGAAAGAGTGTGTAATAAGCCTAAGAGGCTTAGTATTTTGTAAAAGGCATTTGATGATCAGACCTAATGAGTGTTATCATGTCTTATGTGCAATTCTAGCAAGAGAAGGTGCAGAAAGGTTTGATGAAAAGGTAAGAGGTTATGGACTCAACATTGTGTTTAGTCAACTTCAAAATGCATTAATCGTACATCAAAGGCATCCTGACTCAGGGTACAAAGTGGATTTTGAAGATAATTCATTTAGAAGTTAGTTTGAACAATCAAAATTCATCCAAGCTGCACCACAAGAATCAGAGTACACACACTACAACATTTCAGTGGAAATCCTAGAACCACCATCATCGAAAATCATACCAATAAGTGATGACAAAGAAGAATTCGTAGATAACTTTGCAAATCAAGAGATCACATCCCCACATCAAGAGGAGCAAGCAGTCAATGATAGAGTAGAACAAATCATATTTGACTTAAATTTGTAATCTCTTCCTTATTCCTTCTTCTTATTTCTTTCTTTTAGCAAAGTACTTTTGTAACCATGAAATAAAGAGAGTTTTTTGGTAACTATGGCTTCACACAATAGCTTACCTATCCCAAAATTTACTGGTTATGACTATGAGTACTGGTATTTAAATATGAAGACCCTACTCATAGGAAGAGGTTTGTGGGACATCATAGAGGAAAACTATACAGAACCCACATACTAGACCACACTTAATGTAGTAGACAAGAAAACTCGAAAAGAAGAGAAAAAGAGCAACTCATCTGCTCTTTCTCATCTCCAAGTTGCATTGGAGAAAAGCATATTTCCTAGAATTGTTGCTTTTACGACTGCTCAAGACGTATGGAAAGCATTGAGTGATGGATTCCAAGGTAGTAATCAATTGAAGCACGTATTAAAACACTGAAGAGAGATTTTGAAAATCTTCGAATGAAAGCTGATGAAAAAGTCGATGATTATTATGTTAGAGTAAAAGTAATAGTAGATAAAATGGTTACACTAGGCAAAGTAATCAAGCCTGAGACAATTGTAACAAAAGTGTTGTGAACATTTACACAAAAATGGAACCATATCACCATAATTATAGAAGAATCCAAAGATCTTTCCCTTTTAACATTCAATGAATTAATCGGATCGTTAATGTCACATGAAGAGAGGTTTCCTGAAACTCCTTCAACTAGCTACGAAGGTGATGATAAGGCCTTCACTTCCAATGAAAAAAATGGAAGAGGATGAGGAAGAGGTCAAGGCAGAGGTAAGAAAAGAGGTAGAGTCAGAAGCAACTACAGAGGAGGCAATCAGAATAAAGGAGGCAATTCCAATAGAGGAGGCAACTCATACAAAGGAGGCAATCAACAAAGAGGTGGAAATCAAAATCGAGGAGGAAATACAGGACAAAGTGGAAATCAAGGGTGAGAAAGTGACAAGTCCAAATCAGCTTGTTTCAACTATGGCAAGCTAGGCCACTTCACTTGCGACTATTGGTCAAAATATTCACAAGGTAGTAGTAGTCAATATGGTAATTATGGAGAAGAAGATGATACCTCTAATATTTTTCTATCATATGGACAATCAGAATAGAATCTAAATGATGCATGGATTTTGGATACTGGTTCTTCAAACCATATGAGTGGCAAAGAACATTTATTTGTTGTTGAGCAAGGTGCAGTAACAGTATTGTCATTGTTGTCAACACAGACAATTAGATCAGTTGATGTAGTGAACACAGTCATGATGCAGTGAATAGGAAGTTCAAAAGCTGTTCAGAATATGCAATAGTATTGTCATTATTGTCAACATAGTCAGATAGATCAATTGATACAATGGACAGGAAGTTCAGATGCTCAGAAGTTATTCAGATGTAGTGGATAGTAAATTCAGAAGCAATTCAAAGTATGTACAGTGCTTTTCCAAGAATATTGAAGTGACCCATATGCAAAAAATCAAAGAAAAAGACAAGTAAGAAAATTGTCGCAATATCGCGACATATTGGAAGAGAGAGAAACAGCAGAGAAAACTGTCATGATTTCATGACATGTTGGAAGAAAAGAAAACAAGTGGAAAAACTATCACGATTTTGTGAAATGTTTGAAGTAGAGGCGCAAGCAGGGAAAACTGTCACAATTTCATGACATGTTGGAAGCAAAGAAGCCAAGTAGAAAAACTGTCACAATTTTGTGACATGTTGGAAGCAAAGAAGCCAAGTAGAAAAACTGTCATGATTTTCTGATAAGTTGGAAGCAAATAAGGCAAAGGGAAAAACTGTCACGATTTCGTGACATGTTTAGAGAGAAGGTGCAAGCAAAGAAAACTGTCACGATTTCACGATATATTTTAGAGAGAAGGTGCAATCAAAAAAAACTATCACGATTTCGTGACATGTTTCAGGGAGAAGGAGCTCGCAAAGAAAAGTGTCACGATTTCACAACAATTTGCAAAAGAGACAATACGAAAGACTGTCACGATTTCACGGCATGTTCGAAGAGAAATCACAAGCAGGTTAAAGTGTCATGATTTCATGACAAGTTAGAAGTTAAAATGAAAGCAGGATAAAAATGTCGCGATTTCACGATGTGCTACAAAAGAAAGAATTCAAAGTGAGAACCGTCGCGATTTCGCGACATGCTGTAGATGAAAATGTTCTAAGTGAGAACTGTCACGATTTCGTGACATGCAGTAGAAAAAAGAGTTCGAAGTAAGAACTATCACGATTTTGTGACATGCAGCATAGGAAAGAGTTCAAAGTGAGAACTGTCACAATTTCGTGACATGTAGCAAAGGAAAGAGTTCAAAGTGAGAACTGTCACGATTTTGCGACATGCTATAGAGGAAAGAGTTCGAAGTGAGAGCTGTCACGATTTCGCAACATGTTGCAGATGAAAGTGTTCGAAGTGAGAACTATCACAATTTCGTGACATGCTACAGAGGAAAGAATTCAAAGTGAGAACTATCATGATTTCATGACAGGTTCGAGAGAAAGATCCTGCAAGGAAAAGTGTCACGATTTCACGACAGTCTACGAGAAGTAATGTACAGATGAAAAAGTGTCACGATTTCACGATAGTCTATGAGAAGTAGTGTACAGATGAAAAAGTGTCGCGATATCGTGACATGTCATGTTTTCGCTAGTGCAAGCCGAACAATGAAGCAAGGCAGTGAAAGTGTCATGATTTTGCGACATGTTCCATTTTCGCAGGCGAAATGCAGAGAAAGGCACAAGGTAGCAAAAGTGTCACAATTTTGCGACATGTCATGTTTTCATGGATGCATGTTGAGAAGAGTGAAAGGAAGCGAAAAGTGTCATGATTTTGTGACAAGTCATGTTTTCGTTGGTGCATGCCGAGAAGAGTGCAAGGAAGCGAAAAGTGTCACGATTTTGCGACATGTCATGTTTTCGTTGGTGCAAGCCAAGTAGAGCATACGGAAGCTGAAAGCATCACGATTTCGCAATAGGTTGTAAAGAAAGCGTACAGATGCAGAAAGTGTCATGATTTTGTGATAAAAATAGAAACGAAGACTTCAATAGAAGAAGTGTCATGATTTTGTGACAAAAGCAATTTTGATGTTGATGAAGGCAGAAGTGTCGCGATATCGCGACAAAAGTAAAGTTGAAGTCGACAAAGGCAGAAGTGTCGCAATATCACGACAAAAGCCAAAAGGAAGCGTACAAAGACAAAAAGTGTCACGATATCACGACATGTATTTTTGTGGCAATAGAAACAAGAAAAGCCACAGAGACAAAAATGTCATGATTTTGTGACAGGTCGTAAGCGCGCAAGAACAGAAGGTTAACCCGAACATCTTCATGAGTTGAAGCCGACGCAGTTCGATCACAGTCGACTAAGATTAGGGTTTGCATTTGCATAATCAGCCGACTAAAATTAGGGTTTTGATCTTGAAAATACTCTTATAAAAGGAGGGCTATTTGGAGATTTTAAGTGCATCGATCTGTGTGAGTATCAAAGTGTGTGATATACAGCCGTAAGAGTGCAGATAGCGTAGAAGTAGTGAGATGATAGCGAAGTGCGCAAAGTGAGTAAGTCATGTCGAATCAAGCTAAGTGCAAAATTCACTAATAGAGCAGAGTACACGAAAGGAATAAGATGATCATGAAAGTTGATTATAGATTACAAAAGTGTGAGAAGTGATTACACAGAGAAAGCAGAAGGTGCAGTGCGGTTGTAGATCACAAAAGTTGCGAAGTGTCTGTTCTATGAATAGTGAGAGAGATCTAGTATGCTTTAGACCAATCAGGGTCTTGTGAAAATGAAGGTATTTTCTTGTCAAACATTTACATTCAGAATTGAAGTCCAGGTTGTAGCTTGGCATCAGGGGTTGGTGCTCCTTCTAGTAGGTGCTAGTAAATCAGGGGTTGGTGCTCCTTTCTATTGATGTAGATAAATAAGGGGTTGTAGCTCCTTCCAGTGGGTGCTAGTAAATAATTATAAAGTTGGTGCTTTACAAGGGGCTGGATTTGGATGGTAGTCCAAGCAGTTGTTATTTTTTAGGAGTATCCATATTGGTGAACCTCATTAAAATCCTATGTTGTGTGATGCTCTTTTGTTATGCTTGTTGTTTATGGTATTAAGTTTTCATTATTTTAGCATTAAGAGTTGCAGATTTAACTTTTTGAAATGCTACACCGATTCAACCCCCCTCTCAGTGTCGTACTAAGTACAACAATTGGTATCAGATCCATGTTCTCGTTTTAGGCTAAATCAGTCAGGGTTGATCTTGGATTAGTAATCTAATGACAAAGAAAGGCAAGAATAGAACCATGAGACACAAGAAGAAAATAACACATAGGGTCATAAAAGAAAATAAATATGAATTCAATGTTGCTGTAGATTCAAGAGATGAATCAAACAATGGAGAAAAGGCCAAAAGACAACTTAGTCATGATGCAGGTTCACAAGGTACAAAATGTTTTGTTTTTGGTCAACTTGATCATAATGGACGTCATTGCCATGGGTTTAGTAGTAGTGAAGATGAAGAGGATCCGTTCAAAATTTGTTCAGAACAAGAATGTGATGAAGAAGAAAGTGATGCAGAAGCAAATAGGGAACAAAAACTAATTTCAGCACTAGGTAAAAAGGTTGAGGATGCAAAAGATATAATCACCAGTTTAAAAGTACAGACAGAAGAATACAAGAAATTTTTTGAAGATCTCAAAATGAAATTAACCAAGAAATCAAAGTATTGTAGTAAGTTAGAAAAATAAATTGACGGTTTAAGAATGCAGACAGAAGAAATGAGTGATAAAATTGATATATGCAGCAAACATGAAGAGGAATCCAACAAAGTTGTTAGCAATCTGAAGCTGCAAATAGAAGAATCCAAAAGGATTGAAGAAAATCTCAGGTCTCAGATCAATGAGAAAGAGACTGTTTGCTACAAACAAGAAGAAGAGATTGTTTCATTGAAGAAACAACTAGAAGAGGCCAATACAAATCTTAAATTCGAGAAGAGCACATAATTGCTAGATAAAATGATAAGCCAACAAAGAAGCTCCACGGATAAGCATGGTCTTGGATATGAAGCTGAACAACCCTCATCTTCCAAATATGCAGAGAAGAAGAAGCTCACCGTTGAAGGATCGAAGCATGAAAAGTTTGAAGCTGAACAACCCTCATCTTCCAAATATGCAGAGAAGGAGAAACTCACTGTTGAAGGATCGAAGCCAGAAAAGTTTGAAGCTGAATCTTCAAAAGGAAGAAAATATCAAAGGAGATATACAACAAAGCAACCACAACAAAAGAGGTTCTATCACTCTCATTCTATTCATAATAATGTTTTTAACATCTACTATTTTAGATGCAACCTTTATGGTCACAAGGCAGTTTATTGTGGATTGAATAATAGATCAAAGAGTTATGCTGTTAGAAATACATCTACGTCTCTGAGTGAACATTATGTGTGATGTTTTAAATGTAATGGTCATGGGCACATAGCAAGGTTTTGTCCAAGCACTTCTGTATCTAATCTAAGGCAAGATCGCAGATTTCATCAGATGCAAAGAATGCAATATAGACAGGGAATAAATCATGTGCATGAAAGAAAGGAAAATAATCATTCTTCAAGGATGCATAAGAGACAACCTCACAGGAGAAGTGTTTGAGTTCACAAAAAAGTGCAAAATAGGGAAGCAGTTGAAAAACCCAAGCCCATGGTCAAGAAATTCTGGAGAAAGAAAGAAGAGAGGAAATCGTGTCTCCTTGAACTGAAGGAGACTGCTCCTCTACTGCACTAAGCAACTCCAGGTAACACATCCTCAAGGGGAGCAATCTGAAAAAGGTTTTATTTTATTGCTCCTATATGTTTGTTGGGTTAACCTGAGGATGAAAGGCAAGCAGTAAGGGGGAGTTGCACTATAGTTGTCTAAGTTTATTTCAGTTCATATAGTTGTTTGTGGAAGTGCCATGAAGGATGGAGATTAAATGGAGAGTCGTCACCATTGGTAATATTGTTGTATGTCATTGTTGTACTATTGATGGTTCTTACTGCCACTGTCCAAAGTTAAGGATTATAATAGTTCAGATAATTTGGATAGTAAAAGAATGTTTCTCTAGCCGTATATATATGTGTTTTGTTAAAAGTTGTGGGTACTTGAACTACACATTGATGTGAAGATTGTTAGATCTTTATGACGTTGTGGTGAAAAATATTGAAGTCTGATCTCTGACTCATGTGACAACATTATGGTGGTTGATTTTTGAAATATCATTGAAGGGAAAATGATTGTTTGTGGTTTCCTTTTTCGAAAAAGAGTTGGTTGAATGCATCAGGTTTTCTGAATTGAGAGCTGTGTTTAAACCTTGTGTTATAAGCATAGTGGTTTAAGCCCATTGGTTGTGAAAGAACTTGTGTTAGAAAAGAACATGAGTATCATTGTTATATGATATTTGTGGTTGAGCATTGTTGGAATCATTTGAGTTGATTGATACATACTTGGACTAGGGTTGTGTGAGAGAGAGTTGTCCCTTGTGATGATTGGTTGAGGTGATTTGATTGAGCCTAGTCAAGTTATGTGTGAAGTGATTTTTACAGTTCTATGAAGTGGATTTGATTTGAGATCGCCATTCATTGTTGAGTTCATTTTAAGTACTACTTGAGCATGTTTGATTGAGCATTTAAAAAGGCCTTTGGGAAATATTTGAGGACAATGCTAGGACAAATTTCTAGAGCAGATTTGGGCAAGTTCTTGGTAAGATTGCTAGAGAAGAATTGGACAAGTTCTATGTGAGCTTGTTAAGCAGATTCTGTGTGAACCTATTGAGAAGGATCTTAGTGAGCCTATTGACTGAGCATTTGAGGTGACAGAGTATAGAGTATAGAGTCTCAATGGATAGAAAATCTGGCATCCAACATAGTTGAATATAGATCTGAGTGAGGATTCTTCAAGTGAAAAAGAGGTCCACCAGTTAGTGCAGCAAAGAGACAAAGTCTTCTATAATATTACAAGGGTACTATGGAGTATGGGTTATGGTATCCTAAAGATGCAGATTGGGCTGGATGTGTAGATGACAGAAAGAGTACCAGTGGATGTGCATTCTATCTTGGAGATAGATTGGTCGAGTGGTTAAACTTCCCAAGAATTGGCTAGCCATAGGGATCACATTTTCAGGGGGAGCATTTAAATATTTGATTATATTTTTGCTCATGATCATGATTTTTGCTAAGTGTAATCAATTTTTCCTGAAAATGTTGTGCATGGACTCAGGGGGAGTCTGCAGTAGCCCTTTGGTATTATTTTCAAAGGGGGAGAAGAGTTACAGGTAATTACATGTGTGTTGACAACAATTCCAAAGGGGGAGATTGTTGAGCAAGGTGCAGTAACAATATTGTCATTGTTGTCAACATAGACAATTATATCAGTTGATGCAGTGAACACAGTCATGATGCAGTGAATAGAAAGTTCAGAAGCTGTTCAGAATATGCAACAGTCTTGTCATTATTGTCAACACAGTCAGATAGATTAGTTGATACAATGGATAGGAAGTTCAGATTCTCAGAAGTTATTCAGATGCAGTGGACAAGAAATTCAAAAGCAATTCAAAGTATGTATAGTGCTTTTCCAAGAAGATTGAAGTGAACCATATGCAAAAAATCAAAGAAAAAGACAAGTAAGAAAATTTTCGCGATATCACGACATATTAGAAGAGAGAGAAATAGTAGGGAAAACTGTCATGATTTCATGACATGTTGGAAGAAAAGAAAGCAAGTGGAAAAACTATCATGATTTCATGACATGTTCGAAGAAGAGGTGCAAGCAGGGAAAACTGTCCCAATTTCGTGACATGTTGGAATCAACGAAGCCAAGTAGAAAAAATATCGTGATTTCATGACATGTTGGAAGCAAAGAAGCCAAGTAGAAAAACTGTCATGATTTCGCGACAAGTTGGAAGCAAAGAAGGCAAAGGGAAAACCTGTCACGATTTCACGACATGTTCAGAGAGAAGGTACAAGCAAAGAAAACTGTCACAATTTCGTGACATGTTTTAGAGAGAGGGTGCAAGCAAAGAAAATTGTCGTGATTTCGCAACATGTTTCAGGGAGAAGGAGCTCGTAAAGAAAAGTGTCACGATTTCATGACAATTTGCAAAAGATATAGTATGGAAGATAAACTGTAGCGATTTCATGACATGTTCGAAGAGAAAACACAAACAAGTTAAAGTGTCACGATTTCGTGACAAGTCAGAAGTTAAAATGAAAGCAGGATAAAAATGTCATGATTTCGTGACGTGCTGTAGAAGAAAGAATTCAAAGTGAGAACCGTCACGATTTCGCGACATGCTGTAGATAAAAATGTTCTAAGTGAGAACTGTCATGATTTCATGACATGTAGTAGAAGAAAGAGTTCGAAGTAAGAACTATCGTGATTTTGCAACATGCAGCAGAGGAAAGAGTTCAAAGTTAGAATTGTCATGATTTCGTGACATGCAACAAAGGAAAGAGTTCAAAGTGAGAATTGTCACAATTTCGCGACATGCTGTAGAGGAAAGAGTTCGAAGTGAGAATTGTCGTGATTTCACAACATGCTATAGATGAAAGTGTTTGAAGTGAGAACTATCACAATTTTGCGACATGCTATAGAGGAAAGAATTCAAAGTGAGAACTGTTGTGATTTCATGACAGGTTCGATAGAAAGAGCTTGCAAGGAAAAGTGTCATGATTTCGTGACAGTCTATGAGAAGTAGTGTATGGACGAAAAAGTGTCGCAATTTCATGACAGTCTGGGAGAAGTAGTGTACGGATGAAAAAGTGTCACGATTTTGTGACATGTCATGTTTTCGCTAGTGCAAGCTGAACAATGAAGCAAGGTAGTGAAAGTGTCACGATTTTGTGACATGTTTCATTTTTGTAGGTGAAAGGCAGAGAAAGGCACAAGGCAGCAAAAGTGTCACAATTTTGTGACATGTCATGTTTTCGCGGATGCATGCCGAGAAGAGTGAAAGGAAGCGAAAAGTGTCACGATTTCATGACAAGTCATGTTTTTGCTGGTGCATGACGAGAAGAGTGCAAGGAAGCAAAAAGTGTCATGATTTTATGACATGTCATGTTTTTGCTGGTGCAAGCCAAGTAGAGCGTATGAAAGATGAAAGCATCGCGATTTCGTGACAGGTTGTAAAGAAAGCGTACGAATGCAGAAAGTGTCACGATTTCATGAGAAAAATAGAAAGGAAGACTTCAACAGAAGAAGTGTCATGATTTCGTGACAAAAGCAATTTTGATGTTGATGAAGGTAGAAGTGTCACGATATCATGACAAAAGTAAAGTTGAAGTCGACAAAGGCAGAAGTGTCACGATATCGCAACAAAAGCCAAAAAGAAGCATACGAAGACAAAAAGTGTCACGATATCACGATATGTATTTTTGTGGCAACAAAAACAAGAAAAGCCACAAAGACAAAAATGTCATGATTTCATGATAGGTCGTAAGCGCGCAAGAATAGAAGGTTAACCCAAACATCTTCATGAGTTGAAGCCGATGTAGTTCGATCACAGACTAAGATTAGGGTTTGCATTTGCATAATCAGCCGACTAAAATTAGGGTTTTGATCTTGAAAATACTCTTATAAAAGGAGGGCTATTTGGAGATTTGAAGTGCATCGATCTGTGTGAGTATCAAAGTGTGCAATATACAGTCGTAAGAGCATAGATAGCATAGAAGCGGCGAGATGATGGTGATGTGCACAAAGTGAGCAAGTCGTGTCGAATCAAGCTAAGTGCAGAATTTGCTAATAGAGCAGAGTGCATGAAAGGAAGAAGATGATCATGAAAGTTGACTGTAGATCACAGAAGTTTACAAAGTGATTGCATAGAGAAAGTAGAAGGTGCAGTGCGGCTATAGATCGTAGAAGTTGTGAAGTGTCTGTTCTATGAACAGTGAGAGAGATCTGGTATGCTTTAGACCAATCAGGGTCTTATGAAAAGGAAGGTATTTTCTTGTCAAACATTTACATTCAGAATTGAAGTCCAGGTTGCAGCTTGGCATCAGGGGTTGGTGCTCCTTCCAGTAGGTGCTGGTAAATCAGGGGTTGGTGCTCCTTTCCAGTAGGTGCTGGTAAATCAAGGGTTGGTGCTCCTTTCCAGTAGGTGCTGGTAAATTAGGGGTTGGTGCTCCTTTCTATTGATGCAGATAAATAAGGGGCTGTAGCTCCTTCCAGTGGGTGCGGGTAAATAATTGTAAATTTGGTGCTTTGCAAAGGGCTGGATTTGGATGGTAGTCCAAGCAGCCATTCTTTTTGAGGAGTAGCCATATTGGTGAACCTCATTAAAATCCTGTGTTGTGTGATGCTCTTTTGTTATGCTTGCTATTTCTGGTATTAATTTTTCATTATTTTAGCATTAAGAGTTGTAGATTTAACTTTTTGAAATGCTCTATTGATTCACCCCCCCTCTCAGTGCCGTACTAAGTACAACATTTGCTACTCTAGATTCCACTTATAAATCCCAAATAAAATTAGGGGATGATAAGACATTGCAAGTAGAGGGTATTGGAGCCATGGAGGTTCCAACCAAAGAAGGACTAAAGAAAGTGCATGACATATATTACACTCCAAATCTCCAACACAATCTACTAAGCATTGGGCAAATGATGGAGAACAATTACAAGCTTGTATTTGATGAAGGACAATGTATCATTTTTGATAAAAATAATTGTAATCGTGTCATCACATAGGTCCCCATGACCAATAATAGGTTATTCCCTCTCAAATTTGATGAGCCAAGAGAAACTCAAATTACAAATGTAGCTATAAAAAATCCAAGTGTGCTTTTGCATTTGCGATATGGTCACCTTAATTCTGCTAGCTTGAAACTTTGGTGACAAGACTTCCAAAAATCAATGAAAAAAAGGAGGTCTATGAAGGATGTGCTTTGGGAAAGCACTCAAGGTTGAAGTTTCCAAAAGAACAAGCGTGGAGAGCCAACTATCCACTTTAGTTAGTACATTCAGACATTTGTGGACCAATGAAAACATAGAGTCTCAAAAACTATTCTTATTTTCTCACTTTCATAGATGACTTCTCTAGAATGTGCTATATTTATTTTTTGAAACATAAAAATGAAGCTTTTGATTGCTTCATAGATTTTAGAAACAATGTAGAGAATCAAAGTGGGAATTATGTAAAATGTCTTAGGACAGATCAAGGAGGTGAATACTCCTCAAAAGCATTCTTAAAATATTGTAAAGCAAGTGTGATCAAAAGGCAATTTACCACTGCCTATACCCCACAACAAAACGGTGTGGCAAAGTAAAAAAACCACACCATAGTTGAGATGGCAAGATCGATGCTACAGACTAAGCATCTAACTCATATGTACTGAAAAGAGGCTATAAGAACCAGTGTATATATGCTAAATAGAAATCATACTTCTAGTTTAGATGGTGTCACTCCTTATGAGGCGTGGTACGGAAAGAAACCTAATGTAAAGCACTTCAAAGTGTTTTGTTCTTTAGCATATGCACACATTCCTAATGAGAAAAGGAAGAAGCTTAATACAAAAAGTCAAGCTTGTATATTTGTAGGGTATTGTGAGTCTACAAAGGCATATAGACTCTACAATCCCAAGAATTTTTGTTGATGATGAGTCCCAAGATGTAAATTCTTCACAAATATAGTAGGTACAACAGGTGTCTCCCAATAAAGGCACACCACCCCCTCCAAGGCCAATTTTAAGTACTACATCAAGTACATAAACCACCAGTCCAAGTCCTTATCCACATATATCAATAAATTTTTCACTGATGGACATTGACTCTCCATCAAGAGGTAGAATAACTTTACAACATCATCCTTCCTTTCAAATCCTGGATTAAAATTTCTAAAGAATATTCACTAGAAGCCAAGTTAGTGAAATGAATTCAGTTCTATAGCAACTTGAGAATTTGCAATTGTATGGGGATGATAACTCCCAAGAAGCTAGAGGAGATGTAGTAAATTATGCTTTATTGGATAGTGCACAGCTACAACCAGATAGCTATGAGAAGGCATGTACTCAAAATGTATGGCAAGAAGCCATGAAAGAGGAAATAACCTCTATAAAAAATAATAATACATTGGAGCTAGTAAAGCTACCCAAAGGTAAAAAATGTGTTGGATGTAAATGGGTCTACAAGATCAAGTACAATGCTGATGGAAGCATTGAGAGGCATAAGGAGAGACTAGTAGCAAAAGGTTTTACTCAAAAATATGGCATTTACAATGAGGAAAATTTTTCTCTTGTTGTAATACAAGAGACAATTAGATTAGTTCTTTCCTTAGCATCCCGTAAAGTATGGAATGTTCAACACATGGATGTAAAGAGTGCTTTTCTGAACGGATACTTGATAGAAGAGGTTTATGTTCAACAACCTCAAGGTTTCCAAGAACAAGGAAAAGAGAACCTTGTTTACAAATTGAAGAAAGCACTTTATGGCCTCAAGCAAGCACCAAGATCTTGGTACTCACACATTGATGGCTATTTTAGCGAGTATGGATTCACAAGAAGCAAAAGTGAACCAAATCTATACTACCTAAAGCATGGAGTAGAAATTCTCATAGTTTTTTTGTATGTGGATGATCTAATATTTATGGGTAGTAACAATAAAATGAATATGGAGTTCAAAAACTCCATGATGAAACAGTTAGAGATGAAATATCTTGGTTTAATGTGATACTTTCTAGGGATGGAAGTGCATCAATCAAATAAAGGGATCTTCATATGTCAACACAAGTATGCTCGAGACATGATCAATAAATTTGCCATGGATCATTGCAAATCAGTTGCAACTCCTACTGGACATGGGATCCAATGATGGAGCATCAAAGGTTGACATGACCACTTACAAAAGTATGGTTGGTTGGGAGTCTGATGTTTCTCACCAACACCAGGCCTAATATTCAATATGATGTTTCTCTAGTTTCAAGGTTTATGGCTAGTCCATCTGAGCTGCATTTATAAGCAAATAAAAGAATTTTAAGATATGTAAAAGGTACATTGGATTTTGGAATCCATTACCAAAAATGTAATTATGTAAAATTAGTTGGATTCAGTGACAGTGATTGGGGTAGCAACATAGATGATAGGAAATCTACATCAAGGAATTGTTTTAGTCTAGGATCAAGACTAATTACATGGAGTTCCAAGAAACAAATTGTTGTAGCATTGTCATCAATTGAGGCTGAGTATATAGCCATCACTCATGCTAGTACTCAGGCCCTATGGTTAAGAAAATTTCTTGAAGAGATTGGAGAAAGTTAGAGTGGTCCAACTCGTCTGTATTGTGATAACATAAGTGCCATTCAATTGGCATACAATCTAGTCCACCATAGTAGATTGAAGCATTTCGATATGAAGTATCACTTCATTCGAGATATGGTGGAACAAAAAATAGTTGAGCTTTAATATTGTAATACTTTGGATAATATTGCTTAAATCTTGACCAAAGGTATAGCTAGAGCTCAATATATAAATATGAGAGACTGTATAGTCAGTCCTCTCAAATTTAAGGGGGAGAATATTGGAAATAAAGCTAGTAAAAGGAGCAAAAAAGAGTAAAAAAGGTAAAAAATTTGTTTCAACGATAAGCTTTGGATCTTACCCCTTTTACCTCCTTGGATAGTAGCTGACTAGGTAGGTAAGTTTGACTTGGACGGTAGTTGACTGGGCAGGATTGGACGGCAAAGGCGACAAGGTGAACCAACTCACTTTCCCTTTATATTTTTCTCCCTATTTATTCTATTTTCCTAACTTCCCTCTATTCCCTAAGTTCATTTATTTTTATGAGTATAAATACCAATGTAACCTATTATTCCAAAAAGGTTGAATACAATATTAATTTCCTATTTTTCGTTCCTAATTTCTCTCAAACCACACATTAAATGTCATACCCTCATCAAATAGTTGCTTGAGGGGGTAGTCATAATATCTACTTCATAATAAAAATCAACAATTAAATACTTAATCTTTGCTAAGTGCATTCATTCAAGAATCATTGCCAAAGGCAATAATGTACCCTCCTTGCTTAGGGAAAATAAGTAAGAGATCAAAAGCAAATTAAAGCAAACTGGGCAGCTAGTCTCCTAATTATCGTCAATGCTAGGATTAGACTTAATATTATCTCCTAATTGTCATCAAGGCTAGGATTAGACTCAAGCTTATCTCCTAATTTTTGTTAAGGCTAGGATTAGACTTAAGCTTTTATCCTAATTGTTGTAAAGGCTAGGATTTTGACTTCAGCTTACCAAAATCAAGTTCTTCAACTCATCGAACGCATTGATTCAATGATGTATGCTCTTTTCATGATAGGGGTATCTAATGTTGATCAGATCAATGATCATCATTCAACCTACAACATCATTTTAGGAGGTCTATTTTTTCTCAGAATTTTTTGTTCTCATAATGCATCACAAAAGGTGAATCTATAGACACCTAAAAAATGTCATGTTTAGGAGACTACTCATATGGGCATCCTTGCAGACCATATGAATGATCTTGAACCTCTCTAAAGCAAAAGTAGTGGTTCTAACCACTCAATTTGGGAATTTTATCCTATCTATCCTTAGTCATGGGTGTCACTCATAGCTAGGATTCTTAGCCATGTATGAGACCCACGACTAGCCCTGTAACAAACTTGGGTGACTGGAGTCGAGTAAAATCAGTTGCAACAATTAAATTACAATGGTTTTGAAGTGGTTCAAGCTTGGAAGCATCTAGAAGCTTCCTGCCAACTTCTAATTCTTTTTCTTGGCTTATCCACGAAGCTAGATCAAGGAATTTGGGAGTTTATTTAAGACCTCAATTTCAAAGAGCAAACCTCTCCCTGGCTATCTTATCTAACAAAGTGCTAAAAAATTACTGGAGAATTAATGTGTCAATCACATAGCAGAGCCCTGTTGAATTGGAGAGCAATTTCATATCCCCTTGAGGAGTAACAAAGTGTTGTCCAATTGACCAATGACAATTGTGCATGCATCAATGGAGCTTCCAAAAGCTTGAGGAGTAAGCTTACCATTCTCCATCGATAAACCATGAATTCAACCCAGTAAACCATAAATTTCATGTTCTAAGACATAGGTGACCCTTGATCATAAATTCCTTGGAATATTTGATAGTTTCTGGCCTTGGTTTCAAGAGAAAGTAAATTTTCACGTAGCCATGGCTATCAGCCATGAATAATAGTGCTAGCTATGCCTCAGACCCGTGACTAGGATTTCATGCTATCTTTCCTCCATTTTAGTAGTAGATTTCCATTTCTAGTTATGCAAATAGCTTAATATAGCATAGATTAACATTGTAGCAAACATTTGATCAATTAATTTAGGAATTAGAGGTATATTTGCTTCCATTTTCCTTGCATTTATCAATTTAGACTAGTTTCATTCGATTCAAGTTTTCTAATGGTTAATTAGGATGTTTCTTAGCTAGATTCATGCTTCTTTACATGCTTTATTACAATTTCCTCATTTCTTGCATAGATTGATAGTTTTACAAGCTTTCTTGATTTCATGACATGTTTTATGCAAGATTCCTTTAAAAGCCTCATCAAGAGAGGATACCTTTGCTTCTAATGTATTTCTTGTTGTTTCTTTATTACAGGGTTTTTAGGAATCCTTTTTCAATGAATTCAAGGTAACAAATGCCTCTTCATAGGAGAGAAGAAGGTCATACTTGACCTGGAGTAGTTTGTGTCATTCTGAAAGGCCTACGTATTACACCTATCCTTGCGAGGGATATATTATGATTGTAATAGTGTATCACGTTGGGTATCCATAAGAGGGATGAATTGTAGCCATGAATTGATTCAATTTTTATAAAAGATACATTTCTTTTGGTTATTTCAACTTTTTCAATTTATGTATTAACCAAAATAAAGGTGTATTTTATTAAAATTGAATCAATTCATGGTTACAAATTCATCCCTCTTAGGGATACCCAATTTTATACACTATTACAATAATAAGAAATCCCTTGTAAGGGTAGGTGTAATCCGTAGGCCTTTCAGAATGGCACGAACTACTCCACGTCAATTATGATCTTCTTATATCCTATGAAGAGGCATTTGTTGCCTTGAATGTGTTGACGAACGAGTCCTAAAAAACCTATAATCAAGAAACAACAAGAAACACATTAGAAGTAAAGGATGCCTCTCTTGATGAGGCTTTTAGAGGAATCTTGTATAATGAATGGCATAAAAACAAGAAAGCATATAAACTATCAATCCATGCAATAAATGGGGAAATTGTAATAAAGCATGTAAAGAAGCATGAATCTAGCTAAGAAACATCCTAATTAACCATTAGAAAACTTGAATTGCATGAAATAACAAGAAAAATTGTCTAAATTAATAATTGCAAGA
Organism: Wollemia nobilis; assembly: GCA_028583015.1. Classification (NCBI taxonomy): domain Eukaryota; kingdom Viridiplantae; phylum Streptophyta; class Pinopsida; order Araucariales; family Araucariaceae; genus Wollemia; species Wollemia nobilis. The sequence continues at coordinate 12,106,643 of JAQPPZ010002587.1, read as the reverse complement.
AAACAAAAGCAAATATACCTCTAAATCCTAAGTTAATCGGTCAAATGTTTGCTACAATGTTAAACTATGCTAGATTAAGCTACTTGCATAATTGGAAATAGAAAACTACTACTAAAATAGAGGAAAGAGAGCATCAAACCCTAGCTGCAGGTCTGAGGTACAACTAGATCTGTTATCCATGGTTGACAACCAGGGCTATAGGAAAACTTCTCTTTCTCTTGAAACCAGGGTTAGAAACTCTCAAATCCTCCAAGGAATTGATGATCAAGGGTCACCTATGTCTTAGAACATGGAATTGGTGGCGTATTGGGTTGAATTCATGGTTGATTAGTGGATAATGGTAAGCTTACTCCTCAAGCTTTTGGAATCTCCATTGATGCATGCATAGTTGTCATTGGTCAATTGGAAAACACTTCGTTACTCCTCAAGGGGATATGAAATTGCTCTTCAATCCGATAAGGCTTCACTATGTTATTGAAACATTAATTCTCCAGTTCAGCAATTTTGTAGCACTTCATTAGAGAATACAACCAAGGTTTACTATTGGAAATTGGGGTCTTAAATAGACTCCCAAAATCCTTGATATAGTTTCATGGAGAAGCCAAGAACAAGAATTGGTAGTTGGAAGGAAGCTTCTAGATGCTTCCAAGCCCAAACCACTTAAAAAACATTGTAATTTTATTATTGCAACTAATTTTACTCAGCTTCGGTCACCTGAGTTTGTTACAGGGCTAGCCACGGGTCTCAGGTACAACTAAGAATCCTAGTCATGGGTGACACCCGTTGCTTAGGCTAGATAGGCCAAAATATTCAAATTGATTGGTTAGAACCATTGCTTTTACCTTGGAGAGGTCCAATATCATTTATATTGTATACAAGGATGCCCATATGAGTAGTATCCTAAACATGATGTGTTTTAGGTGTCTATAGATGCCTCTTTTGGGATGTGTTGTGAGAACAAAAAATGTTGAAAAAATATATAACTTCTAAATTGATGTTGTAGGTTGAATGATTATCATTGATATGATCAACATTAGATGCCCAATCCTACCAAAGGGCACATATGTTTGACTCATTGCCTTAGATGAGTTGAAAATATTGATTCTAGCAAGCTTAAGTCAAAATCCTAGCCTTAGTGGCAATTAGGAGATAAGCATAAGTCAAATCCTAGCCTTGATGATAATTATGAGATAAGCTTAAGTCTAATCCTAGCCTTGGTGGAAATCAGGAGATAATATTAAGTCTAATCCTAGCCTTGACGGTGATTAGGAGACAAGCTTCAGTCTAATCCTAGCCTTGATGGCAATTAGGAGACTAGTTGCCCAGTTTTCTTGAATTTGCTTTTGATCTTTTGTTTATTTTCCCCAAGCAAGGAGGGTGCATGATTGTCTTTGGAAATTATTCTTGAACGAATGCACCTAGCAATAATTGAGACTTTAGTTGTTGATTTTGATTATGAATTTGATATTATGACTACCCCTCAAACGACGAGTCAATGAGGGTAATGACAATGAATGAAATGATGAGTTGCTTGACCTCATGATTGACCTAAATAGTTGAAGACCGTGACTTTAATTTTTGGCTAATAAGGGAATTACCAAAGTTATGGACATGAGATGTCTTGGTGAGTGCCATTCAGTAGCCCTTGATCTCATCTCGGGGAAGTGCCCTGTTAGCATAGCTCTATAATGAGCAGTATCAGATCACTCAAAGGAGCAGAGTGGGCATAAATTATAGCTTACTTATTTAGATCTGGGGGTGGTAGCACATAAATATTGTATTCCCTATAGGACTACCTATAGATATTAGAGACATTGAGGAGGTGCATCAGTGCTATGCAACTTGCTAGCCTCGATATCATGAGGGATTTCAGAGTAGGTATCGCATAGGGGACTTGAGCTACTACATCGAGCAGTTTGCGTAGCTATAGGTGGGTCAGGTTGAGTGGTACCCCTACCTAGACTGCCATCCATGGATAGAGGTGGATGAGTACCTACGATGGGCACACAAATACAGATGGCTCCTCGGATGTAAGTATGAGGTATGCAAGTTCTTCTACTTCTCTCACATCACTAGATAGTTTGGCATCAAGCAGGACATACTAGAGCTCCCCACCATATACCATCATATCACTCTAGAAAGGGACATGACATGGCCTTGGGTGACTTTTATGGGCAATTAGGATGATGACTTCTAGGAGTTAGGCCTATCAAATTTAGGGATGACCACTAACTATGATACTTGGTGGATGACCATGCTATGGTAGGGCTTGGATGGCCCACTAGGTAGACTAGTAGAGGGCACAACAGTAGAGGGTGTTAAGGGAACAGAGGTTGATCCTCATGGATTTTGAGTCTGTCAAAGGACTGAGGGTGGATGGGGTGATGGAGGAGCTATATAGGAGGCCCCCCATCTAAGGAGGAGGTTGAGGCACTAATCGAGGGTGAGGTAACATCAAAAAATGAGATTGGGTAGCTCAGGGCTCAGGTGGCTAGCCTATAGACTCAGGTAGGCATACTACATATGTAGATTCTAGGGAGATACACCTCTATAGCTACCTTATAGGCATGGGTTAGTGACCTATAGTCATAGCTCACAACATGGCAGACTCAATGGTGCAACTATGCAGAGGAGAAGACAACTCTCTAGGCACAAATTACCATGATGGAGAGAGATATCCAAAGGATTACAAGACAACTCATCCTCCTGTAGTCTTAGCTAGATGCTATGATAGTAGAGTGTGACTCTCTCAGGGTTGTGAGAGTAGACCTCTCATTTCCATAGGCTACTCTAGTAGTTCCAACTGCTCTAGTAATTCTAGTAGTTTAGGGACTAGCAATGACAGATCCAATGGTAGAGATCAGGAGACTATAGGCTCTGGTGTAGCGACACATCGATGAGTGATCATCAGATGCTTCCTATATCTCTATCTTAGATAAATATATTGAGCTACTTAGGGGTGATGTTTTAGATAGGACCATAGCTCTAGGATATTAGAGGACTCGGACTAGAGAGATAGGGTAGTCTTCAACTCACTCCAATCATAGGACACACAGATCTGAGAGGATCTCAGGTGCCAGCTCTAGGTGGACTCACAGGGAGGATGGAGGCAAAAATGGAGCCTCACATATTGGGGGTGTAGGAAATTCTTAGTATGGATCTATGCCAGATATTGTACCATTTTTTAGTGTAATATCGAGGACCTACACAGATGTAGTCTACGGGAATTTTTGACATATGCTGATGTACTCTTTATTTGACACACACACACACACACACATATATATGATCTGATATTTATGGGACTCATTATATGTGTAGTTATTTTTTATTTTATATTTATGAGATGCATATGGATGCAATGCTGATGTGTTATGTTTATTTTATGTTATATGATGTGATGTATATATGACATGTGCTAGATAGCTATGTGATGTATGACTAGATTCAGTGATATATGTGTGTAGATGGACTACTTATGATGAATGTATATGAATGCACTATTTGATGTTAAATGCACATTTAATTTATAGTACTTGTATGCATTTAATTTATTATGTTATGATATGACTTATGCCATGTATGTACTACATATTTTTCATGTTGATGATTTTCTTGTAAATGGTCATGTATGCTTTAATCACTTAAAATATAATGTATGAATGCAATATGAGTTTAAAAATATACTATATGACACCATATAATGTATAACAATCATGCACTGTAATTGATATATCTTATCATAAGAATGAATCAATTAATAACCCATGTGCACTATGTCATGATATATTTTTTCTATTCATAATATCTTGCAAGTTAAAAGAATATGCGTAATATAGTCAGTGGCTGTTTAAATATCATTTCTGACATCCATTCGGTTTCTAACCTATATTATGAATAGTATTTAATAAATAAAATATTATAAAGAGAAATTTTATCCTTGATGATTGTGATGGTTGTTGCTATTTGGTAATTTTTGAGGTTTTCCATGAAACTCAAAAACCCTAGTTGACTTATCAAAAGTTGTATAATGACTATACCAGACTTCTAAAAAATAAAGTTTTCACTTTGAAAGACCAAGATATTCATTACCCCTGTGTGTGAAAATGAATATATTAGATAAGGCATAAGCATACCCCAGTGCCAGACGAGATTCATTCAACCCATTGTTGTATTGGGTATCCTCAAATGTCTATCCGAATCCTAGGTTTGGATTTAGTTAGACTAGACCACTAGGCAATCTGAGCCACCTAAAGCTAGCTCACTTGTGACTTTCTACACATAACCCAATGTCAAGCGAGATTAATTCAACCCATTTTGGTATTGGGGATCACTCCATGGATTTGAGTATTTACCATTCCAAGGATTCAATTTCACCCCCTTTTTTTCTTCAATTTATTGGGATACTTGCTCATATATAGTGACAAAAATAACTATTTATTTTGTATATACTCTCTTTTTTTTGCAAGGGATAGGATTTGACTCTAGGATTTTAATTGTTTTGATTTAAGTAGGGGATATATTCGGGTAGGGGGTGATCTTGTCCTTTTTCCAATGACCTCTACTCTAGGCCACTGCTCCTCAAAAAATGATCAAGTAACAAAACCTTTCACCTTAGGTGACCCGAAACACTTTTGTAGTTTTCATCCTTCCTTAACCTAATTAGGATTGTTTAAATGTTTTTTATTAGTGATAGGATTTTAATATTCTAAGTTCTATCAAAACTAGACCCCATCTACAAAATAAAAGAAAGATTTCTATCAACTCTTGAGAAGACCACTAGGCATGGTTGAATTACTAGAAAACCCTAGTATATCCTTCATAGCAATAGGATGGGTTGTGTTGAAAAACACAATTACTCACAAGGGTGATGTATGATGATGATAATGCATAGATGGATGATTGAAACACAAACATGGTGTCATTTGTAAGATTGCAAAAACAACCTATCCTAATGCAAGTGCAACTGATGGAAATGCTTAATGCAATGCAATTAAATGAAAGCATATGCAAAATGAGAGTGCAAAATGCAAATAAAATGCATCAATGCAAAATGAAACGCAATGTTTTTAGATTTTATTATTTTTTAATTTTTATGAATTTTTACAATTTTTATTTGACCAAAGGGTTTATATTTAATTGGAGGCTTTTATGGGATGACCAAAGGGCTTATAGATGCCTTTGGAGACTTTTATGGTTCTAGGTATACAATGCTTTAATATGAAGGATGTTTAGAGGTTTAGGCTCCTCAACCCCTTCAAGAGATGTTAAGCGATATGTCCCAGGTCCAATCTTCTCAGAGATGATATAAGGACCTAACTAATTAGCCATAAACTTATCTCACAATTCTGGTGGTAGATTTGAGTTCTGTTGGTTCTATTTCAGCACAAGATCACCAACCTCAAAGTATCTTATATGGACTTTGTTATTTTAATCTTGTTTTAAGTGTTCTTGGTAAACACAGAGATGCTCAAGGGCATTCATGTGATGTTCATCAAGAAGTGTCAATTGATCTAGGTGAGCTTTTCATGTAGTGTCATCATCGATGAACTCTTTAAATGTGACACACAACATTGGAATCTCCAACTCTAAGGGCATTATGGCCTCAACACCATATACTAGTGAAAATGGAGTTGCCCAAGTGGGTGTTCAAATGCTAGTCCTATAATCCCATAATGTAAGGGCCAACTGGATGTGCCAATATTTGTGGTGCTCTTGTACTATAATTTTCAAGATGGATACTATTATCTTATTTGATGCCTTAGCTTAGCCATTTTCCTATGGATAATATGGAGTCATAAAATTGTGTTTGATCCTATACTTGGATGTGAAAGCCCTCACAATTTTGTTCTTAAATGATGTTCCATTATCTGAGATTATTTTGGATGGTATCCCAAAATTACTTATGATATTGGTGAGTATAAAATCCATAATACATGCTCTAGTTATCATTTTTAATGGGATTGCTTCCACCCACTTAGTAAAGTACTCAATAGCCATGATAATGAATGTATACCGACCCGATGATGGAGGAGAGATCTTACCGATTAGATCCAAACCCCACTGAGAAAATGGCCAAGCCACTTGAATGGGATGTAAGGCCTATGATGGTAAGTGTGCAAGATTAGCATGATGTTTATATTTAATGCATTTCCTAATATACACATTGTAATCCTTCTCTATAGTAGGCCAATAATATCCCATACAAAGGATGCGCTTGACGATAGCCATGCTGCTGAAATGGCCATCACACATACCATCATGAGCTTGCAAAATTACCCAAGCTGATTCTTGGGGCTCAATAAAATGAAGGATAACTCCATCGTAACTTCAACGATAAAAAAGATCTCCTAACAAGACATACTTTGTTTCTTTCTTCTTAAATGTGTGTTTTGTGGCATGTGAAAATCCCTGAGGGATTACACCAAGTTTTAGGAAGTCATGTATTTGTGACATCCAATTCTAATAGACCTCAACCTAAATTGACAAGACAATATGTTCCTCCTACAGTTTAACATTCACAAATGCATACTGGGAAAAAACCTTATGGTGAATGGTAGTACCATTACCCATAGGACTCTGAGAGATCAATGACCCCCGCACTCTTGAGAAAGTATCTAGATTTGTAGAACTATTCATGGTTTGGTTCTATATGAATCATGTTGACTAATTATTTGTTATCCAAATCCTCGCACTGCATGTCAGAGTGAGATAGTGTTTTTACATGGATGGTAGTAAAATTGGCAAACAAATTCTAAGGAATTAAGGATCCCAAAGATGCCATAGTGTCTGTAAATATATTTGATGAATGAGGGATTGCCTCGATGTCGTACCACTCCAACTGAGCTAAGTAAGTGTCAATAAGATCTTTGTAGGCCTTTAGTACTAGACACCTACATTGAAAAAGTTCCTTCACTTCATTGACAATGAGAAGGGAATATTTGTGCATTTTTTGCAGAGACCAACACCTTCAAAAATGGGTAGATCAAAGAAAAAGCAATCTCCAAAATAAACTGATATTGCTAAATTAGTTAAATATCCATATTTTTCCCATACATTAATGGGATAGATTTTTATGAGGATGACACATTTCTCACACTACGCAGTGGTGTAGATGCCATACTCGATGATTCTGTGTCTTGTGAAGACATTCAAAAAAATGGTGTTCTAATCCCTATTGGCATTGTAAGGGCAATATACATGTCATTGGTTTCTCTTGACATTTATTAATGTAAAGTGAAAAGGGACATTAGTGAGGAAATAAATATTAAAATGGTCGATGCTAGTTGTGATACAAGTGATATTCAACCCATGATGGTGAATGCTTGTTGTGACACATGTGACATTCAGCCCACTATGGTCAATGCTTTTTGTGATACAAGTGACCTCATACCTTCAATGGTAAATATTAGTTGTAGCATAGGTGATCTCATCATAGTATTAGATTTTGCTTGTGCAAATAGTGACTTAAAAACTAAACCTCCTAAAAATGAACTCCATAATATCATCAATAGTGAAAAATACCATATTGTTAAAAGCATTTATGAAGATGAAAAAATTAGATGTTTTGAAAAACACACCAAATGATTTGGATCCAAACTAATGAATAAAATGGGATTCAATGGTGAGAGATTAGGTAAACAGGAACAAGGCATTAAAAATCCAATAATACTAAATGTTAGGGCAAAGAATGAAGGCCTTGGCTATTCTAGACAAGCAAGTACCAGTAAAACCATGTTTGTAAACCCTAAATCTCCTACAACTCCTAAAAAGCATTGTTGCAGTCATTGTGGTAGAACAGGACATGTAGCAGCTAGGTGTTGGAAATTACATCCTTGTGACTCATGTGGATGTACAAATCACTCTTCTTCAAATTGTTGGTACAAAATGAAAATGGCCAACAAGGTTCATATAGATTGTGGATGGATAGATCACACACAATGGACCATGATGAAAGCAATGTTGTATGGCTTCTACAAAAAATGTAAAACCTATGGTAGACCTAGAGGCAGATCTAGTGTAAAATTAAGTGGTAGTCCTAGAGGAAAAGACCCATAGATAGACCAAAATATAGGCCCAAAGATACACTTCTAGAGTTAGATCTACAGGAATATCTAGATGCGACGATCCAAAGGTATATTCACAGGCAGATCCCAAGATAGTTCTAGAGGTACTAATCTAGCAGTAACCTTAGAGCCAAAGCCCAAGCTAGAGCTATGATCCAGAGCCAGAGCTCAAAACAACATCTTTCATTTCTTTTCTTCACTGTATTGGGAGAGTTATATGTATTACCTAAATAATGTAATAAGGTGGGATATTAGAGTGACTATTACCTTACTTGGATAATTCCTAACAATTTTCCTACATAGCATATAATCCTATTTATTGTTAGAATCAAATCTTTATTGTTAGCTAAAATTATGGAATATTGTTAGGATATTATTTCCTAAGTATCTATGGCTATCTTAAGACATAAGATTTTAATATATAGTTTTATATTTATCAATAGAATATCATATTATTGGCTCCTAATATGTAACAACAACATACTCTGCTTCCATTGTTAAAAGTGCAACAACCTTCTACAATTTTGAAATCCAACTTATTGTAGTTCCACCTATAGTAAAAAAATACCTTACTGTACTCCTTCTACTATCTATATCACCTACCATATATGAATCAACATATCACTATAAAGTAGTGTTAGAACCTCAAAGCATAATACATGAGTGACAATACCTCTCAAATACTTGAAATCCACTTCACTGCTTCTCAATGCTATTTTTATAGATTGTTCATAAACCCGCTCACAATTTCCATTACATGTGCAATATCTGGACTTGTGCACACCATCACATACATAAAATTGCTAATTACTGATGAATAAGGAACCTTGGACATATAGTCAATCTCCTCCTGCATCTTAGGATACATCTCTTTGGTCAGTTTGAAATTATTGGCTGAAGGTGTACTAACAGGTTTTGCATCCTGCATATTAAGTCTTTCCAACACCTTCTTAATGCACTCACCCTAAGATAATATTAATTTATAATTTTTCCTCTCTTGTTGTTCTCATACCAAGGAATTTCTTTGCAATATCCAAATCCTTTATTGCAAATGAATCTACCAATTTTATTTTGAGCACAATTATATCTTGTATGTTATAACATGCAACAAGCATGTCATCTACATACAATAATAGGATTATATAGTTACCATTATCCAATCTCTTAAAATAAACAAAGTGGTTAGAATAACATCTACTATAACCTTTTTCTGATATAAACTTATCAAATTTCATATACCACTACATTGGAGAGATTGCTTCAGGTCATACAAACACTTTTGTGATCTGCATACCAATTCCTCCTTCTATTTGACCTCATACCCTTGTGGCTGCTACGTATAAATATCTTCCTCCAAATATCCATGGAGAAAAGCTATTTTTACATCTAACTATTCAAGATGCAAATATTCTACAACCACTAGGCTAAAAATAGTTCCAATTGAAGTCATTTTAACAATAGGAAATTTTTTTTGTCATAATCAATACCTTTCTTCTGTGCAAACCCCTTTACAATCTGTCTAGCCTTATACCTATTTTTATCTCCATATTCTTCTGTCATATTGTAAACCCATTTATTTTGCAATGCTCTTTTTCCTATAGGCAACTGAACTAGATACCAATTTTTATTATGTACCAAGGAGTCCATCTTCTCTTTCATGCCTTGCTATTTCTACCTGCATCACTTATTCATATGTTTCTAGTTCACTAGAGTTAGAAAATAATACATAATATAATGAAGGAGAGTAATCAGGGTGTCTAATTATCATGGTATATTTTATAACACCACTTACAAGAGTTTTAGGTGCTTTTTGTTGTTGTTGATTTTCTAGTACCTTTGGAGTTTCAATTTCATCAAGCACTATGTATTAAGTGTTTATATTTTCCTATTTATTTTGTTGCAATTGGTCTTTATACATGAATTTTTCATCGAATACCACATCTCTAATTGTAGCACCCTAAAATTGGCATAGTTAAACCTTAGTAAAAAGATAAAAATTTGAATTTTAACCCAAAACCATTCGTTAACTACATGTTACCCACTCCCCTTGTTTTCCACACCATTTTTATGATTTGTTTTGACTGTTGGACGATATCATCGACGATCAGAAGAAAACATCCCAGATCTGAAAAAATCATCTGGACCAGAACGTCCAGACGATTTCATCCTAAAACTGATTTTCATAATTAGCTTATGTTTCAACAACTTCTCTAACTTGGGAAGAAAGCATTTCTACGTAGTTAGAGTCTCCCTCGTTGGAGATCTCCCAAATTGGGATGATCTCCAACCTCCTAACCTCTCCCTAATCCTATATAAATTAGGATTTTCTCAGTTTATCCCCCTGGCTGACTGATTTCCCTACAAATTTAATTCTTCGTGCATTAGAACACCTTCACACCTTCATTTGCATTATGTATTTCAAGTTTTCTTGTAGGAATTTTACTATTTTTTAGCCGGAGCAAGCTCGGATCATCTCTGACGATTCCATATGATTTCGAACGATCCTTTCATAGATCGGCGATGATATCATATGATTGGAGGTGATCTTGAATGCAATATAGATTGGGGGTAATCAGAGCTCGAAATTTGCATTTTCTTGTCTTTTCTCTTCATTTCCTTATGCATTAATTTAGTTTATTCTATTTTTGCATCTTGGAGTTCACCTCATTTAGCATAGATGCATGATAAAGTCAAAATAAATTATTAAATTGGTGCATTTCCTTTAATTTTTACTTGGATCTATCATTTAGGCAAATTTACTATCATTTCTATCATTTCCCCTTGCTTTTGCAGTTGCATGTTTGGGTTTTTGGTATCTGTTTCTATGACTGTAGGTTTTTGATGAATTCGTCTAACAAATTTGTCAGATCGATGATGAAATCGTCTGATCTCAGATGATCGACTAAGATCTGAGATGATTCTATGAAATTTTATATGATAATGTAAGATTTGAGACAATCTAGACTTCTACAAACCTCAGAATCTTCATCAGACCTCCGAAATTAGGTATATTCTGTCTTATTTTACATAATTTCTATGTTTAGCACTTATTCATGTTTTTTGTATCCATATAAATCAGCATTGGCATATAGAATAGCTTAAATTCATCTTGGCCAATCCTAGAAATGAACACATCAAACCTATTCTCAACCTAGGTGTGGAAACTGCCACTCAAAATTTTCCTAGTGAACCCACCATCCGTCAAAAATTCACCCTTATACCCCTCCCCCAAGAGGCGCGACCTTCAAAGGGCCTCTTAGTCCGAGGTATTGTCCCATCCTTCTCACATCCCCCTTCCAGGCACGGATCCTATAGCCTAAAGGTAAGGATGCAAAAAATTTGGAGCGATACATTTTGGTGAACCCGACGTGAAAAACTATAAACCTTTTGAAAACAATCCAAAAAAAAATATAAATAAATGCAATTAGGAATCATCAGATAAACAAAGTAAGATTGCATATCATATTTAGATGGTGGATTATAATAAAAGACAAGTTGTCACCATAAATTTTGAAAATCAAGTAGCAGCCATAGATATTACTTCTTTGCTTAGAGTATCTCAAACAAATAGGGTTCAACCTTTTTGGGATGAACTTGATAGGAGATTGGGTATCATTTCATCTAGATCAACCAAACTTAGGCAAATCAAGAGGTTTATCCTAAATAGAATCCTGGATCCTAATCAAGTAACTTTATATCATGAACTTTAGAGAGCTTGCCATAGGTGGTTAGCTAATAAAAGAGCACTTGTGTCTTTCGAGTTGTACACCTTTGAGAAATACCTTGACAATGCAGTTGTAGTACATAAATTTCTATCTCATATAGAGGATCAAGAGGTCATTCTTACGGATAGAACAAGATGGAATAGAGTTCCTAGAGTTGTGTTATATCGAGAGTATTGCCATGAGCTCTATTTTTACAATTCAGAGTCAGAAACAGATAATATCACTATAGCACACTTTGTGAAATTCCTAAAAAACCATTTCCAATTTGAAGAGGAGCATTTCATGACTCCTGATGAACTGGAGCCCATTAATGATATCCATAAACTATTTATAGAAAACTAAGCCATTCTTTTATTTCTTATATTTAGTATGCTATTTTTTGTCTTTATAATATTATTATTAAACCAAAAAAACAAAAAACAAAAACAAAACAAAAATATAACAAAAATTAATTTTTTTTTTTAAGTATTAAAGTAGGTATATAATTAAAATATATACCTCCCAAACTTGTCGCAAATATATATATAACTATATATTTTCTAAAATCTAAGTTTAAGCATAATGACTAGACTTCGGAATGGAAAACAGACTAAAGTAGAAGAAGATTGGTTAGGAAAACCAGTAAATAAACCAGATGTCCTTCCTAAAGACCCAATTCAGGAAGAAGGAACCCTAGACCAAAAAGAAGAGGAGTTTGCTGAAGGAAATGAACAAAGAGAAACTATTAGAGATGAAGGATCTTCATCCCCTAAAATGTCTCCGAAAGGAGCTATTAATTTTGAGAACATGGAACATTTTTGGAAGTTCCTCAATACTAATATTGGCGCCCTTAATAGAGTAGTCCATATGGACAAGGATCAAATTAGTGACACTCAAGCAACCCTAGAAGAAATATATCACACATGCACTAATCCCTTGTCCTTTGTTGATCAAGAAAGTGATCAAGTTGGACCATCCAATTTGGATATGGCCTCTATAATCCAGAACATGCAACAACAACAGGTTACCCAACCATCTAGAGTACCTGTTACCAAGCCTAGGGTTATTCCAACATAAAAGAAACTGTCATTCACTGCTCTATTTTGCCAAGTTATTAATCAACATACCTTAAATCAACAAAATCCTAAAACAAAACCAAACACCAATTTCCAACAATCTGGGATACAACATAATGCTACTACAAATCTTCTTCATAATACTCTCCCTACCAACCATTTGCATAATAGCAACATAGCATCTAATCCTTACGTCACGCCATCATACGCTCACATACCATCGAATCAACATGGTGGACAAACTAGTAATCTGGAAGCCATGGTAAAACAGTTAGTCTCCCGCATGGACCAGATAGATCCCTATCGTCCCTCGTACAATTATCGAGAGATGTGTAGTCAGCCTTTAGATCCTATAGTTGTAGCACAACCATATCCTAAACACTTTCCTATGCCTGTCCTACCTATATATAAAGGAACCGAAGATCCCATAGAGCATATTCAAATGTTTAGGATAGCATGTCATGATATATCACATGATGACTTGTTATTACTAAAAATGTTCCTGAAGAGTTTAGGAGGGATGGCATTAGAGTGGTACTATCAATTACCCACTCATTCTTTGAGGAATTTCGAAGAAAAAACCGAGTATTTTGTTCATTAATTTAGTGCCTACATCGAAAGGCATGTAACCATTAAAGATTTGTACAAATTAAAACAAGATAAAGATGAATGTTTTGTTGATTTCCTAGCTCGGTGGAGACATTTGATAGGAAAATTACACTTTGTGTTACCTTATCGAGAAATGTTGGATATCTTTATCAATAATTTACAAGAACAACTATCCTATGAGTTATCAACTGCTACCTTGACCACCTTCGATCAAGCTATAGATTTAGCTCGAAGAGTGGAATATGCTCTCATTCAGAGAGGACAACTTAAAAATAAAGATTATGAGAAAACATCCAAAAATAGATATAAAAATAAACAAGTTATGGGTGATGGAGTCACTGATATTAGAAACATTGCTAATGTTAATACTGTGAAAACAACAGAGAATTTTATACTAAAACCTCTTGATAAACCACATCAAGAATTTACTAGGTTAAATCAACCTCTATCAACCATTCTACTGCAATTATTAGAATGAGGTTTGACCCAATTACCAAATATCCGGGAACCTGATCCAACTATACCCGGATACAGAGTTGATTTACACTGTGATTTCCATAGAGGACCAGGACACACTACCAACTCTTGTAAAAGATTAAAACATAAAATGAAGAACATGAACTTATACTGAGAGGGGGGGTGAAAAGTATAAGACTAAACCATTTAATAATTTTAATTTCAGATAGCAATGGCATCAACATAACATTAAACAAGACAGAAAGCATTACACATAAAAGACCCATTTTAACGTGGTTCACCCAAGGTGGGTTACTCCACGGATAAAACTTTCCTCTAAAAATTATATCAAAACCTCTCGGGAATCCTTCCCGATTACAAAGTTTATGAGCCTCAGCTCAAAGGAGACACCTTCCCCTAATTCTGCTTTGCTAGTGATCCTCTAGAAGACCTCTACCTCCTCTACCCTTAGCAAGTGGAATTATGTCCACAGAAGACACTTGTCTTCCCTGCTCTGGTCGGAGATCTCTGTCCTCAACTCTCATTATTGCAAAGCTGGTCCTCTTTTCTGTACCAAACACAGTCCTTCGGTCTAGCACAATTGTCCTCTTCCTCTGTTCCTTTCTGCACTTGGTTGAAAACAACTTTTCACTGCCTGCACAGCTACAGTAGCACAGTCTTCTCAAATTACAGTAGCACTTGATCACCGTTTGTCCTTCACAACTGTTCGCAATTACAGCAGCATCTACTTCGTGCACTTTGCTTTCTTTTACACAGACTACGTGAACACAGTCGCAATCACAGTTGTTCTTAGATCAAATTCCACCCTTTTCATGATCTTCGCAAACACTGTAGCATTCGAACGCACAACAACTTATGCGCCTATGTACAACCACCACATCATACTTTTTGCACAGTCTTCTTATGAACAGCAGCACAGTCTTTGATACTTAGAAGATTCAACGAAATCCACTCTAATGCTGTAGTCGAACTTCGCTCTCTGCTTTTTCGATGATCGAACCTCACTAGTCGCACTAACTTTGCGAACGCCTCACTACGAATGCACACTTCGATCGATGCCCAAAATTGCTCAAACAGTCTTCCTTTAATACTCACAATCTTAAGATGAAATCTTGTTCTTTAGTCGGTTGTTCAATCTCCAAACACGTCGGCTGTAAAACCTTACACTTCATCGACAGAGGTTAACTTCGTCGGCTTTAACCGCCTCTACTGTTCTCGCGTGAAACTCAAACATGTCACGATATCGCTATGCCTTTGACTGCCGTACACCTTCTTTGGTTTGTTGTCACGAAATCGTGACACTACAGCCTTTGTTGACGTCATCGTAAATCTTGTCGCGAAATCGCGACGCTCTAGACTTCAAAGCCTTCTTCTCTGTTGTTGTCACGAAATCGTGACACCTTTGCCTCTTGCTGACGTCATCATGATTCTTGTCATGAAATCGTGACGCTCTGGACTTCAAAGCCTTCTTCTCCACTACTGTCATGAAATCGTGACACCTTTGCCTCTTGCTGACGTCATCATGATTCTTGTCATGAAATCGTGACGCTCTGGACTTCAAAGTCTTCTTCTCCGCTACTATCATGAAATCGTGACACCTTTGCCTTTTGCTGACGTCATCAACAACTCTATCATGAAATCGTGACACCTCTTGCTTCTTCATCCTTTTCTTGGTTTGCACTAGCAAAAATGAAACATGTCATGAAATCGCGACGCTTTTGCTGCCTTAAGCTCTTTCTTGCCAACTGCTCGTGAAACTGGAACATGTCACGAAATCGTGACGCTTTTGCCAACTGCATGTTGCCAACTCAACTTGTCATGAAATCGTGACACTTTCTGCATCCGTACAACTTCTTCAAAACTTGTCACGAAATCGTGACACTTCCTGCAACTCAACACTGCCAACTCAACTTGTCATGAAATCGTGATAGTTTTTGCATCCGTACAACTTCTTCGAAACTTGTCGTGAAATCGTGACACTTTCTGCATCCGTACAACTTCTTCAAAACTTGTCACGAAATCGTGATAGTTTTGCCCGTTCTGCCTCTGCCTTCCTGCATGTCGCGAAATCGTGACACTTTTGCCCGCTTTGCCTCTGCCTTCCTGCATGTCACGAAATCATGACAGTTTTGGCCAAACTTTCTCTCTCCTCAAACATGTCGCGAAATCGCGACAGTTTTTCCAGCAACCTGCAAACTTTTTCTAACTTATCTTTTTCTGGATTTTTGGCAACTGGGCTACTCTGATTTTCTTGGAGACTTACTGACCAGCTGAAACCTTCATCAAAACACATCCTTAGACATAAAAACAAATTGCTCCAAGAACTCCTTGACATCAAAAACAACAACTACAATACAATAGCAATCCATTGACATCAATGACAACAATTAAACTTAGGCAAAGGCAATGTACTCAAGATACCCAAAATTGCCAACAATCTCCCCCTTTGTCATTGATGGCAACCCTTAATTAAAAACACATCTTTCAAGAGCCAAAACTGAAATCAATCTCTTCAAGTTTTGCTCCCCCTGACTTGAAGCTTTCCTCTTCACTTGAAAACACTCCCCCTTACTTAAATCTCTCCCCCTTTGTCATCAATGGCAAAGGGTCTCCTTTGGGGCTTGGGACTAAGAATGAGCCTCTTAGCTTAGTCCCTCCCCCACCTCCTGATGAGGTGACTAACCTTGAGGTAAAAGTACAACTCCCAATTTCTCCCTTAGATACTCAAACGTATCTCTTGGAAGGGGTTTGGTGAAGATATCTGCAATTTGCTCTTTAGTAGGTACATATTCTAGCTTGACCTGCTTCTCTTGCACTTTTTCCCTTAAAAAATGATATTTGATAGAAATGTGCTTCGTCCTTGAGTGCATTACCAGATTTTTAGAAATACTTATGGCACTTGAATTATCACAAAGAATAGGGATAGGTTGTTCATGCTTGACTTTGAAATCCTCCAGAGTTGTTTTCATCCATAAAACCTGAGTGCACCCAGCCACTGCTGCTATGTATTCTGCTTCTACTGTAGATAAGGAAATAGAAGGTTGTTTCTTACTCAGCCAAGAAACCAGACTCTTTCCTAGAAAGAATGCTCCACCACTAGTGCTTTTTCTATCATCAATACTGCCTGCCCAATCTGCATCTGTATAGGCTGTGAGGGTGAAATCATCGCCTTTGGGATACCAAAGCCCAAAATCCATAGTGCCCTTCAAATATCTGAATATCCTCTTGACTGCTATAACATGAGATTCTTTTGGAGCTGCCTGAAATCTTGCTACTAATCCAACGGCCTGCATGATATCCGGTCTGGTAGCTGTACTATATAGTAAACTGCCAATCATAGATCTGTACAATTTCTGATCTGCTATTGGAGATTTATCATCCTTACTCAGATTGCACCCTGTAATCATTGGAGTACATACAGGTTTACTGTCCATCATCCCAAATTTTTTTAACATCTCTTTGATATACTTTTCCTGAGAGAGAAATATACCATTTTTTGATTGCGCAATCTGTAGTCCTAAAAAGAATGACAACTCTCCAATCATAGACATCTCGAATTCCTTTTGCATGGTGTTAGCAAAAACTTTGCACATCTGAGTATTATTTCCTCCGAAAATAATGTCATCGACATAAACAACTACGATAATTATATCATCACCTTTATTCTTAATGTACAAGTTGCAATCTGCCATGCCTTTCCTGAAACCTTGTTCATAAAGATACCCGTCAAGTCTTGAGTACCAAGCCCTGGGTGCTTGCTTTAACCCGTACAATGCCTTTTTCAATTTACACACATAGTCTGGCTGTTCTGAAAGAGACGCACCTTCTGGCTGTTCTATATAGACTTCTTCATCCAACACCCCATTTAGAAATGCAGACTTTACATCCATTTGAAACACTTTGAAAGATTTGAAACTAGACAGGGCCAAAAACATTCTGATTGCTTCAAGACGTGCAACAGGCGCAAACGTCTCTTCGAAATCAACACCTTCGACTTGAGCATATCCTTTACAGACTAACCTGGCTTTGTTCCTGACAATATTTCCATCCTCATTAAGTTTATTTCTGAAAACCCATTTTGTGCCAATGACATTTTTGTTCTTAGGTCTTGGAACCAAATCCCAGGTTTCACTTTTTTCTATTTGATTTAGCTCTTCATCCATTGCTTTTACCCAAAAATCATCTGTACATGCTTCACTAAAATTTTTTGGCTCAATCTGAGATAACAATGAAACATTAGCAGATTCATGTGAAGGAATGACTCTTCTTCTTGTTTGCCTGCTATTTGGATCACCAATGATCAAGTCTTTGGGATGATGTTTCTGAACATACCGTGAAGGAGTTTTGGGAAGCAGTTGTTGTCTTTCCTCTTCTTCATCTGACACTTCTCTGAATTCTTCTTGACAGATTTCATCACTGAGTTCCTTGACTGGTTCTCTTATCCCTGTCTTTTCATCTATTGTTACATTTATGCTTTCTACAATGGTATGAGTTCTTTTGTTGAAGCATCTGTAGGCCTTACTTTTGCTGGAATATCCAAGAAAAATTCCCTCATCACATCTAGGATCAAACTTACCCAGATTTTGATCTTCCCTTCTGATGAAGCACTTACTCCCGAACACTTTGAAGTGTTTAACTGTAGTTGGTCTTCCTTTCCACAGCTCATAGGGAGTTTTATGATGATTGACTCTGAGTTGAGCCCTGGTAATGATGTGAACTACTGTATTTACTGCTTCTCTCCAAAAACCATCTGAAATATTTGACTCATTTAACATTGCTCTAGCCATATTTTCAACAGTTCTATTTTTTCTTTCAACTACTCCATTTTGTTGAGGAGTTCTTGCTGCTGAATATTCTCTTTTAATTCCGTGTTGTTCACAATATTCCACAAACTCATTTGAAGTGAACTCTCCTCCTCTATCTGATCTTAAACATTTGATTCTTTTGTCAGTCTCATTTTCAATCATTTCTTTAAAAACTTTAAATTTTTCAAAAGCTTCAGATTTTTCTTTGAGAAAAGTAACCCAAGTCATTCTTGAGTAATCATCTATAAACAACATGAAATAGTTATCTCCCTGAATGCTCTGAGTTCTGGTGGGGCCACACAAATCAGTATGAATAAGATCCAAGGGTTTGGAAGATGTATACCCTTTCGATTTGAAACTGGTTCTGGTCTGTTTACCATGTTGACAAGGACCGCAAATGATGTTTTGGGGCCTTTTTATTCTGGGCAAGTCTCTAACTGCTTCCTTGTTACTAATACTGACCAGATTATCAAAACTCAAATGTCCCAATATTTTATGCCACAACCAACTCTCATCTTCTTGAGTTAGAAAGCATTTTTCTCTTTTTATCTCACTCAGCATGTAAAGATTGTTTGGAGTCCTTGTAGCCCTAGCAATAAGTTTTCCATTTAATTCTTTACTTATCTCACATCTATCTGAAAAGAAAGATACTATGTGCCCTTGATCACAAAGTTGACTCACACTAAGCAAATTATGTCTTAGCCCTTCTACATAAAGCACGTTTTCTGTTTTGGATTTCCCATCCAAACTAAGAGACCCTTTACCACAGATCTTTGCGGACCTGTTATCTCCAAAACTGACTGTTCCTCTGTTTGCTTCTTTTAAAGACAAAATTTTTTCTTTTTCTCCAGTCATATGTTTTGAACAGCCACTATCAAGATACCATTTTTCTACTTTGTCTTGAGCATGAAAAGCAGTTTGAACTATCATTGACTTAGATTTTATCTCATTCCTCCTTTTTGAGAACTCAAAACTAAATTTATCCAAACTGCACATCCTTGCTATATGCCCAAAATTCTTGCACTTGTAACACATGATATTTTTATTCATAAGAGGTGCAAATGAGTTAACATTTTCCTTACTACGACTCTTCAGAGATTTATTGCAATGCATAGCTATGTGACCAAATTTTTTACAGGAAAAACAATATCCATGGAAGGTATTATGTAACCTGTTTTGATGCCCTGGAAGTTTGTTCTTCTTGCGATCAACTGGAATCCATTGCTCTTCAGAATGAAGATTGTCTTTGCTTGAAGACCCTGTTTCATGTAAGGTGATGCCATCCTTCTTTTCATACGGAAAATTCTGTCTGAGAGATGACTGTTCTAACTTCACTCTAAGAGACATAATCTCTCCTTCTAGTTTCTCACAATCAGCCACCTTTCCTTTTAGAACCTCTGTTAGAACTTGTTCAATCCTCTTCCCTTCTTCAGCTAGAATTTTGAAATCTATAACACATTGAGCCAATTCTGATCTTGCTATCTCTTTTTCTTGGTAATGCTGCTTAAGGACAGAATTCTCTTCCCTGAGTTTCTCAAGCTTTCGTAAGGCCAAGAAGAATTCATTCTTGAGATCGAATTCAACCTTTTCTGAATTTATATGTTCCTCCGTTAGATCCTTCTCCAAGCTGTTAGGCTTTTTTGGAGAGACCTGCTCTGATACCAATTGAAGAACATGAACTTATACTGAGAGGGGGGGGTGAACAGTATAAGACTAAACCATTTAATAATTTTAATTTCAGATAGCAGTGGCATCAACATAACATTAAACAAGACAGAAAGCATTACACATAAAAGACCCATTTTAACGTGGTTCACCCAAGGTGGGTTACTCCACGGATAAAACTTTCCTCTAAAAATTATATCAAAACCTCTGGGAATCCTTCCCGATTACAAAGTTTATGAGCCTCAGCTCAAAGGAGACACCTTCCCCTAATTCTGCTTTGCTAGTGATCCTCTAGAAGACCTCTACCTCCTCTGCCCTTAGCAAGTGGAATTCTGTCCACAGAAGACACCTGTCTTCCCTGCTCTGTTGGAGATCTCTGTCCTCAACTCTGTTACTGCAAAGCTGGTCCTCTTTTCTGTACCAAACATAGTCCTTCGGTCTAGCACAATTGTCCTCTTCCTCTGTTCCTTTCTGCACTTGGTTGAAAACAACTTTTCACTGCCTGCGCAGCTACAGCAGCACAGTCTTCTCAAATTATAGCAGCACTTGATCACCGTTTGTCCTTCACAACTATTCGCAATTACAGTAGCATCTACTTCATGCACTTTGCTTTCTTTTACACAGACTGCGTGAACACAGTCGCAATCACAGCTGTTCTTAGATCAAATTCCACCCTTTTCATGATCTTCGCAAACACTATAGCATTCGAATGCACAACAACTTATGCGCCTATGTACAACCACCACATCATACTTTTTGCATAGTCTTCTTATGAACAGTAGCACAGTCTTTGATACTTAGAAGATTCAACGAAATCCACTCTAATGCTGTAGTCGAACTTCGCTCTCTGCTTTTTCGATGATCGAACCTCACTAGTCGCACTAACTTTGCGAACGCCTCACTACGAATGCACACTTCGATCGATGCCCAAAATTGCTCAAACAGTCTTCCTTTAATACTCACAATCTTAAGATGAAATCTTGTTCTTTAGTCGGCTGTTCAATCTCCAAACACGTCGGCTGTAAAACCTTACACTTCATCGACAAAGGTTAACTTCATCGGCTTTAACCGCCTCTACTGTTCTGTAGCTGTTCTCACGCGAAACTCAAACATGTCATGATATCGCTACGCCTTTGACTACCGTACACCTTCTTTGGTTTGTTGTCATGAAATCGTGACACTACAACCTTTGCTAATGTCATCGTAAATCTTGTCATGAAATCATGACGCTCTAGACTTCAAAGCCTTCTTCTCTGTTGTTGTCACGAAATCGTGACACCTTTGCCTCTTGCTTGACGTCATCATGATTCTTGTCATGAAATCATGACGCTCTGGACTTCAAAGCCTTCTTCTCCGCTACTGTCATGAAATCATGACACCTTTGCCTCTTGCTGACGTCATCATGATTCTTGTCACGAAATCATGACGCTCTGGACTTCAAAGTCTTCTTCTCCGCTACTATCATGAAATCGTGACACCTTTGCCTTTTGCTGACGTCATCAGCAACTCTGTCATGAAATCGTGACACCTCTTGCTTCTTCATCCTTTTCTTGGTTTGCACTAGCGAAAATGAAACATGTCATGAAATCATGATGCTTTTGCTGCCTTAAGCTCTTTCTTGCCAATTGCTCATGAAACTGGAACATGTCACAAAATCGTGACGCTTTTGCCAACTGCAAGCTGCCAACTCAACCTATCATGAAATCGTGACACTTTCTACATCCGTACAACTTCTTCGAAACTTGTCACAAAATCGTGACACTTCCTACAACTCAACACTGCAAACTCAACTTGTCATGAAATCATGACAGTTTTTGCATCCGTACAACTTCTTCGAAACTTGTCATGAAATCGTGACACTTTCTGCATCCGTACAACTTCTTCAAAACTTGTCGCGAAATCGTGACAGTTTTGCCCGTTCTGCCTCTGCCTTCCTGCATGTCGCGAAATCGTGACACTTTTGCCCGCTTTGCCTCTGCCTTCCTGCATGTCACGAAATCATGACAGTTTTGGCCAAACTTTCTCTCTCCTCAAACATGTCGCGAAATCGCGACAGTTTTTCCAACGACTCTGCAAACTTTTTCTAACTTATCTTTTTCTGGATTTTTGGCAACTGGGCTACTCCGATTTTCTTGGAGACTTACCGACCAGCTGAAACCTTCATCAAAACACATCCTTAGACATAAAAACAAATTGCTCCAAGAACTCCTTGACATCAAAAACAACTACCAATAGCTCCTTGACATCAATGACAACAATTAAACTTAGGCAAAGGCAATGTACTCAAGATACCCAAAATTGCCAACATAAAATACAAGACTTGATTGATAACAATGAGATGGAGGTGCAAGCCTTTCAACCTAAAAAAAATCCTCCTAATAATGCTCAAAATAACATCCCCCAAAATCAGAATCATAATGTCAATCAATCATTGGACATATTTCAACATCCTTTAACCAAGCATGGTAAAGAGGTGGCTAATCAAATTGAGCATCATAATGTTCCCCCTCCTACCCAATATGTAGGGACTATTAGTGGACATTCACCTGCTCATGATCTGCAAATTTTTGACACAACTTTATCCATAGTTATGACTAGACCTCTATATAATATTCGAAAACCTGATCTTAGTGATACAGAATATGAGACTGAAAGTGACATGGAAATTACCTCAAATCAATCGAATAGTTTTGAAGATGAATCAGATGCTATTCAACCTATCACAAGTTCTATGGTTCCAAAAGAACCATTTCCAAGAAGAGTCACTACTAGACCGTCTTCTCACCAATTAATTTCTAATGAACAAGCCATAAATGCTAGACCAAGACCCATTCATCATTTGCAAAACAATATTGTAGGTACCATCAGAGATGTTACTCGACAACAGGCTCAAAAATCTCAACAAAATCAAACTCAGAATAATGAATCAGCTCCATTTATTTTGAAAGTTCCTAATAAATGGTATCATGCGCCTAATGTTCAACCTAAACCTCCTTATAATATTAATGAACAATTATCAAACACTACAACTAGAATTTCCCTTTTGGACCTTTTAAGATCTTCTCCTATACACAGGGATGAATTAATGCTCACATTAAGCCAAATTATGGTACCACAAAATATTCAACCTAAAGCCATGGCCAATACTATCATAACTCAAGAAGTCGATTGTACTGACTTTCGGGATAGAGATATACCGCAACATAGTTTACATAAGGATAACCCCTTATATATTACTACCCTAATTGGATATGTAGTAGTTAAATGAGTCTTGATTGATAATGGTTCATCTTTAAACATCTGCACTTTTGACTTCTACCAAAGATTTGGGTTTAGAAGTGATGAAATGAAAAGAACTGATATGATCATAAAAGCCTTCAATGACGAAACACAAGAAACATGTGGAGTTATTACTATCCCATTGTAAGTTGGTCCAAGAACCTTAGATACGACCGTGTTTATTGTACATTACCTTGCATCATACAATATACTCTTTGGTTGCCCTTGGATCAACACGATGCGAGATGTTCCCTCAACTTTACATCAGTGTGTTAAATTCAAATTTAAAAATTAGTTGGTTACCATTCATGGTGATACTAGACCCTTTGATATGTGTACATTGGCAGAACCTATTGGAGTTCAATTTTGGCCTACTCTATCATCCACACATCCTAATTCTAATCATTTGTCTAAACATTTGAAACACACACCCATAAAATCATCTACCTTTTATCCATCAACTCCACCTCTACATATAGTCCAACCATCCTCTGAACAAACCACATTAGGACCTCAAAAATATCCTAAACCCACAACCAATGCTTCTTGTTTTACTCCTATAACTTCCATACCTATAGACCCATCCATCGACATCTCTACAACATCTACACCTACTAGAGGCATGTTTTATGCATCCGAAGATGTAGGAAATGTTCCTTCTACCTCTTACGCTCTTACTGATGAGCTCTTACCCGATTTATCTAAAATTCTTATATAAAAAAAAACAAATGCTGCTATGCAAGATTCCCTTATTTTAAATAATTTTCCACCCTCTCCTCATACCTTGGGCCTCCAACAGCCTATGGGAAGTATTTACCAGGTCAGGAGCCGTGATTTTATTTATAAGGGATATGACTGGGGAAGAATACCTAGAAACATCAAGACACATTATGATGGATATTCTCGATGTTATTTTACTAGTGAGTATATTAAAGCTAAGTCTATAATTCTTAAATTGGGATATAAAGGGAAATGTTTGGGACCTTTCTAGAATGGTATGAAAGAACCTTTTGAGGTAGAACCATGGCCTACCCGATGTGGCGTGGGTCTATTTCCTAGTAAAGGTCATCCCTTCCCATTTGAGGAGGATAACCATCTCATGTGTTACCAAGATTATTTGGATAAACATGATGTTTTGCATTTAATGAATAAGCCATTTACATGTAATATGCTATCCATAGCTTACCCTCATATGATCACTGAATTTGACGACGAGTTGGAGGGAGATATCTTCCATAATGTCTCCGTTGAGGAGTTATTACATAATGTATTTTATTTCAATGGCTCTATACCTAGTATAGCCCATATTGAGGCCACGAATCCTCAATATGAATTATCCAAAATAACCTCAAAAGAATTACAAGAATTGGGTGTTTCACCCGCCCCACCTAATTTTGAGAGAGATCTACATATGGAAGTAGAGAATGTCATAAAAATTAACATTGGAACCAAAGATAATCCTCACATAATCAACATTGGATAAAAATTGAGTCAAGAAAAACAAGATAAATACATTGCATTTCTTAAGGAATATGAAGATGTCTTTCCTTGGACATATGAGTATATGCCAGGATTAGACCCTTTTGTAGTCATGCATCACCTAGTAGTCCATTTGGATGCTAAACCTGTTAAACAGAAACTTAGAAAAATACATCCTAAAGTGGCCTTACTAGTCAAAGGGTAATTAGAAAAACTCCTGAAGGTTATTTTTATATAAGCCATTGATTATGCTGAATGGATCTCGAATGTAGTTCCAGTAACTAAGAAATAAGCTACCAAAGTTAGATTTTGCACAGACTTTAGAGATATTAATGTTGCATGCCCTAAAGATGATTTTCCTCTTCCCAACATGGATTAGATCATTGATTTTATTGTTGGGAGTGGAATGATATCCTTAATGGATGGATTTTTTGGTTATAATCATATCAGGATAGCTCCTAAAGATCAGGCTAAAATAGCCTTTATTACCCCTTGGGGGACCTTTTGTTGGAAAGTGATGCCATTCGGTTTGAAGAATGCAAGTGCAACATATCAATGAGCCATGACTTATATCTTTCATGATCTAATGCATGATATTATACATGATTATGTAGATGATATTATAGCTCATTCCATCAAAGAATATGATCATTTAGATGACTTGAGGAAAGTATTTGATCGGTTAAGGGAATATCTTATCCGACTAAATCCAACTAAATGTATATTCAGAGTTAAGTCTCGTAAATTATTGGGGGTTATATTTTATTTACGTGGCATCAAAATTGACACTCTCAAGATTGTGTCTATCACTAATATGCCCACACCCACAAATATATCTAAATTACAAAGTCTACAAGGTAAGCTTCAGGCTATTTGTCGCTTCATCGATAAGTTAGCAGACAAAATAAGACCCTTTCTTAAGCTCCTTAAGAAATATGTCTCTTTTCAGTGGGACGACGAATGTCAGGAAGCATTTGAACTCCTAAAATAATATCTTCTTAACCCACCTGTGCTTTCACCACCTAGACCTGATCGCCCATTTATCTTGTATATTTCTGCCTCATATTTTGCCTTAGAAGCTATGCTAGCTCAATTTGACAATGAGAAAAGAGAGCGTGCTAATTATTACATTAGCTAAACCTTAATCAGTTATGAAACCTGCTACACAACATTAGAGAAAATATATCTAGCAGTCGCATTTTCTACATAGAAATTACACCATTATATGCTCAGTCAAAAAATGTGGCATTGCTAAATTTGATCCTTTGTGGTATCTCATGAGTCGACCTTATTTATCTGGTCACAAAAAAAAGTGGGTTCTTACGCTAAGCAAGTTTGAACTCATGTTTATAGGATAGAATTTTGTTAAAGGTAAAATCATAGCAGATCAATTAGCTGCTACACCTTTAGATTCTACCCATCCCCTCATCATTGAGTTTCCTTATGAATACCTTAAAATAGAGGCAGACCATCCAGAGTAATGGTCCCTATACTTTGATGGAGATCGATTCATGAGTGGGGATGGTGCAGGTATTATTTTAATATATTTGTAGAAACATCTTATACCTCTATCATTTAAATTAATGTTTGCTTGTACTAATAACACTTATGAATATGAGGCTCTAATCCTTGGATTACGAGCTGCCTTGGCACTAAAAATTAAAAATTGATTAGTTTTTGGTGATTATCAACTTGTCATAAATCAAATCAATGATGTTTATCAGACTAGAGATGATAAATTATGCCCATATAAAGCATGTCTTACAATTATTATCTTTATTTGATCAAGTTACCTTGGAATCTATTCCTCAAACTAGAAATCGTGCAGCTGATGCTATGGCTGTAGCTGCATCTATTTTTCTCTTGGAGTTAGATGAAAAATATGCTACCATCATTCTTCGTCGACTGCAAGAACCTGCTTCAAATAAATCATTCTTAGAACCTTTGGATGTGTTTCTAATCAACAAAACTATTTGTGAACCTTGGTACACTGATATACTTAATTTTCTCCAAAATGGGACCTTCCCTAAAGGTTGTAATAGCAACCAGTTCTGGTTATTATGTAGACGCATAATTCGCTTCGTAATTATTGGCAATACGCTGTATAGAAGATCTTTTGAAGGCATCCTACTGAGATGTTTGAATCTAGAAGAATCTAGATCAGCTTTGAGTGAAACCCATGATGGATCTTGTGGTGGAAATTTTAGTGGTAGCACCATCACTAAGAAGCTCCTTAGGATAGGATATTTTTGGCCTACCATGGATAATGATGCACATGATTATGTGCACCATTGCGACAAGTGCCAGAAACAAGCTGACCTTGTCCATGCGCCTGCACAAGAACTGCAGGCTATTTCATCTCTTTGGCCCTTTTCAAAATGGGACCTAGACGTCATTGGAAAAATCAATCCTGTGTCATATGATGGACATAAATTCATCATAACTACTATCGAGTATTTCATGAAGTGGGTTGAAGCTATGCCCTTAGCTTCTTGCACTAGAACCCAAGTTTCCAAATTTATTTTTAATCAAATTATTTGTAGGTTCAAAATTCATGCAAATCTCATCTCAGATAATGGAACTTGTTTCAAAAATAAGGATGTCAAAAAATTATGTCAAAAATATAAAATTCAACATCGTTGGTCCACTCCCTATTATCCTCAGGGTAATGGCTAAGTAGAAGCATCTAATAAAACATTAATTAAAATCCTCAAAATACTGGTCAATAAATCTTGTTGAGATTGGAACATCCAATTATATCCTGCTTTGTGGGCTTATCGAACTAGCATTCGCACTCCCACGGGCACTCACCTTTTGTTTTGGTTTATGGCGTTGAAGCAGTTTTTTCATTTGAATTAGAAAATTTTTCTTTGGCTCTACTACTTCAAGATACTGAAGTAGGATATGAATATCATGCTAGCAGACTTAGTCAGCTGGAACTCCTAGATGAGAAGCACATCAATTCTTTGGAACATCTTTGTGCCTACCAAAACAAGCTCAAGTGAGTGTACCTCAAGAAAGTTCATCATCGATCCTTTGAGATCGGTGACCTTGTCTTAAAATAAAATTAAAAAAATACTAATGCAACTAAAGACCTTAAAGGTAAATTCAATCCCAACTGGCTTGGACCGTATATCATCACTGCTAAATTTGGATCAGAAGCATACCGATTAGCTACCTTAGATGGTAAAGATCTTAAAGAACCTATGAACATCCTACATCTTAAATGCTATTATGCATAAAATCTAGGCATTTCATCATTGTATATATTGTTATTTTGCATCTTGTTTTCTTTTAGTCATCCATATAAAAATTTCAAAAACAGTAATAGTATTTATTCTTTCCATTCATAAATTAAGATCAAAATATAAAAATTTCAAAATCATCAAAATATTCAAAACATCTTTTATTTTTGTACTTGTCAATTCTTTACATGTTGCAGTCATATTTTCAATTATTTTGGATAAATTAGCATTTATTTGGAATCCTGCACTTTCACTCTCACATGCATAAAATATCTTGATTTTATTTGGTATTATTATTAATCTCTCTTATATCAAAGTCCACAGTTGAATTAAATAAAGTTTTGAGCATAGAGAACTGATCTCGTTATTTACTTAAACCAAGCATATTTCTTCAAATTAAAATGATTTCATTGCAAATTCGATATGATGCTACATAGTAGAAATGGTTTCTTGAGCGAAAAGTTTCCCTTGCTATCCTATCATGCACATGGTCTAGAATCTTTGAGAATTGACAAAAGGAAAAGCTCACCCCTACCCAAAATAAAAATCCCTTGCTCTACAACCAATCCGAGCAAGTATCCCTAGCATAGGAAGAAAAAGAAAAATCAAAGAAAATGAGAAAAAGAAAAATATTATTTTGTACCATCACAGCAATATTTTAGCATTATCTTAGTTCCAAGCAAAAATACAAAAAAAAAAAAAAAGAAGCAAAAGAGAAAAAGCAAAAGCAAAGAGCAATAAAATCCCCTTTCCCTACCCTTTGAAAAGAAAAGAAGGGTGAATGAGCTTGAATCCCTGGAATTCTCAATTATTCAAAAACTATGAGGTAAGTCCCATAACATACGATTTGTGCCCAACCCGCTTGGCCTTGGGTAATCCCTAGCGTGGTGATATGTCTGTCACATTAGCGACCTTCTTTTGTACAGACCTATGTCGACTTATGGATCAGCTAGCTCTTGATGACCTAACTTACATAGTAGTTTGGTATGGTTACATGCATATAAATCATGGTCAACGAACACTCATTTGGTTAATTCAAATTACTTGTATCAAATTATCTTGCTCAAAATTGGTGAACGAACAATACAATTGCACACACAGTTGTATTTGAGAGATTTTGTATCATTATGATAAATCAAGATCGGTAATGAACTCAAATTTGCACATGAGGGTTCCTTATAAATCTACATTTCGTCTTTAAGATAATTTAAAATATCTTTGCAATTCTTTCAAAACCATTTCATCTTCTTATTTAAGAACATTTGCTCAACATAAAAACAATTAAATATATTTCTTTCCAAAAACCAAAATTTTCTTTCACACATTCAAACATAGTAAATAAATTCATGTTTATATATTATTATTTTATGTTTATCTCAAAATAAAAAAACACAATCATGCAATAAAACTAAAATATCAATTTCTTCTTTGTATTTCACGATGATGGTATAAGTCTATACCTATAATTCTATGCCTAGCGCAAACCATTGTTCTAAATTTATTTCCCATGCATTTTAATTCATAAAAATATATGGATTACATCATTATGTTACACAATTGTGCTTTAAAAAGAACAAACACATTTTCTATTTCATTTCATTATGTCAACATTTCATTTTGCAACCATGGTATAATTCCTAGGGACTTATTCAAAATTTTTATCACACTTAAGAATTTATTCCTAGCAAAAATCATTTTTTAAATATATTTTATGCATAATATTTTTATGAAAATCTGAAAACAAATCATCACCATCATCATTCTTCATCATCACAACACAAAAGTCTTAAGAAAGTCTCTTAAGCACCATTTTTTTTTACTTTTAGCAATATTTCTATACCAGGATTAGCTTGATGACCTAGCGAGTGGCGACTCCATGAAATGGTCTATAACAGCGATAATGTCCTTTGAAATTATTGTTAGAAGTCTCTTATTTTTCATCAAATCACACCACAAACACAACCAATTTGGTCACATTAGATTATTTCATCTAAATTTTATGGCATAACATAAAATTATAAATTATTTTTTTAACGACATAATTACATGAATAAACATAATAAAAAATTAAGGTATCATACAACACATACACAAGTCATCTCATCAAAAAGACCATATATATATTATGTACATCATCTCAAAATTGGATCGGTATGCCACAATCTATACCTCAACATACTCAATCCTCTCAAATATATATACAATATCTGTGCAGTCTATAGCAGCTAGTCTCGAGAAGCCCTCAAGCTCTCAGCCTCATCTCCTCTCCCACCCTGGCATGGAGGAGGTGGTCCCATAGAGGTTCGGGTAGTATCTCGGGTCCTCATCGTCGATCGTGAGGAAGTCCTCGATGATCCCATCCTGATTGGTTTTGCAATTTTGACTGGTAGATATACCCTTTGGCCCTCTGGAACCAGTTGGAAGTATACTCCCTGATAGAATGCAGTCTAGGCCATAGACCATGCCAACTCCTGCATGCTTGCCCCTTTGCTCTGAGCCCTGAGCTGTGTAGCCTCATATTTTAGAGTCTACACCTAAGCTCGTAGGTGGGCAACCTCAGCCCAGAGAGCCACCGTCTCACTGCTCTCCCATACCTTGACACCCTTGCCCTTATCGAGCAATTGTGGCCTCTCCCACTACTGAGAAGGGACTCACCCCTCCCTCCTCCCTATCTGCTATAGTCTCTATAGAGCCTATGGTATCCTCTGGCATCTCTCCTATGGAGACCATCACTGCTCTCTCCCACCGTGACCCCACACTACCTCAATAGCATCCTGGCACCACCTCCCCATCTGTCACATATTCGTGTGCATCGAAACCTATGCCCTCATCATTCAAGGAGGGCAGATGCCTGCATATCAAGCATCGTATCTATTGGCAACCCCAGCGTCATCACCATCCACTAGTTGGATGGGGGTATCATTTGTGTCTTGGCTTTAGACTCGCTACATATTTGGAGCCCCACTCAATGTGGTATTATCTCAGACAGTCTTGGAGTACTCATAATCCCTAAGAGAAGGGATCCCCTACTAAAGACCGAACTGTCGC
The DNA here is from genome assembly GCA_028583015.1 of Wollemia nobilis. Classification (NCBI taxonomy): domain Eukaryota; kingdom Viridiplantae; phylum Streptophyta; class Pinopsida; order Araucariales; family Araucariaceae; genus Wollemia; species Wollemia nobilis. The sequence goes on along the minus strand of JAQPPZ010002587.1, from coordinate 12,075,190 downwards.
AAAACTTGGTCATAGCAGTGGAACTCTACCTCTCCCCACTTCATCCTCAGCCAACAGACTCACCTGATGTGAGCTAGCTCCTGCCTATCCTTTGCCCACCCTAGATGCTATCTCCATGGCCTCTAAGTGATCTAATCTGGGATGAGGTCATCTAGAAACCTATGTGACATCGACAGATCTATCTGTCACTGTGACCCTCTTTGTAGCCACAAATAGAAAACCTGGGACCTATCACGGTCAACCCCTATAATTGGGAGTCCTACCAGCCTCGCACCATGATGTGCTCCTAGCACCAAACCTGCAACAATGATTTCAAAACTAGACATCGACCTCCCTTACATACGACCCCATGCAAGATCCTATACTGTCGACACAGTACAAAGCTACCCCATGCAAATCTATACCCGTGGTCTCTCATGTCGTAGACCACATCTGAAGGGATCTAGGGTAATATACACCTGCTCTGGTGGCACAGCAGTAGGCCACCCACTACCCCTGCCAACACTTGAGTCAACCTAGATGCCCCAGGCATCTGCCTTAGAGACTCGATGTTCACTCTGCCCTTCTCCAGGGTGAAGCTCAGGTCTCCGCTCAGCCTCATCATGGCCTGGCCCTGATTGGTCATAGGAGTCATCAACCGTACCTATATGGGGATCCTCAAGATCCTCCATATGTCCTCTAGTGTGGGATCTATCTCCCCTATCGATAATCAGAAGTAGGATGACCTTGGATACCACCTCTCTACTAGGGCTATCATTAGCCCCATGTTCGTCGATACTTGTGGCATCTCTGCCACATGCTGCAAACTGACCTACGCTAGTCGATCTCACTCCACCTGGTCGAGCACGACTATGTCATCCTCATCCCCTCGTATTTCTACTCTTGAATATTTAGTAATCCCCTCTACAAAAAAAATAATAAAACAATAAAATTGATTAATAAACCAATAATTAAAATCAATTAAATGCATTTCAACCAAGCTTAATTTCATAAAAATGATGATATCGTCCACCATTGGATGATATCGTCCTAAATTAGATAAAATCATCCTTTGTAGGATGAAATCGTCTCCTATTTCATGACTTGGAGATTGCCCCTTGTTGGATGGAATTGCCCCTATTCAGTGATTTCGCCCTCAGATGAAATCGATGATCTAGGGATGATTTCGACGAAATTGGGACAATTTCATCTCGACATCGTTGACAGACTAAAAATGGCCGCGATGCCCCAAAAAACTCAAAATTTCAATCAAAATTTGCATAAATAAAATTAATAACATAATGCATTAAGTTTAGATCCTTACCCATAGCCCGCGTTGGACCTTTGTCGATCTGTGCGCTGTCTCGACCATTTTTGTCTACAGAGCTCTCAAACAGTAAAAATGAATAGTAAAAATGAATTAGGGTTTTACCCTATTTTTCTTAATTTTATTTAAAAACAACTTTTTTTAATTTTGCTTTTCCATGCTTTTACCTCAAACATTCGATTTGGGTAAAAACACGGAGGGGGCACCATAGTAAACAGTCATACGATTCGACCTAGAATCGTTGTCTATAAAATTGAGTAAATTTTTGCTTTCTCGTAAGACAGGAAGAACTTGTCTTTAACGCATTTTCTTCAAAAAATTCTCTAAAAAGGGGGCAAAATGTAGCACCCTAAAATTGGCACAGTTAAACCTTAGTAAAAAGATAAAAATTTGAATTTTAACCCAAAACCGCTCGTGAACCGCTTGTTACCCGCTCCCCTTATTTTTCGTGCCATTTTTAGGATTTGTTTTGACCGTTGGATGATATCATCGACGATCAGATGAAATAATCCTAGATCTAAAAAAATCATCTGGAATAGAATGTCCAGACGATTTCGTTCCAAAACTAATTTTCATAATTAGCTTATGTTTCAACAACTTCTCTAACTTGGGCAAAAAGCGTGTCTACGTAGTTAGAGTCTCCCCCATTGGAGATATCCCAAATTGGGATGATATCCAACCTCCTAACCTATCCCTAATCCTATATAAACTAGGATTTTCTTAGTTTATCCCCCTGGCTGACTGATTTCCCTACAACTTTAATTCTTCATGCATTAGAACACCTTCACACCTTCATTTACATTGTGTATTTCAAGTTTTCTTGCAGGAATTTTACTATTTTTTAGCCGGAGCAAGCTCGGATCATCTTTGATGATTCCAGATGATTTCGGACGATCCTATCACAGATCAGCGATGATCTTGTACGATTGGAGGTGATCTTAACTGTAGTCTAGATTGGGGCCAATCAGATCCTGGAGTTTGCATTTTCTTGTCTTTTCTCTTCATTTCCTTATGCATTAATTTAGTTTATTCTATTTCTGCATCCTGGAGTTCACCTCATTTAGCATAGATGCATGATAAAGTCAAAATAAATTATTAAATTGGTTCATTTCCTTTAATTGTTACCTAGATCTATCATTTAGGTAAATTTACTGTCATTTCTATCATTTCCCCTTGCTTTTGCAGTTGCATTTTTGGGTTTTTGGTATCTATTTTTGTGACTGCAGGTTTTTGATGAATTCATCAGATCGACGATGATCTCATCTGATCTCAGATGATCAACTGAGATTTGAGATGATTCTATGAAATTTTAGATGATAATGTAAGATTTTAGACGATCTGGACTTCTATAAACCTCAGAATCTTTATCAGACCTCCAGAATCAGGTATATTCTATCTTATTTTACATACTTTCTATGTTTAGCACTTATTCATGTTTTATGTATCCATATAAATTAGCATTGGCATATGAAATAGCTTAAATTCATCTTGGCCAAACCTAGGATATGAATGATTAAAGTATAAAATGAACACATCAAACCTATTTTCAACTTAGGTGTGGAAACTGCCACTCAATTTTCCTGGTGAACCCACCATCCGTCAAAAATTCACCCTTATACCCCTCCCTCGAGAGGCACGACCTTCAAAAGGGCCTCTCAGTCTGAGGTATTATTCCATCCTTCTCGCATCCCCCTTTCAGGCACGGATCCTATAGCCTGAAGGTAAGGATGCAAAAAATTTGGAGCGATACACTAATCTTAATGAATTTGTGATTTTCATAATTCCAAAAATAATAACCAATATCATTAACTCCATATCCAATAAAAGTGCACTTCTTGGATTTTACCTCAAGTTTAATTCCATTTTCTTTATCAATATGCACGAATGCTTCACAACTGAAAGTCTTAAAAAATGAGTAGTTAATAGGCTTATCTGTCCATACCTCTTATGGAATCCCACCATCCAGAAAACTTGAAGGTCCTCTATTTATTAAATAAACAACATTATCCACAACATCTACCCAAAACTATAAGGGCAATCCTGCATGTAATATCATACACCTAGCATGTTTGATGATAGACCTATTCATACTTTCTGACACACCATTTTCTTGTGGAGTTCCTGGAATCATCTTCACTCTACAAATCCCATGGTATGAACAAAAACTTCTAAACTCTTCATTGTAGTTTTTACCTCTATTATTTGATCTGAGACACTTCAACTTATTTCCTATCTCATTCTCAACCAAAGATTTCCATTTCTTAAAAGTATCAAAGACATCTTATTTATTTCAAATATAATAAACCCAATTTTTTCTAGTTGCATCATCAATAAACATAACATAATAACAAGAGCCACCAAGAGATGATACCTATTCTCGTCCCCATACGTATGAATGTACAAGCTCTAGCTTTTTAATCTTATTTTATTTTCCAACTCTAAGAAATCTGACTCTTCTATTTTCCATAAATTCAATGCTCACAAAATTCTAAATCAACCAGCTTCAAACCTGGAAACAAATTCCTTGAGTGGAGAATCTGCATCCCCTTATCACTCATGTGTCCAAGCCTATGATGCCACAAAATTGTATTTGCTCCTATATAAGATAAAGAAATAGAAAGATAAATATTACGAGTCCATACATACAACATACCTTCCTTCTTCCCTTTCGCTAATAATAGTGACCTTTAGCAACCTTCCATGAATTTGCTAAAAATATAACTATACATCCTTCATTGTCCAACTGCCCTATGGAAATTAGATTTCTTATCAAATCAATAATATGCCTTACCTCTTTGAGTAACCATTAGTTTCCATTTTGTAATTTTATATTTATCTTACCCTTTCCAATGATTTTACATGGTCTATCATCACCCAAATAGACCTATCCAAAATCACCTTGAATATAATCTAGAAAATATTTCTATGGGGTGTGGCATGATATGAAGCCCCTGAGTCTAGCACCCAAAAATAATTAATATTATTTAGCAAAAGGATTAAATCATCTTGCAATACATCATCTGCTATGTTTACTTCCTAATTACCATAGTTTTCTTCTTTCTATTTTTCTTTTTGAGATCAACAGTCTCTTTTTAGGTGTACTTTCTTCTCACAATGCTAGCATTCCAACTACTTCCCTTTGTATTTGGATCTGCCTTTCTTTGATTTTCCATATTTTTTTGGACTCTTTCCTCTCTTCTTTTGTATTCCCCTATTTTCCATAGTCAACACATTACCCTATGTCTCACCTATGCTTTTCCATCATGTCCTCGCTAAGGATAACACCAATAACATCATCAAATTTTAAAGTATTTGTACCAAAAATAGAAAGACTCACAACCATGACCAAGCCATTCTAGCTTTCTGGAAATTAGCATAAGATTTAAAGAGCTCTAACCTCATCATCAAAATTTACTCCAATAGAATTTAATTGATTGGTAATCATGTTAAACTCAACTAAGTGCATAGTAAAAAACCCACCTTCTGACATCCACATATTAAATAAATGCTTCATAAGAAATACCTTGTTTGAAGTTAAGGGTTTTTCATATAGTTTAGCCAATGCATTCATTAAACCCTCTATTATCTTTTCCTTTGAAATGTTGAAGGCCACCAACTCTTCCAAGCACAACTATATTGTTCCTAATACCTTTCTTTCAATAACTTCCCATTATTCATCTGATAGCTTCACGAGCTTCTTTGCTATTCCATCTAATGATAGGTAAATATCCTTATGATAAAGATAGTCCTCCATTTATATCTTCCATAGCTAGTTAATTTGGTCATTAAACATCTCAACCCTAAACCTACCTTATTTTGCCATTACTCCCACTCGAACTGGAAATCCTCCTTTAGAGTGCATTTTTTAAACCCTAGGATTTGATACCAATTTTTAGGATTAAAAATAAATTATGAGCAATAAATAAATACGAAAATAAAACATAGAAGAATAAAGCAATACTCAATACATAAATTTATGTGGTTCACCCAATGTGGGCTACATCCATAAAGAAAATAACCAATATTTATTATTCCATCCAAAAAATCTTGAAGAGATACAACCTACAACAAATCTACTGTACTTCCTCTTAGCAATTCATCTTTACCAACACTTAGATAGACCTCCTAAAGTAAAAAACCTTAACTTTTTTGGTCTTTTTATGTAGATTCCAAATTCGTGAGCCCCAAGTGGTGAATTTGGTAGATAATTTTTGAAAGAGGTAACTCAACCACTTGACCCTTCCTTAGCTCTAGAATTTCATTTTCTTTGTGTTTTGATTCTAATTTCTATTTTTTTGCCTTAGAAATCACACTTATTTTCGAAAATTATGGAATCTTAATTAGTAATCCTAATTGTTTGCAAAACCTTGTAATTGCTTTACAAAATATTCTAATTTCCTTAAAAAAAACCTAAATAATAGTCAATCATGGAACCTTAATAAAAATCTCAGCTTCTTAAATATTTTCAAACACATAGGTAAAGAATAAAAAAGCATTTAGTTGAATCTAGGCTAACTTGTCTTCTTTCATTCTTTCTTGTTTTACCTTGAAATACCAAAGACTCCTAGTTAGATCATTCAAACTCAAAAAATATATAGGATAGCTCTTGTTTAGATGCATTTGTGTGATAAAAAAGCTTTAGCATGGCATTTAGATGATCATTTATGATTTAGGTTTAAATAACCATTAAGGCTCAAAAAAGAGTCAAGATAGATAGAAATCCAAAACCTTAGGTGTTTTCTTTGAATAAATCAATAAAACACTAATCAAACAAGCATAACATAAAATTATATAAAAATTTGAGAAAAATGCATTGAGTAGAAGTCTAGTTGTGTTGAGAATTTTCACATTTTTGGGGTATCCTTTGGAAAGATATCCTCAAGTGATGAAGTAGAGATTCTTGCAAATCTCCCCCATGCACACTTGAAATTAAATTAGTCTTAAAGAGAAAAGAACCACAAATTATTTTTCCATCTACAAAGGGGTCTTAGTTCCCTCATACTATGTGGGGTTTGAACCTTCGAGCTCTTAAAGAGAGGCTAAATCCCTTACCATTGTAGTAAGCTAACAACTATATATATCATAAGTGTATTACTTTTTATACAATTTCAAATCATTTTGTCCAATTAAGTCATATTTTAATTTCATAAATCTAGGTAGAGATTAAATAATTAGTTGCATTTAGATGATAACTTTTAGTTTATTAAATGTTACATTTCAAACAATTCTATTAATTGCACAAATATTTCATTTTCATTCTTAATTTTGATAGAAATTATGTATATCAAATGTTAAATTTTAGTTAGTTAAACATAAATTTATTATTAATATTTAGTTGTTAGACATTCACCTTTGTAGCGTAAGTGGAGAAGGTTAGCCTAGCCCTGTTGAACGAGAGGTCCATGGTTTGAACCTTTGCAATGTGAAGGGGGAAATAAAAAAATCTCTTATGGATTCCCTCTAGATAGTGGTATGCTCGGATGGGATGACATTGTTGATCACCTAAGAGTGGATCTTGAGGTTTCTTTCTAACGTAAAAGTTTTAAAGGATGAGTGGACAATTGAGTTGGTGCTAGGTGGCCAAATAAGATCTATGATCCATACCATGTGTCCATTGAACTTTGATTCAAGTCATACTAGCTATAATAAGCTATTTTTTTGTCTTTGTAACACCATGATCTAAGATCTATGAATAAGGAACAATAAGCTCTTTTTTGGCTACAATAAGCCCTTTTTTTGGCCAATTAAGATCTATGATCCATACCATGGTCCATTAAACTCCAATTCAAGTCACACTAGCTACAAGTAGTGTTAGAACCTCAAAGCATAATACATGAGTGGCAATACCTCTCAAATACCTAAGAATCCACTTCATTGCCTCCCAATGCTATTTGTCTAGATTGTTCATAAACCTGCTTACAATTCCTATTACATGTGCAATATCTGGACTTGTGCACACCATCACATACATCATATTGCTAATTATTTATGAATAAGGAACCTTTGACATATAGTCAATCTCCTCCTATATCTTGGGACACATATCTTTGTTCAGTTTGAAATTATTGGCTGAAGGTGTACTAACAGGTTTTGCATCCTGCATATTAAATATTTCCAACACCTTCTCAATGTACTCACCTTGAGATAATATTAATTTACAATATTTCTTCTTTTGTTATTCTCATACCAAGGATTTTATTTGCAATACCCAAATTCTTTATTGCAAATTAATCTACAAATTTTCTTTTGAGCACAATTATATCCTATATGTTAGAACATGCAACAAACATGTCATATACATACAATAATAGGATTATATAGTTACCATTGTCCAATCCCTTAAAATAAAAAAAGTGGTTAGAATAACATCTAATATAACCTTTTTTTGATAAAAACTTATCAAATTTTACATACCACTACCTTGGAGAGCTTTCTTTAGGTCATACAAACTCTTTTTCGATATGCATACCAATTCCTCCATTTGTTTGACCTCATACCCTTGTGGTTGCTATGTATAAATATCTTCCTCCAAATATCCATGGAGAAAAGCTATTTTTACATATAACTATTCAAGATGCAAATCTTCTACAACCATTAGGATGAAAACAGTTCCAATTGAAGTCATTTTAAAAATAGGAAAAAAAAATTCATCATAATCAATACCTTTCTTCTATGCAAACCCCTTTACAACCTGTCTAGCCTTATACCTCTTTTTATCTCCATATTCTTCTTTCATATTTTAAACCCATTTATTTTGCAATGCTCTTTTTCCTATAGGCAACCGAACTAGATACCAATTTTTATTGTGTACCAAGGAGTCCATATTCTCTTTCATGCCTTGCTCTTTCTACCTGCATCACTTCTTCATATGTTTCTAGTTCACTAGAGTCAGATAATAATACATAATATAATGAAGGAGAGTAATCAAGGTGTCTACTTATCCTGGTAGATTTTCTAACACCACTTAATGGAGTTTGAGGTGCTTGATGTTGTTGTTGATTTTATAGCACCTTTGGAGTTTCAATTTCATCAAGAACTATGTATTCGGTGTTTATCTTTTCCTATTTATTTTGCTGCAATTGGTATTTATACATGACTTTCTCATTGAATACCACATCTCTAATCTTAATGAATTTATGATTTTCATAATTCCAAAAACAATAACCAATATCATTAACTCCATATACAATAAAAGTGCATTTCTTGGATTTTACCTCAAGTTTAATTCTATTTTATTTATCAATATGCATGAATGCTTCACAACTAAAAGTCTTAAAAAATGAGTAGTTAATAGGCTTATCTGTCCATACCTCTTATGGAATATCACCATCCATGAAACTTGAAGGCCCTCTATTTATTAAATAAACAACATTATCCACAACATCTACCCAAAACTGTAAGGGAAATCTTGCATGTAATCTCATACACCTAGCATGTTTGATGATAGACCTGTTCTGACACATCATTTTCTTGTGGATTCCTGGAATCATCTTCACTCTACAAATCCTATGGTATGAACAAAAAATTCCAAACTCTTCATTGCAGTTTTTACCTCTATTATTTGATCTGAGATACTTCAACTTATTTCCTATCTCATTCTCAACCAAAGATTTCCATTTCTTAAAAGTTGTATCGTTCCAAATTTTCTGCACCCTTACTTTTAGGCTAAAGGATCCGTGCCCGAAATGGGAATGTGGGAAGTATGGGACAATACCTCGGACTGAGAGGCCTTTGGAAGGTCCCGCCTCTCGGGGGAGGGGTATTAAGGTGATTTTTCAACGGATGGTGGGTTCACCAGGAAACTTTTGAATGGCAATTTCCATGCCTAGGTTGGGAATGTGTTTGATGTGTTCAATTTTATCTTTAATCATTCAACTCCTAGGTTTGGCCAAATGAATCTAAACTGTTCTATATGAAATGCAGATTTAAATGCATACAAAAAACATATTTGAACAGAAAACACAAAGAATAAGCTAGATTAAAAAGTCATACCTGATCCGGATGTCTGATGGAGGTTCTGATTTTTGAAGCAGTCAAGATCACCTCTGATCTGAAAGGATCGTCTGTGATCATACGGGATCATCTGAGATCTTATGAATTCATCAGATGAATTCGTTAGAGACCTACAATCAGAGAAGTAGACACAAAATATAGAAAATGCAGCAATGCTAACAGAGGAAAATGGTGTGAAATGACAATAATAATAGTAAACTGATAATTATAAACAGAAACATGAATGCATTACAATGATTTAATGTCAAATTATGATTTATCATGCATTTAAGCTATATGGGTGAACTCCAGGATGCAAAATAATAACAAGTCTAACTAATGCAGAACAAAACAATAGGTAATGGAGAAAGAATGCAAACTCAGGGCACTGATTGCCCCCAATGTTGACTACAGTCAAAATCATCTTGAATTGGTGTGAGATCATCTGAGATTGTATAGGATCATCTGCAACGATCTGAGCTTGCTTTGGCTGAAGAATAACAAAATTCTTGCAAACAAACTTGGAAAAATGTGAAGGCAAATGATAGTCTAAGACATTCTAATGCATGTAAACTTGAAGTACAAAAAAATTCAACCAGGGGAATGTCAAGGGGAGGGCCTAAGATTAAATAGGCATAGGAAGTAGGTTGGGAGGTTGGAGATCATCCCAATTTGGGAGATCTCCAACGAGGGAGGTCTCTAACCATGCAGACACGCTTTTTGCCCAGGTTAGAGATGCTGTTGAAACAGAAGCTAATTATGAAAAATTAGTTTTGGGACGAAATCGTCTGGACATCCTAGTCCAGACGAAATCATCTGATCTGAGGTGATATCATCTGATCGGTGACGATATCGTCCAACGGTCACAACAAATCCTAAAAATGGCACGAAAAATGAGGAAAGCGATTAAAATGCGGTTTGGGGTTGAAAATTTGAATTTGAATTATTACTAAGGTAATTTTAATTATTTCTAAGGTTTATTGCGCCAATTTTAGGGTGCTACATTTTGCCCCCTATTTAGCGAATTTTCTAAATAAAATGCGTTAAATATGAGTTCTCGATCTACGAGAAAGCAAAAAATTATTCCCATTTTTAGGCAACGATTCTAGGTCGAATTACCCAAATTGAACATTTGAGGTAAAAACGCAAAAAAGCAAAATTTTAAAAATGTTTTTAATTGTTTTGAATAAAATTAAGAAAAATAGGGTAAAACCCTAATTCATTGTTACTGTTCATTTTTATTGATTTCTAGAGCTCTGCAGACAAGATGGTTGAGACAGTGCACATATCAACAGAGGTCCGGTGCGGGCTACGGGTAAGGGTCTAAACTTACTTTAGAATACTTTAATTTTGAATTTCATGCTTTTTAGATTAATTTTGACTAATTTTTGAGCATCGCAGCCATTTTTGGGCTATCGACGTCATTGGGATGAAATCGTCTCGATTTTGAAGAAATCGTCTCGATATTGCCAATTTTGTCCAAGGGCGAAATCGACAATATGGGGACGATTTCATCCGATAAAGGATGATTCCATCATGTGAAATCGGAAATGAATTTGCTCAAATTTGGGATGATATCATCCAATAATGGATGATATCATCATTGGTGTGAAAGTGAACTTATTTTACTTGCATTTTTAATGATTATTGTATTAATGATTGTTATTGTTTTGTTGTTTATGTTGCAGAGAGGATTACTAAATATCCGGGAATGGAAATACGGTGGACTGAGGGATGACTTGGCCACTCTATCTCAGGCAGAGCAAGATCAGCTGGCTCAGGTCAGATTACAACACGTGGTAGATATGCCACAAGTGTCTACAGATATGGGGCTATTGACAACCCTGGCAGAGAGGTGGTATCCAGGTTCTTCTTGTTTCCAATTATCGACAGGGGAGATGACTCCAACCTTGGAGGATGTATGGAGAGTTTGGAGGATCCCCATACAAGGACAACTAATCACTCCTATGACCAATCAGGGCCACAAGATGATGCGACTATGTGGAGATTCGAGATTCACCCTAGAGAAGGGCAGAGTGAACATCGAGTCGCTATGCCAGATGCCTAGGGCATCCAAACTGACACAAGTTTTGGCTAGGGTGGTAGGTGGTCTGCTACTATGCCATCAGAGTGGATGCAGGCTACCATGGCTACTGACAGATGTGATCTATGACATGAGAGACCATGGATACAGGTTTGCTTGGAGGAGCTTTGTACTATGCCGATTGTATAGGATCCTGCATGGGATCGTATACAAGGACGACCGATGTCTAGTTATGACATCACTACTATAGGTTTGGTGCTGGGAGCACATCGCGGTGTGAAGGCCGATAGGGCTTCCACTAACAAGGATTGACGGGGAGAGGCCCCGAGTTTTCTACTGGTGGCTTCGAAGAGGATCATAATGGCAGATAGATCTGCCAGTGTCTTGGAGACTACTTGATGACCTTGTCTCCAACCAGATCACCTGGAGGCCTTGGAGAGATCATCCAGGGTGGGCCAAGGACAGACAGGAGATGGCTCACATCAGACGAACCTACTAGTTGAGGATGGAGAGGGGAGAGGTGGAGCTCCACCACTATGACCAAGTTTTGAGGTAGTTTGATCTACAGCAGGGGATCCCATCTCTCAGGGATTATGAATTTTCTCAGATCGTTCGGGATAACACTACAGTTAGTGGGGCTCTAGATATGCAACAATTCTAGAGTCAAGATGTAGACGATGCCCCCATCCATCTAGTGGATGGTGACGACGTAGGGATTACCGACGGATACGATGCCTGGTACGCAGGCATCCACCCTCCTTGGATGACGAGGGCTCAGGGTCTGATTCACATAGTTGTGCATCGAATTGGGAGGCAACGCCAGGCGGCCATTGAGGTGGCATAGGGTCACATTGGGAGAGAGCAGAGGAGACCACAGTCTTAGCAGAGGCTACGATAGTGGGAGAGGAGGGAGGAGAGACCCCATTCTCCATAGAGAGAGAGGCCACCATCACCCGATAAGGGCAAGGGTGTTGACACAAGGAAGAGCAGTGAGACAGTAGCTCTCCGAGCTAAGGTTTCCCACATTCAGGCTTAGGTGCAGACATTGCAGGATGAGGCTACATGGCTTAGAGCTCGGGGCGAAGAAGCGAGCACTTAGGATTTAGGGTGGGCTATTGCCCAGGTTACATTCTATCAGGCTCTATATTACTAGGTGGTTCCAGTAGAGTAGAGGGTGCCATTACCAGCTCATATTGTAGAGCCTATCATGATGGGGTCATCTAGGACATCATCACGATCGATGTCCAGGACTCATGGCACCACATGGATTGCGATGGGGCCACCTCCTCCACCTCAGGGCAGGAGAGGAGATGAGGCTGAGAGCTCGAGGGGTTCTCAAGGCTAGTTGCTATAGACTGCACTGCACAAATTGATATAGTTTTTATTATTATGGATGGAGGATTGAGTATGCCGAGGTACAAATTGTGGCATACCGATCCAGTTTTGAGATGATGTATAGATTGTTGAGATATATATATATATATATAGATGAGATATTTTTGATCATATGAATTTTCTTATGTGTTTGTATGATGCTTTAATGTTTTGTTTTGATGGATTTGATGATTCATGTAATTATGTCGTTTGGAAATATTATGGTTTGGATGTCATGCTTTTAAAATTTTAAATGAAATAATCTACTGTAAAAAAATTGGTTGTTGTGATGTGATTTAATAAAAATAAAAAGAGACTTCTAACAATAATTTCAAAGGACATTGTCACTGTTATAGACCATATCATGGAGTCACTGCTCACTCGGTCATCAAGCTAATCCCAGTATAGAAATATTGTTAAAAAGTAAAAGAGTGCTTAAGAGACTATCTTAAGACTTTGTTGTGATGATGCAAATGATGATGATGATGGTGATTTGTTTTCAGACTTTTCATAAAATAGTATGCATGAAATATTTTAAAATTATTTGCTAGGCATAAATTCCTAAGTGTGATAAATTTTTTGAATAATTCCCTAGGAATTATACCATGGTTGCAATATTGAATTTGAACATAATGTCATGAAATAGAATAAGTGTTCATTTGTTTGAAAGCATAATTGTGTAACATAATGATGCAAGTCACATGTTTTGAATGATTTGAAATAGATGGGAAAATAAAATTAAAACAATGGTTTGCGCTAGGCATAGAATATAGGTATAGACTTATACCATCATCGCGAAATCCGAAGAAGTAATAGCTTGATTGCATGGTTGATTTTTAATTTTTGAAAATAAACAAAAAATATGAAGATGAGGACTTGCGCTAGGCATAAAATTCCAATTGTGGTTTTGGAACTATACCATCGTCACAAAAGTCAAAAGTTATATATAAATGTAACTTTATTGCATGTTTTTGAAAATGATTTTGATTTTTTTGGTAATGCATGTAGTTGTATTTATACTAAACAATTGTTCTCAGAGAAGAAAATGAAATTATTCCAGACAATTTGCAAAAATATTTCAAGGTATCTTAAAGACAAAGTTAGGTTTATAAGGAATCCCATGTGCATATGTGAGTTCATTTCCGATCTTGATTTATCATAATGATACACAAAATCTCTCAAATACAAATGTGTGTGCGATTGTATTGTTCATTTACCAGTTTTGAGCAAGATACTTTGATACAAGTGATTTAAACTAACCAAGTGTTCATTAACCATGATTTAGATGCATATAACCATACCAGACTACTATGTAAGTCGGGTTATTAAGAGCTAGCTAATCCATAAGCAGACATAGGTCTGTACAAAATAATGTTGCTAATGTGACAGACATATCACCACGCTAGGGATTACCCAATGCCAAGCGGGTTGGGCACAAACCACTTGTTATGGGGCTTACCTCACAGTTTTCGAATAATTGAGAATTCCAGGGATTCAAGCTCATCAACCCTTATTTTCTTTTCAATGGGTAGGGAAAGGGATTTTATTGCTTTTGCTTTTGCTTTCTTTGCTTTCTTCTTTCTGTTCTCTTTTGTATTTTTTTTTTTCGTATCTTTTGCTTTGATATTTGAGATAATGCTGAAATAATCTTTTTCTTGTTCTCTTTTTCTTGAACTTTTCTTTTGCTTCCTATTCTAGGGATACTTGCCCGGATTAGCTGTAGAGCAAGGGATTTTTATTCTAGGTAGGGGTGAGCTTGTCCTTTTGTCAATTCTCAAAGATTCTAGACTATGTGCATGATAGGATAGCAGGGGAAACTTTTCGCTCAAGAAACCACTTCTACTATGTAGCTTAGGGACATTACAAATATAATCATTTTATTGTGAAAATATATGCGTGGTTTAAGTAAATAACAAGATCAATTCTCTGTGCTCAAACTTTATTTAATTGAATTTTGTGGACTTTGATATAAGAGAGATTAGTAATCATGCCAAATAAATCAAGATATTTATTCATGTGAATGTGAAAGGTGCGGGATTCCAAATAAATGCTAATTTATCCAAAATAACTGGAAATATAACTGCAATATGTCACAATTTGAGAAGTACAAAAAATAAAAGCTGGTTTTTAAAGATTTTGATGATTTTAAATGTTTTTGGTGTTTTTTAGATTTTTAAGTTTATAAATTGAAAGAAATACAAGATAGTGGTTTTTTTTTGAAATATTTTAAACAAATATATACAAGGATGAAATGACCTAATTTATGCATAGTAACGTTTAAGATGCATAATATTCATGGGTTCTTTAAGTTCTTTACCATATAAGGTAGATAATTTGTATGCTCCCTATTCAAATTTAGCAGTGATAATGTATGGTCCAACCCAGTTGGGCTCAAATTTACCTTTAAGGTCTTTAGTTGCATTAGTATTTTTTTGATTTTCTTTTAAAACAAGATCACCGACCTCAAAGGATCGATGACAAACTTTCTTAGCATATGATCTTTTAAGCTTGTTTTGGTAAGCACGAAGATGCTCCAAAGCATTGATGCACTTTTCATCTAGGAGCTCCAGCTGACTGAGTCTTCCAGCTCGATATTCATCTCCTACTTCGGTATCTTGAAGTAGTAGAGCCAAAGAAGGAACTTCTAATTCAAAGGGACAAATGACTTCAACGCCATAAACCAAAACAAAAGGTGAAGTACCTGTGGGAGTACGAACACTAGTTCGATAGGCCCACAAAGCTGGATATAATTGAATGTGCCAGTCGTGGCCAGATTTATTGACCAATTTTTTAAGAATTTTGATTAAGGTTTTGTTAGAAGCTTCTGCTTGGCCATTACCCTGAGGATAATAGGGAGTGGACCAGCGATGTTGAATCTTATATTTTTGACATAATTTCTTAACATCTTTATTTTTGAAACAAGTTCCATTATCCGAGATGAGATTTGCGAGAATTCCGAACCTACAAATGATTTGATTAAAAATAAATTTAGAGACTTGAGTTCCAGTGTAGGAAGCTAAATGCATAGCTTCAACCCACTTCGTGAAATACTCGGTGGCGGTTATGATGAATTTATGTCCATCAGATGACACAGGATTAATTTTGCCAATAATGTCTAAGCCCCATTTTGAAAAGGGCCAAGGAGATGAAATAGCCTGCAGTTCTTGTGCAGGGGCATGGACAAGGTCAGCATGTTTTTGGAACTTGTCACAATGGCACACATAATCATGTGCATCATTCTCCATGGTAGGCCAAAAGTATCCTATCATAAGGAGCTTTTTAGCAATGACACTACCACTGAAGTGTCCTCCACAAGATCCATCATGGGCTTCACTCAAAGCTGATCTGGATTCTTCTAAATTCAAACATCTCAATAGGATACCTTCAAAAGATCTCCTATATAAAGTATTGCCAATTATTACAAATCGACTTGCTCGTCTACGTAATAACCGATGCTGGTTTCTATTAAAATTGGCAAGGAAAGTCCCATTGTGAAGAAAATCAAATATATCCCTATACCAAGGTTCATGAGTAGTTTCATTGATCAAAAACACATCCAAAGGTTCTAAGCATGACTTATTTGAAGCGGGTTCCTGTAGTCGATGAATGATGATGGTGGCATATTCGTCATCTAACTCCAAGGGCAGAAGAGATGCAGCTGCGGCCATAGCATCGGCCACATGGTTACTAGTTCGAGGAATAGCTTCCAAGGTAACTTGATCAAATAGAGATATTAATTATAAAACATATGCTTTATATGGACACAATTTATCATCTCTGGTCTGATAAACTTCATTAATTTGGTTTATAACAAGTTGAGAATCACCAAAAACTAGCAGATGTTTAATTTTTAGTCCAAGGCAGCTCATAATCCAAGGATTAGAGCTTCATATTCAGTAGTATTATTGGTGCAAGCAAATATTAATTTAAAGGACAAAGGTATAATGTGTTTTTGTGGAGATATTAAAATAATACCTGCACCAACCCCACTCATGCATCGGGATCCATCAAAGTATAATGACCATTGTTCAACATGGTCTGCCTCTAATTGAAGGCATTCATCAGGAAACTCAATGATGAGGGGATGGGTAGACTCTAAGGGTGCAGTAGCTAATTGATCTACTATGATTTGACCCTTAACAGACTTCTGTTCTATAAACATGAGTACAAACTTGCTTAAAGCAAGAACCCACTTAGCTGTGCGACCCGATAAATAAGGTCAACTCATGAGATACCGCAAGGGATCATATTTAGCAATGACATAAGTTTTCTGATTGAGCATATAATGGCATAATTTTTGTGTAGAAAATACGATTGCTAGACATAGTTTTTCTAATGCTGTGTAGTGGGTTTCATAACTAATTAAAGTTTGGCTAATATAATAATTAGCATGTTCTCTTTTCTCATCATCAAGTTGAGCTAACATAGCTCCTAAAGCAAAATCTGAAGCTAAAATATACAGGATAAATCGGCGATCAGGTCTAGGTGGTGAAAGCACAGGTGGGTTAAGGAGGTATTGTTTGAGAAGTTCAAAAGCTTCCTTACGTTCATCGTCCCAATTAAAAGGGACATCCTTCTTAAGGAGCTTAAGAAAGGGACTGGTTTTGTCCGCCAGCTTATCGATGAAGCGACGGATAGCTTGAAGCTTACCTTGTAAACTTCGTAACTCAAATATATTGGTAGGTGTGGGCATATTAGTGATAGCCGCAATCTTGAGAGGGTTGATTTCAATGCCACGTAAAGAAACTATAACCCCTAAGAGTTTACCGGACTTAACTCCGAATATGCATTTAGTAGGATTTAGTCGGATAAGATATTCTCTTAACCGATCAAACACTGTCCTTAAGTCATTTAAATGATCATCTTCTTTGATGGAGCGAGCTATGATATCATCTACATAATCATGTAGGATATCATGAATCATGTCATGAAAAATATAAGTCATAACTCATTGATAGGTTGCACCTGCGTTCTTTAAGCCAAATGGCATCACTTTCCAACAAAATATACCCCAGGGGGTAATAAAGGTTGTTTTAGCCTGACCTTCAGGAGCTATCCTGATCTGATTATAATCGGAAAATCCATACATTAAGGACATCATTCCACTTCCAGTAATAAAATTAATGATTTGATCCATGTTGGGAAGAGGAAAATCATCTTTAGGGCATGCAGCGTTAATATCTCTAAATTCTGTGCAAACCCTAACTTTGGTAGCTTCTTTCTTGGTTACTGGAACTACATTCGAGATCCATTCAGCATAATCAATAGCTTGTATAAAAACAACATTCAGGAGTTTTTCTAACTCCCCTTTGACTAGCAAGGCCACTTTGGGATGCTTTTTTCTAAGTTTTTGTTTAACAGGTTTAGCATCCGGATGGACTACTAGGTGATGCATGACTACATAAGGGTCTAAACTTGGCATATCTTCATATGTCCAAGCGAAGACATCTTCATATTCTTTAAGGAATGCAATGTATTGCTCTTGTTTTTCTTGATTTAATTTTGATCCAATATTGATTATGTGGGGATTATCCTCAGTTCCAATGTTAACTTTAATGACGTTTTCTACTTCCATGTGTAGATCTCTTTCAAAATTAGGTGGGGCGGGTGAAACACCCAATTCTTGTAATTATTTTAAGGTCAACTTGGATAATTCATCTTGAGGAGTCGTGGCCTCAAGCTAGACTATAATAGGTATAGAACCATCAAAATAAAAACCATTGTGTAACATCTCTTCAACGAAGACATCATGGAAAATATTTCCTTCTAACTCATCATCAGATTTAGCAATCATTTCAGGATAAGCTATGGATAGCATATTGCATGTAAATGGCTGATATTTTAGAGGCAAATCATCACACCCATCCAAATAATCTTGATAACATATGAGTTGATCATCATCTTCAAAAGGGAAAGGTTGACCCTTACTAGAAAATAGGCCCACACCACATCGAGCGGGCCATGGTTCTACCTCAAAGGGTTCTTTCATACCATATTGGAAAGGTCCCAAGCATTTCCATTTATATCCCATTTTAAGCATTATAGGTTTAGCTTTAACATACTCATTAGTAAAATAACATCGAGCATATCCCTCATGATGAGTTTTGATATTCCTAGGTATTCTTCCCCAGTCATATCCCTTATAAATTAAGGCACAACTCCCGACTTGGTAAGTACTTTCCATAGGTTGTGGGAGACCTAAAGTATGAGGAGATGGTGGCAAATTACTTAAGATAATGGCATTTTGCATAGAAGCATTTGTTTTTTCTGATATAAGAATGTTAGATAAATCAGGTAAGAGTTCATCAGAAAGAGCATAAAATGTAGAAGGATCATTCCCTATATCTTTAGATGTGGAAGGTATGATAGATGTAGATAATGTAGAGGTGTTAATAGATGGGTCTATAGGTTTTGAAATGATAGGGATAGAACATGAAGGATTGGTTGTGGATTTAAGATCTTTTTGAGGTTCTAGTGTGGTTTGTTTAGAAGATTGTTTAGATGAAAAATAAGAATTAGGATGTGTGGATGATAGAGCAGGGCAAAATTGGACTCCAACAGGTTCTGCCAAAGCACACATATCAAAGGGTCTAGGATCACCATGGATAGTGACCAACTGATTTTTAAATTTGAATTTAACACATTGGTGTAAAGTTGATGGGACAGCCTGCATTACGTTGATCCAAGGACGACCCAAGAGTATATTGTATGATGTGGGGAAATGTACAATAAACATAGTCATATCTAAGGTTCTCGGACCAACTTGCAATGGGATGGTGATAACTCCACACGTTTCTTGTGTTTTGTCATTGAAAGCTTTTATGATCATGTCAGTTTTCTTCATTTCATCACTTCTAAACCCAAATATTTGGTAGAAGTCAAAAGTGCAAATATTGAGAGATGAACCATTATCAATCAAAACCCTTTTGACTGCTACATCTCCTATTAGGGTAGTAATATATAAGGGGTTATCCTTATGTAAACTATGTTGTGGGATATCTTTATCCCAAAAATCAATACAATAAACTTCTCTAGTGATGATAGTATTGGTCATGGCTTCAGGTTGAATGTTTTGTGGTACCATCATTTGGCTTAATGTAAGCATCAATTCATCTCTATGTGTAGGATAAGATCTTAATAGGTCCAAAAGGGAAATTCTGGCTGTAGTATTGGATAATTGCTCATTAATATTGTAAGGAGGTTTAGATTGAACATTAGGAACATGATTCCCTTTATTGGGATTTTTCAAAACAAATGGAGCTGATCCATCATTCTGATTTGGTTCTTGTTGAAAATTTTGAGCTTGTTGTCTGGTAATGACTCTGATGGTATGTTATATTGAGAACGTTGAATAGGTCTTGGTCTAGCATTTATAGATTTTTCATTAGAAAGGAACTGATTAGAAGAGGGTCGAGTAGTAACTCTTCTAGGAAATGGTTCTTCTGGAACCATAGAATCTGTGATAGGTTGAATAGGATCTGATTCGTCTTCAGAACTATTCGATTGATTTGAAGTGATTTCCATGTCACTTTTAGTATCCTATTCTACATCACTAAGATTCGATGTTTAAATATTATGGAGGGGCCTGGTCGTGACCATGGATAAATTTGTGTCAAATTTTTGTAAATCATGATTAGGTAAATGTCCGCTAATAGTTCCTACATATCGGGTAGGAGGAGGGACATTATGATGCTCAATTTGATTGGCCACATCTTTACCATGTTTTGGTAAAGGATGTTGAAATATATCTAATGATTGATTAGCATTTTTATTTTGATTTTGGGGAATGTTCTTTTGAGCATTATTAGGAGCATTTTGTTTAGGTTGGACGGCTTGCACCTCCATCTCATTATTATCAATCAGATCTTGTATTTTATGTTTTAACCTTTTACAAGAGTTGGTAGAATCTCCAGGCCCTCTATGGAAATCACAGTGTAAATCGGCTTTGTATCCGGGTATGGTTGGATCAGGTTCCCGGATAGCCGGTAATTGAATCAAACCTCTTTCGAGTAATTGGGGTAGAATAGTTGATAATGGTTGATTCAATCTAGTAAACTCTCGAGGAGGTTTATCAGGAGGTTTTAATATAAATTTTTCTGTTGTCTTTGTTGTATTGATATTAGCAACATTTTTGCCATCAGTGACTCCGTCACCTACAACTTGTTTGTTTTTATATTGATTTTTGGATTTTTTCTCATCATCTTTCTTCCTAAGCTGGCCTCTCCTAATGAGAGCATCTTCTACTCTTCGAGCTAAGTCTATAGCCTGATCGAAGGTAGTTAAGGTAGCGATTGATAACTCATAAGATATTTGTTCTTGCAAATTATTAATAAAAATGTCCAACATTTCCCTATAAGGTAGCACAAAGTGCAGTTTTCTTGTCAACTACCTCCATCTAGCTAATAAATCAGCAAAAAATTCATATTTGTCTTGTTTTAAGTTGTACAAATATTTAATGGTTACATGCCTTTCGATATAGGCACTAAATTGATGCACAAAATATTCAGCGGTCTCTTCAAAATTTCTCAAAGAATGAGTGGGCAATTGATAGTACCACTCTAATGCCATTCCTCCTAAACTTTTCGGGAACATTTTTAGTAACAACAAGTCATCATGTGATATATCATGACATGCTATCCTAAACATGTGAAGATGCTCTATGGGATATTTAGTTCCTTTATATATAGGCAGGACGAGCATGGGAAAGTGTTTAGGGTACGATTGTGCTACAACTATAGGATCTAGAGGTTGACTACACATCTCGCGATAATTATACGAGGGATGGTAGGGATCCATCTGGTCCATGCAGGAAGCTAACTGTTTCACCATGGCTTCCAGATTACTGGTTTGCCCACCATATTGATTCGGTGGAGCATGAATATGGGATTGGTGAGAATATGATGGAGGGAGATGAAGATTAGATGCTATATTTCTATTGTGTAAATTTTTGGTAGGAAGGGTGTTATGAAGAAGTTTTGAAGTTGTATTATGTTGTATCCTAGATTGTTGAAAATTGGTGTTTGGCTTGTTTTTAGGTTTTTGTCGATTTGAAGCATATTGATCAATATTTTGGCAAAATAAAGTAGTGAATGAAGGTCTATTTTGTGTGGGAATGATTTTAGGCTCAATAAAATATTCCTTAGGAGGTTGGGTAACCTATTGTTTTTGCATGTTTTGAATTATAACGGCCATATCCATATTGGATGGTCTAGCTTTATCACTTTCTTGATCAACGAAAGACAAGGGATTAGTGTGTATGTTAAACATATGTTCCATGGCTGCTTGAGTGTCACTAATTTTTCCTCTATCAATATGAACTGCCATATTAAGAGCACCAATATTATTGTTGAAGAATTTCCAAAAATGATCTATGTTATCAAAAGTAACAGTTCCATCTGGAGCCATTCTAGGGGATGAGGATCCTTCCTCTCTAACATTTTCTTGTTGTTCATTTTCTTCAACCAGGTCATCTTTTGGTTGTTCTAGAGTTTCTTCTTCTGGAATTGGATCCTCAGGAAGGGCATTTAATTTTTTGTTTTTCTTGCCTAACCAATCTTCTTCTTCTTCTTCTTCAGTTTGTTTACCATTCCTAAGTTTAGTCATTGTGCTTAAACTTAGATTTCAGCAAATATATATATATATATATATGCAACAAGCTTAAGAGGTATATATTTTAATTATATACCTACTATAATATTTAAAATGAAATATTTTGGTTTTTTGTTATGTTTTTTGGTTTTTCTTGTTTTTTTTTATAACAATATTATAAAGATAACAAACAACACACAAAACACAAGAAATAATAATAATGAAAGCAATGATCTAGTTTTCTATAAACAATTTATAAATATCATTAATGGGCTCGAGTTCTTCAGGAGTCATGAAATGTTCTTCAAATTGAAAATTTTATTTCATGAATTTGACAAAAAGTGTTATAGTGATATTATCTATTTCAGATTCTGTTTTGTAGAAGTAAAGCTCGTGGCAATAATCTCGATATAACACAGCTCTAGGAACTCTTCTCCATCTTTCCCTATTCGTAAGAACGACTTTTTGATATTCTACATGACCTAGGAATTGATGCACTATGGCTGCATTCTCAAGGTATTCCTCGAAGGTGAACAATTCTAAAGACATAAGAGCTCTCCTATAAGCTAACCACCTATGGCAAGCTCTCTGAAGTTCATGATAAAAAATGAGTTGATGAGGATCCAATATTCTATCTAGGGCAAGCCTCTTGATTTGTTTAAGTTCTGTTGACCTAGATGAAATGATACCTAGTCTCCTATTAAGTTCATCCCACAAAAGTTGGTTTCTATCTGTTTTAGGCACACTAAGCACATAATTGATTTCTATGGCTGCTAATTGGTTTTCAACATTTATAGTGATTGCTTGTCTTTTCTTAGGAGCTACCATCTAAACATGATATGCAACTTAGTAATATTCTAATGATTTTAAATGCATCTATATTTTTTTTGTTTTTGTTTTGGTTTTCAAAAGGTTTTAGTTTCACGTTGGGTTCACCAAAATGTATCGTTCCAAATTTTCTACACCCTTACCTTCAGGCTAAAGGATCCGCACCCAGAAGGGGAATGTGGGAAGGATGGGACAATACCTCGGACTGAGGCCTTTGGAAGGTCTCGCCTCTCAGGGGAGGGGTATTAAAGTGATTTTTCGACGGATGGTGGGTTCACTAGGAAACTTTTGAATGGCAGTTTCCACGCCTAGGTTGGGAATGTGTTTGATGTGTTCAATTTTATCTTTAATCATTCAACTCCTAGGTTTGGCCAAATGAATCTAAACTGTTCTATATGAAATGCAGATTTAAATGCATACAAAAAATAGATTTGAATAGAAAACATAGAGAATAAGCTAGATTAAAAAGTCATACCTGATCCGGATGTCTGATGGAGGTTTTGATTTTTGAAGCAGTCAAGATCGCCTCTGATCTGACAGGATCATCTGTGATTAGACATGATCATCTGAGATCTAATGAATTCGTTAGAGACCTGCAATCAAAGAAGTAGACACAAAACACAGAAAATATAGCAATGCTAACAGAGGAAAACGGTGTGAAATGACAATAATAATAGTAAACTGATAATTATAAACAGAAACATGAATGCATTACAATGATTTAATGCCAAATTATGATTTATCATGCATTTAAGCTATATGGGTGAACTCTAGGATGCAAAATAATAATAAGTCTAACTAATGCAGAACAAAAAAATAGGTAATGGAGAAAGAATGCAAACTCAGGGCACTGATTGCCCCCAATGTTGACTGTAGTCGAAATCATCTTGAATTGGTACGAGATCATCCAAGATTGTACAGGATCATCTGTGACGGTTGAAGAATAACAAAGTTCCTACAAATAAACTTGGAAAATGCGAAGGCAAATGATAGTCTAAGACATTCTAATGCATGTAAACTTGAAGTACAAAAAAATTCAACTAGGGGAATGTCAAGGGGAGGGCCTAAGATTAAATAGGCATAGGAAGGAGGTTGGGAGGTTGGAGATCATCCCAATTTGGGAGATCTCCAACGGGGGAGGTCTCTAATTGCACAAAAATGCTTTTGCCCAGGTTAGAGACGTCGTTGAAACAAAAGATAATTATGAAAAATCAATTTTGGGATGAAATCGTCTGGACGTCCTAGTCCAGATGAAATCGTCCGATCTGAGGCGATATTGTATGATCAGTGACAATATCGTCCAATGGTCACAAAAAATCCTAAAAATGGTGCAAAAAATGAGGAAAGCGGTTAAAATGCGGTTTGGTGTTGAAAATTTGAATTTGAATTATTACTAAGGTAATTTTAATTATTGCTAAGGTTTACTGCACCAAATTTAGGGTGCTACAAAAGTATCGAAAACATATTATTTCTTTCAAATATAATAAACCCAATTTTTTCTAGTTGCATCATCAATAAACATAACATAATAATAAGAGCCACCAAGAGATGATACCTGTTCTCATCCCCATATGTATGTATGTACAAGATCTAGATTTTCACTCTTATTTTCTTTTCCAACTCTAAGAAATATGACTCTTCTATTTTCCATAAATGCAATGCTCACAAAATTCTAAATACACCTGCTTCAAACCTGGAAACAAATGTCTTGAGTGGAGAATCTGTATTCCCTTATCACTCATGTGTCCAAGCCTATGATTCCACAAAATTGTATTTTCTCCCGTAGAAGCTAAAGAAATAGAAAGATCAATATTATGAGAACATACATACAACATACCTTTCTTCTTCCCTTTTGCTAATAATAGTGATCCTTTGGCAACCTTCCATGGATTTGTTGAGAATATAACTATACATCCTTTGTTGTCCAACTACTCTGTGGAAATTATATTTCTTATCAAATCAAGAATATGCCTTACCTCTTTGAGCAACCATTAGTTTCCATTTTGTAATTTTATTTTTATCTTACCCTTTCCAACGATTTTACATGGTCTATCATCACCCAAATAGACCTATCCAAAATCACCTTGAATATAATCTAGAAAATATTTCCTATGGGGTGTGGCATGATATGAAGCCCCTAAGTCTAGCACCCAATAATCATTAATATTATCTAGTGAAAGTATTAAAGCATCTTGCAATACATCATATGCTACGTTTACTTCCTGATTACCATATTTTCTTCTTCCTATTTTTTTTTTTGAGATCAACAGTCTCTTTTTAGGTGTACTTTCTTCTCATAATGCTAGCATTCCAACTACTTCCCTTTGTATTTGGATCTGCCTTTCTTTGATTTTCTATATTTTTTTGGACTCTTTCCTCCTTTTGTATTCCCCTATTTTCCATAGTCAACACATTACCCGATGTCTCACCTGTGCTTTTCCATCACATTTCCTCGCTAAGGATAACACCAATAACATCATCAAATTTTAAATTATTTGTACCAAAAATAGAATTACTCACAACCATGACCAAGCCATTCTAGCTTTCTAGCAATGAGCATAAGATTAAAATAGCTATAACCTAATCATAAAAATTTACTCCAATAGAATTTAATTGATTGGTAATCATGTTAAACTCAGCTAAGTTATCAGTAAAAAACCCACCTTTTGACATCTACATATTAAATAAATGCTTCATAAGAAATACCTTGTTTGAAGCTAAGAGTTTTTCATACAGTTTAACCAATGCATTCATTAAACCCTTTATTATCTTTTCCTTTGAAATTTTGAAGGCCATCGATGCTGCCAAGCACAACTATATTGTTCCTAATACCATTCTTTCGGTAACTTCCCATTATTCATCTAATAGCTTCATGAGATTCTTTGCTATTCCATCTAATGATAGGTAAATATCCTTATGATAAATATAGTCCTCCATTTATATCTTCCATAGCTAGTAAATTTTGCCATTAAACTTATTAACCCTAAACCTACCTTCTTTTGCCATTGCTCCCACTCGAACTGGAAACCCTCCTTTAGAGTGCATTTTTTAAACCCTAGGATTTGATACCAATTTTTAGGATTAAAAATAATTTTTGAGAAAATACAAAAATAAAACACAGAAGAATAAAGCAATACTCAATACATAAATTTATGTGGTTCACCCAATGTGGGCTACATCCATAGAGAAAATAACCAATATTTATTATTCCATCCAAAAAATCTCAAAGAGATACAACCTATAACAAATCCACTATACTTCCTCTTAGCAATTCATCTTTACCAACACTTAGATAGACATCCTAAAGTAAAAAACCATAACTTTTTTGGTATTTTTATGTAGATTCCAAATTTGTGAGCCCCAAGTGGTGAATTTGGTCGATAAGTTTTGAAAGAGGTAACTTAGCCACTTGGCCCTTCCTTAGCCGTACAATTTCATTTTATTTTTGTTCTGATTCTAATTTCTATTGTTTTGCCTTAGAAATCACACTTATTTTGGATAATTATAGAATATTAATTAGTAACCCTAATTGTTTGCAAAACCTTGTAATTGCTTTACAAAATGTTCTAATTTCCTTACAAAAAATTTAAATAATAGTCAATCATGGAACCTTAATAAAAATCTTAGCTTCTTAATCATTTTCAAACACATAGGTAAAGAATAAAAAAGCATTTAGTTTCATCTAGGCTAACTTTCTTCTTGCATTCTTTCTTGTTTTACCTTGAAATACCAAATACTCCTAGTTATCTCATTCAAACTCAAAAAGTATATAGGATAGCTCTTGTTTGGATGAATTTGTGTGATAAAAAAGCTTTAGCATTGCATTTAGATTATCATTGATGATTTAGGTTTAAATAACCATTAAGGCTTGAAAAAGAGTCAAGATAGATAGCAATCCAAAACCTTAGGTGTTTTCTTTGAATAAATCCATAAAACACTAATCAAACAAGCATAACATCAAACTCTATAAAAACCTGAGAAAAATGCATTGAGTAGGAGTCTAGTTGTGTTGAGAATTTTCACATTTTTGGGGTATCCTTTGGAAAGAGATGCTCAAGTGGTGAAGTAGATATTCTTGCGAATCTCCCATGTGCACACTTGAAATTAAATTAGTCTTAAAGGGAAAAGAACCATAAATTGTTTTGCCATCTATAGAGGGGTCTTAGTTCCCTCATACTATGTGGGGTTTGAACCTTCGATCTCTTAAAGAGAGGCTAAATACTTTACCATTGTAGTAAGCTAAAAACTATATCTATCATAAGTGTATTAGTTTTTATACAATTTCAAATCATTTTCTCCAATTAAGTCATATTTTAATTTCATAAATCTAGGTAGAGATTAAATTATTAGTTGCATTTAGATGATAACTTTTAGTTTATTAAATGTTAAATTTTAAAAAATTCTATTAATTGCACAAATATTTCATTTTCATTCTTAATTTTGATAGAAATTATGTATATCAAATGTTAACTTTTAGTTAGTTAAATATAAATTTATTATTAATATTTAGTTGTTAGACATTCACCTTTGTAGTGTAAGTGGAGAAGGTTAGCCTATCCTTGTTGAATGAGAGGTCCATGGTTTGAACCTATGTAATGTGAAGGGGGACACAAAAAAATCTCTTATGGATTCCCTCTAGATAGTGGTATGCTCAGATGGGATGACATTGTTGGTCACCTAAGAGTGGCTCTTGAGGTTTATTTCTAACCAAAATATTTAAAGGGTGAGTGGATAGTTGAGTTGGTGTAAGGTAGCCAACTAAGATCTATGATCCATACCATGGGTCCATTCAACTTTGATTCAAGTCACACTGGCTACAATAATCCCTTTTTTTGTCTTTGTAACACAAGTGGATAAGGTGAGCCTAGCCCCATTGAATAGGAGGTCCATGGTTTGAATTTCTAATATGTGAATGGGTACACAATAAAATCTCTTATGGCTTCCCTCTAGATAGTGGTATACCCAAATGGGATGACATTTTTGACCACCTAAGAGTGGATCTCAAGGTTTCTTTCTAACCTAAAAGTTTTTTTCTCCTTTGTAGTGCAAGTGGAAACAATGAGCCTAGCCTCATTGAATGGGAGGTCCACGTTTGAACCTCTATGATGCAAAGGGGGACAAAAAAATCTCTTGTGACTTTCCTCTAGATAGTGGTATAATCATATGGGATGACATTGTTGGCTACCTAAGAGCAACTCTTGAGGTTTATTTATAACATAAAAGTTTTATCTACCTTTGTAGCGCAAGTGGAGAAGGTGAGCCTAGCCTCGTTGAATGAGAGGTCCATGGTTTGAACCTTTGTGATGTGAAAGAGGAAAAAAGAAATCTCTTGTGGCTTCCCTCTATATAGTGGTATACCCATATGGAATGGCATTGTCGACCACCTAAGAGCTGCTCTCCAGGTTTTCTCTCTATCCTAAGATTTTTATCTACCTTTGTAGTGCAAGTGGAGAAGATGAGCCTGGCCTCATTGAATGGAAGGTCCATAGTTTGAACTTCTATGATTCAAATAAGGGAGGTCCATTCAACTATGATTCAAGTCACACTAGCTACAATAAGCCCTTTTTTTTTCTTTGTAACACAAGTGGATAAGGTGAGCCTAGCCCTATTGAATAGGAGGTCCATGGTTTGAACTTCTACAATGTGAAGGGGAACATGATAAAATTTCTTGTGACTTCCCTCTAGATAGTGGTATACCCAAATGGGATGACATTGCTAACCACCTAAGAGCAGATCTCAATATTTATTTCTAACCTAAAATTTTCTTGTCTTCCTTTGTAGTGTAACTGGAGAAGGTGATCCTAGACCCATTGAACAAGAGGTCCATGGTTTGAACCTCTACAATGTGAAGAGGGATACAAAAAAATCTCTTGTGACTTCCCTCTAGATAGTGATATACCCAAATAGGATGGCATTACCAACCACCTAAGAGTGGCTCTTGAGATTTTCTCTCTACCCTAAGATTTTTTTGTCCTAGTGAGGACAACATAACATCTTAGGGTTTGGCTCCTGTTTGGGAGGTCCAAGTGAAGTGCATAAAAAGACCATACATCCATGCAAACAAAATACTAAAATATAGTAATAATAATACAACCACAAAGATAAGAACAAGATAAATTTAAATGAATGATGATGCTATTTTATTAATAATATTCATTATTTTCAAGGATGTCACAATAAGATCCCTCTGAGATATTTTATATTGATATGATACAATGAGTTATAATAAAAATCTTTTGGATGTACTTCATAGGATCCTCCTTGCACCCATAAAATGATTTGGAATAAGTTTTTGATGACTGCTACAATGATTAATATGCAAAGGTCTTGCGCTCCTCTTCCCCCATAGATATCTATCACCTGTACACAAGTAAAGCAAAGAAATTAGTAGCATGTGTAGAGCCCTTCAAGATAGGGCTTGAGATAAAGATAATAAAAGCAATAAATAAACTAAAATATGATAGTGCTTGCATAAATTAAAAACTACCTATGCTAAAATACTAAATAAAATTCTACTAAAACATCTTATGAAAAAAAAATATATATATCTATACCCTAGAGGTCGTCTCCATGCAATATTGTCATACTTGCAGGCCATCTCTATTAAATATGGCCACTAAACTGTAAGTGCTTTTTTGAGTCCGATACGGGGGTGACTCTGAATTTGATTTGGGGTTTGGTCAACAAATTGGTGTGTTCATGATAATGGCTTATTGGGTCTACACCAATATTCAAAGCTATATTATTTGATTATGTAGCGAATATGGGTGCAGCATTCAACATTTCTAATGAACCAAAAACATGATTTCTACAACAATAAGAATGTAAAATCTTGGAAACTTGTGGTTAAATTACAGCACCACTTCATTGCTTGAATATTTGAAAACTTGATATATTTTAATTGAGGGGTGAGTGCTATTATATAGATTCCTCAAGAGGAATATAATAATAACACCATCCTATGCATGAAAAAGTGAAGAGATAGTTTGCATTAAGAAAAATGAATGATTATTTTTAAAATTTCCATGCAATTATTTTTGTCATGTGATTGTTGTAATATGGGCTTATGCACATGTTAAATTGTGATGAGGGCTCATGCACATACTTCACTAGTAGTTTTGGATACTAGTTATGTCCCACTATTTTTTTTATATTTCTTCTAGTGTGACCATATCAAGGTGAGATGATATTGACTAGAGGCCTTCCCTTGGTGAGACAACCTCTAGATGCTATCCCTTGAAGGGGAAACCATGGTTGTAAAGGGAAAGATCCCTATTTGAGTGGTGAAAACCATTTTTTGAGCCTTAAGGCTACCCAAGGTGGATTATATGGTCTAAAAGAATTTAATAGAGGTAGTCTCCTCAACATGATGTATTTTAGGTGTATACAGACACCCCTTTTTGGGATGTATTATGTGAAAGCACAATGTGGAGAAAAAATAGATGACCTAGAGTTGAATTGATGGTGATGATGTGCGACCCCGGGAGGCACGCATCGCAACCCTGCTTGCAATATTATACTGAAATGAAATGAAAGACCATGAGCTACATATAACATAGAAATAACAAAGAGAGATCCTTTTTATTTATATTGAAACCCGGTTACATGTCGGTCCCTCTAAGGGATACCCATTTCGATACAATGAATTACAAGTGGATAAAATGTCCCCTTTGCAAAGGGGTGGTGCACTTTCGTAGGCTTCCTGATCCTACACACAAAATTGTATGAGGGCTTACAAATGCCTCCTTCTCCAGATCTACTCTTGGAGGGATCCTTATGCTCCTAATGCTTTGATACAATCCTGTAGACCTGTACCTAAGTTCATGGAAACAACAAAGCACGATAAGTAGAATGGGTAGCCTCCCTAGATGAGGCCCTTTTGTTAGCACATATGATAATATAGATAAATAAATAGGAAATGCATTGAAACAAAGCAAATATAAGCAATATGCATATGGAAACCAAGAATATTAATCTAAATGCAATGAAAGATTCAGATCTATGCTAAAGCTATGTAAATGAAATAATGATAAATAAAGATCTAATACTACAAACAAAGGAATCAATCATTTTGCAACCTAGCTATGAATATGGGCCACTATCAAAGACAGTGGCCTCTAATTTAAAGGTTACCTCTAATATTATGGGCTATGGCAGTCGATCCCTTGCTCGAATTTATGTTCAATGGTCACCAGGTGTGTCTCCTACACTGATTGGTGATTAGAAATGATAAAACTAAATAATTGTATGTGAACATAGTTTAGCCGAATGGTGGTCCAATGCTCTTCCAAAGGATGTAGCTTGGATATCTATTTTCACAGGGCTCTATTGTACATAATTTGAACTTTCTATCTCCCTTATTTGTGCCTTACTAGAAATCTACATATATAGAATTCCAGGTTTTAGGTTTAGATCTAGGGCTTGGCTTCTTGGGGAAGTCAAGCTCTATATATGCATGCTAACTGACTGTCCCAAAGGGAAGGTTTAGTCTTGATTTGGTATGGAAGGGGTAGTAAATAGGAACTATAGGAGTTCCTCATAGATATCCCTTCAAAATGCATGCAAACTATCATTACCACCCATGATTTGGGTAATATCTCACGATAGTTCATATTTTAGGGCTAGCCACTATCATCAATAGCGGCTAGCTATGGCCACTCTAGCCTATAGCAGCTAATATTGCTGGCCACTCTAGTCTATAGCTACTAGCTAGTGGCTACTAGCTAGCCACTCTAGTCTACAACTATTAGCTGGCCACTCTAGTCTATAGCTGCTAGCTGGCTGCTCTAGTCTATAGCTGCTAGCTGGCCACTCTAGTCTATAGCTATCGGTCTAAATGGGCTAGAATATCCTTTTTTATTGGTTAAGACCATTACTTGTTCTTGGAAATTGACCCGGTATGGTCTAGTATCACAAGGTACATGGGATTTGGGCCAACGGATGGAAATTGCACCCACCGTCGTTGAACCCTACTAGTGGTTGGAGATGAAGCCCAACTCACTAGCATTTAAGTGCCAAGTGGTGTGTGTGGTTCCTTTTTAATTTGAAAAAATGACAAATGCATAAAAGAGCATAATGATCATTCCTACATGATATGCATGAAAAGAAAGAAATATTTCAAATTTAGAAAGAATGCATGCTAATGTCCTATATGATATTTTGACGATGCAATTACAATGACATGGCCACTCATTGGGACTCAAGCATGCAAATGACATGAAATATCTATCAAGTTCACTGTGTTTAAGGGTAGACTGCACTTCAATGTCTGCTATTCCCAAAAATACCTTTTAATGAAAGGAAAACAAAAATAAACTAAGACTTGTTCATCAAATTTTTTATTTAAGTTCCTAGTTTGCAATAGTTTGATGTTTTTTAGAAAAATACAAAGCAAAAAATTCAAAATAGATAGTGAAATTGGGGCCTACCTTAGCTCCTACTTTGTTTCCCACTGAATTTCATACTATCTGCGTTTTACTTTGTTAACTGCAGGTTTGATCTACGGGTTTTAGTGGTGACCGCAGGTTACAACCACGGGCCAAAAAATAACCGTAGCTATTAGCTACGGTTAGCACGTGAGATGAAAAAACAAAAAAAATGTTAGTACTTAGGGGCTAGAAATATGGAGTTCCACCTTGATCGCCATCTGGCCTAACCATGGAGTGTGCACCTAGCTACTGTATTGATCTATACCATCATAAAAGTATAAATATTCACACAAGTATATAAATTGAACAAAAACAACGTATGTAAGGCTTCTCGTATTAATATTTGAATGATCTTTGATTACAAAAATGCCCTCTTAGGGTCACTTGAAAGATGATCCGATATTACAATTTCCAATGCCCTCAAAATGGTAGGCATTCTTGTAGTGCTCTATTGATTAGTCACAAACTACCTTGGGGTGGAGCTAGCCCCCTTCTTCATGATGTGGAAGGATTATGACATAGTCTCCTCTTGTACCTGTCTCCCTACGAACAAGAAACAATAGCACACGATTAAAAATATTGATAGCCTCTCATGATGAGGCCCTTTAATAGAATATGTATGCAAATGCCATTAAACTAGTAAAACAAGAAAGCATAAAGAAAGAATTTAAACTATTCTAATTAAATCAAGAATTATACTACAACATGAAGGACATGAATAAGCAAATGATGCATGGATCAAATATCAAGTTAGGAACAATAAAGTGCATAAAATATCCAATATACTCCTACTTAATACAATACATGAAACAACTAATTACTACGATCAGAGTTTCTCTAAAATGCAATTAAACCTTATGAAAAGACTAATATGACTAATATATGCGGTCAAAAGCAAAGCAAGTAAGGTGATCAGTAACCTATTGCAAACCATATCTATGATGGGTAGTCTACACTATGAACCACAGTTGACAGCCACTGTTTGATCTCTTTTAGGTTTGACCTCAGAATTAGGGGTAGTGGGCTTGACCTCCTTATCCAAATTGATGTTCAAGGGTCACCTTTGTTGTCCTCTGATATATTTTATGGTAAAATCACTGTGAAGGGCCTTCATCTACCTAAATTTGTGTTTCTTGATCCTCCTAGGCACCTAGGGTATCCATGGATAATTGGTCTTTAGGTGAATAGCAAAGGGTCTCTCAAATGCATAGATTCAGTATGCAATTTGACAGGGCTTCACTATACAAATCATCTATATATCCTCCCCATTTGGAGGGGGGTATTTATAGCATACCCCTAGGGCTAGGGGTGGCTTCATGGAGAAGCCAAGACCAAGAAGGGTGGTTGGGACAGTTTGGATGGAAGCCTCTAGAATATTCTATCCTTCAACTGTCTCCTTCTAGATCTTTTGATCATTCCAACTAATTTGGATCAGATGGAAGGTCTAACTAAAATTTAGTTAATACCGTAGGTCACAATTGCAGTCTAGGCTACAGACCGTAGGTGTCAACCATAGTTTAGACTATAAATCGTAGGTCTAGGCTGCAGTTCAGACTACTTAGGCCAAAATGCTTAAATTGAGTGGTTAGAACCACTACTCTATCTTGGAGTCTATCCAAGATCCTCCATATGGTTTTGTAGCATGTCCATATGAGTAGTCACCCTCGATATGATGCATTTTAGGTGTCTAAAAAAAGGTCCAATATTGGTCATATGGTGTGTGGATGTTCCCATATGAGTAGTCTCCTAAACATGACATATTTTAGGTGTCTACAAATGCCCCTTCTTGGGATGCACTGTGAGCAAAACACAGCACAAAGAAAAAAAGTAGACTACCTAGGGCCATATTTTAGGATGTATGATGATCATTTATTTGATCAACATTGGATACCCCAATCATGGGCTTGAGATGCCTTTGGGACTTTTTGGGAGCTGACCAAAGGGCTTATGCTACCTTTGGATTTTTTTGTGTGTGTGACCAAAGGGCTTGTGATGCCTTTGGGGCATTTTTGTGAGTTGACCAAAGGGCTTATGCCCTTTGGGGCCTTTTGTGAATTAACCAAAGGGCTTATGCCCTTTGGGGCCTTTTTGTGCATTGACCAAAGGGCTTATGCCCTTTGGGGATTTTGAGTTGACCAAAGGGCTTATGCCCCTTGGGGCCTTTTGTGAGTTGACCAAAGGGCTTATGCCCCTTGGGGCTTTTTGTTTTTGACCAAAGGGATTATGCTACCTTTGGGGCTTTTTTTTGTTGACCAAAGGGCTTATGCTACCTTTGGGGCATTTTTTTTTGACCAAAGGGCTTATGCCACCTTTGGGGCTTTTTATTTTTGACCAAAGGGCTTATGCTACCTTTGGGGCATTTTGTTTTTGACCAAAGGGCTTATGCCACCTTTGGGGTATTTTTTGAGGTGACCAAAGGGATTTTACCTTTGGGTATTTTTTTTGACCAAAGGGCTTATGCCACCTTTGGGGCTTTTTATTTTTAACCAAAGGGCTTATGCTACCTTTGGGGTATTTTTTTTTACCAAAGGGCTTATGCCACCTTTGGGGCATTTTGTGAGGTGACCAAAGGGATTTTGCCTTTGGGGATTTTTGTTTTTGACCAAAGGGCTTATGCTACCTTTGGGGCTTTTGTTTTTGACCAAAGAGCTTATGCTACCTTTGGGGCTTTTGCTTTTGACCAAAGGTCTTATGATGCCTTTGGGGAATTTTGTGAGTTGACCAAAGGGCTTATGCTCCCTTTGGGCCTTTTTGTTTTTTACCAAAGGGCTTATGCTACCTTTGGGGCTTTTGTTTTTGACCAAAGGGCTTATGCCACCTTTGGGGATTCTTGAGTTGACCAAAGGGGTTATGCTACCTTTGGACCTTTTTGGGTTGATCAAAGGGTTGATTGTTGATTAGGGGAGGTATGATACCAATAATGCCCCAGTTGATGTTTAGTAAATATTTTTATTTATATTTTATGTTGTGTTGCAGGCCAAACAAGGTGAATGGTTTCCTATTTTTGTCACATGCCCGTGCATTTAATTATCAACCCAGGGAGCTTCGTAAACTTGCGAAGAGTCAGAATTATGTTACTACAATACCACTGGAGGTGAATCTGCTAATCCTACATTTTGGGGGGTGTTCTTGAAATGGTTTGTCAATCATTCCCACACTCCTCAATGATTTACGTAAGAAGAACAAAATTAAACCTATAGGAAATAAATCATGTACGCGTTCCTAAAAATAAATCTACTGCAAATGCTGGAACTAGAAAACTAATGAACATTCTTATGAAAGCAATAAACTAATTAAAATAAATAAACAAAAAGGAAATGGAGAAAAAATACTAGCTTGGAGTGGGCCTAGGCTCCAAAAACTTCTTCCCGATTGAACATGCGCTTAGAACTTCTAGAACTTTAATATATTCTTCAACACACTACAATTTATCTATGTACGTCTAAATAGATATTTATTTTATTTCTATATATTTCTCTCAAAATGATCTGTGTGTGTTTATATAACACACCCGCAGAACTTATGTTATAGAAGTAGTTACAATAGTCGATCTGTCCCAGACTAAATCAAGACAGTCTGGTAAATGCAATAGACATCTGGCATTCTATTCTAATGGCGGCATGTTCGTTGTTCGGTTTGTGCTTTTCCTGGCATCAGTAAGACATTTCAATACATTGGTGCAATCTCCAATTTAGCTCTGCATGACATAGAGTTGGAACTGCACCAGCTGCTGCCATCCACATCGTTCAAATCTGGTCAACGGGCAAAGAATCAATGGCGCCTTCTGGTTGTGGGGAGGCACTTGCCTTTTGCTAGCACCTTATGACTGTGGGGAGGCGCTTGCCTTTTGTTAGCACCTTCTAACTGTGGGGAGGTGCTTGTATTTGGTTGGTGCCTTTTGGTTGCAGGGAGGCGCTCATCTTTGGTTGGCACCTTTCGACTGTAGGGAGGCGCTCGTATTCAGTTGGCACCTTCCGACTGCAGGGAGGCACTAGTATTCAGTTGGTGCCTTCCGACTATAGGGAGGTGCTCGTGTTCTCTTCATTAACCCTCGATGAAATAAAGTTCCAGGTCCATCAAAAGGACCTCGACCATTCCAAATCTAACTAAATCAACTGCAATTCCACAAAACATACTAAAAACACACAAATTAGATAACACGCATAATTATATCAAATATCTATATAATCATTCATAAAAGTATGCAATCCTTATTATACAGCCGCATATTGATCAAAGAAATATGTACAAAATATGAGCATTTTTGGTGCTCATCATCCCCCCACACCTAACATATGCCACGCCCTCGTGGCATCCAGGTAGCCCTCTAACTTTTCATCATCGCCATCTCTTGGAGGATTCTGCTACCCCTGCGTCCCGAGTCTGTATTTTCATGCTGGAATTTGAAGGTGTGGTTTGCCATTGCCTATGGGAAACTACGATTGTCAATTGTCCTCTTCTTGTTTTGGTTGCTACTGGTGGTGGTCTAGCAAGTGTTGTTCTTGCAGATTGAAATGTAGCTTTGGTAGCTTGTCAGAGGTTGGCGTCTAGAGGTCTGACCACTTCCAGAGGGATATTTGAGTTATCCCCTCTAGAAGGCACTACTTGGGCCTTGTATAACCCAACCACTTTAGGGGTAAGCCCTGCATTCTCCTTTGCAATCGCAACGGCCTCCAATTGTGGGCCATATACTCCCCACCGTTCCAAGTACTTCCTCATCATGGCAGGCCGCCCTCAGGATGAATCATAGATGTCCCAAAACTGGCTGTCTTCTGTCGGATTGACGCAGATGCTAGAATATCATTTTACCCTCGAGGATGCCTTCCTAGACTCCCTGGTTGCTTTCATTTCGTTGCGTTGTTGCTCAAAATATTTTTGCCTTTCGGTAAATGGTTGCATGTCCCATTCGTCCTCTTTGGAGTCGATGAAGGTTACTTTTGCCTTCTGTCGAGCCGTCCTGGGCCTCTTTGCCTTGGCTTCTATAGAAAATGTGGTGGCTTGGATAGGGGTCTCTCCTTTCTCCTTTGGGGACTTCTCCTTGCTATGAAGGATCGACTGTGCTGCTATCTTTGGGGGTGATCCTTCGTTATCCTGTCTACCTGGTGTTGACCCCTTAGGCTTTTCTCCTTCTTCAGGCCTGGGGAGGTCCTCCTTATCCTCTGGTCTTATCTATTGCTGGAGACCTTCGTCCTACTCTGTGTCACTTAGGACAATGACAGGGGGTATGGTAGGACTTCTTTTCTTTTCACCCCTAAAAATAGAGGAATCCTCCCTTGCCTTCGGGCTGCTCTGTCGGGCATCCGATCGAATCTCCCTCGAAGAGAATACTCATTTGATGGATGTGAGAGAGTTCGTTGGCACTTCTTCTACCCAATTAGTCTAAGTGGATGCCTCCTGTCTTGTTGTTCCTCTATCCTAGAGCATTTGATTTTCCTCCTACAACTGCCAGACCAACTACTCGAGCTGAGCAATTTGCCTATCTCTTTCCTCTAATTCCCTTTTATGCTGGTTTTGGCAACTTCCAGAATCTGTTGTGCCATCCAGCAATCAGTTTGCCATTCGAGCACCTCCTCCAAGGTTGCATCGATCTGGTCATTACTCTCAAAATTTCCTTCATTCTGTGGGCTTCGGTTCATTAATTCTCAGAGGGTTTGGGTGGCAACATCTATCTTCGGGTCACTCTATCCTTCCTTTATCAAGAGGAATCACCATAGACGTTTCCTCCTGGGGATTGGTTTGTCCTCACCACCAGCGAGTGGCATTCCTTCCTCCTCATACTAAGGCACTGGGGAATGCCCTCTGTCCTCTATCTTTGGGCACCAGTGACTGCTTTTCTCCTCCTAGAAAATAGGGCAACGCTAATTACTCGATGTTTGTTATATCCTCTATAGGGGATGCTTCATCTTGCCCTAATTCAGCAACCACATTGTGTTGCTCTATTTTGTCGCCATATCCCTCTGCATCGTAGTTCTATCCTTGTGCTTCTACGTGGCGGACCAATGTCGATATCAGCCCATGGTGGGCTAAGGCGGACGGTGCCCCCTTATGGTATCAAGCCGCTTCATCTTTCAGAGCATTCGCTAGGTAGAAAGGTATGTTTAATTTCCTCCCATGCACTAGGTGATTGATGAAGTGCACATGATTAATGTGCAGATGGGTATACTTTCCTATGCATGTGAAAAATTGAGCAATATGGTCAAACATCTTTCGCATATTCATGGGGAGACTATTTTTGAGTAACCCCTCCCTGTCTATCTACACATTTCCTCCTGGCAGCAGTATTTTAGCATATAGTTTTAACACTCCACCCTTGTATGTACATTCCCCCGTGAGAGGCAATCCGGTCACCTGTGAGATGAACTCAGGGGTGATTGGAATTTCCACCTCTCGTACTTGGGCAACATCGCCCCTCAAAGAGGTAGTGAATTATCTAGTTGCCTCAACATCCTGGCCCTGACTGACAAGGGTGCAGTATTCAAGCCACCCCTCAACTTCGAATTGGGTCTTCACTGCCCCTCTGATCCCATCAGTATCACTGGGTTCATTCTTCTTGATTGCGTGGTTCTTGGACCTTACTCCCATGGTGCCTTCTGCTGTTGTATGTTTTTTTCTATCCTTCCTTCTTCAGGAAGGCACCTTCTTATAGAAAATATGCCTAACCCTAGCAATTATGGAAGACGCCCTATCATTGGCACGTGATTTTGACTATGGGGGGATATGATCTCTATGACGATGGTATATTTTTCGATACTGCGTATTTATAAATAATTATATAAGTGATTTGATTTAGTATGTGTGTACCTTATTTGTCATTCCAGTCATCGTGGTAGCCGCTAATTTGCTGACTTGTGACACGAGGGAGGGGTATGGTCCTTTGATGCCGCTCATTCGTGCGATGCTTCATTCCACTTGAGGCATCCGATAGATGTAAATGTTGCACATGGGAGGCATTATTTGGTACCTTTCCCATGTGGATGGTGTCCTTGTAGTGCCTTTTCGACGTTGTCGATGCTCTTCTTTGAACGAATGCACCTTTCGATGCTACAAGGTGCCTCTGATTGGTGGGATGTGCTTTTGCCTATATGCGTCTTCCCAATATGGGGGATGCCTCCTTATGGTTTGCGCATTCTCGATGTTGGAAGGTGTTCGTATTGATGAATTTGCCTTCTTGATGTTGGAATGTGTATTCGGTTGGATGAATGCACGTTCTTGATATTGGAAGGCATCTCGGCTGGATGAATGCGCCTTCTTGATGTTGGAAGGCGTATTCGGTTGGCTTTTTTTTTTTTAGAACTTTTGAATGGATGGAAGGCACTGTCTTTCGATTTGGCACCTTCCGGATGCAGTAAGGTGCCTTCTTCTAGATGGGTGCCTTTCGGGTGCGGTAAGGCACCTTCTTGTGGACTTGGTGCCTTCTTCTAGATGGGCACCTTTTTGGTGTAGTAAGGCACATTCTTCTGGACTTTGCGCATTCTTTTGGATGTAGTAAGGCACCTTCTTCTAGACTTGGCACCTTCTTCTAGATGCAGTAAGGCACCTTCTTCTAGATGGGCACCTTTCAGGTGTAGTAAGGCACCTTCTTCTAGATGCAGTAAGGCACCTTATTTTGGACTTGGCGATTTGACTAGAAAAAGGGTGATCAAGCCTTCCCAATTTTTCACGCTACCCAGATTCTATCTATGAGCCAGTGTTAGAATGTTGAGCTGAATCAGGCCTAGTTTCCCAGATACCTATCCCTCGTGCTGTCAGGTCCCCCACCTGCAAAAAGCAACTAAAAAGGAAAGAAAAATAAAGGCAGTTAGATGCATTCCATGCTTGTTAGGCCCTGGATTAGGATGCCTATAGCTTGCATGCGGGCGTTGTCCCTGCAAAAACACACATTACAAAAAAAACTATATTAACTAAAAAAATTTGGGTGAGCACTTTCATGCCCACCATTTCACCTGTGAGAGTTTGGTCTAGATCTAGTAATATGGGGTCTCCCCCACGCCTACTATGGATTCCACCTGTAACATTTCAAACATATTATAGGGGCATAGTCGGTGGCCATTGATTGTGAACATGGTGTTTTTGTCATCAATTGTCTTAATCCACATCGCCCCATTCCTAATGAGCTTTGCCACCTCATACGGCCCCATACTCCTTTGCATAAGTTTGCCCTTCCTTTCCTGGAATTGAGAATTGTACAATAGTACCCATTCCCCTACCTGGAAATTCTTTAGCTTGATGTGGTTATCATGCCACTTCTTTCTCTACTTCTGTATAATCTCTGTCCTTTGCAAAGCATCCAGTCAGATTTCATCTAGCTGATCTAGCTGGTGAATCCTCTGTTTTTGAGCTTCGTCCAAGCTCAAATTTAATTCTGAAGCTGTCCTCAGAGTTTTGATTTCGAAATCGATGGGCATCATCAAATTTTTTCAATAGACCAATTGGAAAGGTGTGCATCCTGTGGTGTATTTCCACGTGGTGTTGTATGCCCAAACTACCTTCGACAACCGTGTGGCCTAATATTTTTTGTGTTGTTGCACAATTTTGGTCAGGATGTTTTCTATCTCCCTGTTTGTCACTTCTACTTGCTCGTTCGCCTGTGGATGGTAGGGCATGGTTTTATTGTGCCAAAATCTATACTGCTCCATCAACTCCTCAATCAATTTGGAGGTGAATTGGGGCCCTTGGTCTGTTGTTATCTCCCAAGGAACCCCAAATTGTGTGAAAATATGGGCAAATAAGAAATCGACGATCGTTATTTCCTTTGAGTCCCTTAATGCCTACACTTCCACCCATTTGGTGACGTAATCCGTGCAGACCAGAATAAACCTCCTTTCGATCGAAGGTGGATTAAATGGTCCCACGAAGTCCATGCCCCATTTATCAAAAGGTTCCAGGTGTACCTAGGTCTACAGGGGCATTTCATCTTGGTGGGTTGGTCTACCCATCCTATGGCACTCATCACACTTGCTGGTATACGTTGCCACGTCCTTGAACAGAGTGGGCCAAAAATACCTAGCCTACAAGATTTTGTAGGTAGTTCATTTCCCTGCAAAGTGTCCTCTGCATGGCTCATCGTGACATGCCTTGAGCACTTCTAAAAACTCTCGTTCTACTACGCATATTCTTATAATTTGGTCCCATCCTATTTTAAATAGGAGACCATCCATCCAAAGGAATGATGTGCTCTTCTCTATGACCACCTACTTTTCTCAGTAGGAGAGAGCAGGTGAGGTCATTTTGGTGGCCAAGTAATTGGCTATGTCTGCATACCATAGATTTTGTTCAGTAATAGCGAATAGATGTTCATCTAAAAACTGATCTTCCACTACTTGATGATCTACTGGTATCAATCTGGACAGAAAATCTGCCACGACATTGTCCTTGCCTGATTTATCGACTATAGTGATGTTGAATTCCTGCAATAGCAACAACCATCTGATAATTCTGCCACCAATGGCTGGC
Source organism: Wollemia nobilis (assembly GCA_028583015.1). Lineage (NCBI taxonomy): Eukaryota > Viridiplantae > Streptophyta > Pinopsida > Araucariales > Araucariaceae > Wollemia > Wollemia nobilis. The sequence continues at coordinate 12,033,177 of JAQPPZ010002587.1, read as the reverse complement.
TTGCTCATCAGATACCTGATAGCCATGTGGTCCATATGGATGAAGACCTTGTATCCCGTTATATAGTGGTAGAATTTGTTTATTGCATGGACAACTATGAGGAATTATTTTTCTGTCACTATATAGTTGAGCTCTGCTCCCGCAAAGTTTTTATTGACATAATAGATGGCATAAAATTCTTCATTGTATTTCTACCTGAGGACTACTCCGATCGCATCGTTAGATGCATCGCAATAAATATGGAATGGTATGGCCTAATTCGGTCCTCTCAAGACCGATGCAGATATCAATTTTTCTTTTAGCAATTGGAATGCTTCTTCGCAATCTACCATCCAATTGAACTCTACGTCCTTAGAAAGTAGGGTGTACAGTAGTTTGGAAATCTTAATAAATTTGGCGATAAATCGCCAGTAGTACCTGGATGATCCAAGGAAACTTCTCACCTCCTTCTGCATTCTGGGGCTAGGTAGGTCTCTGATGACCTTGATCTTCCTCTTGTCTACTTTTATTCCTTTCGCAGAGATGTGGTGTCCCAACATGATGCCTTCCTACATCATCATAAAAAAAATTTCATTACTTAGGGAGAAATGATTTTCCTTGCTCCTGTCGAGCACTCTTTCCAGATTTGTCATTGCCTCCTTGAAGGTTTCTCCATAGGCGGTGAAGTCATCCATGTATACTTCCACCATGTCTCCTATCATATTAGAGAATATGCTAAGCACCACCCTTTGAAAGGTGGTCGGTGCATTGCACAGTCCAAAAGGCAATACCTTATAGGCAGATGTTCCCCATGGACAGGTGAACGTTGTTTTATCTTGATCTTCTTCCCCTATCTGGATCTTGTTGTAACCATTGAAATCATCCAGAAAGGAGAAGTATTTTCTTCCTGAGAGTGTGTCCAAGACTTGATTTATGAATGGAAGCGGGAAGTGGTCTTTCTTAGTCACCTTGTTCAATGCCCGGTAGTGCACGTAGATCCACCATTTCCCATTCTTTTTGGGGACCACCACTAATGGTGATACCCATTCAATGTCAAAAATTGGATATATGAATTTGATAGCCAAAAGTTTGTGTAGTTCTTCTCTGACAATGTCTTTCATTGCTGGGTTCATCCTTCTCTGTGTCTGTCGACTAGGAGTTGCCTGGTCATATAAATAAATCTGATGGATACATATTTTTGGGCTTATGTTGTGCATATCTGCATAGTCCCATGCAAATTCTTGCTGGTGTTTTACCAGAAGCTCTTCCAATTTTTCTAGCTATGTGGATGTCAACCTACTGTTGACATTTAATATCCTCCCTAGCCCAACGTGTATTTGTTGGATGTGCTGATCTTGGGCACCAGTCAACGGTGATCTAGGTGTGGGGGTGGACGATTCTCCATGGAGAAACTCCATGATAGCACCATCCTCGTCCTCTTCTGCCACCTCCTCCAAGGTCATCATCGGTTGGATTATGGACAACTCCATAGTTCCATGCTCGGTGATCCTGGGTTCTTATTTCGAGTCCATCGACTGAGCTAGCGGTGAAATGGTTAGCTTTTTGACATTTTTCCCGTTGGATATGGTCATTAGCCCATTCCAGTAGCTTATGTAAGCGTCAACTATTTCCAGCCATGGCCTCCCCAAAATGAGCGGGTAACCACCCAGCCTGGTCTTGGTTTGCAAAACTAAAAAATTGGCTAGATATTCCCATGCACTGACTGTTACGATCACATCTTCCAGCATCCCTTATGGTGAAACGGTTGATCGATCGGCTAACTGCAACACTGTCATGGTTGGCTTTAGGTTCATGAGTCGTAGCCTCTACATGGTCTCTTGAGGCATCACATTGATGGCTGCCTCGAGGTCAACCAATGTGTTGGACAGGGAATGTCCTCCAATTTTTATAGTTAGCACTGGGCTACCTGGATCTACATACTTTGGATGACGTGTTCCACCCATCATTAGATCTACCATTTTACCCATGACGTTGATAGTCTGGGTAGCTTTTCATCCCGGTATCCTTAGACACATTTCTCAAATTGCCTTGGTGTAAATGGGGACATCTCGAATTGCTTGAAATAATGGGATTGTCACCTTGATATTCTTCAAGCTTGACAAGATGTCGAATTTTGGCTGTGTTGTTTTTCTTTGTTCCTATAGCCGGCTAGGAAATGGAGCCTCCGCTCTCTCAAGTGCCTTTCCCTCTTCTACCAGAGGTGTCTCCTCTATTTCTTCCTCCTCTTCTACCAGTGGAGGTGTCTCTACTATTTCTTCCTCCTCTTCTACCGAGAGGCGGTGTCTCTACTCCTAGCTGCCTACCTGATCTAAGCTAAATTCTGTACATATGATACATCTCACCTTCTACGTTGTATGCTGACTGATTTACTCTGTTGTTCAGGTTTGCTGTTGGTTGTGCTGGTAGCTACGTAGGTCTCACTACTAGCAATGTTGGTTAGTTCTATTGGATGTGAGCAAGCGCTGCACTCTATGGAGTCTGATTCCATGCATTGTGGCCTCTCCACTATTGCCCAGGATATGGATATGGCATCCATGGCTATTGATTCGAAAATGTTGTTGGGGGTGCGTTAGTCCAGGGTGATGGTCCCCACCACCCCATATTAGGTGGTTGAGGGGGTCCTTGGTGCATGTATGGCCCTCCCCCATATGATGGCATTCTAGTTGGTATATTCCCTATGGGGGGCTGTGGCCAACTCTTCCTATTGCCTATGAAGTAGGCCTCCGTGCTCTCAGCCGCTTCCTAGTTACTGGGCAGTTGTGGGCACAATCGAGTTTTATGATTCAGCCTGCAAACTACGCATACTCTGACCTTGTTTTTAGGACATGCATTCTTTGCATGCCTTCCTCTACATTTTGGGCAGAAATAGGCTAATGTTGCATCATTTTCTTGTTTTTTATTTTCTAACAGCAGCGTATCCATCTGTAGTGCTAGATATGAGAGCATTTTGCTCTTCAAATCCTCCAGCATGTTGCCTATTTCTATTTTGGTGACTGAAGTAGTCACCTTCATGGTCTTGGTGGTGATTTTGCCTCACCTTCTCGAGTATTTCCGACATAATTTCTGGATGTCTTCCATAGCATGCTGATAGACATCACCTCTAGAGATCATGTTGAGAGCCTCCAGTGACTCATTGGTAAGTCCCCTCAAGAAGATTTTTTTGAGGGACTTATCAGATAGCTTCGAGTGAGGGGACCATTGAATATTAAAGTTGAATCTCTCCCAATACTCCTCAAGAGACTCATCTTCTCTTTGTGTCATGATCAGGACCTCCTCCCTGGAGTCTCTTGCTCTCCTGAAATCTTGATATTGCTCTAGAAAAAGCTTCTTCATATGGTCCTAGGTGGTGATGTGTTTGTCTCCCAGATCGATGAACCATCGCAGAGCTACATCGTCTAATGTAGAAGGAAATAATTTCAACTTTTGTGTGTTTGATTTGTAATCCACAGACCTGCACAAAACATCAAACTTGAATAAAAATAGGTCAAGGTCCTCAGTCGGGTGTCCTCTAAAGTACGAAAGGTGAGCAGGGGATATGTTTTTCATTTTGGTATCTCCTACTACCTCCTCTATTGGTAAACTAAATCCAGATGAGACTTCATTGTTATCTACCATTTTTTTGAGAAATGTGGTTTCTAATGCAGCGTTTATGGCCTTTCGGTCGTTTAAAACTTTCTGAGTCAATGTTCTAAGGTTGTCTGGCAAGATCGTCTGATCCTCCAAAACCTTCCACAACAGGGCTTCCTCTAGAGGAGTCCTATTAAATAGGGGATTTATGATGATTCGTTCATCCCCTTGTTGATGGGATGAGGTGGCACTTTGCACAAAGTGCGGTTCCTCACTCCAATGGACTGCTGGTAGGTCGGGTGAGTCTAACTCAAATCCAAAATGCTCGGCTGACTCAGGTCCTAATGGATTAGTTCTTATAAAGCGACCGTCAGGTCCTCTTCTTCTCGAAGAACTCATACAAGTTCAGATGGAAGGTTTCAAGGTATTGTAAGTAATCTAATTAAGACGCTTCCCCAAAAACGGTGCCAAAATGTTGCGGGCCAAACAAGGTGAATGGTTTCCTATTTTTGTCACATGCCCGTGCATTTAATTATCAACCCAAGGAGCTTCGTAAACTTGCAAAGAGTCAAAATTAGGTTACTACAATACCACTAGAGGTGAATCTGCTAATCCTACATTTTGGGGGGTGTTCTTGAAATGGTTTGTCAATCATTCCCACACTCCTCAATGATTTACGTAAGAAGAACAGAATTAAACCTACAGGAAATAAATCATGTACACGTTCCTAAAAATAAATCTACTGCAATTGTTGGAACTAGAAAACTAATGAACATTCTTATAAAAGCAATAAACTAATTAAAATAAATAAAAAAAAAGGAAATGGAGAAGAAATACTGGCTTGGAGTGGGCCCAGGCTCCAGCAGCTTCTTCCCGATCGAACATGTGCTTAGAACTTCTGGAACTTTAATATATTCATTAACACACTATAATTTATCTCTGTATGTCTAAATGGATCTTTATTTTATTTCTATATATTTCTTAGAACGATCTGCATGTGTTTATATAACACACCCACAGAACTTCTGTTAGAGAAGTAGTTACAAAGTCGATCTATCCCAGACTAAATCAAGACAGTCTGGTAAATGCAATCGACATCTGGCATTCTGTTCTAATGGTGGCATGTTTGTTGTTTAGTTCATGCTTTTCATGGCATTAGTAAGACGTTGTGATATGTTGGTGCAATATCCAATTTTGCTCTGCATGAAGCAGAGCTGGAACTGCACCAGCCGCTGTCGTCCACATCATTCAAATATGGTCAATGGGAAAAGAATCAGTGGCACCTTTTGGTTGTGGGGAGGCACTTGCCTTTTGCTAGTGCCTTTCGACTATGGGGAGGTGCTTGCCTTTTGTTAGCACCTTTCGACTGTGGGGAGGTGCTTGTCTTTGGTTGGCGCCTTTCGGTTGCAGGGAGGCGCTCGTCTTCGATTGCCACCTTTCAACTATAGGGAGGCACTCATATTTAGTTGGTGCCTTTCGACTGTAGGGAGGCACTGGTATTCAATTGGCACCTTTCAACTACAGGGAGGTGCTCGTGTTCTCTTCATTAACCCTCGATGAAATAAAGTGCCAGGTCCATCAAAAGGACCTTGATCATTCCAAATCTAACTAAATCAACTGCAATTCCTCAGAACATACTAAAAACACACAAATTAGATAACACGCATAATTATATCAAATATCTATATAATCATTCATAAAAGTACGCAATCCTTATTATACAGCCGCATATTGATCAAAGAAATATGTACAAAATATGAGCATTTCTGGTGCTCATCATGTTGCGGATGCAATGATGAATGCAATACCTAGATAATGATGTTATTATGCTATTGTAGACACGTAAATCACATAAATCATATAATACTATTAGCGCATTTCATATGCCCTCTTATTGACAACATATGACCCTATTAGGCACCCCTCTAGGCTAGCAAAAGGTTTCCAAAAGCCTAAAAAAATTAGTTTGGAGGCTTCCTAGCAGTATGGGGTAGTTTTGGGGCTTCTATTGGTGGCTGTCTCACCCAGGTATGGCCACATTTAGTGACCGTCCCACCCAGGGATGACCATCAACAACTATCCCTAGGTGGGACAGCCTCTAACTGGACCAAAGAAAAAGTCAAAGGATGCACTAAATGGCAATCCAAGACTATCCTTAGCATGTCCAATCATCCCAAATTGATTTGGTACCTACTAGTGGACTGTAGAGTAGTATATTGGGAGCCCCAAAGGGGAAAAATTCCCCTCTTCAATCAATGATGCGATTAGGACAAGTGGCATCACTTGCCTCGCATGGCAAAGATGCCATTTGGCCCTAGATGCCATTTTAGGCAATAAAATGAGGCTTAAAACCTCATTCTAGGGGAGAGGAGAATAGCATTTGGAGTAATGAAGTGCTGCTAAATTGAATCTTACCCAAACCTTTGCTAAATACATACCTCGCCTTGGCCTTAAAACTTCCTTTTCTTAGAATGCAATTTCAAGGGCAATCGGGCTCGATCCATTGAACCAAAACTAGCCAAACTGGATAACCTTTTAGTACCATCTATCAACAACACCCTCACCCTATTTTGTACCAATTACCAAGGCCATACATGACAAAACTAAAGTAGTTTTGTGATCGCCCCACCTAGGGATGGCCATAAGTTAGCCCGTGGCACACCTAGGGATGACCACAAAATAGATTGGAATTTTAAATAAATTACTCCATAGTCCCCTTTAGAATTTTTATAAGGACCTCTAGTCCAAATTTGAGTTAGTTTGGAGGAGTTTTGATGCAGGTTTGGTGATCCCCAATGTTGCAGGTCTACATGGCTCACCCCAGAGCGGCCAACAGTTTAGCATAGTTTCACCTTACAAATTGCTTTCAAATCCATGTATTTGTATTTATAAATCTTATAATATACATATGGTCATTTTATATCAATTTTTATGCATGTAGATCATCTCGTTTAGGTGTAGCATTTGCATATTTTACTATGTTTCTTACGTTGTATTTATATTATGAAATAGGTGTTATTAACCCATTGTATTCCCTTGTGTGTAGGTGCAGGTGTTCTATGTAGAAGGAAGGAGCTAATAAGACCATAATAACAGGTTGAAGGATAGCTCTCAATCATGGGATGCGAGATTTACAAATACTAAACCATAGTTTACACCGCTTTGAGGCCCCTTTCAAGGGACTAGATCCCTTGAAACTTTGTAATGTTGAATGTATCAATCTGTAAAAGACCCTCAAGGGGATGTTGTAATCTCACATTTGAAGACACTAATTAATGAATAAGATGAGAAATCCACCATTTTATTATAAAATTTGCTTCATTTTCATAGGTTACAAGTTTATATGATTTTCCTTCTTGAATGCTTTTAACTAATTTACATTGCAATAAAATGCCTTTATGGTGGTGTAGTAAATTTTGTATCTTTAGTGGTGATCATGGTATCTGAGATTTGTAAGTCTCCCCCTCTGGATGATGCTAATTTGAACCTATTTTTCTTGTTTTCTTTGTTGCAGATACAGACCACTCTGAGAAGAAACAACCTCTTTGCTGCTCCATGGCATTGGGTGAGATGACCAACTCCATGGAACTGGGTGGGACGACCCCCAATCTGTGATCATCCTTGCCTAGGACGGTCATAAAACCAGAGGATTTCTACAAAAAAAATTAGAAAAAACAAGTTTTAGGTTCATTTTTACACCCCTCTGCATTGTCAATTTGAACTTTTACTATCAAAATTTGATAAATTTCAAGTTTTTATTGCTTATTCTATGCATAGAAAGGTTAGATTATTCTTTCCAAAATCATGCATTAATTAGCTCAGAGAAAAAAAAAGGAAAATACAGTAGAAGTTGTTGCTTTTTGTTTGGTTTGCTTGATGGAAACTTGCCAAAAAGGTTAAGTTCATATAGGCTTTTAATTTTTGTGCTTTCCTTTTTATGCTACTAATATTTCTAAAAGAAAAACACACTTTCATGCATTTAGTCAAAAATCATTGAGTTCTTTATTTTTTGCTTTCAAATATTTTAAAAGGAACACACACACATAATGATCCACTTAAACATTGGTGAGTTGGACTTCATTCCCAACCACTGATAGAGTTCAATGATGGTGGGTTTCATCTCCATCCATTGACTCAAATCCTATGAATCTTGTTCTATTGGCCAATAATGACTCCAATATCTATCCTAACTATACAAAATAGCATGCATTCATATTCGGAGGGGTGTATCACTACGCACGGGGTGCTGGGTGAGGATCGGTAGGACCTATGCTCCCTGATCGGGTATGGATTTCATCTCCATACTTTGGTTGGTTCACATGACTAAAATTTCACTCCCGATTGTCGAGCTATGATATATAGGTGAAAACCACTTAAAATTTAAGAATATCATTCAAAGAAATATCAAACACAAGAAAAGTATTTTCTTTACAAAGCAACACATATTGAAACACAACAAATAGTTTAGGATTCACATCTAAAAAATTTAAAACGAGATAATCACTTTTATGCTTGTGTGTCTCTATTCTTTGTTTGTTTCAAATTCATATAAATTGTAAATAAGATAAACACATAGTAGTTAGAGTATATAGCTATGGTACGTACCCTTAGCCAAGCCCATTCAGGGGTAGAAGATATAGGTAATAGAGAAGAAGATATAGAACGTCCTCATGTTGAGCCTAGGGATAGGATTATTCCTCCCTGGAAATCGACTACTATTCTTAGTCGTAGATCAACTGATGAGTGGATGGTTACTCCTAGAGATTCAACTAGAAAATCTAGCTTAAAGGGGACTTTTTGCAAGGTACTCCTGAAGGTCATAGTCCTAGTTTGGGAAAGTATCTCCCTAATTCATATGCTACAAACACCTTCTTTCGAGAAGAGTCACTGCACAATGACGCACCTCCACATAGAGCAATACCACACGTTCACGTGCCTACTGGATCCTCTACTCATGATCATATATAGGAGAAAAATCTCACACCTTGAGTAGGGTTGAATTATAATCTCAAGATTTCAAGTCACCCTAATCCAAGGTATCAAAATCACAAGTATGATACTTGTCAAATTAGGTGATCTTATTCCACCTTACATTACCTTGTTTATGAGGGAAGACCTAAGGAACATTCAGATTATCCTCATGAAATTATGTCAATGAAAGCATGTTGTGCCTCTATGCTAGTAGTCTTTCAAAAATATATTTTTAGGAGAGAACCTCAAGTCAATGCGACTGCCCTCGAACGATGGAAGCATGTAATTGATCTCATAGAGCCTCCTGAATAGGATATACAACAAGGCATTCATGCTAAGTTACATAGACCTCATACAGATGATCAAATTAATAACTTGGTCCAAATATATACTGACCACCAATATGAGTTTAATCGAATTAGATTGGATAAACATCGCTTAGATATCTTAGAGAAATGGCAAAAAATAGAGAAATAAAATTTTGAACGACAAATTCAAGAAACTTTGCATCATGGAACTTTCACTCCAAGTATGCGTAGACAAGAGGCTCACCTGAGGCAACCACATTTCCAACAAGATAAGTCTCCTAGACCTAATCCTATGTTACCTCCTAGACCTCATAGGCCTGAACAAAATGCATATGACAGGCCAAACATATATCGACTTCAACAGGTGTTAGTTCCTCCTTGTAGGCCCATACTTGAAACACCTTATGGGGATTACAATGATTTTGAACAAGATGAGGATTATGTAGAAGCACATTATGGAGGCATGGATGATGTCAATCAACCACCCAAACCTAGGCTTAATATTCCTTGTCCACCTCTACGTGTTCAAAAAAGGAAGAGGAGATTAAATCCTTGGATGTGTATCAAGCTTTTATTACATGCTTAGAAACTGTAGAAGGTAGGACAACTGGCAATGGGCTTCAAAATCCTACTTTGTGTCAGCTAAATAACCAACCATTACACCCATCCATTCCTTCCCCGATCTATCATGAGCATTTCAAAATACCCAAATTTGATAGATTCAAGGGTGAAGAAGATGCTCAAGAGCACGTTACTAGATTTCTAAATTTGTGCTTCAACATATAGGACAATGATGCATTACTCCTAAGAAATTTCTTAAGTACCCTTGTTGGTCCTGCAATTGAGTGGTTCAACCAACTTCCAAAACATATCATCTACACATTAGAACAATTTCTGATGCATTTTTGGAACGTTTTGCCTTTAAAACCAAAATAAAGGTGATATTAACCGACCTCATAGGAATGAAATAAACTAAGGATGAGATGATAATTGACTATGGCAACAGGTGGTGAATTCTTTTGGCTAAGCTACCCTTTATATTTCCAGTGATTGAATTAACTCATTTGTTCTCAAAGAGTTGCTTGAAACCCATCTCTTTGACATTGCAATTACAACAATACCCTACCTTGGAAGAATCTCTAGCACAGGCTAGAAACATAGAAGAAATCAAAATCCAAGAGGGATAAATAAAAAAACCTCACAAGGAGTGGACAAATAATCCTAAGAACATCTCAGCACCTACAAATCTAGCTATGGTCAATAAAGTGGCCATAAATGTTCCTCCGCCTCCTCAAGTTATGCCTCCCCAAAAGGTAAACTATCAGGCTCAACCTCCTCTTACAAATTATAACAATAATAGTATAGTGAACCAGGGATAAAAATAGCATCACCCTCAGTGATAATTTACTCCCATCATTGAATCCATGGATTCTCTTTTCGATCGATTAAGGGCTATAAATATGGTTAATTTACTAGATATCAAACCCAACGATCTAGAAATAGGCAAACCCAAGATTATGGGATGCTGAGAGGATTAGTATTGTAAGTTTCATCGGCAAGGAGGCCATGATTTACAATCGTTCTATGGTTTTAAACATGTAGTACAAGATATGATTGAGAAGAATGAACTTATAGTTGATGCTCTAGCAGCTCTTACCAATCGACAAATGGGTATTTTCAAAGACCCTTTACCAACTCATGAGGTATAGGAAATGCCTGCTAAACTAATGAATAAGGTGAACCAAAAACAACCCGTTCAAGGGTATGTTGGGATGGTGAGTATTGTGACCAGGAACAAGAGATATCCAAGTCAAGTCGCATAGCCTACGGCTTCAAATGATGTTCCAACTATGTCACAAACTACACCACCTGTAGTACAGGGCCTTCCTTCTAGGCCAACAGTGACAATTAAGAGCAAGCTTACACAAAGCTTGAGGACCACATTAGCATGACTATCCATATATGAGTTTATCCAACTATCACCTCCACATTGAGATGCCTTGATGGATATTTTAAAATCCATATAGTTGCAATTGCAGGATTCCAACTCCTTCATAGATTTTGTGGGTTCATGTGTAATAGTGTAAAGAACCAGTCATACAATTCCATGAGCATGAGCTAAAAGAAATAGCCAATGATGTGGTAGATCCTCCTTTACACATCATTGCATGTATAAATGAGATACCATACAAGAGAGTGCTTATAGACACTGGGTCCTCAAGTAACATCATAAAAAATAAAGCATTAAAGCATCTTAAATTGCTAGTATCTCATGTTGTGGCATCAACTTACACTCTTCATGCTTTAAATGACATAATATGCTCTACTGTCGGTACCATAGTTTTACCCATTCAAGTGGGACAATAGATTATAATGAGATTGTGCCATGTGCTAGAGGGTGATATGGCATACAAAATTTTTCTCGGAAGACCTTGGATACGGTATATGAAGTGTGTCCCCTCCATAACGCATCAATGTCTTAAATAAAGTCATGAAAGGCAAGTACATGTAGTATCTACCGATCTAGAGCCCTTCAAATACTGCAACATTTTGTAGTAGATGCCAAAGTCAAAATTACCTTCGACTCACATAGACTTATGATTAAATACACCTGGTCAGAGTTTACCCATTCCACCACATTCATCATCTACTCCATCCTCATCATCACCACCTTCAAAGAAAGGTTTGACATCATCAAACCCTCCATCGAGAAACATGTTGAAGAGACCTATTGATGAGAGTCCACCATTAGTTTCTACCATATCGACAAAGGAGGTTCATTGTGTCATTAATGAGGAATTACCTCTAGAGGTGAATATTGAATCACCTCAAATTTCCATTCCATATCATCTAGCTTCACCATCCTAGGTCACAGTCCAGATGTCTAGCACAGGGATAGGGGAATACTTGGTGAGAAATATCATGATAGTTCCATCATTGGAGATAGTGCAAGACATGGGAAGACCTTGTCTTCCCATAGGTAGCATTGTACCTCTTGGTATACCTCCTAATTAAAAAAATTTCATATATGGAGGTATATAGTATGGAGCTCTGCCCATTCCTAAAATAGAAGATGACAATGAAATCTTTTATGAGGATGTAAATTATTTATCAAATCCAGACTATGCATTGAAATACCTAGACCATTGTAATTGGTATGGGTTTGGTCTTGTCCTGTATGATTAGGGTAACCGCATTCCATGTCAACCCTAATATCAACTTCCATATGATAGATCCAGGTTGGAAAATAATAAACTGGTACCATTGGATGTCCCGATAGAGAGTCTCAAAAACCTATGCCTAAGTCATCAGTCTAAGCTCACCCATGATCCATATGCTAATCTGAATCATGTTCATTCCTTAGGAGATCATTTACCCATAGACATGATAGATCAGGGTCTTTCCAGTGATGTTTCCCAACCCCATGAAGTGGGGGAGAGCTCACACACCTTGTAATATGATAGTGAGGAACAAGACCAAGGTCCTCCTCACGAATGGAGGAGTGATGACAAAGATGATTATGGCATTGCACCCATTAACTGCCATATCTTAGATTATGAATACAAGCACATGTTCCTTTTGGACGACGAGAATGAAAACTTTCTTCATATATTATTCCCTATCCAAGAACCCAGCTGACCCTAGTTGTTGCCTCGTGAAGAGAAGGCTCACCCTATTTCACATATGCCACCACCAGTTATCCCACTTCCACCCGAGCCACATCCATGAGTTATTAGACAACATCAGGTCTGTAGACCCACTCACCCTAGAGTAGGAGATCATGTATCCATCAACATAATTTCCATAGATTTAATGACACCATTGGTGAATCTAAATAATCCATCCAAGCAATTGCACCTTGATTTAGAGGTAATTGACTTTGATCAAGGATATTCTTCTCCATTGCCCTTAGAGTATTGGCCTTGTGAGAAAAAGTTACAACCATTTAAATTTTCTTCAAGAACTACTCAAGATGTTTTTCAAGCTGAGGTTGACCCTAAATTTACTATGGAAGAAGCAAACCTAGCTAATGACATTCACTTAATTCCCACCCCACATCAGTTCAAGGATGGGTCTCACATGTTGATTGAGTCAACATTTGACAAGGACATCGATAAAGATCTCGATAATTCCCATACCATTAAATTAGGGGAAGGCCTCTCCCTAAGTGAACAAGATGATTTCATAGCTACATTGAAAGCAAGGATTAAAGCTTTTTCTTGGTTGTATAAAGATATGCCAGGACTAGACCCAAATATAGTCACACATAATCTTACATTAGACCCCAAGATCAAACTTGTTAAGCAAAAGTTACAAAAAATGCACCCAACAGTAGCCTTAATGGTGAAAGATGAATTACAAAACTTGTTGTACGCTGATATCATCATCTCAGTAGATTATCCGCCATGGGTTTCAAATATGGTTCCTATCAAAAATCCTGATGGGAGGATTCGCATTTGCACCGACTTTTGAGATCTTAACAAAACGAGGATAAATTTCCCTTACCTAACATCGACGCATTGGTAGAAGCAACAATAGGAAATGAAATGCTATCCCTAATGGATGGATTTTTTGGATATAATAATATTCGTATTAATACAGAAGACCAAATCAAAATGGCGTTCATAACACCTTGGGGGATATTCTATTACAAGGTCAAGCCTTTTGGTCTTAAGAACGCTGGTGCTACCTACCAATGAGCCATGATATATATCTTCCATGACTACATGCACAATATTTTGGAAGATTACATGGATGATTTATAAGAAAATTCTTTATTACGCTATGAAATTCTTGATGTACTGTGTAAGATCCTAGATCACCTCATAGAGCACAATGTTAGACTTAATCCAAAAAAGCGTGTCTTCGGTGTCACATCTGGTAAACTTTTGGGATTCATAATATCCAAGAGAGGCATAGAGGTATATCCCAACAAGGTCAAGGGAATATTATAAATGCTTGCCTCAAAAACCATTAAGAAACTATGCAGTTTTTAAGGAAAGGTCACATCCATAAAATACTTCATAGCACAATTATCGGATAAGTGTCGACCCATGAATAAGTTGCTACACAAGGAGATCTCATTTCATTGGGATAAGGAATGTCAAAATTCCTTTGATGAGATAAAAAAATACTTGGATTCATCACTTGCATTAGCTCCACCACGAATAGGAGTGCCATTATATTTATATATCTCAGCTACTGAGTTAGCTTTGGGTACCATGCTATCCCAAAAGAACGAATTTCACAAAGAATAGGCTACCTATTACATCAACCGCACACTGTTCAGCTATGAAGTTAGATACGCATATGTTGAGAAGCTATGCTTAGCAGTGGTATTTGCCACCAAAAAGATACACCATTATATGTTAAATCACACCACATATGTTGTATCTAAAGAAAATCCATTGCGCTACATGATGAGCATAACATATCATAATAGTCGCACAGCAAAGTGGATAATACTATTGATGAAATTTGACCTAGAGTTCATTGGACATAAATCTATCAAAGGACAGGTCATAGCCGATCAAATAGTAGAGGCTCCTCTATAGGATGATCAACCTCTAAATATAGAACTTCCCAATGATGGAGTATTTCAAATTTTAGAATCACCTAATTCTACAGAGCCTGAGTCACAGGTAGACATAACTCTATTCTTTGATGGTTCCAAGTGCATGCAAGGTGGTGGTGCAAGTATCATGTTTTTCACACCACAAGGGGCTCCCATACCTCTTTCATTTAAAATTTATTTTCCTTGTACCAATAACAATGCTAATTATGAAGCTCTCATCATAAGACTTCAGAAAACAATCGCCACGAAAATAACAAAGTTAAACATTTTTGGTGATTCCTTGCTCATAGTTAATCAGGTAAAAGGGATTTTCCAGTGTCGATGTCCCATATTTCAAGCCTACAAAGCCCTAGTGGACAAACTCTTGGTCAAATTTGAATGGTATGATATAGAGGCACTACCTTGTTCATATAATCATTTTTTGAATACAATGGTTTCCTTAGGGTCGCTAATCCCACATGACCCTTCAGATGATCTCACAACTATTCAAGTAAAAATGCTAGCACAAGCTATGACTGAGTGTGAAGAGCATACGACTATACCAGTTGTTCACATGATTCATATTGAGCCTTCTCATGAAAGGTTATATCAACTACACCAATATTTGAATAATGTTAACTAGGGGACTTTGTTCCCTCATAATCCTTTTGATACTAGAACAATGCTATATCTCCAAGTTCACTCTCAATCAGCACTCACATGATACAAACATCAAAGGGATAGCATGATTCATAATATTGAGGCTTATTCAAAGCAAGATTGGGCCATATAGATTAAATATTATCTTAAATTGGGTAATATTCCACCTGGATTGTCGCATGCTACAAAGTGAGAATTCAAACAAAATGTGATAAAATATGTCTTAATAGGAGATATAATGTATCATCGAAGTTATGAAGTTATTCTCATTCACTGCTTAGACTCATAGGAGTTAGCTTGGGCCATCACCCAAGCACACGATGGTACATGCGGTGGCCACTTTAGCGATATGGCCATCGCCCAGCTCATTCTTTGTATGGGATATTATTTACCAATTTTAAATAAATATTCCTATGCTTATGTTAATAAGTGCGTGAAGTGTCAACACCATGCAAATTTAACACGCGTACCTTCATAGGCCTTACAATAGATTCAATAAGTCTACCCATTTGCACAATGGGGGTTTGATTTAATTGGGAAAATCTCACCTACCTAATCAGGCCATCACATGTTTATCATAATGACAACCGAATATTTCACAAAATGGGTGGAAGTAATTCCCCTTACCACAATGAATGGACATTGCATTGTGGAGTTCATACTACATAACATTATATGTCATTTTGGTATTCTATCCAAAATAGTATCGGATAATGGAACACCCTTTAAAAATAAGGATGTGCGTGCGTTAACAAAAAAGTATAACATAAAGCATATATTTTCCATGCCCTATTATCCATAGGCCAATGGGCAAGTAGAGGCATCAAATAAAATAGTAGTAGCCATCTTGAAGAAAATTGTTCAATAAAATCATAAAGATTGGCATAATCAATTACCTCTTACCCTTTGGGCCTATCACACTAGCATTCGGATGCCCAGTGGAGCAACTCTATTTTCATTAGTGTATGGTGCTGAAGCTATCATGCCTCTAGAGTTATATATTTCATCACTACACATTTCTATGCAAGAATTCATCGATGATGATACAACTAGGTAAGCTCAGTTAGATTAGTTAACGTTGCTTGATGAATAACGTGTGAATGCCCTCAAGCATCTATGTGCTTATCAAGAGTGTATTAAGAGAGATTACAACTTGAAATTAAATCAGAGAGACTTTCAAGTAGGTGATTTAGTTATAATGAAAAACCAACAAAACTTAAATTTGCCCTCCAATTTGCGAGACAAATTTGTAGCAAATTGTCTAGGTCCATTCATCATTACACATCATATTAGACCTGAAACTTATTGCCTAGCATCCATAAAAGAAAATGAAGAGCTTGAACCCATGAATATAATTCATTTGTGACCATTTCATGCTTAGAGCACCAATAAAATACCCCTAGGTAGTCGTAGACACTTTCTAAGTGTCGTTACCCACCTAGGTCACCCTAAAGGCTCCTAGTGGTTTTTGACCATCTAGGTCACATAAAAAAACTACTAGACTATATACGATTGTCTAGGTCAACATCAAATGCTCCAAAGGCATCTATAAGATCTTTGGTCACAAAAAAATACCCCTAGGTAGTTGCAGACACTTTCTAAGTGTCGTTACCCGCATAGATCACCCTAAAGGATCCTAGAAGTTTTTGACCATCTAGGTCACATAAAAAAGCTCCTATACTATCTACGATCATCTAGGTCAACCGTAAAAGCTCTAAAGACATTCATAAGACCTTTGGTCACAACCAAATACCCCTAGCTAGTCGTAGACACTTTCTAAGTGTCGTTACCCGCCTAGGTCACCTTAAAATCTCCTAGCGATTTCTAATTATCTAGGTCACATAAAAAAATCTCCTAGACTATCTACGAACATATAGGTCAACCCTAAAAGCTCCAAAGGTATCTATAAGCCCTTTGGTCACCTTCAAATGCTCTTAGATAGTACATGATCGTCTAGATCAACCCAAAATGCCCCTATGTGTGATGAGGACAAAAAGTACCTCATTATTACACATTTTTTGACTACCGTATGATAATTTAATTGCCAAATAGTTGACTAAAATATACTATTTGTTAAGTGTTTACATGATTTTATGTTAGGAATACTATATCTCTATTTTTGACTATTTTCAGCATTTTGTGACTGATTTTGCTTGATTAAGTAGCAAGTAAGAACATGCATTTAAATTAACCAAATGTGGTATGCTGATATCCATTAACTTCTAAATGATTTTTGAATGTTTTCCTACCCTTCAACTTGTTTCAAATCCACATTGAAGCCAAAAGTTTAGGACTATCATAAATCTAAAAATCTGAAAATCCAGCCATATAAAAATCAGCAAGCTATCACTTTATAGGAACACCTTGAATTTGTCAAGAAAAGCATGAGGATATGGATGGAATGAGTTCATAAGGACTACAGAAGACATCTGACCTATTTAGAAGCATTCCCACATGGTCTAAATAGGCAGCAACAGGGTATAACAGAGCAGGGACAATTGTGCAGCACTGTTGCACTATTTTAGCATTATTACTTGGTGAATGAAGTGTATAAATTCAGTAGCAACTTGATGTGATCCTTCATGTTGATATTTGAATAATTTTTCCATTTTATAATTTGCAAGAAATTCCAATATTTTAAAACTGTGCAGCAGAATTGGAAAATGCAGTAATTTACCATGTAAATTCCAGCAAGCTACAATTGAATGGCAAGGCATGGAATTCACACATGGAGAGGAATGAAGGCTATTGTAATCTAATCCTGAGGGCTAATACACCTGAGAAATTCAGCTAAAATCACTTGAAGAGCACATAGTTGTTCATTCTGAAGATCTTCAAAATGAACAGACATCTTCAAAATGAGAAATGCAGTCTCTTCGGAATGAGCCACTTATCTTCGAAATGAGAACAAAAAGTGTTTTTTGACTTGTTGACTGATTTTTGATGATGGAAAAATGGAAAGAAGGTTGAAAAGGTTAAAATAAAATATCTCCCATCTGAATTTTCTGTCCTTGCCGTCCAAAACCACCATTCATGGAAAAGATCAATTCTGATCCTCTTCTAGGATAAACCCAAAAAAACTACAGCATAATAGAAAGTTGTTTGCAAGATAGGAATGGCATATTCTGAAGTGGAGAATGATGTGTGAGATATTTCTAGAATTCTCCCATGTACTCACACCACTGAAGATGCTTTCTAAGGGCCAATGACTACTATTGCAACATAAACTGCCCAAATTTGCATTTATTTCAAATCCAAAATTATTGGCAAATCATTGTAAAGTAGCACATAGGCTGATTTGAGCATGGGATATGTTGTAAATATTTATATAAATAACAAATGTCCCTCCTTGGTTGAGCCAGTTAGGAATTAGAATAGAGGAGATTTTTCAATAGCAGTAATTAGGACTGTACAACAATTTTCTGTAATAGTTTTTAGCATGTTCTGTCGTCAATAAAAGTGTAGCTATTTTATCATTTTATGTTCTGAGTGTTAATTAGTTAAGGAGTGATTTTCACCTCCTTATAGATTAGGAAGTATGAGCCCACTTTAAGATCTAGAAGGAGGGATTTTAAGGTAGGTTTTTGTAGACACCAAAACAGCACCAATCCGATTATGTGATTACAAGCACTGATCGCACTAACACACACAGCCCCAAGGCAGCCCTCGGAGGGTAAACAGTGGTTCTAACCACTCACACAGTAGTTTTGCAAGTCAAAAACCAATTTGGCACCTTTTAGACACCTTATTGCTTATTCGTCCCACCCAGGGACGAGTGCTAATTTTACTCGTCCTACCCAGGGACGAGTGCTGACTGATACTCGTCTCACCCAGGGACGATTACCAGCGCTCGCTTCGGGGTGGGACGATTGTCGAGTTTGACCGCCAAAAAGTCAAATCTCGGCATATAACAACTCAGAACTGCCACTTAGCTTTCCCTGCATGACATAGGAGTGTGAGTGAGTTATTTTAACAACACACATCTGCCAATTGACTTTCCCTTCCCTACATGGGAATGAGAGTAAGCTTTTTAAGACAACTCAGATTTGCCACTTAGCTATCCCTTCATTGCATGGGAGTGCAAGTGAGCTTTGCTAAAACATGCAAAGACATGCACAGAGGCAGTTAAGAAGCCCTTGATCAAGAAGAAGTCTTCTCTTCACAAACAAAAGCATTCATGCAAAGAAACACTTTTGCATGTTAATTCAAAAAGACCCCTTGGGTCTATAAAAACGGTGAGTTTTCTCACCCAAAAGGATATACAGAGAAGGAGCATTTTGAGCGACGAAGTGCTGCTAGTTCACTTACTGGCGATTTGTGCTTTCATAATCGTGGTATTTCTTTTAGTTTCATGTTTATGCTTTTGTCAAGTTTTTCATTTCATTTAGATTCATTTCAACCATCGTTAGATTCATCTTTTATTTTTCATACACAAGTGCTACTGACTTTCTTGTTTGTTTCTTTGAGTGCCGAGTTGCAGCATTAGAGGAGCGGCGAGGAGTCTACCTTACCAACGCAAGCGGCGGCAACATTTGGCCCGCCCATTCCAAACGTGGGCATGCGGAAGGAGGAAGACTAAGTCACAAATTGTAACAAAGACCAATTTAACGCTCCTAGCCCCTAAAAAGGGAGGAGACGTCTATGTAACCGAGGATAAGAAATTTGAATAAAGAGGTCTGTGATTTCCTTACATCTTTTCTTTCGTCTCCAATTTATCTCCTTTCCTTGTTTTTGTGCATAGGATTAAAGCGTTACATTTCGTCTTATATTGCATAGTTATAGTTTTCCTTTTGCTTCTGGAATCTCGTGCTTTCAATGGCGATCACGGTGGGACTTCTGTCCTCTATTTTTGTTTAGGTTAAATTACTGATCTAAAATTGCTTGTTTTTTTTTTTACAGGTACCTATTTTTCAACAATCGGACTGTTATTCGTCTCTGCAAGTGACGATTACAGAATTGTTACTCGTCTCACCTCGGGACGAATAAATTATTCGTTCCACCCTGTGACGATTACGGTTCTGTTATTCGCCTCACCCAGGGACGATTATAGATCTGTGCAAATTTTTAGAGCAAATCAGAAATTTCCGATTAGGCAGAGAAGAGGTAGGGGTTTTTACAGCTTCTGTCAAATTTCTGTTTTTCTATTTTCTGGTTTTCAGTTTGAATGGCTTAGGGAAAGATTTCTTTTCGTTTGCTTGTTTCAATTTCGCAAAATTAAAATGAACCCCACACATCACGTTACATTTTAAACCAAGGCGTTGGTCGTAAGACCCCAACCCTTGAGCAAGACCAACGGTGGGTTCATCACCACCTTGGCTTAGCTTTGCATCCATTCCCCGATTGTCAACTCGTTGTTAGGCGTAAATCCCGACGAAAGCCGACCGAGTGTCGTCGGGGTGATTCCCATGCGCGCGAGGATAAGTCTTCTATGGTAGGTGCCATTAACAGGACAATCCCCCTTCCGTACCGCCTACGTACCACGTACCATCTGCTCTCACGTACTTATAGTCTCCCTCTCGTAAGGGCGGGTATATAGAGAGGTTGGTATATCGGCCTGGCTGGTATATTGAAGGGGCGACCATTTTGGGAGTTATAAGAGCCTTCATACTTGCATTTAAACGTTTCACAAAAATTTTCAAAAACAAAACAAACAACAAAAACACACTAAACCAGATTTAGGGCACACTATTAATCTTTAAAAGAGATAAGCATTGCTTGTGAGTGTGTATGCTATTTTCTGTTTTAGACAAAAAAAAATCATAAAAAGAAAATCACAAAAAGAATTTTTGCATTTTTAGGTTAGCATTACCATGGTGAATACTCGTAGCCAAGCCCAATCACGGGCAGAAGCTGCAGAACATGCACCAAGAGGGACAAATCGTCTCCGATATAGCCTTGAAGACTTAGCCATTCCGCCTCACCGACGGGATATAACAGTTAGTTCACACCATGCAGAACATGGCTCTAGAGGCCCCTCCGTGAGGGGCACTCCAACCCATACAGTCATAGAACATGGTTCTAGAGGTGCCTCAAGGAGTGGCTCTCCAAGTCAGGCCTTCAATAGACGAGACTTTAGAACCCCCTCTCTAAGGGGAACTCATGAGCAACAAGAATCTTTTCAAGACAATAACGTATATATACCACCTGGTCTAAGCACGAGGCCTCCCTTTGAAGTTCATTATGGATGGCCTAGTGATGAAGCATTGTGTAATGCTATGGAACAACAACGGGTCCAAAATGAAGAACTCTATGATGTTGTGGTTCCTAATTTACCCCCAATTAATGTCGAAAATAGTAGACCACATCCAGAACAACAAGTCCTCCCGACAGGGCAAGGCAATTCTGCCCGCACCTTTTATGCATATCACAGACAAAGAGAGGAGGATCACTACATCCCTCCAGTCCAGTATCCAGTGCCAAAAAGATGCACGTCTGCACCTGCATTATATCCAGATCGCTTATTGAGACCAGAGTTTCAAGTTAATGCGGCCAACCTCGACAGAGGGAAGCAACATATAGGGGTCTCAGAGTACTATGATCAAAACAGATATGTAGGAGAGACATCTAGGCCTATCAAACAAGAGACAACAGCACAAAGTAACTTGGCATTTACACAACTAGCCGCCCGCCAAGCGCAAATCATGCGGCTTAAGCAAGAACAACAGGAATTAGAACATTTGTGTCACCTTGATCAAGAGCGCATTCAACGTCAGACTGCTGAAAGGTTTTATAACTATGTGCCTGAGAAGGCCCCAGTACCTCGTGCACAGCAATCTGAGATGTATGTGAGGCATAACCCCTTAGTGCATGATAGGTCTCCGCGACTTCAGCAAGCACTGCCTCCAAGACCTCTTAGACCTGAGCGGGAGGCCATTCCCCGTGACCATGATGGGTATCCTCCGCGGGCACCCATCCATATTTACAGGCCTAGGCCAAACACTCCTCACGAAGATTATGAGGATTATTACCAAGAAGAAGAGCGGGTTGAAACACCCTATCAAGGCAGAAGGGATGCTAACCATTTAGTCATTCAAAGGCCTCAAGTTCCCCGCAACCCACAACGGGAACAAGCTAAGGAGGAG
Organism: Wollemia nobilis; assembly: GCA_028583015.1. Classification (NCBI taxonomy): domain Eukaryota; kingdom Viridiplantae; phylum Streptophyta; class Pinopsida; order Araucariales; family Araucariaceae; genus Wollemia; species Wollemia nobilis. The sequence goes on along the minus strand of JAQPPZ010002587.1, from coordinate 12,011,035 downwards.
GAAATCATATCCTCCGATGCCTACAAAGTGTTGTTAGAACGCTTGGAGACTATGGAACTTAAGACTGGTGGGCCTCAAAAGCCTACCTTACGCCAACTCCGTAGTCATCCGATACATCCGTCAGTGCCAGCACCTCCATACCCCGAACATTTCAAGCTGCCCCAGTTGGCACTCTTTAAAGGGGATGAGGATGCTCAAGAACATGTGACTCGATTTTTGAGTCAGTGCTTTGGTATACAAGACAATGATGCATTGCTATTGAGAACATTCATAACCACATTCGCAGGGTCTGCCTCGGATTGGTTTACCCATCTACCAAAGCATAGCATCTACAACTTGGATCAACTAGTGGACGCGTTCCTAGAACGTTTTGCTTTCAATACAAAGAAAAAGGCGTCACTCAGTGATCTAGCTAGCCTCAAACAAGTATGAGGAAGAGTCCATGGTCGCATATGGGAATCGATGGAGGACGGTGCTTTCAAAGTTGTCCTATCTCCCTCCTATGTCCGACCTAACTCAAATGTTCGCAAAGAGTTGTTTGCGATCGATCTCTGTGCTATTGCAGCTACAGCAATACGCCACTTTAGAAGAAGCTCTGGCGCAAGCTAGACGTATCGAAGAGATCAAGATACAGGATGGCGAAATTGCCAAGCCTAAGAAAAAAGAGTGGAACAAGAGCACCAAAATAGGGAATACGCAACAAAAACCCGCCGCGGTCAATCAAGTTGCTATTAATGCCCCTACGCCTGCCCAAGCAACACAGCCTTCAAAGGCTAATTATCAGGCGGTGCCTCATACTAATTATGAGAAAGATAACAAAAAATAGGATCAAAATCAGCAGCGTCGCCCTAAGCGACAATTTACTCCATACACTGAGTCTAGGGATTCCTTGTTTGACCGTTTGTCAGTGGCAAACTTGATTAATCTGCCAGATATTCCAACAATCGATCCTAATGCGCCGAAGTCTAAGGGCTACAGAGAGGATCTTTTCTATAGATTCCACAGGAGGAGAGGGCATGACCTTAATGTCTGTTGGACGTTTAAAGGTTTAGTGCAAGATCTTATTGATAATCACACATTGGTAGTGGATAACCCCATCGCACCCAACAACCAACAAATGGGTGTTTTCAAAGATCCTTTACCCACACATGATGCACAAACAAAACCTTTGCATGTCAATGAAGTGCAACAGAGTTACCCCATGGACGGGTATGTTGGAATGATAAGTATTGTGACAAGAAACAAGAGACACCCAGGAGTTGTCCCCGCGATAGCCACTAGGGAAGCTTCATCCACGTCACAACATCAACCGAATCCTACACAGTTGCCCCCACCTAGACCAGTGGTCACGATTCGATCTAGACTTACTCAAAGTCTACGGACCACATCGGCTAGGCTCTCCATTTATGAGCTTATTCAACAATCAACGCCCCATCGGGAAGCTCTTATGGAGATATTAAAGGCAATTGAGTTGCAACCCCACGAAGCGGATTCGTTCAACAATTTTGTGGGGCATGTTAAACAGTGTACTGAACCAGTTATTACCTTTAGGGAAGATGAGCTAAAAATGGTGACTGGAGATGTACCGGATCCGCCCCTGCACGTTATTGCGCGGGTCAACGGGACTCCGTACAAACGGGTGTTGATAGATACTGGTTCTTCCAGTAACCTTATTACAACCGCTGCACTGAAACATTTGAAACTACCAGCCTCTCACATTGCACCTTCCACTTATACCCTTCGAGCATTTAATGATACGATATGCTCGACAGTTGGCACAATTGTCCTGCCCATACAAGTGGGACAAAAGATCATTCCTACGTTGTGCCACATTTTAGAAGGGGAAATGGCTTACAATATCTTGCTTGGACGGCCTTGGATCCGGGATATGAAGTGTGTCCCTTCAATTGCTCATCAATGTTTGAAATATACATTTGAAGGACAAGTGCACGTGGTCCCTGCAGATTTGGAACCTTTTAAGTACTGCAATTCAGTGCAAATCATGCCGCAGTCGACCCTTCCTTCAACGCACGTGGATTTCCAGTTAAATCCATCTAAACGGGGTTCGACTAAGCAAGAATCTCCCTTGCCAACTCAATCAAGTTCTCAGGCGGGATCATCTTCTTCATCCAGTCCTCCCACAACGACGCCACCTACGATGGCCACACCAACGGACAAAGGAAAGAAGCCCCTGGAAGCGGAACCACCTCTAGTCTCCAACATCTCTACAGGAGAGACGCCTAATCGAATGGAAGTTGAGACGCCTAGTGCACCCCACATGGAGTGGACTCAAGGAGAACTCCCATTCACTTCCCCTCAATCGCCAACGATTATTGTTGAGATGTCTAACACAGGCATGGGGGAGTACATAGTGCGAAATGTTGTTGCAACGCCCACACTTCAGTCTATGCAAGACATGGGAAGACCTCGACTCCCCATAGGCTCCGTGGTTCCTTTAGGCTACCCACCTAATCAGACAAATTTTATTTTTGGGGGCCTGGATCATGGCATTGAACCTTCCCAAAAAGAAGAAGAAGATGAAGATCCCTTTGTGGAAGATGTCAACTATCTGGCTAACCCAGACTTCGCATTACGTTATCTTAGCCAATGCAATTGGCATGGATACGGGTTAGGCCGGTATGAACAAGGAATGCGTGTTTTGTGTCAACCAAGATACCAAATGCCTTATGACAAGTCAGGAGTAGGGTTTAACCACCCTTTGCCCCTCGACATCTTGGTCGAAAACATGCAAGGCCTAGGGATAGGCAACAAGGATGGGTTGGCATCAGATCCATATGCCAATCCAAATACGACTTATACATTGGGGGACTATTTCCCATTGCACACAAATAACCTTGTTGACCTCAACAACCCTTTCCCTACGGCTGAACAAGGAGAAACCTCACGGACTCACCCACAAGGGGAAGATGGACAAGACCACGAAGGGTCTTCTGAAGATGAGTCGGAGGACGATCATTCGCATGAATATCAAATGAATGATGATCAGGAAAGCTTCCTGAGGATGTTCCCATTGAATGATCCTAGTGAGCATAGGTTACAAGATCCTTTAGACATAGATGACAGGTTGGAACACTTACACATAGATCCAAGACCTAGGAGGCATTTCACCCTGGCGCAGTTATAGCAATTACTGCACCCCCCACTCCAGGAATACAATGAACATCTTCCGCCTGGAGACCCTATCAACTCATCAGTGCCTAGGGCAGACCCTGTTTGCAGGACCGCGTATAGGGCTGATCCCTTTGTGCCAGTGCCTACAGAGCCAGATCCGTAGCACCAAGAACATCTAGAATGTCAAGGTTGTCACATTTGCGGTTATGGAGATTACAATCATTTCATCAACATGGTCTCCATTGACTTGACCGCCCCCATCCATGATCCAGCCAATCCAACATGATTATTGCATCTAGACATAGAAGCTATTGATTGGGATCGCGTTGACACACCACCATCTCCATCAGAGTATTGGCCTTGCGGTGGGATGTTTCATTTCACTCCAAGACAGACTCAGGATGTCTTTCATGCTGAGGAGGAACTTGATGTTCCAAATGACGATCTTAATTCAGCAAATGATATCCATCTGATCCCCATTCCACACCAGTTGGAAGACGGATCCCATATGTCAGTTGAAGCAACGACTGATGTAGACATCGGCACAGATCCAATGAATCCATGGATTCTCAAGCTGGGGGTAAGTCTTTCCCCTGAAGAGCGAGCCGATTATGTTGCCCTTCTTAAGGAAAAGAAGGAGGTTTTTGCATGGTCATACAAGGATATGCCGGGACTAGACCCACAACTAGTCACGCACAATTTAACGCTTGATCCGACAATCAAGCCGCTAAAGCAAAAACTACGCAAGATGCATCCAACAGTAGCCTTAATGGTAAAAGATGAGTTACAAAAGTTGTTGGATGCCCAGTTTGTCATCTGTGTGGATTATCCGCCATGGTTGTCTAACATGGTTCCTGTCAAGAAACCCGACGGGAGGATTCGCATATGCACTGATTTTTGAGATCTTAACAAAGCGAGTCCTAAGGATGATTTTCCTTTGTCGAGCATCGACGCGTTGGTAGACGCTACAACAGGCCACGAAATGCTTTCCCTTATGGATGGTTTCTCAGGATACAATCAGATTCGTATTAATCCTGAGGACCAACTAAAAACGGCATTCACAACGCCTTGGGGGACATTTTGCTATAAGGTCATGCCTTTTGGCCTTAAAAATGTCGGAGCCACCTACCAACGTGCCATGACATACATCTTTCACGATTACATGCACAAAACTTTGGAAGATTACATGGATGATTTGTTGGCCAAATCTCTTTTGCGCCCAGATCACATCGGTGACTTGAGTCAGGTCCTTGATCGCCTCATTGAGCATAAAGTCGGACTAAACCCCAAGAAGTGCGTCTTTGGCGTCACCTCTGGAAAGCTCTTGGGTTTCATAGTCTCCAAACGAGGAATTGAGGTTGATCCAAACAAAGTCAAGGCAATCCTTGAAATGCGTCCCCCAACCACCATCAAGCAGCTCAGGAGTCTGCAAGGAAAGGTTGCGTCGATCAAGCGCTTCATAGCGCAGTTATCTGACAAATGCCGACCCATGAATAAATTATTGCATAAAGGGGTCACATTTCATTGGGATGACGAGTGCCAGTCAGCCTTTGACGACATTAAATAGTACTTGGCTTCGCCGCCAGTGTTGGCACCACCCAGACCAGGAGTGCCGTTCTATTTATACATCTCAACCACTGAGGTGGCACTGGGCGCCATGTTGTCCCAGAAAAATGAACTTCACAGAGAACGAGCTACATACTATCTTAGCCGCACCCTGGTCAGTTATGAACTTAACTATGCATATGTTGAAAAACTCTGTTTGGCAGTGGTGTTTGCTACCAAAAAGCTATGCCATTACATGCTTAGTAATAAGACGTATGTTGTGTCTAAGGAGAATCCATTGCGATACATGATGAGTCGTACTTATCATAGTAGCCGCACGGCGAAATGGATCATGTTGTTGACGGAGTTTGACATAGAGTTCATTGGACAAAAATCTATAAAAGGTCAAGTCATCGCCGATCAACTAGCTGAGGCTCCTCTTGAAGACGATCAGCCTCCGACTTTTGAACTACCCGATGATGGGGTCTTCCATGTTTCGAGTCGCCAGATTCGATGAGCCCGAGTCCCGGTCGACATAACCCTTTTCTTCGATGGTTCTAAATGTGAGCAAGGGGGTGGTGCGGGAATTGTATTCTTCACTCCGCAAGGTGCTCCAATGCCCTTGTCATTTAAATTAGACTTCCCGTGCACCAACAACAATGCAGAATACGAAGCCTTGCTCCTAGGTCTTCAGACAGCAATCACCATGAACATTAAACGATTGAATATCTTTGGTGATTCGTTGTTAATTGTCAATCAAGTTAAGGGGATATACCAATGTAAATGTCCACTTTTGAAGTCTTATAAAGCCCTTGTGGATAAATTCTTGGCACAACTTGAATGGTATGACATCGAGGCGCTCCCTCGATCATCAAATCATTTTGCGGATACTATGGCCTCCTTGGGGTCACTTATTCCGCAAGACCCTTCTGGTGAAATGACAACCATTCAGGTTAAAACATTATCGCAACCTGCGATGGAGCGTGCAAGCTCTGATCTGACGCCAGGAATCCACATGATTCAGATTGAACCATCTCCGGATAAGTTCTCTCGAATTCGAGATTGTTTGACTAAAGCCAACCTGGGGTCCTTGTTCTCCCCGACCCCTCTTACTAGCAACACCACGTTGTTTTTACAAGTTCTTTCCTGCTCAGCTTTTGTTCGGGATAAACTTCAAGAGGGATTGGCCGTTCATACTATCGAGGTTTCTGATCAGCAAGACTGGTATACACCCATTCGGGATTACCTCAAGCTAGGTAATCTCCCACTTGGATTGACCCAAGCCGCGAAAAGATCATTCAAACAGAAAGCGGCAAAGCATGTCTTGGTAGGAGACATTTTGTATCGTCGAAATTATGAAGGAATCCTCCTTCGTTGTTTGGACCAACAAGAGTCCGCTTGGGCGATCACCCAAGCTCACGATGGTACATGTGGTGGCCACTTCAGCGGTATGGCCATCACAAAGCGCATTCTTCGCATGGGTTATTATTGGCCATCTTTAGAGCGAGATTGTTGCGCATATGTGAAGAAGTGCGTGAAGTGTCAGCACCATGCTAATTTGACACACGTACCTTCTCATGCTTTACAGCCGATCCAATCGGTTTGGCCTTTTTCATAGTGGGGCTTTGATCTAATTGGAAAGATCTCCCCTACGTCGTCTGGTCGTCACACGTTCATTTTAACGGCCACTGAGTACTTTACCAAATGGGTGGAAGCAATTCCGCTGACCACTACGACTGGAGCCCGCATTGCGGAGTTTATTTTGCATAACATCATATGTCATTTTGGTATTCCATCCAAAATTGTCTCGGATAATGGGACGCCATTCAAGAATAAATATGTGCGTGCTTTGACCACAAAGTACAAGATTCAACATAGCTTTTCAACACCCTATTATCCGTAGGCAAATGGGCAAGCAGAGGCGTCCAACAAAATGCTAGTCGCCATTCTCAAAAATATAGTTGCAGATAATCATAAAGATTGGCACATTCAGATCCCGCTTGCCCTATGGGCTTATCGCACCAGCATTCGGACGCCCACTGGGGCAACTCCATTTTCGCTGGTGTATGGCTCCGAGGCAGTCATGCCTTTTGAGTTGGAGATTCCTTCCCTGCGCATTTCAATGCAAGAGTTCATCGATGATGACACTGCGCGGCAGGCCCGGTTAGATCAACTGACGTTGCTTGACGAACGACGCGTTAATGCTCTCGAGCATTTGCGTATCTATCAAGAGCGACTTAAGAAAGCATACAACATGAAAGTCCACTTCAGGGAATTTTAGGTTGGTGACTTGGTCTTAAAAGAGAACCAGCAGAATTCTAATTTGCCGTCCCATCTTCGGGATAAGTTTGCAGCAAACTGGTTAGGTCCTTACATCATTGACAGTAGAATAGGACCCGAAACATACCGGCTTGCCTCTCTTGAAGGCATCAAGGAAACAGAACCCTTGAATATCATTCATTTGAGGTCATTCCACAGCTGAAGAGCCATAGTCCAACAAAAAGCTCCAAGGATTACCACAATCGCTTGGTCAACCCAAAAAGCTCCAAGGATTACCACAATCGCTTGGTCAACCCAAAAGCTCCAAGCGTGACCATCACTGCTTGGTCAACATAAAAAAAAAAATTCAAAAATCAACAAAAACAACACGAAAATCAAAAGTACAAAAACATTTGCATTTCAATTCCATGCATTTTCATAAACATCAAAATTACAAAAACAATTGCATTTCAACTCCATGCATTCTCATAAAAATAAAAATACAAAAATATAGGTGGCATTAAGCATTGCATCCATACATTGCATACTTCGCTAGGTCATACAAGTCAAAAGCACCATAGGCTGTCATTATTTGGCAATTCCATCATTTCCACCTCAAACCCATTTTCATAAACGCATACATCCCACATATCACCCTTTTATTTTAGCATTGTCAGTGTCGCCTAATGTATATAGGGTTTTCATCATTCAGATGTCTTTAAATTTCTAGCCAAAAACTGTACACAATTAAGCAGATTTTACATGGGAAAGTTTTACTTGGATCACACCTTGGTACGTAGCATCCCAACACAAATTAACACACATAAAATAATTCCTAAGTTGTGTGGACGAAAGATGAAACCTGCACCGTAATCCCGGTTACCATAAACAAAACGGCTATCTTGCTTATCCCCCTGTGCGAATGACCCTAGAAATGCTGAGAGTTGGCAAAAGGACAAGCTTCCTCCCTACCCAATTCCCCATGAATCCCAAGTTCTCAAAAGTTGCAAAAAAACATCAAACATTTGCAAACGTCAAAACACTAAAATTTGACATCCTACAGTGCACACATCAAAAGGCACAAATAATAGTGATTATCATCACTCCATATTCAAATCCCTTGCTCAAAAAAAAAAAAAAAAAAAACAAGACGAGTACTATCATAAAAATAAACAGTGATTTCATCACTATAAAGAGCAAGTATCCCAATACCATTAAAAAAAAAAAAAAAAGGGAGTCGACCTTGAATCCCTGGAATTCTCAGCATTTCGACAGGTCATGAGGCAAGCTTCAGTACCGGTTTGGTTGATAGCCTATCGATCACTGGCAGTAAACCTCCCGCATGACGATATATCTGTCACATTAACTTGTGTGCAGATCAATGTTTGCATGTGGATGAGCTAGTTTATGGTATCCTAGATAACATCGCAGACAAATCTGACTAAATACAATAAAGGAGTTAGTGGAGCTAATTAGGTGATCCTCAGTACAGGTTCGGTTGAAAGCCCATTTGGCACTGGCGGTATCCTGATAAATAACACATAAACGAACTCAATTGCACACACAGGGATGTGAAATAACTTGGTTAAATTCAAGTCGAATTTATACCTTGATCAAAAGTCTTGTGAGATAAATGTATAGTCTTGGCTAGTTAGTTAAAATATCTAAATCTCAGAAAAGCTTAATTACATTTTAAAAACAACTGTCACATTTTATTCTGTACATCACCATCAAAATATATGCAAAATACAAAAACAAAGTTTTCACATGCAAAGTCGTTCCACAAAGTCATCCCATTAGTATCGCAAGTCAGTCAAATCTTGTACAGTCTATGGTGCATCGACAAACCATCAACAATTCATTTCATTCATTCCATAAGCATACATCATACAAATTAGAATCATCACATTCATAATAGCATATGCATACATCAATGTAAAAATATGTACATAAAAATAAATCATGCCAAAAAGATAAACACCAAAAAGAATCATCTGTATATATATCATCCAAAATGCCCGCAGGCTACAATACCCAGTCATCTGACCCCGCACACTCCAAAATCTCAAAAACCCCCAGCCTAGGGCGTCGGCCACCATGATCACGCAGGATCGGTGCGACGAGAGCTACCCCCTGTGGTATCCGTCCTCTGAGACCTCTCAGGGCGATTGCTCGCCCCTGCATCCCGACCACTCGCTTTGCCCTCCTCTCGTCGCCTGCATCAGGATGATGCTGACTGCTCTGTCCCGCTATCTCTCGTCCTGTGCGACGAGCCACTGGCCGGAGGCTCTGGTATTCGCCCACCAAGGCGGATAATCTCACCCTCCATCTCTGCCCGATGCCGCCCCCAAGCTTCCTCCCGTCGTCTCAAATCTGCCTCCCGTAGCCTCCACTCTGCCTCCCGCCTACGGTAGTATGCGATGGCGTCATCGCGCTGTGCTAGCTGCACCCGTAGGAGATCCCTCTCCCGTGCAGCATCCGTATCCCCCGCCTGCTGGTGAGCCGCAGCCCCTGCACACTCGCTGTGTCCGCAGGAGATCCCTCTCCTGCGTCATCTCCGCAAGCTCTCCATCCCGCCTCCGTAGCAACCCCGTCAAACGCGCTACCTCAGTGCGCAACTCTGCCTCTGTCTCCCCTGAGCCAGCCTGCTCTGGAACATCCTGCATCTCCGGCTGCTCCTCCTCCTCAATATCATCCCCTGCCTCTGCCACCTCTACCATCTCCACATCCGCAGGAGCTCCCCAACCCTCTCCTGGTGCCTCCGCACCCTCTCCGCCTCCCGCTGCCTCTGCTCCTCCCAATGGCCCCTCCCCTCGCCACTGCCGTAGCGTCCACCACTCCTGATACTCGACTGTCACTCCGACGTCATCGACGTCCGGAATGTCCAACACGGTATCAGACTCCTCCCCCAGTGGCTCGAGGATCGACGCAGCTAGGGTCCTCTCATCACTCCGACGTCGGTAGGCTACGGGCTCCCCAGGCAACCCCTGGCGTACCCCAAACTGCCGCGTCACTCGGAGGTAGTGGAAGTACTCCTGCTCTGTCCCATGCCGCCCAATCACCCATCTCCCCCTTCGGACCCGTCGAAGCCAATCATCTGCCTCTGGCCATGCGGGACAATCCCGATATGGCCTCCATATCACATCTCCGGGAGTCAGTCGTGCCAGTGCATCTCTGTAATGGTCGACGTCTCCCACGAACCGTCGACTCTGCCCCCGCTCCTCAGATCGATACCATAGAGCCCCGTATCCAATGTCCCTGTCCACCATGTCAGCTCGGGTAGTCCAGGGCAACCCTCGCGGTCGCTCTATGGCTATGTGCTGCCAGGCCTAGCACTGCAGCAAGAAACTGCACCCCATCCCCTTCCGCCTCCGACAGCGGACCTCATACAACTCATCATACAACTGTGCCAAAAGCGTCTGACCCCACCTCATGATGACCGGCTCTGTCACCGGGCAACCCACCAACTGCCACACCACCTCCAATAGGTTCCATGGGAACCTCGCTCCTGAAGAGTCTGGCAGGAGTATGTTGGAAATGAGGCTCATGAGCACTGCATGCCTCACTCCCAACATTCCCCTCGCGTACCAGTATCGCACCAAGATCCCCCCAATGTGGCAATCCAGCTCTGCCCTCTCCAATGAGGTCATCCCATCATCATCCTCCCCATATCCAAAGTACCGCGTCAGTACCGCTGTCCTCTGGCCCCGTGGTGTCGTCCGAATGGGAACCCCGTCTATCGAAATCCGAAGAATCCGATACACGTCCTCCAAGGTGACAGTCATCTCCCCTGTCGAAAGATGGAAGGTGTTCGTCCGAACATCCCATAGGCCAATCAGTGCTGTAAGGTACGCCCGGTCCGCCACAACTGCATCCAACCGAGCCACATGCTTGAGCCCTAAGGCATCAAGCCACTCCCAGTCATCATCAGTCAACGCCTCGCGGGCATTAGAAAAAATGGTCGGTACTCGATGTCGACTCTTCACCACCTGCACATCACAAAAAAAAAAAACAACAAACATCAAAAACATGCATCACATCACCATCACATGTACAAAAATGCATAACTATACCGTACTATTTTTCATTCACATGTACATCCAAAAAAAAAAAAAAAAAAATCATCAATTTTTCATTTCATCATCAAAAACAACAAAAATTTGCCATGGTTTACCTACGGTTTTACCTAAGTTTACCATTTCAAAACAAAAAATTCATCCATTTTGCATCTTTAATTTCATCAAAATCAATAAAAATTTGACATGGTTTACCTACGGTTTACCTAAGTTTACCATTTCAAAACAAAAAATTCATCCATTTTCATTTAAAAACGACAAAAAATTTGACATGGTTTACCTACGGTTTTCCCTAAGTTTACCATTTCAAAACAAAAAATTCATCCATTTTGCATCTTTAATTTCATCAAAATCAATAAAAATTTGACATGGTTTACCTCAGTTTACCATTTCCAAACAAAAAATTCATCAATTTTGCCAAAAAAAAAAAGACAAAAATTTGACATGGTTTACCTACGGTTTACCTAAGTTTACCATTTCAACAACATTCATCAATTTTGCAAAAAATGACCAAAATTTGACATGGTTTACCTACGGTTTACCTAAGTTTACCATTTCAAAACAAAAACAATTCATCAATTTTTCATTTAAAACGACAACAAATTTGACATGGTTTACCAACGGTTTTACCTAAGTTTACCATTTCAACTAAAAAAAAATTCATTTTTAATTTCATCCAAAAACAAGAAAAAATCGACATGGTTCACCTACGGTTTCGACCTAAGTTTACCATTTCACTCAAAAAAAAAATAAATTCATTCATTTTCCATTTTTTTTTCCATAAACATAACATGAAAATTAGGCATGGTTTACTTATGGTTTCGACCTAAGTTTTCCCATTCACATAAAAAAACAAAGCATTTTTAACCATGGTTACCCTAAGTGTTACTCTAAGTTTCATTTTGGGTTTATCCTACGGTTTTCCATCTAAGTTTTCATCGGTTTGCATCCGCGTAGTCTTTGGTTTCATGGTTTTCCATTCATTTACCTTTTAATTTAATTAATTAGGGTTTCATGTTTCAATAAACGAAAAACAATAAAAACATATTTGCATTTTTCAAATTCACAATTGAGGAGACAGTGCACTTATTGGTCTCGCCTCGGCTCCTCCACTCGACGACCCGGTCTGTGCACTCATGGTGGCTAGATAATCCGGCAGCGCTTCGCGTCAGAAATCTACCTCCTCCTCCCAGAGCTCCAAATCGCAATCGCTGAACAGTGCAAATGAACCAAATCCGTCATTTTTGCCTATTTATACTTTTTGTCGTTCGGTAATCGTCCTTTATAGGGACGAGCGCTCTTCGGCGCGCTCGTCCCACCCCAGGACGACTACCGGCGCGGCGCACTCGTCTTACCCCAGGACGAGTGATATCACTGCAATCGTCCCACCACGGGACGAATACCAAAAAAAAAAAAAAAAAACACATAAAAAACAACCACAACATAAAAATGACAAATGCCAACAAAATAAAAAAATAGGTCAAAACAGTCGGGGAACTGTTCGAGCATGCTTAGCGGTAAACCATCTAACGGCACCCTTGCACAAGTCCTCTTGGGTCAAGCGACTCGTCGCTTTTCTCATGTCGGTCATTCCCTCATCGATTCGTCGCTTGAGGGGGTAGTCACACTTAGTTGCCAATCAACACCATTATACCCAGTCTGGGAAATGACACGCATTCAAAGGATCATTGCAAATGACAATCGCGCTCTCGCTTGGGGCAGCAAACAAGCAATCATCACAAACTGATCATATACTTGGCATTCGTGAATCATGAACTCAAGGTTCCCACAACAAAAGGTTGCGCCCTTTGCCTATTCATGACTGATCAATGTCTAAGTTCAAGTAATACCTCACCGAACCAGGTTAATGCTTGATTTAAGTTCCTTAGCTCGTCAGAAGCAAGGATTCAAGAATGCGTGCCCTTTCCATACTTGGGGCATCAAGAGTTGGTTAGGTTACTGAGAAACCCTAATCATTAGTGCTTTGGTTATATTTTTGCTCAGCGCTGCGCCTTGCACAACGCTTCCCAAAAAGGGGCATCTGTAGACACCAAAACAGCACCAATCCGATTATGTGATTACAAGCACTGATCGCACTAACACACACAGCCCCAAGGCAGCCCTCGGAGGGTAAAAAGTGGTTCTAACCACTCACACAAGCGATTTTGCAAGTCAAAAACCAATTTGGCACCTTTTAGACACCTTATTGCTTATTCGTCCCACCCCGAGGACGAGTGCTAATTTTACTCGTCCTACCCAGGGACGAGTGTCGATTGATACTCGTCTCACCCAGGGACGATTACCAGCGCTCGCTTCGGGGTGGGACGATTGTCGAGTTTGACCGCCAAAAAGTCAAATCTCGGCATATAACAACTCAGAACTGCCACTTAGCTTTCCCTGCATGACATAGGAGTGCGAGTGAGTTCTTTTAACAACACACATCTGCCAATTGACTTTCCCTTCACTGCATGGGAAGGAGAGTAAGCTTTTTAAGACAACTCAGATTTGCCACTTAGCTATCCCTTCATTGCATGGGAGTGCAAGTGAGCTTTGCTAAAACATGCAAAGACATGCACAGAGGCGGTTAAGAAGCCCTTGATCAAGAAGAAGTCTTCTCTTCACAAACAAAAGCATTCATGCAAAGAAACACTTTTGCATGTTAATTCAAAAAGACCCCTTGGGTCTATAAAAACGGTGAGTTTTCTCACCCAAAAAGGATATACAGAGAAGGAGCATTTTGAGCGACGAAGTGCTGCTAGTTCACTTACTGGCGATTTGTGCTTTCATAATCGTGGTATTTCTTTTAGTTTCATGTTTATGCTTTTGTCAAGTTTTTCATTTCATTTAGATTCATTTCAACCATCGTTAGATTCATCTTTTATTTTTCATACACAGGTGCTACCGACTTTCTTGTTTGTTTCTTTGAGTGCGGAGTTGCAGCATTAGAGGAGCGGCGAGGAGTCTACCTTACCAACGCAAGCGGCGGCAACATTTGGCCCGCCCATTCCAAACGTGGGCATGCGGAAGGAGGAAGACTAAGTCACAAATTGTAACAAAGACCAATTTAACGCTCCTAGCCCCTAAAAAGGGAGGAGACGTCTATGTAACCGAGGATAAGAAATTTGAATAAAGAGGGCTGTGATTTCCTTACATCTTTTCTTTCGTCTCCAATTTATCTCCTTTCCTTGTTTTTGTGCATAGGATTAAAGCGTTACATTTCGTCTTATATTGCATAGTTATAGTTTTCCTTTTGCTTTCGGAATCTCGTGCTTTCAGTTTTAATCTGTAATTTTGCTGCAAAAGAATTAATAGATTGCTTGCCAGATTTAATTTTCTTGTTTTTATTTTGTATTATGTGATTTATGTTTTCTATTATGTTTGTGTACAAAATTTGTGTGTATGTCAACTGACAAATTATATTACGCATTTTTCCTTTGCTTTCCATGTTTTCCCTACTTTCTATTTTAGCAAATTTCCATTTTCAGCATATTTCATTTTGCTATCAATTTCTGTAGTAGAATCTTGATGACCTTTTGTGGTAGGGCATTGACAAGTGTTTTTAGAATAAGTTTCATTTACAAACATCATTTCAATTATGCAAAAGTAACTAGATTTCAATTCTACAAATATAACTTAGGATTTCATTTCAACAATTTAAATTCTGCAAGAGTAGATTAGAATTTCAATTTAGCAATTCCAATTCTTGCAATTGTAGTTAGATTTCAAACCTTGCAACTTAGAATTAGTTTTCAATTTTTGTAATTTATTTTAGTTTCCATTCTTCAGACTAGGTTTAGTGTGACACCAAAAGGCTAAACCAAAATCTACTTCACCAATAAATGCTTGAAATCTGAATGCCTGAATTGTACTCTGCCCTAGCCTTCTATCGTAGACAGCCTTGGACACCACCCCGAATTGATAAATCATTAAGATTAAATGATGAGACTCAATGACACTCATTATTTTAGCACTGTTTCCAAGGATCATGGTGTTGTTAGAGGGTAAAAGAAGTCAAATAATTATTATTGTGCTAACTTATGAAGTTTAGAGTAAAATCTGAATGAATAGCTGGTATAAATAATAATTATTGATAGTTGCATTTCAGTCCATTTAGAAAACAAGCAACCACAGGGATGTGATCTTCACACTTGGGGGTTAAATTTCCTATGTTTGAAATTCTTGATAAAAATAGAAAGAATTCATCATCCTCATTATCAAGAAATATAAGATCTTTTAAAAAAATTTAGAAGAGCCATCTGCTAGTACTGCCCTTTTTATATTCATATCATCAGGGTAGTATAAACAAATTTGTACTAGGTGTTGGAAAGATATCATAGTATATATACAAGACTATCCCTTAAAAAAAATAGCCATATTAGCTACCTATAGCATTTGTTCACAGGGACATATCATTGATGAATGCCATTTACTTCCACAACTCAGAGATACAAAATTTGTTGCCTAATTTGAATTCTTCTCAAAGAGAGATTCCAACAACAACAAATGGGGCAAATAAATCAACCACCACCTTCAGCCCAACCTGTGGCCAATATGAATAATACAGGACAGGAAACCCATGTCCATGTAAGCTAAATCTATTAAAAAAAAAATCACAAAAACTTTTGCACAATCAAAATAGGAGTTTACAACTTAATGATGATCCTAGAGTTTTCCATTATTACTTAAATATTGTTAGGATTTTACTGCGCTAAACCGCAACCTATAAATTCTTAGCCTACACAAACAATAGTTGATCTCATTAGAGGTGATCCTACCTGAAAAGTAGTTGATCTGCTAAAGTTGTACACTTCTTGTATTATTGTGCAAACCAAAAATATTTCTTTTTTAGCCCAACCTATGATCAGTCTGAATAATACAGGATAGGCATCCCCTGTCTATGTAGCTAAATCTGGTAAAAAAAAACCTGTAGGAAATGTTATTGAATGCAGCAACATCCAAATGTGCTCAAACAAGAACTTACCTGAACTTGAAGAAAAAAAATCAATGGAGATACACATAAAACCTTTAGTCCAAATACACATAAATTAGCCTTGGATAAAGGAGAAAAACTAGAAAAACTACACATAGAAAATTTACTTCTATTTTACAAAGGGGTAAATTATGTCCTCCTAGGAATGAAACAAATTGAAGTGCAGCCAAGAAAATTCTTGAACATTATTAGCTAGCTGAATTATAAACAAAAGGCAAAATTGTTGCTATTTTGAAATAATATTTCCATCCCTTTACATGGAATTACAAGGGTATATCAAGATTTTATCTTGATGTAAGCACTTAACATCTTTTGGGAATTGGTGTTTAATTGTTTCAAGAACATATTGACAAGATTTTGCAGACTAGGAGGCATGGACAACACTTGATTGAAGAAGTTTTCAGATATGAAGTAGTGCTTCTTTCTCCCATTGGTAATTCATGGAGGATGTTAGTGGTGAATGGACATTGCCTTTGGGTATACCATGGACCATTAACTAAGGATGAGTTCTTGAAGGAAATTCCATTGGATGTACACATAATGGAAGAGAATTTCTCTTCAATATCAGATTCAGAGTGATGATAAAAAGTTTGAAAAAAAAAATTACAAGAAAAGCAAAAAGAAGAATAGTTTGTTTGTGAACTTCCTTTTTGGGTACAAGCAAGACAAGAAAAATTGAAAAAAAAAAAAAAAATTTGCAATAAAGGCATGTCCCACAAAATGGGAATACATGAGGACAAGCATCAATTTCAGCAAGGAAGAGGAACAATGGAGCCAATACTTCATTTCCAGCAATAAGGAGGCAATTATGATGTAAGAAGATTCTTACTGCTCACCTATAAAGGAAGGTTGCATCAATGTTGCAGGTTTCAACAGAAAGAGATGGTGTTTTCATACAACAATTGACATGTTTTTGCAGAATAAGTATTGGTCTTATCCAAATAAGAGTGAGAGATGTTCTCTCTCATTTAAGAACTTGAAAAAAAAAAGGGACTGAAGTTGGTTGAAAACCATAAATGGCAGCCTCTTCTGATGAAAAAAAAATGAAAAAAAAAGAGATGAAAAAAAAATGAAAAAAAAGGAGGTGAAAAAAATGATGAAAATAAAATAAAATAAAATAAAGGAATAATTCAGTAGTGAAAACCTTCTTAGAGGTGCTACTGAGTTGGCTTGCATGAAAACTGATTTTTTGGCATGCATTGCCTTGTTGATCTACCCATCATTGTTCCACCATTCTACAAATCTCACACTGCACATGTGTTATGTTTGTTTATGTTTTCATATAGCCTGCTAACAATCATCAAAAGTAGCTTGTAAGGTGCATGACCAATTTTTAGGATAGTAAGGTATGTGTTTCTTGCATTTAATTCATAGTAAACATTTAGCATTTAGTGTATGATAGTTGGTATTTGGCATAAACTATTCATACAATATTGACAAGTTGAAAAAGGAACATGTTCAAGATGTCAAGAAACACCCCCTTATGCCCTTAATTGCATGGAAATTCCAAAACTATGCAAAAACCTAATTTTGGAATAGACATGGCAACAATTCTATTTCAATTTGTAGGGAAAATTTCAAAAGGAGAACTATAAGTTTATATCTCACAATTGTCTGATAAATTTAAGGAGGATAATCAAAAAAATGCACCTGAAGGTTCTATTTTAGTACTACTGGAATAAAATAGCAACATACAAAACAAAGAACAACATCTAAAAAAAAGGATGAAGAAGGGATTTTTAATGCTATGGAAGGCTTATACACTCTAGAGATGGACCCACAATAGAATCTGTAGCTAAATTTTGCATAGGAGGTCATTTCTACATTTTTTTGAAGATATTTAGAATGAGCAGACCTCTTCAGAATGATAAATACAGTCTCTTCGAAATGAGAAATATAGTCTCTTCAGAATGAGCAGATATCTTTGGAATGAGAAATATAGTCTCTTCAAAATGAGCAAACATCTTCAGAATGAGAAATGCAGTCTCTTCAAAATGAGCAAACATCTTCAGAATGAGAATACAGTCTCTTCGAAATGAGCAGGATATCTTCGGAATGAGCAAAAACTGTACCAAAATTGCTAAAAATACTACAGAATAACAAAAATAGTAGGGTACATCAAATATTGAGGTTTATAAGGCTCTACCACAAGTAAGTACATCCCTCAAGCATTTCAAATAAATAAAAAAATTATCGATTTTGTTCAAAAGGTACAAACAACAAAAATAAGCATTCAGGTTGCAATGTTGTTAAGAATAGAAAATTCCATCAGTAGTAATGCATCTGCCAAATATGGTTCCACAATAAGACTATTGCAAGATGAATCATATGATATCAAGCCTTTAAGAGGTACCTTGCAACACTAAAACTTGTAAAAAAATAGAAAAAGAGTCATACATGTGCTTAATTACAAAATACTTGATATAGTGCAACAAGGAGGAATTTATTAGTTAGCAAGTAGCAAAGGATGTTGTTCACAAGAATAAAACCTGCATATTACTATGGCCTACTAAGATGCATGAGGGCATGCATCAGTTCAAGTTGGGGTGGATGATGAGGCCCAAAAGTGCCTCATTATTGCACAATGTTTGACTACCATATGATAAGTTAATTTCCAAATAGTTGACTAAAATATACTATTTGTTAAGTGTTTACATAATTTTATGTTAGGAATACTATATCTCTATTTTTGACTATTTTCAGCATTTTGTGACTGATTTTGCTTGATTAAGTAGCAAGTAAGAACATGCATTTCAATTAACCAAATGTGGTATGTTGATATCCATTAACTTCTCAATGGTTTTTGAATGTTTTCCTACCCTTCAACTTGTTTCAAATCCACATTGAAGCCAAAAGTTTAGGACTGTCATAAATCTGAAAATCTCAAAAAATATCCATATAAAAATCAGCAAGCTGTCACTTTATACGAACACCTTGAAGTTGTCAAGAAAATCATGAGGATATGGATGGAATGATTTCATAAGGACTACAGAAGACATCTGACCTATTTAGAAGCATTCCCACATGGTCTAAATATGCAGCAACAAGGTATAATAGAGCAGGGACAATTATGCAGCATTGTTTCACTATTTTAGCATTGTTACTTGGTGAATGAAGTGTATAATTTCAGTAGCAACTTGATTTAATCCTTCATGTTGATATTTGAATAATTTTTCCATGTTATAATTTGCAAGAAATTCCAATATTTTACAACTGTGCAACAGAATTGGAAAATGCAGTAATTTACCATGTAAATTCCAACAAGCTACAAATGAATGGCAAGGCATGAAATTCACACATGGAGAGGAATGAAGGCTATTGCAATATAATATTGAGGGCTAATCCACCTGATAAATGCAGCTAAAATAACTTGAAGAACACATAGTTTTTCATTCTGAATATCTTTGGAATGAACAGACATCTTCGGAATGAGAAATACAGTCTCTTCGGAATGAGCCACTTATCTTCGGAATGAGAACAAAAAGTGCTTTTTGACTTGTTGACTGATTTTTGATGATGGAAAAAGGGAAAGAAGGTTGAAAAGGTTAAAAAAAATATCTCCCATCTGACTTTGTCGTCCTTGCCGTCCAAAGCCACCGTTCATGAAAAATATCAATTTTGATCCTTTTCTAGGAAAAACCCAGAAAAACTACAGCATAATAGAAAGTTGTTTGCAAGATAGGAATGGCATATTATGAAGTGGAGAATTATGTGTGAGATATTTCTAGACTCCTCCCACGTACTCCCACCACTGAAGATGCTTTCTAAGGGCCAATGACTACTACTGCAACACAAACTGTCCAGATTTGCATTTATTTCAGATCCAAAATTATTGGCAAATCACTGTAAAGTAGCACATAGGCTAATTTGAGCATGGGATATGTTGTAAATATTTATATAAATAACATAGCTCCCTAATTTTTTGATCCAGTTAGGAATTAGAATAGAGAAGAGTTTTCAATAGCAGCAATTAGGACTGTACAATAATTTTTTGTAATAGTTTTCAACATGTTCTGTCATCAATAAAAGTGCAACTATTTTATCATTTTTTGTTTTGAGTGTTAATTAGTTAAGGAGTGTTTTTCACCTCCTTATAGATAAGGAAGTATGGGCCCACTTTTAGATCTAGAAGGAGGGATTTTATGGCAGGTTTTAATCTGTAATTTTGCTGCAGCAGAATTAATAGATTGCTTGCTAGATTTCATTTTTTTGTTTTTATTTTGTATTATGTGATTTATTTTTTCTATTATGTTTGTGTACAACATTTGTGTGTATATCATATAAAAAATTATATTACGCATTTTTCCTTTACTTTCCATGTTTTTCTTGCTTTTTATTTTAGCAACTTTCCATTTTTAGCATATTTCATTTTGTTGTCAATTCCTGTAGTAGAAGCTTGACGACATTTTGTGGCAGGGCATTGACAGGTGTTTTTAGAATAAGTTTCATTTACAAACATCATTTCAATTATGCAAAAGTAACTAGATTTCAATTCTATAAATGTAACTTAGGATTTTATTTTAGTAATTTAAATTCTGCAAGAGTAGATTAGACTTTCAATTTAGCAATTCCAATTCTTGCAATTGTAGTTAGATTTCAATTCTTGCAACTTAGAATTAGTTTTCAATTTCTATAATTTATTTTAGTTTCCATTATTCAGACTAGGTTTAGTGTGACACCAAAAGGCTAAACCAAAATTTGCTTCACCAATAAATGCTTGAAATTTGAATGCTTGAATTGTACTCTGCCCTAGCCTTCTATCGTAGACAGCCTTGGACACCACCCCAGATTGATAAATCATTGAGATTAAATGATGAGACTCAACGACACTCATCAATGTGGTCTATGACCATCTAGGTCAAACTAAAATGCTCCTAGGCAGTTTACAATTGTCTAGGTCAAACCTAAATTCTCCAAAGGCATCTATAAGCCCTTTGGTCACCCAAAAATCTTTAATGGTATTCATTAAACTCATTTGTCAACTTGTACATATATATCAAAAATTACAAAAAAAATCATGAAAACCATCAAAATATAAAACTATTGCATTGTATTGCATTTCTCATCACTTGCATTATTATCATAGTTGCATTAGGCATACTCATCATTACATTATGCATCATTCCAAATTGATCATATATGTCTAGAACCAGGTCTGTACATTAGGCATCTAGTAAAAATTCATTGTTATCATATGTTAGTTATACCACCGATTTATATTACATATACCGGTTATATTATGTCTATTTTCCATCACTTAGCCATTGTTAGTAACACATAGTTAAGTTTTCAATCACTCAGCCATATCTAGTTATCTTCTCAAATTTTATAGAAAGCTAACATGATTTTTAGAAGGTAGAATCCTACTTAGATAATTCTTGGTATACATCAAAATCCCAACACAATTTTCACATTAATAAATCCAAGTTTAGCGCAAGGAAAGATGAAAACTATGAAGTAGTCTAGGTTACTTTCAAGAGAAAATGTTATCTTGCTCATCCCCTATGCGAATGGTTCAAATATGCTAAGAATTGACAAAAGGACAAATTCTTCCTTACCCTACACTGGGGTAAGTATCCCAAAGAAATAAAATCAGTAATGATTATTATTCCTCCCAGTATTGAAAACATACATTGCCCTACACTAGGGAAAGTATCTCAAAGAAATATTCCAAAGAAAATAGTGATTATTATGACTCCCAAATATGCATAAGGAAATAGTGATTATTATCACTAGTAAAAGCAAAAATAAATAGTGGTTCTCACCACTATTACGATCCCTTGCTTAACAAATCAAAATGAGTAATTCCCTTGAGAAATTCAAAGAAAGGTAGGGACTCCAAAACTTGAAGCCTTGGAACTCTCAGCATTAGATAACCATAAGGTTATCCTCATTATAGTTTTGGTGGATAGCCTACTTGTCAATGGTGGTAGCCTCCCACATGATGATATTTCTATCACTTAAGCAACTTGTTTAGGTATAGACAAATGTTTGAATGTGGATGAGCTAGCTTGTTGTAACCTAGGTTATATAGTGGTCTAATCCAACTAAGTATGAAACTCAGGATAATGAGACTCATAGAATGATATCTAGTACCATTGGGCTGAATAAATCCCATTTGCACTAGGGTAATCTTATGTGTTATCATGGCAATGAACTCACATGCACACATAGGGATATTGATTATCTTGGTTATCTTAGTAGGTGCATACTTTGTCAAAATATCTTGTCTAGTTATTATATGACTTTTGATTAGGTAACTAGAGTGTTTGAGTCTCTTCAAAACCACTAAATAATATCATATCATATTACATTATCCATTTTACTTACATCATGTTGCCACATGCTTGTCATAATTTCAAAATCCATTACATAGTGTCAATAATAACATGAAAATAATAAAGATACATTTTGTATAGTCTATGGTGCTAGCATAGTATGCATAAAATAGTCATTATATAGCCATCATACAAAATCAAATCATTCATTACATCAATTCATATACATTTTTCCTTATATACTTTTGTTTATTAAAGGATGTTCATAAAATGGGATAGATATCGGATAGATATTAACAATAATATTTAGATGGCCACTGACTATTTTATGCATATCTCTTAATTTACAAAAGCATATAGAGAACACATAAACATCTACATATCATCAGCTCAAATCATATGATCAATACATGCATCCATGTTAGACATCCATCATAGCATCATAAAATATAAGCATTGCATACATCTCATAAAGCAATAAGGAAACACATGATGATAATAGAAACTCATATATATATATATATATATATATATATATATATATATATATATATATATATATATATTTATATATATATATATGAGACCAAAAGATACATCACAATCCAAAAAATTCCTATGGGCTACAATAAAGTGGGTCCTTAGACCTCACACTCCAAAAATCAAAATTCAAAAACAACTTCAAATATAAAAAAAAATGGGCCAACAACCCACCAAAAACAAGACATAATGGTCAATAAAATAGGAGGGGTCAAGACTAAACCCATAGTATTTTTGGATGCATCAAAAGACTCTATTTTACTCTCCAAGAAGGCCTCCATGGCTAGAGGCCTTTTTGGCCTTTTGACTCCAAAACTATTCATCAAAATAGTCAAAAATCACCTCCAAACAGGTATTTAGTACCATGGGAAAAATAGAGAGTTATCCCAATTAAGTCCTATGTGTCAAGCGAATCACCACTTTAGCATTTGTCATGCCCTTATCGACTCTTCGCTTTAGGGGTAGTCATAATGATAAATTCAAAAATCAAATCAACATTTAAACACTCAAAAGTGTAAATTTGATACATTCAAAAGAATACTGGCTAGAGATAAATTTACAAGCCCATTATGGGGCAAAGAAACAACATAAGAAGTAAATTAAATAGGCTTGACCTCATTGAAACATTGATAATTAACCCATGTGAAGGTTTACAAGAATACAAGGCACTAAGACCTAGTATACCCTAAGCCCCATAAGATTGATATTACAACATGACTGAAAGGTATACATGCAATCGATCCTTCGACTATGTCAATATAAAGGATTCTAAAAATGTATGCTTTTCCATAATTAAGGCATCCAAAGTTGATTATGTTAATGAATAACCTTGATAATTCAATGGTTTAGTGATATATTTTTTCTCAACACTTTATTCGCATTGTACATCCCAAAAATAGCGCATTTGTAGACACCTAAATCACATAAATTGGATAATACTATCACCGCATTGCAAATGCCCTCTTATCGACAACATATGGCCCTATTAGGCATCCCTCTAGGTTAGAAAAAGGTTTCCAAAAGCCTTCAAAACTTAGTTTGGAAGGTTCCTAGCAGTCTGGGGTAGTTTTGGGGCTCCTACTGGTGGTCGTCCCACCTAGGGACGACCATAGTTGGTGACCATCCCACCTAGGGATGGCCATCAGCAACCATAACTGAGTGGGATGACCCCTAACTATACCAAATAAAAAGTCAAAGGACATGCTAAATGGCAATCCAATACTACCATTAGTGCATACAATCACCCCAAATTGATTGGGACCTGCTAATGTACTGTAGGGCAATAGATTGAGAGCCCTAGAGGGGAAAACTTCTCCTCAATCAATGACGTGATTAGGACAAGTGGCATCACTTGCCTCGTATGGTGAAGATGCCATTTGGTCCTAGATGTACTTTTGGGCTATAAACAGAGGCCTAAACCCTCATTCTAGGAAATATGAGAGTAGCATTTGGAGCAACGAAGTGCTACCAAATTGAATATTGCCCAAACCTTTGCTAAACACATACCTCACATTGGCCTTGAAACATCCTTTGCTTGGAAGGTGATTTTAGGGGCAACCAGGCTTGATCCATTGAACTAAAACTAGCCAAATAGGAGAACCTTTTGGTCCCATCTATCAACAACATCCTCACCCTATTTTGGACCAATTTCCAAGGCCATAGGTGACAAAACACAAGCAATTTTGTGACCACCCCACCTGAGGATAGCCAGTAGTTAGCCCATGGCACACCTAGGGACGACCACAAAATAGGTTGGAATTTTATAGAAATTCCTCTATAGTCCTTTTTAGAATTTTTAGATGACCTCTGGTCCAAATTTGAGGCAGTTTAGAGGATTTTTGATGTAGGTTTGGTGATCCCCAATGTTGCAGGTCCACATGGCTCACCCCGGAGTGGCTAGTAGTTTAGCATAGTTTCACCTTACAAATTGCTTTCAAATCCATTTATTTGTATTTAGAAAATCTTATAATATACATATGCTCAGTGTATATCAATTTTTATGCATGTATATCATCTCATTTGGTTGTAGCATTTGCATCTTTTACTATGTTTCTTATGCTATCTTCATTCTATGAAACAGGTGCTATTAACCCCATTGTATTCCCTTGTGTGTAGGTGCAAGTGTTCTACGTAGAATGAAGGAGATAAGAAGACTAGAATAACAGGTTGAAGGATAGCTCTCAATCATGGGATGTGATATTTACAAATACTAAACCATAGTTTACACCGCTTTGAGGCCCCTTTCAAGGGACTATATCCCTTGAAACTTTGTAATGTTGAATGTATCAATCTATAAAAGACCCTCAAGGGGATGTTGCAATATCAAATTTGAAGACACTAATGAATGAATAAGAGGATAAATCCACCATTTGATTATACACTTTGCTTCATTTTCATATACTTTTCCTTCTTGAATGCTTTAAACTGTTTTACATTGCAATGAAATGCCCTTAAGGCGATGTAGTAAATTTTGTATCTTTAGTGGATATTAAAGAGATGGTATCTTTGGGGAAGTTTTTGGGATCCTACTGGTGGCCATCCCATCTAGGTTCAACCACAATTGGTGACAGTCCCACCCAAGGATGTCCATCAACAATCATCCCTAGGTGGGATGACCCCTAACTAGACCAAAGAAAAAAGTCAAAGGACGTGCTAAATTACAATCCAAGACTGCCATTAGCATGTCCAATCACCCCAAATTTATTATGGACCTACTAATGGACTACAAGGTAGTATATTGGGAGCCCCAAAGGGGAAACCTTCCCCTCAATTAATGATGTGATTAGGACAAATGGAATCACTTGCCTCACATGGCAAAGATGCCATTTGGCCCTAGATGCCATTTTGGTCTATAAATTGAGGCCTAAACCCTCATTCTAGGGGAGATGAGAATAGCATTTGGAGCAACGAAGTGCTACCAAATTGAATCTTTCCCAAACCTTTGCTAAACACATACCTCACCTTGGCCTTGAAACTTCCTTTGCTTGGAAGGCAATTTCAAGGGCAACTGGGCTCGATCCATTGAACCAAAACCATCCAAATTGATAACATTTTGGACCCATCTATTTAAAACACCTTTACCCTATTTTGGACCAATTCCCAAGGCCATAGGTGAAAAAAATCAAGTATTTTTGTGATCGCCCCACCTGGGGATGACCAGTAGTTAGCCCATGGCACACATAGGGACAGCTACAAAATAGGTTTGAATTTTAGAGAAATTCCCCATTGTCCCCTTTAGAATGTTTAGAAATATCTCTAGTCAAAATTTGAGGTAGTTTGGAGGAGTTTTAATGTAGGTTTTATGATCCCTAATGTTGGAGGTCTACATGGATCACCCTAGAGCAGCCATCAGTTTAGCATAGTTTCACCTTACAACTTGCCTTTAAATCCATTTATTTGTATTTAGACAATCTTAGTATATACATATAATGAGTGTATATCAATTTTTATGTGTGTAGATCATCTCGTTTGGTTGTAGCATTTGCATATTTTACTATGTTTCTTACGCTATCTTCATTCTATGAAATAGGTGCTATTAACCCCATTGTATTCCCTTGTGTGTAGGTGTATGTGTTCTACACAAAAGGAAGGGGATAATAAGACTAGAAGAATAGGTTGAAGGATAGCTCTAAATTGTGGGATGCGAGATTTACAAATACTAAACCATAGTTTACACTGCTTTGAGGCCCCTTTCAAGGGACTAGATCCCTTGAAAAATTGTAATGTTGAATGTATCAATCTATAAAACACCCTCAAGGGTATGTTGTAATCTCACATTTAAAGCCACTAATGAATGAATAAGAGGAGAAATCCACCATTTGATTATACACTTTGCTTCATTTTCATAGGTTACAATTTTATATGCTTTTCCTTCTTAAATGCTTTTAATTATTTTACATTGCAATGAAATGCCCTTAATGCAATGAAATAGAGAGTTACACCAATTAATTCATATGTGTCAAGTGACTCACCGCTTTAGCATTTTTCATGCCCTCATCAACTCATCACTTGATGGGCTAGTCATAATGATAAATTCAAAAATTGAATTAACATTAAAACACTTAGAAGTGTAAATTCCATGCATTCAAAAGAATATTGGCTAGAGATAAATTTGGAAGCCCATGCTGGGGCAAGGAAAAGGAATAAGAAGTAAGTTAAATAGGGTTGACCTCCTTGAAACCTCGATAATTGACCCATGTGAAGGTTTACAAGAATACAAGGCACCAAGACCTAGTATGCCCTAAGTTCCATAAGACTATTATTACAGCACGGTTGAAAGGTATACATGCAATCGATCCTTCGACTATGTCAATAGAAAGGATTCTAAGAATGTATGCTTTTCCATAATGAAGGCATCTAAAGTTGATTAGTTTAATGAAAAACCTTGATCATTCAATGATTTAGTGATCTATTTTTTCTCAGCGCTTTGTTTCACATCATGCGTCCCAAAAATAGGGTATCTGTAGACACCTAAATCATGTAAATCAGATAATAATATTAGTGCATTGCATATGTCATATTATCGAAAAAATATGGCCTTATTAGGCATCCCTCTAGGCTAGCAATAGGTTTCCAAAATCCTTCAAAACTTATTTTGGAGGGTTCCTAGCAGTCTGGGGTAGTTTTGGGACTCCTATTGGTGGTCGTCCCACCTAGGGATGACCATAGTTGGTGACTGTCCCACCCATGGATGGCCATCAGAAACCATCCCTGGATGGGATGACCTCTAACTAGACCAAATAAAAAGTCAAAGGATGCACTAAATGGTAATCCAAGATTGACATTAGTGCATCCAATCACCCCAAATTGATTGAGGACCTTATAATGGACTACAAGGTAGTATATTGGGTGCCCCAAAGGGGCAATCTTCCTCTCCTCAATCAATGACACGATTAGGACAAGTGGCATCACTTGCCTCGCATGGAAAAGATGCCATTTAGCCCTAGATGCCCTTTTGGGCTATAAAAGGAGTCTTAAACCCTCATTCCAAGGTAGAGGAGAATTGAATTTTTAGCAATGAAGTGCTACCAAATTGAATCTTACCGTAAACTTTTCTAAACACATACCTCGCATTGGCCTTGAAAATTCCTTTTCTTGGAAAATGCTTTTAGGGGCAAACGGGCTCGATCCATTGAAAAAAAACTGGCCAAATTGGAGAACCTGTTGGCCCCATCTATCAACAAACTATTTTGGACCAATTCCCAAGGCCATAGGTGATAAAACTCAAGTAATTTGTGTGATCGCCCCACCTGGGGACGACCAATAGTAAGCCCATGGCACACCTAGGGATGGAAACAAAATAGGTTGGAATTTCTAAGAAATTCCTCCATAGTCCCCTTTAGAATGTTTAGAAGGACCTCTGGTCCAAATTTGAGGTAGTTTGGAGGAGTTTTGATGTAGGTTTGGTGATCCCAAATGTTGCAGGTCTACATGGTTCACCACGGAATGGCTAGTAGTTTAGCATAGTTTCACCTTACAAATTGCTTTAAAATCCATTTATTTGTATTTAGACAATCTTAGAATATACATATGCTCAGTTTAGATCAATTTTTATGCATGTAGATCATCTCGTTTGGTTGTAGCATTTGCATATTTTATTATGTTTCTTATGCTATATTCATTCTATGAAACAAGTGCTATTAACCTCATTGTATTTCCTTATGTGTAGGTGCAGGTTTTCTACGCAGAAGTAAGGAGCTAAGAAGACCAGAAGAATAGGTTGAAGGATAGATCTAAATTGTGGAATGCGAGATTTACAAATACTAAACCATAGTTTACACCACTTTGAGGCCCCTTTCAAGGAACTAGATCCCTTGAAACTTTGTAATGTTGAATGTATCAATCTATAAAATACCCTCAAGGGGATGTTGTAATCTCACATTTGAATCCACTACTGAATTAATAAGAGGATAAATCCACCATTTTATTATACACTTTGCTTCATTTTCATAGGTTACAAGTTTATATGCTTTTCCTTCTTGAATGCTTTTAACTATTTTACATTGCAATGAAATACCCTTAAGGTGGTGTAGTAAATTTTGCATCTTCAGTGGTGATCAAAGAGAAGGTATCTTTGGGATAGTTTTTGGGCTCCTACTGGTGGTTTTCCCACCCAAGGATGGCCACAGTTGGTGACCGTCCCACCTAGGGACGACCATCAACAACCATCCCTAGGTGGGATGGCCCCTAACTAGACCAAATAAAAAAGTCAAAGGATGTGCTAAATGGCAATCCAAGACTACCATTAGCACATCCAATCACAAAAAATTTATTGGGTATATTCTAATGGACTGTAGGGTAGTATATTGGGAGCCCCAAAGGAGAAACCTTTCCCTCCTCAATCAATGATGCGATTAGGACAAGTGGCATCACTTGCCTTGCATGACAAAGATGCCATTTGGCCTTAGATGCCCTTTTGGGATATAAAAGGAGGCCTAAACCATCATTCCAGGGGAGAGGAGAATAGAATTTGGAGAAAAAAAAGTGCTTCCAAATTGAATCTTGCCCAAACATTTGCTAAACACATACCTCACCTTGATCTTGAAACTCCCTTTGTTTAGAAGGCAATTTCAGGGGCAACCGAGCTTGATCCATTGAACCAAAACCAACCAAATTGGAGAACCTTTTGGCCCCATCTATTGACAACACCCTCACCCTATTTTGTACCAATTCCTAAGGCCATAGTAGAATAGAATTTGGAGCAACAAAGTGTTGCCAAATTGAATCTTACCCAAACCTTTGCTAAACACATACCTCACCTTGGCCTTGAAACTTCCTTTGCTTGGAAGGTGATTTCAAGGGAAACTGGGCTCGATCCATTGAACCAAATCCAATAAAATTGGAGAACATTTTGGCCCCATCTATCAAAAGTACCTTAACCCTATTTTGGACCAATTCCCAAGGCCATAGGTGACAAAAATCAAGCAATTTTGTGACCGTCCCACCTGGGGATGACCAGTAGTCAGCCCATGGCACACCTAGGGATGACCACAAAATAGGTTGGAATTTCAGATAAATTCCTCCATAGTCCCCTTTAGAATGTTTAGAAGGACCTCTGGTCCAAATTTGAGGTAGTTTGGAGGAGTTTTGATGCAGTTTTGGTGATCCCCAATGTTGCAGGTATACATGGCTCACCTCGAAGTGGCCAATAGTTTAGCATAGTTTCACCTTACAACTTGTTTTCAAATCCATTTATTTGTATTTAGACAATCTTATAATATACATATGACCAGTTTAGATCAATTTCTATGCATGTAGATCATATCCTTTGGTTGTAGCATTTGCATCTTTTACTATGTTTCTTATGCTATCTTCATTCTATTAAACAGGTGCTATTAACCCCATTGTATTCCCTTGTGTGTAGGTGCATGTGTTCTACATAGAATAAAGGAGCTAAGAATACTAGAAGAATAGGTTGAAGGATAGCTCTCAATCATGGGATGCGATATTCACAAATACTAAACCATATTTTACACCACTTTGAGGCCCCTTTCATGGGGCTAGATCCCTTAAAACTTTGTAATGTTGAATGTATAAATCTATAAAAGACCCTCAAGGGGATGCTTTAATCTCACATTTGAATCCACTAATTAATGAATAAGAGGAGAAATCCACCATTTGATTATACACTTTGCTTCATTTTTACAGGTTACAAGTTTATATGCTTTTCCTTCTTGAATGCTTTTAACTATTTTACATTGCAATGAAATGCCCTTAAGGCAATGAAATAGAGAGTTACCCCAATTAATTCATATGTGTCAAGTGACTCACCACTTTAGCATTTTTCATGCCCACTCGTATCTTGAGGGGATATTCATAATTATAAATTCAAAAATCGAATCAACATTTAAACACTCAGAAGTGTAAATTCCATGCATTCAAAAGAATCTTGGCTAGAGATAAATTTGCAAGCCCATCCTGGGGAAAAGAAACAACATAAGAAGCAAATTAAATAGAATTGACCTCCTTAAAACCTCAGGAATTGACCCATTTTAAGGTTTACAAGAATACAATGCACCAAGACCTAGTATACCTTAAGCCCCATAAGACTGTTATTACAGCACGACTGAAAGGTATACATGCAATCGATCCTACGACTATGTCAATAGAAAGGACTCTAAAAATGTATTATTTTCCATAATGAAGGCATCCAAAGTTTATTAGGTTAAAAAATAACCTTGATCATTCGATGATTTAGTGATCTATTTTTCTTAATGCTTTGATTCACATCACGCATCCCAAAAATGGGGTATCTGTAGACACCTAAATCATGTAAATCGGATAAGACTATCAACGCATTGTATATGCCCTCTTATCAACAACATATGGCCCTATTAGGCACCCCTCTAGGCTAGCAAAATGTTTCCAAAAGCCTCCAAAAATAAATTTGGAGGGTTCCTAGCAGTTTGGGGAAGTTTTGGGGATCCTACTGGTGGTCGTCCCAGCCAAGGATGACCACATTTGGTGACCGTCCCACCCAGGGATGGCCATCAGCAATCATCCCTGGGTGGGATAGCCCCTAACTGGACCAAAGAAAAAAGTCAAAGGATGCACTAAATGGCAATCCAAGACTACCATTAGTGCATCCAATCACCCCCAATTGATTAGGGACCTGCTAATGTACTACAAGGCAGTATATCGGGAGCCCCAAAGGGGCAAACTTACCCTCCTCAATAAATGATGTGATTAGGACAAGTGGCATCACTTGCCTCACATGGAAAAGATGCCATTTGGCCCTAGATGCCCTTTTGGGCTATAAAAGGAGGCCTAAACCCTTATTATAGGGGAGATTAGAATAGCATTTGGAGCAAAAAAGTACTACCAAATTGAATCTTACCCAAACCTTTGCTAAACACATACCTCACCTTGGCCTTGAAACTTCCTTTGCTTGGAAGGCAATTTCAGGGGCAACCAAGATCGATCCATTGAACCAAAAATTGCCAAATTGGAGAACCTTTTGGCACCATCTGTCGACAACATCCTCACCCTATTTTGGACCAATTCCCAAGACCATAGATGACAAAACTCAAGCAATTTTGTGACCGCCACACCTGGGGATGGCCAACAATCAGCCCATGGCACACCTAGGGAAGACCACAAAACATGTAATTTTAGAGAAATTCCTTAATAGTCCCATTTATAATGTTTAAAGGACCTCTAGTCCAAATTTTATGTAGTTTGGAGGTGTTTTAATGCAGGTTTGGTGATCCCCAATGTTTCAGGTCTACATGGCTCACCCTAGAGCGGACAACAGTTTAGCATAGTTTCACCTTACAAATTTCTTTAAAATCCATTTATTTATATTTAGACAATATTATAATTTATATATCCTCAGTGTAGATCAATTTTTATGCATGTAGATCATCTCGTTTGATTGTAGCATTTGCATATTTTACTATGTTTCTTACACTATCTTCATTCTATGAAACAAGTGCTATTAACCCCATTGTATTTCCTTGTGTGTAGGTGCAGGTGTTCTACGCAGAAGGAAGGAGCTACGAATACCAAAAGAATAGGTTTAAGGATAGCTCTCAATCATGGGATGTGATATTTACAAATACTAAACCATATTTTACACAACTTTGAGTCCCCTTTCAAGGGACTAGATCCCTTGAAACTTTGTAATGTTGAATGTATCAATCTGTAAAAGACCCTCAAGGGGATGTTGTAATCTCACATTTGAAGCCACTAATGAATTAATAAGAGGATAAATCCACCATTTGATTATACACTTTGCTTCATTTTCATAGGTTACAAGTTTATATGATTTTCCTTCTTGAATGCTTTTAATTTTTTTACATTGCAATGAAATGCCCTTAAGGTGGTGTAGTAAATTTTGTATCTTTAGCTATATGTATGCAATGTACTGATGGCATGTACTAGCTAGGTGATGGATGTATGGTTTAGATGGTATGATATATATTATAATGATAGATGCATATGTGGATGCATGTTTAATTTTGGTTTATTGTATGCATCTAACTCATGTTATGATATGGTAAATGAAATGTGTTATGCATTATGTTGATGATCCAATGTGAATGGACCTATATGCTTTAAGCACTTTTAAAACATAAGGAATGGATGTAATATGAGTTTAAAAATCTAATGGATGACACCACAGAATGTATAAAAATCTATAGACACCTAAAACATGTCATATCGATTGCGACTACTCATATGGGACATGCTAGAAGACCATATGGAAGACCTTTGGACAAATACAAGGTATAGCAATGTTTTTTACCACTCATTTGGGCTCCTTGGTCTATTTAGTGCTAACCATGGCTGACACCCAGATTTAGCAAAATCTTGCATGCTAACTATGCTTGAATCCTATGGTTAGCAAAATCTTACATGCTAACTATAGCTGACACCTACAATTAGCACTATAACAAAATCGGATGACCAAAGCTGAGTCAAATCAGTTGCAAAAGCCGAATTGCAATGGTTTTCAAAGCGGTTTGGTCTGGGAAGCATCCATAAGCTTCCTCCCAACTGCCAAATATTTTTCTTAGATTCTCCATGAAGCTAGAGCAAGTATTTTGAGAGTCTACTTAAGACCCCAATTTTAGAGAGCAAATATCCTGAAGTATAGCTCAATTGCACATAGTGGAGCCCTATCGAATTGGAGAGAAATTTTATATCCCCTTGAGAAGTAATGAAGTGTTGTCCAATTGATCAATGACAACTATGCATGCAAAAATAGAGATATCAAGATCTTGAGGAGAAAGCTTGACAATTAACACACCTCCATTGCTAATTCCATTGAATTCAACTACCAATCTATTCTAGAAAACATAGGCAACCCTTGACCATCAATTCCTTGGAGGATTTGAGAGTTTATGGCCTTGGTTACAAGAGAAAGGACACTTTCCTCTTAACCACGGCTATGAGTCATGGTTAATAGTTCCAACCGTACCTCAGACCTGTGGATAGGTCTTGATGCTTTGTTTCCTTCATTTTAGCATTAGATTTCCATTTTCAGTCATGCATTTAGCTTAATCTCGCATAGATCCACATTTTAGCAGATATTTGACCATTCAATTTAGAATTTAGAGGTAGATTTACTTCATTTCCTTGCATTTGTTAATATAAGTTAGTTTCATGTAATTCAAGTTTTCTAATGGTTAATTAGGATTTTTCTTAGCTAGATTCATGCTTTTTTACATGCTATATTACAATTTCCTCATTTATTGCATAGATTGATAGTTTTACATGATTTCTTGATTTCATGTTATTCTTTATTCAAGATTCCTTTCAAAGCCTCATCAAGATAGGCCTACTTTGTTACTAATTGCTTCTTGTTGTTTCTTTATCATAGGGAATAGGTATTGAAAGAGATAAAGCATACAATTCCTTCCTCAATGTGAAGAAGAGGGTCATCGACACCCTAGAGCAATTCGTGTCACCCTGAAGGCACTTGGAAATCACACCTAGCCTTAAGAGGAAAACAATTACACACTCCTATTGTAATATTGTATCAAGATGATTATCCCTAAGAGGGATGTACTTGTAATTTGATTTTGAATTTGAATATAATGGAATAAAGTGTGTTTTATTGATCCATTTTTTGTCAATTTCTTGTTCTTGTATCCATGTTATGCTTTTATCAATTATTACAATAGGATACCTTAGATGTGAGCCTTTTTGGTGGTTACAAAATCATGAATGCAAAAAATAACTCTTAGCATAAGAATTAATTATTTAAGCATTCAAAATGTGAAATGTGATGATATGATATGTATGATTTGCCTTGATGGAATGATTTATTGCTATAAGGAGATTTTTGAGGATTTCCATGAGACTCAAACACCCTAGTTACTCGATCAAAAGTTGTATACTGACCATATAGAGTTTTTGAAGGATAAATTTCTGTTATGAAGACCTAGATATTCATTATCTTTGTGTGTACAAATGAATATATTAGATAGAGCATAAGCCTACCCCAGTGGTTGGAATGATTCATTCAACTCATTTATGTATTGGGGATCCTCAAATTTTTATCTTGATCCTAAGTTGAAATCTGTTGGATTAAACCACTAGGTATTATAGGACACCTAAAGCTAGCTCTTCCACATGCAAACATTGGTCCGTTCAAAAGCAAGATTCCAATGTGACAGACATATCATGGTGCTTACGGATCAATCATGCTGAGAATTCCAGGGATTCAAGTTCTATACTCCCTTATTTTCTTCATATTTATTTGGGATACTTGCTCATGATTTAGTGATGAAAACCACTATTTATTTTGAATTTTTATTTTTTCTTTTGAGCAAGGGATTTATGTAGTGATGATAATCACTGTTCACTTTGTTTTTGGATTTTTTTTTTTTTTTTTTAATTTTGCTTCGTTCAGGATTTTTGCTCATATTGATTAAAGCAAGGGATTTCTTTAGGTAGGGATGAACTTGTCCTTTTGCCAATTCTTAGATTTTTTGAGTCGATCACACAAGGGGATGAGGAAGATAAAATTTTCACCTTAGGATATCTAGTATTGCTTTATAGCATTCATATTTCCCTTGTTCCAACTAGGATTTTAGTGTTTTAATTAGTGATAGGATTTTGAGATATACCAAATGTTATAAAAAATAAACCTCACCTATCAAAAGCAAAGACAAATTTCTACAAAGTTTGATAAAACCACTAGGTATGGTTGAGTGATCAAAAAAACCTAGTATATTCCTTATAGCAATAGGAGGGGTTGTGTCAAAAAACACAGTTACACACATGGGTGATGGATTCTGATGGATTTTGAAGATGCATGATTGAGGTACAAACATGGTGTCATTTGTAAGATTGTGAACACAACCTACTAGATGTAAGTACAATGGATGGAAATGCCTAATGCATAATGCAACTAGATGGATGCAAGGTGTGAATGCAATATGTAAATATTTTCATATTTTTAATGCTTTCAATTATTTTTGAGTTTTGATTATTATGAATGTTTTTTGAACTTTTGATTTTAAATTGTTTTTATGCTTTTATGTTTTGCTTTTGACCAAAGGGCTTTAATATACCTTTG
Source organism: Wollemia nobilis (assembly GCA_028583015.1). NCBI lineage: Eukaryota > Viridiplantae > Streptophyta > Pinopsida > Araucariales > Araucariaceae > Wollemia > Wollemia nobilis. The sequence continues at coordinate 11,975,188 of JAQPPZ010002587.1, read as the reverse complement.
GATATTTTTATGATTTGATTTGACAAAAGGGCTTCAAGATGCCTTTGGAGCCTTTTGTGAATTTACCAAAGGGATTTAAGATACCTTTGGAGCTTTTTGTGATTTGATTTGACCAAAGGGCTTCAAGATGCCTTTGGGTCCTTTTGTTAATTGACCAAAGGGCTTTAAGATACCTTTGGAGCATTTTGTGATTTGAAAGGGATTTAATATGCCTTTAGAGCCTTTTGTGATGTGACCAAAGGGCTTTAAGACACCTTTGGAGCCTTTTGTGATGTGAACAAAGGGCTTTAAGATGCATTTGGAGCCTTTTGTTTTTTTGGTTCTCTATTGTTTTTGTGATTTTGAAATTTATGAATGTTTTTTATATTTTGTTGGTTTTACAAGGGGAAGGTATGATACCTTAGGTACCCCCAGTGTGCTTATTTCCTACTATAATGTAGTCATATTTCTTAGGAAGAGTGATAGAAATAAGCTCTCCCAATTGGGGCATGGACCTCTACGAGGTGCCCCTGTCTTGATGAGATGAAATGAGTGAACCATATGTGTGGAGCTCATTTCATTCTAATAGACCTTAGACCACCTTCTATAATGAGTGGTAGTCATGGATGTAGTGCCCCTGTGTATGATGGTACATACAATGGATACTCTCATAAGTGGACCCATGCTTGGGCTCTCTTTGCTTGACCTCAAGCAATATAAATGTATTTGCATTGTACAACTTTTGAAATAAAGTTGTAGTAGTCATTTTAAATGCTACCTCCTACTCAAGTGGCTTGTTAGGCCTATTAGGTTGTGACTGACCTTGAGATATCAATTGGGATGATTTTGCCTCTATTTTAGTATGTTGGGGCACTATGGATGAACCATTTATGGGAAAAACTCCACTATCTATGAGACTCTACACCACATTCCCGAATCCTTTGCAATTACAAATGCCAGGACCCTCTATTCGGTGATAGATATAGTAATGGTCCTCCCTATAACCCTTAGGTTTAGCTTTGTTTGGGTATAAAGGGTTTATGTTAGGTAAGGTGATGACCTTAGCCTCTTGCATCTTTTGAAAAATATCAAACATAGGCTTGTTTAAAGGATTCCAAGTGCGTTGTTGCTATTTTGAGTGTTTAGCACACTTTAGCCTGGTATGAGAACTAGGTTGAGCCCTAGGTATGTCACTTGCTAGCTCAGGGGGATCTTATTGCATTTTTGGTGTAAGATATGGATTTCTGACTATGGTCACTTGTTGGTTGACAATTTGAAGTTGCTCTTTGTTGAGCATGTTGTGTATTATGGCTCTAAAACCTTGACATACATGGATGTCATGTCCGTTTTGTCTATGGTATACACAATGCTCATCCTCCTCATATCTCTAGGGTTTTGTATGATTTAGATCTAAAGGTTGCACCTCAGGTAGGGTTATGGCATTTGTGGCAATTAACCGATTGAAAATTGATAATGCAGGCTCAAGAAATGGGGGATACTTGCTTGGTTGTCGGGGTGGTTGAGCTAGTGCTTGCTCTAGTTGAGGCTTTTCTTGTGGTCATACAGGAGGTAGCTTGGCCTCATATGAAGGCTGCTTCTATAATTATAGGCTCTCAAGCTGGTTCATGATAAAGTGCAATGCCTCATTTTGTTTCTCCATTTGTACCTCTATATTATAGAGGTGATTTTGCATATGCTCCAATACTGATAAGGCTCTTAGGTGTATTTATAGTGATTGGTTTGAAATACCATTTTCTACCGAAATAGGTGAAAGAGTGGATGCTAAATATCCACCAGGTAACTATAAATTACCCATTCCTTCATTTTATTTGATGTGGAGGCTTCATGATAATCCACTTCAATAGTGGTATCCACATGCTCATGTTTATGACTTAGTTCATTTTTCTATTTCACTTCATAGTGTTGAACTATACCAGGTTGAGTATCCCCAATCTGATGTGGGGCACTTGTTTTTGCTCTTGACGAGGAAACATGAGAAGTTAATCAAGGGTGACTAATACCAATGGTTTTGATCCCTTCAATGGGGAAGAAAAATCTGATTGCACCACATCTTATTTTGTATTCTTTAGAGTCACTTGGTCCTTTGTCTTACTATTGACCATTACCACAAATTCTTGAGAATGCACCTTTTCTTGTGTCTCATCGACCTTCTTGTAATACTTGAATGGCTCAAGATCATGGGGGATCACATACACTTGTCCTTGGTGTATGAATTTTAGGTTTTGGTGCACTATGGAAGGTATGCATTCCATATCCCTCATCCATGGTCTGCCTAGCAATATGTTATACTACCTCTTACCCCCAAGATTAGGCACAATGTAGGTATCATCTTTATTTTAGCTTGTATAGGTAGGATTATTGTGCCAATTGTTGGGGAAGTAACATCATTAAAGGACCTCAATGTGAATTTTGAGTCTATGATGCATGATGGTGGAAAATTTAAATGCTTCAAGGCTACATCTATGATGATGTTGGTAGATGACCTAGTTTCAATAAATACTCTCTTATATGGAATCTAATTGATGCTTACTATGATGTGTAGTGGAGGATCGGGTTCATCCTTAGATATTGTATTCATATCCTAAATATGAAATGTAATCACAGGATCCTTTTGTAAGTGATTTGAAATAATTTTTTACTTTTTTGGCATGTTGGGTTGACCAAAGCATCTTTTGCTTCCTGTTGTAGTATTGCTCATACCGATAAAACCCTCATCAGGTAGGGCTATATGCACCTCATTGATGTACTCAACTTGATTTTTGTTGGCTCCATGATTGGGAGGAGAATTTTTGAATATGTTGATGTTCTAAAATTCATTCTTATCCAACATGTTTTGAACTACATTCTTGAATGCAACACAATCCTAGATATCATGGCCATTTTTCCAATGATAAAAACAATAGATATTTTCCCTATTAGGATCTACAACACGTTCCTTAGGCAAGTTTAAAACCTTTGTCTCAACAAAGTGGTTGAAAATTGATTCCAGGGATTTATGAAATGACGTATAGTTGTGTTGGAACCTATTATTGCATCCATGGGATTCGATTGTCAAGCTACAAAAATCCATTTGAAACCAATGAGCTATTATAGGCTCTGGTCAACCTACCTCTTTGTTCCAGTTAAACATGAATATTGCTAGAAGAAAACTACATAACGGGTAAGGCAACCTTAGTGGTAATTATATAATAAAACATTGATTACACACTCCAAATAAATGTATCATTACATGTATTAAAATGACTAAGCAATAAAATACCCAATTGTTATACCTTATGTAGACCAGTGCCTAGATTCATTGGGCTATTATAGTAATTTAACAACAATTTTAACATGAACAAAGTGAATGGAGAAAATAAAATTGGTGTTCTTATATTTATTTGAATATCATAATAAAACTAAAACTTAACCAGCTAAAGAAACGTATGTAACATATTAAAATAATGTAATCCATTACACAGTGACACACAGTACCGAGATAAAGATATAATAGGAATAAAACTCATAATTGTATTGATTTCATAAGATATTACATGCAAAGTGGGCAAGATGCCTTTTAAATCTATTTTTCTCAAAGAAATACATCAATACAATTAAGATGACTCTATTCAAATTGTGTAATAGGTCTCTTCTACTCTCCTTGTTCCAATATGGTAACAGTACAGTTTTTAAATCCTAGGCTCAATAGAACATGAAATAATATTAGTTTCTTGAGCACTTTCCTATCAAAATCTTGCATATCAAAGGGAAGAATAAGAAATTAGATAGAAAAATAGACACATAAGGGGATACAACAACACAACTAATAGGGCACTCAAGTAAACCTCTTAGAAAAAATGCTATTCTCTAATTGCTTGATGCAGAATCTCAATGTAGTTGCTTCCTTTTATAACTACTAGTTCTTGATTCTATTATTTTTTATTTATTTTTAGCCTTACACTTGTCAGCATCTGATTAAACCCATTATGTATGTTGTCCAGCTAGTGTGGCTCTGAACTGATTTTCATGGTTCATTTTTAGACTGAAGGGAGCTCTTTCACTGATTAATTTGACTGCTTTGTTCTCTTTATTGATCCTAGAAACTAAGCATTCATCATTATATTTTTTCTTTTTGTTCTACTTGTCCTGGTCACCATGATTTTCTATTAAGGATTGACCAAGCTACTATTATGGATTTTAGATGAGGGACATAGGGGGACCTGACATGATGGTGAATACAAGGGGTGATGTGCCAGTGGTAAATGGATGGAATTGCACTGATCATGCGATAGAGTGAAAGGAGAAAAGAGGAAATGGGATGGCTTCACACAATGGAAGGTGGTGAGGTGGTGCAATGTTGGAAAAAATATCAAGGTGGTTAAGGAAGAAGGCCTAAAAAGAGGGAGGCAATGATAAGTAGGAGGAAAATGAGAATGGAAAACAAGATCTGGAAACATCTATAAGATGCTTCCATAACTATACTACACCAGAATTTTTCCCTTATAACTATATTCCATCAAAGCACGGATTGAATGACTTTCTACAAGTCAAAACCATATTTTATCCTTCACACGCTTTCTTCATCTTAAGTATTTACAGAACAAAAATTGAATACTTTTATATTCTTTGTACTCCATAATTTAGTTTACTAATGCCTTTATCTCTCCCTTATTGTCTCTATTTATAAGCTGTGACTATGCCTTGTAGCTTTATTTTGTGGTACATTATTATTCTCCAGAGATATATATTATCCGATCACATGCTTGAGCATCAGGATTTGTCTTTTGGTTAGTGTTGGAGCCAAATTTGACTCAACTTTGAAACCCCCAAATTTAAATTTTTGGTTTCAATCAAAGTATCCATAATGTTGGTCGCTTCTTCAAATTAGTGTGAGTATCTAAGTTTTTCATTGAATTGGTTTGATGAGTCTAAATCTTGGTCATTGATTAGGTAGACACCCTTTTAATAATTGCTTAATTGTCTTAATAAGGGTTATGGCAAGTTTTATTAATAATTGACCTTCATAAGTAAAGCCTCCCTAAGGTCTAAATCCAATGTTAAAACATAAAGACCTAAGATCCAAAAGTATGTCACTAAGGATTAAATAAATCATTATACCCTAAGGTCCAAATAGCTTTATACTTTAAAAAGAGGGTCAAATAAATCATCGTGGTCTAAAAACCGAAATTCAAAAGTGCTAGCCTAAGGTTAAAATCAAAATTTAATTAAAACCTAAGGGTATGCACCCCAATAGACTAAAAAATGAGCACCTTAGATTTAATCCAAGGGTCGCGCTTGATCCAAAGGTAATCGGACGACGACACGTTAATAAGATCAACCAAGAGATAAGTCAAAAGTCAAAACCATGGTCAGAAGTAAATAGATCACATCTTAGGCTTAATCGGATGGTAGCGCATATTTAAAATCCAATCCAATGGTTGCACGCTTACCAAAGAGTCAAAAATTTAAAAGAAGTCAACATGGGTCAAGCTTTAAATTAAATAGTGAGCAAGTCCAACCGATCAGATGGTAGCGCCCAAGCAATGTTTGATCTAATGGTAGTGCCAGATTCAAGTAAATCATGTATTAAAATTAACGTTAAAGGTCTGCCCCCTTTGGAATAACTATCGAGCAAGTTAGGAAGATCGAACGATAGCGCTTGATCCAGATCTAATCCTACGGTGGTGCATGAATAAAAGAAGCATTAAAAAGTTTAAAACCTCATAAAATTAATTAAGCGGGTTAAAACAAATTAACAAGGGTCTAATACATTGGGTAATCACCCCCTTTTGGCTTAATCATGATTAAAATCATGCGTCCTTTGGTAATTAACTTACAGGTTGATTAAAATCTATGGTTGCACCAATAGCCATCTAAGATCCAACGGTCGCACCGAAAATCATGGATGGTAAGATATCGGATGAGGACAAAGGTAAAATGAAAACTAATTATGTAATTAGCAAGGGTCTAATACGTTGGATAATTACCCCCTTTTGGCTTAATCATGATTAATCAAAATCAAAGGTTTTTGGTTTTTATATATATAGCATGCATCTACAGGAGATCTAATGACGGTGCTCATCTATCCCCAGATCCAATGGTGCACGTGCATAGAGATGATCAGAGGTTAGTCTAAACATGATTATTTCAAATGATTGATTAATTAATCCAAGGTCCTGGGACATCAATGAATGCACTTCATCTCAAATCAATCCGATGATAGTGCACAAGCCAAAGAGTTAAGCGATGAATCAACTATCGAGATCTAATGACAACACTTCATTGAGATAAAAGACATCCAACGGTTGCGCTTGATCACGTTTGACTTAAGGAAAAAGGGAAACCTTCGAGGCAATAAAAGTCATCACTCACACCAAGAACCAGATCTTGTAGAAATCCTGAGGGAGATCATTGCCTAAATGAAATATAATCAATCCCAAGGATTTAGTTACCATTCGAACCTGAGGTGGCATAAGATTTAAAAATAAAGTCATCCCAGTGGCACATATCAGTTCCACGTCTGATAAAAAGGTTCCCAATGACCAATAGCAGAGGTTTATAAATGATTACAGGCACACAAATCAAAAAGGCCCAGGGCACGTAAGATAAAAGACATTACTCACCATAAACTCTCAACTCTAGGAAAAATATGCGGTGGCAGATTTTCGTTGGTCGATTTTGAACAACAGTTGGTGACATCGGGTTGATGACAAAATGTGCAAATTTATCAGACTCATTCCACCACCCTATATATGAACCCACAAAAATAGTCGAGGCTACTACCCTGGTAATCTAAGAGCGAAGGTTGATACATAGGAGGTACAAGGAGAAGAAAGTTTTCAAGTATCATAGAAAGACCTTACCTACTACATTAAGAACAATGGCATCATGGGGAGATGTTTTCGTACCCGCAGACACTAGGGAAGCTATGCAATTCATCACAAATAGATCCCCATACTCTGTGATCTCTGGGCCACCTGTTCTCGGTACCACCATGTATGAGTTTGCTCAGAAATGTGGGGCAGATAAAAAACCAAACCCAACTCAACTGTACGAGATTGACAACATCTGTATCAAGAGTTTCACCCAAGTGATGGAAGGCGATAACAGGACCCCATGGATAATGGCAGATTTATTTCATAAAGCTCATAGGTTACAATACAAGGGTTTCCCCAGAAATAACAGATGGAATAGTAACCTTGGGAAACTGATATGCCCAAAAGTGCACTTCTCCTCAGACTTGATGGCTTGGCTAGTAGTAGCATATGATGAAAGAACGAGGACCTTTCGAGACCACAAGAATCGATGGGTGTTCAACATCAAAGTCGAGCATATCCAGGAGGTGTTCAACTTAATGAATTATACCACTTTTCTAGTAGACCAGGTAATCGAACACCAATCTCGTATGTTTACAGATATGGAAGTCTTTAAAATTTTTTTGATACATATGCAACAATAGATAAAGAATTCCCAATCAACAAAAATGCTTTTAAACCCTGGGTACAAGATTTCTGTGATATGATAAACATAGTTTTGGGAGTACAGGATCTGAATAGAATAACAAAAAGGGTTTTATATTTAGCTGCACAATGCAATAGGGCATATAACACTCCAATTTATGCCTAGGAACTAGAATTGAGTACCCAAATACATAAAGAAATGATAGAATTAAGAAGAGCAATTTTTGAACAGAGGTAGGAGATGCCTCATTTTTCATAGTATTCATTTCTCATTCACCTAATAGCGGGCCAATTGGGAGAAGAAGCCCGTAAAAGAGTAAAAGCCATCGACAGCCCCTATGTTCAGAATAGCTTCTGGAGACTTCATGAAGGACGAACTCACATGGGCTGGTTCTGTGATCATTTCATGGTAGAAATCCATTGGGCCTTAACTGGGTTAGTTCTAGAGAGATTAGGGCCAGGGGTAAAAGCCTTCATTAAAGAAAAGGAAATTGGAGATTTCTTCTTCACAGAGGGTTTTACTTACATCAGATTGTATGGAGCTAAGATCCCTCCTAAGGTGCTACCACAGTACTACCCATTATCCATAGCAGCTTTAGAATTATGTAGGCAGGTGGTAGAAGAGGCTAAGATGAGACTAGTAAAGAAACATGGTAAGGTCCCCTAGCTCGATGTTCCCTATCATTTTGGAGATTTTGTATTTGTTGGATATCCTTCCCTGCTCAAAGGAATGTTTGAATTGGACAACATGGGATTAGATGAAATATCTTGGAGATTCTATGACCCAAAGGGAACATACAACAAAATGATGGAAAAGAGAGAATATGCTCGAATACGACATTGGGAAGATGCTTTTGAAGAAAGCTTGTTAGAAGCTATGGAGAAAGGATTAGATTTGTAGGTAGTATGGAATGAGTTCCCCCTAGAAAAAAGAGGTAGCACATAGGTTTATGAAGCCTATGATTACCCTACAGAACTAAGAAGGCTTCGAGAAAATTTAGTGGATGTTGTAGCACCTGTTATGCCAAGGACAGGCCCAACAATCAAGGAAGACCCCTTATTAGAATTAATAGAAGAACAGGGTATCGATCTAATGGAGGTCACTATTAAAGTTGCTGATGTAATAGAACAATAGGTCAGGCCCCCTGAGAATGCTCAACTCAGAATAGAAGCAACACCAAACATTCCTCAAGAAGCTTCTCAACAAACCAGTGTAGATAAAGGAAAGGAAATGGTAACTGCATCCACTCAAGAAGCATCACCCATAGAGCAAGTTGTAGTTCCCATTTCTGATCATGTATTAGCTGTAACTAGTGTGAAGAAATTGGCACCCATGGCCATCCCTACCTCTATAAACATAAAGGGATAGGAGATTAAAATTCCATCAGTAATACAAATGAATCCTAGGAGAACTGGTGGATTAGGTGGCCTTTTTCGAAGCCACCTAGTGAAGAATCAAAAAGAGGTAACTCCTATGGAAGTGAAGAGACCCAGATTGTCTTTGCCTACTACCCAAGTTGTTTTGGAAAGAACAGATGAGCAGACCGCCTTCACTACCACAAATGAACAAGAATTGCAGTTAGTAGTAGGGATGGGAAATATAGAAGAACAATTTGTAGAAGAAGAAAAATTGGGGGCAACTATATCAGATATTGCAAGAAATTAATCTTCCTCCTCTACAAAATCCACTAGTCTTCAGAGTTAATGAGGAAACAGGGGGTTCATCAGTGCTAGGAAAAGAGGGAGAGATGGCAGAAGTTGCTAAAGTAGTGCAGGTCCAAGTCATAGACCAATTTGTTGAAACAATTGATAAACTAAGAAAACAACTGAGCAAAGAGGAGGAGGAAAAGGCAGAGTTAAAAGCAGTAATAAGTAAGCAACAGGAAGAATTGACTAGAAAAGACACTTCAAGTACACAACCCCCATCAGTGAAAAAGGTGCAAGATCATGTATACTATCTGAATGTAATAAGGAAGAGTATGTTAAGGAAGATAAGAGCTCATGCCAAAGGTTTTTCTAAAATGTTCAGACAAATAAGGGTAATCCAAATAACTGCTCAAGAGATTATGACCTTGATGGAGGAAAGAGAAGAGGATTTTGGAATCATCCACCCTACCCTAGACTTTATAGGAGATCATTTTGAAGAGTTACAAGGACAAGAAATAATGACACCTAATGGTAATAAGATCCAGATCAATTTTGAGTTCTTCAAAGCAGCCTTGTTTGGAGCAAACCTAGAGAGATGGATAAATTCTGTAACTGAAATGAATGACCTAATAAAAGATGCTACAGTAAAACTGGCAGATATTGGCCTATCCCTAGACCAATGCTTAGAAGCCTCAGATATAGAAGAGGTATTTAAAGAAACCCTTGAAAGATTTGACTGTGAACCAGGTGATGAGGAAGAGATGATTAGGCAAACCACACTTATGGTAAATGTTGTGGAAATGTTACTATTTCAATATGATAGGAGCATGCCTATTATTGCTGTATAGAAAAATAAAATCTTGTAGGAAATGAACATGCTAAGGATTGCAACCACATTTGATACAAGAGTTTGGAAATTGATTGATGAACATATAAAAGAGCTGCAACAAAGTCTAAAAGGGAAAAAGGTTAATACCAGTAGTCAACAACAGAAAGTGAGTTCAACACCACAAATGGCTACAACAACAGGGAATATTTCTGGCATAGTTAGAGGGCCAAGTAATCAAAGGGAGACAAACCAAAAGAGGCCAGTTTGAAAGACAACAACTAAATGCACAAGGAAGTAGCAAAAAAAGATAAAGGTTTCCCTCATACCTTAATCACCGGTTGATAAAGTTATGTTTGAAAAAGTCAAAGAAGAGAATACAATCAAAATTACAAGAATAATGAGAGCCAATTGTATCAATTTTGAAATTCAATCAAATGCTGACAAGTGTACAATCAGAAGTCAACCAAAAATAATAGAATCAAGAACCAGAGGCTATAAGAAGAGGCAGCTATGGATAGATTCTACATCAAGCAATTAGAGAATAGCATTTTTTCTAAGAGGTATACTTGAGTGCCCTGTTAGTTGTGTTGTTGTATCTCCTTTGTGTGTCTATTTTCTTTTATTCATTCTTTCTTCCTCCTCTTGTTGTGCAGGATCGTATGATAGGAAAGTGTTCAAGAAGTTGAGAATATTTCCAGTCTTATTGAGCCTAGGATTCAGAGACTCTTCTGTTATCATATTGAAATAAGGAGAGTAGGAGAGACCTGTTACATTATTTGAATAGAGTCTTCTTCATTGTATTGATGTATTCTATTGAGAAAAATAGAGTTTAAAGGCATCCTGCCCACTCTGCATGTAATATTTCATGAATCAATACAATTCTGAGTTTTATTCCTATCATTTCTTTGTCTTGGTATTGTGTGTCACTGTATAATGGGTTACATTATTTGAATGCATTATATACGTTTCTCTCATTGGTTAACTCTTGGTTTTATTATGATATTCGAATAAGATTAAGAACGCCAATTTTTCTCTTCCCCTTCTTTCTGTTCATGATAGTATTGTTGTTAAATTGCTATAACAACCCAATGAATCTAGGCATCGGTCTACATAAGGCATAACAATTGGTTGTTTTCATGCTTGGTCATTTTAAAAAGAATACTTATAGTATAATATAAATCTGGAGCGTGTAATTAGAGTTTTAATCATAGAATTACCGTTGGGGTTTCCTTACCCATTCTGTAGTCTTCTTTAGCAATATTTGTGTTTAACAGAACATGAGGTAGGTCGACCAGATCCTGTAATAGCTCGTTGGTTTCAAATGGATTCTTGTAGCATGACAATCAAAATCCTACGGATGCAAGAATCGGTTCCAATAGTTTTTGGCATCGTTTTTGGGGAGGACTTGATAGAAAGAGTTAATGACCTTCTTAAAATTTTTTCTCCAAATGACATTATCTTTAAATCAATGGGTGGCCAGTTGGAATAAAGAATGTTTGTTTTAATTTTTACATTTTATACGTTCTTTATTACCCGTGTTTTTCAATATTATTTTCTTTACGTTTTTTGAATTTTCTTTTCTTGATCTTCTTGAAATTTTGGTTTCTTGATTTTCTTGATTTATCCCAAGAACCCACTCCTATGAGGATGAGTGATAATATCAAGCATTCTTGATAAAAGTGTACATTGTTCTTTCTGCACCCTAGTGTTGGCGACTCTGTTGGACAAACCCAAAAGAAAAAAATGAGAGAACAGAACGTGTTGGCTAACACTAGGAGAAGTGGTAAGGAGCTATTTCTAGAACTCGAGAATCTAGAGGTATTTATACATACCTAGAAAACTCCACTTTTTAAGAATATTGTTTATAATAGTAGATTAAATTCTAGTGGTAAAAGGTACGTGAAGAAAATTCAGAATACTATTACTACTGATATTACTGTAGATGAACGTTTAAAATTAGTAGTAGAAGATATATGTGATTATTCTCATTCAAAGGTAGATAATCCATCAGTTTACGTTCAAGCTGCCCAGACCCATACCACCGTAGGTACTACATCTATGAAATTAAATTCTATAGTAGCAATGGCTCAGGTTAATGTTCATTTATGGAGAACTAATAGATATAGGCCTTTTGTATTACCAGTAAATTTAAATGCCTTACCTAGTAAAGCTCACAAATACCTCCCTAAGTTTTTAGGAAATAGTGCAGTAAATGGAGAGGATCATATCAAAAGTTTCTTATATGCAATGGATAGTCTGGAAGTTGAACATGAAGATGTAGTATTAAGACTGTTTCTACAGACTTTAGAAAAATATGCTAGAGAATGGTTTAATTCCCTTCCTAACAATGATATCCCAGACTTCACCAAAATGGAAGAGGTGTTCCTAAAGAAGTATGGTGAAAGGAAAAATGAACAATCATTGTTAACTGAGCTAGCCACTATGAAGAAGAAAGAAAATGAGGTTGTTAGTGATTTTAATAGAAGATTTTCAAAAACAAGAAACAAAATCCCTACCAACCTCGAGCCTAGTGATATTCAGTCTATTTGTTTTTATAAGAATGCTTTTCAAGGAGAGTTTAACTATGAATTAAGGCAAGAACAAGCCACTACCATTGATGGTTGTATGGAAAAAGCAATGGATATAGAAAGAAATATGCTTGATAAGTGGTAAGATGAAGCCTTATTCTTTAGAGGTTAACATGCCTGAGAGAAAACCTAAGAGAGTGGCTTTTGATATACAAAGAAGAACTAAAATTGATCCTGTGGAGAAGTTGACTAGTCAAATGACATAAATGTTCAACAACATGAGTAACAGGTTAGCAAGAATTGAAAGAAATGGAAATAATGGTGAATCTTCATAGATAGAGTGACCACATATTGACAACCATCCCCCCTTTAAGAAAAATTACAATAAGAATTGGGGAAACAACAATGGTTTTGAAGAAGGGAATAGGAATAGGGGTAATGGGAATAATAACTAGAAAAATAGAGATTCTGATAGGGATCAGAACAATGTCCCTAACCCAATGCCATCTGCCAATGTAGTTGAAGGTTTTCCTTATTTTTGCTCTACTTGTGATGCACCCCATAACCCTGATGCATGTGGAATACACCTAAGTGATCAATGTAATGTAGATATGCATGCAGAATCAGAAGAGGATATAAGAATCAATGCATGTTGGTCCATTGAAGATGAATCTAGAGAAAGGTTGTTTGAAGAAGACATGGATAAATATGCTTCAAATCATCATCCTGAGATCTTAGTAACTGAAGGAACTAAAATCTTACAGAAATCACATGAGTCAAGATATGATAAGATGAAGCAAGGGAAATTGATCCCCACTACTCAAGAGGTTGAAGAATTAGAGGCAACCCATGTTTTAAATTTAAGGAATAGAACAGTCCCTAAAAGAACAGAGAAATTATCTACAAATGAAACAAGAAGATAAACTTTCACCAATAAAAATATCAGTAAAGAGAAAACTGATAGGAACCCTAACAAGATTACTCCTGAGGTAATAGAATCAATGGAAGAAGTTCCCAAAGAAGAAAGTAATAAACCATTGGATATAAAGAAGATAGAATTTGATGTTGGGTCAGAACTCAGTAAGCAAAAAGTTAATATCACATTTGGTGAACTTATGAAAGTTCAAACATACAGAGAACAAGTATGCAGAGCTTTTGGATTAGTAGAGCAGAAAGAAGACCCTACTTGTCATGTTGCTAGACAAAATCAACATGATACAAGATCACCATCTTCTGTCAGACCCTTCTATGTGTCATTAAGATATAATTCAGATGAAGGGGAAAGATATGTGATTCATAATTGCATGCTCGATAGTGGAGCTTCACATAATATCATGCCTAAGCTAATAGCTGACCAAATGGGATTAATCTGTACTAGAGATTCTGCTCCTATTTTTGTAATGGATAGTAGACAAATTCCCTGTGTAGGGGTGATAACCTGGATTATTAGTTTACCTAGACCAACACCCCAAAAAGGGCATTGTCATGGATGTAGCAGTAGTTGATGTTGACCCATTCTTCTCACTTTTACTCAGTAGGCATTGGGCAGAACAACTAGGGGGATCAATACAACTAGACTGGTCTTATGCTACCATCCCCATATCATATAAGGAGAATATAATTTTGAGAAGGGAACCATTCAACAAACATTCTGTAGAGTTAATTCAAATAGATGAAACCATGATTAACTTAGTTAACTCTATGGAAGAAAAAGGGATGGGAGTCTATTCAATATGGCACAACCCATTCCTGGTGGAAGTACCAGATGCAAAGAACATGGATCCAGAAGATATGAGAATAACTGATGCTGAATCAAACCGAGTATTAACCCAAGAAATGTGGACCATGTCATTTGATGGGGCTAAATCCCAATCTGGAGCAGGTGCAGGTGTAAATTTGATTGATATTAAAGGAAACTACCTTAGTATCCCTTATAGATTATAATTTCCTTGCACAAACAATGTAGTTGAGTACGAAGCTTTACTATTAGGGCTAAGGAAAGCAAAAGAGTTAGGTATTAACTACTTAACTGTAATAAGGGATGCATAACTTATTATACTACAAATTAAAGGTAAATATCAAACCAAGCATCCTAGACTTAAGCAATATAGAAATGCAGTATTGGAAGAAATTGATAAATTTTTGGCTTTCAATATTTCATATATTCCTAGAGAACAAAATCATGTTGCAGATATTTTAGTTGTAAATGCCTCAGGTCTAGATCACCTAGAGATAACTATAGAATATATGGATAGATTCCCAACTATTTTAGTCTATAAACCTTCTGTGCCAGATAACATAGTCTATCTTTAGGTCTTTCAAGATGATATAGATATTAAGGATTTTATGACTTTGCAAAATCAGTATGCAGATGTAATCTATGATGAAAAAGATGAAGAAAAGCTAAAAGATCAAATAGGAGAGCCAGTAGAAGTAATCCAGTTGAAAACTAATAGAATACCCAAAGGATTAGTGTCTCTTGAAAGCCTATTTGATGATTTTGACAAAGCCTATAAACCTATACGTAGAGAAGTGATATCTGAGGATATTAATATTGGCTCAATGAAAGAACCCAGAATAGTGAAAGTAGACATGGCTTTACCTACTAAAGAAAAGGTTGGATATATCAGTTTCTTGAAAAAGAACAAAGAACATTTTTCTTGGACTTATGAAGACCTCAAAACCTTCAAGACAGATGTAATGACTCACATAATACCTTTGAAGGAAGATTCCAAGCCATTCAGACAGAAACAAAGGAAATACAATCCAACTCTGCACCCAATAATGCAAAAAGAGGTACAAAAATTGTTGGACTCCAAGATAATAAGAAAAGTAAGATTTTCCTCCTGGATATCCAACTTAGTACCAGTTAGGAAAAAGAATGGGGACATTAGACTCTGCGTGGATTTTAGAAATTTAAACAAGAGCTCACTAAAAGACAATTACCCATTGCCTAACATGGAACAACTGCTGCAAGCAGTAGTAGGTTCAACTAGATTGTCCCTGTTAGATGGATTTTCAGGGTACAATCAAATTCTGATAAATCCAGAAGATAGACACAAGGCAACATTCACCACACCCTAGGGCACATTTGAATATTTAAGAATACCTTTTGGATTGATGAATGCAGGTGCTACTTTCCAGAGAGCGATGGACTTTGCTTTCAAAGGATTAATGTTCAAAATTGTAGTAGTGTACTTAGATGATATCACAGTTTTTTCTAAAAATCTAGAAGATCATCTAGAACATTTGACTGTAGTTTTTGCCCGGTGCAAGGAATTTGGAATCTCTCTAAATCCAAAAAAATGCATATTCGGAACTACACAAGGAAAATTGCTAGGTCATATAGTTTCAGAAAAGGGGATAAGCATTGATCCAGAAAGGATAGAAGCCATTTCTAAAATTCCCCCACCCAAGAATCTAAAAGGAGTAAGGTCATTCTTTGGCAAAATAAATTTTATCAGAAGATTTGTCCCAAATTTTGCAGAAATGACCAAACCCATAAATGATATGGTGAAGAAAACTGGAGAAATAAAATGGACAATAGAAAATATGGAAACATTTAACAAGATCAAAGAAGCCATATCAACCACTCCAGCTTTAAGTTGCCCTGATTATGCAAAATATTTTAATATCTATTCATATGCATCTGAACACTCTATTGTTGTAGTTATTTCATAGAAATATAATGAAAATAATGAAAGGCCAATAGCCTTTATGAGCTCAGGACTAAAAGGAGCAAATCTTAAATACACCCTACTGGAAAAACATGCCTATGCAGTCATCCAATATTTAGAACACTTCAAAGGTATATTTGGCTCAAACAAAGTTTATTGTTGTATTCCCTTTATAGCAATAAAAGATATCTTTTCTCAATCAGAGCCATTAGGAAGACCAGCAAGATGGATGGTAAAACTTTTGCAATACGATGTTGAATTCAAAATAGTTAAAACAGTCAAAGGGCAAGGTTTAGCTAAACTGTTGGCTAACAAAGAAGAAGCAGGATCTAAAAATATTCTCACCATAGATCAGACATATGATGATAGAAGAATAAAAAATGAAGAATGTAAATGGTATGAAGAAATTTTGTCATACTTACAAACGCTGTCTTTTCCCAGAGATATGTCAATAAATAGAATGAGGTCAGTCAAACTTCAAGCTCAGAAGTATTATATACAAAATGGAGTATTATATTGGAAACATCCTGATGGAGTATTATTAGTCTGCTTATATGAAAGAGAAGTCCCAAAAATAATTAATGAATTTCATAATGGTTTATGTGGAGGACACTTTGCTCCAAGAGCTACAACTAATAAAATCATGAGAGCAGGATATTATTGGCCATCCCTTTTTAAGGATGTATATAAATATGTTAGGAATTGTCATAACTGCCAAGTTTTTACAGGGAAAAAGCATCTACCAACCATGCCCCTCAAGCCAGTAATTATTGAAGCACCTTTTGCTCAATGGGGTATTGACCTGATTGGAGAGATCAAGCCTAATTCATCTGGCCAACATAAGTGGATCATAACTGCAATAGATTACTTCACAAAGTGGGTGGAAGCTGCACCTTTGAGAACATCTACAACTGCTGCAGTCATCAGATTCATAGAAGAAAACATCTTGACCAGGTATGGAGTTCCTAAAAAGCTTGTAACTGATAATGCTCAATATTTTGTGTCATATGAAATGGTAGAATTTTGTGCTGAATATGGAATTGAATTATCTCATTCTGCCAATTATTACCCCCAAGGAAATGGTTTAGTTGAGTCATCAAATAAAAATGTAATAACAAGAATAAAAAGGTCATTAGGCAAAAACAAAAGGGGATGGGATAATGAACTTAAATTTGCTTTATGGGCTGATAGGTTGTCTATTAAAAGAAATACAGGAAGAACCCCCTATGAGATGGTTTATGGAGAAAAAGCCCTACTACCCCCAAAAATGGAAAAAATGGCACTTTCCCTTTTATTGCAAGATCATGAAAACCCCGATCCCATTCAGAGAAGGCTTGACCAAATTGTCTTGTTAGAAGAACAAAGAAGAGAGACCCTCAATAGAATGATGGAACAAACCCAAAAAACTATAAAATTGTTTAATAAGAAAGCCAAGGGTACTCCTTTTTCTCAAGGAGATATAGTCATCTATTGGGATCCTAAAAATGATAAGCATGGTGAAAAGGGTAAGTTTGAACCTAAATGGATTGGCCCATACCAAATTGCCCATGTTATCAGTCAGAATACTTACAAGCTACAGACTTTGCAGGGAGAAATAATGGCTATCCCTATTAATGGCCAACACCTCAAAATGTACAATCCTTGTTGAAGGTGTACTTTACAAAAAAAAGCATTAAAAATAATAGAAAAACAAAAATCCAAAAATAGAGTGGTGAATTTTGTTTATTAGTTAAGCTTCCCTTTTGTTCTTGAATAATTTTGAGTTTACTGTACACATGATATCTTAGTTTGATGAGTATATCTAACTGTTTATTCCACCAAAGACAATAAGAAAAAAGGGGATTTATTTTAGATGTTGATGAGGTTTACAATTCTTTCAAATATGAGTGTTTATGCAATAGTTGTTTGATATGAGATAAAATAGATAGAAAACAAAGTTGATTGAAACATCATGTCAAGCCTCACATTACAAATGATACTTAAGGTGACTTCAAAGGTCCAAAGAGCTGAGTTATCTTTGAGAGGGTAGTTGAGCCAAAAATCATTACACTCATATTTTATAGCCAGAAACTAATCCTCAACTCAGGCATACTTATTGCACAATTTGCTTATATATCCAAACACTTCTCTCACGAGAAAGAAAAATAAAAAATAAAGTAAAATTGAGTCACTGCCTAAGATATCTTGGAAAACCTCTACCGGAGCTATAGACGCTTGACTGGTAGTAGGGTAAAACTAAGATGGGATTAGAAGCAACTCCACCGAGGCTATAGACGCCTGACATGCAGTGGAGCCCTGTAGAATGGTGAAAATTTTTAAAGAGTGAAATCACATATTAGGCTTGGCTATTTTGCTCAGATATGGTAAAGTTCTGAAAGATTTAGAAATCCAAAAAAGAATGCACAAACACACACATGGGCAAAAATATGATGAAACAAATGGCTGTGACAAAATCTGTGTAATCATATCTTATGACTTAGCTAAAACAAGCATTACAATATTTCAAAATAAAACTCATTGATTTCTAAAATTTCTAACCTTTGTTTCCAAATTGAATGAAAAGGGATCTACAATTTTTCATACTCTACTTGCTTTGATATCATGTTGTTCATACAGTTTTTCAGTATATATAAAAAAAAAAAAGATAAAAAAAGTTTTCTTTTATGTATTTCAAGTTTTACTTAGCAAGTCAAAGGTGTTAAAATTTTGTTCAAATTTTTGCGAATAAAATCGAGAGATTCTGGAATTCTCAAGAGCCTCAAGTTTTCAGCACCTTGTCCCAGTCAGAGCCTATGTTGGAGCCAAATTTGACTCAACTTTGAAACCCCCAAATTTAAATTTTTGGTTTCAATCAAAGTATCCATAATGTTGGTCACTTCTTCAAATTAGTGTGAGTATCTAAGTTTTTCATTGAATTGGTTTGATGAGTCTAAATCTTGGTCATTGATTAGGTAGACACCCTTTTAATAATTGCTTAATTGTCTTAATAAGGGTTATGGCAAGTTTTATTAATAATTGACCTTCATAAGTAAAGCCTCCCTAAGGTCTAAATCCAATGTTAAAACATAAAGACCTAAGATCCTAAAGTATGTCACTAAGGATTAAATAAATCATTATACCCTAAGGTCCAAATAGCTTTATACTTTAAAAAGAGGGTCAAACAAATCATCGTGGTCTAAAAACTAAAATTCAAAAGTGCTAGCCTAAGGTTAAAATCAAAATTTAATTAAAACCTAAGGGTATGCACCCCAATAGACTAACAAACGAGCACCTTAGATTTAATCCAAGGGTCGCGCTTGATCCAAAGGTGATCTTGTATCGCTAAGATCAACCAAGAGATAAGTCAAAAGTCAAAACCATGGTCAGAAGTAAATAGATCACGTCTTAGGCTTAATCGGACAGTAGCGCATCTTTAAAATCCAATCCAATGGTTGCACACTTACCAAAGAGTCAAAAATTTAAAATAAGTCAACATGGGTTAAGCTTTAAATTAATTAGTGAGCAATTTCGATCGATTGGATGGTAGCGCCCAACAATGTTTGATCTAATGGTAGCACCAGATTCAAGTAAATCATGTATTAAAATTAATGTTAAAGGTCTATGCCCCATTTGGAATAACTACCAAGCAAGTTAGGAAGATCGGACGATAGCGCTCGATCCAGATTTAATCCTACGGTGGCGCATGAATAAAAGATGCATTAAAAAGTTCAAAACTCTCATAAGATTAATTAAACTAGTTAAAAATAATTAATAAGGGTCTAATACATTGGATAATCACCCCATTTTGGCTTAATCAAAATTAAAATTATGCGTCCTTTGGTAACTAACTTATAGGTTGATTAAAATCTATGATTGCCAATAGCCATCTAAGATCCAATGGCCACACCGAAAATCATGGATGGTAAGATATCGGATGAGGACAAAGGTAAAATGAAAACTAATTATGTAATTAGCAAGGGTCTAATACGTTGGATAATTACCCCCTTTCGGCTTAATCATGATTAATCAAAATCAAAGGTTTTTGGTTTTTAGATATATAGCATGCATCTATAGGAGATCTAACGATGGCACTCATCTATCCCTAGATCCAATGGTGCATGTGCATAGAGATGATCGGAGGTTAGTCTAAACATGATTATTTCAAATGATTGATTAATTAATCCAAGGTCCTAGGACATCAATGAATGCGCTTCATCTCAAATAAATCTGATGACAGCACAAAGCAAAGAGTTAAGTGATGAATCAACTATCGAGATCTAATGATAGTGCTTCATTGAGATAAAAGACATCCAATGATTGTGCTTGATCACGTTTGACTTAAGGAAAAAGGGAAACCTTCGAGGCAATAAAAGTTATCACTCACACCAAGAACCAGATCTTGTAGAAATCCTGAGGGAGATCATTGCCTAAATGAAATATAATCAATCCCAAGGATTTAGTTACCATTCGAACCTGAGGTGGCATAAGATTTAAAAAGAAAGTCATCCTAGTGGCACATATCAGTTCCACGTCCGATAAAAAGGTTCCCAATGACCAATAGCAGAGGTTTATAAATGATTACAGGCACACAAATCAAAAGGGCCCGAGGCACGTAAGATAAAAGATATTACTCACCATAAACTCTCAACTCTAGGAAAAATATGTGGTGGCAGATTTTCGTTGGTCGATTTTGAACAATAGTTGGTGACATCGGGTTGATGACAAAATGTGCAAATTTATCAGACTCATTCCACCACCCTGTATATGAACCCATGAAAATAGTCGAGGCTACTACCCTGGTAATCTAAGAGTGAAGGTTGATACATAGGAGGTACAGGGAGAAGAAAGTTTTCAAGTATCACAGAAAGACCTTACCTGCTACATTAAGAACAATGGCATCATGGGGAGATGTTTTCATACCTACAGACACTAGGGAAGCCATGCAATTCATCACAAATAGATCCCCATACTCTGTGATCTCTGGGCCACCTATTCCTGGTACCACCATGTATGAGTTTGCTCAAAAATGTGGGGTAGATAAAAAACCAAACCCAACTCAACTATACGAGATTGACAATGCCTGTATCAAGAGTTTCACCCAAGTGATGGAAGGTGATAATAGGACCCCATGGATAATGGTGGATTTATTTCATAAAGCTCATAGGTTACAATACAAGGGTTTCCCCAGAAATAACAGATGGAACAGTAACCTTGGGAAACTGATATGCCCAAAAGTGCACTTCTCCTCAGACTTGATGGCTTGGTTGGTAGTAGCATATGATGAAAGAATGAGGACCTTTCGAGACCACAAGAATCGATGGGTGTTCAACATCAAAGTCGAGCATATCCAGGAGGTGTTCAACTTAACGAATTATACCACTTTTCTGGTAGACTAGGTAATCGAACACCAATCTTGTATGTTTACAGATATGGAAGTCTTTAAAAGTTTGTTCGATACATATGCAACAATAGATAAAGAATTCCCAATCAACAAAAATGCTTTTAAACCCTGGGTACAAGATTTTTGTGATATGATAAACATAGTTTTGGGAGTACAGGATCTGAATAGAATAACAAAAAGGGTTTTATATTTAGCTGCACAATGCAATAGAGCATATAACACTCCAATTTATGCCTGGGAACTGGAATTGAGTACCCAAATACATAAATAAATGATGGAATTAAGAAGAGCAATTTTTGAACAGAGGCAGGAGATGCCTCATTTTTCATAGTATTCATTTCTCATTCACCTAATAGTGGGCCAATTGGGAGAAGAAGCTCGTAAAAGAGTAAAAGCCATCGATAACCCCTATGTTTAGAATAGCTTCTAGAGACTTCATGAAGGATGAACTCACATGGGCTGGTTCTGTGATCATTTCATGGTAGAAATCCATTGGGCCTTAACTAGGTTAGTTCTAGAGAGATTAGGGCCAGGGGTAAAAGCCTTCATTAAAGAAAAGGAAATTGGAGATTTCTTCTTCATAGAGGGTTTTACTTATATCAGATTGTATGGAGCTAAGATCCCTCCTAAGGTGCTACCACAATACTGCCCATTATCCATAGCAGCTTTAGAATTATGCAGGCAGGTGGTAGAAGAGGCTAAGATGAGACTAGTAAAGAAACATGGTAAGGTCCCCTGGCTCGATGTTCCCTATCATTTTGGAGATTTTGTATTTGTTGGATATCCTTCCTTGCTCAAAGGAATGTTTGAATTAGACAATATGGGATTAGATGAAATATCATGGAGATTCTATGACCCAAAGGGAACATACAACAAAATGATGGAAAAGAGAGAATATGCTCGAATAAAACATCGGGAAGACGCTTTTGAAGAAAGCTTATTAGAAGCTATGGAAAAAGGATTAGATTTGCAGGTAGTATGGGATGAGTTCCCCCAGAAAAAAGAGGTAGCACACAAGTTTATGAAGCCTATGATTACCCTACAGAACTAAGAAGGCTTCAAGAAAATTCAGTGGATATTGTAGCACCTATTATGCCAAGGACAGGCCCAACAATCAAGGAAGACCCCTTATTAGAATTAATAGAAGAACATGGTATCGATTTAATGGAGGTCACTGTTAAAGTTGTTGATGTAATAGAACAATAGGTCAGGCCCCCTGAGAATGCTCAACTCAGAATAGAAGCAACACCAAACATTCCTCAAGAAGCTTCTCAACAAACTAGTGTAGATAAAGGAAAGGAAATGGTAACTACATCCACTCAAGAAGCATCACCCATAGAGCAAGCTATAGTTCCCATTTTTGATCATGTATTAGCTGTAACTAGTGTGAAGAAATTGGCACCCATGGCCATCCCTACCTCTATAAACATAAAGGGATAGGAGATTAAAATTCCATCAGTAATACAAATGAATCCTAGGAGAACGAGTGGATTAGGTGGCCTTTTTCGAAGCCACCTAGTGAAGAATCAAAAAGAGGTAACTCCTATGGAAGTGAAGAGACCCAGATTGTCTTTACCTACTACCCAAGTTGTTTTGGAAATAATAGATGAGCAGACCGCCTTCACTGTCATAAATGAACAAGAATTGCAATTAGTAGTAGGGATGGGAAATGTAGAAGAGCAATTTGCAGAAGAAGCAAAATTGGGGGCAACTATGTCAGATGTTGCATAAATTAATCTTCCTCCACTGCAAAATCCACTAGTCTTCAGAGTTAATGAGGAAACATGGGGTTCATCAGTGCTAGGAAAAGAGGGAGAGATGGCAGAAGTTGCTAAAGCAGTGCAGGTCCAAGTCATAGACCAATTTGTTGAAACAATTGATAAACTAAGAAAACAATTGGACAAAGAGGAGAAGGAAAAAGTAGAGTTAAAAGCAGTAATAAGTAAGCAACAGGAAGAATTGACTAGAAAAGACACTTCGAGTACACAACCCCCATCAGTGGCAAAAATCCAAGATCATGTCTACTATCTCAATACAATAAGGAAGAGTATGATGATGAAGATAAAAGCTCAAGCCAGAGGGTTTACTAAGATGTTCAGACAAATAAGGGTGATTCAAATAACTGCTCAAGAGATTCTGACCTTGATGGAGGAAAGAGAAGAGGATTTTGGAATCATCCATCCTACCCTAGACTTTATAGGAGATCATTTTGAAGAGTTACAAGGACAGGAAATAATGACACCTGATGGTAATAAGATTTAGATCAATTTTGAGTTCTTCAAAGCAGCCCTGTTTGGAGCAAACCTGGAGAGATGGATGAATTCTGTAACTAAAATGAATAACCTAATAAAAGATGCCATAGATAAACTGGCAGATATTGGCCTATCCTTAGACCAATGCATAGAAACCTCAGATATAGAAGAGATGTTCAAAGAAACCCTTGGAAGATTTGACTGTGAACTAGGTGATGAGGAAGAAATGGTTAAGCAAACTACACTTATGGTGAATGTTGTGGAGATGTTACTATTTCAATATGATAGGAACATGCCTATTATTGTTGAACAAAAGAATAAAATTTTGTAGGAGATGAACATGCTAAGGATTGCAGCCACATTTGATACAGGAGTTTGGAGATTGATTGATGAACATATAAAAAGGTTGCAACAAAGTCTAAAATGGAAAAAGGTTAATACCAACAGTCAGCAGTAGAAAGTGAGTTCAACACCACAAACGGCTGCAACGATAGGAAATATCTCTAGAGTAGTTAAAGGGCCAAGTAATCAAATGGAGACAAACCAAAAGAGGCTATTTCAAAAGACAATAGCTAAACACACAAGGAAGTAGCAAAAAAAGATAAAGGTTTTCCTCATACCTAAATCATCGGTTGTATAGAGTTATGTTTGAAAAATTCAAAGAAGAGGATACAATCAAAATTACAAGAATAATGAGAGCCAACTGTATCAATTTTGAAATTCAATCAGAGGCTGACAAGTGTACAGTTAGAAGTAAACCAAAAATAATAGAATCAAGAACCAGAGGCTATAAGAAGAGGTAGATGAGGTTCAGATTCTGCATCAAGCAATTAGAGAATAACATTTTTGCTAAGAGGTATACTTGAGTGCCCGGTAGTTGTGTTGTTGTATTTCCTTTTTGTGTCTATTTTCTTTTATTCATTCTTTCTTCCTCCCCTTGTTGTGTAGGATCCTATGATAGGAAAGCGTTCAAGAAGCTGAGAATATTTCCAGTCTTATTGAGCCTAGGATTCAGAGACTCTTCTGTTATTAGATTGAAATAAGGAGAGTAGGAGAGACCTGTTACATCATTTGAACAGAGTCTTCTTCATTGTATTGATGTATTCTATTGAGAAAAATAGAGTTTAAAGGCATCCTGCCCACTCTGCATGTAATATTTCATAAATCAATACAATTCTGAGTTTTATTCCTATCATTTCTTTGTCTTGGTATTGTGTGTCACTGTATAATGGGTTACATTATTTGAATGCATTATATACGTTTCTCTCATTGGTTAACTCTTGGTTTTATTACGATATTCGAATAAGATTAAGAACGCCAATTTTTCTCTTCCCCTTCTTTCTGTTCATGATAGTATTGTTGTTAAATTGCTATAACAGCCCAATGAATCTAGGCACCGGTCTACATAAGGCATAACAAATGGTTGTTTTCATGCTTGGTCATTTTAATACATATAGTATAATATAAATCTGGAGCGTGTAATTAGAGTTTTAATCATAGAATTACCACTGGGGTTTCCTTACCCGTTCTGTAGTTTTCCCTTAGCAATATTTGTGTTTAACAGAACATGAGGCAGGTCGACCAGAGCCTGTAATAGCTCATTGGTTTCAAACGGATTCTTGTAGCATGACAATCAAAATCCTACGGATGCAAGAATCGGTTCCAACAGTTAGTCTGCTTTATCCTTATCAAGGTACTGTCCATGTGATTTACTCTGATTACTTGAATATTTTCTTCCTTGAGCATCCTTTTGGATTCACGATGTTTATGTGTACTATTTTGACTTTGTCTCAACTGGTTGATCTTCATATCATCTTTCGACGTACCTTGCTGTGAATGAGTCACTCCATTTATTTCTACATTGTTATTGATTTCAGGTATTTTGGAGAATGGTCACCCTTTTTCGGGGAATCTAGACTATCAAATTTTCTTCTTGGAACATGATTTTGCCCTCTTTCTTTGATCCCTATGTATGGCCTGGATCAATCCATTGTCATTGGATATGTATAAAGGATCAACCGTATCCCTTGATCTCTATAGTGTACAACTCGTTTTCCTCTCAGGATGTAGGTTTGTATTGGGCATCCTTTGAAGTGTGTGCCACTGTTGGATCACTTTGAGATGGAGCATATCCATTGGATTCGTCAAAATATGCCTATCATTTTAGCCCTACATGTATTTGAATTTGACTTACTTGCCATCGTTGGATTCTCTTAATCTCAACAAAGCACTACCATTAGATTCTCATGGTCGACTCATTAATTAAATCTTAGATTTGTGTGCTACCATTAGATCCTAGGGAGGCTTAGCATAGTCATCGATTTCTAGGGACCTACATGATCGTTAACCCACCAGCTCATATATAAACCTATGCCATGTTAATCAGTTAAATCACGTTAACAATGTCAAAAACCCCTAGTTGGTAATGATTTATTTCAACAATAATTAAGTTTAAAGATTATACCTTGTAATAACGTGGCATATTTGTCCTCATCTAATCATGATTTACCAAGGTTAACCTAATGATTACAACCTTAAAAACATTGTATTTAAACATAGGCATCATATAACCCGTTTACCTCTCTAAGCGATTGTCGTTAGATCATACCATGATGAGAGTGCTACCGTTGGATCTCTCATACATACAAAAGGTTTATAAAAATGAAGGGGGAAGATTACCCATGCATAAAATCATTATAAAACCTGATTAAGTGTTCTATTTAACCTTAATAATGCATTTTAATTAATCATTTTGACGAAGGAAACCTTCATATTAACCTTCGATCACTTTTGACAACGCGCACCATTGGATTGAAGTTTGATCAAGCATCGCCATATAATTTTTTTGATTCTTTATTGAGGGTGCTTTATTCATATTGGGCGCATCCATCAGATTTTATCTTAAACAGAGCGAATCCATCAGATTTCTTGTAGCTGCATACTTAATAACCGAAAAGGGTGCATCATTAGATTTGATTAACCTTGATTAAGCCGAAAGGGGGGAATTTAGCAATGTATTATACCCTTATTAATGCGTAACTAATCTTGGTTTTACCTTTGTCTTTACTTGATATCCTACCATTTATGATTTCAATGCGACCGTCGGATTACGAGCAATGTTGGCATGGTCGTTGATCTTGATCAACCTATGGGGTTAGTTACCAAGGGGCACATGATCTTAAACCTGATTAAGCTGAATGGGGAATGTTTATCCAATGTATTATACCCTCACTAATTTTATTTAATAGATTAATTAATCTCAGGGGGGTTTTTACCTTTTCAATGCATCTTTTATGGGAGCGTCATCGCTAGATTAGACCTAGATCAAGCACTATTGTTAGATTTGGCCGATATGCTTGATGTTTAACTCAAGGGGATGCATACTTTAGGCTTTAATATTTTTGACCATAGTATTTTAATGAGTATTTTAATTTAATCAAGTGCAACCATTGATCTTAGAGTTTATTCGTGCATTGCCCTTAGATTTGTCGGACTTTTTTGATATTTAATCAAAATTTTGACCCATGTTGACTCCTTAATGATTTGAATCTTTGAAGAGCACGCATCTATTAGATTGGGCTTAGCTCAAGTGCATCCGTCCAGATCAACAAAGTTGCATGAATTTTAATTATTTTAATTACTTTTAACTTTAGGTTATAATCTTTCTTATACAATCGACGTTTGAATTATCCTTTAGGATTCTTTGCGAAAGCACGTTTGTTGGATTCTCTTGTGATGAAGTGCTATCATTAGATTAAAGCGAGTTGCTTGATTTTTAAATTAACAGGGTGCATACCCTCGAAGCTTATTTAATTTTTTGACATTAATTATGATTTTTGGGTTTTAGACCAAAGGTATTTAATTTTCCCTTTTCTTTAGAATACCTTAGGACTTAGAGATTTATGATTTGATCTAAGCTCAAGGGAAAATTTGTTTAATTGGAAGACTAAACCTTGTATTTCAATGATCGAATTTTATCATGAGGGATGACTTTGGCATAACAATTTTCAAAGGTGCACATGAAAGCAATATTTAAACCAACTCCTTTAAAAATATGCAAAGAGACCAACAATGCTTGTTCATATTGATGAAACCAAAAATTTAAATTTAGGGGTTTCAAAGTTTGAGTCAAATTTGGCTCCAACATAGGCTCTATCTGGGACAATGTGTTGAAAACATGAGGCACTTGAGAACCACAAAATCTCCTGGTTTTATTTGTAGAAAATGAACAAAAATAAAAAACTTTAAGGCTGATAAACAAAACTTAAAAACAACAAAACGCAATTTTTTTTTTAAACTGAAGAAATGTACCAGTGGCAGGACATCAGAGTCAAAGAGTACTAAAAAACTATAATTTCCTTTCGTTCACTTTCTAGAACAGTAGGGCCAGAATTTTAGAAATAGATGAGCTTTTGATATTATTGTAATGCTTATTCTAGCTAAGTTATAAGATATGATTACACAAAATTTGTCAAAAAACTTTTGCTTCATCATGTTTAAGCCCATGTGTGTGTTTGTGTATTCATTTTAATTTCTAATTATTTTAGAACTTTACCATATCTAAGAAAAATAGTTAAGCCTAATATGTTATTTCACTCTTTAATTTTTTCACCATTCTACAGGGCTTCACTGCTAGTCAAGTGTCTATAGCCACGATGGAGTTGCTTCTAATCCCATCTGGTTTTACCCTACTACTAGTCAGGCATCTATAGCCCTGGTAGATGTTCCAATATATCTCAAGTAGTGACTCAATTTTACTTTATTGTAATTTTTCTTTCTCGTTTGAGAAGTATTTGATATAAGCAAATTATGCAAAGAGTATGCCTGAGTTGAGGATTAGTTTTTGGCTAAAAGGATGAGTGTAATAATTTTTAGCTTAACAACCCTCTCAAAGATAACTTGGCTCTTTGGACCTTTGAAGTCACTTTAAGTATCATTTGTAATGTGAGGCTTTGAAACGATGTTTCAATTAGCTCTTTTTTCATTCTGTTTTATCTCATATCAGATAACTATTGCATAAACACTCATATTTTGAAAAATTATAAACCTTATCAGAATATAAAATAAATATCCTTTTTCATTATCATTTTTGGTGGAATTAACAGTAATGTATACTCCTAAATTAATAATATCATGTGTACAACAACTCAGACTTATGCTAACAACAAAAGGAAAGCTTATCTAGTACATAAAAGTAACAAAAAAAAACATCACTCTATTTTTGGGGTTTTTGTTTTTCCACTTACTTTTTTTTATTTACCTTTAACAAGGGTTGTACATTTTGAGGTGTTGTCCATTAATAGGGATAGCCATCATTTCACCCTATAAGGTTTACAATTTTTATGTATTTTGCCTATAACCTAGGCTATCTGGTATGGACCAACCCATTTAGTTTCAAATTTACCTTTTTCACCATGCTTATCATTTTTAGGATCCCAATAGATGACTATATCTCATTGAGAAAAAAGGAGTATCCTTGGATTTCTTATTAAACAATTTCATGGTTTTCTAGGTTTGTTCCATCATTCTATTAAGGATCTCTCTTCTTTGCTCTTCTAGCAGGACAATCTGGTCAAGCCTTATCTGTATGGGATTGGGGTCTTCATGATATTGCAATAAGAGGGAAAGTTCTAATTTCTCTATCTTTGAAGATAATAAGGCTTTCTCTCCATAAACCATCTCATAGGGGGTTCTTCTTGTGTTTC
The DNA here is from genome assembly GCA_028583015.1 of Wollemia nobilis. NCBI lineage: Eukaryota > Viridiplantae > Streptophyta > Pinopsida > Araucariales > Araucariaceae > Wollemia > Wollemia nobilis. The sequence goes on along the minus strand of JAQPPZ010002587.1, from coordinate 11,945,731 downwards.
TTTTAATAGATAGCCTATCAGCCCACAAAGAAAATTTAAGTTCACTGTCCCACCCTCTCTTGTTCTTACCCAATGATATTTTTATTCTGGTTATTACATTTTTATTTGATGACTCGAGAATACCATTTCCTTGGGGGTAATAATTAGCAGAATGGGATAATCCAACTCCATACTCAAGCACAAAATTCTACCATTTTATATGAAACAAAATATTGTGCATTATCTGTAACCAATTTTTGAGGAACTCCAAACCTGATCAGGATATTTTCTTCCAATAATTTGATGATAGTGGTAGTAGTGGATGTTCTTAGGGGTGTAGCTTCTACCCACTTTGTAAAATAATCTATTACAATTATGATCCACTTGTGCTGGCCATATGAATTAGACTTGATTTCTCCAATTAGGTCAATACCCCATTGGGTGAATGGTGCTTCAATGATTATTGGCTTGAGGGGCATGGCTACCAGATGCTTCTTTCCTACAAAAACTTGGTAGTTATGATAGTTCCTAACATATTTATATACATCCTTAAAAATGGATGGCCAATAATATCCTGCTCTCATAATTTTATTAGTTGTAGCTCTTGGAGAAAAATGTCCTCCATAGAAACCATCATAAAATTTATTGATTATTTCTAGGACTTCACATTCATATAAACAAACTAATAATACTCCATCAGGGTGTTTCCATTATAGCACATCATCCTGTATATAATATTTCTGAGCTTGGACCTTGACTGACCTCATTTTGTTGGTTGACATATCTTTAGGATATGATAGGGTTTGTAAGTATGAAAAAATTTCCTCATACCATTTGCATTCGGTATTATTGATTCTTCTGCTATAATATGCCTCATCTATTGTGAAAACATTTTCAAATCCTTCTTTTTTATCCAATAGTCTAGCCAAACCCTATCCTTTGACAGTTTCAACTATTTTGAATTTAGCATCATAATGCAGAAGCTTTACCATCCATATTTTTGGTCTTCTTAATGGCTCTGATTGAGAAAAATATATTTTATTGCTATAAAAGGGATGCAATAGTAAACCTTATTTGAGCCAAATATACCTTTGAAGTGTTCTAAATATTGGATGACTGCATAAACATATTTTTATAGCAAGGTGTATTTAATATGTGCTCCTTTTAGACCTAAAATCATGAAGGCTATTGGCATTTCATTATTTTCATCATATTTATGTGAAATAACTATAGCAATAGAATGTTCAGATGCATAAGAATAGATATTAAAATATTTTGCATAATCAGGGCAGCTTAGGGCTAGAGTGGTTGATATGACTTCTTTGATCTTGGTAAATGCTTCCATATTTTCAACTGTCCATTTTATTTCTCTAGTTTTTTTAACCATATAATTTATGGGTTTGGTCATCTCTACAAAATTTGGGACAAATATTCTAATAAAGTTTATCTTGCCAAAGAATGACCTAACACCTTTCAAATTTTTGGGAGGAGAAATTTTGGAAATGGCTTCAATTCTTTTTGGGTCAATGCTTATTCCTTTTTCTGAAACTATGTGTCCTAATAAATTTCCTTGTGTAGTCCCAAATATGCATTTCTTGGGATTTAAATAAATTCTGAATTCTTTTCACTGGGAAAAAACTACAGTCAAGTGTTCTAGATGATATTCTGGGTTTTTAGAAAATACAGTGATATCATCCAGGTACACCACTACAATTTTGAACACTAATCCTTTAAAAGCAAAGTCCATTGCTCTCTAAAAAGTAGCACCTGCATTCATCAGTACAAAATGTATTCTTAAATATTCAAATGTACCCCACGGTGTGGTGAATGTTGCCTTATGTCTATCTTTTGGATTTATCTAAATTTGATTGTATCCTAAAAATCCATCTAACAGAGACAATCTAGTTGAGCAAACTACTATTTGCAATAATTGTTCCATGTTGGGTAATGGATAATTGTCTTTAAAATAACTCTTTATTAAATTTCTAAAATCTACACAGAGTCTAATATCCCCATTCTTTTTTTCTAACTAGTACTAAATTGGATATCCAGGAAGAAAATCTTACCTTTTTGATTATTTTAGACTCTAACAATTTTTGTACCCCTTTTTACATTATTAGGTACAAAGTTGAGTTGTACTTCCTCTGTTTCTATCTAAATGGTTTAGAATATTCTTTCAAGGGTATTATGTGTGTCATTACATCTGTTTTGAAAATTTTAAGGTCTTCATAAGTCCAAGCAAAATGTTCTTTGTTCTTTTTCAAGAAACAGATATATCTAGCTTTTTATTTAGTAGGTAAGGCCATGTCTACTTTCACTATTCTAGGTTATTTCATTGAACCAATGTTAACATCTTTAGATATTACATCTCTGATTAAAGGCTTATAAGCTTTGTCAAAATAATTAAATAGGCTCTCTAAAGAAACTAATCCTTTGGGTATCTTATTTATTTTCAACTGGATTACTTCTACTGGCTCTCCTATTTGGTCTTTTACCTTTTCTTCATCATTTTCATCATAGATTACATCTACATACTGATTTTGTAGAGTCATAAAATCTTTATGTAGTGACCCTGAGAACGCGTGCACCAGTCCCTTTTCTGAGAAAACCCTATTTGCAATGCTTATTTAAAATACCAAATATGAAATGGAAAGACAAGACGAAAAATCATATAACATGAAATGATAAAATATGGATCTCTTTATTGATATCGAATCTCGGTTACATGTCAATCCCTCTTAGGGATACCCATTTTGATACTATAAATTACAAGTGTGTAAGGATTTCCCATTCCGTGAAGAGATGGTGCACTTATAAAATCTTCCTGGTTCTACACACGGAAATGTATGAGGGCTTATAGATGCCTCCTTCTCTAGGTCTATTTCCTATAGGGATCCCTTTTGCTCTCGTATGTTGTAATATTTGTCTGATGTACCTGTGGCCCTACAAGCAATGAAAAACAACACACTTTTAGGCATCCGATATTGCCTCCCCGGATAAGTTTGTTAGTCATAAAATATTGTAATAGAAATATGATAAAGAAATATCATGAAATCATGTAAATCTATGCTAATGATATAAGAAAACAAGATTTAAGATTCTATGTCTATCTAAGCTAAGCCTGCGGGCCACTATCCAAGACAATGGCCGCTAAAGTAAACCTTACCCTCTTTGCCCCAAATCTATGGGTCAAAGACTATGATTTGATGTTGAAAAAAGTTATCCTCTTTTATTTGTCCAATCTTCACTACACACGTGATCTTAAAGAGAAATATCTCTCTAAAATGATCTCCTGTATGTGATTCGGGTCTCTATTCTCTATTTCATGCTCTTGGTTCTCTTAGGCTTGCACATTTTATCATGTAAAACCCTAGGTCTATGTCCAAGCCCTAGAAATGAATTTCTCATGTGTAGTGCAAATTAGCATGAGAATATTTTGTCCATTGTCTATATTTGAAGGACAGTTAACTAAAATCTAACTACCAACTTGAGTATTCTATGTGAACTAATCATTAGCATAAGAAGCTTTTGTCCTTTGTTTATGCTTGTATGTTAGTTAACTTAAGTATAAATGCAAACTCAAACCTCCCATGTGAACTAGTCATGAAAAGGAATGCAAAGTCACTCTTGCTCACATGTATTGCATGTAGACTGCCACTTCCACCAAATATTGGGCCTGTTTGTTAGTAAACTACTTCTTATGGCTTAGCCGATGTCGTCTGTAGTGGCTAAGATCTAGCCACTATCATCTGCAGTGGCTAAGGTCTATCCACTCTAGGCTTTAGAATCTAGGATTTGGTCATTCTTGTCTTGAGCGACCAAGCTTGGATGGCTTGAAAAGGCCCCAAATGAGTGGTGAGAACCACTATTGATGCTTGGAAAGTCCAATATTATGTCTTATGATATTATGAGTGTGTCTATGTAAGTAGATCCCCTAAGCATGACATGATTTAGGTGTCTACAAATACCCCTTTTTGTGATGCGTTGTGTGGAAACACAACGTTGACCAAAAACGTAGATTGATCTATTTATAGGGTGTATGATGATCAATGGTCTGATTGATGCCGAATGGCCCAATCATGCAAGATGGCATGCATCCATTGAATCATTGCCTCAATTTTTGAAGGACTTAGCTCAGTGGCTTTTGCATGTTAAATTACACTCATTCCTCAAACTCAATCGGGTAGCTTCAGCTTCTATAACAATTTCGATCGGTAGGAGAGCTACAATTGAATATGTCATGCCTGCTTACATTCCCAAAAAACAAGAGAAATTTGTGATTATTGTATGCAATGATTCATAGGAAGAACACAATTTTTCTATGATCGAGTGATATTTTGTTGATTTTGATTATGATTAAGTTGAAGTTTTGAACTACCTCTTCACACAAATGAATTGGTGAAGAAAATACAATGATTGAAGCGACAAGTCGCTTGACCAATATGACTAATATGGTTCCTTTCTAGCATTTGCTGATTTTAATGGGCAATCCCACATCCAAGTGTGATTCCAATTTCTTATGATAATCATCCATCCCTATCCCAAGGAGTGGTTCAGCTATCAATAGCCTTCTTTGAGAGTTAGGATGAGTGATTTTGTTTATGCCTAGATTGTATCACTTTGACTTAATGTTTTTGATGTCATAGGGGAATTAGAATGACCCCTTCGCACTCGTGGAGTAGTTTGACCATACTGATCTTCAGTTTTGAAGGGTGACATATCGTAATTCCAAAATGAGTTGCTTTTGCCCCAAGTGGCCTTATGGTTTCCTACTCATCTCACCGAAATACATGGAGTGCAAATCGATGCAATCACCGAGTGGATAGAGTAGGTAACTGTATATGAGGCCTACTTGATATTGTGATTTTATGTCAATTGTTTTGTTATTTTGAACATTTTGATGATCCTAAACCATCAAAGTGTGATTATTTGTTGTTTTTTTATTCCCTCATTGAAGGAATTACTTTACTTTGATTTGTGGGCTTGGCTGCTGTCAGGTCTAGCGGCCTATGATTTCCTACCTGTGGCCACTGTCGCCTTAAGAGGCTAAGAAGCTCAGGTCGCTGATGTCAACAACGACCAAGGCATAATTAAGGAAATATAAAATTTGCAATTCTAGGGTTTTGACCTGTCATTTTCACTATTGAAGATTCCATTTTCAGAGCTCTAGTGCAGCGGTGATGGTTGTGAATTTGAAACTTGTTGGTACTAAGGACATGGCTGTATAGGGTGAGATATCAATTTTTGGAGGAGCCAGAGCTCCTCGAGTATCTCTCTTTAAAACCCTAGCTCTCTTTTCTTTGCTTAAGTAAAATGTAACTTCACTAAGAAATGAGCAAAACAAACATCACTAAGCCTGTTGGCAATGAACAAACTTTGTAATTAGTCTTAGGTTCCCTTTTGCCACGGTGGGTTAGTCCCCAATTTTGCAATCTATCAGTGGCTTTAGGCTAGGGTTTTTTTTGAAAATTTTCCATTATTCACCTGCTGTTGCCATTTTGAGCATTCTAAAACTTAGCTTAGTTTTGATGCTTGGGTAGGGGATTTGTTTTCCAATTTTTTTGCTTTCCCTCCTGTTGAGAAGCAACACACCCCCACTAAAAAAATGAAATTCCATCCTTTGAAAATATTTAGCTTTCATTTTGCAGTAGGGACCCTCTTAATGTTTTTTAGGTTTTAATTCTAAATTTTTGCTTGCCTCCTTCTTCTTCAAATTTTGCATATACCAAAGTATCTAAGTAGTCTTGCATGTGACTTTAATTTCAATTTAGAATTCACTTCTTTAATGTTAGAATCATTCTGAGTAAAAAGATATTTCATAGATATGTAAAAATGCAGAATACAGATGAATGAATTCATTGGAGTCAACCTACAATTTTTGGAAAATTTGCAAAGTGGAAGTAAGAGAAACGTCGCGATTTCACGACACATTCCATTTTTGGAAGGGTCACGATTTCGCGACATTTGCCATTTTTGGAAAGGTCACGATTTCGCGACATTTTCCATTTTTGGAAACGTCGCGATATCGTGACATTTTCCATTTTTGAAAAGGGTCGCGATTTCACGAGATATTTTGGTAGAAAAGAACCAAGTGACAAAAGGGTCGCGATTTCGCAACGTGTTTTGGTAAAAGGAGCCGCGTGATGGAAACGTCGCGATATCATGACATATTCTGGTCAAAAGCCAAACTTGAAGAGAATGTTCCATTTTCGCGACATGTTTTCATTTGAAAGAGCTAAGTAAAGAAAACATCGCGATATCGCAATAGATTTGGATCAGAAGCAAAGCTTGTAGAAAATGTCGCGATATCGCGACATATTTGGAAAGAAAGTGCAAGTCTTGGAAGTGTCACGATATCATGACAGGTTTTGGAAGAAAAGTGCAAGTCTTGGAAATGTCACAAAATCGCGACAGGTTTTGGAATAAAGAGCCGAGTTTCAAAAAACGTCGTGATATCGTGACAGGTTTTGGAAAGAAAGTGCCAAGTAGTGAGAATGTCACGATATCGCGACAGGTTTTGGAAGAAAAGTGCAAGTCTTGGAAACGTCGTGAAATCGCGACATGGTTCAAAATCATGACGCAAGCAACAGAAACTTCATGAAATCATGACACATTTGGTAGAAAGAGCCAAGGCAGGAAAACGTCATGATTTCATGACATATTTTGACTAAAGGAAACAAGTGATAAAAGCGTCACAATTTCACGATGCATTTGGTTGAAAGAGCCGAGTTTCAAAAAGTGTCACGATATCACGACAGGTTTTGGAAAGAAAGTGCCAAGTAGTGAGAATGTCGTGATATCATGATAGGTTTTGGAAGAAAGACCCATAGCAAGGAACAGGTCATGATTTCGTGACATGTCGTGATTTTGTGGAAAAAGGGGCAAGAGAAGCGCCAAGTGCAAAACAGGTCATGATTTCGTGACATGTCATGAAATCATGACATGTTGCGGTTTTGTGATGGAAGAAAGAGCAAATGGAGCTAAGTGGGGAGATCATCATGATTTTGTGACATGTCACGAAATCGTGACACGACGCAATTTCGCAATGGAGGAAAGACAAATGGAGCTAAGTGGGGAGACCATCGTGATTTTGTGACATGTCATGAAATCACGACATGTCATGGGTTCACGATGGAAGAAAGAGCAAATGGAGCCAAGTGGGGAGACCGTCACAATTTTACGACATGTCACGAAATCATGACATGTCACGGTTTTGCGACGAAAGAAAGAGCAAATGGAGCTAAGTGGGGAGACCGTCGCGATTTCGTGACATGTCGCAAAATCGTGACATGTCACGGTTTTGCAACGGAGGAAAGACAAATGGAGCTAAGTGGGGAGACCGTCGTGATTTTGTGACATTTCACAAAATCGTGACATGTCACGATTTCGTGACGGAGGAAAGAAATGGAAAGTAAAGAAGACATCGTGATTTCATGACATGTCACGAAATCACGACATGTCGCAAAATCGCGACATGTCGTGAAATCACAACAAAAGGCCAAAATGAAAAGCGGCTTGAGGAAAGCGTCACGTTATCATGACACATGTCAAAAAAGAATTAATCTGACATATAATGAGCATTAGGGTTTTAATTTAATAATATTAAAATGCTAATCCTGGTTTTGTCTTTTGCAGAAAGCCATATGGCAGTTGCATACTAGCGAAAGTAATGGCAAAAAGGATAAAATAAGCACGGATAAAATGAAGGCCATCAGATGGAAATATGAGATGCCAAGAATTTTTGGTCCATCCAAATTTTATAGATCTGGCCGTAAAGAGACTTTACGGTGACTAAACAGCTGCCCATGTAATGGAATATGTCGACATTTGATCGAAAAATGAAAATATCTACACACAGTTACCAGAATTTGCTGATGGACGCATTTAACAAGAGAATTTATGGTGAAAGTAATGGCGTGTAGAGAATTTCAAACTCAGAGGCAGCTTTGCAAAGATAAAATGTTAGAGAAACCAGTCTCATATGAATTTCTCTGAGGAATTAATGAGACGTTCTCGGTAGATGCACCAACCGACCAAAAAACAAAGATATTTACTTGCAGTTCAGATGGATGAGAATAATATCAGATCATGCCTTCTCCATTTATGGCAAGTAACTGCACTAAGATTTGTAGAATGGTTAGGGTTTATCAAAACTCTATTTTTAAAGGGCCTTATATTGTAAAACCTAGGCAGTAGGGTTTTGAGGATAAGATTTAGGGTTTTGGAAGAAGATATTTATGAAAAGATCGAGGTTTGTCCTGAGTCTATATATACTTCTTTCGGATGTAAATTACAGAGGCATAAACTTAGAAATAAAAGCTATTGGAGCAATTTCTTGCAAATCTTGTTTGAATGCTTTGTTCTGGACCTGGAGTTCATGTAGTTTCATTTTTCTATGATAGTATGGCTAGGAGCCTAATCTCTTTCAGACTACGATAAGTTCATATTCTTTTGTTTTTGTTTCATTAAGGTTTATTGAAATTTATATTGTAGATCTATGTTACCAGGATTGGATATGCTGCTAGGCTTCATTTTATTTATTGTATGTTAGGGAAAATTATAGATTTAAGGTTCAGGCCTGTTCTAATTGCTCTGTCCTCACTATGCGAGCTAGGATGTTGGTGAGAGATACCAATTTTAACCGACTTCCCTTCTATTTGTGATTTTCTATCAGATTTGTTCATCTCTTTCTTATGCTCTTAGAAGAAAGTGATCTTAGAAAGCTGGACACTTTCCTCTTTGATTTTGTTCTATTTTGAAGCTAACTGGTATAACTAAAATTGGTAGTTTTGGTTTTGCAGCTAAGTTAGATAAATTTCTCTTTCTACCCTACCCTACTCTCTTTGTTCCATCGATTGAATGATCCATTTTTATTTTCTTTTAAATTTGTCTTTTATTTAAATCTGCTAACACATAAAGAGCTAGATCAAAGAACTGATTGTAAATCTGAGTGTCCACCAAGATAACCAATTCCAAAAAACACTACTGAACCAAAGTCCAGAACCCATTGTAAGGTAACAGACAGTCCACTTGAAACTATTCCAAAAACAAAAAAGAGTGAATAGACATTTGACCCAACTCTGTAACTCACACCTTGGATATCCAACAAGATCTTAAAGTGAGTGGGATTTATCCCTTATAAGTGTTATCGGGATTTTATGCTCATTCTTCATAGGGTGTGTATAAAAGTTGAACCAACATTTAAAATTGGCGCTAGAAGGAGGGCCTGAAGTTCAGTAGTTTGTTAAGGATTGTAATATTATAAGTTGCTTGTGAAAAGCTGGATTCCACTTATAGAGTAACAATGTCCCATTCCAGAGCTAGAGAGCTCCTTGTGCCTGAGTTAGAAACTCCAAGAAGAAGCAGCCTCAGAAGGGCCAAGTCCTTATCTGGAATAGTTTTGTCACCACTTGTAGTTACTCCAACTACAACTGAAAGTATCATCGTCAATCAAGTAGTAATGGCCAACTAGTTGGGTTCCACTGCCTTAAATATCCTAGGTGCAGCCCATGACCTGTCCAGAAATCTTGAGAGATATCTTCCCAGATACAAGCATGATGGAACTAGGACAACGGAAGAACACCTAGTAGCATTCAAGAATGCTCTAAATTGTTAAATATACAAAATGAAGATGTGGCTTGTAGATTGTTCCCGTTAAATCTCCAGGAGGGAGCGTACGACTAGTTTCTGAATCTCACTAACGATTCTATTACTAGTTGGAATGACTTGGAAAAGGTTTTTGTGTCGTAGTTTGGTGAAGTAATAGATCCCAATGTATTATATCAGCAGTTTTCTGGTATTAAAAGAGAAATAAATGAATCTGTCAGATCTTACAATGTCATATTTTAGAAGGCTTATGGTAGACTGACTGGTTATTATGTGCCAAATGCAAACCTAGCATTAGAAATTTTTAGGAATTCTCTAGATCCAATGACTTCTGTTTTCTTGAAAAGAGATGCCTCTATTACCAATCTAACAGAGGCTTACAAAGAAGCTTTAGTTTTGGAAAGGCAATTGGGGCCTCAACCTTTAAATGCTCATCAAATTCCTTTGGTCATACAAGGTACCCCTGTTTTCAATTCCATACCACATTAGATGATGTTGCCAGTACATCAAACCCCATCGATAAGCAATCCATTGACTCTAACACCTGCTGAAAATGTATAGAGTCCGAAAAAAGAATCTGATAACACAAGAGTTGAAGAAGTTTCAAGGGTAGTCCAAAAGTTGGAAAATGACCTTTTGACTTTCAAAAGGCAAGTTTCCATCGGTGAAAACCCAAACAGGTTTTCTTATCAACATAATAGATTCACTCGGCCCCCATACGAGCCCAATAAGGATTATAAAGGTAAAGGGCATGATGTAAATATTTGTGACTTAACTTTTCCTAACTGGTGTAGGATTCATGGAACATCTCAGCACAGGGAATTGGATTGTTTAGAATTTTGTAATGCCTTTGAAGATCTTTCTGGTGAGTTGGTTTCTCCTAAATATCAAAGAACTGCGGATGCTCCAAGTTCATCCAAACATAGTGCAGCTATGGTGTTAGATTCTTTCACTTTCCCATAAGAATCAGAGAATGTTGTGGAGCTGCCTATGGATGAGGTGTAAGCTTTTCAACAATACAGGAGGGACAACTACAACCTCAAAAATAAAAATCTGGAGCCCAACACTACATCTACCCCTCCAAAAAACTCTCACAATGTTCCTCCAGATCCATATTCAAGCAATAATCCACCTTTTCCCAAGGGAGAAAATTTGAGAGGACCAGATGCATTTGTCCCTCCACTCAATAAGGGATATAATATAGTGGAAGACATGAAGAAGATCAAAGCCAACATCACTCTTCATGAGCTGGCCCAAATTTTTGAACAAAGGGATAACCTAATCAAAACATATTCTAAACCTACTACCAAACCTTTAGAAAAGGGAAAGAAGATGGCAAATGCAAATGTGGTCATGTATAAAGAGAAAATTGAAGTTCCACCTTTTCTACTGACTGTCCGAATATTTGGAAAAAATTTACACAACTGTCTGGTAGATTCAGGTCCTTCAGCTAATGTCATGCCTCTAGCCATCTATCAGCAGTTGGGTTTGACCCCCATGAACTCCGAGATGAGAGTCGTCCAATTGGATAAGTCTGAGGTTAAAGTGGTAGGTAAACTTCAGAATATACATATCCAACTAGCATCTGAGTCGAGAGCGTAGCACAGAATTGACATTCAGGTGGTGGATATTCCTGTAGGATATGGGATGCTTCTGAGCAGGGATTGGTCAAAATCCTTGAATGGGTATTTGGCTACTAATTTCTCACATATGTGGTTACCTTGGAATGGTTTTGCAAATCAATTAAGAATCAACAGAGAACCAAGATATAAACTCATGATCACAGAGTATAATGCCAAGAATGAGACTATTAATCTTGCTGAGGGCTGTTATATCAGGGTTTATAATTTGATAACTACTCAAAAGGAGAAATTGGTTAAAGCTCACCAAGATCACAATAATGAAATTGGAATACTTCATATTGATGGAGCTAGATCTAAGCAAGGTTCCAGTACAGGGGCTGTTCTTAAAAGACCCAAAAATTAGATCGATTTTATGTCTTATCGCTTACAGTTTCTCTGCACGAAAAATTTGGTAGAATATGAAGCATTAGTACCAGGATTAAAATTTGATTTACATTACTTTGATCATGCAGATACAAAAGCTCGTGTGTTGGACAAGGTTGATTTGTAGGGTGGACGAATTCAAGCTGTGGAGCATTTTAGTCGACACCAAGAGACAATCAAGCGTTGGCTTGACGAAAAGGCCAGGGTGAGCACTTTCAATCGTGCAGACCTGGTGCTTCTATGGGACAAAGCCCAAGAAAATAAAGGTAAATGCACAGAGCTGCAACCTCTGTGGATAGGGCCATACCATATTTTCGAGATCCTAGGTAATAATGCATTTCGTCTACAGGACCTTGAGGGTAATTTTTTGAACCTTCTTGTTAGTGGTCAATACTGAAAGCAGTTTTGCTCAGCTATTCCATCAAATACATCATTGAAATAAATCACAAAGACATTGTAACATGTGTATATATTGTAAATAAGCTTTGAAGTAGTTTATTTTTATTTTATTTTGTGTTTATATTGTAAATAAACTTTGAAGTATTTTGTTTTTATTTTATTTTGTTTTTTTTTAAAGTTCTGTGTTTTATCCTTTGGGTTCTGTACAAATTTCTTTTAGCTTTTAATTTTAATTTCTTTTAGCTTTTAAATTTAATTTCTTTTAGCTTTTAATTTTAATTTCTTTTAGCTTTTAATTTTTGTTTGTTTAATTTTTTCCTGGGCAGCAAAGAAAGAGTCAGCCTTTAAAAAATTGTTTTATTCTGAGTTCAAAATCCAGTGTTCATTCTGTTTTATTCTAATTAAGAGATAGTCTGCTTAAACTAAATAGTGAAACTATTTTGTTATTCAGAACAACAGTAGAAATATAATTGGATTTTGTGTCTTGCTTGCCATAATTATTTTAATTATAAAGAAACTACTATACTGTTTGGCTGGAGAACTCCCAGGGAATCTAAGAAAAGTTGGTTGTAAGAAGGGACTCTGATTTGTGAAATTATTTAAGTGTCCAAAGAGGCTATTGGTACCCAGGCTTTCTAGATCGATGAAATATAAAAAAAAAATGTTTTTAGCGTGGCTTTCCAGATTTCGGTATATTTCAAAAGAGAGAGAGAGAAGGTGAAAGATGAGTGAGGCAACATAAAACTGACACTCTTTTATTTCCTATACAGAAAAAAAAGAATAAGTTATGTAATGAAAGAGATAGTCAAGGTTTTAGAAGATGTTTTCTTTTACCAAGTTGTAGATACCACCTCACAGTTGTGGATCAGGGTCATGAAAATCTAAAGAGCAACTCTGTCAGGGCTGTAAAAGGCTAAACTAGTAAACAGAGCCCTACTCGGTTTCCCCTATCATAATCTAGAAAAGCTGATCAATCTAGAGTACAACATTCGAAGGCCTAGTCATTCTTGAAGAAATTTTTATACGCTTTTAATTACACATCAGAAATCTTCCTTAAGTGATTCAACCTAGTATGTCCTTGGAAAATTTTGACAACTATCAGGTAGTAGTTAAATTATTTTGAAAAATATTTGTGGCAAAGCATGGTACATGGTCCATATTTTTTTGAAACTAGAGTCTTGGATTCTAAAATAGTGCTACTATTTTCCCCGTAGATATCGCCATTTGTTGAGAAGCAACACACCCCCACTAAAAAAATGAAATTCTATCCTTTGAAAATATTTAGCTTTCATTTTGCAGTAGGGACCCTCTTGATATTTTTCAGGTTTTAATTCCATATTTTTTCTTGCCTCCTTCTTCTTCAAATTTTGCATATACCAAAGTATCTAAGTAGTCTTGCATGTGACTTTAATTTCAATTTAGAATTCACTTCTTTAATGTTAGAATCATTTTGAGTAAAAAGATCTTTCACAGATATGTAAAAATGCAGAATATAGATGAATGAATTCATTGGAGTCAACCTACAATTTTTGAAAAATTTGCAAAGTGGAAGTAAGAGAAACGTCGCGATTTCGTGACACATTCCATTTTTGGAAGGGTCACGATTTTGCGACATTTGCCATTTTTGGAAGGGTCACGATTTCGCGACATTTTTTGTTTTTGGAAACGTCGCGATATCGCGACATTTTCCATTTTCGAAAAGGGTCACGATTTCGCAACATATTTTGGTAGAAAAGAACCAAGTGACAAAAGGGTCACGATTTCATGACGTGTTTTGGTAAAAGGAGCTGCGTGATGGAAACGTCGCGATATCACGACATATTCTGGTCAAAAGCCAAACTTGAAGAAAACGTTCCATTTTCACGACGTGTTTTCATTTGAAATAGCTAAGGAAATAAAATGTTGCGATATCGCGACAGATTTGGATCAAAAGAAAAGCTTGTAGAAAATGTCGCGATATCGCGACATATGTGGAAAGAAAGTGCAAGTCTTGAAAGTGTCATGATATCGCGACCAATTTTGGAAGAAAAGTGCAAGTGTTGGAAATGTCGCAAAATCATGACAGGTTTTGAAAGAAAGAGCCGAGTTTCGAAAAACATTGTGATATCACGACAGGTTTTAGATAGAAGTGCAAGTCTTGGAAGTGTCGCGATATCATGACAGGTTTTGGAAAGAAAGAGACAAGTAGTGAGAATGTCGTGATATCATGACAGGTTTTGGAAGAAAAGTGCAAGTCTTGGAAACATCGTGAAATTGCGACATGGTTCGAAATCATGATGCAAGCAACAGAAACATCGTGAAATCGTGACGCATTTGGTAGAAATATCCAAGGCAGGAAAACATTGCAATTTCATGACATATTTTGACTAAAGGAACCAAGTGATAAAAGCATCACGATTTCGCGACGCATTTGGTTGAAAGAGCCGAGTTTCAAAAAGTGTCGCGATATCAAGACAAGTTTTGGAAAGAAAGTGCCAAGTAGTGAGAATGTCGCGATATCATGATAGGTTTTGGAAGAAAGACCCATAGCAAGGAATAGGTCACAATTTTGCGACATGTCGTGAAATCATGACATGTCGTGATTTAACGACAAAAGGGGCAAGAGAAGTGCCAAGTGCAGAATAGGTCACAATTTCATGACATGTCATGAAATTATGACATGTCACGATTTTGTGATGGAAGAAAGAGCAAATGGAGCTAAGTGGGGAGACCGTCGCGATTTCACGACATGTCGTGAAATCGTGACATGTCGTAGTTTCATGACGGAGGAAAGACAAATGAAGCTAAGTGGGGAGACCATTGCGATTTCGTGACATGTCATGAAACCGCGACATGTCACGATTTCACGATGGAGAAAGAGCAAATGAAGCTAAGTGGGGAGACAGTCACGATTTTGTGACATGTCGCAAAATTGTGACATGTCACGGTTTCGCGATGGAAGAAAGAGCAAATGGAGCTAAGTGGGGAGACCGTTGTAATTTCATGACATGTCACGAAATTGTGACATGTCACGATTTCACGATGGAGGAAAGAAAAATGGAGCTAAGTGGGGAGACTGTAGCGATTTTGCGACATGTCACGAAATCGTGACATGTCACGATTTCACGATGGAGGAAAGAAATGGAAAGTAAAGAAGACGTCACGATTTCGTGACATATCACGAAATTGCGAAAAAAGGCCAAAATGAAAAGCATCTTGAGGAAAGCGTCGTGTTATCATGACACGTGTCAAAAAAGAAAATGAGCATTAGGGTTTTAATTTAATAATATTAAAATGCTAATCCTGGTTTTGTCTTTTGTAGAAAGCCATTTGGTAGTTGCATACTAGCAGAAGTAATGGCAAAAAAGACAAAATAAGCACGGATCAAACGAAGGCCATCAGATGGAAATGTGAGATGCCAAGAATTTTTGGTCCATCCAGATTTTATATATTTGGCCGCAAAGAGACTTTACGGTGACTAAACAGCTGCCCATGTAATGGAATATGTCGGCATTTGACCGAAAAATGAAAATATCTACACACAGTTACCGGAATTTGCCGATGGACGCATTTAACAGGAGAATTTATGGTGAAAGTAATGGTGTGCAGAGAATTTCAAACTCAAAGGTGGCTTTGCGAAGATAAAATGTCAGAGAAACCAGTGACTCATCCGAATTTCTCTGAGGAATTAATGAGACGTTCTCGGTAGATGCACTAGCCAGCCAAAAAACAAAGATATTTACTTGCAGTTACAGATGGATGAGAATAATATCAGAAAATGCTTTCTCTATTTATGGCAAGTAACTGCACTAAGATTTGTAGAATAGTTAGGGTTTATCAAAACTCTATTTTTAAAGGGCCTTATATTGTAAAACCTAGGCAGTAGGGTTTTGAGGGTAAGATTTAGGGTTTTGGGAAGAAGATATTTTTGAAAATATCGAGGTTTGTCCTGAGTCTATATATACTTCTTTTGGATGTAAATTCCAGAGGCAAAAACTTAGAAATAAAAGTTATTGGAGTAATTTCTTGCAAATCTTTTTTGAATGCTTTGTTCTGGACTTGGAGTTCATGTAGTTTCATTTTTCTGTGATAGTATGGCCAGGAGCCTAATCTCTTTTAGACTGCGATAAGTTCATCTTCTTTTGTTTTTGTTTCATTAAGGTTTATTGAAATTTATGCTGTAGATCTGTGTTACCAAGATTGGATATGCTGCTAGGCTTCATTTTCTTTATTGTATGTTAGGGAAAATTATAGATTTAAGGTTCAGGCCTGTTCTAATTGCTCTGTCCTCACTATGCGAGCTAGGCTGCTGGTGAGAGATACCAATTTTAACCAACTTCCCTTCTATTTATGATTTTCTATCAGATCTGTTCATCTCTGTCTTATGCTCTTAGAAGAAAGTGATCTTAGAAAGCTGGACACTTTTCTCTTTGATTTTGTTCTATTTTGAAGCTAACCAGTATAACTAAAATTGGTAGTTTTGGTTTTGCAGCTAAGTTAGATAAATTTCTCTTTCTGCCCTACCCTACTCTCTTTGTACCATCGATTGAATGATCCATTTTTATTTTTTTTTAAATTTGTCTTTTATTTAAATCTGCTAACACATAAAGATCTAGATCAAAGAACTGATTGTAAATCTGAGTGTCCACCAAGATAACCAATTCCAAAAAACATTATTGAACCAAAGTCCAAAACTCGTTGTAAGGTAACAGACAGTCCACTTGAAACTATTCCAGAAGCAAAAAAGAGTGAATAGAAATTTGACCCAACTCTGTAACTCACACCTTGGATATCCAGCAAGATCCTAAAGTGAGTGGGATTTATCCCTTATAAGTGTTATCGGATTTTATGCTCATTCTTCACAAGGTGTGTATAAAATTCGAACCAACACCTCCCTTTGTTGTTTTGTTGAAGCTATTTTGTCAAAATTGTAATTTTTTTTGTTTTTTTGGCCAAGGGTTCACAGCTTTTCATGTCGCTCCTTGGCTGTTTTCACTCAAAGCGATCAGATGTGAGCCACTGTCACTCAGAGCAGCCAAGCTTGAATCCCAATGGTAAAAAATTTGACCATTGGGCCTTGGACGCTACTACCTCCAATGACCAAGTTTCGGCCATTGTAGGCGACAGCGGCTAAAGCTTAAGCCTTGTTTTTGCATTTTATGTATAGATTTTATGATTTTTTTTTACTTTTTAATTTTTTCTTTGCTTGATTAGGTGCAATTTATCATTCTCTTGCTTAGATTTAGATTAAATCATACTCTTTTGCACCATTTTCATGTATATTATGAATTATGCCTTAGATGCATTGTAGTTATATTTTTTTTTTCTTCTACTTTATTTAGATCCTCGTTTCTCGAGATCGGGACCCGAAGCTCTTCCTTTACTTGCTTCCTGGGTTTTATGACACTGACTGGGAGTGGTTTAAGGCCCATGAGCTACAGTACATTATCAAGTTGCCCCACATTATGTACAATCACGCATATCTTACAGCCTTAGCCTATCATTGGGACCCGTGAACCAACACCTTCCACGTTCCACCCGGTGAGATGACTATCACGTCGAATGATTTTTAAAAGATTTTTTAGATCCCATTCGATGGGGTGCCCATTGTTTCATCGGCCACTACTAATCAGGTTGTCTTCTATGCTTGGTTTTTTGGAGCACGCTCTACACAAGCCCTATGGGAGACTGAGGGTCTATCAAGACTTGGTATGATGCTCAGGTTTTCACAGTGAGACATGTCATGTTGTTAATGGTGATCAAAAACATTCTTGTCCTGGACTGCTCGAGTTTGAGGTTCCCTTGGAACATCCTAGAGATGGTGTAGGACCTCCTAGATAGCAAGGAGCCTATCATATATGCATGGGGTAGATCATTATTGGCTCAGTGCTACAATGAGTTGTACCACATCCATCGGTCAGGACACATAAGCATTGCTTGCAGTTTGCTCTTACAGATTTGGAGATGGGAGCTGTTGAGCAAGGTGTTGCAAGAGTTTTGTCATTGTTGTCAACACAGGCAGTTAGATCTAATGATGCAGTGGACAGGCAGTTCAAAAGTCATTCAAATGCAAAGGAAAAAATTTCAAAGGTTATTCAGAGCATGGACAGTGAGTTTCCAAGAAGACCATAGTTGCCTATTTGCAAAAGATCAAAGAAAAAGACAAGTAAGAAAAGTGTCACGATATCGCGACATTTTTAGCAGGCAAGAAAAACTATCATGATTTCATGACATGTTAGAGGAGAGAGAAGGCGCAAGAAAAACTGTCATGATTTCATGACATGTTGGAAGCAGAGAAGGCAAGGAAGAAAACTGTCACGATTTTGTGACATGTTTGGAGAAAAAGCGCTAAGGAAGAAAACTGTCGCGATTTCACGACATGTTTGGAGAAAAAGCGCTAAGGAAGAAAACTATCGTGATTTCATGACATGTTTGGAGAAAAAGCGCTACGAAAGAAAACTGTCGTGATTTCACAACATGTTTGGAGAAAAAGCACTAAGGAAGAAAACTATCGCAATTTCATGACATGTTTGGAGAAAAAGCGCTAAGGAAGAAAACTGTCACGATTTCGCGACATGTTTGGATAAAAAGCGCTAAGGAAGAAAACTGTCACGATTTCGCAACATGTTCGGAGATAAGGAAGAAAACAGTCACAATTTCATGACATGTTCAGAGAAAAAGTGCCAAGGAGGAAAAGTGTCACGATATCACGACACGTCGAGTTTTCGTGACCCGAAGAGGAGAGAGAAAGCTCAGAGGCAAAAGTGTCATGATTTCATGACATGTTCTGGTTTCGCTGGTGCAAGTCGAGAAAAGGTTGAGAAAGCAAGGAACGTCACGATTTCATGACATAAGTAAGGATGACGTCAACAATAGTTAGAAGTGTCACGATTTCATGACAAAAACATTGTCAAAGCAAACAAAGGCCAAAAGTGTCACGATTTCATGACAGCAGGGATAAGAAGGCGTATGGATGTAAAAGGTGTCGTGATATCATGACATGTTGTAGTTTCATGATAGAATCTACAGGAAAGTGACAAAGGTGGTAGAGACGGTTGAAGCCGACAAAGTTGAATCTAGGTCGATGAAATTTAGGGTTTTACAGTCGACGATATTTAGGGTTGAAGCCGACAAAGTTGAATTTGGGCAGACATAATTTAGGGTTTTGCAACCGACAATATTTAGGGTTATAGCCGACTATATTTCAAGTTTTAAATTTCTATTATTTAAGGAGGGCTATTTTGGAGTTTGAAAATTGAAGTGCGTGTCTCGATTTTATGCGAATTAAGTCTGCAGTGCACAGTAAGCAGAACGTGTCGAACCAAGTCTAGTGCAAAGAAAAATTTATGCAAGTGAAGTCCGCAGAGAGCTGAGAGTGCGTCGTATCGAACTAAGTTGATTGTGAAGCAAGAAGCGTACAAAAAGCAAAAAAAGTGCACAGGAGCAGAAGCAATAGTTTGATTGTGACGAAGCATAGTGTGAGAGGCTGTTGCGTAGAAGCAGACTGATAGTGCAAAGCATTTGCACAGTAGAAGCAGAGTGCATAGAATCTGCAAACTATGAGCAATAAGGTGAAGGTATTATTAAGTTATTTTCATTGTTTCTATTGAAGTCCAAGTTGCAGCTTGGCATAAGGGGTTGGTGCTCCTTCCAGTAGGTGTTGGTGAATTAGGGGTTGGTGCTTTTTTTTGTTAGTGCAAAAAAATTGAGGGGTTGGTGCTCCTTCTAGTTGGTGCTAGTAAATAAGTTGTAAAGTTGTTGCTTTGCAAAAGCTATATTTGGATGGTAGTCCAAGCAACCCTTTTTGAGGAGTAGCCACATTGGTGAACCTTGTTAAATCTGTGTTGTGTGTGATGCTCTTTTGTTCTATCTGGTTTAAATTTGCTTTATTTTAGCTTTAAGTATTGCAAGTTTAAATTATTAAAAGATCACACTGATTCACCCCCCCTCTCAGTGTCACTGTGATTATAACAATTGGTATCAGAGCTAGGTTCCTGAACAGGATCAATCAGCTAGGGTGATCTTGGAAGTGACACAATGGCAAGTGGTGAAGGTTTCTCTTCAAACAAAGCACCATTGTTTGATAGAACTAATTATGCTTTCTAGAAAATAAGGATGCAGACATATCTCTGTGCTTTGGGCTTTGACATCTGGGGTGTAGTAGTTAATGGTTACAAATCTCCCGCCACTACTCCAACAGACACTGCTAGTAAAAAGGCATTTGAAAATTATTCGAAAGCAAAAAATGCTATGTGTGGATTAGTGGACAGTGAGCTAGTCAAAATCATAAATTGTGAATCAGAAAAAGATGTATGGGATAAATTAGAGAACATTCATGAAGGAGATGATAGGATCAAGGAGGCCAAGCTTCAAACACATCGAGCTCAATTCGAATCCTTAAATATGGACAATGATGAGAACATAGAAGCGTTCATGCTAAGAGTCAATGGAATCACTAATTCAATCAGAGGTCTCAACAAAGATATGGATGATGCTACAATCGTGAAAAAGGTATTAAGATCTCTCCCTCCAAGGTTTGATTCTAAAGTCTCAGCCATAGAAGAAGCTAAAGATCTAAATCACTTTAGTATGGATGAGATGCATGGTTCTTTGACTACTTTTGAAATGAGAATAGGAAGGTCTAATCCCATAGATAGAGAAGCAGCCTTTAAAGCCCTAAAAGGCAAAGAAACAAAACAAGAGTCTGAAGAAGAGGATATATCAGATGAAATAGAAGCAAATTTTGTCAAAAAACTAAGAAAGGGAAAAGGAAAATACAAAAGAAAGCTACCATTCAAATGCTTTAACTATGGAGGCATTGGGCACTTTGCGACAAAATGTCCACTCAACGAGAAGAACCAGGGTGAGGAAGCTTCGCACCAAGAAAGAAGTGACTGGAAAAAGAAATCAAACTTCAGGAAAGACAACTTCAAAAAGAAAAGTTTCATCTCCAAAAATGCAAATTCTTCAGAGGACAACTGTAGTGAGGATTTTGAAGAAGATATAGGTGAAGCTCTATTCATTGCATTTGAATCAAAAAAATTGGAAGAGGTAGAACAATCAAAAAAGAGGGAAGTAATGAATTCTAAAGTTTTTGCCAAAAATATTGAGGCTAAAGTAGATCTAGAAGGTGAGCTGGTCTCTGCTCTTGTAGAATGGAAATCTGAGAAAAAAAATAATTATAAACTTTCAAGAAAGCTTGAGGATGCAAATGACATCATAACCAGTTTAAAAATATAGACAAAAGAATACAAGAAAATGTCTAAGGATCTCGAAGTTTAGATAACCATGAAGATAGATTATTGTTGTAAACTAGAAGAGAATGTCAGTCTACGAATGCAGATGCAAGAACTGGATGGAAAAATTAGCTGCCATCAAAAGCATGAAGAAAGTTCAATGAAGCTGGATAAAATTTTAAGTGATCAAAGACCTGTTGGCATCAAATTTGGTCTAGGCTTCGTGGAAGGAGAATTGTCAAATGGACCTACATCCAAAAATGTAGAAACTGTAAGGAATGAAGAGAAGAAACAGACTGATGAAAGAAAAACAACTCAGGCAAATGAAAGCAGTAATGCCAGGGCTGAAAGGAGAACTGACAATGATGGATTTACCAAGGTCACACATCAAAAGAAAATATCTATGGATCCTACAACAACTTGGAAAAAACCATATTTTAGGTTCAATCACTTCTTTTCTGGTTTCTGTTTCAAGTGTAATGGTTATGGTCATAAAATTGCAGATTGCAAGTATAATGTAGGATCAAGAAATCTCTTCAACAAAAATGCGTTTTCACTGTTAAACTATGTAGTAGAATGTTTTAATTGTCATAACTTTGGACATATTGCAAGAAACTGTTGTAGTCTTTTAGCTACAAATCAACCTCAGAAAAGAAAATTTCAACCAAATAGGACAAGACAAATTAAAAATCCTTTTGAAAGATATACTCAAGATACTGGAAAAGGAAATTCCAAACTAGATCCCAATAGGGTAGCCAAATCAGAGTGGAAACAGAAAGAGCAGCCTCAAGAAGAAAAGGAATCCCTAATAGTTTAAATAGATTTCAAGGATTAGAGTAAAAGGGTACCATGGATACTTGACAGTGGATGCTCAAGTCATATGACAGGTGATAAACAAAAATTTGAAAAATTACAGAAATATGAGGGTGGTTCTATAAAATTTGGAAATAATGATGGAGCTAAGATAATCAGAAAAGGATCAGTTAAAATTAGTGATGGGAAGATCAAGTCAGAAGAAGTTTTTTTTGTGGATGGTTTGAAACATAACCTATTGAGTGCTAGCCAGATCTGTGATAAAGGACATGAAGTTGTTTTCAAGAAGCAGGGTTGTGAAGTCAGAAAATCAAATAGTGGAAAATTGATAGCTACTAGATCAAGGACATCCGACAACCTGTACACACTCTCAAAAAATTTAGAAGGTAATTATTTCATTGGACAGGAAGAAGAAAATTGGCTATGGCACAAGAGGCTTGGACACATTAGTTTTGATAATCTAGTGAAAATCAGCTCGAAACAGGCAGTAAGAGAAATTCCAACCATTAGAAAACCTTAAAATAGCATTTGTGATTCATGTCAAAAGGGAAAGCAAACCAGAACCTCATTCAAAACAAAATAGTACCACATCAGCAAACCTTTGGATCTTATACATACAAATTTGTGTGGACCCATGAGAACTCAAAGCATAAATGGTGACAAATACTTTATGTTATGTATTGATGATTATTCCAGAATGACATGGATATTCTTCTTAAAGAATAAAATAGAAGCTTTTGGAATGTTCAGATCTTTCAAACATCTAGTTGAGAATGAAACAGGAAAAATAATTAAATGTTTGATATCAGATAGAGGAGGAGAATTCATCTCAGATGAGTTTACAGAATACTATGAACGGCATGGTATCATGAGACAATATTTAGCAGCTAGAACACCCCAGTAGAATGGTGTGGTAGAAAGAAAGAATAGAACAATACAAGAAATGGCATGAACTATGCTGGTGAAAAACAAAATAATAGACAGATTTTGGAAATAAGCAGTCCATACTGCTGTATACATACAAAACAGGTACATGCTGAGAACTCATGAAAGCAAAACTCCATATGAGCTATGGTTTGGTAGAAAGGCAACAGCAAAACACCTCAAATTCTTTGGCTGTAAGTGTTACATCAAAAAAACTGAAGACAATATTGGGAAGTTTGAAAATAGAGCAGATGAAGGTGTCTTTGTTGGGTATTCGATAAAAAGCAAAGCTTATAAATGTTACAACAAGAGACTCAAGAAAATTGTGGACAGCACTGATGTTAAATTTGATGAAGCAAGGGAAAGAACAGTTAACTATGAAGAAAACTACCCAATTTATGAAGAAGTCATTGAAGGAGATGAGGAAAATGAAACAGAAAAGAAACCATATCTTAACTTAGATGACTTAATTGATGACTTAGAGGTGGAAGAAAATAAGAAATTTAAAACAGGCAGCTGTGGAAGAATCATCCCAGAGATCAAATTATTGGAGATCCCACAGCTGGTATTTAGACAAGAAAGAAAGTAGTAAGTAACTACTCTCTTTTATCCAGCATTGAGCCCAAAAATATAGCTGAGGCAAGCAAAGATGATAGCTGGATGAAGGCAATAAATGAAGAGTTAGATCAGATTGAAAAGAGCAGAACTTGGGAATTAGTTCCTAGATCGATAGATAAGAATGTAATCGGCACCAAATGGATATTTTGAAATAAATTGAATGAAGACGGATAGGTAGTTAGAAATAAAGCTAGATTGGTCTATAAAGGGTATGCATAAGTTGAAGGCATTGATTTTGAAGAGACTTTTGCACCTGTGTCCAGATTAGAAGCAATCAGAATGTTTCTAGCCTTAGCAGTTCATAAGAATTTTAGAGTTTACCAGATAGATGTAAAATCAGCTTTCTTAAATGGGAAACTTGAAGAAGAAGTTTACATTGAACAACCAGATGGTTTCCAAATTGGTGAAGATCCCAATCTTGTCTACAAATTAAAGAAAGCTTTATATGGCTTAAAACAGGCACCCCGAGCGTGGTATGCACGGCTAGATAACTATCTCTCTCAACAGGGGTTTAAGAAAGGTATGGTGGACAATAATCTATATGTCAAAATAGAAAATGGGCATCTCATTGTTCTTGTTGTTTATGTAGATGATATATTATTTGGCAGCAGCAAAGATGAATCATGTAAAGACTTAGCAAATAAAATGCAGAAAGAATTTGAAATTTCTATGATTGGTGAATTGTCTCACTTTCTTGGGTTACAAGTTAATAAAAATAAGAAAGGCATATTTATTTCCCAAGTCAAATATGTGAAAGAGATGCTAAAAAGATTCACAATGGAGGACTGTAAGCCAGTTAGCACTCCTATGGTGACAGTCGCAAGTTGAGTAAAGATGACAAATCTCCACCTGTAGATCAAACCATGTACATATCAATGATTGGAATCTTACTTTATTTAACAGCTACCGGACCAGATATTCTGCAGGCAGTTTGCATGGTAGCAAGATTTCAGAGCCATCCTAAAGAGACTCATGTGACAACGATAGAAAAGGATTCTCGGATATCTCAAGGGTACTATGGAGTATGGGTTATGGTATCCGAAAGGTAAAGACTTCACCCTTATATCTTATTTAGATGTAGATTGGGCAGGATGTGTTGATGATAGGAAGAGTACAAGTGGAGGTGCTTTTTATCTCAGTGACAGGTTGGTTGCTTGGCACAACAAGAAACGAGAGTCAGTTTCTTTATCAATAGCTGAGGTAGAATATATTGCAGCAACAACTTGTTGTACATAAGTTTTGTGGATGAAACAAACTCTGAAAGATCTTGGTATTAATTTTAGTGAACCAATATCAGTTAAGTGTGATAACACCAGTGCAATTAACATCTCCAAGAATCTAGTAATGCATTCATAGACAAAACACATTGCCATCAGGTATCATTTTTTGAAGGAGAAAGTTGCAGAAGGAGAAGTTAAATTGGATTTTGTCCCAACCACAGAACAAGTAGCAGATATTTTTACAAAACCATTGCCCAAGGAAGTGTTTGAGTACCTTCAAAACAAATTGGGAGTAGTCACACTTCCCAAGAAGTGACTAGCTACAAGGATCACTTTCTCAAGGGGAGCATTTGAGTATTTGACTATTCTTTTGCTCATGATCATAATTTGTGCTAAGTGCAAAAAATTGTGCCTGAGAATTGTGTGTATGGACTTAGGGGGAGTCTGCAGCAGCCCTTTGGTATTATTGACAAAGGGGGAGAAGAGTTACAGGAATTTACACAGGTGTTGCCAACAATTCCAAAGGGGGAGATTGTTGAGCAATGTGTTGCAAGAGTTTTGTCATTGTTGTCAACACAGGCAGTTAGATCTAATGATGCAGTGGACAGGCAGTTCAAAAGTCATTCAGATGCAAAGGATAGAAGTTCAAAGGTTATTCAGAGCATGGACAGTGAGTTTCCAAGAAGACCATAGTTGCCTATTTGCAAAAGATCAAAGAAAAAGACAAGTAAGAAAAGTGTCGCGATATCACGACATTTTTAGCAGGCAAGAAAAACTGTCGCAATTTTGTGACATGTTAGTGGAGAGAGAAGGCACAAGGAAAACTGTCGCGATTTCATGACATGTTGGAAGCAGAGAAGGCAAGGAAGAAAACTGTCACGATTTCATGACATGTTTGGAGAAAAAGTGCTAAGGAAGAAAACTGTCACGATTTCACGACATGTTTAGAGAAAAAGCGCTAAGGAAGAAAACTGTCGCGATTTCGTGACATGTTTGGAGAAAAAGTGCTACGAAAGAAAACTATCGCGATTTCGTGACATGTTTGGAGAAAAAGCGCTAAGGAAGAAAATTGTCGCGATTTCACGACATATTTGGAGAAAAAGCGCTAAGGAAGAAAACTGTCGTGATTTCGTGACATGTTTGGAGAAAAATCGCTAAGGAAGAAAACTGTCGCGATTTCATGACATATTTGGTGAAAAAGCACTAAGGAAGAAAACTGTCGTGATTTTGCGACATGTTCGGAGAAAAAGCGCTAAGGAAGAAAACAGTCATGATTTCGTGACATGTTCGGAGAAAAAGCGCCAAGGAGGAAAAGTGTCGCGATATCGCGACACGTCGGGTTTTCGTAACCCGAAGAGGAGAGAGAAAGCTCGAAGGCAAAAGTGTCGTGATTTCATGACATGTTCTGGTTTCTTTGGTGCAAGCCGAGAAAAAGTTGAGAAAGCAAGGAATGTCATGATTTCATGACAGAAGTAAGGATGACATCAACAATAGTTAGAAGTGTCACGATTTTGTGACAAAAACGTTGTCAAAGCAAACAAAGGCCAAAAGTGTCATGATTTCACGACAATAGGGATAAGAAGGCGTACGGATGTAAAAGGTGTCACGATATCATGACATGTTGTAGTTTCACGGAAGAAGCTACAGGAAAGTGACAAAGGTGGCAGAGACGGTTGAAGCCAACAAAGTTGAATCTAGGTCGACGAAATTTAGGGTTTCGCAGCCGATGATATTTAGGGTTGAAGCCGACAAAGTTGAATCTGGGCTGACAAAATTTAGGGTTTTGCAGTCGACGATCTTTAGGGTTATAGCTAACTATATTTCAAGTTTTAAATTTCTATTATTTAAGGAGGGCTATTTTGGAGTTTGAAAATTGAAGTGCGCGTCTCGATTTTGTGCGAATTAAGTCTATAGTGCATAGTAAGCAGAACGTGTCAAACCAAGTCTAGTGCAAAGAAAAATTTGTGCAAGTGAAGTCCACAGAGAGCTGAGAGTGCGTCGTATTGAATTAAGCTGAGTGTGAAGCAAGAAGCGTACAGAAAGCAGAAAAAGCGCACAGGAGCAGAAGCGATAGTTTGATTGTGACGAAGCGTAGTGTGAGAGGTTGTTATGTAGAAGCAGACTGATAGTGCGAAGCATTTGCACAGCAGAAGCAGAGTGCATAGAATCTACAGACTATGAGCAATAAGGTGAAGGTATTATTTAGTTATTTTCATTGTTTCTATTGAAATCCAAGTTGTAGCTTGGCATAAGGGGTTGGTGCTCCTTCCAATAGGTGCTGGTGAATTAGGGGTTGGTGCTCTTTTTTGTTAGTGCAAAAAAATTGAGGGGTTGGTGCTCCTTCTAGATGGTGCTGGTAAATAAGTTGTAAAGTTGTTGCTTTGCAAAGGCTAGATTTGGATGGTAGTCCAAGCAGCCCTTTTTGAGGAGTAGCCACATTGGTGAACCTCGTTAAATCTGCGTTGTGTGTGATGCTCTTTTGTTCTATCTGGTTTAAATTTGCTTTATTTCAGCTTTAAGTATTACAAGTTTAAATTATTAAAATATCACACTGATTCACCCCCCCCTCTCAGTGTCACTATGATTATAATAGGAGCACATTAAGGTAGATCACCCTAAGGGGCTCCTAGCTGAGATTACATCTATTAAGACTTGTACATAGTTCTATGCTGCCAGATGGGCTCGAGAGCATGAGGAGCATAAGAGCCACACTTTTATAGGGGTGTTTTCTCACTATACTGATGCTTTTACTAGACTATTGGCCAAAGATATTGTGTGGTGGTTGTACTATGATTTTTTAGTTTAGGATGATCCAGCTAGTTTTATTGCTTGGACACAGCATGAGCGATGGCTCATTGGCTGTAATATTACCATATGGGAGTATTTCTTCTACTCTCGAGTTCTTCATCAATATGGATTATAGCAGTATGTGCCCTTGGTACCATTCTTGTATAGGCACCTCACAGCAGAGAGGGACCTACCTCCACGATAGGTCATAGAGCTTGCAGATGAGGAGGATGCCCTAGCCGTAGACCCTACAATGGTTTGAGGAGTTATAGAGGCCTACTATCAATGGTGGGGTGATTGGATGTGGCATGGCATTAGTAGTCTAGGGTGTGAGGATGATGGTGGGGGTGATGGCGTAGATCCAGCAAGATACAAGGTTCGATATAGGACCAAGGTATAGGGCCAGCCGTTAGAGCAGGTGGTAGTAGAGGATCCTGATGTTCCTAAGGATGAGGAGTTAAAGCCCAAGGAGAGAGACTCTCCTATGAGAGCATAGTTGCACAAGGTTGAGGTTGAGCTCTAGGATATTAATATCAAGGTACATCGATGAGATGCTACAATTGAGTAGCTCACAGCACAGATACATGCTCTAAAGGCTACTATTAGGGGTGGCAATGCTAGGATGTAGTTTTTTATTCCTAATTCTACATCACAAGAGGTTCTTGCAATAGGCTCAAGGGCAAAAGTGGGACGGCTCTAGTACTTGTTGGATGAGAATGAGGACAAGATTCAAGGACTCATGAACCATGTCACATCCTTCAGATGCAGCTTAGGAGGCATGGGCTTGTCCCTAAGGATCCAGCAGGTGCAGGTGGTTCATAGGCTAGTGAGCGCTCTACCTCAAGTTAGTCTTTTGCCCGTCCTAGCTAGTAGATCCTATCTCGAACAGAGAGACCTACAGGCTCATGTCACTCAACTTGTGACACCACCATAGGGGGAGGTGGCACTGGAGGAGGTGGTGCAGGGGTCTCAGGCTCGACATTTGATTGATGCTCTACTTGGTTCTTGATCCATTTTTAAGGTTGATTGACCTACATGACTATAGCCCACAGGCATTTTTGTATATCCATTGGACTTGATACACATATTTTTATGATAGATTTACCTTTTATGACTCATTATGTGTATCATTTATTGCTTATGTTTTTGTTTTATGATATGATGCGATGATGATATTATGATGATTTGATGGATATGTTAGATGATAGATGGTATTTTGAAGATGCTTAGATGGATGTGTAGATGTTTTTATGATTTGATGATATGATGCAATGTATTTTGATGATGAATGATGAATTTATGATTTGGTATGCAAATGGATATTGCCTATATGTTTTATGATGTGGTTTATGGATGATTAATGACTTGTTTTTGTGGATGCAAATGTTATTGTTAAATGTATATTTAATTTTTGCTTTAATTATATGCATCTAACTCATGTGATGAAATCATATAAATGAACCTATATGCTCTAATCACTTAAAACATACGGAATGCATATGACATTGACAATCTTAATGGGTGATACCACAGAAAGTTTAAAAATAATCATGAATTTAAATAATCACTTCTATCATAAGAATTTATTAAGTATTCATATGTGAGGTGTAATGGTGTGTAATGTATTTTCTTAATAAGTTTACGTAAATTAAAATATATAAAGTAGTCAGTGGTCGTCTATATACTATTTCTAATATATATGCAGTATCTGTCCTACTATGTTGATACCCCATAATTTATATAATCTTATTAAAGAATGTGATGGTGTGAATGATGTTATGATTTATTACTATGTAAGAATTTTTGGGGTTTTTTGGAGATTCAAACACTCTAGTTACCCTATCAACAGCTGCCTACTGACCACTTAGACTTTTGAAAAGTAAGTTTTTTACCATGGACCTGGTTTTTCATGATCTCTATTTGTGCATGTGATTGTATATTTTGAGGTATAACTCAAGCATTTCCTCCGATATCAAGCAAGATTATTTCATCCCATTGCTAATATTAGGGATCCTCAAGTGTTCATATCATCCTTATGTTGGACTTAGTTGGACTATAACACTAGGCAATATTTGGTTACCTAAGCTAGCTCATCCACAATCAAACATTGGTCTACACAAATGCATGAAGCAATTGTAATAGACATCATCATGCGTAAGTATTTCTCCTTCTAGTTTTGTACAATGCTAAGAATTCTAGGGATTCAAGCTGTATTCCCTTATTTTTGGATTTGGCTTTGGATTTTTGCTCGTGTAGTGATGAAAATCACTATTTATTTTTTATTTTTTCTTGAGCTTGATTTTTGTAATGATGATAATCACTATTTATTTTGCTCATTCTTAGTGATGAAAACCACTATTTATTTTTTATTTTTTATTGAGTTTGATTTTTTTTTGTAATTTGAATATATGATTTATGTATCGGATTTTTGCTTTGAAATCTGGACTGTATGCTTGGACATTTGAATATCTACTTTTTTTTGGTATTTTGCTTATTTGCATTTAATCAAGGGATTTGGATAGGGTAAAGCTTGTCCTTTTGCCAATTCTCAGCACCTTTAAACCAGTTGCATAGGGGGATAAGCAAGGATAATCCTTTTTGCTTAAGGTAACCTAGACCGCTTTGCAGCTTTCATATTTTCCTTGTACCAGCTAATATTTTAGTGTTTCAATTAGTGACGGGATCTTGAAAATCCAAGGCTTTATTATAGCTAGGCCTTAACTTATACTAATCAAAGTTGTTTTTCTCAAAATTTGATAAGATCACTAGGTGTGGTTGACTAACTGAAAAGCCTTAGTATATTATGTATAACAACAAATAATGGTTGTGTTGAAAAACACAATTACACACATGTGGATGGAGGTATGTATATGAATGACTTGTGCAACAAACTGTGGTATCACTTATAAGACTCTCATGACATATCTTGTAATGTATGTGAAAATGCAATGCAATGATGTGGATGCAAAATGTGAAGTGCAATTGTTTTTGTATTTTTGATTTTATGTTGTTTTTGTATTTTTGATTAATTTGACCAAAGGGCTTATTATGCATTTGGGGCTTTTGTTATTTATTTTCACTAAGCGGTTTGAATTAACCTTGGAGCTTTTCATTTGATGGTATTTGACCAAGCGGTATGAATTACCCTTGGAGCCTTTTTTATTTATGTTTGACCAAGCGGTATGAATTACCCTTGGAGCTTTTTGAATTTATTTTTGACCAAGCAACATGAATTACCCTTGGAGCTTTTTGATATGTATTTTGACCAAGCGGTATGATTTACCCTTGGAGCATTTTTTATTTGATTTTTGACCAAGCGATAGAAC
The DNA here is from genome assembly GCA_028583015.1 of Wollemia nobilis. Lineage (NCBI taxonomy): Eukaryota > Viridiplantae > Streptophyta > Pinopsida > Araucariales > Araucariaceae > Wollemia > Wollemia nobilis. The sequence goes on along the minus strand of JAQPPZ010002587.1, from coordinate 11,914,838 downwards.
TACCCTTGGAGACTTTTTGATTTGGTTTTTGACCAAGTGGTATGAATTACCCTTGGAGCCTTTTTTATTTTATTTTGACCAAGTGGCATGAATTACCCTTGGAGCTTTTTGATTTGAGTTTTAACCAAGCGGTATGAATTACCCTTGGAGTCTTTTGATTGGTGTTTGACCAAGCGGTATGAATTACGCTTGGAGACTTGATTGTATTTTTTTTTTTTAACATGGTGGAATCGGTAGCCGCCACAAATCCGGGTAGGCTGTCCAGCTTTTATGGCCACCACAGTATTCTATGCTATCCGCCCTAGAAGCCGCCACACAAATCTTTGCGCAGTCCACCCCTATAACTGCCATGCCACAATCATTTTAAACCTTTTATGCCACTGAAAGCACCAGGAAAGGGACAAGCGTTCAGTCCAGTGAGGCTCGAGATTTGAACCTTGGACCTCTGCCCCCCTTATGGGGTTTGGATGAACCAATTGGTTTACACCTCGGACCTATTTTGATTGTATTTTTGAATTTTATGTTTTTATGATTTGTTTGTACTTTTGACATTTTTGAATGTTTTTGATTTTTGACATATTTTAATGTTTTTTATTTTTGACATATTTGAATATTTTTGTTTTTTATGAAATATTTGAATTTTTTTGTTTTATCATATGATGCAATGATGATATTATGATGATTTTATGGATATGTTAGATGATAGATGGTATTTTGAAGATGCTTAAATGGATGTGTAGATGTTTTTATTATTTGATGATATGATGCAATGTATTTTGATGATGAATGATGAATTTATGATTTGGTATGCAAATGGATATTACCTATATGTTTTATGATGTGGTTTATGGATGATTAATGACTTGTTTTTGTGTATGCAAATGTTATTGTTAAATGCATGTTTAATTTTTGCTTTAATTATATGCATCTAACTCATGTGATGGAATGGTATAAATGAACCTGTATGCTCTAATCACTTAAAACATATGGAATGCATATGACATTGACAATCTTAATGGGTGGTACCATAAATTTTTTAAAAATAATCATGAATTTAAATAATCACTTCTATCATAAGAATTGATTAAGTATTCATATGTGAGGTGTAATGGTGTGTAATGTATTTTCTTAATAAGTTTCTATAAATTAAAATATATAAAGTAGTCAGTGGTCGTATATATACTATTTCTAATATATATGCGGTATATGTCCTACTATGTTGATACCCCCTAATTTATAGAATCTTATTAAAGAATATGATGGTGTGAATGATGTTTTGATTGTTGCTATGTATAACATTTATGGGGCTTTTAGGAGATTCAAACACTCTAGTTCCCCTATCAATAGTTGTCTCCTTATCACTTGGACTTTTAAAGAGTAATGCTTTTACCATGGACCTAGTTTTTCATGATCTTTGTGTGTGCATGTGATTCTATATTTTGAGTTAGAACCCAAGCATTTCCTCCGATGTCAGGCAGGATTATTTTAGTCTATTTCTAAGATCAGGGATCCTCAAGTGTTCATCTCATCCTTATGTTGGACATAGTTGGACTATACCACTAGGCAATATTTGGTTACCTAAGCTAGCTCATCCACATTCAAACATTGATCTACACAAATGCATGAAGCAATTGTAATAGACATATCGTCATGCGTAAGGATTTATCCTTCCAATTTTGTACAATGTTGAGAATTCTAGGGATTCAAGCTTTATTCCCTTCTTTTTGGCTTCTTTTTGGATTTGGATTTTTGCTCATATGTAGTAATGAAAATAACTTTTTATTTTTGATTTTTTCTTGAGCTTGATTTTTGTAATGATGATAATCACTATTTATTTTGCTCATTCTTAATGATGAAAATCACTGTTTATTTTTTATTTTTCTTGAGCTTGATTTTTTTTTGTAATTTGAATATATAATTTGTGTATCGGATTTTTGCTTTGAAATCTGGACTGTATGCTTGGCCATTTGAATATGTACTTTTCTTTGGGATTTTGCTTATTTTGATTTAAGCAAGGGATTTGGATAGGGTAAAGCTTGTCCTTTTGCCAATTCTCAGCACCTTTAAACCGGTTGCATAGGGGGATAAGCAAGGATAATCCTTTTCGCTTAAGGTAACCTAGACCGCTTTGCAACTTTCATCTTTTCCTTGTACCAGCTAGGATTTTAGTGTTTCAATTAGTGAAAATATCTTGAATATCCAAGGCTTTATCATAGCTAGGCCTTACCTTCTAATAAAAGTTATTTTTCTCAAAAGTTGATAAGTTCACTAGGTGTGGTTGACTAATCGAAAAGCCTTAGTATATTATGTATAGCAACAAATAATGGTTGTGTTGAAAAATACAATTACACACATGTGGATGGAGGTATGTATATGAATGACTTGTGTGAAAAACTATGGTATCACTTTTAAGAATCTCATGACATATCTTGTAATGTATGTGAAAATGCAATGCAATGATGTGGATGCAAAATGTGAAGTGCAATTGTTTTTTGTATTTTTGATTTTATGTTGTTTTTGTATTTTTGATTAATTTGACCAAAGGGCTTATTATGCCTTTGGGGATTTTGTTATTAATTTTGACCAAGCAGTTTGAATTACCCTTGGAGCTTTTTATTTGATGGGATTTGACCAAGCGGTATGAATTACCCTTGGAGCCTTTTTTATTTATGTTTGACCAAGCGGTATGAATTACCCTTGGAGCTTTTTGAATTGATTTTTGACCAAGCGGCATAAATTACCCTTGGAGATTTTTGATATGTATTTTGACCAAGCGGTATGAATTACCCTTGGAGCCTTTTTTATATGATTTTTGACCAAGTGGTATGAATTACCCTTGGAGCCTTTTTTATTTGATTTTTGACCAAGCGGTATGAATTACCCTTGGAGCCTTTTTTATTTGATTTTGACCAAGTGGCATGAATTACCCTTGGAGCTTTTTGATTTGAGTTTTGACCAAGTGATATGAATTACCCTTGGAGTCTTTTGATTGATGTTTAACCAAGCGGTATGAATTACCCTTCGAGCCTTTTGATTTTATTTTTGAATTTTATGTTTTTATGATTTGTTTGTATTTTTGACATTTTTGAATGTTTTGGATTTTTGACATATTTGAATGTTTTTTATTTTTGACATATTTGAATGTTTTTGTTTTTTATGAAATATTTGAATGTTTTTGTTTTATCATATGATGCGATGATGATATTATGATGATTTTATGGCTATGTTAGATGATAGATGGTATTTTGAAGATGCTTATATGGATGTGTACATGTTTTTATGATTTGATGATATGATGCAATGTATTTTTATGATGAGTGATGAATTTATGATTTGGTATGCAAATGGATATTGCCTATATGTTTTATGATGTGGTTTATGGATGATTAATGACTTGCTTTTGTGGATGCAAATGTTATTGTTAAATGCAGTTTAATTTTTGCTTTAATTATATGCATCTAACTCATGTGATGGAATGGTATAAATGAACTTGTATGATCTAATCACTTAAAACATATGGAATGCATATGACATTGACAATATTAATGGGTGATACCACAGAAAATTTAAAAATAATCATGAATTTAAATAATCACTTCTATCATAAGAATCGATTAAGTATTCATATGTGAGGTGTAATGGTGTGTAATGTATTTTCTTAATAATTTTCTATAAATTAAAATATTTAAAGTAGTCAGTGGTCGTCTATATACTATTTCTAATATATATGCAATATCTGTCCTACTATGTTGATACCCTCTAATTTATATAATCTTATTAAAGAATGTGATGGTGTGAATGATGTTATGATTTATTACTATGCAAGAATTTTTGGGGTTTTTTGGAGATTCAAACACTCTAGTTACCCTATCAACAACTGTCTACTGACCACTTAGACTTTTGAAAAGTAAGGTTTTTACCATGGACCTAGTTTTTCATGATCTCTATGTGTGCATATGATTGTATATTTTGTAGAACTCAAGCATTTCCTCCGATATCAAGCGAGATTATTTCATCTCATTGCTAATATTAGGGATTCTCAAGTGTTCATCTCATCCTTATGTTGGACTTAGTTGGACTATACCACTAGGCAATATTTGGTTACCTAAGCTAGCTCATCCACATTCAAACATTGGTCTACACAAATGCATGAAGCAATTGTAATAGAAATATCGTCATGCGTAAATATTTCTCCTTCCAATTTTGTACAATGCTAAGAATTCCAGGGATTAAAGTTTTATTCCTTTATTTTTGGCTTTGGATTTTTTCTCATATGTAGTGATGAAAATCACTATTTATTTTTTATTTTTTTTTAGCTTGATTTTTGTAATGATGATAATCACCGTTTATTTTACTCATTCTTAGTGATGAAAATCATTGTTTATTTTTTATTTTTTCTTGAGCTTGATTTTTATTTTGTAATTTGAATATATGATTTGTGTATCGAATTTTTGCTTTGTGGACTATATGCTTGGCCATTTGAATATGTACTTTGCTTTGAGATTTTTCTTATTTTGATTTAAGAAAGGGATTTGGATAGGGTAAAGCTTGTCCTTTTGCCAATTCTCAGCACCTTTAAACCAATTGCACAAGGGGATAAGTAAGGATAATTATTTTCGCTTAAGGTAACTTATACCACTTGGCAGCTTTCATTTTTTCCTTGTACCAGCTAGGATTTTAGTGTTTCAATTAGTGACGAGATCTTGAATATCCAAGGTTTTATCACAACTAGGACTTAACTTCTACTAATCAAAGTTGTTTTCCTCAAAAGTTGATAAGATCACTAGGTGTGGTTGACTAACCAAAAAGACTTAGTAGATTATGTATAGCAACAAATAATGGTTGTTTTGAAAAACATAATTACACACATGTGGATGGAGGTATGTATATGAATGACTTGTGCGAAAAACTATGGTATCAATTTTAAGAATCTCATGACATAGCTTGTAATGTATGTGAAAATGCAATGCAATGATGTGGATGCAAAATGTGAAGTGCAATTGTTTTTTGTATTTTTTATTTTATGTTGTTTTTGTATTTTTGATTAATTTGACGAAAGGGCTTATTATGCCTTTGGGGCTTTTGTTATTGATTTTGACCGTGTGGTTTGAATTACCCTTGGAGTTTTTGATTTGATGGGATTTGACCAAGCGGTATAAATTACCCTTGGAGCCTTTTTTATTGATGTTTGACCAAGCGGTATGAATTACCCTTGGAGCTTTTTGAATTGATTTTTGACCAAGCAGCGTGAATTACCCTTGGAGATTTTTGATATGTGTTTTGAACAAACGGTATGAATTACCCTTGGAGCCTTTTTTATTTGATTTTTTACCAAGTGGTAGAACTACCCTTGGAGTCATTTTGATTTGGTTTTTGATCAAGCGGTATGAATTACCCTTAGAGCCTTTTTTATTTCATTTTGACCAAGTGGCATGAATTACCCTTGGAGCTTTTTGATTTGAGTTTTGACCAAGCGGTATGAATTACCCTTGGAGTATTTTGATTGATGTTTGACCAAGCGGTATGAATTACCCTTGGAGCCTTTTGATTGTATTTTTGAATTTTATGTTTTTATGATTTGTTTGTATTTTTGACATTTTTGAATGTTTTTTATTTTGACATATTTTAATGTTTTTGATTTTTGACATATTTGAATTTTTTTGTTTTTTATAAAATATTTGAATGTTTTTGTGTTTTATGTGTAAAATGCCTTTAAGTGAATGATATTGAGAGGTTCAGGCTCTTCAAAATCATCTAATGATATAAGGTGATATGCTCCAGGCCCAACTCTTTATGAAATCGTGTATAGACCTATCCAGTTTGCCACAAACTTATCTTGCAGATGCGACGACAAATTTGAATTTTTTTGGTTTTCTTTGAGCACTAGATCTCCAACCTTGAATTCCCTTAGGTGGACTTTATTATTGTAAGTTCACACACGGTGACCTTGGTAAACACAAAGATGCTCTAAAGTATTGAATCGGTGTTCATCAAGAAGCATCAATTGATCAAGGTGGCCTTGTTGTGCAGCTTCATCATCTATGAAGTCCTTTAATGCTATGCGTAGAGTCAATATTTCCAACTCTAGAGGCATGATGGCTTCAGTACCATATACTAGTGAAAATGGTGCTGCCCTAGTGGGAGTCCGTATACTAGTCCTGTATGCCCATAGTGCAAGAGGCAACTACATATGCCAATCCTTGTGATTTTCTTACATTGTATTCCTCAAAATGGAGACTATTGTTTTGTTTGAGGCTTCTTCTTGCCCGTTTGCTTGTGGATAATAAGGCATTGAAAAACTGTACTGAATATAGTATTTTTTCATTAAAGCACGCACATTTTTGTTCTTGAAATATGGCCCATTATCCGATATTACATTAGAAGGGACCCAAAAATGACTTATGATATTATGGAGTATAAACTCTGCAATCCTCAGTCTAGTTGTTGATGTTAAGGGGATCTATAGCACCCTAAAATTGGTGCAGTTAAACCTTAGTAAAAAGATAAAATTTTGAATTTTAAACCAAAACCACCCGTTAACCGCCCATTACCCACTCCCCTTGTTTTTTGCACCATTTTTAGGATTTGTTTTGACCGTTGGATGATATCGTCGACGATCAGACGAAATCATACTAGATCTAATGAAATCGTCTAGAATAGAACGTCTAGACAATTTTGTCCCAAAACTAATTTTCATAATTAGCTTCTGTTTCAACAGCTTCTCTAACTTGGGCAGAAAGTGTGTCTACGCAGTTAGAGTCTCCCTCATTGGAGATCTCCCAAATTGGGATGATCTCCAACCTCCTAACCTCTCCCTGATCCTATATAAACTAGGATTTTCTCAATTTATCCCCCTAGCTGACTGATTTCCCTGCAACTTTAACTCTTCATGCATTAGAACACCTTCACACCTTCATTTGCATTATGTATTTCAAGTTTTATTGTAGGAATTTTACTATTTTTCAGTCGGAGCAAGCTCAAATCATCTTTGACGATTCCAGACAATTTCGAACGATCCTATCACAGATCGATGAAAATCTCGTATGATTGGAGGCGATCTTTACTGCAGTCTATATTGGGGGCAATCAGATCCTAGAGTTTGCATTTTCTTGTATTTTCTCTTCATTTCCTTATGCATTAATTTAGTTTATTCTATTTTCGCATCCTGGAGTTCACCTCATTTAGCATAGATGCATGATAAAGTCAAAATAAATTATTAAATTGGTGCATTTCATTTAATTATTATCTGGATCTATCATTTAGGCAAATTTACTATCATTTCTAACATTTCACCTTGCTTTTACAGTTGCATTTTTGGGTTTTTGGTATCTGTTTCTATGATTGCAGGTTTTTAATGAATTCGTCTAACAAATTCATCAGATCGACGATGATCTCATCTGATCTCAGATGATTGACTAATATTTGAGATGATTCTATGAAATTTTAGATGATTATGCAAGATTTGAGATGATCTGGACTTCTACAAACCTTAGAATCTTCATCATAACTTTGAAATCAGGTATATTTTGTCTTATTTTACATACTTTCTATGTTTAGCACTTATTCATGTTTTATGTATTCATATAAATCGGCATTGGCATATAGAATAGCTTAGATTCATCTTGTCCAAACCTAGGATATGAATGATGAAAGTATAAAATGAACACATCAAACCTATTTTCAACCTAGGTGTGGAAACTGCCACTCAAAATTTTCTTGGTGAACCCATCATCCATCAAAAATTCACCCTTATACCCTTCCCTCAAGAGGCATGACCTTCAAAGGGCCTCTCAGTCCGAGGTATTGTCCCATCCTTCTCGCATCCCCCTTCCGGGCATGGATCCTATAGCTTGAAGGTAAGGATGCAAAAAATTTGGAGTGATACATTTGAAGAACACAAGCTTATATTGAGAGGGGGGGTGAACAGTATAAGACCACTTTTTACTTTTGCTTTAAAATCAACTTTCAAATTAGTATTAAGCAGTGTATAGAAAGCAGTATCAATAGCAACAATTAAAACAATGCACAACACATCATCCACAAAGAGACACAGCAATTTACGTGGTTCACCCAACGCGGGCTACTCCACGGATAAAATTTTCACTAAATTTTATCAACTCAAAATCTGGGAAAACCTTTCCCAATTACAATGTTTATGGGCACCAACCCAAAGGAGATACCTTCCCCTAACTCTGCTCTTACTTGGTGATCCTCTAGAAGACCTCTGCCTCTGCTGCCCTTAGCAAGTGGAACTCTATCCATAGAAGACACCTGTCTTCCCTGCTCTGGCTGGAGACCTCTGTCCTCAACTCTTTCACCTCCTAAGTTGGTCCTCTTATCTGCACCAAACATAGTCCTTCGGTCTGGCACAATTTTGTCCTCTTCCTCTATTCTTTTTATTACAGCCACACTTGGTCGAAACCAACTTTTCACTGTCTATGCAAACACAGCAGCACTCGATCAACTTATGTACTTCTGCAAAAACATAGTAGCACAGTCTTCGCACACTCTTCGCAAACACAACAGCACAGTCTTCACACTCTTTGCTTCTCGATGAACAAACTTCTCCCCTGCACTCTATCTACGAATCACACTTTGAACGCACACTTCGATCGATGCGACACAACTGCTCTTTGCGCACCGTGGACTTAACCTACATAATTTTGATACTCGCATTCGATACCTTCAACTCGAAACAGCCCTCCTTTTATAGAGTAGAAATCATGATCAAAAATCTCAAACTTAGTCGGTTGTTACTCTTCAACTACGTCGGCTGCAAAACCCTACGCTGCGTCGGCCCAGATTTAACTTTGTCGGCTCAAGGTTAACTCTGTCCTTCAACCGCCTCTAGTTCTATAGCTTCTGGCATGAAACTTCAACATGTCACGATATCATGACACCTTTGCCTGTCGTACACCTTCTATTGCCTACTGTCACGAAATCGTGACACTTATTGCCTTTGTCTGCCTTGACTACGTTCTTGTCGTGAAATCGTGACACTTCTGACTTTTGCTTACGTCATCTTCACTCCTATCATGAAATCATGACGCTTTAGACTTCAATGCCTTCTTCTCTACTTTTGTCATGAAATCATGACACATCTGCTTCTGCTGACATCATCTCCAACTCTGTCGCAAAATCGCGACCCTTATGACTTCATGGCCTTCTTCTCTGCTTGCACTAGCAAAAATGAAACATGTCACGAAATCGTGACACTTTCACCTCCGAGCTCTTCCTTCTTGAATTCATCATGAAATCATGACACTTCTTCTACAAAGCTTGCCACTATTTGTCATGAAATCGTGACACTTTCTCCTATAGAAGACTTCCTCTCAACTTTGTCATGAAATCGTGACACTTTCTTGAAGTTTTTCAATGTCGAAAATTGTGACACTTCAACCTATCGTGAAATCATGATGCTTATCATTTCAGACTCTTTCCTTTGTTGCACATCACGAAATCATGACAGTTGTCACTTCGAGCTTTTCAGCATGTCACAAAATCATGACAGTCCTCACCTCGACCTCTGTAGCATGTCACAAAAATGTGACAGTCCTCACTTGGAACTTTGCAACATGTCACAAAATCATGACAGTTCCTGAATAACTTTCTCTCTCTTCGATCTTGTCATGAAATCACGATAGCTCACACTACGGACTCTCTCTTCTACAACATGTCATGAAATCGTGACACTTTTTCATCCGTATAGCCTCCTTTGCAGAATGTCATGAAATCGTGACACTTTTCTTTCTCTGCCTTCCTGCACTGTCCGAGTCATGAAAATGCGACATGTCACGAAATCGTGACACTTTCCATCTTGCTCTTCTTCTCTGCCAACATGTCATGAAATCATGATAGTTTTGCCTGCTTCGTCTCTGCCTTCCAACATGTCACGAAATCATGACAGTTTTGCCAAAAATTTCTCTCTCCTCAAACATGTCACGAAATCATGATAGTTTTGCCAGCACTTTCTCTCTCCTCAAACATGTCGTGAAATCACGACAGTTTTTCCAACCGCTTGCATACTTTTTCTTACTTGTCTTTTTCTTGATCTTTTGCAAGCTGGGCTACTCTGATCTTCTTGGAAAACCACTGTCCAAACTGAAACCTTCATCAAAACACATTCTTTGACATCAAATCAAATTGCTTCAAGAACTCTTTGACATCAATGACAACATCTACACTTAGAGCAAAGGTAATGTACCCAAGGTACCCAAAATTGCCAACAATCTCCCCCTTTGTCATTGATGGCAAACTTTTACTGAAACACATCTTTAAGAGCCAAAACTGAAACCAACTGATCCAACAACTGAGAATCTATCTTTAAAGTTTTTGCTCCCCCTGACTTGAAGCTCTCTTCTTCACTCATATCTCCCCCTTACTCATATCTCTCCCCCTTTGTCATCAATGGCAAAGGGCCACCTTTGGGGCTCGGGACTAAGAATGAGCTTCTTAGCTTAGTCCCTCCCCCACCTCCTGATGAGGTGATTAAAACAAGGGTGGGAGTAAAACTCCCATTAGACACTCATCATCATTAGTGTCTACAATTTCCTTGCCGGGCCTTTTCTTGAATTCTTTGTCCATATTTTTGTTCTTGTCACTATTTTTGTTCTTGTTCTCATTCTTGTTCTTATCCATGCCTTGATCCTTGGACTTGTTCATACCACTGTTTCTGTTCTTGTACCTTGGAAGATCAGCTCTACATTGTCTAGTTGTGTGACCTTCATTGTTGCACTTATAACACGTAACAAAGTTATTTCTATTCGGCATACCTGTTCTTTGAATCCTCCTGTTATGACTAACCGTGTTCCTGTAATTAGCCTTGCAGAAAATTGCTTTATGCCCGAACTGTTGACAAGAGTAACAATACCCTTGAAAGAAACTAAAATTTCTGAAACTGTTGTTTACCCTCTTCATTTGATCTATGCACTGAGAAGCCGTGTGACCAAACCTTTGACATGCAAAACATCTGCCATGAAATATTCTTCTGTTTGACCTCTTGGGTCCCGAATACTTCTTCTTCGCATTTAGAATTCTGTTTTCTATTTCTGCGCATTTATCACTTACGGACTCTTTCTCTGAACCACTCTCTTCATCAGAACTCTCTTCTTTTTGAAATCTTTTACTAGATTCCCCAACTTGTTCCTTGTGTGGTTTAACAAAACCAAGACCTGTTTTATCTGTTGTCTTTCTTTGACCTTTGATAAGAAATTTAACCTTTTTGGAGCTTTCTTGAAACCTGTACAACTTATCCTTGTAATATTTATTTTCCTCTTTCAAGGAAGCCATTTTCTGTTCTAATTCACTATACTCAAACACCTTAGATTCTAACTCATTCTTGAGTTCTTGTGTCTTAGCCATAGAGACGTCAAGACTTTCTATAAGTTCATCTCTCTCCATACAACATTCATCTAACTTATCCTTGAGTCTAGCATTCTTCTTTCTTTCCTTTTTCAAAACACTAAGAGCATTAGTAAGTTCACTTTCAAGATCCTCTATTTGATTGCATTTTGAAATATCAAGGCCTTTTTCAGATTTCTTATCACTAGAGGTGCTACCCTTTTCAAAAACCATACATGCATTTTCCTTATCATTTTTTGAAGCATCCTCATACATACTAGCAACCAATTCATTATTTGTGCAATCATCCTCAAGGTGCCCAAAATTTCCACATCTAAAACATTTCATGATAATGAATTTATGTTTCGGTTCTTCTTCCTTTTCTGAAATGAACAACATCTCATTTTCATCATCACTAGAAGAACTTTCACTATCACTGCTAGAACACTTACTTGCTTTGTCCAGGTAGAAGCTCTTCTTGTTCTTGTGTGAATACCTCTTTCCTTGATTGTTGTGCTCATCTTTGTTCTTTCTGTAATACCTGTGCTTTTCAGAATCCTTGCTCTTAACATCCTGTATATCTTCATCACTTTCATTCTTGGAGATAGTACAGTCAGTAGCATAATGACCAAACTTTCCACAGTTGAAACATCTTATATTTTTCTTGCTTTTGTGCTTTCTAGAAAACTTGCCTTTCTTGCTGTAGTATGCCTCTTCCTCACTAGAAGACTCATCACTCTCTTGAATCTGTTTGCCCTTTGATTTCTTGGAAGCTTTGAAAGCTGCCTCTTTCTTGACATCAACTTTCACTTGAGTTCTCAGCTCAAATGCTGCAAGAATACTATGGAGCTCATCCTTTTTCAACTTATCTAAATCTTTAGCTTCCTCAATAGCAGAAATATTTTCACTAAATCTATTAGGAAGAGATCTTAAAATCTTATCACACACATCATTTTCAGCAAGCTCAAGACCTAGGTCTTTCATGGAGTTAACAACCTCATCCATACGAAGCATGTAGTCACTAATATTTTCATCATCATTCATTTTGAGTTGTTCAAACATACCTTTAAAATGTCTCAATTTGGCCTTTCGGACATTTGCATCACCTGTATGAACCACCTGCAATTGTTTCCACATTTCACTAGTTGTCTTGTAGTGAATAACTTTGGTGAGATCTGCTTTCTGTAAGCCCTTCAAGATTGCATTCATTGCTTTTGAATTGTTGTGATGTAGGAGCCTGTCTTCTTTAGTATAAGGGCCATTTTCAGGAATAGTGTACCCGTCTTCAATCACTTCCCAAACCTCATTACCAAGTGCCATTAGATAAACCTTCATTCTTGCACTCCACAGACCGAAATCTGATCCATCAAGAATAGGTGCTGCATTGCCACTTGAATAATCCATTGTGTTCTTAACCAGTTCTTCCTTCCGACTGTTAAACCTTTTCGAAGGAACCCGCTCTGATACCAATTGAAGAACACAAGCTTATACTGAGAGGGGGGGTGAACAGTATAAGACCACTTTTTACTTTTGCTTTAAAATCAACTTTCAAATCAGTATTAAGCAGTGTATAGAAAGCAGTATCAATAGCAGCAATTAAAACAATGCACAACACATCATCCACAAAGAGACACAACAATTTACGTGGTTCACCCAACGCGGGCTACTCCACGGATAAAATTTTCACTAAATTTTATCAACTCAGAATCTGGGAAAACCTTTCCCAATTACAATGTTTATGGGCACCAACCCAAAGGAGATACCTTCCCCTAACTCTGCTCTTACTGGTGATCCTCTAGAAGACCTCTGCCTCTGCTGCCCTTAGCAAGTGGAACTCTATCCATAGAAGACACCTGTCTTCCCTGCTCTGGCTGGAGACCTCTGTCCTCAACTCTTTCACCTCCTAAGCTGGTCCTCTTATCTGCACCAAACACAGTCCTTCGGTCTGGCACAATTCTGTCCTCTTCCTCTGTTCTTTTCTGTTACAGCCGCACTTGGTCGAAACCAACTTTTCACTGTCTGCGCAAACACAGCAGCACTCGATCAACTTATGTACTTCTACGAAAACACAGTAGCACAGTCTTCGCACACTCTTCGCAAACACAGCAGCACAGTCTTCACACTCTTTGCTTCTCGACGAACAAACTTCTCCCCTGCACTCTATCTGCGAATCACACTTCGAACGCACACTTCGATCGATGCGACACAACTGCTCTTTGTGCACCACGGACTTAACCTGCACAATTTCGATACTCGCATTCGATACCTTCAACTCGAAACAACCCTCCTTTTATAGAGTAGAAATCATGATCAAAAATCTCAAACTTAGTCGGCTGTTACTCTTCAACTACGTCGGCTGCAAAACCCTACGCTGCGTCGGCCCAGATTTAACTTTGTCGGCTCAAGGTTAACTCTGTCCTTCAACCGCCTCTGGTTCTGTAGCTTCTGGCATGAAACTTCAACATGTCGCGATATCGTGACACCTTTGCCTGTCGTACACCTTCTATTGCCTACTGTCATGAAATCGTGACACTTATTGCCTTTGTCTGCCTTGACTACGTTCTTGTCATGAAATCGTGACACTTCTGACTTTTGCTTACGTCATCTTCACTCCTATCATGAAATCATGACGCTTTAGACTTCAATGCCTTCTTCTCTACTTTTGTCATGAAATCACGACACATCTACTTTTGCTGACGTCATCTTCAACTCTGTCACAAAATCGTGACCCTTATGACTTCATGGCCTTCTTCTCTGCTTGCACTAGCGAAAACAAAACATGTCACGAAATCGCGACGCTTTTGCCTCTGAGCTCTTCCTTCTTGAATTCGTCATGAAATCGTGATGCTTCTGTCTATGAAAACTTCCTAACTATTTCTATCATGAAATCGTGACACTTTCTCCTATAGAAGCCTTCCATCTCAACTTTGTCACGAAATCGTGACACTTTCGAATTCCCAAGCTATTCTTCCAACTGTCATGAAATCATGACACTTTCTCACATATACAACTCTAACCTGTCATGAAATCACGACGCTTATCATTTCAGACTCTTTCCTTTGCTGCACGTCACGAAATCGTGACAGTTGTCACTTCGAGCTTTTCAGCATGTCACGAAATCGTGACAGTCCTCACCTCGACCTCTGCAGCATGTCGCGAAAACATGATAGTCCTCACTTGGAACTTTGCAACATGTCATGAAATCATGACAGTTCCTGAATAACTTTCTCTCTCTTCGATCTTGTCGTGAAATCACGACAGCTCACACTGCGGACTCTCTCTTCTGCAACATGTCGCGAAATCGTGACACTTTTTCGTCCGTACAGCCTCCTTTGCAGAATGTCACGAAATCATGACACTTTTCTTTCTCTGCCTTCCTGCACTGTCCGAGTCACGAAAATGCGACATGTCGCGAAATCGTGACACTTTCCATCTTGCTCTTCTTCTCTGCCAACATGTCACGAAATCGCGATAGTTTTGCCTGCTTCGTCTCTGCCTTCCAGCATGTCACGAAATCGTGACAGTTTTGCCAAAACTTTCTCTCTCCTCAAACATGTCACGAAATCATGACAGTTTTGCCAGCACTTTCTCTCTCCTCAAACATGTCACGAAATCGTGACAGTTTTTCCAACCGCCTGCATACTTTTTCTTACTTGTCTTTTTCTTGATCTTTTGCAACTGGGCTACTCTGATCTTCTTGGAAAACCACTGTCCAAACTGAAACCTTCATCAAAACACATTCTTTGACATCAAATCAAATTGCTTCAAGAACTCTTTGACATCAATGACAACATCTACACTTAGAGCAAAGGTAATGTACCCAAGGTACCCAAAATTTCCAACAACATTTTGGTGAACCCGACGTGAAAACTAAAAACCTTTTGAAAACAATCCAAAAAAAATAAAAATAAATGCATTTAGAATCATCAGATAAACAAAGTAAGAGTACATATCATATTTAGATGGTTGATTATAATAAAATATGAGTTGTCACCATTAATGTTGAAAATCAATTAGCAGCCATAGAGATTACTTTTGTGCTTAGAGTACCTCAAACAAATAGGGTTCAACCTTTGTGGGACGAACTTGATAGGAGATTGAGTATTATTTCATCTAGATCAACCAAACTTAGGCAAATCAAGAGGTTTGTCCTAGATAGAATCCTGGATCTTGATCAAGTAAATTTATATCATGAGCTTCAGAGAGCTTGCCATAGGTGGTTAGCAGATAAAAGAGCACTTGTGTCTTTTGAATTGTACACCTTTGAGGAATACCTCGACAATGCAGTTGTAGTACATAAATTTCTATCTCGTATAGAGGATCAAGAGGTCGTTCTTATAGATAGAAAGATATGGAATAGAGTTCCTAGAGCTGTGTTATATCGAGATTATTGCCATGAACTTTATTTCTATAGGTCAAAATCTAAAACAGATAATATCACTATAGCACACTTTGTCAAATTCCTGAAAAACCATTTCCAATTTGAAGAGGAGCATTTCATGACTCCTGATGAACTTGATCCCATTAATGATATCCATAAACTATTTATAGAAAACTAAGCCATTATTTTATTATTATTATTTCTTACATTTAGTATGTTGTTTGTTGTCTTTATAATATTATTATAAAACAAAAAAAAAAACCAAAAAAAAAAAAAAACAAAACAAAAATATAACAAAAATTAAAACATTTTTTTTAAGTATTAAAGTAGGTATATAATTAAAATATATACCTCCCAAACTTGTCGCAAATATATATATAAATATATATTTGCTAAAATCTAAGTTTAAGCATAATGACTAGACTTCAAAATGGAAAACAGACTGAAGTAGAAGAAGATTGGTTAGGAAAACCAGTAAATAAACTAGATGTCCTTCCTCAAGACCCAATTCAGGAAGAAGGAACCCTAGACCAACAAGAAGGAGAATTTTTTGAAGGAAATGAACAAAGAGAAACTGTTAGAGAGGAAGGATCCTCATCCCCTAAAATGTCTTCGGAAGGAGCTGTTACTTTTGACAACATGGAACATTTTTGGAAGTTCCTCAATACTAATATTGGCACCCTTAATAGAGCATTCCATATGGACAAGGATCAAATTAGTGACACTCAAGAAACCCTAGAAGAAATATATCACACATGCACTAATCTCTTGTCCTTCGTTGATCAAGAAAGTGATCAAGTTGGACCATCCAATTTGGATATGGCTGCTATAATCTAGAACATGCAACAACAACAGGTTACCCAACCACCTAGAGTGCCTGTTACCAAGCCTAGAGTTATTCCCACACAAAATAAATTGTCATTCACTGCTCTATTTCGCCAAGTTATTGATCAACATACCTCAAATCAACAAAAGCCCAAAACAAAACCAAACACCATTTTCCAACAATCTGGGATACAACATAATGCTACTACAAATCTTCTTCATAATACTCTCCCTACCAACCATTTGCATAATAGCAACATAGCATCTAATCCTTACGTCACTCCATCATACGCTCACATACCACCGAACCAACATGGTGGACAAACTAGTAATCTGGAAGCCATGGTGAAATAGTTAGTCTCTCGCATGGACCAGATAGATCCCTACCGTCCCTTGTACAATTATCAAGAGATGTGTACTCAGCCTTTAGATCCTATAGTTGTAGCACAACCATATCCTAAACACTTTCCTATGCCTGTTCTACCTATATACAAAGGAACAGAAGATCCCATAGAGCATCTTAAAATGTTTAGGATAGCATGTCATGATATATCACATGATGACTTGTTATTACTAAAAATGTTCCCGAAAAGTTTAGGAGGGATGGCATTAGAGTGGTATTATCAATTACCCACTCATTCTTTGAGGAATTTTGAAGAAACAACCGAGTCTTTTGTTCATCAATTTAGTGCCTAAATCGAAAGGCATGTAACCATTAAATATTTTTACAACTTAAAACAAGACAAAGATGAATGTTTTGCTGATTTCCTAGCTCGGTGGAGATAGTTGATAGGAAAATTACACTTTGTGTTACCTTATCAAGAAATGTTGGATATCTTTATCAATAATTTACAAGAACAACTATCCTATGAGTTATCAACTGCTACCTTGACCACCTTCGATCAAGCTATAGACTTAGCTCGAAGAGTGGAATATGCTCTCATTCATATAGGACAACTTAAAAAGAAAGATGATGAGAAAAAATCCAGAAATCAATATAAAAATAAACAAGTTGTGGGTGATGGAGTCACTGATATTAGAAACATTGCTAATATTAATACTACAAAAACAATGGAGAAGTTTATACTAAAACCTCATGATAAACCACCTCAAGAGTTTACTAGTTTAAATCAACCTCTATCAACCATTCTACCACAATTATTAGAATGAGGTTTGATCCAATTACCAAATATTCGAGAACCTGATCCAACTATACCAGGATACAGAGCTGATTTATACTATGATTTCCATAGAGGACTTGGACATGCTACCAACTCTTGTAAAATATTAAAACATAAAATACAATACCTGATTGATAACAATGAGATGGAGGTGTAAGCCTTCCAACCTAAACAAAATCCTCCCAATAATGCTCAAAAGAACATCCCCCAAAATCAGAATCAGAATGCCAATCAATCATTGGACATATTTCAACATCCTTTACCAAAGCATGGGAAAGAGGTGGCTAATAAAATTAAGCATCATAATGTTCCCCCTCCTACCCGATATGTAGGGACTATTAGTGGACATTCACCTACTCATGATCTACAAATTTTTGACACAACTTTATCCATAGTTATGACTAGACCTCTATATAATATTCGGACACCTGATCTTAGTGATACAGAATACGAGACTGAAAGTGACATGGAAATTACCTCAAATCAATCAAATAGTTCTGAAGATGAATCAGATGCTATTCAACCTATCACAGGTTCTATGGATCTAGAAGAACCATTTCCAAGAAGAGTCACTACTAGATCATCGTCTCACCAATTGCTTTCTAATGAACAAGCTATAAACGCTAGACCAAGACCCATTCATCATCCGTAAAACAATATTGTAGGTACCATCGGAGCTATTAACAACAGGCTCAAAATTCTCAACAAAATCAAACTCAAAACAATGAATCAACTCCATTTGTTTTGAAAGTTCCTAATAAAGGGAATCATGCACCTAATGTTCAACCTAAACCTCCTCATAATATTAATGAACAATTATCAAATACTACAACTAGAATTTCCCTTTTGGACCTTTTAAGATCTTCTCCTACACATAGGGATGAATTAATGCTCACATTAAGCCAAATGATGGTACCATAAAATATTCAACCTGAAGCCATGTCCAATACTATCATAACTCGAGAAGTTGATTGTATTGACTTTCGGGATAGAGATATACCGCAACATAGTTTACATAAGGATAACCCCTTATATATTACTGCCCTAATTGGAGATGTAGCAGTTAAATGAGTCTTGATTGATAATGGTTCATCTTTAAACATTTGCACTTTTGACTTCTACCAAATATTTGGGTTTAGAAGTGACGAAATGAAAAGAACTGATATGATCATAAAAGCCTTCAATGATGAAACACAAGAAACATGTGGAGTTATTACTATCCCATTGCAAGTTGGTCCGAGAACCTTAGACATGACCGTGTTTATTGTACATTGCCCTGCATCATACAATATACTCTTGGGTCACCCTTGGATCAACGTGATGCAAGTTTTTCCCTCAACTTTACATCAGTGTGTTAAATTCAAATTTAAAAATCAGTTGGTTACCATTCATGGTGATCCTAGACCCTTTGATATGTGTGCTTTTATAGAACCTGTCAGAGTTCAATTTTGCCCTGCTCTGTCATCCACACATCCTAATTCTAATCATCCATCTAAATGTGTGAAAAACACACCCATAACATCATCTACCTTTTCTCCATCAACTCCACCTCTACATATAGTCCAACCATCCTCTGAACAAACCACATTAGGACCTCAAAAAGATCCTAAACCCACAACCAATGCTTCTTGTTTTACCCCTATAACTTCCATACCTATAGACCCATCCATCGACATCTCTACAACATCTACACCTACCAGAGGCATATTTTTTGCATCCGAAGATGTAGTAAATGTTCCTTCTACCTATTACGCTCTTACTGATGAGATCTTACCCGATTTATCTAAAATTATTATATCAGAAAAAACAAATGCTACTATGCAATATTCCCTTATTTTAAATAATTTGCCACCCTCTCCTCATACCTTGGGCCTCCCACAGCCTATGGGAAGTATTTACCAAGTCGGGAGCTGTTCTTTTATTTATAAGGGATATGACTAGGGAAGAATACCTAGAAACATCAAGACACATTATGATGGATATGCTCGATGTTATTTTACTAATGAGTATATTAAAGCTAAGCCTATAATGCTTAAATTGGGATATAAAGGGAAAGGTTTGGGACCTTTCCGGAATGGTATGAAAGAACCTTTTGAGGTAGAACCGTGGCCTGCTCGATGTGGTGTGGGCCTATTTCCTAGTAAAGGTCAGCCCTTCCATTTGAGGAGGATAACCATCTCATGTGTTACCAAGATTATTTGGATAAATATGATGTTTTGCATTTAATGAATAAGTCATTTACATGTAATATGTTATCCATAGCTTACCCTCAGAAGATCACTAAATTTGAAGATGAGTTGGAGGGAGATATCTTCCATAATGTCTCCGTTGAGGAGTTATTACATAACGGATTTTATTTCGATGGCTCTATACCTAGTATAGCCCAGCTTGATGCCATGACTCCTCAAGACAAATTATCCAAACTAACCTCAAAATAATTACAAGAATTGGGCATTTCACCTACCCCACCTAATTTTGAGAGAGATCTACATATGGAAGTAGAGAATGTCATAAAAATTAACATTGGAACCGAAGATAATCCTCACATAATCAACATTGGATCAGAATTGAGTCAATAAAAACAAGATAAATACATTGCATTCCTTAAATAATATGAAGATGTCTTTGCTTGGACATACGATGATATGCCAGTATTAGACCCTTCTATATTCATGCATCACTTAGTAGTCCATCCAGATGCTAAACCTGTTAAACAAAAACTTAGAAAAATGCATCCTAAAGTGTCCTTACTAGTCAAAGGGGAATTAGAAAAACTCCTAATGGTTATTTTTATACAAGCCATTGATTATGCTGAATGGATCTCAAATGTAGTCCCAGTAACTAAGAAAGAAGCTACCAAAGTTAGGGGTTGCATAGACTTTAGAGATATTAATGTTGCGTGCCCTAAAGACAATTTTCCTCTTCCCAACATGGATCAAATCATTGATTTTATTGTTGGGAGTGGAATGATATCCTTAATGGATGGATTTTGTGGTTATAATCAGATCAGGATAGCTCCTAAAGATTAGGCTAAAATAGCCTTTATTACCCCTTGGGGGACCTTTTGTTGGAAAGTGATGCCATTCGGTTTGAAGAATGCAGGTGCAACATATCAATGAGCCATGAATTATATCTTTCATGATATGATGCATGACATTCTACATGATTATGTAGATGATATTATAGCTTGTTCCATAAAATAATATGATCATTTAGATGACTTGAGGAAAGTATTTGATCGATTAAGGGAATATCTTATCTAACTGAATCCAACTAAATGTATATTCGGAGTTAAGTTTGATAAATTATTGGGGGTTATAGTTTCTTTATGTGGGATCAAAATTGACCCTCTCAAGATTGCGACTATCATTGATATACCCGCACCCACAAATATATCTAAACTACAAAGTCTACAAGATAAGCTTCAGGCCATTCGTCGCTTCATCGATAAGTTAGCAAACAAAACAGGACCCTTTCTTAAGCTTCTTAAGAAAGATGTCTCTTTTCATTAGGACGATGAATGTTAGGAAGCATTTGAACTCCTCAAATGATATCTCCTTAACCCACCTATACTTTCACCACCTAGATCTAATCGCCCATTTATGTTGTATATTTTTGCTTCATATTTTGCCTTAGGAGCTATGTTAGCTCAAATTGACGATGAGAAGAAAGAGTGTGCTAATTATTATATTAGTAGAACCTTAATCAGTTATGAAACCCGCTACACAACATTAGAGAAGTTATGTCTAGCAGTCATATTTTCTACACAGAAACTACGCCATTATATGCTCAGTCATAAAACATATGTTATTGCTAAATTCGATCCTTTATGGTACCTTATGAGTTGACCGTACTTATCTGGTCCCACAACAAAGTGGGTTCTTGTGCTAAGCGAGTTTGAACTCACGTTTATAGGACAAAAGTTTGTTAAGGGTCAAATCATAGTAGATCAATTAGCTGCTGCACCCTTAGAGTCTACCCATCCCCTCATCATTGAGTTTCCTAATGAATGCCTTACAATAGAGGCATACCATCTAGAGCAATGGTCCCTATACTTTGATGGAGCCTGATGCATGAGTGGAGCTGGTGCAGGTATTATTTTAATATCTCCCTAGAAACATCTTATACCTCTGTCCTTTAAATTAATTTTTGCTTGCACTAATAACATTGCTGAATATGAGGCTCTCATCCTTGGATTACGAGCTGCCTTGGCACTAAAAATTAAATATTTATTAGTTTTTGATGATTCTCAACTTGTCATAAATAAAATCAACGATGTTTATCAGACTAGATATGATAAATTATGCCCATATAAAGCATATGTCTTACAATTATTATCTTTATTTGATCAAGTTACCTTGGAAGCTATTCCTCTAACTAGCAATTGTGCGGCTAATGTTATGGCTGCAGCTGCATCTCTTTTGCCCTTGGAGTTAGATGAAGAATATGCTACCATCATTATTTTTCGACTCCAGGAACCTGCATCAAATAAATCATGCTTAGAACCTTTGGATGTGTTTCTAATCAACAAAACTACTCATGAACCTTGGTACACTGATATACTTAATTTTCTCCAAAATGGGACCTTCCCTAAAGGTTGTAATAGCAACCAATGTCGGTTATTACGTAGACGCGCAAGTCGCTTCGTAATTATTGGCAATATGTTTTATAGGAGATATTTTGAAGGCATCTTATTGAGATGTTTGAATCTAGAAGAATCTAAATAAGCTTTGAGTGATGCCCACGATGGATCTTGTGGGGGACATTTTAATGGTAGCGCCATCGCTAAGAATCTCCTTAGGATAGGATATTTTTGGCCTACCATGTAGAATGATGCACATGATTATGTGTGCCATGGCGAAAAATGCCAGAAACACGCTGACCTTGTCCATGTTTCAGCACAAGAACTACAGGTTATTTCATCTCCTTGGCCCTTTTCAAAATAGGGCTTAGACATCATTGGAAAAATCAACCCTGTGTCATCTGATGGACACAAATTCATCATAACCTCTATCGAGTATTTCACGAAGTGGGTTGAAGCTATGCCCTTAGCTTCTTGCACTGGAACCCAAGTTTCCAAATTTATTTTTAATCAAATTATTTGTAGGTTCGAAATTCCTACAAATCTCATCTCAGATAATGGAACTTGTTTCAAAAATAAGGATGTCAAAAAATTATGTCAAAAATATAAAATTCAACATCGTTGGTCCACTCCCTATTATCCTTAGGGTAATGGCCAAGCGTAAGCATCTAATAAAACATTAATTAAAATCCTCAAAATACTGGTCAATAAATCTGGCCGAGATTAGCACATTCAACTATACCCTGCTTTGTGGGCTTATCAAACTAGCATTCGCACTCCCACGGGCACTTCACCTTTTGTTTTGGTTTATGGCACTGAAGTAGTTTTTCCATTTGAATTAGAAGTTTCTTCTTTGGCTCTGCTACTTCAAGATACTGAAGTAGGATATGAATATCATGCTGGTAGATTTAGTCAGCTATAACTCCTAGATGAGAAGTGCATCAATTCTTTGGAACATCTTCATGCCTACCAAAATGAGCTCAAGCGAGTGTACCTCAATAAAGTTCATCATCGATCCTTTGAGATCGGTGACCTTGTCTTAAAAGAAAATAAAAAAAATACTAATGCAACTAAAGACCTTAAAGGTAAATTCGAGCCCAATTGGCTTAGACCGTATATCATCACTACTAAATTTGGATTGGGAGCTTACCGATTAGCTACCTTAGATGGTAAATATCTTAAAGAACCTATGAACATTTTGCATATTAAACGCTATTATGCATAAAATCTAGGCATTTCATCATTGTATATATTGTTATTTTGCATCTTGTTTTCTTTTAGTCATCCATATAAAAATTTCAAAAATAGTAATAGTATTTATTCTTTCCATTCATAAATTAAAATCAAAATATAAAAACTTCAAAATATTTAAAACATCTTTTATTTTCGTACTTGTCAATTCTTGACGTGTTGCAGTCATATTTTCAATTATTTTATTTATTTGGAATCCCACACTTTCACACTCACATGAATAAATATCTTGATTTTATTTGGTATGATTATTAATCTATCTTATATCAAAGTCCAAGTTGAATTAAATAAAGTTTTGAGCATAGAGAACTGATCTCGTTATTTACTTAAACCAAGTATATTTCTTCACATTAAAATGATTTCATTGCAAATTTGATATGATGCTACATAGTAGAAGTGGTTTCTTGAGTGAAAAGTTTCCCCTACTATCCTATCATGCACATGGTCTAGAATCTTTGAGAATTGAAAAAAGGACAAGCTCACCCCTACCAAGAATAAAAATCCCTTGCTCTACAACCAATCCGAGCAAGTATCCCTAGCATAGGAAGAAAAAGAAAAGTCAAAGAAAATGAGAAAAAGAAAAATATTATTTTGTACCATCGCAACAATATTTCAGCATTATATTAGTTCCAAGCAAAAATAATAAAAAAAAAAAAAAGAGAAAAAGAGAAAATCAAAAGCAAAAATCAATAAAATCCCTTTCCCTACCCTTTGAAAAGAAAAGAAGGGTGAATGAGCTTGAATCCCTGGAATTCTCAATTATTCGAAAACTATGAGGTAAGCCCCATAACAAGCGGTTTTTGCCCAACCCGCTTGGCCTTGGGTAATCCCTAGCATGGTGATATGTCTATCACATTAGCGACCTTATTTTGTATAGACCTATTTCGGCTTATGGATCAGCTAGCTCTTGATGACCTAACTTACATAGTAGTCTGGTACGGTTACATGCATATAAATCATGGTCAACGAACACTCATTTGGTTAATTCAAATTACTTGTATCAAACTATCTTGCTCAAAATTGGTGAATGAACAATACAATTGCACACACATTTGTATTTGAGAGATTTTATATCATTATGATAAATCAAGATCGGTAATGAACTCACATTTGCACATAAGGGTTCCTTATAAATCTACATTTTGTCTTTAAGATAATTTAAAATATCTTTGCAATTATTTCAGAACCATTTCATCTTCTTATTTAAGAACATTTGCTTAGCATCAAAACAGTTAAATATATTTCTTTCCAAAATCCAAAATTTTCTTTCGCAACATCTTCAAAAACATAGTAAATAAAGTCATGTTTATATATTATTATTTTATGTTTATCTCAAAATAAAAAAAAACACAATCATGCAATAAAACTAAAATATCAATTTCTTCTTTGGATTTTGTGATGATGGTATAAGTCTATACCTATAATTCTATGCCTAGCGTAGACCATTGTTCTAAATTTATTTTCCATGCATTTTAATTCATAAAAAAATATGGCTTACATCATTATGTTACACAATTGTGCTTTAAAAAGAATGAACACATTTTCTTTTTCATTTCATTATGTCAACATTCCATTTTGCAACCATGGTATAATTTCTAGGGACTTATTCAAAAATTTTATCACACTTAGGAATTTATGCCTAGCAAAAATCATGTTTTTAAAATATATTTCATGCATAATATTTTTATGAAAATCTGAAAACAAATCATCACCATCATCATTTTTCATCATCACAACACAAAGTCTTAAGACAGTCTCTTAAGCATTCTTTTACTTTTAGCAATATTTCTATACTGGGATTAGCTTGACGACCTAGCGAGCGGTGACTCCATGAAATGGTCTATAATAGTGACAATGTCCTTTGAAATTATTGTTAGAAGTCTCTTTTATTTTTCATCAAATCACACCGTAAACACAACCAAATTGTTTACATCAGATTATTTCATTTAAATTTTATGGCATGACATAAAATTATAATTTATTTTTTTAACGACATAATTACATGAATAAACATAATAAAAAATTAAAGCATCATACAACATATACACAAGTCATCTCATCAAAAATACCATATATATATTATGTACATCATCTCAAAACTAGATCGGTATGCCACAATCTATACCCCGACATACTCAATCCTCTCAAATATATATACAATCTCTGTGCAGTCTATAGCAACTAGTCTCGAGAAGCCCTCGAGCTCTCGCCCTCATATCCTCTCCCACCCTGGCATGGAGGAGGTGGTCCCATAGAGGTCTGGGTAGTATCTCGGGTCCTCACCATCGATCATGAGGAAGTCCTCGACAATCCCATCCTGATTGGTTCTACAATTTTGGCTGGCAGTTGTACCCTCTGGCCCTCTGGAACCAACTGGAAGTATACTCCCTGATAGAATGTGGTCTGCATCATAGACCGTGCCAAATCCTGCATGCTCGACCCTCCACTCTGAGCCCTAAGTCATGTAGCCTCATCCTGTAGAGTCTACACTTGAGCTCGTAGGCGGGCAACCTCAGCCCAAAGAGCCACCGTCTCGCTGCTCTCCCCTACATCGACACCCTTGCCCTTATCCGGTGATGGTGGCCTCTCCCCCTATTGAAAAGGGAATCCCTCCTCCCTCATCCCTGTCCACTATAGTCTTTATGGAGCCTGTGCCATCCTTTGACGTCTCTCCTACAAAGACTATCACTGCTCTCTCCCGCTGTGACCCCATGCTGCCTCAATGGTTGCCTGGTACCACCTCCCCATCCGTCACACAATCATGTGCATGGGACCCTGTACCCTCATCATCTGAGGAAGGTAGATACCTACGTACCAGGCATCGTATCCATCAGTGACCCCAGTGTTGTCCCCATCCACTAGTAGGATAGGGACATCATCCATGTCCTGGATCCAAAATTGTTGCATATCTGGAGCCCCGCTCAGTGTGGTATTATCTTGAATAGTCTGGGAGTACTCATAGTCCCTGAGAGATGAGATCCCCTGCTATAGACTGAACTATCATAAAACTCGATCATAGCGATGAAGCTCTACCTCTCCCCACTCCATCCTTAGCCAGCAAACTTGCTTGATGTGAGCCAGCTCCTGTCCATCCTCTACCCACCCTAGATGCTCTCTCCATGGCCTCTAGGTGATCTGGTCTCGGATGAGGTCATCTAGCAACCTCCATGACATTGGTAGATCTATCCACCATTGTGACCCTCTCTATAGCCACCAATAGAAAACCCAGGGCCTCTCCTGGTCAACCCCTGTCAGTGGGAGTCCTACCGGCCTTCGCACCATGATGTGCTCCTAGCACCAAACCTGTAGCAGTGATGTCAAAACTAGACATCGACCTCCTTTGTATACGACCCCATGCAAGATCCTATACAGTTGACATAGTACAAAGCTGCCCCATGCAAATCTATACCTATGGTCTCTCATGTCGCAAACCACATCTGAAAGGAGCTAGGGTAGTCTGCACCCACTCTGGTGGCATAGTAGTAGGCTACCCACTATCCCTGCCAACACCCGAGTCAACCTATATGCCACAGGAATCTGCCTTAGAGACTCTATGTTCACTCTGCCCTTCTCTAGGATGAATCTCGGGTCTCCACACAGTCGCATCATAGCTTGGCCCTGATTGGCCATAGGAGTCATCAATCGTCCCTGTATGTGGATCCTCAAGATCCTCCATACGTCCTCTAGTGTGGGAGCCATATCTCCTATCGTTAACCAGAAGCAGGACGACCCCAGATACCACTTCTTTGCTAGGGCTGTCAATAGCCCCATGTCTGTCGGTACTTGTGGAATCTCTACCACGTGTTGTAGTTTGACCTATGCTAGTCGGTCTTGCTCCACCTGGTCAAGCATGGCTACGTCATCCCTCAGTCCCCTATGTTTCCACTCTTAACTCTTTAATAATCCCCTCTACAAAACAAACAATAAAAAAACAAAATTCATTAATAAAACAATTATTAAAGTCAATTAAATGCAATTCAAACAAGCTTAATTTCATAAAAATGATGATATCGTCCACCATTGGATGATATCATCCTAAATTGGGTAAAATCATCCTTTTTAGGATGAAATCATCTTTGATTTTGTGACTTGGGGATTTCCCCTTGTTGGACGGAATCACCCCTATTCCGTGATTTCACCCTCAGACGAAATCGATGATCTAGGGACGATTTCGTATTGACGTCGTCGACGGCCTAAAAATGGCCGCGATGCCTCAAAACAGTTAAAATTTCAATCAAAAATTGCATAAATCAAATTAAAAACAAAGTGCATCAATTTTAGATCCTTACCCGTAGCCCGCATTGGACCTCTATCGATTTGTGCGCTGTCTCGACCATTTTTGTCTACAGAGCTCTCAAACAATAAAAATGAATAGTAAAAATGAATTAGGGTTTTACCCTATTTTTCTTAATTTTATTTTAAAAAAGTAACATTTTAATTTTTCTTTTTCGTGCTTTTACCTCAAATGTTTGATTTGGGTAAAAACACAGAGGGGGCACCATAGTAAACAGTCGTACGATTCGACCTAGAATCGTCGTCTATAAATTTGAGTAAATTTTTGCTTTCTCGTAAAACGGGAAGAACTCGTCTTTAACATATTTTCTTTGAAAAATTCGTTAAAGAGGGGGCAAAATGTAGCACCCTAAAATTGGCATAGTTAAACCTTAATAAAAAGATAAAAATTTGAATTTTAACCCAAAACGGCCCGTTAACCGCCCATTACCCGCTCTGCTTATTTTTTGCACCATTTTAGGATTTGTTTTGACCGTTGGATGATATCGTTGATGATTAGACGAAATCATCCCAGATCTGAAGAAATAATCTAGAATAGAACATCTAGACGATTTTTTCCCAAGACTAATTTTCATAATTAGCTTCTGTTTCAACATCTTCTCTAACTTGGGCAGAAAGCGTGTCTGCACGGTTAGAGTCTCCCCCGTTGGAGATCTCCCAAATTGGGATGATCTCCAACCTCCTAACCTCTCCCTAATCCTATATAAACTAGAATTTTCTCAGTTTATCCCCCTGGGTGACTGATTTCCCTACAAATTTAACTCTATGTGCATTAGAACACCTTCACACCTTCATTTGCATTGTGTATTTCAAGTTTTCTTGCAGGAATTTTACTGTTTTTCAGCCAGAGCAAGCTCGGATCGTCTCTGACAATTCCAGATGATTTTGGACGATCTTGTCATAGATTGGTGATGATCTCATACGATTGGAGGTGATCTTGACTGTAGTCTAGATTGGGGGCAATCAGATCCCAGAGTTTGCATTTTCTTATATTTTCTCTTCATTTCCTTATGCATTAATTTAGTTTATTCTATTTCTGCATCCTGGAGTTCACCTCATTTAGCATAGATGCATGATAAAGTCAAAATAAATTATTAAATTGGTGCATTTCATTTAATTATTATCTGGATCTATCATTTAGGAAAATTTACTATCATTTCTATCATTTCCCCTTGCTTTTGCAGTTGCATTTTTGGGTTTTTGGTATCTGTTTCTGTGACTACAGGTTTCTAAAAAATTCATCTGACGAATTCATCAGATCGATGAGGATCTCATCTGATCTCAGATGACCGACTGAGATCTGAGACGATTTTGTAAAATTTTAGACGATTATGCAAGATTTGAGATGATCTGGACTTCTACAAACCTTAGATCTTCATCAAACCTCCGAAATTAGGTATATTTTGTATTATTTAACATTCTTTATATTTTTAGCACTTATTCATGTTTTTTGTATTCATATAAATCAGCATTGGCATATAGAATAGCTTAGATTCATCTTGGCCAAACCTAGGATATGAATGATTAAAGTATAAAATGAACACATCAAACCTATTTTCAACCTAGGTGTGGAAACTGCCACTCAAAATTTTCCTAGTGAACCGACCATCCATCAAAAATTCACCCTTATACCCCTCCCCCAAGAGGCACGACCTTCAAAAGGCATCTCATTCCAAGGTATTGTCCCATCCTTCTCGCATCCCCCTTCCGAGAACGGATCCTATAGCCTGAAGGTAAGGATGCAAAAAATTTGGAGTGATATAGGATCGCTTCTACCCACTTAGTGAAGTATTATGTTGTTGTTATGATGAATGTATATCATCCTGAGGACGGAGGTGAGATCTTCCCAATCAAGTCTAATCCCCACTACAATAATGGCCATGTTGCTTAGATGGGTTGTAAAACTTGCGATGGTAAGTGTGTTAGGTTTGCATGATGTTGGAACTTACTACATTTCCTGACATACTTAAAGTAGTCCTTTTCCATTGTGGGCCAATAGTAACCCATTCGCAAGATGCGCTTAACGATGGCCATGCCACTAAAATGGCCTCCACATGTTCTATCATGAGCTTGTAAAATTGCCCAAGATGGTTCCTAGAGCTCAAGACAACGGAGAAATACTCCATCATATCCTTGTCTATAGAGGATTCTCCTAGCAAAATTTATATTGTTGCTCTCTGTTTAAATGTTCACCTTTTAGTATGCGATAAACCTTGAGGTATTATTCTGAGCTTTAGGAAGTCCCGTAGTTGGGAAATCCAATCCTTATAGGCCACAACTTCTATAGAATAGACAACTTACTCTTCCTATATTTTTGATGTAGTGAACACAAATTGAGTAACAACTCTATGGTATATGGTCGCACCACACTCTATGGGTCCTTGGGATATTAACGACCCCCAAGGTGCTATTTGCAAGAAACCTATGGCTGCAAAGGACCAATCATTATTTGGTTCGATGTTGATCATGTTGACTGATTATTAATTGTCAAAAGCCTCACGATGTATTGTTGAGTGTGAAAGCAATTTCACATGAGTGGTTGTAAAATCAATAGATGGATTCTGAAGGATTAAGGATCCCAAAGAGGCCATAGTGTCTGCAAATCTATTTGACATATGAGGGATTTTCTTGATGTCGTACCATTCTAGTCGGGCTAGGTAATTGTCAACAAGTTCCTTATAAGTCTTCAAGAGTGGGCATCTGCATTAGAAGAGTCCTTTGACCTAGTTTACTATGAGCAAGGATTAACCAAAGATATTCAATCTTTTAATGCCCATTGCTACAGTTTTTTGGAGTCCTAGGATCAATGCTTCATGTTTTATATTGTTTTTTTGTGCATGGGAAGTCTAGTTTGAATGATAAGGTCAATGGAGCACCTTATGGTGTGATAAAGACAATCCCTACTCTGCCTCCTTGTTCACACTTCAAACCATCAAATAACAATGACATTTCTCTTTCTTTCTTAGGTTCTTCGAGTTTTGGAAGATCTGATAATGCAAAGACCGCATCATCAGGCAATTTTATGGTGAGAGGCTTGTTATCCTGAAGAGGCACCTCTACTAATTGATCTGCTATGACTTATCCCTTGATGGACTTTTGGCTTATAAAATCTAGATCAAATTCTATCAATAGCATGATCCACTTTGTGGTACATGTATTGTGATATGTCTTGCTCATCATATACTACAAAGGATTTTGATATGATGTAGGTTGTATGCTCAACATGTAGTGTTGCAACTTTTGAGTTGCAAAGACCACTGCTAAACACAATTTTTTGACATATGCATATCCTAGCTCATAGCTCACCAAGGTGCAACTAATTTTATATATGGCTTACTCTTTGTCTTGTGCATTATTTTAGGCTAACATGGTGCCCAATGCAAAATTTGTAGTCGATATATATAGTAAAAATGGTATGTATGGCCTTGGTGGAGCAAATACTGGCGACGTTGCCAAATAAGTTTTGATCTCTGCAAAGGCTTGATGGCATTATTTATCCCAATGAAAGGGGACTTCCTTGCATAGCAACCTATTCATAGGCCTACATTTGTATGATAATTACGCTATGAATCTTTTTATGGATGCTATCTTGCCTTGTAGGCTCCTCAACTCCCTAATGTTGATAGGGGCGGCCATTTCCAGTATAGCCTTTACCTTTGTAGGATCTAATTCGATGCCTCTCTTGGATACGATGAATCCAAAAAGCTTTCCAAAAGTTATACCAAATACGTACTTCTTAGGATTCAATAGGACATTGTGTTCTATGAGGCGATCAAAAACTTGTCTAAGGACTTCGGCATGCTCTTGTTGCAATAGGGACTTGGCTAGTAAGTCATCCATGTAATATTCCAATATCTTATGCATATAGTCATGGAATATGTAAGTCATGGTCCGTTGATATGTGGCACCAGTATTTTTGAGGCCAAACAACATCACTTTGTAACAGAATGTTTCGCATGGAGTAAAGAAAGGATTTTTATGTTGATCTTCGAGCTTAATCTAGATTTGGTTGTATCCAGAAAAACCATCCATTAAGGAGAGCATTTCATGACCTGTGATTGCATCCACAAGAGCATCTATGTTTAGCAATGGGAATGAATCCTTTGGTGTTGCCCTATTAAAATATCTGAAATTCATGTAGATATGGACTCTTCCATCAGGTTTCCCTATGAGTACCATTTTTGACACCCACTCAGGGTAGTCGATGGGAACTATGAATACTGCATCCAGTAGTTTTTGCAATTCGTTCTTTACCATCAAAGCGACGGTTGGATGCATTTTCCTCAGTTTTTTCTTGAATGGCTTCTTCATGGGATCCAATGAAAGGTTGTGAATGACTAACTTTAGATCTATCCCTGGCATATCTTTGTAAGTCCAAGAAAAAATATTTGACCTCTCCTTGAGGAGAGGAATCAATATGGCTTGTTCCTATGGAAATAGTATTTCTCCAAACTTGAATTTCCTTGGTTGGTTAGGATCATCACTGATGTCAATCTCAAAATTTTCTTCTATAGCCATATGTGACCCATTCTCTAGTTGATGAGGCATAGGTATCAAATGAATGTCATTGGCAGGATTCACAAGATCTAGTGAATCAGGTTCCAAACCAACATGGAAGACGTCATATGCAAAACCTAATGAAAAATATAATGGTTGTAGCATATCTTCATTGGAGAAGAGGTATTCTTGCTCTATGGGTGAACTAGCACAATTCCAATCAATACCGTCTACATCAAGATGCAATTATTTGGTAGGATTTGTTGGATTATGAAATGGAGTGGTCAAATCAATGGATTTCATGTTGATGGATGGGATGAAATCTCCAGGACCACATGGGTGCAATCTTGTCTTAGGGGTTTCCCTTCCATACTCATGATGATATTTTGAAGGAATGGGAATTTTTAGATCTGTCTTGTGAGTAGGGCAGACAATAGGATCATTGGGCTCTAACCACTCTCTAAATGTAGGCAGAGGGGGGTTGACCATCCGATGAATGGCAGATAGGTCAATAGGTCTCCTCAAAAATTGAAGATGAGGTTCTATGGCACAAAGTGATGCCCTTCTCTCTACTAGCTCATTGACTTACCGCAAGTGGTGAGGTCCAAGATAAGCCATATCGGTCTCATCCTCAAAGTCATAATCACTTATATAGAAACCATTAGTATTGGTATGTGGCCCTAAGACAAGGGGCTCATGTCTTAGCCCTAAGTAGGCCATATCTATTTCATCTTCATATTCTTCGTCACTTATGAAGAATCCATTTGCATTTATCTCTTGCCCCAAAGTCAAGGGTTGATGACTTAGGCCTAATTAAGCTCTTTCTATTGAGTCTTCTAATTCATAGTCACTTTCATCTAATGTATATTCAATCTCATCGTGGATGGACCATGTGAAACTTTGTAAATACTGATACCCTTGATAGGCTGAGCCACATTGCACCTCATCATCACTTGCTTCATATCCATTCTCCTCATACCATAAGTTGTACCCTATTTGGGTGGAATCAATTGAGGTGTTTGGATGATATTTTTACCATGGCAACTTGTTTGTCGCTCAAACTTGCCTATTCTTAGAGGGTGATAAGAAATGAAATCAATGTTTTCTCCCAACCCTATGCTTAATATTTCCAATGCTATTGCAAGTGAGTCATCTCGATCTCTGATATAGTAGCCTAAGACAAATATATCAAAAGGAAGCTGATATAGTGTCTCGTAAGGCCTCCTGCATCCCTACTCATATACACCCAGGCCATAGTCATGCCAATGGCAATGCTCAAAGTAGCTTAGAGAAAAATCAGGATTAGAGAGGTAATGAACATTGAATGTGAATAATTCATCACCATACCCTTCTATATCTAAAGACTTATGAGCACAGTCTAGGTTGACATAGACAAAATTAGTTTGGTTGGGAGGGATTCCAAGTGGAACCACTATTCCTATGAGTGTCCTCAAGTATTTAGGCCTCCATATGTCTTGTGTAGACTTGATGATAGGCATAAAGGTAATATTCTTCACAAGGTACTCCCCTATACCTGTACTTGCCAAGTGTATTTATGCATATGATATTCTCACAATGACACTGAGAGGGGGGGGGTGAATCAGTGTGACTATTTAAAAACTGGATTCCGCAACTTTTAAAACTAAAATGCAAGCTTAAAACAAATAAAGCAAGAATCACACATGAACATCACACAACACAGGATTTAACGAGGTTCACCAATGTGGCTACTCCTCAAATAATGACTGTTTGGACTCCAATCCAAATCCAGTCTTTGCAAGGATTCAATATTTACAATTGATTTTACCAGCACCCACTGGAAGGAGCACCAACCCCTGATTTATCTGCTGCAACAGATAGGAGCACCAACCCCTTTTTCAAGCACCCACTTGAATTTCTATTTTGCAAAATAAATTGACATCAAAATGCCTTCACTTTTACAAGACCCTCACTGGTCTATGGCTCATACAATTTTAACTCACAGAAGCATAGAGAGACTTGTTAAAGACTCAATATCTTCTTCTCAATCAAAAACCTCTCTCTTAAATTTTTAGAATAATATTGCTGGTTTTTGTTCTATATCTATTTTTCATGCAGCACTCTTACACTATTGCACCTTTTGATATTCACTATACAGCACGGTTGCAGTCACTTCATACTGCGCTTATTCGAGTCCTCTTATATGTTTTTCTCGAACGGTTCAATTAGAAACGGCTCAAAGTTTCCCTCCAATTTCTCATGCATTCTCGGCTGTAATCAACGTGTCAAATCCTTTCTGACAAGTTCTGCCTTTTAGCCGCTTTCTTTCTGACTCATTCTGACATTCTGACAGCCTCTTTCTCTGCACATTCTGACAGGTATCCTGACAGCCTTTCTACGTATCTCGGCTCTCTGATGTTCTTCTTTCTTCTCTATTGAAAACTGTGTGTCCTTTATCTTCTACGTTCAACTGAAACTTTTGATATACGCAACTAAACAATGCCTCTGTAATCAGTTCTCGATACAACCGTCCAACTGTTCTATTTTTAATGCTATGTTCCGTAGCTTCCCTGTGAAGCTGCCACCTTTTCCTGCCAACTGCATTACGACCCTACAACAGCCGTTCTTTTTCTTAAAAGCGCTGTCTTGAAACTTTCACTTGAAACTCCAGTCGACTCTTGTAGTGTATTCTCTAATATTTTGCCAACACCTGTCACTTGGAACTGCAGATCTGAC
The DNA here is from genome assembly GCA_028583015.1 of Wollemia nobilis. Lineage (NCBI taxonomy): Eukaryota > Viridiplantae > Streptophyta > Pinopsida > Araucariales > Araucariaceae > Wollemia > Wollemia nobilis. The sequence continues at coordinate 11,879,773 of JAQPPZ010002587.1, read as the reverse complement.
CCAAGTTAACTTTACTGTAACTGGCTGCATGCTTATTCGACACTTGTCACTTTGCATGTATTTTTGACTTTTTCCTGCCAAAAATAGTTACCTGTCGCGATATCGCGACGTTTTCGGCCTCCTGGACCTTCTCTCTACATCACCCGTGAAAACCTTACATGTCGCGATATCGCGACATTTTCTGCCTCCTACTTTGCTCGGCACACACCCACAAAAATGAAACATGTCGCGATATCGCGACACTTTTCACTTTTGCTGACGTCATCTTCAAAGTTGTCGTGAAATCGTGACACTTCCGGCATCCTGCGGCTTTTCTTTCAACTTGTCACGAAATCGCGACACTTCCAGCTATTGCTGACGTCATCTTCAAAGTTGTCGCGAAATCGCGATGCTTCTGGCCTCCGTACAATTCTTTCTTCATGCAGCCGCGAAAACCTTACTTGTAGCGAAATCGCTACACCTTTCTGACTTAACATTTTTCTTTGCTATGGTTTTCAAAAATCTAACTTTGTTGGCTTGGTGTTTCCTCTTGCTTCGACTTGCTGATCTCAAGACTTGTAGCGAAATCGCTACCCCATTGTGTTTTGAGTTTTGCACTTGTAGCGAAATCGCTACACCTATGCCCCTTGCTTTTCAAACTTGTGTCAAAGTCGCTGCCCCTTTGCACCTTTTATTTCGAACCTGTAGCGAAATCGCTACACTTTTCGCCTTGCATTTCGAAGCTGTAACGAAATCGCTACACTTCTCCCCTTGCATTTTGAACCTGTAGCGAAATCGCTACACTTTGCTGCCTTGCATTTTGAAGCTGTAACGAAATTGCTACACTTCTCCGCCTTGCATTTTGAACCTGTAGCGAAATCGCTACACTTTGCTGCCTTGCATTTTGAACCTGTAGCGAAATCGCTACACTTTTTGCCTTGCACTTTGGGACTTGTAGCGAAATCGCTACACTCTTGCATTTTGTATTTCGGACTTGTAGCGAAATCGCTACACCTTCTTGACTTATCACTTTTTCTTTGCTTTTGCCAGCGAAATTGCAACATGTAGCGAAATCGCTACGCTTTCTTCACTTTGCTGCTTTGCCTCCAACATGTCGCGAAATCGCGACAGTTTTTATGAACTTTCTCTCTCCTCCTTTTTGTCGCGATGTCGCGACACTTTGCGCCCTTAGTGCTTTTCTTCCGAAACTGTCACGATATCGCGACACTTTCTCATGCACTTTCTCTCTCATCCTTTTTGTCGCGAAATCGTGACAATTTTGCTTGCGCCTTCTCTCTCCTCAGCCATGTCGCGAAATCGTGACAATTTTGCATGCATTTTCTCTCTCCTCCATTATGTCGCGATATCGCGACAATTTGGCATGCATTTTCTCTCTCCTCGGTTTTGTCGCGAAATCGCGACAGAAAACATGTCGCGATATCGCGACAGTTTTCTTCCTTGTATTTTTCTGCAAATTTCTGGATCTGGGTCCCCTCTGTTTTTCTTGAAATTTTTTGCACTTGATCTGACTGACCTCTGAACTGCATCAACTGCATCAATCTGTCTGTGTTGACAACAATTACAATACTTTTGCACTGCTTTCTCTGCACCTTGCTCAACAATCTCCCCCTTTGGAATTGTTGGCAACACATTGTAACCTTGCTCAAATTCTTCTCCCCCTTTGCCAATAATGCCAAAGGGCTACTGCAGACTCCCCCTGAGTCTATGCACAACATTCTCAGGCATAAATAACTTGAATGCTCCCCCTGAGAATGTATTTCCCATAGCTAGTCAGTGCTTGGGAAGTGTGACTACTCCCAACTTCTTTCGAAGGTATTCAAATACTTCCTTTGGTAAAGGTTTGGTGAATATGTCTGCTACTTGCTCTGTAGTGGGAACAAACTCCAATCTGACCTCTCCTTCTGCAACCTTATCCTTCAAGAAGTGATACCGGATTGCAATATGTTTGGTGCGGGAATGCATTACCGGATTCTTTGAAATGTTGATTGCACTAGTGTTGTCACATTTGACTGAAATGGGCTCATTGAAGTGAATACCTAGATCTTTCAATGTTTGTCTCATCCATAGTATTTGTGTGCAGCATGTTGTTGCTGCAATGTATTCTACCTCGGCTGTGGATAGAGAGACTGATTCTTGCTTCTTACTGTGCCATGCTACCAATTTATCTCCAAGAAAAAATGCTCCTCCACTTGTACTTTTTTTGTCATCAATGCATCCGGCCCAATCTGCATCAGAATATGCAAAGAGAGTGAAGTCTTTTCCTTTTGGATACCACAGCCCATACTCCATAGTACCCTTGAGGTACCTAAAGATCCTTTTCACAGCTGTTACATGAGTCTCTTTTGGACTAGCCTGAAATCTTGCAACCATGCAAACAGCTTGTAAGATATCCGGTCTGGTGGCTGTCAAATACAGCAAGCTCCCAATCATTGATCTGTACATTGTTTGATCAACATCTGGAGATTTATCATCCTTGCTCAACTTGCAGCTTGTTGTCATGGGGGTGCTCACCGGCTTACTATCTTCCATAGTGAACTTTTTCAACATTTCTTTCACATATTTAATTTGAGAAATAAAAATCCCTTTTTCGGTTTGATTAACTTGCAATCCAAGGAAATATGAAAGTTCACCTATCATAGACATTTCAAACTCTTTCTGCATTTTGTTTGCTATGTCTTTGCATGATTCATCATTGCTGCTCCCAAAAATTATATCATCTACATAAACAACAAGGACAATGAAATTGCCATTTTCAGTTTTCACATATAAATTGCTATCCACCATACCTTTCTTGAATCCTTGCTTAGTGAGATAGCTGTCCAATCTTGCATACCAAGCTCTAGGTGCTTGTTTCAAACCATACAATGCTTTCTTCAGCTTGCAAACAAAGTTAGGATTGTCACAAAGTTGAAAACCATCAGGCTGTTCAATATATACTTCTTCTTGAAGATTTCCATTCAAAAATGCTGATTTTACATCCATCTGATAAACCTTGAAATTCTTATGAACAGCTAAAGCCAAAAATAGTCTTATTGCTTCAAGTCTGGCCACTGGTGCAAAAGTCTCTTCAAAATCAATCCCCTCAACTTGGGCATATCCCTTACAGACTAATCTTGCTTTATTCCTTACAACCTGTCCATCTTCATTCAGTTTGTTTCTAAATATCCATTTAGTACCAATTATGTTTTTATTTTTAGGCCTTGGTACTAATTCCCAGGTTTTGTTTTTCTCAATTTGATCTAGTTCTTCATTTACTGCCTCCATCCAGCTTTCATCTGTGCTTGCTTCAATAATATTCTTGGGCTCAATGCTGGATAACAAAGAATAGTTATTTACTACTCTTCTTCTTGTCTGAATGCCAACTGTAGGGTCCCCAATAATCTGCTCTTTGGGATGATTTTTTTGCCAGCTGCCTGTTTTGAATTTCCTATTTTCTTCTCTTTCCAAATCATCTGAATCTGATTTTTGTCTCTCTTCCTTTTCTTGATCTTCATCTTCTTCAATAAATTCTTCATAGGTTGGGTAGTTTTCATTATTGCTGATTTCTTGTTTCCTGCCTTCATCAACCTTCACATCCGCACTCTCCACAATTTTCTTTAGTCTTTTGTTGTAGCATGTGTAAGCTTTACTTTTTGTTGAGTAACCAAGAAAGATACCTTCATCAGCTCTATCTTCGAATTTGCCAAGATTGGCTTCAGTCCGTTTAATGTAACACTTGCTGCCGAACACTTTGAAGTATTTTGTTGTAGCCCTTTTGCCAAACCACAGTTCATAAGGTGTTTTGCTTTCATGTGGCCTCAACATACATCTATTCTGAATATAGACTGCAGTATGAACTGCCTCTTTCCAGAACCTGTCAACAATTTTGCTCTCTGTTAACATGGTCCTTGCCATTTCCTGCACAGTTCTATTCTTTCTTTCAACTACTCCATTCTGCTGAGGTGTTCTTGCTGCTGAAAACTGTCTTCTTATTCCATGTTTTTCACAGAATTCTGCAAACTCATCTGAAATAAACTCTCCTCCTCTATCAGATCTCAAACATTTAATTCTTTTTCCAGATTGATTCTCAACAAGATTTTTGAAAGTTTTAAACATCTCAAAGGCTTCTGATTTCTGTTTCAGAAAGAGTACCCATGTCATTCTGGAAAAATCATCTATACACAGCATAAAATATTTGTATCCATTTATGCTTTCTGTCCTCATGGGTCCACACAAATCAGTGTGAATTAGTTCTAATGGCTTGCTAGTGAAATATTCTTTTGCTTTGAAAGTAGATCTGGTTTGCTTCCCCTTTTGGCATGACTCACAAATGTTGTTTGATGGTTTACCAATAGTGGGTATGTCTCTTCATCGCTCTTTTCGAGCTGATTTTTACCAGATTATCAAAGCTTATGTGACCGAGTCTTTTATGCCACAGCCAATTTTCTTCTTCCTGTCCAACCAAGCAAGCTCCATCTGAAGTCTCCGAGAGAGTATACAAATTTCCAGAAGTTCTCAGTCCAGTGGCTATTAACTTTCCATTTCTTGTCTTCCTTACTTCACAGCCCTCCTTCTTGAAAATTACTTCATGACCTCTGTCACAAATCTGACTTACACTCAATAAGTTGTGCTTCAGTCCTACCACAAAAAGAACTTCCTTAGAGTTGATTTTACCATCACTTAACTTAACAGATCCTTTACCCACTATTTTTGCTCCATCATTGTTTCCGAATTTTACAGAACCACCTTCGTATGTCTGTAGCTTGTCAAACTTCTGTTTGTCTCCTGTCATATGACTGGAGCATCCACTGTCCAGAATCCAAGGTGCAGATTTATTCTGGGCTTTGAGGGCTATTTGAACAATTAGAGATTCCTTGTCTTTCTTTGGTTGTTCCTTTTCTTTCCACTGAGATTTAACAGCAGATCTGGTCACTTGTTTTACCTTCTCCCTTTCATTGGCTTGTGACAGTTTTTCGAGAAATTTTTTGTTTTGTTTTGATCCAACTGAGTGATATTTTCTTTCCCGGTATTTATTTCCTGCAAAAGAGCTACGACAATTTCTTGCAATATGGCCGAAGTTATGACAGTTATAACATTCTACAACATAATCTATCAAAGGAGAAAAAATATTTCTACTAGTAAAATTTCTTTGTTCTACATTATATCTACAACTTGAGATTTTATGACCATATGCATTGCACTTAAAACAATAACCAGAAAAGGAACGAGTGTACCGGGAAATGGTTGTTGCCATGTGGAAGTAGGAGCCATGGGTCTTCTTCTTCTTTGATATGAGACTTTGGTGAATCCATCATTTGCAGCACTCCTTTCGAGCTTGGACTTGTTGATCTCTTTTGCAAGATATGGTTTATCTTGATCAACCCTGATCTTGTCTTTATTCTTTGTTGGTTCTACAGTTACAGCCTTTGAGTCTTTTGAGGATTCTCCTTCATCAAAGCCTAAGCCAAATTTGATACCCGTAGGCCTTTGATTATTCAACATTTTATTCAGCTTCGCAGAACTGTCTTCAAATTTATGATGACAACTCAGTTTCGATTCATCTCTTCTAGCTGCAGCCTTAATCCAACTATGTCTTCTTCTAGTTTATTGCACTCATTTATTTTCACGGTTAGCTGAGCTTCAAAATCTTCAGTCCTTTTCTTATGTTCTTCAGTTTGTACTTTCAAACTGATTATTAAATTGCTGGCATCCTCAAATTTTCTTGCCATATTTTTATTTCTTTTCCTTTCTGCACTTAACTCTTCAAGTGCAGCAACCAGCTCACCTTCCAGATCTACCTCAGCCTCATCGTCTAATTTTTCTTCACATTCCTGGGTTTCTTCTGTTCTTTGTTCTTCAACAGCCATGAACAAGGCTTCACCAGTTTTCTTCTTCTGAGTCTTCACTGGAACTGTCTTCAGAAGAGTCAATATTCTTGGAAATGAAACTTTTCTTCTTGAAGTTCCTTTTTCTAAAATGTGGTTTCTTTTTCCGGACATTTCTTTCTTGGTGTGTCCCTTCATCACTTCTATTTTTCTCATTCATTGGGCATTTTGTTGCAAAGTGCCCGATGCCTCCACAATTAAAGCACTTGAATGGTAGCTTACCTCTGTACTTTCCTTTTCCCTTTACTAACTTCCTAACAAAGTTTGCTTCAGTCTCATCTGTAGATTCTTCTTCCTCAAATTCCTGTTTAGATTTTATATTTTTCTGTGCTTGGAAAGCTGCTTCTCTATCTGAGGGCTTAGTTTGACCAATCCTCATTTCATATGCTGTTAGAGAACCATGCATTTCATCCATACTAAAAAAATTTAAATCTTTTGCTTCTTCTATGGCAGAAACCTTTGCATCAAACCTTTTATTGAGGGTTCTTAGTACCTTCTTTACAACAACTGCATCTTCCATTTCTTCCCGAGTCCTCTTATTGCATTGATGATTCCATTTACTCTCAACAGATAGGCTTCAATGTTCTCATCATCGATCATCTTTAATGCTTCGAACCGGGCACGATGTGTTTGCAACTTAGCTTCCTTGATTTTGCTATCTCCTTCATGAATGCTTTGCGGTTTGTCCCATATGTCTTTAGCAGATTTGCAGTTCATGATGCGTATCAACTCACTATCTACTAATCCACACATAATAGCATTCTTGGCTTTTGAGTTGTTCTCAAACTTTTTCTTCTCAGCCGCATCTGTTGGAGGAACAGTGGGTATGGTGTATCCATTTTCAATAGATTCCCAAATGTCATAACCCAGTGCACATAGATAAGTCTGCATCCTGAGCCTCCAGAAAGAATAATTTGTTCCATCAAACAGAGGAGCTTTGTTAGAAGAAAAACCTTCACCACCGGCCATTGTGTATCTTCCAAGATCACCTTAGCTGATTAAGCTTGTACAGGTGCCTGGCTCTGATACCAATTGATATTCTCACAATGACACTGAGAGGGGGGGTGAATCAGTGTGACTATTTAAAAACTGGATTCTACAACTTTTAAAACTAAAATGCAAGCTTAAAACAAATAAAGCAAGAATCACACATGAACATCACACAACACAGGATTTAACGAGGTTCACCAATGTGGCTACTCCTCAAATAATGACTGTTTGGACTCCAATCCAAATCCAGTCTTTGCAAGGATTCAATCTTTACAATTGATTTTACCAGCACCCACTGGAAGGAGCACCAACCCCTGATTTATCTGCTGCAACAGATAGGAGCACCAACCCCTTTTTCAAGCACCCACTTGAATTTCTATTTTGCAAAATAAATTGACATCAAAATGCCTTCACTTTTACAAGACCCTCACTGGTCTATGGCTCATACAATTTTAACTCACAGAAGCATAGAGAGACTTGTTAAAGACTCAATATCTTCTTCTCAATCAAAAACCTCTCTCTTAAATTTTCAGAATAATATTGCTGGTTTTTGTTCTATATCTATTTTTCATGCAGCACTCTTACACTATTGCACCTTTTGATATTCACTATACAGCACGGTTGCAGTCACTTCATACTGCGCTTATTCGAGTCCTCTTATATGTTTTTCTCGAACGGTTCAATTAGAAACGGCTCAAAGTTTCCCTCCAATTTCTCATGCATTCTCGGCTGTAATCAACGTGTCAAATCCTTTCTGACAAGTTCTGCCTTTTAGCCGCTTTCTTTCTGACTCATTCTGACATTCTGACAGCCTTTTTCTCTGCACATTCTGACAGGTATCCTGACAGCCTTTCTGCGTATCTCGGCTCTCTGATGTTCTTCTTTCTTCTCTGTTGAAAACTGTGTGTCCTTTATCTTCTACGTTCAACTGAAACTTTTGATATACGCAACTAAACAACGCCTCTGTAATCAGTTCTCGATACAACCGTCCAGCTGTTCTATTTTTAATGCTATGTTCCATAGCTTCCCTGTGAAGCTGCCACCTTTTCCTGCCAACTGCATTACGGCCCTGCAACAGCCGTTCTTTTTCTTAAAAGCGCTGTCTTGAAACTTTCACTTGAAACTCCAGTCGACTCTTGCAGTGTATTCTCTAATCTTTTGCCAACACCTGTCACTTGGAACTGCAGATCTGACCCAAGTTAAATTTACTGTAATTGGCTGCATGCTTATTCGACACTTGTCACTTTGCATGTATTTTTGACTTTTTCTCGCCAAAAATAGTTACCTGTCGCGATATCGCGACGTTTTCGGCCTCCTGGACCTTCTCTCTACATCACCCGCGAAAACCTTACATGTCGCGATATCGCGACGTTTTCTGCCTCCTCCTACTTTGCTCGACACACACCCACGAAAATGAAACATGTCGCGATATCGCGACACTTTTCGCTTTTGCTGACGTCATCTTCAAAGTTGTCGTGAAATCGTGACACTTCCGCATCCTGCGGCTTTTCTTTCAACTTGTCACGAAATCGTGACACTTCCAGCTATTGCTGACGTCATCTTCAAAGTTGTCACGAAATCGTGATGCTTCTGGCCTCCGTACAATTCTTTCTTCATGCAATCGCGAAAACCTTACTTGTAGCGAAATCGCTACACCTTTCTGACTTAACATTTTTCTTTGCTGCGGTTTCCGAAAATCTAACTTTGTTGGCTTGGTGTTTCCTCTTGCTTCGACTTGCTGATCTCAAGACTTGTAGCGAAATCGCTACCCCATTGTGTTTTGAGTTTTGCACTTGTAGCGAAATCGCTACACCTATGCCCCTTGCTTTTCAAACTTGTGTCAAAGTCGCTGCCCCTTTGCACCTTTTATTTCGAACCTGTAGCGAAATCGCTACACTTTTTGCCTTGCATTTCGAAGCTGTAACGAAATTGCTACACTTCTCCGCCTTGCATTTTGAACCTGTAGCGAAATCGCTACACTTTGCTGCCTTGCATTTTGAACCTGAAATCGCTACACTTCTCCGCCTTGCATTTTGAACCTGTAGCGAAATCGCTACACTTTGTTGCCTTGCATTTTGAACCTATAGCGAAATCGCTACACTTTGCTGCCTTGCATTTTGGACTTGTAGCGAAATCGCTACACTCTTGCATTTTGTATTTCGGACTTGTAGCGAAATCGCTACACCTTCTTGACTTATCACTTTTTCTTTGCTTTTGCCAGCGAAATTGCAACATGTAGCGAAATCGCTACGCTTTCTTCACTTTGCTGCTTTGCCTCCAACATGTCACGAAATCGCGACAGTTTTTATGAACTTTCTCTCTCCTCCTTTTTGTCGCGATGTCGCGACACTTTGCGCCCTTAGTGCTTTTCTTCCGAAACTGTCGCGATATCGCGACACTTTCTCATGCACTTTCTCTCTCATCCTTTTTGTCGCGAAATCGTGACAATTTTGCTTGCGCCTTCTCTCTCCTCGGCCATGTCGCGAAATCGTGACAATTTTGCATGCATTTTCTCTCTCCTCCGTTATGTCGCGATATCACGACAATTTGGCATGCATTTTCTCTCTCCTCGGTTTTGTCGCGAAATCGCGACAGAAAACATGTCGCGATATCGCGACAGTTTTCTTCCTTGTATTTTTTTGCAAATTTTTGGATCTGGGTCCCCTCTGTTTTTCTTGAAATTTTTTGCACTTGATCTGACTGACCTCTGAACTGCATCAACTGCATCAATCTGTCTGTGTTGACAACAATTACAATACTTTTGCACTGCTTTCGCTGCACCTTGCTCAATAGCATACGATGTGGATGACCCCACAGGTGATACTAGCAAAGCAAGTGATCTTCCTATTTTCATCTTTATTTTCAACAATGTCTATAGTTGGCACTTCTTTGGGCCTTTCTTCCTTAAATAAAGGGGCCTTTAGCTTCAGATTATCTTTTGGTTTTGATGTTGATGGTACTTTAGAAGCATTGACTGTCTTGAGTGCATTAGGAAGTGTTGAAGTGCATGGGTCTTTTCTTACCCCTTTGTCTTTTTTATCAACTTGTGTGGTTGGGGATGAAGGTGCCACATATAGATGAGTAGAAGGGATCACAAATTATCCTAGAATATCCACTTGATTAATGTATTTAAAATGCTCTTCATCGGCTAGAACCACATAGACTTTATTTTCGTACACATACTTGACACACTGGTGTAATATCAAAGGCACACACTTCATGGCCCTTATCCAAGGGTGCCCTAAGAGGATGTTGTACTGCATAGTGCCTTCCAAGACATGACACATCATAGGGATGGTATTGTACCCGAAATTGATGGGTAGGACTATCATGCCCATAGTATTGCATAAAGCATCATTAAAAGCTCTCAATGTGTAAGTTCTTGGAATGATATTGGTCTTGGGTATCTTGAGGTACTCTATTATAGTTGTTGTGATGTTGTTTATCGATGAACCTGTATCAACCAAAAGCCTCTTAAACGATAATTTATTGATGGTTGCTACAATATTTAGCGGAGGGTCTGGTAAGGCAGCAAAAATTGTCTTAAACTCATGATCATAGAATCGGATTACAGGTTCTTGGTATTCCTATACTTATTCCACAAAGTGAGTGAATGCATTTGCATCTTGCGGTTGAAGCTCAATCGTTATCAAAATCTCCACTAGAGTCTCCCTATGATTTAGGGACTGTTGTATGAGATCATAGATGGATAACTTATCTAGAGTTATTTGTAGGTTTTGCTCCAGTCTACTCTGAATAGTTACCACAGGTCTCGTTGGTGGACCTAGAAGGTTGTCTTACCTTTGCCTAGGAGCAGCTAGGATGTTCATGGGAGCTACAAGCAGATGTGGTTGACCATACTGCCTAGTCCTTGTTGCTATGTTAACGATCTCAACCATCCCAACACATTCGTGGGTAGGTATGTCAACTCGAACCTGACTGACTTGGGCCTCTTGCTCTTGAGGGGCTTCATGATTGGGCAATGGGTTTCTATATATGCCCATGTCTCTATTATCAGTAGCTAGTGGGTTGTCAACTTTGATCTCTCCCACCTAAATCATGTTTTGCACTTGATGCTTAAACCCGATGTAATCCTTAATGCCATACCTCAGTATCCTATGATAAGGACAAAATTGATCTTCCCTATATCCCTTTGTCTTAGGATGTTTGGGATCTACAAGAGGTATATCAAGAAATCTGATCCTCTTGGCCTCACTCAACTGATTAAATATTGATTGCATTGATTCTATCAAAGACATGAAATAATGAGGTGGTTTGCATTCTCAGTTTCTTCCTTGATTGTTCTTTTGATCGTAGTTGACTAGCGAGGGATGTGCTTGATAGTTCTATGGTTGTTATGCACCCCCATACTTGGGTGTAGCCAATACGACTTGATTTACTAGAGTAGGGTTGCCCTGCTTCTACTTGTACTTGTCATTCTTACCATTCTTGTTCCACTCCTTTTTATTTTAGAGCTTAATGGTTGTCTCATCTACTTTTATCTCTTCAATGAGCTTGTCCTGTGCCAAAGCTTCCTCAAATGAAGGATACTATTGGAGTTGTAGTAGGAGGGAGATATGTTTAGAACAAATTTTGGTAAACATATGAATGATATCTTCTATGGAAATGGAGTGATAAATTTTCCATGATTTTTCTCCATCTATTCCCATAATCTATTACTAGCTCATCATCATACTGTTTCAAGTTTTCCAGGTCTTAAAGGTTCACCTTCTTCTTAGCACTAAAGGAGAAACCCTTTAAGAATGCATTTAATAGTTGTTCAAAATTGGTTATGCTATGCTTAGGCAGTTGGTTGAACCATTGAGTTGCAGCACCTAAAAATGTCATTATGAATGTTCTTAGCATGAGAGCGTCATTGTCTTCAATACAAAAACAAGCATTGATAAAATTTGTGACATGCTCTTGTGCATCCTCTTCACCTTTAAAATTCTCTAACCTAGGCATCTCAAAGTGCTTAGGATATGGAGGGCTAGGAATTGATGTGCACAATGTTTGATTGTGTATCTTGCTCAATGTTGGTGAGTTACTAGCTACCTCTTATTTCTCAAAGGTTTTCATTTTTTAGCAAGCTCTTGAAATGCCTTTGATCCATGGATTTTCTCCTTGTGCAAGCCTACTCACATTGGCAATGAAAGTAACTCTCTATCCATTTGATTTGTTCCATTTTCCTCCCTCCTACGAGGGGACTTAGGATTGTGATCTTGGTTTGTTATGTTTGCCCTCCCCCCATTAGTTGGATTTTGTTCATGATTTGGTGGGGGGTTTCGTTGTGGGCTATCTTGTCTAGTGCACCTCTCCTTAGGTGAGTCAGTGTGTCTTGTTCTTTGGTGGTCACCACCATTTATCTATAAATTGTTAAGAGTTAGCTGCTCATATTGCTCTCTTAAACACTACTCATGTTGGTGCAAGAGTCTTTCTCTTTGTTTCTCTTATTCGAGAGCTTCCACTAACTCTCACTCTTTGCGTAATGCATTTTATAACCACCTCATTCGATCAGTTTGTGCTATTGTAGAAGACTCATGTTTATCTAAATTTGTTCTCTTTATCTCGACTCATAGATTCCTCGAGGGGGTTTCCACTATATCTATGCTCTTGCTAGTTAATGTGACTTGCTCAATGTACTATTGAGCATACCTATGATCATACTCCATGCATCTTCTATGGGGTCGCTCTGAGGTACCCCCAAACTAGGAGGTATGTTTAGAAGTCATAGTTCATGAGCTTCTAGATGCAAAGTTCTCAGTAGCTATAGTTCTTTGGGTTGGTTGAGTAGGAAATCGATCCAACCTATCTAGCTATCTTGTTCTCCATGGTTGGTCCCATGGGGTGCCATTTAATCCTATGAGGTCATATTCTATAGGAATATTTCATTTTATGTGAAGGGTTTATTCTATATGATTCCCATGACTAGACGTAGCTCTAGTTTCTTGCCCTTCAGTGGGTAGACATGTTTCATATGTTTCTTATGATTCTTAAGGTGTTGCAATTCTTGTTTACCTTCTTGATGAAGAGGGCTTTGTGGTGACATGTTTTCTTCATGTGGATGGAGATGTGGCAGTCTCGTCATCCCCATGTGAATAATGAGTCTTAGAACATTCTTTATGTCCATGTGAGGAGGAATCCCTTGAAGTTTCCTCATGTCTTTGATATATTTATGTGTGTTTAGAGGAGGCCCTTGAGGTCTCCTCATGTCTTCTTGATGAGGATGGTTGTGAAGCCTCTTTTATTTTATGTGACTTTATTCCATGATGTGGTTCCTTACTTGGGTTTTCTTGAGGAGATCCCCCAAGAGTTGAGTTATCACTCCTTAGGCTCGTAGAGCTACATCTCACGATCTTACGAGTAGGTCATTCAACATTACAATGACTCCACCTATGGGTATGAATTGCTTCTGTCTCTCCCTCAACATCAGACCAAGGGTGTTTACTTCTTGTTTTGACCATGTTATTTTATGACTTGATATTTTGATTTTGCAATATAGAAATGACAATACAATTCCAAACAAATGTTTATCTTGATTACCAATTTGAGTGTGCCCTAAAACTGTTTGATGTTTTTTGATGTGTTGTTCTCTTGATTTCTTTTCCCTTGTTCTTGGATTAATAATGAGAATACTTATCCATAGTGACAATAAAGTACACCCATGACAAACATGATTTTCTCAAAAGAAGCTAGGGTACACCACTGAAGACCCAATGGGGGGTTCGCCTAGCTCCTCCACTCTGAACCAATGATTATTCCAACATTGGTAGATAGTTTGAAAATAAGTAACTTAGTGTCACTATAATTAAGTTTCCCAATCCATTTCTAGGAAGCTCTAGGGGGAAAATCAGTGGAAGGAGATGAATTCCAATGTCACTGGACTGAATTGAAGGTTGATGATGAAATCCAACTCTCCAATGTTTAAATGAGATGCGTGTGTGGTGGTAATTTTAATCTTGCGTAACATAAAGTGCATCATATAGCAGCAATGAGTCTTTCCTATATGCCTAAGTGTAAAAATACATTTCAATATTTAGAAATATGCATGAACTACTATGATTTGTATGAGCGCACTTTATCTCGTGCAACTATGGCCTCTAGCAGGGCCTCAAAGTAAGCAAACAACATAAAATATCTAGCACGTTGGATTCTAGGGCAAAATTTTTAGGCATAAGCCATTGTTCCTAGCAATGCCTAGTAAAAAATTTAAAAGAAGATCTCAGATATGCAGAATGCTTAATTCTTTCTTCTTTATTATTTCAATTACCAAACATAAATGTGATTTGAGTTCTATGTTTTACACACACAAAAGCAAAAAAATATATATAAAATATCATAAAATCTACACCAACCTTTGATCTAGCTCAGAGAGTCTATGTTTTGACCTCTGCTGCACTTCAGTCCTAGCCACTATTGACTAGAGTGGTTGGTTCTTAGCCACTGTAGCTCAAAGTGGCTAGTTTCTGGCTATTGTAGCTCATAGCAATTAGTTTTTGGTCATTGTAGCTTAAAGTGGCTAGACATGCACACAAAAATAAGTTAGTATTCCAATAAAAAATGAAAAATTAGTGGTTGTCCCACCGTGATCGCCATCTGTAGCAACCCTGAGAATGCGCACACCGGTCCCTTTTATGAGAAAACCCTACTTGCAATGCTTATTTAAAATACCAAATATGAAATGGAAAGACAAGAAGAAAAAGCATATAACACAAAATGACAAAATATGGATCTTTTTATTGATATCTAATCTCAGTTACATGTTGGTCTCTATTAGGGATACCCATTTTGATACTATAAATTAAAAGTGGTTAAGGAGTTCGTCCTGATTCCGCACACAAAAATGTATGAGGGCTTACAGATGCCTCCTTCTCTAGGTCTATTTCCTCAACTGATCCCTTTTGTTCTTGTATGTTGTAATCTTATTCTGATGTACCTATGGCCCTACAAGCAAGGAAACAACAACACACTTTTAGGCATCCGAGATTGCCTCCCTAGATAATGTTGTTAGTAATCAAATATTTTAATAGAAATATGATAAAGCAATACCATGAAATCAAGTAAATCTATGCTAATGATATAAGAAACTAAGATAAAAGATGCTATGTCTATATAAGCTAATCCTACGGGCCACTGTCCAAGATAGTAGCCGCTAAAGTAAACCTTACCCTCTTTACCCCAAAGCTATGGGTCAAAGACTATGATTTGATGTTGAAGAAAGTTATGCTCTTTGATTTTTCCAAGCTCTATCGCACACATGATCTTAAATAGAACTCTCTCTCTAAAATGATCTCTCGTATGTGATTCGGGTCTCTATTCTCTATCTCATGCTCTTGGTGCTCTTAGGCTTACACATTTTATAGTGTGAAACCCTAGGTCTATGTACAAGCCCTAGAAATGAATTTCTCATGCGTAGTGCAAGTTAGCATGAGAAGCTTTTGTCCATTTTCTATACTTGAAGGCTAGTTAACTAAAATCTAACTACCCACTTGAGTCTTCTATGTGAATTGGTCATTAGCATGACAAGATTTTGTCCTTTATTTATGCTTGGAGGTCAGTTAATTTAACTCTAAATGCAAACTCAAACCTCCCATGTGAACTGGTCATGAAAAGGAATGCAAAGTCACTCTCGCTCACCTTTATTGCATGTAGAATACCACTTCCACCTGAGATTGGGCCTATTTTTTGGCAAACTTCTTCTTATGTCTTAGCCGCTATTGTCTACAGTGGCTAATATCTGGTCGTCATCTATAGCGGCTAAGGTCTAGTCACTCTAGGCTTGATCGGCTAGGATCTAGTTGCTCTTGGCTTGAGCGACAAAGCTTGGATGGCTTTAAAAGGCCCCAAATGGGTGGTGAGAACCACTATTGATGCTTGGAAAGTCCAATATTATGTCTTATGATCTTATGAGTGTGTCTATGTAAGTAGCTCCCTCAAGCATGACATGATTTATGTGTCTACACTTTAATATCTATGTCATCTTGAAAGACCTATAGGTAGACTACGTTATCTGGCATAGAAGGTTTATATACTGAAATATTTGGGAACCTATCCATATATTTTGTAGTTATCTCTGGGTGATCTAGGCCTGAGGCATTTACAACTAAAAGATCTGCAACATGATTTTGTTCCCTTGGAATATAAGAGATATTGAAAGCTAAGAATTTATCAATTTCTTCCAACACTGCATTTTTATATTGCTTAAGCCTAGGGTGCTTAGTCTGATATTTACCTTTAATTTGTAGTATAATAAGCTTTGCATCCCCTGTTATAGTTAGGTAATTTATACCTAATTATTTTGCTTTCCTTAATCCTAGAAATAGAGCTTCATACTCAGCTACATTGTTTATGCAAGGAAATTCTAGTCTGTAAGGAATACCAAGGTAATTTCCTTTAATATTAGTTAAATTAACACTTGCACCTACTCTAGATTGGGATTTGTCTCCATCAAAAGACATGGTCCACATCTCTTGGGTTAATACTCTATCTGATTTAGCATCTACCATTTTAATAACTTTTGGATCAATGTTCTTTTCTTTTGGTACTTCCACCAGGAATGGGTTATGCCATATTGAATAAACTCCCATCCCTTTCTCTTCCATAGAGTTTACTAAGTTTATTATTATTTAATCAGTTTGAGTTAACTTTATAGAGTGCTTGTTAAATGGTTCTCTTAAAATTATATTCTCCTTATCTGATATGGGGATTGTTTCATAGGACTAGTCCAGTTGAACTGAACCTCCTAGTTATTATGCCCAATGTCTACTGAGTAATAGTGAGAAAAATGGGTCAAAATAAACTACTACAACATCCATGAAAATGCCCTTTTTGGGGTGTTGATCTAAGAAAACTAACAATCCAGTTATCACCCCTACACAAGGAATTTGTCTACTGTCCATTACAAAAATAGGGGCAAAATATCTAGTATAGATTAATCCCATTTGATCATCTATTAATTTGGGCATGATATTGTGTGAGGCTCCACTATCTAACATGTAGTTATGGATGACATATATTTCCCCTTCATGTGATTTGTATCTTAATGATACATAAAAGGGTCTGACAGAGGATGGTGATCTTGTATCATGTTGATTTTGTCTAGAAGCATGGCAAGTTGGGTCTTCTTTTTGTTCCACTAATCCAAATGCTCTACAGAATTATTCTAAAAAATGTTGAACTTTCATAATTTATCCAAATGTGATATTAACCTTTTTTTTACCGAGTTCTGACCCAACATCAAATTCTATTTTTTTTATATCTAGTGGTTTATTACTTTTCTCTTTGGGAATCTCTTCCTCTGATTCTATTACTTCAAGAGTAATATTTATTAGGATTCTATCAGTTTTCTCTTTATTGATATTTTTATTCATGAAATTTTGTTTTCTTGTTTCACTTGTAGAGGCTTTCTCTGTCCTTTTAGGGACTGTTCTATTCCCTAGATTTAGGACATGGGTAGCTTCTAATTCTTCAACTTATTGAGTAATGGGGATTAATTTCCCTTGCTTCATCTTGACATATCTTGACTCACATGATTTCTACAAGATTTTAGTTCCTTCAGCTACTAAAATTTGAGGATGATTATTTGAAGCATACTTATCCATATCTTCTTCAAACATCATTTTCTTGGACTCATCTTCCATAGACCAACAAGAATTAATTCTTATATCCTCTTCTGATTTAGCATGTAAATCTACATTGCGTTGGTCACTTAGGTGAATTCCACATGCATCAAGGTTATGAGGTGCATCACAAGTAGAGAAAAAATAGAGAAAGCCTTCTACTATATTGGCAGATGATATGGGGTTAGGAATACTATTATGATCTCTATCAGATTCTTGGTTTTTCTAGTTATTGTTCCCATTACTTCTACTCCTATTTCCTTCTTTAGAACCATTGTTGTTTCCCCAATTCCTATTGAAATTTTTCTTGAAGGGAGGATGGTTGTCAACATGAGGTCGCTCTATCTATGAAGATTCACCATTATTTCCATTTCTTTCAATTCTTGCTAACCTGTTGTTCACGTTATTGAACATCTCAATCATTTGACTAGTCAACTTTTCCATTGGGTCAATTTTAGTTCTTCTTTGTATATCAAATGCCACTCTTTTAGGTTTTCTCTTAGGTAAGTTGAATTCTAAAGAGTAAGGTTTCATCTTACCACTGTCAAACATATTTCTTTCTATATCCAGTACTTTTTCCATATAACCATAAATGGTTGTGGCTTGTTCTTGCCTCAATTCATAGTTAAACTCTCCTTGAAAGGTATTCTTACAAAAATAAATAGACTTAATATCTAGGACTAAGGTTGGAAGGGATTTTACTCCTAGTCTTTGAAAATATTATGTTGAAGTCACTAACAACCTCATTCTCTTTTTTCTTTATAGGTGCTAGCTCAGTTAACAGTGATTGTTCATTTTTCCTTTCACCATATTTATTTAGAAACATAGTTTCCATTTTGGTGAAGTTTGGGATATCATTATTTGGAAAGGAATTGAACCACTCTCTAACATATTTTTCTAAATTTTGTAAAAATAGTCTCAATACTATGCCTTCATGTTCAACTTTTAGAATATCCATTGCACAAGAAACTTTTGATATGATCTTCTCCAGTTACTGCGCTATTTCCTAAGAATTTCGGAAGGTATTTGTGATCTTTATTGGGTAAGGAATTTAAATTTATGGGTAGAACAAAAGGCCTATATTTATTAGTCCTCCATAAATGAACATTAGCCTAGGCCATGGTTACTATAGAATTTAAATTCATAGTGGCAGTACCTATAGGAATATGGTTTTGGGTAGCCTGAATGTAATCTAATGGATTATCTACCTCAGTATTAATTATTGGATGATAAAAATAATCACATGTATCTTCTATAACAAAATTCAAATGTTCATCTACAGTGATAGTATTCTGATTTTTCTTTATGTACTTTTTACCACTAGAATTTGATCTACTATTATAAGTAGTACTCTTGAAGAGTGGAGTTTTCTGAGTATGTATAAATACCTATGGATTCTCGAGTTTTGGAAATAGCTCCTTACCATTTCTCCTAGTGTTTGCCAGCATGTTCTGCTCTCTTTTTTTTTTTTTTATCTTTTGGGTTTGTAGACAGAGTCACCAACACTAGGGTGCAGAAAGAACAACATATAATTTATCAAGAATGCTTGATATTATCACTCATCCTCATAGGAGTCGGTTCTTGGGATAATTCAAGAAAATCAAGAAACGTAGGAATTTTCAAGAAGATCAAGAAACGTAAAGAAAATCAAAATTTGAAAAACACGGGTAAAATAAAGAACATAGAAAATGTAAAAATTAAAACAAAAGTTATTTATTCTAACTAGCCACCCGTTGATTAAAAATAATGTCATTCAGAGAAATATTTTTAATAATTAAATATTTCTATCAAGTCCTCCTCGAAAATGGCACCAAAAAACTATTGGAACCGATTCTTGCATCCATAGGATTCGATTGTCATGCTATAAAAATATGTTTGAAACCAATGAGCTATTAAAGGATTTGGTCAACCTACCTCTTCATTCTGTTAAACATGAATATTGCTAAAAGAAAACTATAGAACGGGTAAGGAAACCCCAATGGTAATTATATAATAAAACATTGATTACATGCTCCAGATAAATGTAACATTACATGTATTAAAATGACCAAGCAATAAAATAACCAATTGTTATGCCTTATGTAGACCGATGCCTAGATTCATTGGGTTGTTATAGCAATTTAACAATAATTTTAACATGAACAGAGAGAATGGGGAAAATAAAATTGACGTTCTTAGATTTATTCAAATATCATAATAAAACTAAAATTTAACCAACAAAAGAAATGTATGTAATGTATTCAAATAATGTAATCCATTACACAGTGACACACAGTACTGAGACAAAGATATAACAGGAATAAAACTTAGAATTGTATTGATTTCATAAGATATTACATTTAGAGTGGGCAAGATACCTTTTAACTCTATTTTTCTCAAATAAATACATCAATACAATGAAGAGGACTCTATTCAAATAATGTAACAGGTCTCTCCTAATATCCTTGTTCCAATATGGTAACAATAGAGTTTCTAAATCCTAGGCTCAATAGGATAGGAAATAATCTCATCTTCTTGAGCACTTTCCTATAAAAATCCTACACAACAAAGGGAAGAATAAGAAATAAGATAGAAAAATAGACATGGAAGGGGATACAACAGTACAACTAACAGGGCACTCAAGTATACCTCTTAGCAAAAATACTATTTTCTAATTGCTTGATGCAAAATCTGAATGTAGTTGCTTCCTTTTATAACTACTGGTTCTTGATTCTATTATATTTTATTTATTTTTGGCCTTACACTTGTTAGCATCTGATTGAACCTATTTTGTATGATGTCCAGCTAGTGTGACTCTGAAATTACTATCATGGTTCATTTTTGGATTGAAGGGAGCTCTTTCACTGATTAATTTGGTCGATTTGTTCTCTTTGTTGACCCTACAAACTAAGGATTCATCATTATATTTTTTCTTTTTGTTTTGCTTGTCTTGGTCACCATGATCTACTATTAAGGATTTACCAGGTTGCTATTATTAATTTTAGATGAGGGACGAAGGGGGACCCAACATGATGGTGAAGACAAGGGGTGATGTGCCAGTGGCAAACAGATGGAATTGCACTAATCACACAATAGAGTGAAAGGAGAAAAGAGGAAAGGGGGTGGCTTCACACAATGGAAGGTGGTGAGGTGGTGCAATGTTGGAAAAAATGTTAGGGTGGTTAAGGAAGAAGGCCTGAAAAGAGGGAGGTAGTGATAAGTAGGAGGAATATGGGAATGGAAAACAAGATCTGGAAACATCTATAAGTTGCTTTCATAACTATACTCCGTTGGAGTGTTCCCCTTATAACTATATTCCGTCGAAGCACGGATTGAATGACTTTCTATAATTCAAAACCATATTTTATCCTTCACGTACTTTCTTTGTCTTAAGTATTTGTAGAACATAAATTGAATACTTTTATATTCTTTGTACTCCATCATTTCATTTACTGATGCCTTTAGCTCTCCCTTACTATATCTATCAGCTGTGACTATGCCTTGTAGCTTTATTTTGTGGTACATTATTATTCTCCAAAGATATACAGGATTTGGTCGCATGCTTGAGCATTAGGATTTATCTTTTGATTATTCTGCTTTATCCTTATCAAGGTACTGTCCATGCGATTTACTCTAATTGCTTGAATCTTTTCTTCCTTGAGTATCCTTCTGGATTCACGGTGTTTATGTGTACTCTTTTGACTTTGTCTTGGTTGTTTGATCTTCATATCGTCTTTTGGCATACCTTGCTATGAATGAGTCACTCCCTTGCTTTCTACATTGGTATTGATTTCAAGCATTTTGGAGAATGGTCACCCTTTTTCGGGGAATCTAGACTATCAAATTTTCTTCTTGGAACATGATTTTGCCCTCTTTCATTGATCCCTATGTATGGTTTGGATCAATCCATTGTCATTGGATATGTATAAAGGATCAACTGTATCCCTTGATCTCTATAGTGTATAACTCATTTTCCTCTTGGGATGCAGGTTTGCATTGGGTATCCTTTGAAGTGCATGCCACCATTGGATCACTTTGATATGGAGCACATCCATTGGATTCATCAGAAGATACCTATCATTTTAGCCCTGCTTTTATTTGACTTTGACTTGCTTGTCGTCATTGGATTCTCCTAATCTCAACAAAGTGCTACCATCAGATTCTTGTGGTTGACTCATTAATTTAAATCTTAGATTTTTACATTGCCATCAGATCCTGGGGAGGCTTAGCACATCCATTGATTTCTAGGGACCTGAATGATCGTTAACCCACCAGCTCATATATAAGCCTATGCCATTTTAATCAGTTAAATCATGTTAACAATGTCGAAAACCCCTAGTTGATAATGATTTACATCAACAATAATTAAGTTTAAATATTATACCTTGTAATAACGTAGCGTATTAGTCCTCATCTAATCATGATTTACCAAGGTTAACCTAACGATTACAACCTTAACAACATTGTATTTAAACATAGGCATCATATAACCTATTCACCTCTCTAAGCGATCATCGTTAGATCATACCATGATGGGAGTGCTACCGTTGGATCTTTGTACATACACAAGGTTTAGAAAAAGGAAGGGGGAAGATTAGCCGTGCATAAAATCATTATAAAACTTGATTAAGTGTTCTATTTAACATTAATAATGCATTTTAATTAGTCATTTTTATGAAGGAAACATTCAAATTAACCTTTGATCACTTTTAACAATGTGCATCATTCGATTGAAGTTTGATCAAGTGCCATCGTCCAATTTCTTCGATCCTTTATTGGGGTGCTTTATTCATATTGGGCACATCCATCAGATTTTGTCTTGGAGCGCAGCCATTGGATTTCCTATAGTTGCATACTCAATAACCAAAAAGGGTGCATCATTAGATTTGATTAACCTTGATTAAGCCAAAAGGGGGGAATTTAGCAACATATTATACCCTTATTAATGCGTAACTAATCTTGGTTTTACCTTTGTCTTTACCCGATATCCTACCATTTATTATTTCGATGTGGTTGTCGGATTACAAGTAATGTTGGTGCGGGCATTGATCTTGATCAACCTGTGGTGTTAGTTACAAAGGGGTGCATGATATTAAACCTAATTAAGCTGAATAGAAAATTTTTATCCAATGTATTATACCCTCACTAATTTTATTTAATATATTAATTAATATCATGGGGGTTTTTACCTTTTTGATGCATCTTTTATGGGAGCATCGCCATCGGATTAGACCTAGATCGAGCGCTATTGTCGGATTTTGCCGATATACTCGATGTTTAACTCAAGGAGATGCATACTTTAGGCTTTAATGTTTTTGACCATAGTATTTTAATGAGTAGTTTAATAGAATCAAGTGCAACCGTTGATCTTGGAGTTATTTTGTGTGTTACCCTCAGATTTGTCAAACTTGCTTGATGTTTAATCAAAATTTTGACCCATATTGACTCCTTAATGATTTGACTCTTTGGAGAGCATGCATCCATTGGATTGGGCTTAGCTCAAGCGCATCCATCCAGATCAGCAAAGTTGCATGAATTTTAATTATTTTAATTACTTTTGACCTTAGGTTATAATATTTCTTATACCACTGACGTTTGACTTATCCTTTAGGTTTCTTTGTGAAAGCGTGTTCGTTGGATTCTCTTGTGATGAAGCACTATCGTTAGATTAAAGCGAGTTGCTCAATTTTTAACGTAACGAGGTGCATACCCTCGAAGCTTAGTTAATTTTTTGACATTACTTATGCTTTTTGGGTTTTAGACCAAGGTATTAAATTTTCCCTTTTCTTTAGAATACCTTAGGACTTAGAGATTTATCATTTGATCTAAGCCCAAGGGAAACTTTGTTTAATTGGAAGACTAAACCTTGTATTTAAATGATCAAATTTTATCATGAGGTATGAATTTGGCATAACAATTTTTAAAGGTGCACATGAAAGCAATATTTAAACCAACTCCTTTAACAAGATGCAAAGAGACCAATAATGCTTGTTCATATTGATGAAACCAAAAATTTAAATTTGGGGGTTTCAAAGTTTGAGTCAAATTTGGCTCCAAAAAGTTATGAGTGGGTTGTTTTTATTTACCCCTATCTTTATTTCTATTGTATTTATTGTACTACATAGTAGGAGGTTGATCCTGATAGTTTTCTTGTTGTTGACTCTGTGCTGCTTTTGGAATGTTTAACACAATTTGGTTGACATGAGTAGGTTTGGTCTGTTGTGGTTGATGTTGCATGCTCTCATTCCATTATTTCTCACTACGAATCTTTAGGTCTCCTTATTCCATCTTTATATCTTTAATAAGATTGGCTTGAGCCAAGGCTTCTTTGAATGTATCATACTACTATAGTTGCAATAGTAACGAGATGTGCTTGGCACAAATTTTTGTGAATATTCAGATTAGCTCTTCGATTGGGATGGAAAATGATAACTTTACCATGATTTTTCTCCATCTATCCCCATAATCCATGGTTGGCTTGTCATCATACTACTTTATGTTGGCCATGTCTAATAGATTCACCTTCTTATTAGCACCAAAAGAGAAATATTTCAAGAATGCATTCACTAGTTGTTCAAAACTGGATATGCTATGCTTGGGCAGTTGGTTGAACCATTGAGTGGTAGCACCCAAAAGTGTCATAATGAAGGTTATTAACATAATAGCATCACTATATTCAAGATGAAAACATGAATTGATGAAGTTGGTAACATGCTCTTGTGCATCCTCTTCACCCTTAAATTTTTCTAACCTAGGTATCTCAAAGTGCTTAGGATATTTGGGGCTAGGGATTGATGGGTACAATGGCTGGTTGTGTATTTTACTCAGTGTTTTTTGGTGCCTATCCATATCTTGATTCTCAAATGATTTGATATTTTCAATGAGTGCTTGTAATGCCTTTGAGGCAAGGAGTTCCTCTTATTGTAGGCCCACTCGTGGTGGTAATGGAGGTAACCCTTTATCCACTTGACTTGTTCTATTCTCTTTCCTCCTACGAATGGATTCAGGATGTGTTTGATACTGATTTATCATGTTTACCCTTTCCCACCAGTTTGATTTTGTTCATGATTTGAGTGGTGGTTTCATTGTGGGATTTCTTCTTGCCTAGTGTGCCCTTCTTTTGGTGTGTCAGCACGTTTATCTCTTTGGTGATCATCACCATTTTCTTGTATGTTGATATGAGCTAGATGCTTAGCTTGTTCTCTTAAAAGCTGCTCATGTTGGTGCAAAATCCTTTCTCTTTGTTTGTCATGCTTGAGATATTCCACTAGCTCTCACTCTTTGTGTAATGCATTTTATAACCGTCACACACGGTTGTATTGTTATATTAGAGAAGGTTCATATCTATCTGATTCTATTCATGTATTTCTGATTCGTAGATCCCTCAAAGAGGTTTCTACTATTTATTTTCTTTGGCTAGCAAGTGTAACTTGCTCTGTGTATTCTATATGTTGATAAGTGTCCCTATAGTCGGATGCTACATGTGAACTACAAGGTTTCTTTGAAGCTTCTCTAGGTTGAGTGGCACATAGAAGTTATGCTTTGTGAGATTCCAAATGTAAAATGTTTAGTGGCTATGGTTCTGGGAGTCAGCCTTGAATAAATTCAATCCAAATCCTCTAATTGATCTTGGAGCAGTTGTTATCTCTAAATTGCATGTGACCCATGTGATTGATTTGATCAGTTTGTTGTGTTGGGTCTATGAATTTGCAAATCTATGTGAGGGTTCTTGTCTACTTCAAATTGCACAACAAGGTTGGCAACTATCTTCCCTCTATCTCACTCCTCATTGGGCTGATTTGAACTCTTATTTTAATGAGATATGGTGGGTCTGTAAGTATTCTTGTTTAGGTCATGAGAAGATCTGGTTCTGGTTCTCCTAAGAAGGATTTCTTGGTGAGATTCGCTATGAGTGGTGTTGTCTCCCTTGATACTACCTAAATTTTGTTCAAATATGTTTTGGGTAGGTGTGCTGCCCCTAGGGCGGTTCGGGCCCTCTGGTGCATTAGATGCAACCTCAGTCTTAGATCAGGAACTACCTCGTGTATTGACCATGACCTTGTGAAATTTGACTTTAAAAAAAGGTTGTAAGTGTTATAAATTTATTTGAAAAATTAGGGTTAGGTTGATTACCCCAGCAATAAAGAAACACACAAAGCAGACAATATGATTATCTCTTTTAAGGATTAAATACGTATTTTAAGAACTTGTTTTAGTGTGTTTCAGATGTGTTGTTGCTTTTGCTTTCTTATTCATTTTTTGGAATTAGAATGAGGGAACTCAATCAAAGTGGTGACTAGAAACACTAGTTCCAACCATGATTTCTCAAAATATTCTAGGGTACACAACTTAAATCCCAGTGGGGGGTTCGCCTAGCTCTTCCACTCTGATTCAACAATCATTCCAATAGTGGGAGACAACTTGAACACAAGTGACCAATGCCAACTAAAAAGGAGTCCTCTATTCTATCTAAGGACCTCTAGGGGGCAAGTCGGTGGAAGGAGATGAATTCCAATGTCACCAATCTGAATTGGGGGTTGGTGATGAAATCCAACCTTACCAATATTTTTGTAGAATGTGCAAGTGTGTGGGGTTCTTTTTATGTATTTTGAAATAGAAAGTGATGCATCAACCAACATTCATGTCTACTTTCCTACATGCCTAAAAAGAATGTTTGTATTAAAAAATATGCATATTTAATTTAATCTAAATGATTTTCCATGCAATATACTTCCTACTTTATGAATGGGCGACCACTAGTTGGGCCACATGCAAGAAATCTTACACAAAAAATCTTAGCATGCTATAGCCTATGGCAAACCTTACAAGCAGAGGCCCACTATTCCTAGAAGCACCTAGAGGAAACTAAAGACATCTAAGAAACTTAAAATGTAAATTTATTTTCACTTTCTTTGCTTTTCCCTACTTAGACTATGTTTTTTCTTGTTGTTTCTAGAAAATAAATATAGAAAAAAAATCACAGAGAACACAAAAGTTGAACCGACCTCAAATCCTGCTTTGATGATAAAAATTTTGATCTTTTCTACACTTGGTTTTTAGTCGTTGTTGACCAGAGAAGCTACTATTGGTTGCTGATATCTACAATAGCTAAGATATTCTAGCTACTGACAACTATTGCTTCTAAGCTGGCCACTATTAGCTATAGCTGCTAAGCTGGCCACTATCAGTTATAGTTGCTAAGATCTGTTGGCCGATGTCGACCAGAGTGACCAAACCTACACACAAAAGAAGGCTTGAAATATCAGTATAATAGCTAAAAATAACAACTTGGTGGTGGTCCCATTGTGATCACCATCTATGCGACGCCAAGAGGCACGCACCATAACCCTGCTTGTAATATTATATTTAAATGAAATGAAAGACCATGAGATTCATATAACACAAAATTAACAAAGAGAGATCCTTTTATTTATATTGAAACCCGGTTACATGTTGGTCCCTTTGAGGGATACCCATTTTGATACAATGAATTACAAGTGGATAAAATGTCCCCTTTGCAAAGGGGTGGTGCACTTTCATAGGCTTCCTTATCCCACACATGAAATTGTATGAGGGATTAAAAAATGCCTCCTTCTCTAGATCTACTCTTGGAGGGATCCTTATGCTCCTAATGCTTTGATCCGATCCTATAGACCTGTACCTATATTCATGAAAACAACAAAGCATGATAAGTAGAATAGGTAGCCTCCCTATATGAGGTCCTTTTGTTAGCACATATGATAATCTAGATAAATAAATAGGAAATGCATTGAAACAAAGCAGATATAAGCAATATGCATATGGAAACCAAGAATATTAATCTAAATGCAATGAAATATTTAGATCTATGCTAAAGCTATGTAAATAAAATAATGATAAATAAATATCTAATGCTAAGAACAAAGGAATCAACCATTTTACAACCTAGCTATGACTATGGGCTGTTGTCAAAGACAATGGCCTCTAATTTAAAGGTTACCTCTAGTATTATGGGCTATGGGAGTTGATCCCTTACTTTAATTGATGTTCAAGGGTCACTAGGTGTGTCTCCTACACTGATTGGTGATTAGAAATGATAAAACTAAATAACTGTATGTGAACGTAGTTTATCCAGACGGTGCTCCAATGCTCTTCCAAAGTATGTAGCTTGGTTCTCAATTTTGATAGGGCTCCACTACACATAATTTGAAATTTCTATCTCCATTCTCTGTGCCTTACGGGATATCTACATATATTGAATTCTAGGTTTTAGGTTTAGATCCAGGGCTTGGCTTCCTGGGGAAGTCAAGCTCCAGATTTGCATGCTAACTGGTTATCCTAAAGGGAAGGTTTAGTCTTGATTTAGCATGGAAGGGGTAGTCAAGAGAAACACTAGGAGTTCCTCATCGAGATCCCTTCGAAATGCATGTAAACTATCATTACCACCAATGATTTGGGAAATCCCTCATGGTAGTTCATGTTATAAGGCTAGCTACTATTATCAGTTGCAGCTAATTGTGTCTGCTCTAGCCTATAGCAGCCAAGATTGTTGGCCGCTCTAGTCTATAGCTTCTAGCTGACCGTTCTAGTCTACAAATACTAGTTGGAAGCTGCTAGTTGGCCGCTATAGTCTACAACTACTAGTCTAAATGGGCTAGAATGTCATTTTTGAGTGGTTAGGACCACTGCTTGTTCTTAGAAAGGTCCAAGATTGTTCATATGATGAGGATGTGCCCATATGAGTAGTATCCTAAACATGACACATTTTAGGTGTCTATAGATGATATTCATTGATTTGATCAATGTTAGATGCCCCAATCATGGATATAGCATGTATTCTTGAATCATTGTTTCTGACAAATTGAAGAACTTAATTTTTGGTTGAATTTTTAGCCATGGGTAGACAAGGTGATGGATTTGAGTATACTAAATTTT
The DNA here is from genome assembly GCA_028583015.1 of Wollemia nobilis. Lineage (NCBI taxonomy): Eukaryota > Viridiplantae > Streptophyta > Pinopsida > Araucariales > Araucariaceae > Wollemia > Wollemia nobilis. The sequence continues at coordinate 11,851,407 of JAQPPZ010002587.1, read as the reverse complement.
TGGTAACCTTTGGGGCATCGGAAGACAAGCTCGATTCTACTCTTTAACCTTTGAGGAATTGGAATACAAGCTTAAGTCTACACTTTAGCCTTTAGGGATAATCAGGCATTTTAGCTACCCAGTTTGTTTACATTTGTCTTTGCTTATTATTTACCCCAAGCAAGGACACATGATAGTCTTTGGAAATGATTCTTGAATGAATGCAATTTGCATGATTGAGTGTTTGATTATTGAATTGATTATGAATTTTGTGATTATATGACTACCCCCTCAAGTGACGAGTCAATAGAGGAGATGGAAAAAAGATGAAAGCAATAAGTCACTTGACCAAGATGATTTGAGTTGAGTTTTCTAGGACCATTATGAAAATAAAAGGGTGTAAGACCTCATTACAACCTTGATTTGATCCATAATTTATTTTTTGAGTGACCTTATGGTAATTTACTCATCCTACCAAATTGGATGGATAACCAATTGATGTAACCACCAGGTGACTAGAGTAAATCACTAGATATGAGGTTCACTCAAGACTTTTGACTTGATGTGACCAACTGGGTTAGGTGTCTTTGGAGCCTTTTGAAGTGAATTTGACCAAAGGAAATTGGGTACCTTTGGAGTTTTTATCTTCTTCTTTTTTCAAATCTAGTGACCATATATTATGAGGATGATCACAGGAACTATGATCGTCTGACCTCGATATGGTCATACGAATTTAAAAATTTAAAAGAAAAATTAACACATTTATGGTGTCATTTGCACTATTCTATTTGGAGGAAAATAGAGGCTAAGAGGAGGAGAACATTTTTCAAAGTGGAGCACTACCAAACTATTGATCGAGTTCCACCATGGACCAACCCAAGACCTCTACGACTAGAGGAACCGAAAGGAGAAAGGTAAACAATGTATTCTCTCCTTTGTTATTTTAGAAAATAAAATGAACCTCACTAATTAAAGTAGGAAATGAACCTCACCAAAAAATTAAGGCAAGGAATCACACCTTAGACTAAAATGTAGTGTAGGTTGTTTTTTTGCTTGTTTGTTTTATGATTGTGTGCTTAATTTGATTTTAGGGCATGTGAAATTAATTTTGAAATTGCCCTATTTGGGACCCATCTCAAGGTGATATGATCCCTCTTGTAAAATTGGGAGCCATTTCAAGGTGATACAACTATGGCTCAAAACACAATGGTAAAAAATATGACCATTATGAAGGTTGTCTTAATTTGAGATGACCTTGCTTGGAGATCATCTTAGCCTGAGATGACCTTAATGTTCATTGCTTTTTTTATTGTTTTTTGTGACTTGATTGTCATATTTTGCAATTGTGCATTCAACTTGTTAGGGCTCTCCATAGATATCCCATTATGTATAAGACATCATATTATACACTCTATAATGATGATTAGGAGTGGCGTGAGGTCATTAGCCTCAAGTAGGTTGTGAGGCTAGAGGTGATGATAACTAATCAAGCCTACCTAATGGCCTTGATAGATCATTGGGATAATCAAACTAACACATTCCACATTCTAACTAGGAATATGATAGTCACCCTAGAGGATGTATACAAGATTCTTTGTGTGTTGATTGAGAGATACCCCATCATCTATACACATAGTGACCAACTATAGATCTAAAAATTTTACACTCCATTCCCTCAAGATAATGGATCCACGTCTCGAAGGGGAAAGGGAAAATGATGGGTCTACACCTCGAAGAAGAAGCACTTGATATCATGCCCTCTTTGGTGATTGTCGATGAATTGGGTGGGTTCACCAAGAAATATTTGTATAGCAGTTTCCATGCCTAGGTTGGGAGTTGTTTGGTGTGTTCATTTTAATTCACTCACATTCACCTAGTTTGGCCAAATGCAACTAATTGATACTATATGCAATTTTGTTTCAAATGAAGACAATGTAAAGCAGAATGTGGAAAATAGAGATAATGCAATGCTCAACTAAAAGAGATTAAAAGTGTACCTGACCTAGATGTTTGATTTGAAGTCTTTATACCTGATCCAGATGATATCGAATATTGTAGGGCAATATCAAGTATCTAATGTAGTATCAACTGATCTGATATGGTATCGAGTATCCGATATAGTCAGAAACTTGCAACTACATAGATTGATACCAACATACGATTTCAAAGCATAGAATGCATTTGATTAAACATGGATTGAGTTAGGTAAAATGCATAATTTGTAATACTCGAATGAATTTAGTATGAATCTAGGCTATGATTGCAAACAAAATGCAAATACGATACTATACTAATAAAAATAGGATATGATGACAAAATCTATATTTGAATAAAATGATAAACAACATATGATTTTTTATAAATGTAAAGTAAAGTGAGAAAGATGCAAACAATGGTCGAGAGATACCCCAAAGTTATCTACAGATGATATCAGATGAGTTCTGACAAAATTATATCTGATAACATATCATACAAGCCAATGCGTAGTTCCAGATCTTCTAACCTGCAACAAACAAAGAAATGGAAAATGTACGATAATATTAGGGAGTAAAAAGGGGCAGGGGTCAGGGGAGATCTAGGAAGGGTGCCTAGATTAAATAGGTAGAGGAATTTTTGGGGGGTTATGCTAGAGGACAAGGGAAGTTATGCTTTCCCTTATTCTGGACAATATCGGTAGATCCAAGACTGTAACTTCTGCATCATTGGCCAGATATGAACAAAGGGGGCTATAACAATTTTTTTCTTTTGTTGTTCTAGGCAATTTTTTGGTTTGGAAGAAATTGAACAAGCTGATTTCATACCGAGAAGGTTCGATATTGTATCGGACGATCGATATCGTTCAAATACAATTGGTATCATCAAGAAGTTTAAAATAAACTTGATACGGGCACAAAAATCAAGGTAAGAAGTTGGAAAGTGGTTTTAATGAATTTTTAAATTTTTTGAACTTAGGGTAAATTGACATGGGTCAATTTTAACCTATTACATTTTACCCCCTATTTAGTGCATTTTTGAAAAAAATGCATTAAAATAAAATATGGCACATTTTACGAGAAAGTAAGAATTTGTTGCAAAATTTGTTGGAGTTCAAGTTTATATGTAAAACTACATTAGGTATGATACCCCCTTTGGCTTTTTGCACCAAATTCTATGTTTGGTGGAAATTTTGAAATTTTTGATATTTAGGATAAAAGTGAATAAAATGAAAAATTAGGGTAAAAACTAACTTATTTTCATTTTACTACAGCTGAAAATTTGCTTAGGAGAGAAAAAAATTGTCGAGGTTGCTCACCGAGCTGATGAGGTGTGAACGAGGGTAGGGAGGATACGGGTAAGGATTGTAAACCTCTTTAACTTAAGAATTTTTTTATTTTTAGGGTTTAATTTTTGCAATTTTTGGATTTTTAGGGCATGATTACCATTTCATAGCCATGTTGATGATATCGAGTTGAATTAGCAATATCGGATTGATTTTGATGATATCAAATTTTTTGATATCGTTAAAATAGGTTTGATTTTGATAATATCGGCCAAATTTTGGCTATATCAAGTGACCCGATATAGTCAAAATGGGTTTTAAATTTGGTAAAATAGTTTGATATTGCATTTTTAGATTCCAATTATGGCTACTGATTGCTAATTTAATTTTTTTTTATAGAGACAAGTTTTGAAGAATAGGGAGTGGAGATACGATGGTCTCCAAGGGGATTTGAGTGCCCTCATAGATGTAGAGAGAAACACTCTAGAGGCTACTGGTTTGAGACATGTGGTAGAGATGCCACAAATCCTAATAGATTTGAGTTTTCTGATGATATTGGTCAAGCGATGGTATCCAAGGTCTTAATTCTTCCAACTATCGATAGGGGAGATGACCCCAACATTGGAGGACATATGGAGGATACTGAGGGTGCCCATAAGTGGTATGTTTATTGCTACATCGAGTAATCAAGGTCAAGTGATGCAGCAATTATCAAGAGATTTGAGCTTCCTGATTGAGAAGGGTGGAGTTAGCATCGAGAGACTCAACCAGACAAATCGGGTCTCTTGATTGATAGTGTTTCTTAGTGGTGTGGTGGTAGGATTGTTATTGTGCCATCAAAGTGGTTTCCACCTATCATGGATTTTGGCAGAGATTATGGCTAACATGAGAGATCAAAGTCAGCGATTTGCATGGGGCCCATAAATTTTATTGTATACACCTAAATTATGTCATGCTTAGGGGAGTTTCTCACATAAACATATTCATAAGATCATAAGACATAATTTTGGACTTTCCAAGCATCAATAGTGGTTCTCACCACTCATTTGGGGCCTTTTCAAGCCATCCAAGCTTAGCCACTCAAGCCAAGAGTGACTAGATCTTAGCCGCTCAAGCCTAGAGCAGCCAGATCTTAGCCGTTATAGATGACAATGGCCAGATATTAGCCACTGTAGATGACAGTTACTAAGCCATAAGAAGTAGTTTGCCAAAAAATAGGCCTAATCATAGGTGGAAGTGGTAGTATGCATGCAATAAAGGTGAGCGGGAGTGACTTTGCATTCCTTTTTATGACCAGTTCACATAGGATATTTGACTTTACATTTTAGACTCAAGTTAACTGACCTCCAAGCATAAACAAAGGAAATAATCTTCTCATGCTAATGACCAGTTTGCATAGAAGACTCAAGTGGGCAGTTAGATTTCAGTTAACTGACCTTCAAATATAGACAATGGACAAAAGCTTCTCATGCTAACTTGCACTACGTATGAGAAATTTATTTCTAGAGCTTGGACATAGACCTAGGGTTTCACACTATAAAAGGTGTAAGCCTAAGAGCACCAGGAGAATATTTTATCTTTTAATCGGCTATCATCGAGACATATTTTTGAGGAGAGATTTCAAGACTTGGAGAGTTCTCTTTGAGATCACGTGTACGGCAAAGCACTAACGGATTGAAGAGCATAACACCTATTATTTTGACATCAGGTATAGGCTTTGACCCATAGCTTTGGGGCAAAGAGAGCAAGGTTTACCTTAGCGGTCGCTATCTTGGATAGTGGCCCACGGGCTTAGCTTAGGTTTTAGACATAAGCATATTTTATTCTGCTTCTTTATGTTTTCATATCATTAGCATAGATTTACATGATTTCATGGCATAGTTTCATCATATTTTTGTTACATTATTTGATTACTAACAACCTCATATGGGGAGGCAATCTCAAAAACCTAAACGTGTGTTGTTGTTTCGTTTCTTGCAGGGCCACAGATACATAAAAAAAAATTTACAACATACAAGAGGAAAAGGGGAATCCCTCTCGAAAACAAACCTAGAGAAGGAGGCATCTGTAAGCCCTCATACATTTATGTGTGCAGAATCAGGAAGCTTTTATAAGCACACCACCTCTTCTCAGAAGGGGCACTCTTTACCTATTTGTAATTTATAGTATCAAAATGGGTATCCCTAAGAGGTATCGACATGTAACCGAGATTCAATATCAATAAAGAGATCCATCTTTGTTATTTCATGTTATATGATTTTTCCTCTTGTCTTTCCATTTCATATTCGGTATTTTAATAACATTGCAAGTAGGGTTAAAAGGGACCGGTGCATGTGTTCTCGAGGTCACTACATATGGCGATCACAGTGGGACCACCACTAATTTTTCATTTTATATCAGAATACTAACTTAGTTTTATGTGCAGGTCTAGCTGCTCTAAGCTACAATGGCCAAAAACTAGCTGCTTTGAACTACAATAACCAATAGAGCTTAGCCGCTCTGAGCTATAGCAGCCAAGAACCAATCGCTCTGGTCGATAGCGACCAGAATTGGAGTGCAACATAGGTCAAAAAACTGACTCTCTAATCTGGATTAAAGGTTGGTATAGTTTCTATGATATTTTATAGCTTTCTTTCTGCTTTTATGTGTTTTAAATAGAGAAATTAAAGCACATTTATGTTTGGAAATTGAAGGAATAAAAGAAGAAATAATTAAGCATTTCTCATATATTAGATCTTCTTTTAAATTTTCCACTAGGCGTTAATAGGAATAGCGGCTTATGCCTAAATAGTTCACCCTAGAATCCAACGTGCTAGATATTGTATGTTGTTTTCTTGCTTTGAGGCCCTGCTAGATGCCATAGTTGCATGAAATAAAGTGCACTCATACAAATCATAGTAGTTCATGCATCTTTCTAAATATTGAAACATGTTTTTGCACTTAGGCATATAAGAAAGATTCATCGTTGCTATATGATGCACTTTATCTTACGTAAGATTAAAATGAACACCACACACACATGTCTCATTTAAAAATTGGTGAGTTGGATTTCATCACCAACCTTCAATTCAATCCAATGATGTTGGAATTCATCTCCTTCCACTGGTTTTCCCCCTAGAGCTTCCTAGAAATAGATTGAGAAACTTACTTATAGTGAAACTAAGTTACTTGTGTTCAAATTGTCTCCCACTATTGGAATAATCATTGGTTTAGAGTGGAAGAGCTAGGCAAACCCTCCATTGGGTCTTCAACGGTGTACCCTAGCTTCTTTTGAGAAAAACATGTTTTGAATGAGTGCAATTGATTGTCACTATGGATGAGTCTTCTCATTATTAATCCAATAATTAGAGTAAGAAATTGAAAGAACAACACATCAAAATATATCAAACATTTTAGGGCACACTTAAATTAGTAATCAAGATAAACATTTTATTGGTATTGTGTGGTTATTACTAAATTACAACTCAAAAGATCAATTTATAATACATGGTCAAAAAAAGAAGTAAGCACCCTTGGTATGATACCGATGGAGAGATAAAAGCAACTCATACCTATAGGTGGAGTCATAGTGATATTGAACGACCTACCCGTAAGACTATGATACGTAGCTCCATGAATCTACGGGGTGGTTGGGGTATCTCCTTGAGAAACCCCAAGTAAGGAGCTACAACATGGAACAAATTCATAAATAAAAAGAGGTTCATAGTCGTCCTCATCAAGGATATATGAGGAGACCTCAAGGGCCTCCTTTAAACACACATAAACATATCAAAGATATGATGAAGCTTCAAGGGCTTCCTCCTCACATGGACATAAAGAAGGTTCTAAGACTCATTATTCACATAGGGATGATGAGACTGCTATATATCCATACACATGGAGAAAACAACCACCAAGTGATGCGTTGTTGTTAAGCACATCATTAAATCTCAAAGATCTTATCAATCCAGGGTGGTATCCAAGGCTGTCTACGATAGAAGGCTATGGCAGAGTACAATTTAGGCATTCAGATTTCAAGCATTTATTGGGTGAGACAGATTTGGTTTAGCATTTTGGTGTCACACTAAACCTAATCTACAGAATGAAAACTTGTAGGAACTAAAAACTAATTCTAAGTTGCATGAAAATTAAAGTTAACTACAATTGCATGAATTGAAATTGCTGAATTGAAATCTAATCTACTTTTGTAGAATTGAAATTGCTAAATTGAAATGTTGCTGAAATGAAATTCTAAATTACACTTGCAAAATTGAAACCTATTTTACTCTTGCTGAATGGAAGTGATGCTTAGAAATAAAACACCTATCAATGCCTTGCCATAAAAGGTAATCAAGCTTCTGCTATAGGAATTAACAGCAAAATGAAATCTGCTAGAAATTGAAAACTACTGAAACATAAAAATAATAGAACATGGAAAGCAAAGGAAATAAGAAATAAATGTTTAATCTAATTTTTCAGCTGACACACACATAAATATTGTACACAAACATAATAGAAAACATCAATCACATAATACAAAATAAAAACAAGAAAATGAAATCTGGAAAGCAATCTATTAATTTTGTTGTAGCAAAATTACAGATTAAAATCTACCATAAAATTCCTCCTTCTAGATCTTAAAGTGGGCCCATACTTACTGATATAGAAGGAGGTGAAAATCACTCCTTAACTAATTAACACTTAGAACATAAAATGATAAAATAACTACACTTTTATTGATGACAAAACATGTTGAAAACTGTTACAAAAAATTGTTATACATTTTTAATTGCTGCTATTGAAAACTCTCCTCTATTCTAATTCCTAACTGGATCAACAAAGGAGGGAGCTATGTTATTTATATAAATATTTACAACATATCCCATGCTCAAATCAGCCTATGTGCTACTTTACAGTGATTTGCCAATAATTTTGGATCTAAAATAAATGCAAATCTGGACAGTTTGTGTTGCAGTAGTAGTCATTGGCCCTTAGAAAGCATCTTCAGTGGTGGGAGTATGTGGGAGGAGTCTAGAAATATCTCACACATCTTCCTCCACTTTAGAATGTGCCATTTCTATCTTGCAAACAACTTCCTATTATGCTGCAGTTATTTCCCGGTTTATCCTAGAAGAGGATCAAAATTGATCTTTTCTATGAATGGTGGCTTTGGACGGAAAGGATGACAAAGTCATATGGGAGATATTTTCCTTTAATATTTTCAACCTTATTTCCATTTTTCTATCATTAGAAATCAGTCAACAAGTCAAAAAGTGCTTTATGTTCTCATTCCGAAGATAAGTGGCTCATTTCGAAGAGACTGTATTTCTCATTCCGAAGATGTCCGCTCATTCCGAGGAGACTGTATTTCTCATTCCGAAGATGTCTGATCATTCCAAATATCTTTAGAATGAACAACTGTGTTCTCTTCAAGTGATTTTAGCTGTATTTCTCAGGTGTATTAGCCCTCGGGATCAAATTGCAATAGCCTTCATTCCTCTCCATGTGTGAATTCTATGCTTTTCTATTCATTGGTAGCTTGCTAGAATTTACATGGTAAATTACTGCATTTTTCAGCTCTGCTACATAGTTGTAAAATATTGGTATTTCTTGAAAATTCAAACAAATTAGAACATGGAAAAATTATTCAAATATTAATATGGAGTACATCAAGTTGCTACTGAATTTATACACTTTATTCACCAAGTAACCATGCTGAAATAGTGCAACAGTGCTGCACAATTGTCCCTGCTCTATTATACCCTGTTGCTGCCTATTTAGACCATGTGTGAATGCTTCTAAATAGGCCAGATGTCTTTTGTAGTTTTTCTGAACTCATTCCATCCATATCCTCATGATTTTCTTGACAACTTCAAGTTGTTCCTATAAAGTGACAGCCTGCTAATTTTTATATGGCTATTTTTTTTAGATTTTCAAATTTATGATAGTCCTAAAATTTTTGCTTCAATGTGGATTTGAAACAAGTTGAAGGGTAGGAAAACATTCAAAAACCATTGATAAGTTAATGGATATCAACATACTACATTTGAAATAGGTATTCCCACTAAAGGGCAAGAAACTAGAGCTACATCTAGCCATGGGAATCAAATAGAAGAAATCCTTCACACAAAAGGAAATATTCTTGTAGATTATGACCTCATAGGAGTGAATAGCACCCCACAGGACCAACCATAGAAAACAAGATAGCTAGATGGGTTTGATCAGTTTCCTACATAAACAACCCAAAGAACTATAGCTACTGAGAACTCTACATATGGAATCTCATAAACCATGACTTATAAACACACCTCCCAGTCTAGGGGTACCTCATAGTGACCTTGTAGTAGACGCGTGGATTGGGATCATAGAGATACTCAATAGTACACTGAACAAGTCACATTAGCTAGCAAGAGTATAGATACAATAGAAAATTCCTCGAGGAATCTATGAGTTAAGACAAAAATAATAGTCAGATAAACATGAGTCTTATATGATAGCACAAACTAACCGAATTAGGCTGTTATAAAATGCATTAAATAATGAGTGAGAGCTAGTATAAGCCCTAGAACAAGAGAAACAAAGAGAAAGAATCTTGCGCCAACATGAGAAACTTTTAAGAGAGCAAGCTAAGCTGATAGCTCTTAACAATTTATAGATAAATGGTGGTGAACACCAAAGAACAAGATGCACTGACTCACCTAAGGAGAGGCACACTAGACAAGATAGCCCACAACAAGATCCCCCACCAAATCATGAATAAAATCCAACTAATGGGGGAAGGGCAAACAAAACAAACCAGGATCATAATCCTGAGTCCCCTCATAGGAGGGAGGAAAATGGAGCAAATAAAATGGATAGAGAGTTACCTCCATTGCCAATATGAATAGGCTTACAAGAGGAGGAAATTCTTGCATCAAAGGTATTTCAAGAGCTTGCTGAAAAGATGAAAACCTTTGAGAAACAAGAGGTAGCTAGGAACTTGCCAACATTGAGCAAAATACACAACCAAGCATTATGCCCATCAATCCCTAGCCCTCCATATCCTAAGCACTTTGAGATGCCTAAGCTAGAAAATTTTAAGGATGAAGAGAATGCACAATAACATGTCACCAATTTTATCAACGCTTGTTTTCATCTTGAAGACAATGATGCTCTTATGCTAAGAATATTCATAATGAAATTTTTAGGTTTTGCAACTCAATGGTTCAACCAACTACCTAAGAATAGTATAACCAAGTTTGAGCAGCTATTAAACACATTCCTAAAGCATTTATCCTTTTGTGCTAAGAAGAAGGTGAACCTTTCAGACCTGGCCAACTTGAAACAGTATGATGATGAGCCAGTAATGGATTATGGGAATAGATGGAGAAAAATCATGGCAAAATTATCATTCTCTATCCCCATAGAAGAGATCATTCACATGTTCACAAAAATTTGCTCTAAACACATCTCCCTCTTGCTACAACTTCAATAGTATGCTTTATTTGAGGAAGCTTTGGCATAGGCCAAGCTCATCGAGGAAATAAAAGTAGATGAGGGAACGATTAAGCTTTGAAACAAAAAGGAGTGGAACAATAATGGTAAGAATGACAAGTATAAAAAGAAGCAGGTCAATCAAGTTGTATTGGCTACACCCAAGGATGAGAGTGTACAACAACCACAAAAATATCAAGCACATCCCCCACCAGCCAACTACAACCAAAAGAACAATCAAGGAAGAAACCGAGAATGCAAGCCACCTTATTATTTTACGCCTCTAATAGAATTAATGCAATCAATATTTAATCAGTTGAGTGAGGCTAGGAGGATTAGATTTCCTGATATAAATTTGTAACACCCAAATATTGACATAATTTAATTTACCCTAAGGTAATAATTTGAAAATCAACCATAAAACCAACTTTTAACCACCCACCTTGTTTTTCATGCTAAATATAGAGGCAATTATGGTAGTTGGATGATATTGTTGTCGATTTGACGATATCGTCCCTAATTGGATGAGATCATCTGGAACCAAAAATCCAGATGATTTTGTTCAAAAACCAAATTTTCATAATTATAAATAGTTCAAACTCTCATTCCCAGCTTAGCAGAAGCATGTCTATGTCGTTTGAGGACATTCCACTAGAGATCTCCTAGATTGGTATGACTCCTAACCTCCTAACTCCCCCCTCAATCCTATTTAAACCTTTATTTCCATTAAACCCACCTTGGCTGTATGATTTCCTACAACCCAAGCTCCATGCCCTATTAGAACATCTTGAAATTTGATTATTTTCATAAGTTTGCTAGATCCATTTGCAGGTTTTCATTTTGCATCAGTCGGAGGAAGCTTGGATCATCACAGGTGATCCTGTTAAAATTAGAGACGATCTCATCTCTATTGGAGATGATCCGATACCATTTTAGGCAATATTGACTATAATCCTCTTGGGGGCAATCAAGATCTGAGGTTTACATTTTCTAGTGATTCAATTAATCAATTTACATTAGTTTAGATCTTTATTTTGTATTGCATCTGGTGTTCACCTCATTCTTAATGATATTTTGTATTTAGGATCAATTCCATGTAAAACATAAAGGTATTTCATTATTTCAAATTTTATTAGATTTTTTGGGATTAATTAAGCATTCAGTTAATGTTTTTATCCTTTTAAATAGTATTTTGCATTGTATTTTCCTTTGTTTTGGCATCTATCTATTCTATTACAAGATTTTGATGAAATCGGTCAGGTGACTTTGTTTGATTTTAGATGATTTCATCTGATTTTGGATGAATCTACGTAATTACAGACAAACCTACAAAATTTTAGGTGATTTTGTCCAATTGCAGATGAATTTGCAAAATTAGAGATGATTTAGACTGCTTCAAAAAGCCGAACCTTCATCAGACATCCGAAATAAGGTAATATCTTTCCTTTTCCTTTCAAGCATTGCATTTAGAGTTTATTTTTGTTTTCTGCTTGCATATAAATCACAATTTGCATATATAATAGTTTAGCTTCATTCTGGCCAACCTAGGTATTTGAAGTATTTTTAAACTAAAATGAATACATCCAATTCATTCCTAGCCTAGGCACGAAAGCTGCTCTAAAACACTTCCTGGTGAACCCACCATCCATTGAAAAATCACCAAAGAGGGCACGATTCAAAGTGTCTCTCTATCTGAGTTATAGACCTATCCTTTTCCCATCCCCCTTTCGGGTGTGGATCCATCTGCCTGAAGGTAAGGGTGCAAAAATTTTAAAACTACATTCTTTGGTGAACCCGACTTGAAACACATTAAAAATATTTTGAAAACAAAAAAAAAATATAGAGAACTTAAAATTTTAGATCATTTGACTTATCAATCCATTAGATGATAGATTACAATAGAAGACATGGTGTTTTTATTAATGTTGGTGTTCAACTAACAACCATAGAAATTTATACTCTAGTTAGAGGTCCTAGATTTAGATCTCAAGCACATTGGGATGAATTGGATAGAAGGTTAACTATTATTGAGTCCAGAGCACCCGAACTTAGACAAATCAAGAGGTTTGATTTAGATAGAATCTTGGATTTCGATTACTTATCCTTCTATCATGAACTTCAGAGAGCTTGCCATAGATGACTAGCAGATAAATGAGCAATCATTTCCTCTGACATATACACCTTTGAAGATTATCTTGAAAATTTTGTGGTAGTACATAAATTTCTATCCCCTATATAAGACCAAGAGGTTGTCTTTACTGATAGAAGAAGATTCAGCAGAGTTCCTAGAGCAATATTATACCAAGAATACTGTCACGAACTCTATTTTTATGTGTCTAATTTTGAAGTTGATCATATCATTGTAGCATATTTTATCTAATTTTTGAAATACAACTTTCAATTTGAATAAGAGCATTACATGACACCTGATGAACTTGAACCCATCAATGACATTTATAATTTGTTTCTGGAGAGCTAGGTTATAATATTTATAATACTTATATTATAATATTTTTATTTCTTGTTTTCCTTTAATTTATGCAAATTAAATCTATAAAAATATATAAAAAAAACATACATATATACATTATATTAATTAGATATATATATATATATAATATATACCTCATTAAATTCCACTGCATATATATAAGAACATATATATTTGCAAAAATTCAAATCTACCATAATGCCTAAACTAAGGAGTGGTAAACAAATAGATGATGAGTGGGTGGAACCACCACCTACTCAAAATCTCCCTCTTGAAGAACAAGATCAAGAGGAAGGTGCTCATGACCACCATGATGGGAGTCTTTTTGAAGACTATGAACAAGAAGAAATCAATAGAGAAGATAAAACTAGATCACCTAAGGTGACTCCAAAAGGAAATATTAACTTTAAATCTATGGAACATCTTCTCAAATTTGTAAAAACCAACATTGAGGATTTCAACCTAGTAGTATTAGCAGATAAAGCTGGAATTAGTGAAACACGGACCACTTTAGAAAATGCATTTCAAATGCATACAAATCCTCTTTCATTCATAAATCAATAAAGTGACCAAGAAGGACCATCAAATACAAATATGGCATCCTTAATTCAAAAAATGCAACAACATCAGACAACCCAATATTCTAAAGTGCCTGTCAATAAACCAAAGAACAATCCTCCACCTCAGAGACCATCATTTACCACTTTATTCTCTCAAGCTATTAATCAACAAATTTTAAAACAATAGAAACTTAAACCGAAACCAAATACCAACTATTAACATCAAAAGGTTCAACAAAAAACTGTCCCACATCCACTTCATAACATCCTTCCTAGTAATGCTTTGCATAATAGTAATTTGGTATCGAATCCTTATGTCATCCCTTCATACACTCAAAGAAAAAATACCATAATGCAACCGAATTATTATGGTGGACAATCTAGTAATCTTGAAACCATAGTGAAATAATTATTTTCCCACATGGCCCAGATAGATTCCTACCGTCCCTCATATAACTATCGAGAGATGTGTAGTCAACCTTTGGATACCATAGTGGTTGCCCAACCTTATCCTAAAAATTTTCATATGCTTGTTCTCCCTATATAAAAAGGAATCGAAGATCCCATAGATCATCTTCGTATGTTTAGAATAGCATGTCATGATATATCTCATGACAATTTTCTATTGCTAAATATGTTCTCGAAAATCTTGGGAGGCATGGCATTGTAATTTTATTATCAATTGCCTACCAATTCTTTGAGAAATTTTGAAGAAACAGCTAAATTATTTGTCCACCAATTTAGTGCCTACATAGAGAGGCATGTGACAATTAAGGATTTGTACAACTTGAAACAGGGTAAATATGAATGCTTTGCTAATTTCCTAGCAATATGGAGATAGATGCTAGGGAAATTACACTTTGCATTACCCCATAGAGAGATGTTGGTCATTTTTATCAATAACTTGCAAGATCAATTGTCCTATGAGATTTCAACTGCTACATTTACAACCTTTGATTAGGCTATAGACTTAGCATGAAGAGTTGAAGATGCCCTCATTAGAAGAGGCCAATTTAATAAGCAGGATGATGATAAGGCATCTAAAAATAAATATAAGAATAAGCAGGTTGTGAGTGATGGAGTCACCGATAGTAGAAATACTACGAATGTTAATACTGTAAAAACTGTAGAGAAGTTTGTATTGAAGGCTCCTGATAGACCTTCAAGAGAATTTACTAGGTTAAATCAACCTTTATCAACTATCTTGCCATAATTATTAGAAAGAGATCTAATAAAATTACCTAATATTTGGGAACCTGATACAACCATACCCGGATATAGAGCTGATCTACATTGTGATTTCCATAGAGGGCTTGGATATTCAACAAATTCTTGCAAGATATTAAAACATAAAATACAAGACTTGATTGATGACAATGAAATGGAAGTACAAAATTTCCAACCAAAATAAAATGCTCCAAACAATGCTCAGAAAGATACACAACAAAATTAGAATCAGAATGCAAATCAAACATTGGACATTTTTCAACATCCTTTACCTAAACATGGTAAAGAAGTGGCTAATCAAGTCGAGCATCATAATGTTCCCCGTCCAACCCGATATGTGGGAACCATTAGTGGACATGTACCTTATCAAGACTTTGAGATATTTGGGACAACATTATATGTGGTCACCACTAGACCCATACATAACATTCCAACAACATATCCAAGTGATATGAATTTTGAAATAGAAATTGACCTAGATATTACATCCAGACAATCAAATAGCTCTGAATATGAGTTAGAACCTATTCTCCCTATCAAAGCTCAAATGGTTCCTGAGGAACCATTTCCAAGAAGGGTCATGATATGACCATCCTCATAAAAAATCCTCCCTAATGAGCAAGCCATAAATGCTAGACCACGACCCATTCAGCATGCACACAATAATATTGTGGGTACCATCGGAGCTGTTACTAGATAAAAGGCCCAAAATTATCAACAAGATCAAAATCATAATGATAATTCAGCCCCATTTGTTTTGAAGGTTCCTAGTAAAGGAAATAATGCATCAAATGCTCAACCCAAACCCCTTTATGATATCAATGAACAAATTTCTAAAATTACAAGGATTTCTCTCTTAGACCTTCTAAGATCATCTCCCACACATAGGGAAGAGTTAATGCATACATTAAGTTAGATGATGGTACCACAAGATATACAACCTGAAGCTATGGGAAATACTATTATACCTTGTGAAGTTGATTGTATTGAATTTCACGATAAAGATATCCCACTTCATAGTTTACATAAAGACAATCCCTTGTACATTACTGCATTAATCAGAGATGTAGTTGTCAAAAGAGTTTTAATTGATAATGGTTCATCTCTAAATATTTATACTTTTGACTTTTACCAGAGATTTAGATTTAGAAGTGATGAGATGAAGAGAATAGATATGATCATAAAAGCCTTTAATGATGAAATACTAGAAACATGTGGAGTTATTACAATTCCATTAAAGGTTTGTCTGAGAACTTTGGATATGACCGTGTTTATTGTACATTGCCCTGCATCATACAATATAATTTTGGGTCACCACTTGGATCAATGCAATGTGAGTTGTACCATCTACCTTACACCAATGTGTCAAATTTGAATTCAAGAATCAATTGGTCACCATTCATGGTGATCCTAGACCATTTGATATGTGCACTTTGGCAAAACCTATTGGGATTCAATTTTGCCCCGCATTATCTTCTACTCATCCTAATTCTACATTTCCTTCTAAATGTGTGAAACTTACACCTAAGATATCGTCTCCTCCATCTACACCTATTACATCTCCATCTCCTCAGCCTTCTCCTAAGGAATCTCCACCAAAATCTACATCTAATACTAGTCCCATGATAACTCATCTTTGTTCTACCCCTACACCATCTAAATTCGTAGTAATTCCACTTATTACAACCTCTATTACATCCACATCTACCAAATTTGTGTTTTTTGCATCTAAAGCCATAGAAGAGGCTCCTTCTACCTCATATGATTTGTCTAATGAACTATTACCTGATTTATCCAAAATCCTCATAACATCAGAAGAAACATCTTTTTCCATACAATATTCCCTTGACTTATACAAATTACCACCGTCTCCTCACACTTTGGGCTTGCCACAAACTATGGGAAGTATTTACCAAGTCAGGAGTTGTGCCTTCATTTATAAGGGATATGATTGGGGTAGAATACCTAGAAATATTAAAACCAATTATGATGCATATTCTCAATGTTATTTTACCAATAAATATATCAAAGCTAAACCTATAATGCTTAAATTAGGATATGAAGGGAAAGGTTTGGGACCTTTCCAAAATGGCATGAAAGAAACTTTTGAGGTCGAAGCATGGCCTGCCCAATGCAGTATAGGCCCATTTTATAGTAATTTTCAGCCATTTCCATTTGAGGATGATGATCACTTAATACCCTATCAAGATTATTTAGATGAACAAGAGATCCTTAAGTCTATGGGTAAGTTATTTTCTTGTAATATGTTGTCTATAGCTTACCTCAAAATGATTACTGAGTCGAACAAACAATTAGAGGGTGATATTTTCCATGATATTTCCATTGGAGAATTATTGCATAATGGATTTTATTTTTATGGGTCTATACCACCTATAGCTCATCTTGAGGTGACAACCCCTTAAGAGGAATTATATAAGTTGAAATTAAAAGAATTACAAGAACTAGGTGTGTCACCCGCACCTCCTAATTTTGAAAGAGACTTACATATGGAAGTGGAAAGTGTCATAAAAGTTAATATTGGAACATAAGAGAATTCTCACATAGTCAACATTGGATCAGAATTAAATTAAGAAAAACAAAAAAAATACACTGCATTTCTTACAGAATATAGTGATGTTTTTGCTTGGACATACACATATATGCCTGGTTTAGACACTTATATAGTTATGCATCATCTAGTAGTACGACCAGATGCGAAACCAATTAAACAAAAACTTAGAAAAATGAATCCTAATGTTGCCCTACTAGTCAAAGGTGAGTTAGAAACACTCCTAAATGTTACATTCATTCAAGCCATTGATTATGTTGATTGGATTTCTAATGTTGTCCCTGTAACTAAAAAAGAAGCAACCAAGATTAGGGTTTGTGCAGACTTTAGAGACATCAATGCTGCATGTCCTAAAGATGATTTCTCTCTTCCTAATATGGATCAGATCATTGATTTTACTACTAGAAGTGGGATTCTATCCCTTATGGATGGATTATCAGGTTATAATCAGATCAGGATAGCTCCTAAAGACCAAGCTAAAACAAATTTTATCACCCCTTGGGGAACCTTTTGTTGGAAAGTAATGCCATTCGGATTAAAGAATGCAAGTGCAACCTATCAACGAGCTATGACTTACATTTTTCATGATATGATGTATGATATTTTGCATGATTATGTGGATGATATTATAGCCCGTTCTACTGAAGAAGATGAACATTTAGATGATTTGAGAAAAGTATTTGATTGGTTAAGAGAATACCATATCCATTTAAACCCAGTAAAATGTATATTTGGAGTTAAGTTAGGTAAATTTTTGGGGGTTATTGATTCTTTGTGTGGCATAGAAATTGACCCTCTTAAAATTTAGGCTATCATTGATATGCCAACTCCTAAAAACATATCTGAGTTATGAAGTTTACAAGGTAAACTTCAAGTTATCCGCAATTTCATTGATAATTTGGCGGACAAAACTGGACCTTTTCTCAAATTGCTTAAGAAAAATATCCTCTTTCAATGGGATGATTAATGTAAATAATCCTTTGAACAAATAAAACAATATATTTTAAGTCCTCTTGTGCTTGCACATCCCAAAACTAATTGTCATTTCATATTGTATATTTTTTCTTCAAAATTTGCCTTAGGAGCTATGTTAGCTCAACTTGATAATGAGAAGAAAGAATGAGCAAATTATTATATTAGCAGAACATTAATAAGTTATGAAACTCGTTATACATCACTAGAAAAGTTATGTTTGGCAGTTGTATTTTCTACACAAAAATTGTGCCATTATATGCTTAGTCAAAATACATATGTCATTACCAAATATGATCCCCTAAGGTATCTCATGAGCTAACCTTATCTATCCATTCGCATAGCTAAGTGGGTTCTTGCTCTGAGTGAGTTTGAGCTTGCATTCATAGGTCAAAAATCCATTAAGGTTCAAATAATAGCAGACCAATTAGCTGCTGCACCCTTAAAATCCACTCATCCCCTCATCATTGAGTTTCCTAATGAATGCCTCAACCTAGAGGAGGATCATTCGGAATAATGGTCTTTATATTTTGATGGAGCCCGATGCATGAGTGGGGTTGGTGTAGGTATTATTTTAATATCCCCTCAGAAGCACCTTATACCATTATCTTTTAAATTAACATTTGCTTGCACAAATAATATTGCTGAATATGAGGCTCTAATCCTTGTATTATGAGTTGCTTTAACACTAAAAATTAAAGACATTAGTTTTTGGTGATTATCAATTAGTGATAAATCAAATTAATGTTGTTTATCATACCCGAGATGATAAAATTTGCCCATATAAAGCCTATGTATTATAGTTGCTATCCTTTTTTGATAAGGTCACGTTAGAAGCTATTCCTAGAACTAGTAACCATGATGTTAATGTTATGGATGTAGTCGCATCCTTATTACCCTTGGAGTTGGATGATGATTATGCTACTATCATTATTCCTCGACTCCAAGAAATTGCTTTTTCCAAATCCTGTTTAGAGCCATTGGATATATTTCTAATCAACGAAATTAATCCCGAACCATGGTACATCGACATCCTTAATTTTCTCCAGATAGGAACTTTTCCTAAAATCTTCAATAGAAACCAACATCGATTATTATGTAAGCGAGCAGTTCGTTTTGTAATAGTTGGCAATACTTTGTATAGGATATCCTTTGAAGGTATCTTATTATGATGTTTAAATCTAGATGAATCTAGAAGAGCTTTAAGTGAAGCCCATGACGGATCTTGTGGAGGACACTTTAGTGGTAGTGCCATAGCTAAGAAACTCCTTAGAATAGGATATTTTTGGCCTACCATGGAAAAGGATGCACATAATTACGTGTGACATTGTGACAAGTACTAGAAGCATGCTGACCTTGTCCATGCTCCTACTCAATAACTCCAAGCTATTTTATCTCCTTGGCCCTTCTCTAAATGGGGTTTAGAAATCATTGGAAAAATAAATCCTATATCATTTGATGGTCACAAATTCATCATAACAACACCTGAATACTTCACAAAGTGGGTAGAAGCTATACCTTTAGCTTCAAGTTTCAAATTTTATTTTTAATCAAATCATTTGTAGGTTTGGAATTCCTTCAAATCTCATATCAGATAATGGAACTTGTTTCAAAAATAAATATGTTAAAAAAGTATGTCAAAAATATAAAATTCAACATCATTGGTCCACTCCCTATTATCCTCAGGGTAATGGCCACGATGAAGCATCAAATAAAACCTTAATTAAAATTCTCAAAATATTAGTTAAAAAATCATGTCATGATTGCCATATGTAATTATATCCTACCTTGTGGGCTTATCGCACCAGTGTTCATACTCCCACAGGCGCTTCACATTTTTTTTGGTTTACAATGCTGAAGTTGTCTTCCCTTTCGAGCTAGAAGTTCCTTATTTGGCTCTGCTACTTCAATATACTGAAGTAGGAGATGAATATCATGCTGGCATATTCAGTCAGTTGGAGCTTCTATATGAGAAGTGCATCAATACTCTGGAACATATTTGTGCCTATCAAAAAAATCTCAAAAGAGCATATTCAAAGAAAGTGCATAACTGATATTTTGAAGTCAACGATCTAGTCTTAAAATAAAATCAAAAGAATAATAATGCAACTAAAGATAATAAAGGCAAATTTCAGCCCAATTGTCTTGGACCATACATCATCACTACTAAATTTGGATCGGGTGCATATCGATTGGGAACCTTGGATGGAAAAGATCTCAAGGAACCCATGAACATTATGCATCTTAAATGATATTATGCTTAAAAAAAATGACTCATAATTGTACATAATTGTATATGTTTTCTCATTTCAGAAATTCTTATAAAAACTTCAAAACCATCAAAAACATTTACATTGCATAGCTTTTCTCATTTCAAGCAATTTACATAATAATTCAAAATCAAACAAAAATAAAAAATCATTAAAACTATCAAAAACATGTTCATTTACATTATCAAAGTTGAAATTTTGCAGTTATATTTTCCTTTGTTTCGGATGAATTTAAAAGTTATCTTGGACCATGCACTTTAAATTCACATGAATAAATATTTTTGATCTTAGCATTATGACTATAAATATCTCTTATATCGAAGCACTATTGCAATAACTAATATTTTGAGTTTTGGGAACTGATCTCGCTATTTATTTGAATCAAATCCACTTTTACATATTCAAATGATTTGTTGCAAATTCGAAAAATAATACTACACAGTAGTTGTGGTCTCTTAAGTGTAAAATTTTCCCTTGCTATCCTATCATGCGCATGGTCTAGAATATTTGAGAATTGGCAAAAGGACAAGCTCACCCCTACGCAGAATAAAAATCCCTTGCTCCACATCTAAGATGAGCAAGTATCCCTAGAATAGAAAGAAAAATAAAAATAAAATAAAAGAGCAATGTTCAAAATATAAAAAGAAATCCAAGCAATATCCAAGAAATATCAAATATCAAAGTCAAAAATCTAGAAAAATAAAAAAAAGCAAGAAAAGAGAAAAATAAAAGCAATAAAATTTCCCCCTACCCTTTGAAATGAAAATAAGGGTGAATGAGCTTGAATCCCTGGAATTCTCAATTATTCAAAAACTATGAGGTAAACCCCATAACAGGTGATTTGTGCCCAACTTTCTTGGCCTTGGGTAACTCTTTCTCGCATGGTGACATGTCTATCACATTAGCGACATTATTTTGTATAGACCTATGTCATCTTGTGGATTAGCTAACTTTTGATGACCTAACTTACATAGTAGTTGGTACAGTTACATGCACAAAAATCATGGTTAATGAATATTCAATCGCACACACATTGGTTCATTCAAATTGCTTGCATCAAAATACCTTACTCAAAATTGGCAAATGAACACTACAAAGCACACACAGTTGATATTTGGGATATTTTGTATCATTATGTTAAATTGAAATGGGTAATGAAATCACATTTGCACACACTGGTTCTGGATAAATTTAAATTTCTCTTTGAAATAAATTAAAATATGATTTTAAAATTTCTAAAAAAAAAAAGAAGGTATCCATTATTTTTCGCAAAATAGTTATTGCTTACAAAAACATTGACTTCATTATGATGACATCATTTTCAAGAAATTATAAATTCAAAATTTTCATACTTGCAAATTTTGCCTAGTGTAAGTCAATTTCGCGATCTCTTAAACTTTAATTTTATTTTTTATCAAAATATTTCAAAATCTTGCAATAAAATATTACAATAAAAATCTTTACTTTCACGATGATTGTATAATTCCTAACCAATTTGGAATTTTATGCCTAGCGTAAGTCATATTTACATAATTATCAAATAAAACATCATATTTTCTTCCATCTTGATTTTTCGCGATGATGGTATAATTTCACACTTTGGAATTCTATGCCTAGCGCAAGTCATCATTTTAATTTTTGTGTGTCCACAAGCATTTTATAAACATAAAAATATGTGACTTAATTATTATTTGCAAACACATGCTTCATCAAAAAATGAAATTTTCATACCATTTATCATTTCGATTTTTTATTCCTAAGTACACATTAAATTGCTCATCACACTTAGGAATTCTATATCTACACACAAATCATTCTCTCATGTTTTCTTGCTTAAAGTTATTTGAAATCCTATTCTAAAAAAACATCAAAACATCATTACTTTTTCATCACCAAAAGCCTTAAGAATTACTCTTAAGAAAAACTAACTACATTTTCAATACTACCCATAATAGGATCAGCTTAATGACCTAGCGAGCGATGAATCCATCACATGGTCATGTCACAACATCTACAACCTTCGTAGTTTATTGTTAAAAGTATTTTTTTCTATTTTCATTTTCATCCACACATTTGTTGTCACAAACACATTTTTCATTTAATTTAATTTTATTCATTTTTATTTGTGGAAAACATCCCAAAAGGGATGCCACTTTCGGGTAAGACCCAAGGAGGCAAGGGTATCCATTCCGCAAAAAATGCCTAGGACTCGGACCTGGCCTACCACCTTTGACATACTCAAGGAGCAAACAAACACACAAAACCAATTTAAAAATAAGTAAATAACAACAAAAATAATAAAATAAAATAAAAAACATGCTCCTTGAGTGTGTCAAAAACAAAAGCACAACCAAACACGCACAATAAGATAAAAGAAACCACAACACAAACCACATAGAAAAACACAAGAACCACATAACAAAACACAAACAAGACAAAAACAACAGAACACTACAAAGACATAACCCAAAAAAAACATGAAAAATAAACACAACCAAAACCTAAAAAATAAAGTAAAAATAAAAATAAAAAAAAACCAACAATAGACAATAAACAAAAACAAAAAACATAGAAAACACTCACACATAAAAACACGAAATAACACAAACAAAGAGAAACCCAAGAACAAGAACGAAAAAAAACACAAGAACAATAACAAAAAACATAAAAAAACAAAAAAAACAACAAAAACACAAGAACAACAAAAAACAACACAAAGAACACAAAAACAAAACAAAATAAAAAACCCACCCACCTTAAAAAACTAAAAAAAAAAACAAAAAGAAAAAAGAAATAAAAAATGAACAAAACAATGACCTATCTAGACCAGAAGACTATTAAGGCAAGAATCAACAGAGGAAACAAAATAAAGAATAGAATGAGCTAGGGAACTAAAAAAAACTGAATGAACCAAAGAGAAGCAAAAAAAAAAAACAAGAAGAAACTAGGTACCTTCAGAACTGGAGCCATCCAAAGAAATGATAGAAAGAAGAGCTTCCCTAATTTGAGAAGCCCACCATATAGGAGGGTGGCCATAAAAAGTAAGATCACCTTTGTCCAAAGCCCAATTAGCTAAAGCATCAACACTCTTGTTTTGATCTCTGACCACATGATTGTAATCAACTTTCAAAAATCCCATATGGATTAACTGAATCTTCTCAATAATTCTTTTTATTCTCCAATCCACCTTATGATTCTTAGAAGGATTCTTCAAGAGATTAATCATAAGTTGAGAGTCAGACTCAACTAACACCTTTTCCCATCCAACCTTAGTAGCCTCCTAAAGGCCTCTAAGGATACCATACCCCTCAGCAAGGTTATTGGAAAGAATACCCAAATTCTCAGCAAAAGTAAAAACCGAGGAGCCATCTGAAAGTCTACCAATTCCTCCCACACTGGCTTTTCCAGGGTTCCCTCTAGAGGCTCCATCAGTATTGACTTTTCCAAAATCCTTAGGAGGAGGTTGCCAATTTCTATTCCTATCCATCTTACTAATACTCACATTCCATTTAATTTGGTTGCCCTTAGAAGGTTTAATCTTCAATATTTGCATCACTTGATCCCATATTTGGTGGGAGTTTTGGGGGTGATTAAGGAGATGATGGACTGATTCAACTAAGTTGGCTATGGTATTTTGCCAAATATAGTGAATATCCTTCCTATCTTGATTAAAAATTTGGCTGTTCCTTTCATTCCAAATATTCCAAAGAAGAATGGTAGAACCCATCCAAACTAAGTGCCTAATAAAATGATCAACACCCTCTTGATTAGGCCAATCCCTCCAAAGTTGTTCAAAAGTAAAAAAATTGGACCACTGTAAGCCAAGTAAAGTGGCCATTCTCCTCCAAAGCTGAGAGGCTAAAGTACACTCAATAAAAATATGGTTGATATTTTCTACATTCTCTTCACACATTTCACATCTAAAAGGGCCATGAAAACCATGCTTCATAAGTTGCTCACCAGTAAGCACCCTACGATGCAATAAAATCCAATTAAAGAACCTCACCTTAGGCCAGAGATTTTGAGCCCACAATCGAGAAAATATGTCAGAAGAATGGTTGGGATTATTATGGCATAAGGTCAAATAACCTTGAGCAAGTGAATACTCACCCTTAGTAGTGTTGTTCCATCCAAAACAATATTTTTCATGGGACCAAGAGAGGGATCTCATATGAAGGATGCCTTGGATATCTTGTCTTTGCCTTTCTGGGATTTGAATAGGCCAATCCTCAATAGGGATCACATATCTACCAACCTTTGAATTACCAGTATGGTACCAATAGTAATTAGCCACCTTTATCCAATTAGCTCGGTGAAGCTCCTCCATCCAAGGCCTCCAATCGAGAAACTGAGTTATCAAAGGCTTGTGACCATCCCAAGAATCTGTCCAAAAATTTGCATGTTGACCATTATGAATGATCCAAAAAAATTTTTCTTTATCAAATCCTCACCGATCTTAAGAACTGCTAAAATGGGAGAACCTTTGGTAGGAAGTTGATAGCGAACAAGGTCTTCAGGACTTTTGTTCTCAGCATATTTAGCACAGAGATTATTGGCCCAAAGAGCATTGGGGTTATGCAACATCCTCCAATATAATTTAGCAGCTAAAGATTTGTTGTTATTAATTGAAGACCATAATCCTAACCCCCCTTCACTCTTAGGAAGACATAAAGTATCCCATTTCACCAAGGCCCATTTTCTTTTCTCCTTAGTACCACTCCAAAGGAAACAATGACTGATTTGATCCAATTCTCGAAGAATAGCCTTTGGGATATTCAAAACGGAAGAAACATAAATAGGAATAGCTTGAAGGACTGATTTTACCAAGGTGATTCTACCCCCAGAAGAAAGCCACTTGTTGGTCCACTTTCCAATTTTCTTCTTGACTTTGTCCAACAACCAATTCCAATCTTTATTTTTCTGCCTTTGAATATTTATGGGAATACCTAAATAAGTGATTGGAAGAGAGGTCTTCTTATATCTTAGTTTATCCAAGACCATGGATTCCTGTCTATCGGAGCGAGTGAAAGAAAATAACTTTAGATTTGTCTTCATTGATCAAGTGCCCAATAGCCATAGAAAAACAACTAATGATTTGCTTAATATTAGAAGCTTCCTTAACTGTAGCTTTACCTAAAAGAGTAGAGTCATCCACAAATTGAAGATGAGAGATAGGTCTAGCTCCATGAGCAATGGTAACTCCCTCAAGGGTTTTTTTTTCCCTCTTTTTGGTTATAGTCCTACCCAAGCATTCAGAAAGAATGATGAATAAATAAGGGGATAGCGGGTCACCTTGCCTAATACCTCTGGAAGCTAGGAAATACTGAGAAGGCCTGCCATTGATAAGAACTAAGTAGGAAACTAAAGAGATACATCCCATAATCCAATCCATCCAATCCTTAGAGAAACCAAATTGCCTCAAAAATTTGATAAGGAAGTGCCAATCCACTCTATCATAAGCTTTGGATAAGTCTAACCGAATGAACATGGAAGGAGAATTTTGCATATCCATGGAATGGATGGCTTCCTGAGCAAGAACTATCTCATCTACTATTTGACGTCCTTCCACATAACCCCCTTGCTCTGGGGAAATAATCTTATGCAAAAGAGGCTTCAACCTTTCTACCATGATTTTAGTAATGATTTTGAGAAGAACATTACATAAAGCAATAGGTCTAAAAGTTGAGATATGATCAACCTCTTGAGATTTTGGAACAAGAGTAATATAAGTTTTATTGATAACCTTCAAAATTTCTTTGGCTTTCCTGGCTTCTTCCACCACCTCTAATAAATCAACATGAAGGATATCCCAAAACTCTTGGTAGAACTCAATAGGAAAACCATCAAGACCTAGGGTTTTCCATTTTTGCATTTTAAAAACTACTTGTTGAAGCTCATTGATAGTAACAGGAGCAGTCAAAATAGAGTTCTCCTCAAAAGTGATAAGAGAAGGGATTGCTTGAAGAACATTATGTTGTGAAGATGAGTCAAAGGGAGTAGAAGCAAAAATATTGGAAAAGTAATCAACAACAATAGAGTTCATGCCATCCCAAGTATAAACAACATCTCCAGAATCTAATTTTAAGGAAGAAATAAAGTTGTGAGATCTTAGAGCTAGAAGAGATTTGTGGAAGAAATTTGTGTTTCGATCTCCTTCTTTGAGCCATTGAATTCTAGATTTTTGCTTCCATAAGATTTCTTCTCTTTTTTCCCATTCCTCTAACTGAGTTGTGAGTTTAATTTCATCTGCACTTCTCTTCTCTGTGAGGCCATCTAAACGGATTTTCTTATTCAAATTTTCAAGATGAGCAATAACTTCATGCTTTTTTTATGAACATCCCCAAACTCTTTCCAGTTCCAAGTCTTGATTTTGGATTTAATGTATTGCAATATTTTGGCAAAATAGAACATCTTAGTCCCATGCCTAGGTTTACCTTCCTTCCACCATTGTTGCACATGAGGTCTGAAGGAAATGTCTCTAAGCCACATTAATTGAAAATGAAAAGGAGAGAAACTCACATTGGTTTTCCACATTTCCACCATGACTAGCCAATGATCCAAACCAGCATTATTAAGAGTCTTCACTTTAGGAATGTGACCATGGATTAAGAAATTTTTAGAGAGCAAAAACCTATCCAATCTCTCCATTATACAAGCTAAGCCTTGCCTTCTGTTAGACCAAGTCATAAGGCCATTATCTGGTTGGATATCCACAAGATGGAGGTTTGCAATATATTTGCTCATGAGGTCAGTGCTTTTGTCCAAATTTCTCTTTCCCCCCTTTTCTCATCCAGAGAGAGGATGGTATTGAAATCTCCTTCGATCAAGATCCAAGATTTAGGAAAATGAGAGATAATATGAGTAATATCCTTCCACTGTCTTCTTTTTTCCTCCAAAGAAGTCGGAGCATAAACAATAATGCAGAGCATAATCTGGTTGGAATGTCTACTTTGAATAGCTATAGCCAACAAACCCCAACTACCAACCATATGGTGAATAACTACCTCTTTTGGATCCCAAAGAAAAGCAATGCCACCCGAAGTCCCTTGGGAGCCGAGGGAAACCACTTTTCAGTGGCCAAATTTTACTAGCAATTAAGTCCATATCCTCCATTGACATCTTTGTTTCTTGAAGGAAAACAAGATGTGGATGATTTATCTGAATCATTCTTCTAATTTCATTTTGTTTTGAAAGACTCCCTTTGAGTCCTCTAATATTCCAAGTGATGATCTTCATTAATACCAGGGCTAAAAAAATTGGGAAGGGCATTAATATTACCTTCCTCTACAAGATTTTCACCTTCTTTTACCATATGATATTGATTGGTCTTGCGACCTACTTTTTGATTAGAATCCATCTTCAATTTTTTTTCCCTGTTTCTTGACTTATTCCAATTGAATCTGAGATGGCTTCTAACCTTGAAGAATGCTCGTACACAGCCAAAATTTTACTAGATGGTTCAATGAAGTCTATATTGGGACCTGCATTATTTGAAGTTTTGACATTTGAAATATTGTTTTTCTTGTGTAAATTTT
The DNA here is from genome assembly GCA_028583015.1 of Wollemia nobilis. Lineage (NCBI taxonomy): Eukaryota > Viridiplantae > Streptophyta > Pinopsida > Araucariales > Araucariaceae > Wollemia > Wollemia nobilis. The sequence continues at coordinate 11,823,093 of JAQPPZ010002587.1, read as the reverse complement.
CTCAATTTTTTTTCTGTTGAAAACCTTTGATTTGTTGGTTTGTCTCAGAGTTCTTCCCTTCATATTTAAATTGTGTTTCTAAGATTTTAGTTTCCATTATTTCCTCTTCCTCACTTGGGACATCATTTGTGGAAAGGATTTCAAACATATTAGCGAGATGACTTTGATTGATCCTTCATAACTAGTTTTTTTCGAGTGTTCTTCTTCTTAGGTATTTGGAAACCTGTTGAGTTTATATCTTCTTTCTTTTGATCAGGAATTTTATTTGGGCAAGCACTGGACAAATGACCATATTCATGGCAAATTCTACAATGAAAAGGAATGTTCTCATAGTCCACTACTTGCTCCCAAGTGTCTTCCCCAAATTGTAATGTGATCTTTTTAGGTAGGGGTTTGTCAAAATCCATTAAAACACAAATCCGAGCATAAATAATATGTTCAAAATTTTGAGTACAATCAACGATCATCATAAAAGTTCCTAAAGAGTTTCCAATTGAAGAAAAAATAGTAGGATTCCAAAATTCAATAGGGAGGCCAAAGAGTCTAACCCACACGGGAGCTATAGAAGGCATCTCTTCTTCGGCTTTAAATTTAGTATGCCAGGGATTCATGAAAAGCCCTACCCTTCCAAAAAACCAAGGACCCCCTTGAAAAGTTTTCTCTCTATCTTCATTATTAGAAAATAAAACAAGAAAATAACCATTTGGATAAATAGAGATTTGTAACTCACCTTTAGTTTTCTAGCTTTTTGTAGCCCAAACTTTGAAAGTAGATAGACTCAGACGAAAACCCAAGAATAGACAAATTAGTCCTCTTTTTTCCAAATCTTCAATGCCAGTCTGAATGTTACCCATATCAAGCTTAACAATAGGAGTTCCATCAGTTGCTTTAAGACATCCTGACTCTATTTTCCTAGGATCAATATTAGGCATTCTTAGAGGTTTATGGGAAGCCCTAATATTGATATTAGCATTGGGCTGAGGCTATCCACCATGAAGGGCATCCCTAAAATTCATTTTTGGGACTGAGTCTTCGAAATTCTTACCCTTGATAGGGGTTTTCACAGTAGAATTATTTTGTGGGTGCACCTTAGCACCATATTCACTTGAGATATGAGCCATTTTTTGATCAACTACTTGAAACTTATTTCGTGATCTCTTTAATCCTTGCCCTAGATGTCATGGAAAGGTATGGTTTTCACTTTTCTTTTGTGTAGCAAATTGGAAGCCGTTGTCACTCAAGTTCACAGTATGATCTATTGAAAGACAAATTTCTAACCCATCTTGTATCCCTTACAACATTTCCTACTAAAATATTGAGCATAAACCACAAAAATATTGGCCTCTAGGGCTCGAAGGCCCTAAAAACCAACCTCTAGAGCTGCTTGCACTCAACCTAGATGAAACCCTCGTATAGCCGCTTACCAAATATTTCATTCACACATAGGGATGTGTTGGAATTTTTATTGCTCCAAATGATATGAAAATTAGTGGAGACGTTCTAGGGTTTTTGAGGAATCTACCCTCAAAATTTTAGCTGAATCCAAGTCTGGATGAGTGAGATATGGCTGAAACAAGTTCGGAAGTTTGGGCAGTCCCGTCTTCATCTCATTTAATTTTATAGCATGATAAAACCATAAAAATTTCACGACATGCAATCATATGAAAACATAAATTCACAAAACATCATTATGAACATAAGTCACATGAAAAAAACATATATCTACATATATCATCATCAAAATATATATATTCATCATATCGATTGGTATGCCACAATACATGACTCGACATACTCAATCATCGTACAAAATCTATATTATATATATATATATATATATATATATATATATATATATATATATATATATCATACATACATCATCTATCTATCTCCTAGAGCCTCTCGAGCTCTTCCCCTCATCTCCTCCACCTCCAAGAGCTATAGGAGGTGGTCCCATAAATGCATCTGTAGCCTATGTCCTTGAAGTCATCCTTGATGAAGTCCTGGGTGACGATCCAACCCGAATAGGTCTTGCTATGTCTACAAGCAACTCCTCTATACGACCCTCGAGGGCTAGTGTGTAGTACATACCATAATAAAATGCAGTCTATGCCATAGACCATGCCAACTCAAAGGCCCTAGCTCCTCCTCCTCTCTCCCTGAGTTGTAGGATGTCTGCCTATAGACTCTGTATCTATCCTTGCAATGTAGTTTCCATCACCTAAAGACCCTGCACCTACCTCTGTAGCATGGCATTCTCCACCCAAAGATATTCCATCTCACTACTCTCTCCTACCTCCACATGCTTGCCATTATCTGATGAAGGAGAACTATCTTCCTATGGAGGAGAAGATCTCTCCCTCCTCTACTCTTGCCTCTTCCTCTCCCCAAAATATGTCTACTAAGCACTCATGGACACCACATGTTCACCCCGCATCCTAACCCTCCTCTATGTATAAGGTGCCCATCCTCTCTATCTACTCTCTCCTTGAGACACAACCTGTTGCTGCTATACAATCCATTGCACAACCACATGTACAGGTCCCCTCACCCTCATCAAACATAGAGGGTGAATAGTGGCATACCACATGTCATAACCTATGACAATCCCTGCATAATCCCCATCTACTGGTTAGATAGGGTATCATCCTTATTTTGGCTTACAAAATACTGCATGTCTGGGAACCTACTTAATATTGTGGTATCCCGTACCATCCTCGAAAACTCGTAATCCCTCATCGTTATAATCCCCTACTAGAGCCCAAAATGGAGGAGGAATCAATCATACCAGTGGATCTCTACCTCAACCTACTCCAATCTCATCAAAATGACTCATCTAATGTGAGCTAGCTCATACCCATCCTTTGGCCACCCTGGAAGCTCTCTCCATGGCCTCTAGGTAATCTGATCTGGAGTCAAATCATCTATCAATCTATGAGAGGTAGGTAAATCGACTCTCCTCTATAAGCCTCTCTATAGCCACTAGTAGAACACCCTGGGCCTCTCCTGGTCAACCCCTATCAATGGTAGCCCCATAGGTCATCTCACTATGATGTGCTCCTAGTACCAGACCTGGAGGAGCAAAGTCAACACCACACATTTACGTCTCTTGTACACGATCCCCTGGAGGATCCTATACAAGCGACATAGAACATACGACCCCCAAGAAAATTGGTATTTGTGCTCTCTCATATCATATATAACATCTACAAGTAGCCATGGTACTCTACATCCACTTTAGTGGCATAGAAATAAGCCACCTACCACCCCAACCAACACCTTAGTCAAGGTGGATACTCCATCTATATGTCTCAAAGTCTCGATGTTCACTTTGCCCTTCTCTAGGATGAAGCTAGCATCACCAGTCAATCTCAACATTGTTTGGCCACAACTAGTTGAAGCAGTAATAAATATGCCCTGGATGAGGATTCACAAAATCCTCCATACATCCTCCAAATTGGGAGTCATATCCCCTGTCAAGATCCAAAAGCAAGATGATCCCAGATACCATCTCTCTGCTAGGGCTGTCAATAGCCCCATATCTGTAGGAACCTGTGGAATCCTACCACATGCTATAGTCCCACTGCCTCTAAAGTATCCCTCTCTACTAGGGTTAGTGTAGCAAAATCATATCTTAACCTACCATATTTCCACTCCCAAATTTTTAGCAATTCCTTCTGCAAAACAAACAATAAAAATGAATAATTAGTACATCATAAAACAATCAATAACATCAACAAATTAAAAATCGCCTAACAATTTTTTGATATCATCCATTATTGGATGATAGCATTCCTAATTTCACGATATCATCCTTGTTTCGACGAAATCGTCTCACCCTATATGATTCGGCCCTAACAGCCGAATCGTCCCAAATTAGAGTAACTGTCCCAAATTCATCAATATCGTTTGGTACGATATTTCTAAAATTGGGATGATTTTGTCAAAATCAAGACGATCTCGTCTCAACTTCATCAATGCAGCGAAATACGACCGTGGAACCCTATAATACAACAAAAATTCAATCGAAACATAAAAATTTAAGCTAAATTTTTTTATAAAATATTAGAAACCTTACCCGCATCCCTTATCACATTGCCATCACTCGATGCTCGATATCCACCATTTCTCTGGCCTCAGAGCTCTGGAAAGGTAAAAATGAAAATAAAAATGAACTTAGGTTTTACCATATTTTCTAAATATATATATATATTAAAATGCACTTTTTTAACACTTCAACATTTTTACCAAATGTTCGATTTGGTTAAAAAACCGAAGGGGGTACCATAGTCATCAGTTCTACAATTCGACTTATAATCGTCACCTAAAAATTGGAATAAATTTTTGCTTTCTCGTAAAACATACCAATATATTATTTAACACATTTTCTATAGAAAATTTGCTAAATAGGGGGCAAAATGTAACACCCTAAAATTGATGCAATTTAATTTACCCTAAGGTAATAATTCAAAAATCAACTGTAAAACCACCTTTTAACCACCTGCCTCATTTTTTGTGCCAAATATAGAGGTAGTTATGGTAGTTGGATGATATCATTGTTTATTTGACGATATCATCCCTAATTGGATGAGATCATCTGGAACTGAACATCCAAACGATTTCATTCAAAAACCAAATTTTCATAATTCGAAACAGTTCCAACTCCCATTCCCAGCTTAGCAAAAGTGTATCTACATCATTGGAGGACGTTCTACTAGAGATCTCCTATATTGGGATGACTCCTAACCTCCTAAATCCCCCTCAATCCTATTTAAACCTTGATTTCCATTAAAACCATCCTGGATGATCAATTTCCTACAACCCAAGCTCCATACCCTGTTAGAACATCTTGAAATTTGATTATTCACATAAGTTTTCTAGATCCGTTTGCAGGTTTTCATTTTGCATTAGTTAGAGGAAGCTTGGATCGTCGCAAGTGATCCTATTCAAATTAGAGATGATCTCATCTCTATTGGAGATGATATGGTACCATTTCAGGTGATCTTGACTGTACTCCTTGTTGTGGTTGATCCACAACACACCCCAAAATTGGGGACCCACCTTTTTTGCATGCTTTCCAAGAAAACTGCAGTGGCCCAGATGCTCAAAATCAAAGAAAAATAGCAAAAAAATGAAAAGTGTCATGATATCATGACATGTTGCTCCATCATGATAGAAAATGAAAAAATGTTGCGATATCACGACATGTTGCTCCATCGCGGCATAAAATGAAAAAGTGTCGCGATATCACGACATGTTGCTCCATCACGGCAAAAAATGAAAAAGTGTCGCAATATCGCGACATGTTGCTCCATCACACCTAGAAAAATAAAATTGTCACGATATCGCGACATGTCACATTTTTGCGACTCAGAACAACAAAGTACATTTGAATGAAAAGTTGTCACGATTTCGCGACGTGTTGCGCTGTCACGATTTTGTGACGTGTTGCACTGTCGCTACTCAGAAATGAAAGTTGTCGTGATTTCGTGACGTTTTGCTGATAAGAAGAAGAAAGTGTCATGATATCGTGACAGGTCGCATTTTCGTGGCTTAGACAAGCGAAGTGCAGTGGAAAGAAAAAGTGTCACGATTTCGTGACATGTGTTTTCATGGCCAAAAGTAACAAAATGCAACAAAATGAAAATTGTCGCAATTTCACGACATGTCGCGTTTTCGCGGTTAAGAGCAGCAAAATGCATCATGAAAATAAAATCTCGCGATATCGTGACGTGTTGTGAAACCACGGGTCATAGAAGAGAGAGAAAGACAGAATGGAAAATTGTTGCAAAATCGTGACCTGTCACAAAATCATGGTCAAACCAGTCAAATAGGGCAAGGCACTAAAGTTGTCGCGATATCACGACATGTCGCGTTTTCATGACCTGAAACAGCAAGACCTGCCAAATGAAAAGATGTCACGATTTTGTGACAGAAAGCAGCCAAGTGGTACAGAAAAAAAAGGCGTCACGATTTCACAACAGGAAGCAGCCAAGGGGTATGAAGATGAAAGGCATCACAATTTCGTGACAGAAAGTAGCCAAGTGGTACAGAAAGAAAAGGCGTCATGATTTCACGACAGGAAGCAGCCAAGGGGTACAAAGATGAAAAGATGTCATGATTTTGTGATAGAAAGCAGCCAATTGGTAAGGAAAGAGAAAGTGTCACGATTTCGCGACAGGAACTAAATATGATTGTACGAAAATAAAAGGTGTCATGATTTTGTGACGTGCAACAAAATGCGGCTCGAAGCAAAAAAACATCGCGATTTTGCGACAGGATGCATCCATGCGGCCTGAAGCAGAAAAATTTCATGATATCGTGACATGTATCATTTTCACGATGCATGAGGATGAACAAAGCTGCATACAGGAAAATGTCATGATTTTGTGACATGTCTCATTTTCGCTGTGCATGGTGGCGGACAAGGCTGTTGGCCAAAAAATGTCGCGATATTGCGACATGCTATTTTTTTTTGTCACGATTTACAGGGGACAGTTACGAAACATGCAGAGAAGCACGGAACACGTGGCATAAAGGTGTAAGGGTTACAGAAGCATTACAGCTCACAGGGAATATCAAACGTTTCGACATCGAATAGAAAGTTAAAGACAACGATGAGACGAGATTATGAAATGATGCAATCTGGGAAACGAAATGAAACACCATAGAGCAAAACAGAGAACCACACCAGAACGTTTAAAAGAAGAATCACAGGATTGGTACGGGGGTCAAAAAACCACTGCGGGCAGAGTTGCAGATCTGAGGGTGATTAGCCATTCTGGGCCTACTTTGGAGTGTTTTTCTTCCCCTTTTTTTGGTTTTGAGAAAACTAGAGATTCTATTATTGTAAAATGATCAATTTTTAATACAAAAAATTCAGAGAGTTGCACCTCATTGGTAAGAAAGAAGGAGTTATTTTCTGCATGCAGGATTAAATGTTTATCTTTCCCCTTTTCAGATTTCTAGGCTTATAGGTGAAGTTTAATGCAAGTTCTCTTGGTTGCTTCATGCGAATGTCTAAATCTGAAATCACGATTAAAACCCCAAAAACCAGCACTTAACTTATCTAGATTGTGCATGTTTGCAGGTTCAATAGGTTAGGTTGCATGCATGGAAACCTCATTAGCTTCGGTTTTGTCAGAATAGGATTGCATCACCCTGAATGCATTTCATTTTTCTTTTTGCTCATTTTTTTTGCACTTTATTTTTATTTACAGGCATTAAAATAAAAAAAATAAAAAACTAAAAATTCCAAATTCTAAAATAGAAAATTTCCATTTCAAGGCCAGAATTTCATTTTTCAGTTTTGTTTTTCATTCATGAGCAGATGATGATATTCCCTTCATAAAATTCCAATTTCATTGAAGGGGTTATGTTTTATGACATTTCATAAATTTCTATTTTTTTTGCAACGTGGTCATACGAAGATCAAATCACATTTGCTTTATTCGGGTTCAACAAACAATCATTAAAAGTTTCACAGTAAAATAAACCAACATTGCCCCTTGTTTTCAGTTACTTGCAACCACTAAGGTGTTCCAAGCATTTTAATTGAATATCTTTATTTGAGATTATTAATACATAGATGTAAAATGCTAACATAGCGGAGACCTTGGAGAAGTTACTTGTTTAATTTCTTTGCAAGCAGAGGATTTAGAACCCAAATCCTATCGGAGAGTGTGTTTTCACAATCGGGTGAAAATACCACTCAATAGATTGGCGCTAGAAGGAGGGCATGAAAAGGTTTATTTTATCATGATTTTAGATGTTGTAGGCTTATAATTGTTTAAGATCTTTACATTGCTAAATATTTCAAGACCATTTGATTAGCATCTTCGGCATCCTCTAATACCACTCAACAGATTGGCGCTAGAAGGAGGGCCTGAACGGGTTTATTTTAGTGTGATTTAAATTTAAATTTTTGTATGCTTTAGTCCTCTAACACTCAACAGATTTCTAAAAGGACGGCCTGAATTGGTTTACTTATTCTATTTTAAGCAATTCAGGTATGTTGTATATTATTCTAACACTTTTCTGATTGTTCATACAGAAATAATGTGATTTGATTTAATTTTGAAAATTTTGGTTTTGACTAACAAAGTGTTGTTTCATGCAATTACTTTTCATTTGATTTTAATGAATACATCTCTTAGTTGATGCTAACTTGATTTTTTTATACATTGCAGGTTGAATATTCAACAGATTTGGTTCTAAAATTGCATTTTAAGTTTCACTAATGGCAACACTTGAGGAGCAAATGGTATCCCTGAAAGCTGAAATAGTGTCTCTAAGAGAAAGAATGGTATTAATAATGGAGGATCATTATAAGGGTTTGTCTATACACGTGATACCCTATCAAATTCCTAAAATGTTATTGAATTTTTTATGGTGTTTTAACCAAGAGGTGCCACTAGGATACTTGCAAAAACTACATGTCTACAAGGATACATTATGTCAATTCCAAATTTTCTATGAGGAGGTAGCTTGTAGGTTATTTGCATACATTTTGGAAGATAAGCCATTATTTTGGTACAACCAACTACCCATGGAGGTTAGGACTTCTTGGATACAACTAGAAGCATCCTATTTTTATCATTTTGGTAATCAGGTTGACTTAGAAATCTTGAAAAATCAGTTTACCTCCATATGTAAGAAGCTTAATGAGTCCTTGAGTCAATTCAATGGAATATTTTGTGAGTTGCACTCCCAAATGTGGGAAAATTTTAACATACTAGAAGAGGAATCCATGGAAGTATACCTAGGAGCCATACACCCCACACTTGCTTCACACATTGAGAAAAAACTGAGTGGTTTGTCTCTAGAGAAAATCCATGAGATATTAGAAGAGATAGAACGACAAGGTCTTGAAGAAGAAAAGGCACAACATGTTCACATAAGAGATTGTCATTCTAAAGATATTGATGCCAACATACACCAACCATCAAATATAGCACCCTCCACTCCAATGATAGCTAAGGTAGATGATCAAGGGGATGAATTTGAGTATCCAAATGTTACAACCACCTTAGATGTAGTCCACGAGGAGGTGCAAATTGCTAAGCCAACATCCGCTAGTGAGGATTATGCAGAAATGATCTCATTCATAGAGATACACGATTATTCGGATGAAGGGGTTCTAAATTCAACAATGTTTGATATATGTGATAAGACAGAAGCCACCATAGAATTGAATGAAGTGGTTGAAAGTGAAATTGGAAGAAAATCAATAAATGAATTTGAAGACATGATAGAATTTCACCACTTGTTCTTGGAAGATACTATTGATGAGATGTATAAAATTAAGGATCAAGAAATTCTTCACCCTCAAAATTATGAAAAAATTGAATCATGGGTTACTAATTTGGATAATGATAGCCTTATAAATTTGAATTCAAGAAATAACCCACTTTTGAAAATAATTGAACCATCTAAGGAAGATCAAGATGAATTTGATGAGAAACACATTGATGAATTGGAAGATGTTGAAGAAGTAGTTGAATGTCACCACTTGATTTTTAAAGATGATTATTATGACGCTTGGAAGAAGTGGGAAGACCACTCAATCCAAAACCACTAATGAAATTTGTGTGCCAATTGATATATAGGACAACATAATCGCCTGCTCGAAGGAAGATATTACAACTCCTGTACAACTTGAGGATGTTTTGGAAAAGGTTTTCAAATCTCATCAAATTTTGGAAGATTATAATTATCCTATTGCCAAGGACAAAGAAGAAAAGGAATTTATGAATGAATCAAAAGATCATGCCACAAGCATCATGGAATTTCATTCCATGGATCTGGATGACGATTTTTACAATGGTTGGGGAAGATATGATAATGCATTCTTTTCTCACATCCCTATAAATGAAACTTATATTTCACTTGATATGCAGGATGTTGAACCTTCTACATCATATGAAGATCTCATATTCACAAGATTTGAAAAAGTGACAAAATTTGATCATGTTGAATATAAGTTTCATTTATAGGGATGTGAAATTTTGATCATGTTGACAAAGAGATTGACCAATTGGAAGCAACTCAAATGAAGGATCATCAAGACGAGTCATGGGACATACACTTTGACCAAGAATGTTTGAGGATTGAAAAGGATGACCATATCTTGAACTTAAATAATGTTTATGGTGAAATGTCATTAAAGGTAAATGAAAAACAGGGTATGATTTCTAATCGCACCTTTGATAACATTGTTTTAATGAATGAAAAGGAAGTTGATGCACTTGAATTGTTAAATAAAATTCATCAACAATTACTAATTGAATCTAGGGTAAAAACTTTTAATGATCCTAATTTAGTAAATATCCTAGATGCTTGCAAAATGTTACACAAATTTGATTGGCCTACAAATCTTGAAAATGATTTGGCTTTAAAATTTTTAGAAATAGGCTCTTGCTTACAAAGTCTCATTTTGGATAAAGAGAGCCTAGTTCTAAATCAAGGATGGAATTATGAAATTTGCATTTTAAAGAATAGACATGATAAAATTGAAAATCAATCATTGTCTAATCAATTTGAAAATTTGAATCTCACCTATGAGAATACTAATGGAACTAAATTTAATTGGTGGGGTGAGAGAGGAAAGTTGAAGTGGGTTGCATTGTTTGGTCTAGTCTTGTTTTTGTTGGATTCCCACAACATTTGGCATGCATATCACGTTATATTTTTGTTGAAATGTTCTAATCATGTTTGGGATCCAGGAAAGTGATAGTCCAAGATTTGCATCATCTTGTATTATATTGTACATTTGTATATAGATTTTGGTTTTGGTTTTGGGTTTGTGTTTTTCAAGTTTCATTTTTGGGATTGTTAGTTTAATCATGATTTAAAATTGTGTGTTTATTTGACATGTTGGGTTTGTATTTAAAAAAAAAAAATGATGAAAAGGTTGTTTTTGAGATGTCAACTTGTGCCTAAGATCAGGAGAATATGAAACATTGGAATTGTGTTGTAGAAAGCTCCACAAATAACACAAACATTTTAAGTAATGTCGTTTGAATCTTGTGATGCATGAAGTTGTCAGTTTTGCACATTATGGTAAAGTAGATGATATATTCCAAAAGAAGCAGTGCATTCATATCTCATGTCATATTCCACATTGCATATACATGTCATCTTAGTTACATTTTCATTTCATGTGCAATCATTGAGAAGGTGTCGAATCCTCTTAGGGTTATGCTATAACATAAATAAGAAAGGATCCTAAGGTTGGGAACTGCTGCCCAAACTATCTTGAACCAAGCACATTCCATGCACATTAAAAAGAATCTTGAGCAAAATGGTCAAAACCATACTTGGATGAAAAGGTGAGGTGAAAAGAATATTTCATGTCTGTCCTATCATGCAACATAATCCTTAAAATAATAGTTTTTACCACTTCTATCAAGCTTAAAGTCTAAAACCAGAGTAGTAAGGATAGGATTAAATCCTCATCAAACTTAGGTTGAGGATCCAATTCCCCAAAGCTCTGATTTGACCTTCATGGAGTAGTAAGGATAGGGCATAATTCTCATCTTACCTAGGTTGAGAATCTGATTCCCCAAAGCTTCCATCATTCATTAAATCATAAAACTTGGATGGAGGGATCGTACTACATGTCCTCTGCAAAGGATGGGTAGTCATCTCAAAAGTCCAAGAAACAAAAAAAAAAAAAATTATCAAATTAATATTTTCCATCTTTCATTTATCATCTTGGATTGGAAGGATCGTACTACATGTCCCTAGCAAGGATGGGTAGTCATCCCCAAGGTCCAAGAAGTAAAAAATTAATATTTCCCATTTCATAAATCTCGGATTGGAAGGATCGTACTACATGTCCCTAGCAAGGATGGGTAGTCATCCCAAAGGTCCAAGAAATAAAAGAAAAGAATGAATGAATCCAAACCAAGGATTATGGGGTTAAGTATGCTCATGCGTGGCAACATGTCTTGTCTAAAAGCAATACCACTGATTGCTCATATGGATAGACTAGCCTGACAATTTCATCCATAACAGGTTAAATCATTTTGTTCAATATGAGGTAATGAATTCCAAATTAGAATAGTAAGGATAGGGTTAAATTCCCATCTTACATAGGTTGGGAATCCTATTCCCCAAAGTTCTGATTTCACTCACACTTGCACATGGGTTCAAGATGGTAGTGACACATAACCAACTTTGGGATCTACTAAGTTAATTCAGTATACATATATTTTGTCCTAAGAGGGTTTGACAACTTTGATATGTTTGTTCATGATATTGAAATATTTGAGCCTTTGCAAAGTAGGTTGTTATATCTCTAACATCTTCATTATACATCAAATCCTGCACAAATCATTCATAGCCTTGCATACAAATCATAGGTGAAACTGACAATGGAATGTTGATCAAGTTCAAGTGATAAGAAATGAAAACACATTGCACATACCGAGCTGATACTTAATGATTCTGATGTTTCATGTATTTTTGATCTATCGGTATTTGTTTATCTTTATGTGTTGACGCCCGTATCTAAGCTTGTATATTTCAGGTTGGGTTCTCACCAAAATGATCAGGAGCAATTGACAGCAGAGTCACCATTTGTTGTGGCTGATCCACAACACACCCAAAAATTGGGGACCCACCTTTTTTGCATGCTTTCCAAGAAAACTGTAGTGGCCCAGATGCTCAAAATCAAAGAAAAACAGCAAAAAAATGAAAAGTGTCGCGATATCACGACATGTTGCTCCATCGTGACAAAAAATGAAAAAATGTCACGATATCGCGACATGTTGCTCCATCGCGATAGAAAATGAAAAAGTGTTGCGATATTGCGACATGTTGCTCTATCATGGCAGAAAATGAAAAAGTGTCGTGATATCGCGACATGTTGCTCCATCACGGCCAGAAAAAGAAAATTGTCACGATATCGCGACATGTCATGTTTTCGCGGCTCAGAACAGCAAAGTACATCAAAATGAAAAGTTGTCAAGATTTCATGACGTGTTGCGCTGTTGCTGCTCAGAAATGAAAGTTGTCACGATTTCACGACGTGTTGCGTTGTCGCTGCTCGAAAATGAAAGTTGTCATGATTTCACGATGTGTTGTTGATAAGAAGAAGAAAGTGTCACGATATCGCGATAGGTCGCATTTTTGCAGCTTAGACAAGCAAAGTGCAGTGGAAAGAAAAAGTGTCACGATTTCATGACATGTCACGTTTTTGTGGCCAAAAGTAACAAAATGTAGCAAAATGAAAATTGTCACAATTTCGTGACATGTTGCATTTTTGCGGTTAAGAGCAGCAGAATGCATCATGAAAAGAAAATGTCATGATATCACGACGTGTTGTGAAATTGTGGGTCATAGAAGAGAGAGAAAGACAGAATGGAAAATTGTCACGAAATCATGACTTGTCACAAAATCACGGTCAAACTAGTCAAACAGGGCAAGGCACTAAAGTTGTGATATTGCGACATGTAGCGTTTTTACGACCTGAAACAGCAAGACCTACCAAATGAAAAGATGTCACAATTTTGTGACAAAAAGCAACCAAGTGGTATGAAAAGAAAAGGCGTCACGATTTCAAAATAGGAAGCAGCCAAGGAGTACAAAGATGAGAGGCATCGTGATTTTGCAACAGAAAGCAACCAAGTGGTACAGAAAGAAAAGGCATCGCAATTTCATGACAGGAAGCAGCCAAGGGGTATGAAGATGAAAAGATGTCATGATTTCATGACAGAAAGCAGCTAATTGGTACAAAAATAGAAAGCGTCACGATTTTGCGATAGGAAGCAAAGATGATGGTACGAAAAGAAAAGGTGTCGCGATTTTGTGACATGTCATGTTTTCACGACATGTGCAACAAAACATGGCCCAAAGTAGAAAAACGTTGTGATTTCGTGACAGGATGCATCCACGCGGCCCGAAGTAGAAAAATGTCGCGATATCGCGACATGTATCATTTTCATGATGCATGAGGACGAACAAGGCTAAATACAGGAAAATGTCATGATTTCGCGACATGTCTCATTTTCGCTGTGCATGGTGGCGAACAAGGATGTTGGCCGAAAAACATTGCGATATCGTGACATGCTATTTTTTTGTCATGATTTACAGGGGACAGTTACGAAGCATGCAGAGAAGCGCAGAACACATGGCATAAAGGTGTAAGGGTTACAGAAGCATTACAGCTCATAGGGAATATCAAACGTTTTGGCATCGAATAGAAAGTTAAAGACAATGATGAGACTAGATTACGAAATGATGCAATCTGGGAAATGAAACGAAATGCCGCAGAGCAAAATAGAGAACCGCACCAGAACATTTAAAAATAGAAGCATGGGATTGGTACGGGGGTCAAAAAACCACTACGGGTAGAGTTGCAGAGCTGAGGGTGATTAGCCATTTTGGGCCTGCTTTGGAGTGTTTTTCTTCCCCTTTTTTTGGTTTTGAGAAAACTAGAGATTCTGTTATTGTAAAATGATCAATTTTTAATACAGAAAATTTAGAGAGTTGCACCTCATTGGCAAGAAAGAAGTTATTTTTTGCATGCAGGATTAATGGTTTATCTTTCCCCTTTTCAGATTTATAGGCTTATAGGTGAAGTTTAATGCAAGTTCTCTTGGTTTCTTCATGCGAATGTCTAAATTTGAAATCATGATTAAAACCCCAGAGACCAGCACTTGACTTATCTGGATTGTGCATGTTTGTAGGTTCAATAGGTTAGGTTGCATGCATGGAAACCTCATTAGCTTCGGTTTTGTCAGAATAGGATTGCATCACCCTAAATGCATTTCATTTTTCTTTTTGCTCATTTTTTTTGCACTTTATTTTTATTTACAGGCATTAAAATAAATAAAAATAAAAAACTAAAAATTCCAAAGTCTGAAATAGAAAATTTCCATTTCAAGGCCAGAATTTCATTTTTTAGTTTTGTTTTTCATTCATGAGTAGATGATGATATTCCCTTCATAAAATTCCAATTTCATTGAAGGGGTTATGTTTTATGACATTTCATAAATTTCCATTTTTTTTGCAGCGTGGTCATATGAAGATCAAATCACATTTGCTTTATTCGGGTTCAACGAACAATCATTAAAAGTTTCACAGTAAAATAAACCAACATTGCCCCTTGTTTTCAGTTACTTGCAACCACTAAGGTGTTCCAAGCATTTTAATTGAATATATTTATTTGAGATTATTAATACACAGATGTAAAATGCTAACATAGCAGAGACCTTGGAGAAGTTACTTGTTTAATTTCTTTGCAAGCAGAGGATTTAGAACCCAAATCCTATCGGAGAGTGTGTTTTCACAACTGGGTGAAAATACCACTCAACACTTCTCTTAGGGGCAATCAAGATCTGAGGTTTGCATTTCCTAGTGATTCAATTAATCAATTTACATTAGTTTAGATCTTTATTCTGTATTGCATCTGGTGTTCACCTCATTCTTAATGAAATTTTGCATTTAGGATCAATTCCACTTAAAACATAAGGGAATTTTGTTATTTCAGATTTTATCAGATTTTCTAGGATCAATTAAGCATTCAGTTAATGTTTTTATCTTTTTAAATAGTATTTTGCACTGTATTTTCCTTTTTTTGGCATCTATCTATTATGTTGCAGGATTCTGATGAAATCGATCAGGCGAATTCATCTAATTTTAGATGATTTCATCTAATTTCAGATGAATCTACGTAATTACAGATGAACCTACAAAATTGTAGGTGATTATGTCCAATTGTAGACAAATTTGCAAAATTAGAGATGATTTGGACTGCTTCAAAAGCCAAACCTTCATCAGACATCCAGAACCAGGTAAGATATTTCCTTTTCCTTTCAAGCATTGTATTTAAAATTTTATTTCTATTTCTTGTTTGCATATAAATAACAATTTGCATATAGAATAATTTAGCTTCATTATGGCTTAAACTAAAAAGAATACATCCAATTAATTCCTAGCCTAGGCACGAAAGCTACTCCAAAAAACATCTTGGTGAACCCACCATCCATCGAAAAATCACCAAAGAGGGCATGATTCAAAGTGTCTCTTCATCTGAGGTGTAGACCTATCCTTTTCACATCCCCCTTCTAGGCGTGGATCCATCTGCCTAAAGGTAAGGGTGTGAAAATTTTAGACCTACAAACTCTTATAGATCCCAAACATCCTAAGCCAAAAGGATATAGGGAAGATCAATTTTATCCTTATCATAGGATACTAGGGCATGACATTAAGGCTTACGTCAGGTTTAAGCATCAAGTGCAAAACATGATTGAGGTGGGACATCTCAAAGTTGACAACCCAATAGCTCTCGATAACAGAGACATGGGCATATATAGAAACCCATTGCCCAATCATGAGGCCCCTTGAGAGCAAGGGGCCCGAGTAAATCAGGTTCGAGCTGACATACATACCCACAGATGTGTTGGGATGGTTGAGATTGTTAACATAGCAACAAGGACTAGGTGGTATGGTCAACTGCAACTTCCTACAGTTCCCATGAACTTATCATCTACTCCTAGACAAAGGCAAGACAACCTTCTAGGTCCACCAACATGACCTATGGTAACTATTCGGAGTATATTGGAGCAAAACCTATAGATGAATCTAGCTAAGTTATCCATCTATGAGATCATACAATAGTACCCAAATCATAGGGATACTCTAATGGAGATTTTAAGAATGATTGAGCTCATACAATAGTACAATGTAATCTGATTTTAAGAATTATATTATAGGTTCCTGGAATTCTAGCACTTGTCACTTTGTGGGACAAGTGCTAGAATTCCATGAACCTATAATATGATTCTATGATCATGATATTAAGATAGTTCCTGCTGCCTTACTAGACCCTTCGTTGAACATTATAGTGGAAATAAATGACTCACCTTTCAAGATGGTTTTGGTCGATACAGGTTCATCGATAAACATCATCACAACAACTGTAATAGAGCACCTCAAAATCCCTAAGTCAAATATCATTCCAAGAGCTTACACATTAAGAGCTTTTAATGATGCTTTATGCAATACTATGGGAACGATAGTCCTACCCATCAAGGTGGGGTACAAGACCATCCTTGTGATGTGTCATGTCTTGGAAGGAGCTATGTAGTACAACATCCTCTTAGGGCACCCTTAGATAAGGGCCATGAAGTGTGTGCCTTTGATATTACACCAATGTGTCAAGTATGTGCATGAAAACAAATTCTATGTGGTTCTAGCTGATGAAGAGCATTTTAAATACGTCAATCAGGTGGACATTCCAAGAGAATTCATGATCCTTTCTACTCACCTATACATGGTACCTTCATCCACAACCACACAAGTGGATAACAAAGACAAAGGGGTAAGAAAATACCCATGCACATCAACATCTCCTGATGCACACAAGACAGTAAATGCTTCTAAAATACCATCAACGTCAAAACCAAAAGATAATCAGAAGCTAAAGGTATCCTTAGTTAAGTAAGAAAGACCCAAAGAAGTGCCAACTATAGCCATTGTTGAAATTCCAAGTCCTATGGAAGAGGAATATCCTTAATATCAAGATGAAGATAGTGATTATTACCCTAATTCGCCAGTATCATCTATGGGATCATCCATGTCACATGCCTAAATACACTTGGCAAGCATAGGCATAGGGGAGTACCTTGTGTAGAACATCACCTTTACGCCTATCATTGAGTCTTCCTAAGACATAGGAAGGCCTAAGGACTTGAGGCCGCCAATAGGAATAGTGGTTCCACTTGGAATCCCTCCCAACCAAACCAATTTTGTCTATGCTGGACTGGACTGTGCTCATAAGTCTTCAGACATAGAAGAGGATGGTGATGAATTATTCATGGTCAATGTTCATTACCTCTCTAATCTCAAGTTTGCTCTAAGATACTTTGAGCATTGCCATTGGAATGGATATGGCCTTGGCATATATGAGCAAGGGTGCAGGCGGCCATACGAGCCACAATTTCAGCTTTCCTCTGATAGATTTGGCTTAGGCTATTATAGCGAAGGTCGATATGACTCTCTTGCAGTAGAATTGGAAATATTAAGCATAGGGTTAAGAGAAGACATCGATTTCATTCCTTATCACACCCTAATAATAGCAAATTTGAGCAACAAACAAGTGGCCATGGTCAACATACCACATCCAAAAACTTATCATCCGAACACCTCAATTGATTCCACCCAATAGGGTACAACTTGTGGGATGAGGAGAATGGATATGAAGAAAGTGATGATGAGGTGCAACTTGGCTTAGCCTATCAGGGGCCTCACTATTTACAAAGGCTCACATGGTCCATCCAGGATGAGAGTGGATATACATTATATGAAAGTGACTATGAATAAAAAAACTCAATAGAAATAGCCTACTTAGGCCTAAGCCATCAACCCCTAACTTTGGCACAAGAGACAAACATAAATGGATTCTTCATAAGTGACGAAGAATATGAAGATGAAATAGAGATGGCCTACTTGGGGCCAAGACATGAGCCCATTATCTTAGGGCCGCATACCAATGGTAACAGTTTCTATATAAGTGATAATGAATTTGAGGATGAGACTGAGATGGCTTATCTTGGACCTCACCACTTGCGGTAAGTCAATGAGTCAGTAGAGAGAGAGGAGGCACTCCATGCCATAGACCCTCATCTCTAATTTTTAGGGAGACCTGTTGACCTAGCTATCATTCACTAGATGGTCAATTTCCATCTGCCTATATTTAGAGAGCAATTAGAGCCCAAAGATCCTATTGTCTGCCCTACCCATGGGCCAGATCCAAAAATTTCCATTCCTCCAAAACCTCATCACGAGTATGGAAGGAAAAACCTTGAGACAATATTGCACCCATGTGGTCCTGGAGATTTAATCCCATCCATCAACATGATCTCCATTAATTTGATCACTCCACTTCATAATCTAGTAGATCCTACCAAATCATTGCATCTTGATGTACAGGCTATTGATTGGGATCGTGTTAATTTGCCCATGGAGCCAGAAGACCTCTTCCCCAATGAAGAGATGTTAAAACCATTCCATTTCGCATCAGGTTGTGCATATGATGTCTTCCATGTTGGTTTGGAACCTGAGTCACTAGGTACTATAAATACCACTGATGACATTCATTTGATACCCATGCCTCATCAGTTGGAAGATGGGTCACATATGGCTATAGAAGCGACTTTCAAGGTGGACATTAGCGATGATCCTACACAACCAAGGAGAGTCAAGTTTAGATAAAGTCTATCTCCAAAGGAATAAGCCTTTCTAATTCCTCTCCTCAAAGAGAGGCTAAAAATATTTTCTTGGACTTACAAAGACATGCCAGGGATAGATCCAAAGTTAGTCATTCACAACATTTCATTGGATCCCATGAAGAAGCCAGTCAAGAAAAAACTAAGGAAAATGCATCCAACCGTCACTTTGATGGTGAAGAACGAATTGTAAAAACTATTGGATGTAGTATTCATAGTTCCTATTGACTACCCTAAGTGGGTGTCAAACATGGTACCCATAGGGAAACCTGACGAAAAAGTCCATATCTACATGGATTTCAAGGATTTGAATAGGGCAACACCAAAGGATTCATTCCCATTGCCAAACATATATGCTCTTGTAGATGCAACCGTAGATCATGAAATACTCACACTAATGGATGGTTTTTCCAAATATAATCAGATTAGTATTAAGCCTTAAGATCAACATAAAACTACCTTCATTACTCCATGGGGAACATTTTGTTACAAAGTGATGCCATGCGGTCTCAAAAATGCTGGTGCCACATTGTTGGTCACAAATCTGCCTAAGTACAAGATTTAATCACTTGTGAGCCCTAGACTCGGCCAACATTGAAAGGCCGAGGGAAAAATAAAATTCCTTCGAACCGATCTCTAGAGAGTGCTGGCTCCCTTACTAAATTCTACACTATTTGAAGACTAGGTATGCAGGAAAGAAATTAAAAAATAACTGAAAGAAATGGAAATATAGCCACATTCCAAAGTGTAGAATTTGGGGCAGACTAACAACAAAAATTCCACCAAGTTTTATAACAGCATATAATAAAAGGAAAGTAGTAGAATTTAACTCACATCTTTATAGAGATAACCCCCAGATCGCATTTTAAAATCTACTCACTAACCAGCAACGTTTGAATTCAGAATGCAAAATTCAAAACTTAACAGCAAGAGCATGAGCATAAACATAAATGATTTTAAAAAAATAATGAAATCACACACAAAAGAATGCTTGCAAATTTTAGAAGCAAAGTCTCTTCTATTGATGCAGAGAACTTAGAGAGTTTTCTTGCAAAATATCTAACCTCCCTTTACAATAAGAATTTGATTAGTATTTATAGAGGTTTTCACCTCTTTCATTAAATACATGTGGAGGCAAAGTGTCGGCCACTCAGCCACCAATAGCAACAACTTTCTCCTAGACCACAACAATGAACCAATGAGCAAATGCCAAATAAAATAACTGCTGATTTTATCACATGGCATATCAAGCTTCAACACAAATCATCAGTCCAGTTTCAATCTCCATGGTGGCACCTTGGAAATGCATGCCCATGAAGTGGTTGATGCCTCGAAAATGAACAATATTGCACTGGAATCAAGAGCACATGCTTAAAATTGGTAGCTTCAGTGATCATATCACCTCAAGAATTATATTTATCAATATTAATCTCTTTTCAAGGAAGATTTGCACCAAAATTCACCCAAAATTACATCCATAGGAAAAAGTGTTCAATGTGTGAAAACACTTAAAAAAGAAAAAATACTTTTCAATGTGGCACACTACAACAAAATTACAATGTGGCAAAAATGCCAACACACATATCAGCAGAACGTGACATATATTCCATGACTATATGCATAAGATCTTGGAAGATTGCATGGATGAATTACTGGCCAAGTACCTATTGTAGAAAGAGCATGCCAAATTCCTTAGACAAGTCTTTGATCATGTCATAGAACACAATGTCTAATTGAATCCTAAGAAGTGTGTGTTTGGCATAACTTCTGGTAATAATTTGGGATTCATCGTATCCAAGAGAGCAATTGAAGTAGATCCTACAAAGGTAAAGGCTATACTGGAAATGGCCACCCCTACCAACATTAGGGAGTTGCAGAGCCTACAAGGCAAGATAGCATCCATAAAAATATTCATCACATAATTATTATATATTTTTGACCTATGAATTTGTTGATACGCAAGGAAGTCCCATTTCATTGGGATGGAGAATGCCATTAAGCCTTTGTAGAGATCGAGACTTATCTGGCAACATCACCAGTATTTCCTCCACCAAGGCCATACATACCATTTTTACTATATATATCAGCTACTAATTTTGCATTAGGCACCATGTTAGCCCAAAATATTGCACAAGACAAAGAGCAAGCCATATATTACGTTAGTTGCACGTTTGTGAGTTATGAGCTAGGATATGTGTATGTCAAAAAATTATATTTAGCAGTGGTCTTTGCAACTCAAAAGTTGTGACACTAAATTATGAGCCATATGACTTACGTCATATCAAAACAAAATCCTTTTGCAGTACATGATGAGCAAGAAATATCACAATACACGTACCACAAAATGGATCATGCTATTGATAGAATTTTATATAGAGTTTGTAAGCCAAAAGTCCATCAAGGAACAATTCATAGTAGATCAATTAGTAGAGGCACCTCTTCAGGATAACAAACCTCTCACTATAGAATTTCTTGATGATGTGGGCTTTGTATTATCATATCTGCCAGAGCTTGAAGAACCTAATAAAGAAAGAGACATGTCATTTTTCTTCGTGATTCGAAGTGTGAACAAGGAGGCAGAGCAAGGATTGTCTTTATCATACCATAGGGTGCTCCATTGCCCTTATCATTCAAACTAGACTTCCCATGCACAAACAACAATACAGAATATGAAGCATTAATCCTAGGACTCCAAACAGCCATAGCAATGGGCATTAAAAGATCAAATATATTTGGTGACTCCTTACTCATAGCAAACCAGGTCAAAGGACTATTCCAATGTAGGTGCCTACTCCTGAATACTTACAAGAAACTTGTTGACATCTACATAGCCCGATTGGAATGGTAGACATCGAGGCAATCCCTCATACATTGAATAGATTTGTAGATACCATGGTCACTTTGGGATCCTTAATCCATTAGAATCCATTTGATAATTTTATAACCATTCATGTGAAAGTACTTTCTCACTCAGTAATACACCGTGAAGCTTTTGACAATCAAGAATCAGTCAACATGATCAACATCAAGCCAAATTAGAATTGGTCCTTCACAACCAGAGATTTATTGCAAATAGCCTCTTGGGGATCTTTGATCTCCCAAGGACATATGGAGTGTGGTGCAAACATTAACCATAGATTTGTTCCTCAATCTGTGTTCACTACCTCAAAAATGTAGGAAGAGTAAGCTATCTATTCTATAGAAGCTATGGCTTATCAGGATTGGCTTTCCCAACTGCAAGACTTCCTAAAGCTTGGAATAGTACCTCAAGGTTTGTCTCATAATGAAAGGAAAAATTTCAAATAGATAGCAACAAGATACATCTTTCTAGGAGAAATCCTCTACATATGAGGATATGATGGAGTATTACTCCGTTGTTTTGAGCCCCAAGAAGCATCTTGGGCAATTTTGCAAGCACACGACGGTACATGTGGAGGCCATTTAACTGACATAGCCATCATTAAATGCATCTTGATAATGGGTTACTATTGGCCAACCATGGAAAAGGACTATTTTGAGTATATCAAGAAATGTAGTAAGTGCCAACATCATGCAAATCTAACACACTTACCATCGTAATCTTTGCAGCCCATCCAGGCAGCATGGCCATTATCGCAATGGGAACTAGACTTGATTGGGAAGATCTTATCCCCATCCTCAGGCTGACACACATTCATAATAATGGCCACAAAATACTTTACTAAATAGGTAGAAGTAATCCCCTTAACATCAACACCTTATTATCCATAAGAAAACAGGCAAGCAGAAGCCTAAAAAAAAACAATAGTATCCATTTTGAGGAAGATAGTGCAATAAAATTACAAGGATTGGCACATGCAATTACCTCTTGCACTATGGGCATATAGGACTAGTATACGGATGCCCACTAGGGCAACACCATTTTCACTAGTATATGGAATTGAGGCCATCATGCCTCTAGAGTTAGAAATTTTGACTCTACGCATAGCATTAAAGGACTTCATAAATAATGATGCCATGCGGTAAGTCCACCTTGATCAGTTGATGCTTCTTGATGAACGTCGAGTCAATACATTAGAGGATCTTTGCATTTACCAGGATTGCCTTGCACGAGCTTACAATAGCAAAGTCCACTTAAGGGAATTCAAGGTTGGAGATCTAGTGCTCAAAGAAAACTAGCAGAATTCAAATATGCCATCGCATCTACGACATAAGTTCACGGTAAACTGGATAGGTCCATACATGATTTCATAGAGATTTAGACCTGGATAATATTGCCTTATATCATTAGATGGTGTTGAAGAGCCTGAACCTCTCAATATCATTCACTTAAAGGCATTTTACACATAAAACACAAAAACATTCAAATATTTCATAAAATTCAAAAACATTCAAATATTTCATAAATTCAAAAACATTCAAATATGTCAAAAACACAAAACAAATCATAAAACATAAAATTTCAAAAATACAATCAAAGGATCCAAGGGTAATTCATACCGCTTGGTCAAATCAAAGGCTCCAAGGGTAAATCAAACTGCTTGATCAAAATAAATTCAAAAATCTCCAAGGGTACCCAATCCACCTGGTCAAAATCAAACAAAAGCTCCAAAGGCAACTTAAAGCCGCTTGGTCAAAATCAAAAAAAGGCTCCAAGGGTAATTCATACTACTTGGTCAAACATCAATTCAAATGATCCAAGGGTAATTCAGACCACTTGGTCAAAATCAAATCAAACACTCCAGGGATATTCAAACCGCTTGGTCAAATCTAATCAATCAAAAGTTCCAAGGGCATTCAAGCTGCTTGGTCAACATCAAGTCAAAATTCTCCAAGGGTAACCAATCCGCTTGGTCAAAATCAATCCAAAAAGCCCCAAAGGCATAATAAGCCCTTTGGTCAAATAAAAAAAAAGTACAAAAACAACATAAAATCAAAAATACAAAAATAATTGCATCTCGCATTTTGCATCCACATCATTGCATTGCATATTGATATCCACTACGGTCATGGGAGTCTTAAAAGTGATACCAAAGTTTATCACAAAAGTTATTCAAATCCATACCTCCATTTATGCATGTGTGTAATTGTGTTTTTCAACACAACCATTATTTGTTGCTATATATAATATACTAAGGTTTTTCGGTTAATCAACCACACCTAGTGATATTATCAACTTTTGGGGAAAACAACTATGATTAGTAGAAGGTAAGGTCTAGCCATTCAAGATCCCGTCACTAATTGAAACACTAAAATCCTGGCTGGTACAAGGAAAAGATGAAAGCTGCAAAGCGGTCTAGGTTACCTTAAGCAAAAAAGGATTTTCCTTGCTTATCACCTTGTACAACGAGTTTAAAGGTGCTGAGAATTGGCAAAAGGACAAGCTTTACCCTATCCAAATCCCTTGCTTAAATAAAAATAAGCAAAATTCCAAAGCAAAGTACATATTCAAAAGGCCAAGCATACAATCAAGATTTCAAAGCAATAATCCGATAAAAAAATTAGAAATTACAAAAAAAATCATAGCTCAAGAAAAAAATCAATAAAAAATAAATAGTGATTTTCATCACTACGTATGAGAAAAATAAACATTGATTATAATCACTACAAAAATCCTCACTCAAAGAAAAAAATAAATCAAAATAAACAGTGATTTTCATCACTACATATAAGCAAATATCCAAAGCCAAAAAAGAAAGGAATAAATCTTTGTTATACTTAGTACGACACTGAGAGGGGGGGTGAATCAGTGTAGCATTTCAAAAACTTAAATCTACAACTCTTAATGCTGAAATAATGAAAACTTAAAACCAAAAACAGCAAGCATAACAAGAGAGCATCACACAACACAGGATTTAACGAGGTTCACCAATATGGCTACTCCTCAAAAATTGACTGCTTGGACTCCCATCCAAATCCAGCCTTAGCAAAGCAATCAATTTTACAATCTATTTACCAGCACCCACTGGAAGGAGCACCAACCCCTTATTTATCTGCACCAACAGAAAGGAGCACCAACCCCTGATTTACCAGCACCTACTGGAAGGAGCACCAACCCTTGATGCCAAGCTGCAACCTAGACTTCAATTGTGAATGTTAATGTTTGACAGGAAAATACCTTTGTTTTCACAAGATCCTGGCTGATCTAATGCTTACTCGATCTCTTTCACTATTCACAAGATACACGCATCTGCTGCACTGCTACAGCCGAACTTAGCGATCGACTTTGCCCTTTGCGCTCTCTGCACACTCTACTTTCTCTATGCACACACTTCGCACACTCTATGTCATTCCAGCTGAACTATCATCTTTGACCTTTTCACACTCTGCTCTTTGTGCGCATTCGCAACCGCACTTCGAACAACTCGACATGACTCTTTGCTCACTCTATGCACTTTGCCATCATCTCACCGCTTCTATGCTATCTATGCTCTTACGATCGCATATCGCACACTTCGATACTCGCACTCATCGACACATAAATCTCCAAATAGCCCTCCTTAAATAATAGAGATTTCAAGATGAAAACCCTAATTGTAGTCGACTGATTATGCAAATGCAAACCCTAATCTTGGTCAGCTGCAAACCCTAATCTTTGTTGGCTAACATCGGTCTTCATCGGCTTCAACTACCTCTGTAACTCTTCTATTGTTGTTGCCGTGAAAACACATGTCACGATATCGCGACACTTTTGCCTCCGTACGCTTTCTCTTAGCTTTGGCCCACGAGAATACATGTAGCGATATCGCTACACTTTTTCTCTTTGCTCTATTTCTTAGCTTTGGCCCCGCAAAAACATAACATGTCGCGATATCGCAAAACTTTTGTCATCGTACTTCTTTTCTTAGCTTGTACCTACAAAAATGTAGCATGTCATGAAATCGTGACACTTTCGCCTCCTTGCCTTTTTTCTTGTCTTGTATCAATGAAAACATAGCATGTCACGAAATCATGACACTTTCACCTTTGTACTGTTCTTTTTTCTTTTTGTCACGATATCACGACACTTCTACCTCTTTAGACTTCCTTTTTACTTTTGTCGTGATATCATGACACTTCTACCTTTGTAGCCTCTAACTTTCTTTCTATCGTGATATCACGACACTTTTGTCTTCGAAGCCTTTGTCTTTCTTTCTGTCGCGATATCGTGACACTTCTGTCTTCTTAGCCTTCGACTTTACTTTTGTCATGAAATCACGATAGTTCTACTCCCGAAGACTTGCTCTCTGCTTTTGTCGCAAAATCGTGACACTTTTGCTTTCGCACTTCACTTCTTTGCTTTTGTCACGATATCATGACACTTGTGCCTTTGAAGTCTTCTATTCTATTTTTATCGTGAAATCATGACACTTTCTGCATCCATACGCTTTCTCTTCAACCTGTCACAAAATTGTGACACTTTCTACATCCGTACGCTTTCTCTTCAACCTGTCATGAAATCGTGACACTTTCTGCATCCGTACACTTTCTCTTCAACCTGTCGTGAAATCGTGACACTTTCTGCATCCATACGCTTTCTCTACAACCTATCATGAAATCGTGACTCTTTTTGTATCCATTCGTTTTCTTTAGAACTTGTCATGAAATCGTGACACTTTTCTCTTTACTTTCTTTCTCCTCGAACTCGTCATGAAATCGTGATAGTTCTCACTTCGAACTCTTTCTTCTACAACATTTCACAAAATCGTGACAGTTCTCACTTCGAACTTTGCAGCATGTCACGAGATCGCAACAGTTCCCACTTCAAACTTTGTAGCATGTCATGAAATCATGATAGTTCTCACTTTGAACTCTGTAGCATGTAGCAAACACTTTTCATTTTACTTTCTCTCTCCTCGAACTTGTCACGAAATCATGATAGTTCTCACTTCGGACTCTCTCTTCTGTAGCACATCACGAAATCATGACACTTTATCTTGCTTTCACTTTCTCTTCTGACTTGTCACAAAATCGTGACACTTTAACCTACTTTCTCTTCCTCTTCTAACATGTCACAAAATCATGACAGTTATTCCTGCTTGTGCTTTCTCTTTGAACATGTCACGAAATCACGATAGTTTTTCAACTTGCCTTCTTCTCTTCCAACATGTCATGAAATCATGACAGTTTTACCTGCTTGCACCTCTACTTCGAACATGTCATGAAATCATGACAGTTTTTCAACTTGCCTTCTTCTCTTCCAACATGTCACGAAATCGCGACAGTTTTCCCTGCTTGCACCTCTGTTTCGAACATGTCACGAAATCATGATAGTTTTCTCTGTTATTTCTCTCTCCTCCAATATGTCATGAAATCACAACATTTTTCTTTGCACTTTATCTCTCCTCCAATATGTCGCGACATATTTAGAAAATAGGAAAACTATCATGAAATCGTGACAGTTTTCCTGTTTTCTGAATATGTCACGATATCGTGACACTTTCCTTGTCTATTTCTTTGAATTTTTGCATGTGGGCCACTTAGGTATTTTTGGAAAAACACTGTACATATTCTGAGAGATCTCTGAACTTCTTGTTTGCTGCATCTGAACTTCCTATTGCTGCACTGAATCAAATGATCTAGATGATTGTGTTGACAATAATGACAATCCTGTTGCTATTCTAAACAGGCTTCTGAACTTCCTGTTCACTGCATCATGACTATGTTCACTGCATCAACTGATCTAACTATTTGTGTTGACAACAATGACAATACTATTACTGCACCTTGCTCAACAATCTCCCCCTTTGGAATTGTTGTCAACACACATGCAATTACCTGTAACTCTTCTCCCCCTTTGACAATAATACCAAAGGGCTACTACAGACTCCCCCTGAGTCCATGCACAACATTCTCAAGTAGCAAAATTGATTACACTTAGTAAAAATCATGATCATGAGCAAAAAGATAATCAAATATTTAAATGCTCCCCCTAAAAATGTGATCCCTATGGCTAGCCAATTCTTGGGAAGTTTAACCACTCGACCAATCTGTCTCCAAGATAGAATGCACCTCCACTGGTACTCTTTTTGTCATCGACACATCCAGCCCAATCTGCATCTGAATATGATATAAGGGTGAAGTCTTTACCTTTCGGATATCATAACCCATACTCCATAGTACCCTTGATATTATAGAAGACTCTGTCTCTCTACTGCACTGACTGGTGGACCTCTCTCCACTTGAAGAATCCTCACTCAGATCTATCTTCAACTGTGTTGGCTGATGAATCTCTATCCATTGAGACTCTATCCTCTATACTCTATCACCTCCAAAGCTCTGTTAATGGGCTCACTAAGAACCTGCTCAGTAGGCTCACACAGAACCTATCCAAATCTGGTCTAACAAGCTCACCAAGAACTTGCCCAAATCTTCTCTAGCAATCTCACCAAGAACTTGCCCAAATCTGCTCTAGAAACCTGTCCCAACACTGTCCTCAAATCTGTCCCAGCATTGTCCTCAAATATTTCCCAAAGGCCTTCTTCAAAGGCTCAATCAATCATGCTCAAGTAGTACTCATAATGAACTCAACAATGAATGACAGTCTTAAACCAAATCCACTTTATAGAAGCATAAAGAGAATTGTTAGAGACTTAATATCTTCTATTCTCAAATCTCAATCTCAACTCAAATCAAGGAAAGTTTATTTTATGGAACTTGAACAACCACATGCATCCAATCACTTGACTAGGCTCAATCAGCTCTACTCAACCAATCACCTCAATGAACAACTCCTTATCACAAACCCTAGTCGAAGCATGTATCAACCAACTCAAACTTTTTTTTTTTTCTAACTCAAGTTCAAGTTCTTTGCACAACCAATGGGCTTCATCAACAATGCTTATAAAGATAAGGTTTAATAACAATTCTAAAACCAGAAAACCTTGAAGCATTAAACCAATCACTTTCGAAAAAGAAACCACAATCAATCCTTTTTACTCCTGTCACATGAGTCTCCTTGAAATCGTGCTACCATGCATACTATGCTCGGGGTGCCTGTTTCAAGCCATATATCTTCAACTTACAAACCAAGTGGGGATCATCACCAAGCTGGGAACCATCTGGCTACTCAATATAAACCTGTTCTTCAAGTTTCCCATTCAAAAATGCTAATTTCACATCTGTCAACAAAATTGACAAGTGACTCACACTTGTACCAACTTTTGTCCAACACTGTACCAACACTGCAATTTTACTATCAACTTTGTGCAAGCATCAAACACAGTATCACAACACCAACCAGATCCCTTTTTACATTTTCAGCTTGGTCTATGTTTTTTGTAGTCACCGCTGGTCACACCTTACTTTCAACTGTTCGAATCAGAAAATAATATTTTGTTAACCTCTTCACGGCCAACTATAGTGCACCTTACTCAAACTCATACTTCATAACCTTAGATTGGCACTTTATCAACAATTAAAATGAAACTATTTATGAATTAAATATTTTCACCAAGGCATCATGGAAGATCTAACAACCTTCACACCAATGTGTAGTATGAACACACACTGCTTTTATCGAAACACATATATGCAGCTAGGGCAAAAATTATTTCTACTCAACCAAAATATCTGAACTAAAATAATCCATAGCTTTGAATAGTGGTAGTAAGAACCAACAACAGAACAACAATGACATATATTAATACTACCAATGGTGACGACTCTCAATTTAATCTTCATCCTTTACGGCACTTCCACAAACAACTGCATGAACTGAAACATACTTTTGACACCTATATTGCAACTCCCCCTTACTACTTGCCTTTCATCCTCAGATAACCCAATAGACACATAGGAGCATTAAAATAAAAACCTTTTCAGATTGCTCCCCCTAAGGATGTGTTACCTGGAGTTGCTTAGTGCAGTAGAGGAGTAGTCTCCTTCAGTCCAAGGAGACACGATTTCCTCTCTTCTTTCTTTCTCCAGACTTTCTTGACCATGGGCTTGGGTTTTTCAACTGCATCCCTTTTTTGCACCTTTTCATGAACTCGAACATTTCTCTTGTGTGGTTGTCTCTTGTGCATCCTTGATGAATGCTTATTTTCCTTTCTTTTATGCACATGATTTATTCCCTGTCTGAGTTGCGTTCTTTGAGTCTGATGAAATCTACTGTTTTGCCTTAGATTAGATACATAAGTACTTGGACAAAACTTTGCTATGTGCCCATGACCATTACATTGAAAGCATTGCACATGGTGTTCACTTAGAGACACAAACGTATTTCTACCAGCATAACTCTTTGATCTATTATTCAATCCACAATAAACTGCCTTGTGACCATATAGGTTGCATCTAAAACAATAGTCATTAAAAACATTATTGTGAAAAGAATGAGAGTGATAGAACCTCTTTTGTTGTGGTTGCTTTGTTGTAGATCTTCTTTGATATTTTCTTCCTTTTGAAGATTTAGCTTCAAACTTATCTTGCTTCGATTCTTCAACAGTGAACTTCTTCTTTTCTGCATATTTGGAAGACGAGGGTTGTTCAGCTTCAAATCCAAGACCACGCTTATCCATGGAGCTTCTCTATTGTCTTATCATTTTATCTAGCAATTTTGTGCTCTTCTCGAATTTGAGATTTGTATTGGCCTCTTCTAGTTGTTTCTTCAATAAAATAATCTCTTCTTCTTGTTTACAGCAAACCGTCTCTTTCTCATTGATCTGCAACCTGAGAGTTTCTTCAATCCTTTTGGACTCTTCTACTTGCAGCTTCAGATTACTAACAACTTTGTTAGATTCCTCTTCACGATTGCTACATACATCGATTTTATTATTCATCTCTTCTGTCTGCATTCTTAAACCGTCAATCTCTTCTTCTAGCTTACTACAATACTCTATTTTCCTGGTTAATTGCATTTCGAGATCTTCAAAAAATTTCTTGTATTCTTCTGTCTATACTTTCAAACTGGTTATTATATCTTTTGCATCCTCAAGCTTTTTACCCAGAGCTGAAATTAGTTTATGTTCCCAATTTGCTTCTGCATCACTTTCTCCTTCATCACATTCCTATTCTGAATCTGTTTCTTTACCAATTTTGAATGGATCATCTTCATCTTCACTGCTACTAAACCCATGGCACTGATGTTCATTATGATCGAGTTGACCACAAATGAAACATTCTGTACCTTGTGAACCTGCATCATGACCGAGTTGTCTCTTGGCCTTTTCTCCACTGTTTGATTCCTCTTCATTTTCTTTCATGACCCTGTGTGTTCTTTTCTTCTTGTGTCTCATGGTTCCACTTTTGCCTTTCTTTGCCATTTGTGTACTAATCCAAGATCAACCCAGACTGATTAAGCCTGAACTGGGAACTTGGCTCTGATACCAATTGTTATACTTAGTACGACACTGAGAGGGGGGGTGAATCAGTGTAGCATTTCAAAAACTTAAATCTACAACTCTTAATGCTAAAATAATGAAAACTTAAAACCAGAAATAGCAAGCATAACAAGAGAGCATCACACAACATAGGATTTAACGAGGTTCACCAATATGGCTACTCCTAAAAAATTGATTGCTTGGACTCCCATCCAAATCTAGCCTTAGCAAAGCAATCAATTTTACAATCTATTTACCAGCACCCACTAGAAGGAGCACCAACCCCATATTTATCTGCACCAACAGAAAGGAGCACCAACCCCTAATTTATCAGCACCTACTGGAAGGAGCACCAACCCCTGATGCCAAGCTGCAACCTGGATTTCAATTATGAATGTTAATGTTTGACAAGAAAATACCTTCATTTTCATAAGATCCTAGCTGATCTAATGCTTACTTGATCTCTTTCACTATTCGTAAGATACACACATCTGCTGCACTACTACAGCCAAACTTAGTGATCGACTTTGCCCTTTGTGCTCTCTGCACACTCTGATTTCTCTATGCACACACTTTGTACACTCTATGTCGTTCCAACCGAACTATCATCTTTGACCTTTTCACACTCTGCTCTCTATGCGCATTTGCAACCACACTTCAAACAACTTGACATGACTCTTTGCTCACTCTATGCACTTTGCCATCATCTCGCTACTTTTGTGCTATCTGTGCTCTTACGATCGCATATCGCACACTTCGATACTCGCACTCATCGACACATCAAATCTCCAAATAGCCCTCCTTATATAATAGATATTTCAAGATGAAAACCCTAATTGTAGTCGGTTGATTATGCAAATGCAAACCCTAATCTTGGTTGGCTACAAACCCTAATCTTCATCGGCTAACATCGGTCTTCGTTAGCTTCAACTGCCTCTATAACTCTTCTTTTGCTGTTGCTATGAAAACACATGTCATGATATCATGACACTTTCGCCTCCATACGCTTTCTCTTAGTTTTGGCCTACGAGAATACATGTAGCGATATCGCTACACTTTTTCTCTTTGCTTTGTTTCTTAGCTTTAGCCCCGCGAAAACATAACATGTCGTGATATCATGACACTTTTGCTGTCGTACTTCTTTTCTTGGCTTGTACCCATAAAAATGTAGCATGTCGTGAAATCACGACACTTTCACCTCCTTGCCTCTTTTATTGTCTTGTATCAACGAAAACATAGCATGTCACAAAATCGTGACACTTTTGCCTCCATACTGTTCCTTTTTTCTTTTGTCGTGATATCACGACACTTCTACCTCTTTAGACTTCCTTTTTACTTTTGTCGTGATATCATGACACTTCCACCTTTGTAGCCTCTGACTTTCTTTTTGTTGTGATATCGCGACACTTTTGTCTTCGAAGCCTTTGTCTTTCTTTCTGCCATGATATCGTGACACTTCTGTCTTCTTAGCCTTTGACTTTACTTTTGTCGTGAAATCATGATAGCTCTGCTCTCGAAGACTTGCTCTCTGCTTTTATCGCAAAATTGTGACACTTTTACTTTCACACTTCACTTCTTTGCTTTTGTCGTGAAATCATGTGCCTTTGAAGTCTTCTATTCTTTTTTTGTTGTGAAATCACGACACTTTCTACATCTGTACGCTCTCTTCAACCTATCATGAAATCATGACACTTTTTGCATCCGTACGCTTTATCTTCAACCTGTCGCAAAATTATGACACTTTCTGTATCCGTACACTTTCTCTTCAACCTGTCACGAAATCGTAACACTTTTTGCATTTGTATGCTTTCTCTACAACCAGTCATGAAATCATGACTCTTTCTGTATCCGTTCATTTTCTTTAGAACTTATCATAAAATCATGACACTTTTCTCTTTACCTTCTTTCTCCTCAAACTCGTCACAAAATTGTGACAGTTCTCACTTCGAACTCTTTCTTCTACAACATGTCATGAAATCGTGATAGTTCTCACTTCGAACTCTGCAGCATGTCGTGAAATCATGATAGTTCTCACTTCAAACTCTACAACATGTCGCAAAATCATGGCAGTTCTCACTTCGAACTTTGTAGCATGTCGCAAACACTTTTCATTTTACTTTCTCTCTCCTCAAACTTGTCGTGAAATCATGACAGTTCTCACTTCGGACTCTCTCTTCTGCAGCACATCGTGAAATCATGACACTTTATCTTGCTTTCACTTTCTCTTCTGACTTGTCGTGAAATCGTGACACTTTAACCTGCTTTCTCTTCCTCTTCTAACATGTCATGAAATCATGATAGTTATTCCTGCTTGTGCTTTCTCTTCGAACATGTCGTGAAATCATGATAATTTTTCAACTTGCCTTCTTCTCTTCCAACATGTCATGAAATCACGACAGTTTTACCTGCTTGCACCTCTGCTTCGAACATGTCACAAAATCATGATAGTTTTTCAACTTGCCTTCTTCTCTTCCAACATGTCGCAAAATCATGACAATTTTCCCTGCTTACGCATCTGTTTCGAACATGTTGCAAAATCATGATAGTTTTCTCTGTTGTTTCTCTCTCCTCTAGTATGTCGCGAAATCGTGACATTTTTCTTTGCACTTTCTCTCTCCTCCAATATGTCACGAAATCACGACAGTTTTCCTATTTTTTGAATATGTCACGATATCATGAAACTTTCCCTACTTGTTTATTTCTTTGAATTTTTACATGTGGGCCACTTAGGTCTTTTTGAAAAAACACTGTACATATTCTGAGAGATCTTTGAACTTCCTGTTGCTGCACTGAATCAAATGATCTAGCTAATTGTGTTGACAACAATGACAATCCTGTTGCATATTTTGAACAGCTTCTGAACTTCCTGTTCACTGCATCATGACTGTGTTCACTGCATCCACAGATCTAACTGTTTGTGTTGACAATAATGACAATACTTTTACTACACCTTGCTCAACAAGCTTGAATCCCTAGAATTCTCAGCATTGTACAAAATTGGAAGGAAAAATCCTTACACATGACGATATGTCTACCACAAGTGCTTCATACATTTTTGTATACCAATGTTTGAATGTAGATGAGCTAGCTTAGGTAACCCAATATTTCCTAGTGGTATAGTCCAACTAAGTCCAACATAAGGATGAAATGAACACTTGAGGATCCCTGATCTTAGAAATGGGCTGAAAGAATCCCGCCTAGCATCAAAGGAAATGCTTGAGTTCTACCTCAAAATATACAATCACATGCACACACAGAGATCATGAAAAACTATGTCCATGGTAAAAACCTTACTTTTCAAAAGTCTAAGTGGTTAGTAGATAGTTTTTGATAGGGTAACTAGAGTGTTTGAATCTTCGAAAAACCCCAAAAATTCTTACATAGTAAGAAATCATAACATCATTCACAACATCACATTATTTATAAGATTCTATAAATTAGGGGGTATCAAAATAGTAGGAAATATACCGCATATATATTAGAAATAGTATATGGATGACCACTGACTAATTTCTATCTTCTAATTGACAGAAAATTTATAATAAAAAACATTACACACCATTACATCTCATATATGAATACTTAATCAATTATAATGATAAGAGTAATTATTTAAATTCACGATTATTTTTTTACAAACTGTGGTATCACCCATTAATATTGTCAATGTCATATGCATTCCGTATGTTTTAAGTGATTAGAGCATATAGGTTCATTTATACCATTCCACCACATAATATAGATGCATACAAGTAAAGAAAAATTAAAACATGCATTTAGCAATAACATCATATCCACAAAAACAAGTCATTAAATCCATAAAGCACATCATAAAACATATAGGCAATATCCATTTGCATACAATCATAAATTCATCATTCATCATCAAAATACATCGCATCATATCATAAAATAATATAAGCATCTACACATCCATATAAGCATCTTAAATATCATCTATCATCTAACATATTCATCAAATCATCATAATACCATCATCACATCATATCATAAAATAAAATAACAACAAAAACATGAGCAATAAACGATACACATAATAAGTCATAATGCAAAATCTATCATAAAAGTATGTGTGTCAATTCCAATGGATATACAAAAATGCCCGTGGGCTACAATCATATAGGTTAGTCGACCTCAAAAATGGATCAAGGACCAAGTAGAGAATCAGTCAAATACTAGGCTTGAGCCCCCTGCATCACCTCCTCTAGTGCCACCTCCCCTTGTAGCAGTGTTGCGAGTCAAGTGATGTGAGCTTATCATTCTCTCTATCTGATTTTGGGTCCTCTAGCTAGGACGGGTGGAAGAATACGCCAAGGTGGAGCACCCATTAACCTATAAACCACCCACACCTGTTGGATCCTTAGGGAAAATCTTGTGCCTCCTAAGCTACATTTGAAGAAGGATAACATGATCCATAAGTCCCTGGATATGTACCTCATGATCATCCAATAGAGACTAGAGATGTCCCACATATGCTCTTGAACCTGCTACTGGAACCTCTTGTGGTGTAGGAGGAACAACAAACTACAATATGACATCACCACTCCCAATAGTAGCCTATAGAACCTGTATCTATGCTAAAATTTTCTCAATGGTAGCATCTCATAGCTATACCTAGATCTTAGTGGCCTAAAGCTCAACCTCGACCTCATGTAGCTATCCTCTCAAAGGAGATTCTCTCTCCTCGAGCTCTAACTCCTCCTCCTCCTCAAGAACATCAGGATCCTCCACTACCACCTGCTCTACTGGTTGGCCCCATACCTCAGTCCTAGCTTGAATTCTATGACCTATCGGATCTATGCCATCACCCCCACCATCATCCTCATGCCCTAGGCTACCGATGCCATGCCACATACAATCACCCCATAACTAAGTGTAGTCCTCTGCAACTCCCCCAGCCATTGTAGGATCAATGGCTAGGGCATCCTCCTCATATGAAAGCTCCATGATCTATCATGGAGGTAGGTCCTTCTCTATTGTAAAGCACTTGTACAAGAACGATATCAAGGGCACATCCTGCTACAATCCATACTGATGAAGAACCTGAGAGTAGAAGAAATACTCCTAGATGGTAATATTACAACCAATGATCCATTGCTCACAGTATGTACTAGCAGTAAAGCTAACTGGATCATCCCAAGTAGGGCATTCATAATAAGGCTATCACACATCCCTGGCCAACAGTCTAGTGAAAGCATCAGTGTAGTGGTATAGCTCCCCTGTGAAAGTGTAGCTCTTATGATCCTCGTGCTCTTGAGCCCATCTAGTAGCATATAACTATGTTCAAGCATCAATCATTATAATATCAACTGGGAGCCCCTTAGGGTGATCTACCACAATGTGTTCCCATCCAAAAACCTGTAGGAGCAATCTGCAGGTAATGATGACATGTACTTACTGGCGGATATGGTACAACTCATCATAGCACTAAGCCAATAGTGATCTACCCCATGCATAGATGATAGGTTCCTCACTATCCAATAAATCTTGCACCATCGCAAGAAGGTTCCATGGGAACCTCAAACCTGAGCATTCTAGGATAAGAACATCATTGATCACCATTAGCAATATGACATGTCTCACCGTAAAGATGCCCTCCCCATACTAGTGGTTGATGGACACTCCTCCGGACTTGGTGTCCTTGAGAGCATCCGTAGAATGCTCTATAAACACTCGAGTGAAGACAACCACCTGATCATTAGTGGTCGAAGAGACAATGGCCACCCCATCAAATGGAATCTAAAAGATCCTATAGATGTCCTCCAGCATAATGGTCATCTCTTTGGTTAGGATGTGGAAGGTATTAGTTTGCGGGTCCCAGCGATGGGCCAAAGTTGTAAGGTAAGCCTGATATGCCATGATATAAGGTAGCCTGATGACATACTACAACCCGTGAGCTTTGAACCATGCTCAATCTATATCATTAAATCTAGGAAGTAATTCAAGCAAGAGCTTTGGGTCCCGAGCTTGAGCAGTAAGGATCTAAGCAAAGTAGAAGAAAAACAAAACATAACTACAGTGCATCTAAGGCATAATTCACCAAAAAACATGAAAATGGTGCAAAAGAGAATGGACTATTCTAAGTCTAAGCAAAATAAGGATAAGATTGCACCTAATAAAGCAAATCAAAATTCAAAAATTCCAAAAAAAGTCATAAAAAATCAACAAAAATGCAAAAAAAAAGGCTTAGGGTTTAGCCACTGTCACCTACAACGGTTGAAACCTAGCCTCTAGAGGTAGCAGTGGCCAAGACCCAACGGTCAAATTTTTGATCGTTGGATTCAATATTGGCCGCTCTAAGTGATAGCGGCTCAGAACTGGCTACTCTGAGTGACAACGACCAAGGGGCGGCACAACAAACCCGTGAAACCTTGGCCAAGAAATCAAAAAAATTGTAAAAATAACAAAATTACTTTAAAAAAATAGCATAGGGATGGAAAAAAAATAGAATGGAAAGCAAATATTCCCACCTAAGTATCAAAATTAGGCTAAGTTCAAAACGCCCAAAATATCGACAGCAGGTGAATAACTGAAGAATTTCAAAAATCTTAGTTTAAAGCCACTAACAAAAAGCAAAATTGAGGACTAACCCACCATAACAAAGGGGATGCTAAGCCTAATTACGAAGTTTTTTCATTGCCAATAGGTTTAGTGAGGTTCATTTTACGTAT
The DNA here is from genome assembly GCA_028583015.1 of Wollemia nobilis. Classification (NCBI taxonomy): domain Eukaryota; kingdom Viridiplantae; phylum Streptophyta; class Pinopsida; order Araucariales; family Araucariaceae; genus Wollemia; species Wollemia nobilis. The sequence goes on along the minus strand of JAQPPZ010002587.1, from coordinate 11,784,885 downwards.
TACTTAGTGAGGTTCAATTACACAAAAAAAAGAAAAGAGAGCTAGGGTTTTGAAGAGAGAAATACCTAGGAAGCTCCGGCTCCTCTAGTAAGCTGATGTCTTGCCCTGTGCAGCCATGTCCTCAACACTAGCAAGTTTCAAAGTTGCAACCGTCGTCATCACACCAGAGCTCCCAAAATGAATCTTCAATAGTGAAAGTGACAGGTCAAACCTTAGAAAAGCAAATTTTTATATTTCCTTAATTATGCCTTGGTCACTGCTGATGTCAACGACCCGAACTTCTTGGATGCTCAAGGCGACGGTGGCCACAGGCATAAAATTATAATCCACTAGACCTAACAGCAGCCAAATCCATAGATCAAATTAAGGGATTTTCTCCTTGATGGATCCCACAAAAATAGCAAATAAACACACTTTGGTGGTTTCAGATCATCATAATGTTCAAAATAATAAAAAAATCACATAAAATCACAATCTCAGGTAGGCCTCGTATCCAGTTACCTACTCTATCCACTCGATGATTGTAGTGATTTGCACTACATGTACTTTGATGAGATGAGTAGACAACCATAAGGCCACTTGGGGCAAAAACAATTCATTTTGGAATTACAATGTACCACCCATCAATCCTGAAGAAGACCAAGATGGTCAAACTGCTCCATGGGTGTGAGAGGATCATCCTAATTCCCCTATGACATCAAAAATATTAATTTAAAGTTATACAATATAGACAAATAGAATCACTCATCATAACTCCTTACGAAGTCTATTGATAGCTAGATCGCTCCTCGAGATAAGGATGGATGATTATCATAAACAATTGGAATCACACTTGGATGTGGGATTGCTCATTAAAAGCAACAAATTCTAGAAAGGAACTAGATTATTCATATTGGTCAAGCGACTTATCGCTTCATTCATTGTCATTTCTTCACCAATTCATTGTGTGAGGAAGTAGTTCAACACTTCAACATAATCATAATCAGAATCAACAAAATATCACTCGATCATAGCAACATCATGTTTGTCATACGAATCATTGCATACAACAATCACAAATTTCTCTTGTTTTTTGGGAACGTAAGCAGACATGACATCTTCAATTTTAGCTCTCCTACCGGTCGGAATTGTTTTAGTAGCTGAAGCTACCCGATTGAGTTTGAGGAATGAGTGCAATTTAACATGCAAAAGCCACTAAGCTAAGTCCTCTAAACATTGAGGCAATGATTCAAGGGATGCATGTCATCTTGCATGATTGGGCCATTCAGCATTGATCAAACCATTGATCACCATAACACCCTAAAAATAGATTAGTTTACATTTTTGCTTAGCATTGTGTTTTCCACATAATGCATTGTAAAAATGGGCATCTATAGACACCTAAATTGTGTCATGCTTAGGGGATCTACTCACATAGACACATTCATAAGATCATAAGATATAATATTGGACTTTCCAAGCATCCAAAGTGGTTCTCACCACTCATTTGTGGCTTTTTCAAGCCATCCAAGCTTAGCCGCTAAAGCCAAGAGTGTCCAGATCTTAGTCACTCAAGCCTAGAGCAGCCAGACCTTAGCTTCTATAGATGATAGCAACTAGATCTCAGTCACTATAGATGACAACGGCTAATCCTTAAGCCATTTGTTGACAAATAGGCCTAATCACAGGTGAAAGTGGTAGTATGCATGCAATAAAGGTGAGCAGGAGTGACTTTGCATTCCTTTTCAAGACCAGTTCACATAGGATATTTGAGTTTGCATTTTAGACTTAAGTTAACTAACCTCCAAGCATAAATAAAGGATAAAAGCTTCTCATGCTAATGACTGGTTCACATAGAAGACTCAAGTGGGTAGTTAGATTTTATTTTAACAGACCTTCAAATATAGACAAGGGACAAAAGCTTCTCATGCTAACTTGCACTATGACATGTCTCGCTGTAAAGATGCCCTCCCTATGCCAGCGACTGATGGACACTCCTCCGGACTTGGTGTCCTTGAGAGCATCCACAGAATTCTCTCTAAACACTCGAGTGAAGACAACCACCTGATCATTAGTGGTCGAAGAGATAATGGCCACCCCATCGAATGGAATCCAAAAGATCCTATATATGTCCTTCGATGTAATGGTCATATCATCGGTTGGGAGGTGGAAGGTATTAGTCCGCAGGTCCTAGCGATGGGCCAAAGCTATAAGGTAAGCTTGATATGCCATTATATAAGGCAACTTAATGACATACTACAACCCGTAGGCTTTGAACCATGCCCAGCCCATATCATTAAAGTGAGGAAGTAAGTCAAGCAGGAGCTTCAAGTCTCGAGCTCGAGCAGTAAGGATCTAAGCAAAGCAGAATAAAAAAAAAATATAACTACAATGCATCTAAGGCATAATTCACCATAAAACTAAAAATGGTACAAAAGAGGATGGAACAATACCTCAGACGGAGAGGCCCTTTGAAGGTATCGCCCAAATTTTTTGCACCCTTACCTTTAGGCTAAAGAATCTATGCTCAAAATGGGGATGCGAAAAGGATGGAACAATACCTTAGATGGAGAGGCCCTTTGAAGATCGCGCCTCTAGGGGGAGGGGTGTAAAGGTGAATTTTTGAGTGGTAGTTTCCACGCCTAGGTCGAGAATGGATTTGATGTGTTCATTTTATGTTCAATCATTCAGATTCCTAGGTTGGCCAAAATGAATCTAAGCTATTCTATATGAAATTTTTGGTTTATATGAAGACAAAAAACATAAATGAATCCTAAATATAGAAAATATCTAAAATGGAGAAGAGTGGACCTGATTTCTGATGTTTGATGAAGATTCTGAAGCTTGTAGGAGTCTAGATTATCCCGGATATGACAGGATCATTTGTAATTGTACAGAATCATCCAGATCATAGGAGATCGTCTGAGATCCACCAAGATTGTCAAAGACCTGACAAATTCATCAGACAAATTCATCAAAAAATTGCAATCATGAAAACAGACAATAAAAACAAAAAATACAATTGCAAGAATGATACAAAATGATAGAAATAAGAATATAAATGCGTAAATGATAAATCCATATATCAAATAAAATGGGATGCAATGTTTTAATAATTTATTTTTAATTTTATCATGCAAATATGCTAAATGAAGTGAACTCCAAGATGCAGAATAGAAGTGAATTAATCTAATGCATAATTAAATAAGAAAAAGAGATAGAGAATGCAAACTCATGGCTTTGATTTCCCCCAATCTGAACTGCAGTCAAAATCATCTGCAATCGTACGAGATCATCGCCAATCTCGACAAGATTGTTCGAAATTGTGGTTGAATCGCCTATGATGATCTGAGCTTCCTTCGACTGAAACACAGTGAGATATTGCAATAAAACTTGGAAACACAAGTGCAAATGATGGGGGATAGGATGTTCTAACATAGCAAAAACTAAATTTGTAGGGAAATGATCATCTAGGGAGATAAACTGGGAAAATCCCAAGTTTATATAGGATTAGAGGGAGGTTAAGAGGTTGGGGATCATTCCAATCTGGGAGATCTCCAATGTAGGAATCTCCAACCGTGCAGACACACTTCTGCCCAAGTTGGAGAGGTTGTTGAAATAGAAGCTAATTATGAAAATTTGGTTTTGGGATGAAATCATCTGGACATTCTGTTCCAGACGAATTCATCTGATTTGGGACGATATCATCAGGTCGGAAACAATATCATCCAATGGTCAAAACAACTTCTAAAAATGGCACAAAAAATGAGGTGAGAGGTTAACGGGCGATTTTGGGGTTAAAATTCAATTTTTTCATCTTTTATTGATAGTTTAACTATGCCAATTTTAGGGTGATACATTTTGCCCCCTCTTTAGCATATTTTTTGAAGAAAATGAGTTAAAGATGAGTTCTTCACACTTTATGAGAAAGCAAAAATTTATTCCATTTTTTAGACGACGATTCTAGGTCGAATCGTACAATTGTTTGCTATGGTGCCCCCTCCGAGTTTTTACCCAAATCAAACATTTGAGGTAAAAGCGTGGAAAAGCAAAAATTAAAAAAATGTTGTTTTTAAATAAAAATAGGAAAAATAGGGTAAAACCCTAATTCATTTTTACTATTCACTTTCACTGTTTTAGAGCTCTACAGGCGAAATGGTGGAAATGACACACAGATCAACAGAGGTCCGACGCGGGTTGCGGGTAAGGATCTAAACCTAGTGTACTATGTTTTTAGCTTGATTTGTTTAATTTTTTTACTTGAATTTTAATTTTTTTGGGCATCGTGGTCATTTTTAGGCCGTCGACGACGTCGGGACAAAATCGTCCCAATTTTTCCGAAATTGTCCCTCTATTGCCGATTTCGTCTGAGGACGAAATCAGAGAAATAGGGTCAATCTCGTCCAGTAAGGGGCAATCCCCAAATTGAATAATCAGAGATGATTTCATCCTATTAAGGAAGATTTAACTAAATTTGGTACGATATCATCCAATAATGGGCGATATCATTTTTTTATGAGATGAAATTGATTTGAATTATTATGTACTAATGATTTTTGTTGTTTTATTGTTTATTTTGCAGAGGGGATTGCTAAAGAGTCGAGAGTAAAAATACAAGGGTCTCAGGGATGACTTAGTCATGCTCGATCATGCTGAGTGAGACATACTAATAGAGGTCAGACTACAGCATGTGGCAAAGATGACATAAATTCCTATAGACATGGGGCTACTAACAGCCCTAGCAGAGATATGGTATCCAAAGTCATCCTACTTTCGGCTATCGACAGGGGAGATGACTCCCACTCTAGAGGATGTATGGAGGATATTGAGGATCCCCATATATGGGCGGTTCATGACTCCTTTGGCAAATCAGGGCCACGCCATGATGAGATTGTGTAGTGACCCAAGCTTCACCCTAGAGAAGGGCAGAGTGAACATCGAGGCTTTGATGTAGATGCCTAGGGCATCTTGATTGACCTGAGCTTTGACAAGGGTGGTGGGTGGCCTTCTTCTATGCAACTAGAGTGGATGCAGGTTATCGTGGCTCCTCTTAGATGTGGTATGCGACATGAGAGACCATGGATATAGGTTTGTTTGGGGTAGCTTTGTATTATACCACTTGTATAGGATCCTTTATGGGGTCGTATACATGGAAGGTCAATTTCTAGTGCTGAAATCATTGCTACAGGTTTGGTGCTAGGAGCACATTGCGGTGTGGAGGCCGGTAGGGCTTCCACTAATAGGAGTTGATCGAGAGAGACCTCAGGTTTTCTATTGGTGGCTCTAGAGAGGGTCACAGTGGTAGTAGATTTGTCGATGTCCCAGAGGTTGCTAGACGACCTCACCCCATATAATATCACCTGGAGACCATAGAGAGAGCATCCAGGGTGGGTAGAGGATAGATAGGAGTTGGCTTGCATCAGGCGAGTCATCTAGTTGAGAACAAAGTGGGGAGAGGTAGAGCTCAACCGCTATGACTAAGTTTTGAGGTAGTTTGGTCTACAGCAGGGGATCCCTTCTCTTAGGGATTATGAATACTCTTAGACTATGTAGGATAATACCACATTGAGCGAGGCTCCAGACATGCAATAGTTTTGGATTTAGGACACTGATGATACCCCTATTTAGCCAGTGGATGGGGACAACGTGGGGGTAGCATATGGGTATGATGCCTAGTATGCAGGCATCCACCCTCCTCAGATGATGAGGACACAAGGTCTGATGCACGCTATAGTGTAATGGATAGAGAGGCAATGCCAGGCTGCCATCGATGTAGTGAGGGGTCACGAAGGGAGGAATCAGTGATGACCTCCTTAGGAGAGATACCGAAGAGTACCACAAGCTTCAGAGAGACATCAGTTGGAGAGGAGGAAGAGACTCCCTTCTCAGCAAAGGGATAGACCACCATCGCCTGATAAGGGCAAGGGTGTTGAGGTGGGGGAGAGTAGTGAGATGGAGGCTCTTCGAGTAGAGAATGCCTGCCTAATTACTCAGATGCAGACTCTTTAGGATGAGGCGACACGGCTCAAGGCTCGGAGCGGAGGGGCAAGCATTCTGGAGCTGGCATGAACTATTGCATAGACCGCATTCTACCAAGGTTTGTACTATCATGTGGTTCTAGAGGAGCAGAGGATACCACTGCCAGCTAGCATTGCATATCCGATCAAGATGGGGTCATTGACGACATCATCATGATCGACATCAAGGACCCGCGATACAGCATAGACTTCAATGGGACCACCTCCTCCACCTCAATGCGGGAGAGGAGATGAGGCTGTGAGTTTGAGGGCTTCTCAAGACTACCTTCTCATTGTAGATAGGTCATATATTTTTGAGAGGATTGAGTATGCCAGGGTATAGATTATGGCATACCAATCCTTTTTGATATGATATATATACTTCTTGATATATATATATATATATATATATATATATATATATATATTTTTTTTTTGTGATATGACTTGTGCATATGTTTTATGATGTTTTAATATTTTAATGGTTGATTGATTATTCATGTAATTATGTCATTGAAAATATTATAATTTTATGTCATACTATAAAATTTAAATGAAATAATCTGATGTAAACAAATTAGTTGTGGTATGATTTGATGAAAAATAAAGTGAATTCTAACAATAATTTCAAAGGACATTGTCACTGTTACATGACAATTTCATGGAGTTGCCACTCGCTAGGTCATCAAGCTAATCCCGGTATGAGAGAAATATTGCTAAAAGTAAAAGGGTGCTTAAGAGACTTTCTTAAGACTTTGTGTTGTGATGATGAAAAATGATGATGGTGATGATTTTTTTTTAGATTTCCATGAAAATATTATGCATGAAATATTAAAAATATGATTTTTTCTAGGCATAAAATTCCTAAGTGTGATAGAAATTTGAACAATTGCCTAGGAATTATACCATCGTCGCAAAACTGAATGTTGACATAACGAAATGAAATAGAAAAGTTTTCGTTCTTTTTAAAGCACAATTGTGTAACATAATGATTTAAGCCATATGCTTTTATGGATTAAATAAATGGGAAATAAAATTAGAATGATGGCTTACGCTAGGCATAGAATTTTAGGTATAGATTTATACCATCATCACGAAATCCAAAGAAGAAATTGATTTAATAGTTTGATTGCATAGTTGATTTTTGATTTTGAGATAAAAAATATAAAAATGAGGACTTACACTAGGCATAAATTCCAATTTAGTTTTAGGAACTATACCATCGTTTGCAAAAGTCGAAAATATATAAATGTGACTTTATTATTAGATTTTTGAACATGTTTTGAAAGAAATTTTGGATTTTTGAAAAAATGTATTTAATTGTTTTTACGCTAAGCCAATATTCTCAAGTAAGAAAATCAAATTATTCCAAAATATTTGCATAAATATTTTAAATTATCTCAAAGACAAAATTTAGATTTATAAGGAACCCCATGTGCATATGTGAGTTCATTGCCGATCTTGATCTATCATAATGATACAAAATATCTCAAACACAAATGTGTGTGCAATTGTATTATTCATTTACCAATTTTGAGCAATATAATTTGATACAAGTAATTTGAATTAACCAAATGAGTGTTCGTTGACCATGATTTATATGCATGTAACCGTACCAGACTACTATGTAAGTCGGGTCATCAAGAGCTAGCTGATCCATGAGCGGACATAGGTATGTACAAAATAAGGTCGCTAATGTGACAGACATATCACCACGCTAGGAGTTACCCAAGGCCAAGTAGGTTGGGCAAAAACCACCTGTTATGGGGCTTACCTCACATTTTTTGAATAATTGAGAATTCTAGGGATTCAAGCTCATTCACCCTTCTTTTCTTTCAAAGGGTAGGGGAAGGGATTTATTGCTTTTTCTTTTCTTTTATATTTTTGCTTAACACTAAGATAATGTTGAAATATTGTTGAGGTGGTACAAAATGATACTGAAATAATGCTTCTTTTTCTCATGATTTTTCTTGACTTTCCTTTTTTTTATATACTAGGGATACTTGCTCGGATTGGCTGTAGAGCAAGGGATTTTTATTTTGGGCAGGGGTGAGCTTGTCCTTTTGTCAATTATCAAAGATTCTAGACCATGTGCGTGATAGGATATTAGGGGAAACTTTTTGCTCAAGAGACCACTTCTACTGTGTAGCATCGCTTTGAATTTACAATGAAATCATTTTAATGTGAAAAGGTGTACTTGGTTCAAGTAAATAACAAGATCAGTTCTCTATGCTCAAAACTTTATTTAATTCAACTGTGGACTTTGATATAAGAGAGATTAATAATCATACCAAATAAGATCAAGATATTTATTCATGTGAGTGTGAAAGTGAGGGATTCCAAATAAATGCCAATTTATCCAAAATAATCGAAAATATAACTGCAATACTTCAAGAATTGACAGGTGCAAAATAAAAGATGTTTTTGAGGATTTTGATGATTTTGATTTTTTTATATTTTGATTTTAATTTATGAATTAAGATAATACATAATATTATTGTTTTTGAATTTTTTATATGAATTACTAAAATAAGACAATATGTATAATATATATAGTGACTAAATTACCAGATTTATGCATAATAGCGCTTAAGATGCATAATGTTCATAGGTTCTTTAAGATCTTTACCATCTAAGGTATCTAATTTGTATGCTCTCGATCCAAATTTAGTAGTGATAATATATGACCCAAGCCAGTTAGGCTCAAATTTACCTTTAAGGTCTTTAGTTGCATTAATTATTTTTTTATTTTCTTTTAAGACGAGGTCGCCGATCTCAAAGGATCGATGATAAACTTTCTTGAAATATGCTCGTTTGAGCTTGTTCTATAGGCACGAAGATGCTCCAAAGCATTAATGCACTTCTCATCTAGGAATTCTAGCTGACTAAATCTGCCAGCACGATATTCATCTTCTACTTCAGTATCTTGAAGTAGAAGAGCCAAAGAAGGAACTTCTAATTCAAAGGGAAAAACAACTTCAGCGCCATAAACCAAAAAAAAAGGTGAAGTTCCTGTGGGAGTACGAATGCTAGTTCGATAAGCCCACAAACTAGGATATAATTGAATGTGTCAATCATGACCAGATTTATTGACCAGTATTTTGAGGATTTTAATTGATTTTTTATTAGATGCTTCTGCTTGGCCATTACCTTGAGGATAATAGGGAGTGGACCAATGATGTTGAATTTTATATTTTTGACATAGTTTATTTACATCTTTATTTTTAAAACAAGTTCCATTATCTGAGATGAGATTTGCAGGAATCCCGAACCTACAAATAATTTGATTAAAAATAAATCTAGAAACTTGATTTCCAGTACAAGAAGCTAAGGGCATAGCTTCAACCCACTTCATAAAATACTCGGTGGTGGTTATGATGAATTTGTGTCCATCAGATGACACAGGATTGATTTTTATGATGATGTATAAGCCCCATTTTGAAAAGGGCCAAGGAGATGAAATAGCCTATAGTTATTGTGCAGGCGCATGGACAAGGTCAGCATGTTTCTATCACTTATCGCAATGGCACACATAATCATGTGCATCATTCTCCATGGTAGGCCAAAAATATCCTATCCTAAGGAGCTTATTAGCAATGGTGCTACCACTAAAGTGTCCCCCAAGCATCAATAGTGGTTATCACCTCTCATTTGGGGTATTTTCAAGCCATCCAAGCTTGGCCACTCAAGACAAGAGCGCAAATACTAGTCACTCAAGTCTAGAGCAGCTAGACATAGTCGTTGTAGTTGATAGTGGCCAAAATATTAGTCACTATAGATGACAACGACTAAGACATAAGAAGCAGTTTGTTGATAAATAGGCCCAATCTCGGGTGGAAGTGGTAGTCTGCATGCAATAAAGGTGAGCGGGAGTGACTTTGCATTCCTTTTCATGACCAGTTCACATAGGAGACTTGAGTTTGCATTAAGACTTAAGTCAACTGATCTTCAAGCATAAACAAAGGATAAAAGCTTCTCATGCTTACGACCAATTTGCATAGAATACTCAAGTGGGTAGTTAGATTTCAGTTAACTGGCCTTCAAATATAGACAATGGACAAAATCTTCTCATGCTAACTTGCACTACGCATGAGAAATTAATTTCTAGGGCTTGGACATGGACCTAGGGTTTCACATTATAAAAGGTGCAAGCCTAAGAGCACCAAGAGATCTTATATCTTTGATATTTGATCTTTGATATTTTTGTATTTTATCGAAAGAGGGACTTGAATATTTAATATTTTATCACATTAGGGAGAGAGACATATTTTTGAGAGTTTTTGAGACTTAAGAGTTCTCATTGAGATCACGCGTGCGGTGGAGCTTGGACAGATCAAAGAGCATAAATTTCTTCAAAATTAAATCATAGTCCTTGACCCATAGCTTTGGGGCAAATAGGGTAAGGTTTTCTTTAGTGACCACTATCCTGGACAGTGGCTTGTAGGCTTAGCTTAGATAGACATAGCATATTTTATCTTTTTTTATTATATCATTAGCTTAGATTTACTTGATTCCATGGTATTTCTTTATCATATTTATGTTACATTCTTTGATTACTAACAGCCTTATCTAGGGATGCAATCTCGAACAGCTAAATGTGTACTGTTGTTTGAATTGCATACAGAGCCACATGTTCATGAGACATAATCCATGACATACGAGAGCAAGAAGATCAATCCGAGAGACATACCTAGAGAAGCAGGAATATGTAAGCCCTCAGACATTTTTGTGTACGAAATTGAGAAGCATTTTAGAGCATGTCACCCTTTTGCAAAAGGGGACATCTCTTCATCCACTTGTAAATCATTGTATCAAGATGGGTATCCCTAAGCGGGAATGACATGTAACTAGGGTTCAATATTAATGAAAGATCCATTATTTGTCATTTCCATGTTATATGTTTTCTCGTAATATTTTAGCTTCATTTTTGGTATAATAATAACATTGCAAGTAGAGTAAATAGCGGTGCGTGCACCTCGGGGTCGCTACAGATGGCAATCACGATGGGAAAACCACTAGTTTTCCATTTTTTGCTAGAATACTAACTTAATTTTGTGTACAAGTCTAGCTACTCTGAGCTACAATGGCCAAAAACTAGATGCTCTTAGCTACAATGGCAAAATATTAGCTGCTTTGAGCTATAGCGATGAAGAACCAGGCACTGTGGTCAACAACGGCTAGGACTAGATTGCAACAAAGGTCAAAACATCAACTCTCTAGATTGGATAAGAGGTTGGTATAGCTTTTCTAATATTTTATAGCTTTCTATCTACTTTTGTGTGTTCAAAATAGAGAACTTAAAGCACATTTATGTTTAGAAATTGAAAGAATAAAGAAGAAAGAATTAAGCATTTCGCATATCTTAGATCTTCTTTTAAATTTTCCACTAGGTGTTGCTAGGAACAGTGGCTTGTTCCTAAAAATTTCACCCTAAAATCCAACGTGCTAGATATTGTATGTTGTTTGCTTGCTTTGAGGCCCTGCTAGAGGCCATAGTTGCACAAGATAAAGTGTGCTCATACAAATCATAGTAGTTCATGCATATTTTTGAATATTGAAATGTATTTTTGCACTTAGGCATATAGGAAAAAATCATTGTTGTTATATGATGCACTTTATGTTACGCAAGCTTAAAATGAACACCACACACTCACATCTCATTTAAATATTGGAGAGTTGAATTTCATCATCAACCTTCAATTTAGTCCAGTGATGTTGGAATTCATCTCCTTCCACTCATTTGCACCCTAGAGCTTCCTATAAATTGATTGGGAAACTTACTTATAGTGACATTAAGTTACTTGTGTTCAAACTATCTCCCACTATTGGAACAATCATTGGTTCAGAGTGGAGGAGCTAGGTGAACCCCCCATTGGGTCTTCAATGGTGTACCCTAGCTTCTTTTAATAAAATTATGTTTTACATGGGTGCACTTGATTGTCACTATGGATGAGTCTTATCATTCTTAATCCAATAACAAGAGCAAGGAAATCAAGAGAACAACACATAAAAAACATCAAACAGTTTAGGGCACACTCAAATTGGTAATCAAGATAAACATTTGTTTGGTATTGTGTGGTCATTCCTAAATTGCAAACCCAAAATATCAAGTCATAAAATAACATGGTCAAAATAAGAATTAAACACCCTCGGTCTGATGCCGAGGGAGAGACAGAAGTAATTCATACCCATAGGCATATTCACAGTAATGTGGAATGACATACTCGTAAGATCATGAGACGTAGTTCCGTGATCCTAAGGGATGATAACTCAACTCTTGGGGGATCTCCTCAAGAAACCCCAAGTAAGTAACCTCATAATGGAACAAAGTCACATAAACAAAAAGAGGCTTCATAGCTGATGAGTGTCGTTGAGTCTCTTCATTTAATCTCAATGATTTATCAATTTGGGATGGTGTCCAAGGTTGTTTACGATAGAAGGTTAGGGCAGAGTACAATTCAGGCATTCAAATTTCAAGCAATTATTGGTGAAGCAGATTTTGGTTTAGCATTTTTGTGTCACACTAAACCTAGTTTGAAGAATGGAAACTAAAATAAAGTAAAGGAATTGAAAACTAAATCTAAGTTGCAAGAATTGAAATCTAACTACAATTGCAGGAATTGAAATTGCTAAATTGAAAGTCTAATCTACTTTTGCAGAATTGAAATCTAATCTACTTTTGCAGAATTTAAATCTAATCTACTTTTGTAGAATTGAAATCTAATATACTTTTGCAGAATTGAAACTTATTCTAAAACACCTGTCAATGCCCTGCCACAAAAGGTCGTCAAGCTTTTGCTACAGGAATTGACAGCAAAATGAAATATGCTAAAAATGGAAAGTTGCTAAAATAGAAAGCAAGGAAAACATAAAGGAAAATTCTTAATATAATTTTTCAGCTGACATACACACAAATTTTGTACACAAACATAATAGGAAACATAAATCACACAATACAAAATAAAAACAATAAAATAAAATCTGGCAAGCAATCTATTAATTTTGCTACAATAAAATTACAGATTAAAACCTACCATAAAATCCCTCCTTCTAGATCTGAAAGTGGGCCCATACTTCCTGATCTAGAAGGAGGTGAAAAGCACTCCTTAACTAATTAACACTCAGAACATAAAATGATAAAATACTACACTTTTATTGATGACAAAACATGCTGAAAATTATTACAGAAAATCACTGTACAGTCCTAATTGCTGCTATTGAAAAATCTCCTCTATTATAATTCCTAACTGCTCAACCAATGAGGGATTTGTGTTATTTATATAAATATTTACAATATATCCCATGCTCAAATCATCCTATGTGCTATTTTACAATCATTTGCCAATAATTTTGGATCTGAAATAAATGCAAATCCGGACAATTTGTGTTGCAGTAGTAGTCATTGGCCCTTAGAAATCATCTTCAGTGGTGGGAGTACATGGGAGGAGTCTAGAAATATCTCACACATAATTCTCCACTTTAGAATATTCCATTCCTATCTTGCAAACAACTTTCTATTATGCTGCAGTTTTTTCTGGGTTTATCCTAGAAGAGGATCAAATTGATCTTTTCCATGCATGGTGGCTTTGGACGGCAAGGACAACAAAATTAGATGGAATATATTTTCCCTTAACTTTATCATCCTTCTTATCCCCTTTTCCACCGCCAAAATTCAGTCAACAAGTCAAAAAGTACATTCTATTTTCATTCCGAAGATAAGTGGCTCATTCCGAAGATACTGCAATTCTCATTCCGAAGACATTGTGTTCATTCCGAAGATCTTTAGAATGACCAACTGTGTTGACTCCAAATGGTTTTGGCTGCATTTCTAAGGTGGATTAGCCTTTAGTATTAGATTGCAATAGTCTTCATTCTTCCTTGGATGTGAATTTCATGCCTTGCCATTCATTGGTAGCTTGCTGGAATATACATGGTAAATTACTGCATTTTCCAGTTCTGTTGCACAGTTGTAGAAGATTGGCATTTCTTGCAAATTAAATCAAATTATAACATGGAAAACTTATTAAAATATCAACATGAAGGAGTACATCAAGCTACTACTAAATTTATACACTTCAATCACCAAGTAACCATGCTGAAATAGTGCAACAGTGCTGCACAATTGCCCCTGCTCTGTTATACCCTATTGCTGCCTATTTAGACCATGTGGGAATGCTTATAAATAGGTCAAATGTCTTCTGTAGTCCTTATAAACTCATTCCATCCATATCCTCATGCTTTTCTTGACAACTTCAAGGTGTTCCTATAAAGTGACAGCTTGCTGATTTTTATATGGCTGTTTTTTTCAGATTTTCAGATTTATGACAGTCCTAAACTTTTGTCTTCAATGTGGATTTGAAACAAGTTGAAGGGCAGGAAAACATTCAAAAACCATTGAGAAGTTAATGGATATCAGCATACCACATTTGGTTAATTGAAATGCATGTTCTTACTTGCTACTTAGTCAAGCAAAATCAGTCACAAAATGCTGAAAATAGTCAAAAACAGAGATATAGTATTCCTAACATAAAATCATGCAAACACTTAAAAAATAGTATATTCTAGTCAACTATTTGGAAATTAACTTATCATATGGTAGTCAAACATTGTGCAATAATTAGGCATTTTTTGGCCTCATCAACAACCATCCTCATCAAGGACACATGAGGAGACCTCAAGGGCCTCCTCTAAACACACAGAAACATCTCAAAGACATGAGGAAACTTCAAGGGCTTCCTCCTCACATAGACATAAAGAAGGTTCTAAGACTCATTCTTCACGTAGGGATGATGAGACTGCCACATATCCATCCACATGGATAAAACATGTCACCACAAAGCCCTCTTCATTAAGAAGACAAACAAGAAGTGCAACACCTCAAGACTCAAGAAACATATGAAACAGGTCTGCCCACTAAAGGGAAAGAAAATAGAGCTACATCTAGTCATGGGAATCATATAGAAGAAATCCTTTGCACAAAAGGAAAGATTCTCGTAGACTATGAACTCATAGGAGTAAATGGTAGCCCACAGGACCAGCCATGAAGAACAAGATAGCTAGACAGGTTGGATCAATTTCCTACTCAACCAACCCAAAGAACTATAACTATTGAGAACTTTGCATTTGGAAGCTCATGAACTATGACTTCTAAACATACCTCCAAGTCTAGGGGTACCTCATAGCAACCCCATAGAATATGTGTGGAGTCTGATCATAGGGATATTCGATAGTACACTGAACAAGTCACATTAACTAGCAAGAGCATAGATACAACAGAAACATCCTCGAGGAATCTGTGAGTTAATACAAAGAGAACAAAGATAGATAAACATGAGTCTTCTACAATAGCACAAACTGACTGAATGAGACATTTAGAAAATGCATTATGCAAAGAGCAATGTTTAGTGGAAGCTCTCGAACAAGAGAAATAAATAGAAAGACTCTTGTGCCAACATGAGCAGCATTTAAGAGAGCAAGCTAAGCAAGTAGCTCTTAACAATTTATAGATAAATTGTGGTGACCACCAAATAAGAAGACATGCTGACTCACCTAAGGAAAGGTGCACTAGACAAGATAGCCCACAATGAAACCCTCCACTAAATTATGAACAAAATCCAACCAATGGGGGGAGGGCAAACATAACAAACCAAGATCACAATCCTAAGTCCCATTGTAGGAGGGAGGAAAATGGAATAAATAAAATGGATAGATAGTTACCTCTATTTCCAATGCAAATAGGCTTGCACAAGGAGAAAATCTATGCATCAAAGGCATTTCAAGAGCTTGCTAAAAATATGAAAACCTTTGAGAAACAAGAGGCAGTTGGGAACTCACCAACATTGAGCAAGATACACAATCAACCATTGTGTCCATCAATACCTAGCCCTCCATATCCTAAGCACTTTGATATGCCCAGGTTAGAAAATTTTAAAGGTGAAGAGGATGCACAAGAGCATGTCACCAATTTTATCAATGCCTATTTTCATCTTGAATACAATGATGCTTTCATGCTAAGAACATTCATAATGACATTTTTAGGCGCTGCCACTCAATGGTTCAACCAACTAGCTAAGAATAGCATAATAAATTTTGAACAACTAGTAAATGCATTCTTAAAGCGTTTCTCCTTTGGTGCTAAGAAGAATGTGAACCTTTCAGATCTGGCTAACTTGAAATAATATGATTATGAGCTAGTAATGGATTATGGGAATAGATGGAGAAAAATCATGGCAAAATTATCATTCTTCGTTCCTACAGAAGATACCATTTGTATGTTTATCAAAATTTGTTCTAAACATATCTCCCTCTTACTACTACTCCAATAGTATCCTTCATTTGAGGAGGCTTTGGCACAGGCCAAGCTCATTGAATTTGAGGAGGCTTTGGCATAGGCCAAGCTCATTGAATATATAAAAGTAGATGAGGGAACCATTAAGCTCTAGAACAAAAAGGAGTGGAACAAGAACGGTAAGAATGACAAGTACAAGAAGAAGTAGTGCAACCATGCTCCAGTCAACCAATTCATATTGGCTACACCCAAGTATGAGTGTGCACAACAATGACAAAACTATCAAGCACATCCCCTGCCAACCAACTATGACCAAAAGAACAATCAAGGAAGAAACTAAGAATGCAAGCCACCTCGTTATTTTATGCCTCTGACAAAATCAATGTAATCAATATTTAATCAATTGAGTGAGGCCAGGAGGATAATATTTCCTAATATACCTCTTATAGATCCCAACCATCCTAAGCCAAAGGGATATAGGGAAGATCAATTTTGTCCTTATCACAGGATACCAGGGCATGACATTGAGGCTTGCAAAGGGTTTAAGCATCAAGTGCAAAACATGATTGAGGCGGGAGAGCTCAAATTTGACAACCCACTAGCTCCCGATAACAGAGACATGGGCATATACAAAAACCCATTGCCCAATCATGAAGCCCCTCGAGAGCAAGGGGCCCAAGTCAATCAGGTTTGAGCTAACATACCTACCCACAGATGTGTTGGGATGGTTGATATCATTAACATAGCAACAAGGACTAGGCAATATGGTCAACCACAACCACCTACAGGTCCCATGAACATCCCATTTGCTCCTAGGCAAAGGCAAGACAACCTTCTAGGTCCACCAACGAGACTTGTGGTATTGGAGCAAAACATACAGATGAATCCAGCTAAGTTATCCATCTATGATCTCATACAACAATACCCAAAGCATAGGGAGACTCTAATGGATATTTTAAGAACAATTGAGCTTCAACCGCAAGATGCAAATGCATTCACTCACTTTGTGGGACAAGTACAAGAATGCCAGGAACCTGTAATCCGATTCTATGATCATGAGATTAAGACAATTTTTGCTGCCTTACCAGACCCTCCACTAAAAATTGTAGTGGCCATCAATAACTTACTATTCAAGAGGGTTTTGGTCGATACATGTTCATCGATAAACATCATCACAACAACTGCAATAGAGCACCTCAATATAGCCAATACCAATATCATTCCAATAACTTACATATTGAGAGATTTTAATTATGCTTTATGCAATACTATGGGAACGATAGTCCTACCCATCAAGGTGGAGCACAAGACCATCCCTGTGATGTGTCATATCTTGGAAGGTGCTATGCAGTACAAAATCCTCTTAGGGTGCCCTTGGATAATGGCCATGAATTGTGTGCCTTTGATTCTGCACCAGTGTGTCAAGTATGTGCATGAAAACAAAGTCTATGTGGTTCTAGCCAATGAAGAGCCTTTTAAATAAATCAATCAGGTGGATATTCTGGGAGAATTCATGATCTCTTCTACTCACCTATACGCAGCACCTTCACCCCCAACCACATAAGTGGATAGCAAAGACAACGGGGCAAGAAAAGACCCATGCACTTCAACACCTCCTAATGCACTCAAGACAGTCAATGCTTCTAAAGTACCATCAACATCAATACCAATAGACAATAAGAGGCTAAAGCCCCCCTTAGTTAAGGAATAAAGGCCTAAAGAAGTGCCAACTATAGTTGTTGCTAAAATTATAATTCCTATGGAAGAGGAAGATAATCAAGATCAAGATGAAGATAGTGATTATCACCCTACTTTGCCAGTATCATCCGTGGGATCATCCACATTGCATGCATCAATACACTTGGCAAGTATAGGCATAGGGGAGTACCTTGTGTAGAACATTACATTTATGCCTATAATTGAGTCTACACAGGACATAGGGAGGCCTAAATACTTGAGGCCACCAGTAGAAATAGTGGTTCCACTTGGAATCCCTCCTAACTAAACCAATTTTGTTTATGCCAGCCTTTACTATGCTCATAAGTCTTTAGATATAGAAGGGGATGGTGATGAATTATTCATAGTCAATGTTCATTACCTCTCTAATCCCTAGTTTGCTTTAAGTTACTTTGAGTGTTGCCATTGTCATGGCTATGGCCTAGGTGTATATGAGCAGGGGCGCAGGAGGCCTTACGATCCACTATATCAGCTTCCTTCTGACAGATTTGGCTTAGGCTACTATAGCAAAGGCCAAGATGACTCGCTTGCAGTGGCATTACAAATATTAAGCACAGGGTTGGGAGAAGACATTGATTTCATTCCTTATCACCCCCTAAGAATTGCAAATTTGAGTAATATGTAAGTGGCCACGATAAACATACCGCCTCCAAAAACTTATCATCCAAACACCTCAATGGATTCCACACCAATAGGGTACAACTCATGGGATGAGGAGAATGGATATGAAGCAAGTGATAATGAGGCATAACTTGGCTCAGCCTATCAAGGGCCCCACTATTTACTAAATTTCACATGGTACATACATGATGAGATTGAATTATAGCAAATGAAAGTGACTATGAATCAGAAGACTCAACAGAAAGAGCTTACTTAGGTCTAAGCCATCAACACTTTGGGGTAAGGGATAAATGCAAATGGATTCTTCATAAGTGTTGAATAATATGAAGATGAAATAGAGATGGCCTACTTGGGGCCAAGACATGATTCCTTTGTCTTAGGATCGCATACCAATGCTAATGGTTTTTGGATAAGTGATGATGAATTTGAGGATGAGACCGAGATGGATTATCTTGGACCTCACCACTTGTGAAAATTCAATGAGCTAGTAGAGAGAGGTGGCACTTTGTGCCATAGACCCTCAAATATAATTTTTTGGGAGACCTATTGACCTAGCTACCATTCATCGAATGGTCAACCCCCCTCTGCCTACATTCAAAGAGCAGATAGAGCCTAATCATCCTATTATCTGCCTTGCTCATGGGTTAGATCCAAAAATTCCCATTCCTCCATAACCTCATCACGAGTATGGAAGGGAAACCCCCGAGACAAGATTGCACCCATGTGGTCTTAGAGATTTCATCCCATCCATCAACATGATCTCCATTGATTTGACCACTCCACTTCATAATATAGTAGATCCTACCAAATAATTACATCTTGATGTGGACTCTATCGATTGGGATCATGCTAGTTCACCCATAGAGTCAGATGACCTCTTCTCCAATGAAGAGATGTTACAACCATTCCATTTTGCATCAGGTTGTGTGTATGACGTCTTCCATGTTGGTTTGGAACCTGAGTCAGTAGGTCCTATGAATCCCATCGATGACATTCATTTGATACCCATGTCTCATCATCTAGAGGATGTGTCACATATGGCTATAGAAGTAACTTTCAAGGTGGACATCAGTGATGATCCTACCCAACCAAGGAAATTCAAGTTCAGAGAAAGTCTATCTCCAGAGGAACAAGCCATCCCAATTCCTCTCCTCAAGGAGAGACCAAATATTTTTTCTTGGACTTACAAATACATGATATAAATAGATCCAAATTTAGTCGTTCAAAACTTTTCATTGGATCTCATGAAGAATCCAGTCAAGCAAAAACTGAGGAAAATTCATCCAACTGTCACTTTGATGGTGAAGAACAAATTGCAAAAACTATTGGATGCAGTATTCATAGTTCTTATCAACTACTTTGAGTGGGTGTCAAACATGGTACCCATAGGGAAACCCGACGAAAGAGTCCGTATCTGCATGGATTTCAAAGATTTAAATAGGGCAACACCAAAAGATTCATTCTCATTGCTAAACATAGATGCTCTTGAAGATGCAACCGTAGGTCATGAAATTCTCTCCTTAATGGATGGTTTTTTGGATACAACCAAATCTGGATTTAGCTCAAAGATCAACATAAAACTACTTTCATTACTCCATGGGGAACATTCTATTACAAAGTGATATCATTCAACCTTAAAAATGCTGGTGCCACATATCAATGGGCCATGACATACATATTCCATGACTGTATACATAATATCTTGGAATATTACATGGATAACTTACTAGCCAAGTCCCTATTGTGGCAAGAGCATGTCGAAGTCCTTAAACAAGTCTTTGATTGCCTCATAGAACATAATGTCTGATTGAATCCTAAGAAGTACGTATTTGGCATAACTTCTGGAAAGCTTTTGGGATTCATCGTATCCAAGAGAGGCATCGAAGTAGATCCTATAAAGGTAAAGGCCATACTATAAATGGCCACCCCTACCAACATTAGGGAGCTGAGGAGCCTACAAGGCAAGATAGCATCCATAAAAATATTCATTGTGTAATTATAAGACAAATACAGACCTATGAATAGGTTGCTATGCAAGGAAGTCCCCTTTAATTGGGACAAAGGATGCCATCAAGCATTTGCAAATATCAAAACTTATTTGGCAACACCACCAGTATTGGCTCCACCAAGGCCAGACTTACCATTTTTACTATATATATCGACTACTGATTTTGCATTGGGCACCATGTTAGCCCAAAAGAATGCACAAGACAAATAGCAAGCCATATATTACATTAGTTGCACCTTGGTGAGCTATGAGCTAGGATATGTGTATGTCGAAAAGTTATGTTTAGCAATGGTCTTTGCAACTCGAAAGTTGCGACACTACATGTTGAGCCATACAACCTATGTCATATCAAAACAAAATCCTTTGTAGTACATGATGAGCAAGACATATCACAATACATGTATCGCAAAGTGGATCATGCTATTGACAAAATTTGATCTAGAGTTCATAATCCAAAATTCCATCAAGGGACAAGTCATAGTAGATCAATTAGCAGAAGTGCATCTTCAAGATAACAAGCCTCTCACCATAGAATTGCCTAATGATGCGGTCTTTGAATTATCAGATCTTCCAGAACTCGAAGAACCTAAGAAATAAAGAGAAATCTCATTGTTATTTGATGGTTCAAAATGTAAACAAGGAGGCAGAGTAGGGATTGTTTTTATCACACCACAGGGAGTTCCATTGCCCTTATCATTCAAACTAGACTTTTGATGCACAAACAACAATACAGAATATGAAGCATTGATCCTAGGACTCCAAAAAACCATAGCAATGGAAAATAAAAGATTGAATATATTTGGTGACTCCTTTATCATAGTAAATTAGGTCAAAGGACTCTTCCAATGCAGATGCCCACTCCTGAAGACTTACAAGGAACTTGTTGACAATTACTTAGCCTGGTTGGAATGGTACGACATCGAGGCAATCCCTCATATTTTGAATATATTTGCAGACACTATGGCATATTTGGGATCCTTAATACCTCAGAATCTATCTACTAATTTTACAACCATCCATGTGAAAGTGCTTTTGCACTCAGCAATACATCATGAGGCTTTTGACAATCAAGAATTAGTCAACATGATCAACATTGAACCAAATCAAGATTGGTCCTTCGTAGCCAGATATTTCTTGCAAACAACACCTTGGGGGTCATTGATCTCCCAAGGACCCATAGAGTGTGGTGTGACCATATACCATAGAGTTGTTCCTCAATCCATGTTCACTACCTTGGAAAGGCAGGAAGAGCAAGTTATCTATTCTATAGAAGTTGTGGCCTATCAGGATTGGATTTCCCAACTACAGGACCTCCTAAATATTGGAATAATTCCTCAAGGTTTGTCACATAATAAAAGGCAAAAATTTAAATAGAGAGCAACAAGATATATTTTGCTAGGATAAATCCTCTATAGATGAGGATATGATGGAGTATTGCTCCGTTGTCTTGAGCCCTAAGAAGCATCTTGGGAAATTTTGCAAGCTCATGACGAAACATGTGGAGGTCATTTCAATGACATGGCCATTGTTAAGTGCATCTTGCGAATGGGTTACTATTGGCCCACAATACAAAAGGACTGTTGTGAGTATGTCAAGAAATGTAGTAAGTGCCAACATCATGCAAATCTAATGCACTTACCATCACAAGCTTTACAGCCCATCCAGGCAGCATGGCCATTCTCACAGTGGGAACTAGACTTGATTGGGAAGATATCACCCCCATTCTTATGCTGACATACATTCATCATAATAGCCACATAATACTTCACTAAGTGGGTAGAAGTAATCCCCTTAACATCAACAACTGGACCAAGGATTGAAGATTTTATACTCCATAATATCATAAGTCATTTTGGGGTTCGTTCTAAGGTAATATCAGATAATGGGCCATCTTTTAAGAATAAAAATATGTATGCTTTAATAAAAAAATACCATATTCAACATAGTTTTTCAATGCCTTATTATCCGTAAGCAAACGAGCAAGCAAAAGCCTCAAACAAAACAATAGTCTTCATTTTGAGGAAGACAATGCAAGAAAATCACAAGGATTGGCACATGCAATTGCCTCTTGCACTATGGGCATATAGGACTAGTATACGGATGCCCACTAGGGCAACATCGTTTTCACTAGTATATGGCACTGAGGCCATCATGCCTCTGGAGTTGGAAATTTTGACTCTAGAATAGCATTAAAGGACTTCATAGATGATGAAGTTATGCGACAAGGTCACATTGATGAATTAATGCTTCTTGATGAATGCCGACTCAATGCTTTAGAGCATCTCCATGTTTATAAAGATCACCTTAATCGAGCTTACAATAGTAAAGTCCACCTAAGGGAATTCAAAGTTGGAGATCTAGTGCTCAAATAAAACCAATAGAATTCAAATTTGTCGTCGCATCTGCGAGATAAGTTTACGGTAAACTGGATAGGTCCATACATGATTTCACAAAGAGTTGGGCCTGGAGCATATCGCCTTATATCATTAGATGGTGTTGAAGAGCTTGAACCTCTCAATATCATTCACTTAAAGGCATTTTACACATAAAAAACACAAAAACATTCAAATATTTCATAAAACACAAAAACATTCAAATATTTCATAAAAAATAAAAACATTCAAATATTTCATAAAAAACAAAAACATTCAAATATTTCATAAAAACACAAAAACATTCAAATATTTCATAAAACACAAAAACATTCAAATATTTCATAAAAAATCAAAAACATTCAAATATTTCATAAAAAATCAAAAACATTCAAATATTTCATAAAAATCAAAAACATTCAAATATGTCAAAAATAAAAAAATTCAAATATGTCAAAATTCAAAAACATTCAAATATGTCAAAAGTCAAAAACATTCAAATATGTCAAAAATGTAATTCATACCGCTTGGTCAAAAATCAATCAAAAGGCTCCAAGGGTAATTCATACCGCTTGGTCAAAAATCAATCAAAAGGCTCCAAGGGTAATTCATACCGCTTGGTCAAAAATCAATCAAAAGGCTCCAAGGGTAATTCATATCGCTTGGTCAAAAATCAATCAAAAGGCTCCAAGGGTAATTCATACCGCTTGGTCAAAAATCAATAAAAAGTCTCCAAGGGTAATTCATACCGCTTGGTCAAAATTCAAATCAAAAGGCTCCAAGGGTAATTCATACCGCTTGGTAAAAAATCAATCAAAAGGCTCCAAGGGTAATTCATACCGCTTGGTCAAAAATCAATCAAAAGGCTCCAAGGGTAATTCATACCGCTTGGTCAAAAATCAATCAAAAGGCTCCAAGGGTAATTCATACCGCTTGGTCAAAAATCAATCAAAAGACTCCAAGGGTAATTCATACCGCTTGGTCAAAAATAAAATTAAAAATGTTCCAAGGGTAATTCATACCACTTGGTCAAAATAAATAATAAAATCCCCAAAGGCATAATAAGCCCTTTGGTCAAATTAATCAAAAATACAAAAACAACATAAAATCAAAAATACAAAAATAATTGCACTTCACATTTTGCACCCACATCATTGCATTGCATTTTCACATACATTACAAGATATGTCAGGAGAGTCTTAAAAGTGATACCATAGTTTTTCGAACAAGTCATTCATATCCATACCTCCATCCACATGTGTGTAATTGCATTTTTCAACACAAGAATTATTTTTTGCTATACATAATATACTAAGTCTTTTTGGTTACTCAACCACACCTAGTAATCTTATCAAATTTTTAGGAAAACAACTTTTATTAGTATAAGGTAGGGCCTAGCTATTATAAAGCCTTGGATATTCAAGATATCGTCACTAATTGAAACACTAAAATCCTAGCTGGTACAAGTAAAATATGAAATTTGCAAAGCGGTCTAGGTTACCTTAAGCAAAAGGATTATCCTTGTTTATCCCCCTATGCAACCGGTTTAAAGGTGCTGAGAATTGGCAAAAGGACAAGCTTTACCCTATAAAATCCCTTGCTTAAATCAAAATAAGCAAAATCCTAAAGCAAAGTACATATTCAAAATACCAAGCATACAGTCCAGATTTCAATGCACAAATCATAAGTTCAGAAAAAAAATCAAGCTCAAGAAAAATAAAAAATAAATAATGATTTTCATCACTAAGAATGAGAAAAATAAACAGTGATTATCATCACTAAAAAAAATCCCCACTCAAAGAAAAAATCAATCAAAAAATAAATAGTGATTCTCATCACTACATATGATCAAAAATCCAAAGCCAAAAAGAAGGGAATAAAGCTTGAATCCCTGGAATTCTCAACATTGTACAAAACTGGAAGGAGAAATCCTTACGCATGATGATATGTCTATTACAATTGCTTCATGCATTTTTGTAGACCAATATTTGAATGTGGATGAGGTAGCTTAGGCAACCAAATATTGCCTAGTGGTATAGTCCAACTAAGTCCAACATAAGGATGAGATGAACACTTGAGAATCCCTTATATTAGCAATGGGTTGAAAGAATCCCGTCTGACATTAGAGGAAATGCTTGAGTTCTACCTCCAAATATACAATCACATGCACACACAGAGGTCAGGAAAAACCAAGTCCATGGTAAAGCATTACTTTTCAAAAGTCTAAGTGGTAATTAGACAACTGTTGATAGGGGAACTAGTGTTTGAATCTCTGAAAAATGCCAAAAAAAATTTACATAGCAACAAATCATATCATAATTCACACCATCATATTATTTATAAGATTCTATAAATTAGGGGGTATCAACATAGTACGACAGATACCGCATATATATTAGAAAGAGTATATATACAACCATTGACTACTTTATATATTTTAATTTACAGAAACTTATTAAGAAAATACATTACACACAATTACATCCCATATATGAATACTTAATCAATTCTTTTGATAGGAGTGATTATTTAAATTCATGATTATTTTTTTACTTTCTGTGGTATCACCCATTAATATTGTCAATGTCATATGCATTTCATATGTTTTAAGTGATTAGAGCATACATGTTCATTTATACCATTCCATCACATAAAATTGCGAACTAGATGTTTATTGAACAACAATGTTTAAATAGCGATTACAATAGCCGGGAATAGTCACCGGCTGAACGGATCTGTTACAGGAGTTGTAACAGTAAGCTTAACAATGTAATAGAGACAAAATATATATTAGTACGCTAACATCCCCCTTTATTACATTATTTGGGTAATGTAATAACTAATAGCTATACTAACATCCCCTTACATCATTTTGCAATACAAAGAGAGCTGCAAAACAATTCAAATTTGACACGTGCAAGTGCCTTAGTGAAAATGTCTGCAACTTGAGCATCGATGGGAATGTGTTGAAGCTAAATTCGGTGCTTTGGAACTTCATCTCGAATGAAATGACATTGTGTGTCAATGTGCTTTGTTCTTTCATGATGGACTGGATTCTTGACGAGGTTCAGAACACCCTGATTATTGCAAAACAAGTGTATTAGAGATTTTGATGGATGGCCCATACTTGTTAGAATGTGACGTAACCATATCACTTCGCACACAGATTCACGTGCGGCACGATATTCTACCTCTATTGATGAAATAGCAACCACCTATTGCTTCTTGCTGTGCCAAGAGACAGGACCGGATCCCAGATGAAAAATGTATCCAAAAGTTGACTTGCGATCATCAAATGATCCGGCATAGTCGGAGTCCGTGTATCCTTGCAAGAAGAATTTGTTGTTCCTCTTGTATTCTAGGCCATATTCCATAGTACCACGGACATAGTGAAGAACACGTTTTGCTTGCTTTCCAATGAGTGGTCTTAGGCTCCTACATGAACCTCGAAATATAGTTGACAAGCAAATACGAGATCTGGCCTAGTATTGGTCAGATATATGAGACTCCCAATCAACTGTCGATAGAGAGTACCATATACCTGAGGTGAATCATCATATCGTGATAACTGAAGTCCATTCTCCATCGGAGTTGCCATTGGATTGCAATCAGTCATGCGATATTTTTCCAGCAATGTCTTGGCATATTTTTTCTGAGACACTTTGATGGAGTGCTCCTTCTGGCTGAATTCTAGACCAAGAGGAGAAGTCCGAGATCTGTCATCTCAAAATATTTGCACAAGTTTCTTTTGACAGTAGAGATCATAGTTTCTGAACTCCCTGTAATGAGAAGATCATCCACATAGAGTACAAGCAAAACTATCTCAGAACCCTATTTCTTGAAATAGAGGTTTGCATCTGACGGACATCTCTTAAATCCATGCTGCATAAGGTGATTGTCCATTTTTATATACCAAGCTCGAGGAGCTTGTTTTAGACCATATAAGGATTTGACCAATTTGCAAACCTTCTGCTCTTGGCCTTCCACTTCAAATCCTTCAGGCTGAGTCATGTAGACTTCTTCTTGGAGATCACCATTTAGAAAGGCACTTTTGACATCCATCTGGTGAACTTTCCACCCATATTGTGCTGCCATAGCACACATAACCCGAATTGTGGTCATCCGAGCAGTAGGTGCAAAAGTTTCCTCATAGTCAATGCCTTCCTTTTGAGCATAGCCCTTTGCAACAAGACGGGCCTTATGCTTATCAATTGTTCCATCTGCCTTGTACTTGAATTTATATACCCATTTGCAGCCAATGGGTTTCTTTCCATGCGACAAATCAACAAGCTTCCAAGTTTTATTTTTCATCAAAGACTCATACTCTGTATCCATAGTGGCCTTCCACTGAGGCTCACTAAGAGCATCTTGCACTGATGCAGGTTCAAGATCATCTATGGTAGACATGAATGCCCTGTCATCATCAATATCCATATCATCTACTTCTGTACTTGGAGTTATAGAAAGTTCCTCAAAAGATTGACAAAGATCATCAACCTCACCAGTTTCTTTGGCTTCTTTTTCCTTTTGAGCCATACTTGCGTGTACGAGGTCTATCCAAGTTCAAATTGGGAGGAGTGGATAAATTTGCGTCTCTGATTGTATTTGTACACCATTTTGGATTCTTCTTCGGTGGTGTTGAAGAAGATGTAGAAGGACCTCTTATCTGTGTTGACGAAGGAATATTCTCTTCCTTAGATTCCACAATATCTAGGTGTACTTTAGATGTGCTCTGTGATGTGAAAGCTTCATCAAAGACAACATCTCTGCTAACATGAATTTTCTTGGTCAAAGGATCTATCAAACGATATCCTTTAGAGTGCTCGTCATAACCAAGAAAAATACATCTCAGTGTTTTCTCATCTAGCTTCTTCTTTTTCTCTTTTGGTATGTGCATGAAAGCGTGACATCCAAAAATACGTAGATGAGATATGGAGGGTTTTCGACCACTCCATGCTTCCTGTGGAGTCATTCCTTTTAGGGCCTTTGTGGGTGCCCTATTCAACATATATACTACAGTGGTGACAGATTCTGCCCAATATTGTTACCCAAGAGTAGCTCCTGTGAGCATACAACGAACCATTTCCATGATAGAACGGTTCCTTCTCTCAGCAAATCCATTTTGCTGAGGAGTATAGGCAGTTGTTAACTGTATCTTGATTCCATGCTTATCTAAGAATGCAAAAAATTAATTAGATGTAAACTCTCCCCCTAAATCTGAGCGAAGGGTTTTAATAGAAGCTCCTGACTCCTTCTCAATGGATTTCTTGAACTGCTGGAAGAATGCGAAAGCTTCAAATTTTAGTTGGAGAAAGAAAACCCACATCTTTCGTGAGTAGTCATCTACGAATAACTGAAAGTACCTCTTCCCTCCATAACTGTTGGGTGTGAAAGGACCGCACAGATCGGTGTGAATTAACTCCAGAGGTTTTCGTGCTCTTGTTGAGCTCTTCTCAAATGGTACTCTATGCTGCTTTCCTGCCAAGCAGTCAGAGCACACTGGCAATGTGGCAGAAAGGGAAGGAAGACCCTTTACCATCTCATACTTACTGAGCTCAAGTAAGTAGCCAGAACTAAGATGCCCATATCTCTTGTGCCATAGGGAAGTTGCCTCCTTGGTAGAGACAGTCATGGCAACATGTGGAGTAGAGATAGCATCTAGGGCAAATAATCCGTGCTTATATGAAGCTGTTGCAATCTGCTTACCCTTCCTGGTAATAGTAAAACACTTCTTGCCATTCTCAACACGAAAGTTGACAACCATATTTCTATCCAAGATTTGTGTCACTGACAACAAATTGTTGGCCAATCCCGGAACATAGAGGACTTTGTCAATCTGACACTTGCCATCAGGAAGAGTGACTGAAACTGTACCCTCTCCCTGAACCCTGTAGGTTTTATCATCAGCAATGGTGATAGGTTTGCCCTCTTTGGCCACAAATGATTCAAACCACGATCTGTCACCAGTCATATGTTTGCTAGCTCCAGAATCGACATACCAGACATGATCCCTCTATGTGGAATCTGTGGTAGTCATGAGCACCTTGTGTGCCCATTCAGAATCTAAGTCAGATTCTTCAACAACAACATTCACCTGGGGTTGCTTGTTTTTATTTTGTGGTTTGTTTTGGCCTTTCTGCTTGTTCTTATGCCAACACCTGTTGGTGTCATGGTTGTCTTTCTCACAGATATTGCACCACCTCTTCTTTTATTGAGGTTGTTTGCCTTTTCTTTTTGTATCTTGTTGAGAATTTCCTCCTTTCTAAAAGTTGCCTCCTTTTTGCCCATTACCTTTCTTCCTAGAACCCTGCCTGTTGGTGTATAGGGTTGTATTGGAAGAATCATCCTTGTGAAGTTGGCATGCCTCCTGTTGTTGAAGCAGATTGACCAACTCGATGTAGGTAATTTGTCGTTGAGACACCTGGATGGAGGTTATCAACATATCAAATGAAGAAGGTAAAGCTATCATCACAAGTGAAACAAGAAGCTTTTCGTCCATAGTATCTCCCAAAGAATTCAATTTCTCTTTCAATTCAGACACTCTGCACAGAAAGAGTTCAACTGTTTCACCCTGTCTCAAACTCAGGTTATGAAGTTGTTGTTGAAGATGAAGAATGGTTGAATCATTCTTTCCCTCATAGATGGTTCTAAGGGCATCCCATGCCTCTTTACCACTTGCTTTATCAGCTATATGAGGTTGCACTTCATCTGAAACAACAAACAAAATGAGCACCTTTGCTCGACTGTCTTTCTTGTCAAAAGCTATTTGATCTACGGAAGGACCTGTGGATCCTGCTGTTGGTGAAGGCCTAGTTGTTACTCCAGTAACAATATCCCACAAATCTTCCATTTGGAGAACTGCCTTCATCTTATGTTTCCATGGTGTATAATTTGGACCTTTCAATAACTGATGCGGATCAGTCATCAACTTTGCAACAGCGGCCATAGTGAAGGTTTCTTATATCACCAATTGGTCCCCCTTTTGATATACCTTTTGCTAATCCGTTATACCGTCCAAAATACCCGCCCTTACATGAGGGAAACTATAGGTATTTAGAAAGATCAACAAAAATCACCCGCCCTTACGTGAGGGAGACTATAGGTGAGTTTTAGAGATCATACGATACGTGGAACATAAGCGGTACTGGAAGGGAATCGCCTTGTTGATGGAACCTACCATAGAATATTATTCTCATGCGTGGGGCGTAACTTCCCCTAAACACTATGAAGAATACTTCATCAGGATTTACGCCTAAACACAAGTGCAATAAAGGGTAGTGGATGGAGTAAAAAAATGCAAAAATGGCTAACTTATCTCTCCCCGATGATTTATAGAGAACAAGCTTAGACGTCATTGTAGCAGCTATATTAGGTGGTGGATACAGTAGCCCAATCATGACAGCTTTACCTGTAAGTGCTGGCTAGAGGTATCACAAATACCGAACGCTACAGTGCAATAAATTGCACGAATGGGTTTTAATTATTTCGGGGACTTAGGGAGTGTATTTGATTTTTTTTAACTTTTAATGAAGTAGTGCAAAAAATGAAATATGCAACATACAACATAAAAAGTGCCCACAAGAATTAACCCACAAGGTGTCGGTCACAGCCGAAAATGCACCTTTTACAATTCGCCAAATTGCTTTTTCAGAAAATTACTCACATTCCCCCTTTGATTTTTTGAAAAAATATCCCCCTTTTAAAAAAAATCTTTTTAACAAAGCATTTTAATAATTATTATATATTTAAAATTAAAATAAATAATTTTAATTTATATAGTTTTAAAACTTATGAAAAAATAAATTAAAATTAAATTTTAATTTATAAAGTTTAAAAACTATAAAAAATAAATTAAAATTAAAAATTTTAATTAAAAAATAATAATTAAAAAAAAAATTTGAAAAACAATTATACCTTAGGGGGGAGTTGGCGGGATTTGAACCCCCGACCTGCAGGCTCCTTGAGCCTTACTGCACAGCTCACTGCCAAGTGAGCTAGCGGGCTGATCCGGAAGGATCAATGAAGCCCCTCATATTTCCCTAAACTCTGCTTCCCGAGCCCACTATGGCTGCCTCTGCGTCGCGGCTTCCTCCTCCGCAAATGTTTTTCTTTTTTTTTCTTTCCCGGGCGCTGGACGTCCCTGCGCATTCAACCGGGGGCATGGGGGGGATTTTTTTTAATTCTCGTGACGTACCTGTGTGTCCAACAAGGGGGGGGGGCGATTTCTCTTTTTTTTTTCCTTCACCCGTGCACGTTCAATAGGGGGGGCAGAATTTTTTTTTTCAACCCCCGCGCATTCCAGCCACAGATGGGAGCGAACGCGCTGCATCCTCTCATTCATTCTCCATCGCGAATGCGGTCACGATGATGTGTCACGTTTCACGCTCTGTCGTGGATGCGACCTGCGGTCGCGACACTGTGTCGTGTTTCGCGCTCTGTCGTGAATGCAGTCACGACGCTCTGTCGCAAACCGCACTGCGGACATCGACAGGAACGTAGGGGGTGTCCACAGTAGACAGGGAGGCGGACGTCAACAGGGACACTACGGACGTCGACAGGGACGCTGCGGACGTCGACAGGGACGCTGCGTTCCAGTCGTAGACAATTTTTTTTTTTTTTTTAAATCCTTTAACAAAACTGGACTGCATGCACCGCTTCGTCTAGCAGATGGCTGCTCTGCGTCCAGCTCTGGCTATTCCAAAAAAAACTCCACCTACCAATCCTCTTCACTTCTCTGCTGCAGTCTGGTTCTGATGCCATGATAAAATTGTGAACTAGATATATATTGAACAACAATGTTTAAATAGCGATTACAATAGCCGAGAATAGTCACCGACTGAACGGATCTGTTACAGGAGTTGTAATAGTAAGCTTAACAATGTAATAGAGACAAAATATATATTAGTACACTAACATAATTTAGATGCATATAATTAAAGCAAAAATTAAACATGTATTTAACAATAATATTTGCATCCACAAAAACAAGTCATTAATCATCCTTAAACCACATCATAAAACACATAGGCAATATCCATTTGCATACAAATCATAAACTCATAATTCATCATAAAAATACATTGCATCATATCATCAAAACATATAAGCATCTACACATCCATATAAGCATCTTAAAATATCATCTATCATCTAACATATCGATCAATCATCATAATATCATCATCACATCATATCAGAAAATAAAATAATAACAAAAACATAAGCAATAAACGATACACATAATGATTCATAAAATGTATATCATAAAAATATGTGTATCAAGTCCAATGGATATACAAAAATACCTGTGGGCTATAGTCATATAGGTCAGTTGACCTCAAAAATGGATCAAGAACCAAGTAATATAATCAATCAAGTGTTGGGATTGAGCCCCCTATGCAACCTCCTCCAGTGCCACCTCCCCCTATGGCAGTATCGCAAGTCAAGTGACGTGAGTTTGTAAGTCTCTCCATCTGAGATTGAGTCTACTAGCTATGACGGGTGGAAAACTACCCCGAGGTAGAGTGCCCATTGACTTGCGAACCACCTACACTTGCTAGATCCTTAGGGACAAGCCCATGCCTCCTAAGCTACATTTGAAGGGTGGTGACATGACCTGTGAGTTCCCGTATCTGCTCCTCATACTCATCCAACAAGGACTAAAGTTGTACCACCTCTATTTTAGGAACCTCCTATGATGTAGAAGTAGGAACAACAAACTGCATCCTAACATTGCCACCCCCAATAATAGCCTACAAAGCCTATATTTGTGCTGTGAGCTGCTCAATCGTAGCATCTCATCGATGTACCTGGATCTTAGTAGCCTGGAGCTCAGCCTCAACCTTGTGCAACTATGCTCTTAGAGGAGAGTCTCTCTCCTTGGGATCTAACTCCTCCTCCTCCTTAGGAACATCAGGATCCTCTACTGCTGCTTGCTTGGTCGTTTGACCCCAGACCTTAGTCCTAGATCAAATATTGCATCCTACCGAATCTATGCCATCACCATTGCCATCGTTCTCATGCCCTAGACTACCGATGCCATTCCATATACGATCACCCAAAAACTAAGAGTAGGCCTATATAACTCCCCTAGACACTATAGGATCTACGGTTTGGGCATCCTCCTCATCTACAAGCTCTTTGACCTATCATGGAGGTAGTTCCCTATCTACTATGAGGCGCTTGTACAAGAATGGAACCAAAGGCACATCCTACTGCAATCCATACTGATGAAGAAACTGAGAGTAGAATAAATACTCCTAGATGACAATATTATGGCCAACAAGCCATCGTTCACATCATGTCTTAGTAGTAAAACTAGATAGATCATCGTAAACTGGACACTCATAATACAGCCACCACATGACATCTTCGGTGAATAGTTTGGTAAAAGCATTAGTATAGTGGAGTAGCTCCCCTGCAAAAGTGTGGCTCTTATGCTCCTCATGCTCCCGAGCCCATCTAGTAGCATAACACTATGTATGAGCATCAATAGATTTAATATCATCTAGGAGCCCATTAGGACGATCTACCTTGATGTGCTCCCATCCCCACACCTACAGGAGCAAACTGCAAGCAATATTGACTGGTCCCCATCGATGGATGTGGTATAACTCATCATAGCATTGATCTAATAGTGACCTACCCCATGCATAGATGATAGGCTCCTTGCTATCCAATAGGTCCTGCACCATCGCCAGGAGGTTCTAAAAGAACCTTAAACTTGAGTAGTCCGAGATAAGAATGTTTTTGATCACCATCAGCAACACGGCATGCCTTGCTGTGAAAGCATGAGCATCATACCAAGTCTTGATAGATACTCCCCCAGGCTCAATCTCCCAAAGGGCCTATGTAGAGCATACTCCAAAAACCTAAGCATATACAGCCACCTGATCATTAGTGGATGATGAAACCATGGGCACCCCATCAAATAGGATCTGGAAAATCCTATAAACGTCCTCCGACGTGATAGTCATATCACTGGGTGAAAGGTGGAAGGTGTTGGTCCATGGATCCCAATGATGGGCTAAGGCCGTAATATAAGCTTGATCGGCCATAATTTTGGGTAACCTAATAATGTACTGTAGCCCATAGGCCTTAAACCACTCTCAATCAGTGTCATAAAACCCAGGAAGTAAGTCAAATAGCAGCCTCGGGTCCCGAGCCCGAGCAGTAAGGATCTAAACAAAGCAGAAGAAAAACAAAACATAACTACAATGCATCTAAGACATAATTCACAGTAAACATGAAAATGGTGCAAAAGAGTATGAGTTACTCTAAATCTAAGCAAGAGAAGAATAAATTACACCTAAGCAAAGCAAAATTTCAAAAATCCAAAAAATAATCATAAAATCAATACATAAAATAGGCTTAAGCTTTAGCCGATGTCACCTACAGCGGCCAAATTGGCTACTCTGAGCGATAATGGCTCAAATCCGGCCGCTCTGAGCGAAAGTGGCCAAGGGGAAACATGACAAATCTGTGAACCCTTGGCTAGAAAAACAAAACAAAAAAATCAATTTTGACAAGATAGCTTCAATAAAACAACAAAATGGGGAAAGCAAGCAAATTGGAAGACAAATACCCTACCCAAGCATCAAAACTAAGCTATGTTTGAGAATTCCCTAAAATGGTGGCAGCAGGTGAATAATGGAACATTTTCAAAATCCTAGGCTAAATCCACTGATAGATTATAAAATTGGGGACCAACCCCCCATAGAAAAATGGAACCTAAGCCTAATTGCAGAGTTTGTTCATTGCTAGTAGGTTTAGTGATGTTCATTTTGTGCATTTCTTAGTGGAGTTCAATTTTACTTAAGCAAAGAAAAAAGAGCTAGGGTTTTAAATAAAGATACTTGAGAAGCTCTGGCTCCTCCAATAGCTGATGGTTCACCCCATGCATCCATGTCCTCAGCACCAGAAAGTTTTGAAGTCACAACTGTCATCACTGCACCAGAGCTCTGAAAATAGAATCTTCAATAGTGAAAATGACAGCTCAAAACCCTAGAATTGCAAATTTTATATTTCCTTAATTATGCCTTGGTCACTGCTAATGTTAGTGGCCTACACTTATTGGCCGCTCAAGGCGATAGTTGCCACAGGCAAGAAATGAGAGGTCGCTGGACTTGACAGTGGCCAAGCCCACAGATCAAAATTAAGCAGTCCATTTAATAAGGGAATAACAAATAATCACATTTTGATGGTTTAGGATCATCAGAATGTTCAAAATAACAAAAAAAAATCACAATCTCAAGTAGGCATCGTATCCAATTACCTACTCTATCTACTCAGTGATTGCAACAACTTGCACTCCATGTATTTCAGTGAGATGAGTAGGCAACCATAAGGCCACTTGGGGCAAAAGCAACTCATTTTGGAATTACGATATGTCACCCTTCAAAACCCGAAGAAGATCAATATGGTTAGACTTCTCCACGGGTGCGAAAGGGGTCTTTCTAATTCCCATATTACATCAAAAACATTAAGCCAAAGTGATACAATCTAAACATAAATCGAATCACTTATCCTAACTCCCTAAGAAGGCTATTGATATCCAGACCACTCCTCGGGATAAGGATGGATGATTATCATAAAAAATTAGAATCACACTTGGATGTGGGATTGCCCATTAAAAGCAACAAATGCTAGAAAAGAACCTGATTAGTCATATTGGTCAAGTGACTTGTCACTTCATTCATTGTCTTTCCTTCACCAATTCATTGTGTGAAGAGGTAGTTCAAAACTTCAACATAATCATAACCAAAATCAACAAAATATCACTTAATCATATCAAAATCGTGTTTGTCCTTCGAATCATTGAATACAACAATCACAAATTTCCCTTGTTTGCTAGGAATGTAAGCAGACATGACATTTTCAATTGTAGCTCTCCTACCGATCAGAATTGTTGTAGCAGCTAAAGCTACTCGATTGAGTTTGAGGAATGAGTGCAATTTAACATGCAAAAGCCATTGGGCTAAGTCCTCCGAACGTTGAGGCAATGATTGAAGGGATATGCACCATCTTGCATGATTAGGACATTTGGAATTGATAAGACCATTGATCACCATACACCCAACAAACAGAGTAGTCTACATTTTTGCTCAGTGTTTTTTTTCCACACAGTGCATCACAAAAAGGGGTATCTATAGACACCTAAATCATGTCATGCTTAGGGGAGCTACTTATATAGACACACTCATAAGATCATAATACATAATCTTAGACTTTCCAAGCATCAAAAGTGGTTCTCACCACTCATTTTGGGCCTTTTCAAGCCATCCAAGCTTGGCCAATCAAGACAAGAGCGACCAGATCCTAGCCGCTCAATTCTAGAGCAGCCAGACATAGTCGCTATAGTCGACAATTGCCAAATCTTAGTCACTATAGACGATAGCAGATAAGCCATAAGAAGTATTTTATCAACAAACAGGCCCAATCTTGGGTGGAAGTGGTAGTCTGCATGCAATAAAGGTGAGCGGGAATGACTTTGCATTCATTTTCATGACCAATTCACATAGGAGACTTGAGTTTGCATTAAGACTTAAGTCAACTAACCTCCAAGCATAAACAAAGGATGAAAGCTTCTCATGCTAACGATCAGTTCACATAGAAGACTCAAGTGGGCAGTTATATTTTAGTTAACTGGCCTTTGAATATAGATAATGGACAAAATCTTCTCATGCTAACTTGCACTACGCATGAGAAATTAATTTCTAGGGCTTGGACATAGACCTAGGGTTTCACACTATAAAAGGTGCAAGCCTAAGAGCACCAAGAGATCTTATATCTTTGATCTTTTATCTTTGATATTTTTGTATTTTATCAAAATAGGGACTTGAATATTTAATCTTTTATCACATCAGGGAGAGAGACATATTTTTGAGAGCTTTTGAGACTTGAGAGTTCTCTTTGAGATCACGTGTGCGGTGGAGCTTGGACAAATCAAAGAGCATAACTTTCTTCAACATCAAATCATAGTCTTTAACCCATAGATTTGGGGCAAAGAGGGTAAGGTTTTCTTTAGCAATCGTTGTCCTAGACAGTGGATCACAGTCTTAGCTTAGATAGACAGCATCTTTTATATTATTTTCTTATACCATTAGCTTAGATTTACTTGATTCCATGGTATTTCTTTATCATATTTTTGTTACATTCTTTGATTACTAACAACCTTATCCGGGAAGGCAATCTCGGATAGCTAAATGTGTATGTTGTTTGAATTGCATACAGGGCCATAGGTTCGCAAGACATAATACACGACATACAAGAGCAAGAAGATCTGTCTTGAAGACATACCTGGAGAAGGAGGTATCTGTAAGCCCTTAGACATTTTTGTGTGCAGAATCGGGAAGAATTTTAGAGCGTGCCACCGTTTTGCAAAAGGGGACATATTTCCATCCACTTGTAAATCATTGTATCAAGATGGATATCCCTAAGAGGGACCGACATGTAACTGGGGTTCAATATTAATGAAATATTCATTCTTTGTCATTTTCGTGTTATATGTTTTCTCGTAATATTTTAGCTTCATTTTTGGTATAATAATAACATTGCAAGTAGATTAAAGAGTGGTATGTGCACCCTAGGGTCGCTACAAAACCAATGAATATTACTCATCTATGGTATTTCTATGCTTATAGCACCATAAAATGCCCCTAGGTGGTCTATGACCATCTAGGTCAAACCAAAATGCTCCTAGGTAGTCTACGATTGTCTAGGTCAACCCAAAAATCCCCAAAGATATATATAAGCCCTTTGGTCATAGTTAAACATCCCTAGGTGGTCTATGACCATCTAGGTCAACCTAAAAGACCCCTAGGCAATCTATGGCCATCTAGGTCAACCTAAAATGCCCCAAGGCGGTCTATGACCATCTAGTTCAAACCAAAATGCTCCTAGGTGGTCTATGCTTGTTTAGATCAACCCAAAAAGTTCCAAAGGTATCCATAAGCTCTTTGGTCATAATTAAACACCCCTAGGTTGTCTATGACCATCTAGGTCAATCTAAAATACCCCTAGGTGGTATATTATGGTCTAGGTCAAACCAAAATGCTCCTAGGTAGTCTACGATTGTCTAGGTCAACCCAAAAATCCCCAAAGGCATCTATAAGCCCTTTGGTCATAGTTAAATGCCCCTAAGCGGTCTATGACCATATAGGTCAAGCTAAAATACCTCTAGGTGGTCTATGATCATATAGGTCAAACCAAAATGCTTCTAGGTAGCCTATGATTGTCTACGTCAAACCAAAAATCCCCAAAGATATCTATAAGCTCTTTGGTCATAGTTAATGCCACTACGTAGTGTATGACCGTCTAGGTCAAACCAAAATGCTCCTAGGTGGTCTATGATTGTCTAGGTCGACCTAAAAAGCCCCAAAGGAATCTATAAGCTCTTCGATCATATTTAAATGCCCTTAAGCATTATATGACCATCTAGGTCAACCTAAAATACCCCTAGGTGGTCTATGACCATCTAGGTCAAACGAAAATGCTCCTAGGTAGTCTATGATTGCTTAGTTCAACCCAAAAAGCCCCAAAGGAATCCATAAGCTCTTTGGTTATAGTTAAATTCCCCTAGGCAATCTATAACCATATAGGTCAACCTAAAACACCCCTACATGCACCCAGGTGTTGTAGGTGAGTTGAAGAGAAGATGGAAATCCTCCAAGAGAGGTCCCAAGTTCAAATCTCCACCCTACCAAAAAGCTGAATTGGGTATCCAAAATCCAATTGATAATGTTGGTTCGGGCAGGGTCGGGTGCGACTCAGGGATGAATTTGATGGTGTAGAACCCCTTATTTGTGGTCTCTCAGACCAAGGTGGCCTCACAAGGGGATTTTTGCTTAAAAAAAAATGCCCCTACATGGTCTATGACCATATAGGTCAAACCAAAATGCTCCTAAGAAGTCTATGATTGTCTAGGTCAACCCAGATATACCCAAAGGAATCTATAAGCTCTTTGGTTACAATTAAATGTCCCTACATGATCTATGACCATCTAGGCCAAACCAAAACGCTTCTAGGTAGTCTATGATTGTCTAGGTCAACCCAAAAAATTCCAAAGGTTCCTACAAGCCCTTTGGTCACAGTTAAAAATCCCTAGGTGGTCTATGACCATATAGGCCAACCTAAAATACCCTCCATCTAGGTCAAACCAAAATGCTCATAGGTGGTTTACGATTGTCTATGTCAATCCAAAAAGCCCCAAAGGTATCCATAAGCACTTTGGTTGCAGTTAAATGCCCATAGGTGGTCTATGACCATTTAGGTCAACCTAAAACTCCCCTAGGTGGTCTATGATCATCTAGGTCAAACAAAAATGCTCCTAGGTAGTCTATGATTTTCTAGGTCAACCCAAAAATCCCCAAAGACATCTATAAGCCCTTTGGTCACCATTAAATACCCCTAGGTAGTCTATGACCATCTAGGTCAACCTAAAATATCCCTAGGTGATCTATGACCATATAGATTAAACCAAAATGCTCCTAGGTAGTCTATGATTGTCTAGGTCAAACCAAAAATCCCCAATGGCATATATAAGTCCTTTGGTCATAGTTAAACACATCTAGGTAATATTTGACCATCTAGGTCAAACCAAAATGCTCCTAGGTAGTCTATGATTTTCTAGGTCAACCCAAAAAGTCCCAAAGGAGTATATAAACTCTTTGGTCATAGTTAAACATCCCTAGGTGTTCTATGACCATCTAGGTCAACCTAAAATACCGCTAGGAAGTCTATGACCATATAGGTCAAACCAAAATTCTCCTAGATAGTCTATGATTATCTAGGTTAAACTAAAAATCCCCAAAGGCATCTATAAGCCCTTTTGTCACAGTTAAACATCCCTAGGAAATCTATGACCATCTAGGTAAAACCAAAATGCTCCTAGGTGTTCGACGATTGTCTAGGTCAACCCAAAAAAACCCAAAGGTATCTATAAGCCCTTTAGTCATAGTTAAACACCCCTATGTGGTCTATGACCATCTAGGTCAACCTAAAACACCCCTAGGTGGTCTATGACCATCCATGTCAAACCAAAATGATCCTAGGAAGTCTATGATTGTCTAGGTCAATCCAAAAATCTCCAAAGGAATCTATAAGCCCTTTGGTCATAGTTAAATACCCCTAGGTGGTCTATGACCATCTAGGTCAACCTAAAATGCCCCTAGGCAATCTATGATCATCTAGGTCAAACCAAAATGCTCCTAGGCAGTCTATGATTATCTAGGTCAACCCAAAAGGCCCCAAAGGTTTCTATAATTCATTTTGTTAGATTTAAATACCCTTAGGTTGCTATGATCATCTAGGTCAACCTAAAATACCCCTAAGTGGTCTATGACCATCTTGGTCAAACCAAAATTCTCCTAGGTAGTCTACGATTGTCTAGGTCAATCTAAAAAATTCCAACGATGTCTATAAGCCCTTTGGTCATAGTTAAATATACCTAGGCTATATATGACCATCTAGGTCAACCTAAAATTCTCCTAGGGAGCCTACAACTATTTAGGTCAAACCAAAATACTCCTAGGTGGTCTACGATTGTCTAGGTCAACCCAAAAATTCCCAAAGGTATCTATAAGACCTTTTATTATAATTAAATGCCCCTAGGTTGTCTATGACTATCTAGGTCAACCTAAAATACCCCTAGGTAGTCTATGACCATCTAGGTCAAACCAAAATGCTCCTAGGCAGTCTACGATTGTCTAGGTCAACCCAAAAAGCCCTAAAGACATCTATAAGCCCTTTGGTCATAGTTAAATATCCCTAGGTCATAGTTAAACACCCCTAGGCAGTATATGACCATATATTTCAAACTTAAATGTTCCTAGGTAGTCTATGACTTTCTAGGTCAAACCAAAATGGTCCTAGGTAGTCTATGATTATCTAGGTCAAACCAAAAATCCCCAAAGGTATCTATAAGCCCTTTGGTCACATTTAAATGTCCCTAGGAAGTCTATGACCATCTAGGTCAACCAAAATGCTCCTAGGTAGTCTATGATTATCTAGGTCAATCCAAAATGCCCCAAATGCATCTAATAGATCTTTGGTCATAGTTAAATACCCCTAGGTAGTCTATGATTGTCTAGGTCAATCTAGAACATCCCTAGGTGGTCTATGACCATTTAGGTCAAACCAAAATGCTCTTGGGTAGTCTACGATTATCTAGGTCAACTTAAAAATATCCAAAGGCATATATAATCCATTGGGTCATAGTTAAATACCCCTATGTTGTGCATGACCATCTAGGTCAACCTAAAATACCTCTAGGTGGTCCATGATGATCTAGGTCAAACCAAAATGCTCCTAGAAAGTCTATTATTATCTAGGTCAACCCAAAAAGCCCCAAAGTCATATATAAGCCCTTTTGTCATAGTTAAATACCACTAGGCAGTCTATGACCATTTAGGTCAACCTAAGATTCCCCTAGGTGGTCTATGATCGTCTAGGTCAAACCAAAATACTCCTAGGTAGTCTATGATTGTCTAGGTCAACCCAAAAAGCTCCAAAGGTATTCATAAGACCTTTGGTTATATTTAAACATCCCTAGATGGTCTATGACCATCTAGGTCAACCTAAAATGCTCCTAGGCGGTCTATGACCATCTAGGTAAAACTAAAATACTCCTATGTAGTCTATGATTATCTAGGTCAACCTAAAAAGCCCCAAAGACATCTATAAGACCTTTGGTCATAGTTAAATACCTTAGGTGGTCTATGACCATATAAGTCAACCTAAAATACCCCTAGGTTATATATGACCATCTAGGTCAAAAAAATGCTCCTAGGTAGTCTATGATTATCTAGGTCAACCCAAAAACCCTAAAGATATGTATAAGCTCTTTGGTCATAGTTAAATGCCCCTAGCTGGTCTATGATCATATAGGTCAACCTAAAATACTCCTAGGCATTCTATGATTGTCTAGGTCAAATAAAAATGCTCATAGGTGGTCTACAATTGTCTAGTTCAACCCAAAAAGCCCCAAAGGCATCTATAAGCCCTTTGGTCATAGTTAAATGCCCCTAGGCAATCTATGACCATCTAGGTCAACCTAAAATGCCCCTAGGTGATCTATGACCATATAGGTAAAACCAAAATGCTCCTAGATGGTCTAAAATTATCTAGGTCAACCCAAAAATCCCCAAAGGTATCTATAAGTCCTTTGGTCATAGTTAAATACCCCTAGGTAGTCTATGACCATCTAGGTCAACCTAAAATACCCCTAGGTGGTCTATGACCATATAAGTCAAAAAAAAATATTTCTAAGCAATCTACAATTATCTAGGTCAAACAAAAAAGCCCCAAAGGTGTCCATAAATCCTTTGGTCATAGTTAAACACCCCTAGGTGGTCTATGACCGTCTAGGTCAACCTAAAACACCCCTAGGCGGTCTATGACCATCTAGGTCAAACAAAAATACTCCTAGGCAATCTACGATTATCTAGGTCAACCCAAAAAGCCCCAAAGGCATCTATAATCCCTTTGGTCATAGTTAAAAACCCTAAGGCAGTATATGACCATCTAGGTCAACCTAAAATTCCACTAGATAGTCTATGATTGTCTAGGTCAAACCAAAATGCTCCTAAGCAATCTATAATTGTCTAGGTCAATCCAAAAAATTGTAAAGGCATCTATAAACCCTTTGGTCATAGTTAAAACCCCCTATGTGGTCTATGACCATCTAGGTAAACATAAAATACCCCTAGGTGGTCTATGACCATCTAGGTCAAACCAAAATGCTTCTAGGTAGTCTAAGATTGTCTAGGTCAATCCAAAAATATCCAAAGGCATCCATAAACCCTTTGGTCATAGTTAAATACTCCTAGGTGGTCTATGGCCATCTAGGTCAACCTAAAACATCCCTAGGTTGTCTATGACCATATAGGTTAAATAAAAAT
Source organism: Wollemia nobilis (assembly GCA_028583015.1). Classification (NCBI taxonomy): domain Eukaryota; kingdom Viridiplantae; phylum Streptophyta; class Pinopsida; order Araucariales; family Araucariaceae; genus Wollemia; species Wollemia nobilis. The sequence goes on along the minus strand of JAQPPZ010002587.1, from coordinate 11,741,965 downwards.
CTCCTAGGTAGTCTATGATTATCTAAGTCAACCTAAAAAGCTCCAAAGGCATCTATAAGCCCTTTGGTCATAGTTAAATGCCTCTAGGTAGTCTATGACCATCTAGGTCAACCTAAAATAACCCTAGGTAGTCTATGACCATCTAGGTCAAACAAAAATGCTCATATATAGTCTATGATTATCTAGGTCAACCCAAAAAAACCCAAAGGTACCTATAAGCCCTTTGTTCATAGTTAAATGCTCCTAGGTGGTCTGTGACCATCTAGGTCAATCTAAAATACCCCTAGGTAGTCTATGATAATATAGGTCAAACTAAAATGCTCCTAGGTGGTCTATGATTATCTAGGTCAACCTAAAAATCCCTAAAGATATCCATAAGCTCTTTGGTCACGCTTAAATATCCCTAGGTAGTCTATGACCATCTAGGTCAATATAAAATACTCCTAGGTGATCTATGACCATCTAGGTCAAACCAAAATACTCCTAGGTAGTCTACGATTGTCTAGGTCAACCCAAAAAGTCCCAAAGGCATCTATAAGCCCTTTGGTCATAGTTAAATGCCCCTAGGTGGTCTATGACCATCTAGGTCAACCTAAAATACCCCTAGGCGGTCTATGACCATCTAGGTCAAACCAAAATACTCCTAGGTAGTCTATGATTGTCTAGGTCAACCCAAAAAGCCCCAAAGATATCTATAAGCCCTTTGGTCATAGTTAAATATCCCTAGGCAGTCTATGACCATCTAGGTCAAACCAAAATTCTCCTAGGTAATCTATGATTGTCTAGGTCAACCCAAAAATTACCAAAGGCATATATAAGCCCTTTGGTCAGAATTAAATATCCCTAGGTGGTCTATGACCATCTAGGTCAAACTAAAATGCTCCTTGATAGTCTATAATTATCTAGGTCAACCCAAAAATTCCCAAAGGACTCCATAAGCCCTTTGGTCACCCAAAAATATCCAATGGAATTCATTAATCCCATTGGTCAACCTATATATACATATATCAAAAATACAAAAACATCATTATAATCATAAAAAAACAAAAATATTACTTCATGGCACTTCATATAAATTGCATTAGGCATACTCATCATTACATTATGCATCATTTGAAATTGATCACACATGTCTAGTACCTAGTCTACAGACTAGGCATCTACTAAATTTACTATTATCATATGTTAATATGTACCACCTATTTACATTACATATCCCATTTACATTTACACTCTATATTATATATTATTTTCCTGTCAATTAGCCATTGTCAGTAAAACATAGTCAAAGTTTTCAGTCATTCAGGCATATCTAGTTTTCTTTTCAAATTTTGTAGAAAGCTATCATGATTTTTTATATAATGTATAATCCTTCTTAGATTATTCCTTGTAAACATCAAAATCCAACACATTTCCACTTTAAAAATCTCAAACAAGGAAATAAACTAAAGGGGGTACAAAGGTTATCTCACTCATCCCCCTATGTGAATGGTTCAAAGATGCTAAGAATTGACAAAAGGACAAGTTCCTCCTTATCCAAAATCCCTTGCTTCACACTAGGGTAAGTATCCAAAAGATAAAAATCAATAGTGATTATTATCACTTCAAAATATGCAAAAACAAACAATGATTATTATCACTTAAGAAAAAGCAAAAATAAATAGTGGTTCTCACCACTACCAAAATCCCTTGCTCAAAAAACAAAAATGAGCAACTCCCTTGAACAATTCAAAATTAAAATAAAATAAGGGAGTCCTAAACTTGAATCCCTAGAATTCTCAACATTAGAGAACCATAAGGTGATCCTCATTACAGGTTTGGTGGATAGCCTACTTGGAAATGGTGGTATCCTTACGCATGACGATATGTCTATCACATAAGCAAATTGCTTAGGTACAAATCAATATTTGAATGTGGATGAGCTAGATTTTTTGGGATCCTAGATTACCTAGTAGTTTAATCCAACTAAGTACAAAACTCAAGATAATGAGACTCACAGGGTGATCCCCAATACAGGTGGGCTGAGTGAATCCTGTATGGCACTAGGGTAAATTTATGTGTTATCATTGTAATGAACTCACATGCACACACATGGATGTTTATTATCTTGGTTATCTTAGTAGGTGCATACTTTTTCAAAAAGTCTTGCATAGTTATTATACAACTTTTGATTAGGTAACTAGAGTGTTTGAGTCTCCTAAAAACTACTAAACATATCATACCACATTACATTATTCATTCCATTTTACATCATGTTGTCACATGTTTTTCAAAATTACAAAATCCATTACATAGTGTCATAATAACATGAAAATAATAAAGATATATTTTGTACAGTCTATGGTGCTAGCATATAATGTGTCAAATAGTCATCATAAATCCATCATACAAAATTCAATCAAATCATCCATTTTATTATGCATTCACATTGCATTTCACATCATTCCATCATCACATCATAAACACAATACATGCATTTCATGATAGGCATTCATCAAAAGCATCATAAAGCATAGCATAGCATACATATCATAAAGTAGTAAAATATGACATAATGATAAAAATAAATTCATATATATATATATATATCCATATGTAAGAATCCAAAGCTACATCATAGTCCATAAGCTGCTCGTAGGCTACAAAAATGTGAGTCCTCAGACTTCACAATACAAAAAACCAAAAATCCAAAAACAGCTATCAAAGTATACTAGCTATGGTCACATAGGACCGACACTGTGACTCTCTCCTCTAACCTTAGTAGGACTCCATTGTGAGCTTCCCAGCCTACTCCCCCCAGACCTTTCCATCATCTATGTAGAACTAGGAGGCCTCATCCATGCATATGACTATCCTATCTCACTCCTCTGACTCTACTATGATCCAATGGCCAATGCTCAATTTGGTATACGCCCCTTAAGATGCACTATATCATCCTCAAGCATGTTAGTATAGGTCTGATCCTCTTGGTATCAAGTCTTATCGATCAAAACTAAAACCTAGAGATGTGCCATATCCTCCCACATCCTGGCTACCTCACCATTATTGGACTCCCCATGGCTAGGGCTCTGTACTCCAACCTATGCCTAAAGAGTAGCTATCAAAGTTGTCTACCTCTCCATCTTAGTCTATGCACTCTACACCTGTGCCTGTAGTAGAGCTCTCTCCTCTGCAAAATCCTATCACACCCTACTAAGATCACCTCACAGCTCTATAATCGTAGCATCTCATATCGCTAACTATGCCTACATACCCTAATCTCCAAGATCCTCCCCATCAAATTCTACTGGATCTTATACATCAATCAGCTCCACCCTATCCACTGCCACATGATGATGCACATATCACTCACCTGTGTCTACCTCCTCATCATCTAGAGACTCATCCTGACCCTCCTTATCTATAGCACCCCTAGATACATCCACTGATCTAGTAGTTATATCCTCTCCTAGTGGCCTCTCTCCTTGCCACTTCCATATAATGCACCAAGTGTCATACTCCTCTGTCATACCGATATTATCTAGCTTAGACACTACCACCACAAGATTTGACTCCTCTTCTATTACCTCCACAATAGGCCATGCTAGAGTATTCTCATCCTCATGAAGATGATAGATCATAAACTCCCTAGGAAACCCTTGGCATAGCCCAAAATATCATAAGACATTATCATAAGGGAAGTAATCTCACTCTGTCCCATGTTGCCCTATCATCCACCTATCTCACCAAACTTGACATAGCTATGTCTCAGCATCCCTCCATACAGGACAGTCCTTGTAGGGCCTCCATGAAAGGTCTACCACCTTAAGCTATGCAAAATCCTCTACATAGTGCTCTACCTATCCAACATATCAATGGATTTGTCCTGTCTCATATGTCCTCTACCATAGCACCCAACAACTAATCTCCTTTTTAGGTAGCTCTGCTCGAGTAGTCCATGGTAGTCCCCGTGATTACTCTACAACAATATACCACAAAATCCAAACCTATAGCCATAATATGCAGCCAAATACCTTCTACCCATGAGAATGAATCTCATACAACTCCTCATATATTTGAGATAACAAAATAAGACCCCAAGACATCACTATAGGCTCATCCTCTGTACACTCTACCAGAGTGAACACCAACTCTATAAGGTTCCATGGGAACCTGGCACCTGAAGAGTCTAGAAGTAGCATGTTGCTAATAAAATTCATCAACAAAGCATGCTTAATATTAAGCACATCTACCTCAAACCATGATACCACTAATATCCCTCCACTGAGAATATCAATCATTGCATCCTCCCAGCATGCCCCAAAGTACCTTCGCAACACGACCTCTCGTCGCTCTATAGTAGATACTATAGGATACCCATCTATCTAAATACATAGTATCTAATATACATCCTCAAAATTCACTGTCATCTCCCCTATATCTAGATGGAAAGTATTAGTATGAGGGTCCCATAAATCTATCAATGTAGTCAGATAGGTGTGGTCGCTCACCACAAGCTCCAACTGTGTAACATGCTTCAAGCTAATGGTATAAAGCCATTGCTAGTCTACAGTAGTCAAAAGGTCTCTAGTGACCTGAAAGAGAGTTATAAACCTATACTGACTATTCACTATCTGATAAAATGAACCACCTTGTCAAAAAAAATGCCCTAAAAATGCACAAAAAGAGTCTAAAAATACCAAAACATGACTAGAAAAAGGTACGTTTTTCCCTAGTTTATGGCTATCCCACCCAGGGACGGCCCCAAATTTGGTAACCATCCCACCCAAGTATGACCACCAGTGACCATCCCACCAAGGGACGGTCCCCAAAAATGGACAAAATAGGGTCATTTTGACCCTTAAAATTGCCCTAAAATAGCCTTAAAAACACAAAAAAATAGCATAACACCCAAATTTAAAGCATGTAAATGACCAATAAAAGCTAAAAATCATACATTACACTATTATTAAGGTTCCTTAACCATTATTTAGTGTGTATTATGAAAATTGCAGCAGAATTTCTGATTTCACAATAAAATAGAGAAGAGGAGGTAATGTGTTCCATACTCGTTTTGTATCGGCTCCATCGCTTGTCACATCCGTTGGCTGGATCATGTTATTGGGTAGATATTTTTGCAGCACTCCACTTTATAAAATCACCCTCCTACCTCTCACCTCTCCAATTCCTCCAAGCACAATGCACAAATGAGCTCATTTGCCCCATTTTGGGCTTATATAGCTCCAAAAGAATCCGACCACCCCTAGGTGGGATGAGCATACAATTTGCTGGATTTCCCACCCTAGGATGGTTATAAAATATGTACTCATCCCCCTCTAGGATTGTAACCAAAAAATTGCACTAAAACAACTCAAAAGCATCAAAAATAAGGTCCAAAACCCACCAAAAATAAGGCAAAATGGTCTAAAAATTAGCAGGGATCAAGATTAAACCAACAACATTTAAGGATGATTCAAAAGTATTTATTTTATTCCCAAAAAAGGCCTATATGTCTAGAACACTCCACAGGAATGAATTTTTTAGCCTTTTACTTCCATAAATTCTCATCAAAACAATCAAAAATCCCCTCCAAACAGGTATATAGTACCATGGGTAAAATAGAGAGTTATCCCAAGTTAGTCATATGTGTCAAGAAAATAATTACTTTATCATTTGTCATTCCCTCATAAAATCCTCACTTGAGGAGGCAGTCATAATAACGATTCCATAAATCAAATCAACACTAAAACAGTCAAAAGTGTAACTTTCATACATTCAAAAGAATCTTTGTTAAAGACAAATTTTCAAGCCCATGCTGGGGAAAACAATCAGCATAAGAAAAAAATAGGTCTTGACATCCTTTAAGCCTTGATAATTGACCCATGTAAAGGATTACAAGAACACAAGGCACCAAGACCTACTATACCCTAAGCCCCTAAAACTGTCATTACAGTGCGATTGAAAGGTATACCCAATTAATCCTTTAACTATATCAAAATAAAGGATTCTAAGAATTTATGATATTTCCACAATGGAGGCATCTAAATTTGGTTAGATTAATTAATAACCTCAATCATTTAATTATTTAGTCATCTATTTTTTCTCAACACTTTGTTGCACATAGCGCATCCCAAAAAGGGGCATCTGTAGACACTAAAATCATGTAAATCAGATAAGACTACCAATGCACCACTTTTTCCACTCTTATCAACATCATATGGCCCCATTGGGCAACCCTCTAGGGTAAAATAAGGCTCCATAGCACTTTTGGGAAGGTTTCCATCAATTTTGGGAGGTTTTGGGTCATATCTTTATGATCGTCCCACCCTGGGATGGCAACTCATAACCATACCTGGGTGGTATGGTCCCTAAAAATACCCTCAAAAATTCAAAGGATTATATAAATGGCCATCAATTACTGCCATATTACCCAACCAATCATCAAAAATTGATTGGAGACTGTCATGGAGACCAGAAAATCCAAATTAGAGGCCCCAAATGGGCAACCTCTTCCACCAATGCATGGCAAAGGTTTTGACAAGTGGTGACACTTGCCTTGCATGCCATAACTTTCCCCTTTACCCCAAATGCCCTATTTGGGCTATAAATTGAGGTGTTATCACCCCAATTCAAAAGGAATAAGAGTTGAAGCAGAGACCATGAAGTGTTGCCCAATTCTACCCTTGCCTTTTGTTATCACATTTACCCTCAAATTTCCTTGAAACCCTCTTCATTTGAAGGCACTTTTAGGGGCATCCCAAATACACTAAAACCATTCCAAAATTGGTCAAATTGGAGAGTAATTTGACCACATTTTTTGACACAACATTTAGGAGAGTTTCATACCAGATCCCTTTGGAATTGGTGGTAAATTCCACTCAGATTGGTAATCGTCCCACCTTGGGATGGTTAGCAGTGGGTAGTTGCACCTATTAGGTATGGTTAGAAAAAAACAAGGAATTTTGATTCAATTCCACCATAGGTCATTTAGAAATGTTTATATTAGTCTTGCATTCAATTTTGGTGATATTTGGAGTTGTTTTGATGGTTCAATTAGAAGTTTTATGGTTGTAGGTCTAGTTGTCCCTGTCAGGGACGGTCACTATTTTTGCTAACAATTTCCCTTCAATTCATGCTTAGATATTCTCAAAATCATGTTAATAGCAGCATAGTAAATTTGCAAGTCATTTGGAGTTGTTTTGATTTATCATAAATAAGTTTCATGGTTTCTAGATGCATGTTTTCTATGTTTTCCTAGCTTTCAATCTATAAATGCATATGCTTTTAATCTATTTCAATCTCTTGTGTGTAGGTGAATATCTTATAGACATGAGATAGGATCTATGAGGCATATAATGATATGCCCAATACTATCTCTTAAGTATGGGATGCAAGAAAAACATTGGAACACAACATCAAGCTTTTGAAAGGATTAGATATTTCGTATTTTGCAGTATTGAAATATGCCAAAGAAAAGCCCTCAAAGGGGAATGTATTGTAACCAATTGAAAATATTGAATAAATAAATACAAGGAATATCAACCCTCCTTTATTGTGCAATATTCTTCATTTCAATAGATTACATGTTGTGCATCTTTTCCTTTCATGTTTATTTCAACATGTTTTTACATTTCAATAAAGAACCCTTAAGGCATGTTGTTATTTTTTCTTCTTCAGTTCTCTTCATCTTCCTCCTTACCTATTTTTCTACTTCTTCTTCTTACTTCCTCATGTAGTTGTATGGTCACGCTTTGAGAAGCTACATACCTACGTTGATCTATTTTCTTTCTTATATCTTCCTTTGACTTTGGTAATCCCCTCATCTTGTTGGTTACCAATGCCTATTTCTTCTCATTTCTTACATTTGTAAATCCAGGCTTCTCATCCTTCCTATTTTTTTCATTACTACATATATTCCAATAGGTCATAGTTTACTCATATATTACACACACCCCACACGTTGGGGTAACCATTATCACAACATCTTACTTTTATAATGATGATACACCATACTCATATGTAGATAAGTTTTCCACACTTCTCCATCTACACTTCATGAGATTCCTCTTGTAGATATTGCATTACCTCACTTGCATCATTTACATTACACCCATTACATATATCCATATGTTTTTCATTATAATCTCATTTCAGGTTTCTATATTCTTCCCCCAAAAAATGAGCCTTCAACAGGAGTAACACATGCACTTGTTAGCATCACCACCTAGATGTCCATTCTCCCTTTTTTAGTATTAGGATATACATAAGTGTTGTATTAATATTTTACCACTCACTCATTCAGTCAATAAAATTTCACCTTTAGCTGATAGGTTTTACACACTCCTTATAGTTCTTTAGGCTAGTTCAACTACTCTCATGGACCATTCACACAGGTTACACATTAAAAAAGTTTTGAGTCTAGGGAAGATAACACCTTGCATAGATATCGCCATATATAAAATGGTTTCCCTTGCTCGTCCTATCACTTGAATGGTCAACATACAATATAGGGATAAAAAAAGGAATAAGCATAAGAAAGAATTAAAAAAATGGGCAGAAAACAAAAGCCAATGCCCATACAAAAAAAAAAGAAAAGAATGAAAAATAGCACCACAAAACATACACAAAAAATAAATGAGGAGCATAAAATAAAAGGAAAAGCCTTTAGATATCACCATTTTTATTCTTCATAACATTTGGTACTTAGGTTTAACATATCATCATGGGATGATTTCCATCACTAGCAATAGGTTCCAAGATCCTGCCTACTAGTGGAATATTCTTACAAGTGGTGATATATCTATCACATTAGCAACCTTCTTTTGTATAGATCATTGTTCACTTATGTATGAGCTAGCTATTTCATCCATGTCTACAACAAGTTAATCCTACCTCCCTCAAAATGGATAAATGAACCTCACTCATTTACACACGTAGGTCCATGATAGACTTTGAACTAGTTAGATTAGTTATGAGTTGTCACAAATACTTGCACAGTTTTGGGTTGAGATTTTATGACCAAAACTACATTGGTTAAAGCCATTACATATACCTTATACCATCCTACATCCTTGATATCATAGAATGGATCACATTCACATAGGTATATGCAATGATACAAGTGCCTCCTTTACACATTTTAGTCCTCTTATACATATATCTATGCATCAATGTTACATAGAATCATCACACATCACATCACATTGCATTGCATCTAACATACAATCCTTCACATCATTCTATAGTATATCCACACTATAGTATGATCATACATCTACACCTTACCACATATGTATATCCATGCATTATACATTTACTCACACATTACACTATGTTATCTACGCAAACACAATTCAAACACATTCAAATAAATATCATAACACATGTATATGTAATAGACAAAACAAAAAGGTATATATATATGTAGTCCAACCTAGGACCATGCCCACCATATAGAATTCAAAATTACCCATAGGCTACAATGGTAATCAACCTAAATACCACTAGGAGCCTCTCTAATCCCCTCATGACTCACCCTCCCCAGTGCTATCCCATATGTTGTTGCAGCCCTACTGGACTTGGCCCTTGTTCCTAATCCTTGAACCCCTACATGACACAATGCCACCCCTGAAACAACAGCCACATCACCACCTGATACCCAATCTCACACATTAGTCTTCATACCTCTCTGACCCATTGATGTCATGCTATAATGACTATGTTGAGACTATTTCTATACTTATGACTATATTCCAGACTGTGACACCACCTGGTCATAATTAGGGAGCAATATCCCATGCATACCCAAAGAATACTCATAATTTTCTCACCTCGCTACCTTTGTAGCCAATAGCCCTATCCCAAACTCACTACCACTCTATAGTTGATCTAGTTTTACCCTCAAATCAACCACACCAGCTAGAACCTCCTCTACCACCTAGGCTCCCTTAACCCACTCTCTTGCCTACTACTACCTTGACATCTTAGCTTGTAGCTCTATAATCTCTACATCTTGAGCTACCACTGTAGATCAATCCCTCTATGCCTTTGTCCTCAAATGCTCCATCTCCTCTACCATATTAGTATATTTGTCCTCAAATATCTTCTGAGCAGTATCACCATTAGTCTCCAAGGCTATCAACCTATCTAAATCTGTCACCTCTGCAATCCTACACCTCGCACTCTTGTGGAGCTCTCCATCTAACTATTGTACTCGATAAATTAACAATAATACCTCTTCCTCCACATCCTACATATCCTTATTATCGATGGGAATCTCCTCCATACCATCAAAAAAACCCATATCCATGGTGTCATCAAAGCCACCCATAGCCATACCCCCACCTACCTCCTCCATGGTCGTTATCTCCTCCATAGGCTATGCTCCACCACCTGTAGGAACCTCCTCCACTCTCTCTACAAAAGCACTCGAGGAACCACCCAATCATCATATTTATCATTAAATAGGTACCTCTATCTCATTTTTAGATCTATCCTACCACCTATATCAAATACCTCTCACCTCCCTCCCCTTTTTTGTGGGTGCTCCACCACTAAGAAGTACCCCTCACTCAAAAATAGCTACACCTGGATCCCAAATTTGCATCACCCACCAAGCATCAAACTCGTATGTCATCCCTACATTATCCATATCTGATATAATCATGGTGGGTCCCTCTCACCATCCCATGGTAAGACTATAGGTGGCTGCTCCCTGTCATCCCACCATTGATAATATACAATAGACACCTTTGTAATATCCTATCGTAGTTCAAACTACAACATGACTCGACTAAACTAAAAGAACTCAGCTTGTTGAGTGTACCATCCAACCAACCACCTCCCTTTATGAATGGCACCCAACTACTCATCGTCATGCTCCCATACCACCCCACCCCTCCATGGCCTCCACAAAATCATGGATGGTACCAACTTTCCAAACTCCACTCTCCAAAATAGAGGATCACCCTCATGTGACCTCTTAATGCCATTATCCTCATCATTCCTCCATCTCAAAGCATAGGGTAAATGTGTCCATCCCTCCACATGCACCTTATAAGGCAACAATGATGGCCTCTCAATGGTTATGTGCTCCCATACCCACACCTACAACAAAGGAGTCCAACTCAATCCCTTTCACCTAGCATGCACTACATCGTTCAACTATCCATACACTTGAGCCAAGAACACTAGTTCCTATGCAAACACAATTTTGCACTCCACCATGTCACTCACCATGTGTAGACACTAAAATCTGGTCAATCGGATTAGGCAACCAAGAAAAGGTCTAATTGACACCATATGACTCCCTTAGGTAACCCTTAGAGGTTTTATAGTGGTTCTAACCACTCTTGGAAGGCTCTACCCTACTTTTGGGAGGTTTTGGGCTACATAGGCATGATCGTCCCACCCTAGGATGAGGTTATATCACCACCATCCCACCTAGGTATGGTGGTAGATAGGTCATCCCTAGGTGGGATGGCCATAAGGTTTGACTCCCAAAAATTAAAATTCAAAAAAATAACATCCAAAAAATACTATTATCCCACCTATTTTATCATGCAAGGTTAGAGGGTGTAGAATCCTTATGATATTCTATAGAATGGAGACCAAAATGGAATATTATCTTCCTCCAATGCATGCTCAATTTTAGACAAGTGGCACCTCCTACCATGCATGCCCTGACATGCCCATTTGCCCAAAGGCTCCCTTTGGATATAAATTGGATTCATTTTCCACCCAAATAAGGGATAGGAGTTTTGGAGGCATAGAAACAAAGTGCTACCAAGATTTCCCCTCACCCTTTTGTGCCTTTTTCCCTCAAAATATCTACCTAGAGAAGGAAGTTTGTGAGTAATCTAGGAGGTGCAATTTGATCCCAAAACAAAACTAATTGAGTTAATTTCACCACCAAATTTGATGAAAACACTAGTATGAGGTACAAGGTACGAGGATATATCTGTGCATAATTCTTTACTTTTATTTTATAGGCATATTCTAGATTATTATATGAACATGTTGTTCAAATTTGATGTATTTTTGAGCTATATTGAGCGAGATATTACATTTTTAAGTTTTTACAGGATTATAGGGCCCATCAAAAGGTACATAGGTATATGTGCCTGATTTTACAAATATAACCACATGGGTCTTTGTAAAATCTCATTTTGTGTATTTTTTCCAATTTCCATGCATTTTGGATATATTTAGGGCCATAAATTGCTTGTTTTGGATTTTGCAGACTTTGTAGGTAAATTGTGAATGTGCCACACCATAGGATGCAATTTATGTTCCGTTTGTGATTATATATTTCCAAAATAATATATTTTACATATATCTATAATTTCATATCATTTGGTTTTGTTTTAGATAGGCATATTGCATATTCATGTTTTCTAGTCTTTTAGTGTCTATGGGGTTTGCATGTTTTTAATATATGCACTTTCTATTTAATGATTATGGTTTCCTTATGTACAGGTGCAAGTTTTACAATGCATAAGAAAGGAATACAAGATCAGAATATCATAGAATAAAGTGGTGGCATCGTAGGCCCACCCACTTCGATTGTGGGTACGAGGAAGAACATTGGAAGTGCACGCGAGTTACTTTGAGGATTCGATCCTTGGGCACCAATTTGTAACAATTGTATCAATATAGAGCCCTCAATGGGATGTTTATGTAATTTTGGTCTTTGAACCATCAAGATAATAGAAATAAACTTTACTTTGCTTCATTTCTTACATTTTGGTCACCTTTCCATGTTTACTTGAATGCTTCCATTTTGGTGCTTATCCATCATTTGAGATAGATACATATTGTCCTTCATAATTAGGTGCACCATTTTTACCCTAATTAAGTGGTTATCATGGTGGGACCCTATCCCTATTACTTTTATTAATGTTTTAACCCTATTTTTTCTTACTTTATGTTGCAAGTACTAGTCATTCTGGCCTAAAATGGCCTCTGGACTGTTGATCGTACCACCATGGGATGGCCACACAACCATGGCACCCTAGGACAGACATCAAACTAGTCACCATCCCACTCTAGTATGGTCACAAAAAAAGAGCTTAATTGCTCAAAAATCCAGCAATAGTAGGCTTATAGGCCATTGACATAGGTATAAAAACACTTCGTTTTCATTTCTACTATTCAAAAATGCTGAAATATGGCTTTCCTTGCCTCTTATAATTGCTTGAAAAGTAGAAGATAAGTTTTACTTTTCTATAACTAAAAAACAATAAGTATAATAAGAAAAATTAGAAAATAACTAGGTATAAATGCATCTCTATGGATTTATTTCTTGTAGCCTACCTAATGGGTAGGTTATCATTTGGGGTACGCAATTTGTAGGTTGCTTTTTATCTAGCTTTTCTAAAAGTAAAACGTCCTTTTTCTTGCATTTAGTGAAAATTTATTGAGTGCTATATTGTCTGATGAGGCTTGGAAATGCCTCAATCATAACATTTTTCGAACACTGAAATTGCCTACAAACTCTTATGTTTAATCTAATATGCTAGTTAAGTTAATTCAATATGTTGTGTATTAACTATTTGCATGATAAATGTATCTGAAATACTATATTCTGATTTTTACAGCTTTTTGCATAAGTTTTATGTTATTTTTTTATGACTTGCTAAATGAGATATGCTTAGGTTGATAGCAGAATTTCACTAATCATGTTTTGATATATCTCAAGCATTTATTTTACCTAAATTTCGCAACAGTGCAAGCAAACTGTTACTATGCAGCAAAAACTGGTTTTTCCCATGTAAATTCTAGCCAGCTGCCAATGAATGGCAAGGCATGGAATTCACATATGGAAAGATATGAAGACCATTAGAATATGATCCTGAGAAATAATCCACATGAGAAATGTAGAGGAAATCATTTAAAGAGAACACATTTGTTCATTCCGAAGTCTCTTCGAAATGAACAGATATCTTCAAAATGAGAAAACACAGTGTCTTCAGAATGAGCAGATCTTCGGAATGAGAATTGCAGTATCTTCGGAATAAGCCACTTATCTTCAAAATGAAAATAGAATGTGCTTTTTGACTTGTTGATCAATTTTTGACACTGGAAAAATGGAAATAAATATTGAAAAGGGTAAGGGAAAATATCTCCCATCTAACTTTGTCGTCCTTGCCGACCAAAGCCACCATTTATGGAAAGATCAAGTTTGATCTTCTTCTAGGATAAAACCAGGAATTGTTGTAGCATAATAGGATTAGATATTTTGAGATATTCTTAGTTTTAAATAGATCTTAGGACATCTATAAATATGGCTCCCATTCAGGTTGAGCTAAGTAGAGGATAGAGAAAGCAGAGAGTAGAGAAATATAGAAGAAAATAGAAAATAATAAAAAAAGTGACTGTTACAGTCCTGTAATAGGTTTTCAGCAGAATTATTGTAATCATGTTCTTGAATAAATAAAGTGTACTATTTCTATTTCATATTTCTTATAAATGAGTGTGTCTAGAGAGAGAGACGCATACCTTCTTCTGGAAAAGGAGGCTGGCCACTTCCAGACCTAGGAGGAGGACTAACAACAGGTTTTTATTCTGATTTACTGCAGTAGAATGAGTTGTAGAACTTGTCATTTCATTTCTTGGTAAAAAACTAATAATATTTGCAATATTAGCTTATTTTATGTTTTGTGATTAATGTTTTGGTTGTAATCTCCACTTTCAGCAAAGCTTTCAATTTATTGCAGACTATCATTTCTAGAATTTACTATTTTCTGTAATTTCTTGTATTTTGTGTTTTGCTGTCAATCCCTGCATAGAAGATTGACAACCTTCTATTACAGAGCCTTGATAGGGTTTCATTTCCATGCTATAAGTAGGTTTCCACTGCTTCAAAAGTAAATAGATTTCCCTTCTACAATTATAATCAGACTTCTAATTCTGCAACTGTTATTTCTGCAACATAATTAGGTCTCATTCTGCAATTGTAATTAGGATTTCATTTATGTAATTAATGATTAGTTTCAAATTTTACAACTATATTAAGGTTTAATTTATGCAATTTAGATATAGGAATGTCCTAAATCCCCCACAAAATTGATTTCACCAATAAGACCTATTCACCCCTTCTTCTGCAGATAGCCTTGTACACTGCCCTAGATTGACAAATTCATTGAGAATTAATGATGTATATAACTACTACGCATAATTTTGGCACCGTTGCTGGAGAATTGTGTTGCTAGAATGTGACAACAGTCCAATAGCTATTAATTAGACTAAGCTATGAAGATTCAGGATAAAATCTGAATAGAACAGCTGGTTAAAGTAACAACTATTGACCTATAATTTATGTCATTTAAGAGTAAACATGAATAAGTCTAGGGATGAAAAAGGTAGAATTACCCAAAAGGATCCCTGGCTTGTTCCATTAAAAATATCTTCACGCCTAAGGGGTGAATCACCTGTGTTTGAATTACCAAAAAAATTGAAAGAAAAATCACCAGTATCACCATCATTAGAACATTCTGAGGAAGGAAAATCACCAGTCTCACCATCATTAGAAAATCCTAAGAAAGAAGAATCATCAAACTCATCATAAACAGAGGACCTTGGACCTCTTGAGAGTGAAATTTGGATAGGTTTAATTGTTCCCAAGGAATAGGAAACTATGGTAGAGGGATGCAATCTAGATAGAGATGGCAAACATGGCTATGTCCATAATGAAGGATATGATCAAGATATGCCCCAACCTTCCAGAACATTTGAATATCCTATCCGTTTGAATCCAACACAAAACTCTCCCATGAAAATTATTTCACCTTAAGTACTTCCAACCTTTCGAGGTGTTGTATCTGAAGATCCTGATCAGTTTTTGTTTGAATTCAAGGTAGTGTGTCAAACCTATGATTATGTAAATGACAATCAAAAACTTAAGGTCTTTCCCTCAACACTTAAGGACTCAGCATTACGTCGGTTCATGAGCTTAGAGCCAAATTCCATCCGAACCTGGGATCAAATGGAAACTGTGTTTTTAGACAAATATCAGGAGTATTGCCGTGTAAGGAATAGGAAAGATGATTTATTCAAGATTAAATAGGAAGATGATGAAACATTAGAATAATATATTGATATTAACTCCTTTGTTCAAAGGATATGTGGACTTGTAGAACCAGAGTTATGTAAAACCATCTTTTTGAGAGGATTACAAGATGAATCCAGAGAAGTATTGGATTTGAAGAGAAAATGGGATGTAAATACTCTCAGTAATGAGGAAATTGTGGGTCTTTGTAGAAATTACTCTCGTAATAAGCAAGGAAGAAGAAAAAAGAGTACAAATGGCACTGATGTAAAGGACCTAATAGAGGAACTTGTAAATTTTAAAACTGATATCCTAGTGCAATTAAACACAACTTTGGGAGAAATATCTGCAAAAGGAAAAACCATAGAACCTTTGGCAATTTATTTCCCAAGATGTAGAAATAAACATGCTTTGCAGGAATTTCCTTTGAATAAAACATCTATCTCAACCATTTGTAGTATCTGTTCAAAGAAGCATTCAACTGATAAATGCCACCTGCTACCACAACTCAAAATTGTGTTAGAAAATTAGACTGAGGAACTCAACTATGTTGGACCAAAACAAGGGTTAAATTTCTCTCAATACCAAAATCCCCCTCGTTTTCCTACAAATTGGGGACATAATCCTTGGACTATGCCTTGGGGACAATCAGAACCACCCCAACATCCTTGGAATTATCCTCAATGGACAAATTCCCAAGAATGGCCACAAACAAATTGGAGTAATTCATATTGGAATCAGAATCAGAATAATCCATCATGGAATCAAAACAACCCATCCTAGAATCAGAATCAAACTAATCCACATTGGATGCAAAATTAACCATAGTGGAGTTAGCAATACCAGTCCTATCCAAGGTAGCAAAGAAATCAAGGTCAAAATCAGCATTTACTGCCTACACCTAATCAAAATTTTCAAGAAAAATAGAACCAACCATAGCAAACACAATAAGCGAAACAACCTCAACTTCCAGATTAATCAGTCACTAATCCAAACAGCATGAGACAGGCATCCCCTGTCTATGTGGTTGAAGCTAAAGAAAATGTTGAAATAAATGTTATTGATTGTAGTAACATCCAACTTCATTCAGGAAAAGTTATACCTGAACCTGCTCTAATTAAAATCAAGGAAAATGAAGAGCAAGAACCTTTGTAACAAGTTAAACCAACAATAGAGAAAGAAGAAGAAAAAATAGAACCATAGGTAGAACAATTACCTTCATCAAGGATAATTCCATATCCTAAAAGATTCAATACCACAGTAGAAAATTCTGAGTCAAACCTGGTCAAGGAACTTAGAAAATTAACTATATCATTACCCTTATTGCAAGCCATTAAGGATATACCAATAATTAAAAGAGCAGGAAGACAAAAGAAAGCATTTCCCAAGACTGTTCAGGTTGAGGGAAAGATAGATGATCTCTTGTCTGGAAAACTAGTACCTCAAAAGTATAGTGACCCAGGAAGTCCAGTTATCATAGTTACCATAGATTCAGTGCCAATATCAAATGTCTTAGTACATCTAGGATCTGCAATAAATATCATGACCAAGGATATAATAAAATAATTACAGCTTAAACATCTCAGCCCCACATTTATAGTTTTCGAAATGGCTGATAGGTCAGTTGCAAAACTTGAAGGTATCATTGAATATGTTCCTATAGAAGTTTCTTCTTAGGAATTCCTTGCAAATTTTTTGGTTTTACAGCCAAGAAATTCAGCACATGGATATCCCATAATTTTGGGAAGACCTTGGCTTGCAACTGCAACAGCCTTCATAGATTGTAGGTCTGGAAAAATGACTATTTCAAATGGTATTGATCTAAAATAGATCTCTTTATATCCTCCTGCAAAACCATCTAGCAAATTTTTAGGTCAATTATGGTTTCCTAATTCGGATAAAGAATCAGAGGAAGTCATTTCCACACTAGCCACCTTGGTAGTAAGGGAACACACAGAAGACCTCCATGACACAGAAAATTCAAAAAATGAAACTATCCTAATGAATGTTCTACATGAACAAGGGTTAGAAGAGGAAGCGGTAAATATCCATCAGTTGTTAAGGAATGAGGAGAACCAAACTTTTTAAGGTGAACCATCTATACTATCATAGGAAAACTGTCTCACTACCACATGGGTGGCACCATCACCTAATTTTTCCTTCTCACTGTTCCATACAGGATATGCTTCCATCAGGAAGTAATGAAACATAAACTTCTTATTTCCTTCCATCTCAGCAGTGTCCTCTTAACTCTATAATCACCGAGGTATGAAGAAGTGAATTCAATCCTTCCAAATACAAAACAAATAGAAGTCCATCTAGGCAAATTTTTGAACATTTACATCTGGCTTACTAGGGAAGAGGAAGAAAAATTGATAGTTGTCTTGCAGAAGCATGTTCATGCTTTTGCTTGGGACTATAAAGATATGTTAGGAGTTCACCCTGATATATGCACCCACCGAATTTATACTGAAGAAGTCAAGCCAGTAAGACAACCCCAGAGAAGATTGAATCCTACCCTAAGGACTATTGTAAAGGAAGAAATTGAAAAACTTCTGGAGGTAGGATTCATTTACCCAATTTTTGATAGCTAGTGGGTCTCTCCATTGGTTATAGTTCCTAAGAAAAATGGAAAAAAAGAGTATGTGTAGACTATAGAGAGCTGAATAAAGTGACATACAAAGACAATTTTCCATTACCTTTCATAGATCAGGTGTTACATACCCTTGCTGGAAAGAAATACTTTTGTTTTCTTGATGGATTTAGTGGATATAATCAAATTCAGATTGCACCTAAAGATCAAGAGAAAACAACCTTTACTTGTCCATGGGGAACATTTGCCTATAGGGTTTTACCTTTTGGTTTGTGTAATGCCCGACAACATTTCAACGAGCGGTTTTAGCAATTTTTTTGATCGACTACCAACAGTGTTGAGATATACATGGATGATTTCACAGTATGTGGATAGACTTTTGACTTTACATTAGAAAACCTTGACAAAGTTTTAACTGGTTGTGAAACATACCAGTTATCCTTGAATCCAGAAAAATGTTTTATTATGATGAAGGAAGGAATAGTTCTTGGTCATCACATCTCTCTTCAAGGGATCCAGGTTGATCCAAAGAAGGTGGAAATTATCAAGAACCTTCTTCCTCCTAAAACTCAAACTGATGTCAAAAGCTTCCTAGGACACATTGGTTTTTATCGCAGGTTTATTCCCGACTTTAGCACAATAGCCAATCCCATGTTTGCCTTATTGACTAAAGATTCTAAATTTTCTTGGACTGCAAGGTGTCAGGAATCATTTGAAGCTTTGAAAGAGAAATTAGTAACTCCACCTGTGTTAAGAGGACCTAATTGGACATTACCATTTCACATATAGGCTGATGCTTCCAATACTGCAATTGGAGCAGCATTAGGACAAATTGAAAATGGTGAACATTATGCCATCTACTACATTAGCAAGAATTTGACAAGAGCTGAGAAAAATTATACCATAACTAAGAAAGAATTCTTGGCAGTAATTTATGCCATCAACAAATTCAGGCATTACATCACAGGTTATCAAATATTTATTCACATAGATCACACAACCATTAAGTATTTTATGAATAAGCCTATGGTAAGTGCAAGAATTATTCATTGGTTATTGTTGCTACAAGAATTTGATATCACTATAATCAACAAACCAAGAAAAGCTAATGTTGTAGGAGATTTCTTGTCCATATTATAGAACACAAATGAAGGGGAATTAGTTGAAGACACATTTCCTGATGAAAATTTATTTTCTATATCATTCCAATCACCTTGGTTTGTAGATATAGCCAATTACTTGGTCACATGGAAAGTTCCTCCACATTTCACTTCAAAACAAAAAAATCAATTGATCAAACAAATTTCTTCTTTTGAATGGATCAAGGGTATACTTTTTAAGTGCAGTCCTGACCATGTGTTACGTAGGTACATCCAAAAGGATGAGGTGTATGATATCCTTAGGGCTTGTCATGATGAACCCTTAGGTGGACACTACTCTATAAAAAACACAATTAGGAAAATCTTAGGGATAGGATATTATTGGCCATCTCTTCACAAATATGTGAAAAAGTACATCAGGCATTGTGATGCATGCCAAAGAATGGGGAAACCCACTCATACAAATGAAATGCCACTGCAGCCTCAATTGGTTTTAGAGCCATTTGAGAGGTGGTGGCTTGATTTTGTAGGACCTATTGATCCACCTTCTCAAGGAAAGGTGCATATTATTGTATGCATTGATTACTTGACAAAGTGGGTAGAGGTGCGTGCTTTCAAACATGCTCATGAAGAAAAGGTCGCTGATTTCTTGTATACTCAGATTTTTTAGAGATTTGGAGCTCCCTGGTCTATCACCACAGACCAAGGACCCCAATTTGCATCTAAATTCATTGATGCATTTATAGAATTATATGAAATCAAACATAGAAAATCACCTTATCACCCATAATCAAATGGCTAGGTTGAGGTAACAAACAAGGAACTAGAATGAATCTTAACAAAAATAGTAGCTTTTCATAGGAGAAACTGGCTAGATAAATTACTTAAAGCAGTGTGGGCTTACAATACTACTTGGAAATCCACTACTGGATTCACACCTTATGAACTAGTCTTTGGTAAAAAGCCCCTCTTACCTATTGAATTTGAGCTACTAACACTGCACACATCATTGGAAATTGGAATTGAATTGTCACAGGCACAGACAACAGAATGAATCCAGTAGCTCAAAATGAAGCTAAATCATAATCTTTAGAATGAATACTTGTCTTCAAAATGAAATCATAATATTTGGAATGAGGTTTTTTTTTTGCAATAGATCATAATATTTGGTAATAGCATTCAATATAACATCTCAATGTGGCATCCAAGGAAGAAAAGAAATATGATCAAATAAAAATTCTTTTGGCTACATACGATAAATGAACATGTGTCAATTAGGATGTGGTTTATTTTTGCACCCATTTAGAAAGTACCAAAATCACGGAGGACGTGACCAATAGTATGCCACCATTTTTTGATGCTAATAAACATGCACGTGAAATTTCATAGGCAAAATAAAAAAACTAAAAATGAGTAAGGTGGATCTGATGGCAAGGACATCTACACAACCATTGATGGACATGTGTTCGAAGAAAAAATAGAAACACGTGCCACCCTTCTTTTCGAAGACATATTTTCTAGTGCAAAATGACTACGAGGTATAGTGCTTAGATTACGGTTCATTTCGAAGAACAAAAATAGGGCAATTGAAAACTTGGAACCAAACCTTGCAAATCTGCAAACACCAGAGATCCAGCAAAAGAAGTGGCAGAACTGAGAGAAAGGTTGTCACAGTCTTAAAAATAGCCAATTGTATCCATTGCTAAGGATGATTTGGCTCAATTGCTTATGGATTTATCTAGAGCAGATGACTCTGTTGAGATAGACATAGGTGCTCATTCTGAAGAAGCACCCTTTCATTTTGAAGAAGTGCCTTCTCATTTTGAAGCATTACCTTCTCATTCCGAAGATGCTTCAAAATTGGCAAAAAGCATAGCAAAAAATATTGGAGATGAGTCACCAACATAGGAATAGTCCAAGCAGTAGCATGAAACTATTCAAGTAAGTACTCCTATTAATGTCCCTGTATTTCAAACCGTTACACCTTCAGTAGAAATAGCAGATAAGGGGGTGCAAGTGGAATTACTGTCTGATGACAACCCAATAGAAATAGCAGATAAGGGGGTATAGGTAATTGTTAACAGATTATCAACCAGTAGAAGTGGCAAAAAAATGGGTTTAGGTAGATTTGCTACCTAGATTTTCATCTATAGTCAGACCACCTAATACTATGTCCCTAGAACAATACAATGTAGACAAAGCCAGTTGGGTGATTAGATATGAGAAGCTTGCCACTAATATTGAAAAATTCAAATTGGAAGGAAAATAGCTAGAGGCCAACGAAACAGAGATTCAGGCATTGAAAGAAAAGGTGTCTGATTTATGTCAAATTGCTAAATTATTAGTCCAATTCAGACGGCCAGCCAGATTTTACAATCTTATTCTAAAGGAGAAATACCTTAGATGGCAGGTCATGAGGATTAGCTCAGGTCTCCCATATAAATTGGACACAACTACAAATTTATTGGAAGCATATTTTGACAGCCCTATTGAGCAGAAAAATCTCCTGTGTGAACTATTTTTACATAGCTTCTTTATTCCATAAGAAGTAGAATTTCATTCTCAAATCTACATTGGAGATGTTCAATTGAGGGTATTCATGTCCACCTCACAGAATCAGTTTTATTAGGACCAGGAGAAAGAAAGAATAAAGAAATTGAAACAAGAGCTGAATTTTTAGTTAGAGAAATTCAACCAAATCACCCAATTATCACCAAACAACACTTCACCATGATGAATAGGGATGATGTAAATAGAATGTAATTGAAAAAATTGAGGGACTGTGTGACCAAATTCCACAATTTTTGTAATGACAATTTTGTGCCATCATTATCAGTCTATATAAACAGATGGGCTGAAATTTCCATGTCTTTACAGAAAAGAGAACCCATCTCCCCCATCAACTTAGAATGGTCTAGAAGAAGGGCAGAAGGAGTGATACAGTTGATTGAAATCATGCAACATAATTGGATAGGTCTTAGATTTAGGCCTCCAACCATCATCCCTCTAGTTCCATTCTATTTTGAAGAAGATTCCCAACCTGATGAATAGTTTGAAGAATGGCTCAGGAACCTTTAGGATAATTGATGAGGCCTGAAAATGCCTCAATCATAACATGTTTTGAACACTAAAAATGCCTATAAACTCTTATGTTTTATCTGATATGTTAGTTGTAAAAATACGAACTTGATTGTATTATTCAGCAGATGTTTAAATAATACAGTAGCTGGAACTGCATTCCTGGATTAGCCCGGGTTGGGCGCATCTCAACAGGATGCAGGTATAACAATATACTAGCCAAAAAAAATAGTCTAATTAGAATAGACATTATAGTACGCTAACATCCCCCTTTATTACATTATTTAGGTAATGTAATAACTAATAGCTATACTAACATCCCCTTACATCATTGTGCAATACAAAGAGAGTTGTGAAACAATTCAAATTTGACACATGCAAGTGCCTTAGTGAAAATGTCTGCAACTTGAGCATCGGTGGAAATGTGCTGAAGCTGAATTCGATGCTTTGGAACTTCATCTAGAATGAAATGACATTGTGTGTCAATGTGCTTTGTTCTTTCATGATGGACTGGATTCTTGACGAGGTTCAGAACACCCTGATTGTCGCAAAACAAGTGTATTGGAGATTTTGATGGATGGCCCATACTTGTCAGAATGCAACGCAACCATATCACTTCGCACACAACTTCACGTGCGGCACGATACTCTGCCTCTACTGATGAAATAGCAACCACTTGTTGCTTCTTGCTATGCAAAGAGACAGGACCGGATCCCAGATGGAAAATGTATCCAGAAGTTGACTTGCGATCATCAAATGATCCGGCATAGTCAGAGTCCGTGTATCCTTGCAAGAAGAATTTGTTGTTCCTCTTGTATTCTAGGCCATATTCCATAGTACCACGGACATAGTGAAGAACACGTTTTTCTGCTTTCCAATGAGTAGTCTTAGGCTCCTGCATGAACCTCAAAAGATAGTTGACAACAAATACGAGATCTGGCCTAGTATTGGTCAGATATATGAGACTCCCAATCAACTGTCGATAGAGAGTACCATCTACCTGAGGTGAATCATCATATCACAATAACTGAAGTCCATTCTCCATCGGAGTTGCCATTGGCTTGCAATCGAGTCATGCGATATTTTTCCAGGCAATGTCTTGGCATATTTTTTCTGAGACACTTTGATGGAGTGCTCCTTCTGGCTGAATTCTAGACCAAGACAATAATGGAGAAGTCCAAGATCTGTCATCTCAAAATATTTACACAAGTTTCTTTTGACAGTAGAGATCATAGTTTCTGAACTCCTTATAATGAGCAGATCATCAACATAGAGTACAAGCAACACTATCTCAGAACCTTGTTTCTTGAAATAGAGGTTTGCATCTGACGGACATCTCTTAAATCCATGCTACGTAAGGTGATTGTCCATTTTTATATACCAAGCTCGAGGATCTTGTTTCAGACCATATAAGGATTTGACCAATTTGCAAACCTTCTGCTCTTGGCCTTACGCTTCAAATCCTTCGGTTGAGTCATGTAGACTTCTTCTTGGAGATCACCATTTAGAAAGGCACTTTTGACATCCATCTAGTGAACTTTCCACCCATATTGTGCTGCCATAGCACACATAACCCGAATTGTGGTCATCCGAGCAGTAGGTGCAAAAGTTTCCTCGTAGTCAATGCCTTCCTTTTGAGCATAGCCCTTTGCAACAAGACGGTCCTTATGCTTATCAATTGTTCCATCTACCTTGTACTTGACTTTATATACCCATTTGCAGCCAATGGGATTCTTTCCATGCGGCAAATCAACAAGCTTCCAAGTTTTATTTTTCATCAAAGACTCATACTCTGTATCCATAGCGGCCTTCCACTGAGGCTCACTAAGAGCATCTTGCACTGATGTAGGTTCAAGATCATCTATGGTATACATGAATGCCCTGTCATCATCAATATCCATATCCTCTGCTTCTGTATGTGGAGTTACAGAAAGTTCCTCAAAATATTGACAAAGATCATCAACCTCACCAATTTCTTTGGCTTCTTTTTCCTTTTGAGCCATACTACATGTACGAGGTCTATCCAAGTTCAAATTGGGAGGAGTGGATAAATTTGCATCTCTGATTGTATTTGTACACCATTTTGGGTTCTTCTTCGATGGTGGTGAAGAAGATGTAGAAGGACCTCCTGTCTGTGTTGACAAAGGAATCTTCTCTTCCTTAGATTCCACAAGATCTAGGTGTACTTTAGATGTGCTCTGTGATGTGAAAGCTTCATCAAAGACAACATCTCTACTGACATGAATTTTCTTGGTCAAAGGATCTATCAAATGATATCCTTTAGAGTGCTCATCATAACCAAGAAAAATACATCTCAGTGTTTTCTCATCTAGCTTCTTCCTTTTCTCTTTTGGTATGTGCATGAAAGCGTGACATCCGAAAATACGTAGATGAGATATGGAGGGTTTTTGACCACTCCATGCTTCCTGTGGAGTCATTCCTTTTAGGGCCTTTGTGGGTGCCCTATTCAACAGATATACTGCAGTGGTGATAGCTTTTGCCCAATATTGTTGCCCAAGAGTAGCTCCTGTGAGCATACAACGAACCATTTCCATGATAGAACGGTTCCTTCTCTCAACAAATCCATTTTGCTGAGGAGTATAGGCAGTTTTTAACTGTATCTTGATTCCATGCTTATCTAAGAATGCAAAAAATTCATTAGAGGTAAACTCTCCCCCTCGATCTGAGTGAAGGGTTTTAATAGAAGCTCCTGACTCCTTCTCAACGGATTTCTTGAACTGCTAGAAGAATGCAAAAGCTTTAGATTTCAGTTGGAGAAAGAAAACCCACATCTTTCATGAGTAGTCATCTACGAATAACTGAAAGTACCTCTTCCCTCCATAATTTTTGGGTGTGAAAGGACCACACAGATCGGTGTGAATTAACTCCAGAGGTTTTTGTGCTCTTGTTGAGCTCTTCTCAAATGGTACTCTATGTTGCTTTCCTACCAAGCAGTCAGAGTAGACTGGCAATGTGGCAGAAAGGGAAGGAAGACCCTTTACCATCTCATACTTACTGAGCTCAAGTAAGTAGCTAGAACTAAGATGCCCATATCTCTTGTGCTATAGGGAAGTTGCCTCCTTGGTAGAGACAGTCATGGCAACATGTGGAGTAGAGATAGCATCTAGGGCAAATAAGTCATGCTTATATGAAGCTGTTGCAATCTGCTTACCCTTCCTGGTAATAGTACAACACTTCTTGCCATTCTCAACATGAAAGTTGACAACCATATTTCTATCTAGGATTTGTGTGACTGACAACAAATTGTTAGCCAATCCCGGAACATAGAGGACTTTGTCAATTTGACACTTTCCATCAGGAAGAGTGACTGAAACTGTACCCTCTCCCTAAAACCTATAGGTTTTATCATCAGTAATGGTGATAGGTTTGCCCTCTTTGGCCACAAATGATTCAAACCACGATTTGTCGCCAGTCATATGTTTGCTAGCTCCAGAATCGACATACCAAACAGGATCCCTCTGTGTGGAATTTGTGGTAGTCATGAGCACCTTGTGTGCCCATTCAGAATCTAAGTCAGATTCTTCAATAGCAACATTCACCAGGGTTGCTTGTTTTTATTTTGTGGTTTGTTTTGGCCTTTTTGCTTGTTCTTATGCCAACACCTGTTGGTGTCATGGTTGTCTTTCTCACAGATCTTGCACCACCTCTTCTTCTGTTGAGGTTGTTTTCCTTTTCCTTTCGTATCCTTTTGATAATTTCCTCCTTTCTAAAATTTGCCTCATTTTTGCCCATTACCTTTCTTCCTAGAACCCTGCCTGTTGGTGTATAGGGTTGTATTGGAATAATCATCCTTGTGAAGTTGGTGTGCCTCCTGTTGTTGAAGCAGATTGACCAAATCGATGTAGGTAATTTGTTGTTGAGACACCTGGATGGAGGTGATCAACATATAAAATGAAGAAGGTAAAGCTCTCATCATAATTGAAATGAGAAGCTTTTCATCCACAGAATCTCTCAAAGAATTCAATCTCTCTTTCAATTCAGACACTCTTCACAGAAAGAGTTCAACTGTTTCACCCTGTCTCAAACTCAGGTTATGAAGTTGTTGTTGAATATGAAGAATGGTGGAATCATTCTTTCCCTCATAGATGGTTTGAAGGGCATCCCATGCCTCTTTACCACTTGCTTTGTCAGCTATATGAGGTTGCACTTCATCTGAAATAGCAAACAAAATGAGCACCTTTGCTCGACTGTCTTTCTTGTCAAAAGCTATCTGATCAGCAGAAGGAGTTGTGGATCCTGATGCTGATGAAGGCCTAGTTGTTACTCCAGTAACAATATCCCATAAATCTTCCATTTGGAGAATTGCCTTCATCTTATGTTTCCATGGTGTATAATTTGGACCTTTCAATAACTGATGTGGATTAGTCATCAACTTTGCAACAGCGACCATAGTGAAGGTTACTTATAACACCAATTGGTCCCCCTTTCGATATACCTTTTGCTAGGTCGTTATACCATACAAAATACCCGCCCTTACGTGAGGGAAACTATAGGTATTTAGAAAGATCAACAAAAACCACCCGCCCTTACATGAGGGAGACTATAGGTGAGTTTTAGAGATCATACGATACGTGGAACATAAGCAGTACTGAAAGGGAATCGCCTTGTTGATGGCACATACCATAGAAGATTCTTCTCATGCGTGGGGCGTAACTTCCCCTAAACACTATGAAGAATACTTTGTTAGGATTTACGCCTAAACACAAAAGCGATAAAGGGTAGTGGA
Organism: Wollemia nobilis; assembly: GCA_028583015.1. Classification (NCBI taxonomy): domain Eukaryota; kingdom Viridiplantae; phylum Streptophyta; class Pinopsida; order Araucariales; family Araucariaceae; genus Wollemia; species Wollemia nobilis. The sequence continues at coordinate 11,714,420 of JAQPPZ010002587.1, read as the reverse complement.
TGGAGTAAAAAAAATGCAAAAATGGCTAACTTATCTCTCCCCGATGATTTATAGAGAACAAGATCAGACATCGTTGTAGCAGCTATATTAGGCGGCGGATACAGTAGCCCAATCATGATAGCTTTACCTGTAAGTGCTGGCCAGAGGTATCACAAATATTGAATGTTGTAGTGCAATAAATTACACGGATGGGTTTTAATTATTTCGGGGACTTAGGGAGTGTTTTGATTTTAATTTTTAATGTTATAGTTCAAAAATGAAATATGCAACATACAACAAAAAAAATGCCCACAAGAATAACCCACTAGGTGTCGGGCGCAGTCGAAAATGAACCTTTTACAATTCGCCAAATTGTTTTTTTAGAAAATTACTCACATTCCCCCTTTGATTTTTTGAAAAAAATATCCCCCCTTAAAAAAAATCTCTTTAACAAAGCATTTTAATAATTATTATATATTTAAAGTTAAAATAAATAATTTTAATTTATATAGTTTTAAAACCTTATGAAAAAATAAATTAAAATTAAATTTTAATTTATTAAAGTTTTAAAAACTATAAAAAATAAATTAAAATTAAAAATTTTAACTAAAAAATAATAATTAAAAAACCTTTGAAATTTTTTTTTTACCTTTGCAAGGGGGGAGTCGGCGGGATTTGAACCCCCGACTGCTGGGTTCCCGGAACCCACCACGCAGCTCACTTGCCAGTGAGCCCGTGGGCTGATCTGGGAGGAGAAAGGGCCCCCTCGTATTTGAGGAGGGTCCTCAATCTGCTGCCCGAGCGCAGCCTCTGCCACCTCCGCTCGTGCTTTCCCGTCCTCCTCTCTCGTTCTCCTCCTCACGGCTCGCTGTGCTCCCATGGCTCGGGGCTTGCAGTGCGTTCATCGGGGGGGGCTACGTTGAGTGCAGCGCCTTCAACGGGGGGGCTACGCTTAGCCCAGCGCCTTCAATGGGGGGGGCTGGACATGAAGCTGACGTCCAGTCACTCATGTGCGTGCGGCTGCCAACGACGGACTGACATCATAGCGTCCTCCAATAGGGGGGACACGCCAGTGACATATTGACATCGCAATGTCCTCCAACAGGGGGGGACGCACGCACGTCCGTGGAACGTCGCAGCACTGCGTCCTCCAACAGGGGGGACACGCTGCATCTACGGGACGTCGCAGCGCTACGTCCTCCAACAGGGGGGGCGCGCTATGTCTGCAGGACGTTGCAACGCTGTGTCCTCCCCCAGTCGCGCGTGGATGCGCGACCACTATCGCACGTCTGCGCGCGACAAATTTTTTTTTTTTTAATTGATTCGCTCAGCTGCACGACAGGGAGAGGAGATAGCGCGTAGGCAGAGAGAAAAAAAAATCATGCGTACAAAAAAATATCTTTGTCTACAATTACCTCGCCCAAAAAATCAGAATGGCTCTGATGCCATGTAAAAATGCGAACTTGATTGTATTATTCAGCAGGTGTTTAAATAATACAGTAGCTGGAACTGCATTCTGGATTAGCCCAGGTTGGGCACATCTCAACAGGATGCAGGTATAACAATATACCAGCCAAACAAAATAGTCTAATTAGAATAGACATTATAGTACGCTAACATTAGTTAAGTTGATTCAATATGTTTTATATTAACCATTTTGCATGATCAATGTATTTGGAATATTATATGCTGATTTTATAGCTTTTTGCATAGTTTTGTGTTCTTTTTGCTATGATTTGCTAAAATGGGATATGCTTAGAATAATAGCAGCATTTCACTAATCATGTTTTGATTTGTCTCAAGCATTTATTTCACCTAAATTTGGCAACAGTGCAAGAAAACTATTGCTATGCAGCAAAAACTGGTCTTTCCCATGTAAATTCCAGCCAGCTGTCCATAAATAGCAAGGCATGGAATTCACATGAGGAAAGGGATGAAGACCATTGGAATTTGATCTTAAGAGATAAATCACCTGAGAGATGTAGAATAAATCATTAGAAAAGCATACATTTGTTCATTACGAAGTATCTTCGAAATGAACAGATATCTTTAGAATGAGAGAACACAGTGTCTTCGGAATGAGCGGATCTTCAGAATGAAGAATGCAGTATCTTCAGAATGAGCGGATCTTCGGAATGAAGAATGCAGTATCTTCAAAATGAGTGATCTTTGTAATGAGACTATAGTATCTTCGGAATGAGCGATCTTCGGAATGATAATTGCATTGTCTTCAAAATGAAGCCACTTATCTTCGGAATGAAAATAGAGTGTGTTTTTTGAATTGTTGACCGATTTTTGAAGCCAAAAAAAGGGAAATAAAGGTTGAAAAAAGTAAATGAAAAGATATTCCATCTGTCTTTGCCATCATTTCTGATCAAAGCCATCATTAAGGAAAATATCAAGTTTTAATCTTCTTCTAGGATAAAACTAGAATTTGTTGCAGCATTGTAGGATTAGATCTTTTGAGATATTCTTTGTTTGTAATTAGACCTTAGGACATCTATAAATATTGCTTCCATTCAGGTTGAGCCGGGTAGTAGCATATAGGATATAGAGGATGAGGAAGTAGAAAGTAAGAAAGAAGCAGAAAATAGATAGAAATTGACTGTTACAGTCTTGTAACTGTTTTTCAGCAGAATTATTGTAATAATGTCTTTTAATCAATAAAGTGCACCAGTTCTATTTCATATTGCTTATAAATGAGTGTGATTAAGATTTAAAAAGAGAGAGAGACTTACACCTTCTTCTGGACAAAGATGCTGGCCACTTCTAGACCTAGGAGGAGGACTAACAGCAGGTTTTATTATGATTTTGCTACAGTAGAATGAGTAGTAGAACTTGTTATTTCAATTGCTTGTAAATAGTTGACAATATTTGCAGTCTTAGTTTATTTATGCTTAGATTAACCTTGTGCTTAATTTTTTAGTTGTAATCTTACTTTCAACAAAGCTTCCACTTTATTTCAGATTGTTATTTCCAGAATTTACTATTTTTTAGCAATTTCCTGCTTTTTATGTTTTGTTGTCAAATCCTGCATAGAATATTAACAACCTTCTATTACAGAACTTTGACAGTTTTCATTTCCATCTTAGAATTATACTTTCATTACTACAAAAGTAATTATATTTCCTTTCTGTAATTAGGATCAGACTTTCAATTCTGTAACTGTTATTTCTGCAATATAATTAGGTCTCATTCTGCAATTGTAATTAGGACTTCATTTTTGTAGTTAATGATTAGTTTCCAATTCTGCAACTTAGATTAAGATTTAATTCATGAAATTTAGAGATAAGAATGTTCCAAAACCCCCCACACAACCGATTCCACCAATAAGACCTGTTGCTCTAGATTGACCTAAGTTATAGATGTTTCACTTCTTCTTTCGTAGATAGGCTTGTACACTGCCCTGGATTGATAGATTCATTGAAAATTAATGATGGTATAACAACTACGCATCATTTTGGCACTGTTGCTGGGGAATAGTGTTGTCAGAAGAAAATAAACAGTCCAATAGCTATAATCAGACTTAATTTATGTCATTTAGGAGTAAACATGAATGAATAAGTCTAGGGATGAAAAAGGTAGAACTACCCCAAAGGATCCTTGGCTTGTTCCATTAAGGAGATCTTCATGCCTAAGGGGTGAATCACCTGTGTTTGAATTACCAAAAATATTGATAGAAAAATCACCAATCTCACCATCACTAGAACATTCTAAGATAGGAAAATCACCAATTTTATCATCATCAGAATATCTTAAGAAATACAATTCATCAGACTCATCATCAACAGAGAGGCTTGGACCTCTTGAGAGAACAATTTGGGAAGCTTTAACTTCTCCCAACAAACAAGAAACTATGGCAGAAGGAGGCAATATAGATGGTCAACATGGCTATGTTCATAATTAAGGAGATGATCAGGATATACTCCAACCATCTAGAACATTTGAATATCTTATTCGTCTGAATCCAACACAAAACTCTCCCATGAAGACCATTTCACCTTCAGTACTTTCAACCTTTCGAGGTGTTCTATTTGAATATCCTGACCAATTTTTGTTTGAATTCAAGGTAGTGTGTCAGACCTATGATTATATAAATGACAATTAGAAACTTAAGGTTTTTTCCTCAACTCTCAAAGATTCAGCATTACGCTAGTTCATGAGCTTAGACCCAAATTCCATAAGAACCTGGGATCAAATGGAGACTGTCTTTTTAGAAAAATATTAGGAATATTGCCATGTAAGGAATAGAAAAGATGAGTTATTTAGAATCAAGCAGAAATATGATGAGACATTGGAAGATTATCTTGATAGGTTCTCCTTTGTTCAAAGGAGATGTGGACTTGTAGAACCAAAATTATGTAAAACCATCTTTTTGAGAGGATTGCAAGATGAATCCAAAGAAGTTCTAGATTTTATGGGAAAATGGGATGTAACCACTCTCAGTAATGAGGAAATTATGGATCTCTATAGGAATTACTCTCGCACTAAGCAGAGAAGAAGAAAAAGTCACACAAATGGCACTGATGTAAAGGACCTGATAGAAGAACTTGCAAATTTCAAAATTGATATTCTAGTGCACTTAAATACTACTTTGGGGGAAATGTTTGCAAAAGCAAAAAACACAGAACCTTTGGCAATTTATTGCCCAAGATGTAAAAATAAACATGCTTTGTAGGAATGTCCTTTGAATAAAACATCTATCTCAGCCATTTGTAGTATCTATTCAAAAAGGCATTCAACTGATCAATGCCACCTGCTACCACAACTCAAAACTGTGTTAGAAAACCAAACTGAGGAACTCAACTATATTAGACCAAAACAAGGGGAAATTTCTCTCAATATCAAAATACCCCTCATTTTCCTACAAATTGGGGGCATAATCTTGGTACTATGCCTTGGGGACAATCAGAACCACCCCAACGTCCTTGGAATTATCCTCAATGGAAAAATTCCCAAGAATGGCCACAAGAAAATTGGATTAACCCAGCCTGGAATTAGAATCAAAACAACCCCTCATGGAATCAAAACAACCCATCTTGGAATCAAAATCAAACTAATCCACATTGGATGCAAAACCAACCACAGTGGAATCAGCAATACCAGTCCTATCTAAGGCAGCAAAGGAATCAAGGTCAAACTCAACATTTGTTGCCTGCACCTAATCAAAATTTTCAAGAAAAACAATAGCAAACACAGCAAGTGAAACAACCTCAATTGCCAGCTCAGCCAGTCACTAATCCAAATAGCATTTGACAGAAACCTCCTGTCTATGTGGCTGAAGTTGAAGAAAATTTTGAAATTAATGTTCTTGATTGTAGTAACATCCAACTTCGTTCAGGGAAAGTTGTACCTGAACCAGTTTCAATTGAAATCAAAGAAAATGAAGAGCAAGAATCATCAAAACCAAAGAGAATCCAACCAACAATAGAAATAGAAGAATTGGAACCAGAGAGAATCCAACCAACAATAGAGAAAGAGACACAAGCAGAACAATTACCAAGGATAATTCCATATCCTAAAAGACTTAATGCAATACCAAAAAATTTTGAGTCAAAATTGGTCAAAGAACTCAAAAAGTTGACTATATCATTGCCCTTATTGCAAGCCATTAAGGAAATACCAGAGATTAATAGTACTGTCCGAAATTTGTGCATTAAAAGAGCAAAAAGAAAGAAGAAAGCATTTCCCAAGACTGTGCAGGTTGAAGGAAAGATAGTTGATCTCTTATCTAGAAAACTACTACCTCCAAAGTATAGTGACCCAGGAAGTCTAGTTATCACAGTTACCATAGGTTTAGTACCAATATCAAATGTTTTAGTGGATCTAGGAGCTGCAATAAATGTCATGACCAAGGATACAATGGAACAATTACAGCTCAAACATCTCAGCCCCACATTTACAGTTTTAGAAATGGCTAATAGGTCAGTTGCAAAACCTAAAGGAATCATTGAAGATGTCCCTATAGAAGTTTCTTCTTGGGAATTACCTGTAGATTTTCTAGTTTTACAACCAAAAAATTCATCACATGGATATCCCATTATTTTGGGAAGACCTTGGCTTGCAACTACAGCAGCCTTCATAGATTGCAGATCTAGAAATATGACTATTTCAAATGGTATTGATCTGAAACAAATTTCTTTATATCCTCCTGCAAAACCATCCGAGCAAATTTTTAGGTCGGTTATGGTTTTCTGACTTAGAGGAAGAACCAGAAGAGGTCATTTCTACACTAGCTACATTAGTAGTAAGAGAACACACAGAAGACCTCAGTGACACAAAAAACTTAGAAAATGAAACAATCATGATGAATGTTCTGCATGAACAAGGTTTAGAAGGGGAAACAACAAATATCCAACAGTTAAGTAATGAGGAGAATAAAAAATCTAAAGATGAACCATCTGTGCTATCACAGGGAAACTCTGTTTCACTACCACATGGATGGCACCATCATATGATTTTTCTTTCTCACTGTTCCATACAAGATATGCTTCCCTCAAGCAACAATAAAATAGAAACTGCTTCTTTTATCCCATCTCAGCAATGTCCTCTTAATCCCTTAATCACCAGGTATGAAGGAGTGAATTCAGTCCTTCTAAATACAAAACAAATAGAGGTCCAGCTAGGAAAATTTTTGAACATCTACGACCGACTTACTAGGGAAGAGGAAGAAAAAGCGATAGTTGTCTTGCGAAGCATGTTCATGCTTTTGCTTGGAACTACAAAGATATGTCGGGAGTTCATCCCGACATATGTACCCACATAATCTATCTTGAAGAAGTCAAGCCGGTTAGACAACCCCAAAGAAGATTGAATCCTGCCTTAAGAGATATTGTGAAAGAAGAAATTGAAAAACTCCTGGAAGTAGGATTCATTTACCCAATTTCTGATAGCCAATGGGTTTCTTCATTGGTAATAGTTCCTAAGAAAAATGGAAAAATGAGAGTATGTATAGACTATAGAGAGTTGAATAAGGTGACATACAAAGACCATTTTCCATTACCTTTCATAGATCGGGTGTTAGATACTCTTCTTCGGAAAAAGATACTTTTGTTTTCTTGATGGATTTAGTGGATATAATCAAATTCAGATTGCACTTGAAGATCAAGAAAAGACAACTTTTACATGTCCATGGGGAACATTTGCCTATAGGGTTTTACCTTTTGGTTTGTGTAATGCCCCAGCAACTTTTCAACGAGCAGTCCTAGCAATTTTTGCTGATCTGACCACCAAAAGTGTTGAAATTTACATGGATGATTTCACAGTATGTGGACAAACTTTTGAATTTTACATTGGAAAATCTTGATAAAGTCTTAACTCACTGTGAAACATACCACTTATCCTTAAATCTAGATAAATTCTTCATGATGATGAAGGAAGGGATAGTTCTTGGTCATCACATCTCTCCGGAAGGGATCCAAGTTGATCCAAAGAAGGTTGAAATTATCAAGAATCTCCTTCCTCCTAAAACTCAGACTAATGTCAGAAGCTTCCTAGGACACATTGGTTTTTACCACAAGTTTATTCCCAACTTTAGTACAATAGCCAGTCCTATGTTTGCCCTATTGACTAAATATTCTAACTGTAAAGTGTCAGGAAGCATTTGAAGCTCTAAAAGAGAAATTGATAACTCCACTTGTGCTCAGAGGACCTAATTGGACATTACCATTTCACATATAGATTGATGCCTCCAATACAGCAATTGGAGTAGCATTAGGACAAATTGATAATGGTGAACATTATACCATCTACAACATTAGCAAGAATTTGACAAGAGTCGAGAAAAATTATACAACAACTGAGAAGGAATTCCTAGTAGTAATTTATGCCATCAACAAATTTAGGCATTATATCATAGGTTATCAAATATTTATTCACACAGATCATACAACCATTAAGTATTTGATGAATAAACCTATGGTAAGTGCAAGAATTATTTGTTGGTTGTTGTTGCTGTAAGAATTTGATATCACTATAATCAACAAACCAGGAAAAGCTAATGTCATGGCAGATTTCTTGTCTAGGTTGCAAAACACAGATGAAGGGGAATTAGTTGATGACACTTTTCCTGATGAAAAACTATTTGCTATATCAGTCCAATCACCTTGGTTTGTAGATATAGCCAATTATTTGGTCACAGGGAAAGTTCCTCCACATTTCACTTCAAAAAAATAATAATAATTGATCAAACAAAGTTCTTATTTTGAATGGATTAAGGGTATGCTTTTTAAGTGCAGTCCTGCCATGTGTCACATAGGTGCATCCGAAAGGATGAAGTGTATGATATACTTAGAGCTTGTCATGATGAACCCTCAGGTGGACACTATTCTGTAAAAAGCATAGTTAGGAAAATCTTAGGGACATGATATTATTGGCCATCTCTTCACAAGGATGTGAGAAAGTACATCAGGCATTGTGATGCATGCCAAAGAATGGGGAAACCCACTCATACAAATGAGATGCCACTGTAGCCTCAAATGGTTTTAGAACCATTTGAGAGGTGGGGGCTTGATTTTGTAGGACCTATTGATCCACCTTCTCAAGGAAAGGTGCATATTCTAGTATGCACTGATTACCTGACAAAGTGGGTAGAGGTGCATGCTTTCAAACATGCTCATGAAGAGAAGGTCACTGATTTCTTGTATACTCAGATTTTTTAGAGATTTGGAGCTCCACAATCTATCACCATAGACCAAGGACCCCAATTTGCATCCAAATTCATAAAAGCATTTACAAAATTGTATGAAATCAAACATAAGAAATCATCACCTTACCACCCACAAGCAAATGGCCAAGTTGAAGTAACAAACAGGGAACTAGAACGCATATTGACAAAAACAGTAGCTTTTCATAGGAGAAATTGGCTAGATAAATTACACAAGCGGTTTGGGCCTACAATACTACTTGGAAGTCCACTAATGGATTCACACCTTATGAACTAGTCTTTGGTAAAAAGCCTCTCTTACCTATTGAATTTGAGCTACTAACATTGCGCACAGCACTGGAAATTGGAATTGAATTGTCGTAGGTGTAGACATACAGGATTTTGCAGTTGAATGCATTGGATGAACTTAGATTGGATGCTCTGTACCAAACTGAGGTAATTTAGGAGCAGAGGAAGCTATGGCATGACAGTCACATTCAGCAGAGAAAACTTCAACAAGGAGATTAGGCTTTACTGTTTGATTCTCAATATGAAGACTTCCCTGGAAAACTGAGAACTAGATGGTTGGGACCTTACTAAATTGAGGAGGTATTTAACAACGGAGTAGCTCATTTATCTCCTATTGATGGGTCACGAAGAAAGTTGGTAGTGAATGGACATCGCCTCAGGGTATACCATACACCTCTGACTAAAGAAGAATTCTTGCAGCAACTTGATAGTTTGGATACACAGTAGGTGGAAGAGATTCCCTCTTCCTCTTCAAAACAATCAACATGATCAGTGGATTTCAAGAAAAAGTAGAAAATACAAAAAAATTAGAAAAAAACATAAAACAAAAATATGAATAAATTTTGAGTATGAATTCCTTCACGGGCATGGTTTCAGGGGAAATCATGAAATTCCTTCATGGGCATAGTTAGGATAAAAAAAAAAGGGAAAATCAAGAAAAAAAAAAAAGAAAAAAATAAATAACTCAGCAGTGAAAACCTTTTCTTAAGGCACTACTGAGTTGATGTGCATGAAAACCAGTTTTCTGGCATGCATCACCTTGAGAAATTTTTGAACCATCATTGTACAAATTCACCAAGTGCACTTGTTTTGAAATTTTGTAGAAAATCTCAGTAGAATATCAACAAAGGCAGTCATTCTTCAAAATTGACATTAACTGTTTTTATTAGGTATATATTTCTTACATTTCTTCATTGTAAAATGATTGGTATATAGTATGTGACAATTAACCATTAGCATAAAAGGTATTCATAAGAGTTGGCATACTTAAGACATGTTTTGAAAATAAAAATATTGATTTCTGCCTAATCTTCGGAACAAGAATGCTAAAAACAGTGCCTATTGTATTATCTTCGGATTAAAATTGTCTTCGGAATGATAGCAAAATGAATGTTGCACTTTGTCTTCAGAAAGAAACTTTGTCTTCGAAATGATAAATTGTCTTCAGAATGAAACTTGGTCTTTGGAATGACGACTTGCTACATCATCTTCGGAATGAAGATCTATCTTCGGAATGAAGATCTGTCTTCGAAATGAGGATTTGTCTTTGGAATGAAGATCTGTCTTTGAAATGAAGATCTTTCTTCAGAATGAGGATCTATCTTCGGAATGAGGGTCTGTCTTTGGAATGACGATTTACCTTCGCAATACAGCTTGATCTTCGGAATGAGGATTGATCTTTGAAATGAGGATTAATCTTCGAAATGAAGATTTAAATTTGTAAAGAGGATTTGTCTTCGGAATGAAGACCTGTCTTCGAAATGAAGTTATAATCTTCGAAATGAGGATTTGTCTTCGGAATGAAGACTCGTATTCGAAATGAAGTCATAATCTTCGGAATGAAGTTTTGTTTGCACAATAAGTTATAATCTTCGGAAAGAGCATTTCCACGTGGCATCCAAGAAGACAAGGTACGACAAAATCAAACTCTTTTAGTTGCATGCAAGGAAGGAACACGTGTCAGTCAGCACATGGTTTGTCTTTGCACCCATTGGAAATACGAAGGACGTGACCAACCATATGCCACTAATTTTTAATGCCAATAAACATGCATGTGAGAATCTGCAGACTGAACAGAAAAATTAAAACCAAATGAGGTGGATCTGATGGCAAGGACATCTAAGCAATCATTGAAAGACAGGTGTTCGGTGCAACAGTAGAAATGTGTGCCACCTTTCTTTTCGAAGACGTGTTTGTGAAGTACAGTGCATAAGTTATGGTTCATTCCGAAGAAGAAGACGAGAAACAGAGCAACGAAGGTTTTAAACTAAAAACTCTGCAAATCTGCAACATTAAACAGCCATAAATCTAGCAGAAGAATAGCAGCCACAGTGTACAATTTTTAAACAGAAAAGATGGGGCGAAAGATCAGAACAGAGCCTGCAGATACCACTTACCTTCGAGAAAATCCGACAGTCGTGCAAATTTTTGAAAATGGAGGGTTTATGCCATTTTTGGATAAATTCAATGGGTCTTCTGAAGATTTGGCTGGCATGTTCGCCCATACATTTAGAAACAACCGAGCACATGTTAATGGCATGACTATTGAGGTAAGCCCTAAAATTTTAAGTCAGATTATAGAGCTGCAATTAGAAAGGATTTCAATTTCTAGATCTGGCAAGAACACATTGGCAAATGTAGTTAATTAGTTTGTAGAAGAAAATGATAAAGAACCAGAGTACTTAACCCATAACAACACATGCAAAGGGTTAAAAAGGGCCAGCCTGTAGGAACCTTGGGATGAAGTAGCCACCTGGGTAATTAAATTTCTAACCTGTGAAGGGTAGTATGTGTTGTTATCAGGGCATCATCTACGAATTTTGAACCATCTCAGACATGGTGGGCAAAAACCAGAAGTTAGGGTAAATATTCCCCTGTATCTGTATCAAGAGTTAAAGAACATGGCAAAGAGATATCAAGAGGGTAAAGGAAGCCTTCGCCATCATGGCCTCATCAAATTAGTTTGTCAACACCATTTTAGAGGGAACCCTAGGAGTTTTGATAGGTTTTACTCTACCCTAAATGATGTCATTTTTGGGGATGAAAGTGAGGAAGAAGAAGAACCAAATGTTGCTGATGTTGCCGAAGAAGAGGAAACAGCTGCTACAAAAAATGTTGTAGAAGATGCTGTAGAAGAAACTACAGAAGGTGCCCCTGAAGCTGTTACAGAACTACACCCCACAGCAGAGGCAGAAAACCTTGCTCTTGAACCCTCAACTTCATGAGCTAAGAAACAAAAGAGAAGAGGATCTGGAAATGGCAGCAGAGCAGAAAAACAAAAGAAGTTTTGTTTTGCTGAACCTGCAACTGATTTGTCAGAACAAATAAGTGAAGCACTTAACCAAACATAGGCAAGAAACTATTCTATAGGTCATAGAATCTAAACATGGTGTATCGCTCCAAATTTTTTGCATGCCTACCTTTAGGCTATTGGATCCGCGCCCAGAAGGAGGATGGGAAAAGGATGGTGCGGTACCTCGGATGAGAGGACTTTACGAAGGTCCCGCCTCTCAAGGGAGGTGTGTTTTGGTGATTTTTCGATGGATGGTGGGTTCACCAGGAAACATTTGGCGGCAGTTTCCATGCCTAGGTTTTTTGGAATGTGTTTTGATGAGTTCGTTTTATCCTTAAGCATTCATCCTAGGTTTGGTCGAATGAATCTAACTTAATCTATATGAAAATGCAATTTAAATGAATACAGCAAACAAAGTAGAAAGTAGAAGACAGAGAATTTGTAGGAGGCCAATGGAGATTACCTGATTCGGAAGTCTGAAGAAGTTTCTGATGCTTGAAGCAGTCTGGATCGCCTGAGATACGATAGAATCGCCTACAATATGACAAAATCGTCCAAACTGACAGGATCGTCTGCAATCTGACGAATTCGTCAAACGAATTCGTCAAACGAATTCGTCGAGAGACCTACAAAACAAAAAATAGGTGCAAAATGCAAGGAATTCTACTGTGCAAACAGAGGCAAACTACATGAAATTGCAATATGAATACTGAACGATATTAAAAAAAATGGAATTTAAAGCAAATTACGGTACTTTAATGGCAGAATATGATCTTAACATGCAATCTAGACTAGATGGGTGAACTCCAGATGCAGACTAACATAAAAATTGAGTAACTGATCTAATTTATAGCAAAAAATGACAAATAAAAGGTCGAGAAAAGCAAACTCCAGGCACTGATTGCCTCGATGTGGACTACAGTCGAGATCGTCTCACATCAGTATGAAATTGTCTCGAATTATATGGGATCGCCTCCGATCTTGATAGGTTCATCGACGACGATAGATGCTGGCTCCAGTTGAAAATTGGTGATGTACCTGCAATAAAAATACTATGGAACTAGTGTAGAAGCAACATTCAGATGTCTTGACGCAGAGGGATTCAACTTGCAGATAAAATTCAGCCAGGGGTTGGGGAGGGAATGCCCTAGAGTTTAAATAGGCATAGGTGAGTTGTTGGGGGGTTGGAGATCATCCCAATTTGGGAGATCTCCAATGGGGAAAGGGTCCCAACGACGCAGACACGCTTCTGCCCGAATTGGAGACCCGTTGGAACAGATTCTATCTATGCAAATTTAGTTTTACGACAAAATCGTCTGGACATTCTAGTCCAGACGAAATCGTCAAATCTGGGGCGATATCGTCTGATCGGCGACGATAACGTCCAACGGTCAAAACAACCTCTAAAAATGGCACGAAAAAAGGGGAAACGAGTTTCTCGAAGGTTAACGGGCGGTTTGGGAGGTTAAATTTGAATTTAAATTTATTTACTAAGGTGAATGTAATTATTCCAATTTGACTGCGCAATTTTAGGGTGCTACATTTTGCCCCCTCTTTAGCGAATTTTTTGAAGAAAATGCGTTAAAGAAGATTTCTTCTCGATCTACGAGAAAGAAAAAATTATTCCCATTTTTAGGCGACGATTCTTGGTCGAATCGTACGACAGCTTACTATGGTGCCCCCTCCGTATTTTTACCCAAATCGAACATTTGAGGTAAAAACACGAAAAAGCAAAATTAATTATTGTTGAATAAAATTAAGAAAAATAGGGTAAAACCCTAATTCATTGTTACTGTTCATTTTCTTGTTTTGAGAGCTCTGAAGCAGAAAATGGTGGAGACGACGCACAGATCTATAGAGGTCCGACGCGGTCTACGGGTAAGGGTCTAAACTCAATTTAGATTGATTTAAGTTGAATTTACATGCTTTTTAAGTGATTTTTAGATGAATTTTGAGCATCGCGGCCGTTTTTGGGCCGTCGACGTCGTCGGGACGAAATCGTCCCGATTTCGATGAAATCGTCTCAATTTCGACAATTTTGCCCGAGGGCGAAATCGTCGAAAGGGGGACGATTTCGTCAAATTAGAGACGATTTCGAACTACAAAATCGGAGACGATTATGCTCAAATTTGGGATGATATCGTCCAATAGTGGGCGATATCATCAATTGCAAAAAATTGATCTTTAAGTTGCATTATTGATTACTAGAATTGTTTATTAATGATTGTTTGTTGTTTTGTTGTTTATGTTTGCAGAGAGGATTACTAAAAAGCAGAGAGTGGAAGTACAACGGACTGAGAGACGACTTGGCCACTCTCACCCAGGCAGAGCGGGATCTGTTGGCACAGGCCGGATTGCAGCATGTGGCAGAGATGCCGCAGGTTTCCTCAGACATGGGGCCTCTAAAAGCCCTAGCAAAGAGATGGTATCCGGGGTCTTCATGCTTCCAGCTACCGACAAGGGAGATGACTCCCACACTGGAGGATGTATGGAGGATTTTGAGAATCCCCATACAAGGATGGATGATCACACCTATGGCCAATCAGGGCCACACGATGGGATGGCTGTGCGGTGACCCGAGCTTCACCCTGGAGAAGGGCGAAGTGAACATCGAGGCACTACGCCAGATGCTTGGGGCATCTACGCTCACACGGGTACTATCTAGGGTAGTTGGTGGACTTATGCTGTGCCACCAGAGCAGGTGCAGGGTGTCGTGGATGCTCATAGATGTGATCTACGACATGCGGGACCATAGCTACAGGTTTTCTTGGGGCAGCTTTGTACTATGTCGGCTGTACAGGATCTTTTACGGGGTCGTGTACAAGGGTGGGCGATGTCTAGTGATGACATCGCTACTATAGGTTTGGTGCTAAGAGCACATTGCATTGCGGAGGCCGATAGGGCTTCCACTGACAGGGGTAGACGGGGAGAGGCCTCGAGTCTTCTACCGGTGGCTCCGAAGAGGGTCACAGTGACAGATAAACCTTTCGATGTCTCAGAGACTACTGGATGACCTTGTCCCAGACCAGATCACCTGGAGGCCATGGAGGCAGCATCCAAGGTGGGCAGAGGATGGACAGGAGCTGGCTCGCATCAGGCGAGTCTTCTGGCTGAGGATGAAGAGGGGAGAGGTGGAGCTCCACCACTACGATTGAATTTTATGATAGTTCGGTCTACAGCAGGGGATCCCATCTCTTAGGGATTACGAGTTTTCTCGGACCATTTGGGATAACACCATTGTTAGCGAGGCTCCAGACATGCAGTGATTCTGGAGCCAAGACTTAGATGATGCCCCCATCCAGCCAGTGGATGGAGACAATGCAGGAGTAGCTGATGGCTATGATGCCTGGTATGTAGGCATCCGCCCTCCTCGGATGACAAGGGCATAGGGTCCGATCCACACAGTCATGCGTCGGATAGGGAGGCGATGCCAGGCAGCGATAGAGGCAGCCCAGGGTCATGGCGGGAGAGATCAGAGGATGCCACAGGCATAGGAGCGATCGCGATAGAGAGAGAGGGAGAGGAGGGAGGCGAGACCCCCATCTCCACAGAGGCCACCATTGCCTGATAAGGGCAAGGGCGCAGACACAGGAGAGAGTATCGAGATGGCTACTCTTCAAGCAGAGAGAGATCGTCTATAGACTCAGGTGTAGACACTACAGGATGTGACCGCACAACACCAGGCTGAGGTGTCACAGCTGCGAGACGAGAATGCATGTCTCAAGGCACGGGGTGGAGGGGTGAGCACTCAGGAGCTATTGCGATCGGTTTCTTAGACCACATTCTATCAGGCACTATACTACCAGGCGGTGCTGGAGGGCCAGAGGTTACAGTTGCCGACTGCCATAGCAGATCTGATCAGGATAGGGTTGTCGAGGAGCTCATCCCGATCGACGACGAGGACTCGTAGTACCACACATACTACGATGGGACCACCTCGTCCTCTGCAGGGTAGGGGAGGAGATGAGGCTAAGAGCTCTAGGGGATCTCGAGACACTGCTCGGAGGACACTTGATTGAGTATGCCAAGATATCGATTGTGGCATACCAATCTATCTGATATGATGTACATATATATTTTTGAGATATATATATATAGATGAGATATTTTTTTGGTCATATGACTTATGTTATGAGTATATTGATGATGCTTTGATGTTTTGATTGATTGATTTAATAATTGGGTGTAATTATGTCGTTGGAAATATTATAATTTAAATGTCATGCTGTAATATTGATGAAATAATCTGATGTAACAAATTGGTTGTTTGTGATGCAATGATTTGATAAAAGAAAATGGGACTTTTAACAATAATTTCAAAGGACATTGTCGCTATTATAGACCATTTCATGGAGTCGTTGCTCACTCGGTCGTCAAGCTAATCCCATTTATAGAAATATTGTGAAAAGTGAAAGAGTGCTTAAGAGACTGTCTTAAGACTTTGTTGTGATGATGCAAATGATGATGATGATGATGGTTTGTTTTTAGATTTCCATAAAATATTATGCATGAAATATTTGTAAAAAAAATGATTTTTGCTAGGCATAAATTCCTAAGTGTGATAAAATTGTTGAATAATTCCTTTAGGAATTATACCGTCATTGCAAAATTGGAAGTTGACATAATGACATGAAATAATGAAAATGTGCATTCTTTTGAAAAGCAAAATTTGTGTAACAAAATGAAGTCATATGGTTTTTATGAATTTTGATAAATGAGGGAATAAAAATTGTTACAATGGTTTGCGCTAGGCATAGAATATGTAGGTATAGACTTATACCATCATCGCGAAATCAAAGAAAAATAGATAGTTTTATTGCATGATTGATTTTTGATGAACAGAAAATATGAAAATAAGGACTTGCGCTAGGCATAAAATTCCAATTTTGGTTTTGAAACTATACCATCGTCGCGAAAGTTGATATGATATGTATGATATGTTTTGAAAGAAATTTGTGATTTTTCTATTATATAGTTGTCTTTTTTTTTTTTTTTTTGCTAGGGATACTTGCTCGGATTAGCTGTAGAGCAAGGGATTTTTATTTCGGGTAGGGGTGAGCTTGTCCTTTTGCCAATTCTCAAAGATTCTAGACCATGTGCATGATAGGATAGCAAGGGAAACTTTTCGCTCAAGAAATCAGTTCTACTATGTAGCAAAACATGGAAATTACAAATATAATCATTTTATTGTGAAAAGATGTGCTTGGTTTAAGTAAATAACAAGATCAATTCTTTGTTCTCAAACTTTATTTAATTGACTTTTGTGGACTTTGATATAAGAGAGATTAGTAATCATGCCAGATAAAATCAAGATATTTATTGTTGTGAGTGTGCTAGTGAGGGATGCCAAATAAATGCTAATTTTATCCAAAATAAGTTGAAACATATAATTGCAATAATTGTAAGAAAATATATATAAACACTTTTGAGAAGTTTTGAGAATGTTGACTCTCTCTTTCTTCTGTATATTGTTTTGGTTTCGAAAGAGTCAAGCATATAGCTGTTTTTAGATTTTTATTTTGATTTTTGTTTTTGAGCAAAAAGAACTTAACAAGTGCTTTAAATAAATGCAATAGATAGTTTTGAAGATTTTTGGATGATTATGAATGTTTTTGATGTTTTTGAAATTTGTTTAGAAGGTTTTTGGTCTATATAGGAAGATGAAGTTAATGGAGGAGGAATAGATGAAGTTATGGGTTTATGTTTCACAGTTTTAGATGAAAAAGAAGAACTAGAATGTGTGGATGACAGAGCAGGGCAAAATTGCACTCCAATATGTTTTGCCAAAGCACACATATCAAAAGGTCTAGGGTCACCATGAATAGTGACCAACTGATTTTTAAGCTCAAATTTCACACATTGGTGTAAAGTTGACGGGACTGCTCGCATGGCGTTAATCCAAGGGCGACCCAAAAGTATATTGTACGATGTTGGGCAATGTACAATAAACACGGTTATTTCTAGGGTTCTAGGACCAACTTGTAATGGGAGGGTAATGACCACACGTTTCTTGTGTTTCGTCATTAAAAGCTTTGATAATCATATCAGTTTTCTTCATTTCATCACTTCTAAAACGAAATCGTTGGTAGAAGTCAAAGGTGCAAATGTTTAGAGAGGAGCCATTATCAATCAAGACTCGTTTGATAGCTACATCTCCAATTAGAGCAGTAATGTACAAGGGATTATCCTTGTGTAAACTGTGTTGTGGGATATCTTTATCCCAAAAGTCAATACAATCAATCTCTCAAGTGATGATAGTATTGGCCATAGCTTCAGGTTGAATGTTTTGAGTTACCATCATTTGGCTCAATGTAAGCATCAACTCATCCCTATGTGTGGGAGAGGATCTTAATAAATCTAGAAGGGAGATTCTAGCCGTGGTATTAGACAATTGCTCATTAATGCTATAAGGAGGCTTGGGTTGAATAATAGAAGCATGATTTCCTTTATTAGGATTTTTCAGAATGAATGGAGCTGATCCATCGTTCTGGTTTAGTTCTTGTTGAGAATTTTGAGCTTGTTGTCGAGTAACGACTCCGATGGTACCTACAATGTTATAGTGACAACGCTGAAACGATCTTGGTTGAGAATTTATGGCTTGTTCATAGGGAAGGACTACATTAGAAGAAGGTTGAATAGTGACTCTTCTAGGGAATGGTTCTTCTGGAACATTAGCATCTGTGATAGGTTGAATAGGATCTGATTCATTTTCAAAACTATTTGATTGAATAGTGTCTACTTCACTTTCACTATCTGACTCTATATCACTAGAATCAGAAGTTTGAAAATTATGTAAGGGCCTGGTTGTAACCAGGGATAAGGTTGTGTCAAATGTTTGAGAATCCTGAATAGGTAATTGTCTGCTAATGGTTCCTACATATCGGGTAGGAGGGGGAACATTATGATGTTCGATTTGATTGGCTACCTCTTTACCATGTCGTGGTAAAGGGTTTTGAAATATTTCCAAAGTTTGATTGGCATTTTGATTTTGATTTTGCGGAACAGTCTTTTGAGTATTATTAGGAGGGTTTTGTTTGGGTTGGAAGGCTTGCACTTCCATTTCATTATTGTCAATCAAATCTTGTATTTTATGTTTCAATCTCTTACAAGCATTGGTAGAATGTCCAGGTCCTCTATGAAAGTCACAGTGCAAATCAGCTCTATATCCGGGTATACTTGGGTCAGGTTCCCGGATAGCTGGTAATTGGATTAAACCTCTTTCAAGCAGTTGAGGTAAAATGGTTGACAAGGGTTGGTTTAATCTAGTGAATTCTCAAGGAGGCTTATCAGGAGGTTTCAATATGAATTTTTCTGTTGTCTTTGTTGCATTGACATTAGCAACATTTCTGTTGTCAGTGACTCCGTTACCGACAACCTTTTTGTTTTTATATTTATTTCTAGATGTTTTCTCATCATCCTTCTTCCTAAGTTGGCCTCTCCTAATGAGGGCATCATCTACTCTTCGAGCTAAGTCTATAGCTTGATCGAAGGTAGTCAAAGTAGTTGTTGCTAGCTCATAAGAGAGTTGTTCTTGTAAATTATTGATGAAAATGTCTAGCATTTCCCTATAGGGTAGCACAAAGTGTAGTTTTCCTGTCAATTGCCTCCATCTAGCCAAGAAATCAGCAAAAAATTCATCTTTATCTTGTTTTAAATTGTATAGGTCTTTAATAGTTACATGTCTCTCGATGTAGGCACTAAATTGATGAACAAATGATTCAACTGTTTCTTCAAAGTTTCTTAAGGAGTGAGTGGCCAATTGATAGTACCACTCTAATGCCATTCCACCTAAACTTTTGGGGAACATTTTTAGTAATAGCAAGTCGTCATGCGATATTTCATGACATGCTATCCTAAACATGCGAAGATGTTCTATGGGATCTTCGGTTCCTTTATATATAGGCAGGATGGGCATGGGAAAATGTTTAGGGTATGGTTGAGCTACCACTATGGGATCCAATGGTTGGCTACAAATCTCTCGATAATTGTACGAGGGATGGTAGGGATCTATCTGGTCCATACGTGAAGCCAATTGTTTCACCATAGCTTCCAGATTACTAGTTTGCCCCCCATATTGATTCGGTGAGGGCATTGACATGAGTTTTATGGGCATAGGATGGAGGAACATGCAGATTAGATGCCATGTTACTATTGTGTAAAACTTTAGTAGGAAAAATTTTATGGAGGAATTTTGAAGTTGGATTATGTTGTGTTCCAGATTGTTGAAAATTTGTATTTAGCTTTGTTTTAGATTTCTGTTTATTTAAAGCATTTTGTTCAATAGTTTGGCGGAACAAAGTAGTGAAGGGAATTTTCTTTTGTGCAGGAGTGGTTTTAGGTTGAGTAACAGGTTCCTTAGGAGGTTGGGTAACCTGTTGTTTTAACATGGCTTGGGCTATAGTGACCATATCCATATTGGATGGTCCACCCTTATCACTTTCTTGATCAACAAAAGATAAAGGATTAGTGTGTATATCAAGCGCCCATTCTATAGCTGCTTGAGCGTCACTAACTTCCCCTCTATCAATACGGACTGCTACATTAAGGATGTCGATATTCTGATTGATAAATTTTTGAAAATGTTTTGCGTTGTCAAAAGTGATGCCCCCATTGGGAGCTATTCTAGGGGACAAGGATTCATTCTCTTTAACACTTCCTTCTTGTTCCTTATCTTCACCTAAGTCTTCATCTGACTGACCTAGAGTTTCTCCTTCCGGATTTGTATCTCCAAGAAGGATATTTGGGTTTTCAGTTGTATCTTGCAACCAACCTTCTCCTTCCCCTAAAGTTTCTTTACCATTCCTAAGTCTAGTCATGGTGCTAAGTTTTGATTTCAGCAAATATATATATATTTATATATATATATGCAAAAAGGTATATATTTATATATACCTAATGCAATATTTGAAATGAAATGTTTAAGTTTTTTACTATGTTTTTTATTTTTTAGTTTTCTTTAAATTTTTGAAATAATACAATAAAGACAGCAAATGAAACAATAAATGCACGAAATAATAATAAAACTCAAAGTAAATGAACTAATCTTCTATGAATAACTTATGAATATCATTAATAGGTTCAAGTTGTTCAGGGGTCATGAAATGTTCTTCTTCAAATTGAAAGTTTTCTTTTAAGAATTTGATAAAAAGGGCTATGGTGATATTGTCTATCTCAAATGCTGGTTGATAGAAGTAAAGCTCATGGCAATACTCTCGATATAGCACAACACGCAAAATTATATTCCATCTTTCCTTATCTATAAGAACAACCTCTTTGTCTTCTACAAGGCCTAGGAATCGGTGTACAATGTCTGTGTTCTCGAGGTATTCCTCAAAGCTGAACAACTCTGAAGATACTAAAGCTCTCCTATAGGCTAACCATCTATGGCAGGCTCTCTGGAGTTCATGATAGAACACTAATTGATGAGGATCCAGGATTCTATCCAAGACTAGCCTCTTAATCTGTTTAAGTTGTGTGGACCTAGATGAAATAAGCCTAAGTCTCCTGACAAGTTCGTCCCACAAGGATTGATTTCTACTTGTTTCAGGGATATTAAGGACAGAATTAACTTCTATAGCTGCCAATTGGTTTTCTACGTTTATAGTAACTGCTAACCTCTTTTTAGGAGCTACCATATAAACATGATTTTGAACCTTAAATGTTTTAAAATGCATCTAAATTTTAGTTGTTCTAATTTTTCTTTTTTTGTTTTTGTTTTCGTTTTCAAAAGGTTATGATGCATTCACGTCGGGTTCACCAAAATGTATCGCTCCAAATTTTTCGCATCCCTACCTTCAGGCTATTGGATCCGCGCCCGGAAGGAGGATGGGAAAAGGATGGTGCGGTACCTCGGGCGAGAGGACTTTACGAAGGTCCTGCCTCTCAAGGGAGGTGTGTTTTGGTGATTTTTCGACGGATGGTGGGTTCACCAGGAAACATTTGGCGGTAGTTTCCACGCCTAGGTTTTTTGGAATGTGTTTTGATGAGTTCGTTTTATCCTTAAGCATTCATCCTAGGTTTGGCCGAATGAATCTAACTTAATCTATATGAAAATGCAATTTAAATGAATACAACAAACAAAGTAGAAAGCAGAAGACAGAGAATTTGCAGGAGGCCAATGGAGATTACCTGATCCGGAAGTCTGAAGAAGTTTTTGATGCTTGAAGCAGTCTGGATCGCCTGAGATTCGACAGAATCGCCTGCAATCTGACAAAATCGTCCAAACTGACAGGATCGTCTGCAATCTGACGAATTCATCAGATGAATTCGTCAGAGACCTGCAAAACAGAAAATAGGTGCAAAATGTAAGGAATTCTACTGTGCAAACAAAGGCAAACTACATGAAATTGCAATATGAATACTAAACGATATTAAAAAAATGGAATTTAAAGCAAATTACGATACTTTAATGGTAGAATATGATCTTAACATGCAATCTAGACTAGATGGGTGAACTCCAGATGCAGACTAACATAAAAACTGAGTAGCTGATCTAATTTATAGTAGAAGATGACAAATAAAAGGTCGAGAAAAGCAAACTCCAGGCACTGATTGCCTCGATGTGGACTACAGTCGAGATCGTCTCGCATCAGTACAAAATCATCTCGAATTATATGGGATCGCCTCCGATCTTGACAGGTTCATCGACGGCGATAGGTGCTGGCTCCGGTTGAAAATTGGTGATGTACCTGCAATAAAAATACTATGGAACTAGTGTAGAAGCAACATTCAGATGTCTTGACACAGAGGGATTCAACTTGTAGATAAAATTCAGCCAGGGGTTGGGGAGGGAATGTCCTAGAGTTTAAATAGGCATAGGGGAGTTGTTGGGGGGTTGGAGATCATCCCAATTTGGGAGATCTCCAACGGGGGAAGGGTCCCAACGGTGCAGACATGCTTTTTCCCGAATTGGAGACCTGTTGGAACAGATTCTATCTATGCAAATTCAGTTTTGCGACAAAATCATCTGGACATTCTAGTCCAGACGAAATCGTCAAATCTAGGGCGATATCGTCTGATCAGCAACGATATCATCCAACGGTCAAAACAACCTCTAAAAATGGCACGAAAAAAGGGGAAACGGGTTTCTCGGTGATTAACGGGCGGTTTGGGAGGTTAAATTTGAATTTAAATTTATTTACTAAGGTGAATGTAATTATTTCAATTTGACTGTGCCAATTTTAGGGTGCTACACATGGACATATGTGATTCCATAGCCCAACAGAATGCATGAGGGCATGCATTAATATAAGTTAGGGGGAAAATAATGAGGCCTGGAATTGCCTCAATCATAACATGTTTTGAACACTAAAAATGCCTATAAACTCTTATGTTTTATTTGATATGTTAGTTAAGTTGATTCAATATGTTGTATATTAACCATTTTGCATGATCAATGTATTTGGAATATTATATGCTGATTTTATAGCTTTTTGCATAGTTTTGTGTTTTTTTTGCTATGATTTGCTAAAATGGGATATGCTTAGAATAATAGCAGCATTTCACTAATCATGTTTTGATTTGTCTCAAGCATTTAATTCACCTAAATCTGGCAACAGTGCAAACAAATTGTTGTTGTGCAGCAAAAACTGGTCTTTCCCATGTAAATTCCAGCCAGCTATCCATAAATAGCAAGGCATGGAATTCACATGAGAAAAGAGATGAAGACCATTAGAATTTGATCTTAAGAGATAACCCACCTGAGATATGTAGAAGAAATCACTGGAAAAGTATACATTTGTTCATTACGAAGTATCTTCGGAATGAACAGATATCTTCGGAATGAGAGAACACAACGTCTTCGGAATGAGCGGATCTTTGAAATGAAGAATGCAGTATCTTTGGAATGAGCAGATCTTCGGAATGAAGAATGCAATATCTTCAAAATGAGCGATCTTCAAAATGAGACTGTAGTATCTTCGGAATGAGCGATCTTTAGAATGAGAATTGCATTGTCTTCGAAATGAAGCCACTTATCTTTGAAATGAAAATAGAGTGTGTTTTTTGACTTGTTGACCGATTTTTGAAGCCAAAAAAAGGGAAATAAACGTTGGAAAAAGTAAATAAAAATATCTTCCATCTATCTTTGTCGTCATTGCCGACCAAAGCCATCATTAAGGGAAAGATCAAGTTTTAATCTTCTTCTAGGATAAAACCAGAATTTGTTGCAGCATTGTAGGATTAGATCTTTTGAGATATTCTTTTTTTGTAATCAGACCTTAGGACATCTATAAATATTGCTCCCGTTCAGGTTGAGCCGGGTAGTAGCATATAGGATATAGAGGCAGAGGAAGTAGAAAGTAAGAAAGAAGCAGAAAATAGATAGAAATTGACTGTTATAGTCCTGTAGCAGTTTTTCAGCAGAATTATTGTAATCATGTCTTTTAATCAATAAAGTGCACCAGTTCTATTTCATATTGCTTGTAAATGAGTGTTATTAAGATTTAGAAAGAGAGAGATACTTACACCTTCTTCTGCACAAAGAGGCTGGCCACTTCTAGACCTAGGAGGAGGACTAACAGCAGGTTTTATTCTAATTTTGTTGCAGTAGAATGAGTTGTAGAACTTGTTATTTTAATTGCTTGTAAACAGTTGACAATATTTGCAGTCTTAGTTTATTTATACTTAGATTAACCTTGTGCTTAATTTTTTAGTTGCAATCTTACTTTCAGCAAATCTTCCACTTTATTTCAGATTGTTATTTCCAGAATTTACTATTTTTCAGCAATTTCCTACATTTTATGTTTTGCTGTCAAATCCTGCATAGAAGATTGACAACCTTCTGTTACAAAACTTTGACAGTTTTCATTTCCATATTAGAATTATACTTTCATTACTGTAAAAGTAATTATATTTCCTTTCTGCAATTAGGATCAGACTTTCAATTCTGCTACTGTTATTTTTGCAATATAATTAGGTCTCATTATGCAATTGTAATTAAGACTTCATTTTTGCAGTTAATGATTAGTTTCCAATTCTGCAACTTAGATTAAGATTTAATTCATGCAATTTAGAGATATGAATGTTCCAAAACCCCCCACACAACCGGTTCCACCAATAAGACCTATTGCTCTATATTGACCTAAGTTATAGCTGTTTCACTTCTTCTTCCACAGATAGCCTTGTACACTGCCCTAGATTGATAGATTCATTAAGAATTAATGATGGTATAATGACTACGCATCAATAATAGGGGGTATTATATAGACAATAAATTGTTCTACAGGTCATGGAATTTGAACATGGACATATGTGATTCCATAGCCCAACAAAATGCATGATGACATGCATTAATATAAGTTGAGGGGAAATGATGAGGCCTAAAAATGCCTTAATCATAACATGTTTTGAACATTGAAATTGCCTAAAAATTCTTATGTTTAATATAATATGCTAGTTAAGTTAATTCAATATGTTGT
Organism: Wollemia nobilis; assembly: GCA_028583015.1. Classification (NCBI taxonomy): domain Eukaryota; kingdom Viridiplantae; phylum Streptophyta; class Pinopsida; order Araucariales; family Araucariaceae; genus Wollemia; species Wollemia nobilis. The sequence goes on along the minus strand of JAQPPZ010002587.1, from coordinate 11,689,057 downwards.
GTATTAACTATTTGCATGATAAATGTATCTGAAATACTATATTTTGATTTTTACAGCTTTTTGCATAAGTTTTATGTTATTTTGCTATGACTTGCTAAATGAGATATGCTTAGGTTGATAGCAACATTTCACTAATCATGTTTTGATGTCTCAAGCATTTATTTTACCTAAATCTGGAAATAGTGCAAGCAAACTGTTACTGTGTAGTAAAAACTAGTTTTTCCCATGTAAATTCCAGCCAGCTGCCAATGAATGGCAAGGCATGGAATTCACATATGGAAAGAGATGAAGACCATTGGAATCTGATCCTGAGAAATAACCCACATGAGAAATGCAAAGAAAATCATTTAAAGAGCACATATTTTTTCATTCTGAAGTCTCTTCAAAATGAATAGATATCTTCAAAATGAGAAAACATAGTGTCTTCGAAATGAGCGGACCTTCGAAATGAGCCACTTATCTTTGGAATGAAAACAAAATGTGATTTTTGACTTGTTGACCAATTTTTGACATTGGAAAAAGGGAAATAAATATTAAAAAGGGTAAGTGAAAATATCTCCCATCTGACTTTGCTGTCCTTGACGACCAAAGCCACCATTTATGGAAATATCAAGTTTGATCTTCTTCTAAGATAAAACCAGGAATTGTTGCAACATAATAGGATTAGATATTTTGAGATATTCTCAGTTGTCAGTAGATCTTAGGACATCTATAAATATGGCTCTCGTTCTGGTTGAGCTAAGTATAGGATAGAGAAATCAGAGAGTAGAGAAATATAAGAGAAAATAGGTAATAATCAGAAAAGTGACTGTTACAGTCCTGTAACAGGTTTTTAGCAGAATTATTGTAATCATGTTCTTGAATAAATAAAGTGTACTATTTCTATTTCATATTGCTTTTAAATGAGTGTGAGTAATATCTAGAGAGAGAGACTCATACCTTCTTCTGGACAAGGAGGCTGGCCACTTCCAGACCTAGGAGGAGGACTAACAACAGGTTTTTATTCTTATTTTGTTGCAGTAGAATGAGTTGTAGAACTTGTCATTTCATTTATTTTTAAAAAACTAATAATATTTGCAATCTTAGACTATTTTATGTTTTGTTATTAATGGTTTGGTTGTAATCTCCATTTTCAGCAAAGCTTTCAGACTGTCATTTCCAAAATTTATTGTTTTCTATAATTTCTTGCATTTTGTGTTTTGTTGTCAACCCCTGCATAAAATATTGACAACCTTCTGTTACAGAGCCTTGACAGGGTTTCATTTCCATGCTATAAGTAGGTTTCCATTGCTACAAAAGTAAATAGATTTCATTTCTACAATTATAATCAGACTTCTAATTCTGCAATTGTTATTTTTGCAACATAATTAGGTCTCATTTTGTAATTATAATTAGGATTTCATTTATGCAGTTAATGATTAGTTTCCATTTTTGTAACTAGAATAAGGTTTAATTTATGGAATTTAGAGATAGAAATGTCCTAAATCCCCCACATAATCAGTTTCACCAATAAGACCTGTTGCTCTAGATTGACCTAAGTTATAAACCTGTTCATCCCTTCTTTCGTAGATAGCCTTGTACACTGCCCTGGATTGAAAAATTCATTGAGAATTAATGATGTGTATAACGACTACGCATCATTGTCTACTTTATTTTAAGCATAAAAGGAACCACACACACTTACACGTATCACAATAACATTGGTAAGTTTGGATTTCATCACCAACCTCCAATTTAGATTGGTGATGTTGGATTTCACCTACTTCCACTGGCTTGCCAACTCAACACCTTAGATAGAATAGGGCACTATCTCATGATGGTATAGGTCACTGGTGTTCAAAATCCCTTCCACTATTGGAAACACTTGTTGTTTTATATTGGAATAGCTAGGTGAACCCTCCACTCATTATGGGTTTTAAGCAGTGTACCCTAGGTTCTTTTGAGGATCTCATGTTTGGCACTAGTGTCCCTAGTCACCACTTTGGTTGAGTTCCCTCATTCTAAGTCCAATAAATGAACAATAAATCAATAGCAACAACAAATCTAAACACACAAAATAGCTTAGGGATTCACATCTAAAACTTAAAGGAGATAATCACATTTTTTGCTTGTGTTCTTCTTTGATCATTTGATTGTGTGTTCTTAAGATTTAAAAGAGATAATCATATACATCTAATATTTAAAAGAGATAATCATATTTTCTACTTTGGGTGTTTCCTTATTGTTTGGGTAATAAACATAAGATCCTTGATTCTACATCCAATGGATCAAGAATCATGCAAATCAGAGCTATACCAAAAAATTTATGTTGGTTTTATGAGTACTCTATTTTTGTAGCCGAAAATAGGGAAAAATTGCACTAAAATAGTCATAGAATGGTCTAGACAACTCCAAAAACTACCAAATTTGTTTTTTTGTCTTAGTTAGCTCCTTTTGCACCTCTCATAGAAATTTTTAGTCCTAAATCTTCATGCTTCAAAATTTCCCAAAAATTCCTAAAAGTGGGCATTTCCCCATGGGCCCCAATTGGCCAAATATTCCAAAAATAAAAATTTTTGACCTAGAATTCAAATTTTGGAGCCATAGCCCATTGTGATCAAATCATTGCACTAATATTTTTGGTATATAAAACTTATAGCCTTCTTTTTTTAAATCAAAATTGTCTAAAAATGGATGGTGGACCCCCCTTTTACGAATTTGGTCCAAATACGGTTGAAAAAAAGACCTCCAATTTAGAGAGAGATTCAAGGTCCATAGCCAGTGAATATCTCAAAGTAATTCCATAGGACATGCCTATCCCTAAATGGCATCCCATGTCCTATCATAACAACAATATCATCCCCAAGGGGACAAACCTTCAAGATATCCCTACTAGGGAAGCACCCATAGGTCCTCTAGGAAAACTTCCTGACTTGGATACCCTGATAGAATTCTATATAGAAAATAATCTTCCCACTGAGGTTTCTAGTAGGTCAATATCATGGGTTCACACCCCATCTTGCTCTATACATCAATCATAATGTGAACATGAGAGTACACCATGGCCTAGGATGGATGAGCAAACCACCCCATTTGATCGAGTAAGTCACCCCCATACTCCTCATAGAGAGCACTCAATATCCACACATCATGCTTCTATGTAGCTTGCATATATAGAGCTTACATCCAAACTTGAATATGATTCTTTCCTCATAGATGAGGGAGAAGACCTAAGCCATCCTCCTACTCCTCGTGAAGAGTACTTGGTGCAACCACATGATGGCTCTACATCATCATACTATACAGAGTCGATTAGGGGAAAGACATGATAAACCCATCCATATTTCAAATACAAGGGCACACAAACCCCATACAACTGAGCAACGAGATCATACTCATCAGACACTTAGCCCAAATCTTAACAAGCAACAACATACAAATCAACTCCATTTGAATCAACAACAATTAAATCAATAATGGGTGGACTCACAATGAGCACACCTACAAAGGGTGTATCAATAAAAGATACAAGAACAATAAAAGATACAACAAAAGAAATTACAAAATGCATTACATAAAGTTGTGATTACACCTAGCACCAAGAAAACCGCGGACCCTTAGTTCAAAGTCTTCCCCTTGGCCATGCCAAAATCACGTTCAACATCAAAGGCTATTATCTAGTTATCATAAAAATCTTCATGCTCCTCATTAATGCCAATATCAATATGATGAGAAATCATATGAAGAATCCTAATGGAAACATCAAGGTCAAATAGATGCTTACCTTGAATCCAGTTATGATGAGGTACCTAATTATCATACTTATATTCCACCTCAACATCAAAAGTGACCTCCTTCATCTAATCAAGTGTGACAATAGGATGATCATATCATGTCATCAAGGCCATACAAAGTGCTAAATGATTGGTTAAAGTCATTAAAAAAATGAGCTCAAATTTTGGGTTATCAAAAACCCACATTGAAGTAGCTTAGTAATCAGCCTTTGCATCCATCAATGTCATCACTGACATACCCATCGAATTTCTAGATGCCTAAACTTGAAGATTTCAAATATGATGAAGACGCAGAAGAGCACGTGACAAGCTTCATCCTTAAGTGCTCTCATCTTCAAGACTATGACCCTTTGATGTTGAGAATCTTCCTTAAAATATTATTTTGGGATGATTTAGAATGGTATAATCATCTACCACGTCATAGCATAAACACCTTTGAGCAATTGGCCGATGCATTTTTGGGATGTTTTGCCTCTAGCACTAAGAAAATGATAAACTTGACTGACTTGTCTAGCCTTCGTCAACTTGATGATGAGCCAGTCATGGAGTATGGTAATAGATGGAGAAAGGTTATGTCGAAACTACCTTTCACCCTACCCACAATGGAACTCATCCGAATTTTTACTAGAAGTTTTTCAAAGCAGATTTCACTTCTCTTACAATTACAATGGTATCAAACATTTGAGGAGGCCTTAGCACATAGACCCAAATCATTGAGGACATCAAGGTCCAGGAGGGTGATGTTAAACTCCACAAAGGGGAATGGACCAAACAAGAATATTAAAGGTGGTAACATGCAACAAAATGTGGCCCCAATCAATCAAGTGGTTTTGAGTATCCCTGAACCCTCAAATCGGGCTCCACCACCGTAATTACCAATGCAACCTAATTACCAGGCTCAACCTCCATTGGCCAAAAATCATACGCAACAAAATCAAAGACAATATACTCATTTTTCAGAGCCCTTAGCATCGATCTTCAATCGATTGTATGAGGCACAAGAAATCACGCTTCCCAAGATCCATCCATTGAAACCTAATAAGCATAGATCAAAGGTGCACAAGGAAAATATCTATACTATGTTTACCATAAACAAAGAGGCCATGACATCCAGACATGTTATCCCTTTAGAGATTTAGTTTAGGATATGATCGAGAGGCAAGAGCTTTCGATGGGCAATCCTCTTGCTCCAAACAACCAACCAATAGGAGTCTTCTAAGACCTCTGGCCCACACATGAAGCAAACACAACACCTACCAACCATGTTGAGCAACCTAATCAAGTGCATAAAAACCCACCTCCCCAAGAGTATGTGATGATGATCAGTATTATAGAAAATAAATAGGAATATCAAAATCAATCTACACAACCTGTGGCATCATCCAATGTTTCACCTTCATAAAATTACACATCATAGTAGATGGGTTGGTTTCTACTACTTCCCCTGGCCAAGTTAATCATTGTATATCAAACACAATGCACATTGGGGTCTTCAAGGTGTCACACCTTCCCCACCATCCACATCACGATCAATGAAGCAAAGTGAGACCTCCAAAGGTATCACACCTCCCTCACTTTCATTGAGTAGCACACACACTGGGGATGCCTAAGGTATCATACCTTCCCCTTGAAAACATAAAAATAAACAAAAATCATAAGATATTGAAGATAATAAAATTTTCAAAAGTATTATAAAACATTCAAAACTTCAAAAACAATTGAAAAATCATAAAATTTCAAACACAATAAACTCCAAAAACAATTAAAACATTAAAAATACAAAAAAACATTTGCATTTACATTTTGCATATGCATTCATTTACTTGCATTGCATTAGGCATGTTCAACCATTGCATTTGCATTAGGATAGGTTGTATTTACAATCTTACAAACGACACCATATTTGTATGCCAATCATGCATCCACAAAATCATCATCATCCATTCACCCTTGTGAGTAATTGTGTTTTTTCAACACAACCCCTTCCTATTGCTATAAGGAATGTACTAGGGTTTTTTATTTATTCAACCATACCTAGTGATCTTCTCAATTTTTGTAGAAATCTATCTTCACTTTTAGAAGATGAGGTCTAGTTCTAATAGCACCTAGCATATCTCAAAATCCCATCACTAATCAAACACTAATAATCCTAGTTTGAACAAGGAAATATGAAACCTACAAAGTGGTCTAGGTTACCTTAAGTGAAAAGTTTTATCTTGCTCATCCCCCTATGTGAATGGTTCAAGAATGCTGAGAATTGACAAAAGGACAAGCTCCTCCTTACCCAATTCCCCAAAATAAATAATGGTTTTCACCACTATCAATAAGAAAAATCCCAAAAGCAAAAATCAAAAGCAAAATAAATAGTGATTTTCATCACTAAACAAATCCCTTGCTCAAAGAAAATAAAATACAAAAATAAATAGTGATTTTCATCACTAAGCATGAGCAAGTATCCCTAAAATCAAATAAAAGAAAATAAGGGAGTATTGAACTTGAATCCCTAGAATTCTTAGCATTTGACAAACCATAAGGTGATCCTCATTACAGGTTAGGTGGCATCAATCCTGCTTAGCAATGGTGGTATCCTTACGCATGATGATATGTCTATCACATTAGCATCTTTGCATGTGTAGACCAATGTTTGCATGCGGATGAGCTAGATTTTGGTAGCCTATACTACCTAGTGGTCTAATCCAACTAAGTCCAAACTTAGGATCATGATGAACATAGGGTGATCCTCATTAAAACAATGGGCTGAATGAATACTGTCTTGCAATGAGGTAGTCTTATATCTCATCTAATATATTCATTTGCACACACAGGGATAATGAATATCTTGGTCTTTCATAACAAAAACTTTATTTTTCAGGAGTTTAGTATAGTCATTATACAACTTTTGATAATTCAACTAGGGTGTTTGAGTCTCATGGAAAACCTCAAAAATTCCCTAATAGCAACAAATCATTACATCAATCATACACATTCACACTTCTCACATCTCACAATCATCTCATCTCACATATGGATGCTTAAATGATTAATTCTTATGATAAGAGTTATCATTTTCATTCATGATTTTCATACATTATGTGGTGTCATCCATTAGATTGTTAAACACATATTAATTGCATTCCTTATGTTTTAAGTGATTAAAGCATACAGGTTCATTTACATTAGACCATCATCATGTAAATAATGCATTACATACATTGCATTCACCATATCATATCAACATGAATTAAGTGCATAAACAATTGAAATAAATTAAACATGCATTTAACATTCACCATTGCATCCATATATGCATACATAGTAGAGCATCTACACATCTAGATCACAACATCTAATCATACATTTATCATCTAGCTAGTGCATGTCATCAGTACATCGCATACATATAGCATATTGGCATCATCAATAGGCATTGCATCCATTAATGCATCCATAAATCATAACACATAATGCATCTAATGGTCCAAAAGCGCACAATTGTAAATCACACAAATATTTTAAACATCAACTAGGGAATTATTGGTATCATACCTCCCCTAATCAGCAATCAAACAATTAAGCAATCAACCTCAAAAATCCCCAAGGGTATCTACAAACCACTTGGTCAACCCAAAATGCTCCTAGGTAGTCTATGACCATCTAGGTCACCCAAAAATGCTCCAAGGGTATCTACATACCGCTTGGTCAACCCAAAATGCTCCTAGGTAGTCTATGACCATCTAGGTCACCCCAAAATGCTCCCTAGGGGTATCTACGACCATCTAGGTCCACCAAAAAAGCCCCAAAGGTATCCATAAAACCTCTTAGGTCACCCCAAAAAATCCCCAAAGGTATCCATAAAATCTTTGGTAAACCCAAAAATTTCCAAAGGTATCCATAAACTCTTTGGTCACCCCAAAAATCCCCAAAGGTATCCATAAACCCTTTGGTCACCCCAAAAATCCCCAAAGGTATCTATAAACCACTTGGTCAACCCAAAATGCTCCAAAGGTATCTATAAACCCTTTGGTCACCCAAAAATGCCCTAAAGGTATCTATAAAACCTTTGGTCATCCCAAAATGCCCCAACGACATCCACTAAGCACATTGGTCATAATAACAACATGTATAATCCAAATCAACAATTGATAACTTAATCAAGTTAATCATGTTCGTCTTATGAATCATTGCCAAATATAATCATGCACCCTCCTTGCTTGGGACAAATAAGTAAAATATCAAAAGCAAATTCAAGCAAACCAGTAAGCTTATCTCCTAATCGCCATCAAGGCTAGGATTTGACTTAAGCTTATCTCCTAATCGCCATCAAGGCTAGGATTTGACTTAAGCTTATCTCCTAATCACCATCAAGGCTAGGATTTGATTTAAGCTTATCTCCTAATCACCATCAAGGCTAGGATTTGATTTAAGCTTATCTCCTAATTGCCATCAAGGCTAGGATTTGACTTAAGCTTATCTCCTAATTACCATCAAGGCTAGGATTTGACTTAAGCTTGTCTCCTAATTGCCATCAAGGCTAGAGTGTAGACTTGAGTTCATATTCCAGCTGCCATCAAGGCTAAAGTGTAAAATTGAGCTTATCTCCCAATTGCCACCAAGGCTAGGATTTGATTTAATACTTATCTCCTAATTGCCACCAAGGCTAGGATTAGACTTAAGCTTGTTTGCCAATATCCCAAAGATTACCAAAATCAAGTTCCTTAACTTATCGAAGGCAATGATTCTGTGATGCATGCCCTTTCCATGATTGGGGCATATAATTTTGATGAGGTATTCTTCTATGAAATCTCATCAAAAATAAAAAATTCAAAAACAATTGAACAATCAAAATTCAAAAACAACACAAATATCAAAGAAAAGGGTCCAAAACCCACCAAAAACAAGTCAAATCTGATGGAATTCACTCAGGATCAAGATGTAACCTAAATTACTCATGGATAAATGGAAAGGTCTCTACTTTAATCCCTAAGAAGGCCATTGTTTCTGGACCACCCCATGGGAACAAAGTTTTCAACTCCTTTCTTCCATGAAACATCAACAAAATCACCAAAATCCTCTCAAAAATGCTTCATTTTTCAATGGGTAAAACCGAAGGAAACCCTAACAAAGTCATATGTGTCAAGCGACTCATCACTTTTATCATTGGTCACTCCCTCATCGACTCATCACTTGAGGGGGTAGTCATACTTAACAAATTCATAATCACAATCAATAATCACACACTCAATCATGCAAATTATGTTCATTCAATGAATCTTTGACAAAGATAATCATGCCCCTGCTTGGGGCAGCAAACAAGCAAAATTTCAACTAAGCACATAATATGGCAGATGAACCTGCTGATTGGTACACCTCAAAAGTTACCAAAATACTTAGTATTCTCTAACGCCTAGTGTTATAAGCCCCCAAAGCATACTTGGAAGCTGAAGAAAAACCAAGTCCAATTTCTTTACTAAGTCAAAAGCAAGGATTCAAGAACATATGCTCTTTTCCATGATTGGGGCATCTAAAGTTGGTTAGGTTATTGAATAACCCTAATAATTTAGTATTTTAGTCATCTATTTTTGCTCAGCATTGTGTTGCACAAAATCCATCTCAAAAAGAGGCATCTGTAGACACTAAAATCTGGTCAATCCGATTAGGTGACCAAGACAAGGTCTAATTGACACCATATGGCCCCCTTGGGCAACCCTCAAAGGTTTTACAATGGTCCTAACCACTCTTGAAAGGCTCTATCCCACTTTTGGGAGGTTTTGGACCACATAGGCATGATCATCCCACCCTAGGATGAGGGCAAATCACCATAATCCCACCTAGGGATGGTGGCAAAGTGGTCATCCCTAGGTGGGATGACCACAAGGTTTGACTCCCAAAAATTTAAATTAGGACAAATGGCACCCAAAAATTACCATTATCCCACCTATTTGAGCATGCAAGGTCAGAGGACATAGCATCCTTATGACATATTGCAGAATGGAGACCATAATAGGAGATTCTCTTCCCCTCCAATGCATGCTCAGTTTTGGACAAGTGGCACCTCCTACCATGCATGCCCTCGCATGCCCATTTTCCCAAAGGCTCCTTTTGGATATAAAGTGGATCCATTTTCCACAAAAATGAGGGAGAGGAGTTTTGGAGACATAGCAATGGAGTGCTACCAAGATTTCCCCTCACCTTTTTGTGTCCTTTTCTCTCGAAATATCTACCTAGAGAAGGAGGTTTGTGAGTGATCTAGGAGGCACAATTTGTTTACAAAACCAGATCAATTGAGTGAATTTCACCACCAAATTTGATGAAAACACTAGTAGGATGGTTTTGGACCAATTCATTGTTGGACATTTTGAGTCAAAGTTGTCATTGATGTCAAGGAATGAAGTCATCATTGATGTCAAGGAATATGTCAAGGAACAATGCAAAGGTTAATGGCAAAAGAGCTTCATAATATTTTTAATATTATGTGGAAGCATATGAAGGCGGGTTTTTATTAAAACCATGGATGAGCAAAATAAAAGGTTTTTCATAAAAACCCAAGGAAGCATTTTGAAAAGTTAAAGGAGGTTTTAATATTTATTTTATAAAATATTTAAATTCAATTTGAATTTAAATTTTATAAATAAATATTATCTATGCAAAGAGGTAAAATCAAAGAGGGCTTTAATAAGCCAAAAAGGATTTAAAAATTAATTTATAAAATTTAAATTCTAAAGAATTTAAATAATTTATAAATTAATTATTCAAATTTCGAAGGCACCGACGTTCAAAATTATTGGAGATAATATGTATAAAAACTATATGCCTAAATGGCATAGAACTTACCCTTCGTTCGAAAGAAATAATAGTGGCATGTGTTGTGGTGAATACTCATGCGGAGAAGAAGACAAATCTTTGTCTTAAGGCACCAACGAAAGTGTTAAAGACCATTGAGGGAAAAACCCTTATATCCACCAAGGCACGTGGCCTAGTGGCAAGCGATCACGAGTTAAGTCGTGAGGGTGCAGAGTGGTTCGCGTTCGATTCTCGACGAGAGCATTTTGGCATGTTGTGCTTTGGCATCGGAGGAAGAGACGCATTGACCTTTTTGGTTTTGGTGCATTGGGGAAGAACATAGAGCACGTTGTGCTCTTCGTTCCCCAAATGAGCACCTAGCTCGTGCGGCGGTTGGAGCCACGGCTAGGGCGTTGGGAGAAGCTGCGTCGAGGGTTCGATTCTCACCTAGGCGGAGGTAATAAATTTTGCATTGTTTTTAATTGCCTAAGGTGTAAACATAAGGTTTAGGGAGTTATAAGGGGTTTTTGAAAGGTGCTTATTTTAATTGTTAGTTTTTGATTAAATGAAGGAATAAGGTGTTGAAATTTATTTTTAAATAAAGTTATTGTGATGTTTTTGATTTATCAAAAAGTGAATTGAAGAGTGATTAAATTTAAGAGGACTTTTTGCCATTGAGTTAGTTTGAAAAGGAGATTGTATTGACAATATTTTTGATATTGAATATTGTTTTAATTGGGAGATCATAAGGTGTATTTGGTCAATCATTTTTGTATATGTTGATGGATGCTTTCTTTAAGATGGAGTGATAAGGTGTATGTGTGTTTTGATATTTTGCATTGTATCTTTGAGAGAGTTTAGTATCTTCTAACTCCTTGAGCTTGGAAAAGAAGTGTTTGTGGTTGTGGCAGATATTTGAGGTTCCTTCATCATCAAGAAAAAGGTATGAGCACATTCTTCCATAGTTGAGTTGATTGGTTGGTTTTCTGGAAAATAAGTTTGGAGTGAAAAGGAATTGATTAGGGTTTCCTTATTGAGTGTGTTGAGTTAATGCTTCAAGGTTTTCTGGAATAAAGAGTTGTTGTTAAAACCTTGTCTTATAAGCATTGTTGTTGAAGCCATTGATTGTGTGAAGAACTTGAACTAGGGTTTGAAAAGAACATGAGTATCATTGTTATGTGAGATTGGTTGATAAGTATTGTTGGAAATATTTTGAGTGAGTGTTCATATGCTTGGACTAGGGTTTGTAAGCAAGGATTGTTTCATTGAGTGATTGATTGAGTAGAGTTGGTTGAGCCTAGTCAAGTGGATGTGTGAAGTGATTGTTCAAGTTCCATAAAATAAACTATTCTATATTCTAAATTGATTTGAGAAAGTAATTGAGTTGAATGTGAAGCATATTTTTTCTATAACAATTCTCTGTATGTTTCTAAAAGAGTGATTGAAAGTGATTGAGCATTGTGATGAGTATAGAGCATATTGAGTCTCTAACAATTCTCTTTATGTTTCTATGAGATTGGACAAGTTCTAGTGTGGACTTGTTGAGCAGATTTGAGGTAAGTCTTTGAGAAGACTTGTGGATAGATTTGGGTAAGCTTTTGTGGAAGCTTACAATATAGATTGAGAGTAGATTTGGATAAGTTCTTGTGAGGACTTATTGAGCATATTGGATAAGTTCTAGAGAGGACTTGTGGATAGATTGGTGTGAGATTTTGTGGAAGCTTACAAGGTATATTTGAGATAAGTCTTTGAGAAGACTTGAGAGTAGAGTTGATTGATTGATTTGTTCAAACCTTGAGTTAAGGTTTGGGGTAGATCCAATAGAGTTGATTTGAGATTGAGTCAAGCTTTGAGTTAAGGCTTGAGGATAGATATTGAGGATAGATTTGTGCTAGATCGAAGGACTATGTTTAGTATAGATTTGAGGATAGATTTTGGTGTATATTTGAGGATATGTTTGTGCTAGACTAGAGATAGAGATTGAGGATAGATTTGTGCTAGACCAATGGACTGTGTTTAGTACAGATTTGAGATAGAGCTTTGGAGGTGATAGAGTTGAGGATAGAGATCTCCATCTAGAGCAGGGAAGATAGGTGTCTTCTATGGATAGAGTTCCATTTGCTAAGGGTAGTGGAGGTAGAGGTCTTCTAGAGGATCACCATCCAGAGCAGAGATTAGGAGATTGGTGTCTCCTGTGGATAGAGATCCACGAACTTGATTTAGGGGATTGGTGTCTCCTTTGGACAGAGGTCCATAAACATTGTAATAGGGAAAGGATTCCCAAGAGATTGATTGAGAAAATTTTAGTGAAATATTTTCTCCATGGAGTAGCCCACATTGGGTGAACCACGTAAATTGTGGTGTCTCTATTGTGTGTGGTGATTTGTGCATTGCTTTGATTACTGCTATTGATATTGCTATCTTTACATTGCATAATATTGATTGGGAAAGAAAAGTAAAAAGTGGTCTTATACTGTTCACCCCCCTCTCAGTATAAGCTTGTGTTCTTCAATTGGTATCAGAGTGGGTTCCTTCGAAAGAGTTTAACAACTTGAAGGAAAAGCTAACAAGAACACAATGGATTCTAAGAATGGACCTTCAGATAATTCAGTACCAATATTTGATGGAAGTGATTATGTATATTGGAGTTTGAGAATGAAGATCTACCTGAAGGCACTTGGCAATGAAGTTTGGGAAGCAGTTGAAAATGGATACATACCCCTCAGTTGATCCACCTATAGATAAGGAAGGTAAGCTTCTACAACATTACAATTCAAAAGCAATGAATGCACTTTTGAGAGGTTTGCATAGAACAGAGTCCATAAAAGTTATGCATTGTCAAGATGCAAAAGGAATGTGGGATAAGTTGCAAAATATATATGAAGGAGATAAAGGTGTCAAGAAAGCAAAGATACGAAATCTCAAAGGATAATTTGAAGAGTTAAGAATGAAGGATGAGGAAAACATTAGTACTTATCTACTTCGAATTGATGAGGTTGTTAATGCTATGCAAGGACTTGGAATGAAGGTTGATGAATCGGATGTCTGTGATAAGGTCTTAAGATCTCTTCCCAAAATATTTAGTGAAAATATTTCTGCTATAGAAGAGTCAAAGGATGGTGATTCTTTGACAAGAGATATGTTTCTTGGTATTCTTACAACTTTTGAGTTGAGAACAAAAGAACCTATTCCCTAGAAGGAAGCAACCTTCAAAGCAATCAAGAAGATAAAGGGTAAGAAGTCAGAATCAAGCAATGAGTCATCCAGTGATGAAGAAGCTAATTATGGTAGAAGGAATAAGGATTCAAGAAGATCTAGAGATATAAAATCTATTAAATGTTTCAATTGTGGAAAGTATGGTCATTATGCAACTGATTGTCAAGAAGCAAAGAATAACAATGATGAAGAAAAATAGGATCACAAGAACATAGGGAATCAAAAAGATACAAGCACCAAAAGAAAAGCAAGGATGGACAAAGCAGACAAGGAAAGAAGTTCTTTCAAAGGCAAAAGAGGAGCTACTATGCAGATAAGGCAAGTAAGTACTCAAGTGATAGTGATGCTAGTTTTTCAGATAATGATAGAGATGAAGTCCTATTTATGATTGAAGAAAAAGAAGTCCAAAAAATGGCACCAATAATTCTCAAGTGTTTTAGATGTGGTAACTTTGGACATCTAGAAGATAGTTGTACAAGGAATGGTTATAGTTTCAGTGATGATGATGAATATGAGGATACACTTGAAGGACCAGATGAAAATCTTCTAATGGCTCTAGAGGAAGAAGAAAGTGATCCTATAGAAGACAAGTCAAAAGAAAATAAATATGTGGACAAAGGCAAACAAATAGAGGAAGAATCAGATAAAGAAGGATATGATCTTAAGGGAGAACTTATCTATGCTCTTGAAATAGTAAAGAAGGTAAGAAAGCAAAACTCTAAATTAGAAGCTCAGTTTCAAGAATGTGATGAAGAGAGAAGAATGCTTATAGAGGATCTAGACAAATCAAAGGCTAAGACAAAGAAATTCAAGGATAAGCTAGAAGCAAAGGTCTTAGAATGTGAAAGGTTAGTACAAGAAGTAGCCCTACTAAGGGAAGATTTAGAAGACTCCAAATTCAAGCTAAAAGGATTCAAAAATAGCTCAAAGAATTTAGATAAGTTCATCAAGATACAAAAGCCTACATCAAGCAAAATAGGTCTTGGATTTGAACAGGAACAAAAGAAATGGGAAGGAAAGTCAACCTCAAGTTCTGGAGGAGAAGAAACTTTAGATGAAGACACTTTAGAAGAAGGTAGTGTAAGAGAAAGTGAGACATCTGAGGATGAGTTGGACAATAGAAAGTTCAACAAGGATAGGAACAATGCACAAAGAAGAGATAGATGGAACAACAATCAGAATAGGTCAAGAGAGACTAAGAGACCAATGAGGTCAAGACAAGGAAGTTTCAATGGAAGATGTTTTTCATGTCACAGGTTTGGGCACATGGCTTCACAATGCAGGACACATGAAAGACAGGAATATGGGAACATACAACTTTTCAATGGGTATTGCTACTCATGTAATCAATTTGGTCACAAGGCAATGAATTGCAGGGTTCATGATAGAAGAGGATATGGCTTCACTAGGAGAAATCCTAAGACATTTGCACCTTCAAGGAATAATAACATTAAGTGTTATAAGTGCAATAATGATGGTCACACAACAAAGTGGTGTAGAGCAGACATTCTAGAATCAAGTATGAACAAGAAAGAGAATAGGAATAGAAAATGGATATGAAAGGAAGGAGAACATGGATATGAAAGAATAGAATAGGAATAGGAATAGGAACATGGACATGGAAAGGAATAGTCAAAGGAATCAAAAGGATCAGATAAGAAGAAAAGAGGATAAAGGTAAAGAACAGTGCTTGATGGGAGTAGAAATACTCCCACCCCAGAATTAACCACCTCAAGAGGAGGTGGGGGAGGGGCTAAGCTAAGAGGCTCATTCTTAGCCCCGAGCCCCAAAGGTGACCCTTTGCCATTGATGTCAAAGGGGGAGAGATTTGAGTAAGGGGGAGAGATTTGGTATTTGAGTAAAGAGGAGAGATTTGAAAAGAGCATTGAGCCAGGGGGAGCAGAATAAAGAAAAGGTTAAGTTTCTGGTAAAAATAATTTGGGTTGCCATCAATGACAAAGGGGGAGATTGTTGGACATTTTGAGTCAAAGTTGTCATTGATGTCAAGGAATATGTCAAGGAACAATGCAAAGGTTAATGGCAAAAGAGCTTCATAATATTTTTAATATTATGTGGAAGCATATGAAGGTGGGTTTTTATTAAAACCATGGATGAGCAAAATAAAAGGTTTTTCATAAAAACCCAAGGAAGCATTTTGAAAAGTTAAAGGAGGTTTTAATATTTATTTTATAAAATATTTAAATTCAATTTGAATTTAAATTTTATAAATAAATATTATCTATGCAAAGAGGTAAAATCAAAGAGGGCTTTAATAAGCCAAAAAGGATTTAAAAATTAATTTATAAAATTTAAATTCTAAAGAATTTAAATAATTTATAAATTAATTATTCAAATTTTGAAGGCACCGACGTTCAAAATTATTGGAGGTAATATGTATAAAAACTATATGCCTAAATGGCATAGAACTTACCCTTCGTTCGAAAGAAATAATAGTGGCATGTGTTGTGGTGAATACTCATGCGGAGAAGAAGACAAATCTTTGTCTTAAGGCACCAATGAAAGTGTTAAAGACCATTGAGGGCAAAACCCTCATATCCACCAAGGCACGTGGCCTAGTGGCAAGCGATCACGAGTTAAGTCGTGAGGGTGCAGAGTGGTTCATGTTCGATTCTCGGTGAGAGCATTTTGGCGTGTTGTGCTTTGGCGTCGGAGGAAGAGACGCGTTGACCTTTTTGGTTTCGGTGCATTGGGGAAGAACATAGAGCACGTTGTGCTCTTCGTTCCCCAATGAGCGCCTAGCTCGTGCGGCGGTTGGAGCCATGGCTAGGGCATTGGGAGAAGCTGCGTCGAGGGTTCGATTCTCACCTAGGAGGAGGTAATAAATTTTGCATTGTTTTTAATTGCCTAAGGTGTAAACATAAGGTTTAGGGAGTTATAAGGGGTTTTTGAAAGGTGCTTATTTTAATTGTTAGTTTTTGATTAAATGAAGGAATAAGGTGTTGAACTTTATTTTTAAATAAAGTTATTGTGATGTTTTTGATTTATCAAAAAGTGAATTGAAGAGTGATTAAATTTAAGAGGACTTTTTGCCATTGAGTTAGTTTGAAAAGGAGATTGTATTGACAATATTTTTGATATTGAATATTGTTTTAATTGGGAGATCATAAGGTGTATTTGGTCAATCATTTTTGTATATGTTGATGGATGCTTTCTTTAAGATGGAGTGATAAGGTGTATGTGTGTTTTGATATTTTGCATTGTATCTTTGAGAGAGTTTAGTATCTTCTAACTCCTTGAGCTTGGCAAAGAAGTGTTTGTGGTTGTGGCAGATATTTGAGGTTCCTTCATCATCAAGAAAAAGGTATGAGCACATTCTTCCATAGTTGAGTTGATTGGTTGGTTTTCTGGAAAATAAGTTTGGAGTGAAAAGGAATTGATTAGGGTTTCCTTATTGAGAGTGTTGAGTTAATGCTTCAAGGTTTTCTAGAATAAAGAGTTGTTGTTAAAACCTTGTTTTATAAGCATTGTTGTTGAAGCCATTGATTGTGTGAAGAACTTGAACTAGGGTTTGAAAAGAACATGAGTATCATTGTTATGTGAGATTGGTTGATAAGTATTGTTGGAAATATTTTGAGTGAGTGTTCATATGCTTGGACTAGGGTTTGTAAGCAAGGATTGTTTCATTGAGTGATTGGTTGAGTAGAGTTGGTTGAGCCTAGTCAAGTGGATGTGTGAAGTGATTGTTCAAGTTCCATAAAATAAACTATTCTATATTCTGAATTGATTTGAGAAAGTAATTGAGGTGAATGTGAAGCTAAAAATTCTCTGTATGTTTCTAAAAGAGTGATTGAAAGTGATTGAGCATTGTGATGAGTATAGAGCATATTGAGTCTCTAACAATTCTCTTTATGTTTCTATGAGATTGGACAAGTTCTAGTGTGGACTTGTTGAGTAGATTTGAGGTAAGTCTTTGAGAAGACTTGTGGATAGATTTGGGTAAGCTTTTGTGGAAGCTTACAATATAGATTGAGAGAGATTTGGATAAGTTCTTGTGAGGACTTATTGAGCAGATTGGACAAGTTCTAGAGAGGACTTGTGGATAGATTGGTGTGAGATTTTGTGGAAGCTTACAAGGCATATTTGAGACAAGTCTTTGAGAAGACTTGAGAGTAGAGTTGATTGATTGATTTGTTCAAACCTTGAGTTAAGGTTTGGGGTAGATCTAGTAGAGTTGATTTGAGATTGAGTCAAGCTTTGAGTTAAGGCTTGAGGATAGAGATTGAGGATAGATTTGTGCTAGACCGAAGGACTATGTTTAGTACAGATTCGAGGATAGAGTTTGGTGTAGATTAGAGGATAGGTTTGTGCCAGACCAGAGATAGATATTGAGGATAGATTTGTGCTAGACCGATGGACTATGTTTAGTACAGATTTGAGATAGAGCTTTGGAGGTGACAGAGTTGAGGATAGAGATCTCCAGCTAGATCAAGGAAGACAGGTGTCTTCTATGGATAGAGTTCCATTTGCTAAGGGTAGTGGAGGTAGAGGTCTTCTAGAGGATCACCAACCAGAGCAGAGATTAGGAGATTGGTGTCTCCTATGGATAGAGATCCACGAACTTGATTTAGGGGATTGGTGTCTCCTTTGGACAGAGGTCCATAAACATTGTAATAGGGAAAGGATTCCCAAGAGATTGATTGAGAAAATTTTAGTGAAATATTTTCTCCGTGGAGTAGCCCACATTGGGTGAACCACGTAAATTGTGGTGTCTCTATTGTGTGTGGTGATTTGTGCATTGCTTTGATTACTGCTATTGATATTGCTATCTTTACATTGCATAATATTGATTGGGAAAGAAAAGTAAAAAGTGGTCTTATACTTGTTCACCCCCCTCTCAGTATAAGCTTGTGTTCTTCATTCATAAAGGAATTGGTGATAAATTAGGGGCAGAACTGGTGGTCGTCCCACCCCAGGACCATCCCCATTCTATGACAGTCCCCACTGTCCCTACAAGATATGAGGATAGATATGTGCATGATTTATTTATTTTTATTTTAGGTATATTATATATTAGTATATGAACATGTTGTCATTTTGGAGCTATATTGAGCGAGATATCACATTTTTAAGTTTTTACAAGCTTGTAGGGTCCATTGGAAGGTACATAGATATCTATGCATAATTTTACAAATCTAACCACATGATTATTCTTAAAACCTTATTTTGTGCATTATTTCCAATTTTCATGTATTTTGGATATGTTTAGGGCCATAAACTGCTTATTTTAAGTTTTATAGGCTTTGTAGGTAAACTATGAACGTGCCATGCAATCAGATTCAATTTCTGTTATTTTTGTGATTATATATTCCAAAAATCATATATTTTACATATATCTGAAATTTCATATCATTTGGAGTTGTTTTAGATAGGCGTCTTGCATATTCATGTTTTCTAGTATTTTAGTGCCTGTGGGGTTTACATATTTTCAATATATGCACCTGCTATTTAATTATTCTAGTTTCCTTGTGTGAATATGCAGGTTTTATAGTGCATAATTAAGGAATACAATATCATAATATAATAGACCAAAGTGGTGACATCATAGGCCCGCCCCCTTTGATTGTGGGTACGAGGAAGAACATTGAAATTACACATGAGTTACTTTGAGGATTCTATCCTTGGGAACCAATTTGTAATAATTGTATAAATATAGAACCCTCAATAGGATTTTTATCTATTTAACCCATCAATATAATAGAAATAAACTTTACTTTGCTTCATTTCTTGCATTTTAGTCACCTTTCCATGTTTACTTGAATGCTTCCATTTTGGCGCTTGTCCATCATTTGAGATAGATGCATATTGTTCTTCATCATTAGGTGCACCATTTTTTCCCTGATTCACCACATCTATAATATTCAAATTAAAAAATATCCCAAAATTTTCAAGCAATGCATAGGTAGAGATCATCATCATCGTCGCACACTAGTGCTTAGATATCATCTCATTGTTCCACAGAAGCTCATAATCCATAATTTTGGTATCCACGTCTCCCAAATTATATCCAAATAACTTCTCAATCATAGCTTCCTTAGCATCATATGGTTCTACCCTCACTGGCACACCCTTGATAGGCAATTTATATATCCTATAAACATATTCCAGGGTGATAGTCATTTCACCCATCAAAAAATGAAAAGTATTACGATCTACATCCCACCACTCATACAAAGTAGATATATATGCCCTGTTGGCATGAATGCTCTTGCATTCCCATATCCACCTAAACCACACTATGTCCAACCATACCTCATTCATGATATTCCTCATCAACTCATCAAGCTTACCCTTCATCATACAAACATGGTGATGTGGCTCGATATTCTTCACCTGTTCATACACAAACAAAAACAACAAAATTCACATTAGTTTAATACACAATCATCCAATTAAATAAAATTCAATTTTATTTAAATACATTTCACACACAAATTAATTTATTTTAATTTACCATGCACTTCGAGACATAAAACATGCACAATCCACATATCACAACAAATCAAAAACACAGTCACATATTTGGATACCCATTTTGCCATTTCATTATAAAAATTCAAACAGATGCAAAAAATAGTACATATTTGACTTCCAACAATTAAATTCAAAATTATCCACATACTCACTATGGCATGAAATTCAAAACCACATCAATCCACTAGACATACAAAAACAAAATATATTTTTGAACACCCATTTGCCCACTTCATGGTGAAAGTGTTGACAAATTTCAAAAATAGTATACAAATACGCACAAAGTTTGAGGTTAAAGTCACCACAACCCCACCAAAATAGTGCACATGCCAAATCACACAACATAAAAAACACAATCACATTTTTGAGCACCCATTTGGCCACTTCATGGTGAAAGTTCAAATAAAAATAAAAAATAGTACATATCGGGCTCCCAAAAGCTAATTTTAAATTTAACCCTATATACATCATGACACATAAATCAAACATATGCCAAATGCAATCACACACCAAAAAAACATACATTTTTGGATACCCATTTCACCCTTCTACGATGAAAGTGTCAACGGTTTTCAAAAATAGTATACCCATAGTGGAAAACTTAACAGTCAAAGTTTCATCATTTACATCCTAACGGCTCACATTTAAATAACATGCCAAACAAGGATTAAAAAAAAACACAATCACACAATAAAATACCTATTTCCTACTTTTATGAATGAAATTCAACCACATTTCAAAAACAATGCACCATCACTCCAAAAATGGAAATTCAAACTGTAAGACTACCCTACCCATCACCCAGTCAAACTACAACAAAAACTAGTCAAACCTAAAAAGTGATCACACTTTTGGGTACCCATTAAGCCTGTTTAACACTTTGTGTTCCAATTTTAATTAAAATTTACCTAAATTTTAAAAATAACATGAAAACCTCCCCCCTATTTCACACTTTTTGAGAAATAAAATTACAAAATAAATAGAATAAAGAGCACTTATCGATGGATCGCCACATCAAGCTCCAACACCAATGCATCCTCTCACCATCCTAATACTCAAAATAGTTAACTACAAGTGCTATGCATCACCAACCATCACTCGCTCTTCACTCTCCAAGTTTGTCGTCGTCAAAATGATCCCCCATGCTTCCAAAAATGTTTAAATACACCTAAAAAATCCTAATTTGGTCTAATTTACCCCTCAGCCTACAAATTAGACCCAATTCACCCCTTGGCCTATGAATTATACCAATTCACCCCTCGACCTACGAATTGATCCTAGATGCCCCAAAATCACCCAAATTTGATTCCAAACCCTCGGAAACCTACTCCTTTTCCTACCCATATGATTTTTCATCATTACCATCATGTATTTTTATTCTATCAACCGATTCATCACCACTCATAAAATTCCATTCACCTCATTGTTGATTCCTCATCTAAGGGGGTATTCATATCCAAAATGCAGTTTTCCATGCAACCAAAAAACCAAACATCCAAAACACGAATATCGCATTTGTCTACAATTTTTTTACTGAAGATTATCTTATGATAATAATCTTAATCTCAACTAGATATTTTTTAGATCACAAGAGTTGTGTGCAATAATGGAGAGGTCACTCTAGCATTCATGATACATAATGAATGACATGTTTGACTAATCCAGTGTGAAAGCACGAGATTCCAGAAATAAAAAGAAAATTATGCCACAAGAACAAGAAATAACATATGCAAATCGACACAAGATAAAAGCAATGGAAATATGGTAATCTCTTTTATTGATACGCTTTTACAAATTGTGTTACAATACATCTCCTTCCTTTTTAAAGGATAGGAGAGTCAGATGTGTTTCTTGTCGCAAGATTCACGGCTAATAATCCTTCTTTCGCGTGCCCACACGTGAGATGGGCGGATCAAAACGTCGTCGCCGCTGTTGTAGGTGATTCTTTGCTCTTTCCTGCTCCTCTGCTGTTGGAAACCTGCGTACAAAGTGAAAGCAAAAGGCGTTAGTAGCACCTGTATCAAAAATAAAAGCATTTGATCCTCGAAACAAATAAAACATACGTGCAAAGAAAATGATTAGAACAACATATTTGAATTAACTCCCGAAATCATGATAAAATGTAACATTCGTGAAAGTGAAATGAAATAAAACCTGCATGTTGATATTTATCGGCAAATTAATTAAAACAACGGATTGCAGAAATAAAATAAAATGAACTAAAATAAAACCGAAGACGCATGCACAAAATTAAATAATATCAACATACTTAATCAAAATTAATGATTAATGATTAATGATAATACGCTGTGTTAAAATAAAGCCTGCATGCTTGAAATCAACATCCGAAATCATAGTGCTAAAGAAATAAAAGAATAACAGTAAGCTTTGTCGACAAATTGATGAATCCATGGATCCGGATTCATGTTCTCCGTAAGCGCCCGATGACCTCCCTTGCAAAAGAAATCACGGATGCGGATGACGTGAATCGAGGCTTAAAACGTCTGGCGATAAACTGGCAGGGCTTCGCTGCTTCAAACGTTTCTTCTCCGCTCCTTTTTTGGGTGGAAAAGTCCACCATTTTATAGACCCAGGGGGTCTCTTTGGATAGGCGTGCATAAGCGCCATGTGTTGGTCATAGGTGCCATGTGGCGGTCATGTCTTCCCACGAGAGAGGAAAGTCCTCCATGACTCGGGCTTTCATGAATGCCTCTGTGACAGTCCTCTAACGGCCCACGCACTTGACTGACTTCCACTTCCAGTTGTTTAAAGTCCACCTTCAAATGTTTAATGCTTATTTGTTTAATGTCCACGTTTATTCGTTTGATGTCCACTTTTAATTGGTTGAAATCCACCTTCGTTGGTTTAAAATCCGCTTTTATTGGTTAAAATCCGCCTTCGTTGGTTTAAAGTCTGCCCAGGCATAAATGCGAAGTTTTGTCACGATATCACGACACCAAGAAAAGAAACAAGGCGTAGGGTAGGAGCTATCGCGATATCGCGAGTCACGATGCGATATCGCGATGTCGCGATGTCGCGACGTCGTGATATCGCGACTGTGCGATGTCGCGATCGTCGCGATATCGCGACATGCGATGTCGCGACCTAACCAAAGGAAAGGGGCGCGAAGGCAGAATGAAACTCTGTGGGCGGCGTGAATAAGCCGGTGGGACCTTGCGGGTTTGCCAAGCAAAGTGCCAAGGCGGCTGGGACGTTGCCATGGTGTATGGGCCCAAAGGCGAAACGGTCGAAGAAAGCAAATGGGAAATAACCAAAGCACTGTCCCGTAATCGGATTGGTGTTGTTTTGGTGTCTACAGATGCCCCTTTTTGGGAAGCGCTACGGGTGACGCAGTGCTAAGCAAAAATAGATAACCAAAGCACTAGTGATTAGGGTTTCTCAGTAACCCGACCAACTTGTGATGCCCCAAGCATGGAAAGGGGATGCATTCT
Source organism: Wollemia nobilis (assembly GCA_028583015.1). Lineage (NCBI taxonomy): Eukaryota > Viridiplantae > Streptophyta > Pinopsida > Araucariales > Araucariaceae > Wollemia > Wollemia nobilis. Next base: position 11,665,344 of record JAQPPZ010002587.1, on the reverse strand, counting down.
TGAATCCTTGCCTCTGACGAGCTAAGGAATTTGATTTCAAGTATTAACCTATTTTGGTGAGGTGTGACTTGAACTTAGACATTGATCAGTCATGAATAGGCAAAGGGCGCAACCTTTTATCCATGGGGGAACCTTGAGTTCATGCTTCGGGAATGCCAAGCGTTTGATCGCGTTTGATCAATTTGTGATTGTTGCTTGTTTACTGCCCCAAGCAGGAGCGTGATTGTCTTTGTCAATGATTCTTTGAATGCATGCCAATGCCCTGATTGGGTGTGTGTTTGTTGATTGGTGACTAAGTGTGACTACCCCCTCAAGCGACGAATCGATGAGGGAATGACCGCCATGAGAAAAGCGACGAGTCGCTTGACCCGAGGTGACTTAGGTTAGGGTGCCTTCAAATGTTTGTCCATTGAATGTGCAAGCAGTTTTCCGACTTTTGGATTATTGTTGTTGGGTAAAAACCCTTTTGGTGATGCCATAATGGGGTGAAAGTGTCGAAAGTCCATCTTCCCGTGGAGCGGTCCGGCTATGGTAGCCTTCTTGGGGAAGTAGGAGAGTGACAATTTGAGCCCCGACATCGATTTTGCTATGCCAAGAGGTTAAGTGCAAGAGCACTTGTGTCTAGCAATGTTTATTGTTGTTTGTTTGTGTTGCATTTTTTTGTTGTTTTTATTGTTTTTGAGTGGGTTTTGACCCTTTTGTGACGTCGTTTGGGGGTGAAATTGTTGAAAATCCATCTTCCCGTGGAGCGGTCCGGCTATGGTAGCCTTTTTAGGGAGTAGGATAGGGACAATGTAAACCTCGACATCAATTTTCTATGCCAAGATGTTAAGTGCAAGAGCACTTGTATCCGACAATTTTTATTGCTCTTTTGTGTTGCATTTTTGTGATGTTTTTGTTGTTTTGATTTTCTTGCTTTGTGTATATGTCATGATTTTATGTTATGCACAATGATTGATGTTGATGGATGCATGTTTATGGTGACGTATGCATATGGTATGATAAATGCGCATGTTGTTGATTCATATGTGATATGAAGAAATGAAATGGATGAATGGAATTTGTGATGTTTGGCTATGGTACCATAGACTGTTTAGAACTCTGTTATTTGTTTTTAGGCGATTGCTGTGATGAATGACTTTGTATGTATACATGTGGTTTTTCTTTTTTGTATTTTTTGATGGTATGGCAAAGATGAAAAGTAGCGCAGTTGGTTTAGAAATGTAGCTAAGGTTTTCTGAGACTCAGACGGTTTTAACTCACTAGCCATGACTGTACTTTATCTTACAAGACTTTTGAACAAGGTATGAATCGGACTTGTTTTTGACCAAGTTATTTCACATCCCTGTGTGTGCAATTGAGTTCATTTATGTGGTATTCATCAAGATACCGCCAGTGCCAGATAGGCTATCAACCAAACCTGTACTGAGGATCACCTAATTAGCTCCACTAACTCCTTTATTGTATTTAGTCAGATTAATCTGCGTTGTTTCTAGGATACCATAAGCTAGCTCATCCACATGCAAACATTGATCTGTACACAAGTTAATGTGACAGATATATCATCATGCGGGAGGTTTACCGCCAGTGACCAATAGGCTGTCAACCAAACTGGTACTGAGGCTTACCTCATGACCTGTCGAAATGCCGAGAGTTCCAGGGATTCAAGTTCGACTCCCTTCTTTTCTTCAATTGTATTGGGATACTTGCTCGATTGTAGTGATAAAAATCACTGTTTATTTTTATATATTTTTCTTTTGAGCAAGGGATTGGGATATGGAGTGACGAGAATCACTATTGTATGTGCCTTTTGATGTGTGCACTGTGGGATGTCAAATTTTTGAGTTTTGACGTTTGCAAATTTTGGGATTCTTGGGGAATTGGGTAGGGAGGATGCTTGTCCTTTTGCCAACTCTCAGCATTCTTTGGGTCATTTACATAGGGGGATAAGCAAGATAACCGTTTCGCTTATGGTGACCTAGATTACTGTGTAGGTTTCATCTTTCGTTCGTACAACTCAAGAATTGTTTTAGTGTTTTAGCTTGTGATGGGATGTTACGTAACAAGGCGTATTTCAAGTAGAACTCTACCTTCGTAAAATCTCTCTGACTTGGTACAGTACGTGGCTAGAAAGCACAATGCCGACTGAAAGACGAAAACTCTTGATACATTACGAGACCACTGACTCTATTGTGGTAAACAACAGTTAATGGTGTTTGTTTGTTTGTTTTGTAAAATGGAAAAGTATGGAACAAGATGGATTAGCAGAATAATTACAGTCTATGGTGCCTTTGACCTGTACGACCACAAATGTGTATTGGTGTGATGCTTAATGCAGCTACATATTTTTGTATTTTTGATGGATTGATTTTGATTATGAAGATGAGATGTGAGAAAAGCTCTCTATTGATGAATTTGAGCATGCCTTGAAATGAGATGCAAATTTTTGTTGTTTTTGATGATTTTTGTTGTTTTTTTTTTTTGAATTTTTTTGATGGTGACCAAGGGATTTCGAGAATCCTTTGGGGCCTTTTTGGGGTGACCAAGCGATTGCGGGAATCCTTGGAGCTTTTTGGTTTGACCAAGCGATTGCTGGAATCCTTGGAGCTTTTTGGGATTGACCAAGCGATTGCGGGAATCCTTGGAGCTTTTTGGTTTGACCAAGCGATTGCGGGAATCCTTGGAGCTTTTTGGTTTGACCAAGTGATTGCGGGAATCCTTGGAGCATTTTTGTGATTGACCAAGCGATTTTAGGAATCCTTGGAGCATTTTTGGATTTGACCAAGCGATTATAGGAATCCTTGGAGCATTTTGGTTTGACCAAGTGATTGCGGGAATCCTTGGAGCTTTTTGGGATTGACCAAGCGATTTCATGAATCCTTGGAGCATTTTTGGGATATGGCTCTCTTAGATATAGAATGGTCGCAAATGACTGATATTCAAGGGTTCTGTTTCCTTGATTCCATCAAGAGAGGCTAGCCGGTACGTCCCGGGTCCTATTTTGCTATCAATGACATATGGACCTAACCAATTTGCCGTGAACTTGTCCCTTAGGTGGGACGACAAATTAGAGTTCTGTTGGTTTTCCTTCAAAACCAAATCACCAACCCGAAAGTCCCTTAGGTGAACTTTCATGTTGTAAGCTTTCTTAAGCCGCTCTTGATAGATACGTAAGTGCTCGAGAGCATTAACACGTCGTTCGTCAAGCAACGTAAGTTGGTCTAACCGGGCCTACCGCACAGCGTCATCATCGATGAACTCCTGCATTGATATGCGCAGGGAAGGAATTTCCAACTCGAGAGGCATTACTGCCTCGGAGCCATACACGAGCGAAAACGGAGTGGCCCTAGTTGGCGTCCGAATGCTAGTGCGATAAGCCCAAAGGGCAAGTGGAATTTGGATGTGCCAATCCTTATGACTGTCTGCGACCGTCTTTTTAAGGATGGCAACTAGCATTTTGTTTGACGCCTCTGCTTGCCCATTTGCCTGCGGATAATAGGGTGTCAAAAAACTGTGCTGAATTTTGTACTTTGTGGTCAAAGCACGCACGTCTTTGTTCTTGAATGATGGCCCATTATCCGAGATTATTTTGGATGGAATACCAAAATGACATATGATGTTATGCAAAATGAACTCCACAATGCGGGGTCCTGTCATAGAGGTCAGCGGAATTGCTTCCACCCACTTGGTAAAATACTCTGTGGCCGTTATGATAAACGTGTGATGGCCTGACGACGCAGGGGAGATCTTTCCAATTAGATCGAAGCCCCACTACGAAAATGGCCAAGCAGACTGGACTGTCTGCAAGGCCTGGGAAGGTACGTGCATCAAATTGGCATGATGTTGACACTTCACGCACTTCTTGACATATGCGCAACAATCTCGCTCTAAAGATGGCCAATAATAGCCCATGCGAAGAATGCGCTTTGCAATGGCCATACCACTGAAGTGGCCACCACATGTACCATCGTGCGCTTGGGCGATCGCCCAAGTGGACTCTTGTTGGTCCAAGCAACGAAGGAGGATCCCTTCATAGCTGCGACGATACAAAATGTCTCCTATCAAGACATACTTAGCCGCTTTTTGCTTGAATGTTCATTTTGTGGCATGCGTCAATCCAAGCGGGAGATTACCTAACTTGAGGTAGTCTCTAATGGGTAAATACCAGTCCTGTTGATCGAAAACCTCGACAGTATGAACAGCCAATCCCTTTTGAAGTTCCTCCCTAACAAATGCTGAGCGGGATAGAACTTGTAAGAACAACGTTGTGTTGCTATTAATGGGAGTAGGGGAGAACAAGGACCCCCAGTTGGCATGTTTCAGACGATCATGGATTCGAGAGAACTTATCCGAGGATGGTTCAATCTGGATCATGTGGATTCTTGACGTCAAGTCAGAGCTTGCACGCTCCATCGTGGATTGCGATAAGGTTTTGACTTGAATGGTTGTCATATCACCGAAAAGGTCTTGCGGGATTAGTGACCCCAAGGAGGCCATTGTGTCCGCAAAATGATTCGATGATCGAGGGAGTGCCTCGATGTCGTACCATTCAAGTTTTGCCAAGAATTTGTCCACAAGGGCTTTATAAGCCTGCAGAACTGGGCATTTGCATTGGTATACCCCTTTGACTTGATTGACGATTAACAGCGAATCACCAAAGATGTTTAGTCATTTGATGTTCATGGCGATTGTTGTCTGAAGACCTATGAGCAAGGCTTCATACTCTGCATTATTGTTGGTGCATGGGAAATTTAATTTAAATGACAGGGGCATTGGAGCGCCTTGTGGTGTGAAGAATACTATTCCCGCACCACCACCTTGCTCACATTTAGAACCATCAAAAAATAAGGTTATGTCAGCCTGTGACTCAGGCTCATCAGAATCTGGCGATTCTGAGACATGGAAGACCCCATCATCGGGTAGTTCTATGACCAGAGGCTGATCGTCTTCAAGAGGAGCCTCTGCTAGTTGATCGGCTATGACCTGTCCTTTGATAGATTTCTGTCCAATAAACTCTATGTCAAATTCTGTCAACAACATGATCCATTTTGCCGTGCGACTACTATGATAAGTACGACTCATCATGTATCGCAATGGATTCTCCTTAGACACAACATACGTAGTGTTGCTCAACATGTAGTGGCATAGCCTCTTGGTAGCAAACACCACTGCCAAGCAGAGTTTTTCAACGTATGCATAGTTAAGTTCGTAACTGACCAGGGTGCGGCTAAGATAGTAAGTAGCCTGTTCTTTGTGAAGTTCATTCTTCTGGGCCAGCATGGCGCCCAGTGCCACCTCGCAGGCTGAGATGTATAAGTAGAACGACACTCCTGGTCTAGGTGGTGCCAATACTGGTGGCGAAGCCAAGTATCGTTTGATTTCATCAAAGGTTGATCGGCACTCGTCATCCCAGTGAAATGTAACCCCCTTGTGCAATAATTTGTTCATGGGTCGACACTTGTCAGATAACTGTGCTATGAAGCGCTTAATCGACGCGACCTTTCCTTGCAGACTTCTGAGCTGCTTAATAGTAGTTGGGGGAGCCATTTCAAGGATTGCCTTGACTTTCTTTGGGTCCACCTCGATGCCTCGCTTTGAGACTATAAAACCCAAGAGTTTTCCAGATGTGACGCCGAATATGCACTTCTTGGGATTCGACTCGACCTTATGCTCTATGAGGCGATCGAGGATCTTGCTTAAGTCATCGAGATGATCTGAGCGCAAAAGAGACTTGGCTAACAAATCATCCATGTAATCTTCCAAAGTTTTATGCATGTAATCATGGAAGATGTACGTCATGGCACGTTGGTAGGTGGCGCCAACATTTTTAAGGCCAAAAGGCATGACCTTATAACAAAATGTCCCCCAAGGCGTTGTGAACGCCGTTTTGAGTTGATCCTCAGGATTGATACGAATCTGATTGTATCCTGAGAAACCATCCATGAGGGATAGCATTTCGTGACTTGCTGTAGCGTCTACCAACGCGTCGATGCTTGGCAAGGGGAAATCATCCTTAGGACTCGCTTTGTTTAGATCTCAAAAATTAGTGCATATGCGAATCCTCCCGTCGGGCTTTTTGATGGGCACCATGTTGGACAGCCATGGCGGATAGTCCATGCTAGATGACAAACTGTGCATCCAACAGCTTTTGCAATTCATCTTTGACCATCAAGGCCACTGTTGGGTGCATCTTTCATAGTTTTTGCTTAACTGGCTTGATTGTCGGGTCAAGCGTTAGATTATGCGTGACTAGCTACGGATCTAGTCCCGGCATGTCTCTGTATGACCATGCAAAAACCTCCTTCTTCGCTTTGAGAAGGGCAATGTAGTCGGCTTGCTCTTCAGGGGATAAGCTTACCCCTAGCTTGATAATCTGTGGATTCATTGGGTCTAAGCCGATGTCTACGTCAGTCGTTTCCTCGACTGACATGTGGGATCCGTCCTCCAACTGATGTGGAGTTGGGATCAAATGGATATCATTAGCTGAGTTTAGATCTACGTTTGGAACCTCGGGTCCCTCTTCAGCTTGAAAAATATCCTGAGTTGTCCCTGGGGTAAAATGAGGCATTTCACCGAAAGGCCAATACTCTGATGGGGAGAGCGGTGAATTGACGCGATCCCAGTCGATGGCATCTATGTCTAGATGCAATGACCATGTTGGATCGGCCGGATTGTGGATGGGTGCGGTCAAATCAATGGAGATCATGTGGATGAAATGAATTTGGTCTCCATTACCATGGGTGTGATAACTCGAACATTCTGGATGCTCCCTATGCTCTGGATCTGGCTCTGTAGGGACGGGCATGAACGGATCGGCCCTATGTGTTGATAGGAAGACGGGGTCTTCCCTCGACACTGATGTCATTATAGGGTCACGGGGTGGACGGTGCTCGTCGTGAACTTGGAGCCATTGATCCAACACTTGGTCCCACCCTGCTGGGTCTATGTACCATTCATGCCCTAACCTTATGCCTAGTTGTGCCATCAGTTGTTCATGGGTTACAGGGTGATTGTGCCATCGCGCATGATTAAGATAGTCCATCTCAGTTTCATCTATGTAATCATTGTCGGTGATCCAAAGGCCCTCATTGGCCCCGATAGTTGTCTGCGCCATACTATGCTCATCTTGTTCGAGCAAATTAATCTGATCCCATTGCGGTTGTTCCACACTTGGCGGGGGGACCTGATTTTGACATTGCACTGGTTCAATTGGAACCTCCAAAGGGAACAGTTTCGAAAAGATATCTGGACACTGTTTATGTTCTCCTTGGAAGTTAGTGTCCGAACTCTCACCTCTCTCTATCAACAGAGAAGGGTTATTGTTGTTACCAAGGGTGGTTGTTGACCATGGGAGGTAGTCTCCCAATGTGTACGTTGTGTTTGGGTTGGCATAAGGATCTGATGCCAATCCACCCTTGTCGCCTATTCCTAGGCCTTGCATGTTTTCCACCAAGATGTCTAAGGGCAGGGGTGGTTGAACCCTACTCCCGACTTATCATAAGGCATTTGATATCTTGGTTGGCAAAGGACACGCACCCCTTGCTCATACCTACCTAACCCGTATCCGTGCCAATTGCATTGGCCTAGATATCTCAGAGCGAAGTCCGGGTTCGACAGATAATTGATATTTTTGACAAAAGGCTCTTCGTCCTCGTCCTTTTGCTTGCATGGTTCAACACCATGATCAAGGCCCCCATACACAAAATTTGTCTGGTTTGGTGGGTAACCTAAAGGAACAATTGTCCCTATGGGAAGGCGAGGTCTCCCCATGTCCTACCGATTTCTAGCAGGGCGTTGCTACAACATTTTGCACTAGATATTCTCCCAGGCCCGTACTGGCCATTTCAACAGTAATTGTTGACGATTGAGAGGGAGGAAATGGAAGGCCTTCCTGAGTCCATTCCATGTTGGGTGGATTATGAACCTCAGCTTCCATTGTGCTAGGTATTTCTTCTGTTGAGACAGTTGATATCGTTGGCAACACCTCTTCTAGGGGTTGAGCCTCTTCCAAGATCTTTTTTCCTTTGTCCTTCTGTTTAGCCATGACAGGTGGCATTGGTAATGAAGGAGCAGATGATGTAGATGCACCTGGCTGGGGTTTTGATGGATTAGTCATCCGTGGTGCCTACGGCATCGGACCCTGTCTAGATGGATTTAACTGGAAATCCAAGTGCGTCGATGGGAGGGTCGATTGCGGCATCAAATGCACTGCATTGCAATATTTGAAGGGTTCTAAGTCCATCGGGACTACATGTATTTCTCCTTCAAATGCATACTTCAGACACTGGTGAGCTATCGAAGGGACACACTTCATGTCCCTGATCCATGGTCGCCCTAGCAGTATGTTGTATGCCATCTCGCCTTCCAAAATGTGGCACAATGTGGGTATCATCTTTTGTCCTACCTAGACGGGTAGAACAATTATGCCGATCGTCGAGCATATTGCATCGTTGAATGCTCGCAGTGTGTATGTTGAAGCCGTGATATGAGAGGTCGGCAGCTTTAGATGTTTTAATGCTGCAGTGGTAATGATGTTACTGGATGAGCCAGTATCTACCAACACTCTCTTGTACGGGATCCCGTTGACCCGCACGATAACGTGCAGGGGTGGATCTGCCATGTCATTCGGTACTATTTTAACTTCATCCTCTCTGAAGGTAATGACTGGCTCCGTACATCGTTTTACATGTCCTACGAAGTTATTGAAGGAATTTGCTTCGTGAGGCTGTAATTCGATGGCTTTCAGAATTTCCATGAGAGCTTCTCGATGGGGCGCTGACTGTTGTATAAGCTCATAAATGGAAAGCCTAGCCGATGTGGTCCGCAAACTCTGCGTGAGTTTGGTCCGTATCATGACCTCGGGTCTAGGCGGAGGCAATTGCACAGTGGGTTGTTGAGGTTGCGACGTTGAAGGAACTTCTCTTGTAGCTGCCTCCGGGGCAGCTCCTGGGTATTTCTTGTTCCTAGTTACTATGCTGATCATTCCCACATATCCTTGCATGGGGAGATTCTGTCGCACCTCATTAACCTGAAGAGGTTTTTCCTGTGCCTCATGGGCAGGCAAAGGGTCCTTGAATACCCCCATCTCGCTGATTATTTGGCGCTATGGGGTTGTCCACTGCCAATGTTTGATTATCAATCAAATCTTGTATCAGTCCCTTGAATTTCCAACATGCGTTTAGGTCATGTCCCCTTCGCCTGTGGAACCTACAATATAAATCCTCCCTGTATCCCTTAGGCTTGGGAGCGTTAGGATCTATGTTTTGGATTTCTGGAAGGGTGATTAGATTTGTCGCTGACAAGCGGTCAAATAAGGAGTCCCTGGACTCCGTATAAGGGGTGAATTGTCGCCTAGGGCGACGCTGCTGATTTTGCTCCTGTCTTTTATTTTCTCTTTCATAATTAGGAGGCACTACCTGATAATTAGCCTTTTGAGGCTGTATTTCTTGCATAGGCTTGGGGACATTTATCATGACTTGATTAACCTCAGCGGGTTTTGGTTGCGTAGTCCCGGTCTTAGTGTTTTTGTTCCACTCTTTCTTTTTAGGCTTGGCGATTGCGCCCTCCCCTATTTTGATCTCTTCTATAACTCTGGCTTGCGCCAAAGCTTCTTCTAGGCTGGCATATTGTTGCAGCTGCAATAGCCCAGAGATCGATTTCAAGCAACTTCGAGCAAACATCTGTGTGAGGTCAGACATAGGGGGAAGGTAGGGTAGCTTAGAAAGCAAAGCCCTCCATCAATTCCCGTACGCTGCCATTGTTTCTTCCTCATATTGCCTGAGGCTGGCCAGATCACTCAGTGATGCCTTCTTCTTGGTGTTGAAGGCAAAGCGTTCAAGAAACGCATCTACTAATTGATCCAGGTTATTTATGTTGTGCTTCGATAACCGTGTGAACCAATCCGAGGCAGGGCCCATGAATGTGGTTATGAATGTCCTAAGCAACAACGCATCATTATCCTGAATGCCGAAGCATTGGCTCAGGAATCTTGTGACATGCTCTTGAGCATCCTCTTCACCTTTAAAAACTGCCAACTGAGGCAACTTGAAATGTTCGGGGTAAAGAGGTGTGGGCACTGAGGGATGCACTGGATGACTGCGGAGTTGACGTAATGTGGGTTTTTGATGCCCAGAAGCTTTTGTCTCCACAGACTCCAAATGCTCTAATAGCGCTTTGTATGCATCGAAAGATTTAATCTCTTCCTCTGTAACTCGTTCCCGTTGTGCGTTACGGGCAACTAGGGGCCTATGGAGGGGTGGCTGGATAACACCTCCTCTGCCTTGATAGGGCGTTTCGGCCCGTTCTTCTTCTTCATACTCCTCATAAGCTTCTCGAGGAGTTATTGGGCGAGCTCGATGAACAGGAGTGGGTGCCCGCGAAGGGTGCCCATCGTCATTCCTGGGAGTGGCCTCCCGCTCATGTCTCGGGTGTCTTAAAGGCACCTCTTGGCGAGGTCTTGGGGACCTATCATGCACTATGAGGTTGTGCCTCTCGTACCTTTCTGCCCTCTCGCGTTTGGGGGTCTGAACCTTTTCAAGCACAGTGGTGCGGAGCAGCTCATTTGTTTGGCACCGAATGCGCTCTTTATTAAGGTGATATAATTGTTCTAGCTGCTGTTGATCCTGCTCAAGCTGCTTGATCTGCGCTTGGCGGGCGGCATGTCTAGCAAATGATAAGTCAATTTGCTCTGTTGTTTTAATTCTAGGAGGCTTAGTCACCTTTTCGATGTATCTATCTTGGTTCTGAGGATCCGAGACTTCTATGTGGCACTTCCCTCTGTCGAGATTAGCGACATTTACTTGAGGCTCCGGCCTTAATGGGTGATCATGATATCTAGCAGGTGCAGAAGCGCAAGGCTCCCGCGTTGTATGTTGCTCTCGAGGAATGCGATGATCTTCCTCGTTCTCCCTTTCATGGGTGTGAAAGGGGTGGGCAGAGTTAGCTCGCCCTGTGTGGAGAGCCCTGCGCTCTGGGTTTTGTCTTTCAGTTCTAATGGGAGGCAAAGGAGAGATGTCGTATTCACGTTGTCTCTCTTCATGGACACTGTGCCTCTCTAGCACTTCATCACGCTGTGGCCACTCATATCTAGCCTCAAAAGGTGGTCTTCTATTTGCGTTGAGTGTCACACGTAAAGGTTCTTCCCGAAAGGGGCTATTCTGAATGGGCGTATCCCCCAGAGGGGTGTCCCTATAATTCCACCTAGACATGGAATGATGTGGATTCTCTTGTGGCCCAGACCGCCAAGGCGGTATGACCAAGTCTTCAGGACTAAAGCGAAGGCGACTTGTGCCTACTTCTTGTGTACCTTCCGGAGCTTCTGCCCTTGATTGGGCTTGGCTACGGGTGTACACCATTGTGGTGCTTTTCTACTAGCTAAACAGATTTTTATCTTTTTGTTTATGATTTTTTTTTTTTTACACTAAGCGTAAATGAACACACACATACACAAACGGTGATTATCTCTTTTAAAGATTAATGGTGTGTCCTAGACTGGTTTTAGTGTGTTTTGATGATTTTGTTTTTGTTTTTGAATGTTTTTGAAGAACGTTTAAATGCATAATGAAGGCTCATATAACTCCCAAAATGGTCGCCCCTTCAATATACCAACCAGGCCGATATACCAACCTCTCTATATACCCGCCCTTACGAGAGGGAGACTATAGGTACGTGAGAGCAGATGGTACATGGTACGTAGGCGGTACGGAAGGGGGATTGTCCTGTTAATGGCACCTACCATAGAAGACTTATCCTCGCGTGTTGGGAATCACCCCAGCAACACTCGGTCAGCTTTCGTCAGGATTTACGCCTAACAACAGTGACAATCGGGGTAATGGATGCAAAATCAAGCCAAGGTGGTGATGAAATCCACCGATGGTCTTGATCAAGGGCTAGGGTTTTACGACCAGCTCCTTGGTTTAATTTTACCACGTGAAGTGTGTGTGGTTCTTTTTATTTAAAAAATAAAACAGGCAGCAACCTCTTTCCCTAAGAAGGCAAACATGACAGAAAACAAAAATATCACAGCAGAAAATGACAGGGACAGTTAGAAACCGTTACCTCTTTTCCGCCCAAATCGGCTGTCTTTCCCGCCCAAATCAGCTTTTTCTGATTTTCGGCCCAGTACCTGCAAGCATAAAAACATAAATTTCGATCAGTTTCTTGATCTCAAAAATGCAGGGAACAGGGTCCCACCGTGATCGCCATTGAAAGCACGAGATTTCGGAAATAAAAAGAAAATTATGCCACAAGAACAAGAAATAACATATGCAAATCGACACAAGATAAAAGCAATGGAAATATGGTAATCTCTTTTATTGATACGCTTTTACAAATTGTGTTACAATACATCTCCTTCCTTTTTAAAGGATAGGAGAGTCAGATATGTTTCTTGTCGCAAGATTCACGGCTAATAATCCTTCTTCCGCGTGCCCACACGTGAGATGGGCGGATCAAAACGTCGTCGCCGCTGTTGTAGGTGATTCTTTGCTCTTTCCTGCTCCTCTGTTGTTGGAAACCTGCGTACAAAGTGAAAGCAAAAGGCGTTAGTAGCACTTGTATCGAAAATAAAAGCATTTGATCCTCGAAACAAATAAAACATACGTGCAAAGAAAATGATTAGAACAACATATTTGAATTAACTCCCGAAATCATGATAAAATGTAACATTCGTGAAAGTGAAATGAAATAAAACCTGCATGTTGATATTTTTCGACAAATTAATTAAAACAACGGATTGCAAAAATAAAATAAAATGAACTAAAATAAAACCGAAGACGCATGCACAAAATTAAATAATATCAACATACTTAATCAAAATTAATGATTAATGATTAATGATAATACGTTGTGTTAAAATAAAGCCTGCATGCTTGAAATCAACATCCGAAATCATAGTGCTAAAGAAATAAAAGAATAACAGTAAGCTTTGTCGGCAAATTGATGAATCCATGGATCCGGATTCATGTTCTCCGTAAGCGCCCGATGACCTCCCTTGCAAAAGAAATCACGGATGCGGATGACGTGAATCGAGGCTTAAAACGTCTGGCGATAAACTGGCAGGGCTTCGCTGCTTCAAACGTTTCTTCTCCCTTCTTCTTTTGGGTGGAAAAGTCCACCATTTTATAGACCCAGGGGGTCTCTTTGGATAGGCGTGCATAAGCGCCATGTGTTGGTCATAGGTGCCATGTGGCGGTCATGTCTTCCCACGAGAGAGGAAAGTCCTCCATGACTCGGGCTTTCATGAATGCCTCTGTGACAGTCCTCTAACGGCCCACGCACTTGACTGACTTCCACTTCCAGTTGTTTAAAGTCCACCTTCAAATGTTTAATGCTTATTTGTTTAATGTCCACGTTTATCTGTTTGATGTCCGCTTTTAATTGGTTGAAATCCACCTTCGTTGGTTTAAAATCCGCTTTTATTGGTTAAAATCCGCCTTCGTTGGTTTAAAGTCTGCCCAGGCATAAATGCGGAGTTTTGTCGCGATATCGCGACGTCGCGATATCGCGACACCAAGAAAAGAAACAAGGCGCAGGGTAGGAGCTGTCATGATATCGCGACTATCGCGACATCGCGACAGCGCGATGTCACGACCATCGTGATATCGTGACAGTCATGATATCATGACAACACGATGTCACGACGATCATGATATCACGACTGTCACGATGTCATGATAGCGCGATGTCATGACTGTCATGATATCGTGACTATCATGATGTCGCGACAGCACGACATCACGACTGTCGTGATATCACGATAGCGCGATATCACGACAGTGCGATGTCACGACTATCGCGATATCGCGACAGCGTGATGTCACGACCTAACCAAAGGAAAGGGGCACGAAGGCAGAACAGAACTCTATGGGCGGCGTGAATAAGCCGGTGGGACCTTGCGGGTTTGCCAAGCAAAGTGCCAAGGCGGCTGGGACGTTGCCATGGTGTATGGGCCCAAAGGCGGAACGGTCGAAGAAAGCAAACGGGAAATAACCAAAGCACTATCTCGTAATCGGATTGGTGTTGTTTTGGTGTCTACACAATGCAACATTTGGATATATCACTTTGGCATTCATGATACATAATGAATGACACATTTGAATAATCCATATGTTAACTAGCTCAAATGGTTTGACACTTGTCACCATGCACTCATCAATCAATCAACAACAAAAATTTGAATAGGCATTTTTTCTATTTGTATTTTTGACCATCCTGCATTGGTTGCAAAAGCAAAGTAGTCAAAATTTTCCACTCCCAAGAAACCAGTATGACATTGAGAAATATCATAAAGACTCAGTAAAACCATCACATTGCATCCAAAATCATCCATTTCCATTCATCGACATTGTTTTTTATTTTGTTGTCTTTCTTTTTCTCTTCTCTCCCTATATCCCTGATCAAAGTTGTATGGTCATTCTTCGAGTGGCTACATACCTTTTATTAGATTCCATTCTCTTCTCTTATCTCCTTGGATCCCTGATCAATGTTGTATGGTCACACTTTGAGCGGCTACTTACCTTTGGTTAGATTATGTTCTCCTTCTTTCCCTTATCTTCTACACATCCCTTCACATTTTTGTATTAAACTGTGCTTCACACAATATAGTAAAAAAAGGGGCAAAATGTAGACACCTAAAAGTCGCACACAACTACCTCTACGTACTTCTAGATCCTTTTGGACACTTGTAGGTATACATAGGTCATCCTAGATACCTCTAGGCTATTATAGACCAATGTATACTATTGTATATCTCTCTAGACCTACCTAGACTATTTTATACATGCGTAGACATGTGTAGACTACTGTAGACATGCATAGACTAGCGTAGATCACTCTATATTAGCATAGCATATCGTAGACTTACATAGACCATTTCACTAGTTTATAAGTACAAAACCCTATTAAACTACTCAATCCACATCATAACCACCTTGTATACATAAAAGGACCACTCATAAATAATATAAGGCCACTTAAGCCCTTCATAAACTTAATTAGGACCCCATGGGACTTTTTGTTCCCAACAAGTCTTACTTAAAGTTAATTCAATTCTAATTTTTAAGTGACTTCACTTAAAGTGCACTTTTTGGATTAAAAAGGTTAATTAGGTTTCTAAACCCTAATTAGTCCTAATTATTCCATCCCCCATGTGTATGCATAAATTTGGTTAGGATATTTCTTAGGAAACCCTAACCTAACCCTAATCTAACCTTAGAGTTGACAAATCCTAGTTAAACCACCCTAATCTCTCCTCACACATGTGTGAGGATGAGATATTTCCTAAGGGAATGTGGATATGACACCTCACAAACCCTAACCTAACCACCATGGAACCTAAAATTAGGGTTTAGTTCCCCTAACCACACCCCCTACACCTTAGTTTTATCTATAAATAGTGGACCTAATCCCTCATTCTACCTCTCTCTCTCCTTTTAGCAAAAGTACATAAAATCTATCAAAATAAAACTAATAGTGCAAGCAATGACATATGATCCATACCAAAAATATTACAGCACCTAAGGAGCCCATCCATGCAGAGATCTCCAGTAAAAACCACTTACAGCTGAATTCACCCCCCGACCTACAAATATGGCACCAATTCGTCCCCTGACCTATGAGTTGGGTCTATAGGACTCAAATCACCCCAAATTTGTCAGGTAAGCATTATTTAATGTTTTTATGATGTTTCTTATAGTTTTTAATGCATTTTACTATAATTTTATTTCTTATTTTTATCATCTTTCATCAATACAAGGCCTGACCAAGGCAAGCCCCAAAACATTCTAACCCTATTTTTTAGGTCATAAAGCAGGTGATAAAGCATCAACATCAACACCAACGATGGCCCACATACACAAGAAGCCCACCTACATTAAGGAATCCAAGAGCAACTATCAGTCTATTTAATTTTCATTATGAATAGGATTCCTTATAATCCTTATTGTAACCTATTA
This sequence comes from Wollemia nobilis, assembly GCA_028583015.1. Classification (NCBI taxonomy): domain Eukaryota; kingdom Viridiplantae; phylum Streptophyta; class Pinopsida; order Araucariales; family Araucariaceae; genus Wollemia; species Wollemia nobilis. The sequence continues at coordinate 11,649,391 of JAQPPZ010002587.1, read as the reverse complement.
ATTCCATTTTAAAATGAATAAAGAATAATTTTCCAAATATTTACATTCATTGTGTATTTATGTTTGATCAAATAGTAGATTTTATGTGTTTCACATACACATGAGAATTTTACAACACTTCACTAGTAGAGGTCAAACAATAGTTGATTCATTAAGTAGTAGAGCAAAATTACATAGTTTAGAATATGCAAAAACTTAAATTGTTGACCCTCATGTTGAGGATTATATTGCTTAGAGTTTACTATACTATCCTAGCTTAATCATTACAATAATAACCTATCATAGGCCTGATAAGAATAGACACAATCTAACCTAGTCTAGGGCTCATGCTTAAGTAGAATTCTTGGAAGAGTTGGTTGTTGCTTTCTTTTTCTATCTTGGATAGTGTCAATCTTCTAGCCCCAATAGCCTAGTCCAAGTGGTTGATCCAAACAATCATGATCCTAGAATCCATGTGTCTTTAGTAGGATTGAGCCTATTAATCATGCTCAACTTCTTTCCATTACGTCTTATTGTTATGCCATCATATTTTTACGTACCTCTATTCATGATTGGCTATGATGGTTGATGATTTTGTAGGTCTTGTAAGACTGGCTATTGATTTCTTGCCTAACCACTTTTCTTTAGATGATTGAGTTCCCAAGTGGTATTGGCTTCGAACATACATAATTCTTGCTTAAAGAAACCTTCCTAGAAAATTTTTATCCTTTGTTGGTATTTCCTAAAGGCTTCTACCTGTTATCAGGATCAAAGATCTAGTCAAGATATTTTGGAGGTGCTTTTTACATCATCATTGAAAAATTCCAACCACCTTTTGCTTCATGCCACTTTTTAGCTTTTGAACACTTTCTAGCTTCTTGTCACTTTTTAGCTTTTAGCCACTTTAATCTGGATTGGCCAAGACTTTTGTGCATTGTCACTAACATCATATTTATGAATTCTTGACCACTGTTGTTCCAAACTCTGAAGTGCTTGAACTTTTTTCCTTAGATTCAAATTTTATGGTCAACCACCTACCTTTGGATTTCCATCCAGTTATATGTAATAACTTCAAGTCTAGAAAAATTTCCTTACATCTTAAGAAACACAAATCAACAAAATTAATAGTCCAACAATATTTGTTAGGACTTATCTATGTGGTAAATCGTGTGAGCTCACATTATTGGCACCTTTGGGGTATTTTTTCTTGTAAAATTAAGGACCCATATAGATTTATACATTTGTAAATGGAGTTTATATGGAATAAAAAAAGAGAGAAGACATTAAGGGGGTCAAGTGTTTGGGTAATTAAGTGGATTTAGAAGAGAAAGTGAGTAATACCTTGGATCTGCAAGGATCCCATGATTATTTAGACATAACAGGGGCTTCATAAAATATGTTGGAATATTCCCATTATATTATTGCATCCCATTTCTCAACAAAATATGATATTCTCTATGATATATAGAGGAGGAAAATAATAAGATATGGTAGAGAAAAGCAAGAAAATACTACACGAAGGGAGCAACAAAACTAGGTGACTAAGAAGAATGAAGAAGATGATAGCTTAATGAACACTATTAAATGAAGGGGTGAACAAGGAGGAGAAAATAAGAGGGACTTAAAAAGTGAGGGAAACAAGATCTTAGCAGGAGAGGAAGGGGAAGAAAAGAAAACATATTACCTAATTGGTGGCACATTTTAGAGAGCTAGATTTATCTTGTACATAATATGGAACAACTTTTACTAGTTTTGTATAGGGGTAAATTACCTTAGGTAAATGCTCCAAGTTCTTGAAGCCTAGTGAGTTTGAAAAATCCTTATTATCTTCTTCATAATATTTTTTGGGTGCTTCTATTCAGGATTATGAACAACTTCTATAGCCACTTCTCTAAACCCTTCTAGCTAAGATTTATCCATTCACTCATGAATTATGCCTATTAGTAAAATAATGTTATTATCACAAGTTGAATAATTTTAGGATCATCAATATCATCAATAATCAAATGAAAAATAATCTCACATAAAACACACCAGAATATTTATTTAAAAACTCAAGCAATGCTCTTTCGAGTTATATTTTACATGAATTTATCTTCAATATAAAAATACATGAAATTATTCACATTAAATGAATCTTAACCTTTTCTCTTCTCAAACTCATGGGAGAATTTAACTCTTCATATTACCCTCTTGCATAGTAAATCTCACATATTATACAAATACAAAGTCTCTAATGATTTCACATAAGTCCCTGTTGACAATTTTGTCACATTGCACAATGGGGTAGAAAAATCAAATTTTTGTAAAATATTTCTTTCAATTTTATGAATTTCTTCCCTTGCTTTTAGAAACAAAATTTTCAAGTGTTGCAGTAATTTTGGCTTTCCCTACTACCCCTTTGTACATAAAAATAAGAAGAAAGAGCTTTGATACCGAACAAACTAAGGAAGATAGCTTCGCCAAAAGAAATCGCTAAGGATGAAAACTACTTTGGGCCCGAAGTCCCTCAAACAGTTACTTCAGGCAAAAATATTGCGAAGTGGCATTGCTGAAGAAAGAATTCAAAGAAGGCATAGAAAGGAGCTTTACACCCAAAGAATTTCCAACAGCTACTTCGAACGAAAGTTTTGCAAAGTGGCATTTCAAGAGAATAGCTTCACCGAAGAAAGATCGCGGTCCGAGTTTGCTAAGGCAAGTAAGAAAACTACTTCGGGCTCGAAGCACTTCAAAAAGCTACTTCGGCCAAAAAACTTGCGAAGTGGAAGTCGAAGGAGCGCAACATTGAAAAATACTTCGCCAAGAAATCATCGAAGCACCTACTTCGGGCCTTCCCACCAGCGAACCATTTCTACTTCGTTGAAAGTCTTTGCGAAGCATCTACTTCGGCAAACCTTCATGCGAAGTACTTTCACCTGAAGTAGAAGCAGTCAAAGCATTTTGAAGGCAAGAATGTGCTTCGACCGAAATACCTCGAACCACAGTTTTGAAGAAGGATCATGGCGAAGCATTTTTAAGACTCACCAGTGAAGTATCTACTTTAGGCGAAGGGCCTCATCAAAGCATTTTTGGCACGTCTCTCCAGCTAAGCAGTGAGAAGTGAAGAGCCCATCTTGTGAAGAAAATATGCTTCGGCACCCACCATCTCCGAAGCAGTTTTGTGAAGCTCCACCATGTGAAGTACAAATCAACAAGGAGGATCCGCTTTGGCACAAGTCCATTGTGAAGCAGAGTTGCAGATGAAAATTTAGCAAAGCTCTTCAATGGCACATGCTCCAAGCTGGGTATTTTCTCGAGGTGATCAAGTACCTCATAAATGCATTTTTTTGTGCCCGATAAGCTCGCTGCTCATTTTTAGCAATTAGAAATGAAGTATCAGTCTCTAAAGAAGAACCCAACAAGCATGGTGACTACTTGAGCACTATACCCGAAATCCAAGGTGCTCAGATGGCTCATTAATGCATCTTCCCCCAGCTGACCCAGTCGTAGTTGCTAGTTTTGGTAACAGATTTGAGAGCTCAGTCACGAGATCCGTGAGGAGCTAACTTCTCAGGTTTCGAGGGTGTACTCCTCCATTTTGTGCATTTATGGCTCAGAGAGTCAGGTCCTCTATAAAAAACCAAGCATTGTAATGTAAAATGGGAGGAACTTTCTACTAGAAAGCTGTTGTAACTTAGATTCCTACAAAGAGAATACTTGCATGCTACACCAACACTATGTACAAACGTTGATGATTAGTAGTCATGGCGGTCAAGTCAATTTCATTGTACAGATGAATCATAACTTGAGGATTTGTGAAGAAGAGCCAGTTGCAGTCCTTACCAAAGGAGGCAAATGGTCGATAGAAGTGGATGCTACTCAAATGGATCCTTTAAAGGTGCACGCTCATCAAAATAAGGGACAGCAATCACCTTCGACCTCGAACGAAGCTCGACATCCTACACCAATCAAAGTGAATGCCCAATAGTCCCCTACAAATCCACCTTAGGTGGAAACCAAATAACAAGCTAGAGAGAAGCTCAAGCTTCCTTCGCTGACCAAGCGACAAAGGGTCAAAGCTATGAAATAGTATCGCACTAGATATGAGCCGAGAAAGGAACCTGAGGTGCCCAATTCCCTAGCGTACAAAATTGTAGATGAGCTAAAGAGGATTCCAACCAAAATTAGTCTGTATGATGCACTACAACTACCTAGACAAGTGGACCTGTTGCAAGAATCATTGAAGATAACCAAAGCAAGAAAAGCAACACTACTTGCCCTAGTACAGACCCTGTCCACATCCATTACAGGGAAGAATCGGCCATCGTTGTTCTACATGTCTCTACAGATGGAAGGGTATGTTGTACATAACTATATGATTGACTCTGGGGCCACGATGATAGTCAAGCCGAAGGTGGTGTGTGAAGATATAGGGATGGAATACACGCGAAGCAGTCATGGTGTACTCCAATTGGATGGTACCCCCGTGAAGACTGTAGAAGTGATCAAAGATATTCCTATTCGGCTACACAAGATGCCTCAAATCATAGTTATAAAATATGTGGTAGTCGTTGACCTTGAGCCCTACTTTAGTATGTGCTTGTTGAGAGAATTTATGGCAAAGCTAGGCAGATATCTATCTATGGATTACTCCCATCTGGAGATTCCATTCAAAGGGAAGAAGATAAAAATCTACAACGAGAAGCCTTCTACCTTCTTCATAGAAAAGATGTCCGAAGGAGAGAGCAGTGATCATGTGCATGCGATAGTAGAAGGGATAGAGTAGGTGGACCTAGTCGAGGAGTCCCTTACACAGTTGAGTTGTGAAGATGAGTTTTCATTGGAAAACTTTAATTCCATGATATAAATCAAGATGGGATGTTATGCCATTGCCAAGCTTGAGAAACACATCAAGTCATAAGATAAGGTCTTCGCCCAAGGATTATGGAAAGTTTTCTTTGATGGCATCCGATAAAAAAATGGCATCGGGGCAAGGATTCTTTTAGTATCACCTTCTAGAGAGCAGAAGGAATATTGTTACCGGTTGGTGTGGATTTGCACCAACAACACAGTAGAATATGAAGCATTATGCTTAGGACTCAATAAAGCAAAAAAGTTAGGCATAAAGCATCTCAAAATATTTGGAGATTCTGAATTGGTATGCAATAAAGTCACAAACAAGTGTGTTTCAAAGAAGCATTATCTCAAGTCATACCGTAATAGGGTATGGGACTTGTTTGACCAATTCGAATCTCTTAATATGCACTCTATTCCAAGAGAAAGAACCGACATGCTAATGTTCTAGCATCCATCACAACCAAGTACTCTCCAGTAGAAGACATGGTGCATAAGCCTAAAGTTGTGAGGATGATTTATAGGCCCTCTATCCCAGAAAAGGATCTACATTGGCAGGTTTTTGATAGTGATGAGCAGATTGTGAATTTCATGATTCAAGAAGCAGCCACAGTTGAAATCAAAAGCCCTGATGAAGAAGAATATGAAGGGCTAGTTCAATTGAAGAATAATCATGTTCCCAAGGTATTAATCACTCTTGAAAGCCTATTTAATTAGAATGATCGAGAAGTTTCTCATAGGATCAAATTTAATGCAAAGAAGTATCAATATTTAGAACTTAAACCTAGGAAAGCAATAAAAGTTGGAACAGATTGCACTTTGAAGGAACTAGAGAAGATCTGATCTCTATGCAAAAAGTATCCTGAAATAGTGGCTTGGTCTTATCAAGATCTAAAGGGATATGATCGACAACTAATCCAACATACAATTGAGTTGTAGGAAGGGATCAAACCTTTCTGGTAGAAGCAAGGGCTTGTCAATCCAAAGATCAAAGTCTTGATGAAGGCTAAACTCCTGAAAATGCTAGAGGCAAAGATAATTTATCCCATCAAATATTATTCTTGGGTAGCAAATCTAGTCCCAGTCAGAAAGAAGAATGGAGATATACGATTATGCATGGAATTTCATAACTTGAGCCAGGATTCTCTTAGAGATCATTACCCTCTCCCGTAGATCGATCAGATCTTGCATTTGGTGGTTGGGGCTCAACGCTTCTCCTTACTCGATGGTTTCTCTAGATACAATCACATCTGGGTTAGGGACGAAGACCAGCATAAAATCGCATTCACTACCTAGTGGGGAACATTTGCTTACCAGCGAATACCCTTTGGCCATTCAAATGCGGGTGTCACTTTTTAGATGGCAATGGATTTAGCTTTTGGTGAGCTCTTGAATAAGGTTATTGTTATCTATCTAGATGACATGATCGTCTTCTCCTGAATAAGGGAGGATCACCCTTTACACTTGCAACATATTTTCAAAAAATGACAAGAATTTGGCATTTCAATCAATCCGAAGAAATCCATATTCATAGTCAGTGAAGGGAAGTTGCTGGGACATGCGATATCAGATAAGGGTCTCACTATATATCCTGATAGATCTAAGGCTCTAATGAATCTCCCACTCCCAATAGACAAGAAAGGACTTCAATATTTCTTTGGCCAAATTAACTTCATGAGGAAGTTTGTTCCAGATTTTTCCCAGGTCATCAAGTCAATGTCCAAAATTTTGAAGAAGGATGTAGAATTCATCTGGACAAAGGAGAGAAAATAAGCATTCGAAGAAATAAAAGCCTGAATTGCTCAAGCACCGGTCCTGACCAACCCTGACTATAATCAGGACTTCATCCTATATGCCATAGGAGAACCTAAGAGCTATGCTACAGTACTGACACAAAAGTGGGAAGATGGCAAAGAATGCCCCATCATGTTTCTAGTCCAAGTGATAAACCCTCATGAAGAAAAATATAATTTCATAGAAATGTAGGTGCATGCAATAATGAATTCTCTTAGGAAATTCAAACAATTCATCTCCCAAAGTCGGGTTACAGTATTTGTCATTTACCCCGATGTGCACAATTTCATCATCCAAGGAGAATTGGGTAGTAAAAGAGCTGGTTGGGTCAGACAGATTCAAGAATTCGACATCGAGATCAAACCTACAAAACTAGTTTGTGGTCGTGCATTATGTCAATTGGTGAAGAGCATGGTAGCCGAAGCTACAAAATCTTAGTGGGACTACTCGCCAGTAGAAGGATGCTTCACAAACCAAGAAGAGGACAAGAAAGACTGGGTCAGTGAGATAGTCGAATACTTCAACACCAAAAGATGTCCTTCACATATAAATGCTTCACAGTGAAGGCATTTTAGGATGCGGTCCTCCCGATATACCTTGCATCCCGAAGGACTATTTTTTAGAAACATCAATGGTGTCCTTCTTAGGTGCATAAAAGATGATGATAAAAGGAGAGTCCTAGGAGAATTTCATTCAGGATTATCTGGAGGTCACTTTGCAAGAAGAGTGACGACATTGAAGATAATCCAAGTTGGTTATTATTGGCCTACACTCTTTGCTGATGCCTTCGTAGTTTATTACAAATGTGAGCAATACAAGAAGTTCACAGGTCAAAGCAGGAATGCTTCAATGCCTCTTCAACTGATACAAGTAGAGATGCCCTTTCAATAATGGGGGCTGGATTTCATAGGGATCATATGGCCTAACTCCTTCGTCGGGCATAAGTTCATCTTGACTACGATTGACTACTTCACCAGATGGGCCAAAGCATTTCCCATGAAGCATGCTGATTAGGAGACAGTCATCACCTTCCTATAAGGGTTGATCACCCAGTTCGGCATTCCAAAAGTAATCATCACGAAAAATGTTCTTGGCTTTTTAGGTGCAAAAATTGTTGAGCAAGGTGCAACAACAGTATTGTCATTGTTGTCAACACAGTCAGATAGATCTGTTGATGCAGTGGACAGGAAGTTCAAAAGCTATTCAGATGCAGAAGACAGGAGTTCAAAGGTTATTCAAAGTATGTACAGTGATTTTCCAAGAAGACCGAAGTGGCCCATATGCAAAAGATCAAAGAAAAAAGACAAGTAAGAAAAGTGTCGCGATATCGCGACATATACAACAGGCAAGAAAAACTGTCATGATTTCGCGACATGTTGGAAGAGAGAGAAAAAGTAGGAAAAACTATCGCGATTTCGTGACATGTTGGAAGAGAGAAAAAGCAGGAAAAACTATCGCGATTTCGTGACATGTTGGAAGAGAGAGAAAAAGCAAGAAAAACTATCGTGATTTCGTGACATGTTGGAAGAGAAAAAGGCAAGTGGAAAAACTATCGCGATTTCGTGACATGTTGGAAGAGAAAGAGAAAGCAGGAAAAAGTGTCACGATTTGCGACATGTTGGAAGAGAAAAAGGCAAGTGGAAAAACTATCGCGATTTCGTGACATGTTGGAAGAGAAAGAGAAAGCAGGAAAAAGTGTCACGATTTCGTGACAAGTTCGAAGAAAGAGAACAAGTAAGAAAAGTGTCACGATTTCGTGACATGTCACATTTTTGTGACTAAAATAGGAGAGAGAAAGTAAGTTTGAAAAGTGTCATGATATCGTGACATGTCGCATTTTGTGACAAAAGAGAGGAAGCGTAGAGAGAGGTCACGATTTTGTGACAAAAGAAAGCAAGACTGAAAGTAAGTGTCATGATTTTGTGACAAAAGCAAAGAAGTAAAGTATGAAAGCAGAAGTGTCATGATTTCATGACAAAAGAGAAGAAGACTTCGAAGGAGAAGTGTCAGATATTCATGACAAAAGCTAAGGAAGCTAAGTAGAAGTGTCACGATATCATGACAAAAGCAAAGTCAGAAGTCTATGGAAGCGAAGTGTCACGATATCAGACAAAAGCAAATAGAAGTATATGAAGGCAAAAATGTCATGATATCATGACAAAAGAAAAGGAGAAGTCTAGAGGCAGAGAATTTCACGATATCAGACAAAGAATAGAGAAAGCGTACGGAGGGAAAGTGTCACAATATCACGACATGTATTTTCATGGCAACAGCAACAAAAGAAGCTACAGAGGTAGAAATGTCATGATTTCGTGATAGGTCGTAAATGTGTAAGTCAAGAAGGAGAACTCGACTAAAATGAGAAGTATGACAGTGGATAGACATCACTATGGCATTTACGATTAAAAAGAAAATTTTATAAACATACGGAAGGATGGATAAAGAACATCTTCTGAGTTGAAGCGAAGACCGATGATAATCGACTAAAATTAGGGTTTAAGTTGTTATGAAAGCCGACTAAGATTAGGATTTACATCGACTAAGATTAGGGTTTTCATCATAAAAAATATTGTTATAAAAGGAGGGCTATTTGGAGAATTGAGATATGGTGGAATGTGTGTGAAATACGGTCATTGTGTGCAAAGAGCAAGTCATGTCGAATCATGCTAAGTGCAAAATTTACAAAGAGAGTAGAGTGCACAAAAGGGAGAAGATGATCGTGAAGTTGAGTGTAATGAAGCGAGTGTGCGAAAGTGATTGCATAGAGAGTGGTAAGAATGGAATAGGTGAAGAAGACCAGTTAGGGTCTTGCAAAAGCAAAGATAAATAAGGGTTGGTGCTCCTTTCTATTGGTGTAGATAAATAAGGGTTGGTGCTCCTTTCTATTGGTGTAGATAAATCAGGGGTTGGTGCTCCTTTCTATTGGTGTAGATAAATCAGGGGTTGGTGCTCCTTTCTGTTGGTGCAGATAAATAAGGGGTTGGTGCTCCTTCTAGTGGGTGCTGGTAAATTGATTGTAAAGTTGGTGCTTTGCAAAGGCTAGATTTGGATGGTAGTCCAAGCAATCAATTTTTGAGGAGTAGCCACATTGGTGAACCTCGTTAAATCTTGTGTTGTGTGATGCTCTTTTGTTATACTTGTTGTATCTAGTAATAAGTTTTAATTGTTACGGTATTAAGAGCTGTAAATTCAAGTTTAAAGAGCTACACTGATTCACCCCCCCTCTCAGTGTCATTGTAAGACTAACAATTGGTATCAGAGCTAAGTTCTTGTACAAGCTTAATCAGCTAGGGTGATCTTGGAAGTAACACAATGGCGAGGTGGTGAAGGCTTCTCATCAAACAAAGCACCATTGTTTGATGGATCTAATTACACGTTCTAGAGAATCAGGATGCGAACATATCTCTGTGCTTTGGGATACGACATCCAGGATTCAGTAGTTAGTGGATACACAATACCCATCACTCCTCCAAAAGAGGCTGACGAAAAGAAACTATTTGAAAATAACTCAAAAGCAAAGAATGCTATCATGTGCGGATTAGCAGACAGTGAACTAGTAAAGATCATGAGCTATAAAATGGCAAAAGAAATATGGGACAAACTAAGGAGTATTCATGAAGGAGACGATAAGATCAAGGAGGCCAAGTTACAGACACATCGAGCTCAGTTCGAAGCATTAAAGATGAATGACGATGAAAACATTGAGGCATATATTTTGAGAGTTAATGGAATCATTAATGCGATCAGAGGACTCGACGAGGATATCGAAGACTCTGTCGTCATGAAAAAGGTATTAAGATCTCTTCCTCAAAGGTTTGATTCTAAAGTCTCAGCGATAGAAGAAGCTAAAAATCTAAATTATTTTAGTATAGATGAGATGTATGGTTCTTTGATTGCATATGAGATGAGGATAGGAAGATCTAAACCCACAGACAGAGAAGCGGCTTTTAAAGCCCTTAAAAATAAAAATGCAAAACAAGAGTCCGAGGAAGAAGAGACATTAGATGAAATGGAAGCAAACTTTGTTAGAAAACTAAAAAGGGAAAAGGAAAATACAGAGGAAAGCTACCGTTTAAATGTTTCAACTGTGGAGGCATTGGGCATTTTGCGACTAAATGTCCACTTAATGAGAAGAACAAAAATGATGAAGGATCGCACCAAGAAAGAAGTGACTGGAAGAAGAAAATGAATTTCAGAAAAGGCAACTTCAAGAAGAAAAGTTTCATCTCCAGGAATGCCAGTTCATCAGAAGACAGCTCCGGTGAGGATTATGAAGAGGAAACAGGTGAAGCTCTTTTCATGGCATTTGAAGAAGTAAAATCGAGAAAAGGAAGAAGGAGTGAACTCTGAAGTATGTGGTGAAAACCACTGAGGCTGAAGTAGATCTAGAAGGTGAGTTGATCTCTGCACTTGAAGAGTGGAAAATAGAGAGGAAAAAGAATAAGAAAATTTCAAAAAATCTTGAGGATGCAAATGAAATCATAACCAGTCTGAAAGTACAGACAGAAGAATACAAGAAAATATCTGAAGATCTCGAAGTACAAATTACCATGAAAATAGATTATTGCTGCAAACTAGAAGAAGAGAATGTTGGTTTACGGATGCAGATAGAAGAGATGAATCACAAAATTAGTTGCTATCACAAACGCGAAGAAAGTTCTATGAAGTTGGATAAGATTATAAATGACCAAAGGCATGCAGGCATCAAATTTGGTCTGGGTTTCGTCGAAGGAGAATCATCAAATGGATCAAAGGCCAGAAATGTAGAATCCATAAAGAATGAAGATAAGAAACAGGTTGATCAAGGAAAAACGTCTCATGCAAAAGAAAGCAATAATGCCAGGCACGAAAGGAGAATTGACAATGATGGATTCACCAATGTCACACATCAAAGAAGAAGAAGACCTATGGCTCCTACGGCAACATGGCAAAGACCATCACCCAGGTTCAATTATCCCTTTTCCGGTTTCTATTTTAAATGCAATGGCTATGGACATAAAATCTTAGACTACAAATATAATGTAAGACCAAGGAATTTCACCGAGTAGAAATGCTTTTTCTCCTTTGATGAATTATACGGTAGAATGTTATAACTGTCATAATTTTGGGCACATTGCAAGAAAGCTGTAGAAGTACATTTGCATCAAATCAGTTTCGGGGAAGAAAATTTCAACCAAATAGGATGAGACAAAATAGAAAACTTCTCAAAAAACATGCACAAGCTATTGATAAGGGAAAGGCAAAACAAGAGCCCAAAACTACTATCAAAATGGAGTGGAAAGAAAAAGAGCGACTTAAGGAAGAAAAGGAATCCTTAATCGTACAAACAACATTTAAAGCACAGAATAAATATGTACCATGGATACTTGATAGTGGATGCTCCAGTCATATGACAGGTGACAAACATAAATTTGAGAAGTTACAAAAATATGAAGGTGGTTCAGTAAAGTTTGGAAATAATGATGGAGCTAAGATAGTTGGCAAAGGTTCAGTTAAAATTAGTGACAGAAAAATTAAGTCAGAAGAAGTCTTGTTTGTGGATGGTTTGAAACATAACTTGTTGAGCGTAAGTCAGATTTGTGATAAAGGTCATGAAGTAGTTTTTAAGAAGCAGGGTTGTGAAGTCAAAAAAACAAACAGTGGAAAATTGATAGCAACTGGATCAAGGACATCTGGCAACCTATACACGCTCTCAGAGACTTTAGAAGGAGCTTGTTTTATTGGACAGGAAGAAGAAAATTGGTTGTGGCACAAGAGACTCGGTCATATCAGTTTTGATAATCTAGTAAAAATCAACTCAAAAAGGGAGGTGAGAGATATTCCCACCATCGACAAACACTGCAAACAACATTTGTGCTTCATGCCAAAAGGGGAAGCAAACTAGAGTCACATTCAAAACAAAAGAGTACTACACAAGCAAACCTTTGGAACTAATACACATTGATTTATGTGGACCCATGAGAACACAAAGCATAAATGGTGACAAATATTTTATGTTGTGCATTGATGACTATTCCAGAATGACATGGATATTTTTCTTGAAGCATAAATCAGAAGCTTTTGAAATGTTCAAGACTTTCAAAAACCAAGTTGAGAATGAAACAGGAAAGAGGATCAAATGTTTAAGATCAGATAGAGGAGGAGAATTCATTTCAAGAGGAGTTTATAGAGTACTTGTGAAAAATACGGTATTAGGAGACAGTTTTCAGCGACCAGGACACCTCAGCGAGAATGGAGTGGTAGAAAGAAAGAACAGGACAGTGCAGGAAATGGCACGGACTATGTTGGCTGAAAGCGAGTAGCAGACAGATTTTGGAAAGAAGCAGTCCATATTACGGTGTATATCCAAAATAGGTACATGTTGAGAACACATGAAAGCAAAACTCCTTATGAGTTGTGGTTCGGTAAAAGGGCAACAGCAAAATACCTCAAAGTTTTTGGCAGCAAGTGCTACATCAAAAGAACTGAAGATAATCTTGGTAAGTTTGAAGATAGAGCGGATGAAGGTATTTTTGTTGGTTATTCGTCAAAAAGCAAAGCTTACAAATGCTACAACAAGAGGCTAAAGAAAATTGTGGATAGTGCCGATGTTAAATTTGATGAAGGTAGAGAACGAGTAATTAGCTATGAAAAGAACTACCCAATTTATGAAGAGGTTATTGAAGGAGATGAGGAAAACGAAATGGAAAAGATACAAAAAATTGACTCAGATGATTTAAGTTGTGATTCGAAGTGGAAGAAAATAAGAAATTCAAAATAGGCAGCTAGCAGAAAAATCATCCTAGAGAGCAAATAATTGGAGACCCCAAAGTTGGTGTTCAGACAAGAAGAAGAGTAGTAAGTAACTACTCTCTATTATCCAGCATTGAGCCCAAAAATGTTGTTGACGCAAGCAAAGATGAAAGTTGGATGAAGGCAATAAATGAAGAATTAGATCAGATCGAGAAAAATGAAACTTGGGAGTTAGTACCTAGAACTGCAAATAAAAATATAATCGGGACTAAATGGATTTTTTGAAACAAATTGAATGAAGACGGACAGGTAGTCAGAAATAAAGCAAGATTGGTATGTAAGGGTTATGCACAAGTTGAAGGCATTGACTTTGAGGAAACTTTTGCACCGGTAGCTAGACTAGAGGCAATTAGAATGTTTATGGCTTTAGCGAGTCTACAAGAATTTCAAAGTTTATCAAATGGATGTGAAATCAGCGTTTTTGAATGGGAAACTTGAAGAAGAGGTTTATATTGAGCAACCGAGATGGTTTCCAACTTGGTGATGATCCCAACTTGGTTTGCAAGTTGAAGAAAGCATTATATGGCTTAAAACAGGCACCCGAGCATGGTATGCAAGGCTAGACAACTATCTCACTCAACAAGGGTTTAAGAAAGGTATGGTGGATAGTAATTTGTATGTCAAAATAGAAAATGGGCATCTTATTGTTCTTGTTGTATACGTAGATGATATCATATTTGGCGGCAACAAAGATGAGTCGTGTAAAGATTTAGCAAATAAGATGCGAAAAGAATTTGAAATGTCAATGATTGGTGAACTTTCGTATTTCCTCGGGTTGCAAGTTAATCAAAATAAGAAGGGCATATTTATTTCTCAAGTTAAATATGTGAAAGAGATGTTAAAAAAGTTCACAATGGAGGATTGTAAGCCGGTTAGCACTCCCATGACGACAGGTTGCAAGTTGAGCAAGGATGACAAATCTCCACCTGTTGATCAAACCATGTACAGATCTATGATTGGGAGCTTACTTGAACTGACAGCTACCGGACCAGATATTTTGTAGGCGGTATGCATGGTAGCATGATTTTAGGCTAATCCCAAGGAGACTCATGTGACAGCAGTGAAGAGGATTCTTCGGTACCTCAAGGGTACTATGGAGTATGGGTTATGGTATCCGAAAGGTAAAGACTTCACCCTTATTTCGTATTCAGATGCAGATTGGGCAGGAGGTGTCGATGACAGAAAGAGTACCAGTGGAGGTGCATTCTATCTTGGAGACAGATTGGTCACGTGGCACAGTAAGAAACAAGAGTCAGTTTCTTTATCGACGATTGAGGCGAGAATATATTACGGCGACAAAATTTTGTATGCAAGTATTGTGGATGAAACAAACCTTGAAAGATCTTGGTATTAGCTTCGGTGAGCCAATATCGGTTAAGTGTGATAACACCGAGTGCCATTAACATCTCCAAGAATCCGGTTATGCATTCACGCACAAAACACATTGCTATCGGGTATCACTTTTTGAAGGAGAAAGTTGCGGAAGGTGAGGTTAAGTTGGATTTTGTTCCAACTACAGAGCAAGTAGCGAATATCTTCACAAAACCATTGCCCAAGGAAGTTTTTGAGTACCTTCGCAATAAATTGGGAGTGGTCACACTTCCCAAGAATTGACTAGCTACAGGGATCACATTCTCGGGGGAGCATTTAAGTATTTGATTATCTTTTTGCTCATGTTCATGATTTTTTCTAAGTGTAATAAATTTTGCTCGAGAATGTTGTGCATTGACTCGGGGGAGTCTGCAGTAGCCCTTTGGTATTATTGTCAAAGGGGGAGAAGAGTTACAGGAAATTGCACATGTGTTGCCAAAAATTCCAAAGGGGGAGATTGTTGAGCAAGGTGCAACAACAATATTGTCATTGTTGTCAACACGGTCGGATAGATCTGTTGATGCGGTGGACAGGAAGTTCAAAAGCTATTCGGATGCGAGAAGATAGGAGTTCAAAGGTTATTCAGAGTATGTACAGTGATTTTCCAAGAAGACCGAAGTGGCCCATATGCAAAAGATCAAAGAAAAAAGACAAGTAAGAAAAGTGTCGCGATATCGCGACATATACGATGAGCAAGAAAAACTATCACGATTTGCGACATGTTGGAAGAGAGAAAAAAGCAGGAAAATTTGTCACGATTTCACGACATGTTGGAAGAGAGAGAAAAAGCAGGAAAAACTATCACGATTTCGTGACATGTTGGAAGAGAGAAAAAGCAGGAAAAAGTGTCGCGATTTCGTGACATGTTGGAAGAGAAAAAGGCAAGTGGAAAAACTATCACGATTTGCGACATGTTGGAAGAAAAGAGAAAGTAGGAAAAAGTGTCACGATTTCGTGACATGTTGGAAGAGAAAAAGCAAGTGGAAAAACTGTCACGATTTCGTGACATGTTGGAAGAGAAAGAAAGCAGGAAAAAGTGTCACGATTTCGCGACAAGTTTGAAGAAAGAGAACAAGTAAGAAAAGTGTCACGATTTCGTGACATGTCACATTTTCGTGACTAAAATAGGAGAGAGAAAGTAAGTTTGAAAAGTGTCGCGATATCGTGACATGTCACATTTTCTGACAAAAAAAGAGAGGAAGCATACGAAGAGAAGTGTCACGATTTCGTGACAAAAGTAGAAAGCAAGACTTCGGAAGCAAAAGTGTCATGATTTCATGACAAAAGCAAAGAAGTAAAGTACGAAAGTAGAAGTGTCACGATTTCATGACAAAAGTAGAGAAGAAGACTTTGGAGGCAGAAGTGTCACGATTTCACGACAAAAGCAAAGTCAAAGTCTATGGAAGCAGAAGTGTCACGATATCGCGACAAAAGCAAAGTCGAAGTCTATGGAAGCAGAAGTGTCGCGATATCGCGACAAAAGCAAAGACGAAGTATACGGAGGCAAAAATGTCACGATATCGCGACAAAAGAAAAGACGAAGTCTACGAAGGCAGAAATGTCACGATATCACGACAAAAGAATAGAGAAAGCGTACGGAGGCGAAAGTGTCGTGATATCGTGACATGTATTTTCATGGCAACAACAACAAAAGAAGCTACAAAGGCAAAAATGTCATGATTTCATGACAGGTCGTAAATGCGCAAGTCAAGAAGGAGAACCCGACTGAAATGAGAAGTATGACAGTGGACCAACATCACTACGACATTTTACAGAGTGATTTCATACTTGCTAAAATACGAAGAGTGATCAAAAGTTAGTATGGCGGTTACGAGGTCTATTCGAGAATGAAATCATCAAGCGATGGATAAACCGAACATCTTCTTGAGTTGAAGCCGATGAAGACCGATGACATCCGACTAAAATTAGGGTTTACAGTTGTTATGAAAGCCGACTAAGATTAGGATTTATAGCCGACTAAGATTAGGGTTTTCATCATAAAAAATATTGTTATAAAAGGAGGGTTGTTTGGAGAATTGAAGATGGTGTCGAATGTGTGTGAAATACGGTCATTGTGCGCAGAGAGCAAGTCGTGTCGAATCGTGCTAAGTGCAAAATTTGCAAAGAGAGCAGAGTGCACAAAAGGGAGAAGATGATCGTGAAGTTTGACTATAACAAAGCAGAGTGTGCGAAGTGATTGCGCAGAGAGAGCAGAGTGTGTAGAGAGAAAAAAGGTTGAAGTTTGACCAGGTGATGCTATGATTGTGTAGAGAAAGCTGAGTGCACAGAGAATGCATAGGTGAAGAAGACCAGTCAGGGTCTTGCAAAAGCAAATATAAATAAGGGGTTGGTGCTCCTTTTTGTTGGTGCAGATAAATAAGGGGTTGGTGCTCCTTTCTGTTGGTGCAGATAAATAAGGGGTTGGTGCTCCTTTCTGTTGATGCATGTAGCACCCTAAAATTGGCACGGTTAAAACCTTAGTAAAAATATAAAAGATAAAAATTTGAATTTCAACCCCAAACTGCCCGTTAAACCGCCTGTTACCCGCTTTCCCCATTTTTCATGCCATTTTTAGGATTTGTTTTGACCGTTGGACGATATCGTCGCAGATTAGACGAAATCATCCTCGATCTAACGAATTCATCTGGAACAGAATGTCCAAATGATTTCATCCCAAAATTGAATTTTCATAATTAGCTTATGTTTCAATAGCCTCTCCAACTTGGGTAGAAACGTGTCTGCATAGTTGGAGATTTCCCTGTTGGAGATCTCCCAGATTGGGATGATCCCCAACCTCCTAAACCTCTTCCTAATCCTATATAAACTAGGATTTTTCTAGTTTATCCCCCTGAACCCCCTAAACCCCTTAGTTGACGGATTTCATTGCAGAATTAGTTCCTTATTCCCTCGCACTACTGTCTGTATTCTGTATTTTGCATTTTCTTGTAGGAACTCTACTATTTTTTAGTCGAAGCTAGCTCGGATCGTCGTGGACGATCTTGGACGATTACGGATGATTTTATCGAGGAGCGTAGATGATATCGTACGATTGGAGGTGATCCTGATTGTAGTCCAGATTGGGGGCAATCAGAGTCTAGAGTTTGCATTTCCTTAGCTTTCTTTGCATTTTTCCTATTGTATTTCTACACTATCTTAAATTATTATGTTTTTTGCATCTTGGAGTTCACCTCATTTAGCATAACCGCATGATAAAGTTAAAATCAATAATTAAATCTACTGCATTTCCTTATTTGTTATTGGAATCCATTATTTAGGCATGTTTGCTGTTATTTCTACCATTCTCCTTTGCTTCTGCACTTGCATATTTGGTATTTTGTGTCTATTTTTGTGATTGTAGGTTTCTAACGAATTCATCTGATGAATTCATCAGATTTTAGATGATTCTATTTGATTTCAGATGACCTTCTATGATTTGGGACGATCCTATGAAATATTAGATGATTACATACGAATTGAGGTGATCTAAACTGCTACAAGACTCAGAATCTTCATCAAACATCCAAAATCAGGTATGACACATTCTAGCTAGCATATTCTCTATTATTAGCATTCATTCCCATTTTTTGTATTCATTTAAATCAGCATTGGCATATAGAATAGTTTAGATTCATCTTGGCCAAACCTAGGAGTTGAATGATCAAGTATAAAAATGAACACATCAAACTCACTGTCAACCTAGGCGTGGAAACTGCCATTCAAAAGTTTCCTGGTGAACCCACCATCCATCGAAAATTCACCCTTATACCCCTCCCCCAAGAGGCGGGACCTTCAAAGGGCCTCTTAGTCCGAGGTATTGTCCCATCCTTTTCACATCCCCCTTCCAGGCGCGGATCCTATAGCCTGAAGGTAAGGATGCGAAAAATTTGGAGCGATACATTTTGGTGAACCCGACGTGAAACTAAAAACCTTTTGAAAACAAATATATATATATATATATATATATATATATATATATATATATATGTATGCAAAAAAAAATAATAACAAAATCATCATTTCAAGTTTGTATGTTTTAGATTCAATTCTAAATAGTAGATACTAAATATTACTTTTAGAAGTACTAAAGAAACCATGAGTTTTTACTCAAATCAATATGATCCCATCAGTAATGTTGGAAGAATTCAGCCAAATACATTTGTTGATTATGACCAACCTCATCCCTATTCAACATCACCTCCATCACACTTTTCTCATTTTTCATCCTTAACCCAATAGGACAATCCCTTTTCCAATCCTCTTCATAACGATATTATCTATTCTCCCATATATCCATATTATGTCTATCAATCCCCATACAATCCTCCTCCACCCTTTCAATATTCTTCTTTCAATACAACACATCCATTTCAACAAGAAAATACTTATTCTTCCAATCCTACCATGCACTCACATCATACTTCACAATCTTCCTATCATCATTCTACCCATAAAAAAGAAAAGAGAGGTAAGAAACCATTAGGTCCTTTTATGACTGAAATCCTAAGGCACATATCAAAAACCTCTCAAAACCTTCATCATGTACATTTACAAAGCTCAATCAACCAATGGATATAATTCTCAAGCATTTACTTGATACAAATAGGATTGAACTCCCTTCCATAAGACAACTTGATACCACAGCAGATTGGTTTAAACCTGAGCTACATTGTGAATATCATAGAGTAGATGGACATATGACACAAAATTGTAAAGATTTAAGATGTGCAATTCAAGATTTGATTGATGAGGGTCTTTTTAATATAAAGGAATTACAATCTACAACTGATTATAAATCTCCATTAAACAATCAAACTCCTACACAACAAATACCAATAATCAATCAAGACATGGGGATCTCCCAAGAACCCCTATTCAATTATCAACAACAAGAAACCAATCAAATATTGCATGTTAATGTGTCCCATCATGATGATATTACTAATATTGTAATAGAAACTATAAATGAGCAACCTCAAGTTCAATCAACTCAATCTGATATTCAAGAGATGGATTCCTCATTTGACCAACCTTCAAAACTATCTTTGGCTCTAGAGAATGATCCAAAATGGAATGTAAGCATAGAAAGCTCATATTTAGAATCAAAATCTCAATCTAAAATCCACTTTGATAGCCAACAACAAGTGATTAATCCTCAAGCAAAGATATCCCTTTTAGAAGTATTACAAAGTTCTCATAAGGAAACTTTGTTCAAGATACCTAGCCAACAATTTGTTCCTCATCATATTTTCTCTAAGAACATAATTAATGGTGTAAACCCTCTTGAGGTTAACCATATTTCATTCTATGATGAGGAGATTCCTTCCTCTACTCCACAAGAAGACTACTATCTTTACATTGCAGGATCTAGTAAAGAAACACCTGTTAAAACTATCATGGTAGATAATGGCTCCTCTCTTAATTTATGCACTTATCAATTATTCCAAAAACTCAAAACAAAGGAAGAAGATCTTAATGAATCAAATGTTATTATAAAATATTTTAACAATGAAATTCAAGAAGCTCAAGGTACTATAATTTTTCCCCTCAATATTGGATCCAAGATCCTGGATACTTTGTTTTATGTAGCATATTGCCCTTCACCTTACAACCTACTTCTCAGAAGTCCTTGGATTCATACAATGAGGGTTGTCCCTTCCACTCTTCACCAATGTTTGAAGTTTGAAATTGCAAATAAAATTGTTACCATACATGGTGACCCAAAACCATTTGAAGAATATTTAATGGTTGAAACATCAACTTCTATACATTCTCTATTATCACAATTATCTTCTATCCATCACTTTTCTTCATCCATATATGATCATCCTTGTTTATCAAATAACATCCATGCATATCTTTCACATATGCTCCCTCCATCTTATCAAGATTTGGAATATAGTGATAAAAATGAAGAACCTTCTTATCTTTCTGATATTTTATTTTGTAACATGATTAATTTTACACATATAAAAGTCAAATCTTTTGCTACATTATTTTACATTATAACAAAGCTTTTGTTATCGCTACCTTTTATTCATCACCTTTTGTTCTTACCTTCACCACAACCAAATTATCCTTCAAAACCGCCTTTGATTTTGAAGCAACCTTAGACATGCTATACTCAAATAACCTTGTATAGTGTATATAGATCATCTTGTATATACCACCAATTCCATCATAACTTAAAATCAAAAAAACATCAAAATCATCAAAATCTTCAAAAACATCTTTTATTTTTGTACCTGTCAAATTGTGCAGTATTGCAGTTATATTTTTAGTTATTTTGGATAAATTAGCATTTATTTGGAATCCCACACTTTCACATTCACATGAATAAATATCTTGATTTTTTATTTTTGATTATTAATCTCTCTTATATCAAAGTCCACAGTTGAATTAAATAAAGTTTTGAGCATAGAGAACTGATCTTGTTATTTACTTGAACCAAGTATATCTTTTCACATTAAAATGATTTCATTGCAAATTCGATATGATGCTACATAGTAGAAATGGTTTCCTGAGCGAAAAGTTTCCCCTGCTATCCTATCATGCACATGGTCTAGAATCTTTGAGAATTGACAAAAGGACAAGCTCACCCCTACCCGGAATAAAAATCCCTTGCTCTATAGCTAATCCGAGCAAGTATCCCTAGCATAGGAAGAAAAGAAAAGTTCAAGAAAAAGAGAAAAAGAAAAAGGTTATTTTGTATCATCACAAGCAATATTTCAGTATTTTCTCAAATATCAAGCAAAAATACAAAAGTACAAAAAAGAAAAGAAAAAAAAAGCAAAAAAAAAGAGAAACGCAAAAGCAAAATGCAATAAAATCCTTTCCCTACCCCTTGAAAAGAAAAGAAGGGTGAATGAGCTTGAATCCCTGGAATTCTCAATTATTCAAAAACTGTGAGGTAAGCCCCATAATAGGTGGTTTGTGCCCAACCCACTTGGCCTTGGGTAATTCCTAGCATGGTGATATGTCTGTCACATTAGCGACCTTCTTTTGTACAGACCTATGTCATCTTATGGATTAGCTAGCTCTTGATAACCTAACTTACATAGTAGTCTAGTACGGTTACATGCATATAAATCATGGTCAACGAACATTCATTTGGTTAAGGCAAATTACTTGTATCACATTATCTTGCTCAAAATTGGTGAATGAACAATACAATCGCACACACATTTGTATTTGAGAGATTTTGTATCATTATGATAAATCAAGATCGGTAATGAACTCACATTTGCACATGAGGATCCCTTATAAATCTACATTTCTCTTTGAGATAATTTAAAATGTTTCTGTAATTCTTTTCGGAATAATTTTACCCTTTTATTTTAGAATTCTTGTTTTCTATAAAAGCAATTATATAAATTTTCTCACAAAATCACAAAAATGATTTCAAACAAAATGTTCATATTATTATTTTTCTGTTTATCAAAAGTCAAAAATTCATCTTGCAATAAAACCAA
This sequence comes from Wollemia nobilis, assembly GCA_028583015.1. Taxonomy (NCBI): domain Eukaryota; kingdom Viridiplantae; phylum Streptophyta; class Pinopsida; order Araucariales; family Araucariaceae; genus Wollemia; species Wollemia nobilis. Next base: position 11,627,153 of record JAQPPZ010002587.1, on the reverse strand, counting down.
AAATCTATTTTTTTCTTTGGATTTTGCGATGATGGTATAAGTCTATACCTATTAATTCTATGCCTAGCGCAAACCATTGTTCTAATTTTATTTTCCATTTATTTTAAAAACAAATTCATATGACTTGCATCATTATGTTACACAATTATGCTTTACAAATGAACGAACACTTATTCTATTTCATGTCATTATGTCAACATTCAATTTTGCAATCATGGTATAATTCCTAAGGAATTGTTCAAAATTTTATCACACTTAGGAATTTATGCCTAGAAAAATCATATTTCTTTTAGTATCTCATGCATACTATTTTTTATAAAAATCTGAAAACAAATCATCAATCCATCATTATCTCCATCATTACAACACAAAGTCTTAAGACAGTCTCTTAAGCACTCTTTTACTTTTAACAATATTTCTATATTGGGATTAGCTTGACGACCGAGCGAGCGGCGACTCCATGAAATGGTCTATAACAGTGACAATGTCCTTTGAAATTATTGTTAGAAGTCTCTTTTTATTTTTCATCAAATCACATCACAACAACCAATTGTTTACATCATATTATTTCATTTAAAATTTCACATGACATCAAATTATAATATTTCCAAACGACATAATTACATGAATCATCAATCAAACAAGCAAACAATTCAAACATTAAAGCATCATAAAAACATATGAACAAGTCATATCATCAGAAACAAGACCATATATATATATCAAAAAATTATATACATCATATCAAAACTGGATTGGTATGCCACAATCTATACCCTAGCATACTCAATCCTCTCAAAAATCTATACAAAATCTATAGTCTCTAGCACCTAGCCTCGAGAAGCCCTCGAGCTCTCAGCCTCATCTCCTCCCCCACCCTGATGTGGAGGAGGTGGTCCCATAGAGGTTCGGTCTATATCTCGGGTCCTCGTCATTGATCGGGAGGATGTCCTCATCGATCCCAGCCTGATTGGTTCTACAATGTTGGTTGGCAGCTATACCCTCTGGCCCTCTGGAAACCAGCTGGAAGTATACCCCCTGGTAGAATGTGGTCTGCATCATAGACCGCACTAGCTCATCCCTACTCGCCCCTCCGCTCCGTGCCCTGAGTCGTGTAGTCTCATCCTGTAGTGTCCGTACCTACGTCCTTAGTTGAGTAGCCTCATCCTATAGTGACTACACCTAAGCTTGGAGGTGGGCAGCCTCATCCCAGAGAGTTGTCGTCTCGCTACTCTCCCCTATGTCAACACCCTTGCCCTTATCAGGTGATGGTGGTCTCTCCCCCTACTACAAAGGGAGTCTCTCCTCCCTCTGCCCTATCTCCTATGGCCTCTATGGAGCCCGTGCCATCCTCTGGCGTCTCTCCTATGGGGACTACCACTTCTCTCTCCCCTAGTGACCCCACACTGCCTCAATAATAGCCTATCATCGCCTCCCCATCTGGAGCACCACAATGTGCACTAGACCCTATGCCCTTATCATCTGATGGGGGTGAATGCTTGCATACCAGGCATCGTATCCATCTACAACCCCGACATCGTCACCATCCACTAGCTGGATGGGGGCATCATCCGTGTCCTGACTCCAGAATCGTTGCATATCTGGAGTCCCGCTTAGTGTAGTACTATCTTGAACAGTTTGAGAGTACTCGTAATCCTTGAGAGAAGGGATCCCCTACTGTAGACCAAACTACCATAGTACCTGGTCATAGCTATGGAGCTCTACCTCTCCCCGATCCATCCTTAGCTAGCAGACTCGCCTAATGCGAGCCAACTCCTGCCCATCCTTTGCCCACCTGGTGATGAGGCCTGGAAATGCCTCAATCATAACATGTTTTGTACACTAAAAATGCCTATAAACTCTTATGTTTTATCTAATATGTTAGTTAAGTTGATTCAATATTCTGTATATTAACCATTTTGCATGATCAATGTATTTGAAATATTATATGCTTGATTTTACAATTTTTTGCATAGTTTTGTGTACTTTTTGCTATGATTTGCTACAATGGGATATGCTTAGAATAATAGCAGCATTTCACTAATCTTGTTTTGATTTGACAAAGCATTTACTTCACCTAATCGGCAACGGTGCAAGCAAACTGTTACTTTGTGCAGCAAAAACTGGTCTTTCCCATATAAATTCCAGCCAGCTGTCCATAAATAGCAAGGCATGGAATTTACATGAGGAAAGGGATGAAGACCATTAAAATTTGATCTTAGGAGATAACCCACCTGAGAGATGCAGAAGAATGCAGCGTCTTCGGAATGAGCGGATCTTCGGAATGAAGCATGCAGTATCTTCGGAATGAGCGATCTTCGGAATGAGAATGCAGTATCTTCAGAATGAGCGATCTTCGGAATGAAAACTGCATTGTCTTCGGAATGAAGCCACTTATCTTCGAAATGAAGAACAGAATGTGTTTTTGACCTTTTGACCGATTTTTGAAGCCAAAAAAAGGGAAATAAAGGTTGGAAAAAGTAAAGAGAAATATCTTCCATCTGTCTTTGCCGTCATTGCCGACCAAAGCCATCATTAAGGGAAAGATCAGGTTTTAGTCCTCTTCTAGGATAAAACCAGAATTTGTTGCAGCATTGTAGGATTAGATCTTTTGAGATATTCTTTGTTTGTAATCAGATCATAGAATAGCTATAAATATTGCTCCCATTCAGGTTGAGCCTAGTAGATAGAAAAGGAGGTAGAAAATAGAGTAAGGAAGCTAGCAGAAAATACAGAGTATAACTAGAAATTGACTGTTACAGTCCTGTAACAGTTTTTCAGTAGAATTCTTGTAATCATGTCTTTTGATCAATAAAGTGCACCAGTTCTATTTCAAATTACTTGTAAATGAGTGTGATTAAGATTTAGAAAAATAGAGAGACTTACACCTTCTTACGGACAAAGAGGCTGGCCACTTCCAGACCTAGGAGGAGGACTAACAAAGCAGGTTTTTATTCTGATTTTGCTATAGCAGAATGAGTTGTAGAACTTGTTATTTCAATTGCTTGTAAATAGTTGACAATATTTGCAGTATTAGTTTATTTATGCTTAGATTAATCTTGTGCTTAAAGTTTTAGTTGCAATCTTACTTTCAGCAAAGTTTCCACTTCATTTTCAGATTGTTATTTCTAGAATTTACTATTTTTCAGCAATTTCTTGCATTTTATGTTTTGCTGTCAAAATCTGAACAGAAGATTGACAACCTTCTATTACAGAACTTTGATAGTTTTTATTTCCACATTAGATCTAAACTTTCATTACTGCAAAAGTAATTAGATTTCCTTTCTGCAATTAGGATCAGACTTTCAATTCTACAACTGTTAATTCTGCAATATAATTAGGTCTCATTCTGCAATTGTAATTAGGACTTCATTTTTGTAGTTAATGATTAGTTTCCAATTCTACAACTTAGATTAAGATTTAATTTATGCAATTTAGAGATAGGAATGTTCCAAAACCCCCCACACAACCGGTTCCACCAATAAGACTTGTTGCCCTAGATTGACCTAAGTTATAGTTGTTTCACTTCTTCTCCCATAGATAGCCTTGTACATTGCCCTGGATTGATAGATTCATTGAGAATTAATGATGGTATAATGACTACGCATCATTTTGGCACCGTTGCCGAGGGAATAGTGTTGTCAGAAGAAAACAAATAGTCCAATAGCTGTAATCAGACTAAACTATGAACATTCAGGTTAAAATCTGAATATAACAACCGAGTAAGATAACAACTATTGACTTAATTTATGTCATTTAGGAGTAAACATGAATGAGTAAGTCTAGGGAGACCCCAAAGGATCCCTGGCTTGTCCCATTAAGGAGATCTTCATGCCTAAGGGGTGAATCACCTGTGTTTGAACTACCTAAAAGATTGAAAGAAAAATCACCAGTCTCACCATCAGTAGAACATTTTGAGAAAGGAAAATCACCAAATTTATCAACAGAATATCTTAAGGAAGATAATTCATCAGACTCATCAACAGAGAAGCTTGGACCTCTTGAGAGAACAATTTGGAAAGCTTTAAATTCTCCTAGGAAACAAGAAACTATGGGAGAAGGAGGCAATGTAGATGGCCAGCATGGCTATGTTCATAATGAAGGGGATGATCAGGATATACTCCAACCGTCCAGAACATTTGAATATCCTATTCATCTGAATCCAACACAAAACTCTCCCATGAAGACCATTTCACCTTCGGTACTTCCAACCTTTCGAGGTGTTGTATCTGAAGATCCTGACCAATTTTTGTTTGAATTCAAGGTAGTGTGTCAGACCTATGATTATATAAATGACAATCAAAAACTTAAGGTTTTTCCCTCAACTCTCAAGGATTCAGCATTACGCTGGTTCATGAGCTTAGAGCCAAATTCCATAAGAACCTGGGATCAAATGGAGACTGTCTTTTTAGACAAATATCAGGAATACTATCGTGTAAGGAATAGAAAAGATGAGTTATTTAGAATCAAGCAGGAAGATGATGAGACCTTGGAAGATTATCTTGATAGGTTCTCCTTTGTTCAAAGGAGATGTGGACTAGTAGAACCAGAATTATGTAAAACCATCTTTTTGAGAGGATTGTAAGATGAATCCGGAGAAGTTATGGATTTGATGGGAAAAGGGGATGTAACCACTCTCAGTAATGAGGAAATTATGGATCTCTGTAGGAATTACTCTCGCACTAAGCGAGAGAAGAAGAAAAAGCCGCACAAATGGTACTGATGTAAAGGACCCGATAGAGGAACTTGCAAATTTCAAAACCGATATCCTAGTGCATCTAAACACTACTTTAGGGGAAATCTCTGCAAAGGCTAAAAACATAGAACCTTTGGCAATTTATTGCCCAAGATGTAGAAGTAAACATGCTTTGCAGGAATGTCCTTTGAATAAAACATCTATCTCAGCCATTTGTGGTATCTGTTCAAAAAGGCATTCAACTGATCAATGCCACCTGCTACCACAACTCAAAGCTGTGTTAGAAAACCAGATCGAGGAACTCAACTATATTGGACCAAAACAAGGGGGAAATTTCTCTCAATATCAAAATCCCCCTCGTTTTCCTACAAATTGGGGGCATAATCCTGGTACTATGCCTTGGGGACAATCAGAACCACCCCAACGTCCTTGGAATTATCCTCAATGGACAAATTCCCAAGAATGGCCACAATCAAATTGGAGTAACCCAGCCTGGAATCAGAATCAAAACAACCCCTCATGGAATCAAAACAATCCAGCTTGGAATCAAAATCAGACTAATCCACATTGGGTGCAAAACCAACCACAGTGGAATCAACAATACCAGTCCTATCCAAGGCAGCAAAGGAATCAAGGTCAAACTCAGCATTTGTTGCCCGCACCTAATCAAAATTTTCAAGAAAAACAACAGCAAACACAGCAAGTGAAACAACCTCAATTGCCAGCTCAGCCAGTCACTAATCCAAACAGTGTAAGACAGACACCTCCTGTCTATGTGGTTGAAGCTGAAGAAAATATTGAAATTAATGTTCTTGATTGTAGTGACATCCAACTCCGTTCAGGGAAAGTTGTACCTGAACCAGTTTTAATGGAAATCAAAGATAATGAAAAGCAAGAATCATCAGAACCAGAGAGAATCCAACCAACAATAGAAACAGAAAAATTGGATCCAACAATAGAAAAAGAGATACAAGCAGAACAATTACCAAGGATAGTTCCATATCCTGAAAGACTTAATGCAATACCAAAAATTTTTGAGTCAGAATTGGTCAAAGAACTCAAAAAGTTGACTATCTCATTGCCCTTATTGCAAGCCATTAAGGAAATACCAGAAATTAATAGTACTATCCAAAATTTGTGCATTAAAAGAGCAGGAAGAAAGAAGAAAGCATTCCCCAAGACTATGCGAGGTTGAAGGGAAGATAGGCTGATCTCTTATATGGAAAACTACTACCTCCAAAGTATAGTGATCCAGGAAGCCCAGTTATCACAGTCACCATAGGTTCAGTACCAATATCAAATGTTTTAGTGGATCTAGGAGCTGCAATAAATGTCATGACTAAAGATACAATGGAACAATTACAGCTCAAACATCTCAGCCCCACATTTACGGTTTTAGAAATGGCTGATAGGTCAGTTGCAAAACCTGAAGGAATCATTGAAGATGTCCCTATAGAAGTTTCTTCTTGGGAATTCCCTATAGATTTTCTGGTTTTACAGCCAAGAAATTCAGCACATGGATATCCCATTATTTTGGGAAGACCTTGGCTTGCAACTGCAGCAGCCTTCATAGACTACAGATCTGGAAATATGACTATTTCAAATGGTATTGAGCTGAAACAAATTTCTTTATATCCTCTTACAAAACCATCTAGCAAATTTTTAGGTCAATTATGGTTTTCTGACTCAGATGAGGAACCAGAAGAGGTCATTTCTACACTAGCTACCTTAGTAGTAAGAGAACACACAGAAGACCTCAGTGACACAGAAAACTTAGAAAATGAAACAATCTTGATGAATGTTCTGCATGAACAAGGTTTAGAAGGGGAAGCAACAAATATCCAACAGTTGATAAGTAATGAGGAGAATCAAAAATCTGAAGATGAATCATCTGTGCTATCACAGGGAAACTCTGTTTCACTACCACATGGATGGCACCATCATCTGATTTTTCCTTCTCATTGTTCCATACAAGATATGCTTCCCTCAAGTAGCAATAAAACATAAACTGCTTCTTTTCTCCCATCTCAGCAATGTCCTCTTAATCCCTTAAACACCAAGTATGAAGGAGTGAATTCAGTCCTTCTAAATACAAAACAAATAGAAGTCCAGCCAGGCAAATTTTTGAACATCTACGACCCGACTTACTAGGGAAGAGGAAGAAAAATTGATAGTTGTTTTGCGGAAGCATGTTCATGCTTTTGCTTGGAACTACAAAGATATGTCGGGAGTTCATCTTGATATATGTACCCATAGAATCTATATTGAAGAATTCAAGCCAGTCAGACAACCTCAAAGAAGATTGAATCCTGCCTTAAGAGATATTGTGAAAGAAGAAATTGAAAAACTCCTGGAAGTAGGATTCATTTACCCAATTTATGATAGCCAATGGGTTTCTCCATTGGTAATAGTTCCTAAGAAAAATGGAAAAATGAGAGTATGTGTAGACTATAGAGAATTGAATAAGGTGACATACAAAGACCATTTTCCATTACCTTTCATAGATCAAGTGTTAGATACTCTTTTTGGAAAAAGATACTTTTGTTTTCTTGATGGATTTAGTGGATATAATCAAATTCAGATTGCACCTGAAGATCAAGAAAAGACAACTTTTACATGTCCATGGGGAACATTTGCCTATAGGGTTTTACCTTTTGGTTTGTGTAATGCCCCAGCAACTTTTTAGTGAGAAGTCCTAGCAATTTTTGCTGATCCGACCACCAAAAGTGTTGAAATTTACATGGATGATTTCACGAGTATGTGGACAAACTTTTGATTTTACATTGGAAAATCTTGACAAAGTCTTAACTAGTTGTGAAACATACCACTTATCCTTAAATCCAGATAAATGCTTCATGATGATGAAGGAAGGGATAGTTCTTGGTCATCACATCTCTCCTGAAGGGATCCAAGTTGATCCAAAGAAAGTTGAAATTATCAAGAATCTCCTTCCTCCTAAAACTCAGACTAATGTCAGAAGCTTCCTAGGACACATTGGTTTTTACTCGCAGGTTTATTCCCAACTTTAGTACAATAGCGAGTCCTATGTTTGCCTTATTGACTAAAGATTCTGAATTCTCCTGGACTGCAAAGTGTCAGGAAGCATTTGAAGCTCTAAAAGAGAAATTGATAACTCCACCTATGCTCGAGAGGACCTAATTGGACATTACCATTTCACATTCGGACTGATGCCTCCAATACAGCAATTGGAGGAGCATTAGGACAAATTGATAATGGTGAACATTATACCATCTACAACATTAGCAAGAACTTGACGGGAGCGAGAGAAAAATTATACAACAGCGAGAAAGAATTCCTAGCAGTAATTTATGCCATCAACAAATTCGAGGCATTATATCACGGGTTATCAAATATTTATTCACACGAGATCATACAACCATTAAGTATTTGATGAATAAACCTATGGTAAGTGCAAGAATTATTCGTTGGTTGCTGTTGCTTTGCAAGAATTTGATATCACCATAATCAACAAACCGGGAAAAGCTAATGTTGTGGCAGATTTCTTGTCTAGGTTGCAGAACACAGATGAAGGGGAATTAGTTGATGACACTTTTCCTGATGAAAAACTATTTGCTATATCGGTTCAATCACCTTGGTTTGCAGATATAGCCAATTATTTGGTCACAGGGAAAGTTCCTCCACATTTTACTTCAAAACAGAAAAAAACAATTGATCAAACAGAGTTCTTCTTTCGAATGGATTAAGGGTATGCTTTTTAAGTGCAGTCCTGACCATGTGTTACGTAGGTGCATCCGAAAGGATGAAGTGTATGATATCCTTAGAGCTTGTCATGATGAACCCTCAGGTGGACACTATTCTATAAAAAGCACAGTTAGAAAAATCTTGGGGATAGGATATTATTGGCCATCTCTTCACAAGGATGTGAAAAAGTACATCAGGCATTGTGATGCATGCCAAAGAATGGGGAAACCCACTCATACAAATGAGATGCCACTACAGCCTCAAATGGTTTTAGAACCATTTGAGAGGTGAGGGCTTGATTTTGTAGGACCTATTGATCCACCTTCTCAAGGAAAGGTGCATATTCTAGTATGCAGCGATTACACGACAAAGTGGGTAGAGGTGCGTGCTTTCAAACATGCTCATGAAGAGAAGGTCGCTGATTTCTTATATACTCAGATTTTTTAGAGATTTGGAGCTTCACGGTCTATCACCACAGACCAAGGACCCCAATTTGCATCCAAAGTCATAAAAGCATTTACAAAATTGTATGAAATCAAACATAGGAAATCATCACCTTACCACCCACAAGCAAATGGCCGAGGTTGAAGTAACAAACAGGGAACTAGAACGCATCTTGACAAAAATAGTAGCTTTTCATAGGAGAAATTGGCTAGACAAATTACCAGAGCGAGTTTGGGCCTACAATACTACTTGGAAGTCCACTACTTGATTCACACCTTATGAACTAGTCTTTGGTAAAAAGCCTCTCTTACCTATTGAATTTGAGCTACTAACATTGCGCACAGCACTGGAAATTGGAATTGAATTGTCGCGAGGCACGGACAGACGAGTATTCTGCGGTTGAATGCATTGGATGAACTTAGATTGGATGCTCTGCACCAAAGCGAGGTAATTCGGGAGCGAGAGGAAGGCTGTGGCATGACAGTCACATTCAGGAGAGGAAACTTCAACAAGGAGATTGGGCTTTCTTGTTTGATTCTCAATATGAAGACTTCCCTGGAAAGCTGAGAACTAGATGGTTGGGACCTTACTTGGATTGAAGAGGTATTTAACAATGGAGCGGCTCGTTTATCCCCTATTGATGGGTCACGAAGAAAGTTGGTAGTGAATGGACATCGCCTCGGGGTATACCATACACCTCGACTAAAGAAGAATTCTTGCAACAACTTGATAGTTTGGATACACAGCAAGTGGAAGAGATTCCTTCTTCCACTTCAAAACAATCAACATGATCAGTGGATTTCAAGAAAAAATAGAAAATACAAAAAAATCAAAAAAATAGAAAACAAAAAGATGAATAAATTCTGAGTATGAATTCCTTCATGGGCATGGTTTCCGGGGAAATCATGAAATTCCTTCATGGGCATAGTCAGGATCAAGAAAAAAAAAGAAAAAAAAAGAGAGAAAAGGAGAGGTAAAAAATAAATAAAAAAAAAAAGGGAAAATCAAGAAAAAAAAAAAAAGAGAAAAATGAATAACCCAGCAGTGAAAACCTTTTCTTAAGGCACTACTGAGTTGGTGTGCATGAAAACCAGTTTTTTGGCATGCATAACCTTGAGAAATTTCTGAACCATCATTGTACAAATTCACCTAGTGCACTTGTTTTGAAATGTTGCAGAAAATCTCGAGGAGAATATCAACAAAAGCAGTCATTCTTCAAAAGCTGGCATTAACTATTTTTATCAGGTATATATTTCTTACATTTCTTCATTGTAAAATGATTGGTATATAGTATGTGACAATTAACCATTAGCATAAAAGGTATTCATAAGAGTTGGCATACTTAAAAACATGTTTTGAGAATAAAAATATTGATTTATGCCTAATCTTCGAAACAAGAAATGCCAAAAATAGTGCCTGCTGTATTATCTTCGAAATGAAATTGTCTTCAGAATGACAGCAAAATGAATGTTGCACTTTGTCTTCAGAAAGAAACTTTGTCTTCGGAATGACAATTTGTCTTCAGAATGAAACTTGGTCTTCGGAATGACGACTTGCTGCATCATCTTCGAAATGAAGATCTGTCTTCGGAATGAAGATTTGTCTTCGGAATGAGGGTCTGTCTTCGGAATGACGATTTACTTTCACAATACAGCCTGATCTTCGAAATGAGGATTAATCTTCGGAATGAGGATTGATCTTCGGAATGAAGATCTGTCTTCGAAATGAAAATTTTGCAAAGAAGATTTGTCTTCGGAATGAAGACCTGTCTTCGGAATGAAGTCATAATCTTCGAAATGAGGATTTGTCTTCGGAATGAAGACTTGTCTTCGGAATGAGGTCATAATCTTCGGAATGAAATTTTGTTTGCGCAATAAGTTATAATCTTCGAAAAGAGCATTTCCACGTGGCATCCAAGAAGATAAGGTACGACAAAATCAAGATTTTTTCTTAGTTGCATGCGAGGAAGGGACACGTGTCAATCAGCACATGGTTTGTTTTTGCACTCATTGGAAATACGGAGAACATGACCAACCATATGCCACCAGTTTTTAATGTCAATTAACATGCACGTGAGAATCTACAAAACTAATGAGGTGGATCTAATGGCAAGGACATCCATGCAATTATCAACAAATAGGTGTATAGTGCAAAAGTAGAAATGTGTGCCATCTTTCTTTTCGAAGACGTGTTGCGAGGTACAGTGCACAGGATACGGTTCATTCCGAAGAAGAAGACGAGAAACAGGGCAACGAAGGTTTCAACTTAAAACTCTACAAATTTGCAACAGAAAACAGCCAGAAATCCTACAGTAGAACAACAGCCGTAGTGTACGATTTTTTTTAACAGAGAAAAATGGGGCGAAAGATCAGAACAGAGCCTACAGATACCACTTACCTCTGAGAAAATTCGGCAGTTGTGCAGATTTTTGAAGACGGAGGGTTTATGACATTTCTGGATAAATTCAATGGGTCTTCTGAAGATTTAGCTGGCATGTTCGCCCATACGTTCAGAAACAACCGAGCACATGTTAACGGCATGTCTATTGAGGTAAGCCCTAAAATTTTAAGTCAGATTACAGAGCTGCCATTAGAAGGGATTTCAATTACTAGATCTGGCAAGAACACATTGGCAAATGTAGTTAATCAGTTTGTAGAAGAAAATGATAGAGAACCTGAATACTTAACCCATAACAACACATGCAAAGGGTTAAAAAGGGCCAGCCTGTAGGAACCCTGGGATGAAGTAGCCACCTGGGTAATTAAGTTTTTAACTTGTGAAGGGTAGTATGTGTTGTTGTCAGGGCATCATCTACGAATTTTGAACCATCTCAGACATGGTGGACAACAACCAGAAGTTAGGGTAAATCTTCCCCTGTATCTGTATCAAGAGTTAAAAAACATGGCAAAAAGATATCAGGAGGGTAAAGGAAGCCTTCGCCATCATGGCCTCATCAAATTAGTTTGCCAACACCATTTTAGAGGAAACCCTAGGAGTTTTGACAGGTTTTACTCTAACCTAAATGATGTCATTTTTGGGGATGAAAGTGAGGAAGAAGAAGAACCAAATACTGCTGATGTTCTTTGCGAGAAGAGGAAACAAGCTACTACAAAAAATATTGCGAGAAGTCTTGCAAGAAAATGTTGCGAGAGGATGCTGCAGAAGAAGGCTGCAGAAGGTGCCCACTGAAGGCATTACGAGAACTACACCCCACAGCGAGTGAGAAAACCTTGCTCCTGAACCCTCAACTTCACAGGCTAAGAGACAAAAGAGAAGAGGATCTGGAACTAGCAGCAGAGCAGAAAAACAAAAGAAAGTTCGGTTTGCTAAAGCTGCAACTGACTTATCAGAGCAGAGAAGTGAAACAAGGGAAACAGAGGCATCTAAAACTGACCCCATGACCCCTGTTGTCACCAGAAAATAGAGCAAAAAGAAGAAGTTTGCATCTAGAACTAGGAGGTCTACAAGAATCCATTTGAAAGAAACTGCAGAACAGGTCATGGAGGAAGAAGATAGACCAAGCAGCCCAGATGTCACAGAGATACAACCAGCATCTGACAACTTTCCAGAATTCCTTGAACAGATAGCTGAGGTAGAAATTGAGCAGGTTGGTTTGGAAGAGGCTACAGTTCAACAGGCTACAGATATGGTAGATATCCTTATAGACGAGTCTCACAGAGCCTCCTGAACAAGAACAAACTATTGTAGAAGAAGAGGAAATATTGGTTGAGCGACCAACTACAAGCGATTTGTCGCATCGGCTTACGAAGCAGAAACAGAAGTGGAAGACATCACGGAGCAGTCGAGGGCAGCAAGGAGTGTTGTCAAAACACAGACCAGATGGATCACGAGAGAAAGAAAGCATCATTGAGATGCAAGAAAGAAAAATTGCAGAGCTTCAGCAGGAAGTGGCAGAACTAAAAAAATTGTTGTCACAATCTGAAAAATAGCCGACTATATCCCATGATGAAGATAATTTGGCTCAATTGCTTCTGGGTTTATCAAGAGCAGATGATTCTGATGAAGCAGACATGGGAGTTCATCCTGAAACAGCACTCCTTCATTCTGAAGAAGTGCCTGTTCATTCTGAAGCAGCACCATCTTATTCTGAAGCATTGCCTTCTTGTTCTGAAGATGCTTCAGAAATGGTGAGGAATATTGCAGAGGATATTGAAAATGAGCCACCAACACAGAAACAGTCCCAACAGCAAGAAAATGTTCAAGTAAGTACTCCTACTGAGATCCCTGCATTTCAACTTGCTACACTTCCAGTAGAAACAACAGATAAGGGGGTACAAGTAGAAATACTATCTGATGACAACCCCATAGAAATAGCAAATAAGGGGGTGCAAGTAGAGTTATTGACAGATGAACAGCCAGTGGAAGTGGCGAGAAAAAGGAGTTCAGATAAATCTATTGCCTAGGATCCCCCCTGTAGTAAGACCACCTAATACTTGTGTCTCTAGAGCGGTACAATGCAGACATAGCTAGTTGGATGCTTAGATATGAACAACTTGCCAATAAAACTAAAAAATTCAAATTGGAAGCAAAACAGCTAGAAGCCAAGGACACAAAAATTTAGGCATTGAAAGAAAAGGTGTCTGACTTATGCCAAATTGCTGAATTTTTAGTCCAATTTAGACGACCGACCAGGTTTTACTGACCTTATTTTGAAGGAAAAGTACCTCAGATGGCAGGTCATGAGGATTACTTCAAATCTTCCCTATAAATTGGACACTATTGAAGATTTTTTGGAAGCATATTTTAACAGTCCTTTTGAGGAGAAAAATCTCCTGTGTGAACTATTTTTACACAGTTTCTTCATTCGAGAGGAAGTTGACTCTCATCCTCAAATCTACATTGGAGATGTTCAGTTGAGAGCATTTATGTCTACTTTGCAAAATCAGCTTTATTGGGATCACGAGAAAAGGCAGAATAAAGTGATTGAAACAAGGGCTGAGTTGTTAGTCAGAGCAATCCAGCAAAATCACCTAAATATCACTCAGCGACACTTCTCAATGATGAACAGGGGATGATATTAAGAGAATGTACTTGAACAATTTGAGGGACTATGTGGCAGATTTAACAATTTTTGTGATCACAATTTCTTTCCGAGCATTGTCAGTATGCAGAGACAGATGGAATGAACTTTCCATGTCTTTGAGGAAAAGAGAACCTATCTCCCCCATCAATTTAGAATGGTCCAGAAGAAGAGCAGAAGGTGTAGTCCAACTGATTCAGATCATGCAACATAACTGGATAGGTCTCAGGTTCAGGCCTCCAACCATCATTACTCCAGTTCCATTCTACTTTGAGGAAGATGCCCAGCCTGATGAACAATTTGAATATTGGCTCAAAAAAATTCAGGAAAATAGGGGGTATTACATAGGCAAGAAGTTATTCTATAGGTCATGGAATCTAAACATGGACATATGTGATTCCATAGCCCAACAGAATGCATGAGGGCATGCATTAATATAAGTTGGGGGGAAAATGATGAGGCCTAGAAATGCCTCAATCATAACATGTTTTGTACACTAAAAATGCCTATAAACTCTTATGTTTTATCTAATATGTTAGTTAAGTTGATTCAATATGTTGTATATTAACCATTTTGCATGATCAATGTATTTGAAATATTATATGTTGATTTTATAGCTTTTTGCATAGTTTTGTGTACTTTTTGCTATGATTTGCTACAATGGGATATGCTTAGAATAATAGCAGCATTTCACTAATCTTGTTTTGATTTGACAAAGCATTTACTTCACCTAATCTGGCAACAGTGCAAGCAAACTGTTGCTGTGCAGCAAAAACTGGTCTTTCCCATATAAATTCCAGCCAGCTGTCCATAAATAGCAAGGCATGGAATTTACATGAGGAAAGGGATGAAGACCATTAAAATTTGATCTTAGGAGATAACCCACCTGAGAGATGTAGAAGAATGTAGCGTCTTCGGAATGAGCGGATCTTCGAAATGAAGCATGCAGTATCTTTGGAATGAGCGATCTTCGGAATGAGAATGCAGTATCTTCAGAATGAGCGATCTTCGGAATGAAAACTACATTGTCTTCGGAATGAAGCCACTTATCTTCGAAATGAAGAACAGAATGTGTTTTTGACCTTTTGACCGATTTTTGAAGCCGAAAAAAGGGAAATAAAGGTTGGAAAAAGTAAAGAGAAATATCTTCCATCTGTCTTTGCTGTCATTGCCGACCAAAGCCATCATTAAGGGAAAGATCAGGTTTTAGTCCTCTTCTAGGATAAAACCAGAATTTGTTGCAGCATTGTAGGATTAGATCTTTTGAGATATTCTTTGTTTGTAATCAGATCATAGAATAGCTATAAATATTGCTCCCGTTCAGGTTGAGCCTAGTAGATAGAAAAGGAGGTAGAAAATAGAGTAAGGAAGCTAGCAGAAAATATAGAGTATAACTAGAAATTGAGTTATTACGATCCTGTAATGATTTTTCAGTAGAATTCTTGTAATCATGTCTTTTGATCAATAAAGTGCACCGAGTTCTATTTCAAATTATTTGTAAATGAGTGTGATTAATATTTAGAAAGAGAGAGAGACCTACACCTTCTTATGGACAAAGAGGCTGGCCACTTCCAGACCTAGGAGGAGGACTAACAAAGCAGGTTTTTATTCTAATTTTGCTACAGCAGAATGAGTTGTAGAACTTGTTATTTCAATTGCTTGTAAATAGTTGACAATATTTGTAGTATTAGTTTATTTATGCTTAGATTAATCTTGTGCTTAAAGTTTTAGTTGCAATCTTACTTTCAGCAAAGTTTCCACTTCATTTTTAGATTGTTATTTCCAGAATTTACTATTTTTTAGCAATTTCCTGCATTTTATGTTTTGCTGTCAAAATCTGAACAGAAGATTGACAACCTTCTATTACAGAACTTTGATAGTTTTTATTTCCACATTAGATCTAAACTTTCATTACTACAAAAGTAATTAGATTTCCTTTTTGCAATTAGGATCAGACTTTCAATTCTGCAACTGTTAATTTTGCAATATAATTAGGTCTCATTTTGCAATTGTAATTAGGACTTCATTTCTGCAGTTAATGATTAGTTTCCAATTCTGCAACTTAGATTAAGATTTAATTTATGCAATTTAGAGATAGGAATGTTCCAAAACCCCCCACACAACCGGTTCCACCAATAAGACTTGTTGCCCTAGATTGACCTAAGTTATAGTTGTTTCACTTCTTCTCCCGTAGATAGCCTTGTACACTGCCCTGGATTGATAGATTCATTGAGAATTAATGATGGTATAATGACTACGCATCACCCGGGGTGCTCTCACCATGGCCTTCAGGTGATCTTGTCTAGGATGAGGTCATCTAACAACCTCCGTGACATCGATAGATCTATCCGTCACTGTGACCCCCTCTATAGCCACCAATAGAAAACCTGGGGCCTCTCCTAATCAATCCCTATCAATGGAATCCCTACCGGCCTCTGCACCGTAATGTGATCCTAGCACCAAACCTGTAGCAATGATGTCAAGACCAGACATCGACCTCCCTTGTATACGACCCCATGCAGAATTCTATACAAGCAAAAAAGTATAAAGTTGCCCCATGCAAATCTATACCCACGGTCTCTCATGTCGTAGACTATGTTTGAGAGCACCCACGGTAGTCTGCACCTGCTCTGGTGGCATAGTAGTAAGCCACTGACCACTCCTGCCAAAACTTGAGTCAGCCTAGATGCCCCAGGCATCTATCATAGAGACTTGATGTTCACCCCGCCCTTCTCCAGGATGAAGCTCAGGTCTCCAGTCAGTCTCATCATCGCCTAGCCCTGATTGGTCATAGGCATCATCAGCCATTCTTGTATGGGGATTCTCATGATCCTCCATACGTCCTCTAGAGTGGGAGCCATCTCCCCTATCGATAACTGGAAGTAGGATGACCCCAGATACCACCTCTCTGCTAGGGCTATCAGTAGCCCCATGTTAGTCGATACTTGTGGCATCTCTACCACATGCTATAAACTGACCTGTGCTAGTCGATCGCGCTCTGCCTAGTTGAGCGCGGATGTGTCATATCTTAGTCCGTCATATTTCCATTCTCAGATTTTTAGTAACCTTTTTTGCAAAAAAAACAATAAAACAACAAAATTATTAATAAATTAATCATTCAAATCCAATTAAACACATTTTAATATCAAGTTAAAGATGTTATCGTCCACCATTGGATTATATCATCCCAAATTGGGCAAAATCATCCTTTGTGAGGATGAAATCATCTCTGATTTTGTAACTTGGGGATCGTCCCTTGTTGGACGAAATTGCCCCTAATTCATCGATTTTGTCCTCTGACGAAACTGACGATCTAGGGACAATTTCGACGAAATCGAGACAATTTTGTCATGATGACGTTGATGGCCTAAAAATGGCCACGATGCCCCAAACAATCAAATTTAAATCAAAAAACTTGCACAAAGTTAAAACAAACCTAATCTATTAGGATTAGATCCTTACTCGTAGACTGCATCGGACCTTTGTCGCTCTGTGTGTTGTCTCCACCATCTTTTTTTTTTTCTTCTCTGCAGAGCTCTGGAACAGTAAAAATGAATTAGGGTTTTACCCTATTTTTCTTAGTTTTATTTAAAAATCAACATTTTAATTTTTGCTTTTTCATGTTTTTACCTCAAATGTTTGATTTGGGTAAAAAAACGGAGGGGGCACCATAGTCAGAATTCGTACGATTCGATCAAGAATCATCGTGTAAAAAATTGATTATATTTTTGCTTTCTCGTAAAACAAGAAAAACTCATCTTTAACGCATTTTATTCAAAAAATTCACTAAAGAGGGGGAAACATGTAGCACCCTAAAATTGGCACGGTTAAAACCTTAGTAAAAAATATAAAAGATAAAAATTTGAATTTCAACCCCAAACTGCCCGTTAAACCGCCTGTTACCCGCTTTCCCCATTTTTCGTGCTATTTTTAGGATTTGTTTTGACCGTTGGACGATATCGTCGTAGATTAGACAAAATTGTTCCTAATCTGATGAATTCTTCTAGAACAGAACGTCCAGAAGATTTCGTCCCAAAACTGAATTTTCATAATTAGCTTCTATTTCAACAGCCTCTCCAACTTGGGTAGAAACATGTCTGCACAGTTGGAGATTTCCCTGTTGGAGATCTCTTAGATTGGGATGATCCCCAACCTCCTAAACCTCTTCCTAAACCTATATAAACTAGGATTTTTCTAGTTTATCCCCCTAAACCCCTTAGTTGATGGATTTCATTATAGAATTAGTTCCTTATTCCTTCGCACTACTATTTGTATTCTATATTTTGCATTTTCTTGCAGGAACTCTACTATTTTTCAGTCGAAGCTAGCTCAGATCGTTGTGGACGATCTTGAATGATTACGGATGATTTTTTTGAGGATCGCAGACGATCTCATACGATTGGAGGTGATATTGACTGTAGTCTAGATTGGGGGCAATCAGAGTCTAGAGTTTGCATTTCCTTAGCTTTCTCTGCATTTTTTCTAGTGTATTTCTGCACTGTCTTAAATTATTATGTTTTTTGCATCTTGGAGTTCACCTCATTTAGCATAACTGCATGATAAAGTTAAAATTAATCATTAAATCTATTGCATTTCCTTATTTGTTATTGGAATCCATTATTTATGCATGTTTTCTGTTATTTCTATCATTCTCCTTTGCTTCTGCACTTGCATATTTGGTATTTTGTGTCTATTTTTGTGATTGTAGGTTTCTGATGAATTCGTCAGATTTCAGACGATTCTGTCTGATTTCAGATGACCTTCTATTATTTGGGATGATCTTGTGAAATATCAAATGATTACGTACAAATTGAGGTGATCTAAACTGCTACAAGATTCAAAATCTTCATCAGACATCCAGAATCAGGTATGACACATTCTAGCTAGCATATTCTCTGTTATTAGCATTCATTCCCATTTTTTGTATTCATTTAAATCAGCATTGGCATATAGAATAGTTTAGATTCATCTTGGCCAAACCTAGGAGTTGAATGATCAAGTATAAAAATGAACACATCAAACTCACTGTCAACCTAGGCGTGGAAACTACCATTCAAAAGTTTCTTGGTGAACCCACCATCCATCAAAAATTCACCCTTATACCCCTCCCCCGAGAGGCAGGACCTTCCAAGGGCCTCTTAGTCCGAGGTATTGTCCCATCCTTTTCACATCCCCCTTTCGGGCATAGATCCTATAGCCTGAAGGTAAGGATGCAAAAAATTTGGAGCTATACAGTGCAAATAAATAAGGGGTTGGTGCTCCTTACAGTGGGTGTTCATAAATTGATTGTAAATTTGGTGCTTTACAAAGGCTAGATTTGGATGGTAGTCCAAGCAGTCAATTTTTTAGGAGTAGCCACATTGGTGAACCTCATTAAATATTGTGTTGTGTGATGCTCTTTTGTTATACTTGTTGTATCTAGTAATAAGTTTTAATTGTTGCGATATTAAGAGCTGTAAATTCAAGTTTAAAGAGCTACACTGATTCACCCCCCCCTCTCAGTGTCATTGTAAGACTAACAAAAATTAATGAGTTCTTCTATCGATATGGGATATATCATAAATTCTCCTCCAACTACTATCCACAGGGCAATGGATTGGTAGAATCTACCAACAAGACTCTGTTGAGGGTGTTAAGGAAGCTCATAGAGACAAACAAAAGAACTTGGCACCTTCTTCTAGATCAGGCCTTGTGTGATGATCAGATTTCTATCAAGAATTCGATCAAAACATCGCCTTACACCCTGGTGTATGGCAAGAAGGCCATTCTACCTACCCATATAGAGATCCCTGCATTGTAGTTGTTAGAAGGAGTCAATCCTATGGAAAATAGACTAGCTCAGCTGTTACAGCTAGAGGAAAATCATGAGAAAGCCTATCAGAGCTTCACTAAGCATGCTCAAGTCACCCATGATTGGTTTAAGAAGAAATCATCTGATCGCACATTCAAAGTGGGAGATCTGGTATCGAAGTGGGACTCTTGGAAGGCCAAGCCTGGAAATAACAAGCTAGATGCTTTCTGGGATGGGCTGTTCAAAATTGTGAAGGTGAACTCGGCCAACTCTTTCATCCTCAAAGATGTAGATGGCTAGGTATTACAATTTCTATCAATGGTATTCATCTGAAGACTTTTCATCGCTAAGGCAAAAAAAAAATGTATGTACTTTTGTATATAAGTTTTCATTTGTATATACACCCTGTTCCAAGATTACAAAAGGCTAAGTGTTACAATGATAAACTCTAGCTTCGCCAAGCACAACCAAAATCTAATTTGGGAACTTTTGATGTGAAGTAACTAATGCAAAGAGGTTCGTAACGAAGTACTTTACCCTCAAAAGGCCAAAAAAAATTGAAACAAGGCTAAGAAATGCTTCGCAAAAGGAGTGTGAGCGAAGCAGTTTTCAAAGAAAATCTAGTAAACCGTTTTCCAAGAGGAACAAACTTTGGCAATTTTTTATGTGAAGCAATTGATGCGAGATGCTTCGCAGTGAAGCACTCCAGCTTCCAAAATGTCCTTGGAAGACTGAAGGTGTCATCAAAAGGAAAAGTAGGAACAAAAGAGCTTCACACCTAAAGCATTTCAAAAGGCAACTTCGGGCAAAATTTTTGCGAAGCAGATTTCAAAAGAAGCCAAGCTTCAGTGTACAACCTTCACGAAATAAAGTGGCAGTGCGATGAGGAAGAACTACTTCAGGCCCAAAGCATTGAAAAATAGCCTACACCAAAGGTTTGTCGTGAAGCATTTTCAATGTTGATTTCAACTTTGCTGAATCGGGAGCATTTAAAACGTGTCATGGGGAACACGCCAACAGCAACCTAGGGGAGTTCAAAGCGGATGAATTTAATGCAAATGTGGTAGAACACATCTCGAGAGTATTCGGTTAGGATAAAATCTCACGCCCAGGTACGAGGTTGCAGCAGGTTGCATTTCCAATGCAAGGCATAATCATCAAAACGTGTGGCCCCGCGTACTATGCCATTGCAGAGCCAATCAAAGGGCAAGGAAACTTCCACCATTTGAAGTGTTAATTTAACTATGGTAGGTGCCATAAATTGAGGTAGTTACCTCTTAAGGCTATAAAAATAAAAGCCCTAATAGTGAGAGGGTTATTTGCCTATTAGTTCATGCAAGACTAAGAGTCTTCGCAGTTACTCTGCAATTCTCCTGCCCTTTGCATCGAAGCCCTCTGTATCAAGGACTTTGCCTCTGCCCATTTTCATAATGGAAAAGAAGAAATCTAAGGAGAAGGGGAAGGAACCAAAAGTAGTAGGCCCTAAAAAAACAAAGAAGGGCAAGGAAGAGAAAAAACATACACCTAAGAAGATCAATCTCACCCCTCGCCTATAAAAGTAGTCGATGGAAGAAGGAGAGGACTCTAAGGAGGAATAGATTGAAGAACCACCAATTGATGGGTGGGAAAAAATTAGACACAAAGCTCTCAAAGTGTGTGGCTGACCTCCGATGCACTATTGAATTTATGACAATCAGAATCACCCCAGAGAACAAGAGAGTTGCTGCATATTATTCTTAGATTTACTTGTATTTGACCCCACCTACTCACCACTATCCTAAATTAATCTGTGCTATCATGCAAAATTACCAGCCTACCTCCAAGCAAGTATTGGATGTTGTGGGCCATAAGTTGTTTTCAATTCTGAAGGAATATGTACATGCAATCTTCGTGCCACAGCAAGGTTTTCCCAAGGGCTATTTCATTTGCAACATCATTTTGAGTGAACATATGGAGAGGTTCAACTCCAACAACTACATATTGAAATTTTTGCATGAGAACCTCAAAAGTGGGCTCCCTTCAGGCAAGCTACCCTAAATACCCTTACCCTTGGCGGCCTTCAAGAACACTAATATTTTTTCTATCATTGCATGGGTTGCGGGCTTGTCAAAAAATGCTTCGGTGCAACCCTGTAGGTGTCTTTGGTCAAATGTATTTTAAGAGGGGAATTCTATGCCCCTGATGCTTCAAGACCAAACACCAACCCAGTTTTCTTTGATTGGGTAGAATAGGTGGCCCGAACCTTGCATACGTGGCTCACCAACATGAAGAATTTGGCGACGGGTCAGTACTTCACACCCTATTCTTTCTTTGTTTGGTTGTTTTTCTACCATGTACATAAGAAATTCCCCCACATTGCCATTTCTCTGAGCGACAAGGATGAAAATCCTTTGCCTATGTACTATTGGACTCCCCTCCTATTGAGGATAGTCTTATTATTCTTTTAATCAAAAATTCTTGGGACCTACTATGCATTTGTTGAGGGGTTCTTGCCCTCGGGTGCCCCTCAGTTTGAGAGATAGAATAGTAATGGAGAATAAAGGAGACGTCTTTCAATTAACATAGGGACTGGTGATTTTCCTGTTCGGCTTCATAGGGAAACCCTTCCTACTACATGTCTTCCCCTCTGAGTACTTGTTCGCATTGGAGGTCACTCGGCAGAGCGATGAAAAAAATGCCATCTACAGCCATGGTAAAAAATGGGCACATACCTATGAATTCACCTTCAAGATGGGGGTAATTGAAGTATTTGCCTTGAAGCAGAACGTATTCCTAGAGGAAAAGCTTGCAAATTTTTTCTTGCTCCAGATTCCTCAACAATGGCTCTATGATCCCTTGGGAGTGATGAGGGATCACTTAAAATTCAAGAACTTTCATATTTGCCCCCACCCTAAAATTTTGGAGCAAAGAAATAATCCCAATGGGAAGGATCTGGAGTGGCATTTAGAAAGGATGAGGACATTGCCTCCCTGGCATGAATTTTACCCTATGGAGGTTGAGTTTGACCCTGACCAGCATCCCTTCCCAACTCCAGACTCCACATTTGGAGAAAGGTGAAGGATGATTTGAAGGAGGAATTGAAGAATTGGGGTGAGGAAAAATTAAGGGGGTGGTGGATAATGAGAGTCCATCGCCAAAAGATGAATTCCTATGGGCTCTTGGAAATGGATAAGGACTTTGAAATTGTTTATGAATCCAATGCTAGGACTTAGAAGTCCATATCCTTCACTAACTTTGTTCCTCCAGCTACCCCAGGATCAAGCGAAAGCCCAAGAGGAGCTGACAATGTCTCAGAATAGAAAGAGGAAGTCGAAGCTACACTAGAGGCACTACCATGGGGACCATCAGAAATCCATGACACAAGTGTCAAATAGTCAAATAAACCATTAGAGAGGAAGAAAAGAAAGAGGCAAGAGCAAATTCAAGTGCCTCCGAGCCACCCAAAGTGACCTCGCACGAAGCTCTCAAGTGCTCCTATCAAACAACCTAAATCAGGCCTAGCTAAAGCAAATGTTAAATATGCGGTGCCACCAAGTGCCAATACAGTCCTAGATATATACATCATTGATGTGGAGGAACTCCTCCAACAAGAGGGAGACCCTGAAGTAGAAGTCATGGGGGTTAGAAGTGCCAAAGTCCAAAAAGAGCAGGAGCCTATTACACAAGAAGTCACCATGATCGCTCTACCAGAAGGGCACACAGGTACAAACTCTCCACCCTTTGCCTTGGTCTCTCACACATCCACTATGGTCTTGGTCGATTCTTCCCATCAGTATCTCCCTCCCATGCAAATTCAATCGCCCCCTCACATGTTGCCCGTTGCTATTTCGACTCTGCTTCACGATCTCATTAGCCCCACTCCACTTGAGTCGTCTGGATGGGACAAGTCTGTTGCTACCACTTTGTCTTCCCATGCCACCAATCCTTTGGTATTTAGCCAGGGCAAAGATAGTGCTCCAACGTTGAACCTTTTTCTTCATTCCCCTGCCTCACATGGCATTTTTGCACTCACTGGGACTCCTAGTACACTTGTCGCCAAACCTTTTGGTGAGGTATACCCCATTCATTCTTTGTATCTATTTACCCCTTCGACTAGAGATCCAACCTTATTTGAATCAGAACTGTCCATGATAAAGGAATGCCCTCTAGTTGAAAATCTACTCCAAGCCCAATAAAACATAGAGAAAATGTTGAATGAGGCAAGGAAGAAGAGAGGGCGCTCTCTGGATCAAGTTAAGAAATGCATTGTCTTTGATTTGAAGGCTGGGAAGTTGCATAGGTAAAAAAGATCACCAAGGTCCAAGAGCCCCTGGATGAAATGACTCCAGTGGACTATGACTACCAAGATAAATCCAAGGACCTGGAGCATTTGAATGTTGATAATGAATCTGAATCCATGCACGTCAGGATCGAAACTTTTCGATTGCATGCGAACATCACTAATCAACGTAGGTTTGAAGTAGAGAATGCCAACATCAAGTTGGAAGAAGAGTTAGCTAGAATCTGCTCCAAGCTGGAGGATTCAGAAAAGTAATGTGAGTAGATAAAGAAAGAAGTAGATGCTCTGAAATAGAAAATAATACAACTGCAGAATGCAACCAAAATTCAAAGCCAAATATAGGCCGAAACTGATCTTAGGGCCAAAGAGTTTGAAAGCAATATCTTGCAGTTGTAGTAGCAGTTACATGAAAAAGAAAGCCTAGAGCTATTTGACAGAGGTAGAATCAAAGAAATCCGCTCACACTTGCTCAGGAATTTCAAGTCTCATGCCTCCAGTGCCCTATCAATTTTAACCTACATCACCGAATCACAGTGTGCCGCTATCGAAGGAGGGCCAATCATAGATGAGGTCACTCAGAAAGCTAAAGGCCGACTCAAATTAGCCTTTGATGTCCAAAGCATGAAATATCAGGACTTGCAGGTTGTTGCAATGATTCGGATGGCTAGGGATTGCTCCACAGCCCAAGCCATAGTTCGTGCCTTCTTTTCCAAAGTGAGGAAGGCACAAAATGTGAAGGACCTCCTGGACGTATTTGAGAATGAGCAGCGTGCATCGCTAGGCTATTTCCAAGATCTCTCTTCCTTAGATTTCTCGAGCTTCATGGATGATGATGGGAACCTTCTGACTAAGGAAGAGCTTAAGCTGACATGGCTTCATTTTTAAGGTGACCTCTCAGAGATAGACGAATGGGTAGAACCGATAACATAAGGGCAGGTCACAGATTTCATTCTAAGACACTGCAATATTACAGCCTGCCTGAATGACCTATACACTAGGGCCAAACATGCTGATATCAGGCAGATTGATCAGTTCTACATTTTGGTTAAGGCATTGCAAGATCAAGATCCTTTCTCAAAGGGTGCCTGGGCTCATGTCCATCGAACCATGAAGCGCATTCATGATCACCTTGCCCCATTGTCGTAGTAGGAAGTCACGCCAGAGGAAGCAGAGGAAGGATAAGAAGAAGAAGAAGAACAAGTTGTGGAAGCGCCCCAAGAGATAGAAAAGGGAGAAGGATCTGGAGGTAAATCTAGCCCAATGGATCAAGGTTGAGGGTTCTCCCATCGAGACGAGCTTGTTTCCCCATGAGCCACAAAGAATTTTGACAATTTTGTCACATTACAAAATGGGGTAGAAAAATCAAATTTTTGTAAAGTATTTCTTTCAATTTTATGAATTTGTTCCCTTGCTTTTAGAAACAACATTTTCAAGTGTTGCAGCAATTTTGGATTTCCCTGCTACCCCATTGTACATAAAAATAATAAGAAAGAGCTTCACTTCCAAACAAACTAAGGAAGATAGCTTCAAAAAAATAAATCGCTAAGGATGAAAACTACTTCGGGCCCGAAGTCCCTCAAACAGTTACTTTGGGAAAAAATCTTGTGAAGCGGCATTGCCAAAGAAAGAATTCAAAGAAGGCATAGAAAGGAGCTTCATACCTGAAGCATTTCCAGCAGCTACTTCGTACAAAATTTTTGTGGAGCGACATTTCAAGAGAATAGCTTCATCGAGGAAAGATCGCGGTCCGAGTTTGCTAAGGCAAGTAAGAAAACTACTTCGGGCCTGAAGCACTTCAAAAAGCTGCTTCAGCCAGAAAACTTGTGAAGTGGAAGTCGAAGGAGCACAGCATTGAAAAATACTTCACCAAGAAATTACCGAAGCACCTACTTCGGGCCTTCTCGCCAGTGAACCATTTCTACTTCGCCTAAATTCATTGTGAAGCATCTACTTTGGCAAACCTTGGTGAGAAGTACTTTCACCTAAAGTAGAAGCAGTCAAAGCATTTTGAAGGCAAGAATGCGCTTGGGCCGAAATACCCCAAACCATAGTTTTGAAAAAGGATCATGGTGAAGCATTTTGAAGACTCACCAGTGAAGTATCTACTTCAGGTGAAGGACCTCACCGAAGCAGTTTTGGCACGTCTCTCTAGCTAAGCAGTGAGAAGTGAAGAGCCCATCTTGTGAAGGAAATATGCTTCGACACCCACCATCTCCGAAGTAGTTTTGTGAAGCTCCACCATGTGAAGTACAAATCAAGAAGGAGGATCTACTTCGGCATAATTCCATTGCGAAGCGAATTTCCAGAAAAAAATTCAGCAAAGCACTTCAAGGGCATGCGCTCCAAGCCGGGTATTTTCTCGAGGCGATCAAGTGCCTCATAAATGCATTTTTTTGTGCCTGGTAAGCTCGCTGCTCATTTTTAGCAATTGGAAATGAAGTATTAGTCTCTGAAGAAGAACCCAACAAGGATGGTGACTACTTGAGCACTGTACCTGAAAGCCAAGGATGCTCAGACAACTCATTAATGCATCTTCCCCCGGTTGACCCAGTTGCAGTTGCTAGTTTTGGTAACAGATTTGAGAGCTCAGTCATGAGATCCGTGAGGAGCCGACTTCTTAGGTTTTGAGGGTGTACTCCTCCATTTTGTGCATTTATGGCTCAGAGGGTCGGGTCATCTATAAAAACCCAAGCATTGTATTGTAAAAGGGGAGGAACTTTTTGCTAGAAAGCTACTGTAACTTAGATTCTTGCGATTAATACTAAAGACCTTTGGACTTTGATTTCTCTCTTGTATGCTGCCTTCTGTGATTATTTCTTTCATATTCTTTCATTTGCATACTGTAATTTTTAACTCTGGATTTAGGTGTGTGATTGGAGTAGAACTCTAAAATTTTCTCGAAGGATACATAGGGGAGGAAAACGTTGTATTAGTTCTCTTTTATGCCGCTTGTGGATAGTGTTTATGTTATATTCATTTTTCCCTAATTGTCGTTACTCTGAACTCTGAATTTTGACGAAATGGGAATGGTAATCCTGGAACTCGTCCAAAGGATACATAGGAGGATTAATATCCCATTCATCTCATTTATTCTTGGTGTTATTTGCTACTTTTTTAAGCTATTGGCTAGCAATCGTGCTTCTGGTTCTTTCCCACCATTAAACTACTAAAATTTATTTCCTTACTCTTGCACCCTTACTCTATCTTGCACCCTTATATTAAACATCAAATTAGTTTATTATAGGATCTGGCCTTTCTCCGGAGATTGGCACGAGGGGCATCTCTTTCCTTCGGCCTTTCAATGTTTGTCCAGGTCTAGGTGCATACATTTACCCAAATCTTTTCCTATGCAGATTTTATGACCAACAGTCCCTACTTATAAAATTGAAACATCACACTCATAACTCTCACTTGATAACTAAACACCTCACACAATTACATAATATATACTCACACCTACTAATTTGACACATACTATATACACAAATATCAAAATCATACCCTAATATAAATTTTTATAATGGTACCAAATAATATAATAATCCAACATTGCCAAGCTTCTAAATACTTTGATGAATTATAAAAAACCAAATATACTTTAATACATTTAAAAAATGACCATTAAAACTAAGATTTACCATGATCATGGGTGCCTTGTTGAAGCTAGCATTTCTTTCCAAAAATATGAATCTATGTGAATGGTTTGATCAAATGTCTTTATTTTTCAAAGCCAATAGGTTTCTAACATTACAATCCTTGTCCTTCTATTTATTTAGTCTATTGAATATCTAGTGTTTGCTTTACAACCATGGTACCAAGACATAATTTCACACTGAATAATTTTTATATCATGTGTTATACTTATCTCAAAAAATTTATGCTCCAACTGTAACACACTGGGTAGGATAAAGTTTCTAGAATCCAATGGATTCACTTTGCATCCTCTACAACTGCACCTTTCCTAGGCCTTGTTATGATTTATTACCAATTTTATTTACAAGTCTATTAGCATGTGTGAGCATATTGATGTACCTTTTTAGGCATATATTCCATACTTTATATATTTCAAACCTACCACAAGTTACCTATTTCAACCCTATGCTTCTCTATGGACACTTTTCTATCTATACTAGAATACAAATTAGTGTGCATTTCTTATGCATAATGTTTCAAATATCAAAAATTTAGTAGTATCTATAAAATTTGACCATTGGTAATAGCTAATGAAAAATATTGCATTCATATTTACCAATAATTTGATAAGGCATATAAAATAGGGAATTTAATTTTTGATGCTTACTAGGCTTAACCCTTATCTCATTCCACTTTAGTTTGAGATCACCAACTTGAAATTCATGTTGGGATGCCTTCTTTTCAAACTAGTACTTTATGGCCTCTTTATGTTGCTTGAAGATATAAAATACCTTGTCTCTCTATCCTTGCAAAAAAAACAACTTGGTCATCCTTACTTCCATTGTCTCTACATCTAGAATATCACCTCTACTCAATAGCTTTATTATAGATAGTTTTAGGTGTAGTGACATCATAGTTTCTTTACCATATACCAAGGTGTATGGAGAGGTTTTTAATAACATTTTAACTATAATATGATTATCCAATAGACCTTGATCCAACATTTGGTGCCAACTCCTTTTATTTTTCCCTACTATTATTTTGATGATTTTGAATAAATTCTTGCTCATGGATTCCTTGTAGATAGTAGTTGGATGAGGTCTTCAGATAGATATCATCCTTATAATTTCTAATACCTTAGTGCCTATGAATTTAGGTCCATTATCAATGATAATAGTTGATGGGATACTAAATCTGATAATGATCCTCTCAATTTTTTTACCGTTATCTCTTGGTCTACCTTTTTTATTGCTACTACTTCAGACCATCTAGTGAATTAGTCAGTTGCTATTAAGATGGATTTATGATTGATAAATAAATTTGGGTTGATCAACTCAATTAAGTCCAATGCACATTGCTAAAATTATCCCTCTATCACTATTGGTTATAGGGAGAGTTTTGCATTCATTGTTTTACCTATAAACTTCTAACAAGCTTCATAGGTCCTAGTTATCTTGAATGCATCTGCAAATAAAGTAGGCCAATAGTATGTGACTCAGTGTATCTTCACTATAGTAGTTTGGCTAGAATAATGAACCCCAAAAAATTCTAAATAAAATTCTTGTAGTATCTTTTGTTCCTCTTCTGGCCAGATGCAATGGAGGACACCATCAAAGTGTTTGCAATACAATCCTTCTAATAGTAACATATAATTTAGGGTCTACAACCTGTATCTTCTTCTTTGATAAGCATTCAAGTTATCTAGATGCTTCCCTATTTGGAAGTACCTAATCAAGTCTAACACCCAATCATCCCTATCACTTAAGTCATCCTCTTTGAACTCTATTTTAGGGCTGTTTTCAAGGAATAAATTTTTCTCTAATTCTACTAAGCATGCCAATTATTGACATAAAACTCTTCCTCTCACCAAAATTTTTGGTCTAATATCCATATCAAAGTATTGTATATTTGTAATACATTTGAATCTTTTATCACCTAATTCTCCTTATGAGACAAATTTTTTAACATTGGGATGGACCACATAGACCTAAGTATTGCTTTGTGGGATGTAGTGCATAAGTGTTTTGAGAGACTTCACCAAAGTAACATCTAACTCTCTATGAAATAAAGATTATTTTGATAATGATGCAAGGCCTGTCTAATGAAGATGATTGGATGCTCTTCTTGATGATCATGTTTCTATATCAAAACAATAGTAAAGATTTTTTTCCCCCAAAAAAATCCATACTATGATTTCTTTTTTATAGTATGAGTTTACTAGGATAGATGCTTGGGCTATTGCTTGCTTAATCTTCTTGAATTCTAGGTCCCTCTTAGGTGCTCAAAGGAATAACACTCCCTTATTCAATAACTTAGTCATGGGTTTGACTATCTAAGTAAAGTCTAACATAAAATTTTAGATGAAATTTATTTGCCCAAAAACATCTTGTAGAGCATTTTTATTTTGAGGAATTAGCAATATCAATATTGCTTTAACTATATTTGGGTCAATAGCTAACCCGTATTTTGAGACAACATGCCCCAATAACTTATTTTCTTGCATAATGAAGATTAAATTTTTGTATTTAGGGAAACCTTGAATTCCTAACATATTTGAAAAACCATTCCCAAATGTGCCAATTGCTAATTTTTATCATGTGAGAACACTATCATATCATTCTAATATATAAAGTTTATTTTATTCACTAGCTTCCTAAAGGCAACATCCATGGTCCTCTAAAATGTTGCCCCTATGTTAGAAAAGCCAAAATGCATCCTCTATTAGGAAAATTTACCCCACCTAGTGGTGAATATAGTATTATATTTATCTTCATACCTTAACAAAACCTTATTGAAGCTATAGAACCCATCAAGTAGAGAAAATATCCTATCTCTAGCCATAGTTTGCAGTAGCTAGTCAATTTGAGGTAGCAAATAGTGGTCTTTTAGGGAGCCCTTATTTAAGTTTTTAAAGTCCATTCATAGTTGAATATATCCATTTTCATTCCAAATAGGGACTAATTTAGCCACCCATGTAGAATGATTTATTGATTAAATGATCTTTGCATTAAGCAAATTTAATAATTCTTGCTTCATTAGGAACTCAATCTTTGGATTAACTAGCCTCTACTTCTACATAAATGGCTTGATATTGGGTATCAATTCAATGGTGTTTTTTATAATATACCTTGAGATCATCATAGCTCCATGCTATTATATCTCCATACTCCTTGCATAATGAAATAAGTTCACTCACTTCCTTTTTTGAATTGTACTCTAATTTTTAAGCCCTAATTAGATTCAATTTCAACCTCCTTGAATTCTCGTTCATCAACCTTCATTTTTTGAATAGTCATTTAGTCATTATTGTCAAAGAGGCTTTCTAGAGTAATAAACCCCTTTAGAATGTGATTGTTTTTAATTATATCATATCCTCTTGATAAATGTGATTTATTAATTCCTCTGGTTGCTTAGCATTTATGGATTCTTGGATTAAGAAATTAATAATTTTCTCATTATTATCAAACACTTGCCATTAGCTATATCTATCTAGGACTAATGGTTTGAAAACTAGTTTTACCCCTTTTGATTTCTTCCAATTGTTATAAATAGGGTTGTCCATTAGCTAGAATATTCTCAAACCTTGGTGTTTATTTCATATTAATTTCCTCAAAACTTTTAATAAGGTCCTAGAATCAGTTCCCGTAGACCTTGAAGTAGAAATGCTTACTGTTGCACTTCTCTATAACCTAATTCACTAGAAATTCTAAATCATCAAAAATGGAGAGCATCCTAATTCTCATTATTTTTGCTTTTAATAGGTCTAGGCAAAGAGATTTATACTCAGTGGCATTATTGGTGTATCTCCAGGTCATCCTATGTAAAAAATTCTTTACTCCTAAAAGTAAAATTAAGACTACTCCAACTACAACTCCATTGAAGTAAATCTATCATAATTCTATTTTTAGAGCTCTTGACTTGAGATGGATGGAAGCTTATGCTCAAATAATATAGTAATGTAATGAGTGATTAGCTCAGTATCCATTGAATTTGAGGTAGAATTCATCCTTTGTTTATAGGTCTTTCATCACCTCCTCCATAAAGTCCAAATCATCCTCAATTAGGTTGAAATCATTCTCTTTAATTTTTTTAATACGGAATGGGCATGGTTTATTGATGTATATTTGTACCTTACTTTGTGGGGGATAATCATATGAGAACAATCCATAGAAAAATAGCCTCCAATATTTGAAATAGACTCTCTTGAGAGGCTAAACTAAAATATGGTGGAATATAAACCACAACCACCTCTTGAATGATTGTGGCCTATGTTATCTTGTGGAGCACCATTGGTATATACTTGACCATCTCAAATGTATAGACTAGAGTGACATATAACTACAATAGTCCATGACATGAGTGGCTATAATCCATTTCCATTGCCTCACATATTGCTTTTGGCATGATAGTAGTGGCTACTTCAGAGTCAACCATGAAATTTTATACTATTCACCCTTCTGTGCACAAAGACATGTAAAACATGATGGTCAATTCTTACCCATTCTAGATCTCTACCAATATTGATCAAATTTTAAGTCCAAGAGATTCAATCCTTTAGAATTGACACCTTTTAATTCAATCCTAACCAAGTCAATATGTCTAGGAATTAGTAATGCATAATACATGCTTGCCCGAGAAGGAGTCTTCTTTATCTCTTCAATAATTATATCTTTGGTCACTTCTAGCAAATTCTTGTCCTTTTTATTAGACTCCTCAAACTTTATTTGATACTACTCAATGGCTTATAACCTTTTTTTTTTAGTCATAAAGGAATACCTTAGTTTCCTTAGAGTTTTCTACTTTGGGTCTTCTTGGTTTATCTTTGCTAGCTCTAGCCTTGGGTTTTCCTTTGCTTTCTTCATTTAAGGTTGAGACAAGACCTTGAGACTCTAATTTCTATGGTTCCACATGCATAGGCTTATTTTTTAACCTTACTAAGACTTGAATGCACTCATATTCTATAGGATATTTGACCAGAATGACCTGATATGGGTCCATAAATATTTTCACCCCTCCTTTCTATGTTGTCTCTACCCTATCTACCAATTTTGCTATTGTTAGTTGGGTTTGATGCTAATAAACCATGAATGTGTATGTATTATGGGGATAATTACTAACCAAGCACAAATAAATATCTTGAAATGTAGAGGGAGATGGCTCTTCATTTATTTTAATATATGGAATATTTTCTTTTGTCCATATTGTTGTTAGAAGCCCTTTCATATTTTGTGACATTGGATAACCTTCTAGGCTAATATCCTTCATATCTCTTTTTATAATTTTATCTTTCTAACATAATGAATTTATTGTTGATATTATTTAGCACTACTTTCAACTCTAATATCTTTATGTTCTCTTTCAACTTTGGAGTAGGTAATAGAGTCAAAGAAGGTGCAGATGGATGATGTAAAGCTTTAGGTATTGGAATAGGAGCAATTTGAGGTAATGAGGTTGTCAAAGTTAGTGTTTGATGAGTTGGATGGGGTAGTTCTTGAAAATACGACATGGTGACTTTAGGAGGTAGCTTTCCAATAGAAATTAATGCATTTGCTATATATTTGGAAACTTGTGGGAATATCATCTCATTAGCTATATTGATTTGCAGACCTATATCTAGGAAAAAGGCTTGAATATAATAGATGTAAGCCTAAGGTTGAGAAGGTTTGATATCTTGAGGGATTTGCTTCCATGTATTACTTGTTGAAGAATATTATATTATTTGGTAGATGCTAAAGTATCCCCATGGAATATTTGTATATATTGCAAATATGATATTATAGTGTGAGTTATTAGTGAAGAAGCACAAAAAATGACACACCTTAATTGATTGAAATTGAAATGCAGTTAAAAGAAAACATTCACAGGAAAAAGGTGCAAAAGATGTAACTATGTAACTATTGCAAAAGAGTTATTATTTAAAGCAAATAAGAGGGTGTTTCTCCTTGTATTTATAAATCCATCAATGAATAAGGTTACAATACATCCCCTTTGAGGGCTTCATATCTTGATACATTTCAAATTACAATTTACAAAAGGATCAAATCCCTCTAGGAGCTTATTAATGTGTTTCAATGTTCTTCTTGCAACCCACATTTGAGATCTAATCTTGGGATTCTTCTAATATACCTATTAGCTCCTCCCTCATGCCTAGAATACCTACACCTACATACAAGATATTGAAAACAATTAATCGCATATGTGTTTAGTGATAAAAGATAGGAAAACCATGGAAAGAATGGGTTTATGAATATAAAACTAATTTGTGATAAATCAAAACAACTGAAAATGACTTGCAAATATAGTATTATGTTATTATGCTAATTTTGGAAATATCTAAGCATAAATTGGAAAGAAATTGCAATAAAAAAGTATGGTCATTCCTGGCAGGAACAACTAAACCTGTAATCACAAAAACCTAAATTGACCCTGTACTGACCCAAATTTTTTGTGCCCTTACCTTCAGGCTAAAGGATCCATACCCGAAAGGGGGATGCAAGAAGGATAGGACAATACCTCAGACTGAGAGGCCCTTTGAAGGTCGCACCTCTCGGGAGAGGGGTATAAGGGTGAATTTTTGACGGATGGTGGGGTTCACCAGGAAACTTTGAGTGGCAGTTTCCACGCCTAGGTTGAGAATGGGTTTGATGTGTTCATTTTATACTCAATAATTCATATCCCTAGGTTGGCGAAAATGAATCTAAGATATTCTATATGAAAATACCAATTTATATGAATACATAAAGCATGAATGAATCCTAAATACTAGGAATATGTTAAATGAGAAAGAATGCACCTGATTCCGGATGTCTGATGAATATTCTAAAGCTTGTAGGAGTCCAGATCATCTTGAATATGATAGGATCATCTACAATTATACAAAATCATCCTAGATCATAGGAAATCATCTAAAATTATACAAGATCATCGCCGATCTGTCAGAAACCTACAATCACAGAAACAGACACCAAAAATTGAAAATGCAACTGCAAGAATAATGCAAAATGATAGAAATGATAGTATAAATGTTTAACTGATAAATCTAGATAGCAGATTAAATAAAATGCATTTTTTTAATAACTTATTTTAACTTTATCATGCATTTATGCTAAATGAGGTGAACTCCAGGATGCAAAATGAAAATAAATCAAGCTAATGGATAATAAAATAAGGAAGGAATATGAGAAATGCAAACTTAGGACTCTAATCACCCCCAATATGAACTGTAGTCGAGATCACCTCCAATCATATGATATCATCATTGATCTACGATAGGATCATCCAAAATCATGTGAAATCACCTGCGACGATCCGAGCTTCCTCCAGTTGAAGCATAGTGAAATCCTGCAATGAAAACTTGAAACTACGAGTGCAAACAATGGTTTATAGGACGTATTAACACAACAAAGCTAAATGGCAGGGAAAATCAACTAGGGAGAGATTCAAGAGGAGAGCCAGGAGGATAAACTAAGAAAATCCTAGTTTATATAGAATTAGGGTGAGGTTAGGAGGTTGGGGATCATCCTAATCTGGGAGATCTCCAACGAAGGAATCTCCAACTACGCAGACACGCTTCTGCCAAAGTTGGAGAGGTTGTTGAAACATAATCTAATTATGAAAATTTGATTTTGGTATGAAATCATCTGGACGTTCTATTCCAAATGAATTCGTCCGATCTGCGATGATTTCGTCTGATCGATGACGATATCGTCCAACGATCAAAAAACTCCTAAAAATGGCACAAAAAATGGGGTGAGCGGTTAACGGGCAATTTTGGGGTTAAAATTCAAATCTTTATCTTTTTACTAAGGGTTTAACTGCACCAATTTTAGGGTGCTACATTTTGCCCCCTCTTTAGTAATTTTTTTAAATAAAATGCGTAAAAGATGAGTTCTCGCTTTACGAGAAAGCAAAAATTTATTCCATTTTTTAGATGACGATTCTAGGTCGAATCGTACGACTACTTACTATGGTGCCCCCTCCGTGTTTTTACCCAAATCGAACGTTTGAGGTAAAAGCACGAAAAAGAAAAATTTAAAAAAAAGTTGTTTTTAAATAAAATTAAAAAAAATAGGGTAAAACCCTAATTCATTGTTACTGTTCGATGTTGTTTCAAAGCTCTGCAGGAAAAATGGTGGAAACGACACACAGACCGACAGAGGTCCGACGCGCGTTGCGGGTAGGGATCTAAACTTGATGCATTATGTTTTTAATTTGATTTATGTGATTTTTAATTTGAATTTTGACTGTTTTTGGGGCATCACGGCCATTTTTAGGCCGTCGACAACGTCGGGATGAAATCGTCCCAATTTCGTCAAAATCGTCCCTAGATCGCCGATTTCGTCTAGGGGTAAAATCGACGAAATAGGGTCGATCTCGTCCAACAAGGGGCGATCCCCAAGTTGAGAAATTAGAGATGATTTCATCCTACCAAGGACGATTTGACTTAATTTAGTACGATATCATCAAATAATTGACGATATCATTTTTAATAAGATGAAATTGATTTAACTGATTTTGATGATTATATATTAATAATTTTTGTTATTTTATTATTTATTTTGCAGAGAGGATTACTAAAAAATTAGGAGTGAAAATACGGGGGTCTAAGGGATGATGTAGCCATGCTCAATCAAGTAGAGCAAGATTGACTATTGGAGGTTGGGTTATAGCATGTGGTAGAGATGCCACAAATACCTACAGACATGGGGCTACTAACAACTGTAGCAGAGAGGTGGTATCTGGGGTCGTCCTACTTTTGACTACCAACAGGGGAGATGGATCCCACTCTAGAGGATGTATGGAGGATCTTGAGGATCCCCATATATGGGTGGTTGATGACTCCTACGGCCAATCAGGGCCATGCCATGATGCGATTGTGCAGAGACCCTAGATTCACCCTGGAGAAGGGCAGAGTGAACATCGAGACATTGAGGCAGATTCTTGGGGCGTCTCGATTGACTCAAGTTTTGGTAGGGGTAGTGGGTGGCCTATTGCTATGCCACCAGAGTGGATGTAGGTTACCATGGCTGCTCTTAGATGTGGTCTTCAACATGAGAGACCATGGCTACAGGTTTGCTTGGGGCAGCTTTATAATATGTCGCTTGTATAGGATCCTATATGGGGTCGTATAAAAGGGAGGTCGATGTCTACTTTTGACATCACTACTATAGGTTTGGTGTTGGGAGCACATTACGATGTAGAGGCCGATAGGGCTTCCACTAATAGGGGTTGATTGAGAGAGACCCCGGGTTTTCTATTGGTGGCTCCAAAGAGGGTCATAGTGGTGGATAGATCTATCGATGTCCTGGAGGTTGCTAGATGACCTCATCCCAGATTAGATCACCTAGAGGCCATGGAGAGAGCATCCAAAGTGGGGAGAGGACAGATAGAAGTTAGCTCACATCAAGTGAGTCTTCTAGATAAGTATGAAGTGGGGAGAGGTAGAGCTCCATCACTATGATCAAGTTTTGAGGTAGTTCGGTCTACAGTAGGGTATCCCTTCTCTTAGAGACTACGAGTACTCTCGGACTGTCTAAAATAATACTACACTAAGTAGGGATCTAGATATGCAATGATTTTAGATTCAGGATGCTGATGATGCCCCCATTCAACCAGTGGATGGGGAGACACTGGGGTCATAGATGGGTATGATGCCTGGTATGTAGGCATCCACCCTCCTTAGATGACGAGGGCATAGGGTCTGATGCATGCTATGGTGTGACAAATGGGGAGGTGGTACCAGGCTGCCATCGATGCAGTGAGGAGTCATGGAGGGAGGGATCATCAAAGATCTCCTTAGGAGAGACACCAGAGAGTGCCATAGGCTCTAGAGAGACCACAGCAGCTAGAGAGGATAGAGGATGGACTCCCTTCTCAACAGAGTGATAGGCCAGCATCGCTCGATAAGGGCAAGGGTGTCGAGGTGGGAGAGAGCAACAAGGTTGTGGCTCTCCAGGCAAAGAATTCCTACCTCTGGGCTCAAGTGCAGACACTAAAGGATGAGGCTACATGACTCAGGACTTAGAGCAAAGGGACGAGCACTCAATATTTGGCATGGGCTATTCCTTAGATCATGTTCTACCAGGGATTGTACTATCATGTGGTTCCAGAGAACTAGAGGATATCCTTGCCAGCCCCCATTGCAGATCCAGTCACGATGGGGTTGTCGAGGACATCCTCATGATCGACGTCAAGGACCTATGACATAGCATGAACTTTGTTGGGGCCACCTCCTCCACCTCAGGACAAGAGAGGAGATGAGGCTGAGAGCTCGAGGGCTTCTCGAGACTAGCTACACATTGACTATAGATTGTATATTTTTGAGAGGATTGAGTATGCCAGGGTATAGATTGTGGCATACCAATCTAGTTTTGATATGATGTACATAATTTTGATATATATATGATCTTTTTGTGATATGACTTATCCATATGTTTTAGGATGCTTTAAGTTTTGAATTGTTGATTGATTATTCATGTAATGATGTCATTGGCAATAATATAGTTTTATGTCATGCTGTAAAATTTAAATGAAATAATTTGATGTAAACAAATTGGTTGTTGTGGTATGATTTGATGAAAATAAAGAGACTTCTAACAATAATTTCAAAGGATATTTTCACTATTATATGACCATTTCATGGAGTCGTCGCTCGCTAGGCCATCAAGCTAATCCCAGTATAGAAATATTGCTAAAAGTAAAAGAGTGCTTAAGAGACTGTCTTAAGTGATGATGAAAAATGATGATGGTGATGATTTGTTTTCAGATTTTCATGAAAATATTATGCATGAAATATTAAAAATATGATTTTTTTTAGGCATAAAATTCCTAAGTGTGATAAAATTTTGAACAATTCCTTAGGAATTATACCATCATTGCAAAAAACTGAATGTTGACATAATGAAATGAAATAGAAAAAAAGTGTTCATTTTTTTTAAAGCACAATTGTGTAACATAATGATGTAAGCTATATATATGAATTAAATAAATGAAAAATAAAATTAGAACAATGGTTTGTGCTAGGCATAGAATTATAGGTATAGACTTATACCATCATCGCGAAATCCAAAAATAATTTTATTGCATAATTGATTTTTGATTTTGAGATAAACATAAAATATAAGATGAGGACTTGCGCTAGGCATAAAATTTTAGTTTAGGTTTTTTAGGAACTATACCATCGTTGTGGAAGTCGAAAGTATATATAAACGTGACTTTATTGTATGGTTTGAAAAATTTTTGGATTTTTGAAAAAAAATGTATGTAATTATTTTCATACTAAACAGATGTTCTCAAATAAGAAGATGAAATTATTCCAAAAGATTTGCATAAATATTTTAAATTATCTCCAAGACAAAATGTATATTTATAAGGAACCCTCATGTCCATATGTGAGTTTATTTCCGATCTTGATTTATCATAATGATACAAAATCTCTCAAATACAAATGTGTGTGCAATTGTATTATTCATTTACCAATTTTGAGCAAGATAATTTGATGCAAGTAATTTGAATTAACCAAATAAGTGTTCGTTGACCATGATTTATATGCATGTAACCATACCAAACTACTATGTAAGTCGGGTCATCAAGAGCTAGTTGATCCATAAGCAGACATAGGTCTGTACAAAATAAGGTCACTAATGTAACAGCCATATCACCATGCTAGGAGTTACCCAAGGCCAAGCGGGTTGGGCACAAACCACCTATTATGGGGCTTACCTCACGGTTTTTGAATAATTGAGAATTCCAAGGATTCAAGCTCATTCACCCTTCTTTTCTTTTCAAATGGTAGGGGAAGGGATTTTATTGCTTTTTGCTTTTTCTTTTCTTTTCTCTCTTCTTTTTTTTTTTGTATTTTTGCTTGGAACTGAGATAATGCTGAAATATTGTTGCGATGGTACAAAATTATATTTTTCTTTTTCTCATTTTTTTGACTTTTCTTTTTCTTCCTATACTAGGGATACTTGCTTGGATTGGCTATAGAGCAAGGGATTTTTATTCTGTGTAGGGGTGAGCTTGTCCTTTTGTCAATTCTCAAATATTCTAGACCATGTGCATGATAGGATAGCAGGGGAAAATTTTTGCTCAAGAAACCACTTCTACTATGTTGTATCATATTGAATTTGCAATGAAATCATTTTAATGTGAAGAGATATACTTGATTCAAGTAAATAACAAGATCAATTCTCTATGCTCAAAACTTTATTTAATTCAACTGTGGACTTTGATATAAGAGAGATTAATAATCATACCAAATAAAATCAAGATATTTATTCATGTGAGTGTGAAAGTGCGGGATTCCAAATAAATGCTAATTTATCCAAAATAATTGAAAATATGACTGTAATACTTCAAGAATTGACAGGTACAAAAATAGAAAATTTTTTTTGAAGTTTTTTTATGATTTTGATGTTTTTTATATTTTGGTTTTAATTTATGAATTGAAAGAATAAATAATATTACTGTTTTTGAAATTTGTATATGAATTACTAAAATGAAACAATATGCAAAATAACAATATATACAATGATGAAATGACTAGATTTATGCATAATAGCATTTAAGATGCATAATGTTCATAGGTTCTTTAAGATCTTTACCATCTAAGGTAGCTAATCTGTATGCTCCCGATCCAAATTTAGCAGTGATAATATATGGTCCAAGCCAGTTGGGCTCGAATTTACCTTTAAGATCTTTAGTTGCATTAGTATTTTTTTGATTTTCTTTTAAGACAAGGTCACAAATATCAAAGGATCGATGATGAACTTTATTGAGGTATGCTCATTTAAGCTTGTTCTGGTAGGCTCGAAGATGTTCCAAAGCATTGATGTGCTTCTCATCTAGGAGTTCTACCTGACTAAATCTGCCAACATGATATTCATCTCCTACTTTAGTATCTTGAAGTAGTAAAGCCAAATAAGGAACTTCTAATTCAAAGGGAAAAATTGCTTCAGTGCCATAAACCAAAACAAAAGGTGAAGTGTCCGTGGGAGTACGAACGCTAGTTTGATAAGCCCACAAAGCAGGATATAATTGAATGTACCAATCTCGACCAGATTTGTCAACCAGTATTTTAAGGATTTTAATTAATGTTTTATTAGATGTTTCTTCTTGGCCATTACCTTGAGGATAATAGGGAGTGGACCAACGATGTTGAATTTTATATTTTTGACATAATTTCTTGACATATTTATTTTTAAAACAAGTTCCATTATCCGAGATGAGATTTGTAGGAATTTCGAACCTACAAATAATTTGATTAAAAATAAATTTGGAAACTTGGGTTCTAGTGTAAGAAGCTAAGGGCATAGCTTCAACCCACTTCATGAAATACTCAATTGCGGTTATGATGAATTTATGTCCATAAGATGACATAGGATTGATTTTTCCAATGATGCCTAACCCCCATTTTGAAAAGGTCCAAGGAGATGAAATAGCCTGCAATTCTTGTGCAGGTGCATGGACAAGGTCAGCGTGTTTCTGGCACTTTTTGCAACAGCACACATAATCATGTGCATAATTCTCCATGGTAGGCCAAAAATATCGTATCCTAAGGAGCTTCTTAGCAATGGTGCTACCACTAAAGTGTCCCCCACAAGATCCAAGGAGATGAAATAGCCTGCAATTCTTGTGCAGGTGCATGGACAAGGTCAGCGTGTTTCTGGCACTTTTTGCAACAGCACACATAATCATGTGCATAATTCTCCATGGTAGGCCAAAAATATCGTATCCTAAGGAGCTTCTTAGCAATGGTGCTACCACTAAAGTGTCCCCCACAAGATCCATTGTGGGCTTCACTCAAAGCTGATCTAGATTTTTATAGATTCAAACATTTCAGTAGGATACCTTCAAAAGATCTCCTATATCAGGTATTGCCAATTATTATGAATCAACTTGCTTGTCTACGTAATAACCGGTGTTGGTTTCTATTAAAACCTTCAGGGAAGGTCCCATTTTGAAGAAAATTTAATATATTAGTGTACCAAAATTCAAGAGTAGTTTCGTTGATTAGCAACACATTCAAAGGTTCTAAGCATAATTTATTTGAAGTGGGTTCCTAGAGTCGATGAATAATGATGGTAGCATATTCATCATCTAACTCCAAGGGTAAAAGAGATGCAGTTGCAGCCATAGCATCAACCGCACGATTGCTAGTTTGAGGAATAGCTTCCAAGGTAACTTGATCAAATAAAGATATTAATTGTAATACATATGCTTTATATGGGTGCAATTTATCATCTCTGGTCTGATAAACATCATTAATTTGATTTATAACAAGTTGAGAATCATCAAAAACTAATAGATTTTTAATTTTTAGTTCCAAGGCTGCTCGTAGTCCAAGGATTAGAGCCTCATATTCAACAGTGTTATTAGTATAGGAAAATATTAATTTAAAGGATAGCGGTATGAGGTGTTTCTATGGTTATTTTAAAATAATACCTGCACCAGCCCCACTCATGCATCAGGCTCCATCAAAGTATAGGGACCATCACTCTGGATGGTCTACCTCTATTTTAAGGCATTCATCAGGAAAATCAATGATGGGGATGGGTAGACTCTAAGGGTACAGTAGCTAATTTATCTGCTATGATTTGACCCTTAACAGACTTATGTCCTATAAACATGAGTTCAAACTCACTTAGCACAAGAACCCATTTTTCTATGTGACCAGATAAATAGGGTTGACTCATGAGATACCACAAGGGATCAGATTTAGCAATAACATATGTTTTCTAATTAAGCATATAGTGGCATAGTTTTTGTATAGAAAATACGACTGCTAGACATAACTTTTCTAATGCTGTGTAACGGGTTCATAATTGATTAATGTTCTATTGATATAATAATTAGCACGTTCTATTTTCTCATCATCCATTTGAGCTAACATAGCTCCTAAGGCAAAATATGAAGCAAAAATATACAAGATAAATAGGCGATCAGGTCTAGGTGGCGAAAGCACAGGTGGGTTAAGAAGATATTGTTTAAGGAGTTCAAATACTTCTTGACATTCGTTGTCCCAATGGAAAGATACATCCTTCTTAAGAAGCTTAATAAAGGGTCTAGTTTTATCTGCTAGCTTATCGATGAAGCGACGGATAGCTTGAAGCTTACCTTGTAAACTCCATAATTCATATATATTTGTGGGTGCATGCATATCAGTGATAGCCACAATCTTGAGAGGTTCAATGCCGATGCCATGTAAAGAAACTATAACCCCCAATAATTTATCGGACTTAACTCTGAATATACATTTGGCTGGATTCAATCGGATAAGGTATTCCCTTAACTGATTAAATATTTTTCTCAGGTCATCTAAATGGTCATCTTCGTTAATAGAATGAGTTATATGTCATCTATATAATCATGTAATATATCATGCATCATATCATGAAAGATATAAGTCATGGCTCGTTGATATGTTGCACTTGCATTC
This sequence comes from Wollemia nobilis, assembly GCA_028583015.1. NCBI lineage: Eukaryota > Viridiplantae > Streptophyta > Pinopsida > Araucariales > Araucariaceae > Wollemia > Wollemia nobilis. Next base: position 11,584,110 of record JAQPPZ010002587.1, on the reverse strand, counting down.
TTCAGGTCGAATGGCATCACTTTCCAACAAAATTCCCCCAAGGGGTAATAAAGGCTATTTTAGCTTGATCTTTAGGAGCTATCCTGATCTGATTATAACCAAAAAATCCATCCATTAAGGATATCATTCCACTCCCAACAGTAAAATCAATGATTTGATCCATGTTGGGAAGGGGAAAATTGTCTTTAGGGCATGCAACATTAATATCTCTAAAGTCTGTACAAACCCTAACCTTAGTAGCTTCTTTCTTAGTTACTGGAACTACATTCGAGATCCATTCAGCATAATCAATGGCTTGTATAAAAATAACATTCAAGATTTTTTCTAACTCCCCTTTGACTAGTAATGCCACTTTAGGATGCATTTTTCTAAGTTTCTGTTTAATAGGTTTAGCATCCATATGGACTACTAGGTGATGCATAACTACAGAAGGGTCTAAACCTGACATATCTTCATATGCCCAAGCAAAGACATCTTCATATTCTTTAAGAAATGCAATGTATTTATCCTATTTTTCTTGACTCAATTTTGATCCAATGTTGATTATGTGAGGATTATTCCTCAGTTCCAATGTTAATTTTTATGACATTTTCTACTTCCATGTGTAGATCTTTCTCACGGGTTAAATGCCCAATTCTTGTAATTATGCCAAGGTTAGCTTGGATAATTTGTCTTGAGGAGTTGTGGCCTCAAGCTGGGCTATACTAGGTATAGAGCCATCAAAATAAAATTCATTATGTAATAATTCCTCAATGGAGACATCATGGAATATATCTCCCTCCAACTCATCGTCGAATTCAACGATCATCTCAGGGTGAGCTATAGATAGCATATTACATGTAAATGGCTTATTCGTTAAAACACAAAGCATCACGCTCATCCAAATAATCTTGATAACATATGAGATGGTCATCATCCTCAAATGGGAAGGGTTGACCCTTAATAGGAAATAGGACCACACCACATTGGGCGGGCCACGGTTCTACATCAAAAGGTTCTTTCATACCATTTTGGAAAGGTCCTAAACCTTTCCCTTTATATCCCAATTTAAGCATTATATATTTGGCTTTAATATACTCATTAGTAAAATAACATTGAGCATATCCATCATAATGAGTCTTGATGTTTCTGGGTATTCTACCCCAGTCATATCCCTTATAAATAAAAGCATAGCTTCTGACTTGGTAAATACTTCCCATAGGCTATGGGAGGCCCAAGGTATGAGGAGATGGTGGCAAAATATTTAAAGTAAGGGAATCTTGCATAGAAGCATTCATTTTCTCTAATATAAGAATTTTAGATAAATCGGGTAAGAGCTCGTTAGTAAGAGCATAAGAGGTAGAAGGAACATTTCCTACATATTTTGATGTAGAAACTATGCCTTTTGTGGATGTAGATGTTGTAGAGATGTCGATGGATGGGCCTATTATAGGTATAGAAGTTATAGGAGTAGAACAAGAGGCATCGATTGTGGGATTAGGATCTTTTTGAGGTCCTAATGTGGTTTGTTTAGAGGATGGTTGAGTTGTATGTAGGGGTGTAACTGATGGAGAAGAAGTAGATGGCATTGTGGGTGTGTGTTTCACACGTTTAGATGGGTAATGAGAATTATGATGTGTGGATGACAGAGCAGGGCAAAATTGAACTCCAACAGGTTCTGCCAAAGCACACATATCAAAGGGTCTAGGATCACCATGAATGGTAATCAACTGATTCTTAAATTTGAATTTAACACATTTTTATAAAGTTGATGGAATGGCTCGCATCGCGTCGATCCAAGAGTATATTATACGATGTATGACAATGTACAATAAACACGGTCATATCCAAGGTTCTCGGACCAACCTACAATGGGATGGTAATAACTCCACATGTTTCTTGTGTTTTGTCATTGAAGGCTTTTATGATCATATCAGTTCTTTTCATTTCATCACTTCTAAACCCAAATATTTGGTAGAAGTCAAAAGTGCAGATGTTTAAATTATCAATCAAGACTCGTTTAACTGCTACATATCCAATTAAGGTAGTAATATATAAGGGGTTATCCTTATGTAAACTATGTTGCGGTATGTCTCTATGCCAAAAGTCAATACAATCAACTTCATGATTTATTATAGTATTAGCCATGGCTTCAGGTCGAATGTCTTGTGGTACCATCATCTGGCTTAATGTGAGCATTAATTCATCTCTATGTGTAGGAGAAGATCTTAAAAGGTCCAAAAGATAAATTCTAGCTGTAATATTTGATAGTTGCTCATTAATATTACAAGGAGGTTTAGGTTGAACATTAGGTGTCTGATTCCCTTTATTAGTAACTTTCAAAACAAATGGAGCTGATCCATCATTCTACATTTGATCTTGTTGAGAGTTTTGAGCCTGTTGTCTAGTAATAGCTCTGATGGTACCCACAATATTATTCTATGGATGATGAATGGGTCTTGGTCTAGCATTTATTGTTGGCAATTTTGGGTACATTGGGTACATTGCCCTTGCTCAAGTGTTGATGTTGTCATTGATGTCAAGAAGCGAAAGGGTTTTTGTGAAAACCAAGGCAAACAAAATAATAGGTTTTGTTTAAAACCATGGACAGCAGATTTGAAATGGGTTTTCCTTAAAACCCAAGTTAGCTCTTCGTTTCATTGAAAAAGGTGCTCCGATGATGAAGATATTTAATTTTAAATATTTAGTTTAAATTTTATTTATTTAAAATTTAAATTAGAATTTTAATTAATTTAATTTTGCTGACGTGTTTAGTAATGCTTCGTAGTGCTTATAAAAGGAAGCAATGGAACTCATTAATGGGTATGAGAAGGATTCGATATTGATCGGCGAGAGGAGTTTATGCGTTTAGTGAAACGATCGAACGAGGAATCATAGGTGTGGTTGTGATGTAAAAAGTTAGTTATTCGACGAAGGGTTTTGATATATAAAGCACATTTATTAAATGGGATAGAGGATGTGTGAGTTGAGTTTCGGCAATGTAATGAAACAATTTTTGAGCACATAATATTAAAGACAAAACAACCAAAGGTGTTGAGATCAAAATATTGAAACATGCTGGATAATGGATATAAGACGCATCGATGATTTGATGAAATGTACTATGCACCTAGTCAATAATAAAAATGGTTATAGAATGCACTTGATCTACGAACGAATGGATGAGCGATTGATTCAATGAAAACAAAGGCAATAGAGTAGTTCGTCGGACAAAGGTCGTCAACAATAGGAGGAAAGAAATTCTATAGCGTGAATGTTATGTACGGAGATCGAGTTCGAACAACATTCTCGGCAGTGTTTGATTCGACGTAGCGACAGTAGAGCATAACAGATACTGCATCAGGAGTGGCAAAATTTGATTAGGTCAGATCCGACAGGGAGAAAGAAGGGTGCAGCGTAGCACGAAGCCGGTTGAAAATTGTTTCTAAGCTATGGCAGTTTGCTGGACCGAATCGTAGTGATAGCGAAGTAGTAGAAATTCTCCTATTGAGCAGAGGCGTCAAAGCCAGTTGAAAATCGTTTCTAAGCTGTGATAGTTTGCTGGATCAAATCACAGCAACGGTGAAGTAGTAGAAATTCTCCTGTTGGGCAGAGGCGTCAAAGCCGGTTGAAAATTGTTTCTAAGCTATGGTAGTTTGCTGGATCGAACCGTAGCGATGGCAAAGTAGTAGAAATTCTCCTATTTTGTAGAGGCGTTGAATTCGGTTGAAAATCGTTTCTAATCTGTGGCAGTTTGCTGGACCGAATCGTAGCGACGGCGAAGTAGTAGAAATTCTCCTGTTGGGCAGAGGCATCAAAACCGATTGAAAATCGCTTCTAAGAATGCGATGCAGCGATCCGCTAAAAGTAAAATGATTTCAATAGTATCCTTCAGAGAAAATAATATGTGCATCCATTTTAATTCTATCCGCCGGCATGGAATAGATGGTTGTTAGTTTATTTGAAGGCGGTGTGAGGTCATGTGTTCGAAGAGCTACGATGTATGTTTTGTTGAGGTGCGTGCTAATTCTTTTAAGCCATTACGGCATTCTTAAGGTTTTGGGAGACGGAGGCTTGTGGAGACCTAAGGTCGTAAGTTCGAAGAGTTACGAAGGCCTAAAGTGCTACTAAGGTATGCCCCAACTTTTTGTTTAATGATAATGATACTTTGTTGTTTGAATCATTAGATTTTTGGGAGTAATGATTTATGTTATTTTATGGTACAAGTGGTTTTTGGAGAGATAAGGGAGTTGTGAAATTAAAGGATTTGGTGATGATTATTAAAATGTGGAATAATGTTGTGATCTACTAACCCTTGTGAAGATTGGCAAAAGAATTTTGTGATTGAGGCAGATTTCCAAAGGGGTTCCTTCACTTCAATAAGGTATGGGCACTTTCTTCTTATGAGTATGATTGGTGTATGTTTTCCTGAAATAAGATTGGAGTGAAAAGGTATTCAACAAGGTTTCCTTTGGTTGGGTGTAATTCCTAGTTTCTGGTTTGTTGAAGACTACTTATGCATTGTTATCTTTGATGAGAGTTTTGGTGAAATACATAATTCTGATTTGAGGTAGTGGAAGCATTGTGCACTAGGGTTTATGATTGTGAGTCTTGCTACTTGCTATGAATTTGTGAAACCCTTAGTTGGCTATTTTGATATTGATGGTTGAGTTGCTTCCATAGAGGTTGTTAGATCAAGTTATTGCTTTTACTTGATTCATGATATTGGGCTTACTCCATTAAGTTGATTTGAACAAGTTATTCTATGCCTTTGGTGATATTGTGTTGGTGGTTGTTTTGTTCAAATATCTTTGGAGGGAAAAGGATTTTTACTTGTTTCCTTTTCTTGTGATGATTGGTTGAATGCTTCAAGGTTAATGTTGAGTTGAATGTTGTTGGTTAAACCTTGTCTATGAGCATTGTTGTTGAAGCCAAATTGGTTGAGAAAATAGATTGGTTTTGGAAAGAACATGAGTATCTTTGTTATATGAGATATTGCATGGTTGGCAATTGTTGGGTTGTGTTTCATGTTCTTGAGAAAATCATACTACATCTATCTTATTCTGTTGAGATTTGAGATTGAGTTGAGATTGAGTTTGGGAGTTAAGTATAGAACATATTGAGTCTCTAACAATTCTCTTTATGCTTCTATGAGGTGGATGAATCACGTTGGGTCTCTAACCATTCTCTTTGTGAGTTCATGCCAAGCAAGTGTTCTTGATAAAATTGTGAGCAGGTGTTGGACAGGTTCCATTGGGGACTTGTGAGCAGGTATTGGATAGGTTCCATTGGGGACTTATGAGCAGGTATTGGACAGGTTCCATTGGGGACTTGTGAGTAGGTATTGGACATGTTCCATTGGGGACTTGTGAGAAGGTTTTGGATAGGTTACATTGGGGACTTGTGAGCAAGTTTTGGATAGGTTCTATTGAGGACTTGTGAGCAGATTTGGACAGGTCCTAGCAGAGGACTTGTGAAGCTGAGTTTTATAGTTCTATAAGAGAACCTGAAGAGCAGAGGTGTTCTAGAGGATCACCAGCCAGAGCAGAGCTAGGGGATTGGTGTCTCCTATGGGTCGGTGCCCATGAACTTGAGCTAGGGGATTGGTGTCTCCTATGGGTCGATGCCCACAAACTTTAGATTAGGGGATTGGTGTCTCCTATGGGTCGGTGCCCACAAATTTGAGATTAGGGGATTGGTGTCTCCTTTGGGTTGGTGCCCATAAACATTGTAATTGGGAAGGTTTCCCAAAGAACTTTGAGATAACTTTTAGAGAAAATTTTTGTGGACGTAGCCCAGGCTTTCTGGGTGAACCACGTTAAAATTGGTGTCACTTTGTGGATGATCTTGTACTTTGTTTTGATATTGCTTTGGATATATTGCTTTACTATTTTGAAGTATAAAAGAAAAATAAAAAGAGGTCTTATACTATTCACCCCCCCCTCTCAGTATAAGCTTGTGTTCAACAATTGGTATCAGAGCAAGGTTCCTTCAAAAATTTTAACAGCTTGAAGGAAGATCTTACAAGAACACAAATGGCAAGGAAAGGCAAAAGCAAAACCATAAGACACAAGAAGAAGAAATCTCATAAGGGCACAAAAGAAAATGAAGATGATCTCAATGTTGCTGCTTTGGGAATGAAAATAGATTCAAGAGATGAATCAAATAGTGGAGAACAAGCCAGATTAATAAAGTTTTGCACCAGATGTGGGAAGATCGGTCACTTTGTAGCTGATTGCTCACAAGGTAGAGAATGTTTTGTTTGTGGTCAACTCGGTCATAATGGACGCTAGTGCCATGGGTTTAGTAGCAGTGAAGATGAAGATGATCCGTTCAAAATTGATAAAGAAACAGATTCAGAACAAGAGTGTGATGAAGAAGGAAGTGATGCAGAAGCAAATTGGGAACAGAAACTGATTTCAGACTTGAGTAAAATGGTTGAGGATGCAGAAGATATAATCACCAACTTGAAAATTCAAGTAGAAGATTACAAGAAAATTTTTGAAGATCTTGAAATGCAATCTTCTAGGAAAACAGAGTATTGCAGCAAGCTAGAAAAAGAAATTGACGGTTTAAGAATGCAGACAGAAGAAATGAGTAATAAAGTTGGTATATACAACAAACATGAAGAGGAAACTAACAAAGTTATTAACAATCTGAAGCTGAAAATAGAAGAGTTCAAAAAGAGTGAAGAAACTCTCAGGTATCAGATCAATGAGAAAGAGACTATTTGCTGCAAACAAAAAGAAGAGATTGTTTCATTGAAGAAACAACTAGAAGAGGCCAATACAACTCTTAAAATCAAATATGAGCACAACAATCAAGAAAAGAAGAGCGTATACCTTGACAAAGCAAGTAAGTGTTCTAGTAGTGATAGTGAAAGTTCTTAGGGTGATTATAAAAATGAGATATTGTTCATATCAGAAAAGGAGGAAGAACCGAAATGTCTTAGATATGGAAAGTGTGGGCACTGTGAGGATAATTGCACAAATAATGAATTGGTTGCTAGTATGTATGAGGATACTTCAAAAATTGATAAGGAAGATGCATGTATGGTTTTTGAAAAGGGTAGCATCTCTAGTGATAAGAAATTTGAAAAAGGCCTTGATAATTCAAAGTGCAATCAAATAGAGGATCTTGAATGTGAACTTACTAATGCTCTTAGTGTCTTGAAAAAGGAAAGAAAGAATAATGTTGAACTCAAGAATGAGTTAGAATCTAATGCGGTTGAGTATAGTGAATTAGAATAGAAAATGGCCTCGTTGAAAGAGGAAAATAAAGAGTACAAGGATAAGCTATACAGGTTTCAAGATAGCTCCAAAAGGGTTAAGTCTCTCATCCAAAGTCAAAGAAATCCAATAGATAAAATAGGTCTTGGTTTTGATAAGCCTCACAAAGAACAAGTTGGAGAGTCTAGTAAGAGACTCCAAAAGGAAGAGAGTTCTGATGAGAAAAGTATTTCAGATCATGAGTCCTTGAAAAATAGATGCACAGAAATAGAAAACACAATTCGGAATGAGAAGAAAAGGTTTTCAGAACCTAAGAGGTCAAACAATGGAAAGTTTCAAGGCAGATGTTTTGCATGTCACAGATTTGGCCACATGGCTATACATTGCATGGCTCAAGTGAAGAAGGTAAATAATAGTTTTAGAAGTAGTAATTTCTTTCATGGGTATTGCTACTCTTGCAATCAGTTTGGGCATAAGGCAGTTTATTGCAAGCCAAATAATAGGAACTGGTTTAGTCAGAACATGTGGATTCAAAGAATAGGTATGCCTAAAAGAAACAACACTGTTACTTGTTATAAGTGCAACAATGAAGGTCACACAGTCAGACAGTGCAGAGTTGAAATTCCAGGATACAGGAACAGGCATAGTGGCATGATCAGGTCCAAGGATCAGAACAATGATAGGAACAAGAATATGGTCAAAGAGTTCAAGAGAAGACCCGACAAGGAAGTTATAGACGCTGATGTTGATCAGTGCCTAATGGGAGTTTTACTCCCACCCCAGAATTAATCACCTCATCAGGAGGTGGGGGAGGGACTAAGCTAAGAGGCTCATTCTTAGTTTCGAGCCCCAAAGGTGGCCCTTTGCCATTGATGACAAAGGGGGAGAGATATGAGTAAGGGGGAGAGCTTCAAGTGAAGAGGAAAGCTTCAAGTCAGGGGGAGCAAAACTTCAAAGAGAAGTGATTTTAGTTTTGGCTCTTGAAGATGTGGTTTTAGTAAAGTTTTGCCATCAATGACAAAGGGGGAGATTGTTGGCAATTTTGGGTACATTGGGTACATTGCCCTTGCTCAAGTGTTGATGTTGTCATTGATGTCAAGAAGCGGAAGGGTTTTTGTGAAAACCAAGGCAGACAAAATAATAGGTTTTGTTTAAAACCATGGACAGAAGATTTGAAATGGGTTTTCCTTAAAACCCAAGTTAGCTCTTCGTTTCGTTGAAAAAGGTGCTCCGGTGATGAAGATATTTAATTTTAAATATTTAGTTTAAATTTTATTTATTTAAAATTTAAATTAGAATTTTAATTAATTTAATTTTGCCGACGTGTTTAGTAATGCTTCGTAGTGCTTATAAAAGGAAGCAATGGAACTCATTAATGGGTATGAGAAGGATTCGATATTGATCGGCGAGAGGAGTTTATGCGTTTAGTGAAACGATCGAACGAGGCGTCACAGGTGTGGTTGTGATGTAAAAAGTTAGTTATTCAGCGAAGGGTTTTGATATATAAAGTGCCTTTATTAAAGGGGATAGAGGATGCGTGAGTTGAGTTTCGGCAATGTAATGAAACAATTTTTGAGCGCACAATATTAAAGATGAAACAACCAAAGGTGTTGAGATCGAAATATTGAAACATGCTGGATAATGGATATAAGACGCATCGATGATTTGATGAAATGTACTATGCGCCTAGTCAATAAGAAAAATGGTTATGGAATGCACTTGATCTACGAACGAATGGATGAGCGATTGATTCGATGAAAACAAAGGCAATAGAGTAGTTCATCGGACAAAGGTCGTCGACGATAGGAGGAAAGAAATTCTGTAGCACGAATGTTATACATAGAGATCGAGTTCGAACAACATTCTTGATGGTGTTTTATTCGACGTAGTGGCAACAGAGCATAACAGAGAGCGCATCAAGAGTGGAAAAATCTGATTAGGCCGGATTCGACAGGTAGAAAGAAGGGTGCAACGTAGCACAAAGTCGATTGAAAATCGTTTCTAAGCTGTGGCAGTTTGCTGGACCGAATCGCAGCGACGACGAAGTAGTAGAAATTCTCCTATTGGGCAGAGGCATCGAAGCCGGTTGAAAATTGTTTCTAAGCTATGGCAGTTTTCTGGATCGAATCGCAGCGATGGCAAAGTAGTAGAAATTCTCCTGTTGGGTAGAGGCGTTGAAGCTGGTTGAAAATTGTTTCTAAGCTGTGGCAGTTTGCTGGATCGAATCGCAGCGACGACGAAGTAGTAGAAATTCTCCTGTTGGGAAAAGGCGTCGAAGCTGATTGAAAATCGTTTCTAAGCTACGGCAGTTTGCTAGACCAAATCGCAGCAACGACGAAGTAGTAGAAATTCTCCTGTTGGGCAGAGGCATCGAAGCCGGTTGAAAATCGCTTCTAAGCATGCGATGCAGCGATCCGCTAAAAGGAAAATGATTTCAACAGTATCCTTCGGAGAAAATAATATGTGCATCCATTTTAATTCTATCCGTCGACATGGAACAGATGGTTGTTAGTTGATTTGAAGGCGGTGTGAGGTCAGGTGTTCGAAGAGCTGCGGTGTATGTTTGTTGAGGAGTGCACTAATTCTTTTAAGCCATTTCGGTATTCTTAAGGTTTTGGGAGACGAAGGCTTGTGGAGACCTAAGGTCATAAGTTCGAGTAGTGACGAAGGCTTAAAGTGCTACTAAGGTATGCCCCAACTTTTTGTTTAATGATAATGATACTTTGTTGTTTGAATCATTAGATTTTTGGGAGTTATAAGGTTATGTAATGATTTATGTTATTTTATGGTACAAGTGGTTTTTGGAGAGATAAGGGAGTTGTGAAATTAAAGGATTTGGTGATGATTATTAAAATGTGGAATAATGTTGTGATCTACTAACCCTTGTGAAGATTGGCAAAAGAATTTTGTGATTGAGGCAGATTTCCAAAGGGGTTCCTTCACTTCAATAAGGTATGGGCACTTTCTTCTTATGAGTATGATTGGTGTATGTTTTCCTGAAATAAGATTGGAGTGAAAAGGTATTCAACAAGGTTTCCTTTGGTTGGGTGTAATTCCTAGTTTCTGGTTTGTTGAAGACTACTTATGCATTGTTATCTTTGATGAGAGTTTTTGGTGAAATACATAATTCTGATTTGAGGTAGTGGAAGCATTGTGCACTAGGGTTTATGATTGTGAGTCTTGCTACTTGCTATGAATTGGTGAAACCCTTAGTTGGTTGTTTTGATATTGATGGTTGAATTGCTTCCATAGAGGTTGTTAGATCAAGTTATTGCTTTTACTTGATTCATGATATTGGGCTTACTCCATTAAGTTGATTTGAACAAGTTATTCTATGCCTTTGGTGATATTGTGTTGGTGGCTGTTTTGTTCAAATATCTTTGGAGGGAAAAGGATTTTTACTTGTTTCCTTTTCTTGTGATGATTGGTTGAATGCTTCAAGGTTAATGTTGAGTTGAATGTTGTTGGTTAAACCTTGTCTATGAGCATTGTTGTTGAAGCCAAATTGGTTGAGAAAAGAGATTAGTTTTTGGAAAGAACATGAATATCTTGGTTATATGAGACTTTGCATGGTTGGCAATTGTTGGGTTGTGTTTCATGTTCTTGAGAAAAGCATACTACATCTATCTTATTCTGTTGAGATTTGAGATTGAGTTGAGATTGAGATTGGGAGTTAAGTATAGAACATATTGAGTCTCTAACAATTCTCTTTATGCTTCTATGAGGTGGATGAATCACGTTGGGTCTCTAACCATTCTCTTTGTGAGTTCATGCCAAGCAAGTGTTCTTGATAAACTTGTGAGCAGGTGTTGGACAGGTTCCATTGGGGACTTGTGAGCAGGTATTGGACAGGTTCCATTGGGGACTTGTGAGCAGGTTTTGGACAGGTTCCATTGGGGACTTGTGAGCAGGTTTTGGACAGGTTCCATTGGGGACTTGTGAGCAGGTTTTGGATAGGTTCTGTTGAGGACTTGTGAGCAGATTTGGACAGGTCCTAGCAGAGGACTTGTGAAGCTGAGTTTGATAGTTCTATTAGAGAACCTGAAGAGCAGAGGTTTTCTAGAGGATCACCAGCTAGAGCAGAGCTAGGGGATTGGTGTCTCCTGTGGGTCGGTGCCCACGAACTTGAGCTAGGGGATTGGTGTCTCCTGTGGGTCGATGCCCACAAACTTTAGATTAGGGGATTGGTGTCTCCTGTGGGTCGGTGCCCATGAATTTGAGATTAGGGGATTGGTGTCTCCTTTGGGTTGGTGCCCATAAACATTGTAATTGGGAAGGTTTCCCAAAGAACTTTGAGATAACTTTTAGAGAAAAGTTTTGTGGACGTAGCCCAGGCTTTCTGGGTGAACCACGTTAAAATTGGTGTCACTTTGTGGATGATCTTGTACTTTGTTTTGATATTGCTTTGGATATATTGCTTTACTATTTTGAAGTATAAAAGAAAAATAAAAAGAGGTCTTATACTGTTCACCCCCCCTCTCAGTATAAGCTTGTGTTCAACAATTGGTATCAGAGCAAGGTTCCTTCGAAAAGTTTAACAGCTTGAAGGAAGATCTTACAAGAACACAAATGGCAAGGAAAGGCAAAAGCAAAACCATAAGACACAAGAAGAAGAAATCTCACAAGGGCACAAAAGAAAATGAAGATGATCTCAATGTTGCTGCTTTGGGAATGAAAATAGATTCAAGAGATGAATCAAACAGTGGAGAACAAGCCAGATTAATAAAGTTTTGCACCAGATGTGGGAAGACCGGTCACTTTGTAGCTGATTGCTCACAAGGTAGAGAATGTTTTGTTTGTGGTCAACTCGGTCATAATGGACGCCGATGCCATGGGTTTAGTAGCGATGAAGATGAAGATGATCCGTTCAAAATTGATAAAGAAACAGATTCGAACAAGAGTGTGATGAAGAAGGAAGTGATGCAGAAGCAAATTGGGAACAAAAACTGATGTCAGACTTGAGTAAAAAGGTTGAGGATGCAGAAGATATAATCACCAACTTGAAAATTCAAGTAGAAGATTACAAGAAAATTTTTGAAGATCTTGAAATGCAATCTTCTAGGAAAACAGAGTATTGCAGCAAGCTAGAAAAATAAATTGACGGTTTAAGAATGCAGACAGAAGAAATGAGTAATAAAGTTGGTATATACAACAAACATGAAGAGGAAACTAACAAAGTTATTAACAATCTGAAGCTGAAAATAGAAGAGTTCAAAAAGAGTGAAGAAACTCTCAGGTATCAGATCAATGAGAAAGAGACTGTTTGCTGCAAACAAAAAGAAGAGATTGTTTCATTGAAGAAACAACTAGAAGAGGCCAATACAACTCTTAAAATCAAATATGAGCACAACAATCAAGAAAAGAAGAGCGTCTACCTTGACAAAGCAAGTAAGTGTTCTAGTAGTGATAGTGAAAGTTCTTCAGGTGATTATAAAAATGAGATATTGTTCATATCAAAAAAGGAGGAAGAACCGAAATGTCTTAGATATGGAAAGTGTGGGCACTGTGAGGATAATTGCACAAATAATGAATTGGTTGCTAGTATGTATGAGGATACTTCAAAAATTGATAAAGAAGATGCATGTATGGTTTTTGAAAAGGGTAGCACCTCTAGTGATAAGAAATCTGAAAAAGGCCTTGATAATTCAAAGTGCAATCAAATAGAGAATCTTGAATGTGAACTTACTAATGCTCTTAGTGTCTTGAAAAAGGAAAGAAAGAAGAATGCTGAACTCAAGAATGAGTTAGAATCTAAGGCGCTTGAGTATAGTGAATTAGAACAAAAAATGGCCTCGTTGAAAGAGGAAAATAAAGAGTACAAGGATAAGCTATACAGGTTTCAAGATAGCTCCAAAAGGGTTGAGTCTCTCATCCAAAGTCAAAGAAATCCAACAGATAAAACAGGTCTTGGTTTTGATAAGCCTCACAAAGAACAAGTTGGAGAGTCTAGTAAGAGACTCCAAAAGGAAGAGAGTTCTGATGAGAAAAGTATTTTAGATCATGAGTCCTTGAAAAATAGATGCACAGAAATAGAAAACACAATTCGAAATGAGAAGAAAAGGTTTTCAGAACCTAAGAGGTCAAACAATGGAAAGTTTCAAGGCAGATGTTTTGCATGTCACAGATTTGGCCACATGGCTGTACATTGCATGGCTCAAGTGAAGAAGGTAAATAACAATTTTAGAAGTAGTAATTTCTTTCATGGGTATTGCTACTCTTGCAATCAGTTTGGGCATAAGGCAGTTTATTGCAAGGCAAATAACAAGAACTGGTTTAGTCAGAACATGTGGATTCAAAGAACAGGTATGCCTAAAAGAAACAACACTGTTACTTGTTATAAGTGCAACAATGAAGGTCACACAGTCAGACAGTGCAGAGTTGAAATTCTAGGATATAGGAACAGGAACAGTGGCATGATCAGGTCCAAGGATCAGAACAATGACAGGAACAAGAATATGGTCAAAGAGTTCAAGAGAAGACCCGACAAGGAAGTTATAGATGCTGATGTTGATCAGTGCCTAATGGGAGTTTTACTCCCACCCTAGAATTAATCACCTCATCAGGAGGTGGGGGAGGGACTAAGCTAAGAGGCTCATTCTTAGTTTCGAGCCCCAAAGGTGGCCCTTTGCCATTGATGACAAAGGGGGAGAGATATGAGTAAGGGGGAGAGCTTCAAGTGAAGAGGAAAGCTTCAAGTCAGGGGGAGCAAAACTTCAAAGAGAAGTGATTTCAGTTTTGGCTCTTGAAGATGTGGTTTTAGTAAAGTTTTGCCATCAATGACAAAGGGGGAGATTGTTGGCAATTTTGGGTACATTGGGTACATTGCCCTTGCTCAAGTGTTGATGTTGTCATTGATGTCAAGAAGCGAAAGGGTTTTTGTGAAAACCAAGGCAGACAAAATAATAGGTTTTGTTTAAAACCATGGACAGCAGATTTGAAATGGGTTTTCCTTAAAACCCAAGTTAGCTCTTCGTTTCGTTGAAAAAGGTGCTCCGGTGATGAAGATATTTAATTTTAAATATTTAGTTTAAATTTTATTTATTTAAAATTTAAATTAAAATTTTAATTAATTTAATTTTTCCGACGTGTTTAGTAATGCTTCGTAGTGCTTATAAAAGGAAGCAATGGAACTCATTAATGGGTATGAGAAGGATTCGATATTGATCGATGAGAGGAGTTTATGCGTTTAGTGAAACGATCGAACGAGGCGTCACAGGTGTGGTTGTGATGTAAAAAGTTAGTTATTCGGTGAAGGGTTTTGATATATAAAGCACCTTTATTAAATGGGATAGAGGATGCGTGAGTTGAGTTTTGGCAATGTAATGAAACAATTTTTGAGCACACAATATTAAAGACGAAACAACCAATGGTGCTGAGATCGAAATATTGAAACATGCTGGATAATGGATATAAGACGCATCGATGATTTGATGAAATGTACTATGCGCCTAGTCAATAAGAAAAATGGTTATGGAATGCACTTGATCTACGAACGAATGGATGAGCGATTGATTCGGTGAAAACAAAGGCAATAGAGTAGTTCATCGGACAAAGGTCGTCGACAACAGGAGGAAAGAAATTTTGCAGTGCGAATGTTATACACAAAGATCGAGTTCGAACAACATTCTCGACGGTGTTTGATTCGACGCAGCAGTAGTAGAGCATAACAGAGACCGCATCAGGAGTGGCAGAATCCGATTAGGCCGGATCCGATAGGGAGAAAGAAGGGTGCAGGGTAGCACGAAGCCGGTTGAAAATCGTTTCTAAGCTACGGTAGTTTGCTGGACCGAATTGCAGCGATGGCAAAGTAGTAGAAATTCTCCTATTGGGCAGAGGCGTCGAAGCCGGTTGAAAATTGTTTCTAAGCTACGGCAGTTTGCTGGATCGAATCGCAGTGATGGTGAAGTAGTAGAAATTCTCCTATTGGGCAGAGGTGTCGAAGCCGGTTGAAAATTGTTTCTAAGCTGTGGTAGTTTGCTAGATCGAATCGCAGTGACGACGAAGTAGTATAAATTCTCCTATTGGGCAGAGGCATCGAAGCCAGTTGAAAATCGTTTCTAAGCTACGGCAGTTTGCTGGACCGAATCGCAGCGACGGTGAAGTAGTAGAAATTCTCCTGTTGGGCAGAGGCATCGAAGCCAGTTGAAAATTTCTTCTAAGCATGCGATGCAGCGATCCGCTAAAAGGAAAACGATTTCAACAGTATCCTTCGGAGAAAATAATATGTGCATCCATTTTAATTCTATCCGTCGGCATGGAACAGATGGTTGTTAGTTGATTTGAAGGCGGTGTGAGGTCAGGTGTTCGAAGAGCTGCGGTGTATGTTTGTTGAGGTGCGCGCTAATTCTTTTAAGCCATTACGGAATTCTTAAGGTTTTGGGAGATGGAGGCTTGTGGAGACCTAAGGTCGTAAGTTCGAAGAGTGACGAAGGCCTAAAGTGCTACTAAGGTATGCCCCAACTTTTTGTTTAATGATAATGATACTTTGTTGTTTGAATCATTAGATTTTTGGGAGTTATAAGGTTATGTAATGATTTATGTTATTTTATGGTACAAGTGGTTTTTGGAGAGATAAGGGAGTTGTGAAATTAAAGGATTTGGTGATGATTATTAAAATGTGGAATAATGTTGTGATCTACTAACCCTTGTGAAGATTGGCAAAAGAATTTTGTGATTGAGGCAGATTTCCAAAGGAGTTCCTTCACTTCAATAAGGTATGGGCACTTTCTTCTTATGAGTATGATTGGTGTATGTTTTCCTGAAATAAGATTGGAGTGAAAAGGTATTCAACAAGGTTTCCTTTGGTTGGGTGTAATTCCTAGTTTTTGGTTTGTTGAAGACTACTTACGCATTGTTATCTTTGATGAGAGTTTTTTGTGAAATACATAATTCTGATTTGAGGTAGTGGAAGCATTGTGCACTAGGGTTTATGATTGTGAGTCTTGCTACTTGCTATGAATTGGTGAAACCCTTAGTTGGCTGTTTTGATATTGATGGTTGAATTGCTTCCATAGAGGTTGTTAGATCAAGTTATTGCTTTTACTTGATTCATGATATTGGGCTTACTCCATTAAGTTGATTTGAACAAGTTATTCTATGCCTTTGGTGATATTGTGTTGGTGGTTGTTTTGTTCAAATATCTTTGGAGGGAAAAGGATTTTTACTTGTTTCCTTTTCTTGTGATGATTGGTTGAATGCTTCAAGGTTAATGTTGAGTTGAATGTTGTTGGTTAAACCTTGTCTATGAGCATTGTTGTTGAAGCCAAATTGGTTGAGAAAAGAGATTAGTTTTTGGAAAGAACATGAATATCTTGGTTATATGAGACTTTGCATGGTTGGCAATTGTTGGGTTGTGTTTCATGTTCTTGAGAAAAGCATACTACATCTATCTTATTCTGTTGAGATTTGAGATTGAGTTTGGGAGTTAAGTATAGAACATATTGAGTCTCTAACAATTCTCTTTATGCTTCTATGAGGTGGATGAATCACGTTGGGTCTCTAACCATTCTCTTTGTGAGTTCATGCCAAGCAAGTGTTCTTGATAAACTTGTGAGCAGGTATTGGACAGGTTCCATTGGGGACTTGTGAGCAGGTATTGGACAGGTTCCATTGGGGACTTGTGAGCAGGTATTGGACAGGTTCCATTGGGGACTTGTGAGCAGGTATTGGACAGGTTCCATTGGGGACTTGTGAGTAGGTTTTGGACAGGTTCCATTGGGGACTTGTGAGCAGGTTTTGGACAGGTTCTATTGAGGACTTGTGAGCAGATTTGGACAGGTCCTAGCAGAGGACTTGTGAAGCTGAGTTTGATAGTTCTATCAGAGAACCTGAAGAGCAAAGGTGTTCTAGAGGATCACCAGCCAGAGCAGAGCTAGGGGATTGGTGTCTCCTGTGGGTCGGTGCCCACGAACTTGAGCTAGGGGATTGGTGTCTCCTGTGGGTCGATGCCCACAAACTTTAGATTAGGGTATTGGTGTCTCCTGTGGGTCGGTGCCCACGAATTTGAGATTAGGGGATTGGTGTCTCCTTTGGGTTGGTGCCCATAAACATTGTAATTGGGAAGGTTTCCCAAAGAACTTTGAGATAACTTTTAGAGAAAAGTTTTGTGGACGTAGCCCAGGCTTTCTGGGTGAACCACGTTAAAATTGGTGTCACTTTGTGGATGATCTTGTACTTTGTTTTGATATTGCTTTGGATATATTGCTTTACTGTTTTGAAGTATAAAAGAAAAATAAAAAGAGGTCTTATACTGTTCACCCCCCCCTCTCAGTATAAGCTTGTGTTCAACATTTATGGCTTGCTCATTAGAAAGTAATTGGTGATAGGATGGTCTAGTAGTGACTCTTCTTGGAAATGGTTCTTCCAGACTCATAGAACTTATGATAGGGTGAATAGTATCTGATTCATCTTTAGAAATATTCTATTAATTTGATGTGATTTCCATATCACTCTCAGTCTCGTATTCTATATCACAAAAATTAGGTGTCCAAATATTATGTAGAGGCCTGGTCGTAACCACGGATAAGTTTGTGTCAAATATTTCCAAATCATGAATGGGTAAATGCCCACTAATAGTCCCTACATATCGGGTAGGAGGGGGAACATTATGATGTTCAATTTGATTAGCCACTTCCTTGCCATATTTTGGTAAAGGATGTTGAAAAATGTCCAATGACTGATTGGCATTCTGATTCTAGTTTTGGGGGATGTTCTTTTGAGCATTATTAGGAGGATTTTTCTTAGTTTGAAATGCTTGCAACTCCATCTCATTGTTATCAATTAAATCTTGTATTTTATGATTTAATATTTTACAAGAGTTGGTAGTATGTCCAGGTCCTCTATAGAATTCACAGTGTAAATTAGCTCTATATCCGAGTATAGTTGGATCAGGTTCCTGGATATTTGGTAATTGAATCAAACCTCATTCTAATAATTGCGGTAAAATGGTTGATAAAGGTTTATTTAACCTAGTAAATTCTCAAGGAGATTTATCGGGATGTTTCAGTATAAAATTCTCTGTTGTCTTTACAACATTAATAGTAGCAATATTTCTATTATCAGTGACTCCATCACCCACAACTTGTTTATTCTTATATTGATTTCTAGATGTTTTCTCATCGTCTTTCTTTTTAAACTGACCTCTCCTAATGAGAGCATCTTCCACTCGTCTGGCTGAGTCTATAGCCTGATCAAAGGTGGTAAAGGTAGCAGTTGATAACTTGTAAGATAGTTTCTCTTGCAAATTATTAATAAAGATGTCCAACATCTCCCTATAAGGTAACACAAAGTGAAATTTTCCTATCAACTATCTCCACCTAGCTAAGAAATCAGTAAAACATTCATCTTTGTCTTGTTTTAAGTTGTACAAGTCTTTAATGGTCACATGACTTTCGATGTAGGCACTAAATTTATGAATAAAAGACTCAGCTGTTTCTTCGAAATTCCTCAAAGAATTAGTGGGTAATTGATAATACCACTCTAATTCCATTCCTCCTAATTTTTTTGAGAACATTTTTAGCAATAATATGTCATCATGTGATATATCATGACATGTTATCCTAAACATACGAAGATGCTCTATGGGATCTTTAGTTCCTTTATATATGGGCAGGACAGGCATAGTAAAATGTTTAGGATATGGCTATGCTAAGACTATAGGATCTAAATGTTGACTACACATATCTCGATAATTATACGAGGGACGGTAGGGATCTATCTGATCCATGCGGGAAACTAACTGTTTCACCATGGCTTCAAGATTACTAGTTTTTCCACCATATTGGTTCGGTGGTACATAAGTATGGGATTTGTGAGTGTATGACGGTGTGACATAAGGATTAGATGCTATATTGCTATTATGTAAACTGTTGGTAGGAAGAGTATTATGAAGGAGATTTGTAGTAGTATTATGTTGTATCCCAGATTGTTGGTAATTGGTGTTTGGTTTTGTTTTGGGATTTTGTTGATTTGAAGTATGTTGATCAATAGCTTTGCAAAATAGAGCAGTAAATGATGGTTTCTTTTGTGCGGGAATAACCCTAGGCTTGCTAACAGGCACTTTAGATGGTTGGGTAAGCTGTTGTTGTTGCATGTTCTAGATTATAGCGGCCATATCCAAATTGGATGGTCCAGCTTGATCACTTTCTTGATCAACAAAGGACAAGGGATTAGTGCGTGTGTGAAATACGTCTTCTAGAGTTTCTTGAGTGTCACTAATTCTATCCTTGTCCATATGTACTGCTCTATTAAAAACACCAATATTAGTATTAATGAACTTCCAAAATTTTTCCATGTTTTCAAAGGTGACAGCTCCTCTCGGAGACATTTTAGGGGATGAGGATCCTTCCTCTCTAACATTTTATTCTTGTTCATTTCTTACAGCAAGCTCTTCTTCTTGCTGGTCTAGGATTTCTTCTTCCTAAAATTGGTCCTCAAGAGGGAAATTTTGGTCAATTAATGGTTTTCCTAACCAATCTTCTTCTTCTTTGGTTTGTTTTCCATTCCTAAGTCTAGGTATTGTGCTAAACTTAGGTTTTAGCAAATATATATATATATATGATAGGGTTGAGAGATATATATTTTAACTATATACCTACTATAATACTTTAAAAAATGAAATGTTTTGTTTTGTTTTTTTTTTTTTTCACAAGTTTAAAAATAACAAACAGCATGCTAGTTGCAAGAAATAACAATAATAAGAATAATAACTTAGTTTCCTATAAATAGTTTATGGATATCTTTGATGGGATCAAGTTCATCAGGAGTCATGAAATGCTCCTCTTCAAATTGGAAGTGGTTTTTCAAGAACTTGACAAAGTGTGCTATGGTAATATGATCTACTTCAGACTCTGGCTTGTAAAACTAAAGTTCATGGCAATACTCTTGATACAACATAGCTCTAGGAAATCTATTCCATATTTTTCTATTCGTAAGAACGACTTCTTGATCATCTATACAAGATAGAAACTTATGTACTACAATTATGTTCTCAAGGTATTCCTCAAAGGTGTACAATTCTGAAGGCACAAGTGCTCTTTTATCTGTTAACCACCTATGGTAAGCTCTTCAAAGTTCATGATACAAGGTTACCTGATTAGGATCCAGGATTCTATCTAGGACAAACCTCTTAATTTTCCTAAGTTCTGTTGATCTAGATGAAAAAATATCCAATCTCCTATCAAGTTCATCCCACAAAGGTTGGACTCTATTTGTTTGAGGTACTCTAAACACAGACGTAATCTCTATGGCTATTAATTGATTTTCAATATTTATGGAGACAACTCGTATTTTATTATAATCTACCATTAAGTCTGATATGCAATTTTAACAATTTTCTAATGATTCTAGATGTTCTTGATAATGCATTTATATTTTTATTTATATTTTTTTTTGTTTTCAAAAGGCTTTTAGTTTCACGTCGGGTTCACCAAAATGTACTGACCCAATTTTTTTGCACCCTTACCTTCAGGCTAAAGGATCTGTACCCGGAAGGGGGATGCAAGAAGGATGGGACAATACCTTAGACTGAGAGGCCTTTTGAAGGTTGCGCCTCTTGGGGGAGGGGTATAAGGGTGAATTTTTGATTGATGGTGGGGTTCACCAGGAAACTTTGAGTGGCATTTTCCATGCCTAGGTTGAGAATGGGTTTGATGTGTTCATTTTATACTCAATCATTCATATCCCTAGGTTGGAAAAAATTAATCTAAGCTATTCTATATGAAAATGCCAATTTATATGAATATAGAAAGCATGAATGAATCCTAAATACTAGGAATATGTTAAATGAGAAAGAATGCACTTGATTTCGGATGTCTGATGAAGATTCTAAAGCTTGTAGGAGTCCAGATCATCCCGAATATGACAGGATCATCTATAATTGTACAAAATCATCCCATATCATAGGCGATCATCTGAAATCAGACAAGATCGTCATCGATCTGACAAATTCATCAGAAACCTACAATCACAGAAACAAACACCAAAAACCAAAAATGCAACTGCAATAATAATGCAAAATGATAGAAATGATAGTATAAATGCTTAACTGATAAATCTAGATAGTATATTAAATAAAATGCATTTTTTAATAACTTATTTTAACTTTATAATGCATTTATGCTAAATGAAGTGAACTCCAGGATGCAGAATGAAAATAAATCAAGCTAATGCATAATAAAATAAGGAAGGAAGATGAGAAATACAAACTCCGGGATCTGATCGCCCCCAATCTAAACTACATTCGAGATCACCTCCAATCGTACGAGATCATCATTAATCTATGACAGGATCATCTAAAATCATGTGGAATCACCTGCAATGATCCGAGCTTCCTCTAGCTGAAGCACAGTGAAATCCTACAATGAAAACTTGAAACTACGAGTGCAAACAATGGTATATAGGACGCATTAACACAACAAAGCTAAATGGTAGGGAAAATCAACCAGGGAGAGAGTCAGGAGGAGAGCCATGGGAATAAACTAAGAAAATCCTATTTTATAAAGAATTAGGGGGAGGTTAGGAGGTTGGGGATCATCCTAATTTGGGAGATCTCCAACGAAGGAATTGTTGATAAGCAACACACCCCCACTGAAAAATGAGATTCCATCCTTAGAAAATTATGAACTTCCATTTTTGCAGCAGGGACCCTCTTGATCTTTTCAGGTTTTAAATCCAAATTTGCTTGCCTCCTTTTTAAAGTTGTGTTTTTTCTTGCATTCTAGCTGTGTTATCCAAGAATTCACTTTTTACATGCTAGAATCATTCATGCACAAGCAAAATCTCGCACCGGTACCGAGAAAATCCAGAAAATAGTTGCATAATTCACTGAAAAATCAAACTTTCCATTTTTGGTAGTGTCGCGATATCGCGACACTTCCATTTTCAGAAATGTCGCGATATCGCGACAGGTAAGTCAAAATGCAGGTAAGTCTTTTATGTGTAGCGAAATCGTGACACTTTCCATTTTTGGAAGTGTCGCGATATCGCGACGTTTCCATTTTTGGAAACTGTCGCAGAATCGCTGCAGGATGAGGAGAGAGAAAGCCGAGGAGAAACATGTAGCGAAATCGCGACATGTCTCATTTTCACGGTAGGAGAGAGAAAATGCAGGAGGAGAGAGAAAATGCATGAAAATCGGCTAAGTGCCAGAAAGGTCGTGATTTCGCGACATGTCGCGAAATCGCGACAGATTTTTGGAGAGAGAAGCAAGCTGTACGGAGGGCACGATTTTGCGACATGTCGCGAAATCGCGACATGTCGCATTTTCGCGGTAGGAGAGAGAAAGTGGGCTGCAGGATGAAAAATCGGCTTAGTCACAAACATGTTCCAAAATCACGGTCAACGCGGTCAATGCATCCAGGTACGAAACTGTCGCGATATCGCGACGTGTTCTAGAATCGCGGCTGAAAATCGGGATGGCTGTACGAAGGCCAGGAAGGTCACGATTTCGCGACATGTCACAAAATCGCGACATGTCACGTTTTCGCGGCCGACGAGGGAAGAAGTTTCCGATGCGCTGGCAGGGTCGCGATTTCGTGACATGTCGCGAAATCACGGTAGGAGAGAGAAAGTCTTCAGAGGGCCCGAAAGTGCATTTCAGCTGAAACAGAAGGCTTCCTGGGGTAGCGACACGTGTCAAAGCATGAATGGGACAAACAGAAGCCGACATGCAAGCTTATTTTGTGGTTTTTAATCTATTTTTAATGTTTTAAGCTTCTGATTTAATTAAAATGCTAATCTAATGCATCTTTTTGTCTTTCATGCAGGATTCCACCTAGCACTTGCGGGACAACCGGGAAAGACCATAAAGGCAAAGATAAAGTGCGGATTTAGTCAAGGACCGCCATGCTAGGAGAGAAGCTTCCGATGAGAGCATTCAACGACAAATTTATTGTAGACTTGATAGCATGAAGACCATTTCAACTTCGGGATGGATTTGCGGAGATCGAATTGATGGAGAAGTGGTGACTCATCCGGCTCACCAGTAGAATTAATGAAAGCATTTATTTGCAGCTGCGAATGAATGCAAGTTGCATTTTATTTTATCTTATCCATTTATGGCAGTTGACTGCACAGATTTGCCGAAGGGTTAAGTTCTATCTGGACTTTGATTTTTAAATGGATTTTATTGTAAAACCCGGGTCCTAGGGTTTAAGTGCGATAAGATTTAGGGTTTGAGCAAGATATTTTGAAAAGATCAGGGTTTGTCCTGAGTCTATAAATACAGATTCTAAATGTAATCGCAGGGAGGCGGAGACTTAGAAATAAAGGCTTATAAGCAATTTCTTGCAAATTTTGTAAAATCCTTTGTTTCGGACTTGGAGTTGATGTGCTTTAGCTTTTCTGTGATAGCATGGCCAGGAGCCTAATTTTTTGCAGAGTGTGATAAGTGTATCTTCTTTTGTTATCCGTTCCATTAAATTTTGTTAGATATATGTTATAAATCTGAGTTATCAAGTTTAAATATGCTGTTAGGCTTTAGTTGTTCTCTTGTCTGCTAGGGGAAATTACAGATTTCAGGTGTAAGTTTGTTCTAATTTCTCTGTCTTCACTGTGTGAGCTAGGCTACCGGTGAAAGATACCAGTTTTAACCAGCTGCCCTTGGATTTATGATTTTCTGCTAGATCTGTTTCACTCTGCCTTGTGCTCTTAGTTGAAAGTGATCTTAGACTGACTGGACACTTTCTTCTGGGATTTGTTCTGTTGTGAAGCTGATAGCATAGATAAGATTGATAGTTTGGGTTTACAATTGATGTTTGATAAACTTCTCTTTTCTGCCCTACCCTACCCTCTCTTTGCTTACCGTTAATGATCCATTTTTATTTTCTTTATTTGCCTTTTATTTAAATCTGCTGACCCATGAGAGCTAGATCAAGAATTCAAGTTAAATCTGATTGTCAACAACTTTTGCAACTATCGAACAAGTTCAGGAACCCCCTGTAAGGTAACAGAGCAGTCCATATTGAAATCTATTCCCGAAGTGGAAAAGAGTGAATTGCCATTCGACCCAACTCTGTAACTCGCACCTTGGATAACCAGCTAGATCCTAAAGATGAGTGGGATCTGTCCCGTGGGTGTCTCCGGAGCTTTCCTTGCCTTCATCCTTTCCCGGGGTGTGCATGAAAGCCGAACCAACATCTAATTGGCGCTAGAAGGAGGGCGAGAACATCTATTCTTAGTGCACTTGAGTTGAGAAATCCGACTGTATGTGGAACTTTAAAGCTGTATTTTATCCAAAGTCTGGTAGCCAATTTCCCCTCCTCCTCGGCCAACATCTAATTGGCGCTAGAAGGAGGGCTGAACTCAGTTCAAGTGTTGTAAGGGCATAACAGCAACATTTGAAGGACCCACAGTGAACTCCGGACAGTTTTGTAAATTGTCAGTACAGTTTTCTAAATTGTCAGTGCAGTTTTTTAAATTGTCAGTACAGTGTTT
The DNA here is from genome assembly GCA_028583015.1 of Wollemia nobilis. Classification (NCBI taxonomy): domain Eukaryota; kingdom Viridiplantae; phylum Streptophyta; class Pinopsida; order Araucariales; family Araucariaceae; genus Wollemia; species Wollemia nobilis. The sequence goes on along the minus strand of JAQPPZ010002587.1, from coordinate 11,559,469 downwards.
TGTGAATTGTCAGTGCAGTGTTTTAAATTTCCAAATGCAGAACCTGTTAAGAACTGTAAAGTTGTATGTACTGTATTTTATCCAGAGTCTGGCATTTTAACATTTAAAAGTGGCTCAGTTTCATAAATTTTTAGTGCAGTTTTTGAAAGTTGTCAGTGCAGTTTTTAAAATTGCCAGAGAAGACCTCAAGTTAAGAACAGTTTTATCTCCACTGGCAGTTATCCAATTACAACTCAGAACATCACTGTCAGCCAAGTAATAATGGCAAATTGGTTAGGCCCCACAGCTTTGAACATTCCGGGTATAGCCCATGACCTACCCAGAAGTCCAGAAAGATACCTCCCTAGGTATAAACATGATGGGACAAGAACTACAGAAGAACATCTGCTAGCTTTCAAAAATGCTCTAAGATTGTTGAATATACAGCATGAAGATGTTGCCTGCAGATTGTTCCCGTTCACTCTCCAGGAGGGAGCTTATGACTGGTTTTTAAACCTCACCAGCAATTCCATTACTAGCTGGGATGATCTAGAGAAAGCTTTTATATCATAGTTCGGTGAAGTGATAGATCCCAGCATTTTATATCAGCAATTTTCCAGCATCAAGAGAGAGTCGGGAGAAACTGTCAGGTCTTTCAATATGAGGTTCCAAAGAGCTTACGGTAGAATGACTGGCCATTACATCCCAAATGCAAATCTGGCCTTAGAAATCTACAAGAATGCATTAGATTCAGTGACCTCTATTTTCTTCAAGAGAGACATTAATATCACAACCCTGGCAGGGGCTTATAAAGAAGCCTTGATTCTTGAGAGACAGTTAGGGCCTCAAATTCTGAGCAGTCCTTTGATATCCTATGTTACACAAAACATGCCTGTTCCAAACCCCATTCCACATCATGATTTAATGCCAACATGTCATGCTCTACCCAAGGAGACTCCGTTAACTGTCACATCCACTCAGCATGTGCAAAATACAGAGAAAAGTTCTGACAAATTCAAAGTGCAGGTGCTTGAGCCGAACAGGTTGTGATCTGGCACCACCCAAATCTGAAGTTTTTCCTGGTGAGTTAAATTTTCCTAGAGATCAAAGAAATATTGATATTTCTAGTTCACCCAAAAATAGTACAACCAGGGTTTCATATTCTATCACTTTTCTCGAAGAGTCAGAAAGTCTTGTACGAGTCTCGTGGATGAAATGCAAGATTTTCAACAGTTCAAAATGGACAGTTATGACTTGAAATGTCAGAGTCCAGAACTTAATAATGATCCTTCCTCATCAGAGGATGATGAAAGTGAGATTCAATCTCACTATGTAGAAGTAACTGAGGAGGATAACATCATTGAGGATATGAGGGAACTTAAAGCTGACATCACCCTCTATGAACTGCCTTAGATTGTTGAACAAAAGATTAACTTGATTGAGGCTTACTCTGGACCACCTGTTGAATTTCAAGAAAATGAGGAAAAGGTAGTAAATATGAATGTGGTCAGCCAACTTGGAATTGATGAACTGTCTCAACATAAGCCTGCAACTTCGAACATAATGTCAAAGAGGAGGCTATAAAGCGTGTTGATGCGAGATATTGGAGTTTATGATTTGGCAAGCTGAAAAGGTGAGAACAATTATAGCCCTAATCAATAACAACAATGATGTTTGGACATTGCACATTGATGAGGTTAAGTCTAAGCAAGGCTCGGGTGAAAAGGAAAATTGTAAGCGATTCCGCTAGAGGGATAAAAATTGAAGTCCTGGATATTGAAGCAGTGCAGCAACCACAAAATGTTCAAGTTGTTAAGAACCAGGGCATACAGATAAAACATGATTTCTTTCAGTTGTCACATAATTTTGAATATGTGGTGGTCTGGGTCTATCAAGATTTTAAAGTATTTGATCCTGGGGGTTTTTTTACATTCAGTCCTTTTGAAAGAACTCTGCAAACCCTTCAATTAGAAGAATAAACATGTTATCATATGATTTGTTATTATATGATTTGTTTAATTTGAAGGAGTTGCGATTTGTTTTCAAATGGGACGGGGAAGACGATAAACCCAAGTCTTTCCCGAGATAGCAAATTTTTGAAGCACGATGTGGAGTGCATTTCGTCAACAGGACCTGAAAGGTAATTTTTTTTAAATTACTTGCATGGTCAAAATTTTTTAAAGCACCATTTCTCTGCTTTCCCAACTGCTGCATTTTTTGAGTATGAAGGGAAGTTGTAATATGTGTATACATTGTAAATAAGCTTTGAAGTTTTTCAGTTTATTTCTCTGTCAGTGCAATTTTATTTTTAAATGTACATGCGGTTTTAATCCGTTTCGGTTTAATTTTAATGCTCTGCGATTTTAATTTATTTGTTTTTCGGTTTATTTCTTTGTCGGTGCGGTTTTATTTTTAAATGTACTGTACGATTTGCGATTTTCGATTTTCTTTAATTGTTTTTCAGTTTTAGCTTGTGCAGTTTATTTCTTTTGTCAGTGCTTTTTATTTCCTTTCTGTCTTTTTATGTCAGCTTGCTTTTATTTTAGTCTGTACAGTCTTTTCTTCCTTGCAGTTCTTTTTCTTTGCTGTCTGTACAGTTGCAGTTTATTTTATTTCAGTTGCAGTTTAGTTTATTTCAGTTGCAGTTTAATTTATTTCAGTTAGTTTAGTTTATTTCAGTGCTGTTGCAATTTAGCTTTGCTGCAGTTCAGCAGTTTTTAGTTGCTTTGCTTCAGTTCTTTCAGTTTATTTCTTTTATTGCCTGTATAGTTTTTATTTTCTTCCCTGCTTTTCCTTTTCTTTGTTGTCTGTCCAGTCATTTGTTTCAGTTATTTTCTTTTCTGTCTGTTCAGTTTATTTTATTCCCTTTGCCTGTGCAGTTCTGTGCTTTAGTCTGTATAGTATTTTGTTTTAGTTTTATTTTGTTGCTTGTGCAGTTTTATTTGCAGTCTGTGCAGTTTTTATTCTGTTTTGCTTTAAGCCTGTGCCTGTCCTTGGAAGTCTGTGCAAAGTCCTTTGACTTTTGAAATTTTTTGTCCTTTGCCTTTGCCTGAGCAATCAATGAAAAGTCAGCCTGCTGAAAATTGTTTATTCTAAGCTGATAAATCCACAATCCAATGCCCATGCTGTTCACCATTCTAATTGAGATAGTCTGCTTGCACTGAACTGTGGAATTATTTTGTTATTCAGGACAAAGGTAGAGAGATGATTGGATCTTGTGTCTTACTTGCCACAGTTATTTTAATGATAGAAAAACTGCTATGCTGTTTAGTTGGAGGAACTCCCGGGGAATCCAAGAAAAGCTGGTTTCAAAACAAAAAGACCATGCATCATGCCTTGCCACAGGCATTCTTCACAATAAATTGACTACTAACTGCCAGCTGTTAAAATTTTCCAAGGACATACTAGGCTGGATTACTTCAAGGAAGATTTCTGATGTGCAATTTCAAAGGGTATAAAACTTTCTTCAAGGATGACTGAATTGAATGATAAAATTGGATTAATCAACTTTTCTAGATTGTAAAAGGGGAAACCGAGTAGAGCTCTGTTTACTAGTTTAGCCTTTTACAGCCTAGACAGAGTTACCCTTTAGATTTACACGACCCAATTTACAACTGTAGGGCAGAATCTAATATTGGCTGCCTCTTTTAATTGTAACTTTTTTTTTCTTTTTTCTTTCATGCAGGATTCCACCTGGCACTTGCGGGAAAACCGGGAAAGACCATAAAGGCAAAGATAAAGTGCGTATTTAGTCAAGGACCGCCATGCTAGGAAAGAAGCTACCGGTGAGAGCATTCAACGACAAATTTATTGCAGACTTGATAGCATGAAGACCATTTCAACTTCGGGATGGATTTGCAGAGATCGAATTGATGGAGAAGTGGTGACTCATCCGGCTCACCAGCAGAATTAATGAAAGCATTTATTTGCAGCTGCGAATGAATGCAAGTTGCATTTTATTTTATCTTCTCCATTTATGGCAGTTGACTGCACAGATTTGCCGAAGGGTTAAGTTCTATCTGGACTTTGATTTTTAAATGGATTTTATTGTAAAACCCGGGTCCTAGGGTTTAAGTGCGATAAGATTTAGGGTTTGAGCAAGATATTTTGAAAAGATCAGGGTCTGTCCTGAGTCTATAAATACAGATTCTAAATGTAATCGCATGAGGCGGAGACTTAGAAATAAAGGCTTATAAGCAATTTCTTGCAAATTTTGTAAAATCCTTTGTTTCTGGACTTGGAGTTGATGTGCTTTAGCTTTTCTGTGATAGCATGGCCAGGAGCCTAATATTTTGTAGAGTGTGATAAGTGTATCTTCTTTTGTTATCCGTTCCATTAAAGTTTGTTAGAAATATGTTATAAATCTGAGTTATCAAGTTTAAATATGCTGTTAGGCTTTAGTTGTTCTCTTGTCTGCTAGGGGAAATTACAGATTTCAGGTGTAAGTTTGTTCTAATTGCTCTGTCTTCCTTTGTGTGAGCTAGGTTGCACGGTGAAAGATACCGATTTTAACCGAGTTGCCCTTGGATTTATGATTTTACGCTAGATCCGTTTCACTCTGCCTTGTGCTCTTAGTTGAAAGTGATCTTAGAGTCGACTGGACACTTTCTTCTGGGATTTGTTCTGTTGTGAAGCTGATAGCATAGATAAGATTGACATTTTGGGTTTACAATTGATGTTTGATAAACTTCTCTTTTCTGCCCTACCCTACCCTCTCTTTGCTTACCGTTAATGATCCATTTTTATTTTCTTTATTTGCCTTTTATTTAAATCTGCTGACCCATGAGAGCTAGATCAAGAATTCAAGTTAAATCTGATTGTCAACAACTTTTGCAACTACTGAACAAGTTCGAGGAACCCCCGTAAGGTAACGAGCAGATCCATATTGAAATCTATTCCAGAAGTGGAAAAGAGTGAATTGCCATTCGACCCAACTCTGTAACTCGCACCTTGGATAACCAGCTAGATCCTAAAGATGAGTGGGATCCGTCCCATGGGTGTCTCCGAAGCTTTCCTTGCCTTCATCCTTTCTCGGGGTGTGCATGAAAGCTGGACCAACAGGAATCTCCAACTATGCAGACATGGTTCTGCCCAAGTTGTAGAGGCTATTGAAATAGAATCTAATTATGAAAATTCAATTTTGGGATGAAATCGTCTGGATGTTTTGTTCCAGATGAATTCATCTGATCTAGGACGATTTCATCTGATCAGCGATGATATCATCTAATGCTCAAAACAACTCCTAAAAATGGCATAAAAAAAGGGGTGAGCAGTTAACAGGCGGTTTTGGGGTTAAAATTCAAATCTTTATCTTTTTACTAAGGGTTTAACTGCGCCAATTTTAGGGTGCTACAGACCCATCTTTAGTGATAAAAACTAGGAAAACCATGGAAAGAATGGATTTATGAATATAAAACTAATTTGTTATAAATAAAAACAACTGCAAATGACTTGAAAATCTAGTATAACATTATTAAGATGATTTTGGAAATATCTAAGCATAATTTGGAAGGAAATTTCAATCAGAAAGTATGGTCGTTCCTAGCAGGAACAACTAAGCCTACAATCACAAAAACCTAAATTGACCCATCAAAACTACTCAAAAATTAACCAAAATTGAATGCAAGGCTATTATAATTATTTGGAAATTATCTATGGTGGAATTGCATCAAAATTTCAAGCCATTTCATGATCGTCCCTAGCAGGTGCAACTAAGACTATTATTCATCCCCGGGTGGGATGATCACAAAATTAGGTGGTTTTTACCACCAATTTCAAGGGGGTCTGGTTTAGAATCCTCTTAAATATCTTGTTAGAAAATGTGGTCAAATTACTGTATAATTTTATAGGTTTTGGAATGGATTTGTTGTATTTTTTGATGCCCATGAAAGCACATTCGAATGAAGAGGATTTCAAGGAAAATACTTGGGGAAATGTGAGGAAAAATGTGAGTAGCACTTCGTGATAAATGTTTGAATTTGTCTCCTTTGAAATTACATGAGAGCACCTCAATTTATAGCCTAAAAATTTCATAGGGGGAAAAGGAGCAAGTTCGGGCATGCAAAGCAAGTGCTACCACTTATCGATTCCTTTGCCATACATAGGGTGAAATAGGATGCCCATTTTGGACCTCCAATTTGTAGGCCCTAATGTCTATGACACTCTCTAAGTAAATTTTGAGTTATTGGGAAGGGAATTAGTAGGAATTTATTACAAATTTTCTTGACATTTGACTTTTGGAGGGTCTGGTTCATGGTCGTCGCACCCAAGGATGGTTGCTTGTTGTCGTCCCTGGGTAGGACGATCATGGTACATGGCCCAAAACTTCCCAATTTTGGGGAAAACATTCCAAAAAATGTATGGTAGCCCTAATTAACCCTAGGAGGTTTTCCAATGGGGCTATATGATGTTGATAAGAGTAGCACATAGCAGTCTTATCTGATTTACATGATTTTAGTGTCTATAAATGCCCCTTTTTGAGATGTGATATGTGCAACTGAGCGTTGAGCAAAAATAGATGACTAAATAAGTAAATGATTGAGGTTATTCATTAACCTAACCAAATTTATATGATTATATTGTAGAAATAGCATACATTCTTGGAATCCTTTCTTTTGACATAATCGAAGGATTAATTATTGAGTATACCTTTCAGCCGCACTATAGTGAAAGTTTTAAGGGCTTGAGGTATACTCAGTCTTGGTGCCTTGTTTTCTTGTAACCCTATACATGGGCCAATTCACAAGGCTTAAAGGAGTTCAAGCCTTTATTTTGTTTCTTAAGCTCATTTTTTTCCCTACCATGGGCTTGCAAATTTGTCTTTTGTAATGATTCTTTTGAATGTATGAAAATTATACTTTTGAGTGTTTAAGTGTTGATTTGATTTATGAAACCATTATTATGACTACCCCCTCAAGCGATGAGTCAATGAGGGCATGACCAATGATAAATTGATGAGTCAATAAGGGAATTACCAATGAAAAATGAGTTTCTTGACATATATGACTTATTTGGGATAACCATCCATTTTTTCCATTATACAATATACCTATTCTACTAGGATTTTGATCATTTTAATGATGATTTATGAAAGCAAGAGCCTACATACGTCATTCCTGTGGAGTGGTCCAGCCATAATGCCCTTATTGTGGAATTAAATAAATACTTTTTATAGCATCCATAAATAATATAGATTCAATCTTGATCCTTTGTTAATTTGAATCATTTTGACCTATTTTTGGTGGGTTTTGGCTTTGTTTTTTATATTTTTTAGCTATTTTTGTATGGTTTTTGGTGTCCATACCTGGGTGGGATGGATGAATAATTTATGGCCATCCCTAGGTGGGATGGTTGTCCAAATATCCAACTGTCCCACCTATGAGCAACCATGGTCTTTTTACATCTATTTAAGGCCAAAATGGGGCAAATGAGCTCATTTGTACATGTTTGGCTTAGGAATTTGAGAGGTGAGGAGTAGGAGTGTAATTTTTTAAATTGGAGCACTGCTAAAACATCTAACCATCACCATGAGCTAGACACAAGGCTCACTGAGTGGCAGAGTTGGTGCGATACAGGTACGGGCAACATTTTCTCCTACTCTTTATTTGATGTGAAATCGTAATTTCTTATGATTTTTCATACATTACACTTAATCATGGTTAAGGAACCATAATAATAGTGTAATTTAGGAATAATGGCTTTTATTTGTAGCTTAGATGCATTTATTTTTTAATTTTATGATATTTTATTACATTTTTAGGGCTTTTTTAGGGGTCAAATTGACCCAATTTTAGCCATTTTTTGGGGGTCGTCCCTGGGTGGGATGGTTTCCAAATTGGGGGCCATCCCCAGGTGGTATGGTCACAAACTAGGTAAAAAGAGCCTCTTTTTTGTCATTGTTTTGATATTTTTGGACTTTTTTAATGTATTTTTAGGGTATTTTAACACCTATTTAGTTATGTCAGGTGGTGAAGAATCAATATCGAGTTCCAAATCTCTTTTAGGTTGCTAGGGAAATTTTGATAGATGATTAATGGTGATGGATCGATGCCATTGGAATTAAGCATTTGACACGGTTGTAGCTCGTTGTGGGCGACTATGCTTATTTGATTGCCTTGATAGACCTTTGGGATTCTTGCACCAAAACCTTCCACCTACCTATCGAGGAGATGATGGTGATTTTAGAGGATGTCTATTAGATATTATGCATTCTAATAGAGGGGTTCCCTATCATATCCACTCATAAATACCAATGAGATGTAGTTCTACAGAGGCACTTTAGGGGACACTAAGAGGAGGTAGTGGGTGACATACTCAACAGAGGGATATTAGTAGATTCTTAGTTTGGGTTGGATGTATTAGGTGTTAGATATTAGTTACTAGTGACTTTGATCTCCAACATGCTACTTCCAAACTCATCAAGATCCATGTTCCCGTAGAACCTTATATATTTGGTTTTTACACCTGTGGAGTGCACGAAGGAGGAACCTATAGTGATAACTTGGGGTCCTACATTATTGGCACAACTATATGATGGGCTATATGAAATCTTATCTCATGGGTGGAAGGTATTGGGTTGTAGTTTTCTACTATAATTTTGTGAATGCTAGCATATTGTAGTGGATAAACTATGAGGATTACCTTGGATGACTCAAGCATAGCTTACTAACAGGGACATAGGCTACAAGATACTATGGCAGAGGGATCAAGAGATAAGTTAGAGTCATCACTTTGTAGGTGATGTTGAGCACTATGTAGAGTCATTTGCATGACTCAAGGCAAAGGAGATTACCTAAAGATCTTATGGATATTTTCCAGTATGGGCAGAGGCTACTACGTAGTTTCAACGTGTGAGGTGAGCTAGATGGCTAGTTGGGTGACATAGGACTAAGCAAGAGTATTTTCCTTATGCTCGAGTCCTATGATAGTTTAGGATATGACATGGGTTGCCTAGTGATCCAATGATTTACCATCATCGTAGGGCTAAGAGTACTCTTAGTTTTCCTATAATGGAGGCATTGGGAGAGGAGTTAGACCCTGTAGTAGAAATATCTAAGGTAGATAATGTTAGGATGATAGAGGAGTATGACTCTTTGTAGGTGACATGACAGTGGTAAGGAGAGGGACCGCTAGGAGGGGATACAACTAATATGGTAGAAGAGGCACCTTGGGATGCTCCATAGGAGGAGGGTTATGAGAACTCTCTAGATGATGTGGAGGTAGGCACAGGTGAGTCACATGTATATTGTTGTATAGTGGATGAGTGGGTGGATATCCTTAACTTAGGGGGCCTGTAGGGTGACTTGGGTGAGGCTAAATTTAAGGATAAATGAATGCAGGTACAGTTGGTATCTTGAGATTCTATGATTAATGAGCTACAGGATGAGCTTATCAGAGGTCAGTAGGAGAGAGAGAATTTGGGCTGAGATGGAGAGGTAGGCATAATTGATAGCTATGCTATAGATACAGGGTGGATCATAGAGCCCTATCCATGAGGTATTTAGTAGTGGTGAGATGGCTAGGCTATGGGAGGAGGTGGCTTAGCTTTAGGCCTTAGTGAGGACCTACCAAACTTATTTTTGATAGGAGCAGACTTATACTAATGAGTTATAGGATGATATAGTGCACCTTGGGGGTGCATACCAAATCATGCACCTCCCAGTGGATCACACCAAAGTCAAAGGAGTGGTACAGGATATTCTTCTACATGGATGGGGCCTCCTAGCTCTACATAAAGGTCAAAACAGGTAGGTGGTAGCAGATCTGGAATTTCACACCACTCTTCGACTAAGGGTAGGGGTGAGAGTCACAACATTGATCCTGTGTGACCATGGTTTTTGAGAATCTATGGCTATTTTTGATATTTTTGGATTTATGAGTTTTGAGGACCCAATTTATTATAGCCTATGAGCAGTTTATAGATGATAATGTAGATTTTTATTTCATACACATACACACACACATATATATATATATATATATATATATATGAGTTTTTTGTTATCATCATGTGATGCTTTTACTACTTTTATGAGATGTATGCAATGCTTATATGTGCTATATGATGTTGTGATGGATATTTAACATGTATGCATGTATTTTTCCTATGATGTGATTTGATGATATGGCTATTTGTAAATGTAGAATGAAATGGATGATTTGATTTAATTTGTATGATGGATTTATGATGACTATGTGACACATTATATGCTATCACCATCGGTTGTACAAAATTTATCTCAGTATTAATGTGATCATGACACTATGTAATGGCTTTGTGAAAATGTACACTAACAACATATTGCTAGCATGATATGAAATGGAATAAATAGTATACTATTTTATGATATGTTTAGGATTTTCAAGAGACTCAAACACTCTAGTTACCTAATCAAAAGTTGTATAATAACCATGCAAGACTTTTAACAAGGTATAAATATGCTAAGATAACCAAGATAGTCAATATCCCTGTGTGTGCATGTGAGTTCATTACTATGATAACACATAGAGTTACCCTAGTGCCAAACAAGATTGATTCAACCCATCTATACTAGAGATCACCCTGCGAGTCTCATTATCTTGAGTTTTGTACTTAGTTAGATTAGACCACTAAGCAATATAGGCTACCAAAAGCTAGCTCATCCACATGCAAATATTGTTCTATACAAAAGCAAGTTACTTATGTGATAGACATATCATCACGCGTAAGGATACCACCATCTCCAGGTGGGCTTGATGCCACCCAACCTGTAATGAGGATCACCTTATGGTTCTCTAATATTAAGAATTCTAGGGATTCAAGTTCAAAACTCCCTTATTTTATTTTAAATTTGAATTTTCCAAGGGAGTTACTCATTTTTGTTATGGTGAGCAATGGATTTTGGTAGTGGTGAGAACCACTGTTTATTTTACTTTTGCTAATGGTAAAAACCATAGTTTCTTTTTGCATATGGTGAAGTGATGATAATCACTGTTTATTTTTTGTTTTGGATACTTATCCCAATTTGGTGTGAAGAAAGGGATTTTGAGTTGTTTGGGTAAGGAGGAAATTTTCCTTTTGTAAATTCTCAACATATTTGAACCATTTGCACAGGGGCATGAGCGAGATAAACTTTTTTGCTTAAAGTAAACTAGACCACTTTGTAGTTTTATATTTTCTTGTGCTAAAATTGGATTTATTAATATGAAAATGTGTTGGGATTTTGATGTATACAAGGTATAATCTAAGTAGTATTCTACCTTCTAAAAATCATTATAGCTTTCTACAAAATATGAAAAGAAAACTATATATGATTGAGTGATCAAAAAACCTTAACTATGTCTTACAAACAATGGCTAAGTGACAAGAAAAAACATACAATATGGAGTGTAAATGTAAATGTAAATGATATATGTAATGTAAATAGGTGGTAACATTGACATATGATAACAGTGAATTTGACAGATGCCTATTATATAGACCTAGTGCTAGATATGTATGATCAATTTCTAATAATGCACAATGCAATGATGAGTATGCCTAATGCAATTGATGTTGTAATGCAATGCAATATTTTTATGTTTTGAGGTTTTAATAATGTTTTTGTATTTTTGATATATTTTATATATATAGGTTGACCAATGGGCTTAATGGATGTCATTGGGAATTTTTGGGTGACCAAAGGGCTTATAGATGCCTTTGGGGTATTTTTGGGAGACCTAGATAGTCGTTGATCACCTAGGAGATTTTTAGGGTGACCAAAGGGCTTATAGACACCTTTGGAGCATTTTGGGGTGACCTAGATGGTCATAGACTACCTAGGAGCATTTTAGGGTGACCAAAGGGCTTATATATTGTAACCACAAAAAAGGCTCACACCTATTGATGTCCTATGGTAATAATTTACAAAAGCATAACATGGATACAAGAACAAGAAATTGACAATAGATGAATCAATAAAACATGCTTTATTCCATTATATTCAAAGTCAAAATCAAATTACAAGTACATCCCTCTTATGGATAATCATATTGATACAATATTACAATAGGAGTGTGTAATTGTTTCCCTCTTAAGGGTAGGTGTGATCAAAATGCCCCTCAGGGTGACACGAACTACCTTGGGGTAGAGCTAACCCCCTTCTCCGTGATGTGGAAGGATTATGATATAGGCTCCTTTCTAAACCTGTATCCCTATGAACAAGAAACAACAATGCATGATTATGTATATTGATAGCCTCTCGTGATGGGGCCCTTTAAAGGATTATACATGTAAATGCCATCAAACTAATGAAACAAAAAACATAAAGAGAGGTTCTACGCTATTCTAATTGTATCAAGAATTGCACTACAATATACAAAACATGAATAAAAACATGATGCACTCAACAAATATTGAATTGAAAGCAATAAAGCATCAAAAATATTCAATAGACTTCTAACAACTACAACACGTAAAATACCTAATTACTATGGTCAGAGTTTCTCTAAAAGTGCAATTTAACCAACAAAATAACTAATTTGACTAACCTATGTAGTAAAAAGCAAATTGAGTAAGGTGATCTCTAACCTATTGCAAATAGCAGCTGTGAGGAGTGGTTTTCATTATAAACCATGGCTGACAGCCATGGTTTGACCTCTGATATGTTTACCCATAGAATTAGCGGTAGTGGGCTTGACCTCCTTGTTCGAATTGATGTTCAAGGGTTGCCTTTGTCGTCTTCTGACAAATTTTGCTGTAAAATCACTATGAAGGGCCTTCATTCACCCAGATTTACATTTCTTGATCCTCCTAGGTTCCTAGGGAATCCATGGCTAATTGATCATTGAATGGATAGCAAAGGGGCTCCCAAATGCACAAGGTCATTATGCAATTTGGCAAGGCTTTTATGCTCTCTTGATCAACTAGTTTGCTCAACAATTCAACAATGCTTCACTATGCAAATTATCTCTTCTCAGTCCTCTCTTCCCCATTGAAAAATGGAGGTACTTATAGCATACCCCTAGGGCTAGGGGTGGCTTCATGGAGAAGCCAATATCAAGAAGGTTGGTTAGGTTAGTTGGGATGGAAGCCTTTGGAATATTCCATTTTCTAACAGCCTCCTTCTATATCTCTTGGTCGTTCCAATCGATTTGGCTCAGATGCAAGGCATAACTGAACTCCAGTTTAAATCATAGGTCATAGCTATGGTCTAGACCAGAGACCATAGGTGTCAACCGCAGTTCAGGCTAGAGACCACAGGTCTAGGCTGCAATTAAAATTGCTTAGGCCAAAATGCCTAAATTGAGTGTTTAGAACCACTGCTCTATCTTGGAGTCTATCCAAGATCATTCATATGGTTTTGTAGCATGTCCATATGAGTAGTTGCCTTTTGCATGGCATATTTTAGGTGTCTACAGATGCCCCTTTGGAGATGCATTGTGAGATTAAAAAATGTTGAGTAAAATAGACCTCGTAAAATGATGCCAAAGGTTCCATGATGATCATTAGTCTGATCAACATTAGATGCCCAAGGTCCAGCAAAAGGACACGCATCCTAGAATCATTACTTCCAATGTAGGAAGGCTTACATTTGAAAATTCTACACTCGTCATCAGACATTCTGGTAGCTTTGGTGCTACAATAGGAGTTAGGCCTATATAACCTATGGATGAGAGCTACAAATGAAATTTCATATTTGCTATTTACCCCAAGTAGAGGGGGAAGCTTATGATAGCTGTTAGCAATGATTTGCAAGGACGAACACAATTTTGACAAGATCAAGGGATCTACGATCTCCAAGATCTTATGTTGATTTTGATTATGACATGAAATTATGACTACCCCTTAAGCGACAAGTCAATGAGGGTAATGACAATGTTTGAAGCGACAAAATCGCTTGACTATAATGAATGATCTTGAACAAATTTATATTTGAGATGTTTAATGCCTTGGCTAGGCCTAGTTCATCTTATGATTGCAACTCTTAGTAGTATTTGCATATCTCTCTCCCATGGAGCAGTCAGGCTATGATAGTCGTCTTAGAGATTCAAGATAATACAAATTCAAGAAGACTTGTGTTGAATCATATTGTCGATGATTTGCTAAAAAATATCATAAAAGAAATGACAATTTTACCCCAAATGTCCTTATTGTAATATACACATCTTTCCGAATTGCATGGATCGCAAGTCGCTGCAACCGCTAAGTGTATAGGATAAATCATTGAATACGAGGTGCATTTGGTTTTTCATTTGTTTGATTTTTTTTTTAATTTTGTATTTATTGGATTAATCCTGGTGCTTTTAATGTCGCCAAATTTACTATTTTGATCATTTATTTTGATTTTTATCCACCGAGAGTCATTAATTTACCTTTTTAGACCTTCCCACGGTGGGTTTTTAGCATATTTATTACTAGTTGCGAACTGTGGGTATGGACGGTAGTTTCCACTGCCAAATTTTGGGGATCGCAGGTTAGACCTATAGGCAGAAAACCCTAGTTTGTGGATCATGGGTGTCATTTGTGGTCTGCAGTGACTAGGAGAACCTATAAATTGAAATTTTATTTGGAATTTGTCATTTTTTTCCTACAACCTTGAGCAATTTGAGAGCTTTGAGAGAGAGAAGATATTCCCTGATACGGAACGTTGTCCAACTCCACAACTTGTACACTCATTCTTCCCTGATGGTAGATCCTGATCATTTCTCTACTAGTTGGGCATAGGGTGTGGTCAAGGTAACTCAAAACCGAGATCTCACACTTAATAATAGTAAAATAAACCACACTTAATAAATGCAAAAATTGAACCTCATTAAATTTTTGGTAATGAACCCCACTATTTTAGGCTAGATTAGGATTTTAATTTTATGCATGAGTGGTCTAGGAGGTTACCCTAAATGGGTGCCACTCCTAAACCATAGCTGGTAGCTACGGTTCCTAGTTAGCAAAATGGGAACTGTAGGTTTCAGCTGCGGTCCCCAATTTACAAATTGGGGACCACAAGTTGTAGTTGTGGTTCCCAATTTGCAAATTGGGAATTGCAATTCATAGCTACAGTTGCCAATCTACAAATTGGGGACCGTAATTTGTAGTTGCGGTTCCCAATTTACAAATTTGGGATCGCAAGTTGTAGTTGCAGGTTGCAATTGCTTGTGTTTTTGGTTGTTTTTTTTTCTTGTTTTTTTTTTTGTTAGCATTGCTTAGCTAGATTTAGCTTACAGTATGTATTTTTTTTCTTTTTAAAATTTGATGTCTAGAGTGCGGGAGCCTGAATTGATGAAGACTCTCCATGAGGCCTTATCATATGATGATCGAGCATGGTTCTAAACCATCGATTTTGGTTATGGCATGGATCTACCCACCATTAGGGTAGATCAGGTCTATATTACTATGTTGGCCTAGCGTAGGAATGCACGGACCAACACATTTCACCTACCTCCTAGTGAGATGAATATCACACTGGAGGATGTCTACATGATCTTTAGGATCCCTATCGATGGTGAGGCTATCATTTCCTCTACCTACATGGTAAATGATGCCATATTTGCTGCCATATTCGATGATCAGGGTGCCTATGCATAGGATGATGCAGACCATGGAGGGGTGCACATCAAGGACTGGTATCGGGATGACGTCTTCTCTACTTGAGAGGCCCTTTTCATGCACCTCATCATTTATATTGTCCTTCCAAAATCTTCAAGTGTGAGGATTCCTTGGAACATGCTAGCCCCTGCTTGGAGGGTGCTTTAGAGCTCGATAGAGGAGCCACTAATGCTAGCCTGGGGGAGCTCTTTATTATGTTAGCTCTATCGGGAACTGTACAAGATCATAGATAAAAGTCATAAGGGCATCAACTATAACCTTTTTCTATAGATCTGGGGGTGGTAGCATATCTGAATTGAGTGTCCTACTGACCTACCTTTGTGCATCACTACCCTAGATGTTACTCATCAGTGCTACGCCACCTACTGGCCTCGTGCTGAGGAGGGTGTCCGTAGAAGGGCTCATGTTGGGGATACATAGCATTATATCATCATTTTTGTGACACTTGGGCCAGGGGACATTTTTTGGCACCCCTACATGGATTTTTCTATATGGCTAGAGGTGTACGAGTGGCTACGACAAGCCTATCGAGACAAATGGCTCATTTGGCGTAAGCCAAAAGTGAGAGAGTACCAATTTTTCTCCCACATCATGTGATAGTTCGACATGGTGCAATACCTACAAGATATGCCCCTCAGGTATAGACGACTGGCTCTAGAGAGGGATCTCCTATTGATAGTTCCTCTACCATAAGGGGATACACCTGAGGACTTCTAAGAGTCAGGGGTTGATACTGCTGGGACCACACCCAACTATGATGGGTGGTGATCTCTTTTTAGATAGCATGGTACCAAACCTCTGGGCTGAGAGCTAGCAGAGGTAGTGGTAGAGGCCGATTCAACTGGGCGTAGGGTGCACCAATGTACTAAGGGCAATTAGGGTGTAGAGGCTACCGTTGAGAAACTATCAAAGATCAACCCTAAGTAGGATGCTCTAGAGGAGGGTGAGGTCCCTCTTGATAGTGTAGAGGGACAGCTACTAGCACAAGTTTTTGACTTGCAGAGTCAGATTGGGTGATTCCATATGCAGTAGCAGGAGTGAGATACTACCATCACCACTCTAGAGGTGAAGGTGACTGATAGGGACCGATGCCTGACTAAGGTGCAAGGCCAGATATAGGAGCTCACGACTCGAGCTACTCATGTAGAGGCCCAAGTGTAGAGACTACTTACTGCACTAGAGTTGGCACAAGCGTAGCAGACTACAACAGAGGCAAAGTGACATGTCACTCAAGCAACAAGGGGAGCTACTATGGGGCCTCCTTAGGCTATTATTAGACCTCCTATGATACCAGAAGTAGGTATACTAGCGATGTAGGATCTGACTGCTGAGGTGATGCGACTGTGCGGTATGGTCATGAGGACCAATGAGATGCACGCAGCTCGACTTGCTCGCATTGATCAGCTATCGGCTATATAGATATGTAGGGGCTACCGATTCCTAAGGATCCTTTTATTGTAGAGTTACAACATACCAGATCTAGGACTTTAGGGTAGTCCATAGCTAGCTTGAGTCATAGGACTCACAGGACTAAGAGGATGCACATGTCCTCTAGCACGCATACAATGACATCATAGGCCAGGGCTAGAGATCTAAGGTAGACATCAGGGGCCTCTAGCCAAAGGACTAGCCTACTGTAGCTACAATTTTCCCATGTGCTGGGTGTATTAGGCTTTGGAGGTAGGTAGGATCCACAGCAGGATCCACCATATGTGCCAAGTCAACTAGGAGAGCAAGCTCCAAAGCATAGTACAGAGGGAGGTGACGAGAGCTCCAGTACAAGGGGAGAATCCTAGATCTATTTTTATAGCAATTTTTGACTATTGTTTTAATGTATCATTTTGTGTGTAAGGTCGAGAACCTATACAGTTGTAGCCTACGGGCATTTTGTACTCCCTATGTACTCATTTGGACACATATATATGATATGATATTTCATGGCTCATTATGTGTAAATGTGTATTTATTAATTTTTTATTTTATGTTTATTTGATGCACATGGATGCAATGTGTATTTAAATGTTATGTTTATATGATGTAATGTATGGATGTCATGCACTAGATAGCTATTCTTTTTTATGATGATGATATGCAGTGATCTAGATGATTAGATATGCGACATATGATGTATGTAGATGGATGTGTTTATTTTTTAAGGCATATTTATTTTTGCTTTATGGGCATGCATATATTTTATGTAGTTTATGATATGCTATGCAATGTATGGTAATGCATTATGTACAAAATCATAATCTAATGGAAATTAACTTGTATGCTTTAATCACTTAAAACATAAGGAATGAATGTAAACTATGTATATCAATTTTTAAAATATGACACCAATGAATGTATAACGATCATGCAAAATAATTCATAATTCTCATTACAATAACTTAATCAATTAATCACCCATATATGAAATGCAGTGAAATGGATTGGTAAAATGCCAATGAATGATTATGTCATTTTGTATTATATAATCAGTGGTCGTCTAAACATCATTTTTTATCTTCATGCGGTATCTATCTTATATATTTTATTGTACTTTATAAAATGCATTTTGATGAATGAATGACTCGTATTTCTGTAGTCTAATGATATTTGATATTTTTTTGCTATTGGAGCACCTTTTTGGGTTTTTCCTTGAGACTCAAACACTCTAGTAGACCTCTCCAAAAATCACATACTAACTATACCAGGCTTATATTGGACAAGGCTTTTGCCGTGACAGACCCAACTATTCATAATCCCTGTGTGTGCATGTGAGTATTTTTAGATAGATCGTAAGCATACCCCGTATGTTAGTCGGGACTCTTTCAACCCATATGTGAGATAAGGTTCCTCATATGATCGTATCATCCTTGTTTCAACATTGATTAGACTTATACAGCTAGACAATCCTAGGTACCTAGAGTTATCTCATCTTGCAAATTGATCAAGGCTACCCTTCCAAATGCATGCGGGACTCTTTCAACCCATTGCTACGTGTGGATATCACCCAATAAAACTACCCCTCTGATTATAGGTGGGACTCTTCCAACCTATTACTATGATCGAGGATCATTCTATGGCTTTCAAAAGGTGTACAATCTAGGGATTCAAGTTCTCACCCTTCTTACTTGCTCATATGTACTGATAAAAATCACTGTTAGTCCACGCGTTACCGCTTTCTTTGAGCAAGGTATTTTTATAGTGCTTTTGATTCACTATGTCACTTTAGATTTTGAACTTAAAATTTGTATATATTTTTTTTACACTTTGTAACTTGGGATTTATTTTTTGTGACTTTGGGATGTATAGGGAAAATTCTTGTCCTTTTTCCAAAGTACACCTTTCTAGACCAACTATTTGCAAGATAAGCAGGTCATGAGACCCATCTCTCTAGAGACCTAAGACTACTTTCGCGACTTTCATCCTCTCTCGTCTTAGTAGGATTTTATATTGTTTTGCTTAGTGATGGGATTTTGATATGTCGAGGCACTATCCCAACTAATGACCTTGTCTATAATAGCAAAGCAAGATTTCTCCAATATCTAAGAACCCACTAGGTATGGCTGAGTGACAGGAAAACTTAATACACATAGGTCTCCACAACAGGTATCATGTACGAATGCAATGAATTATGATAAATGCAAGGGTGCATAATTTTCATACAAACGTGTTACTATTTGTAAAACTTTGATAAACACACTACACTCTACTATGGGATGCAATGGATGACAAATGCCTAAATGAAATATGATGATGTGAATGCATGTGTGAATGCAGATGAAAATGCAAATGCAAATATTTTTGGATTTTAAGCTTTATCAATTTTTTTGGAATTTTATATATTTTTCTTGATTTTTATATGTTTTTGAGCTTTCATATTTGACCAAACGATGAGTACATGTCCTTGGAGATTTTTGACTTGACCAAAGGTTTTACAGCCACCTTTGGAACATTTTAGTTGACCAAACTCTCAAAAATAGGGTGTGGAGCCTTTTGGGATGACCAAGAAGTTATAGAAACTCTCGGAGCCTTTGGGTTGACCAAGCAATTTTCGGGAATCCTTGGTACCTTTTCTTGACCAAGCTTCTTAATCAAATAGCTTGGGACCTTTTGACTTGACCAAATGTTTTATAGCCACCTTTGGAACCTTTTAGTTGACCAAACTCTCAAAAATAAGGTGTGGAGCCTTTTGGGATGACCAAGAAATTATAGGAACTCTTAGAGCCTTTGGGTTGACCAAGTGATTTTTGAGAATCCTTGGTGCCTTTTCTTGACCAAGGTTCTTAATCATATAGATTGGGGCCTTTTTAAATGACCGAGTAGTTTCGACAAAACCTCTCAGGGCTTTTGGGTTGACCAAAGGGCTTACAGATGCCTTTGGTGTCTTTACTTGACCAAGCTTCTTAATTAGATAGATTATGACCTTTTGGGGTAACCGAGAAATTTAGACAAAACCCTTAGGGCTTTTGGGTTGACCAAAGGGCTTACAGATGCCTTTGGTGCCTTTACTACACTCCTAAGCATAGAATGCCTTAAGATGGATGATATTGAGAGGTTCAAGCTCATCCACACCCTCTAGTGATGTTAGGCGATAGGTACCTGAAACAATATTTTTAGATATCATGTAAAGCCCTAGCCAGTTAACCATGAATTTGTCTCACATGTTAGGCAAAAAATTTGAGTTCTATTGGTTTTCTTTTAGCACAAGATCCCCAACTTCAAAGTCTTTCTGGTGGACTTTGATATTGTAAGCTCATTTTAATCATTCTTGATAAACACAAAGATGCTCGAGGGCATTCATGCGACGTTCATCAAGCAATATCAATTGATTGAGGCAAGCTTGTCGTGTGGTGTCGTCATCGATGAACTCTTTCAATGTGACATGCAGCATTGGAATTTCCAACTCTAAGGGCATAATGGTCTAATCGCCATATACTAGTGAAAATGGTGTTGCCCTAATGTGCATTCGAATGCTAGTCCTATAAGCCCATAGTACAAGGGGCAGCTATATATGCCAATCTTTGTGGTGTTCTTGCACTATATTTTTCAAGATGGCTACCACAGTCTTGTTTGAGGCCTCAGCTTGCCCGTTTGCTTGTGGATAATATGGAGTTGCAAAACTGTGTTGAATGCAGTATTTAAACATTAAAGCCTGCAAAGTTTTATTCTTAAAAGAAGTTCCATTATCTAAAATTATTTTGGATGGTATCCCAAAATGACATATGATATGCTCGAGAATAAATTTTGTGATGCAATCTCCAGTGGTCATTGTAATGGGAATGGCTTCCACCAACTTTATAAAATACTCAGTAGCCATGATAATGAATGTATGTCGACCTAAATATGGAGGGGAAAACTTGCCAATCAGATCTAAACCCCACTGATCAAATGGCCAAGCCACCTGAATGGGTTGTAAGGCCTATTATGGCAAGTGCGTAAGATTAGCATGATGCTAACATTTAACGCATTTCTTGACATACACATTGCAATCCTTCTCCATAGTGGGCCAATAATAACCCATGTGAAGGATGCATTTGACGATAGCCATGTCGTTGAAATGGCCACTACACGTATCGTTGTGAGCTTCTAAAATTGCTCAAGATGACTCTTGGAGCTCAAGACATCGAAGGAGGACTCCTTTGTAACTGCATCGGTACAAAATGTCTCCTATCAAGACATACTTGGTCACTTTCTGTTTAAATGTGCATCTTGCAACATGCAAAAATCCTTCTAGAATCATACCAAGTTTTAGGAAGTCTTGGATTTGCAACATCCAGCTTTGATAAGCCTCAGCTTTAACTGCTAAGATGGCCTACTCCCCCTATGTATTTAGATTTGTAAATGCATACTGGGAAACAACCTTGTGGTGAATGGTAGTACCACTCCCGTAGGACTCTAAGAAGTCAATGACTCCCAGGGTGCCTACTTAATAAAGTCCTATGCTCTACGAAACCAATCAGCTGTTGGTTCCACAATAATCATGTTGACTAACTCTTTGTTATTAAAGGTTAGACACTCCACTGTTGGGTGCAAGAGCATTCTAACATGGATGGTAGTAAACTTGATAGATGGATTCTGAGGGATCAAGGACCCCAAAGATACCATGGTGTCTGCAAACCTATTTAATGAATGAGGGATTGCCTCGATGTCATACCATTCAAGTTTAGCTATATAAGTGGTAACAAGATCTTTGTTGGATTTCAACATGAGACATTGACACTAAAAGAGCCCCTTAACCTAGTTAACTATGAGCATATAATCACCAAAAAATTTTAGTCTTTTAATACCCATGGCGATGGTTGCGTGGAGGCCCAGAAGTAAGGCTTCATATTCAACATTATTGTTGGTGCATGGAAAGTCTAACTTGAATGAAAAGGGCATTGGAGCTCCTTATGGCATGAAAAACACTATTCCTGCACCACCCCCTTGCTCACACTTTGAACCATCGAAGAACAATGTCATATCAGCATTATTCTCTAGTTTCTCAAGTTTGAGAGCTTCAGATATTATGAAGATTGCATCATCTGGAAGCTCAATAGTTAGAGGTCTACTGTTGGATAGTGATCCCTCAGCCAATTGATTAGCTATGACTTGTCCCTTGATGGACTTTTGGCTGATGAATTGCAAATCAAATTCTATCAATAGCATGATCCACTTTGCAGTACGTGTGTTATGATATGTCTTGCTCATCATATACTGCAAAGGATTCTATTTCTATATAACATATGTTAAATGACTTAGCATGTAATGTTGCAATTTCTAGGTAGCAAACACTACTGCTAAGCAAAGTTTTTCCACATATGCATATCCTAACTCATAACTCACCAAGGTGTGACTGATGTAATATACGACTTGCTCTTTACATTGCATGTTATTTTGGGCTAACATGGTCCCTAATGCAAAGTTGGTTACCGATATATATAGTAGAAAAGGCTCCTATGGCCTTGGTGGAGCTAATACTAGTGGTGTTGCCAGGTATTGCTTAATATCAGCAAAAGCTGCTTGGCAGTCCTTGTCCTAATCAAATGGGACCCCCTTGTGTAGTATTTGATTCATGGGTCAACACTTATCCGATAATTGAGCGATGAATCACTTTATGGATTCTACTTTGCCCTGAAGGCTTCTTAGTTCTCTGATATTAGTGGGAAGATGCATCTCTAGAATAGTTGTGACCTTTGTTGGGTCTACTTATATGCCTCACTTAGAAATGATGAATCCCAAGAGTTTACCTAAAGTTACACAAAATACATACTTCTTAGGATTCAGCCTGACATTGTGCTTTATCAGCGATCGAATACCTTTCTTAAGACCTCTACATGCTCTGCTCGCAGCAATGACTTAGCTAGTAAGTCATTGATATAATCTTCTAAGATTTTATGCATATAATCATATGTCATAGCCCACTGATATGTGGAACCAATATTTTTAAGACCGAATGGCATAACTTTATAGCAAAATGTCCCCCATGGTGTTATGAACACAATTTTATGTTGATCTTTAGGTTTAATACGAATCTAGTTATATCCAAAAAAATTGTCCATAAGGGAGAGCATTTCATGACCTGCAATGGTGTCTACCAGAGCATCGATATTTGGCAATGGAATTGAATCTTTGGGTGTTTCCTTGTTGAGATCTCTAAAATCTGTACAAATTCGAACCCTTCCATATAGCTTTCCTACGACCACTATATTGGAAACCCACTTTGGATAGTCGATGGAGATGACGAACTCTACATCCAACAACTTTTGCAACTCATCTTTTACCATTAAGGCTATTGTTGGATGCATCTTTTTGAGTTTTTTCTTGATTGGATTCTTCAACAGATCTAGTGAAATATTATGAGTAACCAATTTTGGATCTAGACCCGACATGTCTTTGTAATTCCAAGCAAAGATATCAGGACTCTCTTTCAGTAGAGGTATGATGCTATCACACTCATTCGGAGTGCGACTCTCTCCAAATATAACCTTCTTTGGATTGGTGGTATCTTTACTGATATCCACCTTGAAGGTTTTCTTTACTGACATATGTGATCCCTCCTTAATATGGTGAGGTATAGGAATCATATGGATGTCATCAGATGGGTTCACATGTTCCTCTTGGAAAGCATTCTTGGCATGAAAAACATCATGAGTGCAACCTGGTGCAAAATGAAATGGTTGCAACATTTCTTCATTTGGGAAGAAATCTTCAAGCTGGACTAGTGAATCAGTGCAATCCCAATCAATAGAATCCATGTTCAGATACAGTGATTTGGATGGATTTGCTGGATTGTGGAGTGGAGTGGTCAAATCGACAAAGACCATATTGATGGAATGGAATTGATATGCAGAACCACATGGATAGAACTCTATCTTTGAAGCACAGTTTTCATACCCAAGATTTAGTTTGGATGGTATGGGTACAAACAAATCCTCTCTATGGGATACCTGTATAACTAGATCATCCCGATGCACTAGCTATAGAATGGTATCTCTCAGTTCAAGGATCTCCATGTACGTAGGTAGATCAAAAAATAGTTCCTAATACCTCTCTTCAAGCTCTCTTCTTTCCCTTAGGCTATGATGGAGATTGATCTCTCGATGTAAACCTACAACTGTAATAGGTGGGGGACCTCTAGGTGGAGGCCTATTGCATAAGTGGTGAGGTCCTAGATAGGCCATCTCCACCGAGTCCTCATCATCACTATTCAAATACAATCCATCACTTCCCTCCTCTTCTAAGGATGGATTAGGTAGATGTGGTCCCATGTATCTGATCCTGCAGTTGCTATCGTCACTATCTGGATAAATATGATAGAATGATCGTATATATGATACTACTATGTTAAATGGTGTTGCTCCTTCCTCGAAGTACTTAGTTTTGGGAAGGATTTCCTTTATAACATGTTTTGATTCCCTAGGCAATAGATATTGCAGATACATGATCCTAGAATCGATCCTATCATCTACATCACTATGGTTGCGACCATGGATGGGCCACTCTATTGTGTCTATGCATAGTGGGAGATCAGTTGGGTGAGGCTTTAAGTAAGCCTCCTCTATTTCATATTTGTAATCACTATTGACTATGGAGCACTCGTTTACCTCGTCCACTTGTTCCATAGGCAATAGATGGCATATAAATGATGAACCTAAAAAGGTCAACCTGATTTCCTCCTCGGATTGATCATCATTTGAGGACTCATCATCTACATCATAACTAGGTCCACTCATCTTGGAGGTGGACTCCTCTCCATCATCATCACAAAGATATCTTGATTTGAGATCGCCTAAAGCATGGGTGTCATGCCCCTGCATACCAATATCATTAGTAGCACCATGGATTTGGTTACCCAGGTTGTCTCTGGGGTTGTCCTCTAAGGGCCCGTCATGGTATGAATCAGGTGGTCCTATGGAAATAAATGATACCATCTGGTGAGTCCTCCAATAGATGGAAGGATCAGGGAGATATGTATTAAAATCCACATCATCCACCGAACTAAATTACATGTGATCTAAGGATGTAGCAAGCAAATCGTCATGACATTGGCATAATTTAGGTTGGATAGATAGTGCACATTCACAGTGAATGGCTCGTCATCATCCTCATCTATAGACATTCTGGTGGGTGCTTGATCTAGCCCTACATAGATAAAGTTTTTCTAGTTGAGTGGCTCACCCAACGGCATTATGGATCCAATCAAAAATTGATGGGCATGTAGTCACCCCATCTCTTGCACAATTTTTAGGATAGGTCTGAAAGTAACATTTTACACAAGATACTCACCCAACCCCATGCTGGACAGATGAACGGTCACCTATGGTGTATATGACCCTATTGAATATGCAGGCGAAGCAGGCTGAGGTGCCTCCTCGACTTTGTATTGAGGTTCTTCCACATCCATGGGAGTGGGAGTCTCATTGGTGACTGATCTGGGTACTTGATTTTCCACTTTCTCACCCAATTTCACCTTTAGCTTCTCAACTTGCCAGTGCATCACCGATGTAGTCGGATTTAGAGAAGTTGTAGTTATGTGCTTAGATCTATGTGACAAATTTTTATGGTTGAGCACAGGCTATTGGTTTACCTATTGGAATCTTAACCGATGAGACAGGTCAGATATCCAAGTGTGTTGATAGGAGTACAAAACCCCTAGGCAAATTTGCTAAGTTCACAAACTTGAATGGTTCTTCATTCGAGGACACTATGTGAACTTCTCCCTTGTGAATGTATTTCATAAACTGATGCCAGATAGAGGGGATACAACATATTTCATGAATCCAAGGCCTCCTGAGTACAATATTGTACTACATGGCACCCTCTATCATGTGACACATCACAGATATGGTCTTGAGTACCACCTAAATAGGTAGAACAATTGTACTAATCATCGAGCATAGTGCATCATTAAATACCCTCAACATAAAGGTGGTTGGTACATTGTGTGACTTGGGTAGCTTGAGGTGGCTCAATGTCTTGGTTGTGATTATGTTGATCGAGGACCCAGTGTCGATCAAGATCCTTTTGAAAGGCATGTGAATAACACACATTATAATATGCAACGATGGGTCAGCCATAATAGTAGGAACCATCTTCACATCATGATCATTAAATTGTATCATGGGTTCCTAACACTGTTGTACATGTCCCACAAAATTTGTAAATGCATGGGCATCTTGGGACTATACCTCAATGGACCTCAGAATGTCCATAAGAGTCTCCCTGTATCTAGGAGACTTTTGAATAAGCTTGTATATTGACAACTTTGCAGGATCTATCTACAGGTTCTGAACTAGCTTGCTCCTTATGGTCACCACCAGTCTAGCTGGTGGACTTAGAATGTTCTGAGCTGGATATTTATCTGGCATAGCTTTTATTCTAATGGGAGAACAAGGTCAATTCAGTTGGTCGTACCTCCCATGTCTAGTAACAATATTGACCATGCCTACGAACCCCTGGGTAGGTGGTTTGATTTGCACTTGATTGACCTGGTCGGCATTGTTATGAGGTACCTCATGATTAGGTAGAAAATTATTGAAAATCCCCATGTTTTTGTTGTTGAGTGCCTATGGGTTGCCTAGTACTACCAACTCTCCTTTCTCTATCATGTTCTGCACGATGTGTTTGAAGGACCAACATGTCTCAATGTCGTGGCTTTTCGCTCTATGGAATATGTAGAATAGATGGTCTTAATGCAACTTTGATTTTGGCACATTCAGATCTACTAATTTGACCTCAGGCAATTGTATGGCCTTGGCCTCACACAGTTGATGAAAATTTGAAGTCATCAATTCTGTCAAGTGTGTAAACTATCAAGGTGGGTGCTCCTCTTTTTTTTTGCCCTTATAGTTGGTTTTTCATGTCTCGTAACGCGCAGGAGGAGGTTGAGATTTATAATTAGGATTTTGCTATCCCTTGTCTTCTCCTCCGAGATTTAGCACTACTTGATTCGCATGGGCTTGCTTGCCCTATTGTTTTGTAGTACTCTTTTTAAATCCCTCTTTCCTAGTTTTGAGCTTCAATTTGCCTTCTTACAACTTGATGTCCTCGATTACCCTGGCTTGTGCCACAACTTCCTTAAATGTAGGGTACTTTTGCAATTGCAACAATAATGATATGTGCTTGGCACAACTCTTTGTAAATATTTGGGTCAGTTTGGCTATAGGAATAGGGAATGGTAGCTTTGCCATTATTCTATGCCATCTCTTTCCATATTTCTCTATGGGATCATCATCACGCTAAGCTAGCGCAACAAAATCAAAAAGGTTGACTTGTTTCTTAATGCCAAATGAATAGCGTTCAAGAAATGCATCAGCCAAATATTCAAACCCAGTAATACTATGTTTCTTCAGTTGGTTGAACCACTCTCGGGCCGGGCCAGAAAGTGTCGCAATGAAAGTGCGCAACAACAAGGCATCCTGACTCTCTATCTAGAAACATGCATCCAAAAAACTTGTAAAATGCTCTTGTGCATCCTCATCACCTTAAATTTTTCCAACCGAGGCATATCAAAATGCTCAAGATATGGAGGTGGAGGCATTGATGGGTCTAGAGGTTCTTTGTGTATCTTCCTTAGTGTTGGCTTTTGCATAGTCATGCCTTGCCTCTATATTGCTTTGACCTTATTGGCCAAAACCTTGTACGCCTTAGAAGAAAAAAAATCCTCCTCCCTAAGCTATCGTGGAGGTTGTCTAGGAGGTAATGCCTTCTTCAGGGGAGGTGGAGGACATGGCTATTCCTCCTCATCAACCCAGGAACTCTTAGGGTAGCCCTAATCGTATATGTCTACATCTATGTGCTCATGCTACCTTTGTCTAAGATAATTGAGTGATGGTAGTCGCTCCCTCTATTGGGCACTGGCATGAGTACGAGCGTCTCTTCACTCCTTATGCATATCGGCTAGGGACGTAGCCCTTCTGTGCACATGCTCTCTATGGTCCTAGGGAGGTTATAGGCCAACCCTGGCTAGTCGATCCTCCTGCTCTATGTGCTCCTTCTAAGCTAGAATACTCTCTTCGTGCATGTGCTACTCATATAATCTCTACCATAAGATTCTTTGCACTTGAATATTTTCATCTTCTATATGTTGCCTCTCTAGGTGAGCATCATCCAATTACTCTTGGAGTTGTTGATGTCTTTGGTCGGATACCAGTCTATGTGATCTATCGATTTGGTCAGTCGTAGGAGGCCTTCGATGTGCATGCTCTATGTGAGCTACCTTATTAGTTTTGTATCCATTAGACAGATGTGTGGACGGTGGATGCATGACATGAGGGCACTTAGAAGCCTCTCCATGCTCTCTAGTGATCTTGATACAACTGTTGCTATGCTCACTCGAAGCATGAGTGGGCAGAGCTGTAGGCTTGTATCCTAGCTACTCAAGAACACTACCTAAAACATCTAGATATCTAGACTTCCATTGCTCATATGATGGTGTTCCATTAGGTCCCACCTTTGATATATCAATGGTGATCCTGTGTGGTGAGCCACGCGTGGGAGTATGGGTGGACCTATGCTCAAAAATGATCCTATCCTTCTACCCTTGAATGGGTGGATCTTTGACTCATCTATACTCTAACGGTGGAGGGTTAGAACCCCTTGTGGACCTAGTATGTATGGGAACCAACTTGGTCCCCTACACCACATATTCCTCGGCCGATCTCGTGGATGCACATGTAGTGCAATCTCAGTAATGGCTTTATGGTAGAGCATCCTCGTGTTGAGAAGCTTGGTTTTTTGGGGGTGGGGTGTTTTGGTGTTGTTGGGTGGTTGTTTTTTTGGTGGGGGGTAAAAATGGTGATTATCTCTAAATGTTTTATTGTGAGCCCTAAACTATTTGATGTTGTTTTTAGATGTGTTGTATTAGTGTTAGAAACTCTTTGCATGTTTTGAAATATTATTGAATTTTAAACTCAGTTAAATTGGCTTTCACGTATATACTCACACAATTCAAATATGGTAATGATATCCATACTCAATGAAGTAGCATAAGTACTACCAACCCTCACCCAGCATACAGTACGCAGTGATACACCCTTCCAAGGAAGGGTGCATGCTATTTTGCATGGATAGGATAGTTCTTGGGTTATCCTTCACAATGAATGGGTCCTGATAGTACAATTTCAAATGAGCCAACCAAGTGGTAATAACATCCACTGTTGGTCTCAATCAAGCGGGTTGGATGTGAGAGCCCAACGCCACTCATGTTTAAATGATATGTGGTGTGTGTGGTTCTTTTTATTTTATGAAAATGATAAATGCATCACAGAGCATAATGACCATTCCTACATGATGTACACGAAAGGAAAAATGAACATTTTGCATTCAAAAATAATGCATGCTAATGTCCTACATGATATTTTGATGATGCAATTATAATGACATGGCCATTGATTGGACCTCAAGCATGCAAATGACACACAATACTTATCAAGGTTGTTGTATTTAGGGGTAAACTATACTCAGAGGTTTGCTATTCCCAACAACGCCTTCCCACTGAATGGAAATCAAATGCAAAGTAGGACTTATTAATTGACCCCTTATCTTTTGTTCCTAGTTTGTAGTGATTCGATGATCTCTGGAAAGACACAGAGCAGAAATTTGAATACATAAGGTGAAATTAGGACCATCTCAACTCCTGCTCTATTGCCCATTAATTTCTTTACTGTTTGCTTCTTCCTCTATGAACCGCAAGTCTGACCTATGGGTTGCAGTGGAGACCATAGGTTATTGTCATGGGCGAAAAAATAACCACAGCTAAAACTTATGGTTAGCACCTGTGGATAGAAAAAGCCAAGAATAGTTAGAATTCGAGGCTAAAATTATGGGGTGCCACCATGATCGCCATCTGTGACCACCAAAAAGGCTCACACCTATTGATGTCCTATGGTAATAATTGACAAAAGCATAACATGGATACAAGAACAAGAAATTGACAATAGATGAATCAATAAAACATTCTTTATTCCATTATATTCAAATTCAAAATCAAATTACAAGTACATCCCTCTTAGGGATAATCATCTTGATACAATATTACAATAGGAGTGTGTAATTGTTTCCCTCTTAAGGGTAGGTGTGATCAAAATACCCCTCAGGGCGACATGAACTGCCTTGGGGTAGAGCTAACCCCCTTCTCCGTGATGTGAAAGGATTATGATATAGGCTCCTTTCTGCACCTGTCTTCCTATGACCAAGAAACAACAATGCACGATTATATAGATTGATAGCCTCTCGTGATGAGGCCCTTTAAAGTATTATACATGTAAATGTCATCAAACTAATGAAAAAAGAAAACATAAAGAAAGGTTCTATGCTATTCTAATTGTATCAAGAATTGCACTACAATATACAAAACATGAATAAAAACATGATGCATTGAACAAATATTGAATTGAAAGCAATAAAGCATCAAAAATATTCAATAGAATTCTAACCACTACAACACATAAAATGCCTAATTCCTACGGTCAGAGTTTCTCTAAAAGTGCAATTTAACCTATGAAATAACTAATCTGACTAACCTATGCAGTAAAAAGCATATTGAGTAAGGTGATCTCTAACCTATTGCAAACTACAACTTTGAGGAGCGATCTACACTATAAACCATGGCTGACAGCCATGGTTTGACCTCTGATATGTTTACCCTCATAATTAGGGGTAGTGGGCTTGACCTCCTTGTTCGAATTGATGTTCAAGGGTTGCCTTTGTCATCTTTTGACATATTTGGTGGTCAAATCGCTATGAAGGGCCTTCATTCACCTGGATTTGCATTTTTTGATCCTCCTAGGAACCTAGGGCATCCATGTCTAATTGATCATTGATTGGATAGCAAAGGGGCTTCCAAATGCACAAGGTCATTATGCAATTTGATAGGGCTTCGCTGCTCTCTTGATCAACTAGTTTTCTCGACAATTCGACAGTGCTTCACTATGCAAATGATCTCTTCTCAGTCCTCTCTTCCCCATTTAAAAATGGGGGTACTTATAGCATGCCCCTAGGTCTAGGGGTGGCTTCATGGAGAAGCCAAGATCAAGAAGGTTGGTTAGGTTAGTTGGGATGGAAGCCTTTGGAATATTTCATCCTCCAACTACCTCCTTCTAGATCTCTTGGTCGTTCCAATCGATTTGGCTTGGATGGAAGGCCTAACTAAACTCTAGTTCAAACTGCAGGTCACAGTAGTGGTCCAGACTAAAGACCACAGGTGTCAACCATGGTTCATACTGGAGACCATAAGTCTGGGCTGCGGTTCATATTGCTTAGGCAAGAATACCTAAATTGAGTGGTTAGAACCACTACTCTATCTTGGAGTCTATCCAATATCCTTCATATGGTTTTGTAGCATGTCCATATGAGTAGTTGCATTTAGCATGGCACATTTTAGATGTCTACATACATATCTTTGGGGTATTTTGGGGTGACCTAGATGATCGTAGACCATATAGGAGTATTTTAGGGTGACCAAAGGGCTTATAGATACCTTTAGGGAATTTTGGGATGACCTAGATGGTCTTAGACTACCTAGAGATGTTTTAGGTTGACCTAGATGGACGTAGACCACCTAGGGATATTTTAGGTTGACCTATATGGTCGAAGACTACCTGGGTGTATTTTAGGTTGACCTAGATGGTCGTAGACTACCTAGGCATGTTTTAGGTTGATCTAGATGGTCGTAGACTGCCTAGGGGTATTTTAGGTTGACCTAGATGATCGTAGACCACCTAAGGGTATTTTAGGTTGACCTAGATGGTCGTAGCCTTCTTAAGATTTTTTTAGGTTGACCTAGATGGTAATAGACTACCTAGGGGATTTTAGGATGGGCATGGTGCTCTAAGCATGAAAAGGCTACAAGTGACTGATATTCAATGGTTTAGACTCTTCACTTCCTTAAATAGATGTTAAGTTATAAATTTCTAGGTCCAATATTACTAGTAATGATGTATGGACCTAACCAGTTTACTACAAATTTATCTTGTAGATGGAGTGGCAAAGTTGAGTTTTGTTGGTTCTCTTTTAGAACTAAATCACCAACCAAAAAGTCTTGAGGGTGGACTTTCATGTTGTAAGGTCTCTTGATGAACTCTTGATAAACACGTAGATTCTTAAGAGCATTGATTTATCATTCATTAAGTAGAGTTATTTGATCAAGATGAGCTTACCATGTATTATCATCATCAATGAACTCCTACATGGAGATGCGTAGTGATAGGATTTATAACTCTAAAGGCCTCACTCTAAAGGCATGATAGCCTCAGCACCATGCACTAATGAAAATGAAGTTACCTTGTGTAGGAGTTCTAATACTAGTGCATTAGGCCCAAAGGGCAAGCGATAATTGATTATGCCAATATTTATAACTTTTCTTAATGATTTTATTTAAGATTGCAACTACTATTTTATTAGATGTCTTTGCTTGCTCATTAGCTTGTTGATAATAGGGCATAGAAAAGCTATGTTATATATTATATTTTGTTGTTAAAGAATGCACATATTTATTCTTAAATGGTGTCCCATTATTTCAAATCATCTTGGATAGAATACCAAAATGACATATGATGTTATGCAGCATGAACTCTGTAATGTGAGGTCCAGTCATTATGGTAAGGGGAATTGCTTCCATCCATTTTGTGAAGTATTCAATAGTCGTAATGATAAATGTGTGATAGCCTAAAGAGGCAGGTGAGATTTTTCCAATTAAATCAAACCCCCATTGTGCAAATGGCCAAACTGATTGAATTTACTGTAAGGCCTGTGAAGGTACATGTGTCAAATTTGTATGATGTTGACACTTTATGCACTTCTTTACATAAGCACAAAAATATTGCTCTAAAGTTGGCAAGTAATATCCCATGTGAAGAATGTACTTTACAATGGCCATTCCACTGAAAAGACCACCACATGTACCATCATATGCTTGGGCAATGGCCCAAGCTAAATCTTGAGAGTCTAAGCAACGAAGTAGGATACCTTCGTAGCTTCGACGATACATTATATCTCCTAGAAATATATATTTTTCCACCTTTTGCTTAAATTCTTATTTTATGGAATGCAATAATCCAGAAGGAATACTTCATAGTTTTAAATAATCTTCAATTTGTATGGTCTAGTCTTGTTTTACATAAGCCTCAATTGTATGAACTATGCAATCCTTTTGGCATTCCTCTTGTGCAAATTCTAATTGAGAGTGAACTTGTAGATATAGCATTGTGCTAGTATCAAAAGGATTGTGAGGGAACAGAGTCCCCCAATTTGCATTATTCAAATAATTGTGTATTTGATAGAACCTTTCATGTGAAGGATCAATCTGAATCATGTGGACTCTAGGCATGGATTTAAGTTCATCACATTGCATCACAGATTGTGATAGTGTTTTCACTTGAATAGTTATGATATCATCAGATAGGTTTTGTGGGATTAATGATCCTAAGGATACCATTGTATTCATAAAATAGTTATATGAATGAGAGAGTACCTCAATATCATACCATTCTAACTTTTTTAGAATTTTATCCACTAGGGATTTATAGGCTTGCAATACTAGGTACCTATACTAGAATATTCCTTTGACCTGGTTAACTATGAGCAAGGAATCATCAAAAATATTTAGCTTTATTATTTTCATGGTGATTGTCATTTGAAGGCCTATGAGAAGGGCTTCATACTCGGTATTGTTATTGGTGCATGAGAAATCGAGTTTAAATGAAAGAGGCATTGGATCCCCTTATGGTGTGAAAAACATGATTCCTATGCCACCCCCTTGATCACACTTAGAACCATCAAAAAATAGAGTTATGTTAGCCTATGACTCAGGATCTTTAGGATTTGGTGATTCTAAGACATGAAAAATTCCATCATCAGGAATATCTATAGTGAGAGGTTGGTCATCCTGGAGAGAAGCCTTTGCTATTTTATCAGCTATGAACTATCCTTCGATTGATTTTTGTCCAATGAACTCTAGGTCAAATTCCATAAACAATATTATCCATTTCATCGTGTGACTACTATGATAAGTTTGACTCATCATGTAACATAATGGATTCTCTTTTGATACTATATACATGATATGATTGAGCATGTAATGGCATAGCTTTTTAGTGGTAAAGACCACGACTAAGAATAGCTTCTCAAAATATGCATATTTTACATCATAGTTGACCAAGGTACAACTAATATAATATGTAGCATATTCTTTTTGAAATTCATTCTTCTGGGTCAACATGGTGCCCAATACAAGCTCAATAGCTGATATGCAAAGATAGAACAACACTCCTGGTTGTAGAGGATCCAATACTAGCAGTGAAGCCAGATATTGCTTAATCTCATCAAAGGCATTTTTACATTCTTCATCCCAATGAAATGAGATCCCCTTATGTAGCAACTTGTTCATGGGTTGACATTTATTTGATAATTATGCTATGAAGCACTTTATGGATGCGATCTTTCCTTACAAGATACATAGCTACTTGATAGTTGTGGGGGGAGGCATTTCTAGAATTGCCTTGACCTTATCTGGATCTACTTCTATGCCTCACTTTGAGATTATCAATCCCAAGAGTTTACCATATGTGATACCGAACACACACTTTTTGGTATTTAGCCTAACATTATGCTCAATGAGGTGATCTAAAACCTTCTTCAATACATTGATATGCTCATGGTATAATAGATATTTGGCCAGTAAGTCATCCATGTAATATTCCAAAATCTTATGCATGTAGTCATGGAAGATATATATAATCGCTCGTTGGTAGGTGGTGCCAGTATTCTTAAGGCCAAAATGCATGACCTTGTAACAAAATTTCCCCCAAGATGTTGTGAATGCCATTTTGATCTGGTCTTCAATATTAATATGAATTTGATTGTATCCTGAGAAATCATCCATAAGGGATAATATTTTGTGTCCTGTTGTAAAATCTACCAATGCATTAATGTTTGGTAAGAGAAACTCATCCTTAGGACTCACTTTGTTGAGATCTCTAAAATTAGTGCAAATGTAAATCCTCCCATCGAGTTTCTTGACTAGGACCATGTTTGAAACCCATGGTGGATAATCTACTAATATAATAAATTTGGCATCCAATAGTTTTTGCAATTCATCTTTGACCATCAAGGTGACTGTTGGATGCATCTTATGTAACTTTTGCTTAACTGGTTTGACACTTGGGTCTAGTGTAATATTATGTGTGACCAAATTAGGATCTAGTCCTGGCATATCTTTATAGGTCCAAGAAAAAGCTTCTATCTTTTTTTTTAACAACTTTATATAATTAGCTTGTTCATCAGGGGATAAACCTTTGCTTAATTTGATGTTATGGGGATTATCAAGATTTCTACAAATATCCTTTTCAACTATTGGTTCAATTGAAATATGTGATCCATATTCCAATTGATGTAGAATAGGGATTAAGTGAATGTCATCAACTGGGTTTACACCTTCAATTGGCATATCATGCTCAACCTCAACATGACATACATTTTGAGTAGTCCATAGAGAAAAATGAAACAGTTGTAATATTTCCTCACAAAGCCAAAACTCTGATGGAGATGGGGTAGAATATCCCCAATCAAAGTCAATTGCCTCAATATCAAGGTGCAATGGCTTCTATGGGTTATTTGGATATCTCAATGGTGCACTTAGATCTATGGAAATCATGTTGATGGATACATAATCTCATTTTCATGGATGAATGGGTCTATAGATCTGATGTTGTCTCTTAGCTCACAGGGGTGGTTCAGGTGGAAATGGAATAAATGGTAGTGGTCGATGAGGTAGGCGATGATCTTGCTCTTCAAGTGGTAAAATCTATCGCTAGATGGGATGTTGTACTAGTAACATGTGAAGATAGAAATATTCTTCATCATCCAAAGGGACAACTCTCTCTTATTCCTCATCTGAATTGGGATAGTTTATGGGTGCTATGCCATAGTCTTCATTGCCGTATAATGTCCATTTGTGAGGAGGACCTTAATCCTCTTCCTCAATATTATATTTAAGGGTATGCAAAATCTCTTCCACTTTATAAGATTGATCGACATCACTGGATAACCCTTGATCTACCATATTTATGGGAAAATAATCTCCCAATGAATGGACATGATACGGATTGGCATAGGGATCATGTTCTAACTCATCCTTGTAATTTAGACACAGGCATTCTAGACCTTCTATGAGGACTTTTGAAGGTACTGGTTTATTGTATCCCAACCCAGATTTATCATATTGTATGTGATATTGGGGCTAACATGGAACATGAGTACCTTTCTCATATAATCCTAGCCCATATTTGTTCTAGTGATAGCGGTGAAGATACCACATGGTAAAGTTAGGATTTAACATGTAGTTTATATCCTCAGAGAAAGGCTCATCATATTCTTCCTGTGGAGGAAATGGAAACATTCTATACTTGATACCCCCATATACAAAATTTATTTGGTTGGGTGATATTCCTAGAGGCACAATGCTATCTATGGGAAGATGAGATCTTTCCATATCTTACACTGTCTCTATAGATAGAACTGTTGTGATATTTCTCACCAATTACTCTCTTATCCTTGTACTAGACATGTGGACTATAACCTGGGATGGCGAGGGTGTATGGGATGGAAGTGAGGCTTGAGATGATTCAATTTGAACCTCCTAATATTTTTCCTCATCTTGTAGGCAAGGACTCTCTTCCATAGATATGGTGGAGATAATAGGAGGGATCTCATCGATTGGCCTCTTATACATGTTCCTCTATGGAGGATTTGATGATGATGAAGGCATCTCTGAATTTACCAATTATGAGGATGGCATGGATTAAGATGGTAACGGTGTAATGGGAGGCAATGGATGGGGAAGTGGACTCTGAATGGATGTGTTCAATTGGAAGTCCAAATGATTCAATGATAATGTCAACTTAGGAAATTATTGCACCATGTTACAATAATTAAAGGGCTCTAGATCTGTAGAGACTATGTGCACCTACCCTTCATAGGTATATTTGAGACATTTATGAGCAATGGATGGGACACACTTCATGTCCTAAATTCAAGGTCTTCCTAGAAATATGTTATAGGCCATGGTACCCTCCAAAACATGACACAATGTCAATATAGTTTTGCATCCCACATGAATAGGTAGGAATCTAGTACCGGTTGTGGAGAAAATCATATCATTTAATTCTTGAAGGGTGTAAGTGGATGCTACAAAATGAGATATTGGAAGCTTGAGCTATTTAAGAGCACTAGTGGTTATTATGTTGCTTGATGAACCAGTATCTATTAGAACTCTCTTATACGGTATGTCATTCACACAAGCAATGATATGCAAAGGAGGGACTACTGTGTCACTTACTATGGGTTTGAGTTCATGCTCATGGAATGTGATCACTCATTCTTTACATTGTTGCACATGTTCTACAAAATCTATGAAGATGTTATAATCCTAGGGCTGCAACTCTATTGACTTGAGAATATCCATTAGAGCATATTTATGAGATGGAGATTTTTGAAATATTTCGTAAATGGACAATCTAGTCGATGTGGTCCTTAAGCTTTGCATAAGCTTACTCTTTATTATTATTTTTGGCCTAGGTTGAAGGCTTTGTAATAAATGTGGGGAAGGTTGTGATGTAGATGGAACATCACTTGAAGCTGGACGTGGTACAACTTGACTTGGGTAGCATATATTCTTAGTCACAATACTTATCATTCTAACATACCCCTATAAAGGATGTGCCATATTGACCTCATTCATTAGTTTCGTAGGAGCTGCCTGTACCTCATGAGTAGGTAAGGGGTCTTGATTATTTGGGGTGAGAGGATTATCTACTTGGAGTTTGTTCCTCTCTATCATGTATTGCACTATTTTTTTGAAATCATAACATGTAGGTAACTCATGGCTATTCTATCAGTGAAATCAACAAAAATGGTCTTCTCGACGTCCCATAGGCTTTGGTTTGCCTATATTCAGTTCTATGGGCTTGAGATTTTGTAAATTAACCAGCTTTACTACCCATAAATGATCGAATAGGAAATCGACCAACTCAGCAAAGGGTGTAAACTATCGCCTAGGGTGAAATTTCTGATTTTGATCCTGATTTGCTTGAGTATTATTATTATAACTTGTAGGAGGAGGTTGGGCCTGATAGTTTACCTTTTGAGGAGGTATCATTTGTGTAGTCCTTGAGACATTAATGGCCACTTTATTGACTACTTTTGGATTTGATGGTGTTAAAATATTCTTTGGATTCTTTGTCCACTACTTCTTACAAGTTTTAGGTACCTTCCCATATTGTATTTTGATCTCTTCTATGGTTCTAGCTTATGCTAGAGCATCCTCAAGAGTGAGGTATTGCTGGAGTTGTAACAATAATGATATTGATTTCAAAAAACTCTTTGAGAACATTCGAGTTAGATTGATCATTGGTAATAGATAAGGTATCTTAGCTAAGAGCATTCACCACCTATTTCCATAGTGATAGACTCATCATCATATTGTTTCAACCCTGTAATATTAGTTAGGGTTGTCTTCCTCTTAGTATTGAAGATAAAATATTACAAGAATGCATCTACAAACTTTCAAAGGTATAGACACTATGTCTTGGAAGTTTGTTAAACCACTCAATGATAGGGCCAAAGAGGGTAATTAAAAATTTCCTCAGGAGTAATGCATCATCCTCCTGTATGCTAAATCATTGATTCATGAATCTTGTAATGTGCTCTTGAGCATCTTCTTCCCCTTTAAAATTGTCCAATTTGGGTATTTTGAAATTCTTAGGATATGTTGGGGAAGGAATAGATGTGCAGTGGTTGATTTTGCAATTGGTTCAAGGTGGTTTTTTGAAGCCCATTCCTAGTTGTCTTACCCTCTACAGTTTCTAGGCATTCAAGCAAAACTTGATACACATTAGAGGATTTAATATCTTCTTCTTTTTTTTGGTCTCATGAAGGGGGATGAGGAATACTAGGCATATGTTGAGGTGGTTTATTGTCATCACCCACACCTCCAAAAAGTGCTTCTAAGTAATCCTCATTTTGTTCCAAATTGTCATAAGCCCCGTAAGGTGTTTCAAGAATGGGCCTATAAGGAGGAAAAAAGGCCTGTCAAAGGTGATCTATATTAGGCCTATTATGTACATTCTATTCAGGCCTAGGAGTGAAAAATACAAGATTATACTGAGAGGGGGGTGAATACTATAAGACGACTTTTTAATTTTCTTTCCCAAACAATATTATGCAATGTATAGATAGCAATTTCAATAGTAGTAATCAAAGAAATGCATAAATCACCACACAAAATAGAGACACCACAATTTATGTGGTTCACCCAATGTGGGCTACTCCATGGAGAAAATATTTCACTAAAATTTATTCAATCAATCTCTTGGGAATGTGTTCCCTATTACAATATTTATGGGAATCTGTCCAAAGGAGGTACCAATCCCCTAAATCAAGTTCATGGATCTCTATCCACAGGAGAACTCCTTCTCCTCTGCTATGGTTGGTGATCCTCTAGAAGACTACTACCTCCACTACATTGGCTTGTGAATCTCTCTCTACTGAATATTCTTGTCCCCACTTTGAATACCTATCCTCAATACCCTATCTAATGGATCTCTATCCACTGGAGACTACTATCCTCTTTGCTCTGTCACCTCCAAATAATTGTCTCAAAACTGAATTAAACACAATCCTTTAGTCTAGCATAAATTTTCTCTATCTCTGTATCTGGTCTAGCATAAACCTATACTCAAATTTGCACCAAATTCTGCTCTTAAATTTGTACTAAACATAGTTCTTTAGTCAAGCACAAATTTTCTCAACCATACAAAACTTATCCAAATCTACTCTACAAGTCCTCTCTAGAACTTGTCCACACAGAACTTGCTCAAATTTGCTCTACAAGTTCTCTCTAGAACTTGCTCAAATCTTCTCAACAAGTCCACACATAACTTGTTCAAATCTGCTCAAGTCCTCTCTCGAACTTGCTAAAATATGATCAACAAGTCCATACAAAACTTGTCCAAATCATCTCTACAAGTCCTCTCTATAACTTGCTCAAATCTGCTCAACAAGTCCACACATAACTTGTTGAAATCTGCTCAATAATTCCACATATAACTTATCCAAATTTGCTCAACAAGTCCATACATAACTTATCCAAATCTACTCTACAAGTCCTCTCTAGAACTTGTCCACACAAAACTTGCTCAAATTTGCTCCACAAGTTCTCTCTAGAAATTTCTCAAATCTGCTCAACAAGTCCACACATAACTTGTTCAAATCTGATCAACAATTCCTCTCTCAAACTTGCTCAAATCTTATCAAGTCCATATAGAACTTCTCCAAAGCATCTCTACAAGTCCTCTCTATAACTTGCTCAAATCTGCTCAACAAGTCCACACAGAACTTGTCGAAATCTGCTCAATAAGTCCACATATAACTTATCCAAATTTGCTTAAAATTTGTATTGTAAGCTTCCACAAAATCTCACACCAAATATATCCACAAGTCTTCTCAAATAATGGCCTCAAATTAGCTCAAAAATTCCATACATAACTTGTTCAATCTCATAGAAACATAAAGAGAATTCTTACAAACTCAATATGCTCTATACTAATTACAATGCTCAATTTCTTTCAATCACTCTCTTAGAAACATAAGGAGAATTTTTATAGACTCAATATGCTTCAAATTCAACTCAATGCTAAATCACTTTCTAAACTCAATTAAGAATATAGCATATTTTTTTTTATGTAACTTGAACAATCACTTCACATACCCACTTGACTAGGTTCAACCAACTTTACTCAACTAAACACTTAATGAAACAACCCTTGCTCATAAACCCTAGTCCAAGCATATGATCACTCAAGTCAAAATATTTTCAACAATGCTCAACATCAAATCTCACATAACAATGATACTCATATTATTTTCAAACTCTAATTCTAGTGCTTTGCTCAACAACTCACTTCAACAACGATGCTTATAAAACAATATTCACATAACAATGATACTCAATACTTAGTTCAAGTTCTTCAAACAACCATTGACTTCAACAACAATGCTTATAAAACAATATTATCATAGCAATGATACTCAATCCTTAGTTCAGGTTCTTCACACTACCAATGATTTCAACAACAGTGCTTATAAAACAAGGTTTTCACAACAACTCTTTATTCCAAAAAACTTTGAAGCATTAACTCAACTCATTCAATAGGAAACCCTAATCAAGTCATTTTCACTCCAAACTTATTTTCCAAAAAACCAACCAATCAATTTAACTATGGAAGAATGTGCTCATACCTTTTTCTTGATGATGAAGAAATCTCATAAATCTGCCACAACCATAAACACTCTTTTTCCAAGCTCAAAGAAATTATTAGATAATAATCTTCCTCAAAATACAATGTAAATATCAATACAAATATAAACCTTATCACTTCACATTTAAGAAATCATTCATCAACATTTATAAAAATTAATATACCACTTACATATTTTGATCTCCCCAACTAAAATAATATTCAATGCACTCTTCTTTAAAAATAACTCAATTCTTAGAAGTTCCCTCTATCCTCTTGAAACCTAAAACAATCTGATGTGACACAAGAAATTTATTAAAATAAACTAACACCTTACTCCTCCAACTTATCAAAAAATAATTTCCAACTACCAATCCTTTAAGAAACCCTTTTAACTCCAAACTTTATGCAAATCACAAAATATTAAACAAAAATTTATTACCTTACCTTGGATGGGATTCGAACTCACAGCGTAGCCTCAACAAACACCCTAGTTGTGGCTTCAACTGTCATATGAGCTAGGTGCTCACTTAGGGACTAACAAGCACTGTGTGCTCCAAAAATATCCCCACTTGCCTAGCACAAAAAAAACATGTGCCTTCCTTTGGCATTTTCAATTACCAATGCAACCACAAAAATGCTACCATCGAGTTTTGAACACAGGTCTCTTAGCGCCTAACACTTTAACCACCATCCTCTTGCCACTAGGCCATGCTCCCCAGTTGGTGCTTGGTCTTATTCACTGCTCCTCTTTAAACCATATTCATTGGTGCTAAACACAAAAATAACTTTCTCTTTTTTGCACGAGTATCAACACAATTGTGCGCTTTCTTTTTCTGAGCAAAAGTATAATTTAAAATGCCTCTAATGCATTGGTATATATATCTATTTCCCTCCTTCATGCATTACGTCAGTGCTCAAATTTCCTTCAATGAATTTAGACGTCGATGCTCGAATTCCCCTTGGAGCTTATTAATTTATAAAATATTTAAATTCATTTGAATTTAAATTTTATAAATTAATTATTTAAAACCCTTTGGTTTTATTAAGACCATATTCCATTGTACACCTTGGTATAAATAATATTTATTAATAAAATTTAAATTCACTTTGAATTTAAATATTTTATTAAATAAATATTAAACCTTCCTTTAGCTTTGCAATAGTCTTCCTTAGATTTTTATGAAAAACCTTTTAATTTATGCTTCCACATAATATTAAAAATATTATGGAGCCCTTTTGCCTTTAACATCTACTTTATTCCTCTTCACCTTTGACATCATTAGTGGGTTATTGTTGGAGATCAATAACAACTCTTGACAACTTTGTTTCTTGACAATTTCCTTGACATTAATGATGACTTCATTTCTTGACATCAATGACAACTTGACTTAATGACTCAAAATGTCCAACAATCTACCCCTTTGTCATTTATGGCAACCCGAATTAATTTTATTGAAAACTTAGATTTTTATTTATTCTGCTCCCCCTAGGATATTGCTCCCCCTGGCTCAATGCTCTCTCAAATACCAAATCTCTCCCCATTACTCAAATCTCTCCCCCTTTGACATCAATGGCAAAGGGTCACCTTTGGCACTCAGGGCTAAGAATGAGCCTCTTAGCTTAGCCCCTCCCCCACTTTCTCTTGAGGTGGTTAATTCTAGGGTGGGAGTATTTCTCCTCCTAGAAAGCACTATTCTTTACCTTTATCCTCTTTCCTTCTTATATGATCCTTCTGATTCCTCTAACTATTTCTTTCCATGTCCATGTTCCTTTCCATGTCTATATTCCTATTCCTATTCCTGTTCATATCCAAGTTCCTATTCCTATTACTGGTCATATCCATGTTCATGTTCCTATTTATATCCATGTTCTTTTTCCTATTCTTGTTCATATCCATGTTCCTGTTCCTGTTCCTGTTCATATCCATGTTCCTGCTCTTGTTCTTGTTCCTATTCATTCTTGATTTTGGAATGTCTGCTCTACACCACTTTGTTGTATGACCATCATTATTGCACTTGTAACACTTAATGTTATTATTCCTTGGAGGTGCAAATATCTTAGGATTTCTCCTAGTGAAGCCATACCTTCTTCTGTCATGAACCTTGCAATTCATTGCCTTATGACCAAACTGATTACATGAGTAGCAATACCCATGGAAAAGCTATCTATTTCCATATTCTTATATTTCCTATGTCTTGCAATGTGAAGCCATTTTCCCAAACCTGTGAAATGAAAAGCATATTCCATTGAAGCCTCCTTGCCTTGACCTCGTTGGTCTCCTAGTCTCTCTTGACCTATTCTGATTGTTGTTCCATCTATATCCTCTTTGTGAATTGTTCCTATTCTTGTTGAACTCTCTATTGTCCAACTCATTCTCAGATGTCTCACTTTATTTTAGACTTTCTTCTTCTGAAGTATCTTCATCTGAAGTTTCTTCTCCTCCAAAACTTGAGGTTGAATCTCCTTCCCATTGCTTTTGATCCTATCCAAATCCAAGACCTATTTTGCTTGATGTAGGCTTTTGTATCTTGATGAACTTATCTAAGTTCTTTGAGCTATTTTTGAACCCTTTTAGCTTGAATTTTGAGTCTTCTAAATCTTCTCTTAGTAGTGCCACTTCTTGTGTTAAATTTTCACATTCTAATATCTTTGCTTCTAACTTATCCTTGAACCTTTTTTCCTTAGCATTTGATTTTTCTAAATCCTCTATAAGCAATATTCTCTCTTCATAACATTCTTGAAACTAAATCTCAAATTTATAGTATTGCTTTCTTACATTCTTTACTATGTCAATGGCATAAATAATTTCTCCTTTGAGATCATATCCATTCTTTTCTTAATATTTCTCTATTTTGTTTTCCTTTGTCCACATCTTTATTTTTTTTTGGCTTGTCCTCTATAGGATCACCTACTTCTTTTAATGCCATTAGAAAGTTTTCATCCGGTCCTTCAAATGCATTCTCATATTCATCATCACTAAAACTATAGCCATCCCTTATACAATCATCTTCAATATTTCCAAAGTTACCACATCTAAAACACTTGATAATTACTAGAATCCTTTTATTAACTTGTTATTTTTCTTCAATCATAAATAGGACTTCATCTCTATCATTATCTGAAAAACTAGCTTCATTGTCACTTGAGTACTTACTTGCATTATCCATATAGTAGCTCCTCTTTTGCCTTTGAAAGAACTTCTTTCCTTGTCTATTGTGTTCATCCTTTTTTTTCTTTTGGTGTCTATGTCTTTCTGATTCCCTGTTCTTATGATCATGTTTCTCTTCATCATTTTTATTCTTAGCTTCTTGACAGTCAGTTGCATAGTGACTATACTTTCCATAATTAAAACATTTAACAAATCTTATATCTTTAGATATATTTGAATCCTTATTCCTTCTTCCATAATTTGCTTCTTCATCATTGGATGACTTATTTCTTGATTTTGACTTCTTACCCTTAGTCTTCTTGATTGCTTTTAATGTTGCTTCCTTCTAGGGAATAGGATCTCTTGTTATTATCCCATGTGTTGTAAGAATACCAAGAAACATATCCCTTGTCAAAGTATCACCATACATTGACACTTCTAAAGCAGAAATATTTTCACTGAATCTATTTGGAAGAGTTCTC
Source organism: Wollemia nobilis (assembly GCA_028583015.1). Classification (NCBI taxonomy): domain Eukaryota; kingdom Viridiplantae; phylum Streptophyta; class Pinopsida; order Araucariales; family Araucariaceae; genus Wollemia; species Wollemia nobilis. The sequence goes on along the minus strand of JAQPPZ010002587.1, from coordinate 11,514,529 downwards.
AAAACTTTATCACAAACATCCAATTCATCAATCTTCATTCCAATTAGTTGCATAGCATTAACAACCTTATCAATTAAAATTAGATAAGTTCTAATGTTTTCCTCATCCTTCATTCTTAACTCTTCAAATTTTCCTTTGATATTTTGCATCTTTGCTTTCTTGACACATTTATATCCTTCATATATATTTTGCAATTTATCCCACATGTCTTTAGTAGTTTGACAATGCATAACTTTCATAGACTCCGTTCTATGCAAACCTCTCAAAAGTGTATTCATTGCTTTTGAATTGTAATGTTGTAGGATCTTACCTTCCTTATATGTAGGAGGATTAATTAAGGGATCATATCCAAATTCAACTACTTCCCAAATTTCATTGCTAAGTGCCATTAGGTAGATCTTCATTCTCATACTCCAATACATAGTCACTTTCATAAATACTGGTGCTAAATTATCTGAGGGCACATTCTTAGAATCCATTGTGTTCTTGTTAGCTTTTCCTTCAAGCTATTAAACTCTTCCGAAGGAACCCGCTCTGATACCAATTGAAGAACATAAGATTATACTAAGAGGGGGGTGAATAGTATAATACCACTTTTTACTTTTCTTTCCCAAACAATATTATGCAATATATAGATAGAAATTTCAATAGCAATAATCAAAGAAATGCACAAATCACCACACAAAATAGAGACATCACAATTTACGTGGTTAACCTAATGTGGGCTACTCCACGGAGAAAATATTTCACTAAAATTTCCTCAATCAATCTCTTAGGAATCCTTTCCCTATTACAATTTTTATGGACCTTTGTCAAAAGGAGACACCAATCCCCTAAATCAAGTTCATGGATCTCTGTCCACAGGATAACTCCTTCTCCTTTGCTCTGGTTCGTGATCCTCTATAAGACTACTACCTCCACTGCACTACCTTGTGAATATCTCTCCACTGAATACTCTTGTCCCCACTCAGAAGACCTATCCTCACTACCCTATCTAATGGATATATATTCACTAGATACTAATTTCCTCTCTACACTATCACCTCCAAATATCTACCTCAAATCTACACTAAACACAGTCCTTCAATCTAGCACAAATTGGCTCTATCTCTGTCTCTGGTCTGGCATAAACTTGTCCTCAAATCTGCACCAAAATTTGCTCTCAAATATATACTAAACATAGTCCTTCGATATAGCATATATCTTCTCAACAAGTCCACACAAAACTTATCCAAATATACTCTACAAGTCCTCTCTAGAACTTGATCAAATTTTCTCAACAAGTCCACATAGAACTTTCTCAAATATGCTCTACAATTCCTCTCTAGAACTTGCTCAAATATTCTCAACAAGTCCACACAGAACTGGTTCAAATATTCTCAAAAATTAATCTCTATAACTTGCTCAACAAGTCCACACAGAACTTGTCCAAATCTTCTCTACAAGTCCTCTCTAGAACTTGCTCAAATCTTCTCAACAAGTCCACACAGAACTTGTCCAAATTTACTCAATAAGTCCACACAAAACTTATCCAAATATTATCAATATTTGTATTGTAAGCTTCCATAAAATCTCACACAAAATCTATCCACAATTCTTCTCAAATACTTACCTCAAATAAACTCAACAAGTCCACACAGAACTTGTACAATCTCATAGAAACATAAAGAGAATTATTAGAGACTCAATATGCTCTATACTAATCACAATGCTCAATTTCTTTCAATCACTCTCTTAGAAACATAAGGATAATTTTTAGAGACTCAATATGCTTCAAATTCAACTCAATGCTAAATCACTTTCTCAACTCAATTCATAATATAGAATAGTTTGTTTTATGTAACTTGAACAATCACTTCATATACCCACTTGACTAGGTTCAACAAAACACTCAACGAAACAAACCTTGCTCATAAACCCTAGTCCAAGCATATGGTCACTCAACTCAAAATATTTCCAACAATGCTCAACATCAAATCTCACATAACAATGATACTCATGTTATTTTCAAACTCTAGTTCAAGTTCTTTGTTCAACAACTCACTTCAACAATAATTCTTACAAAACAATCTTCACATAGCAATGATATTCAATCCTTAGTTCAAGTTCTTCACACAACCAATGACTTCAACAACAATGTTTATAAAATAATCTTCTCATAGCAATGATACTCAATCCTTGGTTCAGGTTCTTCACACTACCAATGATTTCAACAACAATGTTTATAAAACAAGGTTTTAACAACAACTCTTTATTCCAAAAAACCTTGAAGCATTAACTCAACTCATTCAATAGGAAATCCTAATAAATTCCCTTTCACTCCAAACTTATTTTCCAAAAAACCAACCCATCAAATTAACTATGGAAGAATGTGCTCATACCTTTTTCTTGATGATGAAGGAATCTTATAAATATGCCACAACCATAAACACTCTTTTACCAAGCTCAAAGAAATTATTAGATAATAATCTTCCTCAAAATACAATGTAAATATCAATACAAATATACACCTTATCACTCCACCTTTAAAAAATTATTCATCAACATTATATACCACTTACACCTTTTGATCTCCCCATCTAAAATAATATTCAATGCACTCTTATTTGAAAATAACTCAACGCTTAGAAGTTCCCTCTATCCTCTTGAAACTTAAAACAATTTGATGTGATACAACCACTTTATTAAAATAAACTAACACCTTATTCCTCCAACTTATCAAAAATTAATTTCCAACTATCAATCCTATAACCAACTCTTTTAAATCAAAAATTTAAGCAACTCACAAAATATTAAAAAAAATGTATTACCTTGCCTTGGATGGGATTCAAACTCACAGCGCAGCCTCAACCAGCACCCTAGCCACGGCTCAAACCACTGCATGAGCTAGGCACTCACTTGGGGACTAAAAAACATTGCATGCTCCAAAAGTCTCCCCACTTGCCTAGCACAACAAAAATGTGCACCTTCCTTTGGCACATTCAATTACTAATGCAACCACAAAAATGTTGCTACTCAATTTTGAACGCAGGTCTCCTAGCACCCAACACTTTAACCATCGTCTTCTTGCCACTAGGCCACACTGCCCAGTTGGCGCTTGGTCTTATTCGTTTTTCCTATTTAAACCCTATTCGTTGGTGCTAAACACAAAAATCACTTTCTATTTTTTGCACGAGTATCAACACAATTGCATGCTTTATTTTTTTGAGCAAAAGGATAATTTAAAATGCCTCTAAGGCATTGGTATATATATTGATTTCCCTCCTTCATGCATGACATCGGCACTCGAATTTCCTTCAACAAATTTAGACGTCGATGCTCAAATTTCCTTTGGAGCTTATTAATTTATAAAATATTTAAATTCATTTGAATTTAATTTTTATAAATTAATTCTTTAAAACCCTTTGTTTTATTAAGACCATCTTCCATTGTACACCTTGGTATAAATAATATTTATTAATAAAATTTAAATTCACTTCGAATTTAAATATTTTATTAAATAAATATTAAACCTTCCATTAGCTTTGCAATAGTCTTCCTTGGTTTTTTATGAAAAACCTTTTAAATTATGCTTCCACATAATATTAAAAATATTATGGATCCCTTTTGCCTTTAACCTCTACTTTATTCCTCTTGACCTTTGACATCATTAGTGGCTTATTTTGTTGGCAATTTTGGGTACTTTGGGTACATTGCCTTTGCTCAAGTGTATAAGTTGTCATTGATGTCAAGAAGCTTTTGAAGGAATTTGATTTGATGTCAAATAATTTGTTTTGATGAAGGTTACGGCATGACATTTTCAAAGGTCTTTTGCAAACCCCAAGCTGACAGGTTCGAGAGAAAGAGCTCGCAAAGAAAAGTGTCACGATTTTGTGACAATTTGCAAGAGGGATTGTACGGACGAAAAAGTGTCACGATTTTGTGATAGGTTCGAGAGAAAGAGCTCATAGAGAAAAAGTGTCACGATATCATGACATGTCGGGTTTTCATGACCCGAAGAAAAGAAAAGCACTAAGGAGAAAAAGTGTCGCGATATCGCGACATGTCGGGTTTTCGCAACCCAAAGAAAAGAAAAGCGCTAAGGAGAAAAAGTGTCGCGATATCGCGACATGTCACTTTTCTGACCTAAGAAGAGAGAAAGCGCTAAGGAGAAAAAGTGTCGCGATATCGTGACATGTCGCATTTTCGTGACCCGAAGAACAGAAAAGAGCTAAGGAGGAAAAGTGTCACGATATCGCGACATGTCGCATTTTTGTGACTTAAGTAGGAGAGAGAAAGCAAGTTAGAAAAGTGTCGCGATATCGTGACATGCTACAATTTCGTGACTCAAAGAGCAAAGAAAACATATGGAAGCTGAAAGCGTCGCGATTTCGTGACGGGTTGCAAAGAATGCGTACGGATGCAGAAAGTGTCATGATTTCGTGACAGGTAGAAAAGAAAGCAGACAGAAGCATAAGTGTCGCGATTTCATGACAGAAACTGAAAGCAGGTCTTCTATAGGAGAAGTGTCACGATTTCATGACAAAAGAAGAAAGGAAGGCTATGAAGTCAGAAGTGTCATGATCGGAAAGGGGATGAAGTGTCGCGATATCGTGACAAAAGTGAAGATGAAGTCTACAAAGGCTGAAGTGTCATGATATCATGACAAAAGCCAAAAGAAAGTGTACGGTTGCAAAGGTGTCATGATATCATGACATGTTGTAGTTTCATGTAAAAAGCTACAAGAAAGTGACAGAGGCAGTAGAGGCGGTTGAATCCGACAAAGTTGAATCTGAGCCGACCAAGATTAGGGTTTGCGACGATGAGGGATGCGACTAAAGATCAGGGTTACAGTCGACTAAGATTAAGGTTTTGATCTTGAAAGTGTTATTATAAAAGGCAGGTTGTTTTGAAGAGTTGGTGGTGTTGTGAGTTGCGACGTTCGTAGATAGAGCGCAGAGTGAGAAGTTCGATCATCGAGAGCAGAGTGTGAAATTTGATCAAAGTGTGCAGAGTGAGCGAAGAGTCATGGTGAATTGTTCTAAGTGCCGCTGTGATTGCACAGATAGTGCAAAGGTTGAAGTTCGACCAAATGCGGCTGTGATTGCGCAGAGAGAGCAGAGGGCGAAGAGAGCACAAAGGGCAAAGACGAACACGGAGTGCTGCTGTATGGGCATAGAGTGTGCGAAGATAGTGCAGAGTGTGTGCAGAGAGACGACTGAGAGAAGACGAAGTGCGGCTGTAAGAGCATAGAAGATGTGTATGTTTCTTGAATAGTTTTGGATAGGTTTCGGTGGGGACTTGTGAGCAGATTTGGACAGGTCCTAGCAGAGGACTTGTGAAATGAGTTTGATAGTTCTATCAGAGAACTTGAGGATAGAGGTGCACTGGTTCTATGAGAAGAACCTGAGGACATATTTGGCAAGTCTTTGAGAAGGCTTGTATGCAGAGGATTGATTTGTTCAAGAGTTGGACAGATCTGACAGACAGAGGAAGACTTGTACTAGACCGATCGACTGTGATTGGTACAGGTTGCTGAGCTGCTGTGGACGTGATCATAGAAGGCAGAGGTCTCTTAGGCTAAGCATTGAAGACAGGAGGTCTTCGATGGAAAGGAGTTCCACGTCTTTGGAAAGAGGTAGAGGCGAGTTGATCTTCTGAGGGATCATTTCCGGAGCTAGAGGGGAAGGTATCTCCTTTGAGCAGAGGCTCATAAATTCTGATTGGGGGAAGGTATCTCCTTTGGGCCGAGGCTCATAAACATTGTATTTGGGAAGGATTCCCAAAGAACTTTGAGATAACTTTTAGAGAAAAGTTTTTGTGGATGTAGCCCAACCATTTTGGGTGAACCACGTTAAAAATGGGTCTTCAATGTGTGATGCTTTCTGTCTTGATTAATGTTGTGTTGATGCCACTTGCTATCTAAAGTTAAAATTATTAATTGGTTAATTCTTATACTGTTCACCCCCCTCTCAGTATAAGCTTGTGTTCTTCAATTGGTATCGAGTGGGTCTCTCCAGAAAGAGCCTAATAGCTTGGAGAAGGATCTATCAGAGGAACATATAGATTCAGAAAGAGATGAAGAGGTTGAGTTCGATCTCAAAGGTGAATTCTTCTTGGCTCTAAGAAAGCTTGAGAAATTCAGGGAAGAGAATTTTGTTCTCAAGCATCAATGTCAGGAAGAAGAGATAGCAAGATCAGAATTGTCTCAAAGTGTTATAGACTTCAAAATTCTAGCTGAAGAAGGGAAGAAGGTTGAACAGGATTCGACAGAGGCTCTAAAAGGAAAGGAAGCTGATTGCGAGAAACTAGAAGAAGAGGTTATGTCTCTTAGAGTGAAGTTGGAACAGTTGGCTCTCAGAAAAAATACTCCATGTGAAAAGCAAAAGAAGGATGGTATCACCATTCATGAAATAGGGTCTTCGAGCAAGATCAATCTTCATCCTGAAGAGCGATGGATTCCGATTGGTCACAAGAAGAACAATCATCCAAGGCATCAAAACAGGTTACATAATACTTTCCATGGCTATTGTTTTTCCTGCAAGAAATTTGGTCACAAAGCTATGCATTGCAATAAGTCTTTGAATAGCCATAGTAAGGAAAATGTTAACTCTTTTGCACCTCTTATGAATAAAAATGTCATGTGTTACAAGTGCAAGAATTTTGGGCATATAGCAAGGATGTGCTGTTTGGATAGATCTAGCCTTGAGTTCACTAAAAAGAGAAATGAGATCAAATCTAAGTCAATGATAGTTCAAACTGCTTTTCATGCTCAAGACAAAGTAGAAAAATGGTATCTTGATAGTGGTTGTTCAAAACATATGACTGGTGAAAAGGAAAAGTTTTTGGTCTTAAAAGAAACAAACAGAGGAACGAGTCGGTTTTGGAGATAACGAGTCAGCTAAAATCTGTGGTAAAGGGACTCTTAGTTTGGATGGGAAATCCAAAATAGAAAATGTGCTTTATGTAGAAGGCCTAAGACATAATCTTCTAAGTGTGAGTCAACTTTGTGATCAAGGGCACATAGTATCTTTCTTTTCGGATAGATGTGAGATAAGTAAAGAAAAAAATGGAAAACTCATTGCTAGTGCTACAAGGACTCCAAACAATCTTTACATGCTAAGTGAGATAAAAAAGGAAAAGTGTTTTCTAACTCAAGAAGATGAGAGTTGGTTATGGCATAAAATATTGGGGCATTTGAGCTTTGATAATCTTGTCAATATTAGTAACAAGGAAGCGATTAGAGACTTGCCCAAAATAAAAAGGCCCCATAACATCATTTGCGGTCCTTGTCAACATGGAAAAAGGACCAGAACCAGTTTCAAATCAAAAGGGTATACTTCTTCAAAACCATTGGATCTTATTCATACTGATTTATGTGGCCCTACCGGAACTCGGAGCATTCAGGGAGAAAGCTACTTCATGTTGTTTATAGATGATTATTCTAGAATGACTTGGGTTACTTTTCTCAAAGAAAAATCTGAAGCTTTTGAAAAATTTAAAGCTTTCAAAGAAATGATTGAAAATGAGACCGACAAGAGAATCAAATGCTTAAGATCAGATAGAGGAGGAGAGTTCACTTCAAATGAATTTGTGGAATACTGTGAGCAACAAGGAATCAAAAGAGAATATTCAAGACGAAGAACTCCTCAACAAAATGGAGTAGTTGAAAGGAAAAATAGAACTATTGAAAATATGGCTAGAGCTATGTTAAATGAGTCAAAACTTTCAGATGGCTTTTGGAAAGAGGCGATCGAGTACAAGCAGTCTACATTATCACCGGGGCCCAACTTAGAGTCAATCATCATAAAACTCCTTATGAGTTGTGGAAAGGAAGATCGACTATAGTAAAATACTTCAAAGTGTTTGGGAGTAAGTGCTTCATCCGAAGGGAAGATCAGAATTTGGGTAAGTTTGATCCTAGGTGTGATGAGGGAATATTTCTTGGATATTCCAGCGAAGCAAGGCCTACGGGATGCTTCAACAAAAGAACTCATACGAGTTGTAGAGAGCATAAATGTAACAGTTGATGAAAAGACAGGGATAAGAGAACCAGTCAAGGAACTCGGTGATGAAATTTGTCAAGAAGAATTGAGAGAGGTTTCAGATGAAGAAGAGGAAAGACAACAATCGCTTCCCAAAACTCCTTCACGATATGTTCAGAAACATCATCCCAAATATTTGATCATTGGTGATCCAAATAGCAGGCAAACAAGAAGAAGAGTCATTCCTTCACATGATTCTACAAATGTTTCATTATTATCTTAGATTGAGCCAAAATATTTCAGTGAAGCATGTGCAGATAAGTTTTGGGTAAAAGCAATGGATGAAGAGCTAAATCAAATAGAGAAAAGTGAAACTTGGGAATTGGTTCCAAGACCTAAGGACAAGAATGTCATTGGCACAAAATGGATATTCAGAAATAAACTCAATGAGGATGGAAAAATTGTCGGAAACAAAGCTAGGTTAGTCTGCAAAGGTTATGCTCAAGTAGAAGGTGTTGATTTCGAAGAGACGTTTGCTCCTGTTGCTCGTCTTGAAGCTATCAGAATGTTTTTGGCCCTTTCAAGCTTCAAATCATTCAAGGTATATCAAATGGATGTAAAGTCAGCTTTTCTAAATGGGGTGTTGGTAGAAGAAGTCTACATAGAACAGCTAGAAGGAGTGTCTCTCTCGGAATAGTCAGACTATGTGTGTAAACTGAAAAAGGCCTTGTATGGGTTAAAGCAAGCACCTAGGGCTTGGTACTCAAGACTTGACAGGTATCTTCATGAGCAAGGCTTCAGGAAAGGCGTGGCAGATAGCAATTTGTATATTAAGAATGAAGATGATGATATGTTGATTATGGTTGTCTATGTTGATGATATTATTTTTGGGGGAAATAATACTCAGATGTGCAAAGTTTTTGCTAACACCATGCAGAAGGAATTTGAGATGTCTATGATTGGAGAGTTGTCATTCTTTTTAGGTCTTCGGATTGCTCAATCAAAAGATGGTATATTTCTCTCTCAAGGAAAGTATATCAAAGAAATGTTGAAGAAATTTGGGATGATGGACAGCAAACCAGTGTGTACTCCAATGATTACAGGGTGCAAGATGAGTAAAGATGATGAATCTCCAACGGCAGATCAGAGGTTGTACAGATCTATGATTGGCAGTTTATTATATGTTACAACTACCAGACCAGATATCATGCAGGTAGTTGGGTTAGTAGCAAGATTTCAGGAAGCTCCAAAATATTCTCATGTTATAGCGATTAAGAGGATATTCAGATATCTGAAGGGCACTATGGACTTTGGGCTTTGGTATCCCAAAGGTGATGATTTCACCCTCACAGCTTATACAGATGCAGATTGGGCAGGCGGTATTGATGATAGGAAAAGCACTAGTGGTGGAGCATTCTTTTTGGGAAAGAGTTTGGTTTCTTGGCTAAGTAAGAAACAACCTTCAGTTTCCTTATCTACGGTAGAGGCTGAATACATAGCAGCAGTGGCTGGGTGTACACAGGTTTTATGGATGAAAACCACCTTGGAGGATTTCAAAGTCAAGCATGAACAACCCATCTCCATACTTTGTGATAATACAAGTGCCATAAGTATTTCCAAAAATCTGATAATGCACTCAAGGACAAAGCATATTTCCATCAAGTATCACTTTCTAAGGGAGAAAGTGCAAGACAAGCAGGTCAAGCTAGAGTATGTGTCTACTAAAGAGCAGATTGCAGATATCTTCACCAAACCTCTTCCAAGAGATACGTTTGAGTATCTAAGGGAGAAATTGGGAGTTGTACTCCCACCCCAGAATTAATCACCTCATCAGGAGGTGGGGGAGGGACCAAGCTAAGAGGCTCATTCTTAGTCCCGAGCCCCAAAGGTGACCCTTTGCCATTGATGACAAAGGGGGAGAGATATGAGTAAGGGGGAGAGCTTCAAAGTGAAGAGGAAAGCTTCAAGTTAGGGGGAGCAAAACTTCAAAGGAAGATTCTTAGTTGTTAGCACAGTTGGTTTCAGTTTTGGCTCTTGAGAAGTGTTTTCGATAAAGGTTTGCCATCAATGACAAAGGGGGAGATTGTTGGAAATTTTGGGTACTTTGGGTACATTGCCTTTGCTCAAGTATATAAGTTGTCATTGATGTCAAGAAGCTTTTGAAGGAATTTGATTTGATGTCAAATAATTTGTTTTGATGAAGGTTACGGCATGACAGTTTCAAAGGTCTTTTGCAAACCCCAAGCTGACAGGTTCGAGAGAAAGAGATCGCAAAGAAAAGTGTCACGATTTCATGACAATTTGCAAGAGGGATTGTACGAATGAAAAAGTGTCACGATTTCGTGATAGGTTCGAGAGAAAGAGCTCACAGAGAAAAAGTGTCACGATATCGTGACATGTCGGGTTTTCGTGACCCGAAGAAAAGAAAAGTGCTAAGGAGAAAAAGTGTCGCGATATTGTGACATGTCGGTTTTTCGTGACCCGAAGAAAAGAAAATTGCTAAGGAGAAAAAGTGTCACGATATCGTGACATGTCGGGTTTTCGTGACTTGAAGAACAGAAAAGAGCTAAGTAGGAAAAGTGTCGCGATATCGCGACATGTCGCATTTTCGTGACTTAAGTAGGAGAGAGAAAGCAAGTTAGAAAAGTGTCGCGATATCACGACATGTCGCAATTTCATGACTCAAAGAGCAAAGAAAACATATGAAAGCTAAAAGCGTCATGATTTCATGACGGGTTGCAAAGAATGCGTATGGATGTAGAAAGTGTCGCGATTTCACGACAGGCAGAAAAGAAAGTAGACGAAAGTAGAAGTGTCACGATTTCATGACAAAAATTGAAAGCAAGTCTTCTATAGGAGAAGTGTCACGATTTTGTGACAAAAGCCAAAGGAAGGCTATGAAGTCAGAAGTGTCACGATTTCATGACAAAAGCAGAAAGGAGATCGACGAAGGGAGAAGTGTCGCGATATTGTGATAGAAGTGAAGATGAAGTTTGCAAAGGCTGAAGTGTCACGATATCATGACAAAAGCCAAAAGAAAGTGTACGGTTGCAAAGGTGTCATGATATCGTGACATGTTATAGTTTTGCAAAAAAAGCTACAGAAGAGTTACGAGAGCTATTGAAGCCGACAAAGTTAAATGTGAGCCGACGAAGATTAGGGTTTGTAGTCAACAAAGTTTAGGGTTGTGTAGTCAACTAAAGATCAGGGTTACAGTCGACTAAGATTAAGGTTTTGATCTTGAAAGTGTTATTATAAAAGGTAGGTTATTTTGAAGAGTTGGGTGGAGTTGTGAGTTGCGACGTTCGTAGATAGAGTGTAGAGTGAGAAGTTCGATCATCAAGAGCAGAGTGTGAAATTCGATCGAAGTGTGCAGAGTGAGTGAAGAGTCATGGTGAATTGTTCTAAGTGTCATTGTGATTGTGCAGACAGTGCAAAGGTTGAATTTTGACCAAATGTGGTTGTGATTGCATAGAGAGAGTAGAGGGCGAAGAGAGCACAAAGGGCAAAGACAAACGTGGAGTGTTGCTATATGGGCACAGAGTGTGCGAAGATAGTGCAGAGTGTGTGCAGAGAGATGACTGAGAGAAGATGAAGTGCGGCTGTAAGAGCGCAGAAGATGTGTATGTTTCTTGAACAGTTTTGGACAGGTTTCGGTGGGGACTTGTGAGCATATTTGGATAGGTCCTAGCAGAGGACTTGTGAAATGAGTTTGATAGTTCTATCAGAGAACTTGAGGACAGAGGTGCACTGGTTCTATGAGAAGAACCTGAGGAGATTTGGCAAGTCTTTGAGAAGGCTTGTATGCAGAGGATTGATTTGTTCAAGAGTTGGATAGATCTGACAGACAGAGGAAGACTTGTACTAGATCGACTGACTATGATTGGTACAAGTTGTTGAGCTGCTATGGATGTGATCATAGAAGGCAGAGGTCTCTTAGGCTAAGCATTGAATATAGGAGGTCTTCGGTGGAAAGGAGTTCCACGTGCTGGCAAGAGGTAGAGGCAGTTGATCTTCTGAGGGATCATTTCCAGAGCAGAGGGGAAGGTATCTCCTTTGAGCAGAGGCTCATAAATTCTGATTTGGGGAAGGTATCTCCTTTGGGCCGAGGCTCATAAACATTGTATTTGGGAAGGATTCCCAAAGAACTTTGAGATAACTTTTAGAGAAAAGTTTTTGTGGATGTAGCCCAACCATTTTGGGTGAACCACGTTAAAAATGGGTCTTCAATGTGTGATGCTTTATGTCTTGATTAATGTTGTGTTGATGCCACTGCTATCTAAAGTTAAAATTATTAATTGGTTAAGTCTTATACTGTTCACCCCCCCTCTCAGTATAAGCTTGTGTTCTTCATATTTTTGGAGATCAATAACAACTCTTGACAACTTTGTTTCTTGACAATTTCCTTGATATTAATGATGACTTCATTTCTTGACATCAATGACAACTTGACTTAATGACTCAAAATGTCCAACAAGGATGTCTAGGAGGCAAAATTTGATTAGGTCTAAGTGACCTATTGTATTGTAAAGTAGGTTGCCTCTTGCGAGCCTCCTATATATGATTTCTTGGAGTAGGAACTCCATTTCGTAATGTTTATTGAATCTGATATTCAAGTATTTTTTTTTCTAACTATTATTGATGCTCTAAGATATCCAAACATTGTTTATCAGATTGAAGTTGATTAAACTTGACTTGATGATCAATATGATTTTTGACTAGATGATTAATTTGATCGGTAGTATTAGACCTATCTGCCCTAGCAATATTTCCTTGATACCTATCTTGTTCAAGAGGATATTTTAGATCTACTATGCATTTCCCTTGATTGATAGAAGTTGCATTTACTTGAGGTTCTCTTCTAAACATATATTCATAATATTTTTCTAGTGCAGAAGCATATCGTGCTTGCATGAAATGATGCAAGTGAGGATAATCAGAATCCTCCTCAGATCTTCCCTCATAAACGAGAAAAGGTAGGGCAAAATTGGCTCACCCATGGCAATGAGTATCATACTCATCGTGGTTTTGGTACCTTGGGAAAGGGTGATTTGAAAGCATAATATGATCATTTAACCCTAACCTAGGTGAGAAGTCTTGATCCTACACATCAATGTGAGTAGACCGAGCAGGCATTCGAATGTGTGGTATTGCTCTATTTGGAGGTGTCTCATTACATGATTTCTCTTCTTAAAAGAAGGCATTTGCAATATTTATATTAGGTAAATCATTTACCAAATTTGAATTGTGACCTGTGGGGGTACCCCGTGTAGGAGTCCCTTGTAGGCTAGGTCCCCTTTATGACACTCTAGGACTAACCATCCACTCATATATCACTCGGATATTGGGGAGAGTAGTTTACCACCAAGGAGGAATAACCATGTCCTTGGGGTTAAAACAAAGATGTTCTATGTCCTCTTGCCTACTCTCCATAACGTCCACCCTTAAACAGGCTTGGCTATGGGTATATACCATAGCTACTTACTCTAAGCCTATGTCTGATTATCTCCTTTACAATTTTTATATATTTAAACACACAATCAATAGAAACACACAAATATACAAATGATTCTCTTTTAAATATTATGTATTCCTAAACTATTTGATGTGTTTCAAATGTGTTGCTTTTGTAAAGAAAAATTTTTACGTGTTTGAGTTTTCATTGATGTAATACTCCAATGTTTAATTGTTTTCACCTATATACTTGCAACTCTACAACTGTCAATAAAATTCTGGTCATGTGAACCAACCAAAGTATGTAGATGAAATCCATACCTGATCAGGGAGTATAGGTCCTACCGATCCTCACCCAACACCTTGTGCACAATAATACACCCCTCCAAAGAGGAATGCAGGTTATTTTATATGATTAGTACAGATATTGGAGTTGGTATTGGCCAATAGAACAAGGTTTTTTGGAGTTTAGCCAATAGGTGGAAATGACTACCATCGTCGTTGAACTCTACTAGTGGTTGGATATGACTTCCAACTCACCAGCGTTTAAAAATCATGTGGTGTGTGTGATTCCTTTTTAAATTATTGAAAGAAAATAATAGAGCACTCAATGATGATTCACTAAATGCATGAAATTTACATTTTACTTTTAGAATCATAAGAATACATAAAATAAATCTACAAAATTGATATACTATATGAAAAAAATAACCCTTAGGTAGGTCACACATAGGCAAACCAGACAAATACATTTTGGAAGTTGTTTATTTTCCTACTTTTCTTCAATTTTGTTAATTTGAAACTTAGAAATATGAAATCTAACCTTCACATGCACACAGAAGACAAGAAAATTTGAAATTGAATCTTTTTGAAACAACCTAGATGCAAATTGCAGGTTTGGAAGGTTACCTTCTTCTATTATAAAACTTGTTGTTTTTGGCAATTTTTGCTAAAAACCCCTAGTTTTGTGGCCATCCCTAGGTTGGATGGTTGTAAATTTAGGGGATTTCCCTGGTAGGTATGGTTACAATGGTCATCCTTGGTAGTTCCAACCAGGGATTTAGGGGTCGTTTCTACTCAAAACAGTTAGAACCTACAACCTGCAAAACATAAGAAGGAGGTCAAAAAGTGATAAAATAAAAGTGAAAAAGGGACACACAGTCCCACCATTATTTCCCCTGAAGAAAAATGAAAAATAGAATGCATTAATTGATTGAAATTGAAATGCAGTTAAAGTTCTAAGCAAGAATTCAAAGGGAAAAGGTGCAAAATATGTAACTATGTAACTATTGCAAAAGAGGGATTATTTGAAGAAAAGAAGGGGGTGTTTCTCCTTATATTTATAAGTACATAAATGAATAAGATTACAATGTATCCCCTTTTAGGGCTCTATATCTTTATACATTTCAAATTATAATTTACAAAGGGATCAAATCCCTCTAGGAGCTTAATGGCATGTTTCAATGTTCTTATCGCAAACCACACTTGCAAGATAATCTTGGGCTTCTTATAATCTATCTCTTAGCTCCTCCCTCATGCCTAGAATACCTAAAACTACACACAATAGATTGAAAATAGTTAATAGCATATGCGTTTAGTGATAAAAGCTAGGAAAACCATGGAAAGAATGTATTTATGAATATAAAACTAATTTTTCATAAATAAAAATAACTCCAAATGACTTGAAAATCTAGTATGATGTTATTAATATTATTTTAGGAATATATAAGCATAAATTGGAAATAAATTGCAATCAAAAAGTGTGGCCATTCCTGGCAGGAACAACTAAGCCTGCAATCACAAAAACCTAAATTGACCCATCAAAACTACTCAAAACTTGACCAAAATTGAATGCAAGGCTATTCTAATTATTTATAAATTATCTATGGTGGAATTGCATCAAAATTTCAAGTCATTTCATGACCATACCTAGTAGGTGCAACTAAGACTATTATCCATCCTCGGCTGGGACAGTTACAAAACTGGGTGTTTTTTACCATCAATTTCAAGGGGATCTGGTTTAGAATCCTCTTAAATGTCTTGTTAGAAAATGTGGTCAAACTACTCTCCAATGTGATAGATTTTGGAATGTATTTAATATATTTTTGAATGCCCTTGAAAGTGCCTTCGAATGAAGAGGATTTCAAGGAAAATACTTGGGGAAATGTGAGGACAAATGTGAGCAGCACTTCGTGATCAATGCTTGAATTTGTATCCTTTGAAATTGGGTGAGAGCACCTCAATTTATAGCCCAAATAGGGTATATGGGGCAAAGGGGTAAGTTCTGGCATGCAAGGCAAGTGCTGCCACTTGTCAATTCCTTTGCCATGCATAGGATGAAAGAGGATGCCCATTTGGGACCTCCAATTTGTAGGCCCTAATGTCTATGAAACTCTCCAAATCAATTTTGAGTGATTGGGTGGGGAATTGGTAGGAATTTATTTCCAATATTCCCACCCTTTTATTTTTGGAGGTTCTGGTTCATGGCCATCCCACCCAAGGTTGGTTTCTTGTGGTCATCCTTGGGTGGGGTGATCATGGGTACATGGCCCAAAAATTCCCAAAACTAGGGAAACCTTCCCAAAAATGTATGGGAGCCCTAATTAATGCTAAGAGGTTGCCCAATGGGGTCATATGATGTCAAAAAGAGTGGCACATAATAGTCTTATCTTATTTACATGATTTTAGTATCTACAATTAGATTGGATGTATAATTTATATTTCCTCTAAAGTATGTGTAAATGTGTGATAATAGTCCAAGTTTCATTTAATAAAGTTTACAAGTGCGTAGAAATTCAAGAGTCATATGTGTAGGTTTCAAGTATACAAGTGAAGATGTAAATTCAAGAGACACGAGATATTTGTCTTGTGTAGAACATGAAATGATGAATCTCCCTAATATGTGAAGAGAGCAATAGTCACCCAGGTGTTGCAGGTGATTTGGAGAGGAGAGGGCAATCCTCGAAGGGAGGTCCCAGGTTCGAATCTCCACCCTACCAAAAAGCTAAATTGGGTACCCAAAATCCAATTGATAATGTTGGTGCAAGTAGGGCTGGGTGCGACTCCTGGGTGACTTTAACAATGTAGAACCCCCTGTTTGTGGTCTCTCAAACCAAGGTGGCCCCACAAGGGGTTTTTCTCTTTAAAAAAAAAAAATCAATAGTCAAAATCATATTACCCTAATATTTTTAGAGTATATTACATTATTTGATATATGTCATAAGAAAAAATCAAGAGTCTCTTAGATATGTGACATGATAATAAATTCAAAGGTCATTTTGTAAAGCTATATTATAGATACAAAGCTCCATAATGGTCTACCATCAAGGACACCACTTACATTATTGATGACATGACCCAGGTTCAATCCCCACAACGGATATGTATATTTATAAGAAGTATTTACTCAATAAAAAAAAAACGTAGTGTAGACACCCAATTTTAACACACTAGGTGAACTTCCCAAAACCGGTCATAAACATTACAAAACTTTCCAAAATCAGCCACAATTTTCACAAAAATTCAATCTAATCATGTTACAACATTTTGGGTCTCCTTTTTCACCCCTACCAAATTCGCCACTCTAACCAAAATTTCCAATGGTATTTTTGGCAGGCCTAGTGGCATTTTTGGCAAAACTGAAGAATTCAAATTTTGACATTCAAATTAAACTCAAAAATAAAAAATGCCACTCATACCAAAACACTAGTGGTAATTTTGGCTAGTGGTATTTTTGGAAAAAATGCAAATTTCAAAATTTAAAAATTCATTTTGGCTCCCTAATCAAAATTGCCATCTGGGTCACCCAAATTGCTAGTGGTGATTTTGGTCGACAATGATAATTTTTGCCAAAAGACTCAAAATATTTTGGCATGAGCTATAATGACATGAATTGTTGTCCTCTATCCTCTACCATTGATCCCACATGCCCCAACAATGTACTAGATGCATTATATTCGATCCAATCCTATCCATTTACCCTCCAATTCTCCTCCCAAATCCTATTTAAGGACCCCATTGGGTATGCATTTGGTATGGTTTTTTCACTATAGCTTTACTCTACAATATTTCTAACACTCTCCTTCTAGCTCTTTTTTCCATAGCTTTCTTCACTTTCAAGCATTTCTTAAGCTTTTTGAGGTATTTGTAAGCATTTGGACGCAATTCAAGCAAGGGAAGAAGGACTTAGGGCAAGGAGGTCATGATTGGAGGCAAGAAGGATAGCTCTTCCAACTTCTTTCTTCTCTCCATTAATATTTGATTCTCTATATTTTGTCCTCTAGGTTGTAGCCTTGCTAACGTATGTTTTTCCTCTTATGAATTTCTATATTTCAAGTATTAATTTATTTTGCATACTTCTAATTTTTGCTTTGCATCCACTAACACTATGTTTGTAGCCTTATAACATTGTTTTTATAGTCTTTTCTTCAACCATACACTTTTATTTAACCTCTATCATCTCTCTTGTAGGTTTACTTTAATGTTAGTATCTCACTATTAAAATAAAGCACACACACAAAATACTAAAAAATAACTCAAATACATCAAATAACTCAATAACACTATGTAGAAATTAAATGCAAAAATGGAACAATCTCACAATAACACAGAATCATAGGCCTCTTCGAGGGGGAAACCTCCTTCAATATTTCATTAGATTGCAAAAATATGAATTCGTACATGGCTTCATATCTTTTAAAGAAAAACTTCATGTAACCCTACCTAAAGGCTCAAGAGTTGGCTTACATGCAAAATGCCACTCGAGCTAGAATATCCTACCAAACATCAGTTACAATATTGATAAAAATGGTTACATGATATGGCACCACTTGGCTAGGTACCTTACTTACCACATACATTACAAAGTATTATAAAATAATATTATAATGGGATCCCCCATGTTGGGAGTGGGTCATTACATAAGTAAATGAGAATTACAAAATGGTGTTAGGATAGGATCCTTTAATGTCCTTTCCCTTCGAAAATCTTTGTCCTCAAAGATAAAAAAGAGAGAACTGGTACTGGAGCTGATGAAGAGACTCCAATATAGCATCTTCTGGATAGAGCTTGCACCACTAAATAATAACATTCATGATGGTATGGTTGTAGAGAGTGCGAGTATGATGATCCAAAAATTATTTAGGTTTGAGTAATATGGACCCTTCTTCATCCAATTTTGATAATGTTGACTAAACCTGTACCTGTGTACCTGACTTAACCAAAAAGCATGCATCTATCTATTGTACTATTCTATAGTCATCATAAAAGCATAAAAGCTTGACACATTGCATAAATTCAACAAAATGATATTTCTTGTATTGATTATGGATGAATCTCTCTTAAAAATTTACCCCTCTTAGGGTCACTTGAATGATACAATCTATACAATTGCCAATGCCCTCAATAGGGTAGTCACATTAATATTACCTTTTTACTAGTCATAAACTACCTTGGGGTGGAGTTGACCCCCTTCTTCACGATGTGGAAGGATTATGACATAAAATCCTCTTGTACCGATCTTCCTAAGATCAAGAAACAACAACACACGATCAAAAGATAGATAGCCTCTCATGATGAGGTCTTTTAAGAAAACGTGCATGATAATGCCATTAAACTAATAATCAAGAAAACATAAAGAAAACCTTTGCACTATGCTAATTGAATCAAGATTTGTAATATAGCATAAAGGAGATCGTTAGACAAATAATGCATGGATCAGATAACAAAATAGAAGCATTGATGTGCATAAAAGATTCACAAATGTCCTAATTAATGCAAAGCATAAACTATATATTCTAAGCTAATTCCTATGGTCATAATTCTTCTAAACTGCAATTAAACCTAAGAAATGATTAATCTACCCAATTTAACCAAAAAGAAATTAAAAGAGTAAGGTGATCTATTACCTGTTGCAAACCGCAGCTCTGGTGAGCGGTCTGCACTGTGAATCATGGCTGACAGTCATGGTTTGACCTCTGATAGGTTTATCCTCAAAATCAAGGGTAGTGGATTTGATCTCCTTGTCCAAATTGATGTTCAATGGTCATCTTTATTTTCTTGAATTTGTGTTTCTTGATCCTCCTAGGCTCCTAGGGCTTCCATGGCAAACTGATCATTGGATGAATAGCAAATTAGCCTTCGAATGCATAAATTTAGTATGCAATCTGATAGGGCTTTGCTACTTGCTTGATCACTTCACACTAACTTGATAATTTAGCAATGCTTCGCTATACAAATCATCTATATCTTCCTCTTTTTTCTCCCCATTTTGGACATGTCCCTAGGGCTAGGGGTGGCTTCATGGAGAAGCCAATACCAAGAAGGGTGGTTAGGACAGTTGGGATGGAAGCCTCTAGAATATTTTGTCCTTCAACTACCTTCTTCTAGATCTTTTGGTTGTTCCAACCAATTTGGCTTGGATGGAAGGCCTAAATAAACTTTAGTTAAGACCAGAGGTCACAGCTGCAGTCTAGACTGCAGAATGTAGGTGTCAACCATGGTTTAGACTTGAGACCATAGGTCTGGGCTGTGATTCAGACTAATTAGGCCAAAATGCCAAAATTGAGTGGTTAGAACCACTGCTCTACCTTGGAGTCTATCAAAGATCCTCCATATGATCTTGTAGCATATCCATATGAGTAGTCACCCTCAGCATGACGCGTTTTAGGTGTCTATAGATGCCCCTTTTGAGATGCGTTGTGAGATTTGAACAACGTTGAGCAAAAATATACATCCTAAAATAATGCCTAAAGTTCTATGGTGATCATTAGTTGGATCAACATTAGATGCCCCAAGTCCAACAAAAGGATGTGCATCTTGGAATCATTGCTTCCAAATCGTGAAAGGCTTACATTGTGATAAGTCTGCACTCATCATCAAACATTCAGATAGCATCAATGCCAAGTATGGGTATCTTCTGACCCATAAATCTGAAGGATGAGAGTTACAAACCAATTATCATATTTTCTATTTACCCCAAACAAAGAGGGAAGCTTATGATAGTTGTTGACAATGATTCATGAGAACGAATGCAAATTTGACAAGATCAGGGGATCTACGATCTCAAGGGTCTTTAGCTGACTTTGATTATGATTATAAAATTATGACTACCCCCTCAAGCGATGAGTCGATGAGGAGAATGACAATGTATGAAGCGATGAAATCGCTTGAGCATAATGAATGATCCTGAACAAATTTAAATTTGAGCCTTTTAATGCCTTGGCTAGGCCTAGTTCAACTTATGATTGCAACTCTTAGTAGTATTTGCACATTTTTATCCCATGGAGCAGTTAGGCTACAATAGTCATCTTAAGGAATCAAAATGATACAAATGCAATTAGACTTGTGTTGAATCATATTTGTCAATAATTTGCTAAACGATGTCATAAAAGAAATGACAATTTTGCCCCAAAACGTCCTTATGGTGATTTATTCATCTTGCTGGATTGCATGGATCGGAACTCACTACAACCGCCAAGTGTATAGGATAAATCACTGAATACAAGGCGCATTTGGTTTTTAATTATTTTATTTTTCTTCCATTTATTGGATTGATCTTGGTGCTTTTAACATCACCAAATTTACAATTTTAATCATTTATTTTGAATTTTTATCCAATGGGAGTCATTAATTTTCTTTTTTAGACCTTCCCACAGTGGGTTTTGAGTGCATTTAATGCTAGCTACGGATCGCGGGTACGGGTTGTGGTTTAATTTTTCAAATTTTGAGAAACGTGGGTCATACGTGTGGGCAGAAAACCCTAGTTTTGAAATCATAGGTTTAAGTTGCGGTTCATCGAGACTAGGAGAACCTATAAATTGCAATCCCATTTGAAATTTTTCATTATTTTCTTGCAAGCACTAGAAACTTGAGAGCTCTGAGAGTGAGAGAACATTCCCTGACCTGAAACACTACCACACTCCTCTTCCTCGATGGTGGATCTTGGTCAACCATCTACTAGTCGAGGCTAGGGTGTGGGCAAGGTAACTCGAAACTGAGACCTTGCACTCAATACCAGTAAAATGAACCACATTAAGTAATGCAGATAATGAACCTCACTAAACTGCTAGTAATGAACCCCACTAGTCTAGGTTAGCTTAGATTTTTAATTTTGTGACTTAGTGGAATAGGAGGGTACCCAAAATGGGTGCTTTTTATTTTAGATATTAACTTCTAGAGCCTAGAATCCTGATATTATGAATACTCTACATGAGGCTCTATCTGATGACGATCGAGATTGGTTATGAGCTGTCGGGTTCAGCTATGTCATGGATCTACCCACTTTTAGGGTAGATCAAGCCTACCTAACTGCATTGGCCCATCATTGGAATACATGGAGCAACATATTTCACCTACCTATAGGTGAAATGACTGTTACTTTGGAGGATGTCTACAGGATCTTCAGGATCCCCATTGATGGCAAGGCCATCGTCTCCTCTACCTCCAAGGTAAAGGAGGTTGTTTTTTATTCTATCTTTGGTGACCATAACGAGTATGCTTAGGATGTGATTGACCATAGAGGGGTGCACATCGGTGAGTGGTATCATGAGGATGTCTTATCTACATGGGAAGACCTCTTCATGCACTTAATAGTATAGATTGTCCTTCTAGACTCCTCGGGTGCAAGGATTCCATGGAACCTCTTATCCATTGCCTGGATGGTTCTTCAGAGTTCTATAGAGGAGCCCTTACTTCTATCATGGGAGAGCACCCTACTATGTCAACTCTATAGGGAGCTGTATCAAATTACTGAGTGTAGCCATAAGGGCATCAGTTGCAATCTTCTATTGCAGATCTGTGGGTGGCAGCACATTCAAATTGATCATCCTACAAATCTTCCACTATGCATCACTTCTATTGTTGATGATCATCAGTGTTATGCCACATGTTGACCTCGTGAGGAGGAGGGTACCCATAGAAGGATCCATTTTGGTGATTTCCAGCATTATATCACTTAGTTTGTGGTACTTGGCCCAAATGATGTTTAGTGGCAGCCCTATATGGATTGCCTAGCATGGCCGTAGGAGGGCCAGTGGTTGAGACATGCGCACCATGATAGATGGTTGATTGACCGTAAGGTTGAGATTCAAGAGTACCAGTTCTACAGTGGATCATTCTTTAGCCTCTAGGAGATGCTCTTGATGACTACTAGGAGACTAGAGTTGAGACTACTGGGACCACTCCATAGTATGATGGGTGGTGGTCCATGTTTATATGGTACAACACAAGGCCTCTGGGCCAAGAGCCAAATCAAGTAGAGATAGAGATGGATCCTGATGGGTGCATGGTGCGCTAGTAGATAGAGGGTGGGTGGGGGACAGAGGCTACCACCAAGGAGGCTCCTAATATTGACCCATATGACAAGGCTCTAGAGGAGGGTGAGGTCCCTCCTGATAGTGTAGAGGGTCTACTCTTAGCTCAGGTGGCTGAGTTGCAGAGTCAACTCAGATGATTCCATACACAATAGCTGGAGCAAGATACTACTATCATCATTCTAGAGGTGAAGGTATCTGACAGGGATAGGCACCTAACTAAGGTGTAATATCAGATATAGCATCTCACTACATAGGCCACAGATGCAGATGCCCAGGTTTAGAGACTACAAACTACACTAGAGTTAGCACAGGCACAACGAACTATAGTGGAGGTAGAGAGGGATCTCCTTAGGGTATCGAGGGGGTCTATGCCGCATCCTTAGGTTACTATGGGGTCTCCGACAGCACCAATGGTAGCTCTAGTAGGTGTTCAAGATTCGATGGTCAAGGTAGAGCGACTGTGCAGTATGGTCATGAGGACCAATGAGATGCATGTAGCTCAGCTTACTCGTGTTGATCAACTAGTCAGCTATATTGATATGCACAAGCTACAGGTTCTTGAGGATCCTTTCACTTCATAGTCTTAATGGAATAGGTCTAGGACCTCAGGACAGTCTATGGTGAGCTCAAGTCACATGACTCATAGGACTGAGAGGATGCACAGATACTCTAACACACATGGTGCGACATCGCGTGCAATAGCTAGAGATGTAGGGTAGACTTTAGGGGCCATCGGTTAGAGGACTAGCCTATTGCAATTACCAATTTCTCATGTGTTGGGTGACTTAGTATTTGGAGGTAGGTAGGATCCACAGTAGGACCCACCATGGGTGCCATAGTAGACAGGAGAGCAGGCTCCAGATCACAGTGTTGAGAGAGGCAACGAGAGCTCCAATACAGGGGGAGCAGACTAGATCTGGGCTCTTCTAGATGTAGACTATATTTTTGATATGCCATATTTATTTTGGGTGTAATTTCGATAACCTACACACTTTGTAGCCTACGGGAATTTTGATACACTCCCTATATACTCTTTTGGACACACACACACATATATATATATATATGACTTGATCATTTATGGCTCATTATGTGTATCGATATTTATTTTTGATTTTATGTTTATTTGGTGCACATGGATGCAATGCTTATGTTGATGCTATGTATGGATGACATACACTAGATAGCTATTTTATTTATGATGATGTTTATGAGATGCAATGATCTAGATGATTAGATGTGCCATATATGATGTATGCATATGGATGCATTGTTTATTTTTAACGCATATCTATTTCTGCTTTGTGGGTATGCATTTATTTTTATGAAGTTATGGTATGTTATGCAATGTATGGTAATGCATTATGTACATAATTGTAATATAATGGGAATGAAATTGTATGCTTTAATCACTTAAAACATAAAAAATGAATGTAAACTGTGTATATCAATTTTAAAATATGACACCATAGAATGTATAACAATCATGCAAAATAATTGATAATTCTCATTACAAGAAATTAATCAATTAATCACCCATATATGAAATGCAATAAAATGGATTGGTATAATTCTAATGAATGAATATGTTATTCTGTATATTTTTTTTGCTGCACTATAGAGTCAGTGGTCATCTAAATATCATTTCTAATATTCATGCGGTATCTATCCTATACATTTGATTGTGCTTTGTAAAATGTATTATGATGAATGAATGACTCGTATTTTTGATTTCTAATGATATTTGGTATTTTTTTGCTATGAGAGAACTTTTGAGGTTTCCCATGAGACTCAAACACTCTAGTAGACTTCTCCAAAAATTGCATACTAACTGTACAAGGCTTTTATTGGACAAGGTTTTTACCGTGATAGACCTAACTATTCATTATCCTTGTGTGTGCATGTGAGTATTTTCATATAGACCATAAGCATACCCCGTATGTCAGTCAGGACTCTTTCAATCCATATGTGAGATAAGGTTCCTCATACGATCGTACCATCCTTGTTTTAGCTTTTATTAGACTTATACATCTAGGCAAACCGAGGCACCTAGAGCTAGCTCATCTTGGAAATTGATCAGGGCTACCCCTCCAAATGTAGGTAGGACCCTTTCAATCCTTTGCTATGTTTGGGGATCATCCAATAGAACTACCCCTGAAATAGCATGCAGGACTCTTCCAACCCATTGCTATGATCAGGGATCATTCTATGGCTTTCAAAAGGTGGACAATCCAAGGATTCAAGTTCTCACCCTTCTTACTTGCTCATATGTAGTGATAAAAATAATTGTTATTCCACATGTTACCATTTTCTTTAAGCAAGGGATTTTTATAGTGCTTTTGATTCACTATGTATTTGATTTGAACTTTGTACTTTGTTATTTGCACTTTGTAACTTAGGATTTAAACTTTGTAACTTTGGTATTTATAGGGGGAATTCTTGTCCTTTTGCTAGAGTTCACCTTTCTAGACTGACTATTTGCAAGATAAGCAGGTTGTGAAACCCATCTCTCTAGATACCTAAGACCGCTTTCACAACTTTCATCATCTCTTGTCTTAGCAGGATTTTATATTGTTTTGCTTAGTTATGAATCTTGATATGTTGAAGCACTATCCCAACTAATGACCTCGTCTATAAAAGTAAAGCCAGCTTTCTACAATATCTAAATAACCCACTAGGTATGTTTGAGTGACTCAAAAACTTAATATACATACATATTTCTCCGCAACAGGTATCGTGTATTGATATTCTCACAATGACACTGAGAGGGGGGGTGAATCAGTGTAACTATTTAAAATTTGAATCAGCAACTCTTAAACTTAAAATGCAAGCTTAAAAATAGATATAGCAAGTATAACACAAGAGCATCACACAACACAAGATTTAACGAGGTTCACCGATGTGGCTACTCCTCAAATAATGACTGTTTGGACTACAATCCAAATCCAGCCTTTGCAAGGATTCAATCTTTACAAATAGTTTACCAACACCCATTGGAAGGAGCACCAACCCCTGATTTATCTGCTACAACAGATAGGAGCACCAACCCCTTTTACCAAGCACCAACTTGGATTTTTATTTTGAATAATAGTTAGACATAAAAATGCCTTCTCTTCTACAAGACCCTCACTGGTCTATTGCTCATTCAAATCAATCTCATAGAAGCATAAAGAGGATTGTTAGAAACTCAATATCTTCTATTACAATCTAAAACCTCTCTTTTGATTTTCAAGAATAATATCCAGGTTTCAGTTCTGTAGCTGTTATACATACAACACTCTTACCCAACCACGCCTTTTTGGTTTTTCAAGATAAAACACGGTTGCAGTAACCTCACTTATCGTGCTCGTTCGATTCTTTATACTCGGTTCAATCGAACGGCTATTTCAAAAAATGGCTCTATTTTTCCCTCCATTTTTCCATGCATTCTAAGCTCCGTTCAATCTGTCAAACCCTCTCTGACGCGCTCTGTCTTTTAGCCGCTTCTTTCTGACTTATTCTGACAGTCTACTCTGCTCATACTGACAGCTTTTTCTGTGCAACCTGACAGCATTTTTGCACGTTTCGATGCTCTGTCATTCTTTTCTTTTAACCTCTACGTAACTGCCCTCTCGGCACCTTTACACTTTCTGATGGCACTCTTTTCAATTCTACGTCGAACTTTCTTTTCTGCCCGCAACTTCCATGTCTGACACACGCAACCATCGAGAGGATTTCTTGTTTATCGAGATTATCTGTAATTCTGCACTTTTGCCAGCCATGCAGCATCACGGCCCTGCAACAGCCGTTCTTTTCTTTAATACGCTGTTCCGTAACTTCCCCTTGTAACTCCAGTTAACTTTTACATGGTTGGCTGCATGAATTTCCTCTATGCTTTCCCCAACACCTATCACTGTGTAACTAGATCTGACTCCAGTTAACTCTTACGTAACTGGCTGCATGATTTTCCTTTGCACTTTTTTGACACCTATCACTGTGCATGCTTCTTCGACTTTTACCCGCCAAACTATTACCTATCGCGATATCGCGACATTTCTGCCCATTTGACTTTTTCTGGACTGTTGACCATGAAAACCTGACCTGTCACGATATCACGACGTTTTCCACCTCCTAGACCTTATCTCGGCATGCACCCATAAAAATAGAACATGTCACGAAATCACGACGCATTTTGCTGCCTCTAGCTCTTTTCTGTCTCCTACCCACGAAAACGAGACATGTCACGAAATCATGACCCTTTCGCTGCATCGAGCTCTTTTCTGTCTCCTAGCCGTAAAAACGGGACATGTCACGAAATGAAAAGACTTTCACTCTACTTCGCTTGCACCCGAAAATGGAACACGTCGCGAAATCGTGACACTTTTCGTGTCGTACACTTTTCTCTGCAAGCCTCAGCGAAATCGAAACATGTCACGAAATCGCGACGCTTTTCTGCCTTAGCGTTGTTCTTTGCTTTTCACCCGTGAAAATGCAACATGTCACGAAATCGTGACATCTTTCGCATCCGTACATTTCTCACTTCATGCACTAGCGAAATCCCAACATGTAGCGATATCGCTACATCTTTTTCCCTTTGTACTTTCTCTTTCCTTCAGCCTCCGAAAATCCTACATGTAGCGAAATCGCTACAACTTTGTGCCTTGCGCTTCCAACTTTGCTTCGACCCGTGAAACTTTGACTTGTAGCGAAATCGCTACACCTTTGTGCCTTGCACTTCCAGCTTTGCTTTGTAACTTTGACTTGTAGCGAAATCGCTACACCTTTGTGCCTTTGCTCTTCCTCTCTGCTTCAGCCCGTGAAACTTCAACATGTAGCAAAATCGCTACACTTTTGTTGTCGTACGTTCTCTCTCCTCTTCGGGTCGCGAAAACCTGACGTGTCGCGATATCGTGACACTTTTCGCCCTTAGTGCTTTTCTTTCGAATCTGTCATGAAATCGTGACACTTTTCGTCCTTGGCGTTGCTTCTTAGAATCTATCGCGAAATCGTGCTTTTCATCCTTAGCGCTTCTTCACCGAACTTGTCGTGAAATCGCGACACTTTTCATCCTTGGCGCCTTTACTCCAAACATGTCATGAAATCGTGACAGTTTTTCAACTTTGCTTCTTTCCTTCCAGCATGTCATGAAATCGTGACAGTTTCTCTAGCTTTTTCTCTCTCCTTCGATATGTCGCGAAATCGTGACATTTTTGGCTGTGCCTTCTCTCTCCTCATTTTTGTCACGAAATCGTGACATTTTTGGCTGCACCTTCTCTCTCCTCATTTTTGTCGTGAAATCGTGACATTTTCGGCTGCACCTTCTCTCTCCTCATTTTTGTCGCGAAATCGCGACAGAAAACATGTCGCGATATCGCGACAGTTTTCTTACTTGTCTTTTTCTGCAAATTTTTGAATCTGGGCCACTTCTTTCTTCTTGGAAATTCACTGTATTTGTTCTGACTGACCTCTGAACTGCATCAACTGCATCAATCTGTCTGTGTTGACAACAATGACAATACTTTTGCAATACTTTTGCTGCACCTTGCTCAACAATCTCCCCCTTTGGAATTGTTGGCAACACATGTGCAATTTCCTGTAATTTCAATTTCCTGTAGTAATTCTTCTCCCCCTTTGCCAATAATACCAAAGGGCTGCTGCAGACTCCCCCTGAGTCTATGCACAACATTCTCAGGCATAAATGATTTAATGCTCCCCCTGAGAATGTGTTTCCTATAGCTAGTCAGTGCTTGGGTAGTGTGACCACTCCCAGTTTACTCCGAAGGTACTCAAAAACTTCCTTGGGCAATGGTTTAGTGAATATATCTGCTACTTGCTCTGTGGTTGGAACAAACTCCAATTTGACCTCTCCTTCTGCAACTTTATCTTTCAAAAAGTGATACCGGATTGCAATATGTTTGGTGCGGGAATGCATAACCGGATTCTTTGAGATGTTGATTGCACTAGTGTTATCACATTTAAGCTGAAATTGGCTCATTGAAGTGAATACCAAGATCTTTCGGTGTTTGTCTCATCCATAATATCTGTGTACGACATGTTGTTGCTGCAATGTATTCTGCCTCTGCTTGTGGATAGAGAGACTGATTCTTGTTTCTTGTTGTGCCATGCTACCAGTTTATCTCCAAGATAAAATGCTCCTCCATTGGTACTCTTTCTGTCATCAATACATCCTGCCCAATCTGCATCAGAATATGCAAAAAGAGTGAAGTCTTTTCCTTTTGGATACCATAGCCCATACTCCATAGTACCCTTGAGGTACCTAAAAATCCTTTTCACAGTTGTCACATGAGTCTCTTTGGGACTAGCTTGAAATCTTGCAACCATGCAAACAGACTCGTAAGATATCCGGTCCGGTGGTGCATCAAATACAGCAAGCTCCCAATCATAGATCTGTACATTGTTTGATCAACATCTGGAGATTTGTCATCCTTGCTCAACTTGCAGCCTGTTGTCATGGGAGTGCTAACAGGCTTACTATCCTCCATTGTGAACTTTTTCAGCATTTCTTTCACATATTTAATTTGAGAAATAAAAATCCCTTTTTCAGTTTGATTAACTTGTAGTCCGAGGAAATATGAAAGTTCACCAATCATAGACATTTCAAATTCTTTCTGCATTTTATTTGCTATGTCTTTGCATGATTCATCATTGCTGCTCCCAAATATTATATCATCTACATAAACAACAAGGACAATGAAATTGCCATTTTCAGTTTTGATATATAAATTGCTATCCACCATACCTTTCTTGAATCCTTGCTTAGTGAGATAGTTGTCTAATCTTGCATACCAAGCTCTAGGTGCTTGTTTCAAGCCATACAAGGCTTTCTTCAGCTTGCAAACAAAGTTAGGATTATCACAGAGTTGAAAACCATCAGGCTGTTCAATATACACTTCTTCTTCAAGATTTCCATTTAGAAATGCTGATTTCACATCCATCTGATAAACTTTGAAATTCTTATGAACTGCTAAGGCCAGAAACAGTCTGATTGCTTCAAGTCTAGCCACTGGTGCAAAAGTTTCTTCAAAATCAATCCCCTCAACTTGAGCATATCCTTTACAGACCAATCTTGCTTTATTCCTTACAACTTGTCCGTCTTCATTCAGTTTGTTTCGAAATATCCATTTAGTACCGATTATGTTTTTATTTTCAAGGCCTTGGTACTAATTCCCAGGTTTTGTTTTTCTCAATTTGATCTAGTTCTTCATTAACTGCCTCCATCCAGCTTTCATCTGTGCTTGCTTCAATAATATTTTTGGGCTCAATGCTGGATAACAGAGAGTAGTTGTTTACTACTCTTCTTCTTGTTTGAATGCCAACTGTGGGGTCCCCAATAATCTGCTCTCTGGGATGATTTTTCTGCCAGCTTCTTGTTTTGAATTTCCTGTTTTCTTCTATTTCTAAATCATCTGAATCTGATTTCTGTCTTTCTTCTTTTTCTTGATCTTCATCTTCTTCAATAAATTCTTCATAAGTCGGGTAGTTTTCATTATTGCTGATTTCTTGTTTCCTACCTTCATCAACCTTAACATCCGCACTCTCCACAATTTTCTTTAGTCTTTTGTTGTAGCATGTGTAAGCTTTGCTTTTTGTTGAGTAACCAAGAAAAATACCTTCATCAGCTCTATCTTCAAACTTGCCAAGATTGTCTTCAGTTCTTTTAATGTAACACTTGCTGCCAAACACTTTGAAGTATTTTGTTGTAGCCTTTTTGCCAAACCACAGTTCATAAGGTGTTTTGCTTTCATGCGGCCTCAACATGCACCTATTCTGGATGTAAACTACAGTATGAACTGCCTCTTTCCAAAACTTGTCAGCAATTCTGCTCTCTGTCAACATGGTCCGTGCCATTTCCTGCACAGTTCTGTTCTTTCTTTCTACTACTCCATTCTGTTGAGGTGTTCTTGCTGCCGAAAACTGTCTTCTAATCCCATGTTTTTCACAGTATTCTACAAACTCATCTGAAATGAACTCTCCTCCTCTATCTGATCTTAAACATTTAATTCTTTTTCCCGATTGATTCTCAACAAGATTTTTGAAAGTTTTGAACATCTCAAAGGCTTCTGATTTAAGTTTCAAAAATAGTACCCATGTCATTCTTGAATAGTCATCTATACACAACATAAAATATTTGTATCCATTTATGCTTTCTGTTCTCATGGGTCCACATAAATCAGTGTGAATTAGTTCTAACGGCTTGCTTGTGAAGTACTCTTTTGCTTTGAAAGTGGCTCTGGTTTGCTTCCCCTTTTGGCATGACTCACAAATACTATTCGAAGGTTTACCAATAGTGGGTATATCTCTTACTGCCCTTTTTGTGCTGATTTTTACCAGATTGTCAAAGCTTATATGACCGAGTCTCTTGTGCCACAGCCAATTTTCTTCTTCCTGTCCAACCAAGCAAGCTCCTTCTGAAGTCTCTGAGAGAGTATACAGATTTCTAGAAGTTCTCAATCCAGTGGCTATTAACTTTCCATTTTTTGTCTTTCTTACTTCACAACCTTGCTTCTTGAAAATTACTTCATGACCTCTGTCACAAATCTGACTTACACTCAGTAAGTTATGCTTCAGACCCACCACAAAAAGGACTTCTTTAGAGTTGATTTTTCCGTCACTTAACTTAACTGATCCTTTACCCACTATCTTGGCTCCATCATTGTTTCCAAATTTTACAGAACCACCTTCGTAAGTCTGTAACTTATCAAACTTCTGTTTATCTCCTGTCATATGACTGGAGCATCCACTATCCAGAATCCATGGTGTAGATTTGTTCTGGGCTTTGAGGGCTATTTGAACGATCAAGGATTCCTTATCTTTCTTAGGTTGTTCCTTTTCTTTCCACTGTGATTTGACAGCAGATCTGGTCACTTGTTTTGCCTTCTCCCTTTCATTTGCTTGAGCCTGTTTTTTGGGAAATTTTCTGTTTTGTTTCAATCCAGTTGGTTGAAACTTTCTTCCCTGGTATTTATTTCCTGCAAAAGAGCTACGACAATTTCTTGCAATATGTCCAAAGTTATGACAGTTATAACATTCTACAGCATAATCTATCAAAGGTGAAAAAATATTTCTACTAGTGAAATTCCTTTGTTCTACATTATATCTACAATTTGAAATTTTATGACCATATGCATTGCATTTAAAACAATAACCAGAAAAGGAACGAGTGTACCTGGGTAATGGTTGTTGCCATGTTGTAGTAGGAGCCGTGGGTCTTCTTCTTCTTTGATATGTGACTTTGGTAAATCCATCATTGGCAGTACTTCTTTCATGCTTGGCCTTATGGTTTTCTTTTGCAAGATACGATTTTTCTTGATCGACCCGGATCTTATCTTTATTCTTTATTGGTTCTATAGTTATAGCCTTTGAATCCTTTGAGGATTCTCCTTCATCAAAGCCCAAACCAAATTTGATGCCTGTAGGCCTTTGATTATTTAACATTTTATTCAGCTTCATAGAACTGTCTTCAAATTTATGATGACAACTCAATTTTCGATTCATCTCTTCTAGTTGCATCCTTAATCCAACTATGTCTTCTTCTAGCTTATTGCACTCATTTATTTTCACGGTTAGTTGTGCTTCAAAATCTTCAGACTTTTTCTTAAATTCTTCAGTCTGTACTTTCAAACTGATTATTAATTCATTGGCATCTTCAAATTTTCTTGAAATATTTTTATTCTTTTTCCTTTCTGTACTTAATTCTTCAAGTGCAGCAACCAACTCACCTTCCAGATCTACCTCAGCCTCATCCTCTAATTTTTCATCACACTCCTGGGTTTCCTCTGTTCTTTCTTCTTCAAAAGCCATGAACAAGGCTTCACCAGTTTCTTCTTCGTAGTCCTCATTGGAGTTTGTCTTCAGAAGAGTCAACATTCTTGGAAATGAAACTTTTCTTCTTGAAGTTCCTCTTTCTAAAATGTGGTTTCTTCTTCCAGACACTTCTTTCTTGGTGTGTCCCTTCATCACTTTTGTTTTTCTCATTCATTGGGCATTTTGCTGCAAAGTGCCCGATGCCTCCACAGTTGAAGCACTTGAACGGTAGCTTACCTCTGTACTTTCCTTTTCCCTTTATTAGTTTCCTAACAAAGTTTGCTTCAGTTTCATCTGCAGATTCTTCTTCCTCAGATTCTTGTTTAGCTCTTATATTTTTTTGAGCTTGAAAAGCCGCTTCTCTGTCTGAGGGTTTAGTTTGTCCTATTCTCATTTCATATGCTGTTAAAGAACCATGCATTTCATCCATACTAAAAAAATTTAAATCTTTAGCTTCTTCTATGGCAGAAACTTTAGCATCAAATCTTTTATGGAGAGTTCTTAATACCTTCTTCACAACAACTGCATCTTCTATTTCCTCACCGAGTCCTCTGATAGCATTTATGATTCCATTTACTCTCAGCATATAGGCCTCTATGTTCTCATCATCATTCATCTTTAATGCTTCGAACTGGGCTCGATGTGTTTGCAACTTGGCTTCCTTGATCTTGCCATCTCCTTCATGAATGCTCTGCAGTTTGTCCCATATGTCTTTTGTCGATTTACAACTCATGATCCTTATCAATTCACTGTCTACTAACCCACACATAATAGCATTCTTAGCTTTAGAGTTGTTCTCAAACTTTTTCTTCTCAGCCGCATCCGATGGAGGAGCAGAGGGTATTGTGTATCCATTTTCAACAGATTCCCAAATGTCATATCCCAATGCACACAGATATGTCTGCATCCCGAGTCTCCAGAAAGAGTAATTTGTTCCATCGAACAAAGGAGCTTTGTTGGAAGAAAATCCTTCACCACCGGCCATTGTGTATCTTCCAAGATCACCTTAGCTGATTAAGCTTGTTCAGGTACCTTGCTCTGATACCAATTGATATTCTCACAATGACACTGAGAGGGGGGGTGAATCAGTGTAACTATTTAAAATTTGAATCTACAACTCTTAAACTTAAAATGCAAGCTTAAAAATAGATATAGCAAGTATAACACAAGAGCATCACACAACACAAGATTTAACGAGGTTCACCGATGTGGCTACTCCTCAAATAATGACTGTTTGGACTACAATCCAAATCCAGCCTTTGCAAGGATTCAATATTTACAAATAGTTTACCAACACCCACTGGAAGGAGCACCAACCCCTGATTTATCTGCTACAACAGATAGGAGCACCAACCCCTTTTACCAAGCACCAACTTGGATTTTTATTTTGAATAATAGTTAGACATAAAAATGCCTTCTCTTCTACAAGACCCTCACTGGTCTATTGCTCATTCAAATCAATCTCATAGAAGCATAAAGAGGATTGTTAGAAACTCAATATCTTCTATTACAATCTAAAACCTCTCTTTTGATTTTCAAGAATAATATCCAGGTTTCAGTTCTGTAGCTGTTATTCATACAACACTCTTACCCAACCACGCCTTTTTGGTTTTTCAAGATAAAACACGGTTGCAGTAACCTCACTTACTGCGCCTGTTCGATTCTTTATACTCGGTTCAATCGAACGGCTATTTCAAAAAATGGCTCTATTTTTCCCTCCATTTTTCCATGCATTCTAAGCTCCGTTCAATCTGTCAAACCCTCTCTGACGCGCTCTGTCTTTTAGCCGCTTCTTTCTGACTTATTCTGACAGTCTACTCTGCTCATACTGACAACTTTTTTTGTGCAACCTGATAGCCTTTTTGCGCGTTTCGATGCTCTGTCATTCTTTTCTTTTAACCTCTACGTAACTGCCCTCTCGGCACCTTTACACTTTCTGATGGCACTCTTTTCAATTCTGCGTCGAACTTTCTTTTTTGCCCGCAACTTCCATGTCTGACACACGCAACCACCGAGAGGATTTCTTGTTTATCGAGATTATCTATAATTCTGCACTTTTGCCGACCATGCCGCATCACGGCCCTACAGTCGTTCTTTTCTTTAATACGTTGTTCGTAACTTCCCCTTGTAACTCCAGTTAACTTTTACATGTTTTGTTTCCATTAGATCGACTCGGTAGTAACTCTTACGTAGTGTTGCATGATTTTCCTTTACGCTTTTTCGACACCTCGTCATTGTGCATGCTTCTTCGGCTTTTACCCGCCAAACTATTACCTGTCGTGATATCACGACATTTCTCGCCCATTTGACTTTTTTGACTCGTTGACCGTGAAAACCTGACCTGTCACGATATCGTGACGTTTTCGCCTCCTAGACCTTATCTCGGCATGCACCCGTGAAAATAGAACATGTCACGAAATCGCGACGCATTTCTTCTGCCTCTAGCTCTTTCTCCGTCTCCTACCCAGAAACGGAGACATGTCACGAAAAAATCGTCGACGCTTTTAGCCTCTCTTCTCTCTTCCCCCCCAGTTCCTCCCCCCCCCCCCCCCCCCTCCCCCCGCGAAAATGAGAACACGTCGCGAAATCGTGACACTTTTATCGTACACTTTTCTCTCAGCCTCGGGAAAATCGGAACATGTCACAAAATCACGACGCTTTTCTGCCTTAGCGCTGTTCTTTGCTTTTCACCCATGAAAATGCAACATGTCATGAAATCGTGACATCTTTCGCATCCGTACATTTCTCACTTCATGCACTAGCGAAATCAATACATGTAGCGAAATCGCTACAACTTTTTCCCTTTGTACTTTCTCTTTCCTTCGGCCTCCAAAAATCCTACATGTAGCGAAATCGCTACAACTTTGTGCCTTGCGCTTCCAACTTTGCTTCGACCCGCGAAACTTTGACTTGTAGCGAAATCGCTACACCTTTGTGCCTTGCACTTCCAGCTTTGCTTTGTAACTTCGACTTGTAGCAAAATCGCTACACCTTTGTGCCTTGCTCTTCCTCTCTTGGAACTTCGACTTGTAGCAAAATCGCTACACTTTTGTTGCTGTACGTTCTCTCTCCTCTTCGGGTCACGAAACCCGACGTGTCGCGATATCGCGACACCCTTAGTGCTTTTCTTTCGAATCTATCAGAAATCGTGACACTTTTCGTCCTTGGTGCTTCTAAAGCATCCTTAGCGCTTCTTCACCGAAACTTGTCACGAAATCGTGACACTTTTCATCCTTGGCGCCTTTACTCCAAACATGTCACGAAATCGTGACAGTTTTTCAACTTTGCTTCTTTCCTTCCAGCATGTCACGAAATCGCGACAGTTTCTCTAGCTTTTTCTCTCTCCTCCGATATGTCGCGAAATCGCGACATTTTTGGCTGCGCCTTCTCTCTCCTCATTTTTGTCGTGAAATCATGACATTTTTGGCTGCACCTTCTCTCTCCTCATTTTTGTCGTGAAATCATGACATTTTTGGCTGCACCTTCTCTCTCCTCATTTTTGTCGCGAAATCGCGACAGAAAACATGTCGCGATATCGCGACAGTTTTCTTACTTGTCTTTTTCTGCAAATTTCTGAATCTGGGCCACTTCTTTCTTCTTGGAAATTCACTGTATTTGTTCTGACGTTGACCTCTGAACTGCATCAACTGCATCAATCTGTCTATGTTGACAACAATGACAATACTTTTGCAATACTTTTGCTGCACCTTGCTCAACATGTATGAATGCAATGAATTATGATAAATGCAAGGATGCATGATTGAAACACAAACGTGTGACCGTTTGTAAGATTTTGATAGACACATTACACTCTACTATAGAATGCAATGGATGACAAATACCTAAATGCAATATTATGAGGAGAATGCATGTATGAAAATGCAAACCGCAAAAGCCAATGTAATTGGATATTACGCTTTACCAATTTTTTTAGAATTTTATATATTTTCGAATTTTTATGAATTTTTGAGCTTTCATATTTGACCAAACGACAAGTATATATACCTTTGGAGCTTTTTGGGGTTGACCAAGCAATTTTTAGAAATCCTTGGAGCTTTTTGGATTGACCAAAGGGTTTATAGATGCCTTTGGAACCTTTTAGTTGACCAAACTCTCAGCAAGAGAGCTTGGAGTCCTTTTAGGATGACCAAGAAGCTATAGGAACTCTCGGAGCCTTTGGGTTGACCAAGCAATTTTTAGAAATCATTGGTGCCTTTTTGGGATGATCGAGTGGCTTTAAGTAGTCCTCAGAGCATTTGGGTTAACCAAGTGATTTTTATAAATCCTTGGTGCATTTTTGGGATGACCGAGTGGCTTTAAGTAACCCTTAGAGCCTTTGTTTTGACCAAGTGACTTTTAGAAATCCTTGGTGCCTTTTTGACTAACCAAAGGGCTTACAGATGTCTTTGGAGTTTTTTTCAACATGACCAAATCACTCGAATGAGAGCTTGGAGCCTTTTGGGATGACCGAGTAGTTTGGAAAAAAACTCTCAGAGCCTTTGGGTTGACCAAGTGATTTTTTTAATTGGTGCCTTTTTGGGATGATCGAGTGGCTTTAAGTAACCCTCGGATCCTTTGGGTTGACCAAGAAATTTTTAGAAACCCTTGGTGCATTTTTGACTGACCAAAGGGCTTACAGATGCCTTTGGAGCCTTTTCTGCTACACTCTCTAAGCATAGAATGCCTTAAGATGGATGATGTTGAGAGTTTTAGGCTCTTCAACACCTCCTAGTGACATCAAGTGATAGGTACCCAGACCAATATTTTCAGATATGATATAGGGTCCTAGCCAATTAGCCATAAATTGTTCTCGCATATCAAGCAGTAAATTTGAGTTCTATTGGTTTTCTTTCAACATAATATCCCCAACTTCAAAGTCTCTCTAGTGGACTTTGATATTGTAAGCTCATTTTAATCACTCCTGATAGATGTGGATATGCTCTAGGGCATTCACGTGACATTAATGTAGTAGCGTCAATTGATCTAGTCGAGCTTTCCGCGTGGTGTCATCATCGATGAACTCTTTCAATGTGACGCACATCATTAGAATTTCCAAATCTAAGGGCATAATGGCCTTAGTGCCATATACTAGTGAAAATGGAGTTTCCCCAGTGGGAGTCCGAATGCTAGTCCTATAAATCCATAATGCAAGGGACAGTTGTATATGCCAATCCTTGTGGTGTTCTTGCA
The DNA here is from genome assembly GCA_028583015.1 of Wollemia nobilis. NCBI lineage: Eukaryota > Viridiplantae > Streptophyta > Pinopsida > Araucariales > Araucariaceae > Wollemia > Wollemia nobilis. The sequence goes on along the minus strand of JAQPPZ010002587.1, from coordinate 11,476,803 downwards.
CTTTCTTTTTCAATATGGCTACCACAGTCTTGTTTGAGGCCTTAGCTTGCCCATTTGTCTGCGAATAGTATGGAATGGCAAAAATGTGTTTGATGCAGTACTTAGATGTTAAAGCTCACACAATTTTGTTCTTAAAAGAAGTTCTATTATTTCAAACTATTTTGGATGGTATCCCAAAACAACTTATAATATGCTCCATTATGAACTTTGCTATGCGAGCTCCAGTGGTCATTGTTAAGGGAATGGCTTCCACCCACTTTGTAAAATAATCAATAGCCATAATAATGAATGTATGTCGACCTGATGATGGAGGAGAGATCTTGCAAATTAGATCAAACCCCCACTAAGCAAATAGCCAAGCTGTTTGGATGGGCTGTAAGGCCTATGATGGCAGGTGTGTAAGATTAGCATGATGCTAACATTTGATGCATTTTATGGCATACACATTGCAATCCTTCTCCATTGTGGGCCAATAATAACCCATTCAAATGATGCGCTTGATGATGGCCATGCCCTTGAAATGGCCACCACACGTACCATCATGAGCTTTTAAAATTACCCAAGATGACTCTTGGGGCTCAAGACAATGAATGAGAACTCCATCGTAACTTTGGTGATACAAAATATCTCCTATCAAGACATATTTAATCGCTTTCTGTTTAAATTTGTGTCTTGCGACACACGATAGTCCCTCAGGGACCAAACCAAGTCTTAGGAAGTCTTGAATTCGTGACATTCAATTCTGATAAGCCTTAACTTTGACCGCAAATATGACTTGCTCCCCATGCATATTTAACTTTGTAAATATAGACTGGGAAACAACCTTATGGTGAATTGTGGTGCCACTCCCCATAGGACTCTGGGAGGTTAAAGACCCCCAGGGTGCTTTCTTGAGAAAATCTTCAGCTTTGCAAAACCAATCAGCTTTTGGCTCCACATTAATCATGTTGACTAATTATTTTTTATCAAAGGCTGCATGCTTTGTTGCAAGATGCGAGAGCATCTTGACATGGATGGTAGTGAAGTCGATAGATATATTTTGAGGGATTAAGGATCCCAAACATGCCATGGTGTCTACGAAACTATTTTATGAATGAGGGGTTGCCTCGATGTCGTACCATTCTAGTTTAGCCATATATGTGGCAAAAAGATCTTTGTAGGCTTTCAGTACCAAACATTGATACTAAAATAGTCCCTTCACTTGGGTAATTATGAGTAGAGAATCACCAAAGATGTTTAGTCTCTTGATATTCATGGCAATGGTTGTATGGAGACCCAAAAATAGGGCTTCATATTCAGCATTATTTTTGGTGCATGGGAATTCTAGTTTGAACGACAAGGGTATTAGAGATCCTTGTGGCATGAAAATCACTATCCCTACACCAACTCCTTGGTTGCATTTCAATTCATCAAATAATAGAGTCATATCAGCATTGTTCTCTGGTTCTTTGCATTCGGGAGCTTTGGATACTACAAACACTACATCATCTGACAATGGTACCTACTATTGGACAATGGTACCTCAGCTAACTAATCTGCTATGACGTGTCCCTTAATGGACTTTTGGATTATGAATTCCAAATAAAATTCTATCAATAGCATGATCCACTTTGCACTACATGTGTTATGATATGTCTTTCTCATCATATACTGCAAAGGATTTTGTTTTGATATCACATATGTCGTATAACTCAACATGTAATGTCGTAATTTCTTGGTAGCAAACACTATTGCTAAACATAGATTTTTCACATATGCATATCCTAGCTCATAACCCACCAAGGTTTTGCCAATGTAATATATGGCTTTCTCTTTACCTTGTATATTATTTTGGGTCAACATGGTCCCTAACGCAAAGTCTATTGCCAATATATATAGCAAAAAAGGCTCTTCTGGCCTTGGTGGATCTAACACTAGTGGCATCACCAGGTATTGCTTTATCTCAATGAAGGTTACCTTGTAGTCCTCGTCCCAGTTGAATGGGATGCCCTTATGTAGCAGTCGATTCATGGGTCAACATTTATCTAATAGTTGGGTGATAAATTGCTTTATCGAGGCTACCTTGCCCTGAAGTCTCATTAATTCCTTAATATTGGTGGGCAAACGCATTTCCAAAATGGCCTTGACCTTCATTGGGTCTACTTCGATGCCTCTCTTGGAGACAATGAACCCTAGTAATTTTCTAGAAGTTACGCCAAATACGCACTTCTTAGGATTCAACCTAATGTTGTGCTCTATCAAGCAATCGAAGACTTTTCTTAAGACCTCAACATGCTCTTCTCATAGCAATAACTTGGCTAGCAAATCATCGATATAATATTCAAGAATTGTGTTCATATAATCATGAAAAATGTATTTCATGGCCCGCTGGTATGTGGCACTAGCATTTTTGAGACCAAATGGCATAACTTTTTAGTAAAATATTCCCCATGGCATTATAAACATGGTTTTGTGCTTGTCTTCGGGATTAATCCAAATTTGATTGTAACCAAAAAAATTGTCCATTAAGGAGAGCATTTTGTGACCTATAGTAGATTCTACTAGAGTATTGATATTGGGAAATGGAAATGAATCTTTGGGTGTTGCCCTATTGAGATCTCTAAAATCTATACAAATACGGATCCTTCCATCTAGTTTTCCTACAGGCACCAGATTGGATATCCATTATGGATAGTTGATGGAAATGACAAATTCTATATCCAAAAAATTTTGCAATTCATCTTTCACCATTAAGGCTACTGTTGGATGCATCTTTCCATGCTTTTTCTTGACAGGCTTCTTGGATGGGTCTAGCGAAAGGTTATGAGTAACAAATTTTAGGTTTAGACCGGGTATATCTTTGTATGTCCAAGCAAAAAGGTTAGGTCTCTCTTTTAGTAGAGGGATTATGCTAGCACACTCATCTGGAGTGAGACTCATTCCAAATTTAATCTTCTTTAGATTGGTGGGGTCATTACCAATATCCACTTTGAAGGTTTCCTCTACTGACATATGGGATCCCTCCTCAAGCTGATGAGGCATAGGGATCAAATGGATGTCATCAGCTAGATTTATATGTTCCTTGTTGGAAGCATGTTCAGTGTGATATAAATCATAAGCATAGCCTGGTCCATAATGAAATGGTTGTAGCATCTCTTTGTTTGGTAAGAAATCTTCATGCTCTACTAGTGAATCAGCGTGATCCCAATCGATAGCATACATGTTTAGATGCAATGGCTTGGACAGATCTACTGTATTATGGAGTGGATTCGTAAAATTAATGAAGACCATGTTGATGGAATGAAATTGATCTCCACAACCACATGGACTAAACTCTACATCATTTGTATAGCTTTTGTACCTAGGATCTGGCTCAGATGGTACAAAGATGAACGGGTCCTCCTTGTGGGATGCCCGAACAACTAGATCCTCCCTATGCACTAATTACAAAATGGGATCTCTCAGATCAATTAGCTCAGCATAAGTAGGTGGATGTGGAAAGAGTCTTTGATATTCATCTTCCAAATTTATCCTTTCATTGAGGCAACGTTGGAGATTAATCTCTTGGTGTAAACCTGCAACTATGATAGGCGATGGATCCCAAGGTGGATTTCGATTATGTAGATGATGAGGCCCTAAATAGGCCATATCCAATGAATCATCATCATCACTATATAGATATAATCCTTCACTTCCCCCCATATGCAAGGGGACATCTTCCAGATGTGGCCCCATGTATCTGATTTTGTAGTCACTATCGTCACTATCTAGATAAATTGGATAGAACAATCGTATATATGACATCGACGCAAAAACTAGCTTTGCTTCCTCTTTAGAGTGATCAGTGTTAATAGGTACATCTTCTATAACATACTTCGACTCCATAGGCAATAGATGTAGCGAGTATACAAGCCTCAAATCGGTCATCTCAACCTCATCGTTATGATTGCTATTATGAGTAGACCACTCTATCGTGTCCACAAATATTGGGAGATTAGCTGGATGAGGCCTTAAGTAGACCTACTCTATATTGTCTTCATAATCACTATCAACTACGAAATTCTCTTGTATCTCATCTAATTACTCTCTAGATAGTAAATGGTGTAGAAATACCGAAACCACAAAGGCTCGATCAATTTCCTCCTCAAATTGATCATCATTTGAGGACTCGCCATCTACATCATAACTCGGTCCACTTATTTTAGAGGTGGAATCCTCTCCATATTCACTATAAATATCTCTTGCATTGAGATCACCTAGAATGGTGGGGTTGTGCCCCTGCATACCAGTATCATTGGTTGTACTATAGTTTTGATGACCTAGGTTGCCTTTGGGGTTCTGCTCCAAGAACTCTTCATGGTCAAGCTTCGATATCTCAATGGTGATGATTGACACCATTGGATTGTTGCCCTGAAGACTAGACATGTTAGGATGATATGGATTAAAATCCATGTCGTTCCCCAGACTTAGGTATAAATGATCCAATTATGCAGTAAGTAAATCATCATGTCCTTGAATCTACAATCCCAATTCGAACCTATCAGTTACCAACTGATAACGTAGTTCAATAGGGGTTCCTCATCCTTGTTCAAAAAGATCAAGGTCATCTCCATGCTAGTGATAGAGCTCAAAAATGTGCATGGCGTACTCTGGGTTGGACAAGTACCAAACGTTCACCATGAACTATTCCTCATCATCCATCTCCATGGGTGCTCGCATTGGAAATTGGTCCAACCCGACATAGATGAATTTTTTTTGTTGGGTGGCTCACCCAACAGTACTACAAATCCAACTGGATATTGATGGGCTATCAGTCGGCCCATGTCTTGTGCAGTATCTAAAATAGGATCAAAGGTCAAATTTTGCACAAGATATTCACCCAAACCTGTACTGGCTAGGTGAACAGTCACCTACGATGTGGATGACTCTGTTGATGATGTAAGCAAATTAGGCAAAGGTGCCTCCTTGACTTGATCTTGGGATTCCTCCACCTCCATGGGAGTGGTATCCTTAGCAATTATTGGTTCAGATGCATTCTTTACTTCTTTCCTGCCCAATTTTACCTTTAATTTCTCATCGTCTCGATGCATTGTTAATGCCCTAGGTCTTAGAGAAGTTACAGTGGTATGTTCATATCTATTTGATACAAATACCGATGGTTGAACATGCACCATATGTTTACCTCTTGGAACCCTTACCAACAATGTGGGTTGTATGTCTAAGTGCATTGATGGGATTACGAAGCCCCCTGGAAAATCTGCTAAGTTCACAAAATTGAATGGTTCTTCATATGATGAAACCATGTGAACTTGTCCCTCGTGTATATACTTGACACATTGATGCAATATCAAGGGAACACAATGCATTTCACAAATTCAAGACCTCCCTAGTAGGATGTTATACTACAAAGAACCCTCTATCATGTGACACATTATGGGAATTGTCTTTAGTCCCACTTTAATAGGTAGGACAATCGTGCCAACCATAGAGCATAGTGTGTCATTAAACATTCTCAATGTAAAGGTGGTTGGTACGATGAGTGATTTAGGCAATTTAAAATGGTGCAGAGCCTTACTCATGATTATATTGATTGATGAACTAATATAAATCAAGACCCTTTTGAACAGCATGTGGTTAACACATGCAATGATATGTAGTGGCGGTTCAGCCACACTTGTAGAAACTATTTTCACTTCGTGATCGTAGGAATTTGATCGTTGGTTCTTGGCACTATTGTACATGCCCCATGAAGTTCATGAAAACTTGTGTGTCTTGGGACTGTACGTAAATGGACCTCATAATGTCCATAATAGTCTCCTTGTGCCTAGGGGACTGATGTATAAGCTCATATATCGACAACTTCTTAGGAGTTGTCTACAGGTTTTGAACCAGCATGCTCCTAATGGTCACCACTGATCTTGTTGGTGGGTCTGGAATATTTGGTGTCTATCACTATTGGGGTGTGGCCTATATCTAAATGTGAGCATGAAGTTTATTTGGTTGTCCGTACCTCCCATGTCTGGTAACAACATTGACCATGCCGATGAACCCCTAGGTAGGTGGTTCAACTCACACTTGATTGATGTAGCCAGCATGGTTACGGGGCACCTCATGATTTGGTAATGGATTTTTGAAAATCCCCATGTTTTGGTTGTCTAGCACCTAGGGATTTCTTGGTACCACAAGCTTTTGAAATATCAACATACCTCGATGTCATGTCCTTTCGCTCTATGAAATATGTAAAATAGATCTTCTTGATAGTCTTTGGGCCTGGGCTGATTAGGATCAACCATCTTGACTTCGGGTAATCTTATTGCCTTGTCCTTGTAGAGATGACAAAAAATTGATGTCAATTATTTTGTCAATGGCATAAATATATGAGGTGGGCATTGCTCTTTGTTCTTGCCCTTGTATTTATTCTTGCACTGGTCGTATTGTGCAAAAGGAGGATGGGCTTGATAATTCTGTTTCTTTTGCCCCTTATCCTCATTTTGGAGATTTAGTACCACCCGATTCACATGGGTCTGCTTGACTTGTTGCTTTGAGGTACTCTTCTTATATCCCTCTTTCCTGGTTTTGAGCTTCAAGTTGCCTTCCTACAACTTGATGTCCTCAATTACCTTGGCTTGCACCAAAGCTTCTTTGAATGTAGCATACTGTTGCAGCTACAATAGTAGCAAGATGTGCTTGGCACAACTCTTTGTGAACATTTAGGCTAATTCTATGGTAGGAATAAGGAATGGCAACTTTGCCATTAACTCCTCCATCTCTTTTTGTACAGTTCTATTGGCTCGTCATCGCATTGAACTAGCATAGCAAAGTCAGAAAGGTTGGCATGTTTCTTGATGCCAAAAGAATATTCTTTAAGAAAGGCATCAGCTAATTGCTCAAAATTTGTTATGTTGTGTTTCTTTAGCTGATTGAAACACTCTCGAGCTAGACCAAAGAGTGTCATGACAAACATATGCAATAACAGTGCATCATTATTCTCTATCTGGAAGTAAGCATCCAAAAATCTTGTGACATGTTCTTACGCCTCTTCATCACCCTTGAATTTTTCCAACCTGGGCATCTCAAAAAGCTTAGTGTAGGGGGGCTTAGGCATCGAGGGATTTAAAGGTTCATTGTAAATTTTCCTTAGTGTCGACTTTTGGATGGTCATGCCTTGTTTCTCAATTGCTTTGACCTTCTCATCCAAAGCTTTGTAAGCCTCAGAAGAGAGAAAGTCATCCTCCCTAATTTGGTGCAGAGGCGATCTGGGAAGTACCATCCTCTTCTATCGAGGTGGAGGGTGTTTCTATTCCTCCTACTCAACTTAGGAGTTATCAAGATATTCTTGGTTGTATTTTTTCCCCTCTTGTTCCTCATAATGTTGTTGCCTCTGATTGTCGATTGAATGCGGTCGCTCTCTCTAATGGGCAGTGATATGAGTGTGAACGCTTACACGCTCATGGTGCATGTCAGATTGCAAAAAAACCTTCATGTGCACCTTCTCTCTATGCTCATCCTAATAATATAGGCCAGCCCTAGCCAACCTATATTTCTACTCTACATGCTCCTTCTAGATGAGGATGCATTCCTTGCATAAGCACTGCTCATACAACTTCTATCTAGTAAGCCTTTGTGCCTAAAGATCTTCATCTTCAATGCGCTACCTCTCTAGGTGAGCATCCTCTAATTGATCTTGGAGGATTTGGCATTTCTACTCAGAGGCCAATCAATATGATCTTTTCACCTGGTCAACCGTAGGAGACCTTTGGTATGCTTGCTTTGTATGAGTGACCTTGTGGGTTTTGTACCCATCAAACTGATGTGTTGTGCCTTTGTCTTTGTCTATGAAGATAGCATCGGCATCATGTTGTGTCCTATGCTACATGCCACCATGCATGGATGGTGGACATGAGACATGAGGGCACTTAAAAGCCTCTCCATGCTCTCTAGAAGTTCTAATGGTGCTGCAGCTACGCTCACTCGGAGCACAAGTGGGCAGAGTTGAAGGCTTGTAGCCTAGCTACTCTAACACACTACATAGACCATCTAGTTGTCTAGACCTCCACCTCTCATGGGGTGGCAATCCATTAGCTCCCACCTTCAATATATCGATGGTGATCTTGCATGCTATAGTACATGTGGGAGTATGGTTAGACTTGCACTCAGCAGGGATCCCGTCTACTTGCCCTTGAATGGGTGAATCTCTATTACTTCTATAATCAGAAGGTGGGGGTATAGTACACCCTATAGAATTAGTGTGAATGTGTACTAATCTAGTCCCCTACATGACATACTCTTTGGTCGATCCCGCAGATGCACATGCAATGCAGTCTCGGTAATGGCTTTTGAGTGGAGCATCCTCAAGCTAAGAAGCTCCATGCTCTAAACTATGTCTAACAGAATCCACTAATGCTATTCTATCAGGGGTACGCTCAATGGGATACCCTCGTGTCGAGTTGTCTCCTCTAATGTCGATCGAACGACGTTCAATTTTCTCATGTGGTTGAGGACTAGAAACATGTGTTTTTGAATCGGTTGGGGCTTGGTCATTGGCTTTAGGCTTGCACCTTTGTCGACCACCCCGTGTATCCACCATAGTGTACCTAACATCTAGATGTGTCTTTTATTATCAAAAAAGGTATACAATGATGCTTATCTTATTTTTAAATTTTAGAGTTAGCCTTAAACTGTTTGATGTTGTTTCAAAATGTGTTGTATCAGTATGAGAAGCTCTTGCGTGTTTTGCAAAATCATTGGATTTTATTCTCAGTTTAATTGGATTTCACCTATATACTCACACAAACCAAATATAGGAGTTAATTATATACTCAACAAGGTAGCATAGGTACTACCAACCCTCACCCAGCACACTATGCACAGCGATACACTTTTCCAAAGATGAGTGCATGCTATTTTGCATGGATAGGATAGTTCTTGGGTCAGCCTTGGCAACGAGAGGGTCCCGATAATACAATTTCAAATGATCCAAGCAAGTGGTAATGACATCCATTGTTGGTCTCAATAAAATGGGTTAGATGTGAGAGCCCAACGCCACTGATGTTTAAATGAAACGTGGTGTGTGTGGTTCATTTTACTTTGCATAAATACAAATGCATAAAAGAGCATTCATATGATCATTCCTACATGATATGCACAAAAAGAAAAGGAACATTTAAAATTCAGAAAAGTATGCATACTATGTCCTACATGATGTTATGACAATGTGATTACGATGACATAGCCTCTAATTGTATCTCCAGCATGCAAATGACCACTCAATTTTTATCAAGGTCACTGTATTCTAGGGCAAACTGCAATCAAAGATCTGTTGTTCCTAGCAGCGTATTTCTAATGGAAAGAATGTGAAAGAAAACTAGGACTATTCATTCACCCTTTTTCTTTAATGTACCTAATTTGCAATCGATTTAATGCTTACTGTAAAAACATAGAGAAGAAAATATAGAATAGAGAATAAAAATAGAGCCTACCTTAGCTCCTGATCTAATGCCAAGTGGTTTCTTTGCTGTCTACTGCTTCTGCTATAAATCGTAGCTTTGGTCTATGGGTTGTAGTGTGACCCGTGGGTGAAAGTTGTGAGCCAATAAATAACCATAGTTGTTAGCTGCGATTAGCACCTGAGATAAGAAAATTCAAGAATTTCAGCACTCAGGGGCTACAAATGCAGAGTTCCATCGTGATCGCCATCTGACTTAACCAAAAAGCATGCACCTATCTACTGTATTAGTCTATAGTCATCATAAAAATATAAAAGCTTGACACATTGCATAAATTCAACAAAATGATATTTCTTTTATTGATTATGGATGAATATCTGTTACAAATATGCCCCTCTTAGGGTCACTTGAATGATGATACAATATATACAATTGCCAATGCCCTTAATAGGGTAGGCACATTAATATTGCCCTTTGACTAGTTGCAAACTGCCTTGGGGTGGAGTTGACCCCCTTCTTCATGATGTGGAAGGATTATGACATAGAATCCTCTTGTATTTGTCTTCCTACAATCAAGAAACAATAGCACACGATCAAAAATATAGATAGCCTCTCATGATGAGGCCTTTTAAGGAAACGTGCATGATAATGCCATTAAACTAATAATCAAGAAAACATAAAGAAAACCTTTGCACTATTCTAATTGAATCAAGATTTATAATATAGCATTAAGGAGATCATTAGACAAATAATGCATGGATCAGATAACAAAATATAAGCATATAGGTGCATAAAAGATCCAAAAATGTCATAATTAATGCAAAGCATAAACTATCTACTCTAATCTAATTCCTACAGTTAGAATTCTTCTAAACTACAATTAAACCTAAGAAATGATTAATCTACCCTATTTAACTGGATAGAAATGAAAAGAATAAGGTGATCTATCACATGTTGCAAACCATAGCTCTGGTGAGTGGTCTACACTATGAACCATAATTGACAGTTGCAATTTAACCTTTGATAGGTTTGCTTGAAAAATTAGGGGCAGTGGGCTTGATCTCCTTGTCCAAATTGATGTTCAAGGGTTGCATTTGTTGTCCTAAGACTGATTTGTCAGTCAATTCGATGTGAAGGGCCTTCGTTTGCTGGGATTTGCTTTTCTTGATCCTCCTAGGCTCCTAGGGCTTCCATGGCAAACTGATCGTTGGATGAATAGCAAATCAGCCTTTGAATGCATAAATTTAGTATGCAATCTGATAGGCCTTCGCTACTCACTTGATCACTTCACACTAACTCGATAATTCATCAACACTTCACTATACAAATCATCTATATCTTCCTCTTTTTTCTCCCCATTTTGGAGGGGGTATTTACAGCATGTCACTAGGGCTAGGAGTGGCTTTATGGAGAATCCAAGATCAAGAAGGGTGGTTAGGACAGTTGGGATGGAAGCCTCTAGAATATTTCATCTTTCAATTGCATTCTTCTTGATATTTTGGCCGTTCCAACCAATTTTGCTTGGATGGAAGGCCTAACTAAACTTTAGTTAAGACCATAGGTCATAGTTGCGATCTAGACTGCAGACCGCAGGTGTCAACTATGGTTTAGACTGGAGACCATAGTTCTGGGCTGTGGGGTAGACTGATTAGGCCAAAATGCCTAAATTGAGTGGTTAGAACCACTACTCTATCTTGGAGTCTATCCAAGATCCTCCATATGGTCTTGTAGCATGTCCATATGAGTAGTCGCCCTCAGCATGACATATTTTAGGTGTCTACAGTACCCATAACATTTTTGAGAGAGAAAACATGGAAAACATGATGAAGCTGGGAGGTGGATGGAAGAACCAATTTGTAAGTGATGGTACCAATCCATTATAGAACTTGGTAGGGTCCATAGTATTTTTTAGCAAGTTTTCATAACATTTGGAGTTATAGAGATGATTGTTTGTATGGCTACAAGTGAAGGAAGACCATATCACGCACTTCAAAGCTATGACATAATGATTTTGGTTAGTTTGTTGTTGCATACAATTCTAGGCCATGTCTAAATTCTACTTCAGCTACCAAAGAACATTGGTATGTTGGTTGAGAGTAGTGTTGACTTCTTGGACCTTGGAGTTGCCTAGGATGTATGAAGGTATGAGTGGAGGGCACCCATAAACAACCTCAAAAGGGGTGAGTTTGGTTGTTGTATGATAGGAAGTGTTGTACCACCATTCAGCCAAAGGAAGACACTTTTCCCATTGAGTAGGATGATATGATGCAAAGCAACAAAGATAGATCTCCAAAATTTTATCGACAATCTCAGTTTCACCATCTATTTACAGATGATAGGCTAAAATCATTTTGAGTTGAGTTCCCTACAACTTAAAAAACTCTTGCCAAAAATGACTAGTGAAGTTTGGGTCTCGATCAGACAAAATGGAGGTGGGTATACCATGAAGGCAAAAAATAGAATAGAGAAATATTTGGTCAATGGTGGAGGTTATGTAAGGATGGCCAAGGGAACAAAAATGAGCATACTTTGAAAGGTGATCCATTACCAAAAGAATAACAAAATTACCACAAAATTTAGGTAACCCTTCTATAAAATCCATGGAAATATTAGTCCAAACCTAATCTACAATGGGCAAGGGTTGAAGAGTACCTAAAGAACATATTGTTTCATCTTTCATCTATTGATAGGTATCACAAGCTGCTACAAAATCATGAATCTCCTATTTCATACCTTTCTAGAAGAATATACGCTTGAGGCATTCATATGTTTTGAGAAATTTTGAATGGCCTGCAAAGGGATAAGAATGTAGTTCCTTCATTAAAAGCTCATGAAGTGGGGATGTGTGAGGAAGAACAAGGCATTGGTGATAACACAATTCGTTGCCATTCCAATTGTAGCCATGGTATGAAGTAGGATCATCATGGAGTGAGGCCACCAAAGCTTGCAATTCTGCATCCTGAAGTACCTCCTATTGTAAGAAATATATCCATTGAGGAATAGGTGAGGAAATGGCACATAACTGTAGACACTAAAATGTGGTATGTCTAATTACGCACCAGTAGACATGATTAAATTGGCACCATTCAATCTCTTTTTCAACCCTCAGGAGGCTCACAGTGGTTCTAGCCACTCCAGAAGTCAATTTGGATGCTTCTTACCCATTTTTTGATAGTTTTGGCCCAAATTTAACCACCGTCCCACCCTGGGATGGTGGTAGATTCTCATCGTCCCACCCTAGGACAATGGCCAAGGTGGGACGGTGGTGAAGTTTGACCCCCAAAAAGTCAAAATTTGGTCAAATGGCACCTAGAAACGGCCATTTGACCAGTCTAACAAAGCATGCAAGGAACATAGTAGGGAATCCTTATGACATCCATCATGAGGAGGGCCAAATTAGGATATTCCCTTCCACACCCTGTGTATGCCTCTCATTTGACAAGTGGCACCTCCTGCCACGCATGCCCTCGCATGCCCTTTTGCACATGAGCCCCATTTTCCTATAAAATGGGTCCAATTCTCACATCAAACATCATAGAGGAAGTCTAGGATTTGCAACATACTTATTCCGAGATTTCCCCTCACCACATTGTGCCTTTTTGCTCTCGAAATCTCTCTTTTTTGAAGGAGGCTTTCGGGTCACCTCAAAAGGATGATTTGACCATAAATTTTCAATCTAGGTGAATTTCTTCACCAAATTAGATGACAACACACCTTGGGTAGTCTAGAAACATCTGCCATTGGTTTTGTACTGAAGAGTGGCCAATTTTTGTGGGTTTCCCTCCTTTGGGAACCCTCCAAAAAGTTGCAGTCACCATCATCCCCCCTAGGATGAGGGTAAATTATTAAGCTTTTTCTTTACTATTTTTATTTTTTTATTTTCTATATTATGCCATGATTCTAAATTTCAAATTTCAGGTCATTTGGAGTTAAAATGATAAAGTTATGCTATTTTTAAGTTTTCATAGGCTCGTAGGGCCCGTCCAGCCACCCTAGTTTTATGCAGGTGGATCCATGTTGCAATTTAAAAATCTGATCAAATGGGTTGTTTCAAAATGTCATTTTATACATACTAACCAATTTTCATAAGTTTTTGATGAGTGTAGGTTTGATGTTTTGTCACTTACCTTTTCACAGGTTGTAGGCAGCGGTGCCAAATCAAGGGGTCTACAAATGTAATTTTTTATCTGTTTTCAATTACATCCTCTAAAAATATCCTCCTTAACATCTCTGAAAATTTTCAAAGAAATTGGATATTTTTTGATGCACTTTTAATTTATATGTCATTTTACCCCTATGGGGATTGCATGATTTCACCGTACACCTTTGCTATTTGACCCCTTTTGCTTCCTTATGTGTACATGCAGGTCCTTATAACAATTTTGGAAGTAATATAAGACATCATATAACATAGATACAAGCAGCAGTGGTTTTGTCTCACCCACCTCGATTTTGGGTATGCGGAGAAACTTGGATGTGCATCCGGATTCCGTGAGATATTTGGTCTTTGGGCACCCAATATTGTAACAAATTGTATCACCCTTTTGATCCCTCAAGTGGAATCCTGTAACCTTGGATCTGATCCAATGAATTAATGAGAAGAATCTCATTTTACTTCACTTTCCTTTTGTTGGTTTTCTTGTAAATCTTGCATGCATGCTTCCTTTTTGTTGCTCATTAACGAGATAGGGTAGATACACTTGTTTTTTCATATAATTTGGTGCACTATTTTTCCCTACTTTAGTGGTGATCATGGTGGGACCCTTTTCCCTTTTTTTTTGAGTAAAAAGTTTGACATTTTCTTGCTTTTTCTGCTTTTTTTTGTGTTGTAGGTGTCCCCTACCCACCCTAGAACAGTGGCAGAGGATTTATCTGGCTCACCCTGGGATGGTGGCTTCACCATCCCACCTTGGGATGGTTTTGGGGCTTCTAATTGGCCCAACCTAGAGCGGCGGTGAACCAGTACCTTTTCTACCCAAAATTTCATATTTTGGAGGCTCCAAATCTGCTGAGGTAGGTGTCTAAAACCTCTATTTTTTTGCTGCATTTATAGTTATTGAAATATTTGGTTTCCTTGCCTTAGTTTTTTTGCATAGAAAGGTTAAAAAAATTGCTTTTTGCTTTTCTTATCACATAAGGTAGTATAAGGAAAAAGAAAAACCCAAAAAGAGCTTGTAGTTTAGATGCATTTGTTTGACTTGATTGCTTGGGACCTACCCCATGGGTAGGCTAGCATTTAAGATTTGCATTCATAACTCACATTTGTATATCTTTGATCCTAGCTTTCTGAAAGTAAAACACACTTATTTGCATGCATTTAGTGAATGTTCATTGGATGCTTCTTTGCTTACTTTCTTGGGATTAAAAAGAACAACACACACCACGATTCACTTAAACACCAATGAGTTGGACTTCATCCCCAACAATTGGTAGAGCGCAAGTGATAGTGAGTTTCATATTCTTCCACTTGGCTCAAATATCATGAACCCAATCCATCTTGCCAAGTTCGGTTCCAAGATCCATCATAACCCATGTTTTATAGCATGCATCTCTCTTAGGAGAGGTGTATCACAGACTATGGGTGAACTGGGTGAGGAACTAGTAGGACCTGTGCTCCTTGGCTATGTATGGACCTCATCACCACACATTATAGGTGGGATTACACAACCTGGAGTTTATAGCCAGGTTTACAATCTATGAGTATATAGGTGAAAGCCAATTAAACTTGATATTATCATTCAATAATTCAAACACGTGACACAAGGTCATTCTTTACAAAAACAACACATCTAAAACACACAAAATAGTTTAGGGATTCACACTTAAAACTTAAGCAAGATAATCATCTGTATTATTGAGTGTTTCCTTTTTATTACTGCTTCATTAAAAGAATTTGTAAATAAGATAATCACTTGAGTTGTTGATATGAGGAGCGTGATGGTGCACACCCATAGCCAAGCCCAAGCACGGGTGGATGCTGTGAAGAGTGGGTTTGGAGACACGACTTATCTCCGATATAACCTTGGGGACTTGGTCATACCTCCCTGGTGAGCTTCTACTTCGCCTAGCCCCAAGACAGTAGGGCATGAGCCTCACCCCTGAAGGGATATTCCATGGGACATCCCAAGGGAAGATGATCATTACATGGGAGAGCGCTCTCAGTATGTAGATACTTCACATGTCTTCCTTGAGGAAAGGCAATTGTGTGCTGAGGTGCTAATAGACAGAGTGGTGCCACGCATCCATGTACTTGTCAAGGCTAACACAACTAATCCTAGGTAGGAGCATGATTTCACACACTAGTCAGAGCAAGTCAACGTGACTTTACCTCCACGCTACCTTGATAGGATACAACAGCTCATGCATCCCGATGGGGATGATACCCATCGATTAGGGTGAGTCAATTTTGCCCTATCTTTCCTCATCCAAGAGGGAAGGCATGAGGAGATCCCATATTATCCTCAAGAACAATATTATGTGCATGCCCGATGTACCTCTGTGCCATCTGAGTGTAATTAACACATGTTCCAACCCGAACCTTGAGTCAATGCGATGAACCTTGAATGAGGCAAGTGCCTTATGCAAGATACCAATTATATTGATCAAGGTAGGTCCCAGTGTGATACACCTAGACCCCCTAGGCCTTGCACTATGAACTAGATTAGGCAAGCGGTTGCAAGATATGTAGAACGCCAAGCTCAGTTCAAGCAGCTTTGATGGGATAAAGAACAATTGGACCGCTTGCACCAACTTGAGAAAGAGAAAATCGAATAGCAGACCAATGAGCTATTCCATAAGACTTTGGGGGAGAGGGTTCCTACCCCTAAGATGCATAGATAGGAATTCCATCCGAGGAAAACCATGCTCATCTAAGAGAGGTTCTAAAGACCTTATCCAATGTTGCCTCCTAGACCTCCTAGGCCAGATCGGGAGCTGCCTCCCCAGACACACATAGGACATCCATAGTGGGTAGACCCCCCCACTTATAGACCGGATCGAGAGACACCTTATGGGGCCTATATTGAGAATGAGATAGAGGTAGAGTATGTTGAGATGCCTTATCAAGGTAGGAGGTGACTTAGCACTACCCCGTCATCGGTTGGAGGATCCTAGACCTCCACTACAAGATTTAAACAAAGATAAGGAGATCAAGTCCTCATGTCCATACAAAGAATTGTTAGAGTACCTGGAGTCAGTCAATAACAAGGCCTCTAGTTCAAGGTCTCAAAATCCTACTATGCATCAGTTGCATAGTAAACCCATCCACCCTTCAGTGCCTGTGCCTCCCTATCTAGAACAATTCAAGTTGCCTCAGTTGTCCACCTTTAAGGGAGAAGAGGACGCATAGGAGCATGTCACTAGGTTCTTAGGCTAGTGCTTTGGTATTCATAATGATGATGCTTTGATTTTATGGATATTTATGACTACCCTCACTGGCCCTACCTTCGAGTGGTTTTACCAACTCCCTAAGCATAGCATCCATAATTTGGACCAGCTCGTTGATATGTTTCTAGAGCGCTTTGCCTTCAATACCAAGAGGAAGGCAACGTTGGCTGATGTAGCTGGGTTGAAACAGTATGACGATGAGTCAATAAAAAATTATGGCAATAGATGGTGGACCTTGCTCACAAATCTGCTTTATCTTCTCCCCATGTCAGAGTTGACTCAGATGTTTTCCAAAAGTTTCTTGAGGCTAATCTCTATATTGTTGCAATTGCAGCAATACCTCACTCTTGAAGATGCCCTAGTACAGGCTAGGATCATTGAAGAAATCAAGATTCAAGAGGGTGAGATTGCTAAGCCTCACAACAAATAATGGAACAAGAATGCTAAAACACCCTAGTGCAACCTAAGTCAGTATTAGTAAATCAGGTTGCCATTAGTGTCCCAGGGGTAGTCCAAGCCATACCACCTCAAAAGCCCAATTATCAGGCCACTCCTGGGAACTATGTGAAGGATAACCATACTGGTCAAGGGCAGAATCAATAGCGTCACCCCAAGCGATAATTTATGCCCATAGTAGAATACATGGACTCATTGATCGATCACCTCTTGGTAGCCAATGTGATCCATCTTCGATACAGTCGACCTATCGACCCTAATCCACAGAAGCCCAAAGGATACAGAGAAGACCTATATTGCAAGTTTCATAGGCAAAATGGGTATGATATGCAAATGTGCTATAAATTCAAGAACTTGGTGCAAGATCTAATTGATAGGGATGCCCTCTAAGATGAAAACCCTATCGCACCAAACAATCAGCAAATGGAGATCTTTAAGGATCCCTTGCCTACTCATGTGGAGCAGGCCAAACCAATACCCTAGGTGAATGAGGTTCACCATGCCCGTCCCAAAAATGGGTATGTTGGCATGGTTAGTATTATGACTAGAAATAGGTGGTCTCCAAGTCCAGTCACACCACCTATAGCTCAGAGTGATTTCCCTTCGACATCGTAGCCTATACTGCCTCCTATGCCAAGCCTCCCACCTAGGCCTATAGTCACCATCAAGAGCAAGCTCGCTCAGAGCTTAAGAACAACATCCACCCGACTCTCCATCTATGAGCTCATATAACAATCGCAACCTCATAGAGAATCCTTGATGGAGATCCTTAAGGCAATTGAGCTTCAGCCCCAAGAGTCTAACTCCAACAATTTTATGGGGTATTTGCGACAATGCATGGAACCCATGATTACCTTCAGAGAAGATGAACATAAGCTAGTTTCGCATGATATGGTGGATCGCCCATTACACATTTTTGCATGTGTGAATGGAACACCATACAAGAGAGTGTTAATAGACACCGGGTTTTCAAGCAACATCATAACAACAATGGCTCTCAAGCACCTGAAGCTCCCAGCATCCCACATTGTCACATCTACATACACCCTTCAAGCATTCAATGATGTCATATGCTCAATAGTTGGTACAATCATCCGCCCTATTCAGGTTGGAGAAAATAACATCCCGACTATATGCCACATCCTAGAGGGTGAGATGGCATACAATATCTTGTTAGGAAGACCATGTATCAGGGACATGAAGTGTGTCGCTTACATAGCTCACCAGTGCCTCAAGTACACTAACAAAAGGCAAGTTCATGTCATCCCCATGGACCTAGAGCCCTTTAAGTACTACAACATGGTGCAATAGTTCCCTGAGTTGACCTTACCATCAACACATTTGGATTTTCAACCAAATAGATCCATCTAAGGTTCAACCCCACCACCATCACTTAGCATGTTGTCATCATTGTTGGCTCTACCCCAGATGCCTAATGCCCCAGTGGATCCTTTTCCTAGTAACCTCGGGAAGAAGCCTATTAAGGAGGCCCCATCGATCATATCCACTATCTCTACAAAAGATATGCCTAGCCTGGATGATGGAGAGATATCACATGAGATAAACGAGGAGACAGTTCAGGTCTCGCTTTTGTCTCTATTTGATCTATAACCCCAGGTTATAGTACACTTAGCTTCCAAAGGAATGGGAAGGAATGGGAGAGTACATGGTTAGTAATGTCACTACTACTCCTACTATAGAGTCAGTGTGAGACATGGGTCGACCTCGTCTCAAATGAATTTCTCATAGGCACCATCATACCTCTTGGTATTCCCCCTAATAAAATGAATTTCATCTATGGGGGCCTATATTATGGCATCAAACCTTATCAATAGTAGGAGGAGGATGAGGAGACTTTTGGATAAGATATTAATTACTTGTCTAACCCTCATCTCACCCTAAGGTATCTTAACCTATGCAACTGGCATGGTTATGGGTTAGTCTTGTATGAGCAGGGCACAAGGATCCCTTATCAACTACAATATCAGAAGCCCTATGACAAGTCTAGCATGGGACACAATAATCCCTTACCCCTAGATGTCCTCATGGAAGGATTCGACCACCTAAACTTAGGCCATGAGGATGGATTACCTCAAGACCCATATGCCAATCCTAATACAGTCTACTCCTTAGGGGACGACTTTTCATTTTCGGATGGGAATCCCACGATCCTTAGTGACATTCTACCACATTTTGAGAGAGGGGAGAGTTCACAAAATTGTCCCCATATTTGTAATGAGTTAGATAGAGGCACCTCATATGAGTGGACCTCAAATGATGATTCAGGTTAAGAGGTGGCCCCTTACGACCCCTTTGAGTTGGATAGTGATCATTCACAAGTTGTTCCTATTAATTATCATGAGGAAGGCCTCATAGGTCTTTTCCCATTCCTTGATCCTGTCTGGGGGAGGTGCAATTAATTTTTTTGAGCAACTGGATCCTCAATATCCTAAGGTACTGCTAGATGCACCAGAAGACATCCTCATCCAAGATAATGAGTATGAGGAATTAGCATATATGGAACCTCATCCGTTAGATCGTCCAATTCCTATGGATAGAGGTAAGAGATTGATATATGATAGTGATGATGAGGATGAGACAGAGAGGGCCTACCTTGGTACTCAGTACCTACATCATCATCATAATCCCATGGACATAGATGAAGTCTACCATCAGTTGCACATCAACCCATGCTTGAGGGCTAGGCCTGTCAATTTAGGCCAGATTCATCATGAGGTCTTCCCTGATCCACCCACACACATGGAGCTCCTTGAGCCTAATGATTCCATCCTAAATTCCATCCTTGAGCTAGATCTGGAGATCCCCATTCCCCTAGAACCATATCTGGGGGTGGGAGATGATAGCAATGCACAGTTATCCACCCATGGTCCTGGAGAACATACCCATATCATCAACATGATATCCATTGATTTGACCACATCACTTCATAATCCAGTCGATATTTCCAAACCATGTTGTATCGCTCCAAATTTTTTGCATCCTTACGTTCAGGCTATATAATCCGCTCCCGAAAGGGGGATGCAAGAAGGATGGGACAATACCTCAGACTAAGAGGCCCTTTGAAGGTCGTGCCTCTTGGGGGGAGGGTATAAGGGTGAATTTTTGACGGATGGTGGGTTCACCAGGAAACTTTTAAATGGCAGTTTCCACACCTAGGTTGAGAGTAGGTTTGATGTGTTCATTTTATAATTTAATCATTCATATCCTAGGTTTGGCCAAGATGAATCTAAGCTATTCTATATGCCAATGCTGATTTTTATGAATACAAAAAACATGTGTAAGTGCTAAACATAGAAAATATGCTAAATGGGACAGAATATACCTAATTCTAGATGTCTGATGCAGATTCTGATTTTTGCAAAAGTCCAAATTGTCTCAAATCATATGTAATCATCTGAAATGTCACAGAATCATCTCATATCTCAGTCGATCGTCTGAGATCAGAAGAAATCATCATAGATTTGATGAATTCGTCAAAAACCTACAGTCACAAAAATAGATACCAAAAAAACAAATATGCAATTGTAAAAGCAAGGGGAAATGATAGAAATGATAGTGAATTTGCCTAAATGACAGATCTAGATAATGATTAAAGGAAAATGTGTTACTTTAATACTTTAATTTACCTTTAGCATGCATCTATACTAAATGAGGTGAACTCCAGGATGCAAGAATAAAATAAACCAAGCTAATGCGTAATAAAAAGAACAGAAGAGATAAGAAAATGCAAACTTCGGGCTCTGATTGCCCCTAATCTAGACTGTAGTCGAGATTGCCTCCAATCGTACGAGATCATCATCGATCTACAACAGGATCATCTGAAATTGTCTGGAATCAATTACGATGATCCGAGCTTGCTCCGACTAAAAAATAATAAGATTCCTGCAAGAAAACTTGAAATATCGAATACAAACGATGGTACGAGGATGTTCTAATGCGCAAGGAGCTAAATTTGCAGAGAAATCAGTCAACCAGGGGATTCAAGGGGGGTTCAGGGGGATAAACTAAGAAAATCCAAGTTTATATAGGATTAGGGAGAGGTTAGGAGGTTGGAGATCATCCCAATTTGGGAGATCTCCAACAGGGGGGACTCTAACTACGTAAACACGCTTTCTGCCCAAGTTAGAGAAGCTGTTGAAACAGAAACTAATTATGAAATTTTGGTTTTGGGACGAAATCATCTGGACGTTCTGTTCCAGATGAATTCGTCATATTTGGGATGATTTCGTTTGATCGATGACGATATCGTCCAACGGTTAAAACAAATCCTAAAAATGGTGCGAAAAATGAGGAGAGCGGGTAACGGGTGGTTTGGGTTAAAATTTGAATTTTTATCTTTTTACCAAGGTTTAACTGTGCCAATTTTAGGGTTCTACATTTTGCCCCCTCTTTAGCAAATTTTCCAAAGAAAATGCATTAAAGACGAGTTCTTCCTGTTTTACGAGAGAGCAAAATTTAACTCCAGTTTCTAGATGATGATTCTAGGTCGAATCGTACGACTGCTTACTATGGTGCCCCCTTCATGTTTTTACCCAAATCGAACGTTTGAGGTAAAAGCATGAAAAAGAAAAAAAAAAATTATTTTTAAAAATGTTGTTATTGTTTTTAAATAAAATTAAGAAAAATAGGGTAAAACCCTAATTCATTGTTACTGTTCACTTTCACTATTTTTAGAGCTCTGTAGGAAAAATGGTTGAGACAGCGCACAGATCGACAAAGGTCCAGTGCGGGCTACGGGTAAGGATCTAAACTTGATGCATTATGTTTGGATTTAATTTGTGCAATTTTTTGTTTTAAATTTTGATTGTTTGGGGCATCGTGGCCATTTTTAGGCCGTCGACAACGTCGGGACGAAATCGTCCCAATTTCGTCGAAATCGTCCCAATTTCATTGAAATCATCCTTAGATCGTTGATTTTTTCTGAGGGCGAAATAGGCGATCTAGGGGTGATCTCGTCTAACAAGGAGCGATCCCCAAGTTTGCGAAATATGAGACGATTTCATCCTACAAAGGATGATTTTACTCAATTTAGGATGATATAATCCAATGGCGGACGATATCATCATTTTTATGAAATTAAGTTTGATTAAAATACGTTTAATTGTTTGTAATGATTGGTTTATTAATGATTTTTTTTTTATTGTTTGTTTTGTAGAGGGGATTACTAAAGAGTCGAGAGTGGAAATACATGGGGATGAGAGATGACGTGGCCGCACTCGACCAGGCGGAGTGAGACCGACTAGCATAGGTCAAACTACAGCATGTGGCAGAGATGCCATAAGTAACGACAGACATGGGGCTACTGACAGCCCTAGCAGAGAGATGGTATCCGAGGTTGTCCTGCTTTCGGTTACCAACAGAGGAGATGGCTCCCACACTAGAGGATGTATGAAGGATCTTGAGGATCCCCATACAGGGATGGCTAATGACTCCTATGGCTAATAAATGCCAGGTGATGATGAGGCTGAGTGGAGACCCGAGCTTCACCCTAGAGAAGGGCGGGGTTAACATCGAGTCACTGAGGCAGATGCCTGGGGCATCTAGGTTGACTCAAGTGTTGGCAGGGGTAGTGGGTGGCTTACTGCTGTTCCACCAAAGCAGGTGTAGAATACCCTGGCTCCTTTTAGATGTGGTCTGTGACATGATAGACCACGAATACATATTTGCATGGGGCAGCTTTGTACTATGCTTCTTGTATAGGATCCTGCATGGGGTCGTATACAAGGGAGGCCGATGTCTGGTTTTGACATTGTTGCTACAGTTTTGGTGCTGGGAGCACATCGCAGTGCGGAGGCCAGTAGGGCTCCCACTGACAAGGGTTGACTAGGAGAGGCCTCGAGTTTTCTACTAGTGGTTACAAAGAGGTTCATAGTGGTAGATA
Organism: Wollemia nobilis; assembly: GCA_028583015.1. NCBI lineage: Eukaryota > Viridiplantae > Streptophyta > Pinopsida > Araucariales > Araucariaceae > Wollemia > Wollemia nobilis. Next base: position 11,453,634 of record JAQPPZ010002587.1, on the reverse strand, counting down.
GATCTATCGATGTCACAAAGGTTGCTAGACAACCTCATCCCAGACCAGATCACCTGGAGGCCATGGAGAGAGCATCCAGGGTGGGTGGAGGATGAGCAGGAGCTGGCTCGCATTAGGCAAGTCTGTTTGCTGAGGATAGAGTGAGGAGAGGTAGAGCTCCATCACTATAATCAGGTTCTACGATAGTTTGGTCTTCAGTAGGGGATCCCTTCTCTCAGGGATTACGAGTACTCCTAAACTGCTCAGGATAGTACCATGCTGAGCAGGGCTCTAGACATGTAGAGGTTCTGGAGTCAAGACACAGATGATGCCCCCATACAACTAGTGGATGGTGATGAAACTAGGGTTGTGGATGGATACGAAGCCTGGTACGCAGGCATCCGCCTTCCTCGAATGACAAGGGCATAAGGTCCAATGCACGTCATGGTGCGACAGATGGGGAGGCGATGCTAGGCTGCTATTGAGGCAGCACGAGATCACGATGGGAGAGAGCAATGACAGTTTTTGAAGGAGAGATGCCAGAGGATGGCACACTCTCCATAGAGACCATATCGAACAGGGAGGAGGGAGGAGGGATTTCCTTCTTAGCATGGGGAGAGGCCACCATCGCTTGATAAGGGCAAGGGTGTCGAGGTAGGGGAGATTAGCAAGACGATGGTTCTTCGGGTTGAGGTTGCCTGCCTCCAGGCTTAAGTGCAGACATTACAATATGAAGCTACATGGCTTAGGGCTCGAAGTGGAGGGGCGAGCACTCAATATCTAGCATGGTCTATTGCTTAGACTACATTCTACCAGTGGTTGTACTATCACATGGTTCCAGAGAACCAGAGGATACCATTGCTAGCCCCCATTATAGAATCGGTCATGATGGGATCGTCGAGGACATCCTCATGATCGACGACAAGGACCCGAGACACAGCTCGGATCTCTATGGGACCACCTCATCCATGATAGGGTGGGGGAGGATATGAGGAGGAGAGCTCGAGGGCTTCTCAAGGCTAGCTGCTCACTACACAGAGATTGTATATACATTTATTACTTTTTGAGGGATTGAGTATGCCAGGGTATTGATTGTGGCATACCAATCCAAATGATGTACATATTTGATTGATGATATATATATAGATTGTCTTTTTGATGATATGACTTGTGTATATGTTGTATGATGCTTTAATTTTGGATTTTTTGATTGATTATTCATGTAATTATGTCATTTAATTTTATGTCATGCCATAAAATTTAAAAGAATAATCTGATGTAAACAAATTGGTTGTTTTATGGTGTGATTTGATGCAAAATAAAAGGGACTGCTAACAATAATTTCAAAGGACATTGTCGCTGTTATAGACCATTTCATGGAGTCGCCGCTCGCTAGGTCGTCAAGCTAATCCAAATATAGAAATACTGTTAAAAGTAAAAGAGTGCTTAAGAGACTGTCTTAAGACTTTGTGTTGTGATGATGAAAATGATGATGGTGATGATTTATTTTCATATTTTCATAAATATATTATGCATGAAATATAAAATAAATATGATTTTTGCTAGGCATAAATTCCTAAGTGTGATAAAATTTTGAACAATTTCGTAGGAATTATACCATCATTGCAAAATGAAAAGTTGACATAATGAAATGAAAATAGAAAAAATTTGCGTTACTGTTGTGGCTGATCCACAACACACCCCAAAATTGGGGACCCACCTTTTTGCATGCTTTCAAAGAAGACCTCAGTGCCCCAGATGCTAAAAAAAAAAAATCAAAGGAAGAGTAAAATATCACAAAAAGAAGAGGTGTCACGATATCACGACATGTTGCTCCGTCGTGGCTAGAAATGAAAAGTTGTCACGATATCGCGACGTGTCACGTTTTCATGGCTCAGAGTAGCTGAGCACGTTAGAATGAAAAGGTGTCACGATATCGCGACGTGTTGCTCTGTCGTGGCTAAGAAAAAGAAAGTGTCGCGATATCACGATGTGTTGCTCTATAGAAAAAGGTGTTGTGATATCATGACAGGTCATGTTTTCATGGCTCAAACAAGCGAAATGCAGTGGAACGGAAAATTATCGCGATTTCATGACATGTCACGTTTTCACGGTTAAGAGCAGCAGAATGCATCATGAAGAGAGAATGTCGCGATATCACGACGTGTTGTGAAATCGCGGTGCAAGGCGAAGAACCAAGTTGAAAGACAAAGAAGCATCACGAAATCGTGACATGTCTCATTTTTACGGTCTGGAGCAGTCAGAGTGGTACGAAATGGAAAGGTGTCACGATTTCATGACAAAAAGCCGCAAGACAGCTCCAAATGAAAAAGCGTCACGATTTCATGACAGAAATCAGCCAAGGGGTACAGAACGGAGAAGCGTCGCGATTTCACGACAAAAAGCCGTAAGACAACTCCAAATGAAAAGCGTCACGATTTCATGATAGAAAGTAGCCAAGTGGTACGAAACGAAAAGTGTCACGATTTCACGATAGAAAGTAGTGAGATGATGCCGAATGAAAAAGCATCACAATTTTGTGACAGAAAGCAGCCAAAGTGTAGGGAATGAAAAGGTGTCACAATTTTGTGACATGTCACGTTTTCATGGACAAGTACAGTGAGACAACCCAAAACAGAAAAACGTTGCGATTTCGTGACAGGTTGCATCTGCGCAGCCCATTGATAGAAAATGTCGTGATTTCGTGACATGTCTTATTTTTGTTGTGCATGAAGGTAGACAAGGTTGTGGGCATAAAAATGTCATGATTTCATGACATGTCTCATTTTTGCGACGCATGATGGCAGACAAGGCTATTGACAGGAAAATTTTGTGATATCGCGACATGTCTCATTTTTGCGATGAAAGAAGAAAAGATAGGCTACATACATAAAACATCGCAAAATCGTGACATGCTATTTTTGGTCGTGATTTACAGGGGGCTATTATGGAACATGCAGAGAAACACGAAACACATGGCGTATAGGTGTAAGGGTTATAGAAGCGTTACAATTCACAGAGAAGATCAAGCGTCTCGATGTCGAGCATAAAGTCAAAAGCAACAAAAATGTGGGGAAGATGAAATGAAGAGACCAGGGAAATGAAGCGAAGCGTTACAGGGCAAAACAGAGGGATTGCTAGAAAGTATAAGAGTAGAAGGACAGATTGGTAAAAGGGTCAGAATTCACTACGAGCAGAGTTGCAGAGCTAAGGGTGATCAGCCATTCTGGGCCTGCTTTGGAGTGTTTTCCTCCACATTGTCCTGGTTTCGTCAAAACTAGAAATATTCTGTCATTGTAACTGATACATTATTTTAATACAGAATTTCAGAGTTGCATCTCATTGGCAAGAAAGGAAGAATTATTCTCTGCATGCAAAATAGAATCTTTATCTTTCCCCTTTCATATTTTTAGGTTTATAGATGAAGTTTAATGCAAGTTCTCTTGGTTTCTTCATGCAAATGCCTAAATCTGAAAACCATAGTTAAAACCCCAGAAACCAGCACCTAGCTTACCTAGATTGTGCGAGTTTGTAGGTTTAGTAGGTTAGGTTTTATGCAGAAAACCTCGTTATCTTTGGTTTTTTCAGATAGGATTGCAGCCCTTGAATGTATTCTAGATTCATTTTCTTTACATTTTATTTTTTATCTTTCCTGCACTTTTATTTCCAGAAAGTTTAACTTTCATTTTAATTTGCAGTCATTAAGACAAACACTTGAAAATTCATCAAAATACAAATCATTATAATTTTAGAGGGAAATAAACCACAGTGCCCCTTGTTAATAGTTTCTTGCAACCACTAAGGTATTCCGAACGCTCACATTGAACATCAACACTTAGACCAAATGCTAACATAGCGGAGACCTTGGAGAAGTTACAAGTTTAATTTCTTTGCAAGAGGGTATTTGGAATCCAAATCCTATTGGAGAGTGATACTTTCACAACAGGGTGAAAATACCACTCAACAGATTGGTGCTAGAAGGAGGGCCCGAGTTGGTTTACTTTATTTTGATTTTTATATAGAAGTAATGTGTTTTTTATTTGTTTTCGAAATTATTTCTTAAACGGCTAAACTGCAGCATTTGTTTTTGTGTTGCAGGTTTTCTTGGAGATATCAAGAGTTTCATCAGGAAGGCTGGACCCACCGTGTCGTATCACGACTAGGTCCCAAACAACTGGGGAAACCATATTCCACAACCTTACACTCACTGGTACTCCCAAGAATAAAACCAAGCAAGTTGTAAACCAACCAATCACAAAAGATCTTTTTGCTCCAGGAACATCAAGTGGACCTACATCGATGGTATCAGTTGCCACTAGTGTACCTATTGTTAGTAACATTTCCACTGCTCTTGTAGGGTTGTCCTCATCAATTTTGAGTCAAATGGCCCAACCTCTAGCAGCTCCTTGGTATGGAGCTAATAATATCCCTTTGAATATTACAAGGGATATCCATGAAATCGCAAAGAACATAGAAATATTCTTAACCAAATATAAACCAGATGGCCCAAGGACTACAGAGGAGCATATCCAGGCCTATAGGGATGTTTTGATAAGGTTGCAAGTTCAACATGAGGATGTAGCTTGCAAACTTTTTCCCATGAGCCTAGATCTAGTAGCCTATGAATGGTATATATGTTTGCCTACTGGTTCAATCACTTCATGGACACAAATGGAGAACACCTTTTTCAATCTGTTTAGGTCACCTTTGGACCCTACAACCATTTACAATCAATTCATTACATGCAAAAGGGGACAGGTTGAACCAATCAGAGCCTTTAATCAGAGATTCCAAAAATGCTATAATAGAGCAATTCGGCATTTTGCCATAGATCCCGTAGTGGCCTTGCAAATATATTTTGGGGCATTAGATCCCATGATAGCAATGTTTGAAAGACAAAATCCTCAGGTCACTATGCTTGCCTTAGCCTACAATGAAGCCATGACCATCGAGCAGTAAATGACACCACAAGGCTATGGGTTTCCCCAGATGCCTATGATGGGACAATATGCTCCATATGGTCAAGCACCCATTGCAAATCAAATCATGGCACCACAAATACCAAGAATGAATGCTTTCCCATATCAACAACCATATCCACCAGCACCTGCCTATGCACCCATTCCCATCCAACCGATCACATCCATTCCACCCATTCTCGCATTTTTGCAAAATAGTCAATCGACTATGCAAGGAACTAGCCAGGTTAATTCTCAGGCTATAGTTCCTTTCCCAAATCCAACTTCGATCCAAAGTTTCAATCCATACATGAATCAAATTCGTCAAAATCTGACTCAAATGTTAAATCAAGACCCCACAACCTGTAGTTGAGATGAGACCATTTGCACAATGGGGATTAGATTTCATTGGGGTTATTAACCCAAATTCTTTTGATTCCCATAAATTCATACTAACAGCTACAGATTATTGTACAAGGTGGACAGAAGCAATTCCTACAAAGCATGCCACTACAAACGTTGTAATAAGATTCCTTAAGGATCACATCATAACAAGATTCGGAATGCCCGATTCTATTGTTAGTGATAATGGTAAAGCTTTTGTTTCTATGCAATTTGCAGATTGGGCATATGACAATAAAGTGAGTTTAAAATTTGCATCTAATTATTACCCTCAAGGAAATGGTTTGGCCGAATCTTCAAACAAAAATTTGTTGAATATCATTAAGAAGTTACAAGAAAAGAACCCTCGAGATTGGCACAGCCAGTTAAATTTTGCTCTTTGGGCAAATAGGACCAGAGTAAAAGAATCAATAGGGAATACCCCTTATCATTTGGTCTATGGGCAAGACCCGATATTTCCTACAAACTTGAAGCTGCAAACCTTGCATTTCATGCAAGAGTACTTGGGGACAGATAATCAAGTTGAAGCCAGGTTAAGTCATTTGCTGCACCTTGATGAAAAAAGGGAGGAAGCCATGATTCACATGAATAAACACCAAGAGGTTGTTAAAATATAGTTTGACAGAAGGGCCAAAATTAAATCTTTCAGGATAGCAGACTTGGTTTTATTATGGGATAAAAGACATGAAGAAAAGGGGAATCACCAAAATTTTGATTGTCTTTGGTTAGGCCCTTATCAGATTTCAGAAATCCTAGGAAAAAATACCTTCAGATTAAAAACTTTAGACGGGAAGGATTTGATGTTACCAGTTAATGGGCATGTTTTAAAGCACTATTTTAGCCCTTAAGTCATAGGATATTGGGATTATATCTTTCTGTTTTGGTATATATTTTCAAGTTTTTGTTCTCTTTATTATTTAAAGTTGTGTGTTTATTTGACATGTTTTGTTTGTCTAAAAAAAAAAAATGTATATGATGAAAAGTTGTCTTGAGATGCTCTAGATCAGGGAAATATGGAACATTGGAATTATGTTGTAGAAATCTCTGCAAGAAATACAAATAGTTTAATAGTATCGTTTAAAACTTATGATGCATGAAGTAGTCAATTTTATATGGCCATATTCCATCTGCAATTCAAAGGACAATGCATTCATAGTACATCTCACTTTACATATACATGCCATCTTAGTTGCATATGCATTTCAGATACAAATCATTAAAGGGTGTCAAATCCTCTTAGGGTTATGCTATAACATAAATAAGAAGAAAATCCTAAGTTTGGGAACTGAGCCTCGAGATATCTAGAACCAAGCACGTTCTATGCACATTAAAGAAGATCTTGGGAAAAATGATCAAGACCATACTTGGAAGAAAAGGTGAGGTGAAAAGAATATTTCATGTCTATCCTATCATGCAACATAATCCTTAAAACAGTGGTTTTGACCACTTTCATAAAGCTTAAAGCCTAAAATCAGAGTAGTAAGGATAGGGTTAAATCCTCATCGAACTTAGGTTGAGGATCCAACTCCCCAAAGCTTTGATTTGACCTACATGGAGTAGTAAGGATAGGGCATAAATTCTCATCTTCCCTAGGTTGAGAATTTGATTCCCCAAAGCTCCTATGTCTCATTTCATCATAAATCTTGGATTGGAAGGATCGTACTACTTGTCCTCTGCAAAGGATGGGTAGTCATCCCCAAGGTCTGAGAAATAAAACTAAATATTTCCCATTTCATCTTTATCTTGGATTGGAAGGATCGTACTACATGTCCTCTGCAAAGGATGGGTAGTCATCCCCAAGGTTCAAGAAATAAGAACTAAATATTTCCCATTTTATCTTTATATTGGATTGGAAGGATCGTACTACTTGTCCTCTGCAAAGGATGGGTAGTCATCCCCAAGGTCCAAAGAAATGAAGCTAAATCATGGATTATGGGGTTAAGTATGCCCATGCATGGCAGCATGTCTTGTCTAAAAAACAAGACCACTGATTGTTCAAAGGGTTAGACTAGCATGACCATTTATTCCATAATTGGTTAAATTATTTTACTCAAAGTGAGGTAATGAATTCCAAATCAGAGTAGTAATAATAGGGTTAAACTCCTATATCGATTAGGTTGGGAGTCTGATTTCCCAAAGCTCTGATTTCACTTTCACTTGCACATGGGTTCAAGATAGTAGTGACTCATAACCAACTTTGGGATCTAATAAAGCAATTCATTATACATATAGTTGATCCTAAGAGGGTTTGATAAATCTTGAGTGTTTGTGTATGATACTAGAAGGTCTATGCCTTTATAAAAGCAAAATCTCTAAACATATTTCTTAGGTTACACAAATCATTCATAATTTCACATATGCATTCATGTAAAACTGACGATGGAATGTTGATCAATTTCAAACGATAGGGAATGAAACACATTGCACACACCAAGCTGATACTTTATGATTCTGATGATTCATGTATTTCTAATCTATTGGAATTTTTTTATATTTATTATGTGCTAATGCCTATTTTTGAGTTTGTATACTTCCCGGTTGGGTTCTCACCAAAATGCTCAGGAGCATTTGACAGCAGAGTCGCCATTTGTTGTGGTTGATCCACAACACACCCCAAAATTGGGGACCCATATTTCTGCATGCTTTCAAATAAGACCTCAGTGCCCCAAATGCTAAAAAAAAAAATCAAAGGAAGAGCAAAATATCACAAAAAGAAGAAGTGTCACGATATCGCGACATGTTGCTCCGTCGCGGCTAGAAATGAAAAGTTGTCGTGATATCGCGACGTGTCATGTTTTCGTGGCTCAGAGTAGCAGAGCACGTTAGAATGAAAAGGTGTCATGATATCATGATGTGTTGCTCTATCGTGACTAAGAAAAATAAAGTGTCGCGATATCACGACGTGTTGCTCTATAGAAAAAGAAGGTGTCGCGATATCACGACAGGTCATGTTTTCACGGCTCAAACAAGCGAAATGCAGTGGAATGGAAAATTGTTGTGATTTCGTGACATGTCATGTTTTCACGGTTAAGAGCAGTAGAATGCATCATGAAGAGAGAATGTCACGATATCGCGACGTGTTGTGAAATCACGGTGCAAGGCGAAGAACCAAGTTGAAAGACAAAGAAGCGTCGCAAAATCGTGACATGTCTCATTTTCACGGTCTGGAGCAGTCAGAGTGGTACAGAATGGAAAGGTGTCACGATTTCGTGACATGTCACATTTTTGTGGCTAGGTACAGCGAGACAACCCGAAACAAAAAAATGTCATGATTTCGTGACAGGTTGCATTTGTGCAGCCCGTTGATAGAAAATGTCATGATTTCGTGACATGTCTTATTTTTGCTGTGCATGAAGGTAGACAAGGTTGTGGGCATAAAAATGTCATGATTTCATGACATGTCTCATTTTCGTGACGCATGAAGGCGGACAAGGCTGTTGATAGGAAAATGTCACGATATCGTGACATGTCTCATTTTTGCGATGAAAGAAGAAAAGCTAGGCTACATACATAAAAACGTTGCAAAATCACGACATGCTATTTTTGGTCACGATTTATAGGGGGGCATTATGGAACATGCAGAGAAATGTGGAACACATGGCGTACAGGTGTAAGGGCTACAGAAGCATTACAGTTCACAGAGAAGATCAAGCATCTCGATGTTGAGCATAAAGTCAAAAGCAACGAAAAGGCAGGGAAGATGAAATGAAGAGACCGAGGAAATGAAGCAAAGCGTTACAGGGCAAAATAGAGGGATTGCCAGAAAGTATAAGAGTAGAAGGACAGATTGGTACAAGGGTCAAAATTTGCTATGAGCAGAGTTGTAGAGCTAAGGGTGATCAGCCATTCTGGGCTTGCTTTGGAGCGTTTTCCTCCACATTGTTCTGGTTTCGTCAAAACTGGAAATATTTTGTCATTGTAACTAATACATTATTTTAATACAAAATTTCAGAGTTGCATCTCATTGGCAAGAAAGGAGGAGTTATTCTCTGCATGCAAAATAGAATATTTATCTTTCCCCTTTCAGATTTTTAGGTTTATAGATGAATTTTAATGCAAGTTCTCTTGGTTGCTTCATGCGAATGCCTAAATCTGAAAACCATAGTTAAAACCCTAGAAACTAGCACCTAGCTACCCTGGATTGTGCGAGTTTGCAGGTTCAGTAGGTTAGGTTGTATGCATAAAACCTCGTTATCTTTGGTTTTGTCAGATAGGATTGCAGCCCTTGAATGTATTCTAGATTCATTTTCTTTACATTTTATTTTTTATCTTTCCTACACTTTTATTTCTAGAAAGTTTAACTTTCATTTTAATTTGCAGTCATTAAGACAAACACTTTAAAATTCATCAAAATAGAAATCATTATAATTTCAGAGGTAAATAAACCACAGTGCCCCTTGTTAACAGTTGCTTGCAACCACTAAGGTATTTCGAACGCTCACATTGAACATAAACACTTAGACCAAATGCTAACATAGTGGAGACCTTGGAGAAGTTACAAGTTTAATTTCTTTGCAAGAGGGGATTTGGAATCCAAATCCTATTGGAGAGTGATACTTTCACAACGGGGTGAAAATACCACTCAACACATTCTTTTAAAGCACAATTGTGTAACATAATGATGTAAGCCATATTTTTCTATGAATTATAATGAATGGAAAATAAAATTAGAACAATGGTTTGTGCTAGGCATAGAACTATAGGTATAGACTTATACCATCATCGCGAAATCCAAAAGGAATTTGATATTTTAGTTTTATTGCATGATTGATTTTTGATTTTGAGATAAACAAAATATAAAATAAGGCCTTGCGCTAGGCATAAAATTCTAGTTTAGGTTTTGGAATTATACCATCATTGCGGGAGTCGAAGATATAAAGAAATGTGACTTTATTACATGTTTTTGAAAGAAATTTTGGATTTTGGAAAGAAATATGTATGTAATTGGTTTTATACTAAACATATGTTCTTTTAAATAAGAAGATGAAATGGTTCTGAAAGAATTGTAAAGATATTTTAAACTATCTCAAAGGCAAAATGTAGATTTATAAGAAATCCCATGTGCAAATGTGAGTTCATTACCGATCTTGATTTATCATAATAATACAAAATCTCTCAAATACAAATGTGTGTGCGATTGTATTGTTCATTTACCAATTTTGAGAAAGAAAATTTGATACAAGTAATTTGAATTAACCAAATGAGTGTTCGTTGACCATGATTTATATGCATGTAACCGTACTAGACTACTGTGTAAGTTAGGTCATCAAGAGCTAGCTAATCCATAAGCCGACATAGGTCTATACAAAAGGTCGCTAATGTGACAGAGATATCACCATGCTAGGGATTACCCAAGGCCAAGCGGGTTGGGCACAAACCGCCTATTATGTGGCTTACCTCACAGTTTTTGAATAATTGAGAATTCCAAGGATTCAAACTCATTCACCCTTCTTTTATTTTTTCAAGGGGTAGGGAAAGGGATTGTATTGCTTTGTTCTTTTGCTTTTTCTATTTTGCTTCTCTTTTTTTTTTTTTTGTATTTTTGCTTGATACTGAGATAATGCTAGAATATTGTTGCGATGATATAAAATAATATTTTTCTTTTGCTTCCTGTACTAGGGATACTTTCTCGGATTGGCTGTAGAGCAAGGGATTTTTATTCTGGGTAGGGGTGAGCTTGTCCTTTTGTCAATTCTCAAATATTCTAGACCATGTGCATGATAGGATAACAAGGGAAACTTTTCACTCAAGAAACGATTTCTACTATGTAACATCATATCAAATGAGCAATGAAATCATTTTAATGTGAATAGATGTACTTGGTTCAAGTAAATGACAAGATCAGTTCTCTATGCTCAAAAATTTATTTAATTCAACTGTGGAATTTGATATAAGAGAGATTAATAATCATACCAAATAAAATCAAGATATTTATTCATGTGAGTGTAAAAGTGCGAGATTCCAAATAAATGCTAATTTATCCAAAATAATTGAAAATATAACTGCAATATTTCAAGAATTGACAGGTACAAAAATAAAGAATGTTTTGAATATTTTGATGGTTTTAAAGTTTTTATATTTTTATTTTAATTTATGAATTGAATTGGTGATATATACAAGATGATCTATATACACTATACAAGGTTATTGGAGTATAGCATGTCTAAGGTTGCTTCAAAATCAAAGGTGGTTTTGAAGGATAATTTGGTTGTGGTGAAGGTAAGAACAAAAGGTGATGAATAAAAGGTAGTGATAACAAAAGCTTTGTTATAATGTAAAATAATGTAGCGAAAGATTTGACTTTTATGTGTAAAATTGATCATGTTACAAAATAAAATGTCATAAGGATAAGAAGGTTTTTCATTCTTATCACTATCTTCCAAGTCTTGATAAGATGGAGGGAGCATATGTGAAAGATATGCATGGGTGTTCTTTGGTAAACAATGATGATCATATATGGATGAAGAAAAGTGATGGATAGAAGGTAATTGTGACAATGGAGAATGTATAGAACTTGATGTTTCAACCGTTAAGTATTATTTAAATGGTGTTGGGTCACCATGTATGGTAACAATTTTATTTACAAGTTCAAACTTCAAACATTGGTGAAGATTGGAAGGGACAACCCTCATAGTATGAATCCAAGGACTTCTTAGAAGTAGGTTGTAAGGTGAAGGGCAATATGCTACATAAAACAAAGTATCCAGGATCTTGGATCCAATCTTAAGCGAAAGAATTATAGTACCTTGAGCTTCTTGAATTTCATTGTTAAAAGATTTTATAATAACATTTGATTCATTAAGATCTTCCTTTAATTTGAGTTTTTGGAATAATTGATAAGTGCATAAATTAAGAGAGGAGCCATTATCTACCATGATAGTTTTAACAGGTGTTTCTTTACTAGATCCTGTAATGTAAAGAGAGGAGTCTTCTTGTGGAGTAGAGGAAGGAATCTCCTCGTCATAGAATGAAATATGGTTAACCTCAAGAGGGCTTACACCATTAATTATGTTCTTAGGGAAAATATCATGAGGACCAAATTGTTGGCTAGGTATCTTGAACAAAGTTTCCTTATGAGAACTTTGTAATACTTCTAAAAGGGATATCTTTGCTTGAGGATTAATCACTTGTTGTTGGTTGTCAAAGTGGATTTCAGATTGAAATTTTGATTCTAAATATGAGCTTTCTATGCATACATTCCATTTTGGATCATTCTCTAGAGGCAAATATAGTTTTGAAGGTTGGTCAAATGACGAATCCATCTCTTTAATATCATATTGATTTGATTGAACTTGAGGTTGCTCATTTGTAGTTTCTGTTACAATATTAGCAATATCATCATGATGGGACACATTAACATGCAATATTTGATTGGTTTCCTATTGTTGATAATTGAATAGGGGTTCTTGCAAGATCTCCATGTCTTGATTGATTATTGGTATTTGTTGTGTAGGAGTTTGATTGTTTACTAGAGATTTATAATCAGTTATAGATTGTAATTCCTTTATATTAAAAAGACCCTCATCAATAAAATATTGAATTGCACATCTTAAATCTTTACAATTTTGTGTCATATGTCCATTTACTCTATGATATTCACAATGTAGCTCAGGTTTAAACCAATTTATTGTGGTATCAAGTTTTCTTATGGAACGGAGTTCAATCCTATTTGTATCAAGTAAATGCTTGAGAATTATATCCATTGGTTGATTGAGCTTGGTATATTTACATGATAAAGGTTTTTGACAAGTGCCTTAGGAGTTCAGTCATAAAAGGACCTAATGGTTTTTTAACTCTCTTTTCTTTATTATGGGTAGAATGATGATAGGAAGATTGTGAAGTATGATGTGAGTGCATGGTAGGATTGGAAGAATGAGTATTTTCTTGTTGAAATGGATGTGTTGTATTGAAAGAAGAATATTGAAAGGATGGAGGAGGATTATATGTGGATTGATGGACATAATATGGATATATGGGAGAATAATTAATTTCATTATGAAGAGGATTGGAAAAGGGATTGTCTTGTTGGGTTATGGATGAAAAATGAGAAAAGCGTGATGGAGGTGATGTTGAATAGGGATGAGGTTGGTCATAATCAACAAATGTATTTGGCTGAATTCTTCCAACATTACTAATGGGCTCATATTGATTTGAGTAAAAACTCATGGTTTCTTTAGTACTTCTAAAAGTAATATTTAATATCTACTATTTAGAATTGAATCTAAAATATACAAACTTGAAATGATGATTTTGTTATTATTTTTTACTTGTATACATATAAAAAAAATTCTTTTTTTAATATTTTTTTGAATCAGAAATATGCCTATGTTATTCACGTCGGGTTCACCAAAATGTGTCGCTCCAAATTTTTCGCATCCTTACCTTCAGGCTATAGAATCCGTGCCCGAAAGGGGGATGCGAGAAGGATGGGACAATACCTTGGACTGAGAGGCCCTTTGAAGGTCGTGCCTCTCGGGGGAGGGTATAAGGGTGAATTTTTAACGGATGGTGGGTTCACCAGGAAACTTTTGAATGGCAGTTTTCACACCTAGGTTGAGAGTAGGTTTGATGTGTTCATTTTGTACTTTAATCATTCATATCCTAGGTTTGTCCAAGATGAATCTAAGCTATTCTATATGCCAATGCTAATTTTTATGAATACAAAAAACATGCGTAAGTGCTAAAAATAGAAAATATGCTAAATGGGACAGAATATACCTGATTCCAAATGTCTGATGCAGATTCTGAGTTTTGTAGAAGTCCAAATCATCTCAAATTGTATGTAATCATCTGAAATGTCATAGAATCATCTCAGATATCAGTTGGTCATTTGAGATCAGATGAAATCATCATAGATCTGATGAATTCATCAGAAAAATTCGTCAAAAACTTGCAATCACAAAAATAGATACAAAAAAACAAAGATGCAACTACAAAAGCAAGGGGAAATGATAGAAATGACAGTGAATTTGCCTAAATGACAGATCTAGATAACGATTAAAGGAAAATGCATTACTTTAATACTTTAATTTACCTTTAGCATGCATCTATACTAAATGAGGTGAACTCCAGGATGCAGGAATAAAATAAACCAAGCTAATGCGTAAGAAAATGAAGAGAAAGGATAATAAAATGCAAACTTCAAGCTCTGATTGCCCCCAATCTAGACTGTAGTTGAGATTGCCTCCAATCATACAATATTGTTGCCGATCTACGATAGGATCGTCCAAAATTATCTGGAATCGATTGCCACGATCTGAGCTTACTCTGGCTAAAAAATAATAAGATTCTTGCAAGAAAACTTGAAATACTAAATACAAACGATGGTACGAGGATGTTCTAATGTGCAAGGAGCTAAATTTGTAGAGAAATCAATCAACCAGGGGATTCAATGGGGGTTTAGGGGGATAAACTAAGAAAATCCCAATATATATAGGATTAGGGAGAGGTTAGGAGGTTGGAGATCATCCCAATTTGGGAGATCTCCAACGGGGGAGACTCTAACTGCATAGACACGCTTTCTGCCCAAGTTAGAGAAGTTGTTGAAACAAAAACTAATTATGAAAATTTGATTTTGGGAAGAAATCGTCTGGATGTTTTTTTCCAGACGAATTCGTCAGATTTGGGATGATTTTGTCTGATCGCTGATGATATCATCCAATGGTCAAAAAAAATCCTAAAAAATGCACAAAAAATGAATAGAGCAGGTAACGAGAGGTTAACGGGTGGTTTGGGTTAAAATTTAATTTTTTATCTTTTTATTAAGCTTTAACTGCACCAATTTTAGGGTTCTACACATGCCATCTAGACATAGATGCTATTGATTGGGATCGTGTTGATTCACCCCCATCACCTTTCGAGTATTGGACTTGTGGTGGGTTGTTTCAATTCCCCACAGGACCTACTCATGATGTCTTCCATGCTAAGGTAGAACCTGAGGTTCCCATCGAGGATTTAAACCCATCAGATGACATCCATTTGATCCCTACTCCCCATCATTTAGAGGAGGGGTCGCATATGTCAATCGAGCCTACGATTGACAAAGATATCAATACAGATCCGGAGAATCCATAATGTATCAAGCTAGGGGAAAGCCTATCCCCTAAAGAGCAAGCCAATTTTATAGCCCTTCTCATAGAAAAGAAGGCAGCTTTTGCATGGTCTTACAAGGACATGCCGAGACTAGATCCAAATCTGGTTACCCACAATCTGACACTTGACACCAAAGCTAATCCTATCAAGCAAAAGTTGAGAAATATGCACCCAATAGTGGCCTTGATGGTCAAATATGAGCTACAAAAACTATTGGATGCCAAGTTTTTCATTTTTGTAGACTATCCACCATGGTTGTCCAACATGGTTCCCATCAAGAAGCTTGATGGGAGGATTCGAATTTGCACCAATTTTTGAGACTTAAACAAAGTGAGTCCTAAGGATGATTTTCCTTTGTCGAGCATCGATGCCCTGGTAGATGCCACCGTAGGCCACAAAATGCTCTCCCTTATGGATGGCTTCTTTGGATACAATAAAATTTGAATTAACCTAGAAGACCAACTCAAGATGGTGTTCACAACACCCTAGGGGACATTTTGTTACAAGGTCATGCCCTTTGGCCTTAAAAATTTCGATGCCACTTGTCAGCGTGCCATGACATACATTTTCCATGATTACATGCACAAGATTTTGGAAGATTACATGGATGATTTATTGGCTAAATATTTATTACGTCATGAGCACCTAGATGTATTGTGCAAATTCCTCGATCGCCTTATTGAACATAATGTGAGATTGAACCCCAAGAAGTGCGTCTTTGGTGTCACATCTAGAAAGCTCTTGGGATTTATAGTCTCCAAATGAGGCATCTAAGTGGACCCTAATAAATTCAAGGCTATCCTTGAAATGCCTCCCCTAACTACCATCAAGCAACTTAGTAGCTTTCAAGGGAGGATTGCATCCATCAAGCACTTTATAGCACAATTGTTGAACAAGTTTCGACCCATGAACAAGCTTTTGCACAAGGGGGTCACATTCCATTGGGATGATGAATGTCAGGATGCCTTTGATGAAATAAAATAATACCTGGCTTCTCCACCAGTGTTAGCTCTACCTAGATTGAGGGTGCCTTTATGATTATATATCTCAACCACTGAGATTGCATTGGGTGCCATGTTAGACCAAAATAATGAATTGCACAAATAACAGGCCACATACTATCTCAGTCACACCCTGGTGAGCTATGAGATCAAGTACGCATACATTGAGAAGTTATGTCTAGCGGTAGTTTTTTCTACTAAGAAGCTACAACACTATATGTTAAGTCACACTACGTATGTTGTATCCAAAGAGAATCCATTGTGATACATGATGAGTCATACTTATCATAGTAGTCGCATGGTGAAATGGATCATGTTGTTGATAGAATTTGACTTAGAGTTTATTGGACAAAAATTGATTAAGGGCTAGGTCATTGTTGATCAACTTGTAGAGGCTCCTCTTCAGGATGATCAGCCTCTTAGCATGGAGCTTCCCGATGATGGAGTCTTCCAAATATCAGAATCGCCTGATTCTGACGAGCTTGAGTCATAGGAAGATATGACTCTCTTCTTCGATGGCTCCAAATGCGAGCGAGGAGGTGGCACCAGGATCATGTTTTCACACCGCATGGGGCTCCTATACCCTTGTCATTTAAACTCGATTTCCCGTGCACCAAAAATAATATCGAGTACGAAGCCTTGCTCATAGGCCTCCAAATGGCTATCGCCATGAAAATCACTAAGCTTAACATTTTTGATGACTCCTTGCTCATTGTTAACTAGGTCAAGGGAAAATATCAATGTAAGTGCCCAATGTTGCAAGCCTACAAAGCCCTTGTGGATAAACTCCTAGTAAATTTTGAATGGTATGACATCGAGGCACTCCCTCGCTCATCTAACTATTTTGTGGATACAATGGCCTCTTTAGGATCCTTGATCCCGCAAGACCCCACAGGTGAGATGACAACCATTTAAGTCAAGATGCTATCACAATCAACGGTAGAGCATGAGAGCACTCAAACCACGCCAGCAGTCCACATGATTCAAATAGAACCTCATCATGAGAGATTCTCACACATTCACAAGTGCTTGAATCATGTTGCTTGGAGGACTTTGTTCCTCCAAAACCCTTTTGATAGTAGTACAATGCTATTCTTACAAGTTCTTTCCCACTCAGCATTTGCTCGGGATGAACTTCATGAGGGATAGGCGATTCATGCAATCGAGGCTTCCACATAGCAATACTGTTCCACACAAATTCAAGAATACCTAAATCTTGGTACTCTTCCCCCTTGTTTGTCACACGCTGCTAAAATGACATTTAAATGAAAAGTAGCTAAATTTGCCTTGTTAGGAGACATCCTGTACCATCGAAGCTATGAAGGAATCCCCCGAACACCAAGAGTCGACTTGGGCAATGGCCCAAGCACACGATGGTACTTGTGGTGGCTATTTTAGTGGTATGGCCATCTCAAAGTGCATTCTTCGCATGGGCTACTACTGGCCAACATTAGAGTGAGATTGTTGCATGTATGTGAGGAGGTGTGTGAAGTGTCAACACCATGCAAATTTGACACATGTACCTTCTCAGGCCTTGCAATCGATTGAATCGGCGTGGCCATTTTTGCAATGGGGCCTAGATTTAATCGGGAATATCTCCCTTTCATCCTCGGGCCAACACATGTTCATCATTATGACTACCGAGTATTTTAATAAATGGGTGGAAGCAATTCCCCTTACCACTACGACAGGACCTCGCATAATGGAGTTCATATTGCATAATATCATTTGTCATTTTGGTATTCCATCCAAGATTATTTCAGATAATGGGACATCATTCAAGAATAAATATGTGCATGCTTTGAATCAAAGTATAATATCCAACACAACTTTTCAACACCCTATTATCCACAAGCAAATGGGCAAGTAAAAGCGTCAAACAAAACATTAATTGCCATCCTAAAGAAAATAGTTAGAGAAATTCACACTGATTGGCACACACAAATTTTGTTTGCCCTGTGGGCTTACCGCACTAGCATTCCAATGTCCACTAGGGCAACTCTATTTTTGCTAGTGTATGGTGCGGAGGCAGTCATGCCTCTAGAGCTAGAGATCCCATCATTGCGCATATCCATGCAAGAGTTTATTGATGATGATACGGCATGATAGGCTCGATTAGACCAACTTACATTGTTGGATGAGCGGTGCATCAATGCCCTTGAACATCTACGAGTGTATCAAGAGTGGCTCAAGAGAGCCTATAATATGAAAGTCCATCTTCGAGACTTTCAGGTTGGTGACCTTGTCCTAAAAGAGAACCAACAGAACTCTAGCTTGTCGCCCCATCTGCGGGACAAGTTTGCAATAAACTGGCTAGGCCCCTTTGTCATCACTAGTCATATAGGACCTAGAACATATTGCTTAGCCTCCCTTGAAGGTGTCGAGGACCCTGAGCCCTTGAATATCCTTCACTTGCGGCCATTTTTTGCTTAGAGAGCACCCTAAAGGCTCCTAGCAATTTTTTGTCGTCTAGGTCAAGTAAAAACACTCCTAGGCTATCTACGATCACCTAGGTCAACCCTAAAAGCCCCAAAGGCATCCCTAAGCCCTTTGGTCATAGTCAAATGTCCCTAGACATCCGTAGACACTTTTTATGTGCCTCAAACGATCTAGGTCACCCTAAAGGCTCCTAGCGGTTGTTTTTTTTTTGTTGTCTAGGTCAAGTAAAAATGCTCCTAGGCTATCTACGATCTCCTAGGTCAACCCTAAAAGCCCCAAAGGCATCCCTAAGCCCTTTGGTCATAGTCAAATGTCCCTAGACATCCATAGACACTTTTATGTGCCTCGAATGGTCTAGGTCACCCTAAAGGCTCCTAGCGGTTTTTTTCATCGTCTAGGTCAAGTAAAAATGCTCCTAGGCTATCTACGATCACCTAGGTCAACCCTAAAAGCCCCAAAGGCATCCCTAAGCCCTTTGGTCATATTCAAATGTCCCTAGACATCCGTAGACACTTTTTATGTGCCTCAAACGGTCTAGGTCACCCTAAAGGCTCCTAGCAATTTTTTGTCATCTAGGTCAAGTAAAAATGCTCCTAGGCTATCTACGATCGCCTAGGTCAACCCTAAAATCCCCAAAGGCATCCCTAAGCCCTTTGGTCACAACCAAATACCTCTATGTAGTCTATACCACTTCCAAAATATCCTTGACCGTCTAAGTACCCTAAAACGCTCCTAGGTGGTCGCTAACCATTTAGGTCAAAACAAAAATGCTCCACGGGTGTCTACAACCCGCTTGGTCAACCTCAAATACTCCTAGGTTATCTACGATCACCTAGGTCACCCCAAAATGACCCAAAGGCATCTGTAAGCCCTTTGGTCACCCCAAACACCCCAATGACCCCCAAATAAGCCCGTTGGTCACATGTGTATACATAAATATCAAAAATTCAAAAACATCTTTAAAACATCAAAAATACAAAAATATTGCATTCTCATCAAGTTGCATACCATTGCATTCTCACTTGCATTAGGCAGATGCTTCACCATACATTGCATTTTAGAGTTCGCACATGTATAGCACTAAAATTGCACATTAGGTATAATGCATAATCAATGTTGTTCTTCCATATTTTATTTATCATTTCTATCCATAGTTCATACATTTACATAGTCGTGTCCATTCCCTTCACTTAGCCATTTGTTTTAGAATGTTAGTAGGGTTTTCGATCACTCAGCTATATCTAGTTTTTCCTCAAATTTTTGTAGAAGACTAGCATGATTTTTAGGAGGTAGAGTCTTGCTTATATTGTGCCTCGTATACATCAAATCCCAACACATTTTACATTAATAAATCCAAGTTTTATGAAAGGAAATATGAAACCCACAAAGTGGTCTAGGGTACCTTGAGCGAAAAGTTTATCCTGCTCATCCCCCTATGTGAATGGTTCTAGAATGCTGAGAATTGGCAAAAGGACAAGCTCTTCCCTCCCCAATTCCCCAATATAAATAGTGGTTTTCACCACTACCACAAATCCCAAAAACCCTTGATCCGTAAAGTCGTAAGGATTCGTACTTCACGTCCCTAGCAAGGATGGGTGGTCATCCCCAAGGCCTAAATGATCAAGCCCCTTCCATTAGCCAAAATTTCCAAAACCCTTGATCCCTAAAGTCGTAAGGATTCATACTTCACATCCCTAGCAAGGATGGGTAGTCATCCCCAAGGCCTACAAGATCAAGTCCATTCAAAATCAAAAAATATATATACAAAAATGAAAACCTTTGATCCATAAATCTGTAAGGATTCGTACTTCACGTCCCTAGAAAGGATGTGTAGTCATCCCCAAGGCCTAAAATATCAAATCCCAAAAAGTTCAAAGTTTCAAAGCCAAATCAAAAACAAAATAAAAAGCCTCAAATACCAAAGAAACAGTGATTATCATCACTACATATGAGCAAGTATCCCAATACAATTGAATAACACAGGGAGGTTGAGCTTGAATCCTTGGAATTCTCAACATTTGAAAAACCATTTAGGTGATCCTCATTACAGGTTTGGTGGATAGCCTATCCGATAATGGTGGTATCCTAAACGCATGACGATATGTCTACCACATTAGCTTTGCATGTGTGTAGACCAATGTTTGCATGTGGATGAGCTAGCTTTTGGCCCCCTATACTACCTAGTGGTCTAATCCGACTGAATACAAAATTTTGGAGTGTGGCATTCATAGAGTGATCCTCATTACAGGTTTGGTGGATAGCCTATCTGGCAATGGTGGTATCTTTATGCATCTCACAGGAATGAACTCACTTGCACACATAGGGATATTGAGTATCTTGGTCATCCTAGCAAATTCATACCTTGTTAGAAAATCTTGCATGGCTAGTATACAACTTTTGAGCAATTCACTAGATTATTTGAGTCTCATGAAAACCTCATAAACATTATATAAGCATCATGTCATTCATATCATTTTAAAACAAATCCATCACATAGGTGCATAGCAATAGCACATATGAAAGCAATACATTTTATATCATCTATAGTGATAGCATAATATCATCTAGATCACATCATCTATCGCATCATCCATCTATGCATATACAACATCAAAGCAAAATAAAACACATGCATCCATAATAGAAATCCATCATCATAGCATAAATCAAATTGCATACATTCACATCCATATCATGAAACAATAAACACATGATCATAAACCACATAAAAAGCTCATATATATATATACGTATATGTATGGGACAAAAAGATACATCATGTTTCCATAAGCTACAATAAATTGAGTCCTCAGACTTCACAATAAAACATCGAAAACTTCAAAAAATAGCCATGCGAGTTACTACCATGATCACGCAAGATCGGTACTATGACTCACACTCCCACCTGCAGTCGGAGTCCACTGTGAACCCCCATACTTGCTCCCACCTGCCCTATCGGCTCTCCGTCGATATCCTAGTGTCTCTCTCATAGAGGAAGTTTGCCCTATCCTACTATGGTGACTCTGATATGATCCACTAGCCAATGCATCATCTCGTAGATGCCCCCCAAGGTGCACTACCTCAGTCTCCAACTCATCTGTATAAGCCTACCCCCATCGGCATCATGCTTGGTATGTCTCCACCATATACTATACTCATGTCACCTCTACCTGTAGCCTAGCCACCTCCCCAATATCGAGGTCCTCTCGTATAGGGCTTCGTGATCACAACTATGCTCATAGAGATGCTATCTCAGCC
This sequence comes from Wollemia nobilis, assembly GCA_028583015.1. Classification (NCBI taxonomy): domain Eukaryota; kingdom Viridiplantae; phylum Streptophyta; class Pinopsida; order Araucariales; family Araucariaceae; genus Wollemia; species Wollemia nobilis. Next base: position 11,431,505 of record JAQPPZ010002587.1, on the reverse strand, counting down.
TAAGCCACCTGTGCCTTGGCTCGCTACACTGCTAGATCTATCTGTGCATAATCCACCTATATTCGTAGGAGATCCCTCTCCTACCTAACCCTAAGTATCTCATCTCAAAGCTTTGAATCTATGTCATCATGTGCCATCAATGGTGCCTATACCTCCTCATCCTTGATCTCATCATCCCCATAGTCACCCTAGTCTCCTACATCTAGGATAACTGCATGATCTCCTGCTGCATGTCCCTACCAATCACCTGCCTCATCCTGGTCCTCATCAGCTACATCCTAGTAGGCCTCCCTAACTGCACCCCCCTTAGTGGCCCCTCTCCTTGCCACTGCATTGTCACCCACCATGTGTCATACTCTGATGTAGTCCTGACATCGTCCACATCTGGAATGTCTACTACCAAATCTGTATCTCATGCCACTAACTCTACTATTGGCCATGCCAAGGTCCTCTCATCCCCATGATGTCGATAAGGCATTGGCTCGCTCAACACCCCCTGGCGTAGCCCAAACTATCACATCACCTAATCAAAATGGAAGTACTTCCACTCCATCCCATGCCACCCAAATAGCCATATGTCCCGTCACACCCTATGAAGCTGTACAGCTGCCTCTGCCCACTCAGGGCAATCCCTATATGGCCTCTAGTATACCTGCCCTGTCTGAAGTCATGCAAACAAACCTGCATAGTAGGCTACCTCACCTAAGAATATCCATCTCTGCCCCCTCTCTCAATCCCTTTGCCATAGGATACCATATCCTATCTCCCTGTATGCTAGCTATGCCTGAGTCATCCAAGGTAACCCCCATGGTCGCCCCACAACTATGTGCTACCATCCCCAGCACTGCAGTAAAAGGTTGTATCTTATGCCCTTCTACTTATGACAATGGATCTCATACAACTCATCATATATTTGTGCCAATAATGTAGTACCCCACGCCATCACCAGTGGCTCTGCCACAGTCCACCCTGCCAGTGCAAATACCATCTCCACTAGGTTCCATGAGAACCTCACCCTAGAAGAGTCAGGCAATAGTAGGTTGGATATGAGGGTCATTAGTAGTGTATGCCTCACTCCCAGTACCCTTTTACCATGCCAAAATGACACCAGCATGCTGCCCTTCAGGCAGTCCAACTCTGTCATCTCTAAGTCATGACTGAAGTATCTCTCGAGCATTGCCCATCTCTAGCCTCGGGGTGTCATCTGAATCGATTGCCCCTCTATCAAAATTTTAAGAATCTGATAGATATCCTCTATTTTCACTATCATATCACCTTTGGGTAGGTGTAAATTATTGGTGCATGGATCCCATCGATAAATTAGGGCAATCAAGTATGCATGGTCTCCTATAATAGCCTCTAATAGGGTCACCTACTTGAGGTCGATGGCATCAAGCCATTCCCAGTCCTACAGGGTCAGGGCATCCCTTGTAGTATCAAAGAGAGTAGGTAATCGATACTGACTCCTCACCACATAATAGGGACAATAAACTCAGTGATGCAGCTTCAAAATGGTCTCAAATGACCCCAATATTCCAAACAAAGTGACTCCAAATGGCCCCTCTTAGGAGCCAGTTTTTGGCCGTTCCACCCAAGAATGGCCCCAACCCTATGGGTCACCCATAGAGGGCTGGCCTATGAGTAGTGCACACTAGCCATCCCACCCAGGGACGACTCCAATAAATTGGGCTCAAAAGGGCCTCTCAGGCCATCAAAAATACCAAAAATAATGCAAATTTTGACCTATGAAATGCAATCTCATTGCGCAAAAACATGGGAAAAACAACAAAATTGGTTCATATCTCACTAATTAGGTTTAATTACCTATAATTTAGTGTGGTATTCTTCCATAGCAAAAAAAATGCTATAAAACCACAAAATTCAACTCCTAACACTAGGAAAATGCAATAAAAATGGCTTGGTGTACCTTCCTCGCACTGGTGCCTCCACTGGCTGAGTCTGCCTACTGACTCATGGTGATTGTGGGATGAATTTGATAGCACTCTACTGCACAAAATCTCTCTCCTACTCCTCACCTCTCCAACTGCCAAGAAAAATATGCAAAAATGAGCCCAAAATCCATATTTTTAGCTTAAATAGGCATGCCAGGCTCACCACCATCCCAGGGTTGAGCGAGCACACATATGGCTGACCATCCCACCCTAGGATAGTGGTATAACATGCCACCATCCCACCCTGGGACGGTGGTGGCCAAAATAGGCCAAATTGGCCCAGAATGGCCCAAAACAGCTCCAAAACAGCCCCTAAACTGCTCAAAATGGCTCCAAATTTCACATGGATACAAATGAACCTAGGAGGATCTTAGGATGGTTGGAAAATTTGTTAAATCATGCCCCAAGAATGCCAGTATGGCTGGACCACCCCCAGGGCAGGTAGTTTTCAGCACTTTCCCTCTTAGAAACCTCACCAAAGTCATCGAAATTGCCCTAATTTTCTAGGAGCAAAATTGAAGGTCAGCATCACATAAGTCAATTGGGTCAAGCGACTCATTTATTTTCTCACTATTCACTCCCTCATCAACTCATCGCTTTAGGGGGTACTCATACTTAGTCCAAATCATCAAGCACACACTCAACTATGCAAAATTATGTTCGTTCAACGAATCTTTGACAAAGATAATCATGCCCATGCTTGGGGCAGCAAACAAGCACACAAAATCACATCATAACACTTAGCATTACTGGCATCATGAAATCATGGACCTCATCCTTTCATGACAGACAATATCTAAGCTTAAGCATGCTCATCCAGCACGTTGGAAGCAAAGATTCAAGAATGCATGCCCTTTCATGATTGGGGCATCTAAAGTTGATTAGGTTATCGAGTAACCCTAGTCATTCTACATTTTAGTCATCTATTTTTGCTCAGTGTTGTGCTACACACAATGTATCACAAAAATGGGCATCTATAGACACTAAAATATGGTTTTTTCAATTATGCACCAGTAGACATGATTAAATTGGCACCATTCAATCTCTTATGTAGCCCTCAGGAGGCTCACAGTGGTTCTAGCCACTCCGAAAGGCAATTTGGAGGCTTCTAACCCATTTTTGGGCAGTTTTGGCCCAAATTTCACCACCTTCCCACCCTGGTATGGTGGCATATTCTCACCATCCCACCCTGGGATGGTGGTGAGCCATCATCCCAGGGTGGGACGATGGTGAAGTTTGACCCCCAAAAAGTCAAAATTTGGCCAAATGGCACCCAGAAATGGCCATTTGACCAGTCTAATTAGGAGGGCCAAATTAGGATATTCCCTTCCACACCCTATGCATGCCTCCCATTTGACAAGTGGCACCTCCTGCCACGCATGCCCTCTCATGCCCTTTTGCACATGAGCCTCATTTGCCTATAAAATGGGTTTAATTCTCATATAAAACATCATTGAGGAGGTCTAGGATTTGCAATGTAGTGCTGCAAAGATTTCCCCCACCACATTACGCCTTTTTGCTCTCGGAATCTCTCTTTTTCGAAGGAGGCTTCCGGGTGACCTCAAAAGGGCGATTTGACCATAACTTTTTAATCCGGGTGAATTTCTTCACAAAATTCAATGAAAACACACCTTGGGTAGTCTATAAACATCTTCCAGTGGTTTTGGACCAAAAAGTGGCCGGTTTTGGTGGGTTTCCCTCCTTTGGGAGCCCTCCAAAAAGTTGTAGTCACCACCGTCCCCCTAGGATGAGGGTAAATTCTTAAGCTTTTTCTTTACTATTTTTAATTTTTTATTTTCTACATTATTCCATTATGCTACAGTTCAAATTTCAGATCATTTGGAGTTAAAATGATAAAGTTATGCTATTTTTAAGTTTTCGCAGGCTCGTAGGGCCCATCCGGGCACCCTAGTTTGATGCAGGTGGATCCGAGATCCAATTTGAAAATATGATCAAATGGGTTGTCTTGAAATGTCATTTTATGCATACTGACCAATTTTCATGAGTTTTGGATAAGTGCAGGTTTGATATTTTGTCACTTGCCTTTTCATAGGTTGCAGGTAGGCAGCGCCAAATCGAGGGGTCTAAAAATGCAATTTTCAATATATTTTCAATTATATCCTCTCAAAATATCCTCCTTAACATCTCTACAAATTTTCAAGTCATTTGGATATCTTTTGATGCACTTTTAATTTATATGTCATTTTGCCCCTGTGGGGATTGCATGATTTCACCATACACCTTTGCTATTTGACCCCTTTTGCTTCCTTGTGTGTAGATGCAGGTCCTCATAAGGCTTTGGGAAGTAATATAATACATCATAGAACATATATACAAGCATCTGCAGCTTTGGCTCACCCACCTCGATTGTGGGTATGCGGAGAAACTTGGATGTGCACCCGGATTTCATGAGAGATTTGGTCTTTGGGCACCCAATATTGTAAAAAATTGTATCACCCTTTTGAGACCTCAAGGGGACTACTGTAACCTTGGATATGATCCAATGAATTAATGAGAAGAAGCTTGTTTTACTTCACTTTCCTTTTGTTGGTTTTCTTGTAAATCTTGCATGCATGCTTCCTTTTTGTTGCTCATTAACGAGATAGGGTAGATACGCTTGTTTTTTCATATCATTTTGTGCACCATTTTTCCCTACTTCAATAACATACTGAGGTACTCAAATTGATGAGAGATAGCATCAACCACAAGATTCTATTTTCCCTTCTTATAGGTGATATCATAATCATATACCATGAGTTTAGAAACCCATTATTGTTGTTCTGGGGTAGCAGCCCATTGTTCCAAGAAGTATTTGAGATTTTTATGATCTATTTTAATGGATAAATGGTTCCCAATGAGATATGGTCACCAATGGGTTATGACATATAAGATTGCCAACATCTCCTTGGCATATGTAGATTTTTCCAAGTTATGATCATAGAGTGTCTTACTAGTGAAAGCCAAGGGTCTCTCTTCCAACATCAACACTATCCTGATACCATGACCAAAAGAATCAATTTCAATGATGAAAGGCTTGGAAAAATTTGGCATGGCTAAAATTGATGTGGTGGTCATAGCATGCTTCAATTCAAGGAAGTCTTGGTCAGCAAGCATAATCCAAGTAAAATTCCTTTAACATGGATGTGAGAGGGGCTGCTATTTTACCATAATTATGAACAAATTTGTAGTAATAACCTATAATACCTAAGAATCCCCAAACTCCCTTGAGAGTGCAAGGTTTTGACCAGTCTTGAACTGCCTGAATCTTCTTGGGATCGATCTTAATGCCATATTGGGAGACAATGTGTCCTAGATACTCCACTTCAATCAAACCAAAGGAACACTTGGATCACTTAGCAAAAAGTTGATGTTGTGCCAACAACTATAATGTTTGATCCACATGGAGAAGGTGTTATTCCCATGAGCAACTATAAACCAAGATATCATCAAAGAAAACTAATATGAACTTATGTATAAGAGGGCAAAATATGTTGTTCATAAGGCTTTGAAATGTGGAAGGAGCATTTGTCAGACCAAATGGCATTACCAAGAACTCATAGTGGCCTTCATGAGTACAAAATGCAATTTTGGAAATATCCTCATTCTTGAGCCTAATTTTATGATATCCATAATGAAGGTCTAACTTGGAGAAGTACATAGCCGCATGTAATTCATCCACTACTGGAATGGGGAATTTATCCTTGATGGTAATTTTACTAAGCTCATGGTAGTCTATACATAATCGCCATGAGCCATCTTTCTTGAGAACTAGTAAAACTAGTTAAGATTAAGGGTTAGAACTAGGTTGAATGATACCATCTTTGAGCAATTCTTGTACCATATTCTCAATTTTAGACTTGAGAGCATGAGGATACCGATACGGTCTGATGTTGGGTGGTGCATTACCTGGTAGCAGTGGAATAGCATGGTCAGGTGAGCGATGAGGTAGTAGGGTAGTTGGTTCTAAAAAAATTCCATTGTGCTTGGTCATAACAAGTTGTAAATCTACTAGAATTTAATCCACTGTGGAAGTGCTTAGTTGAATTGGAAATATTTGTGCAATGACCCCATGGTATGATTTTTTCAACAACTTTTCCATACGATTGGAACTGATAATTTGGGAAGGGCCTATTTTGGTACCATGAAGGGTGTGTGTTTTTCCATGTGAAAATTGCATCCATAGTTCTTGCAAATTTCCAAGAGATAGTGCCCACGATGCCCAACCATTGAGATCCTACCACAACATCACATCCTCTCAATTGGAGGGTAAACATGTCTTGCTTGAGTTTATAATCCCCCATATTTATTTTTGTATTGCGACATTTACCTTTACAAGGTAAAGTATCTCCATTTTCCACCATGACTTCAAATGAATTGCATGTGTGTATATAGCAATTGGCCTGCTTAACAACTCAAGGATCAATAAAGTTGAGTGTATTACCTGAATAAATAATAATAATAAGGCATTGTCCATTGAAAAAACCCACAACTTTCATGGGTTATGGAGTTGTAATCCTAGAAAGAGCATGGACTAAAATTTTTGCCTGAGGTTCTTGGGTTTACTCTTCCTATTGAGTTGGTGCTTCATCTGTGTCACTCTCCTCATCACTATGGTCACTGCTATCGGGTTCCTCTACATCTATTAATAACAATCTCTTATTTGCACATCTATGCCCCTTCACAAAATTTTCATCACAATTATAACATAGCCCTTGGGCGTGATGCACATCCATTTCATCTGTAGTCAGTCACTTAGGATTAGAAGGTATTTTATCAGTATTATTTTGGAACTGAGGAGGAAAGGGAGGTCAATATTGAGAAAATCACAATGTCCATCTTTGAGCTGATATTTTAGATCCAACCAGTTGGTCTAAACTAATAACTTGCATCATGGTTTGGGGTTTAAACATCTTGACTTCAGCCTGGAGATCATATTTCAACCCACTCACAAAACAACTCATAAAAAATCCCTCATTCAAGCCCTTAGTTTTATTTGCCAATTTATCAAATTGTGTCTGGTAATTGTGAACTGTGGCTATTTTTTTCAACTTTTTCAATGCTCCTATAAAGTCTTCATAGTCACTAAGGCCAAATCGGGTGAGTAGTTGGGACTCAAAGTCCTCCCAAGATAGATCAGGGGTAGTGGCTCATAGCCATTGGAACAAGTGTAAGGCTTCAGATTCTAAGTTGAAGGAAGCCATCTGAACCCGATGATATACAGGGACATTGTGGAGTCTAAAGAATTGATCAACTCGACATAACCACCCATTGACATCCTTTCCATTAAACTTAAGGAAATCTAATTTAGGTATTTTGAAGGTCGGATCATGATCATAGGGAGTGTCTTCTATTTCCTTTCTTCGGTCTTTTTTCCCTTCTGTGACTGCATTCAGAGTCTTTAGCTTGGTGTTCAGATGTGAGATTAACCTACAATTGGGTCTCCACCTTGATAAGTTGTTTTCCTAAGTGGATTCTAGTGGTATCATGATCCGTTTGAAGATCTTGAATATCTTCTCTGATGTTGTGGTTTCTAGTGATCAAGTATTCAAGGGATTTTTTGCATATTGGCCAATATTGTGGCAAGTTCTAACTCCTTTTGTTGTCCACAAGTGTCACTCGCCATTGTGGGTCCTATTTGAATAAGTTACTAAAAATAGATGTGAGGTTTCAAGAGTTACTATTTTTAGTAAGGTGTCCAAAATAGTTCTTGGGTCTGGTATATCAAAATTATCAGCTCAAAAAAATAGCCGCAATGAGCTATATGCCACAACACTGAATTTGGGCACCCTAGGAGTTACTATTTTTTTATATTGCTATTTTGACGAGTCTATAGGTGTTGTCAGTTTCTGATTTGGACTTACGATTCAAAAGTTGGGGTCCAAGATCAATTGTCTCTGACCTGTAGTCTACCCCCTAACCACACTATCACTATCCTATCTCTTTCCCTATCACCTGTACTATGGTTACTGACACGGTTCTTATCACTAACCCTGGGGATTCTCTGACATGATCGTACTATTTTTGACACTAAAAGTTATAATTCTTGATTGCTACAAAGGGTTGTTACTATTGACCTAACTATTACTATTACTAACCAAATTGTTACTATCACTGTCCTGACTATTCTATTTTTGACGATGGGTTGTTGTAGACACTTGAAAAATCTATCCTGATTGTTGGTGCATGCAAGTTTGTTTTCTATGATAAGGAATGCCTTCTTCGTATGCTCACTTTTGGGGTTGTGAATGTAGGTTAGAAGAATAGGGATGGTGTTGATTTGTAGGTGGAATTTTTATTTTGAATAACCATGGCACACTAATTAAGGTAGTATGTAATACCCATAGGCCCTATTTTATACCACAGTGATGAACAATAGTGCTCGAACCTATATTTTAGGCCACTACCCAAGGAGGATTCCACACATACCCTTGAGCACACTATATGCCTCTCTGACAGTATGGGAGGGTGATCGTCCAAGATGTTGTGTCCGATGGGCTATGGATAATATAAGGATGAAAAGCTTCCTAATGGATAAAATTTTGTTTAAGCCTATATTGTCTCCTGATACACCCAAATATGTGTGGGAGCTCAAGTCCGTGCACGAGTGTTATCTAAGGCCTGGGTATTAGAGCCTGATCACACCTCACTTCACTAGATGCTTTATGGGTTATCTAGATTATCCAATAGTGAAAGCTCCTTCACAATATTTTAAAACCCCCGACATAGGGTTTCTAACCTACACAACTACTAAAAAAGAGTGTATTTTTTTGTGTTTTCTAGTTTTTTTGGCCAAAAAAATAGACTATATTTTTTTTTTTTAATAAAGGGAAAAACAAAAATGAAAAACACATGGAAAATTATACCTAATAGGTGGAATATAAGGCAAAAATCATCTTAGTTATAATGGAACTTGGCCCTGGAAAGTGCTATGATACCACTTGTTAGGATCTCACTATTAAAATAAAGCACTCACACAAAATACTAAAAAATAACTCAAATACATCAAATAACTCAATAACACTATGCATAAATTAAATGCATAAATGGAACAATCTCACAATAACATAGAATCGCAGGCCTCTTCGAGGGGGCAACCTCCTTCAATATTTAATTAGCTTGTAAAAAGATGAATTTGTACATGGCTTCATATATTTTAAAGAAAAACTTCATGTAACCCTACCTAAAGGCTCAAGAGTTGTCTTACATGCAAAATGCCACTCGAGCTAGAATCTCCTACAAAACATTGGTTACAATCTTGATAAAAATAATAACATGAGATGGCACCACTTAGCTAGGTACCTTACTTGCCACATACATTACAAATTATTACAAAATAATATTATAATGGGATCCACCATGGTGGGATGGGGTCATTACATAAGTAAATGAGAATTACAAAATGGCATTAGGATAGGATTCTAACATTTAACTTGCATTCATTTTATCATCACATTTAGCACTAATCCTCTATTTTTTAGGGTTTATTGCATACTTTCTTCACATAGAGCATTACATTACTTGCTTCCCTTTTGTTATATAATCATTTTCATGATATTTGCAGCATACCAACTTTGTATTTTCTCCATGTTCATATAATTTCATGTTTCTTTTATTTTCAAACAAATACTTAGCATAACCTTCATTTTAGCAAGCTTTCTTTCATGAATTGTGTGTAGTTTTATATTGCATACATAAATCCCTTATTTTCTTTCACCCCTCAAGGAAATGCATGAAATATACAAGGCTATTATTGCTTTGTATATCACATTATTTTCTTAGCTTAAAGCTCCCTCCACTACAAACTCTCTCCCTTCCTTCTTTTGTAGATTTGCTAGTTTTGGGTAGAATTTTTACATATCTTAATATTTTCACTAAATTTCCATAACTAATGCTAATTTTATTTTTTTAGCTATTTTATATCCTCCCTAACATCATAGGAGTCATTTTTAGCCCTCTGCATTTCCATTTCATCTACAATTTTAGTCACATGATTCATTTACTTAGTGTTGTAAAACTTCTTTAAGTTTTGGGTAGCACTTATACGTTTCATCAATTTTATTGATCATTATCTATTTAATGCTAACTTAATCTTTTTAGAGATTAGATTAGTTACCTCACATCATTCCTAACAACTTTATATGCATTTCCCACTTCATTGCACTCTCATGTAATTGAATTTTTAGTTATTTTGGGAATTTTCATTCTCTTTGCATACATTTAATTTTAGTCATTAAAGTGATTAAATTAGTGGTTTAGATCTCTAATTTTCTTACTCACAAACCTAGAAAACATAATTATAAACCTTCCCCTTCAATATCAGCTCAAAATTCCATTGAATGTACTCAAAAAATTCCCCAAAATATTTAAAATCTTGTGTTCAAACCAAATTCACCACCCTACCCATATCTATGGTAAATTTGGCAACCAAAAAACACTCAAACCAAAAATACCACTAACCAAAATTGCCACTGGTGATTTTGGTAGAAACCAGTGGTGATTTTGGTAAAAGGCCAAAACCCATTCTAGGAGGTAAACATACTCAAATTTTTCATAAAAAAGAGTTCTAGTTAGTTGATAATATAGTAATTTTTTCTTTCCTAGCACTCAGAAAGACCTCCAAAAGCAAAAAAACCCTAATTTTTTTGGTCTTTTTAGTGCAGGACCAAAATCACCAGTCCTAGTGGTGTTTTTGGCACTAGTGGAATTTTTGGTAGTTTCAATGGTATTTTTGACAACAAGCTCCAAAAAGAGGTGATTCTACCACTTGGCACTTCCCTAGTCCTGTATTTCATATTTATTTGTGTTTTCTTTTTGTTTTTTGTTCTTTTGTGCTCTTTAAATCACATTTCAGTAGGGAAAATCAAGGGATCTTAACTAGGAATTCAAATAATTTACAAAACACTTTTATTTCATTACCAAATGTACTAATTTCTTTACAAAACATCTTTAAACCAGTCAATCAAGGAATCTTAGACTTAACAACAACTTATTAATCATTTTCAAGTACATAGGCAAAGAATCAAAACCCATTTAGTTGCATTTAGGCTAACTTGTCTTCTTTCATCTTCTCTTGTTTTACCTTGAAACATCAAAGACTCCTAGATCATCCAAACTTGAAAAGCATATAGAATAGATCTTGTTTGCATGCATTTGTGTGATAAAAATGTTAGCATTGCATTTAGATGATCATTGATGATTTAGGTTTAAATAATCATTAAGGATTGAAAAAATTCAAGATAGATAGTGATCCAAAACCTTAGGTGTTTTATTTGAATAAACCCATAAAACACTGACCAAACAAGCATAGCATCAAATTCTAAAAGACTTGAGAAAAAAAGCATCGATTAGGAGTCTAGTTATTTTGAGAATCTTTGCATTTTTGGGGTCTCCTTTGAAAAGAAACTCTCAAGTGAGGAAGCATAGATTCCAATGAATCTCCCTCACACACACTTAACATTAAATTATATTTAGAGGAAAAGACACATTTTTCCCCACATATACATATTTGGTGAATCCAATGTGAACACTCCTTTTGCCTTAACAAAGATAAAAAAAAATTAAACCTAAACAAGATCATATAATTTACTTTCTTAGCTCACATCACATTAAATTAATATAACAAGAACATAAGCAATTGTTAATCCTACTTGGGGAAAAATAATGACACCTTGAGTAAACCAAAGTACAAAACTTAGGGGAGCAATTTTCTTTATCTAATATATCATGGTGTATTAATGGTATTCATAAGAAGGGATGCTTATCAAGGTAACAAAATGATCTCAAACATCTTCTCTTCTTTGCTATAAGTACTCTAGAAACAAAAGTTTAATAAATTAACCTCCTTTGAAACAAAACTTTCAAACCATGTCTCAACATCCTTACAACACCCAAAACAAGTGTGTACCTTCTAAATATCATGAGGAATCCTTACATGAATAAATTGAACAAGAAGTAAACCCTTGATCACAACAAGAACCTAGGGAATATGAATAAATTGTTGAAAAAATTTCTTTTAGAACTATAGATCATGTTGAAGAATATATCAAAAGAAACAAGGATATATTTTTAGACTTAGATATGAACTTAGAGAACAAGTGGAAATAAAATATTCCAAAATGTATGATAATATTGAATATTCTAATGATCAATAAATCATTGCTCAAATCAATGAAACTTGAAATGACTTGGCAAGTCTCAATATGGCTATGGCTCAACCTATCAACTCTACAACACCTCCAACCATATCTATGGGATTCCCATGATAGGGAATCCATTTTCAACACCTCCTAATGATGCAACTTATACTACAAATACCTTTCACACTCACAACACGATACCTATTCAAGTCCCTCCCACCATAACATCAAGTCAAAACTCTTCAACTCTCATGAACATACCTTTCATGTTGTAAACTTTCACTCAACCACTTATGCAACCATTAACATTTCCTACACCATCAAACCCTTCATCAAATGATATTCAATATATCAACACTAAAATCTTAGACTTAGAAAATAGGGACTCCAAATTTGAATAACTTGAGTGTCAAATTACCTCTCTCCAAGGATCATCTATGTTAAAATACTCTTTTGAAGAGTTCTACAATTAACCATTAGATCTAACCATCCTTGACTATCCATTTCCAAAAAACTTAGAAACACTCAAACTTCAAATGTACAATGGAAAACAAGATCCCATTAACCATCTAAGGCTATTTAAAATAGCTTGTAGCAATATCAATCATGATGAAAAATGTCTCCTTAGGTTATTCCCTAAAAGTCTTAGCAATTTAGCCTTAGAATGGTATTTTCAAATAACTTGCCAGTCCATCACAAATTTCAAAAAACTTATGAAGTACTTTGTTAAACAAATTTTGATCTACATAGATGATAAGGTTACCATAAATGACCTTTATCAACTTAAACAATCTAAGACTAAGAAATTCTCATATTTCTTAGCCAAAGGGAGAGTATTAGGAGGAAAACTATAATATATTCCTCCTCCTAAAGAACTCTTACATATTTCCATATGAAACCTTCATGAATAGTTATCATATTATTTTGAAATGATGAACCTAACCTCCTTCAAGAGGTCGTTGCTATGTCTAAAAGAGTAGAATCCATCCTCAGAATATGAGGATAACTCAACTATCACAAGAAAGAAGATGAAAAATCCCCTAATAAATGATAATATAAAAACAAGCATGTCATAGGAGATGATGTAACTGACTCTTATCAAAACAAAAACATAAACACTACTCAGAATGCTCCTCAAAATTTGGTTATCCAAAGAGAATATAAACCCCAAAGGCAATATATGAATATTTGACTGAGTAAACAATCTATGCTAAAAATGCTCCTTGATTCTAAATTGATGAAACTTCCACTTATTAGGCCTTGGGATATATCCAAAGGAGAAACCTTTTGGTAAAAGAAAGATGAATATTGTGACTTCCACCAAATGGAAGGACACACTATCAAAAAATATAGGACTTTAAATAACATTATCCAAGACCTCATTGAGGAAGGAAAAGTAATGCTCAATCAAACAAAAAATCTCAGCAATGGCATGGGGATATTTCAAGACCCCTTACCAACACATAATCAAAAATTGGCCAAGTTCATAGGCACCATTCATTTATCAAGGTCTTCCCATGTTGTGACTAGGCAACAAGTGAAGAATCAATTTTTGGATCAACCTCCATTGGTTATCTCGAGAGCAAAGATAAACATCCCTAATAAGTCACCTTTGGTGCTCACACCTTCTCAAAATACCTTGTATACTTTTGATCTCCATAAATAATTAGAGTAGGTACCTATAATAATATCCCTTCTAGAATTGTTGAAAACATCACTTGCTCATATGGAAATATTATTGAAACTTTTAAGTGAACAAGAAGTCCCTCAAGACATATCTTCAAATGATATCACTAACATGGTTCGACTAGCTAGAGTGAAAAATGCTATCCTAGCATTTCATGAGACATACACTCCTCTTGAAAATATATCAGGAGATTCTCCTCTTCACATCATAACTAAAATAGGTGACAAATATATCAAGAGAGTCTTCGTAGACAATGAATCAACCTTGAACATATGCAACATCAAATTCTTGAAAAAAAATTATTTAACAAAAAATGATTTGCAAAAATCGTATCTCATCATTACAACCTTCGATAATGAAGAATTATAGGTAACCAACACCATCACTTTATTTGTCAAAGTAGGCCTCATATCCTAAAAAACCTCTTCTATGTTTTATCATGTGACATAACCTATAATATTCTCCTTGGAAGATGTTGGATACATGCTATGAGGGTAGTACCTTATACCTTACATCAATGTCTCAAATACGAGTATTAAGGGAGGATCATCCATGTTCTTGGAGATCCAGAATCTTTTACCATGTGAAACTCTATTGTACTATAGGATATTAATCTCTACCCTTCTATACAATCATCTAAGTCAAGAGATCAACCAAAAATAGATAAATAAAAGGAAATATTAGAGGAACCCCTCATAAATTTATAGGATACTCCCCAATCATCCTCTTTCAATGATCAAGTCAACTTCATCCATTGAAAACCAAATCCTTCAGAAAACTAGTAGTATGTTTCTATATCCTCATGATATAGGCATGCCCAAAATGAAATGACTTAAAATATAAATAGGATCTTGTACTTTCATCCATGGGGAAAAAACCCTTGTTGGAAATATCAAAGGATGTAACCTCATGCCCATCAAATGAACATATGCTACATGCTATATGTCACCTTCATTTTTTGTAGCTAAACAAATGCTTTCCAACATGGGTTATCAAGGTAAATATCTAGGTCATTATGAACAAGGTATTAAAGAAACTTTAGAAGCCAAACCTTGGCTTACACAATGTGGGATTGGATTTATCCCCAAAAAAAATGAACCTTCTCCTTTATCAAAAGAAAATGATAAATATTATTATTCTAAGTCAATACATGGCTCCCAATGGGATGATGAGAATGAAGAAGAACTATGGTCACACCTTAACCAAACACCCTGTAGGATTGTACGATTTGGTAGTATCAATATGCTAGAATTGGTTCATCCAAAATCAATACCAAATAAATCTCAAATATTCTTTAGATGATTATCATATAGAAGAATATCTTAAACAAATCCTCAACTTAAACTTATCCCAGCTTCCTAAGTTGGAACAAATATCTATGTATCTATAAGAGATTAAGGAGTTAGAGATAATATATGCCCTTCTTCATTTTGAGGATGATTCACAAGCCCTAATCAAATAAATGATAGATCTTAACATAGGAATAGATCAAGACCCTCACCTTATCAAGCTTGGAAAAGTCTTAACCTAGGAAGAGCAAACAAAGTACATAGACCTATTGAAGGAATTCGCTGACATCTTCACTTGGGGATACAATGACATGCCAGGAATTGACCCTTAATTGGTATTCCATCATTTGGTAGTGCACCCTGATGCAAACTTTATCAAACAAAAACTAGGAAAGATACATCCTAGAGTTCCTCTTTTGGTAAAAGACAAATTGTAAAAACTCCTATATGTTGGCTTCATAAAGGCCATAGATTTTTTAGATTAGATATTTAACATTGTTCTTATCACCAAGAAGGAGGTATCCATTTGAATTTACATTGACTTTAGGGATATAAAAAATACTTGTCCAAAATATGATTTCCCTTTACCAAACATAGACATGACAGTGGATTTCACTACATGATCCAATATGTTATCCTTAATGGATGGATTCTCAGGCTACAACAAAATTAAGATAGTGCTAGAAGATCAATCTAAAATAGCTTTTACTACCCTTTAGGGAACCTTCTACTATCAGGTCATGCCATTTGGTCTTAAGAATGTAGAGGTAACATATCAAAGAGCCATAAATCTATATTTCATGATCTTATACATAAAATTATAGAATATTATGTAGATGACATCATCGGTCAGTCTCAGGAAAGACAAAACCACACTCGAGATCTCAGATGTGTCTTCGAAAGACTATGAGATTATAGAGTTAGAATAAAACCCAACAAATATATATTTTAAATAACATCAAGTAAAATATTGGGATTCATCGTATCTCATCATAGGATTGAAGTTGATCCTTTCAAAACTGTAGCAATAACAAACATTCACCACCCATAAACTTAACTAAATTATGAAGCCTACAAGGTAAACTATAAGTTATTCGTAAATTCATATCACAACTTGCAGATAAATACCAACCTTTCTCCAAGTTATTGAAGAAGGGATAAAATTTAAATGGGATGAAGGATGTCAAAAGGCCTTAAAATATTTATAAACTTATCTCTTGACACCACCTGTCTTGATATCACCAAACCTAAATCAACCACTATTATTATACATAGCAAATATTGAGCATGCTCTTGGAGCTTTATAAGCCCAATACGATGAACAACATCGAGAAAGAGCAATCCACTACATTAGTAGAACCTTAGTAAACTATAAAACTTGCTACACACCACTAGAGAAGATTTACCTAGTAGTTGTATTCTCATCTCTTAAACGAATGAACTACATGCTTAGTCAAATGACTTATGTCTTAGCAAGATTAGACCCATTTTGATACCTTATTTCAAAACCTTACCTATCAAGAAGGACTACAAAATGGGTCATTACCCTTAGTGAATTCAACATAGAATTCATAAACCAAAAATTACTAAAGGGGCAAGTTATAGTTGATTAACTAGCTATATCCCCTTTATAATCAAAGGTCCATGACATAAGTTCAATCACTAGATGAACATAATTTCATTATCATAGCTATAGAATATTTCACTAATTTTTTTGAGGCAATGTCCCTATCCACTGCAACAAGGATTCAAGTATCAAATTTTATTCTAAGTCAAATAATTAGCCAATACAGTATACCTTCTATCCTAATCACTAATAATGGCATCCCTTTTAAAAATAAGGAAGTTTCCAAAATATGTACCAAATACAAAATTCAACAAAAATGGTCTACACCATACTACCCGCAAGGAAATGGAAAAGCTAAATTCTCCAAAAAGATGCTAATCAAAATCCTCAAGAAACTAGTAAACAAAAATGGTTAAGACTGGCATTCACAAATCTACCCTACCTTAAGGGCATATCGCATGAATGTGTATAATTCCATTGGGCCAATGACATACAATTTAGTTGATGGCACCGAAGCAATATTTTTTTTGAACTCAAGATACTCTCCCTAAGAGTCTTGTTATAAGATTCTTCTATAGGAGATGAGTATAACTCGAGTTGCTCACAACAACTAAAACTCTTAGAAGAAAATTCATTAATGCTTTAGAACACTTGAGAATATACCACAAGAGACTTCTATGTGCCTACAACAAAAAAGTGTGTCCAATATCCTTTGATTTAGGACTTAGTCCTCAAAGAAAATCAAAAGAATACTAACACTAACATTGAATTAAAAGGAAATTTCAAACCTCATTGGTTAGGACCTTTCATCATCATAGCTAAATTTGGATTTGGATCTTACCGCCTAGCCACATTGGATGGTTAAGAGCATAAATACCAATCAACATCATTCATCTAAAAAAATACTATGGATGAATCATCAAGTCATTTGCATGTTCATTTGATTTAATGTATGATAAATGTCATCATATCACCACACACTATACCCCTTGCATGTTTGCTTAGCTTTCTTGATCAGACCATAGATTCAAGAGGGTTTACTATGATACAAAATCCAATCCTTATTATGAATACATCTACATTGCATCCACCTAGGCTAACCATATATTGAGTAAACTCTCTCGGTCCAAAACATCATCCGAAAAATATTCTTCTACATCTCGCTTCATTACTGTCATGCTTCTTCTCTTCTTCTCCCATCCTTGGATTAAGTGATGTATGATGTGATCATTCACAACCCTAATGAACCGACCTTTACTCTTTCTTCTATACCAATATTGGGATACCCAACAATAAACAACAATCAAATTATATTTTCTACCTTCTTCTCTTTCATCCATCATACTTCTTCCCTCTTCTTAGAATAAGTGTGATCACTTACAATTCTAAAAACCTCTTTCCTCTATTTCATACATAGTCGCATCATTAATATCAACAAATATTTTACAACAATATCAAAAATAATACACATATACAATATCTTTCAACAAAACAACCTCTTTTGACTAAAACTCATTATTATTTAATAGACTCCTCTAGGACATGTTATCTCCTATAATACATCAATAATATTGTAAGATATTTTGTAACAATGATGTATCATACAAGATAATTTTAAGAGAAGTGTATTGAGTGTATCGTGGCATCTATTCATCACACTCTTCAGTTGTAACTCAACTGATATACCATCTAGGGATGGAAAATTGCATTCCACCAATGTCTCATAAATTCATAATCATTTGTGTATTTCACTATTCACTAGTTGAATGGGGTTCTCTTTCTTGAATGGCCTATCACATGAGTTCACAAAATCATACCTAATATATCATCATCAACTTACTCATTCGGTAAGTTGCATGAGCCAAGAAGCCTTTGTGAACTTTATATGGGAAAAAATGATTATGGGTACTCTACCCCATTCAACATACCATTTTAGTATGCAATAAAATATAAATCAAATCCTCATGCATTATCCTTAAAATAGATCACGAGGATCATAATATTTTATTGATCCTATATCTTACAGACTTTTGCAATTACTTGCAAGTCTCATTAGGCAATGGATCAATGATATCATAGCATTCCTCTTAATCTATTACATTAGCATGCTATCACATTATCTTAAATCTCAATGATTACCCTCAATAAGCCACATGGTACAAGAAGATATTATTGATCCAATATCTTGTAAATCTATAATCATTTATAAATATTACCAGGCACTAGATCAATATTATCCTCGTAGGTACCTAGTTCTTTTCATAGGCATTCTATCAAATAAAATCAAAATTTCCCACAAATTGTTATTCAAATAGGTTTATCAAACTACAAACCTCCATGGATCCAATGCCTTGTAAGCCTACAATCATTTGCAAGCTTCACTAGAAAATGGATCGATATTGTCTTCGTAGCCACCTGGTCTTCTACAACAATAGAATGTCCACCAATGATACTCTCTCCATAAGCTAGTTGTCTAATAAACCATTGGATCAACAAAATTTTATTTCCAACTAGTATATTATACAAATACACAATAAACATCTAATCTCAAAATAATCATTCATCAAAAATGCTAGATATTCTCTATATATTTGTACAAAAATATCAATCAATAGATAGATAAATTCCTCCATCTTTATCTATAACAACAAACTATCATTTATTATTTTACTCAAAATGAAAACATCCAGACTAACTAATGGGTCCTTTGGAAGCATTGGTATTTGGTGATTAGCACTTCACACACCCATAATCATTTATGACCACATCAAGCAGTCAATTATCAAATCTCTATGTATCCTAATGGCCTATGAGCTAGTACAAATGTTATCTATCTTTCATACAAATAAGATCCTTTAGACTAAATGTAATGCTATCACATGGACATCCTAGATAAGGGGATTTTTTTTCCCATGATATGTGCATATACATTCCTTTGTACACATGTCAGGTAAAGGAGAAGCACTTCTTCTCTTGGATTTTTCATATAGGAGTGTTACCCTCAGTTTGAAAGATTTTGTTCATAAAACAAAATTTTTGAATCTCTCAACTCATTAGAGGTGGTTTTGGGTATTAATTCTAATTCCTAATGTACATGTATGCGTTAGGTAATGAACTTATATACCCTTGTTACCCTCTCTCATGTGTTAAGAAAATCAACAATATCAAGTCATTATCCTTGTTAAAACATTTTTCTTTCAAACAACAAGAACAAAATAATGACACAAAATCATTCTGCAAGCTTTTCTACAAATATTTACAATCATCGACATCATTATATTGCAAAATACTTTACAATAACCAAAGCATTACATTGAAAATCATTCTTAACATCATCATTTCAATATCTTATGAAGGTCCTTTTTACAAATATTTACAATTCTCACAACATCATATTACAAAATATTTTGCAATAACAAAAATATTACATTACAAATGTCATCAAAAACTTTGTAAGCATCAAAACATTACATAATATTGCAAAATATTATGTAGTAATAAAACTACAAAAGCATTTCATCACTTTGCAAAACATTTGCAAAGACCACAAAATCAATTACAAAAGCATTTCATCACTTTGCAAAATATTTGTAATCATTACAAAATATTATAAAAAAATTTACAATTAGCATCAAAGACATCAAAAGAATTATCAAGCATCATCTCAAAAGCTTTAAAAAAGGCTTACATAAAACAAATACCTTATCTATGTAGTCAAGTGCTTGTAGAAAGCAACACTTGAATACTAATAAGTATCAAAACAATCTTATCTACATGGTCAAGTGTTTCATAATGTAATAACCCAAATTTAATCACAATAAAACACACAAAAACAAAAATAAAAAAATTACTAAGGAGAGGGATTCATAAACCCCTATTCGATTCCTAATTGATCTATTGTTTAAGTTCCCTAAGTTTCTTGAAGAGCTACTTCTCACTGGATACCCTAACACAAGTCCATTTGTGCAGGCATATAATATGTTACCACAAATAATTTTATCCCTCTCATCACTCTTTATGAGCTAAACTTATCACCTTCAATAAATTGAAGGTATACGCCCATCACCATACCATACAAGTTAATCTGTGTAGGTATGCTATGCATATTGCGGGTTAAGCTATTCATCTCGTCTCCATAATGACCTATATTAACTTGGATGTAGTCTTTACTAAATTTAGTTATTATTCTCCCTAAGGGGTCTTAGTCACTTAGGTCCACTACGTTCACCCTAAGGTGTGTCAATCCCTTAGGTCACCTTCTAAGTTCACCCTAGAACTCATTATTTAAGTTTCTATTTTTTAGCAAGAAAAACAAGAATAGTTTAGATACTAAATCTAACAAAAGGAGCATAATTCATAAAGCAAGCAAAGGACACTAGAAAGGAAGCAATATTTAAATAAGATAAACATTAATTGAAAGGAGTTTAGATACAAAACATAGATAATCCAAAACAAAAATTTAAAGGTACATCATCCAAGTAAATAAACAATTATTACATGTAAGCAAGTATGGTAAATCCTTCATACTCTTAAATAATTATATATTACATCAATTTTATCAGGGAAATCTTCCCACAAGTAATCTACTTGAGCATAAGTAAATCATTGTAAGTAGAATCAAATTGATACATTGGTTCCAACTACCTCCTTGGTCCTTAGATTTCCCTCGATAATTTGAGGATAGTAGGGGATCGGGGCACTCATGGTTCCATGATAGACATGATTATAAATGTATTTACTTATTTCATTACCAAATTTCAACTATACAAATTAAATCAAAGTATCTAACCATCTACTGCATAGTTGATATCATAAAAATTACCATTTTTATTTTCACCTCTCATTGACCATAGAGAGTCTTTCAACACATGCAACTAGATCCTAGTTTCTACTTTAATTGATTTCTTTCAACCCTTATTAAATAAATTAAAGTCCCATACCTTTAATCTATAAAATAATCTAGGTTCCTTTATTCTCATAAACCAAGTCCCATTACTTATGTAGACACCAAAAACTAGGCATTTGTATTGCACATCACAATTCTGCATAATAATATATATACCTAAGTCTAAACTTAGGCATATAATTCTTGCACATCATTCATTCAACTTTTCATAGTAAAATAATATACCTAATTCCAAAGGTGTATTTTCTTGCACATTAGTTTATGTTTTCCATATTTATTAAATCTAGAAATCAGAATAAGATACCCTATCTCCCCACTTGACATGTGTCCTAGCCACATCACCATCACCCACTTGCCACATCTCACACCCTACTGCACACTTTACTCCACTTGCACCTACCCACTTGCCATATCTCATACCTCACTCCACACATCACTCCACTTCCACCTACCCACTTGCCATATCTCCCTAGTTAAGTGAGACACTTCTAATGACTCACTGCAACTACCCAAGATAGGTGGCTTCCCAATCCCTTCCACTTGGTAGCCCTGGCTTGCCACCTATTCTTCCCTCCAAAACCCTCAAAGACCTATAAAGGTTCCATCACTTCACCAAGAAGAGAAGAGGAGGGGAATGATATTGTTATATTGCTAAAATCATCATTCATGTAAGCAATAATCAATCATTGTTCTTTTATGCACTTTATATTAGTCATTTCATTACTTTTATCATATTCATTGTGACAGGTGTTACTAAACCCTTGGTCATTTCCATGTGTGCATGTTTTAGGATTCAAGAGTTCAAGGTCATCATGGTGGTGACGAAAAACCCACCTCCAACATTGTTGTAGCATGAAGAAGAATGAAAGATAACATCGTTTATTTGTAAAAGGGATTATCCCTTGTGGACATCTTATTATAAAATGCACCCTCAAAGGATCAATTTGTATCCCAAGGGACCACTTTCTCGAATATAATACAATGTTTCATCTTTATTGCAATTGTGTTTTTTTTTTTATGTTAAAACTTAATTTAGAAAAATAAACTAATTCCTTTCATTAATAAAACCATTCTACCAAATTAATAAATCAAAGCCTCCTACTTTAATTCATTAAAATATCATTTTCTTTCCTTTCCATTTTACTAAATAGAGTCCCATACCTCTACATAATAAAATGAACCATTCCTCATTATTTCCATAAACCAAAGCCATACTTCCAATTCATAAAAATAATCCATTTTCCTTATTTTCTATAAACTAAAGTTCCCACTTTCAATTTATAAAAATAATCCTTTTTCTTTATTTTCTATAAACTAAAGTTCACACTTTCAATTTATAAAAATAATATAATTTCTTTATTTTCTATAAACTAAAGCTCACACTTTCAATTTATAAAAATAATCTAATTTATTTATTTTCTATAAACTAAAGCTCACACTTTCAATTTATAAAAATAATCATTTCTCTTTATTTTCTATAAACTAAAGTTCACACTTTCAATTTATAAAAATAATCTTTTCTCTTTATTTTCTATAAACTAAAGTTCACACTTTCAATTTATAAAAATAATCTAATTTATTTATTTTCTATAAACTAAAGCTCACACTTTCAATTTATAAAAATAATCTAATTTCTTTATTTTCTATAAACTAAAGCTTACACTTTCAATTTATAAAAATAGTCCTCTCTTTATTTTATATAAACTAAAGTTCACACTTTCAATTTATAAAATAGTCTTTTCGCTTTATTTTCTATAAACTAAAGTTCACACCTTCAATTTATAAAAATAATCTAATTTAATAAATAATTAAATTAAGAGAAACCCTACGAAACTAACTACTCTTTCAACTTAGAGTAAAAGGAAGGTCTCAAAGCAACTAATTCAGGCCTGTGGCAAGATAAAATACACAATGAACATAAGGCTACAACCATTCACTAAAACCTAAACTGCTAAGCTTTTTGGGATTACTCGGTTTCCACATAAGCCAACAATGTTAGAATACCTCAACGGTACATGACAACACATGATCTCTTAAACCAAACTAGAGGTAGGTGACACACTTCGTTCTAATCGACGGTGCAAGGCTACAACCAAGTGAAGGCCAAACAAATTATGGCTCTCCTCCATATCCTATCAACTATGACAACCATGGATAGGAAAGAAGCACACACAGTAGGATCTTCCAAACTAAACAATACACGATCCACAATATGAGTGGAGTCAACTTTTATACACAACAAAGGGGGAAACCTTATGATGTCTACCTCCACCGAGCTCAAGAGGTATGGCAAGAATACGAATACCAAGGTAAGGAACTTTCCTAGCTATGAAGGGCTCACCACTATCATGACTAACACCACAAAACCAACCTCTAAGCTAAGTAAGGGAGGTGCAAGATGATTGACTCCTCACTGGAACAACACACAACACCTAAAGACAAAGTTCCAATGGCTTGTTATTGGTGATAAGGAGATGCACATCGAAGACACGATGTGGCATCCCTGATACTAACAAGGATGGGGGTGTACATTTTCTCACTAGCGAGCTCACCAAGCAAGAAAAAAACTAGACACTATGGCAACAAGCCACAAAATAAAAGGAAAAGGCTGGGTATAAGACATATAGGTTCTCCATCCAACCCATTGGCGATGTCTAAGCAATATTGGGTAAAGGAAGTGAAACCAAATACCTAAACAACAAAGGCCAAAGTCCAACCCACTTAAGGCAATAAAAAATATCCAACCATAATTAGAAATTACCAACCTAAGATTTCAATGATGATGTCTTTGGATTGATTCCAAGCATTCATTTTCTCCCATCAAACTTAATTTTTGGCCTTGCTAAGAGTCTTTTTCTCCCCCTTCCCTTTGGTTTATTTTTTTTGTTTTCTCCTTCTTCCCCACATAACAATCCCCCAATTTAAGTTATCAAAATATAGCAGCAAAAGTGTGGAGCCAACGAAGAAGATTTGGATACTCAAGTAACAAAATGACATACTAGCATAAACCTATTTCACTTGTATGGATAGATGATCGATATTGGTACCTATTGCTAACATTTCTTAGCAAATTATATTATCTTGTTCTTCACATATTTCAAGGATGAAACATTTGTAAGAAGGGTGGCATGTTAGGGTACCTACGAATAGATATTTGGAGATATATTATTATATTGTATAAGGATTGTCATGGACCACACATAACCCAAGGTTGATTGTATTATAATATCATATTATATTATAATATAATATTATATTAGTAGTAGGATCTCCAAAGTAAAATAAGAAGATGGATATATAAAGAAGAGATATTTATCATTGTAATCATCATGGAGATCAATCATATGTAATCGTCTTTCCCCACAAAGTGGATTATGGGACTTTGCCCTCATTAAGTGGCCTCTCATATTGGAAGATATTATGAAGTGATTCCTTCCTTAAGGAGTATTATTGGTGTTTACCTACCTTAATGGTATTATCTATCTCTCTCTCATTTGTGGCTTTTTATTGTGGATAATTATTTGTGGATGAATAATTTGGTATTTATGCATATTGGTGAATGATTTTTGTTAATAATAATAAAGTCATACAATAATACCTTAATGATTATTCATAATCATGATTTCACAAAACCATCATTAAGCAACCAATCAAGACTACAAAGTCAACTATATCATAAGATCTCAACACATCAATACTTAAAAACATAAATACTTCAAAATATCATATTTTTCAAACATCTAAATCAAACCACAAATAATCAAAGCATCACATCAAGCTCAAGACACAAATATCATCATCATATATATACCTCATATCATACATGCTATTGGAGTAGGTGTACCATAAAAGAAAATAAAATGGTACACTCAACTCATAAAAGGAGCGTGTACTATAATACCAAAAATTGGTACACTCACTCCTGAATACTCTTAAACCTACCTAACTAGTGGAACCCACCTCTCCATCACCTCTGGGTAGAGGAGGAGAATGTAGTTGAAAACTGATAGACCTTCAAGAGGTGTCACTCATTGATGGGGTCCTCTATTGTGATATTGAAGGTGGTGGTGCTCATCACTCTATAGCGACCACAACATGATATAGCCAGCGATAGTACATGGTCCTACCTTGATCCCTCTCAATATAAACTACACACTATAGTCTCACAATAAGCTTCACCCTCATAGTCTCCAATGCTACTTTGGAAGCCTCTAGATACTACTCTAATGGTCTCATAATCAGATCCACTACCAAAGCACCCAATCCCTACCCAACCTACAACTGAACGTCATCCCTCTCCCTTCTCATATACTCTAGATTGGACGTAATACTAATAATGATCATATGATTCATGGTCTGATCCTCCCAAATCAAATCTAGATATGACTAGAGCTTGGATATGGTCCCCTCGCTACTGGACCTCATCTAGCCCATATTATCTCAAATCCTGGCCATCTCATATTAGATCTTGGTCACCTCCTCTACTCACATGACCTCAAAGGTTACCAACTACCTCCTCACTTCCTCCAAGGTATGATGAAGAGCCCTTAGCTCTATCATCGAAGCCTCCTCTGCAGTCCTATTAGCACCTATTGCTCCACAAAATTTTAGCCATGCTCCACTCGATCAATCCCACTCCACCAGATGGAGATTATGAAAATTAGATCACACTCAACTGAACCACATCCAAAGTGGCACTAGATGATCCCCTAGAAATCCATCTAGCTACCATATCTCTATCACACAATGGTGTCTAGCTCCTCTCAAGGCATTGATCATGTCCTAAAATTCCTACCTTCAATCCCTCTGTGGTGCACCCACCATTAATCGATGAGGTTTGAATATCTCATACCAATCAGTGTATTGTACTATGACCCCTACATCATCTAGCATAGGGGTTAGTACTGGTATATTTTTATGCTATGAGCCAAGGTAGAATGCAATCACAGGATATATAATATGCAAAAAATATAAAATGGTAAAATATACTATAAATGGTAAGTGATGAAAATGATACAATGCTATATGGAGAAAATTAACACTTCAGAACATATGATAAGAACTACATTATATCCATCACCAATCTATATGGTTATCTTGAATAGTATGCCTACTACTACCTGTCGCTCTATATAAACACTCACTATGAGGCCCTTTATATAGAAATATGGATTTCTTAACTCTTCATAACATGCACATAGACACTTGTGCATTTATTACATTACTTGAAGTAACTTGCTAACTACCCCCTAAAGTAATATCCTACTCTAGTTATGTACCAAATGTGGTACATTTACATGACCTAAATGATGTAATATATTCTAACACCCTCCTGTATTACATTATTTGGGTATTGAAGACATTAGTCTTCAATATGGATCTTCTTCTCTTGAATAGTATTTGACTTGATCATCCTCTTCTTCTCGTGCAATAGTCTTCATGTTATATCCATTGTACCTTGTTGTTAGATGCCTTTGATGAACTAGGGATCTCATAATTTTACATGTTGCAAGTGGATCAGGGTGACTCCATTTTCCTTCTTCTAGTTCTTTGTGTAACCTGCTTCTCTGATATTCACAAATGTTAAGCTTGAACTTATGGTTAGTGGATGCTTCTGAAATGAGATCTT
The DNA here is from genome assembly GCA_028583015.1 of Wollemia nobilis. Taxonomy (NCBI): domain Eukaryota; kingdom Viridiplantae; phylum Streptophyta; class Pinopsida; order Araucariales; family Araucariaceae; genus Wollemia; species Wollemia nobilis. The sequence goes on along the minus strand of JAQPPZ010002587.1, from coordinate 11,404,339 downwards.
GAAAAAGATAATCTATTCTATGTAGTAATATTTCTTCATGACTTCTATGGTGCTTATATTTGCAAGGATGGAGGCTCCAAAAATCCACTTTTTCGTGACCAAATTGGTTGTAGTAAGTGCATAATAAAGATATTTCACCTGATTTGTTATCTATTTAGGAATATCATATTTATCTATCTCCTTGATGAGATTCTTAAACCATATGTGGATGATTGAAGCAATTTCATTCTTACTTTTTTCATACACTTGTATGATATCTTTTCGTTCAATACTATTTTCTTTTTCTATATCACCAATTTCTTTTGTTGTCTTATTTGGAGGTGTAACTGATGATTCTATCTTTTCATTATCAAAAATATTTTCATATTCTATTGATCCTTTCCTCATGTCTATATATTTTTTGTTATTATCCATTGAATCATAAATCATGCTTCTAATCTAGATAGGTACTTTTCTTAAACTTTTCCTGATGTTAGTAGTCATCCTTATGACTCCTTGAATCATCAATCATAATTTTTCCATTGAATCATCAATCATAATTCTAAGTTGATTTTGTAATATCTTGAGAATAATCAACTTATTAATTTTTCCTTATATTTCCCAATGAAGTATGATTTAATAATTGGATTTCTTTGTATATCCTTAGAATGAGAATGAGATAATGTTTACCAATTAATTCCAACTCTATATGTAGGCAATTGGTTTGATATTATTTTAAATAGATTAATTTTCTAAATTCCAATTATATGTATATATTTCGAAGTAGTATGCCTTATATCTCCCTACTTTTGGAATATTAGAAAAATAATATTATTTGTAATTTAATAGTAATTTAACCAATAATTGATAGCCTTCAATCTCCTACTTGGTTAATTGCAAATATTATATATCTTGAAATAAGCTTGCTTGATAATTACTAATGCTTGTTATATTTATTCCAATGTAATATATTACCTTATAACAAAGCAATAGTTTATATCACCTTATAACTCCAATTTTAATTAAAGTAAGAAAATTTAATTTATCTTTGTAAGGTTTGATTCTCCGTGTCCTTCATGAGACTTAATGCTCTTCATCCTTTGTGAGACTCTACGTTCTCTATGAGGCTCTACATCCTTTGTGAGCTCTACATACTTTGTGAAGCTTGATGCTTCTACATCCTTTGTGTGACTTGATACTCTATGTATCTCCATGTATTTTGACAGTGGCTTGATGCGTATTTTAGCACTATATGACTAATTATTTGACCTCTATATCCTATATCTACACTATCATAGTGTCTATTTTGGCTTGGTCTGATCCTCAATGGGTGCTTATAATCATATATATTTATTGCTAGTTTATGATAGTCTTCATTACCTTCTTTGACTCTAATTTTAGAATGCTTTTACTCACTCGAATGTTGCAACTTTACCTTCAATTTTCCTTTGCTTGTACACTTCTGATTTGAACATTTATGTAGCTACATGGCATGTGTATCTTGAGTAACATCTAAAAAATTTCTTATTCCTTCCTTGGGAGCTTTACAAGTGGCTTCTATGCTCCAACATCCATGGGAATCCTTTTGTAATGCTTATGGATAAATTTAACGCCTTCTCCAAGTGGATTATGGGCTCCAATTTTGAATGATAATGTTGTAACACATCTTCCTATCACAGTCACTGTGTAACTCCATTTTGGTCTAATGTATTAGCATTTTATTATGAATTGAGTGCTTCTTTTTAGTGATGATAAAAGGCAGATGCATGTATTCTTCCCTCCAATTCTTCTCTTCTCCTATATATTCCTTTCACCAACATACGTCCATTTGTTTCTTATTTCTCAATGCTTCTTCCAGGTGAGTATGATTTGGATCTTTTATGGAGGTCTTGGGTGCTTGGCGTTGGTTATATGGTGGTTTAATTTGAGCACTTCTATGATAGATATATTATCTAAGCAATAAATCTAGGTATTGCTTCTGTTTTCCTTTTATTTTGCTTCCAATGTGCTGTTTCAAATTCTCCCTTTGTAATTATCAATGGATGATAGCCAACATAGATGATTAACAATATTTTGCTATAATTTTCTTTAAATAAATTGCTTGGAATACTTTTTTTCATGGTTGTAAGGGTGTATTTGAACACCGTAATGAGAGCTCTTTGATAGCTCTTCTCACTTGCTTAGAATTTATGCTCCTTCTATGACCGCTTGTATGATAGTCCTCACTTGTGGAGGATGTGTCTCTAAGACACTTAGATTATATCCTATTTCCTATGTATGACAATATGTTATGGTGCATAATATTGTAAATAATAGAATACCTTGATTTGCTCCTTCTCTTGCAAGTTTTTTTTGTTGGTTCTAATGGCAGCTTCTCTATATTATATTTTGTATGCAAGTGTTGATTGAAGTTGTCTTCTCTGATAGACAACTCTCTCCTTTTCTTGGTTGATCTAAGTAATGAAACCAAGCTAATAATCATGTAGATAATATGCCCTTTGATGGAGTAATTGTTGCACTAACTTTTTCTTGTAATGAGCTCTATAGTCCACCTTGAATCTAAAACTCACCAAGTCTCTATTTTGGTTTCTAACACTGATTAATGGCTTCTTCTTCTTCTCCACTTCTAGGAGGAATTTTGATCTACTTGATGCCTTATATAGGCCATAATACATTGTACATATTGAGTTTTGAACAATGTCTTTAGACACTTTGATTATTTGCAAATTTTTGTGCCCTTGATTTTAGCAATCAATACATAAAATAATTCTTTGAGAGCAGCTATTTTAACAAACAACTAGTATAGTGTAATGAACCAATAATATTTCCAATACTAATTCACTTTAATAATCTCACCTTATCAATCCTATTAATAAGCTCTCAAAGGAGTTTCTAATGCACTAATATTCACTACAAATTTCTTAATGTGGTTCTCTTTTTAATAATCAAAGAATAGGAAGAATGTATCTAACTCTTATCAATATGCAGGTGATGAACCTTCACAAAAACTATATTTTGCATTTTCTTTGAGGACTTAAAATGCAACCTTATATCTTATAAATTCCAAATTATAACAAGGTGCTCAATGAAGTTAAGTAGTAATATGAATAAGTGTTCAAGTAATGAATCCTTTGTGGGCCTAAGTTGCTTACCTTTAATGATGAATATCTTTATGATTTAATTCACCAAGTCTCTAGTCTAGAATGGTGGTTTCCTGTAGTTGTGAATGCTTCTAGTCTTCTACTTTGTAGTAGATTGTTTCACACTTCTCCTTCAAGATCTATCATGGAACTTCTAAAGACTTCTAGCTAGTAATGGTATCTTGATTACTGCCCTCTCACAGTCAATCTACTAACTAAAATGTTGTACTTTAGGAACTCTTTCAATATTTTACTGTGAATCCAGCAAATCTCTATTTTTTCCTTATTTAGCTATGAAGGGAAGTCTACAAATATTCTTAGATTTGGAAGGTTGAAGAACACAAGCTTATACTGAGAGGGGGGTGAACAGTATAAGATAAAACTTTTACTTTTCTTTCCAAAGCAATATCATCCAATATTATCAATTGCAATAATGAAACAATGCACAAATCACCACACACATAAGAGACACAGATTTAACGTGGTTCACCCAATGTGGGCTACATCCACGGAGAAATTTTTCTTATAAATTTCTTCAACAAATTTTATGGGAATCAATTCCCTATTACAATGTTTGTGGACCCCAATCCACAGGAGACACCAATCCCCTCTACTCTAGTTCGTGGACCTCTATCCACAGGAGACACCAATCTCCTCTTCTCTGGTCTGCTCCAAAGCCTACTCACAACACTGCTCAAATCTACTCCAAGCCTACTCACAACTTTGCTCAAATTTATGTATGAAACCTACTCAATATTTCTCACAAACACTACTCAAACCTACTCACAACTCGCTTCTAAAAATTAATCAAAATGCTCAAATATCTCAAATCTGCTCACAAGCCTGCTCAAAAGGCCTACTCAAATCTGCTCCAAAACCTGCTCAAATATGCTCATAAAAACCTGCTCAACTCTACTCACAAAATCTGCTCAAATCTGCTCACAAGCCTGCTAAGAAGGCCTACTCAAATCTACTCCAAAATCATGCTCATCCACTCATACAAACAATGCTCATCAATTCTCAAATCTTGCATACAAACAATGCTCATAACTTTCTCAATGTGCTTTCCTCTACTCTAGCAATTCAGACATATTCTACCCAGTATTATTTTATCTTCATGAACATATAGAGAATGATATGCAATAATAATTACCCAATATGTTCTTCTTCTCAATTGAATCTTTTCAAACTATCCTTGCACTATGTGACACTTTGACTTGCTTTAAAACAATCCTTCTATATGTGTAAGACTATTTGCTTATTTCCTTATGCACTTCAAAGCCAATCACAATGCTCAAATATGCCCTCTAGATCTACTCCCAAAATTAATCATGAACAATGCACAACTTTTGCTTTCAAATCTATTCTATAACCCTTGCATATTTACTCCCAATATCAATCAAAACCAATGCACAAGTTTACTCACAAATCTGACCTATAACCTTTGCACATTTACTCCCAATTTCAATCAAGACCAATGCACAAGTTTACTCACAAATTTGACCTATAATATTTGCACATTTATTCCCAATTTCAATCAACACTAATGCACATCAAATCAATCCTTATACCTCCAACCATATGACATCAAAAATATTTTCCTCAAACAAAACCACCCTTGAGAAAGGAATTAAATCACCATACCTCTAAATCTGCCTCAATGATGATAGTCTTCTTTTGCATGTGCCTGTCTTGACAAAAATAATTTTCTTTTCTTTTGCCACTTCAAAATTGGTTAGCAAATCTCTTTTTCTTGAATAGATATCAAATCATTCACATTAAAAACCCTTATAAAAAATGTGCATAATAAATCTTAAAAATAATAATACCTTATATCTCCCTTTTTATAATATGCCAAATACAATATAACATTAATCACAATTACACCTTATTTCTCCTTTTTCTAACATGCAAAAATACAAATAAACTTGACCACCATACACCTTATAACTCCCTTTTCTAATTTACAAAAATCACAATTTCTTATGCTAACACCTTGACCTTTATTTTTCCTTCAAAATCAAATTTAATAAAAAATTTAATACCTTTGCACAATTGAGAATCGAACCCCTGACCTCATGAAATGTAGTGCTTTCCCAAGCACTTTGTGACCAGCTATGCTGCCATGATAGCTAAGACCAAAAGGGAGGTGCCCGATATATATCCATGTCCTTGTGCTTTTATCAATAACAAAACCTCATCAAAAATGGTGTCGACCTGATTCGACCTCATGACCTCCTACCCAACAACTCCATGCAAAGCCAACAACCAGGCTACCTTAAATCAAAACCAAAGGTGCTCATAGTGATATTTATCCAAGTCTTCCTCGTTTAGTAAAACTCAACAAAAAATGACATCGACCAGATTAGACCCCATGACCTCCTACCCAGCAATGCTCCACACAAAGCCACACTACTATTTGGGCTATCCCAATGAATGAAACCTCAGGCACACATAATGATATTTCTCTTTGTCTATCTCTACCTCGATTTTTGTTGTCTTCTCCTCTGCATTTTCTTCCTGCCGTTCGCATGCATGATGATGGATTTTCAATTGCAATTTTTCATTCCACTCCAAGGTTTAATAATGCCATGTATATATATGCTTTCCATTTCCTTCTATTTCATTTTGAAAATTTGGCTTCCCTCTCTTGTGATATTTAAACCTTTTTGTCCCAAGAAACTTTTTAAACCTTTATCCTTCTTTTTGTCCAAGCAACTTTTAAACCTTTGTCCCTCTTATAATATTTAAACCTTTTTGTCCCAAGCAACTTTTTAAACCTTTATCCTTCTTTTTGTCCAAGCAACTTTTAAACCTTTGTCCCTCTTATAATATTCTCTTTATAATATTTAAATATGATATTTAAATATTATAATCCTTTGCTTGAAAAATATTTGCCTTTGCTTTGAGATATACCTTACCTTGAATAATTATCCATTGTTTGCTATTCACAATAGTCCATTCTTGACACAATTGATATATTGTCCAACCTTGTAAACTTCACACCCTTGAAGAATATTTCTGCCTTGAATACCATGCACCCTTTGACATCAATGACAACTCAATATTTCCAACAATCTCCCCCTTTGTCATTGATGGCAACCCTACAAAAAATTTCTTCTACTGCAACTGGATTCCAAATCTGCTCCCCCTGACAAGCTGCTCCCCCTCACTGAATTCTCCCCCTTTGACATCAATGGCAAAGGGCTCCTTGGGGCTAAAAATAAGACACTTAGCACAACCCCCTCACCACCTCCTTTACTTGAGGTGATCAATTTTGATATGGGAGTAAAACTACTCCCAACTTACAATGCTCTTTTTCTTTTTCAATTTTCTTTTTCCACACCTTTGTAGTCATACCCTTTTGAACATTTTGAGCATCCTTTTTCTTGCTTGTCTTTGGAAGTTCCGAAAACTCTGTTCTACACCATTTAGCTTTATGCCCAAAATTATTGCAATTGAAACACATGATGTTGTAGTCCTTGAAAGGTGTAAATGAATTGAAGTTTCTCTTGGTGAAGTCATAATCATTCTTACCATGAACCCTGCAATGTATAGCTTTGTGACCAAAATGATTACATGAGAAGCAATAACCCTGGAAGAAGTATTCATCTTGCCTTGGAGGATATGGTCGCATGATTCTTTCTTTGCTTTTTCTGTGTTGGTCCCTGTTCCTTGATGGTGCATTGTTTTCTTCCTCATTGATGTTTCCACTTCTCAACTCATCAGTACAGGTCTTAGATTCTTCTTCAAATACCTTCTTTGATGCTTCTATTTATTTTGAGCTTGACTCCTCTTTTTGTACTTCTTGACCTTCCTCAAAGCCAAGTCCGGTCTTCATAAATGGAGATCTCTGTGTTTTGATAATATCATCCAAATATTTTGAGCTTTTCCTAAACTGATATATCTTATTATTAAATTTTTCAAGTCCCTTCCTTAGAATGTCAACTTCATGTTCTAGTCTTTCACATTCTAGCTCTTTTACCTTTAATTGTTCAGCCATACCTTCTTCAACTTTCCTTACCTCTTCAACCTTAAATTTTAAGTCAATGAGATCTTGTAGAAGCTTTGCCTTTGTTTTCTCATCCTCTTGTACTTGAGCCTTCAATCTTAAGTTCTCCCTTTTCAACTCTTCAAGATCAATAACAAGTTCCTCTTCCATATCAATTGTGGCTTCCTCTTCATATTCTGAAACTTTCTCTTCTTCTTGGTCTTCAATAATAGGGGCATCTTCTTTTTCTTTTTCTTGGTCTTTGACAACAGGTGCATCTTCTTTCTCTTCTACTTGGTCTTTGACAATAGGAGCATCTTCTTTCTCTTCTATGGCCAAAAATAGAATTTCTTCTTTTTCACTATCGAAGAGACTTTCATCACTGTCACTGGAAGCACTGCTTGCTTCTTCAACATAAAAACTTTTCTTGTGCCTTTGAAAGATCTTCTTCTCATGCTTGCCTTGATCATGCCTATTTTTATTTTCATGATAAAATTTTCTTTCTTTCTTTTTCTTGTATTCCTTTTCCTCTTCACTGCTACTATTTTCAGCTTGTGGACAATTAGCTGCATAGTGACCAATGTTACCACAACTAAAGCATTTCATAGTCTACATATTTTTGTGTTTTCTTGGACCCTTCTTATTTCTTCTCACAAAGTTAGCCTCCTCTTCACTGCTTGATTCATCACTTGATTCTGGTACTTTATCCTTTGCCTTATTTGAAGCTTTGAATGTTGCCTCTCATTTGGATGTTTGATCTTTTTCTATCCTCATCTCATAGGTTATGAGAATCCCATGTAGCTCATCCATACTTAAGGTGTTGAGATCCTTCATCTCTTCTATTGTTGAAACCTTTGCATCAAATCTCATAGGAAGTGACCTTAATATTTTTTGAACAATCTTAGAGTCTTCAATATTTTCTCCAAGTCCACGAATGGTGTTGACAACCTCATCAACATGAAGTAGATACCTAGCAATATCTTCCTCATATTTCATCTTCAAGTCTTCAAACTTCCTCCTATGGGTTTGAAGTTTTGCCATTTTAACCTTGTCATCTCCTTCATATGTTCTCTGTAACTTGTCCCATATTTCTTTTGCTGAAGTGCATTGCATGAATTTCACAAACTCTGATTCACATAACCCACTTAAAATTGCATTCATTGCCTTGGCATTATTTTCATATGGTTTCTTACCACTTGCATCTGTAGGAGGAGTTGTAGGTGGTGTGAACCCATTCTCAATGGATTGCCATATATCATATCCATGTGCCATCAAATAAGTCTTCATCCTCACACTCCAGAAAGCATAGTTAGTCCCATAAAATAATGGAGCTCTATTTGATGAAAACCCTTCCTGATGTGCCATTTGTGTTCCTATAAGATCTTCCTTCAAGTTGTTAGGCTCTCATGAAGGAACCTACTCTGATACCAATTGAAGAACACAAGCTTATACTGAGAGGGGGTGAATAGTATAAGATAAAACTTTTACTTTTCTTTCCAAATCAATATCATCCAATATTATCAATTGCAATAATGAAATAATGCACAAATCACCACACACATAAGAGACATAGATTTAATGTGGTTCACCCAATGTGGGCTACATCCATGGAGAAATTTTTCTTATAAATTTCTTCAACAAATTTTATGGGAATCAATTCCCTATTACAATGTTTGTGGACCCCAATCCATAGGAGACACCAATCCCCTCTACTCTGGTTTATGGACCTCTATCCATAGGAGACACCAATATCCTCTACTCTGGTCTACTCCAAATCCTACTCATAACTCTACTCAAATCTTCTCCAAGACTGCTCACAACTTTGCTCAAATATTCTCATGAAACCTACTCAATCAAACACTACTCAAACCTACTCACAACTCTGCTCAAATATGCTCACAAGCCTACTCAAAAGGCCTACTCAAATCTGCTCCAAAACCTGCTCAAATCTACTCAATGCTCAAAATTTCAAATAACTCAAATAATCTCACAAAAACCTGCTCAAATCTACTCACAAAATCTGCTCAAATATTCTCACAAGCCTGCTAATAAGGCCTACTCAAATCTGCTCCAAAATCATGCTCATCCACTCATACAAACAATGCTCATCAATTCTCAAATCTTGCATACAAATAATGCTCATAACTTTCTCAATGTGCTTTCCTCTACTCTAGCAATTCAGACATATTCTACCTAGTATTATTTTATCTTCATGAACATATAGAGAATGATATGCAATAACAATTACCCAATATGTTCTTCTCAATTGAATCTTTTCAAACTATCCTTGCACTATGTGACACTTTGACTTGCTTTAAAAATCCTTCTATATGTGTAAGACTATTTGCTTATTTCCTTATGCACTTCAAAGCCAATCACAATGCTCAAATCTCCCTCTAGATCTACTCCCAAAATTAATCATGAACAATGCACAACTTTTGCTTTCAAATCTATTCTATAACCCTTGCATATTTACTCCCAATATCAATCAAAACCAATGCACAAGTTTACTCACAAATCTGACCTATAACCTTTGCACATTTACTCCCAATTTCAATCAAGACCAATGCACAAGTTTACTCATAAATTTGACCTATAATATTTGCACATTTATTCCCAATTTCAATCAACACTAATGCACATCAAATCAATCCTTATACCTCCAACCATATGACATCAAAAATATTTTCCTCAAACAAAACCACCCTTGAGAAAGGAATTAAATCACCATACCTCTAAATCTACCTCAATGATGATAGTCTTCTTTTGCATGTGCCTATCTTGACAAAAATAATTTTCTTTTCTTTTGCCACTTCAAAATTGGTTAGCAAATCTCTTTTTCTTGAATAGATATCAAATCATTCACATTAAAAACCCTTATAAAAAATGTGCATAATAAATCTTAAAAATAATAATACCTTATATCTCCCTTTTTATAATATGCCAAATACAATATAACATTAATCACAATTACACCTTATTTCTCCTTTTTCTAACATGCAAAAATACAAATAAACTTGACCACCATACACCTTATAACTCCCTTTTCTAATTTGCAAAAATCATAATTTCTTATGCTAACACCTTGACCTTTATTTTTCCTTCAAAATCAAATTTAATAAAAAATTTAATACCTTTGCATAGCTGAGAATCGAACCCCTGACCTCATGAAATGCAATGCTTTCCCAAGCACTTTGTGACCAGCTATGCTACCACGATAACTAAGACCAAAAGGGAGGCACCCGATATATATCCATGTCCTTGTGCTTTTATCAACAACAAAACCTCATCAAAAATAGCATCGACCTGATTCGACCCTATGACCTCCTACCCAGTAATGCTCCATGCAAAGCCAACAACTAGTTGGGCTACCTTAGCAGTCAAAACCAAAGGTGCTCATAGTGATATTTATCCAAGTCTTCCTCATTAAAAAAACTAAAAAAATGGTGTCGACCAAATTGACCCCGTGACCTCCTACCCAACAATGCTCCATGCAAAGCCACACTACCAGCTAGGCTATCCCAGTGAATGAAACCTCAAGTGCACACAGTGATATTTCTCTTTGTCTATCTCTACCTCGATTTTCGTTGTCTTCTCCTCTGTTTTCTTCCTGCCATTCGCATGCACGATGATGGATTTTCAATTTTAATTTTTCATTCCACTCCAAGGTTTAATAATGCCATGTATATATATGCTTTCCATTTCCTTCGATTTCATTTTGAAAGGTCGGCTTAATTTATTTTCAATTTTTGGTGCCTTTTTATTTTTCAAACTCTTTTGTTTATAATATTTAAATTTAGAATTTAAATATTATAAATATTTATATTTTTAAAACTTTGTCCCTCTCTTGTGATATTTAAACCTTTTTGTCCCAAGCAACTTTTTAAACCTTTATCCTTCTTTTTGTCCAAGCAACTTTTAAACCTTTGTCCCTCTTATAATATTTAAACCTTTTTCCCGTTTTAAACCTTTATCCTTTTTTTTCCAAGACTTTTAAACTTTTCTCTCTTATAATATTCTCTTTATAATATTTAAATATTATAATCCTTTGCTTGAAAAATATTTGCCTTTGCTTTGAGATATACCTTACCTTGAATAATTGTCCATTGTTTGCTATTCACAATAGTCCATTCTTGACACAATTGATATATTGTCCAACCTTGTAAACTTCACACCCTTGAAGAATATTTCTGCCTTGAATACCATGCACCCTTTGACATCAATGACGACTCAATATTTCCAACAAAGGTATCTTATGTCTGAGTTCTTCTTCAACCTTCTTGTCGAATTCTGACTTCAAACAAGATTTTCTTCTCAAGAATTTAAATATCTTGAGGTCTTCAATATTCTTCTTTGGGATTTGTCACTTGCCAAATTTTTCTTCTTTTGGGCTTTTTGTCAGATGGTAATAATTGTCCCAAATCTTTCACTATCTTCTGTAGTAAATTTCTCCAATGAGTTCTCCTAGGAACTTCTTTGATGGTTTTTCCAATTTTTGGAATGAGGCTCTCCAAGCCTTCTCCTTGAGACCTCTCCAAGGTCTTCAATATTGTAGCTTTTCTGTCTTCTTGATGAGACCTTTCCTTCAACCTTCAGCTCTAGAAGTGTTGGCAATGAGATCTCTCTAGTGGATCTCTAAAGTCTGCTTCTTCTAAAATCGGTTATAGGACCTTGTTAGTCCTTCTTCAATCTTCCAAGAATAGAAGTTCTTTCAATTATACCTTTGATGGGTCTCTTCAGTTTCTTTTAGAGGAAGTTTTCAATTAGCAAAGGAGATCATCAATCTCCTATCTGTTGAGTGATATTTTTGTTCAATTACAAAAACATACCCATAGTCAGGATTCTATCAGGATATCCTCTCTTGAAAGAAATATTTTAATTTCCCAAGGTTTTGTTTGATGTATTCAATCTGCTTGTAAACTTATCAATATGTAAAATATAGAATTAGTTGGATACGTTATAAATGCACGTGAATGTTAACAAGGAGCATGTTTAATTGATCTGATTTGCAAAAAATAAAGTTTGTAAAAACTTTGTTGTTCATGAAAAATTGTTAAAATGTGTAGTTAATTATCAAATATTCACTTTAGAATAATAACCTTAAAGATCAATAATATTTTATTTTAACATTTGAAATTCATTTTAATCAAATTATTATGTTTACATTTAATATTATTATTTGGACAATAATTGAGTAAAATAAAATGACTATTATAAACTATGGAGTGTTGAGACTTCAAATTATAATGAAATAATTTACCTTAATGAAAAGTTGAAATTTGAATTTTCAATTTTACGTATTTTTTTAGGGTTTTGATTTTTTATTTAATGAATTTAAAAAAAAATGCAAAAGCTAGGGTTAAGATAAATAAAATGGAACAAAACAAGCTATTGAAACTTATGAACTTTCACCCTAAATTGACAGAGAAAATAATCTGAAACTTAACCAAATTTGCATTCACACACCCTGCATTAAATTTAGTGCAATCTTTTAGAAAGATGGACAATATATTAAAACTATTATTTAAATAATGACACTATCAGTAACATGCATTATTAATATATATATATATATATATATATATATATATATATATAAGAAATAAAAAATATGCAATGAAATATTCTTTATAAAACCTTTGACAAATTACAACAACCCAGGAAACTCTTCATCAATAACAAACCCTGATCACCAACTCCTCTTGCTCCAATTTCAAATGTTCGATGGTTCTATCCTCTTTAACATTTGTAATTTTCACCTTTGTTTTATTTATTAAATCATGAAACACATTAAATCTTCGTTATCAATTTTGGTTGTAGATATATGCCAGCGATAAGTTTTATCAATTCCCTCATGTATTTTCTCAAACTATGCTATACACTTCTTCAACTCCCTCAAACTATGCTATACACTTCATGTATTTGAAAACTGGCACATCACATCTGCACTCCTATCTACATGATTATGTTCGTCTTTATAGGTTGTAATCACAACGCTCGGTTATGTCTGCCTTTATCATACATCTATAATAAACTCTTGGCTCTGAGCTATTGCTTGTAATCTTCTGCCCATATTTCCTCCATCGACGGCTATTGTTACGTCTAATTTTCCTCTGCATGGTTACATAGTCATGGACCGTTGTTCCAAGGAGTATTTTTTTTTTGGACTTCGCACCAATCTGGTTGCTGTCGAATGCGCGGGAATGAGCAGGAATATGTTCCTCAACCAATCTGGTTGTTAATCACCTGTAATTACTTGGGTAACTAATATATATTCATGCCTTCTTTAAATATTGGGATGTGGTACACAACTAACTGTTCCAAAAACTCTAAATCTGGTGACACAGAACGAACATCAAAGCTTATTCGAAGAAACCTTAATTCTTTGCATTTGTATAGACTTTGGGTTTGATCACTTACTCTGATATGGTCTCCCAAGGCTTGAATTTTCAATGAAGTTCTCATTGAATTCAAGTGTTCTTTTTTGATTTCGCACACAGATTTAGACCCATCCCATGTGAGCCAAATACTTTTAATGAGATTGTACAACTTCTTGGAAAGACTGCACATCCATAACGCTGCCAGATTTTGGCATGCTTAACCCTTTTGCTTAACTAATTTTTCTTCTGCTCGTATTCTTCTGAATCTTATGAATCGTGGATTGAAAATGCAGTGACATTTGGGTATCGTATTCTTTACTTGGAATGAACTTTCTCCATAAACTTCTCAAGGTATTCCATATCTTCAGCAACTGATTTCCGTATGACTATGAGCGAGGCTATAAACTTGTCAGCCTTTCCCAAAAGCTTACACGGTGTCAAAGTTTAGATATGAGTCTATGACTACAGTGACATTGGCGATTTAATGACGAAGAAATGTCACCATCCTGTTGTTGCATGGGAAGAATGCTCCGGCAAAATCATAGAGAAATATTAATTTCTACTACAAATTCTTAAGTCGTGACACGTAATTACATCAGCAACATTCGAGCAGTTCCAGATTTAAAATCTCTGAATAAAGAAAATGTTTATTCACAACTGATTCCTTCCCCAAATCGAGCATCTCCCTACATTGTCTATGATTGTAGGCTTACAATTTTAAATTTATGCACACACATAAATTACTTTTAAAAATATATTTCATCTGAATATCGAGAGTTGTTATGATTTGACTCTGTCGCATATAGGTAATATTCTCCAACCTTTGGAAATTTTGAAGAACTAACAATGGTAAATTTTCTAGGCATCGATCCATCCAAGCCATTGCAGAAGAATGGAGAAATCCATATCCCAAGTCTTTTTTAAGCCTCCATGGGCCCACCATGGCCATGTGGGGCTCGAACGCGGGACATCTAAACTCACTCCTAAGGGCTTCCATGATTGACCAGAAGGCTTGGTCCTTCTCTAGTGGTGGTTGAGCCCAAACAAAAAAATACTCCCATCGTCAGACCTGCCAGAAGAAGTTGCCAAACCTGCATAAAAGGCGAAAATATAATTAACATTAATAAACCTTCGGAAATAAGAAACCAATAAATAAAAGTCAAGAATATAGCACCTTCAATATGTTGTCCAAAAAATAAAGTAGATGTAAGTTTTAGGAAATGAAAGACTACCTGCCCGCTGAAGATTATCGATATATTTTGAAGGGCATAAGCTTGTGCCCTTCACAATCAAACACGTATAATAATGACTAGTCAAACTAGTTGACTGACGGCAAGGAGTTTAATAATAAGGTTTGTTTTTTTTTTTTTTTTTTAAATCACAATTTGTAACCGAGGAGAGAAGATGTATTAATGTGGAATAAATTTTTTTTTGTGGGAATATGTTATTGGAAATAAATAACTTTTATAAGAATAACATTACTTGAACCGGTTAGAAAGCAAGAGGATCAACATTAATACAAATCCTTTGAAAGTCTTTTTTGGTTATCTTACAATGAATATTACTTATCTTTAAAAAGTCTTGTGAAAAGGTAGAGAGAACTATACCTTCTCAGATCTGGTGGTCTGTTTTGTTGAGGAAGCATGTTTTAGAAATTAAGTATGACTATTGCAGGTGTGAATAAGAAGGCAAGGTGTGAATAAGAAGGCAAGGGGTAAATAATAAGAATAGGAAATGTGGAAAATAATAATAAAATTACTTGTTATTCTAATATGAAGTATATTAACAAATAAAACCATCAATTAATTCATGTTTAGTAAAACAACGAAAATATTCAATGTCAAAAACATTTCACATGGGTTTCCAAATTGGGATATGTTGTGTGCTGACAACAATACTATCTTTCACAGACTCTTCTTTGGAGTCTTCTTCAAGTTTATGGCCTTTTCTTCAATAAGGATGTTGTGTCCTCTTCTAAAATAACAAATAATAACAAAATTATTTGTTATTCTAATATGAAGTATATCAACAAATAAAACCAGCAACTAATATATGTTTAGTAAAACAATGAAAATACTTGTCAAAAACATTTCACATGGGTCTCCAAATTGGGGTATGTTGTGCGATGGCAACAATACTATCTTTCACAGACTCTTCTTTGGAATCTTCTTCAAGTTCAAGGCTTCTATGGCCTTTTCTTCAATAAGGATGTTGTGTCCTTCTCTTCTAGAATAACAAATAATAACAATTTTATTTGTTATTCTAATATGAAGTATATCAACAAATAAAACCAGCAACTAATTCATGTTTAGTAAAACAATGAAAATACTCAATGTCAAAAATATTTCACATGGGTCTCCAAATTGGGGTATGTTGTGTGATGGCAACAATACTATCTTTCACAGACTCTTCTTTGGAGTCTTCTTCAAGTTCAAGGCTTCTATGGCCTTTTCTTCAATAAGGTTGTTGTGGCCTTCTCTTCTACAATAAGGCTTTTGTGGCATTTTCTTCAATAAGGCTTCTATGGCCTTTTCTTTAGCAATAAGGCTCCTATGACCTTTTTCAGCAATAATGCTTTTATGGCATTTTTTAGCAATGTGCAGGTTTGCCACAAGGCTTCCGTTAGTTTCATTTTCCTGCAACAATATATTAGTAAGTTGATTCTAAATCTTGTTAATAATGAATCTTCTCTAGCTGATTTATCAATCTAGTGGAATGGAATGTTGAGTCCTAGTCTTCACGAGTTTTTTCTATAACTTTGTGGAAAGACTAGCAAAATACAATATCAAAAAATTTAGACCTGATATTAGCTTCTCCTCTCAATATTTCCTATGACTTTCCTATTTCTAGTAACCTATTGTAGCTCTTCCTATCCAACAATCCCTTGCAACTATGTTTGCATGCAACGGCACACAATGGCTGATCCGAGTTGTAAAAATGTAGTAAGGTTTAGACCTACAATAGCAATGGTGCTTTCTTATGTCTCTCCCTATTTCTATTGATCTACCATGGATCTTATACCACTATTAGCTTTTGATGCTATGAGCCAAGGGAGAATGCAATCATAGGATTAGAATATGCAAAAATGTAAGATGTTGAAATACACTATAAATGGTAAGTGCCAAAAATGATACAATGTTATATGGAGGAAACGAACACTCCAAAACATATGACAAGAACTACATTGTATACATCACCAATCTATATGGTGATCTTGTAGAGTATGCCTACTACTACCTACCACTCTATATAAACACTCACTATGAGGAACTTTATATAGAAATATGGACTGCTTGGCCAACACTCTTCCTAACATGCACATAGACACTCGTGCATTTATTATATTACTTGAAGTAACTTGCTAAATATCCCTAAAGTAATATCCTACTCTAGTTATGTACCAAAGGTGGTATATTTCAATGACCCAAATGATGTAACAAGTACTACAGGATCATTCGCATAAGCCTCCTTGTAGGTATCAAGGTCCACAAGATCCCACCATGACTCATGATGCACTCATTGTATCCACACCTTACCTACTACTTGTATCCCTTGTACTTCCCCATGTTGGCATAGCACACGATTATACCGATATGACTCGAAGACCTTATTCCTTTCATCAAGCCATTGTATCTATCTCACCCTGACTAGCTCCTTGTGGTCATCTAACCACACATATCTATCCTTCTAAGGCCACCAAATAATGTGTGCCACCCTCAAATCATCGATCAAGTACCTTGCCCATGCTAGAGACCAAAAATAGGATCAGATACACCTCTCCCACCTATAGACTACTAGAATATCAGGGACAACATCCCTCATCACTATAATAGGATGACGGATAGTTATGTGCTCTCATACTTAGACCTAGAGTAGAATGCAACAAAAGAGTGCAACAAATCTAGCTTTGACCTTATCTGTATACCACTATATACAAGGTGTGGTATAATCTCACCAAGATAGCAAGATCCCACACATAGATAGTCTCCTCATATCTTAATCTTGCTATAATAAGTCCTCATCCCCAAGGCATGAAATACTTTCTAGTATCACCCATCACCAACCTTGACACAATGGATGATAGAAAACCGATCGATGTGTCCTCCCACATAGGCATTATTAATCCTCAATCTAATCCCCTCAAAGTTACCCTTCTCTGATAAGGCTAGCTTTCCATCCCTCACACTCATCCTTACATGGGTTAGAACACCTCCTATAGGTCCCTGAAGGATACGCCATACATCCTCCAACATAACTATCATCTCACCCATCGGTAGCCTAAAAGTATTAGTATATGGGTACCACCTCTCTACAAGGGCTATCAATAAAGGGCAATCAAACTCTAGCTTAGGCATATATACCACCTAATACAATCCAATTGCTACAAACACTCCCTCTGCTCACTTGTCAAAATACTCTTCAGGCATTTTGGGTGACGCTCCCAACTCACCAAGACCTTTATCGCTTGCCAAAAATACATCCAAATTAATTACTTATAAAACCCATAAAATCATCTCAAAACCTCAAAAGAACATCACCATTAGATAGGGCACGAAAAGATCTTTCTAAAAAGTACAAATATACCTATATTTAGACATATATCGATGCCTAAAAGTGTAAAACAAAAAAAATTGCAATCTAGTGCTAAATTCATCATTTTGACCAAAAACAACACTGGCACTAGTGCCAAATTCATCACTGATGCCAAAATCCCCACAACTTTCAAAAAATTAAAAACATTATTCAAAATAAAAAAATTGAGTTGGGACAAAGAGTATACCTCCTGACCTCGCTCTGACACATCCACTGTCTCTCGAACCACATCTGCACAGTGTACCCATCTCTGATTATATGCCATCCTCTCAAGTAGTTATTTCTCTCTTCAACATTCTAAAATTTTTAAGGTGCAAATGAAGGTACTCTTTCCTTTTTAACCCACCTGCATGTCATCGCCAACCCTAATAACTTACCCCAAAATCTATCGAAAAACATATCGTTCTCAAAATGAATATTATATCTAGAGAAAGTCATTTTGCCCTTGCATATAGGGCAAAATGACTTTCTCTAGATATCAAGACATGCAAAACAAGACATACATATAAATTATGATACAAAATTGACCAAAACGAACAAATCATAATGATCTCTTCAAATTAGCAAATCAATACAACAACAATACATCACAATGTCAAAATTGAGTATCATAACTTAACTTTTGATGCAATTTCACATACATCATGTCAAGACTAGGGCAAAATGTAGACACCCAATTTTGACACGCTAGGTAAACTTCCTAAAACTAGTCTTAAACATCATAAAACTTCTCAAAATTAGCCACAAACTTCAAAAAACTTCAATTTGATCGTTTTCCAATATTTTGGGCATCATTTTCACCCCTACCAAATTTACCACTCTCAACTCAATGGCAGACACCATGATTTTCTCAAGCTCATTCTCTCTTTCCTTCTCAGTTCCAAAATAATATTGATAATAAACCTCCTGCTCCTAAGCGACTAACTACAGCTGAAATGGATACGCGTTGTGCCCAAGGGCTATGTTATAATTATGATGAAAATTTTGTAAAGAGACATAGATGTGCAAATAAGATATTTTTCTTAATAGATGCAGAGGAACCTGGTAGCAGTGAATAGAGTGATGAGGAGAGTGACACAGCTAAAGCACCAACTCAACAGGAAGAGGAAACCCATGACCCTAAAGCATAAATTTCCATCCATGCTCTTGTCGGGGTTACCACTCCACAAACCATGAGAGTTGTGGGTTTTTCAAAGGCCAACACCTTACTATTCTTATTGATTCAGGTAGTACACACAACTTCATTGATCCCCGAGTTGCTAAACAGACCAATTGCTATATACACACATGCAATTCCTTTGAAGTCATGGTGGCAAATGGAGGCACTTTACCTTATAAAGGTAAATGTCACAATGTTAAAATAAATATGGGGAATTATGAACTCAAGAAAGACATGTTTACCCTCCAATTGAGAGGATGTGACATGGTGTTGGGATCTCAATGGTTGAGCACCTTAGGCACTGTCAACTAGAACTTTGCAGAACTATGGATGCAATTTTCACAACATGGAAAAATACACATCCTCCATGGTGCCAAAACAGGCCCTTCCCAAATTGTTAGTTCCAATCGTATGGAGAAATTATTGAAAAAGTCATCTCGTGGGGTCATTGCACAAATATTTTCAATTCAACCAAACACTTCCACAGTGGATCAAATTCCATCAAATTTGCAACTTGTTCTTACGAAGCACAATGATGTTTTTCAGAACCAACTACCCTGTCGCCTCGTCGCTCACATGACCATGCACTTCCACTACTACCAGGTAATGCACCACCTAATGTCAGACCATGACCATGTTATTCCACTACTACTAGGTAATGCACCACCCAAGTTAGATCTTCATTCTGGATACCATCAAATATGGCTCAAGGATGAGGATATCCCCAAAATTGCATTTCGTACTCATGAAGGTCACTATGAGTTCCTGGTAATGCCATTTGGTCTGACAAATGCTCCTTCCACATTTTAGAGCTTGATGAACAACATCTTTCGCCCTTTCTTGCAAAATTTCATCCTAGTTTTATTTGATGATATCTTGGTTTATAGCCACTCATGGTAATAACACCTTATCCATGTGGATCAAACATTACAATTGTTGGCACAACATCAACTTTTTGCTAAGTGGTCAAAATGTTCCTTTGGTCTAAATGAAGTGGAATATCTAGGACACATTGTCTCCAAAGAGGGCATCAAGGTTGACCCTAAGAAGATTCAGGCATTTCAAGACTGGCCAAAACCTCGCACTCTTAAGAAACTTTGAGGATTCTTAGGGCTTACAGGTTACTACCACAAATTTATTTGTAATTATGGTAAAATAGCAGTCCCCCTCACATCCATGTTAAAGAAGGACTCTTTTACTTGTATGGGGCCCACTGACCAAGCCTTCCTCGAATTGAAGCATGCTATGACCACAACACCAGTTCTAGCCATGCCAAATTTTTCCAAGCCTTTTGTCATTGAAAGTGATGCTTCTGATCGTGGCATCGGGGTAGTGTTGACGCTGGAAGGGAGACCCTTGGCTTTAACTAGTAAGGCACTCTTTGATCGTAACTTGGGAAAGTCTAGATATGCCAAGGAGATGTTGGCCATATTACATGTTGTAACCCATTGGCAATTATATCTCATTGGGTGTCATTTCTCCATTAAAACAGACCATCAGAGTCTCAAATACTTCTTGGAACAACGGGTTGCTACCCCAGAACAACAAAAATGGGTTTCTAAACTCATGGGATATGATTACGATATCACCTATAAAAAATGTAAAGAGAATCTTGTGGTTGATGTTCTCTCTCGACAATTTGAGACCCTTAGTATGTTATGTGCCATTTCCTCACTGGTTCCTCAATGGATAGATTCCTTACGATAGGAGGTACTTTAGGATGCAGATTTGAAAGATTTGGTGCCCTCGCTCCGTGATGATCCTACTTCATTCCTAGGCTACAATTGGGATGGTCATTTCTTGCATTATCTCCAATGCCTTGTTCTTCCTCGCACATCCCCACTCTGTGAGCTCTTCATGAAGGAACTACATACTGCTCCCTCTATAGGTCATTCAGGATTTATTAAAACATATGAATGCCTTAAGTGCACATTCTTCTGGAAAGGTATGAAACAGGATATTCATGATTTTATCGTAGCTTGTGATACCTACCAATCGATGAAAGGTGAAACGGTACATTCTTCGGGTACTCTTCAACCCTTGCCCATTCTAGATCAAGTTTGTACTAACATTTCCATGGATTTTATAAAAGTGTTACCTAAATCTGGCAATAATTATGTTATTCTTGTGGTAGTGGATCGCCTTTCGAAGTATGCTCATTTTTGTTCCCTTGGCCACCCTTACACAGCCTCCATCGTTGCCCAAATATTTATCGATTCTATTTTTTGCCTTCATGGTATGCCCACCTCCATTGTGTCCGATCGAGATCCCACCTTCACTAGTCATTTCTGGCAAGAATTTTTTAATTTTCAGGGAACTCAACTCAAAATGAGTTCAGCCTATCATCCGCAAACAGATGGTCAAACTAATATTGTCAACAAATGTTTGGAGACCTATCTTCATTACTTTGCATCATATCATCCAACTCAATGGGTGAAGTGGATTCCTTTGGTTGAATGGTGGTACAACACTTCTTATCATACATCAACCAAACTCACCCCTTTTGAGGTCGTTTATGGGTGCTCTCCACTCACGCCTTCTTCATACATCCTAGGCAGCTCCAAGGTCTAGGTAGTTGACACTACTCAACCCACATACTGATGTTCTTTGCCAGCTAAAGAAAATTTTTGACATGGCTCAGAATCAGATACGATAACAGGCTGACCAGCATCATTCTGAGCGTAGCTTTGATGTAGGTGATATGGTCTTCCTTCACTTGCAACCATACAAACAATCATCCCTACAACTCCATCGATGCCAAAAACTTGCTGCAAAATACTATGGACCCTATAAAGTTCTTCAACGGATTGGTTCCACTGCTTACAAATTAGCTCTTCCGCCCACCTCCAATCTCCATCCTGTTTTCCATATTTCCTCTCTCAAGAAATTTATGGGCACACAGGTACAGGTTCAGTAAGCATTACCAAAATTGGATGAAGAAGGTTCCATATTACTCGAACCTGAACAATTGTTGGATCGTCGAACCCGCACTCTTTGCAACTATACCATCATAGAAGTTCTTGTTCATTGGTACGGGCTCTAGCCATAATATGTGACATGGGAGTCTCTCCATCAGCTCCAGCACCATTTCCCTCATTTTCAGCTTTGAGGACAAAGCTTTTTGAAGGGGAATGACATGTTAGGATTCTATCCTAACGCCATTTTGTAATTCTCATTTACTTATGAAATGACCCACTTCCAACGTGGTGGATCCCATTATGATATTATTTTGCAATACTTTGTAATGTATGTGGCAAGTGATATTTCTAGCCAAGTGGCACCATCTCATGTAACTGTTTTTATCAAGATTGTAACCGATGGTAGATAGGAGATTCTAGCTCGAGTGGAATTTTGCATGTAAGCCAACTCTTGAGCCTTTAGGTAGGGTTGCATGAAGTTTTTCTTTAAAATATATGAAGTCATGTATGAATGCATCTTTTTACAAAGCTAATGAAATATTGAAGGAGGTTGCCCCCTTGAAGAGGCCCACGATTCTGTGTTATTGTGAGATTGTTCCATTTTTGCATTTAATTTTTACATAGTGTTATTGACTTATTTGATGTATTTGTGTTATTTTCTAGTATTTTGTGTCAGTGTGCTTATTTTTAATAGTGACATCCTAACATACTTTAACTTGCATTCATTTTATCATCATATTTAGCACTGATCCTTTGTTTTTGCAAGGTTTATTTCATACTTTCTTCATATAGAGAATTACATTACTTTCTAACCTTTTGTTTATAATCATTTTCATGATATTTTTAGTATACTAACTTTCTATTTTCTCCATGTTCATCTAATTTCATGTTTCTTTCATTTGTAAACATATACTTAGCATAACCTTCATTTTAGCAAGCTTTCTTTCATGAATTGTATGTAGTTTTATATTACATACATAAATCTCTTCTTTTCTTTCACCCCTTAAGGCAAGGTGTGAAAGATACAAAGCTATTATTATCTTGTATCTCATATTCTTTTGCTTAGATTCAAGCTCCCTCCACTACAAACTCTCTCCCTTCCTTATTTTGTAGATTTGCTGGTTTTGGGTAGCATTTTTACATATCTTAATATTTTCACTAAATTTCCATCACTAATGCTAATTTTATTTTGTTAAAGGTTGAAATGGCTATTCCATATCCTCCCTAACATCATAGAAGATATTTTTATCCCTCTGCATTTCCATTTCAACTATAATTTTAGTCACGTGGTTCATTTACTTAATGTTGTAAAACTTCATTAAGTTTTGGGTAACACTTATACATTTCTCCAATTTCATTGATATTTCTCTATTTAATGCTAACATGATCTTGTTATAGGTTATAATAGTTACCTCACATCATTCCTAACAACTTTATATGCATTTCCCACTTCATTACACTCTCATGTAATTGAATTTTTAGTCACTTTGGGAATTTTTATTGTGTGCATACATTTAATTTCAATCATTAGCTTGATTAAATTAGAGGCTTAGATCTCTAATTCTCTCACTCACAAACCTAAAAAACATCATTAGAAACCTTCCCCTTCAATATTAGCTCAAAATTCCATCGAATCTACTCAAAATAGCCCCTGAAAACTTTAAAATCTCATGAATTCACCATCCTACCTAGATCAGTGGTGAATTTGGCAACCAAATATACTCAAACCAAAAATACCACTTAAACCAATGGTGATTTTTGCAAAAGGCCAAAACTCATTCCAAGAGGCAAGCATACTAAATTTTTCATAAACAAGAGGTATGATTAGCTGATAAGATAGAAATTCATCTTTCCTAGTACTCAAACAAGTCTCCCAAAGTAGAAAACCCTAATGTTTTTGGTCTTTTTAGTGCATGAACCAAAATCACCAATCCTAGTGGTTTTTTTGGTAGTAGTTTTATTTTTGGTAGTTTCAATGGTATTTTTGACAACAGGATCCAGAAAGAAGTGATTCTAACACTTGGTACTTTCCTAGCCTTGTATTTCCTATTTCTCTGTGTTTCCTTTCTATTTTTTGTTGTTTTGTGCTCTTTAAATCACATTTCAGTTGGAAAAATCAAGGGATCTTAACTAGGAATTCAAATCATTTACAAAACACTTTTATTTCATTATAAAATGTACTAATTTCTTTATAAAACATCTTTAAACTAGTCAATCAAGGAACCCTAGACTTAACATCAGCTTATTAATCATTTTCAAGTACATAGGAAAAGAATAGAAAATCATTTAGTTGCATTTGGGCTAACTTGTCTTCTTTCATCTTCTCTTTTTTTACCTTGAAACATCAAAGACTCCTAGTTAGCTCATCCAAACTTAAAAAGCATATAAGATAGCTCTTGTTTGCATGCATTTATGTGATAAAATATTTAGCATTGCATTTAGATGATCAATAACGATTTAGTTTTAAATAAACGTTAAGGCTCGAAAAAAAGTTGAGATAGATAATGATCCAAAATCTTAGGTATTTTCTTTGAATAAACCCATAAAACACCGACCAAAAAAACATAACATCAACTTCTACAAGACCTGAGAAAAAAACATTGAGTAGGAGTCTAGTTGTGTTGAGAATATTTGTATTCTTGGGATCTCATTTGGAAAGAGACTCTCAAGTGGGAAAGCAGAGATTCTAGCGAATCTCCCTCATGCACACTTGACATTAAATTAGACTTAAGAGGAAAAGACACATTTTTTAACACATCTATACTAAGCTGTACATTTCTATCATAATAAGATTCTACAAATTATGTTCATTCTTGTAAAGTTTGTAAGTTTTATTCTTGTGATATGATTACCTTAATCTTACTACTTTGTGGCTATATTATATTTGATCATGTGGTTTTTATCCTATGATTTTTATATTAGCATTAAGGATTAAAAAACCATCAGTAGTATTTGAGGTATTGTAAGTATTTTCTTGCACAAGTTGATCAAATTTATTTAGCTACATACAAAAATTTAATTTTGTTTTGATGAAACTGATTTAGAGTCTATCTACTTTAAAGGCAGTTAGACTCAGACTTTATTGTACGATCATAGTGAGTAGAAAGACTAGAGTATTTACATGGTTAAGAATAACCTCTGAAGACCAGGACTCAAATATAGAATCTTTCCATGATTAAAAAACAACGCATGAAGACCAAGACTCGTCTATATTGGAATGTGAATAAAATTTAAGATAGTTGATCATTTCAAGGATATATCCAACCCTTGACAATGATTTTATAGATAGAAGGATTTCAAGGACAAATATATTCCTTAACATTATTTTCTATCAACATAGAAGGAAGTTGAATAATTTGTAACAATCAAGTCATCTTGACTTTGATTGAGGTATCAAGAAAATCCAATGTCACCTTGACAAAAGGATTCAGGTCTTGAAGACACACTTTGACATTAAGAAGTTTAAAAAAAAAAAAGGTAGTAAGAGTCAACTCTAGAAAGGTAGTCTTATCCAGTACAAGAAGGTTTGATAAATGTAACCATATAGAGGATAAGGAAAACACAGACTCATTAGAGTCTTAGATAGAAAAAAATAAGATTTTCAATAGCACATAAAGTAGTAGTGTGAAGAAAAGATATCTAAGGCAAGGCGAAAATCAGAGATAAGGTGTTGACCCATATTTTTAATGCTTTCCAATAGTTGGAACATACACAAACACGCCGGATGTTCCCTCTTGAAAAGGAAAAGTTATTTCCTCCAAGTTTCAGGTGGGTTGGGTCTCAACCATGCAAGGTTTACTCAGAGGAGGCTATGTTGGTGATCCACAAGTTTTTTTGGGGCTTTTAAGCACTTTCAGTTTATCAAATCTGATTTTAGTTTTTTTTTAGTCATTCAATGTATCAAATCTGATTTTAATTTTTAGTATGATTTTAAATCTTCAGCCATTCAGATGCATTAAATCTAGTTTTAATTTTCAGTCATTCAATGAATCAAATTTGATTTTTAATCTTCAGCCATTCAAATGCAATAAATTGGGTTTTAATTTTTATCCATTTAATGAATCAAATCTGATTTGAATCAATTTTTTTAGCATGGGACCCTTTTTGGCTTGTCCCATTTTGGGTTGATCCCACCCGAGATCCCCTCTACGGTTTGTAAAAGGTTTTAGATCCCTTTCAAAACCCGTTATCAATCAAAAAAATATTTATGATTTGAATTTTCAGTCATTCAATGAATCAAATCTGATTTTTAATCTTCAGCCATTCAAATGCATTAAATCTGATTTTAATTTTCAACCATTCAATGAATCAAATCTGATTTTTAATCTTCAGCCATTCAAATGCATTAAATCTAATTTTTTTAATTTTTAGACATGCTTAAGCAAACTCAAAAAATTTCAGCAGCAAAAACACACTACAACTACAACCAAATAAGAAAAATAAATAAATAAAAATCTAATCTACACCACTAATCTAATAGAGAGGATAAAAAAATGTAAAAGGAGAGGGTAAGGAAAAGCAAAACCTGATTATCCTTGATTTGCCACAGCATGTAATGGAAAAATTAAATCATGAAAATACCTCTAGGCAACAATATACACACAGTTACCAGGAAGAAAAGTTGTAAAAAAAAATAAGTGATTGCAGCCACCATAATCATGCATAGATTACATTCACAACAATTCACAACAGGAAATTCCATAAACTTATTTACTTTTGAATAAAATTACCATCCATTTGCAGTAGAAACCAAGGAATCTTCAGAAAAATACAAAAAATTAAACTACTCTAAGAGTTGCTACTAAGAATCCGCCCATGTAGAGGAGTTGGAGAGCAAGTGGGTAGTTAAACCTCTCTAGTTGTTGAGAGGCCCAGGTTCAAATCTCTCACCTCACATGTTGCGGATATGTTATGTAATGGTTCCCTCGTGGTCACAGTCTGTTTACCCCTTGTGGCCACCACCAATAAAAAAAATAGTTGCTACTAAGAATATCAAGAGTCTACTTCAAAAATCTGAACCCATCCTACATAATCCTCCTCTTCCTTTTGTAAGCTCGGACAATCCTTTCCCTCCATTCCCACAAGTT
This sequence comes from Wollemia nobilis, assembly GCA_028583015.1. Taxonomy (NCBI): domain Eukaryota; kingdom Viridiplantae; phylum Streptophyta; class Pinopsida; order Araucariales; family Araucariaceae; genus Wollemia; species Wollemia nobilis. The sequence goes on along the minus strand of JAQPPZ010002587.1, from coordinate 11,377,092 downwards.
GGAAATTCATGGAGTAATGAATTTTTTTTTAAGAGGAGACAACTCTCCAAAATTTTAGAGAATACAATAAATGAATCCAACTAATGGAACCATGAATTCCAAGTGAGAGGGGGAACATCATGACAGTTTTTTCAGTTGTTTCCCCCTTTTTTGGTGTACATCAAGATTCCTGCTCATTCCAATAGCTTTCCAGAAAATCATTTGGTTGAGTAGAGCTTATTGTAAGCTTTCCAACGCATCCAATTTGAGCTTAATCAAAGTTCTGAGCAAAAATTTATGTCTCTCAGAAGATGATCTATAAAAAAACAAATGTGAAAATTCAGCCCACGCAGATTTTTTTTAATCTGGGCATGTTAAGTAACAACTACAGTTGGAACAAAATAAAAGGCAGACCAACATACAACTGAATATTAATGAACTAAAAAAAATACTCAATTGCTCTATCAACATGTAGTGCTTTGTTTTAATGAATCGGGTTGTTTACAATGCACTACCCAAATCTGGGCTCTCCCATTTTCACCAACTCAAAGGTCCAAGGGAAATATTACAATAAAATAAAATAAAATAAAAACAGCAAACAAAAAAGAAAAACAAAAAAAGTCCTTGTTTAGAGTGCTAAATGGGGGCATGTTGTCAAGGGACAACAAACACCCAAACAAACAAACTAGCATTTGTCCGCACTTACTGCATAAATGATCAAAATTCAAATAAATTGGTTATTCATTAATATTGTTTCAAGACTTCCAATAGCAAACTTGAAATCTTCAAGGGAAAACTAGGTATGGTATTTCAGCCTCATCATGCATGAATCAAAGTAAGGAGCCACTTGGAGGGAGTCATAGTGTGTGGTGAAGTGCATTGGTTACCTTCCAACTCAACATGTTCCGGTATGATGCAATGAGAACAAACTTGAACCTTCCATTTTTTTTCGATGGGTTACTATATAAATTTTTTTATTGTGGTGAGGAATGTAGAATTGCCTAGACATTGCTCCACTACCATCCAGGAGTCTATAGCCCTGAAAAAGTTGCCACTGGTTCCACCCTAGGCCTTGCTCCATTTCCAATCGGGCGTTCATAACCCCAGTGGATGTTGCTCGGATCACCTTCTTGAAGAGATGCTTATGACTTTTATTTTACAAGTATTTTCAATGTTTCTCTTTTCTCTTTTCTTTTTTTGTAACAATCTCTCCCTAGATAAAATAATCCAGCCAAAGGTTGGGGACCAATCCATGGTGAAAATTATGAGGTGGATAAAAAAAAAGGTTGGGCTGAGGTCAATTATCCCACACCATGACCGTATATAGTGAGTTGGACTATTAAATGCAAATAGTGATGTAGTGAATTTCTTCCAAAACAAAAAACTTACCATCTTCGAATGGTGATGAAGAAATAAAATCCCAGTTCCATCAAGAAGACCATCAAGTAATTGAAAACACGAGATTCCGGAAACAAAAAGGAAAGACTAAACGAAATCGTATTAAAAGGAAGGAACACAAATGAATGAACACAAGATATAAGAACAATATGAAATGTAGCCCTTTTTTTATTGATATTCTTTTCAATTCGTGTTACAATACGTCTCCTTCCTTTTTAGGGGATAGGAGCGTTAGATATTGTTCTCTACAACTTGTCTCTGAATTCCTTCTTCCGCGTGCCCACATATAAAATGGGCGAACCAAAACGTTGTCGCCGCTTGCATTGACAAAGGTCGATTCCTCGCTGCTCCTTCAATAGACCTGAAATCTGTGTTCAAAGAAACAAACAAAGAATCAGTAGCACTTGTGTATGAAAAATAAAAGATAAATCTAACTATAGCTGAAATGAATCTAAATGCACTAAAAACTTGATAAATGCATAAACATGAAACTAGCTAAAATACTATAAATGAAGTAAAGCGGGGAGGTGCCCGAAGGCAAACCACCCGCGGATAAAACCTTGCTTCGACACCAATCCGCTTGAGATGGGTCCGAAACCTGATGTGATGTGTTGTCGTCAAATTGATAGAATATTGTGGTCAAAAGATTGGGGTTTGGGCGCAAATCGCAAGTAAGTGAATTAACAGCACTTCGTTGCTCAGAATGCTCCTGCTCGGTATATCCTTTGGGTGAGGAAACTCACCATTTTATAGACCCAAGGGGTCTCTTTGAATTAACATGCAAAAGTGTTTCTTTGCATGAATGCTTTTGTTTGTGAAGAGAAGACTTCTTCTTGATCAAGGGCTTCTTAACTGCCTCTGTGCATGTCTTTGTGTGTTTTAGAAAAGCTCACTTGCACTCCCATGCAATGAAGGGATAACTAAGTGGCAAATCTGAGTTGTCTTAAAAAGCTTACTCTCATTCCCATGCAGTGAAGGGAAAGTCAATTGGCAGATATGAGTTGTCAAAAGAACTCACTCGCACTCCTATGTCATGCAGGAAGAGCTAAGTGGCAGTTCTGAGTTGTTTATATGCCAAGATTTGACTTTTTGCCGGTCAAACCTGACAATCGTCCCACCCCGAAGCGAGCGCTTATAATCGTCCCTGGGTGAGACGAGTATCAGTCAGCACTCGTTCCTGGGTAGGACGAGTAAAATTTGCACTCGTCCCTGGGTGGGACGAATAAGCAATAAAGTGTCTAAAAGGTGCCAAATTGGTTTCTGACTTGCAAAATTGTTGTGTGAGTGGTTAGAACCACTGTTTAACCTCTGAGGGCTGCCCTAGGGGCTGTGTGTGTTGGTGCGATCAGTGCTTGTAATCACATAATCGGATTGGTGTTGTTTTGGTGTCTACAGATGCCCCTTTTTGGGAAGCGTTGTGCAAGGCGCAGCGCTGAGCAAAAATATAACCAAAGCACTAATGATTAAGGTTTTCAGTAACCTAACCAACTCTTGATGCCCCAAGTATGGAAAGGGCACGCATTCTTGAATCCTTGCTTCTGACGAGCTAAGGAACTTAAATCAAGCATTAACCTGGTTCGGTGAGGTATTACTTGAACTTAGGCATTGATCAGTCATGAATAGGCAAAGGGCGCAACCTTTTGTTGTGGGAACCTTGAGTTCATGATTCACAAATGCTAAGTATATGATCAGTTTGTGATGATTGCTTGTTTGCTGCCCCAAGCAGGGGCGCGATTGTCTTTTGCAATGATCCTTTGAATGCGTGTCTTTTCCAAGACTAGGTATAATGTTGTTGATTGGCAACTAAGTGTGACTACCCCCTCAAGCGACGAATCGATGAGGGAATGACCGACATGAGAAAAGCGACGAGTCGCTTGACCCAAGATGACGTGTGCAAGGGTGCCTTTAGATGGTTTACCGCTAAGCATGCTCGAGCAGTTCTCCGACTGTGTTGACCTATTTTTGGTTTTGTTAGCATTGGTCATTTTTATGTTGTGGTTGTTTTTAAATTTTTTTTTTTTTTTTTTTTTTATTCGTCCCGGGGTGGGACGATTGTCGTGATGTTACTCGTCCTGGGGTGGGACGAGCATGCCTCGGAGGATACTCGTCCCGGGGTGGGACGAGCGCGCTGAAAAGCGCTCGTCCCGATAAAGGACGATTACCAGCAAACAAAAACTATAAATATGCGAAAATGACGGATTTGGTTCATTTGCACTGTTCATCGATTGCGATTTGGAGCTCTGGGAGGAGGAGGTAGATTTCTGACGCGAAGCGCTGCCGGATTATCTAGCCACCATGAGTACACAGACCGGGTCGTCGAGCGGAGGAGCCGAGGCGAGACCAGTAAGTGCACTATCTCCTCGATTGTGAATTTCAAAAAAAATGCAAATGTGTTTTTATTGTTTTACGTTTATGAAAACACGAAACCCTACTTAATTAAATTAAAGGTAAATGAATGAAACCAAAGGAAACATGGATGCAAACCTATGGAAACTTAGATGAAAAACCGGATGAGAAACCCAAAATGAGACTTAGACGACAAACCGGATGATAAACCCAAAATGAAACTTAGAGTAACAACCTAGGGTAACCATGGTTAAAATGTTTTTCTATGTGAATGGTAAAACTTAGGGCGAAACCGTAGGTAAACCACACTCATATTTTTATGTTATGTTTATGGAATTAAAAATGGAAAATGAATGAATTTTTTTTTTTTTTTTGGTTGAAATGGTAAACGTAGGTAAAACCGTAAGTAAACCATGTCAAAATTTTTCATTGGTTTGGATGAAATTAAAGATGAATTTTTTTTGGTTGAAATGGTAAACTTAGGTAAAACCGTAGGGAAACCATGTCAAATTTTTATTGTTTTGGATGAAATTAAAGATGAATTTTTTTGGTTGAAATGGTAAACTTAGGTAAAACCGTAGGGAAACCATGTCAAATTTTTATTGTTTTGGATGAAATTAAAGATGCAAAATAAATGATTTTTTTTTTTTTTGAAGTTTTGGATGTACATGTGAATGAAAAATAGTACGGTATAGTTATGCATTTTTGTACATGTGATGGTGATGTGATGCATGTTTTTGATGTTTGTTGTTTTTTTTTTTTGTGATGTGCAGGTGGTGAAGAGTCGACATCGAGTGCCGACCATTTTTTCTAATGCCCGCGAGGCGTTGACTGATGATGACTGGGAGTGGCTTGATGCCTTAGGGCTCAAGCATGTGGCTCGGTTGGATGCAGTTGTGGCAGATCGGTCGTACATTACAGCATTGATTGGCCTGTGGGATGCTCGGACGAACACCTTCCATCTTTCGACAGGGGAGATGACTGTCACCTTGGAGGACGTGTATCGGATCTTGCGGATTCCGATAGACGGGGTTCCCATTCGGACGACTCCACGGGGCCAGAGGACAGCGGTACTGACACGGTACTTTGGACACGGAGGGGAGGGGGATGGGATGACCTCGTTGGAGAGGGCGGAGCTGGATTGTCAGATTGGGGGGATACTGGTACGGTGGTGGTACGCGAGGAGAGTGTTGGGAGTGAGGCATGCAGTACTCATGAGCCTCATTTCCAACATGCTCCTGCCAGATTCATCAGGAGCGAGGTTCCCATGGAACCTAGTGGAGGTAGTATGGCAGTTGGTGGATTGCCCGATGACAGAGCCGGTTATTATGAGGTGGGGCCAGACGCTACTAGCGCAGTTATATGATGAGTTGTACGAGGTCCGCTGTCAGAGGCGAAAGGGGTTGGGGTGCAGTTTTTTATTGCAGTGCTGGGGCTGGCAACACATAGCCATAGAGCGACCACGAGGGTTGCCCTGGACTACCCGAGCGGAGATGGTGGATAGGGACATTGGGTATGGTGCGCTATGGTATCGGTCTGAGGAGCGAGGGCACAGTCGACGGTTCACGGGAGACGTCGACCATTACAGAGATGCCTTTGCACGACTGACTCCCGGGGATGTGGTATGGAGGCCATATCGGGATTGTCCCGCATGGCCAGAGGCGGAGGATTGGCTTCGACGGGTTCGAAGGGGGAGATGGGTGATTGGGCGACATGGGACAGAGCAGGAGTACTTCCATTACCTCCGAGTGACGCGACAGTTTGGGGTACCTCAGGGGTTGCCTGGGGAGCCCGTAGCCTACCGACGTCGGAGTGATGAGAGGACCCTAGCGGCGCCGATCCTCGAGCCACTAGGGGAGGAGTCAGATGTTGTGTTGGACATTCCGGATGTTGATGACGTCGGCGTGACAGCCGAATATCAGGAGTGGTGGACGCTACGGCAGTGGCGAGGGGAGGGGCCCTTGGGAGGAGAGGAGGCAACGGGAGGCGGAGAGGGTGCAGAGGCACCAGGAGAGGGTTGGGGAGCACCTGCAGATGTAGAGATGGTGGAGGTGGCAGAGGTGGGAGATGACTTTGGGGAGGAGGAGCAGCCGAAGATGCAGGAGGCGTCAGAGCCGGCTGGCTCGGGGGAGACAGAGGCAGGGTTGCGCGCTGAGGTAGCACGTTTGACGGGATTGTTGCAGAGGCGGGATGGAGAGCTGGCAGAGATGACGCAGGAGAGGGATCTCCTGCGGACACAGTTGGCAGGGCAGGGGATCGCAGTGGCTGCGTCTCACCAGCAGGCGGGAGATACAGATGCTGCACGGGAGAGAGATCTCCTACGGGTGCAGCTAGCACAGCGCGACGACGCCATCGCGTATTACCGTAGGCGGGAGGCGGAGTCGAGGCTACGGGAAGAGGATTGGAGGCGACGAGAGGCCGCGTGGGGGCGGCATCGGTCGGAGATGGAGGGTGAGATTATCCGCCTGGGTGGGCGAATACTAGAGCCTCCGGCCAGTGGCTCGTCGTACAGGACGAGAGACAACGGGACGGAGCAGTCGGCATCATCCCGTCATCGACGGCGAGATGAGGGAGGCGCGAGTGGGCGGGATGCAGGGGCGAGCAGTCGCCCTGAGAGATCTCAGAGGACGGATACCGTAGGGGGTAGCTCTCGTCGCACCGATCCTGCGTGATCATGGTGGCCGACGCCCTAGGCTGGGGATTTTGGGATTTTGGATGATGGGAGGGAGGTCTGAGGACCAGTTTTGTAGCCTGCGGGCAATTTTGTTGTGATATATATACAGATGATTCTTTTTGGTGTTTATCTGTTTTGCATGATTTATTTTTATGTACATGTTTTTACATTGATGTATGCATATGCGATTATGAATGTGATGATTCTAATTTGTATGATGTATGCATATAGAATGAATGAAATGAATTGTGGATGATTTGTCGATGCACCATATACTGTACAAAATTGGAGTGATTTGCTATAGTAATAAGATAACTTTGTGGAATGCTTGTGCATATGAAAACTTTGTTTTTGTATTTTGTCTATTTTTTTGATGGTGAGGTATGGAATGAAATGTATCGGTTGTTGGAAAATGTAGTTAAGCTTTTCTGAGATGCAGATATTTTTAACTAACTAGCCAAGACTATACATTTATCTCGCAGGACTTTGGAACAAGGTCTAAATCTGACTTGAATTTAACCAAGTTATTTCACATCCCTGTGTGTGCAATTGAGTTCGTTTATGTGTTATTCATCAGGATACCGCCAGTGCCAGATGGGCTTTCAACCGAACCTGTACTGAGGATCACCTAATTAGCTCCACTAACTCCTGTATTGTATTTAGTCAGATTTGTCTGCGATGTTATCTAGGATACCATAAGCTAGCTCATCCACATGCAAACATTGATCTGCACACAAGTTAATGTGACAGATATATCGTCATGCGGGAGGTTTACTGCCAGTGACTGATAGGCTATCAACCAAACCGGTACTGAAGCTTGCCTCATGACCTGTCGAAATGCTGAAAATTCCAGGGATTCAAGGTCGACTCCCTTCTTTTCTTCAAGGGTATGGGGATACTTGCTCATTATAGTGATAAGATCACTGTTTATTTTTGTTTTATTGATTTTTTTTTTTTTTGGAGCAAGGGATTGAAATATGGAGTGACGAGAATCACTATTGTTTGTGCCTTTTGATGTGTGCACTGTAGGATGTCAAATTTTAGTGTTTTGACGTTTTGCAAATGTTTGATGTTTTTGCAACTTTTGAGAACTTGGGATTCATGGGGAATTGGGTAGGGAGGAAGCTTGTCCTTTTGCCAACTCTCAGCATTTCTAGGGTCAATTGCACAGGGGGATAAGCAAGATAGCCGTTTCGCTTATGGTAGCCGGGATTACGGTGCAGGTTTCATCTTTCGTCCACACAACTTAGGAATTATTTTATGTGTGTTAATTTGTGTTGGGATGCTACGTACCAAGGTGGGATCCAAGTAAAACTTTCCCATGTAAAATCTGCTTAACTGTGTACAGTTTTTGGCTAGAAATTTAAAGACATCTGAATGACGAAAACCCTATATACATTAGGCGACACGGACGATGCTAAAATAAAAGGATGATATGTGAGATGTAAGTGTTTATGAAAATGGATCGGAGGTGGAAATGATGGAGTTGCCAAATAATGACAGTCTATGGTGCTTTTGACTTGTATGACCTAGCGAAGTATGCAATGTATGGATGCAATGCTTAATGGAACCTATATTTTTGTATTTTGATTTTTATGAGAATGTATGGAATTAAAATGCAATTGTTTTTGTAATTTTGATTTTTATGAGAATGCATGGAATTGGAATGCAATTAGTTTTGTGAGTTTGATTTGTATTGATGAGGATGCATGGAATTGAAATGCAATTGTTTTTGTGATTTTGATTTGTATTGATGAGAATGCATGGAATTGGAATGCAATTGTTTTTGTGATTTTGATTTTTTATGTTGACCAAGCAGTTGTGGTAACGCTTGGAGCTTTTGGGTTGACCAAGCGATTATGGGAATCCTTGGAGCTTTTGGGTTGACCAAGCGATTGTGGGAATCCTTGGAGCTTTTGGGTTGACCAAGCGATTGTGGGAATCCTTGGAGCTTTTGGTTGGACTATGGCTCTCTAGCTGTGAAATGGCCTCAAATGAATGATGTTCAAGGGTTCTGCTTCCTTGATTCCTTCAAGAGAGGCAAGCCGGTATGTTTCGGGTCCTATTCTACTGTCAATGATGTAAGGACCTAACCAGTTTGCTGCAAACTTGTCCCGTAGATGGGACGGCAAATTAGAATTCTGCTGGTTCTCTTTTAAGACCAAGTCACCAACCTGAAATTCCCTGAAATGGACTTTCATGTTGTATGCTTTCTTAAGTCGCTCTTGATAGATACGCAAATGCTCGAGAGCATTGACGCGTCGTTCGTCAAGCAACGTCAGTTGATCTAACCGGGCCTGCCGTGCAGTGTCATCATCGATGAACTCTTGCATTGAAATGCGTAGGGAAGGAATCTCCAACTCAAAAGGCATGACTGCCTCGGAGCCATACACCAACGAAAATGGAGTTGCCCCAGTGGGCGTCCGAATGCTGGTGCGATAAGCCCATAGGGCAAGCGGGATCTGAATGTGCCAGTCTTTATGATTGTCTGCAACTGTCTTTTTGAGAATGGCGACTAGCATTTTGTTGGACGCCTCTGCTTGCCCATTTGCCTACGGATAATAGGGTGTGGAAAAGCTATGTTGAATCTTGTACTTTGTGATCAAAGCACGCACATCTTTATTCTTGAATGGTGTCCCATTATCCGAGACAATTTTGGATGGAATACCAAAATGACATATGATGTTATGCAAAATAAACTCCGCAATGCGGGCTCCAGTCGTAGTGGTCAGTGGAATTGCTTCCACCCATTTGGTAAAGTACTCTGTGGCCGTTAAAATGAACGTGTGACGACCAGACGATGCAGGGGAGATCTTTCCAATTAGATCAAGGCCCCACTACGAAAAAGGCCAAACCGATTGAATCAGCTGTAAGGCCTGAGAAGGTACGTGTGTCAAATTAGCATGGTGCTGACACTTCACGCACTTCTTCACATATGCGCAACAATCTCGCTCTAAAGATGGCCAATAATAACCCATGCGAAGAATGCGCTTTGCGATGGCCATACCGCTGAAGTGGCCACCACATGTACCATCATGAGCTTGGGTGATCGCCCAAGCGGACTCTTTCTGGTCCAAACAACGAAGGAGGATTCCTTCATAATTTTGACGATACAAAATGTCTCCTAACAAGACATGCTTTGCCGCTTTCTGTTTGAATGATCTTTTCGCGGCTTGTGTCAATCCAAGTGGGAGAGTACCTAGCTTGAGGTAATCCCGAATGGGTGTATACCAGTCTTGCTGATCAGAAACCTCGATAGTATGAACGGCCAATCCCTTTTGAAGTTTATCCCGAACAAAAGCTGAACAGGAAAGAACTTGTAAAAACAACGTGGTGTTGCTAGCAAGAGGGGCCGGGAGAACAAGGACCCCCAGTTGGCTTTAATCAAACAATCTCGAATTCGAGAGAACTTATCCGGAGATGGTTCAATCTGGATCATGTGGATTTTTGGCGTCGAATCAGAGCTTGCACGCTCCATCGCAGATTGCGATAATGTTTTAACCTGAATGGTTGTCATTTCACCAGAAGGGTCTTGCGGAATAAGTGACCCCAAGGAGGCCATAGTATCCGCAAAATGATTTGATGATCGAGGGAGTGCCTCGATGTCATACCATTCAAATTGTGCCAAGAATTTATCCACAAGGGCTTTATAAGACTTCAAAACTGGACATTTACATTGGTATATCCCTTTTACTTGGTTGACAATTAACAGCGAATCACCAAAGATGTTCAATCGTTTAATGTTCATGGTGATTGTTGTCTGAAGACCTATGAGCAAGGCTTCGTATTCTGCATTGTTATTGGTTAGCGGGAAGTCTAATTTAAAAGACAAGGGCATTGGAGCGCCTTGCGGAGTGAAGAATACAATTCCCGCACCACCCCCTTGCTCACATTTAGAACCATCGAAGAATAGGGTTATGTCAGCCTGTGACTCAGGCTCATCAGAATCTGGCGACTCGAAACATGGAAGACCCCATCATCGGGTAGTTCAAAAGTCGGAGGCTGATCGTCTTCAAGAGGAGCCTCGGCTAGTTGATCGGCGATGACTTGACCTTTTATAGATTTCTTGTCCAATGAACTCTATGTCAAACTCCGTCAACAACATGATCCATTTCGCCGTGCGGCTACTATGATAAGTACGACTCATCATGTATCGCAATGGATTCTCCTTAGACACAACATACGTCTTATTACTAAGCATGTAGTGGCGTAGCTTTTTGGTAGCAAACACCACTGCCAAGCAGAGTTTTTCAACATATGCATAGTTAAGTTCATAACTGACCAGGGTGCGGCTAAGATAGTATGTAGCTCTGTTCTCGGTGAAGTTCATTTTTCTCGGGACAGACATGGCGCCCGGTGCCACCTCGGTGGCTGAGATATATAAATAGAACGGCACTCTTGGTCTGGGTGGTGCCAATACTGGTGACGAAGCCAAGTACTTGTTTAATGTCGTCAAAGGTTGACTGGCACTCGTCATCCCAATGAAATGTGACCCCTTTATGCAATAATTTATTCATGGGTCGGCATTTGTCGGATAAGCTGCGCTATGAAGCGCTTGATCGACGCAACCTTTCCCTGCGCAGACTCTCGAGCTGCTTGATGGTGGTTGGGGGACGCATTTCAAGGATTGCCTTGACTTTGTTTGGATCAACCTCAATTCCTCGTTTGGAGACTATGAAACCCAAGAGTTTTCCAGAGGTGACGCCAAAGACGCACTTCTTGGGGTTTAATCTGACTTTATGCTCAATGAGGCGATCAAGGACCTTGCTCAAGTCATCGATATGATCTGTGCGCAAAAGAGATTTGGTCAACAAATCATCCATGTAATCTTCCAAAGTTTTGTGCATGTAATCGTGAAAGATGTATGTCATGGCACGTTGGTATGTAGCTCCGGCATTTTTAAGGCCAAAAGGCATGACCTTATAGCAAAATGTCCCCCAAGGCGTTGTGAATGCCGTTTTTAGTTGGTCCTCAGGATTAATACGAATCTGATTGTATCCTGAGAAACCATCCATAAGGGAAAGCATTTCGTGGCCCGTTGTAGCGTCTACCAACGCGTCGATGCTTGGCAAGGGAAAATCATCCTTAGGACTCGCTTTGTTAAGATCTCAAAAATCAGTGCATATGCGAATCCTCCCGTCGGGCTTCTTGACGGGAACCATGTTAGATAACCATGGCGGATAATCCACACAGATGACAAACTGGGCATCCAACAACTTTTGCAACTCATCTTTTACCATTAAGGCCACTGTTGGATGCATCTTGCGTAGTTTTTGCTTTACTGGCTTGATTGTCGGATCAAGCGTTAAATTGTGCGTGACTAGCTGTGGGTCTAGTCCCGGCATATCCTTGTATGACCATGCAAAAACTTCCTTCTTTTCCTTAAGAAGGGCAACATAATCGGCTCGCTCTTCAGGGGAAAGACTTACCCCCGACTTGAGAATCCGTGGATTCATTGGATCTGTGCCGATGTCTACATCAGTCGTTGCTTCAACTGACATATGGGATCCGTCTTCCAAGCTGGTGTGGAATTGGGATCAGATGGATATCGTTTGCTGAATTAAGATCGTCATTAGGAACCTCAAGTTCCTCTTCAGCATGGAAGACATCCTGAGTTTGTCCTGGAGTGAAATGAAACATCCCACCGCAAGGCCAATACTCTGATGGAGATGGTGGTGTGTCAGCGCGATCCCAATCAATAGCTTCTATGTCTAGATGCAATAATCATGTTGGATTGGCTGGATCATGGATGGGGGCGGTCAAATCAATGGAGACCATGTTAATGAAATGATTGTAATCTCCATTACCGCAAATGTGACAACTCTGATATTCTGGATGTTCGTGGTGCTGTGGATCTGGCTCTGTAGGCACTGGCACAAAGGGATCAGCCCTATATGCGGTCCTGCAAACAGGGTCCGCCCTAGACACTGATGAGTTGATAGGGTCTCCAGGCAGAAGATGTCCGTTGTATTCCTGGGGTGGCAGATGCAGTAATTGCTATAACTGCGCCAGGTTGAAGTGCCTCCTAGGTCGCGGATCTATGTGTAAGTGTTCCAACTTGTCATCTATGTCCAAAGGATCTTGTAATCTATGCTCACTAGGATCGTTCAATGGGAACATCCTCGGGAAGCTTTCCCGATCGTCATTCATTTGATAGTCATGCGAATGATCGTCCTCTGACTCATCTTCAGAAGACCCTTCCTGGTCTTGTCCATCTTCCCCTTGTGGGTGAGTCCATGAGGTTTCTCCTTGTTCAGCCGTAGGGAAAGGGTTGTTGAGGTCAACAAGGTTATTTGTTTGCAATGGGAAATAATCCCCTAATGTATAAGTTGTATTTGGATTAGCATATGGATCCGATGCCAACCCATCCTTGTTGCCTATCCCTAGGCCTTGCATGTTTTCGACCAAGATGTCGAGGGGCAAAGGGTGATTAAACCCTACTCCTGACTTATCATAGGGCATTTGGTATCTTGGTTGACACAAAACACGCATTCCTTGTTCATACCGACCTAACCCGTATCCATGCCAATTGCATTGGCTAAGATATCTTAATGCGAAGTCTGGGTTAGCCAGATAGTTGACATCTTCCACAAAGGGATCTTCATCTTCCTCTTCTTGTCGGGAAGGTTCAACGCCATGATCCTGGCCCCCAAAAATGAAGTTTGTCTGATTAGGTGGGTAGCCTAAAGGAACCACGGAGCCTATGGGGAGTCGAGGTCTTCCCATGTCTTGCATAGACTGAAGTGTGGGCGTTGCAACAACATTGCGCACTATATACTCCCCCATGCCTGTGTTAGACATCTCAACAGTAATCGTTGGCGATTGAGAGGGGTCAAATGGGAGTTCTCCTTGAGTCCACTCCATGTGGGGTGAACTAGGTGTCTCAGCTTCCATTCTATTAGGCGTCTTTTCTGTAGAGATGTTGGAAACGAGAGGTGGTTCTGCTTCTAGGGGCTTCTTTCCTTTGTCCGTTGGTGTGGCCACCGTAGGTGGCGTCGTTGTGGGAGGACAGGATGAAGAAGATGAACCCGCCTGGGAATGTAATTGAGTTGGCAATGAAGATTCTTGCTTAGTCGAACCCCGTTTAGATGGATTTAACTGGAAATCCACGTGCGTTGAAGGAAGGGTTGACTGCGGCATGATTTGCACTGAGTTGCAATACTTAAAAGGTTCCAAATCTGCGGGGACCACGTGCACTTGTCCTTCAAATGTATATTTCAAACATTGATGAGCAATTGAAGGGACACATTTCATATCTCGGATCCAAGGCCGCCCAAGTAAGATATTATAAGCCATCTCACCTTCTAAAATGTGGCACAACGTATGAATGGTCTTTTGTCCCACTTGTATGGGCAAGACAATTGTGCCAACTGTCGAGCATATCGTATCATTAAATGCTCGAAGGGTATAAGTAGAAGGTGCAATGTGAGAGGCTGGTAGTTTCAAATGTTTCAGTGCAGCGGTTGTAATAAGGTTACTGGACGAACCAGTGTCTATCAACACCCGTTTGTATGGAGTCCCGTTGACCCACGCAATAACGTGCAGGGGTGGATCTGTTACATCGCTAGTCACCATTTTTAGCTCATCTTCTCTGAAGGTAATGACTGGTTCAGTACACTATTTGACATGCCCCACAAAATTGTTGAACGAATCCGCTTCATGGGGTTGCAATTCAATCGCCTTTAATATCTCCATAAGAGCTTCCCGATGGGGCGTCGATTGTTGAATAAGCTCATAAATGGAGAGCCTAGCCGATGTGGTCCTTAGACTTTGAGTAAGTCTAGATCGAATCGTGACCACTGGTCTAGGTGGGGGCAACTGTGTAGGATTTGGTTGGTGTTGTGACGTGGATGAGGCTTCCCTAGTGGCTGTCGCGGGGACAACTCCTGGGTGTCTTTTGTTTCTTGTCACAATACTTATCATTCCAACATACCCTTCCATGGGGTAACTCTGTTGCACTTCATTGACATGTAGAGGTTTTGTTTGTGCATCATGTGTGGGTAAAGGATCTTTGAAAACACCCATATGTTGGTTGTTGGGTGCGATGGGATTATCCACTACCAATGTGTGATTGTCAATGAGATCTTGCACTAAACCTTTAAACGCCCAACAGAAATTAAGGTCATGCCCTTTCCTTCTATGGAATCTACAGAAAAGATCCTCTCTGTAGCCCTTAGGCTTTGGCGCATTAGGATCAATTGTTGGAATATCTGGCGGATTAATCAAGTTTGCCGTTGACAAACGGTCAAACAAGGAATCTCTAGACTCGGTGTATGGTGTAAACTGTCGCTTTGGGCGACGCTTGCTGATTTTGATCTTGCTTCTTGTTATCTTTCTCATAATTATTGTGAGGCACCGCCTGATAGTTAGCTTTTGAAGGCTGTGTTTCTTGGGCAGGCGTAGGGGCATTAATAGCAACTTGATTGACCGCGGCGGGTTTCTGTTGCGTATTCCCTATTTTGGTATTCTTGTTCCACTCTTTTTTCTTAGGCTTGGCAATTTTGCCATCCTGTATCTTGATTTCTTCGATACGTCTAGCTTGCGCCAGAGCTTCTTCCAAAGTGGTGTATTGTTGCAGCTGCAATAGCACAGAGATCGATCGCAAACAGCTCTTTGCGAACATTTGAGTTAAATCGGACATAGGAGGGAGGTAAGACAACTTTGAAAGCACTGTCCTCCACCGATTCCCATATGCGACCATAGACTCCTCCTCATACTGTTTGAGGCTAGCTAGATCACTGAGTGACGTCTTTTTCTTTGTATTGAAAGCAAAACGTTCTAGGAACGTGTCAACTAGTTGATCTAAGTTGTAGATGTTGTGCTTCGGGAGATGGGTAAACCAATCCGAGGCAGATCCTGCGAATGTGGTTATGAATGTTCTCAATAATAATGCATCATTGTCTTGTATACCAAAGCACCGACTCAAAAATTGAGTCACATGTTCTTGAGCATCTTCATCCCCTTTAAAGAGTGCCAAGCTGGGGCAGCTTGAAATGTTCGGGGTATGGAGGTGCTGGCACTGATGGATGTATCGGATGACTACGAAGTTGGCGTAAGGTAGGCTTTTGAGGCCCACCAGTCTTAAGTTCCATATTCTCTAAGCGTTCTAATAACACTTTGTAGGCATCGGAGGATATAATTTCCTCCTCCTTATTTTGTTCCCACTGTGGGTTGCGGGGAACTTGAGGCCTTTGAATGACTAAATGGTTAGCATCCCTTCTGCCTAGATAAGGCGTTTCAGCCCGCTCTTCTTCTTGGTAATAATCCTCATAATCTTCTTGAGGAGTGTTTGGCCTAGGCCTATAAACATGGATGGGTGCCCGCGGAGGATGCCCGTCATGGTCACGAGGAATGGCCTCCCGCTCAGTTCTAGGAGGTCTAAGAGGCAATGTTTGCTGACGTCACGGAGACCTGTCTCGCGCTAAGGGATTATGCCTCACATACATCTCAGATTGTTGTGCACGAGGGACTGGGGCTTTCTCAGTCACATAGTTGTAAAACCTTTCAGCAGTCTGACGCTGAATGCGCTCTTGATCAAGGCGACACAAATGTTCTAATTCCTCGTTGTTCTTGTTGAAGCCGCATGATTTGTGCTTGGCGGGTGGCTAGTTGTGTAAATGCCAAGTTACTTTGTTCTGTTGTCTCTTGTTTGATAGGCCTAGATGCTTCTCCTACATATCTATTTTGATCATAATACTCTGAGACTCCTATATGTTGCTTCCCTCTGTCGAGGTTGGCCGCATTGACTTGAAACTCTGGTCTCAATAAGGGATCTGGATATAATGCAGGTGCAGACGTGCATCGTTTTGGCACTGGAAACTGACTTGGAGGAATGTAGTGATCCTCCTCTCTCTCTCTGTGATATGCATAAAAAGTGCGGGCAGAATTGTCTTGTCTTGTTGGGAGGACTTGTCGTTCTGGATATGGTCTACTGTTTCCGACATTAATTGGGGGTAAATTAGGAACCACAAAATCATGTGGTCCTTCCTTTTGAACCCTTTGTTGTTCCATAGCATTATACAGTGCTTCATCACTAGGCCATCCATAATGAGCTTCAAAAGGAGGCTTCGTGCTTTGACCAGGTGGTATATATAAGTTATTGTCTTGAAAAGATTCTTGTTGCTTAGGAGTTCCCCTTATAGAAGGGGTTCTAAAGTCTCGTCTGTTGAAGGCCTGATTTGGAGAGCCACTCCTTGAGGCACCTCTAGAACCTTGTTCTATGACTGTATGGGTTGGAGTACCCCTCAATGATGGGGCTCTAGAGCCATGTTCTGCATGATGTGAACTAACTGTTGTACCCCATCGGTGAGGCGGAATGGCTAAGTCTTCAATGCTATATCGGAGACGAGTTGTCTCTCTTGGTGCATGTTCTGCAGCTTCTGCCCGTGATTGGGCTTGGCTACGAGTATTCACCATGATAATGCTAACCTAAAAAATGCAAAACTTCTTTTTGTGATTTTCTTTTTATGATGTTTTTGGTCTAAAAAAAAAAATAGCATACACACTCACAAGCAATGATTATCTCTTTTAAAGATTAATAGTGTGCCCTAAATCTGGTTTAGTGTGTTTTTGTTGTTTGTTTTGTTTTTGAAGATTTTTGTGAAACGTTTAAATGCAAGTATGAAGGCTCTTATGACTCCCAATATGGTCGCCCCTTCAATATACCATTGCCGGACCGATATACCAACCTCTCTATATACCCGCCCTTACGTGAGGGAGACTATAGGTACGTGAGAGCAGATGATACGTGGAACATAGGCGGTACGGAAGGGGAATCGCTCTGTTTATGACACCTACCATAGAAGACTTATCCTCGCGTGCTGGGAATCACCCCAAGCTACACTCGGTCAGCTTTCATCAGGATTTACGTCTAGCAACAGTCGCGATCGAGGTAATGGATGCAATATATCAAGCCAAAGTGATAATGGAATCCACCTTTGGTCTTGTTCAAGGGTTGGGGTTTTACGACCAACGCCTTGGTTTAAAATGCCTCGTGATGTGTGGGGTTCATTTTAATTGTGCAAAATTGAAACAGGCAAACGAAAAGAAATCTTTCCCTAAGCCATACAAACTGAAAACCAAAAAACAAAAAAATAAAAATTTGACAGAAGCTGTAAAAACCCCTACCTCTTCTCTGCCTAACAGGATGTCTCTGATTTGCTCTGAAAATTGCACAAAATTATAATCGTCCCTGGGTGGAGCGAATAACAGACCGTAATCGTCCCAGGGTGGAACGAATAGTTTATTCGTCCCGGGGTGAGACGAGTACCAATTCTGTAATCGTCACGTGCAGAGACGAATAACAGTCCGAGGTTAAAAAAATAGGTACCTATAAAAACAAGCAATTTTAGATCAGTAAATTAACCTAAAAAAATAGAGGACAGTCGTCCCACCGTGATCGCCATTGAAAACACGAGATTCCGAAAACAAAAAGGAAAGACTAAACGAAATCGTATTAAAAGGAAGGAACACAAATGAATGAACACAAGATATAAGAACAATATGAAATGTAGCCCTTTTTTTATTGATATTCTTTTCAATTCGTGTTACAATACGTCTCCTTCCTTTTTAGGGGATAGGAGCGTTAGATATTGTTCTCTACAACTTGTCTCCTGAATTCCTTCTTCCGCGTGCCCACATATAAAATGGGCGAACCAAAACGTTGTCGCCGCTTGCATTGACAAAGGTCGATTCCTCGCTGCTCCTTCAATAGACCTGAAATCTGTGTTCAAAGAAACAAACAAAGAATCAGTAGCACCTTGTGTATGAAAAATAAAAGATAAATCTAACTATAGCTGAAATGAATCTAAATGCACTAAAAACTTGATAAATGCATAAACATGAAACTAGCTAAAATACTATAAATGAAGTAAAGCGGGGAGGTGCCCGAAGGCAAACCACCCGCGGATAAAACCTTGCTTCGACACCAATCCGCTTGAGATGGGTCCGAAACCTGATGTGATGTGTTGTCGTCAAATTGATAGAATATTGTGGTCAAAAGATTGGGGTTTGGGCGCAAATCGCAAGTAAGTGAATTAACAGCACTTCGTTGCTCAGAATGCTCCTGCTCGGTATCTCCTTTGGGTGAGGAAACTCACCATTTTATAGACCCAAGGGGTCTCTTTGAATTAACATGCAAAAGTGTTTCTTTGCATGAATGCTTTTGTTTGTGAAGAGAAGACTTCTTCTTGATCAAGGGCTTCTTAACTGCCTCTGTGCATGTCTTTGTGTGTTTTAGAAAAGCTCACTTGCACTCCCATGCAATGAAGGGATAACTAAGTGGCAAATCTGAGTTGTCTTAAAAAGCTTACTCTCATTCCCATGCAGTGAAGGGAAAGTCAATTGGCAGATATGAGTTGTCAAAAGAACTCACTCGCACTCCTATGTCATGCAGGAAGAGCTAAGTGGCAGTTCTGAGTTGTTTATATGCCAAGATTTGACTTTTTGCCGGTCAAACTCGACAATCGTCCCACCCCGAAGCGAGCGCTTATAATCGTCCCTGGGTGAGACGAGTATCAGTCGGCACTCGTTCCTGGGTAGGACGAGTAAAATTTGCACTCGTCCCTGGGTGGGACGAATAAGCAATAAAGTGTCTAAAAGGTGCCAAATTGGTTTCTGACTTGCAAAATTGCTGTGTGAGTGGTTAGAACCACTGTTTAACCTCTGAGGGCTGCCCTAGGGGCTGTGTGTGTTGGTGCGATCAGTGCTTGTAATCACATAATCGGATTGGTGCTGTTTTGGTGTCTACAGTAATACTAGAGTAAATCTGGGAATAATCCTAAGGAAGAATCATGATATTCATACTTTGATCATCAAATAGTAAAATTTAAGCAAAAACAAATTTGAAAGTTATTTTTTTTTGCATTCCCAACATTTTACCATATTACCAGAACAAGCAACAGTAGTAGAAAGAAAGAATAAAGCACACCAAAAAATCAGCAAAAATAACTAAACTACAAAGCCAAAGAAGGCTTCTTATTGAAAGCAAATAACTACATAAAGGGAAACTAAATCACGCAAGTCCGCAAGCAATTTTCAAGAAAGAAAATAATGTTTGAGGAACTATCCATTCACAGGAAGTGGAATATCCTCACCAATTAAAATTTTGCAGCCTAAAAGCATTCTCACCCAAAACTTTAAAAATTTGATATGGGCCTAACCACAAGAAACTAAATTTGGGGTGCTCACCCTTCTTTTCATGTGCTTTGTCCCACATCAGGACAAGATCAGACACTTTAAAGCATTTGTTTTTGGACTTTTTGTCAAACCAATGTTTAACAACTTCCTGATGTTTACTAAATTTATTCAATGCTTCATTTCTCTTTTCTTCTAAATATATCAGGTTAGCTAACCTGATCTTAACTTTATCATCATTTCCTACATACTCATCCATAAATTGTAAAGTAGGAATTCTCAAGTTTGTGGGAAACATGGGTTCCTAGCCATAAACTAGGTGATATGGAGAAGTCCCCAAGGCCTTCTTAATGCATGTCCTATCAACCCACAGTGCATACTTCAATTTGCTATGCCATTCTCTAGGATTCTTTTCTAATAATTTTCCAATTATATTGCATAAATTTTTATTGGTGGACTCAGCCACCCCATTCCCTTATGGATAGTAGTTAGAAGAAAGTTTTAAGATTACCTGGTGCTCATAATTCCATTTTGAAAATTCAATAGATGAAAAGGCAGGGCCATTATCACATACCAAATAATGTGGCACACCAAACCTGGGAAGAATGTGTTCCTCTAGAAAATCAATGACCACCTTAGTTGTGCAATTCTTACAAGCCTTCACTTTAGACCAATAGGTATAATAATCAGTAGTTGTAAGAACATATCTATGTTTGGATGAAGATGGTGGATTTATCATTTTAATGAATTCAAGACCCCACTGAGCGAAAGGTCGATTCTGCATTACAGGTTAGAGAGGTATGGTTGCATTTCTTTCTCTCTTCATAGCAATTTGATAGATATGGCAATTTTTAATCTGTTGTTGAGTATCCTTAAAAATATGTGGTCAATAATAACTAGCTCTCAATATTTGATGAGTCGTAGTAGTTCTGGAATCATGTCTAGTACCAAATTTCCCATGGAAATCAGCCAACACTTCAATAGAATCTTTCTTGTTTAAACACCTAAGATAAATTCCTTCATGATTTCTTTTATATAACACTCCATATTTAATCATAAATTGAGCACATTTGGAACGTAAGACAGCCCTCTGACTTGAATTCATATAGCTTGGACACTTCTTGTTTAATAAAAAATGAATTACATCTGTGTACCATTCTTCTTCAATTATATCTTGCATCATGCATTGTTCTTCTTCAGTATGTGGATTTGCTTTAGCTAGAGCTCTACTCAATCCTTGAGCTCTTACAATCTTCATGGGCTTAATATCTAAATAGAATTCTTGCAAAATAGATGCCCATTTTCCTCTACGCTCACCAAGTTCAATCTAGGTTAATATCAATAGCATCTGGTACTATGGCATAAGTTTTACTACGAATAATATAATGCCTAAATTTCTTGACAACTCGTATTAACGCAAAAGCATGTTTATCAAGTGTTGAATACTCTAATTTAGCTTCCCTTAAAGGAGAACTTAAAAAATCAATAGGTCTTTCATCTCCATCTTCTTAATTCTGGGTTAACACTCCAGCATATGAATGTTCTGAGGTGAATGAGTAAATATAAAAAGGATAGCCATAATCAAGGCTGATAAAAATAGGGGCAATAGCAATAGCATATTTTATCATAATGAAAGTATCTTTGGTCTTTGCATTCCAAACTACCTTTGCATATTTCTTCAATAATGTTAGCTTTTGATGCAGTGTGTAATGGGAGATAGCAATCACAAGATGTAGAATAATATGAAAGAAAGTAAATTTGTGAGATGACTAAAATATACTATAAATAGAAATGATGGAAATGAATACAATGTAGCTATGGAGGAAATGGACACTCCATGAATAAAGCTATTGGACTACATTGCACGCATCACCAATATATGGTGATCTACACAACACTATGTTTCTATCTACAAATATGCTATAAGCTTCTATATGTTCTTGTTATAATAATATTATTTTTATATAGGAAGATAGATTCCTTGGTCAACACTCTACCTAGCTTTGCAAGGGATATCTTGCACATATATAGCTTGCACATTGACACTTGTGCATTTATTACATTGCATGAATTAACTAGATAACTTCCCCCTAAAGTAATCTAATTTCCTAAGGATGCACCTAGGAAGGTACATTTACATTATCCAAATGATGTAATATAATCTATTTCTAACACTCGTTGTATTACATTATTTGGGTATTGAAGACTTTAATATTCAATGTGAATCTCCTTCTTGATCTTGAGATTCAGAATCTTCTTCTCTAGTTTCTATAACATGTTCATGCAAGTAGTTAGTGTCTTCATAACCTGTCATTCTTATTGAAAGAGCTTTGACTTCATAATCATCTATAGATTATTCTAGTTCTTCGATTCCTTCTATCCTTTGAGCTAGATGTCCTTTTTTATTTCTTTTTCGATACTCCAATTATAGATAATTGGTTGGATGCTAAAATTATTGTTGATGAGGATTTTGATATTGTCATGGCTAAAATTGGATCCCTTTGTTCATCTAGTTTTCTTGATTCTGATTTTTGGTATTGAACCTGCAATAGCTGGTACTATAGTCTTTTCTCTTGCATATATGACAATACTTGTTGTACCATGATTTTCGACTTTTTGATGAAGAAGCAATATTTCCATGTACATTATCTTTATATACCAATGTAGTGTTAGTCATTTCATCTTTAACTATATTTTCCATCTCATATTCCTATAGAATATTGACTAATTCATCAAAAGATGTATCTTTATTTAGGACTTGTAAAGATGTTACCAAATGTTTATAGTTGTCTGGAAGTGCTCTCATGGTTACTTTAGTAAGAATTTCATCCTTAAGTGTTTCTCCTCAGGTTAATAATTTCCCTTTAATATTTGCTACCTTCCTTAGGAACAGTTCTATGCTTTCTCCACTATTCATCTTTAATGAGTGAAGTTGAGTTTGAAGATGAAAAATAGTTGCCTTATTATTTCTTTCAAATATTGTTGAGCAAGGTGCAGCAAAAGTATTGTCATTGTTGTCAACACAATCAGACAGATCAGTTGATGAAGTGGACAGGAGTTAAGAGGTTCTTCAGAGTATGTATAGTGATTATCCAAAAGATCGAAGTGGCCCATATGCTAAAAATCAAAAGAAAATCACAAGGAAGAAAACTGTCGCGATATCGCGACATGTTGAGCAAGAAAGAAAAACTATCGCGATATCGCGACATGTTGAGAAGCAAGAAAAACTATCACGATTTCATGACATGTTTGGAGAGAAAGCGCAAGCAAGCAAAACTATCACGATTTCGCGACATGTTCGGAGAGAAAGCACAAGCAAGCAAACTGTCACGATTTCGTGACATATTGCAAGAGAGATAGTATGGAAGAAAAAGTGTCACGATTTCGTGACATGTTGGAAGAGAAAAGGCAAGTAGAAAAAGTGTCACGATTTTGTGACATATTGCAAGAGAGATAGTATGAAAGAAAAAGTGTCATGATTTCGCGACATGTTGGAAGAGAAAAAGGCAAGTAGAAAAAGTGTCACGATTTCGTGACATATTGCAAGAGAAATTGTACGAAAGAAAAAGTGTCACGATTTCGTGACATGTCGCATTTTCACGACTTGAAAAGTGCAGGAAGGCAGAGAAGGAAAAGTGTCATGATTTCGTGACATGTCGCATTTTCGTGACTTGAAAAGAGTAGGAAGGCAGAGAAGGAAAAGTGTCATGATTTCGTGACATGTCGCATTTTCGTGACTTGAAGAAGAGAAAGTGCAAAGGAGAAAAAGTGTCATGATATCGTGACATGTCGCGTTTTCGTGACTCGAAGGCAAGAGAAAGAGCAAAGGAGAAAAAGTGTCACGATATCGCGACATGTCGCATTTTCGCGACTCTAGGAGGAGAGAGAAAGTAAGAAGGTCGAAGTGTCACGATATCGCGAACAAAAGTAAAAAGGAAGAGTACGAGAGGCGAAAGTGTCACGATATCGCGACATGTGTTTTCACGGAAGAAGGAGGCGAAAGTGTCACGATATCATGACATGAAAAGGAAGAGGAAAGTGTCGCGATATTAAAGAAGAAGCAAGGAGGTGAAAGTGTGCACGTGATATCGCGACATGTGTTTTCACGAGTGCAAGCAAACAAAAGAAGCAAGGAGGCGAAAGTGTCACGATATCGCGACATGTTGTGTTTTCGTGAGCTAAGAAGAGAACCCAACCGAAAGAAGATATGTGACAATTAACTGAAGTCGGTATGATAGTTACAGGTGCAGTTATGAGAAGAAGTCTGATACGACGATTACAGGTGCCAGTTACAGAAGAAGTCGGTACGATAGTTACAGGTGCAGTTACAGAGAAAAGTTAGAACTTTGTTATAAAAGGAGATCTGCATGTGGAGAATTAGATTGCTAAAAAAGGCTGAAGAGTGCTACGTAAAGAGGGTTGGAAGAGTGTCGTAAGAGAGCGTTAAGCAGAGCCGAGAGAGCCGTAAGAGTGTAGTAATAAGCACAGCAAGAGGGCTATAAGAGAGCTGTAAAAGTGTGGCAGCAAGGAGCCGTAAGTGTGTGTGTGGGTGTTTTTGGTGAATAGCGAGAGAGGTTGGGTTAGCAATAGACCAGACAGGGTCTTGTATAAGCGAAGGCATTTTTATGTCAATCTTATAGTTTCAAAATTGCAGTTCGAGTTGGTGCTTGGAATCAGGGGTTGGTGCTCCTTTCTTTGGTGCCAGGATAAATCGAGGGTTGGTGCTCCTTTCTGTTGGTGCCAGATAAATCGGGGGTTGGTGCTCCTTCCAGTGGGTGCTTAGGTAAATTGATTGTAAAATTGGTATTTTGCAAAGACTGGATTTGGACGGGAGTCCAAGCAGTCATTTTTGAGGAGTAGCCAAATTGGTGAACCTCGTTACATCGTGTGTTGTGGAATGCTCTCTTGTTATACTTGCTTTATCTGATTTTAAGTTTTCATTGTTTCGGCATTAAGAGTTGTAGATTTGAATTTAAATAGCTACACTGATTCACCCCCCCTCTCAGTGTCATTGTGAGACTATCAATTGGTATCAGAGCCAGGTTCCTGAACAAGCTTAATCGGCTAAGGTGATCTTGGAAGTGAGACAATGGCAGGTGGTGAAGGATTCTCATCAAACAAAGCACCATTATTTGATGGAACTAATTATGCATTTTGGAGACTCAGGATGCAGACATATCTATGCGCTTTGGGATACGACATTTGGGAGTCAGTAGACAGTGGATACACAATATCCATCACTCCTCCAACCGATGTTGTCGGTAAGAAACTGTTTGAGAATAACTCTAAAGCAAAGAATGCTATCATGTGCGGTTTAGTGGACAGCGAACTGATAAAGATTATGAGTTGTAAAATGGCAAAAGACATGTGGGATAAACTAAGGAGCATTCATGAAGGAGACGGCAAGATCAAGGAGGCCAAGTTACAAACGCATCGAGCCCAGTTCGAAGCATTAAAAATGAATGACGATGAGAACATAGAGGCATACATGCTGAGAGTTAATGGAATCGTTAATGCGATTAGAGGACTCGACGAGGAAATGGAAGATGTTGTCATAGTGAAAAAGGTACTAAGATCTCTTCCCCAAAGATTTGATTCTAAAGTTTCAGCAATAGAAGAAGCTAAAGACCTAAATATTTTTAGTATGGATGAGATGCATGGTTCTTTGACTGCATATGAGATGAGAATAGGAAAAACTAAACCCACAGACAGAGAAGCTGCTTTTAAAGCACATAAAAATATAAAAGCAAAACAAGAATCCGAGGAAGAAGAGACATCAGATGAAACGAAAGCAAACTTTGTTCGAAAACTAATAAGGGGAAAAGGAAAATACAGAGGAAAGCTACCATTTAAGTGTTTCAACTGTGGAGGCATTGGGCACTTTGCAGCTAAATGTCCACTCAATGAGAAAAACAAAAGTGATGAAGGTTCACACCAAGAAAGAAGTGACTGGAAGAAGAAACCAAATTTTAGAAAAGGCAACTTCAAGAAGAAAAGTTTCATATCCAAGAATGTCAGTCCTTCAGAAGACAGCTCCGGTGAGGATTCTGAAGAAGAAACAGGTGAAGCTCTTTTCATGGCATTCGAAGAAGAAAAAATAGAAGAAAAACTTGAGGCTGAGGCTGAAGTAGATCTGGAAGGTGAGCTGATCGCTGCACTTAAAGAGCTGAGTATAGAAAGAAAAAAGAATAAGAAAATTTCAAGAAAATTTGAGGATGCCAATGAAATCATAACCAGCTTGAAAGTACAGATAGACGAATCTAAGAAAATATCTAAAGATATCGAAGTACAATTAACCATGAAAATAGATGAGTGCAACAAGTTAGAAGAAGAGATTGTTGGTTTAAAGATGCAGCTAGAAGAGATGAATCGAAAAGTGAGTTGTTATCACAAACTTGAAGAAAGTTCTATAAAGTTGGATAAGATTATAAATAGCCAAAGGACTACAGGCATCAAATTTGGTTTGGGCTTCATTGAAGGAGAATCATCAAATGGATCAAAGGCCATAACTGTAGAACCCATAAAGAATGAAGATAAGATCAGGATTGATCAAGAAAAAATGAATCATGCTAAAGAAAGCAATAATGCCAGGCACGAGAGGAGTATTGACAATGATGAATTCACCAATGTCACTCATCAAAGGAGAAGAAGATTTGTGGCTCCTACTACAAAATGGCAAAAACCATCACCCAGGTTCACTCATTTCTTTTCTGGTTATTGTTTTAAATGCAATGGTTATGGACATAAGATTGCAGATTGCAAGTATAATGTAGGACAAAGGAATTTTGCCAGTAGAAATGTTTTTTCACCATTGATGGATTATGCAGTAGAATGTTATAACTGTCATAATTTTGGGCACATTGCAAGAAATTGTCGAAGTACATTTGCAGCAAATAAACATCAGGGAAGACAATTTCAACCAAATGGTTTGAGACAAAATAGAAGATTTCTCGAAAAACATGCACAGGCTACTGACAAAGAAAAGTCAAAACAAGTGACCAAAACTGTAATCAAACCAGAGTGGAAAGAAAAGGAGCGACTCAAGGAAGAAAAGGAATCCTTGATTGTACAGACAACATTTAAAGCACAGAACAAATCTACACCATGGATACTTGATAGTGGATGCTCCGAGTCATATGACAGGTGACAAACAAAAATTTGAGAAGTTACAGAAATATGAAGGTGGTTCTGTAAAATTTGGAAATAATGATGGAGCTAAGATAGTTGGCAAAGGATCAGTTAAGATCAGTGATGGAAAAATCAAGTCAAAAGAAGTCTTGTTTGTGATTGGTCTGAAGCATAACTTGTTAAGCGTAAGTCAGATTTGTGACAGAGGTCATGAAGTAATTTTCAAGAAGCAGGGTTGTGAAGTCAGAACAACAAACTATGGAAAGTTGATAGCAACTGGATCAAGGACATCTGGAAACTTGTATACTCTCTCAGAGACTTCAGAAGGAGCGTGCTTGATTGGACATGAAGAAGAAAATTGGTTGTGGCACAAGAGGCTCGGTCATATCAGCTTTGACAATTTAGTAAAAATCAGCTCAAAAGGGGCAGTGAGAGATATTCCCACCATTGGCAAACCATTAAATAGCATTTGTGCTTCATGCCAAAAGGGGAAGCAAACTAGAGCCACATTTAAAACAAAAGAGTACTTCACAAGCAAACCTTTAGAACTAATACATACTGATTTATGTGGACCCATGAGAACGCAAAGCATAAATGGTGACAAATACTTTATGTTGTGCATAGATGACTATTCCAGGATGACATGGGTACTATTTTTGAAGCTTAAATCAGATGCCTTTGAGATGTTCAAGATTTTCAAAAAACAAGTTGAGAATCAAATAGGAAAAAGGATTAAATGTTTAAGATCAGATAGAGGAGGAGAGTTCATTTCAGAGGAGTTTGCAGAGTACTATGAAAAGTATGGGATTAAGAGACAGTTTTCAGCAGCAAGGACACCTCAGTAGAATGGTGTGGTAGAAAGAAAGAACAGGACAGTGCAGGAAATGGCACGGACTATGTTGACTGAGAGCAAAATAGCAGACAGATTTTGGAAAGAGGCAGTCCATACTACGGTATACATCCAAAATAGGTGCATGTTGAGGACACATGAAAGCAAAACTCCGTATGAGCTGTGGTTCGGTAAAAAGGCAACAACAAGATACTTTAAAGTTTTTGGCAGCAAGTGTTACATCAAAAGAACTGAAGATAATCTTGGTAAGTTTGAAGATAGAGCTGATGAAGGTATTTTTCTTGGCTATTCGACAAAAAGCAAAGCCTATACATGCTACAACAAGAGGCTAAAGAAAATTGTGGAGAGTGCCGATGTTAAAGTTGATGAAGGTAGGGAACGAGAAATTAGTTATGAAGAAAACTACCCAATTTATGAAGAGGTTATTGAAGGAGATGAGGAAGAGGAAACGGAAAAGAAACAAAAAATTGACTCAGATGATTTAAGTAGTGTTTCAGAAGAGGAAGAAAACAAGAAATTCAAAACAGGCAGCTGGCAGAAAAATCATCCTAGAGAGCAAATAATTGGAGATCCCACAGTTGGTGTTCAGACAAGAAGAAGAGTAGTAAGTAACTACTCTCTATTATCCAGCATTGAGCCCAAAAATGTTGTTGAAGCAAGCAAAGATGAAAGTTGGATGACGGCAATAAATGAAGAATTAGATCAGATTGAGAAAAACAAAACCTGGGAGTTAGTACCAAGACCTGCAAATAAAAATATAATCGGTACTAAATGGGTTTTTCAAAACAAATTGAATGAAGATGGACAGATAGTCAGGAATAAAGCAAGATTGGTCTGTAAAGGCTATGCACAAGTTGAAGGTATTGACTTTGAAGAAACCTTTGCACCAGTGGCTAGACTTGAGGCAATTAGAATGTTTCTGGCTTTAGCAGTTCACAAGAATTTCAAAGTTTATCAAATGGACGTGAAATCAGCATTTTTGAATGGAAAACTTGAAGAAGAGGTCTATATTGAGCAGCCAGATGGCTTCCAACTCGGTGATAATCCCAACTTCGTCTGCAAGTTGAAGAAAGCACTGTATGGCTTGAAACAGGCACCCAGAGCATGGTATGCAAGGCTAGACAACTATCTTACTCAACAAGGGTTCAAAAAGGGTATGGTGGACAGCAATTTGTATGTCAAAATAGAGAATGGCCATCTCATTGTCCTTGTTGTATACGTAGATGATATCATTTTTGGCAGCAACAATGATGAGTCGTGTAAAGATTTAGCAAATAAGATGCAGAAAGAATTTGAAATGTCTATGATTGGTGAACTTGCGTATTTCCTCGGACTGCAAGTTAATCAAAATGAGAAGGGCATATTTATTTCTCAAATTAAATATGTGAAGGAGATGCTAAAAAAATTCACAATGGAGGATTGTAAGCCTGTTAGCACTCCCATGACGACAGGTTGCAAGTTGAGCAAGGATGACAAATCTCCAGATGTTGATCAAACCATGTACAGATCTATGATTGGGAGCCTACTATATTTGACAGCTACCAGACCAGATATCTTGCAGGCAGTTTGCATGGTCGCACGATTTCAGGCTAGTCCCAAGGAGACTCATGTGACAGCCGTGAAGAGGATTCTTCGGTATCTGAAGGGTACTATGGAGTATGGGTTATGGTATCCGAAAGGTAAGGATTTCACCCTTATTGCGTATTCAGATGCAGATTGGGCAGGATGTGTCGATGATAGAAAGAGTACCAGTGGAGGTGCATTCTATCTTGGAGACAGGTTGGTCGCATGGCACAGTAAGAAACAAGAGTCAGTTTCCTTATCCACAGCAGAGGCAGAATATATTGCAGCATCAACGTGTTGTACGCAGGTTTTATGGATGAAACAAACCCTGAAAGATCTTGGCATTAACTTCAGTGAGCCAATTTCAGTTAAGTGTGATAACACCAGTGCCATTAACATCTCAAAGAATCCGGTTATGCATTCCCGCACAAAACATATTGCTATCCGATATCACTTTCTGAAGGAGAAAGTTGCGGAAGGTGAGGTTAAGTTGGATTTTGTCCCAACTACAGAGCAAGTAGCGGATATCTTCACAAAACCGCTGCCCAAGGAAATTTTTGAGTACCTTCGCAATAAGTTGGGAGTGGTCACGCTTCCCAAGCATTGACTAGCAATCGGGACCACATTCTCAGGGGGAGCATTTATATATTTGATTATCTTTTTGCTCATGTTTGTAATTTTTGCTAACTGTAATAATTTGTGCCTGAGAATGTTGTGCATGGACTCAGGGGGAGTCTGCAGCAGCCCTTTGGTATTATTGTCAAAGGGGGAGAAGAATTACAGGAAATTGCACGTGTGTTGCCAACAATTCCAAAGGGGGAGATTGTTGAGCAAGGTGCAGCAAAAGTATTGTCATTGTTGTCAACACAGTCAGACAGATCAGTTGATGAAGTGGACAGGAGTTAAGAGGTTCTTCAGAGTATGTATAGTGATTATCCAAAAGATCGAAGTGGCCCATATGCTAAAAATCAAAAGAAAATCACAAGGAAGAAAACGTCGCGATATCGCGACATGTTGAGCAAGAAAGAAAAATTGTCACGATATCGCGACATGTTGAGAAGAGAAAAACTATCATGATTTCGTGACATGTTCGGAGAGAAAGCGTAAGCAAGCAAAACTGTCATGATTTCATGACATGTTGGAGAGAAAGTGCAAGCAAGAAAACTGTCATGATTTCATGACATGTTGCAAGAGAAAGCGAAGAAAGAAAAGTGTCACGATTTCACGACATGTTGGAAGAGAAAAGGCAAGTAGAAAAAGTGTCATGATTTCGTGACATATTGCAAGAGAAATAGTACGAAAGAAAAAGTGTCACGATTTCACGACATGTTGGAAGAGAAAAAGGCAAGTAGAAAAAGTGTCACGATTTCGTGACATATTGCAAGAGAAATTGTATGGAAGAAAAAGTGTCACGATTTCGCGACATGTTGCATTTTCACGACTTGAAGAGAGCAAGAAGGCAGAGAAGGAAAAGTGTCACGATTTCATGACATGTCGCATTTTCGCGACTGAAAAGCGAGGAAGGAAGAGAAGGAAAAGTGTCATGATATCACGACATGTCACGTTTTCGTGACCTGAAGGTAAGAGAAAGTGCAAAGGAGAAAAAGTGTCACGATATCGTGACATGTCGCATTTTCACGACTTGAAGGCAAGAGAAAGAGCAAAGGAGAAAAAGTGTCACGATATCGCGACATGTCGCATTTTCGTGACTCTAGGAGGAGAGAGAAAGTAAGAAGGCAGAAGTGTCGTGATATCGCGACAAAAGTAAAAAGGAAGAGTAAAGAGGTGAAAGTGTCACGATATCGCGACATGTGTTTTGTACAAGCAAAGAAAGAAGCAAGGAGGAGAAAGTGTCACGATATCGTGACATGTTTTAGTAAAAAAGAACAAGGAGGCGAAAGTGTTGTGATATCGTGACATGTGTTTTTGCGGGTACAAGCAAATAGAAGAAGCAAGGAGGCGAAAGTGTCACGATATCATGACATGTGTTTTCGGTGCAAGCAAACAAAAGAAGCAAGGAGGCGAAAGTGTCGCGATATCGCGACATGTGTTTTCATGAGCTAAGAAGAGAACCAACGAAAGAAGATATGTGATAGTTAACTGAAGTCGGTATGACAGTTACAGGTGCAGTTAGAAGAAGTCGATACGATAGTTACGAGTGCAATTACAGAAGAAGTCGGTACGACAGTTATAGGTGCAATTACAAGAGAAAATGTTATAAAAGGAGATCTGCGTGGAGAATTAGATTGCTAAAAAAGGTTGAAGAGTGCTAAAGAGGGTTGGAAGAGTGTCGTAAGAGAGCGTTAAGCAGAGCTAAGAGAGCCATAAGAGTGAAAGAAGTGTAAAGAGGGCTGTAAGAGTAGGTATAAAAGTGAGCGTAAGTGTGTGGTGTGTTTTTGGTGAATAGCGAGAGAGGTTGGGTTAGCAATAGACCAGACAGGGTCTTGTATAAGCGAAGGCATTTTTATGTCAATCTTATAGTTTCAAAATTGCAGTCTGAGTTGGTGCTTGGAATCAGGGGTTGGTGCTCCTTTCTGTTGGTGCAGATAAATCAGGGGTTGGTGCTCCTTTCTGTTGGTGCAGATAAATCAGGGGTTGGTGCTCCTTCCAGTGGGTGCTGGTAAATTGATTGTAAAATTGGTATTTTGCAAAGACTGGATTTGGACGAGAGTCCAAGCAGTCATTTTTGAGGAGTAGCCAAATTGGTGAACCTCGTTACATCGTGTGTTGTGGAATGCTCTCTTTTATTTGTGGAAAACATCCCAAAAGGGATGCCACTTTCGGGTAAGACCCAAGGAGGCAGGGGTATCCATTCCACCAAAAATGCCCAGGACTCGGACCTGGCCTACCACCTTTGACACACTCAAGGAGCAAACAAACACACAAACCCAATTTAAAAATAAGCAAATAACAACAAAAATAATAAAATAAAATAAAAAACATGCTCCTTGAGTGTGTCAAAAACAAAAGCACAACCAAACACACACAATAAGATAAAAGAAACCACAACACAAACCACATAGAAAAACACAAGAAACACATAACAAAACACAAACAAGACAAAAACAACATAACACTACAAAGACATAACCCAAAAAAAACAAGAAAAATAAACACAACCAAAACCTAAAAAATTAAAAAATAAAATAAAAATAAAAATAAAAAACAACCAACAATAGATAATAAAAAAAACAAAAAATATAGAAAACACTCACCCATAAAAACATGAAATAACACAAACAAAGAGAAACCCAAGAACAAGAATGAAAAAAACACAAGAACAATAACAAAAAACATAAAAAAAAAAACAACAAAAACACAAGAACAACAAAAAACAACACAAAGAACACAAAAACAAAACAAAATAAAAAAACCCACCCACCTTAAAAAACTAAACAAAAAAAACAAAAAGGAAAAAAGAAATAAAAAATGAACAAAACAAAGACCTATCTAGACCATAAGACTATTAAGGCAAGAATCAACAGAGGAAACAAAATAAAGAATAGAATGAGCTAGGGAACTAAAAAAACTGAATGAACCAAAGAGAAGCAAAAAAAAACAAGAAGAAACTAGGTACCTTCGAACTCGGAGCCATCCAAAGAAATGATAGAAAGAAGAGCTTCCCTAATTTGAGAAGCCCACCATATAGGAGGGTGGCCATAACAAGTAAGATCACCTTTGTCCAAAGCCCAATTAGCTAAAGCATCAACACTCTTGTTTTGATCTCTCGACCACATGATTGTAATCAACTTTCAAAAATCCCATCCTGGATTAACCGAATCTTCTCAATAATTCTTTTTATTCTCCAATCCACCTTATGATTCTTAGAAGGATTCTTCAAGAGATTAATCATAAGTTGAGAGTCGACTCAACTAACACCTTTTCCCATCCAACCTTAGTAGCCTCCTGAAGACCTTCGAGGATACCATACCCCTCAACAAGGTTATTGGAAAGAATACCCAAATTCTCAAGCAAAAGTAAAAACCAGGGAGCCATCTGAAAGTCTACCAATTCCTCCCACACTGGCTTTTCCACGGTTCCCTCTAGAGGCTCCATCAGCATTGACTTTTCCAAAATCCTTAGGAGGAGGTTGCCAATTTCTATTCCTATCCAATTTACTAATACTCACATTCCCTTTAAGATGGTTGCCCTTAGAAGGTTTAATATTCAATCTTTGCATCACTTGATCCCATATTTGGTGGGAGTTTTGGGGGTGATTAAGGAGATGATGGACTGATTCAACTAAGTTGGCTATGGTCTTTTGCCAAATATAGTGAATATCCTTACTATCTTGATTAAAAATTTGGTTGTTCCTTTCATTCCAAATATTCCAAAGAAGAATGGTAGAACCCATCCAAACTAACTGCCTAATAAAATGATCAACACCCTCTTGATTAGGCCAATCCCTCCAAAGTTGTTCAAAAGTAAAAAAATTGGACCACTGTAAGCCAAGTAAAGTGGCCATTCTCCTCCATAGCTCATAGGCTAAAGTACACTCAATAAAAATATGGTTGATATTTTCTACATTCTCTTCACACATTTCACATCTAAAAGGGCCATGAAAACCACGCTTCATAAGTTGCTCACCAGTAAGCACCCTACGATGCAATAAAAGCCAATTAAAGAACCTCACCTTAGGCCAGAGCTTTTGAGCCCACAATTGAGAAAATATGTCAGAAGAATGGTTGGGATTATTATGGCATAAGGTCAAATAACCTTGAGCAACTCGAATACTCACCCTTAGTAGTGTTGTTCCATCCAAAACAATCTTTTTCATGGGACCAAGAGAGGGATCTCATATGAAGGATGCCTTGGATATCTTGTCTTTGCCTTTCTGGGATTTGAATAGGCCACTCCTCAATAGGGATCCAATATCTACCAACCTTTGAATTACCAAAATGGTATCGACAATATTTAGCCACCTTTATCCAGTTAGCTTGGTGAAGCTCCTCCATCCAAGGCCTCCAATCGAGAAATTGAGTTATCAAAGGCTTGTGACCATCCCAAGAATCTGATCCAAAAATTATCCTGTTGACCATTATGAATGATCCAAAATAATTTTTTCTTTATCAAATCCTCACCAGCCTTAAGAACTGCTAAAATGGGAGAACCTTTGGTAGGAAGTTGATAGCGAACAAGGTCTTCAGGACTTTTGTTCTCAAAATATTTAGCACGGAGATTATTGGCCCAAAGAGCATTGGGGTTATGCAACATCCTCCAATATAATTTAGCAGCTAAAGCTTTGTTGTTATTAATTGAAGACCGTAAACCTAACCCCCCTTCACTCTTAGGAAGACATAAAGTATCCCATTTCACCAAGGCCCATTTTCTTTTCTCCTTAGTACCACTCCAAAGGAAACGATGACCGATTTGATCCAATTCTCGAAGAACAACCTTTGGAATATTCAAAATGGAAGAAACATAAATAGGAATAGCTTGAAGGACTGATTTTACCAAGGTGATTCTACCCCCATAAGAAAGCCACTTGTTGGTCCACTTTCCAATTTTCTTCTTGACTTTGTCCAACAACCAATTCCAATATTTATTTTTCTGCCTTTGAATATTTATGGGAATACCTAAATAAGTGATTGGAAGAGAGGTCTTCTTATATCTTAGCTTATCCAAGACCATGGATTCCTCGTCTAGCAGAGCAGTGAAAGAAAATAACTTTAGATTTGTCTTCATTGATCAACCGCCCAAGAGCCTTAGAAAAATAGCTAATGATTTGCTTAATATTAGAAGCTTCCTTAACTGTAGCTTTACCTAAAATAGTAGAGTCATCCACAAATTGAAGATGAGAGATAGGTCTAGCTCCATGAGCAATGGTAACTCCCTCAAGGGTTTTGTTTTCCTCTTTTGGTTATAGTCCTACCCAAGCATTCAACAAGAATGATGAATAAATAAGGGGATAGCGGGTCACCTTGCCTAATACCTCTAGAAGCTGGGAAAGACCGAGAAGGCCTGCCATTGATAAGAACTAAGTAGGAAACTGAAGAGATACATCCCATAATCCAATCCATCCAATCCTTAGAGAAACCAAATTGCCTCAAAACTTTGATAAGGAAGTGCCAATCCACTGTCATAAGCTTTGGATAAGTCTAACCGAATGAACATGGAAGGAGAATTTTGCATATCCATGGAATGGATGGCTTCCCGAGCAAGAACTATCTCATCTACTATTTGACGTCCTTCCACATAACCCCCTTGCTCTGGGGAAATAATCTTATGCAAAAGAGGCTTCAACCTTTCTGCCATGATTTTAGTAATGATTTTGAGAAGAACATTACATAAAGCAATAGGTCTAAAAGCTGAGATATGATCAACCTCTTGAGCTTTTGGAACAAGAGTAATATAAGTTTTATTGATAACCTTCAAAATTTCTTTGGCTTTCCTGGCTTCTTCCACCACCTCTAATAAATCAACATGAAGGATATCCTAGAACTCTTGGTAGAACTCAATAGGAAAACCATCAGGACCTGGGGTTTTCCCTTTTTGCATTTTAAAAACTACTTGTTGAAGCTCATTGATAGTAACAGGAGCAATTAAAATAGAGTTCTCCTCAGAAGTGATAAGAGAAGGGATTGCTTGAAGAACATTATATTGTGAAGCTGAGTCAAGGGGAGTAGCAACAAAAATATTGGAAAAGTAATCAACAACAATAGAGTTCATGCCATCCCAAGTATAAACAACATCTCCATAATCTGATTTTAAGGAAGAAATAAAGTTGTGAGATCTTCGAGCTAGAAGAGATTTGTGGAAAAAATTTGTGTTTCGATCTCCTTCTTTGAGCCATTGAATTCTAGATTTTTGCTTCCATAAGATTTCTTCTCTTTTTTCCCATTCCTCTAACCGAGTTGTGAGTTTAATTTCATCTCGCACTTCTCTTCTCTCGTGAGGCCATCTAAACGGATTTTCTTATTCAAATTTTCAAGATGAGCAATAACTTCATGTTTTTTTTTATGAACATCCCCAAACTCTTTCCAGCTCCAAGTCTTGATTTTGGATTTAATGTATTGCAGTCTTTTGACAAAATAGAACATCTTAGTCCCATGCCTAGGTTTACCTTCCTTCCACCATTGTTGCACATGAGGTCTCAAGAAAATGTCTCTAAGCCACATTAATTGAAAACGAAAAGGAGAGAAACTCACATTGGTTTTCCACATTTCCACCATGATCGGCCAATGATCCGAACCAACATTATTAAGAGTCTTCACTTTAGGAATGTGACCATGGATTAAGAAATTTTCAGAGAGCAAAAACCTATCCAATCTCTCCATTATACAAGCTAAGCCTTGCCTTCTGTTAGACCAAGTCATAAGGCCATTATCTCGTTGGATATCCACAAGATGGAGGTTTGCAATATATTCGCTCATGAGGTCATTGCTTTTGTCCAAATTTCTATTTCCCCCCTTTTCTCATCCAGAGAGAGGATGGTATTGAAATCTCCTCCGATCAAGATCCAAGCTTTAGGAAAATGAGAGATAATATGAGTAATATCCTTCCACCTGCCTTCTTTTTTCCTCCAAAGAAGTCGGAGCATAAACAAGTAATGCAGAGCATAATCTGGTTGGAATGTCTACTTTGAATAGCTATAGCCAACAAACCCCAAATCCCAACCATATGGTGAATAACTACCTCTTTTGGATCCCAAAGACAAGCAATGCCACCCGAAGTCCCTTGGGAACAGAGGGAAACCACTTTTCCAGCTAGCCAAATTTTACCGGCAATTAAGTCCATATCCTCCATTGACATCTTAGTTTCTTGAAGGAAAACAAGATGTGGATGATTTACCTGAATCATTCTTCTAATTTCATTTTGTTTTGAAAGACTCCCTTTGAGTCCTCTAATATTCCAAGTGATGATCTTCATTAATACTAGGGCTAAAAAAGTTGGGAAGGGCATTAATCTTACCTTCCTCTACAAGCTTTTCACCTTCTTTTACCATATGATATTGATTGGTCTTGCGACCTACTTTTTGATTAGAATCCATCTTCAATTTTTTTTTCCTCGTTTCTTGACTTATTCCAATTGAATCTGAGATGGCTTCTAACCTTGAAGAATGCTCGTACACAGCCAAAATTTTACTAGATGGTTCAATAGAGTCTATATTGGGACCTCGCATTATTTGAAGTTTTGACATTTGAAATATTGTTTTTCTTGTGTAAATTTTCTCCTTTTTTTTCTCGTTGAAAACCTTTGATTTGTTGGTTTGTCTCTGAGTTCTTCCCTTCATATTTAAATTGTGTTTCTAAGATTTCAGCTTCCATTATTTCCTCTTCCTCACTTGGGACATCATTTGTGGAAAGGATTTCAAACATATTAGCAGATGACTTTGATTGATCCTTCATAACTGGTTTTTTCTGAGTGTTCTTCTTCTTAGGTATTTGGAAACCTGCTAAGTTTATATCTTCTTTCTTTTGATCAAGAATTTTATTTGGGCAAGCACTGGCCAAATGACCATATTCATGGCAAATTCTACAACGAAAAGGAATGTTCTCATAGTCCACTACTTGCTCCCAAGTGTCTTCCCCAAATTGTAATGTGATCTTTTTAGGTAGGGGTTTGTCAAAATCCATTAAAACACAAATCCGAGCATAAATAATATGTTCAAAATTTTGAGTACAATCAGCAATCATCATAAAAGTTCCTAAAGAGTTTCCAATTGAAGAAAAAATAGTAGGATTCCAAAATTCAATAGGGAGGCCAAAGAGTCTAACCCACACGGGAGCAATAGAAGGCATCTCTTCTTCGGCTTTAAATTTAGTATGCCAGGGCTTCATGAAAAGCCCCGCCCTTCCAAAAACCAAGGACCCCCTTGAAAAGTTTTCTCTCTATCTTCATTATT
Source organism: Wollemia nobilis (assembly GCA_028583015.1). Classification (NCBI taxonomy): domain Eukaryota; kingdom Viridiplantae; phylum Streptophyta; class Pinopsida; order Araucariales; family Araucariaceae; genus Wollemia; species Wollemia nobilis. The sequence goes on along the minus strand of JAQPPZ010002587.1, from coordinate 11,339,175 downwards.
AGCAAATAAAACAAGAAAATAACCATTTGGATAAATAGAGATTTGTAACTCACCTTTAGTTTTCCAGCTTTTTGCAGCCCATACTTTGAAAGCAGATAGACTCAGACGAAAACCCACGAACCGACAAATTAGTCCTCTTTTTTCCAAATCTTCAATGCCATTCTGAATGTTATCCATATCAAGCTTAACAATAGGAGTTCCATCACCGCTTTAAGACATCCCGACTCTATTTTCCTGGGATCAATCTTAGGCATTCTTAGAGGTTTATGGGAAGCCCTAATATTGATATTAGCATTGGGCCGAGGCTGTCCACCATGAAGGGCATCCCTAAAATTCATTTTTGGGACCGAGTCTTCAAAATTCTTACCCTTGATAGGGGTTTTCATAGTAGAATTATTTTGTGGGTGCACCTTAGCACCAGATTCACTTGAGATATGAGCCATTTTTTGATCAACTGCTTGAAACTTGTTTCGTGATCTCTTTAATCCTTGCCCTAGACGTCGTGGAAAGGTATGGTTTTCACTTTTCTTTTGTGCAACAAATTGGAAGCCATTGTCACTCAAGTTCACAGTATGATCTGTTGAAAGACAAATTTCTAACCCATCTTGTATCCCCTGCAACATTTCCTGCTAAAATATTGAGAATAAACCACAAAAATATTGGCCGCTAGGGCCCGAAGGCCCTAAAACCAACCTCTGGAGCCGCTTGCACTCAACCCGGATGAAACCCTCGCATAGCCGCTTGCCAAATATGTCATTCACACATAGGGATGCGCTAGGATCTGTGTTGCTCCAAATGATATGAAAATTGGTGGAGACGTTCTAGGGTTTTTCAGGCATCTACCCTCAAAATTTTAGCTCAATCCGAGTCCGGATGAGTGAGATATGACCGAAACGAGTTCGATAGTTTGGGCAGTCCTACGAAAAACGTCTCCCTTCCAAAATAATATTCTTCGGAATACTCTCTTTTATGCTTGCTTTCTACTTTTTAAAGTTTTCCTTTTTCCTTAATAATTAGTAGAAATTTCTTTCACTAGTTGATAGATTCTCCTACCTTCAAGTGTTTGCTATCAAATATTTTCGTCTAGGCTTGTCCATTCATCATAAAGATATTTTTATTAATTGATATATGTTCTATCTCATTAGTGATAGTTGAGAAATGTTATTATCATTAGATCTTTTAATTCATTTCCCTCAAACTTTAGGATATATGTATCACATTTGGTAAGTATATACTTGTTTTCCCTTTGACAATATCCCAAAGTTTTTCATATACCAAGATTGCTTTCACTTTATTCTTCCTAGCAGAAAGAATATAGGACCCTTGAGTAGTTTAGATTCTGCTAGGAAGAATTTGTTTTATGCCATTTAAATTCCTTAATATTGATCCTTAGATTTTGTGGACTTCCTTATGTCTCCCTAGTAATTTTTATAATATGAATATAGTGCTTTTGTAAATTGTAGTTCAATTTTTGGTTGATTTTGTAAAGTTTTGTAAATATCAAAAATCAACTTTTCTAACACCTTATTACTCCTATTGAACTAAGCACTTTTCCAATTTTGAAGAGGTTTTAATGTTGGATTTCTTTTGTCCCTTTTGTGAAATTTTGAGACAAGAATATTATAAATTTCCAACCTTAGCAAAAACCTTAATAACCTCTTTTAATATCCCTTTAGGATTTAATTTTAGTGTATCTAATTTCCAATAAATTAATTTGATGTAGTAACCCTTATAACTCCCAAATTTTGGAAAATTAGACCACAATAATATTTGCAAATATTTTTAAAATCAATTTCCAGTAGAAACCCTTATTACTCCTAAGTTTAATATTGCAAATATTATATTGATTTGATAAATTATTCCCTTTGAGATATGGCTTTCAATATGGTTAAATTCTTCTAAGTTTAACCTTGATTTATCAACCTTATAACTCCCAAGAAATGAAAGCACATTTAAAATGGGAATAAATCTTACCTTGCACTATACAAAGACCATAATAATCGATGCTAATTTTGGGTGTGCAAGGGCTGCAATATTAATATCTCTACTTTGGCCATTCCCTCCAATAGAATGCTTGGAACCTTCCTTGGATTTAATGCTCCAAATATGGTACCTTTAATCTCTACCTTTGACCTCCCTTGACCAGAGCATTAAAGGCTCTTCCACCTTGCTTCCATGCTGCAACTCGGCCCTATGCATGAAGACTCTAGAGTGTTGAATGTGGATGCGTGAATGCTTCTTGAATGCTTGGTCTTTGATGCCCTTAAAATGGAGGAGAATCTTGTATTAAGTGCCAAGTGGCACATCCATTTTCTTCTTGAGCGCTTGAGGAGTAGAAGGTGCTAGAAAACACTTGTATCTTCCTTTGAGTAATGTATGAACGTTACATTCTTTAGTGGAGCACTTGGTCTCTTTGTGGACAAGTGTCTCTCATATTCTCAATGCACCAACCTGTTGTTAGTAACTCCTTTCTTGGTCAAGATGAGCGCTCATGTGAGGAGCGTTAGGGTTTTGCCTCAAGTGATAAGTGTCACTCCCTCCTTGTGCATGGATGTCTTCTCTAACACTTCTTCAATGTACCCTTTGGAGGTTCTTTAAACCCTATAAAATTTCTAGCTCCTCCTTCGTTCAATGGCACTTGCTTGTGAGTTGTTTCTAGCTGGAATGAGGAGCAATGATTTGGAGGCTTGAGCACCGATTTTGAGCAATGCAAATGTGGAGTTTGAAACACTCCAATGGTGCCTTATTCTTCTTCTTTTCACACCTGTTATATGTCCTCCTTTTGTAGATAATATTGCTCTTGAATATAATGTTGTTTCTCCCTTTGTTTTGTGCCTTGTCTTTTGCAGGTTTGGCCATCCAAGATATGAGGAGTATGAGCCCTTAGAGTGGCTCCTTTTTCTATGCTTGGAGAGTGCTAGCATTCGACCACCTTTGGCTGGTTTATCCTATGGATATTGTGCCTTTGAGGCACCTTCAAATCTGCCCTCTTTCCTGTATAAACCAGATTAGGATAGTGCAATACAATGTAACAAATTTATGTATAAAATAACCTTTATTGCACCCTCTTTTGCACTCCTTTTTTTAGGTCTGAATTTCTAGTTTTGTGGCAGAATTTTTGAATGCAATGTAGGGGTTTTGAGGTTGTCTCTTTGATTAGACACCTTCCCCTTTTTGCTTGGATACTTTGATGACAAATCCAATCTTAGATAGAAGTAGATAGAAGCTCCTTATTTGATGCAATTTTCTGCACTTTTCTCCTTGCAACTAACCCTGTAATGCTTTGGATTTGAGACTCACCAAGTCTCAATATTTGAAGCTTCTATTTCTGATTTTGGTTAGTTGTCTTCTTCTCCAAGTTTTGGAGGATTCTAACCTATTTTTGTGGCTTCACTTGGCCACTATGTGTTGCAGATTTTTGTGCACTAATAGTGTCTTTAGACACTTTGTCAAATTCTGATTTTGTGCCCTTCTCAAGAACACAAACAATAATATTTTTGAGAGCAATAGAATAGTGCAAATGAATCTAATAATATTTCACTTTTAATGCACTAAAAATTTCACCTTATCACTCCAATCAACTCTCAAAATAATGCACTTAATCAATTTACTACAACTAATCAAGAATAATTTGAAATGAATCTTCAAGAATTATTCTGCAATTTCCTTACAATTAAAGTTGTAGGAGTTAGTCTTCTTTTTCTTTCCAAAGTAGATGATAGGTAGTTGATAGATAGTTGTAATTCTGAAATCTAATCAACTCCTAATGTGCAAATGAACCTTAAAAGGAACCTTTCTCTTTTTGCACTTTTGAAGACTATAATCCAATTTTCCTTCTTGCAACTTTAATCCAAATTAAGGTGCTTTAATAAATCTGATAAGTAATCCAATTAATGAATCTACTTGCACCAATAGTTGCTTACCTTTTTGAAATATTTTGTAGAGGATGTAGATCTTGGTGTCTAAGATCACCAAGTTGCTACTTTGAGTAAGATCTTGCTGCTTTTTGTAGGCTTTCCTAAACAACTCCACCAAAATATGGTCTCAAACTTTCTTTCATGAGCCTAGGATTTGGTGGCTTGTTCTCCTCTTGTAGTCTCCTCTTTTTTGTAGATTTTAGAAGTATTTATCTCTGAAATAATACCTTCTTGTTGTGAGAGGTAATCTTCAAATCTCTTGATTTGGTAAGCTTCTCCTATCTTCAAGTCTTCTTGTCGAATTCTGACTTCAAGCAGGATCTTCTTCTCAAGATTCTAAATGTCTTGAGGTCTTCTAATATTTGGCACTCCTTGCCAAATTTTCTTCTTCTTTTGGGCTTGTTTTTGGATGGTGATAATTGTCCCAAATATTTCACTATCTTCTATAGTGAATTTCTCCAATGAGTTCTCCTTTGATGATTTCTTCAGTAAGGCTCTCCAAGCCTTTTACTGGATGCTCATTGAGACCTCCCTAAGGTCTTTGATCTTGTAGCTTCTTCTGGTCTTCCTTGAGATATTTTCTTCAACCTTCTACTCTTGGAAGTGTTGGTGGTGAGATCTTCTTCTGGATATTTTGATTCTATACTTTGATTCGAGTAGGACTCTCCTAGTCCTTCTTCTTCCAAGATTAGAAGTTCTTCAATGAGATCTTCTCCTGATATCTTTACCTTCAATTTTGCTTCAGGTGTTGGATTGATTCTGAAGAAGATACTCTTCCTAAATTTCTTGTAGGAAGTTTCCCAACTCACTGAATCTCCTTTCCCTACAACAAAGTATTAGTACTAAAATATTAATCTGCTTCTGAATCAGATACTCTCTTCTGGAGTCTTCTTCAGGATCAAGGCTTCTGTGGCCTTTTTAGTATCAAGGTTTTGTGGTATTTTTTAGTATCAAGGCTTTTGTGGCCTTTTCTTCAATATCAAGGCTTCTGTGGCCTTTTCTTCAGTATCAAGGCTTCTATGGCCTTTTCTTCAGTATCAAGGCTTCTATGGCCTTTTTTGGAATAAGGTTGTGGCTTTTCTTTGGATCAAGGCTTCTATGGCCTTTTCTTCTGGATCAAGGCTTCTATGGCCTTTTCTTCTTCTATGAAGTTCTCAATCTAGCAATGGAGATCTCTAGTCTCCTAACTTCACCATGACTCTTCTCTAGAAGTCTTCTTTCATAGTATTCTTTTCTTGCACAAGGAACTAATCTCTGCACTATGAAGGCATATCGACCTTCGGGCAATGAAGTTGAAGTCTCCTAGATTTTTATTGTAGGAGGTGTCCCAATCATCTGAGAATTAATTTTTTATAACAAAAGAAACTTTGGGTAATAGTTAACAAATTCTAGATATCTTGAATGATCTTCACTAGTTGATTTGTCAATCTAGTGGATTGAATGTTGAGTCCTAGTCTTCACGAGTTTTTCCTGCAACTCTGTGGAAAGACTCTAGCCAAATGTAATCTCAGTATTTTTGGAACTAAGATTTCTTTCAGTCCTCACTTGTGGCTCTCCCTAATTCTACCACCTAGACTCTTCTGAGAGTTTTTGATAGTGGTTGGTCCAGCAACGCATTAGGTTGACAAAAAACTCAGGCTCAATGATAATGGTGGTTTTCCTATTGATCTATTGTGGCTAGATCTACCATGGCTCTGATACCACTGTTAGCTTTTGATGCAGTGTGCAATGGGAGATAGCAATCACAAGATGCAGAATAATATGAAAGAAAGTAAATCTATGAGATGACTAAAATATGCTATAAATAGAAATGATGGAAATGAATACAATGTAGCTATGGAGGAAATGGACACTCCATGAATAAAGCTACTTGGACTACATTGCACCCATCACCAATATATGGTGATCTACACAACACTATGCTACTACCTATGAATATGCTCTGAGCTTCTATATCCTGCTTGTTACAATGAGGCCCTTTTTATATAGGAAGATAGGTTCCTTGGCCAACACTCTACCTAGTTGTGCAAGGGACATCTTGCACATATACAACTTGCACATTGACACTTGTGCATTTATTACATTGCATGAAGTAACTAGATAACTTCCCCCTAAAGTAATCTAATGTCCTAAGTATGTACCTAGGAAGGTACATTTACATGACCCAAATGATGTAATATAATCTCTACCAAATAAGGCATTCAAAGGCTACACAATCTCAGCAAAGCCAACAATAAATCTTCTCACAAAGTTAATCTTTCCAAAGAAATATTTCAGTTCCTTTTGACTTCTAGGAAGAGGAATTTTAGAGATAGCTTCCACTCTATCAAGGTCTACTAATATACCATTTTTAGAAATTATGTGTCCTAAAAGCTTACCTTCAGTGACACAGAAGACACATTTCTTAGAATTTAGGGATATTCCATGATATCTACATCTTTGTAGCACACTTCTAAGATCTTTAACATGATCAACGTGATTCTTTGAGAATACTATGAGGTCATCCATATAAATTATAATGCATTTTCCAATCAGACCTTTGAATGCATTGTCCATAGCACGCTGGAAAGTTGCACTAGTATTAATCAATCCAAAAGGTATTCTTTTGTATGTGAAGGTTCCCCACTTGGTGGTGAATGTTGTCTTAATTTGATCAGGATGGTGGACTGTGACTTGGTTGTAACCTGAATAGCCATATAGAAATGACATCATCTAGGAGCCATTGACAATCTAAAGTATTTCATCCAAATATGGCAATAGGTAATTGTCCTTTTTGGAAGCTCTATTTAGATTATGAAAATCAACACATAAAAGAATTTCTCCATTTCTTTTTTGGATTGGGACTAAGTTTACCAACCATGTAGAGTGCCTCATAGAAAAATAATTTTTGCAGATAGTAATTTTTTAAATTCTTTCAAAATAAGTAGTTCAAGCAGTTCATTCATGATCCTTTGCTTCTGCCAAAAAGGTTTTGTGCTAGGCCTAAGTGGTATAGTGTGGGTGATGACATTAGGATCATAGGTTTTTAAATCTTCATAGCCCCAGGCTATGACATATTTGTACTCATTAAGAGTTGCAATCACCTCTTTCTTCTCTTTTTCAGTGCATACTTTTCCAATGAACACATTCTTTAGATTGGATCCATTAGCAAGATTAAATGTGTCACTCTCCACCTTTAGAGGAAGTATGTTTAGTCTTGTGAGCATACATGTCACACAATCTCTCTAAAGTAACCATGCCTTTAGGTATAGTATTGGTCTTCAAACTCATAACTCCTTCCTCATCCAACTCCCCTTCATCTCTACTTTCTTCATCAATAATTTGTGTCTCAAAGACACAAATATTTGTAATAAACTCCAATTTTTTTTTGTCATCCTCATATACCTAAGATAATCTGACATTATTAGGAATGTACAGAGTAGGCACCAACTCTACTAAGAATTTTTTCAACTTGGAATCAGTTATTTGTTCAAGAGCACTTGTAATGTCCTACCCCTTTTGAAGGCAAATAAATTTGCCACCCAAAGAGCCAGGTTTCAATCTTGGGTTCCAAAATGAAAACTTGAATGTCTTGTTTTATGATTGCTTTGATATCACGTGATTTATGCAAATATGATTTTTTATACTTTTTGCAATAATACAAATTCTAGAAATAAAAATAGCAGCAAACTAGAAATGCTTGTATCCTAAAAACTACTCCAATGACTACGAAATTTAAGCACAAACTTCTTCTAATGATATTGAGCAAACCCAATGAAGGAAATTGTACAAGGATAAGTGTACCCAAAGATATAAAGGCCCGATATCATTTTGGAAGTTAACACCAACAACACCAAACTTATATATTCATTAAATATGCTTGTAATACAATTTCTCCAGCATACTAATTGTTGTTTGGCTGTCCAAAAAAGAGAAGACCTCATACAACACAATGAATACTCCAAATAGGAGGCATTTGGCCTCAATAAGTGCACGCCCTTCACTGCAACTAGTACGACCTGTTAAAAACCCTTCACAAATGACATAGATCCCTTCCAGACTACTGAAGTGTATGACTGATAAGCTGATCAAAAATTATGAATAATCAACAATACAAGCTTCTTCAAAAACCCAAGCAATCTAATTCAAAATAGCCTCTAATGGTTTGGCCTCACCCGAAAAATCTACAATCTGAAGTAACTCTAAAAATGGCACCAAGTGCACCCCAAAACTCATCAACAACCTGCAACTTTGAAGCTCAAATCATTCCCCATCACGAAAATGCCACAATCACTCCAAGGATATTTTGCAATCCCAAAAGTGATGTTCCTGTTGGAGGGTTTCGTCTCCAAACAAGCCAAATCTGCCCTTGCCTGTGGTTTTTCATCACAAACAAGTTGGATATCTTCTTGCAAACTCTCCTACAAGCAAGCTCCTTTCTCCAAACATTAAATGTAATAACCAAAGATGTTTTCAAATGCTCTCACAACCTCTATTTATTCTTTTCTCGAGCTGGTCGACCCAATGTGGGTAGAATGTGGGATTAAACTTCTTTCTTTTTACTTGCTTTATGTCAATAATTCATTTACTAATGAGCACATATAATGACTTAACTCCACAATATCACTTAATCATATTATAATCTCCAAAAGTGGTGTCCAAGCTAGGCATTAAGAAAACCACATTAAAATATACATTATTTCCTTCAAAATGAGTACTCATAAGTCCCCTAACAAATTATAAAGTCATACTTAAGAGAATAATATAATAATTTAATGACTTTATAATAATTATAACTTCGACGATTAAAAACTCCATGACCACTCATCCAAACTCACATCCGAAGATAGAAATGAGTACCCATTTGGTCGAAGATGCCAGTCATACTTTTCGTTTCCCGAGAATCCAACCCTAACTGACTTACTAAAAATAGTAAGTCTCTAAAAATACTGCCAAAAACGGTCCTAAAAGCTGACAACTGTGAATGCAGATCGTCCAACAATATCTCCATAACACCTAGTGGTTCCTAAACACTCAACATTGCCTACGAAACCTTATGAATAGGCAAGTCCATATTACGCTTTGTTAGCTGACTAGGATGGGGACATTACAGTCCTCCCTCCTCGAGATTGCTTGTCCTTAAGCAATCCAATCTCAGAACATGACAATCTCAAAAATAATTGTCATGCAATCCCTGGATCCCAGATGAACCGATGAGATTCATATCTCCAACTGAGATAAATCCTACACTATCGACCCTCTGCAAGTGTCATCTCGTGTAGTCCTCTATCTAGAAGTGCAATCAGTCTTTGAAATAGTTCAACCAACTCACAAGTAAACTGCTCTCCACAATCTTGGTCAAGCTCTATCACCACACTGAAACCGAGCATATCCTCTAAGTCCCAAATCAACATCCTATCAGAACTAACACACTGACATTGCGCCACTCTGATCAAAACCAGAAGCTCATAGTAACACAATCGCACACACCTCATCTGTATTCCCGGAATGACAACACCTCAAACTAGACTAAAAAAATAGTGTGAGAGGATAAGTAACTCAAGGACGGTAAGTTGAGGAGATGCTGGAATCAACCCCCCAACAACTCCCAACAACCAAAGTAATCGATCCCTGACCAAAAAATCTCTCCAATATTTCTGTTGACATAAGATTGGAGTTAATCGGTTGCTAATCCACAACTAAACAATAATGACCCATCTGGGAGTCTGAACTAACTCTCGCCACCAAATAGCCAACGAAAGTGACATAAAGGCATGATCTCCATAGATCATTGACCTCCATGGGCACACACCTCCCGGATCCCATGAGCCAAAAAATATCCTAGTAGTCATGTCAACTGCCAACTCAGTGAAATAGCAACTAAACCACTGACAACTACCTGTATCCCAAATCCATATATGGTCCTCTACCATATCGCCCGAACCAAGGAAAAATCCAATATCCAGCATCGAAATATCATAACTGCATACAAGGGAAGAGTTGTTCAGCCATAACTCTGTCTCTGCACTACATCCATCATGTTGAACCAAACAATCATTCCAGCAATGAATCACCTTACCCTCTAATGAAGAAGGCATCTCATACCCCAGTGAAGTATACAACCCGCTATAACCATTTTTCTACCCACCACTATGTGTCATCCAAAAAAAGGTCCACTCATTTACATGTGGGCTAAAATCAAAATGACTAGCATACCTCACTATACAATCCATATAAACCTCACCAACTGAACCCCTATGAAGCTCCAAAGAATCCCCTGAAGTATGGCTTGCATCATCATCCTCAGGATCAAAATCAGGTAATGTACCATCATCTACTGCACCAAATGAGGAAGTAGCATCCATTAAAGAAAGCATATCACCACTTCGCTTATGCACATACTGATCGACTTGAGTGAATGCGGAATCATTATTACTAATCAATCCTTCCTCACGTCTAATCTCATGTATCCCTAGGCTGGCAGGATAAGCTGAGCTCTGATACCACTGTAATGTCCTACCCCTTTTGAAGGCAAATAAATTTGCCACCCAAAGAGTCGGGTTCCGATCTTGGGTTCCAAAATGAAAACTTGAATGTCTTGTTTTATGATTGCTTTGATATCATGTGATTTATGCAAATATGATTTTTTATACTTTTTGCAATAATACAAATTCTGGAAATAAAAATAGCAACAAACTAGAAATGCTTGTATCTTAAAAACTACTCCTCCAATGAATACGAAATTTAAGCACAAACTTCTTCTAATGATATTGAGCAAACCCAATGAAGGAAATTGTACAAGGATAAGTGTACCCGAAGATATAAAGGCCTGATATCATTCTGGAAGTTAACACCAGCAACACCAAACTTATATATTCATTAAATATGCTTGTAATACAATTTCTCCAACATACTAATTGTTGTTTGGCTGTCCAAAAAAGAGAAGACCTCATACAACACAATGAATACTCCAAATAGGAGGCATTTGGCCTCAATAAGTGCATGCCCTTCACTGCAACTGGTACGACCTGTTAAAAACCCTTCACAAATGACATAGATCCCTTCCAAACTGCTAAAGTGTATGGCTGATAAGCTGATCAAAAACTATGAATAATCAGCAATACAAGCTTCTTCAAAAACCCAAGCAATCTAATTCAAAATAGCCTCTAATGGTTTGGCCTCACTGGAAAAATCTGCAATCTGAAGTAACTCTAAAAATGGCACCAAGTGCACCCCAAAACTCATCAACAACCTGCTAATTTGAATATCAAATCATTCCCCGTCACGAAAATGCCACAATCACTCCAAGGATATCTTGCAATCCCAAAAGTGATGTTCCTGTTGGAGGGTTTCATCTCCAAACAAGCCAAATCTACCCTTGCCTGTGGTTTTTCGTCACAAACAAGCAGGATATCTTCCTGCAAACTCTGCTACAAGCAAGCTCCTTTATCCAAACATGAAATGTAATAACCAAAGATGTTTTCAAATGCTCTCACAACCTCTATTATTCTTTTCTCGAGCTGGTCGACCCAATGTGGGTAGAATGTGGGATTAAACTTCTTTCTTTTTTACTTGCTTTATGTAAATAATTCATTTACTAATGGGCACATATAATGACTTAACTCCACAATATCACTTAATCATTTTATAATCTCCAAAAGTGGCGTCCAAGCTAGGAATTAATAAAACCACATTAAAATATACATTATTTCCTTCAAAATGAGTACTCATAAGCCCCCTAACAAATTATAAAGTCATACTTAAGAGAATAATATAATAATTTAATGACTTTATAATAATTATAACTTCGACGATTAAAAACTCCATGACCGCTCATCCAAACTCACATCCGAAGATAGAAATGAGTACCCATTTGGTCGAAGATGCCAGTCGTACTTTCCATTTCTCGAGAATCCAACCCTAACTGACTTACTAAAAATAGTAAGTCTCTAAAAATACTGCCAAAAATGGTCTTGAAAGCTAACAACTGTGAATGCAGATCGTCCAACAATATCTCCATAACACCTAGTGGTTCCTAAACACTCAACATTGCCTACGAAACCTTATGAATATGCAAGTCCATATTACGCTCTGTTAGCTGACTAGGATGGGGACATTACAGTCCTCCCTCCTCGAGATTGCTTGTCCTTAAGCAATCCAATCTCAGAACATGACAATCTCAAAAATAATTACCATGTAATCCCTGGATCCCAGATGAACCGATGAGCTTCATATCTCCAACTGAGATAAATCTTGCACTGCTGACCCTCTGCAAGTATCATCTCGTGTAGTCCTCTATCTATAAGTGAAATCAGTCTCTGAAATAGTTTAACCAACTCACAAGTAAACTATTCTCCACAATCTTGGTCAAGCTCTGTCACCACACTGAAAATGAGCATATCCTCTAAGTCCCAAATCAAAATCCTATCAGAACTAACACACTGATGTTGCGCCACTCTGATCAAAACCAAAATCTCATAGTAACACAACCGCACACACCTCATCTGGATTCCCAGAATGACAACACCCTAAACTAGACTGAAAAACCGGGTGTGTTGGCACCTAAATTTGATGAAGACCTTGGGTGGGGTGATTACAAAATTTTTGATAACCCACTCTTTGATATGGGTGAAGTTGTGACATTTGATAACCCACTTTATGAGGTGGACTTTCATGATACACATGAGAGGGATGCTTCACTTGGAACTTGTGATGAACTTGTGGATCATTCTGATAACAATTTTTCATTTGATGAGCGAAGTGTTTCATTTCATGAAACATACAGGGACGACATGCAGAGAAGACATGATGTGGAGTATGCATTTGAGCATAATATTGGTAATGGCTACTGTCCAGGAACTCATGATAGAGCTAATGTAAAAATTTCAAGAACAAAATGAGTTTTTTACAACAATAATAGAACATCATCCTAAGTGGTTGAAGCCTCCATTAGCAGTTGAAATAAAAATAGGGACAAAGGGAAACGACGCATTGCAGCCAAGCACAGTTGTTGACAATGAGAGGAAAACAAGGAGGTTGAAAATTTAGACAATGTTTCATGCATAACCAAGGTTCAGGTTGATTCTTGTATTGATGGGGAAAATAAAGCAGCAATAGTAATTGATGAGGATGAGGTCACTTCATCTTGTGTGTTAGATATTGGAGAGGTGTGTATTGATGAGCATGCTGATCTTGTGGTTGAGGATTTAGTTGTTGATGTAGTTGGTGATTTAGAGGATGAGCATAGTTATGTCATCACTTCAGAGTATGAGGGTGGTGAGTGCAATGCAGTGAAAGGGCCTAAGATTGATCATCATGCATTGGATGATACACCTGAGAGTTTATTTTGTGTTGATGATTCCAGTTCATTGCAAGATCACATATAGGTTACAGATGAACAGGTTGTCCACACATTGACACATTTGAATAGCACACATGAGTTTGTTGAATGCCTTTATCAGACAACCCAACTTGGAGAGAGACAACACCAGTTGACAGTTGGAGCTACTACTACAAATTTGCAGGCCATCAAGCGAGAATTAGAGGTAATCAAATTAGATTACTTGAGGCTATTATCTGATAGAGATCGGGTTATGCGGTTTGTAGAGCAAACTTCCCAAGAGCTCACTCAAAAATATGAGGAGATTGATGAGCTTTGTCTTGAGTTGAGTTTAGCTCATCACTCCCTTTTCATAGTGAAAAGTCAGTCATCTGTTGCATCCACTTCACATGATTCAGAGACTAATTCGGATACTATGGTGGTTAAGCAGTTGATTGAGGAGAATTCAGAGGATTTTCATATAGGGTTTCAGCGCAGATTTTAGACATTTCTTGCTGGCCATAATTTCCTCTAGCCTGGTCATACCATATCTTTCCTAGCATTGAAGGTGGTTTTTAATATTCAGAGTTTGGGTGCCAATTAATGATTATAATTGAGGCGTATAAGGATTGGAAGCTTTCCTTTGCATTGATATTGTAAAAAGACATCTTTATTTTTTGCAGGGAAAGAAATACATATATTCCTGTGTTGTTGTTCAGCTATAAAGTCACCATTTTCAGTTTTGTACAACTTTCGGGTATTTTGATACTTTCCAAAGTCCTTTAAAGGGTTTATAGTTTTATATTATCTAAATTCCAAGTTTCATTGATTCCCGCAAAGTAGTTTGCTAGATATTATTTGTTCAAGTTAGCAGTTTAAATTTTTCCTGCATCATTCTGTACTTAAATAAAAAATACAAAAAAAATCAAAACATTACACAAAAACCGAAAACCTTACAAATTTCCAAATAACAAAACAAGGCAAAAATTTCGTATCTCAGCTTGGGTGGGATATTACAGCACTAGCAGCAACTAGCAATGAATCCGCTACATGATTTTCCTCTCTAGGTACATATTGAATGCTGAAAGCATCAAAACTATCAATTAAATCCCATACTGTGATCTTATATTTGTATAAACGCTTATCATTGCATGTGTATTTACCTTTGACTTGTTTCACTACTAGTTTAGAATCTCCAAAAACTTGGACATTCTTCACCTTCCTTTGCAAGGCAAATTTTAGACCATGAATTAGAGCTTCATACTCTGCAACATTGTTAGTGCAAGCAAACTAGAATCTGTAGGATGCAAGGAAAGACTTTTCTTTGGGACTAATCAATTGAATACTAGCTCCACTCCCTTGCTTGGATTTGGAGCCATCAAACTTAAGCACCCAAATTTCATCATTTTTTTCTTTCTTTCTTTCTAGGGAAGCACTTACAACTGAATTTGATTCTTCAATATGCACTTTAGAAAAAATTTATTTCACATCCAACATATACACTCCTACCTCCGTATATAATATTTTATTATTATTATTATTATTTGTAATCATTTCTTTCAGTATTGGTTCTCTTTCAATTCCGATTTGATTTACCACTCCTTGCCATGGTAACCACATGTGAGAGAAATCAGTCACCATATAACCATTCAAATTTTTGGACCAATCTCTACTAAGCAACATATTGTAGGCTTCTGGAATGTCTACCACTTGTATATCAATGAATTGTTGAATTCTAGGATCTGAAGCAAGCTGAATATGCACTTGAATGAGCTCTCCAACCATATTCACTTCGATCTTATCAAGTTGCACTACTATTTTACTAGACTTGGCAAGAGTTAATCCAAGCTTCAAATATATGGAATTTGGCATGATATTTCTTGATGCACCTGAATCAACCAAACAATTGTGTAGGTTCTAGCCTGAAATGTGAACAATTAGTAAAAAAGGAGAACTCGTTTTATCTTTATGCATTACAACTTGTGCATCTTTTTTTAAATGTGTTATTGGATTTTCCTTTTGGATTTAAGGTTGTTACTAACAAATCCTTTTGTTTATCCCATTGGACCAGCTTGAATTGAGAAATATTAGCTTTTGTTCTTTTAAGATCATCAATGATATTGTAACCTACTTTTGAAACTCCCAAATTTTGGTCATTTTGGACAAGGGTTGCACCTTTGTTTTGGGAATTTGTAGTAGATTTTTCCTTAGGAGGAGGTGGGTTGTTGTTTGCTTTCTCATCTGGAGGAATATACAAATAATTTGGTGGAGTAGAAGTGGTTAAAGGCTCTTTGTTCTTGCTTCTCAATAGATAGTTATTACTTTTTTGAAATTGTTGATAGGCTTGAATGTCTTCTTTTTATTCAATATTCATTTCATATCCATCTAATAGGGGGTCAAAAACATCAAAGCACATAGTTGATTTAGTATTGTTTCTATTGAATTCTCTAAGATTCTTGTTTGCAGGAACAAGTTCCAGATTTTCCATTTCCTTTTCAAGTTCCAGATATTGGATCCCTATTGAGGATTGGCCTATTCAAATCCCATAAAGGTAAAGACAAGATATCAAGTGCATCCTTCATATGAGATATCTCTCTTGGTCCCATAATAAAGATTGTTTTGAATGGAACTACACTACTAAGGGTGAGTATTCAATTGCTCGAGGTTATTTGGCCTTATGCCATAATAATCCCAACCAATCATCTGACATATTTTTCTCAGTTGTAGGCTCAAAATCTCTAGCCTAAGGTGAGGTTCTTTACTTGGCTTTTATTGCATCGTAGTGTGCTTACTAGGGAGCATCTTATGAAGCGTGGTTTTCATAGCCCTTTTAGATGTGAAATGTGTGGGGAGAATGTGGAAACTCTCAACCATATTTTAATTGAGTGTACTTTAGCCACTGAGCTTTGGAGGAGAATGGCCACTTTACTTGGCTTACAGTGGTCCAATTTTTTTTCTTTTGAACAGCTTTGAAGGGATTGGCCTAATCAAGAGGGCGTTGATCATTTTATTAGGCAGTTAGTTTGGATGGGTTCTACCATTCTTCTTTGGAATATCTGGAATGAAAGGAACAACCAGATATTTAATCAAGAAAGGAAGGATATTCACTATATTTGGAAGAAGACCATTGTCAACTTAGTTGAATCAGTTCATCAACTCCTTAATCACCCCCAAAACTCCCACCAAATATGGGATCAAGTGATGCAAAAATTGAAGATTAACTCTTCTAAGAGCAACCAACTTAAAGGGAATGTGAGTAATTACAAGATGGATAGAACAAGAAATTGGCAACCTCCTCCTAAGGATTTTGGAAAATTCAATACTGATGGAGCCTCTAGAGGGAACCCTAGAAAAGCTAGTGCGGGAGGAATTGGTAGACTTTCATATGGCTCCCTAGTTTTTACTTTTGCTGAGAATTTACGTATTTTATCAAATAACCTTGTTGATGGGTATGGTATCCTTAGAGGTCTTCAAGAGGCTACGAAGGTTGGTTCGAAAAAGATACTAGTTGAGTCTGAATCTCAACTCATGATTAATATTTTGAAGGCTCCTAAGAATCATAAGGTTGATTGGAGAATAAAAGGAATTATTGAGAAGATTCAGTTAATCCAGATGAGATTTTTGAAAGTTGATTACAATCATGTGGTCATATATCAGAACAAGAGTTTTGATGCTTTAGCTAATTAGGCTTTGGACAAAGGTGATCTTACTTGCTACGACCACCCTCCTAGATGGTGGGCTTCACAAATAAGGGAAACTCTTCTTTCTATCATTTATTTGGATGACTCCAGTTCTGAAGGTACCTAGTTTCTTCTTGCTTTATTTTTGCTTCTCTTTGGTTTGGTTAGGGTATTTTAGTTCCCTAGCTCAAACTAATCTTTCTTTTGTTTCCTATGTTGATTCTTGCCTTAATAGTATTTTGGTCTAGAAAGGTCATTGTTGTGTTCTATTTTTTTCTTTTTTCTTTTGTCTTTTTTCTTTTCTATTTATGTGTGTGCTTTTTTTGTTTTGTTTTTGTGTTTTTGTGTTGTTTTTTGTTGTTCTTGTGTTTTTATTGTTTTGTGTTTTTTGTTGTTGTTCTTGTGCTTGTGTTTCTATATGTTTGTGTTAATTGGTATTTTTGTGTTTTGGTGTGTGACTGTTTTCTATGTTTTATTTTTCTCTATTATTTGTTATTGGCTGTTTTTTTATTTTATTTTATTTTTATTTTTATTTTTATTATTTTTTAGGTTTTGGTTTTGTTTTTCATGTTTTTTTTATTGTGTCTTTGTAGTGTTATATTGTTTTTTGTTATGTTTATGTTTTGTTATGTTGTTCTTGTATTTTTTCTGTGTGGTTCGTGTTGTGTCTTTTTATTTTATTATGTGTGTGTGTTTGGTTGTGTTTTATCTTTTTGACACACTCAAGGAGCATGTTTTTTTTATTTTTTTGTTTTTTGATCTTTTTATATGTTTGTGTTTGTGTGTTCTTGTTTTTTGTTGTTTCGGGTTTACTCCTTGAGTATGTCAAATGTGGTAGGCCAGGTGCGAGCCTTAGGCGATTTTGGTGGAAGAGATACCCCTACCTCCTTGGGTCTTACCCGAAAGTGGCATCCCTTATGGGATGTTTTCCACACAAAAAAACCATTATTTTTTATTGATTGATGAAAGGGTCCCCAAACCTTTTACAAAAAGAGAAGACCTCTAAAGAGGGTCCTACAAGGTTGTCTCCTAAGAATAGAAGGGAGTGGAGCAGAAAACAAAAATGAAGTAGGGGAAGTCCTAGAAGATAGTCAAAACAAGATTCCTAAAACTAACATAGAAGGAAAACATCAAAAAAGAGGATAAACAAAAGATGACCAAACAAGAAGGGTCAGATCCATCAGAGTTAACCAACATCCACTAGAGAAAAGGAAGCCAAAATCTCCTCAAGGACATCATTTCCATACTTTTTTCTTGAGTTTGTCAAGGAGGGTGGTGGCTTGTTGAAGAAGAGAGGTGCTCATACTAGCTGCTTTGGCCAATGCTCCAAGAAGGTTGTCAATCCCTTGCAAGTAACCTTTCCTGCTTATAAATGGAACACCTTAATCATGGAGAGAAAATTTTTATGGCCTAGGAGAAACACTTTAAGGAGTCACCTTGCAAGAAGAAGTCTGCCCAGAAGTGTTGCCAAGCTTAGTTTTTAGAGTTGAGGAGAGAGAATTTGTTGCTTTGTCAGAGTCACGGTCAGGCTCAATGTGAATTAAAGATTTCTTTCTTTTATCAGATTGAGATTTAATATGGATAGAGTGCCTATGAGCGTCCAATTTGACTTATTTTCATTTTTGTTAATAACATTGATGATAATTTGTGAGTCCCCTTCAATTGAAATATATTTCCATTCTTTTTCAATTGTAATTTTAATCCCTATAAGAAGTTCCCTAACCTTTACATAGTTTTTAGTTAAAATTTCATATGATTTTGAATAAGTGAGGGGAATTTTACCTTTTTTTTTTCCAAAAACCTCCACCAGCTTCTAGATTTCTATTAAAAACACTTTATAAAAGTTATTATTATTATTATTATTTAACAAGTTATGTGTGGCTTCTATTGGGGCCACTCCCATTACAAAAATAAAAAATTACATTGCTTTCATTACATTTCTAACAAATTGATTAAAACATATCCAACTTTACCTTTTTATCAAAGATATTATTCATTTGCCTTTCTATCAAAATATTCTCATCTTCCTCAAACTGCTAAGTTTCCACAATCAACTCCTTTTATATCATATGCCTTCTCAAATTTAAATTCTGTCAAGATAAAATTCAACATCGTGAATGGCTAAAATATTTGTTGCCCAACTTCTATATCTATAAATATCTTGTCTATATCAACCTCACAATTTCTTAATACTTTTTTTAGGGTTCTTATTCGTTCCCCTAATATTCCCAGATATTCTTTGCATTGTTATTTTTTTATTTGTGGGTTTAGCCCCACTTCTTGTTAGCACTTATGATATATGCTTTTATTTTCCCATATCAATATCTCCTTGGGTTTCTTTTTCTCTTTATTTTTGCTTCTTAGGCCTTCCTCTCTTTTATTCATTTCCCGTAATATTTTCATCTTCATCAATCTCTTCAATCTTCTCATACTGCTCATAGTAAGATTTATCGTCTTTATATATACCTTGTTCTGAAGGATTTGAAGTGCAAGGAATAACCTCAAAAGCACAATCTCCTTTATGTTGCCCTAGAAACCCTAAACTACAAGGATGCTTTTCTATAGCAATTATCTTCTTATTCTTCCCTAAAAAACCTAAATTGTTATGAGTTTACTCCATCCTCATTTCTTTATTATGTTTCTCTTGAAACCTTAAAGTGCAAGGGATAACATCTTTACCCCTTTCATTTTTATTACTTAGAGAAGATTCTATACTACTTGAAAAAAACGAAGATGATTTACCTAGAATAAACTTGACCTCTTTTGTCATCTTTGTTTTAAGATTTCTCTCTACATCTCCTTTTGCACCTTTAATTCCTTATGAACTTGCCAAATGATATTGCATATAGGCTTTCTTTGCATCTCCTTTTGGAATGGAATATCGTTGATCTAATCTATCTTCAATTACTGTATGATTTCCTTGTTTTATCTTGAATTTTATCTTATGGCTAGAATTTTTTGTCTCTTTCTTCATAATTTTCACTTTGCAAACTCTTGCCATGTATCCAATCTCAACAATTGTGGTAATGAAATACGATATTTTCATAATCTATACGTTGATCCCATTCTCTTGAATCAAAATTAATCTTAATGGATTGTGGCAAAGGTTTTTAAATATCCATAGTAACACATATTCGAGTATATATAACATGCTTTCACTCCTTAGTAGTTAGTCCTTCCTTGATGAATTCCCCTAGGGTATTTCCAATATTTTTCAAAACATCCTTATTTATAAAATGATATTGAAGTCCAAAAAGTCTAACCCATATTGGAAGCTAACCCCTGTGCATCCGGCGGTCCCCATCTCACGCCGGGTTACCATGTACCGAGACGGTGGAAGTCCTAGGAGTCTTCGTAGATAGTTTGAACCCTACCAGGTGTGCTGGTAGTTACTAAAAATCATGATTGTAACCATTGCTTCTATATACCAAAAAAAAAAGTTTTTGTCTCAAAAGAAAAAAAATCATTTCATGGTCTCAAATAAGGTGTATCTCTTCCCCTAAACCATGAGCCACCAAATATTATTTTATCCCTAATGTCTAACTTGAAAATATAACGAGGAAAAAAATCTTTAGGAAGAAAAATCATAGAGTAATTTGAATTTAATCCCCACTTCCACTTATCCAATTTTGAATCTCCAAAAACCATGGCCATGATCTATGGATTTTACATATTAACCTTCTACTTTTAAGAACCATTACATCATGCTCAATCATCTCATCCTTGATACTCACTTTTGGTGTAGCATTTGCTACCTAGATCAAACTTGCCATGTATTTGCTCTTCTGCTTATCTCCAACTTAAGCCTTTATACTTCCAACTAAGACATCCTGACTTCCCATTAGGGATTTTAAATATGTCTTGTAATGGGGCTCGCTCTTGGCTTTGACACCCTCTTGGCTTGCACTCCCTCCTACATTGGACTTGCTTCTGGCTTACACTCCCTCTTGGCTCATAATAATCCTTGTTTCTTCTTTTTCTTGATCTTTCTTTGCTTCAACAATTTTGACACATTCATGGTAAGGATTTGAAGCATTAATGCACTCCGGATGAAATTGTCACCCTTCCATCATCACTTAAAAGTTAATTTATTAAGTAACATTAAAAATTTAGTATTTACCTTTTACATGCACACAATATATTAGTTTTAGATTATTATTTATCAAAACTTAAAAAACTTGAATCTAGTTGCAAGCTTATTGCAATGGTAAGGGCTTTGACCTCTATTTGAGAGGTCCAAGGTTTAGACCTTCGTCAGAATGAACGGACGAATACCGCTCATAAAATGATGTGTAAGCTCATTGAAAAAAAACTTGAATCTGATTTTTCTATATTATTATTTTTATAAAAATTTAAAATTTTTGCATAAAAATAATTAAAACTTAAATTTATTTTTCTATATTATTATTTTTATAAAATAAAATAAAAATTTTACATAAAAATAATTAAAACTTAAAT
Organism: Wollemia nobilis; assembly: GCA_028583015.1. NCBI lineage: Eukaryota > Viridiplantae > Streptophyta > Pinopsida > Araucariales > Araucariaceae > Wollemia > Wollemia nobilis. The sequence continues at coordinate 11,317,822 of JAQPPZ010002587.1, read as the reverse complement.
TTATACCTATCATACTAAATTTTTAAACAACCTTATAATTTAAAAAAAAAAAAACTTGAAGGTTATCATTTAATTAAAAATAATAATAACCCAATACAACATTTTAACTCCAACAATCTTATTATAGCATTATTGTCTTAAGTTATTTTTTATTAAAACGTAAAATCTATAAATATAAAACTATTTTATTAACAGTTTAAAGTTTTGGCACCTAGGGTGCAGCGCAACGGTTTGGGTTTTGGCTCTTCTTCGGAATGTCCAAAGTTCAAATCGTGACGTGGGTGAGTGGGTTTGGGTTTTGGATCTTCTTCGGAATGTCCAAAGTTCAAATCGTGATGTGGGTGAGTGTGTCAACCTAGTGGTTGGAGGATTCCGGGTCAAAACAAAAAATAAAAATAAAAGTTTTGCATAAAATAATTAAAACTTGAATTTATGCATATCATGCTAAGTTTTTAAACAACCTTATAATTTAGAAAAAAACATTCTTGAAGGTTGCCATTTAATTAAAATAATAATAATAAACCAATGCAAAATTTGAACTCCAACAATTTTATTATAATATTAATGATTTAAATTATCTTTTATTAAAACTTTATAGATATGATTTTTTTTATATATTATTTTTTTATAAAAGGTCATAAGTTATACACTAAAACAAATAAAGTTTGTCATATCAAGGGGACAACGCAATAGTTCTGGCTATGGCTCTTCTTGGAGAGGTTCAAGGTTCAAAATGCATTGTGGAAGAGTGTATGAGGGGGTAGGTGTGTGCATGGTTGTGTGTTGTCTTATTGATAAGTTTAGCTCTCACCCTTATAAGAAGTCATGGTGGGATGGAGATGTCTAGCCCTGAGTGTTGGTCATAGAAGTTTCACACACTAACCAAATCTAGAAAAAAATAAAAAATAAAGCTTGCTTCTATCCGACACCAAATTAGTATGTCTTTGTGCTTTCATTGAAGAGACCTCTAAGTTTGGTTCATGGGGAGGATGGTCTTCATTGTTCCCGAAGTTGGAAAAAAAGTATGAGGATTAAAAAACCATTTTTACCCTAATAAAAATATTGTTCTTCTTGAGATATCAAATTGGTATATTTTTGGGCTTTTATCTAAGAAACCTAAGTTCAAACCACATGGAGGGTGACTCTTGTTACCTTCGTTGGACAAGCCCGTTGTGTTTACTCTATTTTTAAAAAACAATTGACTTCAATTTATGTATATCATACTAAACCTTTGAACAACCTTTATTTATTTATTTATTTTTATTTTTTTGAGAAAAATCTAGATTATATTAATTCATTAACCGGGATAGTTTGGATGAAAGTCCAACAACATACCGCACCACTAAGATATCTCTAAATAAATTTATGGTTTGAACCTAGATCTTCTAAATAAAAGGCCGAGATATACCACTATGGTGTCCCAACAAAAACTTTTAATATATTTTTAATCCATGCTAAAACAAAGTTTTTTTTAATTATATTATATTTACATATTTTAAATATGTATTCTTAATCCATACTCCAAAGCATAAGGTTTTTAAAGTTTGTGTAACACCTAAAGCTTAACCATGGTGATATTGAGATCAAGGGACCCACACCACTAACACACTAACTTTTTTAACCAATCAAAGCTTGAACCATTTTTTAAAGATAACTATCAAAATATTTTTCACTCATTTAATTCATACTCCAAAAATTAAAATCATTTTACATTTTTATCATACTTAAAAGGTTAATAGGCAAGAACGCCACTTGCATTATTGATGTGACCCAAGTTCAATCCCCATGGTGGATGTGTATAAGAAGTATTACTAAAAAAAAAAAGTTAACCACGATGACATCACTTGATGCCATTTACACACTAAATTATATCACGTTAAATTTTCAATTTAATCAAAACGTAAGTTAAATTTTGACAAAGCTTATGATAGAATCAGATGAGATTTTATTGTAAGTATGTTTTCTTGGCTTAGTTTTGGTCCAAAATTTTGTAATCAAATTGGTATGCTCTTTGATGATGCTTTAGCTTGTGTCCAAGTTAATGAAGCTTTATCCCCCTTCTTCCCTCTGCAATGGTCTATCATACAAGGTTTCCATCTTGCTCCTTTTTTGTATGTTTTGGTTGTCAATGTTCTTGGTTATCTTCTTCAAAAGTCTCATTCTGATGGCCCGATTCAGGGTATTGAGCTTCCTAGGGCTAAACGTGCTCTAAAATCACATTTTGTTGATGATTTCCTTTTTTTTCTTCAAAATATCCAACAAGAGGTGGAAACAATTAAAAAAATGTACAATTATTTTGTGATGTCTTTGGCTCTTGTGTCAACCACTCTAAAATTGAAGTCTTCTTTACTTATTCCTCACCTTGTGGATTCAATTCCTCGACTAAGTGGAAGATCATCCCTCATGGAATTATTGTGCGATACTTGGGAATTCCCTTTGGGATTAATATTTTTGTTAAAGATATGTGGAATTGGGTTATGGAAAGACTTCAAAATAAATTTAATGCTTGGTTAGCTTGGTTTCTTTCCTTAGTAGGAAGAATTCAAGTTACAAATAAAATTATGGTAGCCTCTCATGTTTATTACTCCTCTTGTTGGATGGCCCCAAGGAAGCCTATAACAAATTAACTCAGGCCATTCGTAAATTTTTATGGATCAAATTGGATGGGGAGGTGGGACTAATAACCATCTCGTGGAAACATTGCACTCAACCGAAGGCTTTAGAAGGTCTAGGTATTATTGATCCTCTTACCCTGAGCAAAAGTTTGGCTACAAAATGGATTGCTAAATTCATCACTAGAGATGAAAATTAGAAACACCTTATATAATCTCTCTAGCTACTCACAAAGGTAAATAGAAAGAAAACCCATGGGAGGATAAGGTCCTTAATGCATCATTTATCCATAACTAGAAAGCTTGACAATCAATTTCTCATTTATTAGCTTGGAATTCTGACTCCTTGAGACATGGTTTGAGCATCGATCTAAACAATCTTTGGTGGAATAAACTTATCCTCCATAATGATAAACCTTTAGCATTGTGTAGTGCTATTCAAGGTCTAGCTTTTCTAAAGAAAGGTATTAATAGAATTAGAGATATTTGGGATCTAGATAGCTACTCAATTCTTACCTGGAACCAAACTCGTAATTATTGCTCCCTTCCCTTTAGGTTTAAAGAGTCTTATGACTTAGTTGTGGCTTCTATCCCTTGTGAGGTCCTTATAAAGTCGGGAACAACTGCCCACAATATATAAAATGACTAGAGATGGCTTAATAACAATGGAATCTCTTCCATTAATTCTAGTTGGATATACAAAAATCTTTTGTGTCCTCCATCTTTAGACTCTAATCTCAATGTCAAGTGGCAAGTCAATTTTACCAATGCCCAATGGCAGTCTCTTACTACTCAAATTTAAAAATTTCTTGTTGAATCCAAAACTCATCTTCTTGGATGACAAAATTTGCATAAAAAAATTCCAACTTCTGAAAGTATGGCTTCAATTTTACACATTTTCCCTCAATGCAAATTTTGTAATGCTTTTGTGACATGGCTAAACAATTTTGGGATGTCGTCTATACTTTTCTTTTCCCCATTTCACTAGATCTTAGAAGCTTTCTCTGCTTGGTTTTTCCTAGCTAGATCATGGCCCAATATTTGGGATGTTTATATACTCATCTTTCTCAAGCACATTTGGAAGTTCAAATGCAAAAATGTGTTTACTGGCTTTACTCCTTCATAGGATATAGTTTTAGCAGACTTGACCTTTGATATTTTGTTACATGTGAGACACATTCATTCTCAAGTCTATGGAGCTTCCAACATGCTAAGAGATTTTATCGACATACTTCATCAACTTTCTCACATGGTATAGGATCTCCAAAAGGTCCAAGAGGAAACTTAAAAGAAGGTAGTAAACAATGATGACCAAGTTTAGCCTTTAGGATTTGATTACTTTTATTTATTATTTTAAAACTTCAGAAGATATAACGAAAGATATACCTAGGACCTACCCATATAATAGACTCTCCCACAAATGAGTGTTGATACATGGTGTATTGCAACAAGATAGAACTATAGTATTTTGTTGCTTTTAGCTTATATTATTATGTATATTTAGCTATGGATGTTTTACTCTTTATCCACCTCATTTTTTTTTTAGTTGGTGGACAATGTTAGCACCAGAGTATTGTAATGTTCCAGTTAATAAATTAATATAATCTAGCTTTTACTCAAAAAAAACTTAAAACCATGTTTTCCAAGATGACCATCACAAAAAAATCAATCAAAACTCAAATTTATTCTCACAATATTTCAAATCACAAGGAGGGAGGCCTTCTATTGCTATGCCCTCGAGGAGTGTAACCCCAATTGTGCCACCACTTATGCTTCAAATTACTTCAAAAAGAAAAACTTATAATTCCAAAACCTCTAAAATTAATAAAAAATTTAATTAATTAAAATTTCAATCATCTTTCTTAAGATGGTTATCATAATAAACCTTCAAATTGTTTGGGGATAATGCAATAGTTCGGACTTTGGCTCTTCTTTGGAGTCCAAGGTTCAAACCATGGTGTGTGGGTGTGGGTGTGTGTTAATCCCCTATTAATAAGCTTAGATCTCGACCTTATAATGGGTCATGCCTAGGATGAAAATGCTCAATCCTAAGTGTTGGTCGTAGGGGTTTCTCACACTATCCAAATAAAATAAAATAAAATAATAACAAACCTTCAAATCAACCAAAATTTAAATATATTCTCACCATACTAAACACTATAAAGTCCAAGTTAATCAACAATTAAACCTAAACAACCTCTACCAAGATAATTTATCTTAATTACTCAAATCTAGTTATCAAATTTTTGAATATATATATTTTAACTTAAACTTCAAAATTTTGATGTCTCTTCTTATCATACTAAAACCTTTAAAACTTAAGTTAATCAACACTTTATCTATCTATATATTTAAGGTGTTTTATTTCTTTCAATTGGTTATATGGGATTGAAATAGGCCCAACATTTATTACATCATCGCCATGTAGTGGTATTACAACAAAGCTTGGATATTATCCATGTATCACTTGGCAAGATTTGAACCTTGGTCTTTCCTTAAACATTGAGGATTTTTTTTATTTATTTGGAATGTGAGGAATTTAACCGAAGGGGTTTCTCACACGATCCAAATCCAAAATAATAATAATAATAAACCTTCAAATCAACCAAAATTTAAAAATATTCTCGCCATGCTAAACACTATGAAGTTCAATTTAATCAACAATTAAACCTAAACAACCTCCACCAAAGACAATTTATCTTCTTTTTTTATTTGTGGAAAACATCCCAAAAGGGATGCCACTTTCTGGTAAGACCCAAGGAGGCAGGGGTATCCATTCCGCCAAAAATGCCCAGGACTCGGACCTGGCCTACCACCTTTGACATACTCAAGGAGCAAACAAACACACAAAACCAATTTAAAAATAAGTAAATAACAACAAAAATAATAAAATAAAAATAAAAACATGCTCCTTGAGTGTGTCAAAAACAAAAGCACAACCAAACACGCACAATAAGATAAAAGAAACCACAACACAAACCACATAGAAAAACACAAGAACCACATAACAAAACACAAACAAGACAAAAACAACAGAACACTACAAAGACATAACCCAAAAAAAACATGAAAAATAAACACAACCAAAACCTAAAAAATTAAAAAATAAAATAAAAATAAAAATAAAAAACAACCAACAACAGACAATAAACAAAAACAAAAAACATAGAAAACACTCACACATAAAAACACGAAATAACACAAACAAAGAGAAACCCAAGAACAAGAACGAAAAAAAACACAAGAACAATAACAAAAAACATAAAAAAACAAAAACACAAGAACAACAAAAAACAACACAAAGAACACAAAAACAAAACAAAATAAAAACCCACCCACCTTAAAAAACTAAACAAAAAAAAACAAAAAACAAAAAAGAAATAAAAAATGAACAAAACAATGACCTATCTAGACCAGAAGACTATTAAGGCAAGAATCAACAGAGGAAACAAAATAAAGAATAGAATGAGCTAGGGAACTAAAAAAAACTGAATGAACCAAAGAGAAGCAAAAAAAAAAAAAGAAGAAACTAGGTACCTTCAGAACTGGAGCCATCCAAAGAAATGATAGAAAGAAGAGCTTCCCTAATTTGAGAAGCCCACCATATAGGAGGGTGGCCATAACAAGTAAGATCACCTTTGTCCAAAGCCCAATTAGCTAAAGCATCAACACTCTTGTTTTGATCTCTCGACCACATGATTGTAATCAACTTTCAAAAATCCCATCTGGATTAACCGAATCTTCTCAATAATTCTTTTTATTCTCCAATCCACCTTATGATTCTTAGAAGGATTCTTCAAGAGATTAATCATAAGTTGAGAGTCGGACTCAACTAACACCTTTTTCCATCCAACCTTAGTAGCCTCCTAAAGGCCTCTGATGATACCATACCCCTAAGCAAGGTTATTGGAAAGAATACCTAAATTCTCAACAAAATTAAAAACCAGGGAGCCATCCGAAAGTCTACCAATTCCTCCCACATCGGCTTTTCCAGGGTTCCCTCTAGAGGCTCCATCAGTATTGACTTTTCCAAAATCCTTAGGAGGAGGTTGCCAATTTCTATTCCTATCCATCTTACTAATACTCACATTCCCTTTAAGTTGGTTGCCCTTAGAAGGTTTAATCTTCAATATTTGCATCACTTGATCCCATCTTTGGTGGGAGTTTTGGGGGTGATTAAGGAGATGATGGACTGATTCAACTAAGTTGGCTATGGTCTTTTGCCAAATATAGTGAATATCCTTCCTATCTTGATTAAAAATTTGGTTGTTCCTTTCATTCCAAATATTCCAAAGAAGAATGGTAGAACCCATCCAAACTAACTGCCTAATAAAATGATCAACACCCTCTTGATTAGGCCAATCCCTCCAAAGTTGTTCAAAAGTAAAAAAATTGGACCACCGTAAGCCAAGTAAAGTGGCCATTCTCCTCCACAGCTCGGAGGCTAAAGTACACTCAATAAAAATATGGTTGATATTTTCTACATTCTCTTCACACATTTCACATCTAAAAGGGCCATGAAAACCACGCTTCATAAGTTGCTCACCAAGAAGCACCCTACGATGCAATAAAAGCCAATTAAAGAACCTCACCTTAGGCCGCAGCTTTTGAGCCCACAATCGAGAAAATATGTCGAAGAATGGTTGGGATTATTATGGCATAAGGTCAAATAACCTTGAGCAACCGAATACTCACCCTTAGTAGTGTTGTTCCATCCAAAACAATCTTTTTCATGGGACCAAGAGAGGGATCTCATATGAAGGATGCCTTGGATATCTTGTCTTTGCCTTTCTCGGGATTTGAATAGGCCACTCCTCAATAGGGATCCAATATCTACCAACCTTTGAATTACCAGTATGGTACCGACAATAATTAGCCACCTTTATCCAATTAGCTCGATGAAGCTCCTCCATCCAAGGCCTCCAATCGAGAAACTGAGTTATCAAAGGCTTGTGACCATCCCAAGAATCTGTCCAAAAATTTGCATGTTGACCATTATGAATGATCCAAAATAATTTTTTCTTTATCAAATCCTCACCAGTCTTAAGAACTGCTAAAATGGGAGAACCTTTGGTAGGAAGTTGATAGCGAACAAGGTCTTCAGGACTTTTGTTCTCAATATATTTAGCACGAAGATTATTGGCCCAAAGAGCATTGGGGTTATGCAACATCCTCCAATATAATTTAGCAGCTAAAGCTTTGTTGTTATTAATTGAAGACCGTAATCCTAACCCCCCTTCACTCTTAGGAAGACATAAAGTATCCCATTTCACCAAGGCCCATTTTCTTTTCTCCTTAGTACCACTCCAAAGGAAACGATGACTCGATTTGATCCAATTCTCGAAGAACAACCTTTGGGATATTCAAAACGGAAGAAACATAAATAGGAATAGCTTGAAGGACTGATTTTACCAAGGTGATTCTACCCCCGTAAGAAAGCCACTTGTTGGTCCACTTTCCAATTTTCTTCTTGACTTTGTCCAACAACCAATTCCAATATTTATTTTTCTGCCTTTGAATATTTATGGGAATACCTAAATAAGTGATTGGAAGAGAGGTCTTCTTATATCTTAGTTTATCCAAGACCATGGATTCCTGTCTAGCAGAGCAGATGAAAGAAAATAACTTTAGATTTGTCTTCATTGATCAACTCGCCCAGTAGCCTTAGAAAAACAGCTAATGATTTGCTTAATATTAGAAGCTTCCTTAACCGTAGCTTTACCTAAAAGAGTAGAGTCATCCACAAATTGAAGATGAGAGATAGGTCTAGCTCCATGAGCAATGGTAACTCCCTCAAGGGTTTTGTTTTCCCTCTTTTTGGTTATAGTCCTACCCAAGCATTCAACAAGAATGATGAATAAATAAGGGGATAGCGGGTCACCTTGCCTAATACCTCTGGAAGTCGGGAAAGACCGAGAAGTCCTGCCATTGATAAGAACTAAGTAGGAAATCGAAGAGATACATCCCATAATCCAATCCATCCAATCCTTAGAGAAACCAAATTGCCTCAAAACTTTGATAAGGAAGTGCCAATCCACTCTATCATAAGCTTTGGATAAGTCTAACCGAATGAACATGGAAGGAGAATTTTGCATATCCATGGAATGGATGGCTTCCCGAGCAAGAACTATCTCATCTACTATTTGACGTCCTTCCACATAACCCCCTTGCTCTGGGGAAATAATCTTATGCAAAAGAGGCTTCAACCTTTCTGCCATGATTTTAGTAATGATTTTGAGAAGAACATTACATAAAGCAATAGGTCTAAAAGCTGAGATATGATCAACCTCTTGAGCTTTTGGAACAAGAGTAATATAAGTTTTATTGATAACCTTCAAAATTTCTTTGGCTTTCCCGGCTTCTTCCACCACCTCTAATAAATCAACATGAAGGATATCCCAGAACTCTTGGTAGAACTCAATAGGAAAACCATCAGGACTCGGGGTTTTCCTTTTTGCATTTTAAAAACTACTTGTTGAAGCTCATTGATAGTAATCGAACGAATCAAAATAGATTTCTCCTCAAAGGTGATAAGAGAAGGGATTGCTTGAAGAACATTATATTGTGAAGTTGAGTCAAGGGGAGTAGCAAAAAAAATATTGGAAAAGTAATCAACAACAATAGAGTTCATGCCATCCCAAGTATAAACAACATCTCCAAAATCTGATTTTAAGGAAGAAATAAAGTTGTGAGATCTTCGAGCTAGAAGAGATTTGTGGAAGAAATTTGTGTTTCGATCTCCTTCTTTGAGCCATTGAATTCTAGATTTTTGCTTCCATAAGATTTCTTCTCTTTTTCCCATTCCTCTAACCGAGTTGTGAGTTTAATTTCATCTCGCACTTCTCTTCTCTCGTGAGGCCATCTAAACGGATTTTCTTATTCAAATTTTCAAGATGAGCAATAACTTCATGTTTTTTTTTATGAACATCCCCAAACTCTTTCCAGTTCCAAGTCTTGATTTTGGATTTAATGTATTGCAGTATTTTGGCAAAATAGAACATCTTAGTCCCATGCCTAGGTTTACCTTCCTTCCACCATTGTTGCACATGAGGTCCGAAGGAAATGTCTCTAAGCCACATTAATTGAAAACAAAAAGGAGAGAAACTCACATTGGTTTTCCACATTTCCACCATGACCGGCCAATGATCCGAACCAAGCATTATTAAGAGTCTTCACTTTAGGAATGTGACCATGGATTAAGAAATTTTTAGAGAGCAAAAACCTATCCAATCTCTCCATTATACAAGCTAAGCCTTGCCTTCTCGTTAGACCAAGTCATAAGGCCATTATTCAGTTGGATATCCACAAGATGGAGGTTTGCAATATATTCGCTCATGAGGTCGGTGCTTTTGTCCAAATTTCTATTTCCCCCCATTTTCTCATCCAGAGAGAGGATGGTATTGAAATCTCCTCCGATCAAGATCCAAGCTTTAGGAAAATGAGAGATAATATGAGTAATATCCTTCCACTGTCTTCTTTTTTCCTCCAAAGAAGTCGGAGCATAAACAATAATGCAGAGCATAATCCGGTTGGAATGTCTACTTTGAATAGCTATAGCCAACAAACCCCAACCGCCAACCATATGGTGAATAACTACCTCTTTTGGATCCCAAAGACAAGCAATGCCACCCGAAGTCCCTTGGGAACCGAGGGAAACCACTTTTCCAGCTGGCCAAATTTTACTGGCAATTAAGTCCATATCCTCCATTGACATCTTTGTTTCTTGAAGGAAAACAAGATGTGGATGATTTACCTGAATCATTCTTCTAATTTCATTTTGTTTTGAAAGACTCCCTTTGAGTCCTCTAATATTCCAAGTGATGATCTTCATTAATACCAGGGCTAAAAAAGTTGGGAAGGGCATTAATCTTACCTTCCTCTACAAGCTTTTCACCTTCTTTTACCATATGATATTGATTGGTCTTGCGACCTACTTTTTGATTAGAATCCATCTTCAATTTTTTTTCCTCGTTTCTTGACTTATTCCAATTAAATCTGAGATGGATTCTAACCTTGAAGAATGCTCGTACACAACCAAAATTTTACTAGATGGTTCAACGGAGTCTATATTGGGACTTGCATTATTTGAAGTTTTGACATTTGAAATATTGTTTTTCTTGTGTAAATTTTCTCCTTTTTTTTCTTTTGAAAACCTTTGATTTGTTGGTTTGTCTCTGAGTTCTTCCCTTCATATTTAAATTGTGTTTCTAAGATTTCAGTTTCCATTATTTCCTCTTCCTCACTTGGGACATCATTTGTGGAAAGGATTTCAAACATATTAGCAGATGACTTTGATTGATCCTTCATAACTGGTTTTTTTCGAGTGTTCTTCTTCTTAGGTATTTGGAAACCTGCTGAGTTTATATCTTCTTTCTTTTGATCAGGAATTTTATTTGGGCAAGCACCGGCCAAATGACCATATTCATGGCAAATTCTACAACGAAAAGGAATGTTCTCATAGTCCACTACTTGCTCCCAAGTGTCTTCCCCAAATTGTAATGTGATCTTTTTAGGTAGGGGTTTGTCAAAATCCATTAAAACACAAATCCGAGCATAAATAATATGTTCAAAATTTTGAGTACAATCAACGAATCATCATAAAAGTTCCTAAAGAGTTTCCAATTGAAGAAAAAATAGTAGGATTCCAAAATTCAATAGGGAGGCCAAAGAGTCTAACCCACACGGGAGCTATAGAAGGCATCTCTTCTTCGACTTTAAATTTAGTATGCCAGGGCTTCATGAAAAGCCCCGCCCTTCCAAAAAACCAAGGACCCCCTTGAAAAGTTTTCTCTCTATCTTCATTATTAGCAAATAAAACAAGAAAATAACCATTTGGATAAATAGAGATTTGTAACTCACCTTTAGTTTTCCAGATTTTTGCAGCCCAGACTTTGAAAGCAGATAGACTCGGACGAAAACCCACGAACCGACAAATTAGTCCTCTTTTTTCCAAATCTTCAATGCCACTCTGAATGTTACCCATATCAAGCTTAACAATAGGAGTTCCATCACCGCTTTAAGACATCCCGACTCCATTTTCCTGGGATCAATCTTAGGCATTCTTAGAGGTTTATGGGAAGCCCTAATATTGATATTAGCATTGGGCCGAGGCCGTCCACCATGAAGGGCATCCCTAAAATTCATTTTTGGGACCTGAGTCTTCGAAATTCTTACCCTTGATAGGGGTTTTCACAAGAGAATTATTTTGTGGGTGCACCTTAGCACCAGATTCACTTGAGATATGAGCCATTTTTTTATCAACTGCTTGAAACTTGTTTCGTGATCTCTTTAATCCTTGCCCTAGACGCCGTGGAAAGGTATGGTTTTCACTTTTCTTTTGTGCAACAAATTGGAAGTCGTTGTCACTCAAGTTCACAGTATGATCTGTTGAAAGACAAATTTCTAACCCATCTTGTATCCCCTACAACATTTCCTGCTAAAATATTGAGCATAAACCACAAAATATATTGGCCGCTTAGGGCCCGAAGGCCCTAAAAACCAACCTCTGGAGCCGCTTGCACTCAACCCAGATGAAACCCTCGCATAGCCGCTTGCCAAATATGTCGTTCACACATAGGGATGCGCTAGGATCCGTGTTGCTCCAAATGATATGAAAATTGGTGGAGACGTTCTAGGGTTTTTCAGGCATCTACCCTCAAAATTTCAGCTCAATCCGAGTCCGGATGAGTGAGATATGGCCGAAACGAGTTCGACAGTTTGGGTAGTCCTGCGAAAAACATCTCATCTATCAATCCCTTCAGTATCTATTGACGTATTTGCTTTTCCAAAGATAATTTATCTTAATTACTCAAATCTAGTAATCAAATTTTTGAAATATATATTTTAACTTAAACTTTAAAATTTTGAGATCTCTTCTTATCATACTAAAACCTTTAAAATTTAGGTTAATCAACACTCTATCTATCTATATATTTGAGGTCTTTTTTTTTCAAGGATTGAAACATGCCCCACCCATATTACATCATCACCACATAGTGATATTACAACAAAGCTTGGATATTAAAGTTCAAGTTAATCAACAATTAAACCTGAACACCCTCTACCAAAGATAATTTATCCTAATTACTCAAATCTAGTTATCAAATTTTTGAAAATATATATTTTAACTTAAACTTCAAAATTTTGAGATCTCTTCTTATCATACTAAAACATTTAAAATTTAAATTAATCAATAATCTATCTATCTATATATTTGAGGTCTCTTATTTTTTTTCAAGGATTGAAACATGTCCCACCCATATTACATCATCATCACATAGTGGCATTACAACAAAACTTGAATATTATACATGTATTGTTTGAAAAGATTTAAACCTTGGTCTCCTCCTTAAATGTTGAGGAATCTAATCTGTTGAGCTAATACACTGGTAATTATTTAAGGTCTCTTATTACCAAACTAAAATCTTTAAATTTCAAGTTAATCAACACTTGACCTGTCTCTACCAAAAGTGATTCAAATCCAACTTAAAATATATCATTTTTAACCTAAGTTTAAAAAATTAAGGTCTCTTTCAGCTTTTATCATTGATATAATGTGAAGATAATTTTAAAACCTTTAAATTTCAAGTTAATCAACTCTTGACCTGCCTTTACCAAGAATGATTCAAATCTTAGTTAAAGTATATATATATTATTAACCTAGGTTTAAAAAGTTAAGGTCTCTTTGAGCTTTTATCATGATGTGATATGAAGGTAATATTAAAGCCAAGTTAATCAACACTTGACCTGCCTCTACCAAAGATAATTCAAATCCAACTCAAAGTATATAATTTTTTTTAAGGTCTCTTTGAGCTTTTATTATTAATGTGATGTGAAAGTAATATTAAAACCTTTACATTTCAAGTTAACCAAGGCTCAACATGCCTCTACCATTAAGGATGATTCAAATCCAACTTAAACTTAAAGTATATAAATTTTAATCTAAGTTTAAAAAATTAAGGTCTCTTTGAATTTTTATCTTAATATTTTTTTTTGATACATAGGGGAATTGGTAACTACCTTTCCTTTTTGAACAACTGGTCATATGGTCAAATCACATTGCCTCCGGTCGTAGCATCAAATCATGGAACTACCACTATAACCTGAACAACTGGTCACATGGTCAAATCACATTGCCTCCGATCGTAGCGTCAAATCATGGAATCAAATCATGGAACTACCACTATAACCCCTACCTCGCCTCGATAAACACGGCCTAGAGTGAGAGAGACCAAATGGCTCCAAGTTGATGTGAAAGTAATATTAACCTCTACCATTAACAAAATCTTTTATGTTAGTTTATAATATATCCAAAATTTTAACTTTTTTATAAAAAATAAAGTATTTCAAACACTTTAAAATCCAAATCTATAAATATATAAAAAAATTTAAAATTTAAATTAATAAACACTTATTTATTTATTTAAAACTTCCAAAATTGATAATCATATAACCTTTTAAATTTCAAACTAATGAACTGAATCTACTAAAAATGACTTCAATCCATCCTATGAAATTTTTAAATACATAATTTTATCTTTCTTTCACAAAGGAAAAGGTGTATCAAAATTATAGGTAAAGTTGTCCTATACCCTTTTACGCTCCACTTTTATTTTAACGGTAATCAACAACTGGCCAAACTTTCAAACTTATAAAAAATAACTTTGATTAACCACTAAATTTAACTACGGACAAGAAATGACTTAAACGTGTCAACCACTTGAATCTAAATTTAACAATTTAACTAGAGACGAAATGACGTAAACGTGTCAACCACTTGAATCTAAATTTAACTAGACAAGGAATGACTTAAACATGTCAACCACTTGAATCCAAGTCAATAAACTTAAAAATTTAACTATAGCAAATGAAGATAAAATAATAATATTTTTTTTATATATATATATTTTTTACTTGTATTATCTTGAATTTTATTCAAGATGATATAGTTGGTGTTTTAGTTCAAAGGATATGTAGGTTGATAGATTTACTAAAGAAAACTCCAAATTCAACCTATGAAATTTTTGAATACATAATATTTTATTTTATCTTAAAAGAATAAGAGGTGTGGGTAAAGTTGACTTGGGATAGTTTTAGATTTTTGGTTTTTTTTTTCATAGGTTCAAGGTTTAAATTATAGTGTGGGTGACGTAAGGGTGAGTGAGTAATTTAGTAGTTGGTGTGAGGTTATCACTTGAGGTCTGCGATTTATAGCGTGGGTCTATTCAACTTTTGTTCAAATTAGTTACCATAAGTCCTTTTGAAAAAACAAATTGTTTGCACACTAGCTACCATAAGCGTTTTTTAAAAAACAAATTGCTTGCATCTAAGGGCCAGGTAGATTGGTAAGTGCTTGTCTGGCTAGACATTTACCAAGAAGACACCCAAGTTCAAAGTTCAAACTTCGGGGGTAGCATGTTTGCAAAGGTATAGTCTGATCTGAATCCTCTAAGTGCGTGCTAGATCGACGTTGACGATATGAATCATGAGTGACTGATCTTCACATCGGATCAACAATAACGAAGCATAATACGTTTGATGGAAGCAATCCATGTGGTTTGAACCCTACACTTATCGGTTACTAAAAATAGTGTGGTTGTGACCAACTCTCCTATGTAACCGAAAACGTTTTTGTAAGAAGGAGAATTTGTGTATAGTTACGTGTTTAAGGAACAACCGATCTTCACTTCGGATCAACAATAAAAAAACAGAACAGGTTTGGTGGAAGCAACCATGTGGTTTGAACCTTGCACTTGTCACTTACTAAAAATAGTGTGGTTGTGACCAACTCTCCTATGTAATTGAAAAAAGATTGTATGAAGGGGGGTTTGTGTATAGTTATGTGTTTAGGCCTAAATGATAAGCTCAACTCTAATCCTTATAAAAGGTGATGGTGGGTTCTCACCCTTATGAAAAATTATGGTAGAATGAAATGATCAACCATTGACGTCCTAAAAAATTATGGTGGAATGACCAACCATTAACATCCCTCCTAAAAATATTTCACACTAACTAAATAAAAAACATTATAAATAAAATTATCCTATATGTTATGCTCCACTTTTATTTTAATGTTAATCAACAATTTATCTAAAATTTCAAACTTCCTTATAAAAATTAACCTTTTGAATCTAAATTTGAATGACTTAAAGGTCTCAACCACTTGAATCCAAGTCAATAAACTCAAAATTTAATTAGATAGGAAATGATTTTAGGTGAAGATAAAATAATACTATTTATATATATATATCTTTGGATATATAGGAAAGTCGGTTACATTTATACTATTTTTAGTAGCTATCGAATGCAGATTTAAATTATAGGAACTGCTTTCAACAAGCCTATGCCACCAATTATAGGAACTGCTTTCAACAAGCCTATACCACCTAGTTACCACTTGTTACTGTTGATTGAACAGTGAGGGGGACAGGGATTACCAGTTGCTTGCGATTTGGTGAGGGAAATTACTAGTTGCTTGTGATTTGTACCATCATCGTCAATCTCGTGCTTCAGACTATTATATGATAAATTAAGATCAATTTAGAAATCTATTCAAAAGAATATGTCAGGTTAATAGATGTCCTGTAATTTATTCTGATTAAAATTTTTGTTGACCTTTTTTTTAACTCAAGAATTAAATTTATATAAAAATCAATTTTGAACTTTATGATTACAGATAACTTGTCTTAACCATTGAATTTAACTCAACGAACTCTAAAATTAAATACCTGCATAGGGAATGACTTGTGAACACATGGGAATCAATGTGAACCGGTGGACACAGTCCAAGTGCAGTGATGATACCGAGCTAAACCATAGGCGAAATCATAGGCCGGGGGAGAAGACTTATCGCCGAAGCAACAGGGACAAGGATGGGTCAAACCAGCATATGAAGCCGTTGAGATAAGGACAAGCGCTTACACAGCATATTAAAAAAATTGAAAACAAGAAAGCACAATAATTAAATTGGCGGGAAGCAGGCATGACAGATATCCCCTTGCTAAATAGCGGTCAAACCCGTCCTGGCACGCATGGAACACGTGGCGATGAACAGAGGAAGAAGAACGTTTATTTTAATGGCGCCCCAACCTCAAAAATGACAGCGACTCGAACGGTCAAAACAAGAATTATTGGCCATTTGACCCACCGTGGCCGGTGAAAAAAGTGGAAAAAAATAATAACCGGAAGCTAGTACAGGCCTTTTCTCACATTAAAGAGACTTGACATGTGATGTGCCGTCCCAAGGAAGGAAGGAAAGGACCCCATACTCTTTTTATTCCCCAATACAGCAAGCAAGATATAGATATATTATACCTGGCATATGATACCCATTTGGTATTTTTTTTTTGGTTGTTTTTGGGGGTTTGGAATCGATCCCTCCAAATCTGCAGCCGATTGCAATTGATGGGTTTGGGGCGCTGGCACTGATTCTAGAAGGGAAAAAAATAAGCATTCAAAAGAAAAGCACCAACACCCATGTCCTGATAGCCCAGATATGTAGGGGAGGATATAGGATATATACGTTGTGTATATGTTTGGTGGTGCGGTTAGAGGGGAAAAAAATAGGCACCCAAAAGAAAAGCACCAACACCCATGTTCGGATAGCCCGTATATGTAGGGGACATACACATTGTGTATGTGTTTTGTGTTGTGTCTGTGAGGGGAAATAGGCACCCAAAGGAAAAGCATCAATACGCATGTCCTGATAGGCCTCGTATGTAGGGGAGGACATATGCATTGTGTATATGTTTGGTGGTGTGTTTAAGAGGGGCCAATAGGCACCCAGTAGAGAAGTTTCAAAACCCATGTCCTGAAGCCGATATATGTAGGAAGGATACATACATGAGTATATGTTTGGCGGTTGTGTTTAGGAGAGAGGGAGGTAGAGGTGGAAATAGGCACCCAAAAGAGAAAAAGCATCAACGCCCATCTTCCTGATAGGCCTTGTATGTAGGGAGGGAGCGTGGAAGTACAGATTCGCATATAAATTAGATATATTCTTTGTATATATGTTTTTACCTGGTGGGGTGTGTGTATGTGTTTAGAATATATGGTATTTGGATCTGTGGTTTGAGTTAATGAGCTGGGCATTGGAGGCATAAAAGTGGGGGGAGGATGAGATATATCTGTACAGCACATGGCCTTTGCAAGTGTGGGGCCTGCTCCTCCATTGACAATAGTTGAGGGAAAGACTGCAGCAGGTGGTGATAGCACTATCGCAGGATCAGATCTTTGTAGCAGGAGGAGGAGAAGAGGTGGAGGTTTTGGTGTTGTCCATGATCAGTTACCAAAGGAAATGAAGGACATGAAGATCAGGGATGATAAGGGAGAGACAACTGAGAAGGTGAGTTTTTCTGGGGCAAAAAGTGGTCTCTTGGGATTATTGGGAAGATAGGGTTTGCAAATGGTGTTTTTTTTTTAAGCTCCTTGGGGTTAGATGGCGTTTGAGAATGGTGTCCTTTAGACGGTGTTAGATGGTGTTTGAGAATGGTGGATTTTGTGGTTTTTTGTTGCAGGAAATAGCACCCTCGGTGGTGGAGGGGAATGGGACAGAAGCCGGCCACATAATTTCTACAACCATTGGTGGCAGAAATGGACAGCCTAAGCAGGTGGATGCTGATTCATGTGCATTTATGAAAGTAGTATCAGATATTTTTTTATTTTTTTGTTGATTTTTATTTTTTGTTTTGGGTATTTGCAGACCATCAGTTATATGGCAGAGCGTGTTGTGGGTACCGGGTCCTTTGGAATTGTGTTTCAGGTATGCTTCTCTTCTGGGTGCCTCTGTTCTGTGTTAATGCCTGTTCTCTGTTTTGCCATTGGTGAAATAGGGCATTGAGATTTGTTTCCTTTTCGTTTGAGGAGGTGAGGATTTTTAAGGGAAATATTAGTAATCTCATTGCCTGGTAGATCTGTAGTGAAGTTAATCTAAAAGTACCAGCTTCTTGGTTTGGGGATGTGGAGATTAAGGCATTAATGGCAAAAATCTACGGCTGGTAAATCTAAACTTAAGCAATTGTTGTTTAAGGGTTATATCATATTCTGCTGTTTCAAGGGCACATATGGTAAGATCCAAGTTTGGCAGGGTTGTGCTGTGATTATTGGGCTTATAGGCTGAAGGTAATATCCTTCTGTTTAGAGAATACTGGGATTTAAGGGTCTGGCTTGTAAATCAAGAGTATGATGGATCTGTAGTGATGGTATTGTGATTGTAGCCTAAGCATGATAGCTTGGACTAGGACAATGACTGTAAAAATAATCTGGCAAATGTTTGGTTAATTGATCGTTTCTTAAAGTTAATTACATTGTGGTCTGAGCATTGGGGTTTCAATGGCAGTGATGATCCAACCGGCGTCTGAGGAATATGGAGTTACTTGGAATTTTAGGCTAAAGGTCATTGTTTTTTTATCTAGGAATTTGGAGATTTAAGGGCATTGCTAGCGAAACCAGTGTCTGCCAGATTTGTAGTACAGATATTTTGGTTGTAGTCGAGAAGTTGTGTCTTTTAGGTCCAGCGATGCTGACAATTGGGCACTCTGGTACAAGTAAATTTCTGGCAAATATAAAAGAAGTTCCTTTGCTGGAGTTGTAGTCTGAAGATAACTTTTTTTTATTTTTTGGGGGGTTGGGGGATATAAGGTTAGGAGGGTAATAATGATGAAATGGGTGTCTGGCTGATATGCATTGAAGTTGTTTGACTGCAGTCAAAAAGATTAATACTTTTTATTTTGGGATGTGGGGATTGAAAGGCATTTTAATATAATTGTCTTCTTGGTTTCTACTATGTGGGAATACATGGGCAGTGCTTTAATATAATTGTCTTCTTGGTTTTTACTATGTGGGAATACATGGGCAGTGCTGGAATAAAGCCATGTCTGTCATATTTTTAGTTATTGAAATTACTGTGGCTGTTGCTCAGGCTAAATGTCTGGAGACGGGGGAAACCGTGGCTATTAAGAAAGTGCTGCAAGACAAGCGATACAAGAACCGAGAGTTATCCATAATGCGATCTCTGGACCACCCAAATGTCATTTCATTGAAGCATTGCTTCTTTTCCACCACCAACAATGACGAATTGTATCTTAATTTGGTATTGGAGTTTGTGCCGGAGACTGTTTATCGTGTTGCAAAGCATTACAGTAGGATGACGCAGAGGATGCCTCTCATCTATACAAAGCTGTATACTTATCAGGTAGGGAAATGGTCTATTTTCTATTCTTTGGATATTATCTAGTCTATTGTATTATCAATATTATGTCCGTAGTATCCAGTCTATTGTTGAGGGGACTGATGTTTATGAGATGTTTTATGGTTTCAGATTTGTAGGTCGTTGGCCTACATCCATGGAATTGGGATAAGTCACAGAGACATAAAGCCACAAAATCTTCTGGTAACTTTTTGTAAATGTTTGATGATCTTAAATTTTTTTTGAATGGGATGACTTTGTTCTATGGCAGTTGCCATTTTGATGTTGTGAACAAAATAGGTGATGAGTGTGCATGCGCTGATGTAATTTTCTAGTGCATGCTCTGATGTAAATTTCTAGTGATGTTTAGACTTTTCCACTTCCATAGAATGCTTTGTTTATGTTTCTTATCAACCATTTTTGGGACATGTAATGTTTCAACAGGTCAATCCACACACGCATCAGCTTAAGCTATGTGACTTTGGAAGTGCTAAAGTTCTGGTAAGTAAGCAGAAAGATGAAAATGTTTGAACAATTATGCTTTCTTGAGATTGCAGGTGGTCATTTTTGGAGTACTTGAATAGTCACATGGCTGAGCTTGCTGTGTTCTTAGACTTAATACTTATTATGTTGTTTGTGGATTTGTAACCATATCATGATTAGTTTTCTTCATGGCTGGTTTATGTATTAGTCTGAGTAATGAGTTTACAGGTGTATCTTGTCATGTCTTCTGCATCTATGTATGCTTCAAATGTACCAGGTACCATTTGAGATCAATGCGTAGGACAACATGCTGCACTCTGATTCCTCTCTTTTGAAATATCAAGGATTGGATCTGTTGTAAGAAGCCATGTAGTTGTAATGCATAGGACATCTACCAGCATCCTTGCTTATATCTCTTTTGCTGTATCAAAGCTTGGATTTGTTGTCAAACTATGACCACCTGTGTTCCAGCAAAACACCCTCAAAATACCCTTGAGATACTGTACTAGATCACACTGTCATCTGTTAAAGTGCCCCATCAAGTGCATCCTGGAATGGCACGACTAGCCTTCTGGAGCAAATCATAAACTGAGGAACTCATTTCCAAAGCCTCAAGTAGAAATTGCTCTAAACAGAGACGCAGCAAATGTTTATAACCATTCTTCTCATCATTTCCCAAGACTGCGGAGGTGATTTATACCTAGACACCTAATGGAGTTTTACAGTTTATCAATTTCTGTTGTTAGTCAAATTAAATCAAAAGGACTTTATGTCATTACTTGCAAGTAGAGATACAAAATTCAGGCTTCTTTTATCCATTCATGTCAGAGCCTAGGTAATATCTGAAATTGAAAGCCCCTTGAAACTTTCTAAAAACTGAAAGCTGAACTTATAAACTTCTACGAAAAAATTTGGTTACAAAATTCTGAAATAATACAGATCTAGAAATAAACTGAGTAAAAACAAGCGTCAAACTCTATTTTGTGTACAACCAATAAATAGAATAGTTTAATAGTTGCAACTCGCAAGTGAGCTACTCTCATTTTGAGATTAATTTTTGCCTTGGTTTCTTTGCTGCAAATAGAAGAACTCTGCTAATATCATCATCTGCTGCAGGGAGGATACATTTCCATAGTCCAGAAAATGCTATTAGCAGGTTCCTAAAACCTTGGATATTCTCGTGGTAATCTTTTAAAAATTCAATTTTCAAGGAGTTTTTAATGTGAAATGGAAAAATATGTGAAGATGTAGTGTCAAGGTATTTTGCAATATTGTCTACAATGACCTCCTAGACCTCATTCAGGCAAAAGTGAGATGACAGATTTGGCAGACTCACTTAAAGCTGGAATGGTGCAATTTTCTCATTTGCTGTGTCTCTGTTTCATGTGTAATGCTACATTACCCTTAAAGAGTCTACTGCTTTTATGTCCCTTTTTAGAAAAAAGGAAACTATAAAAAACCTCTTTGGTGGACAGCATGAAAAGAGTGGCTTCAATTTCAAAGGCTTCCATGCTTTGGTTCCATGGTTCCAATTTCTAAGGATATGAGGTATCTCTGCCCAAAAAACCTTAAACAGAAGGAACTATAGAAAACCTCTTTGCAGGTAAAGGCTCCAATTTCAAAGCCTTCCATGTTTCTAACTTCTAAAAATATGAGTTGTCTCTGCCCAAAAAGCCTTAGGCAGATTAGTAGTCAAAAATCCGGTGAGCCTGAAGTTTAAATTTGAATAGCAAAATTGGTATAGAAGATTCAGCTATGGCATTCTTATTTTTTTATGGGTGCTATGATCTCTGATTTGTGAACACATAATGCTTTCTCCAATGAAACTACATCTGATTTGAAAATGTTTAGAATATTATTACTTATGCTATATGCATTTAGGATAAGTGTATAGTTTTTGGCAAAGATTTGCATGTATGCATATGTTAAATTGATTTATTATTTTTGCTTGTTTGGTCTTTTTCACCAACAATGCTTTGATAAGTTGGTCCATCTCTGACAGGTTAAAGGTGAACCAAACATCTCCTATATTTGTTCGCGATATTATCGTGCTCCTGAGCTCATTTTTGGAGCCACAGAATACACAACTGCTATTGATATGTGGTCAGCCGGTTGTGTCCTTGCTGAGCTTCTCTTGGGTCAGGTTAGTTGATAGGTCCTTTTTTTCCAAGATGCTTTGCAAATAGTTATGTGTTAAGGGGAATCTGCTGCTCCGAAATTTTTAGTTGTGGGTTTCTTGTCCATGTGTCCTTTATATTTATCCTTGGTTCTTGAATCTTTTACAGCCTTTGTTTCCTGGTGAGAGTGCAGTGGATCAGCTTGTGGAAATCATCAAGGTGAATAAAATAAGTTTAGATTGGTTTTTCTGTTATTTATCTGAGCTTTATTATTGATATGAAAGGAACTGAAAAAAAAATCCTTTTTTACTCAGGTTCTTGGTACTCCAACACGTGAAGAAATTAAATGTATGAATCCTAATTACACAGAGTTCAAGTTTCCTCATATAAAGGCTCACCCATGGCATAAGGTTGGTGTTGCAAGCTTCTGAGGTAAAGCTTTAATGTTATTTTCCTGAGAACTTGAATGTGGGTATTGAAAGGTTGTCTTTTGCAGGTCTTTAACAAGCGAATGCCAATGGAAGCTGTTGATCTTGTCTCAAGGCTGCTTCAATATTCACCAAATCTTCGCTGTACTGCTGTAAGTAGCTATTCTAGACGGTAGTATCTTGTTTTGTTCCAATGCTTTGGATCTTTGATTGTTCTATTTCATATGATGCCTGGTATTCTTCTGCCCTTGAATCTTGTGATCTTTAATTGTTTTAATGCTATGGTGTTTTCTATTTGAATGTAGTTGGAAGCTTGTGTGCATCCTTTTTTTGATGAACTTCGCGATCCTAATGCTCGCTTACCAAATGGTCGGCCTCTGCCTGCACTTTTTGACTTCAAGCAAGAGGGTACTGTTCAGAACCTATTTCTCTCCTCCTTTGCTTACGAATGTGCTTTTCCTCTCAATAATCATTAGTGCAGGTCCCCAAACCTGTATGCCATCTAAATTTATGTTCAATCCCTCTGGTATTGGTGTCAGCTATTCACCTTTCATATATGATTTTGTTACAGAATTGAGAGGAGCTACCCCTGAGCTTCTTCAGAAGTTGATTCCAGAGCACTTAAGGAGGCAATGTGCACAACTTGGCCTTTAGGTTCTGCTGTCTCTGTTATTGGTGAAATCCTTCTCTCTTTTTTGCCCTTGTGAAGCCAGAGAATTTTTTATGGCTAGGAGTGGTGTTGATGGGTTGTGGGGGTAGTAAGGAAATTGTTGAAAGCATCATGGTGATGTTTCCTTCTGGTGGATTTTGTTGTACCCAAAAAATTGCAGCTTGGTTTTGCTGACCATTCTTACTCTTGCACCAAATCCGGCAAAGCATGCAGCCCTGTTGTATTAAGTTAATCTGAAAACAGAAACATTTTAAAGCAATTTTATCAAGGTTCATAGGAAGGGATCTAGAATTGTATACAAGATGGTATGCAGGCCTACTATTGAAAGTTAAGCTGACTATTTTGAGATGGTATGATGATTCAACTATGGGGGTGGTTGATGATGGTACTTATTCTTTCGTTAGGTTGGGAAACTTGTCTATAGAACTTCAAGCCCCATTTCCATAAAGTTGTTTGAATATCCTTATTTATGTTGAGGACAACTTTTAGCCTATGCAAAAAATTTTGACCTCAAAGGCCCAAGTATACTGATATGCAGCCTATGAGCTTTGATTAGTGTAAACAATTTAAATGGAAGACAGGAGATTTTTCAATGAAAAGCATATGTGAGATGCCAAATTCCTTCCTTTATTTATTCTTTATATTAAAGTTAGAAATCATGAGTACAGAGTCATTCAAGCTTCCTTAGTTTGGTATTTTTACTTTTTATTTGTGTCCGTCTTTTTCAGACTAGACATTGTCGTTGGGCCCCTTTGTATGTGAAGATAGTGAAAGAGTGATGTGATTTGCATGCTTTTTGTACACTCTTTCCAATGTAGGACATAATTTAGGATTAACTTTTCAATGGCATCTTAGACTTTGCTTCTCTTTGTGTAGTATGAACAAATATAGAATATAGATTATGTTCTCGATATCTGTATTTGAACGAATTTATTCATTGCAGTCAAAAGTAGCATCCAAGGACATTAGGGGGGAAAAATTTTCACTAAGGACATTAGGAGGAGGGGAAATTGTCACCTAAACTGGATGATACTGTGAAAATTTATTCATTGCAGTCAAAAGTAGCATCCAAGGACATTAGGGGGGGGGAAAATTGCCCCCTAAGGACATTAGGTTGGGGGGGGGGAATTGTCACCTAAATTGTATGATACTGTGAGAATTTATTTATTGCAGTCAAAAGTAGCATCCGAGGACATTAGGGGGGAAAAATTGTCACCTAAACTCGATGATTCTGTGATATCTTTAAATCAGATGAGTGGGCTTTTGAAGGTAGGACGCCCCTGCAAGTGCTTTCAGAGGGATCATTCTAGGAGTTCTATTGATCTCTCTAAGCATAACAGTAGAATTAGACTATTAATGCATTACAAATGCGAGAAGGAATTTCACCATCTGAATTTCGTAATATTACCATGTTAGAATGAAGAAGTTGAAATAGAGGAGTATATGCAGGAAATTTCAGTCTCAAACTTTTTTTCCTTTCAAGGTAAAGTCTCCAACTATTTAGTAGTCAGAGATTTTGATGCATCATAATGGTATATGTTGATAGGCAAAAATATGTGCAGAGAGAGGCCACAAGATGAGAGTACCAACCCAAGGGGTTTGCATAGACAAGATGGTGCTACACTAACATTAAATCACTGAAATGCAATTAGATTGATCTGTTGGTAATACCAGTGAAATGCGTTTTCAGGGTCCTTTGACATAAATATACCATGGCATCAAGAAACGTTATACGGTCTTCTACAACAAGATTGATGATGGGTACGACCAGTACCTTTAAATTTAATTGAATAAAATTTTACTTTTGCGTAACTGAATACAACTATTTGATCCTATTTAATAACTGATTTCTCTAACAAATATAACTGTTGACCGTTATTCACAACTCAAAAATTATAGTTACTTTGATTTAGGAAGGTGTAAGTTTGTCTGTAACCAAATCAAGAGCTATGGAATAAATATCTCCATGTTTAGGTGATTTGGGGATGTTAAAATTTGTTTTCCCTTGTTAAGGGGTGGAAAATTAATTATACTTGGGTTGAGTCAAATGTTGTCCGATAACAGTGTTCAGATTAGATGAGCTCTAATATGGTCTTGAACCAAGCATTCTTGGTCAATTGAGATAGAGATGGAGACTTATGAAAATTTTTGCCATTGAGGATGCATATGGGAACATAGGTGTTCTAGCTCCATAACCGTCTTTTCTACTTGGCAAAGAAATTGAAGAGACGGGAGGAAGAATTACCAACTTCCATTACAATGGGCAACACAGTTGGTTTTTGGGTTATAAGGAGGTAATATGGGTCTTCTAAAATTATAAGGAAGAATTACCAACTTCCGTTATAATGACAACTTCCATTAAAAATTAGCATCTCCTGCCTTGTTGTGAGCCCCCTTCTACAAGGGTGCAAGATTTAGTTGAATTACATCTTTGTATTTAATCTTTTTGTTTATTGTTAATGTTCATATATATATATATATATATATATATATATATATATATATATATTGCATGAAATTAATTTTAATATGAATTAATGGTACATTCTAGAATGACAAGAAAAAAAAATTGATCTGTCATCCATAATAAATGCCACACATATATAGACATTAGTTTCTCTATATAGAACTCATTTATAGTATGGAGTTATTTTTATATATAAAATAAATTAAAGGTATATTATATTGGATGGTTAAATTTTTGGATTTTCAAATAGGAGATTGAAGTTTTTGTTAACTTTAAAGTTTATCATTATGATGCATTAAGATTAGATTTTTATAAAATCAAAAGTAAGGTTTTGAAAGGGTTGCTCTTTTCTTTTTATATCAAGTAAATTGTATAATCCTGTTTGGTTGGCATTTGATATAATACCACAATGTAGTAGTGATGAATTCAAATGTGGGTCTATTTCAGTCCCATACAAACAATTTATAAAAAAAAATCAAGGACTATATTAAATGACATAAATTCAATTGATTAATTTATCTAACTTACATACATAATTATTAAGTTGTTATAATACCAGTAATGATATAATAAAATACCATTCTATATAAATAATTAAAAAAATGAAAAGGTTACTATTCTTTGAAATTAAGAAAAATAAATAAAATATAATTCCTTAAAAATTCATTAAAATTTTATATATTATTTTAAAAAATTTAGAACTATTAAGTGAAAGAAACAAGTTTCAAGGTTGAATCTACTAAACATTAATATTTAATCAAATTAATTAATATAATTTCAATTATTTATTAAATATTTTATTTTATTTTATTTTTATTTTTATTTTTTGAAGGAGAACTTTAATAAATTACATCAACAACCCATCTTCAAGGGGTTTAAACACAAGACCACTTAAGAAACAACCACCATCTTTAGCCACTAGGGCAAACCACCATCTTTAAGGTGTTTAAACACAAGACCACTTAAGAAACAACCACCATCTTTAGCCACTAGGGCAAACCACCATCTTTAGCCAAAACACAAGACCACTTAAGAAACAACCACCATCTTTAGCCACTAGGGCAAACCACCATCTTTAGCCAAAACACAAGACCACTTAAGAAACAACCACCATCTTTAGCCACTAGGGCAAACCACCATCTTCAAGGGGTTTAAACACAAGACCACTTAAGAAACAACCACCATCTTTAGCCACTAGGGCAAACCACCATCTTTAGCCATTGAAGCAACTGCCTGTTTTGTTTTGTTTTTTTTTTAAAGCGAAAAACCCCTTGCGGGGTCGCTTTGGTCTGAGAGACCACAAACAGGGGGGCTCTACACCGTCAAAGTCACCCGGGAGTCGCATCCGACCTTGCCCGCAACAACATTATCAATTGGATTTTGGATACCCAATTCAACTTTTTGGTAGGGTGAAGATTTGAACCTGGGACCTCTTTTGGAGGATTTCCCTCTCCTCTCCAACTCACCTACAACACCTTGATGGCAACTGTCTGTTCACGAATATTTTGATTTTTGAAAAAGAATCAAATTCAAAACATTTTACATTATAAAGTTAACTATTATATAAAATCTAAAAAATCCAAATAGCTATAAAAATGATACAAGTTAGGTGTTATAAAAGCTATAAATCCTTCTAAAAACTAGATGGTATGAAATGATAACGGGTTTGAGCTGGACACCTAACCTTAGGTTGAAAAGTTAATTTCGAGTTTGACTATAAATTAGGAACGATGTGCGGTTATATTGAACATAAAAGCATATATTCTTTAATTATTTAAATTAATAATATAATTTCGAGTTGCATTAAATATATATTTTTAATTAAAAAATAAAACTATGATACTTTTTCAACTTAAATATATAAATATTTTAATCTATATAGATGTTTAAAATAAATTATGTTCTTTAGTAAGTATTGTATTTAAAAATAAAAATAAAAAAATATTGTATTTTATTAACAAATATATTATTTTTTAAATAAAAAATTAGATTTAAGTTTTATAATATTAATTTATAATTAATTAAAATATTAGAATAAAATATTTATAATGTTAAAGACTTTAAAACCAAATGCGTGCATTGTTAGAGTTAGCTAGGGTGAGGGTGAACGCGAACGAGGACAACGAAGAGGCTGCGGTCAGCTAAAGCGAGGGTGATCACGGGACACCGATCGATTACAAGGAACATTGCGGTCAGCTAGGGTGAAAGTGAATGTTATTGCAAGCACAACAATAGACATGGGTAGCATGCGGCAAGCTGCGACGAATGCAGAGGTTACGACAACACAACAATGGATATGGGCAACATGCAGCGAGCTACCATGAATGTAGAGGCTACAAAAACAAGCACAACAATGGACATGGGTAGGAAGGTTCTTGCGGAGATGCGAAGGCAGGCGAGGACGAAGTTCACGGGAAACCAAAAGATTATAAGAAGCACCAGCAACTGCAATGCGGGTTGGGTGTACCGTCCGTCTTGTGTAAACCCTAGGTCTTCGGTCAGAAGAAATATCTTTGAAGGATATTTGGGTTCTCGGGTGGATGAAACTCTGCCCTCTATCAAGATTTTGGAGGATGAATTTGGGTTGGATCTGATTGATTATGAAGCCCAAATAGTTATCTGCAAACTCAAGGACAAAAGACCAGGCTTGGAGGAGCTCAAAGAATACATTAAATTTTGGTGGAGTACAAAATTCCAAGTAACTCTCCTACCCAAAAATTTCTTTTTGTTTCCTTTTCTAATTTAGTGGATAGAGATGAGGTAATGGACTATAGATATAATTGGTTTTTTGGACAAAGGGGTGTCTATATAAGACCTTGGACTCCTAGTTTCAACCCCTTTACAGAAGAAGTTAATGGTTTCCCAGTCTGGGTAAATCTTTATGCTCTCCTTGTGGAGTTTTGGGGAGAGAAGATATTCACCAAAATTGGTAATGCCATTGGTGCATTCCAATATATGGATGCCCAAACAAAGGAAAAATTATCTAGTAAATTAATGTGTAAAGCAAAATTGGTTGTTTGGATGGATGTTTAAGTTCTTGGTCCTCAATCCATTACTATCTCCTCAAGCAGAGGGGAATGGATCCAAAATATTGAATATGAAAACTTATCCCTAAGATGTTATGGTTGTTTGGATGGACGTTTCAGTTCTTGGGCCTCAATCCATTACTATCTCCTTGAGCAAAAGGGAATGGATCCAAAATATTGAATATGAAAAATTATCCCTAAGATGTTATGGTTGTCAACAATATGGCCACATGAAGAAGAGACACCCAAACATTTGATCATGCTTTGATTCCTCCATGGTGGAGAAGGCCTTGCATGTGAATGATTCAAAATATTCAAATGTCCCGGTTCAAAAGAAATAAGCTCATCTTCCAGAGGTATCAATTGTCCAGTAAGAATCAGGTGAGCAACAAAAAGGCCAACAACAAAAGACTCAACTCCAAAAGGAGAACTTGAAGTAGATCATTGATGAAAGCTAAACAGTTACTAAAGATCATCCAAATGGTTCCATGGAAAATAATAGCACCTGAGATGGTATTCTTGAAGCTAATTATGAAACAATCCCTTATGAAATAATCGATGATGGTCAGTTTTCTAAAATGAAGATCCTACAAAATGTGTTACAACTAGATATTACCTGAGGAGCTTGAAGTGCAAAAATGCATTCTCATATCTTGCCACTCTACAGGAGGAAGAACCTATGCTACAGAAGAAAAATAGTCAAAATGGATGACTGAAGGAAACTAGCGGTCCAAATTTGGTAAAGTGGACTATGATAGAGCGATTTTTTGGAAATATTACTCTAATAAGTTGCAATGCATAGATAGTAGATGTGAAGTTTTGGTATTCATATAGAAAATTGAAAAGATCCAGAAAATGAAAATCAAGAATTCAGTAAGTTTCTAGCTATAACATCTCAATTGAGATTAGAAGTGTATCTATTTGTAAACTCTCAAGCTCTAAAGAAGAGAGTTGTAATTTGTCAAGGGTGGGAGACCTAAGTACAACCTTTTATTTTTCAGCAAACAGAGGAAAAATTATCTAGTAACAAAGGATGCAAATATATGGATGCCCAAACAAAGGAAAATTTATCTAGTAAAATTAATATGAGTAAAACAATATTGGTTGTTTGGATGGATGTTTCAGTTCTCGGGCCTCAATCCATTACTATCTCCTCGAGCAAAATGGGAATGGATCCAAAATATTGAATATGAAAACTTATCCCTAAGATGTTATGGTTGTCAGCAATATGGCCACATGAAGAAGAGATGCCCGAACATTCGATCATGCTTTGATTCCTCCATGGTGGAGAAGGCCTTGCATGTGAATGATTCAAAATATTCAAATGTCCCGGTTCAAAAGAAATAAGCTCATATTCCAGAGGCACCAATTGTCTAGTAAGAATCAGGTGAGCAACAAAAAGGCCAACAAGAAAAGACAACTCCAAAAGGAGAACTTGAAGTAGATCATTGATGAAAGCTAAACAGTTACTAAAGACCATCCAAATGGTTCCATGGAAAATATTAGCACCTCAGATGGTATTCTTGAAGCTAATTATGAAACAATCGATGACGGTTAGTTTTCTAAAAATGAAGATCCTACAAAATGTGTTACAACTAGATATTACCTCAGGAGCTTGAAGTGCAAAAATGCATTCTCATATCTTGCCACTCTACAAGAGGAAGAACCTATGCTACAGAAGAAAAATAGTCAAAATGGATGATTGAAGGAAACTAGCAATCCAAATTTGGTAAAGTGGACTATGATAGAGCGATGTTTTGGAAATATTACTCTAATAAGATGCAATGCATAGATAGTAGATGTGAAGTTTTTGTATTCATATAGAAAATTGAAAAGATCCAGAAAATGAAAATCAAGAATTCAGTAGGTTTCTAGCTATAGCATCTCAATTGAGATTAGAAGTGTATCTATTTGTAAACTCTCAAGCTCTAAAGAAGAGAGTTGTAATTTGTCAAGGGTGGGAGACCCGAGTACAACCCTTTTTTCCCAACAAAAAAAATTATAATGTAAAATTGTTTCATTTCTATATTATTTATTATAAAATGTGAAATGTATATATTTATATTATATTTATTTTTAAAAAATAGTGTATTTAAACTAAATAAATTTTAGTTAAATGAAAAAAAATTATACAATTTAAATAGAACACATAATTCCCCTTTGATTGCCAAGAGAAAATTGCCATCTTGTGATCATCGAATGATAATGACGGGTAGTTACTCATTCTTCATTATTCAATGGTTCAACACCCGGGGTTCTTCACAGTTGGCATCTCCTTTTTGGTGTCTTTAGACACCCTAATTTTTACCTTGAATTTGATGAAATATTGAAGCACTTTTGACACCAAAAAATCAAGGTAATTTACCTTGCTCTTTGGGGTAATATTTTGCTATGAAATTTCTCTTTGATTTGGCTTCCAAAAATCTTGTAACAAACTGCTATTTTCGCCTTTATTACAAAAACAACATTGATACTTATGCTTTTAACCAATATTGTCTACCCTTTTTACTCCTTCACACCATATCTAACTTGCCTTTTTGCTGTTAAAATATGCAGGTTCAAAGATGATGAAGATGCTTGCTCTCTCAACTTGGAAACATAAAACTTAAAGCTTTCCTTTTTCTATTTTAAAGACTTGAATATAGTGCTTTCAATACTAGAGATAAATTCACTATTTTCACATAGACAAAATGTACTTTTAAGCACCACTTTGCAAACCTTTTTTTTATCTTCTTCCTCCCTTGCTTTCTTTCTGATTTATATCACCTTTTCTCTGTCCAAACTAGCTGCCCAAACCTGTAAAAATGCAGCTTCTTTTCTTCTCGAAAATGTTGCGCAAGCTGCCCAATAACTCTAAAATTCGTAGCTATTCTCCTCCTCAAAATGTTGTCCAAAAACTTCTCTTTCTCCTTCCAAATAGCTATCACAAAACACTAAAATTTTCAGCTCTTCTACTTCTTCAAATGCTGCCCGAAATTTGCCTTCCTCTTCTTCAACTTGCTGTAAAAACAAAATAGTCTCTATCTTCTTCAACTTGTTATCAAAATTTCTAAAATTTGTAGCTTTATTATCCTCCAAATGCTACCCAAAATGTTGTTAATTCCTCCTTCAATTAGCTATCCAAAAACTCTTCCAAATCTACCCAAAACTTCTCCAATTCGTATATCTTCTATCTCCTCCTGATGCTACCCAAATTTGTTGTCCAAACAACCTTCAAATTCTGCCCCAATTTTTTTGAAATTATCTTCTTCAGATTTCAGCCTTCAAATCTTTAATGACTGTCTTTAAAATTATCAATTCATTACCTCTTCTATCTCAAATTTCTCCTTCAATCTCTTGTTTATTTCTATCTTCAAATTTGACCTCTTTTGATGGCCTATTCTTCAAGATTCTCATTGTCTTGAAGTCTTCAAAATAATTTCTAAAATTTGATGAAAACTTTGCCAAATATTTCCTCCTTGGACTGGTTTCACAGATCCTTTTGGGTTTGTCATCGGATGACGACGATTGTCCCAAATTTGATGTGATTACCTCTTTTTAGGAGTTTCTTCTTCTTGCAATATTCTACCTCAATATTTCTTCAAACATTCTTCAATGGCCACTTCTTTAATATGGCTTCTCTATTCTCCTTATTTATCCTTCCAAATTTAAATGGGACATTTTCCTAGGCGTCCTCAATATTCTCTCTCAAATATCCTATCTCCTTTTTCAAATTGTCAATGAGACCTCTTTTATTGGGTCTTCTTTTTCTCAATCTTCAATCTTCAATCTTCAATGGGGCCTCTCTCTTGGGCCTCCTTAATCTTCAATCTGCAATCTTCAAATTCTCCTATCCCTAATTCTTCAAATTATCCAATATTTTTTTGCAATTCCAAAAAATAAATTTTTGCAACAAAATCTTAGATAACAACAATCAAATTCATTCAAATCTTCAAAATTTTGAAATCAATAAACTTCACTAGTTTTTCTAGTGGTAAAATCTATGTTGAGTCCTAGTCTTCATGAGTTTTTCTGCAACCCTGTGGAAAGACTCTAGCCAAATAGCAACTTTCTTTGATGAGTCGTAGTCTTCACGAGTTTTTCTGCAACCTTGTGGAAAGACTCTAGCCAAATACAACTTGAGGTCTTCTACATTCAAGTTTGCTTTTACTATCAAACCTTTTAATAGGACCTCCTTCTTGGGTCTCTTAATCTTTTCAATATCAAGATCTATCTTCAAGACCTGAAACTATGTTATAGATTGTATTCTATCTTGAATTTATTCTTGGAATAGGTGAACTCAATCTATCTTTAATCTTCACTGGTTTTTCTTCAACATAGTGGAAATACTATATTCTTTGGTTTTCCTTCTCTAGAGGTAATATCTTCAACTTCACTGGTTTCTCCTTGACCAGTAGAAATATCCTTAGACTATTTACAACTTTTCAAAACTTGTGCAAGAAAACCTTGTTGTAGCTTTGATACCATTGTTAGCTTTTGATGCTTAATTCTTAATGTAAATAACCACATAATAAAATATAAAGTTGCAATATAAAATACTCAATAACAATAATTATTTATTCAAATATAACTCACAAATAACTTCATAAATAACTCATAAAATGGACCCTAATAAATGCTCTAAAAAATAGTAAACTGATATAGAATAAAGGTCACATACATACTCACTTCTTACAATTCTCAGTCACATATATAATAGATTGTGACTCTTTATATGGAGTACTCTTGGCCTTCACTCTTCTATAAGACTCTTCACTTTCTTATTTTAAGGACACATGTGCACTCTTACATAATGGAAACTTGTGCACATTTACACTCACCACACTTGCACACTCAATTACATGACACTTGTGCATTTCTTACACATTATTACATTACATAAAATATTTACTCACACTCTAATCTAGAACACACTCCTAATCTAATGATGTACCCAAGGTGGTACATTAGCATGTACCAAATAATGTAATATACTCCAATAGAAATTATGTTGATATTTGAGGTACCCTATTTCATCGTACATGGTCTTTATAGTGCTCTTCATATTATCTATTTTTGAGGATTGTGAAATCATGGGAGGTTGACTCATAGTAGGAAAAAATGTTTGTACTTTTAAAACTAGGGTTTGTTGAAATATTGTAGGTTGTATAGTCAAAGGTGGTTGATAGGGTAGTTGAAAATTAGGAAACAGATCCATGGGAGGCCTAGGAGCTAATCTCCTTATTTGGATAAAATATTTCTCATATTGAATTATCCCATAAGCCTCTAGTAGCGTATTCTACCCTCTTGAATTTACCATTACAGTTATTTTTGAATCAAATGCTTTTAAATAATATATGGGCATACCTAGCAGTAGTCTAATTTCATAAAGGATTCAGTATTGGGTCTTGTGGAATCTAGCATTAAAGTCATTTATGGCCTCCATAGGAGATCTCTTGATGGTAGTCAACTACTCTAGGAGAGACACTCCATCTGCCTTTTCTCCAAACATTTTTGAAAATAGGTTTGCGAGTTGGTCCCAATTAGTAAATGCAATGTTGGGTGAGTGAAATATACCATTCTCTTACATTCCTTTTCAAAGAAGCTACCAATAGACTAAGCACCACATTTTACTCCTCAATATTGTACAATATACACAATTTTATTGTGTGATAGAGATGCTCAATTGGAGTGGTTGCATCTTCCCCAATGAAGAATGGCAAAGACTTTAATGTCGAGATTAAAATTTCATCCCATGTGGTAGATGGAACCTATGGCTACAATGGACCTCTGTCATTCCATGTCAATAGCCTTCTCTGATATGGGTTCCAAAGTGTAGTCATGTTTTATCATTAGTCTCTTTTTATATAGCTAAGATTCAAAAGAGGCAACAATAATTGAGGATTTCTCTTGCACCAGATCTTGTAATGTGTCTTGAGCTCATAAAATGTGATGTTTGTCTTTGAGAGGGTTGATTATTCTAGGTATTTCAACCATAAGGAATTCCTAGATGGGAAAATTTTGATTCAAGAAGTCAAAATATAGAGATCTCCATCAGAATATTAATCTTAGCTTTTATTGGATGACTTCTTCAAGATCTTTCTTCTTTAGCAAAGTCACCAAGTTAATCTCCTCAATGCTTTGACAAGCGGTAAACCAAGACCTTCATTGAAGTATCAATTAGATTTCTAATCAAGGGATAAATATTGTGTGATGGGTCCAACTAGGCATACTAATAAAATTGTTGGTAACCAAAATTGATCGGGGATCTATTTTGGTCTTACGTTCTAGGCATAATGACCATCCATTGCAGTTGTTGGGTGCATCTAGTGCTCACACCTCACATGGAGCACATATTTAGAAAGTCTAGGGAGTGTGGGGTATGACTCCAAATATATTTTCCAAGGTTGGTTCCTTGTTTGGATGTGTTCTTGATAATTGATTCCTAAGCTAGTCTAGTCTATCAGGTTTTGATTGGGAAAAGGGATGAAAGGAAAGAAATAAAACTATCTAGCCTAGACAATGGGTGATAATGCACCAAAAATTATAGGGGTCCTCTATGTATTGATGTGTTGAATGAACACATGCATCAATCATGCCAACAAGAACAAACACAA
Source organism: Wollemia nobilis (assembly GCA_028583015.1). Classification (NCBI taxonomy): domain Eukaryota; kingdom Viridiplantae; phylum Streptophyta; class Pinopsida; order Araucariales; family Araucariaceae; genus Wollemia; species Wollemia nobilis. The sequence goes on along the minus strand of JAQPPZ010002587.1, from coordinate 11,282,238 downwards.
TTCTAGAATAATATATCCTTATAAAACTTGCACTAAGACCAGGATAGATACTAGTCATAGCTCCTACAAGTTTACACATACACAAATACCATGATAAAAATAAAATAGTCATGATTATTCATATATATGTTGAAATCATTCATAAACATATACTAGAAAGGAAAAGGCTCAAAGGCATGTACATGAGTTGACTTAAGACTCAAGTCTAGATCAATACACAAATGGAATGAGAGAAAACTCTACAACCATATACTAGGCATAAGAATAATGTTTCTTCTTCTCCCTTTAGATACAAAATTGAATATTTATACAACCTATCTCAAAATTTAAAATTTACTCGAATTACCTTGAATGGGAATGCTTGTGTCCTATTTGGTTGCTATGCTTGAGGTACTGTGCTGCATTCATTCCTAGTAGATCCAAAGCTATCCTAGAGGTCTAACCACCATAAAATTTGAGCTTAGGTGGCCCTAGAATTTGCTTGTTGAAGTCTTATTATGGATATTGAGATAATATGGGTCTCATATTTGTATTTTTATGCTTACTAAGTCATCATATCACTTGGTCTTTCATCTAATCTGGTTAGCACATATATCAATCAATCCTTGTTTAGGTTTCTAGTGATAAAGGCTTCGTGCAAGGTGTGGCTCTTGAGATATCACTAACATTTTGGTTCTACTCTATCTTGTTATTTCTTACCTCTCAAGGCTTGATCACTAAGCTATGGTAGCAACATTTGGCTTGAGAATCTCTTAGGGAATTAAGTTACTTTGATAGTGCTTCCTTTGCACTGACCCTATCATGGAACTCTAGTTTGGAAAGAGAGTTGCTTTTAGATTCTACGTGTAGTGAAAAAATTACTATAGTTTAATTCACCTATTATTTTGTTTTATCCACATGTCCTTTCTTATACATAATTTATGCTCTATTAATACTTTGGACCAGTTACCATTTTCTAAATCTATTGATTTATTTAAGTATAAAAATAGTTGGTTTATTATTTCCTCCTCTATAGGGGAAGTACCTATCTTTGCTGGTAGGATATCATATAGGATTGATGCCTTGATTCTAAAATTGTTTGTGATTATATGCTTTTGAATTTTTTTAATTTACATCAATGTTATTCTTTGTGCACCATTAGCCCAAACTTCACATCCAAAAGGTAATATTAGTGTGATGAGTAGTCTAAATAGAACTTGCATAGTTTTCTAGTCCCATAATTTTGTATTTTGCATCAATTTTATAATGAGTAAATTACTCTTCATCCACCTTATACCCTCTTCATTATACATGTCGCCAATTAATCTTATTTTGGAAGTCTAATTTGATATACTTGTATTTGTCGCACATTCTAGATTCTACCCATTAAACTAAAGGTCTAGTTGTAACCTTGATTTACAAAGAAAAAACAACATGATTTTTTTTTTCTAATATTTATTTACATTACTACATTTCTACAAAATAACTCTAAATATTTTAGGATATATTTAGGGATTTAGGTTGTCTTGATAATTAGGATGAGATACCTGATATATAGGAGAAGCTTCACTACATAAATGGATGAATGTAAACCTTCTCCACTATTATTTTTATCCTTTATTCTAACTTGTCTATGTACAAGTTGAACAAAGTGGACAAGAGCATACAACTATGTTTAACCTATCTTGCTTCCAAATTATTCTAACAATCCTAATTGATTTTTTATTTTGGCTTATATTTATTCATAGTCTATAGAATATTGATCTATATTTATCTAATACCCTAATATCTTTCATCTTACTCCATAGTTTACTTCTAAGTACTATATCAAAGGGATTTTTTAAATCTAAAAAGCAGTAGAGATTGTTTTCATTCAAGTTTTCTCTATTGGATGCCTAATGGTGGTGTGATTTTTCATGGAGTGTTTTGGCCTAAAACCAATTTATCCTTTTGCTCTTTATTCCATCCTTTAGCCTAAGTATTGAATTTATGTTCTACCATACTTACAAACCATTTTTACATAAGTGGGTTTCTCATTATAACTCATAAGTTTAAATCTCCTCTTTTTAACAATGGTGTGACTAAACTGGTACTCCAATTTATTGGGGATCCCTCTTGTATAATTCTATTTAATCTACCTCTAGTATAAGGTTGTAAGTTTCCTATCATCCATTTGATGTAGTTTACGTATGAATCATCTATATCATATGTATTCTTGTCACTGATTTCTTAATACCTAATTTGATATCCTTTAACAAGAGTAACACATATATTGTGTTAATTTAGGATAAAGGTCTTTCTCTAGATTCTTTTACATAGTTTTTTAGTATTATTCTGACCATTGGATCATTGTAATGTTATTATTTTCTTTTTTCTTAGCTTATAGGTCCCTCTAAAACTATTTTGTATTATGATAAAGCTTGTAAATTCTCCCTTGCAAATCCATTAAGATAATGTTAAATCCAAAGGCAACACCATGCCTTGTGGAGGACCTTGATGACTTTATTAACCTCTACAATATTGGTTCCATTGTTCACTTAGGAGATTCATCTTCACTCCTCCCTCTGTTGCACTAAAACTATGGGCAAGTCTCATAGAATAACATCATTGTCAATATAGAGCATGGATTATTGGTACACCTCTTCTTCTTGTCTCAAACACAAATTGAACAAGTGCTAGTGGTAGTCTTCTTCCATGGTGGTATATTTTGCTACTTCATCCTCGCATCTCTAATAATCCATCATCTATATCTAGTGTAGGCATCCATGCTTGGTACCTTCATCATATCGACTGGCTAAAATTTGGCTCTAGAGTATCATCTTTGCTTCCCATACAAAGACCAAGGTGAATAGGAATTGGATACCTAGTTCAATTCCCATGTAAATTTTTTACAAGTAGTTTTGACTAGAAAAAATACAAGTGGAGACATTGCACACCACATAGAAACATGGGTTAGTGCAAATGAATTTGACTAAAAAATACTCTTTTTGAGTGAGAGGAATAATTTTGTTGTATTCTTACATTAGGGGTGAAGAGTGCACAACATTGGAGACCCATGATATATAGTGGTTGTTCAATTTGAATGCTTGCATTGGTCCCATGAAGCACTAATGACCTTCCCTTTTGTAACCCACTATCCCTAATCGCATGCCATTAGCTCTCTCATATTTATTTTGATGTTTTTTGTGATTGTAGATTGACATTTTGAGAGTCGACCTATTTCAATATTACACAATTCTCCAAAAGTGTGACCAATATAAGATTAATGTGCTTGTGTTTGAAGAGGAAGCTCATGGCTTCACTATTATCAAGATATGTCCAACCTACCTTAAAGTCCTTTATTGTATCTTTGAATTCCAAGTGCTAGAGCCATCAAAGAGCATAACGATATTCCATCTATTGCCACATCATCATTTGGAATGAAATCATCAATATTTAAAACCTATAACAAATTAAAAAAAAGGGGTGGTAATCAAACATTAACTTTATCCTCTCATTGGAAACCACATAAATTTTTCTCGCATGTACATATGCTACCAAATTTCTCAAATAATTCATAGCTTCTTTGATGACAGTGGCATGCACTTCTCATCCAATAACCCGTCTTCCTTCTCTTTTGTAAGCATTGGGGTCCAATGCTTCTGTTGTTGGAAGGAATGATAAGTATTAGTTTAGCATAGGATTTAGTTTATTATTTATTGATTTGTTAGAATATTATTTATTAGCATCTTATTCTCTTATCATGTTAGCATTTATTATTATATTATCCGTTACAATATGGATATGTTGTAACGTTGGCATTCCTTTGCCTGTGAATACTTGTAAATTCTTACTTGCAAGTCAATAAAGCTTTTATTCCCATATCAATGAGTTCTTTGTGTTTTTACTTCACATATTCCTCTTTATTTTATTTTATAAGTTCTACATATAACATTTTATTCATCTCTTTTTTACCCTGCTCTTTCAAGATCCTTTTTGCAACCTTGCATTCTTTAACATAACATAGGTTTATTGGGACTTTCTCTCTTTTACTAGGTTTTGAACTTTTATATGTCTTGAGTGCCTATTTAATTATATCAATTAAATTAATAGTATCTATTAGTCTATCATATTTTATACTATCTTCTATCTACTACCTTGCTTGAAAATTTTCTTTTAGTGTTATTTAAAAAAAAAATCATATGTGTACAAGAATATTTTCTTTCATTCAAGGCCTCTCCTAATATGTTTTTGCTTGCTTCTTTGAAATATTTTTTCTTGCTTTTGCACCTTTATAAATAGTAGGTTGTGATCAAATTTTAGCATTATACGATACTTGCCTACTTCTATATTTGTAATTCTTGTTACCAAGACTTTTGGGTAGATTATGTAGTTAATTATGCTTTGTCCATTATTCTACATGTGTATTTGCTTGATTTCTACCATTTAATTATGTCATTGCATATTATTAAGTCCTATATGATCCACATATCAAGTAGATATTCCCCATAGTATGTTATGTTTCCTTGCTTATCCTCCAAGAGGCTTATCCATTGTGTTTCCTCCTCATATTTTAGCCATAAGGGATTTTCTTCATGTCTCCATAATATTTAGGAAGCTAGTTTGTCAGTTTGTTATTATTGCATAAAAGTCTCCCATTAACATTATTTAACCATATTTGCTAAAACTTATTCTATATTTTTTCAATGCTATATATGGATCCTCAAGGTCTAGGTCACACTTCTTATAGAATTTTGACTTTCATGGGGCAAAGTCACATGCTATAATGTTAAATAAATTTTGATTTTATATTACTTTTTTCACAGTTATTGTTTGGTTTACCTTCTTTCACTAATTTTATGATTCTACCTCATGCATTTTTATTAAGATCATAATTTTTCTATGCCCTCTACCATTTTCTATTACTTTATTACATATTGATACATTTTGTAGCCTTTAAAATTTAGAGTTTTGTATCTATCTCTTTTGTGAGTTTTTGCTAGAATAATTTCTTGTAGTCTAGTTTGTCATCAAGCCAACACTAGAACTATGATCATCATCTAAAATATTTAAAGGTGAGAACCCGCTAATCATAGCCTAGACTAAACATTGTAAGAATCAAATCGCTTTGATTCAACCTCCAGAAAAGGTTGGTATACATTGTCAACTTAATAGATGTTAACTCTATTGTTAGAAATAGAGTATATTCCATCATTTGGGTTATGTAAATGTATCTTCCAAGGTACATACTTAGGACATTAGATTACTTTAGGGGGAATTTATCTAGTTACTTCATGCAATGTAATAAATGCACAAGTGTCAATGTGCAAGTTGTCCCTTGCACAACTAGGTAGAGTGTTGGCCAAGGAACCTATCTTCCTATATAAGAAAGATCTCATTGTTAGATAGATATGAGAAGGGGGACATAGATAGATAGAGTTGCTTATAGCATAGTCGTAGGTAGTAGTACAATATTGTGTAGATCACCATATATTGGTGATGGGTGCAATGTAGTTCAGTAGCTTCATTAATGGAGTGTTCATTTCCTCCATAGCTACATTGTATTCATTTATGTTATTTCTATTTATAGCATACTTCAGTCATCTCGCAGATTTACTTTCTTTTATATTATTCTGCATCTTGTGATTGCTATCTCCCATTGCTCTTTACATCAAAATCTAACAGTGGTATCAGAGCCATGGTAGATCTAGCATGTGTAGATCAATAGGAAAACCACCATTATCATTTAGCCTAAGTTTTTTGACAACCTGATGCGTTGCTGGACCAACCACTATAAAAAAACTCTTAGAAGAGTCTAGGTGGTAGAATTAGGGAGAGTCACAAAGTTAGGACTGAAAGAAATCTCAGCTCTAGAAATACTGAGATTACATTTGACTGGAGTCTTTCCACAGAGTTGCAAGAAAAACTCGTGAAGACTAGGACTCAGCATTCAATCCACTAGATTGATAGATCATCTAGTGAATATCATTCATGATATCTGGAATTTGTTAACTATTGCCCAAAGTTTATTTTGTTGCAAAAAATTAATTCTCAGATGATTGGGACTCCTCCTACAATAAAAATCTAGGAGACTCCAACTTCGTTGCCCGAAGGTCGATGTGCCTTCATAGTGCAGAGATTAGTTCCTTGTGCAAGAGAAGAATACTGTGGAAGAAGACTTTTGGTGAAGAGTCATGGTGAAGTTAGGAGACTGAAGATCTCCATTGCTAGATTGAAGAACTTCATAGTTGAAGAAAATGCCATAGAAGCCTTGATAGAAAAGGCCATAGAAGCCTTGAAGAAGAAGCCACATAAGTCTTGATACTAAAAAGGCCACAGAAGCCTTGATACTAAAAAGGCCATAGAAGCCTTGATATTGAAAAGGCCATATAAGCCTTGATACTAAAAAGGCCACAGAAGCCTTGATATTGAAAAGGGCTACATAAGCCTTGATCCTGAAGAAGAATTCAGAAGAGAGTATCTGATTCAGAAGTAGATTAAATATTTTAGTACTAATACTTTGTTGCAGGGAAAGAAGATTCAGTGAGTTGGGAAACTTCCTACAAGAAATTTAGGAAGAGTATCTTCTTCAAAATCAATTCAGCACCTGAAGCAAAATTGAAGGATATCAGGAGAAGATCTCATTGAAGAACTTCTAGTCTTGGAAGAAGAAGAAGAAGGACTAGGAGAGTCTTGCTTGAATCCAAAAGTAGCAAAATCAGATATCTAGAAGAAGATCTCACCACCAACACTTCCAAGAGTAGAAGGTTGAAGAAAATGTCTCAAGGAAGACCATTAGAAGCTGTAAGATCAAAGACCTTGGAAAGGTCTCATCGAGCATCTAGAAAAAGGCTAGGAGAGCCTTACTGAAGAAATTCTCAAAGGAGAACTCATTGGAGAAATCCACTACCAAGGAGAAGCCCTTGATAGTGAAGGACTTGGGACAATTATCGCCATCCAACAACAAGCCCAAGAGAAGAAGAATTTGGCAAGGAGTGCCAAATTCAAGAAGAAGAATTTGGCAAGGAGTGCCAAATCCATAAAGAAGAATTTAGAAAGGAGTGCAAATCCCAAAGAAGATCCTTCTTGAAGTCAAAATTCGACAAGAAGACTTGAAGATAGAAGAAGCTCACCAAATCTTGGAGATTTGAAGATTACCTCTCACAACAAGAAGGCACCACTTCAGAGATAAAGACTTCTCCAAATCTATAGTAGAAGGAGGACCACAAGAGGAGAACAAGCCACCAAATCCTAGGCTCGTGAAAGAAAGTTTGAGACCATCATTTGGTGAAGAAGGATCTGTTCAGGATAGTCTACAAAGAGCTACAAGATCCTACTCGAAGCAACAACTTGGTGATCCTAGACACCAAGATCTACATCCTCTACAGAAGTAAAAAAGAGCTACAAAAACTTTCAAAAGGTAAGAAACTTTTGGTGCAAGTAGATTCATTAATTGGATTACTTATCAGATTTGTTAAAGCACCTTGAATTTGGATTAAAGTTGCAAGAAGAAAATTGGATTACAGTCTTCAAAAGTGCAAAAAGAGAAAAGTTCTTTTAAGGTTCATTTGCACATTAATTAGGAGTTGATTAGATTTTAGAATTACTTCTATCAACTACCTATCATCTACTTTGGAAAAGGAAAAAGAAGACTAAGTCCTACAATATTAATTGTAGTGAAATTACAGAATAAATCTTGAAGATTCATTACAAATTATTCTTGATTAGTTGCAGTAAATTTGATTAAGTGCATTAATTTGAGAGTTGATTGGAGTGATAAGGTGAAATTGTTAGTGCATTAAAAGAAAGTCTATTAGATTTATTTGCACTATTCTATTGCTCTCAAAAGGATTATTGTTTGTGTTCTCGAGAAGGGCACAAAATCAAAAATTGTCAAAGTGTCTAAAGACACTATTAGTGCACAAAAATCTGCAACACATAGTGGCCAAGTGAAGCCACCAAAATAGGTTAGAATCCTCCAAAACTTGGAGAAGAAGATGACTAACCAAAAATAGAAATAGAAGCTTCAAATATTGAGACTTGGTGAGTCTCAAATCCAAAGCATTACAGGGTTAATTGCAAGGAGAAAAGTGCAGAAAATTGCATCATATAAGGAGCTTCTATCTACTTCTATCTAAGCTTGGATTTGTCATCATAATATCCAAGAAAAAGGGGAAGGTGTCTAAGCAAAGAGACAACCTCAAAACCCCTACACTGCATTCAAAATTCTGCCATATAAATCAGAATATTAGACCTGCAAAAAGGAGTGCAAGAAAAGGTGCAAAAGGCATCTTATTTACAAATATTGTTACATTGAGTTGCACTTCTCTAACTCATTCTACGTAGGAAAAAGGGCAGATTGGAAAGTGCCTCAAAGGCACACTATAAGCAGGTTGAATCAGCCAAAGGTGGTCGAATGCTATCATTCTCCCAAGCATAGAAAAGAGCCACTCTTTTTGGCTCATCTTCTATGTATCTTGGATGGCCGAACCTGCAAAAGACAAGGCACAAAGCCAAGGGGAAATCAAGTAGTGTATAAGCAAAGGAAATCAAAGCAAGCATACATCCAATCAAGGAGCATTCCTATCAAAGCAAGCATACGTCCAATCAAGGAGCATTCCTACCATAAGTAGAGCATCACAGAGTCTTCATCAAAGTGCTACCACATCTCCACCAAAGCTCCACCAAATCTCCTCCATATCTCCACCATAAGCTTTGCTTGGTTGGAAACATCTCAACACCAATGAAGTACAACAAAGAACAAGGTGGAAGAATAGGTTGAAAGGCTTGCAAGAAGGTATTGATAAGACAAGGGCATGCAAAGGAAAGAGGATGCCACTTGTCATTCTCCAAAAGAACCCTAGAAAATACCCATGAAGGAGATGTTACGACATCATCTTGGTGGTAGAGGAGTTACGTACAACAAGGAGCGTTACAATCAGGTAAGCATTGAAGCAAAAATATCTTTTTGGATAGTGCATGAAGAGGGAGTGAAGAGTAACATCTCAAGCGAAGGTGACACTTGTCACAAGCATTGAGACAAGATTGGTGTCTCCACCAAACATCTGAAGCTCTCTTGGAGCATTTGAAAAAAATGGTTGTGACACTTGTCACACCTTTGACCACCTATTAAAGATGACTTGGATGCAGCAACGGTAGCAAGCAATTTGGTAGAAATGAAAACAAGCAAGTTTGAAGTGACTCGACAGTAATGTGGTAGCATATTGACAGTAATATAATAGTAGCTTGATAGTAACATGATAGTAGCTTGGTATCAACATGATAGTAGCTCAACAACAACTTGAAGAGCAATCCGAGAGCAATTCGGAGTATCCAAAAGTGGTGAAGAACATTACTCCTGGTCAAACGGGTCAAGGAAGCATTAAAGTGAGTGTTGAAGCAAATAGCAAGTGGGAGAATCTTCCATTACTCATAGTGCCCAAGAAGGATAGACTACCATCGATTTCATAAAGGTACAATTTCCCATCTAATTTGCTTTCCTTAAAAAAGGGAGTTATAAGGTTATATTATAAGGTTGAATTATTGAAAGGAATCAATCTTCATTTGAAAGCAAAACTTAGGGAAATTAAATATCAAAGTTGACTAATATTTGCAAAATATAACCTAGGAGAAATAAGGGATACTACTTGGAATTAATCCATTTAAAGTTTGCAAATATTAATGTGTTCTAATTTTCCAAATTTGGGAGTCATAAGGGCTACAACACCAAACTAGGTTATTGGAAATTAGAAACACTTAAATAAAATCCAAGGGATATAAAAAGAGGTTATTAAGATTTTTTACTAAGGTTGGAAAATTATAATATTCTTGTCTCAAAAACTTCTCAAAAGGGATAAAAGAAATCCAACATTAAAACCTCTTCAAAATTGAAAAGTGCTTAGTTCAATAGGAGTAATAAGGTGTTAAGAAGTTGATTTTTGATCTTTACAAAATTTGTACAAAATCAACCAAAATTGAACTATATTTTACAAAAGCACTATATCATATTCCAAAAATCTCTAGGGAGTCATAAGGCATTCTACAAAACTTGATAATAATAATATCCTTCAAATATTATCAAGTTGGGAAGATATAAGCTTTCTACAAAAACCTAAAATTAGGTATTCATACTCTCATTACTAGGGAGACATAAGGAAGTCTACAAACCTAAGGATTAATAAAGGTTTTATCAAATCAAGCTTATATACTTCAATTAGGGAGCTATAAGGATGTCTACTTCTCAAAATACCTATAAGAATAATTGCTTCAAAAAAGAAAAAGCCAATGCCATAAAACTTGGGATCATGAATCTTCTCAAGAAATCGAAAGGGAGGTTAGATCTAACTTCAAAAGTAATCCATAGTGAAGCCTTAGAAGATAATTTTGATACTATGGAATGCTATATTCAAGCCCATCTCAATGAAGCAATTGATAATGGAAAAAGTGATATTTCACTTTCGTTAGATTTTGTGAGCATATTATACATGGCATTGCTCACATGTAAACACTACAAGGCAAAAAATGTAGAACAAAAAGGATTGATAGAACTACTCAAAAATAAGGTAAAACTCAATGAATCATATCTAGAAAAGTTTTTTCAATCCTCATGCAACATCAATACTTCATGTTCTACTAACTCAAGATCTTATCATGATGCCTTAAGTGGTTGTTCAGAAACTTCTATACAGATTGAAGACTCCTCCTTACAAGAACCAAGTAGCAGCACAACCACCTATGAGAGCACAAAAACCAGAATCAAAGGCAAAGCTAGAGATGAAGAAGAAGACAAAGCAAATAAAGGAGGAATCCAATGCAAATTCAATTGAAGGAAGAATCTTTAGCTTCAGCTACAACTTACTTTGCATCATATGAAGACACAAATTACCTGCTGAACCTGAATACAGTAAGCAACAAAGGAGAATACAAATTCCATTATCCATTGGAAGAAGATCCATATTGAAGACTAAAGTCTTCAATACCCAAATAATGTAATACAGGGGGTGTTAGAAATAGAGTATATTCCATCATTTGGGTTATGTAAATGTATCTTCCAAGGTACATACTTAGGACATTAGATTACTTTAGGGGGAAGTTATCTAGTTACTTCATGCAATGTAATAAATGCACAAGTGTCAATGTGCAAGTTGTATATGTGCAAGTTGTCCCTTGCACAACTAGGTAGAGTGTTGGCCAAGGAACCTATCTTCCTATATAAGAAAGACCTCATTGTTAGATAGATATGAGAAGGGGGACATAGATAGATAGAGTTGCTTATAGCATAGTCATAGGTAGTAGTACAATGTTGTGTAGATCACCATATATTGGTGATGGGTGCAATGTAGTTCAGTAGCTTCATTAATGGAGTGTTCATTTCCTCCATAGCTACATTGTATTCATTTATGTTATTTCTATTCACAGCATACTTCAGTCATCTTGCAGATTTACTTTCTTTTATATTATTCTACATCTTGTGATTGCTATCTCCCATTGCTCATTACATCAAAAGCTAACATCTATTTAGCTCAAATAGTGAAAGTTTAGGGATAGAAATGGTAGGGTTAGGAATATATGGATAAAAATGGTTGGGTGAAGCTAACAAAATAGATATCCACAAAGCATTCCCTAAAAATTAGACTTCAAAAATAGTATTTAGGACTAACAACATTCAAAACTCTACAATTACTATATTAATGGCCTTTTGCATACTCACAAAATTATTCCAAACATCTAAAATATTAATTATCCAAATTAATAGAATAAGATCAATGCCTTGACTAATAGAAATAGAATTCTTGAAAGCATGTATGCAAAAATAAATTATCCTAATTTACTCTAAGTTAGTTGTCCAAATTAATAGAATAGACTAACCATAGCAACAACAATAGAGATAATTTCACAGAATTATATCAGCCAATCAACACAAGTGCAATTTTGAGGTAAACATCCCTTGTAATGCTTCATCCATCAACTTGCAAAAAATATACATACTAGTTAAAGAAAATACTTCAGATTCAACCCTTTGAAAGGAGGTTGTTACCTTTATTTATAGTTTTACAATGATAATCCTTTCTAAGCATTACAAGGAATTTGTATTTCTTTATTTTCTTGACCACTTGTCATTCATGATGCCATCCAATTGCGTCTTCTTGATCTATTACAACTGAATTCAATTTTAAATTGCCTTCACCATTGATGGTTCTTGTAACCTTCTTTCATTCATCGATCTACAACTAAATATGTTTCATTAGGAGATTTTGGAAGCTTCTAGACTGGGAGCATAGATTCAATTTTTATGGAATATAATTTTGCTTTCCCCTGGCTTATATATTAATGCGCATAAAAATTCACCAAAAATCTGAATAAAATAGAGGTTTAATAATCATCATTGATCTGCTAATCGAATGGTCGTGGCTATTTTTCATGCGGATGCCCTTCATCTGAATCTCTCTTACATTTGCTTGAGATGAGAAATCACATGAAATAAAACTTTGCTTATATCCCCTCTAGCTTCTTGGGCTCAGTGCATTTATATTTGTGTGGAAAAAATGAAAAGAACAGAGAATCACAACATGGATGCTTTTCTCTATTTTCCATATTTTTTGTGCATCTTTGTTTTCTAGTACTTTTCAAATCTACACACACTTTACAAAATAGTCGAAGAATCGCACGTTGCAAACCTTTCTCCACTTTCAACTATTTTTTGTGTTTTCTAGTTTTCACTCCCTTTTGGCACTTTTTTTTTGCATGCTGAACACAAAGGAATGGAAAATCTTGCTCTCTCAACTTGATCAGATTCTACCTTTTTCTAGTGCTTTTGTGTTTTCACTCCTTTTCGACACTTTTATGTTTGCACACTAAATAAAAAGGAAGTAGGAATTCTTAGCTCGCCTGACTTCTCTGTTTGTAGCACTTTTTAGTGCTTTTGTATTTTTAGTGCTTTCTTGTTTTCAAGCTTACTATAAAGCGAACAAGAAATCTAGGAGCACCATTTTATTTAGCCGTATTGCACACAAAAAATTTGCATCCGCACCTTAAAACCTTAGAAAATTTCTTTGAACAATTTGATTGTTCCTGCTAATCTTTTTATATGTAGCTTTTTTAGCCTACATTATGGCACCTCTCGAGGAACTTTACTTGGAAATTTGCATAACTCAAACAACCTTATCCCTAAGCAAATATTTTATGATAAGTGAAAATGAAGCCTTAACTAATGCACTGGGGGAAGGAAGGGGATACTAACATGATTCATATAATATCAAGGAGAAAACATGACAAAGTGATGCTAACACACATGGGAGACACAAAAATATTTGAGGGATAGCCAAAATGAACCTCATAATACACATGAAAGAAAACAAAATGAAAATGAGAGGAACAAAACATAGTATTAAAATCCACAAAAAATAAAGGGGGATAATCAAAAGGGTGTGGAAAATAGGATTTTTATATGCAGGATGAGAGAAAGAGTACTAAGAAGATGGAGAAATGGAAAGGAAGGCGAGAAATCAAGGGAATTGGAGGTACACAAAATATTAAAATTGGAATAAAAATTGTACCTCCATATGTATACTCCATTAGGGTGTAAGTTGCGTATGTATATTCCATTAGGGTGAAGAGCCACTTCCAAGGTAGATAGATTGCCATAGTATAGGTAACTATTTGATCTTTCTATATCTTCTTATTTTTCTTGCATGATAAAATTGTAACTTCCTCAGCCAACTATACACCCTCCCGTAGCTTCTTAATCACACCATTCTTCTCATGAGATATTTAAATCTTCATTCTTTGAGTAATACAATTACTTATATAGGTAATTATGGGGATGGTCATTGTGTCAGCTAATGACTGTCTAGTCATGCCTCAAAGATATCAAAAGATAATTGACTTGCTTAAGCTGGTTCTTATGCATTCCTTGAATATTTCACTTGTGTCACTTTGCCCTTAGCTGAGCTCATTGTCCATGAGGTATGACATCTTTCATTTGATTCTACCCATATGATCTTCACTTATCTTGAAATTCCTTTCTTTACTTTATGATTACTTGTATTTCATCCATTGGGCAACAGAGTCAAAGTAATTCATCCCGAATTTTATCCTCTTGTTGTGATCTTGCACGCTTCTATCACTACCCTATAATATATGTACAAACTACTGCAAGGACTGTGTCCTAAAATGGAATTACCCTAATTTATTCATCATGACCTCATCCCACCATTTATTTACTTACTGGCTATGTATACAAAATTTATCATGGGAAAGCCCACGCCCTGCTTCAAAGATCATTTTATAATACTATCCCTTGAATCTGCAATGTCCTGACCATATGGTTCTATATTTGTACTTCTCATATCCTTGATCAGATATTTCATAGAATTCTCCTATTTTTGAGATAAAAATTTCTAATTCCATACTTCCCTCCGTATGATCAATAAATGGATCAGAAGATGGATCTTCCCCCTTAGAGACTTTACATACTTATTTTTGATGTGGCAGTAAATCCATCATATCTTTCTAGAGATATTCATAATTATGTAAACTCAAAAATTTAGGATGCATCACACTCAACTAATTGCCCATGTGATACAAAAAAGGATAGCTACTAGATAACTCCTGGTGTGAAACCACCATTTCTTTTGGGTGTTCGTAATACCCAGAATGGCATAGTGGAAAATATTTTTACCTCTATTTCAGTACCATCGGTGACGTTCAAAAGCATATAGGTACGATCTTGCTTGTATCCTTCTATGATGAATGGGTAAAGAACCTTGTGGAATATTTTGAAAGTATTTTTTTCCCCAAATATTTTAACCTGGTTCGCTTCTTGCTCAAGGTAAAACCTAGATTTGTTGAAGTCATATCTAGAAAGATACATGCCAAATAGAGGAAGAAAATCTACCACTATTATTTCATGCACTACGACTAAATCTGGGTGTTCGTATAACATCATTACAAAGCGTCTTAAGATACCCACAGTCCTTATTGTTATTCCTTTAAAATTCAGCCACTTGTATTCCATCTAGTCTATGGATAAATTCAAAGTTTCATAGATCCTTAGGATATTATGGACACCTCAACCTTGGGATCAATTGCACAATTATGCAACATATCCTTTTCTATAAATAATGACACATAGCATGTATCAACCTGATTATCTCGAAAGTTCAAGGCTCTATTTTTTGAGGATATGGTACACTCTTTAATCCCCAAGGAGGTATTAATCAAATTAACTTCTAGCCATGGCAGCAAATCCTCATTCAAACCTTATTTATGTTGAAATGTGTTTTGGTATAGGTAATGGAACTGATCCACCTTTTCTATTTTTTTCTAGAGTCAGATTTGGAAATACAAATCTCTATAGGCTTCAAACCTTTCTCGCCCTAGGGTACTTATTGAATTTTTTTTTCTTGTATCTCCAAATGTCCTTCCATGATATTTTTCTTCTGAATTAAATGGGCTTGAAGGTATTTACCTTTATCTATTGGATGATTGATATTCATTTTATGGCATATATCTCTTCCTTTATCCTTTTGGTGTGAGCATTATGTCTGAATGTAATTGAAAGATGAAAATTGTATCAAGCATGATATATCCCTATTTTCCTCTTCCTTGCACCCTTGGGCCTCCTACTCCTTTCCCCAACTAGAGCGTTGTTTTGTCAAACCTGGTTCCCAAATTCTAAGATGATAATCTTTGTGGTCATTAGGGGGATAGTCATTCTTTCTTTCCAAGCATGACCATGCCTCTTCTTCTTCCTAAAATCTATTATAAAATGAGCTAGAGACATGATTTCATGCAAGGTTAACCTCTCTGGATGGGAGCTTACCAACTATAATCAACATATTTTTATCTCGGATAGCCTCCTAGAAAACTTGAGGAAACTTCCTCTCTTTGGATTGTTGAACAAGGAGACTTAGATCGAGATGGAGGGTATGAATGTAGTAAAGATACACTTGGGGGTGGGAGGGTTGGTATTCTTCTTCACATACTTTTGAAATAGATATTAAACTCGGGAAGACTTTCCTGAGGATCCCTTTTCATAGATGAAAATTGAGTGAGCAGTAAAAAGGGATCTCCAAGATCGTCAAACTCATCAATGAAGGCTCTAGCTAATTCCATCTAATGTTGGATACTTTTGTCTTCTAAGTATTTATACCATAGTAGTACCTTTCCATTAAAGGACAACACAAGCAGTCTAATCATGATATCTTTGGCCATAATATTATAAATAGAGGATAATCATGCTATATCCGGACAATTCTCCTTTGCAAATTTCTCTTTTCCTTCATAGTTGGGTAGGTTTTTTTAGAGTGGCCCTTGGTATCTCATGGAGTATAGGGATATTCAAAGGTCCCGTGTCATACCATGGGGGTAGTATTGATAGGCCATCTCATCTCTAGTTGTGATGGGTATTTCTCAGGGGATGAACAGGGCTATAGTACAACTTCTAGGTCTTCTCTCCTCAACAGAGTCATCATGTGAATTTAATTTTTTTGCTCCATGAATTAAGGCAATTCACCTAATATTAACCATCTCAGGTATCAATCACTGAGTTATTATCCACAAATTTTCATATTCTTAAGGATGAATGATCATTGTATTAAGACTTATTCTTAGTAGAGTCACCATGTGAATAAAAAATCCTTTGATAATGCTAGGGGTCACCACCCCCCTAATCAGCTAATTTTCTATGGACAAGGTCCCATTGGGCGTGCCAAAAACTATTGTAGTCTAGTTTTTCATCAAGCCAATGCTAGAACTATGATCATCATCTAAAATATTTAAAGGCGAGCACCCACTAATCATAGCCTAGACTAAACATTGGAAGAATAAACTCGCTTTAATTCAACCTCAAGAAAAGGTTGGTATACCTTGTCAACTTAATGGATGTTAAATTTATTTAGCTCAAATAGTGATAGTTTAGGGATGTAGGGTTATAAATATATGGATTAAAATGGATAAGTGAAGCTAACAACATAGACATCCATAAAGCATTCCCTAACAAATTGGACTTTAGAAACAGTATTCGAGACTAACAACATTCAAAAATATGCAATTACTATATTAATGGCCTTTTGTATACTTGTAGAATTATTCCAAACATCTCAAATCCTAATTATCCAAATTAACAAAATAACATCAATGCCTTGACTAATAGAAATAGAATCCTCGAAAGCATGTATGCAAAAATGAATTATCCCAATTTACTCTAAGTTAGCTATCCAAATTAATAGAATAGACTAACCATAGCAGCAATAGTAGAGATAATTTCACATAATTATATCAACCAATCAACACAAGTGCAAGTTCAAGGTAAACATCCCTTGTAATGCTTCATTCATCAATTTGCAAAAAATATACATAGTAGTGCAAGCAAACACTTGAGAGTCGACCTTTTACAAGAAGGTCGTTGCCTTTATTTATAGTTTTACAATGATAATCATTTCTAAGCATTACAAGGAGTTTGATATTTCTTGATTTTCTTGACCACTTACCATCCATGATGTCAGCCAACTGCATATTCTTGATCTGGTACAATTGAATTTAGTTTCAAATTACCTTCACCGTTGATGGTTCTTGTAAACTTATTTCATTCGTCAATCTACAACTAAATCTATTTCATCAAGATATTCTAGAATCTTCAGGATTAGGAGCAGAGATTCAGCTTTTATGGTATATAATTTGCTTTCCCCTAGCTTCTGTAACAATACACGCAAAATTTTTCTAAGTTTTTTTAATAAAATAGGGGTTTGATAATCATCATTGATATGCCAATTGAATGACCATGGTTGTTTGTCGCACGGATGTCCTTCATCTTAATCTCTCTTATACTTGCTTGAGATAAGAAATCGTGTAAAATAAAAATTTGCTTATCTCCCCTCTAGCTTCTTGAGCTCAACACATTTCTGTTTGTGCAGCAACAATGAAGAGGATAGAGAATCGTAGCATGGATGCTTTTATCTATTTTCCATTTTTTTCATGCATTCTTTGTTTGCTAGAACTTTTCATATTTGTGCACACTTTACAAAGGTGTCAAAGAATCACGTGTTGCAAACCTTTCTCCTCTTTCTGCCATTTTTTATGATTTCCTATTTTCACTCCCTTTCAGTGCTTTTCTGTTTGCGCGTTGAATACAAAGGAATGATAAATATCACTCTCTCAGCTTGATCTGATTCTACCTTTTTTCTAGCACTTCTACATTTTCACTCATTTTCGGTGCTTTTTTGTTTGCATGTTGAATAGAAAGGAAGCAAGAATTCTCAACTCACATGACTTATCCGTTTGTGGATCTTTTTATCGCTTTTTGTATTTTTAGTGCTTTCTTGTTTTCAAGCTTACGACAAAGCGAACAAGATATCTAGGAGAACCATTTGATTTAGTTGTATTGCACAAAATTTTTTGTGTTTGCTCCTTCAAACCTTAGAAAATTCCTTTGAATAGTTTAATTGTTCTTGTTAATCTTTTCATAAGTAGCTTTTTTAGTCTACAAATTTATTTTTAGCTACAAGCCCTAACCCAAGTCCCCTTATCTAAAAGTAGCATTTGTAATCCCATATTAAAATTGCTAGATGCTCTTAAGGGGGCCATGTTTCCTATTTTTTATGAATTGTTTATCTAAGGATATAAACATTTCTTGTTTTTCAACCATGCATCCCTGCCTTCATTTCTTGTTGCTTTAATTTTTTTTTATTCTTTGCTTTTGATTTTTAGTTTCATTAGAGTGTCATCATATATGTAGAAGTGATTGTTTTTTAGTGTACTTTTATTTTTCAATATTTGATTTAAGTCTTCTAAATTGTCCATTCCGATTCTTACATGTCTATGTTTGTCTTCTCTTACTTTTCCTATTCTCCCTACCTTTTGAATCTATCATTCCCAATGTAGTTTAGAATACATGAAATATTTTGTAAGCTTAATGGCGTCCTCTCATTATTTGTAGTCTTGTATTCCCTTGACAATTATGTTTGCTAACTTGTCATGTATTTCAAGTGAGACTTAACTTGTCTTTTCAATTAGATGTCATTGGTTTTTTGCTAAGTCTTTTACCACTTGTGACCATATTATTGCCTCTCTTAATTGATTTTTAATTTTTTAATCTCATTTTTATGCTTTTTATTATGAATTGAA
Source organism: Wollemia nobilis (assembly GCA_028583015.1). Taxonomy (NCBI): domain Eukaryota; kingdom Viridiplantae; phylum Streptophyta; class Pinopsida; order Araucariales; family Araucariaceae; genus Wollemia; species Wollemia nobilis. The sequence goes on along the minus strand of JAQPPZ010002587.1, from coordinate 11,263,155 downwards.
TTTAATATATTTGAGTCATACTTAATTCTCCCATATTTGTGTATAAGATGGTGCATGCATTGTTTAAGTATATGCTAATATTTGTAATCTTTCCTTAAAGTTTCATGTCACTTTTTATTATTATTTTTGTAGTTGTTTGTTGTCTTCAACAACTATGGTTAGCCTATATCAATTATTTTAATTGACATTCTTTTATTTTCTTTCTCCATTACGATTACCTTAATCTCTTCCTTGAGGTTATTAATTTGTTTATGAGTATATCTGGTGCCTAATTAAATGGGGTTGACATTGAACTCTAACTTTCATCTACTTTTTCATCTCTAAGGGAATATTGATTTTCTATTGTGTGTGTCTCTTCCTTGTTTCTTTCACTACCTCTTCCTCGTTGTTCTAGTTAGTTGATTTGTGTGTTTAGTTAGTTGGTTGTGTTTTTCTTTGGAAGGATCAACATGTATTGTTTTTATTATGTGAGTCTATTTTTTAAATTTGTTCTTTATCTATCTTCTCATCATGATTCTATTGTATTTTTGGCATAAACATACAATGGTATATCTCCCCTTCCTTATGTATATTCTAATAGGTAAATTGTTATAGGGTTTACCTCATTACATGTTATCTATGTCCATTATGGGTATAATGTCTATAGGACAAGTGGTTCTAATTTCCCCAAAGTTGTGGTTTGTATTATATCAATCACAGTGGTTATGCATAAGAGGTAGGACCCGAAAGGTACTTGTAAAAAAATGGCTAATCTATTCCGAAAACCCGATGAATCTTGGCAAACTGCATGTATGATGGCATGGCGAATTACCTCAAATTTTCAAAAAAAATTGGTAAAAAATGGTAAAATTCAAAGTTCTGATCGGACCAGGTGAGAAAGGAGTTTGGCGACGTAAGACACTTTCCAAATATTAATCTGGTCTCAGACCGGATGCATAATATGATCCGATCTGTAATCGGATGCATAATATGATCCGATTACGGACCAGATGCATAATATGATCCGATTACAGATTGGATGCATATTATGATCCGTTTTAATCGGATGCATAATATGATTGATTAGAGGATGCATAATATGATCCGATTATGGATCGGATCATATTATGCATCCGATTACGGATCGAATGCATCATACTATCTGGTCACGATCGGATGCATAGTCTGGTTCGGTCGCCTACCGGATGCATACTATAATCCGACTGTCGATCGGTAGCATAAAATGATTCGGCTATCGATCGGATGCATATTATGATCCGGTATTGGATCGGATGTATAATCTTCTCCGATTTTGGATCGGATACATACTCAGATCCGATCACCAATCGGGTGCATAATTTGACCCGGTCTCAAATCGGGTGCACAATATGATCCGAGCATCGATCGAATGCAGAATAGAATCTAGTCCTACATTGTATCAGATGTAGAAAGGTTCATCTACCACGTGTCACATGTTCAATCAGCAACACCGCATGTCCAATACGATGTTGCCACGTGTCAACCCTATTTCTCAATCTATAAAAGGGCATCAACTATCATTTTTTCCATTTCCTTTCTGCGTCTACTACAACCAGAGCTAACCTTTTCGATCAACCTTTCCGTTTTGATTCCCAATCCTTTTTCTTCGACTTCCAACTTCTTGCGATGGATACCTCTTCCACAATCGTACCAAAATTCAAGAATTTTTCGTGCACTTTGATTTCAGATCTGATAACAACTCTAGGGATGAACTTTTAGTGGATCAATAATGCAGGTTTATCAAACCTCATTTCCATGCCACAATTCAGAATAGATAAAGTTCTCCTACAACATATTATATCTGGTTATGACCACAACATGGCTATAGTGAACATTAAAGTATGAAATAGAAATCTGGTAATCAACATCACCCCTGGAGATATTCACAGATTGATAGGTCTTCCATTCATTGGTTTTACTCAAGTGTCGATGAGGTTGCAACTTTCTCCGGATGACAAAGCACACCTCGAAAGCAAGTACGGTCTTTCATCGAAATATTTGGCAGGTATAAATCTTGTTAATTATATTTTATTAATTTTCAATGTTTCAAATTTGTAAATTGACATCTAATTTTGTTTATGCAACTTCTACCACCAAATCAAAAAGAGGTTTATCAATCAACGATGTGAACCATCAAACTCTGAAGGCCATTATCAAATTTTTCTAGGCCAAACTTATTCTGATGGGAAGACCAAAAATTCTATTTTGGGCACTTGCTTATATTGTTAAGTCTGAGAAAAATCAAAAGTTCGATTGGTGCACTTATATTTCGGATCGAATCAGGTCCGAGTTGCACATGGTCCAACTGGCAACCAACAAGACTCAACCCATTGTGGGCACTGTAAATTTTCTTTTAGCTTTATATTTTGAGTGTTTTCATAATTTGTTGACTACTCTTGTACCAACTGTAGTGCATGCAACACTACAGTCTATTGCCATGTCAGTAGAGGAATTGAAGGTAATAACTACATCATTGTCCTTGACATACTATTTTATAGTTTACCACATTCCCTTTTTTAATTTTTCTTTTCATCTATATGTAGGAGAAGGCAGACAATACAAGGAGTAAATAGATTGCTGCCACTAGGGGTCACAAGCTAGAACAAATAGGTGATTCTTAAGACACGGGCTCTGAAGCAACACCTGGTCCTATGCAGAGGTCACACAAATATTCCAGGCAAGCAACTACTCTTGGGGTTTCTCGTACACCTAGGTATGCACAAAATGTGCAAGCCGAATCTAGTGTGGCCAACCCCTCCCCCAATGCAGGACAATTGCAACACATTTCATCGTCTTCAGGTAAATCTATGTGTAGTTAATTTAAATTAAGATATTTTTTATTTTAAGAAGAATTCTAACAAAATGTTTTTGACTATTTTTAGTTGATTCTCATGTTCAACAAGTAACATCACAAGTTAGAGGGCATATGCCGCCACCACCTCCACTTGCATCACACTCACCGGTTTCACCACAACCACCACTTCCACCAAATCAGCAATAGGCACCGACACAACCTCCGACAATGCCTATGCGAGGGCAAGTCGATGTTGGAAAATGATTGTTTTCATAGAGATCACAGGGCACTACACAAAGTTTTGGGCATGGGTTTTCACACCCATAGAGATCACACATGCCAACAACAAGTTTTGGGTATGGATGGTCTCAATTTACATTTTCTACAAATTCACAGGCACCAGAATGTTCTAGACAGGGATTGGATAATATTCCACTTGATGAGGATTTCCTTTTGTAGGGCAACATTGTAGGCTTCAAGGCAACATATGTGCTTAAAGATATAGCACAAGAAGAAGAAGCCCCTACAGTTGAGCAGACATCAGTACCACCCGCTCAAGGAGACAACCCTCATCCTCAGGGTCCTCAAACTGAGGATGATGTTGTCAATTTTAATGAAAATGTTTCATTGGCTGAAAGTACCGAGTCAACAATTAAGGAGTTTGTGTTGAAATATTTGTAGGAGTTGAAAGAATGGGAATATCGAGCAAAGGTCCTTATTAGGGAAATTAATGCCCGATATAAAAATTATGAAAAAAGAGAATCTATTTATTCTTTGGTCAAATTTGAACCTGAAAATCTTGATGGCCTGCTAAAACAGGCTACATCAGGAATAGTTAAATCCGATTTTACTTATGATGATGATGTGTTAAATGTTGTTGTTGGTAGATTGGAGAATGTTAATGCTGAAGCCCAAGCATTTTACAACCAATGGGCTTCTGATAAGGACAAGGTTGCATTTACTGAGACTGCAAGAGAATTGGTTGAGGTAAAAAAGTTATATGTATTTCAATTTTCTATTGCAGTTAAATTTTTATATTTCTTGAAAATTTGTAATAATTTCAATATATCCCTTTCGAATTAAGTTTTCAATTTGTTTTTGCAGTCAAATTTTGAAAATTTGAAAACACAAGTTAAGAGCATGGATGTCAATATTCATACAACAAAGACATGTTTGATGAAATCAATGGAAATGAAAAAAAATGCAGGCAAAGGTTTTAGAAAACAATCATTTAAAAAAATACATCAAAGAGAAGCTGCAAGAAGATCCGGATAAGGTGCTTGAGAAAATGAAAGAATCACTTCCAACAATACTTGAAGATCCAAACAAAGAAGAAGCAACATGTGTGTCAAGTATTGTGAAAGTACGTGACAACCTTGTTAGAGTTGGAGCACTGCTAGAAGAGAGTGTCACAAAAGTTGATAAAGGAAAAGAAACGACAACTCCAACCACTAGTGAAGCATCCAAGCACCAATCAAATGATTGAAAATGTTGAAAATATTTTTAAAATACTGTAATATGTAATTTTTGTTTGAAATTGGTATGTAATATTTGAGACTTGAGTTGGAAAATATTTTTAAAAGATTACAATATATTAATTTCTGTTTGAAAATGTTATGTAATATTTGGGTTTAAAAATGTTTGAACGATGTAATATATTTCTTTTTGAACTAGTTAATATGAAATTTTTTGTTTGAAAATGTTATGTAATTTCTGTTTGAAAATGTTATGTAATATTGGGGTTTAAAAATGTTTGAACGATGTAATATATTTCTTTTTGAACTAGTTAATATGAAATTTTCTGTTTGAAAATGTTATGTAATTTCTGTTTGAAAATGTTATGTAATATTTGAGTTTGAAAATGTTATGTAATATTTGAGTTTGAACTAGTAAAAGACTGCAATATCTAATTTGGGTTTGAAAATGTTATGTAATATTTGAGTTTGAAAATGTTATGTAATATTTGGGTTTAAAAATGTTTGAACGATGTAATATATTTCTTTTTGAACTAGTTAATATGAAATTTTCTGTTTGAAAATGTTATGTAATTTCTGTTTGAAATTTTTTAAAAAAGACTGCAATATCTAATTTGGGTTTGAAAATGTTATGTAATATTTGAGTTTGAAAATATTATGTAATATTTTATTTTAAAAATATTATATTATGTAATATTTGGGTTTATCATTGTCAATGAAATGAGAGTTGAGACACTAAGACATAAACATACAATTTTACAATCTACAAAAATGATATAAGCCATGTAATTTTAAAATAATAATGTGATTTAAAACAATAATTCTTTGAAATCATATAAATCTAGAATAATATTGAGAAATATGCTATCAAATCAATTTGTGTTTATCATTGTCAATGAAATGAGAGTTGAGACACTAAGACATAAACATACAATTTTACAATCTACAAAAATGATATAAGCCATGTAATTTTACAACAATAATGTGATTTAAAACAACAATTCTTTGAAATCATATAAATCTGGAACAATATTGAGAAATCTGCTATCAAATCAATTCGTGTTTATCATTGTCAATGAAATCATGGAAAATTATCACTATGGAAGCTGAAACATATCAGCTTGTCCAGAATCATTATGAAGCATAGCATAAATCTGTGTCTCCACCATCTGATCACTGAAAGCATCAACATCATCGTTATCGATCGTATTCGACGTTCCTCTTCTGTCTACCAAGGAACTCCAGTGTTCCAATGCTCTATCATACAAAAATGTATCCAACTGATATGAAGACACATAAATTCTTAAACAATTTTCTAAATTCTTGTCGAGTCTGTTACGGAGTTTAGATTTAACAAAAGAAAGTGCATTGAAAACTCTTTCATCTTTGATTGACCCCAAAATCATTGTTTCACATAATTCATATAAATGAAAGTATTCACTTATTGTATCTTTTAAGACTGTGCTTGGATATAATTTTTGCCACAAACGTGTAGTGGAACCAATCTCATGGACACCTGTCATAAGTGATGTTTGCACTACCATTGTTCTTCCAAAATGCGATGACTGTTCTTTCAAAAGATCACTGTTGAGTATACCTTTAATTTCAACACCATTGACTTCCACACTCTTACTGAAATGGTCAATGAGGTTACCCATATATTTAATAAACAACTCATTTGCAGAATTGTATTCAGTACAAGGTCCCCAAAACATGGGGTTAACCACACCCATGGACTCGAGCAACTCATCTCTCTGAAATCGTTCTCTTATCTCACCTATCAAATATTTTGCTATATTTGACAAATTACTCTTTGTTTTCTGTATTACAACATGAAATCTATTGTGTGTTACAGGAACTTCTTCAAAATCTTCCACAACTATACTTGATTGCCTTTCAAAACAATAAACATGTATCATATTTTCATGAACATTAATACAAAGATGATCATTGATGTCAAACTTCAAGAAGCTTTTTGGATTGTTCACGTTTATCAATGTATTCCAACTATCAAATACAGGTTCTGTAAAATCAGCATTAGACACATATAATGTATCAAGAAGCACGCATATTTGTTTTCTCATCCTCATAAAATCAATGATATAGATGGATCTCTCTTGTGCAAGATTAATTAATCTGTTCATTTCTTTTAACATTGGAAGAATACCACATAAGGTCAAAAGTGTTTCCAAGTCAGTCAAATGGAACAACATATCTTTTGCCTTATCAACTATTCTACGATTTGCATGCATAAACCCCGTCAATGATTGATATTCTACCAAAACTCTCTGAGCAGGTTGATACAGTGAAATCCATCTTGTATCCACATATTTTAACAATTTTTTGCCTTCTGTAACTCCTAGTGCAAACTGCTGAAACTCTACAAATATTTTGGGACTTAATGAGAAATAAGAATGAATATCATGAATAAGGTTTTCTACTTTAGCAACATTTGAAAATGTGCTCACAATTTTATATGCAAGATTAACTCTATGAGCCATACAGTGAATGGGGATCATATATGGGGTAATTGTGGTTTGGAGTCGAACACAAAGACCAGACCTATGACCTTGCATAATAGCAGCTCCATCAGCTCCAATGCAAATTAACTTTGTTGCTATGTCTATATCATTCATTCCCGCAATATTCTTTAAACTTTTGACAACAACATTATAAATATTTTCTGCATTTGAACTTTCCAACATCTTATGTAATCCCAAAAAAATAGGCCTTCTTATATGATTTTGAAATGTGTACACATGCATGCAAATCCAAGATGTGTTATCCACAACTGTTACCTCATCAATAGAAAGTGAAATGAATTTGGCAAGTTTTACTTGCTCCCTTAGGTCTTCTTTCTCAACCAAAGATAAACATTTTGCCATTTCCCAACCACTTCGGTCTGACCAATGAGAACTAGGAAGGTTTTGCACATTAAAAAGGCGTAATAGCTGCTTATAATCAACAAAATCGGACATTGGTCTACCTTTCTTGAGAATATTGTAAACAACGACAAACTGCATACTTTTTGAAGCTAAAATAGTCTTCTGTATTTTATGAAATTGGGCTCCAATTGTTCCACCTTTCTCAACAAGAGATTGTTGTTGCTTTAAGTGATTGTCATATTCTATAGCATATCTTAAATGCATACATTCTGATGCATCCTTCCACTTAACTTCTTTACTAACTTCACCATTACTTTTTATAACTTTTACATAAGATTTGCCAACATGTTTTTCAATTGTATCAATCTTGTTTTGAAGCCTATGATCCTTACCAAGTCTCCAACTGCAAATTTTGCATCTACATTCTTTTTCATCGATTTGGTTATCCTCAGTCATGACAGGCTCTAGCTAGGGAAATATTTCTACCCATTCTTTCCTAAATCCCCTTCCAAGTATCCAGAGAGACACTTTTCTTTTTTTTGGTTGAAGATTCAATTGAAGCTTGTAATGATTTTGATTTATCACTTTCATTTTCAATTGTGATGTCATTTTGCATGTTGTCTTCAAGTGTTTGTTGGATGTCATTTTCAAGGGGATTTTCAATAAAAGGCATCTCTTGTTGGGGAATATCTTCAAGTGGAGGCATATCAAGATCGACAGGGTATTCTGCATAGTAGCATACCATAATATTTTTTATCATTCTTGGATAAAAAAATTTACAAAAAAATATTCAAATCATCAATCAAGCACATACTGGGAAGACAAAAATCATTTGTACCTTGAATTTGCATGGATGTCGTTGGCTCATTGCATTTCAAAGTTTGGCTAAAATATTTGAGGATACTCTTTTCAGCAGAAGATTTGGTGCCCTTCTTTCCATCACTGGGTGACATTTTACTTGTTACGAAAAATAAAATGTTAGAGAGGGTGTACTTTCTGGAGGCCTTAAGATAATATTGTAAATAGAATAAACAATTGTTTGGGTGGTAGATTATACATACTTTTTTCCTGCCATTCTTTATTGTGATTTTATCAGTTTATGCCACTGGTTCATTTTCTGGTGAAAGCACTTTAACTGAGAAAAAGAGCATCAATATGTCTTTAGAGAACCAAAGCATTTACTCATGTATAATCTTAGCAAGGAAAAAAAATCTGAATTGAAACTAAGAATCAAAGAGTTTTAAAACATTCAGAACATGGCAAAATAGAGAAAAACATGGGAACAGAGCAATGACATTCCAGATGCAGAAGAGGGCTCCGATATTGGTGTGGACAGGATTGAAAAATCATTAAATAAAGAAAAACATGCAGAACCTGAGAAAATAACATGCAGAACATGGCAAAATAAAGAAAAACATGGCAAGCAGAGTAGTGACAGAGAACCTGGTGTGAAAAGAGGTCCACTACGGTCCAGGATCCGGTTAAAAATGTTTTGGTTGTAGAACTGGTTCCGGTCGAATGCAGGATAAGATCCGGGTAAAAAGTGGTCCCGTCCGGTTGAACGATAGGTTTCGACTGCAGAAGTGGTTCCGTCCGGTTGTAGAGGAGGTTCTTGCTACAGAAGTTGTTCCATCCGGTTGTAGAATTGGATACAGTTGGTCACAGAGATATAACCTTAATTCACGCTATCTACATAAACACAGATCATAGATGATGGGGACTTATTTAGCAAGGAAAACATGTAACCTTAATTCACGCTATCTAAACACGTCTCACAAAATTGACCATCATTTGATGATATTAGTTGAAATAACTATTGAGCAAAGTGCAGCAAATAGTATTGTCATTGTTGTCAACATAGTCAGACAGATTTATTGATGCAATGGACAAGAGTTTATTGAACAAAGAAGGTGCAACCAAAGTACAATGGATGGGAGTTCAGTGTTGAGCAAGGTGTTGCAGGAGGATTGTCATTGTTGTCAATACAGATCAGTTAGATCTAATGATGCAATGGACAGGAAGTTCGAAGTCACTCGGATGCGAGAGGATAAAGTTCAAAAGTTAGTCAGATCATGAGTCCTTAAATGATAGATGCACAGAAACAGAAAACATAATTCAGAATGAGAAGAAGTCTTCAGAACCTGAGATGTCAAGAAGCGAAAAGGTTTTTTGTGAAAACCAAGGCAGTTTGAATAAAATTTTTTATTTAAAACCATGGATAACATATTTGAAATGGGTTTTTCTTAAAACCCAAGTTGGCTCTTCGTTTCGTTGAAAAAGATGCCCCGGTGATAAAGATATTTAATTTTAAATATTTAGTTTAAATTTTAAAGGTTTTTTGTGAAAACCAAGGCAGTAAAAATAAAAAAGTTTTATTTAAAACCATGGATAACAGATTTGAAATGGGTTTTTCTTAAAACCCAAGTTGGCTCTTCGTTTCATTGAAAAAGATGCCCCGATGATGAAGATATTTAATTTTAAATATTTAGTTTAAATTTTATTTTATTTAAAATTTAAATTAAAATATTAAATTAAATTAAAAGGGCCGACATGTTACTATTTCGCGGCAATAAGCTACAGGAAAGTGACGAAGGTGGAAGAAGTGTTTGAGGCCGACAAAGTTAAATTTGGGCCGACGGATTTTAGGGTTTGGCAGCTGACAAATTCTAGGGTTTCTCAACCGATGTTCTTTTAGGGTTTGTTCCTAAAACTTCTTCTATAAAAGCAAGGGTACTTCGAGTTTGAAATGTGGGGTGTAAAGATAAAGTGCGAATGCGAGCATAGTGTTTGTGAAAGTGAAGTTTGTGTTGAGCAGAGAGCATAATGTGAAACGAAACAGAGTGTGCGAAGCGTGTGCGCAGAGAAAGCAGAGTGTGCAGAGAAGCACGAAGGGCAAAGTTGATTGCAAAGTCTGGCTGTAGCAGTGCAGCAAACTATGTGAAGTGATTGTGCAAGAGAGAGCAGAGTGCACAGAGATTGCAAAGGTGATGTAGACCAGTTAGAGTCTTGCAATAACAAAGGTATATGTCAAACATTTTTTTATTCAATATTGAAGTCTAGTTGGTGCTGGCAAATTAAGGGGTTGGTGCCTCTTTCCAGTTGGTGCTGGTAAACAATTTGTCCAATTGGTGCTGGCAAATTAAGGGGTTGGTGCCTCTTTCCGATGAAGGTGCTGGTAAAATAAGAGTTGGTGCTCCATTCTATTGAAGCAGATAAAGTTAAGGGGTTGGTGCTCCTTCCAGTTGGTGCTGGTAAAGGATTATGTAAAGTTGTAGCTTTGCATTGACTGGATTTGGATGGTAGTCCAAGCAGTCTTTTTGAGGAGTAGCCACATTGGTGAACCTCGTTAAAATGATGTGTTATGTGTGATGCTTTCTTGATGCATTTAGTATCTCTTTTATCTGCTTTAAACTACTGCTGGTTTTATAATCTAATTGTTTTAGAAGTTTTTAAAGAACACACTGATTCACCCCCCTCTCAATGTCATTGTGATTACAACAATAACTCCTAAAATAATCGATTAAAAATGATATTTGAGATTTGATTTTACTGATTAAAAATGTTTCAATTGCAAAGCTTGTTCCATCCAGGTGCACGACAGGTTTTGATTGAAAAGTGCTTTCATCCGGGTGCACGACAGGTTTCAGTTGAAAAGTGGTTCCATCCAGGTGCACGACAGGTTCTGGCTGTACAAGTGGTTTGGGATGGTTGCAGAATAGGTTTCAGTTATAGATGTGGTTCTATCCGATTGCAGAGAAGGTTCTTGTTGCAGAATTTGCTCTAGGTGGTTGCAGAACAGGATCTGGATGTTAAAGTTATCCTTTCGATTGCAGAAGTGGTTTCAGTAGGTTATAGAAACCGATCTGGTTGCCAAAATAGTTTTGTCCGGTTGTAGAATTGGATACAACTAGTCATAGAAAATGAAAATATATTTATTGGGTATAGAACACGGTCTGAAAATGAAAATGTATACCTGGGGTGTTAATTATCTATAGAGGTATACTTTGCGAGTTTGGCAGGATAATTTATAAATTTTAAAATTTTAGGGCGAAAAGGGAAATTTATTTAGGCAGGATTACTTATGAATTTTTCAAAATATTCATGATACTCTCATCAAAGGACGGCTAACCGACACCTAAAATTTATGTTTTTTTGAATTTTTTGGCAAAATGGCCGACATCCGAGTTTCAAAAATTTCCCAAATTTGAATTTTTGAAAATGTTTTTTTTTTGCCCAAATTGAGAATTTTCGTTGCTATGCATAACCCTGGTCAATCAATACTATAATATATCTTAATATATGTTCTATTACCTCTGTTTGAGGTATACCCATTAGTTTTATCATTTCTTGGTGAAGGGTATGTTTTATGTATGGGGCTAACATGGATGAAACATCTTAATCAACACACTACTGGATATATAGTCTAATTTATTTTTCTAAAGCATCTTTATGAAAACATTGCCTTATATTTTTTTAGTGTCATTTTCCATCATTCATTATGGCTTTGATCTTGGTTTACTATGGTTTTCAAAAAGTTATCTTAAATAAAGATTAACTTAGTAGACCAATATTAAATGATGTTGTTTATGACGAGGTCATATTTGGGTCATTGTCTACTTTCCTTTGTATTTTAGTGCCTAAAATATTTTCATGCATATGTAGTGGAGTGGTTCCCAATCTTCATCCAAATTCTCCACATTTGAATTCACAATACTTTATAAAAATATTCTAAAACATACATTCACCATGATCATAAGAAAAAAAATACAAGATCAAAATAAAGATAATATGATAAATGAAATAGAGACAAGGAGAGAGATAAACAACATGAATTGATAGAAATAATGAGGGGTGGGTGCCTGTAGACACCCCACAATCTCACATATTACACATCAATTCAATGGATAATTTATTAGGGTGTATTTATAGTGATACCAAATACCTAATTAGATATTAACCTTAAGTCAACATAATTTGACTTGAAGGTTAAAGTATAATACAATTAATGCATTAAACCCTTTAATCAAGATTAACCACATATGTGGTTTAACCAATATCACTAAGGCCGATTACATAAAACCTACTTAAAGGATTACATGAAGAATTACCATAGGCTTACATAAAGAATGCTCATAGGCTTACATAAACACTTTTTGATAGGCTACATCAGTAGTACCCATAAGCACTCTCTAACACTTTTAGCCTTGGCTTGATAATATCATATTATAAATACTTCAACACCTCCCCATAATATGAGTTGAGGGGTCAAGAAAAGGAGAAATTAGAGGTAATAACATCCTCATCCTCATAATTGATGCTCTATTGGGTCGCTACTTTTCAATCTTTATCTTCGTCCTCATTATTAGAAAACTTGTGTTCTAACATCAAGAATTTTTCTTCAATATTATTATGCAATTTTTGATGGAGTGTCCTTTGGTTCTATAATATTTACATAATTTTCACTTCTTTACAATCTTTGAATTGAACTTGGGTAGATAAGACTTAGATTCTAATGATTTAAATTCCTTTATATGGGATCTGTATATCAGAAAGAGTTTCATAATTCTTTATAAAAAGAAGTTTGAAGAGTCCTTCAAGAGATATGGTTTGTGTATCCTTGATAGTCATAGTATTCACATAAAGAATATTTCTAATTGTATGAAAAGGTTGAGTAATATTGGAGATAATAAAAATTACATACTCTTCATTGTCCTTTATGTTTCCTATAGCTGGGTCAATCTTTAGAGCTTTAAAGCAAGATAAGTCTTTAACATTACCAAAATCTAAAATCTTGAGGTTGGAGAGCTCCATCTCTATTCTATTCATTTCACTAGCACTTACTTTTCCATAGAAGTCCTTCAAAGTTATCCAAACATGAACAGGGTTAGTTTTTCCTCTTATATAGAAAAGTACATATGGTTCTACTAGAATAAATAAGAGACCAAGTGCTTCCTCTTTTTCTTGGCAAGTTCATGATAATGAATACCTTCTTCTATTCCATCATCTAAAATGAGCAAGATATTCTAACCTATTATTTGAATAAGATATTCTACTAGCATAAGTAACCTGTGATTCGAACTAACTAGGTGATTTAATTTGACCCAATAAGATGAGTAACATATGTTAAAGGATCCATTTTACATGAGTTCACATAGAATTATAACAGGTCCTTAAACTAATCTCACCATTATGTAGGGCTCATAAATTTATGTGAACTATAAAAATGGGCTCAAACTACTTCTATATATAAAAGTTATGAACTACAAAAGGTTAGATGAATTATCACTTGAAATTAGAAAAAAATAAGAAAATGCCAACCCTTAGAAGAGATTTGTTGAATCTGAGACTGCTACTTGGCAAAACATTGTATGTTTTCTACCATTACCTATAACTTTTGATTTTGGTGAATTGGAATTTAACAATTGGACTAATTTGATTGACTAGATCACTTCGTATGTATATATGAAACACAATTTAAAAACATTCATAAACAATAGACTTAAAACTAACAACCTATTTAGGCAAGGGAGATAACCAACCATTGTGCCTCTATTCACCTTGGAAATGAACATGACATTCTTCCTTAACAACATGTTGAATGTAGCATAGTAAAAAGAAACTTGGTGTTGAGATTTAAGCTTAGGACCAATTGACCTCAAGCAAGAATACTAACTAGTGCACCAATATGGATTACTAGAGTTAGTGGAAGATACACCAACCTTCACCAAGGATGAGCTCTTCAAAAAAGAACTACTATAGGGATTCAAACCAATAACTTTACTGCTACAAACAAATTTCAAACAAAGATACTTTTTAAAAATAATGCCATAGCTTTGGAAGAAATGTATTGTATGAAAACTATTATTCTTGAGCTTTGAACTAATGATCTCTAATGAACATAGAAGAGAACCAACCATTGTGCTACAACCATAATTTGGAGTGAGTGTTGTAGATACATATTATACTACTAGAAGGTTTAGGGGATTCTTACACTAGCTGCAATGCCACCCATAGACCAATGCCCTTACAAAGAATTTTTCTTATAAAAATAGTGAAGTCAAAGCTTGATCCTATGACATACACCTTTACAACTAACAATATTACTGTCATGCTATTATCTTTGATGTAGACAAAGTTTGTTTGGTGAACACCTTAGATACAACAAGAAGAAATGGAAATGAGTGAGAGAGAGAAACAAAATAAGAGAGCACAAGATTCAAAATCATGACGTTATAGACAACCAAGTTAGGTATCATTGTAGTGGATATTAAAGCATGCTAGCAACTGAAGGACACACTAGATATCACAAAAAATTGCATGCAAATTGTGTGTAAATATGACATAATCCTGATTGAAAATCTAGTAGAAAATGTTGGTGCCAAAATGGAGTTTAAATTCAAATTTTTAAATTTCTATTGATTCCCTCCAATGAAGAGGATTCTTTTTTCGTAATCGATTGATGTAGCTTTGGTCCTTTGCTCTAATACCATGTTTGAATTCACAATACTTTCTAGAAACATTCTGAAATGTACATTCACCATGATAATAAGACAAAAATACAAGAGCAAAATAAATATAGCATGATAAATTAAATAAAGAGAGATAAATGACATGAATGGATAGAAGGAATAAGGGGGGTGCTTGTAGGCACCTCATAATTTCACATATTGCACATTGATTCAACATTAGGGGGCACTTATTATGATATAAAATTCCTAATTAGATATTAACCTCAAACCAATATGACCTAACTTGAAGGTTAAGTTATGATATAATTAATGTATTAAACTTTTTAATCAAGGTTAGCCACATAGGTGGTTTAAACAATATCACTAATACATCACTTGCCTATAGGCTTACATAAATGATACTCGAAGGTTTACATAAGTCATTCCCATAGGCTTAAATAAAGAACACCCATAGGCTTACATAAAGAATGCTCATAGGCTTACATAAACACTTTCCTGCAGGCTACATCAATAGTTTTCATAAGCACTCTCTAACATTTTTTGCCTTGGCCTAATAAGATCATATTACAAATACTTCAACACTCTATCCAAAATTCTATCTCCATGTCTTGTGGCATCAACATTGATATTTGATCTTCTTATTGCCTAATATAGAAAACGTTAGTAAAAATCCTTATCTCTACAACAACTTGAACTTGTGAAGTTTAGAAGCATGCACTCAACTCTGGTAGGGATTTTTGCATGAGTAAAATACTATTGAAAATTTTGAAGACCCTATCACACTTAATCTTGAAGGAGTAGGGAATCATCATAAAAGTTCTATGTTTCACCTAATACAAACAAATAACAAAGAAAATAACTCTACAAAATTAAAGAATATATATAGATGGATATGAAAGTAAAGTCTAATAATTAGCATTGGATGATGAAATCAATGCAATCTACTAGGCACAACAAAAATATATAAATACAATTGATGTTTATGCATCCAATTTCTATGCTTGCAATTTTTTAAAACAACTAAACTATCATTGTGACATAATCCAACTCAACCACTTTTAAAAGAGTAATTCAACCATGTAAAATTATCATGATGATATGTGGTCTCATGCAACTGCTCGTAAAAGAAAAAAAAACATAGTATAAAGTAAAAAATTTGGGCACACCATCTACATGGTGATAGTGGTGTTGGGCACCTTAAACTTAGGGTGTGGAATTGATGGTCCTTTTTCATTGATAATAGTTTTCTTTACAATTATTTGGTTCTCAAAATTAATTCTTCAATACATCCTAAATCATAAATTAAAAAATTTATTACATCCAACAAGAAAATTTAAATAAAAAAATTATCTTTTATATATATAATTGTTATTTGTAATGTAATGCGAGATGAGTTAACTCCTATATTATGACTATAAATAAAGGCCCTTTGTATCTTTCTAACAACAAATACCTTGATGTATTTTCTTCTATTTTTTTTAATTGGTTATATGTGGCTTCTATTAGGGTCTCTTCCATCAAAATACAAAAATATTACATTTGTTGAAGCATACTTTTTTATCAAAGTTTATTCATTTCTTTTTTCTCTTATGTATATACTTCAACTTCCTCAAGTGCTATGTTTCCACAATCAACTTCTTGACATCATTTTGATTAAGATATAAAATCTCACTTGGTCAGTTACCTTATAAAATTTGAATTTCATTGGGATGAAGATCAACACCATAATTTTCTAATTTATTATTCACTCGATTTCTTTCTCTATAAATATACTCACATTACCAGGAGATTGCCTCTAGTAATAGATGATGAACATCAACAATAATATTATTTTTTATCCAGTCTCCACATCCATTTTTGTTAATAGCATTGATGATAATTTGTGAGTCTCCCTTCATTGAAATATATTTCCATCCTTTTCTACTGCAATTTTAATCCTTGTAAGAAGTGCCCTAGTTTTTACATAGTTGTTAGTTGAAGTTTCATATGATTCTGAATAAGTAAGAAAAATTTTGCCTTCACCATTTCTAAAAACACCACCTCCACCAGCTTTTCTTGGATTTATTTTAGAAGCACCATCAAAATTAATTTTGATAAACCCAATTTCTGGATATTTCCATTTTACCATAGATCATAGATTAAAGTAGATATTTTAGATTTGAAATAATTTATCCAACATTTTATCAACTCTTTCAATGTTGATGGATCTACCCAATATAATTTTATATTTCTTTTAAATAACCCCAAATGGTATGAGAAAAAGGATAATGAAGAAGTAAATGGTCTCACATTTCTAAATCCTTCTCACACAAGACACATCTAAAGGGTCCATAATATCCTCTTCTTTGTAGACTCTCTCCAGTAAGAATCTTACTTTGAACTATTAACCAAAGAAATGTTAAGGCCTTAGGGAGAGCCTCTAATGACCAAATGTTCTTCCAAGGAAAATCTTTGGGAGAAGAAAATTTTGATTGTTCTAAATGTTCATATTCCAACTTGACTGGGTATCCACCATACTTTGATAAATTCCAAACCAACTCATCCTTTTGTGAAAAAATCGGTAATTAAAACTCTCAAAGCATCTTTTGAAGTTCATCTACAATTTGTTTAAGCTCCTCTCATTCAACCAGGTTACTAAAATAAATCCATGATCTAGAGTTTTTTCTCATAATAATATGATCTTTGACTTGTGGACCTTTACATGCTAGGCATGCTTATGCCAATGGTTTCCATTTTGAGTTAGAGATAAGAGGATAAGGCTTCAACCAAGCATCAGATCAAAAATATGCATAACTCTCCTCATTAACTGACCATCTAATATATTTCTTTATCAATTGCAAACTCTTTGATATGAAGTTCCATGTTGACAATCCTTTAGGTATAATTCTTTTTCAAAACAATTTCATTGCATCAAGAGAACCCATATATTTTTGTATTTTTACCCAATTCTTTCCTTGACCTATGAATAATATCCACCCAAGTTTTGCTCTTAATGCCAAATTTATAAGTCTACAATTCCGCCAACCTGCTCCACAAATATTTTTTCCTTTGTAAACCCTATCCCATTTACAAAAAGGAAACCTAAATTTTTCCTCACTACCTTTCCATAGAAAATCTCTTTGAATTTTATCAATTTTTGATGCAATACTCGTTGGCAGTCTTGAAAGTAACATCATATAAATAAGAATGGATTGGAATGTAGTCTTTATGAGTTGTAGCCTTTCTACCATGGTTAAGAACTTACCTTTCCAACCTGCCAAGCAAGCTTTCATTCTATCCAAAAAAAAAAATCCAAAGCTCCTTTTTATTTCCTTTATCAAACAAAGGAATACCCAAGTAGGTTGATGGGAATTTTTCAATTGTAAACCCTAAAATATTCACAATAATTTATTGTAAATGTAAGGCAGTATTAATGAAAAAATCCTAGTTTTTTAAGTATTTACCAACTGTCCAGTAACCTTCTCATAGCATGATAATATTGATTTAAACTCCAAGGTCTCATTAACTAAAGAAGGGCCTACAAAAAACATCATCAACAAATTAAAGATGAGATTAAAAAAACCATTTTTTACAACTTAAATACCCTTGATTTTTCATTCCATTTTTTCCTTTGAAAATGCTTTACCTTTCATGTATTTTCTTCTATTATCATCAAGTGTAGTATATGAACCTTTTTCAAATTCTCTTGCATTTCTCATGTTTATTAAATGATTTATGTGAATCCTTACTTAGACTTATCAGTTAAATTTTATGAACTTATATTTAAATAAAAATTTAATATAATTACGTGGATAAAGAAATTAAAATAAAATAGAACACTACCTTATATAACAAGATTAATTTGCATTTCTTATGTTTTTTAAATGATTTATGTGAATGCTTACTTGGACTTATCAGTTAAATTTTATGAACTTATATTTAAAGAAAAATTTAAGATAATTACGTAGATAAAAAATTAAAATAAAATAGAACACTACCTTATATAACAAGATCAAAAAATAATGAAAAGAAAGATATATACATGTTCTATATTAAAATCAATTAAAAGTAAAAACCCTTCAATCTAAAATATAAAAACTATAATAATAAATATATAATATATATATATATATATATATATAATCAATTAATATAAAAAACATTTTATTTTAAAATTTTACCATATAAGTGCAGTAACGAGTGCGAGTGTGAGCTGAGAGTAAGTGTAACAATAAGTGTGAACGCAATCTAGAAGTAAATGTAACATCAATTGTAAGTAAGTGCATCTAAAAGTGAGTTCAAGTGAGTGCAAGCGCAAGCCGAAAGTAAGTGCAACATTGAATGAGAGCGCAAGCTAGGAGTGCGAGCGCAAGCTGGGAGTGAGAGTGCAAATTGGGAGTGAATGAGATCAGAGAGGGAGTGTGAACCAAGAGGGAGTGTGAGCCAAGATTTAGTCATGGTAGAAGAGCAACAGGTTCATATAGAGTGCATCAATGCTACAAAACCTTACCATGAATGTGTGGAAAATTATTTCCAAAAACTGTTGAAGCTAAGGAACACCAGGAAAAAGAAGAGACAAGGGAAATTGTGAGCCAAGAGGGAGTGCAAGCTAGGAGTGAGTGTGAGGCAAGAGAGAGTGCAAGGTAGGAGAGTAAAAACCAAAAGGGAGTGTAAAATAAGAGGGAGTGCAAATTTGGATTCAATCATGGTAAAAAAGTGACAGGTTCATCCATAGTGCATCAATGCTTCAAACCCTTACCACAAATGCATAGAATATTGTTTCCAAAAAAATACTAAAGTGAATTAATGTTGAATAAAATAATAGACATGAGCAATTGTGAACCAGGAGGGAGTGCAATCTGAGAGCAAGTATGAGGTAAGAGAGAGTGCAAGATGGAAGCAAAAGCTAGTGCAAGCAAAGAGTGAGTACTAACCAAGAGGGAGTGCAAGTCAAGAGCAATCCCCATTAGCTATTATGGAAGGAAAGCCATTTTTGAAATTCCTAATGGGAAGTCAGGATGCCCTATATAGAAATCAAAATTCCCTAATTGGAAGTATGAAGGCCCAAGCCATAGATGAGTGAAAGAGTGAATACATGGTAAGTTTGATCTAGATAGCTAATGATACACCAAAAGTAAGTATTAAGGATGAGATGATTGAGCATGATATAATGGTTCTTCAAAGTAGATGGCTAACATGTAAGTTCCATAGATCATGGCTAGGATTTTTGGAGATTCAAAATTGGATCAAGGGAAGTGGGGATTGAATTCAAATTATTCTGTGACATTTCTTCCTAAAGGTTTTTTCCTCATCATATTTTTCGGTTCAGAAATTAGGGATAAAATAATTGTTGGTGGCCCATGGTTTAGGGGGAAGAGATGCACTTTATTTGAGACCATGGAGTGAAATATTTTTTTTAGACAAAAATTATTAAGAAGCTTCCAGTGTGGGTTAGGATTTTTGGACTTCCATATCAACTTATAAATAAGGATGTTTTGAAAAATATTGGAAATACCCTAGGGGAATTCATCAAGGAAGCACCAAAAACTAAGGATCCATGTTATATATACTCAAATATGTGTTGTTATGGATATTTTAAAACCTTTGCCACAATCCATTAAGATTAAATCTAAATAAAAGAATGAGATCAACAAGTAGATTATGAAAATATTGCATTTCATTGCCACAATTATTTTGAGATTGGACACATGGCATGAGTTTGCAAAGTAAAACTATGAAGAAAGAGATAAAAAACTTAGCCATGAGATAAACTTCAAAGACAAAGAAAGAAAATCATACAATAATAGAAGATAGATCATATCAAGGATATTCCACTCAAAAAGAAGTGTTAAATACATCATATCAACAATATCAATTGACAGGTTTAGAAGGAATTAAAGATGCAAAAGATGTGGAGATAAAACCCAAAACAAAGACAACAAAAAAGTTCAAAATTATTCCAGGTAAATCATCATCATTTTCCTAGTATAGAATCTTCTTCAGGTAATAAAAGTGAAAGTGGTGAAGATGTTATCCCTTGCACTTTAAGGTTTCAAGAGCAGAATAATATAGAAATGATGTTGGAGGAAACCCATAACAATTTAGGGTTTTTAGGGCAAAATTAGAAGGTAATTTCTATATAAGAGCATCCTTGCACTTTAGGAATCCACTAAAAAATAAAGAATATTGTGCTTTTGAGGTTATTCCTTGCACTTCAGATCCTTCACAACAAGGCAAATCTCAATATGATAAGTCTTACTATGAGCAATGTGATAAGTTTGAAGAGATTGATGAAGATGAAAGTATTGTTGGGAATGAAAAAAAATAGGAAGACCCAAGAAGCAAAAACGAAGAGAAAAAAAACACAAAGGGATATTGATAGGGGAAAACAAAAGCAAATATCACAAGTGTTGACAAGAAGTAGAGCTAAACCCACAAATAAAATAAAATAAAATAACAATAAAAATAATAAATTGGAATATTAGGGGAATGAATAAGAACCCTAAAAAAGTTATTAAAAAATTGTGAGGTTGTTATAGACAAGATATTTTTGGATATAGAAGCTGGACAACAAATATTTTAGCCATTCACAATGTTGATTTTCATCTTGATATAATTTAAATTTTTGAAGATATTTGATATAAAAGGAGTTGATTGTGGATACTTAGTAGTTTGAGGAAGATGAATAATATCTTTGATAGAAGGGTAAATGAAGAATATCTCCGATAGAAAGACAAATTTGGATATGCTTTAATTAACTTGTTAGAAATGTAATGAGAGCAATGTAATGTTTTGTTTTCATAATGGGAGTGGCCCCCAATAGAATCCACACATAGCTTATTAAAAAAAAAACCATGTAAATAAGTAAAAAAACCCAAACCCCGTAAGGGGATGAACACCCAGGGTTCAAATATTGGGCCTCATCAGATTGAACGTGTGTCCCTTTCCTGGTGCTTTCAATGGTGTAGAAAGTTTAAAATGAATGTGACATGGAAATTATAAGGGATGGCTTTAGAGGTAGACGACATGGAATACCATGGTGGCCATAGAGACGAACAATGTACGTAGAGTACTATGTGGTGACTTTCGAGGTAA
The DNA here is from genome assembly GCA_028583015.1 of Wollemia nobilis. Taxonomy (NCBI): domain Eukaryota; kingdom Viridiplantae; phylum Streptophyta; class Pinopsida; order Araucariales; family Araucariaceae; genus Wollemia; species Wollemia nobilis. The sequence continues at coordinate 11,241,440 of JAQPPZ010002587.1, read as the reverse complement.
ACAACATAGAATACCATCGTGATCATAAAAATGAACAACGCGCCTAGATCATTATGATGGCTACCAATTCCACCATATATATAAACTATAATATTTATGGTAAGGGCTTTGGCCTCTCTTTGAGATGTCTAAGGTTCAAAACCCACTTAGTATGAGGTGACTGAAACCCCTCATAAAAACCAAAAACCTATGTAAATTCATTGAAAAATATAAAAACTATAGTAATAATTTAAAAAATAAAAAATATATCATTTTTTTTAAATGGGATTGAAGCAGCCCACTCGTATTGCATTGTCATCACGGAGTGGTATTACAAAAAGTTGACTATTTAATCTTGTATCCTTTGGCAAGATTTGAATTTTAGTTTCTTCCTTCAAAATTGAGGAATCTATCTGGTTAAGCTAATGCTATTGGAAAATTTTTGAGTTAAAAATACGAGTTTTTGAAAGGGGTCCCAATCCTTCATATCAAATTTTAAATTAAAAATGTGGGTTTTTGAAAGAGGTCCCAACTCCCAATCCCCTGCAATAAGGTTTGAACTTGAATCTTCGAAATGAAAACCAAACATACTACAAAGTTATTAAAAAATTATCATTAAAAATTATGAACATTTAAATTTTTTTGGATCAAATATCATGGTTTTGCATTTTAACTTTTATTTTTGTAATTCCAAAAATTTCTTACCCTTACAAAATTTAAAGACCCTTTTATTCATAGTTATGTAGTCTTATAGAAGTTAAAGATTGTTTGAGTGCTTGTTAGTGTTCTAATCACAATATTAAAAAGTATTTGTTGATTTCCTTAGTGTAAACACTTAAAACACGTCATATTTAGGAGACTACTCATATGGGCACCTTTTCAAACCATATGAATGAGCTTGGACCTTTCCAAGACCAAGTAGTGGTTCTAACCACTCATTTTAGGCATCCTAGGCCTATACAAACTTAGTCATTGATGGCATTAGTGGCTAGGATCCTAGCCACTGATGATCAAAGTAGCTAAGGGCAGCCTACCCCTAGTCATGCTAAGCAAGAGCAGCTAGCCTTGTAACAAACTCGGCCTTCTTCAGTCGAGAAAAATCAATTGTAATAACTCAATTGCAATGGTTTTAGAAAGATTTTGGGCGAGGAAAACTTCTAGAGGATTCCTCCCAACTACTCAGGCCAACTAATTCTTGATCTTGGCTTCCTTGAGAAGCCAAGATTGGGATTTGGAGAGTCTATTTATAGACCCCCAAAGAGGCAAATAGAGAGACAAGTTGAATGTAGTGAAGCCCTACCGGATCGAAGAGCCAATTTCAACTCTTAAGGAGTGCCAAGATGTTTTCCAATTGGATAATGACACCTACATTTGAAGCAATGGAGTTTCCAATAGCTTGAGGAGTAAGCTTGCCATTTCACACCAATCCATTGTGAATTCACAACAATTCATGTGCAAATCTATGTTTAGAAACCCAGGCAACCCCTTGATCATCAATTCCACGAAGAAATTGAGCATCCATAGACTTGATTTCAAGAGAAGGATACTTTTCATGTGGTCGATGTTGTCAACAGCAGCCCGTAGGCTTAGCTGTTGGACTCAACAATGACTAGGAGAGCCAGTTGCTATGAGCATTAATGGCTAGGGTTTAATATGTTTAATTCTTTGATTTAGGCATAGATTTACATTTCTTAGCATGTTATTAATTTAACTTAGCATAGGTTAATCACATTTCCTGCACTTCCATGGTTAATTAACATATTAATAGGCATCTTTGCTTACATTTATGCACTTCATGTTTTTCTTTATATTTTTTCATATATTAGGTTCCTTCATGCTTAATATGGAAGATTACATGTAATTTTAGGTTCCTTTATATGTTTTAAGATTTTATTCTTGCTTATTCATCAATATTATAGGTAAATTTATACATGTTCATGCATTCTTTACATATTTGCCATATTTCATACATTTCTTGGAAATCAGCCTCATCATGAGAGGCTTCATGTGCTACTAATGTGCTTTGTTGTTTCCTTGCATGTAGGTGATAGATTTATTCAAGATTCAAAGCATCAAGATCACATTTCTTGACATCCAAAAGAGGAGGTAGCTCATAAGCCCTCTTATAAACAAATTAGTGGGAAGAGTGAAAGTCTTTTGCAATGCATCTCTCCCTTTTGGAAGGGTTACAACTTTGTAATGAATTGTATCAAATTGAAGGATTCCCTAAGAGGGAAATAATGTAACCTTGACTCATTGTGATTAATAAAGAGCACTTTATTTGTAAATCATTTCTTTATCTTGCAATAGTTACATTATATTTTGCTTTCAATTTGATTACATGTTTACAGATAGTTAGATGCATGATTTTCACTGTTTACAGTGGTGATCACGGTGGAAACCTCGCATTTTTTTTTGCATTTACTGATTTGCTATGTTTTTCTATGTGAAGGTAGTAGTAACTCTAATTAACAGTAGGTAATAGTACCAACCACATTTGAATACAGCGACAAACATCCTATCTACCCTAAGCAACAACGACTAGCAGAGTACATCGTAAAATAGTAAGCAACATGTTTCTACAGTAGATAAGGATCTCCAGGTAGGTAGTCTCCTCTAAATTTTTTATGTTACCTATATTTTCTCTGTGTTTTAGGCTTTAATCAGATCACATAGTGAAAATATAAGAGAAATTTATGAAAACACTTTGTCTATTTCTAGACACCTTTAGGAACAGTGACATGTGATGTTAACCGCCCTAAGAAGCAGCGACTAGGTTTTCTAGATTGCTACTCTGTACAACAGTCGAGTTTGTTGCCTGATGTACATAGTAGTGGCCCCTGTTTAGACTGTGTGTTAGGGTTTGCTTGTTTGGGGCCTATTCAAAGGCCAATATCATTTTGATTTTGCATTTGCATTCTCTAAAAGTAAAGAGCATTTAGCCTTGCATCTTTTTGAAAGTAAAATACTATTTTCTAGGCATGTAGGAGAAGAATCATGAATGCTTCTTGATGCATCTTTCATTAATACAAAATTAAAAATAACACACACACCACAATTCAAATTAAAAATTAGCGATATTGGGCCTTCACATCCAACTCATTGATTGAGACCAATAGTGGAAGTTATTACCACTCGGTTGGCTCGTCTAACATTATATCATCGAGAACCATCCGTGGCCAAGGCCAATTCAAGATCTATCCTATCTTTAGAAAATAGCATGCATTCCTCTTCGAAGGGGTGTATCGTTGATCACGATGTGTTGGGTGAGAATCGGTAGTACCTATGCTCCTTGCTCGATTATGGATTTCATATCCATATATTGGGGGATAAACAACTTGGATGTCATTACCAGGTTTTTCACTATGAGTATATAGGTGAAAACCTTTAAAAATCTAAGAGTATCGTCAATATTTGTAAAAACACGATAAGAGTTAGACTATATACTCAACAAATAAAAAACGCACAAAACATTTTTAGGGATCACAAAGAAAACTTAAAATATATAATCATCCTGTATACTTTGTGTGCTTTAAAACTTACATACGATATAATTCACAAATCATGGTTAGTACATGGAGTCGTCGCCCTCGATCCATGACCGAGGCAAACATCGAGGTCCCAACCAACACACATAACAATGAGCTTGAACCTCCTACACAAAATGCTTTCGAATGACGTTTAGCTAGTATTAGAGGTGATAATTCAACTCATGGGGGTTCTCATCAGAACACCCCAATTAGAGGATGTAATAAACATTCCTCACATGAAAAAAATGAGGGTGGTTCAATACCCCCGTCATCACAAGATAGGCATAGACGAGATCTGCCCAATGAGGGACAACATGAAAGGGCTGCATCAAATCATAGACCCATAAGGACTCCAAAACACAATGAACCTGGAATTTTTGTGATAGATCTCAATACTATTGGAGTCAATGGTACACCTCCTAAAAAACATTAGAGAACTAGTCAACTAAACATACTAGATCAAGTGCTAGGAATATTAGGGTGTAGGACCTCTACTGCTCACTCTCGCTTTGAGAGTAAACATAGTGGGGATAAAGAGAGTCATACCTATATATAGGGGGAATGTTCAAAATGCTCCCGTAGCACAAGCACCCCATTCACACATGTAGACATAGAACAAAGGCATCAACACAACACCAATGTAGTCTTTACATAAAAAGGTAAGAGTGTAGCAGACCAATCTGTTGGAGCCCATACTCATAAGGCTCCCCACACAAACTTACAAAGAAAAATGCCCTACACAGCTGATATTGCAAATTGAACACATAGGCTTTGCTCATAATAGAGATAGTGCATATTTCAAGATCAATTGGAAGATGTGCGCATAAAGCATGAGCACCTCGAATAAGAGAATACTCAATGACAAATGTTACTTTGACAATATTTATATGAGCAACGTTTGTAGGAGCAACGCATCCTCAACTAGAAGAAGCATGAAGAGAGAGAAGACATGTTAGCTCAGGCTAATATGCCTCCTAATAGAAAATATAGGGAGTAGCGAGATACTAGATGCACTATATCACAATCAGATATGAACCCTAGACAAATTGAGAATCATACTCGTCATACATCTCAACATACTCCAAGGCAACAACAACGTCAAATACTAGACCAACCTGAGCGTAGTCAGTATGAGAAATCAGAGAGGAAGGAACAAGATCAACAATATCTTGAGCCCTCCTCTGTAGATGTGGACGATGAGCACAATCGCCCATCTCAGTCTAAGAGAAAATTGCATCTGCTTGTACCACAAAGGTCACTAAGAGAAGAGGAAATATTATTCTCTCAAGTGTACATAGTCCTTGCTAAAAATGTCAAAGCTATTAAAAATATGGGATGGCTTATCAAAATCCTACTCTAAAAAATATTCAAATTCAGCCTCTATGTCCCTCAGTCCCTATCCCGATATATCTTGAACATTTTAATATGCTTAAGCTAGACAAATTTTGAGGTGGCGATGGCGCACAGGAACATGTGACTAGCTTCATGAATCTATGTTTTTAGATATATAACAACGATGCCTTATTGCTAAGAACTTTTATGATAACCCTTTTGGGCTCAGCTTTGGAATGGTACAATTAGTTGAAGAGGCATAGCATCACCGACTTTGAACAGTTGGTGAATGCCTTTCTTGAATGCTTTTCATTTGGCATCAAGAAGAAGACCAATCTGTATGATCTGGCTGCTTTAAATCAATTCGATGATGATCCTGTCATGAACTATGGCAATAGATGGAGGAAACTAATGGCTAAAATGCCATTCTCCATCCCGACTATAGAATTGACATGAATATTTACTAAGAGTTGTGCGAAGCATATTTTGCTATTGTTACAACTATAGTAGTACTAAACATTTGAGGAGGCCTTGGCACAAGAAAAATGTCATAGAGGATATCAAGTTACAAGGATACTTGAAACTCTAGAAAAAGAAGGAATGGAACAACAAGAACACGAAGAATCAAAATCATTAGGCCAATCCTCCTCATGTAAATCAAGTCATGTTGAACCTTCAAAATGGGGACAAGAACGAACAACCACAAAACTATCAGGTACAACCTCCCCCTACGCAGTATAATTAGTGCAATAAGAAGCAGGGCAAAGACAAATAACGTTGCCCACCTCACCAATTTATGCCATTTTCTAAAACTTTGGCATCAATCTTCAATCAATTATGTGAGGCCAAAGCACTGTGACTGTGTAAAGTGTAGCTACTAGACCCCAACCATCTTAAACCCAAAGGAATTAGAGAAGATCATTATTGCTCATACCATCGATAAAAGGGGTATAATATCAAAGTGTGCCACGAGTTTAAAAAGATGGTGCAAAATATGATTGATATGAATAAGCTGCTAATTGACAATCCCTTGGCATTGAACAACCAAAAATAGGAATATTTATCCCTTACCGAATCATGAGCCACCAAGGAACAATATTGGATAAGTCAACCAAATGTGGATCGATCTACCTACTCAAGGATTTATCGGTATGGTGAATGTCATCACTAGAAATAGGAGGTACAACCAAACAAACCTCTTGTAGCGCCCATTTGAATTCAAGTTGCACCTCAACAAAGGCTAGCATAGACACCCTTGCCATACCCACCAACAAGATCGGCGGTAACAATAAGGAATAGACTCATCCAGAGTCTATATACAGCCTCAGCAAAACTATCAATATATAAAATCATACAATAGACTCCTAGGCATAGGGAGACGCTAATGGACATATTAAGGGCCATTGAAGTTCAACCCCAGGATCCCGAAGCTTTCACTAATTTTTTGGGGCATGTGCAGTAGTGCTAGGAACCTGTGATCCAATTTATGATCATGAAATTAAAATATTTTTCACTGCTATAGCGGACCCACCACTACATATCATTGCATGTGTGAACTACACTCCTTTCAAGTGGGTTTTTATTGACACAAGATCTTCGATCAACATAATCACCACGAAGGACTTAGAACATCTAAATTTTTCTAAGTTGCATATTATACCTTTAACTTTTATGCTACGAGATTTCAATGATGCATTGTGCTCGATAGTAGGCACAATAGTCCTTCCTATTTAAGTTGGGCTAAAAACTATCCTGGTTATGTGCCATGTTCTATAAGGTTCTATGCATTACAAAATTATCCTAGGATGGTCGTAGATAAAGGACATGCATTGCATCCCCTTGATCTTGCACCAATGCATCAAGTATGTGCATGAGGGATAGGTACATGTGGTCCCTTCAGATGAAGAGCCATTAAAATATGTCAATCAGGTTGACTTGTCAGGATAATTCATCCTCCCATATACACACTTGAATATTAGACCTACATATTCTATCAAACATCCAGTGGGTAAGTCCAAGTCAGTGTGTGTCGATCCTTCTACGTCGGTACCGTAACCAATTCCTAATACAATGGCTATTTTTGAAAAGCCTACTACATCGAAAAAGCTAAAGAACAATTTGAATCTAAAGGTAGTTTTAGGTGAGAAGGAACCTAGGGTAATCCCCAATATAGTGACTATTGATATTTCAAATCCCATGGAGGAGAAAAACTCACAAAATGTAGTCGAGGACGTACCTCAGCCTGCCTCGCCTATGTCATCAACCACGTCATCTGCATCACAAATGATGATTCAGCTAGTCAACCCTGGGTTGAATAAATACCTAGAGCAAAATGTAACTTTTACATTGATCATGGAATTTGCACAAGATATGGGTAATCCTCAAGCTCGTAGATTGATCACCCATAGAAGAAGATGATGATGAACATTTCTCTATAAAATTTCATTATCTATCAAACCTAGAGTACACCCTTCATTATTTTAATCATTACCATTGGCATGGTTACAAACTAGATTTATTTGAATAAGGGCATCAAACTTCGTATCAGCTGCAATACCAATTGTTGATTGATAGGTTTGGTCTAGGTTATCACATTAGAGGTCAGGATGAGTTATTAGCTATATCTCTAGATCATCTAAACCTTAGCCTTGGGGATGACGTCGATTGGAAACCCTATCATCCAGATCCTTCACACTCGCAAAGAGGTAATTGGCCAGTGACCATGGTTACAGAAGAATCATCATTGGTTTACCATTCAAGTCTCTCATTAGAAAGATCTGAATCACAATCCATTTTTGAGGAGGAAGATCCAGAATACAATTCTGAAGAAGATGATGGTAATTATTTCTTAGATGATGAGGAATATAAGTATGAAACAAAGATGGCTTACCTAGGCCCTCAACATCTCTATCATCTTAGGGAGCCTATAGACATGAAACAAATTTATCATAGGTATTCCTAGGTCCTCCTGTTCAAAGAAGGCCAATAAATTTGGAAGAGATATATCATATAGCTTTTCCTGGTCCTTCCAACTTAAGGCAATTTCTTTCCCTTGAGGATCCAATTATCATGTCTATTTCTAGAGCAGACCTAGTGATCCCCATATCACCTGAGCAACCCAGAGATAGTGAGTTTCATCCACGTGGTCTTGGAGGTTTCTTCCATTCCATAAACATGGTCTCCATCGATCTGACCACTCCACTTCATAATTTATCCGATCCTTCAAAATATTTGTACCTCAATCTTGAGGCCATTGATTTCAATCGCATCAATTCATCCTTAGATCCTAAAGATTTCTTCCACAACGAAGAAATTTTTCAATCGTTCCATTTTGTGCTAGGTTGTGCATATGATGTCTATCATGCTGAGGTCGACCCTGATTTGGTGGAACCTTTAAACCCAACACATGACATCCATTTTATCCCTACGCCTCATCAGCTTGAGGAGATGTCACATATGTCAATAGAGGAAACATTTGAAGTTAATATTAGTGATGATCCCACCAATCCAAGGAAGGTCAAATTTAGAGAGAGTTTATCTCTTAAGGAGCATGCCAGCCTCATTCATCTATTGAAAGAGAGACCTGATCTCTTTGATTGGACCTATAAGGATATGTTGTATTTGGATCCAAAACTGGTTACTCATAATATTTCATTGGATCCTACAAAGAAATCAATCAAGAAAAAACTCAGAAAGATACATCCAATCGTCGCCTTGATGGTTAAAGATGAATTGCAAAAGCTATTGGATGTAGAATTCATAATCCCCGTCAACTATCCAGAATGGGTATCAAACATGGTACCCATAGAAAAACCTGATGGAAGAATCCACATATGTATGGATTTTAGGGACCTCAATAAGGCAACACCCAAAGATTCATTTCTATTGCCTAATATCGATGCTCTTGTAGATGCAACTGTAGGTCATGCAATTCTTTCACTCATGGATGGTTTTTCTGGTTACAACCAGATTTGGATTAAACTTAAAGATCAGCACAAAACCACTTTCACCGCTCCATGGGGAACATTTGCTATAAAGTTATGCCATTTGGCCTTAAACATGTTGGTGCCACATATCAACAGGCTATGACATACATTTTTCATGACTACATGCATAAAATATTAGAATATTATATCGATGACTTACTGGCCAAGTCATTTCTACATGAAGAACATTTTGAGATCCTAAGGAAAGTCTTTTATTGCCTGATAGAGCATAATATCAGGTTGAACCCCAAGAAATATGTATTTGGTGTAACTTCAAGTAAACTCTTGGGATTCATCGTTTGTAAATGAGTGATCGATGTTGACCTAGCGAAGGTCAAGGCTATATTAGAAATGAGCCCCCCACAAACATCAAGAAATTAAAAATCCTACAGGGCAAGGTAGCATCCATAAAGCACTTCATCACACAGTTATTGAATAAATATCGACCCATGAATCATCTGCTATACAAAGGGGTCCCATTTAACTGGGATGAAGACTGTCAAAAAGACTTCGCTGAGATCAAAAAATATCTGGCATCACCACCAGTTTTAGCTCCACCTAGACCAGATTTTGTTATTTTTTTTGTATATATATACCACATATTTTGCACTAGGAATCATGCTAGCCCATAAGAACGCGTAAGGCAAAGAGCAGGTAATATATTACATCAGTCAAACCCTGGTTAGCTATGAGCTACAATATGCATATGTAAAAAAGTTGTTCTTAGCAGTGGTATTTGCGATGAAGAAGTTGCACCACTACATGTTGATTCATACGACATATATATATAGAATCAAAATCCTTTGCAGTATATGATGAGAAATACATATCATAACACACGTACTGCAAAGTGGATCATGTTATAGACAGAATTTGACCTAGAATTCATTAGTAAAAATTCTATCAAGGGATAAGTCATAGTTGATCAACTGGTAGAGGCTACTCTTCAAGATCATAGGCCTCTCGTAATAGAGCTTCCTGATGATGCAGTCTTTGAATTTTCAGAGTCACCCAAACCTAAAGAACCAGATAATCAAGTAGATATGTCTCTATTCTTTGACAGTTTCAAATGCAAGCAAGGGGGTGGTGTAGGGATTGTATTTTTCATGCCAAAAAGTGCTCCAATTCCCTTGTAATTTAAACTGAACTTCCCTTGCACCAATAACAACGCTAAATATGAGGCCCTAATTTTGGGTCTCCAAACAACGCTCACCATGAAGATCAGAAAGCTGAATATCTTTGGTGACTTCCTACTCATAGTTAATAAAGTTAAGAGAATATATTAGTGTAGGTTTCCCATATTGAAAGCATACAAAGAACTTGTGGACACTTACTTAGCCCAACTAGAGTGGTATGACATCGAGGTAATCCCTCGAACGTCCAATAGATTTGCAGACACTATGGCATATTTGGGATCCTTAATCCCTCAGAATTCATCTGCTAACTTCACTACCATCTAGGTAAAAATGCTATAACAATCCACAATATGACATGAGGCACAAGACAATCAATAATTAGTCCATATGATTCAAATAGAACCAAACTATGAATGGTTCTATAGAGCTAGAGAATTTTTGAAGAATGCACCTTGGGAATTTTTGCTTTCGTAGGGTCCTACAGAGAATGGTACCATTATTCTCCATAAGGTTGTTTATCAATATGCTTTCATACAAGAAAAATTGTAGTGGGAACATGTCGTTCAATCAGTCGAAGTTGTTGCTTATCAAGATTGGTTATCGCAATTACACGATTTCCTTAAGATTGGAGTAATACCACAGGGATTATCACATGCTATAAAAATATAATTTAAAAAAAATGACTATATATGTCTTGTTAGGAGACATCTTGTATCATCGTAGCTACGATGGAATTCTCCTTCACTACCTTAAGCTCCAAGAATCATCTTAGGCAATTTTACAAGCTCATGATGGTACATGCGGTGGCCATTTCAGCAGCATAGCCATTGTTAAGCGCATCCTTTGAATGGGTTATTATTGGCCCACTATGGAGAAGGATTGCACAATATATGTTAGGAAGTGCATTAAATTTCAAAATCATGCTAATCTTACGCACCTGCCATCACAAGCCTTACAACCCATCCAAGTGGCTTGACCATTTGCTCAATGGGGTTTAGATCTAATTGGTAAAATCTCTCCTCCATATTTGGTCTGACACACGTTTATCATAACGGCCACTGAGTATTTTACCAAATGGTGGAGGTAATCCCTTTAATGACAATGATAGGAGAACATATTGTAGAGTTCATACTCCATAATATCATATGTTGTTTTGGGATACCATCCAAGATAATATCGGATAATGGAACTTCATTCAAAAACAAAATTGTAAGGGCTTTAACATCCAAGTATAATATTCAACATAGTTTTGTAATACCATATTATCCATAAGTAAACGGACAAGTAGAGGCTTCAAAAAAAATAGTGGTAGCAATCTTAAAGAAAACTATTCAATAAAATCATAAATATTGGCATATTCAACTGCCTCTTGCATCATGGGCTTATAGAACTAGTATACAGACGCCCACTGGGGCAACCTCGTTTTCACTAGTATATGGTGTTGAGGCCATTGTGCCCTTGGAATTGGAAATTCCTACATTATGCGTCGTATTGAAAGAGTTCATCGATGATGACACTGCACGACAAGCTCATATAGATCAATTAACCCTTCTTGATGAACATTGTGTGAATGCTTTTGAGCATCTTTGATTTTACCAAGATCGACTAAAACGAGCTTACAATAATAAGTCCACCTGAGACACTTTAAAGTTGGGGATCTTGTGCTAAAATAGAACCAACAGAACTCAAACCTATCATCGCATCTACGAGACAAATTTGTGGCCAACTGATTAGGTCCATTTATTATCTCAAAGAAGATAGGACCTGGTACTTATAACCTAACATCTTTAGAAGGTGTTGAAGAGCCTGAAACTCTCAACATTCTTCATCTAAAGGTGTTTCATACATAAATATAAAAAATCCAAAAATATTTGAAAAGCACTCAAAAGTCAAAAATAATTTAAAACACAAAAAATCCAAACTGTAGACACCAAAACAGCACCAATCCGATTATGTGACTGCAAACACTGATCGCTTTGACAAACACAGCCCCCAGGGCAGCCCTCAGAGGTCAAACAGTGGTCCTAACCACTTCCATAGCAATTTTGTAAGGTCAAGAAGCAATTTGGTACATTTAGACACTTTGCCCGAGTACTCGTCTCACCCAGGGACGATTACTAACTTGCAATCGTCTCACCCAGGGACGATTGTTGTAATCGTCCCACCCAGGGACGATTACCAAGTTTAACGGGCAAAACGACAAACGACGCCAAGTGGCAGCCCAGAACAGTCAGTTGATGACTCCTGCCTTGCACGCGTGTGTAGGTGGACAGAAGGGCCGTTAGAGGACTGTCACAAGAAGCAATTATGAAAACACAAGTCAATGGAGGACTCCCCTCCCTCATGAGGAGACATGACTGCCACATGGCGCCTATGACCAACACATGGCATTTGTGCTTCCCTCCCAAAAGAGACCCCTTGGGTCTATAAAAGGTGGGACTTTTCTCACCCAAAAGAGAGAGGTTGAAGGAGTTTTCAAGCAACGAAGTGCTGCCGAATTGGAGACCCACTTGCATCCCCTTTTATTCATCTTCCCACATCCACCAATCTCTTTTGCAAGGGAGGTTGTTGGTTGGCTTTTGGAAGCTTGAATCCGACCCAATTCCAACACATGGACACCAGAACCAACCAATTCGCCGACCCCCCACTCCTAAGAGATTTTGGGCCCATCCCAAGTGGATTGGTGCCAAAATCAAGTTCCATCGGTGGGCTGCCCACTTGGGCACCCCGCACCTTTTGGATTTAGTTGTAGTTCATTTTCTGTCATTTGTTCATATTCCATGTTATTCTCTATTGTTCAATAGTTCAGAATCTTGAATCTTGATTTCAAAAGGTTTTCATCGAATATTATCATGCTTTTGTTATTTTGGTTGTCCCACTGACTTGCAGGTAACAACGTCCAATTTCTCGGTGATGGAGGCCAAATTGGGAGAATCCGACCATCTGGGTCGTCCCAAAATGGCCCCAATTACATAACCCCCTTGTTTGCAGGCATTTTGCAGGTCTCGGGAATCGACATTGGAGCAGCGGCAGGTCGGCTTCTTCAACACAGTATCAATCGTCCCTGCAAGGGACGATTAACAGCAGCAATCGTCCTGTCGAGGGACGATTAACAGCAGCAATCGTCCTGCGAGGGACGATTAACGTAGCAATCGTCCTTACCAGGGACGATTACCAGGTGAAAGCAGATTGGCCGACTGTCTCAGGGGCAATGGCCTTTTGGTAACATTTTCTGTCTTCTCGTCAAGTTTTCAAGCCATTTGGACTCACTCGTATTTATTGTTTCAGCGAGATGTTTACATGCATATTTCGTTGATTTTAAGAGAACGAACCCCTTTCATTTGCAGCAGGTGCTACTGACATTTTCATTGTTTCTTTGACTACAGGAAAAGCAATCAGAGGTGAAGAACTTATCCACATCAGCGGCGGCAGCATCTTGGCCCGCCCATTGCAATCGTGGGCACGCGGGAAGAGGAAGACTAGGTCACACATTGTAATGAAGACAAATTTAACGCTCCTAGCCCCCAAAAGGGGAGGAGACGTCTATGTAACCGAGGATAAGATATTTGAATAAAGAGGGCTATGATTTCTTTACATCTTGTCTTTCGTTTCCAAGTTGTCTCCTTTCTTCATTTTAGTGCATAGGATCAAAGCGTTTCATTTTCGTCTTATGTTGCATAACTAGTGTTTCCTTTGCCCGGAATCTCGTGCTTTCAGTGGCGATCACGGTGGGACCCTGTCCCCTATTTTTAAAATCACAGAAACTGATTGAATTTTTGTGTTTGTGCTTGACAGGTACATTTTTTCTTCTTGCAGACTGTTAATCGTCTCTGCAAGGGACGATTTCTGTTCTGGAAATCGTCTCACCCTGGGACGATTGTAAAATCGTCTCTGCAAGGGACGATTTCTGTTCTGGAAATCGTCTCACCCTGGGACGATTGTAAAATCGTCTCTGCAAGGGACGATTTCTGTTCTGTTAATCGTCTCACCAAGGGACGATTTTCTGTCTGCAACTTTTCAGAGCAAAAATTCAGAGGCAACTGGAGCAGGCAGAGAAGAGGTAGGGATTTTCATCATCTCTGTTGAAATTTTCTGTTTCTGTTTCTGTTTCTTTGACTGTTTTCATTTTAGCTTGCATTGCTTAGGAAAAGTCATTCATGCATGTTTCATTTTCGTTGGATAAAATGAACCTCACACACTCCACGAAACAATTTTAAACCAAGGAGCTGGTCGTAAGACCCCAGCCCTTGATCAAGACCATTGGTGGATTTAATCACCACCTTGGCTTGATTTGCATACATTTCCTGATTGTCAACTGTTGTTAGGCGTAAATCCTGACGAAGACAGACCGAGCGTAGCTGGGGTGATTCCCATGCGCGCGAGGATAAGTTTTCTATGGTAGGTGCCATTAACAGGACAATCCCCCTTCCGTACCGCCTACGTACCACGTACCTTCTGCTCTCACGTACCTATAGTCTCCCTCTCGTAAGGGCGGGTATATAGAGAGGTTGGTATATCGGCCTGGCCGGTATATTGAAGGGGCGACCTTTTGGGAGTTATAAGAGCCTACATGATGCATTTAAACGTTCTACAAAACCTACAAAAACAAAACAAAACACCAAAATACACTAAACCAGTCTAGGGCACACCAAGAATCCTTAAAAGAGATAATCACGGTTTTGTGAATGTGTGTGTTTAATTCTGTTTAGTGTAGACAAAAAAAAAAATCATTAAAAACAAGATAAAAATCTACTTAGATAGTGTGGACGCACCGCAATGGTGTACACCCGCAGCCAAGCCCAATCAAGGGCAGCAGCTTCGAAAGGTACACAAGAAGCAGGCACAAGTCGCCTTCGCTTCAGTCCTGAGGATTTGGTCATACCGCCTTATCGGTCTAACCTACAAAAGAATCCAATTCAAAATCCTCGGTGGGGTATGCCCATTCAAAGCAGCCCCTCTCGAAAAGACGCCCTACATGCAGACCTTAATGTAAATAGAGAATCGCCCTCTCAAGCTAGACATGAGTGGCCACAGCGCGATGAAGCGCTAACGGGGCACACTGTCCATTTGGAGGGACAACGTGGATATGGCGTCCCTTCTTTACCTCTCATCAGAACAGAGAGACCAAATCCAGAGCGTAGGGCTCCTTACACAAGGCGACCTAACTCCGCCTGCCCCTTACGCACCTATGAGAGAGAATATGAGGAAGATCATCGCATTCCTCAAGGACAACAACATACAACGCGGGAACCTTATGCTTCTGCACCAGCCGGATATCATGATCACCCCTTGAGGCCAGAACCTCGAGCACATACCGCCTACCTCGACAGAGGGAAGCGACCCCTTGAGATTTTAGAGCATCAAAACCGAGGTAAACCCATAGGAGGAACATTTGAACCTTCTGAACAAAATAGGGTAGATCAAATTGACCCGACTTGTCGCCGCGATATACCACCCGTCAAGCCCAAATCATGCGGCTTAAACAAAGTCAGCAAGAGATAGAGTATCAATACCGCTTGGATAAAGAACGCATGCAACGTGAAGCGGATGAGTTACAATATGAAATACTTGAGAGAGGGCCAACCCCTCGCGTCCAAAGAGCCGAACAACATGAGAGGCATAACCCTTTAACGCAGGACGGGTCTCCACGACCTCGTCAAGCTCTGCCTCCGAGACCTCATAGATTCGAGAGGGAGGCAACTCCCCAAAACAATGATGGGTACCTTCAGCGGGGAGCTTGATCAGGGTCATAGGTTTCGCCCAGAAACTCCTCAAGAATTTTATGAGGAGTACGAACCAAAGAGAGAATATGTTGAAACTCCCCATCAAGGCAGGAGGGATGCCATTCGGCCACCCCTCCATAGGCCTCCAGTTTACCGTAACTTGCAACAAGAGCGAACAAGAGAGGAAGAAATAAAATCTTTCGATGCATACCAAGCGCTATTGGAGCGTTTGGAGTCTATGGAGACAAAAGTTGCTGGGCATCAAAAACCCACATTACGTCTACTCCGCAGTAATCCGGTGCATCCTTCAGTGCCTGCGCCTCTTTACCCTGAACACTTCAAGTTGCCTCAATTGGCAGTTTTTAAAGGTGAGGAGGACGCACAAGAGCACGTTACAAGATTTCTAAGCCAGTGCTTCGCAATCCAAGATAATGACGCGTTGCTGCTTAGAACATTCATAACCACATTCGCAGGCCCTACCTCGGATTGGTTCACACAACTGCCCAAACACAGCATAAGCAACTTAGATCAGCTAGTAGATGCGTTTCTTGAACGCTTCGCCTTCAACACAAGGAAGAAGGCATCACTTAGTGATCTTGCTAGCCTTAAACAATTTGAGGAGGAAACAATGGCAGCGTACGGGAACCGATGGAGAGCTTTGCTTTCTAAGTTACCCTACCGTCCTCCCATGTCGGATCTCACGCAAATGTTCACAAAAAGTTGCTTAAAATCAATCTCTGGTCTATTGTTGTTGCGACAATACGACAGCCTAGAAGAAGCTTTGGCCCAAGCCAGACTTATAGAAGAGATTAAGATAGGCGAAGGCGCAATTGCCAAGCCTAAGAAGAAAGAGTGGAACAAAACCACTAAAACCGGGACAACGCAACCACAACACGCTGTAGTCAATCAAGTTGCGATAAATGTTCCCGCGCCTGTGCAAGAGACGCAGCCCCAAAGGGCTAATTACCAGGCAGTGCCTCCTGCTTACGAAAGAGATAACAGAAGACAAGAGCAGTATCAGTAACGTCGCCCTAGGCGACAATTCACCCCGTATGCGGAGTCTAGGGACTCCTTATTTGACCGCTTGTCAGCGGCAAATTTAGTTACTCTGCCAAAAATCCAAATTTTTGACCCTAACATTCCCAAGCCTAGGGGGTATAGGGAGGAATTGTATTGCAGATTCCATAGGCGCAGAGGACATGACCTAAATGGGTGCTGGAAATTCAAAGAACTAGTCCAGGATTTGATCGACAACAGAACATTGGTCGTGGACAACCCCATCGCACCAAACAACCAACAAATGGGGGTATTCAAGGACCCCTTGCCTGCCCACGAGGCACAGACAAAACCGCTCCAGATTAACGAGGTGCGACAAGATCTTCCCACGCAAGGATTTGTGGGAATGATTAGCATTGTAACAAGGAACAGAAGATACCCAGCAGTTGCCCCCGAGGTAGCTACGAGGGAAGTTCCGTCGACATCGCAGCCTCAACAACGCCCAACGCAGTTGCCTCCGCCTAGACCCGAGGTCACGATACGGACCAAACTCACGCAGAGTCTGCGGACCACATCGGCTAGGCTGTCCATCTACGAGCTTATCCAACAATCAGCTCCCCATAGAGAAGCTCTTATGGACATTTTAAAAGCCATTGAAGTACAACCCCACGAAGCAAATTCTTTCAACGCCTTCGTGGGACATGTGAAACAATGTACGGAGCCTGTCATCACATTCAGAGAAGACGAGGTCAAAACGATATCAAATGACATGCCGGATCCACCCCTGCACGTTATCGCGCGGGTCAACGGGATCCCGTACAAGAGAGTGCTGATAGATACTGGCTCGTCCAGTAACATTATAACCACTGCAGCGTTAAAACATTTAAAACTGCCAACCTCTCACATCACCGCTTCCACGTACACACTGCGAGCTTTTAACGATGCAATTTGCTCGACAGTCGGCACGGTTGTTCTGCCTATCCAGGTAGGACAAAAGTCAATACCCACACTGTGCCATGTGTTGGAAGGCGAAATGGCTTATAATATACTGCTAGGGCGGCCTTGGATCAGGGACATGAAGTGTGTCCCCTCGATCGCACACCAGTGCTTGAAGTATGCCTATGAAGGGCAAATACATGTAGTCCCAATGGACTTAGAGCCCTTCAAGTATTGCAATGCGGTACAATTCATACCTCAATCGACCCTCCCATCAACGCATTTGGATTTTCAATTAAATCCATCTAAACAGGGTCCGATACCGCGAGCACCACTGGTGGCCAACAAGGCAAAATCCCAGCCAGGTGAGACTTCATCACCTACTCCTTCATCATCAACGCCACCTATCGTGGCCCAACAGAAGGACAAGGGAAAGCAAATCATGGAAGAGGTTAAGCCTCTAGAAGAGGGGTTGCCCACGATTTCAACGATATCAACAGAGGAAACACCCAACACAACACAAACCAAGACTCCTGAACAACCAAACATGGAATGGACTCAGGAAGGACTACCGTTTCCTCCTACCCAATCATCAACAATCATTGTTGAGATGGCCAGTACGGGCCTGGGGGAGTACTTAGTGCAAAACGTTGTGGCAACCCCCACATTGGAGTCAATGCAGGACATGGGAAGACCTCGCCTTCCCATAGGGACAATTGTTCCACTAGGCTACCCTCCCAACCAGACGAATTTTGTGTATGGGGGCCTTGATCATGGTTCTAAACCATGCGAACAAAAGGAAACAGATGAAGAGCCTTTTGTCGAAAACATCAATTATCTGTCGAACCCAGAATTTGCCCTAAAATATCTCGAACAATGCAATTGGCATGGGTATGGGCTAGGCAGATATGAGCAAGGGATGCGGATCCTTTGCCAACCAAGATATCAGATGCCATATGACAAGTCAGGAGTGGGGTTCAACCACCCCTTGCCATTAGACATCTTGGTTGAAAATATGCAAGGCCTAGAAATAGGCAACAAGGGGGGATTGGCACAAGACCCGTACGCCAATCCAAACACAGAATACACATTGGGGGACTATCTCCCATGGTCTACAAACACCCCTGGAAATAGCAATAATCCCTCTCCTTTGCTAGAGAGAGGTGAAAGTTTAGAGAGCAATCCTCAAAGAGAACAACAACGGCTTTCGAACATTTTTCTGAAGTTGTTTCCCCTAGAGATTCCAGATGAAACGACACAATGTCAAGAGAATCAGGTCCCTCCACCAAGAGTGGAACAACCACAATGGGACTGGATTAACTTATTGGAACAAGAAGAGTCCTCAACGTCACAAGCAACAGATGCTGAAGAGGATGAACAATTTTGGATCTATGAAAGTGAGTCAGAAGACGAGACTGAGATGGACTATCTCAGACATGCACGACGGCATCATCGCGCTTTAACGCATGAAGATCTAATGGGACAAATGGGTATACGGTTAGGACATGAATGGCACGTAGACCCAACGAGGTGGGACCAAGTGTTAGACCTATGGCTCCAAATTCAAGATGAGCATCGTCCACCTCGAGATCCCATCATGACAGCAGTGCCAAGGGAAGACCCCGCCTTCCTTTTCACACATAGAGATGAATTTGCACCTAGAGAGGATCCATTCGTGCCCGTTCCCGTAGAGCCAGATCCAGAGTATAGGGAACATCTAAAAGAATCAAGTCATCACACCCACGGTTCCGGAGACCAAATTCATTCCATCCACATGATCTCCATTGATTTGACCGCACCCATCCGCAATCCGACCGATCCATCACGGTCATTGCATCTAGACATGGATGCCATCGACTGGGATCGCGTCAATTCACCATTGTCACCATCAGAGTACTGGCCTTTCGGTGAAATGCTTCATTTTACCCCAAGGACAACTCAGGATATTTTTCAAGCTGAAGAGGGACCCGAGGTTCCAAACGTAGATCTTAACTCAGTCGATGATATCCATTTGATCCCAACTCCACATCAGTTGGAGGACGGATCCCACATGTCAGTCGAGGAGACGACTGACGTAGACATCGGCACAGATCCAATGAATCCACGGATTCTCAAGTTGGGGGTAAGCCTTTCCCCCGAAGAGCAAGCCGATTACATTGCCCTTCTTAAAGAAAAGAAGGAGGTTTTTGCATGGTCGTACAAGGATATGCCGAGGACTAGACCCGCGGCTAGTCATGCACAATTTAACGCTTGATCCGAAAATCAAGCCTCGTAAAGCAAAAACTAAGAAAGATGCACCCAACAAGTGGCCTTGATGGTCAAAGACGAATTGCAAAAGTCGTTGGATGCACAATTTGTCATCTGCGTGGATTATCCGCCATGGTTGTCCAACATGGTTCCCGTCAAGAAGCCCGACGGGAGGATTCGCATATGCACCGACTTTCGAGACCTAAACAAAGCGAGTCCTAAGGATGATTTCCCCTTGCCAAGCATCGACGCATTGGTAGACGCTACAGCAGGTCACGAAATGCTCTCCCTAATGGACGGTTTCTCAGGATACAATCAAATTCGTATCAATCCTGAAGACCAACTCAAAACGGCATTCACAACGCCTTGGGGGACATTTTGCTATAAGGTCATGCCTTTTGGCCTTAAAAACGTTGGCGCTACATACCAACGTGCTATGACTTATATCTTCCATGATTACATGCACAAAACTTTGGAAGATTACATGGATGATTTGTTAGCCAAGTCTCTCTTGCGCTCAAATCATCTCGGTGACTTAAGCAAGATTCTCGATCGCCTCATAGAGCATAAGGTCAGGCTGAATCCCAAGAAGTGCGTGTTCGGCGTCACATCTGGAAAACTCTTGGGTTTTATAGTCTCAAAGAGAGGCATCGAAGTGGACCCAAACAAAGTCAAGGCAATCCTTGAAATGGCTCCCCCAACCACTATCAAGCAGCTCAGAAGTCCGCAAGGAAAGGTCGCGTCGATTAAACGCTTCATAGCGCAATTATCCGACAAATGCCGACCAATGAACAAATTATTGCACAAGGGGGTCACATTTCATTGGGATGACGAGTGTCGATCAGCCTTTGACGAAATCAAACAATACTTGGCTTCGCCGCGATATTGGCACCACCTAGACCAGGTGTGCCGTTCTACTTATACATCTCAGCTATCGAGGTGGCACTGGGCGCAATGCTAGCCCAGAAGAATGAACATCACAAAGAACAGGCTACTTACTATCTTAGCTGCACCTCGGTCGGTTACTGAACTTAACTATGCATACGTTGAGAAACTGCTGCTGGCGGTGGTGTTTGCTACCAAGAGGCTACGCCACTACATGCCGAGCAACACTACGTATGTTGTGTCTAAGGAGAATCCATTGCGATACATGATGAGTCGTACTTATCATAGTAGTCGCACGGCGAAATGGATCATGTTGTTGACGGAATTTGACATTGAGTTTATTGGGCAAAAATCTATAAAAGGACAAGTCATAGCCGATCAACTAGCAGAGGCTCCTCTTGAAGACGATCAGCCTCTAGTCATAGAACTACCCGATGATGGGGTCTTCCATGTCTCAAAATCGCCAGATTCTGAAGAGCCTGAGTCTCAGGCCGACATAACCTTATTTTTTGATGGTTCTAAATGCGAGCAAGGTGGTGGCGCAGGAATTGTATTCTTCACACCGCAGGGCGCTCCAATGCCCCTGTCATTTAAATTAAACTTCCAATGCACCAACAACAATGCAGAATATGAAGCCTTGCTCCTAGGTCTTCAAACAACAATCGCCATGAACATCAAAAGACTGAACATCTTTGGTGATTCGCTGTTAATCGTCAATCAAGTCAAAGGGGTATATCAATGCAAATGCCCAGTTACGAAGGCCTATAAAGCCCTCGTGGACAAATTCTTGGCAAAACTTGAGTGGTATGACATCGAGGCACTCCCTCGATCATCGAATCATTTTGCGGACACAATGGCCTCCTTGGGGTCACTAATCCCGCAAGACCTTTTCGGTGATATAACAACCATTCAGGTCAAAACCTTATCGCAACCCGCGATGGAGCGCGCAAGCTCAGACTTGACGCCAGGAGTCCACATGATCCAGATCGAACCATCTTCGGATAAGTTCTTTCGAATCCGAGACTAGTTTGAAACATGCCAACTGGGGTCTTTGTTTTCCCCCACTCCCATTAATAGCAACACAACGCTATTCTTACAAGTTCTATCCCAATCAGCATTTGTTAGGGAAGAACTCCAAAAGGGATTGGCTGTTCAAACTGTCGAGGTTTCCGATCAACAGGACTGGTATTTACCCATAAGAGACTACCTCAAGTTAGGTAATCTTCCCTTTGGATTGACGCACGCCGCAAAACGAACATTCAAACAGAAAGCGGCAAAATATGTCTTGATAGGAGACATTTTGTATCGTCGCAGCTATGACGGAATTCTTCTTCGTTGCTTGGACCAGAAAGAGTCCACTTGGGCAATCGCCCAAGCGCATGACGGTACATGTGGCGGCCACTTTAGTGGTATGGCCATTGCAAAGCGCATTCTTCGCATGGGCTATTATTGGCCATCTTTAGAGCGAGATTGTTGCGCGTATGTCAAGAGGTGCGTAAAATGTCAACATCATGCCAATTTGATGCACGTACCTTCCCAGGCCCTACGGACGATCTAATCTGCTTGGCCATTTTCACAGTGGGGCCTCGATCTAATCGGAAAGATCTCCCCTGCATCGTCAGGCCGTCACACGTTTATCATAACGGCCACAGAATACTTTACCAAATGGGTGGAAGCAATTCCGTTAACCTCTACGACAGGACCCCGCATTGCGGAGTTCATCTTGCATCACATCATATGTCGTTTTGGTATTCCATCCAAAATAATCTCGGATAATGGGCCATCATTCAAGAACAAAGACGTGCGTGCTTTGACCACAAAGTACAAAATTCAGCACAACTTTTCAACACCCTATTATCCGCAAGCAAATGGGCAAGCAGAGGCATCAAACAAGACACTAGTTGCCATCCTTAAAAAGACCGTCGCAGAGCAGTCATAAGGATTGGCACATACAAATCCCACTTGCACTTTGGGCTTATCGCACTAGCATTCGGACGCCAACTGGGGCAACTCCGTTTTCACTAGTGTATGGCTCAGAGGCAATAATGCCTCTCGAGTTGGAAATTCCTTCCCTCCGCATATCAATGCAGGAATTCATCGATGATGACACTGCATGGCAGGCCCGGTTAGACCAACTTACGTTGCTTGACGAACGACGCGTTAATGCTCTTGAGCACTTACGTATCTATCAAGAGCGACTTAAGAAAGCTTACAACATGAAGGTTCACCTAAGGGACTTTCGGGTTGGTGATTTGGTTTTGAAGGAAAACCAACAGAATTCTAATTTGCCGCCCCACCTGAGGGATAAATTCATGGCAAATTGGTTAGGTCCTTATGTCATTGATAGCAAAATAGGACCCGGGACATACCGGCTAGCTTCTCTTGATGGTATCAAGGAAACAGAACCCTTGAATATCAGTCACTTACGACCATTTCATATCTAAGAAAGCCATATCCCAAAAAAAAAAAGCTCCAAGGATTATCGCAATCTCTTGGTCAAATCCAAAAAGCTCCAAGGATTATCACAATCTCTTGGTCAAATCCAAAAAGCTCCAAGGATTATCGCAATCTCTTGGTCAAATCCAAAAAGCTCCAAGGATTATCGCAATCTCTTGGTCAAATCCAAAAAGCTCCAAGGATTATCGCAATCTCTTGGTCAATCCAAAAAGCTCCAAGGATTATCACAATCTCTTGGTCAAATCCAAAAAGCTCCAAGGATTATCGCAATCTCTTGGTCAAATCCAAAAAGCTCCAAGGATTATCGCAATCTCTTGGTCAATCCAAAAAGCTCCAAGGATTATCGCAATCTCTTGGTCAATCCAAAAAGCTCCAAGGATTATCGCAATCTCTTGGTCAATCCAAAAAATCAAAAAAATACAAAAATCAAAAACAATAAAATACATCAAAAACAACAAAAATTTGCATCTCATTTCTACGCATTCTCAAATTCATCAATTGAGAGTTTTCTCACATCTCATCTTCATACTCGCCAAACTCAATTCATCGAAAATACAAAAATATGTAGCTGCATTAAGCATTGCATTCATACATGCATATTTGTGGTCGTGTAGGTCAAAGGCACCATAGGTTGTAGTAGCTCTGACAGTCCATCTTGTTCCCCACTGTTCCATTTCATAAAAACAACAAACACACCATGCATTGCTTCCACCACACTAGAGTCAGTGGTCTTTTAATGTATCACGAGTTTTCGTAATTCAGCCAAAATTTTCCTCTTTAGCCATGTAATGTATCAAGTCGAACAGATTTTACGAAGGTAGAGTCATACTTGAAATACACCTTGATACGTAACATCCCAACACAAACTAAACACATTAACAATTCCAGAGTTATGTGAAAGAAAGATGAAACCTGCACAGTAATCTAGGTCACCATAAGCGAAACGGTTATCTTGCTCATCCCCCTGTGCGGATGACCCAAAGAATGCTGAGAGTTGGCAAAAGGACAAGCATCACCCCTACCCAATTCCCAAAAATCCCTAATTCTCAATAGTTGCAAAAAAAATCAAAAAATTTGCAAAACGTCAAAACATCAAGATTTGACATCCTACAGTGCACACATCAAAATGCACTAATAAACAGTGATTTTTATCACTCCAATCCCTTGCTCAAAAAAAAATAAAAATAAAAATAAATAAACAATGATCTTATCACTACAAACGAGCAAGTATCCTATTACAATTGAAGAAAAGAAGGGAGTTGAACTTGAATCCCTGGAACTCTCAGCATTCTAAAGGTCTTCTCGCATGACGATATATCTGTCACATTAACTTGCGTACGAGATCAATGTTTGCATGTGGATAAGCTAGCTTATGACATCCTAGAAAACATCGCGGATTAATCTAACTAAACATAACAAAGGAGTTAGTGGAGCTAGTTAGGTGATCCTCAGTACAGGTTCGGTTGAAAGCCCATCTGGCACTGGCGGTATCCTGATAAATACCACATAAATGAACTCAATTGCACACACAGGGATGTGAAATAGCTTGGTCAAAAACAGGTCTGATTCATACCTTGTTCAAAAATCATGTAAGATAAAGTACAGTCGTGGCTAGAGAGCTAGAACTGTCTGAGTCTCAGAAAAACTTAGCTACATTTCTAAACCAACTGCGCTACTTTTCATCTTTGCAATACCATCAGAAAATACAAAAAAAAAAAAAAAACCACATGTATACATACAAATTCATGCATCACAACAATCGCCTAAAAACAAAATAACAGAGTTCTAAACAATCTATGGTGCCATAGCCAAACATCACAAATCCCATTCATCCATTTCATCTCTGCATATCACATATAAATCAAAAACATTTGCAGTCATCATAGCATATGCATCCATCAAAATAAATCAACATAATACATCCATATTCATCAACCATCATACACAAAAAAAAAAAAAAAAAAAAAAAAAAAAAAAAAAAAAAAAAAAAAAAAAAAAAAAAAAAAAAAAATTCCACACAAGGGCCTTTCCCCTAACCCCTTGCATAGAAAACTGATATCGAGGTTTACATTGTCACTATCCTACTCCCTAAGAAGGCTACCATAGCTGGACCGCTCCACGGGAAAACGGATTTCAGACAATTTAATCCCCAAATGGTGTCACAAAACAACAAAAACATCACAAAAAAGCAACACAAAAACATAGCAATAAACATTGCCAGACACAAGTGCTTTTGCACTTAACCTCTTGGCATAGAAAAATAGATGTCGAGGTTCAAATTATCACTCTCCTAATTCCCCAAGAAGGCTATCATAGCCGGACCGCTCCACGGGAAATAGGTTTTCGACGATTTCACCTCATTATGACATCACCAAAAGGGTTAACACCCACCAAAAATAGGTCCATATGTTGGAAAAATTGCACACGCTTAACGGTAAACCCTCCTAAAGGCACCCTTGCACAAGTCATCTTGGGTCAAGCGACTCGTCGCTTCTCTCACGAAGGTCATTCCCTCATCGATTCGTCGCTTGAGGGGGTAGTCACACTTAGTCACCAACCAACAATCACATACCCAATTAAGGAAAAGGACATGCATTCAAAGAATCATTGACAAAGACAATCACGCTCCTGCTTGGGGCAGTAAACAAGCAACAATCAAATCAATCAAACACTTGGCATTTCGTGAATCATGAATACAAGGTTCCCCTGAGGATAAAAACGCCCTTCGCCTATTCATGACTGATCAATGTCTAAGTTCAAGTCACACCTCACCAAAATAGGTTAACACTTGAAATCAAATTCCTTAGCTCGTCGAAAGCAAGGATTCAAGAATGCATGCCCTTTCCATACTTGGGGCATCAAAAGTTGGTTAGGTTACCAAGAAACCCTAATCATTAGTGCTTTGGTTATCTATTTTTGCTCAGCACTGCGTCACCCGTAGCGCTTCCCAAAAAGGGGCATCTGTAGACACCAAAACAGCACCAATCCGATTATGTGACTGCAAACACTGATCGCTTTGACAAACACAGCCCCAGGGCAGCCCTCGAGAGGTCAAACAAGTGGTCCTAACCACTTCCATAGCAATTTTGTAAGGTCAAGAAGCAATTTGGTACATTTAGACACTTTGCCCAGTACTCGTCTCACCCAGGGACGATTACTAACTTGCAATCGTCTCACCCAGGGACGATTGTTGTAATCGTCCCACCCAGGGACGATTACCAAGTTTAACGGGCAAAACGACAAACGATGCCAAGTGGCAGCCCAGAACAGTCAGTTGATGACTCTTGCCTTGCACGCGTGTGTAGGTGGACCGAAGGGCCGTTAGAGGACTGTCACAAGAAGCAATTATGAAAACACAAGTCAATGGAGGACTCCCCTCCCTCATGAGGAGACATGACTGCCACATGGCGCCTATGACCAACACATGGCATTTGTGCTTCCCTCCCAAAAGAGACCCCTTGGGTCTATAAAAGGTGAGACTTTTCTCACCCAAAAGAGAGAGGTTGAAGGAGTTTTCAAGCAACGAAGTGCTGCCGAATTGGAGACCCACTTGCATCCCCTTTTATTCATCTTCCCACATCCACCAATCTCTTTTGCAAGGGAGGTTGTTGGTTGGCTTTTGGAAGCTTGAATCCGACCCAATTCCAACACATGGACACCTGAACCAACCAATTCGCCGACCCCCCACTCCTAAGAGATTTTGGGCCCATCCCAAGTGGATTGGTGCCAAAATCAAGTTCCATCGGTGGGCTGCCCACTTGGGCACCCCGCACCTTTTGGATTTAGTTGTAGTTCATTTTCTGTCATTTGTTCATATTCCATGTTATTCTCTATTGTTCAATAGTTCAGAATCTTGAATCTTGATTTCAAAAGGTTTTCATCGAATATTATCATGCTTTTGTTATTTTGGTTGTCCCACTGACTTGCAGGTAACAACGTCCAATTTCTCGGTGATGGAGGCCAAATTGGGAGAATCCGACCATCTGGGTCGTCCCAAAATGGCCCCAATTACATAACCCCCTTGTTTGCAGGCATTTTGCAGGTCTCGGGAATCGACATTGGAGCAGCGGCAGGTCGGCTTCTTCAACACAGTATCAATCGTCCCTGCAGGGGACGATTAACAACAACAATCGTCCTGCCGAGGGACGATTAACAGCAGCAATCGTCCTGCTAAGGGACGATTAACAGTAGCAATCGTCCTTACCAGGGACGATTACCAGGTGAAAGCAGATTGGTCGGCTGTCTCAGGGGCAATGGCCTTTTGGTAACATTTTCTGTCTTCTGTCAAGTTTTCAAGCCATTTGGACTCACTGTATTTACTGTTTCAGGCAGATGTTTACATGCATATTTCGTTGATTTTAGAGAACGAACCCCTTTCATTTGCAGCAGGTGCTACTGACATTTTCATTGTTTCTTTGACTGCAGGAAAAGCAATCAGAGGTGAAGAACTTATCCACATCAGCGACGGCAGCATCTTGGCCCGCCCATTGCAATCGTGGGCACGCGGGAAGAGGAAGACTAGGTCACACATTGTAATGAAGACAAATTTAACGCTCCTAGCCCCCAAAAGGGGAGGAGACGTCTATGTAACCGAGGATAAGATATTTGAATAAAGAGGGCTGTGATTTCTTTACATCTTGTCTTTCGTTTCCAAGTTGTCTCCTTTCTTTGTTTTAGTGCATAGGATCAAAGCGTTGCATTTTCGTCTTATGTTGCATAACTAGTGTTTCCTTTGCCCGGAATCTCGTGCTTTCACAAACAAATAAAAAATGCAATAAAATTCAAAAAAACATTGCAAAACATAAAAAATGTAAAAACATTTACATCATGCATTTTCATTTTGCACATGTATTCACTTAATTGCATTGCACTAGGCATTTCATCCATTGCACTTGCATTAGGATAGGATGTGTTTACAATATTACAGACGACATCACGTTTGTATACTAATCATGCATCTATTCTTCATCATCATCCATCATCCTTGTGAGTAATTGTGTTTTTCAACACAACCCTTCATGTTGCTATAAGGAATATACTAGGGTTTTTTGGTTATTTAGCCATATCTAGTGATCTTCTCAGATTTTTTAGAAAGCTTTTTTTTAGAGATGAGGTCTAGTTTTGATAGCATCTAGCATATGTCAAAATCTTATCAATTTTTAAACATTAACAATCCTAGTTTGAAAAATGAAATATGAAAACTACAAAGTGGTCCTAGTCACCTTAAGCGAAAGGTTTTAGTTGCTCATCTTGTGATGCACATGGTCTAGTATGTTGATCATTGGAAAAAGGACAAGATCCCCCCTACCCAAATAAATCCCTTGCTATCATACAAAATAAGCAAATTTCCAAATCAATATCAAAGCAAAATCCCTTGCTCAAAAAAATGTAAAATAAACAGTCATTTTCATCACCAAGCATGAGCAAGTATCCCAATAAATATGAATAAAAGAAGGGGATGAAGAGCTTGAATCCTTGGAATGGTCAGTAATCGAAGCCATTGAGTGATCCCTAATACAGCAATGGGTTGAATGAATTTCGTTTGGCATTGCGGTAGTTCTAAGCAATTTACAAATGAGCTAGCTTTAGGTGGCATGTATTACCTAGTAGTCTAGTCTAACTGCATCCAAAATTAGGATCATGGTGAACATTTGGTGATCCTAATTACAACAATGAGCTGAATGAATTTTGTCTAGAAATGAGGTAGTCTTATGTCTCATCTAATATATTCATTTGCACACATATGGATAATGAGTATCTTGGTTTTCATAACAAAAGCTTTTATCTTCCAAGAGTCCTATATAGTCATTATACAACTTCTGATTAATCAACTAGGGTGTTTGAGTCTAATGGAAAATTTCAAAAATCCCTTATAGCAACAAATCATCTTATAAAAATCACCAATTTTCCTTATGAGGTTTTGTTTATTAATGGGTGTCTATAAAATAGGTTAGATATCAGATGGATATCAGAAATGATATTTAGATGGCCACTGACTATTTTGTGCATGTCTTTTAATTTACAAGAGCTTATAAGGGAAAACCATACATCTCAATCATCTCATTACACATATGGATGTTGAAATGATTAATTCTTATGATAAGAGTTAACATTTATATTTATGATTTGTATACGTCTTGTGGTGTCATCCATTAGTTTTTAAAACACATATTACATCAATTCCTTATGTTTTAAGTGATTAAAGCACACAGGTTCATTTGCATTGGTTAAGTCCTCATGTAATTAATGTATTACATCATACATCATCTATCATATCATATCATATCACATATATTAAATGCATAAACAATTGAAATAAATTAAACATACATTTAACATTCACCATCGCATCCATATATGCATACATCATAGAGCATCTATAAATCTAGATCATAACATCTAATCATACATCTATTATCTAGCTAGTGCATGTCATCAATACATCTCATCCATATAGCATAATCAAAACATCATATAAGCATTGCATACATATGCATAACAAGAACATAAAGCAATAAAATGATACACATAATGAGTCATAAAAGAGTATCATATATATACATATATATATATATATATGTGTGTGTGTGTGTGTGTGTGTGTGTGTGTGTGTCCATAAGTACAATAGGTATCAAAATGCTCGTATGCTACAATAGTGTAGGTACTCAGACCTTACACTAAAAAATGATACAAAGACATCCTGTCATATCATGCATGACATGCACCCCCTGAGTCGTCTCCTCCATCTGTGCCCTCTCTGCAAGGCTTCCTAGAGTTGGTACCTACCAATCACTTTGATCGTACCCCTGACTTGTGATTGGGCTTCACTGATGACTACCCTGACTCGCTTTGCCTACTCTGGTGGGAGCTCCCTATTGTAGACCTAACTGGAAGAGTGCCACCACATAGCCTAACCTCAGTCTCCAAAGCAATGATATAAGCATATTCTACTGTATGTTGTATTGTATCATCTGCTATGATGTACCGTAGACATCTGATATCTACATCTACATCCAACCATATCGGTATTTGAGCGATTGGAGTGGATGGTATAGCTTGAGAAGTAGCAAGAGCCCCCAATTGTACCCTAAGAGTATCTCTCTCAATAGTCCTAAGATCCAGTTGTGTCTATAGAAGATCCCTGTGTGTAGTGATCTTCTCTATAGCGATACTAGATGAGTCAACTTGTGCCTAGATGGCGGTCCTCTCCTCCTCATATCCCCACCATAGTTCTTGTCCTACACTCAACTGAGCCTGTGCAGTAGTGAGAGAGGTGTCTCTCTCTAGGATCTATCATTACGTTGTCTATATTTGTACCTGTGGACTATGCACCTAAGCCCACAGTTGGGACACCTCATCATTCAGGTCCTCCTCATTACCCTCCTCCTCCTCCTATCGCTCTACCTATGCAGTAGCCTAACCCCACTCCCCCTTAATCCTAGGATGCACTCATCGTCCATTTGGATCATCAAATATTGCCTCAACAGCCTCACCATCCCTAGAGTGACCCAAAGGACCACAACCTTGCCATAGCCTAGTAGTCCACCAAGCATCATAGTCAGTTGTCGTCCCGACATCTGCTACCCCTGTTTCTCCTAGGGTATCCTTATCATTCGTCAAAGCCATGACCTGAGGCCATGCAAGTTGTGTCTCCGCCTTAAGGCAATGATAGAGGACTGGCTCCTCTAGGATGTCCTATTGGAATCCAAATTGCTTGATCGCTCAGGAGAAGTGAAAGAACTCATGTACCCTGGGCTTATGCCCAATAACCTAGTGATCATGCCTCGTTCGTACCAAGTATCTTTCTACCTCCTTTCATGTTGAGTAATCCAAGTAGGGCTGCCATATGATCTAACTATCTTGAAGCCTTGCTAATAAATTTGTATAATGCAATAGATCCCCGATGTGATACTTGCTCTGATAAGTCTCATAATCTCGTGGCCAACAGGCACCATAGCACTGAGTCACTACCACCACTGTTGTGATATCCAAGGGTAATCCTCCAGGATGGTCTATCTTGATGTGCTTTCATGCTTGGATCTGTAATAGTAAGTTGTAACCTACGCCTTCTCGCCCTCACTATGTTATGTGGTATAGCTCATCATAAAACTGGGCTAAGAGTGCGCTCCCGTCTCATAACGTAACCAAGGTCAAATACCCCAAACCAATATAGATCTGTGCGGCTCAAATCAGGCAGCAACTCGAGAAGCAAATCAGGCTCCCACATCCACGCAGTCAGGGTCTATGGGGAAGAAATCAAGGCACAAAAATCAACTTCAAAAATAAAAAATAAAAATAAAAAAATCAACTTCAAAAATCAAAAATTCAAAAATCAACTTCAAAAATAAAAAAAAATTCAAAAAATCAACTTCAAAAATCAAAACATTCAAAAAATCAACTTCAAAAATAAAAAATAAAAAAAATCAACTTCAAAAATATATTTTTTTAAATAATCAACCTTAAAAACCAAAAAATCAAAAAAATGGGCTAAGGTTCTTAACCGCTCAAGGCAATAGCAACCGTCATGGCAGTCGTTGGTGTCAACACCAGCTAGCGCCAACAATCAATTTTTTGACCGTTGGTGTTTGAACCTAGCCGCTGCTAGCAGCATCTCCCAATTGGTAGATTGGGAGCTACTGTTGCTAACTACGGCTACGGGAAAGACCCCTCACAAGGTCGTTTCCTACCCCAAAAATGTATCAAAATTAAAAACCCTCCCATCGAAGCTACCCTAAAGCTAAATTTACCTAAGGTGAGGTTCATTACCGATAGTTTAGTGAAGTTCATTTAATGCCATTAATTAGTGAGGTTCTTTTTACAATGCTTAAATCATGAATGAGATATGGAGATTCTATCTTAGTAGCTCTTAATTTGCCACTAGTAGAAGCCTCCAACTGGTCTGCCATGGTGGTAAGTGGTAGGTTTGGAAGCGTTTTGTATCAAATATTCTCTCCCTCACCTTAGAGCTCTCATTGTCTCTATTTGCCAGTTAGAAATAATGAATTGCAAAAACCTTAAATTTACTTTTATATTTTCCATTTGACCCTCAGCCGCTGCTAACAACAATGGGCACAGATTAGGGCAACCCCAATCGCTACTGTCAATAAAGACTAACAAAAAACAATAAATACTTCAAATTTTTCATCGTGAGGAGCCTCAAATTGGACAATAATAAATATCTACCAATCCAAAATTCTTAAAAATTTCAAAAATAATAAAAAAAATCACATAAATCAAAATCTCAATTGAGCCTTGTATCTAGTTATTTACCCTATAAAATTGGCAGTTGCAGCGACTTGCGCTCCATGCAATCCGGCAAGATGAGTAAATTACCATAAGTTCATTTGAACCAAATTATTCATTGTCGAATTAAAATGTCTTCACTTCAATCCCTAAGAAGGCCATGGCGGTCAGACTGCTCCATGAGAACGAGGTATTCATTTCCTTTCTTCTATGAAATCTCATCACAAATCTCAAAAACAATAAAAACATCAAATAAAATCAAAATTCAAGTGCATCTCGTACCTAGTTATTTACCCTATACACTTGGCAGTTGTAGCGACTAGTGCTCCATGTAATCCGACAAGATGAGTAAATTACCATAAGGCCATTTGAACCAAATTATTCATAGTCGAATTGAATTGTCTTCACTTTAATCCCTAAGAAGGCCATTGCGACCAGACTGCTCCATAGGAACCAAACATTCATTTTAATTCCTCCATAAAATCTCAGTTAATCATCAAACATAGTGATTCAACACAAGCTTAAATGGAATTGCTATCATCTTAATTCCCTAAGAAGGCCATTTCGATCAGACTACT
The DNA here is from genome assembly GCA_028583015.1 of Wollemia nobilis. Taxonomy (NCBI): domain Eukaryota; kingdom Viridiplantae; phylum Streptophyta; class Pinopsida; order Araucariales; family Araucariaceae; genus Wollemia; species Wollemia nobilis. The sequence continues at coordinate 11,208,412 of JAQPPZ010002587.1, read as the reverse complement.
CCATAGGATAGATATGTACAATTACTATTAATGGTTGAAATCATAGTTGTAATAGGACCTTCCATGTAACAAAATACAAAAGTCTTGAATTGTCTAAATTATTCATCATGGTCAAGTGACTCATCGCTTCCATCACGTGTCCTTTCCTCATCGACTCATCGCTTGAGGGAGTAGTCATAATCAAAATCAATAATGGATCACTTGATCATGTAAGTTGCGTTCATATTATGAATCATTGTTAAAGACAATCATGCCCCTGCTTGGGGCAGAAAATAAGCAAATTAATCAATTGCTTGGCATTCTTGAAGCATGAAGGATCATAGGCATTGGCCTCTTCATGAACTGAACAATGTCCAAAATCAAGTAAGCCTGATGTGAAAGGTTGTACTTGAATCAAGTTTCTTAACTTGTTGGAGGTAATGAATCTGAGATGCATGCCCTTTGCAAGGTTGGTACATCTAGCTTTGACCATATTAATGGACATCAATCAACCTAGAATATGGCTTTAGGTGATATATTTTTGCTCAACATCGTGTTTTCCCATAATGCATCCCAAAAGGAACATCTGTAGACACTTAAAACATGTCATGTTTAGGAGACTACTCATATGGGCATCTTTGTAGACCATATGAATGAGCTTGGACCTTTCCAAGACAAAGTAGTGGTTCTAACCACTCATTTTAGGCATCCTAGGTATATACAACCTTAGCCATTGATGGCATTAATGACTAGGATCCTAGCTACTGATGATCAGAGCGACTAAGGGCAACCTACCCCTAGTCGCACTGAGCAAGAGCGGCTAGCATTGTAACAAACTCGACCTTCTTGAGCCAAGTAAAATCAGTTGTAACAACCCAATTGCAACGGTTTTGGAGTAGTTTTGGGTGAGGAAATCTTCTAGAAGATTCCTCCCAACGACTCAGGTCAACTAATTCTTGATCTTGGCTTCCTTAAGAAGCCAAGATTAGGATTTGGAGAGTCTATTTATAGAACTCCCAAAGAGGTAAATAGAGAGACAAGTTGAATGCAGCGAAGCCCTACCGGATTAGAGAGCCAATTACAACCCTTGAGAAGTGCCAAGATGTTGTCCAATTGGAGAATGACATCTATATTTGAAGCAATGGAGTTTTCAACAACTTGAGGAGCAAGCTTGCAATTTCACACCAATCCACTACGAATTCAAAACAATTCACCCCTAAATTTGTGTTTAGACACCCAAGTGACCCTTGATCATCAATTCCACAAAGAAATTGAGCATCCACAGACCTGATTTCAAGAGCGAGATACTTTTTTCGTGGCTGCTATTGTCAACAGTGACCCACAGGCTTAGTTGTTGGACTCAACAGTGGCTAGCAAAGCCAGCTGCTATGAGCATCAATGAATAGGGTTTGATATGTTTAATTCTCTGATTTAGGCAAAGATTTAATTTTCTTAGCACGTTATTAATTTAATTTAGCATAGATTAATCACATTTTCTATTTACATGGTTAATTAGAAAATTAATAGGCACCTTTGCTTACATTTGTGCACTTCATGCTTTCATTTATATGTTTTCATATATTAGATCCCTTCATTCTTAATATGGAATATTACATGCAATTTTAGGTTCCTTTATATGTTTTAAGATTTGCTTCATGCTTATTCATCAATATTTTAGGCAACTTTATGCATCTTTATACATGTTCATGCATTCTTTACATATTTGCTATATTTCATACATTTCTTGGAAATCAGCCTCATCTTGAGAGGCTTCATGTGCTACTAATGTGCTTTGTTGTTTCCTTGCATGTAGGTGATAAATTTATTCAAGATTCAAAGCATCAAGATCACATTTCTTGACATCCAAAAGAGGAGGCAACTCATAAGCCCTCTTATAAACAAATTAGTGGGAAGAGTGAAAGTCTTTTGCAATGCATCTCTCCCTTTTGGAAGGGTTACAACTTTGTAATGAATTGTATCAAATTGAGGGATTTCCTAAGAGGGAAAGAATGTAACCTTGACTCATTGTGATTAATAAAGAGCACTTTATTTGCAAATCATTTCTTTATCTTGCAATAGTTACATTATCTTTTGTTTTCAATTTGATTACATGTTTACAGACAGTTAAATACATGAATTTCACTGTTTACACCAAGAATAAATGTTTATTAGTGTATAGATTTTTTTAAGGTTAAGTTCTTAAAAAATATTTGTTGATTTTTTTAGAAGAAATGTTTATTAGTGTAGAGTGTTTTTGGTTGAGCTAATGCCATTGGATAAATTTCAAGTAAAAAACGCGAGTTTTTAAAAGGGGTCCTAATCCTTAGTATCAAATTTTAAATTAAAAACGTGGGTTTTTGAAAGAGGTTCCAACCCCTCTTAATAAGGTTCGAACTTGAATCTTCGAAAGAAAACCAAACATACTACAAAGTTATTAAAAATTATCATTAAAAAAAATTGGATCAAATGTCATGGTTTTGCATATTAACTTTTATATTTGTAATTCCAAAAGTTTCTTACCCTTACAAAAGTTGAAGACCTTTTATTCATAGTTATGTAGCCTTATATAAATTAAATATAGTTTGAGTGCTTGTTAGTGTTCCAATCACAATTTTGAAAAATTATTTGTTGATTTCCTTAGAAGAAATGTTTATTAGTGTATAGAGTTTTTTAAGATTAAGTTCTTAAAAAGTATTTGTTGATTTTTTAGAAGAAATGTTTATTCGTGTATAGAGTTTTTTGGTTGAGCTAATGCCATTGGATAAATTTCGAATTAAAAAATGCAAGTTTTTTAAAGGGGTCCCAGTCCTTTGTATCAAATTTTAAATTAAAAATGTGGGTTTTTGAAAGAGGTCCCAACACCTTGTAATAAGGTTTGAACTTGAATCTTTGAAATAAAAACCAAACATACTACAAAGTCATTAAAAATAATGAACATTTAAAAACATTTGGATCAAATGTCATGGTTTTGCATATTAACTTTTATATTTGTAATTCCAAAAGTTTCTTACCTTTACAAAAGTTAAAGACCTTTTATTTATAGTTATATAACCTTATAGAAGTTAAAGATTGTTTGAGTGTTTGTAAGCGTTGTAAATCACAATCTTAAAAAGTATTTGTTGATTTCCTTAGAAGAAATGTTTATTAGTGTAGAGTTTTTTAAGGTTAATTTCTTAAAAAGTATTTGTTGATTTCCTTAGAAGAAATGTTTATTAGCAGATGAAAATCGACAAAATTTTAGAGCAGTATTAAATAATAAGTTACAGGAAAGGGAAGAACTACATCACAGTAGTAGAGATTACAGTAAGAGTGAATGGTTAATGCAAGTTATTCAAGAAGCTCTAAACAAATGCAAGAGAGCTAAACCTAAAAAGAAAGAAAGGAATAGCTTCCCAACCAACCCATGGTTCGATGAAGATTGCAAAAAAATGCGAAGATTACTAAAGGAACCAACGGGTAAAACAAGAGCAAACAAAAAAGCATATGAGAAACTGGTAAGGGCAAAAAAAGAAGAATACACTAAAACAAGGAGGGAAGAATTGATTTATTTAGGGAAGCATGAACCAAAATTTTTTTGGAAGGAACTAAGCGTGAAAAGGATGCAAACTAAAAATAACATAACAGTTAATCAGTGGTTGGAGTATTCAAAACAACTGTATCAGCGTAGTAACCAGTAGGAGACACCCCCTACTATCATTGTCAAGAAATAACTTTTCACAATTGAAGACATTATTCAAGGGATAAAATAGTTAGCAATTGGAAAATCCCGTGACATAGACAATCTTCAAGCAGAGCATATAAAATGGGGGGTAGATATCTTGGCACCACAAATCAAAGAAATTTTCAATGAGGTCATACAAAATGGCTTCCCTACTGAGTGGACAACTAGCTTGACCATTCCTCTGTTTAAAAGTGGAGATGTAAATAATCCCTCAAATTATCGAACTATCATGATCAACCCTCTCTTTGAAAAGTTGTTTGGGAGTATGATAGAGCGTAGGATCAGCATATGGGCGAGAAGAAAAAGGAAAGAGAGCAAAGGGGCAAGCAGGTTTTAGGCCCAAACACTCAACTATTGATCATTGTATCACGCTCGGACACATAGTGGAAAAAATACGGGACAAAAAGAGGAGGTTTTTTGTTGTTTTGTAGACTTAAAAAAGGTATTTGACACAAGTGCCTAGGAAAAAATTATGGAGCAGAATGGAAGAGCTAGAGGTTCCAATTCACTACAGAGGCGCAGTTCACGTGACTATATGAGCATGTAAAGGCTAGAATCAGAACACGGGAAGGGTTATATGAATGTTTTGGTAGTGACATAGGTGTCAAACAAGGTTGCCCTCTATCTCCAACCTTATTTGGGCTATACATTGACAAGTTAGAAGAATGGATAAACAAATTTGGGGGAGAGGGTGTGCATTTAGCCAAATATGTGGTAAAACTCCTCATGTATGCAGATGATGTAATTCTTGTTGCCAAAACAACCAAAGATCTAGAAGATCACCTTCAAGCTCTAGAACTCTTTTGTAAAGAAGTTGGGATGGAGGTGAACACGAGCAAAACAAAAATTATGATTTTTTCAAGCAAAAAGAAGAAGCAACAACTCAAATTTCAGTTTGCAGGAGAACCGCTTGATGTAGTAGTAGAATACAAATAACTGGGCATAGACTTTCATGACAAACTTAATTGGAATACATGTAGGATGAAAAGAACTCAAAGTGGTCGGAGAGCACTATATGCACTTCAAAACAGGTGTAGGAATGCCGAGTTGTGGGACTGGAAGACCACCAAGGTCTTATTTGGCCTACTTGTTACACCGGTTCCGTTGTATGGTTGCGAGGTGTGGGCTAGTGGCACAACAAATGCAAAATGGAGGCAAATAGAAAGGATTCAAAAATATCTAATCACAAACTTTCTCAAAATTAAGGCCACAACCCCTTATGAAATTATTCTAGTTGAAACTGGAATGTTCCCTTTAGAAGCAATTGCTATGACCAAGCTATTATGTTACTTGAAAAAAACGAGAAAACATGACAAATGATAGATGGCCTAGAGCAATTAGGGACGAAGAGTTACATAGGCGAAAGAATACGTGGATGAAACAAAATCAGAAATGGATGAAACGTTGGGAAATCAACATAAATGAATGCCCAAATGTCAACAAAGACATTAAAAATTATGTGAATGAAAAGTTTAGAAGTGGAATGTGGAAAAATGCAAGCAGGAAAAGACAATATTATATTGCAAATTTTAACCCAACGTATGACCACAAGGAAAAAGCGTATATAGGCGCTGAAATCAAGTGGAAGGAAAAAATACTTATTGCTTAGATAAGGACTAGCTCTCATAGGCTTAGATGTGAAACAGGGAGATGGACAACGCCCAAAGAACAATGGGAAGAAAGAATATGTACTCTATGCAGACACGAGGCGGTAGAGACAGAGGAACACTTCATCTATAAATGCCCGAGTTTTTCAGATATCCATGATAAATACAAAGAAACACTTGGGAACGAGTTTATTACAGATTTATTTGAAGACAGGAAAATAAAAAAGTTGGAGAATTGCTAACACAAATCAACAGGAGAAGGAACAACCTTCTCAAAGATATTAAAGATCATATGATATGATTTGAGTAATTGTACTTCCATATTTGAGGTCCCATAGACCATATTTGGGTCTCGCGGACGTAATTAAAATCTTTCATTCATTCATTAGTGTATAGAGTTTTTTAAGGTTATTGTTCTACCTTTCATGGATTTGTTTAGTTAGAAAAGTTTATGTTTACAATAATAAGTAAACTTAAAATATTATAATAAAAATAATGTATAAATTTTAAAAATATTTTAATATTTAAATTAATTTTTAAAATTTTAATATATAATTGAGTTTAATATATAAAATTAATTGAATGAATTTGATTGTTAGAGAAAGTAAAAGTCAAACTGGAAAAATGGACTAATAGGTGGTTTTTTTACAAGAGGACGGATGACCCTCATAAAAATAATCCTCAACGTCATATATGTTTATCTCCTCAATTCTAGCTATCCCCAAGGTAGTTCTTAAATAATTGGATCAAATAAGTTATAGACTCTTTTAAAACGGAGTTAAAAAAAAACAAAAAAAATAGACACTAGTGAAATGGGATACTTTATGTTTAAAAAAGAGAGAGAGAGAACTAGAAATCAGATTAGTTGTCAAGAATAACAAGGCACTGACAACTAAGTTATATTGGAGATTACTAAAATCCCTTAAGGACTTGTGTGCTCAAATTTTAAGGGCCAAATATGTTGAGAATAAAACCTCAATAGAGCTTGTTGGATTTTTGTAGTAAAGGATATCCCATCATAATGGGGCTTAGAATGGGAGAGGATATTATCAAGGAAATATTATTTTGGATTATCCATAATGAACATAAGGTTAAATTTTGGATAGATTTTTGGGATGGTCACCCACCTTTAATAACTCAATTCTTGACTTAGAGACTGTTGATGGAGAATATTCATAGAAAGAATTGGATTAAGGTAGCCAAATACTGTAAGCCTCAAAGCAGTAGCTAGGAGGTAGGAAGGCAATGGATCCCAACAGAGGAGTGGCCAATCCAAATCCCAGAGGATCAAAGAAAAGAAATCTATAGGATCATCTAGACAAGATCACTCTTGTGGTCTCAAGAGGAGGATACTCTTGGTTGGGGAAGGAAAAATCAAAGTGAACATATAGTTGCGTCTGAATACTTAGCCCTTTTTCAAGGTACCCAAAGCCCATTAAGTGATATATTCACGCAGTTGAGGGTATAGAACCTTTGGCCCAAAGTTAGATTCTTCATTTGACTTCCACTTCATAGAAGTGTTCTAACAGGGAACAATTGATGAAAAAAGAGATACATGGGCCTTTCAAATGTGAGATGTGTTGGTAGAACGAGGAAATGATCTCTCACTTTTTTATAGAATGTCCCATCACAATCAAACTATGAAAACAACTAGTAGCTTTACTAGGCATCCACTGGTATGAGATATCTTCTATAGAATAACTTTGGAGGGAGTGACCTAAACAAGAGGAAATGGACCAACCCACTTGACAAATGTTTTGGTGGGGACAACTCTCCTTCTGTGGTATTTGTGGAAGGAGAGAAGTAGTCGTATCTTCAACTAGGAATATAGAGACAACCACTTTGTCTGGCAAATGATCATAGCCAATATTGTAGACACGAAAAATTGACCCACTTTAGTGGGCAATCTTCCTTGAACCCTCTAAGAGGCCTCCAACACTTGCCTAAGGCATGGGATAGGCCCCTTTCCCTTTGTTTTTCCTTTTTCCCTCCTCTATGCGAAATCACGCCCGATTAAGGCAGGGCATGAATTTGCATAGGCAAAATCGTAGTCGATCGAAACGGGGCACGATTTTGTATTTTTAGGGTTTCTCCCACGTAAACCCTAATTCTTCCAACTGGCATGTTTTGGCGTCGACCTTCCTGGGTTTTTTCCTCGCTCTTTTCACCTTCAAACTCGCTATAAAAGGAGGGTTTGATCTCTCATTTCAAGGACACCATTTTATGATTCATATATGCAATTATTCTAACACGCTTACAATTTTTTTCTATCTGCTTCCTTATATTTTGCAAGTAAGCTAACTCCTAAGTGCGAATTTTATCTTCTGCTGCGTTGATCTGATTTGATGTTTGTTTTGGTGGATTCGTATCATAGCCCAAAGGAGAGATCCATCATTCATAGGTCTCGACCCTTATGCTTACTTTTATGCCATTCACCAGGAGTTTTCATTTAATTTAGATGTCTGGATTGTATTTTGCATTCTGTTTTTATTTTCTTCATGCCTCAAGCGAAGTCGCGCCAGGTATTAACGGGGCACGACCTCGTAGGCTAGAACTTAGGATTCTTTTTTCGTAGAGGCAAAATCGTGCCTGATCCAGACGGGTGCGACTTTGTCTTTTGCCTTATCACACCAACTCTTTGAGGAGCGCGACTTCACACAAAGTGAATCTAAGGGTAATTTAATATTTTAATCTACATGATAACATCTTAGACTGCATTTAGATCATAGTTGCATGCTTTGCATTCTATTTTTATTTTGTTGCACTGTTGTTTTATGATTAATATCCAAAGATCAATTTTTGCTTTTGTTCTTAAAGGTCATCTAAAAGGACCTAGGGGGCTTGACTACTACGCCTCCAAGAATTATTGTACAATGGCCTAAGCAGGCCCCCTAATGCTAATAATATTTTCAAGTGTTTCTTAAGTTGTCTTGTAGGAACAAGAATTGCTGATATCATTGAATAATAAGATGAAAGCTTGGATCGACCACTGGATTAAATTAAGTGTTCTCATTAAACTATAGGTTCTTTGCTGAGTGCTTATATTTTTTGTTTAAAACCCTAGATCTAATTTTATATTAATTTCTTAGGCATTTAAAAGATAACAACATATAGTGTGCATCTAGGGTTAATTTTGTTTGTGTATTCTTTCTTGAGCCCTTGCTTAAAGATCGTTTATTAAAAATCCCTAGGTTAGAAAGCATTCAAAGAAAGAATCATTCTAGGATTAGCTCTTGTATTTCTGCATTCTATATTTTTGCATTGTCCTTTATCTTTCATAGCATAGATCTAGAAAGGCCAAATTCAGGTGATTGCTTTAAACTGAATACATCAAACATTCTCAAAACTCTAGTGGATTTGGATCAAGTCCTTAAAACGTTCCTGGTGAACCCTCCCCCCATAGCACCGAGTGTAGAGAACAACATACCCTTGTGGTTCACCCCAAAAGGCTTCTCTCTTGCGGATCCAACTTTTGGGAATTGTACGCGGTAAGGCAGTTTTCCCCCTCTACAAATATAAAGGACTCAATCCAATACCTATTAAAAGAGCCTCAAAATCCCAACTAAAAGTGGATTTAGATAATATCTAGATTACAAGTGTCTCCAACAATGGTCACATCAAAAAGGGTAACCCTTAATCATGCACAAGTAATTAGAATTAGGAATTGGAAACCTCCTCCAGAGGGACGAGGTAAGATTAATATAGATGGAGCCTCAAAGGGAAATCCAGGAAGAGTGAGTATGGGGAAATAGGCTGCCTTTCAAATGGTGCCCTTGCATTTATCTTTCCAAAAAAACTTGGTATCTTATCCAATAACCTGGTAGAAGGATATGCTATTTTAAGGGGATTACATGAGGCTTTGAAGGTGGGGTGGAGGAAAATTAAGGTGGAATCAAACTCCCAAATTATGATTAACCACTTAAAAGGACCAGTCAAGCAAAATAATAAATATTGGAAAGTAAAGCGAATACTTGAGCAAATACAAATGACCCAACAACGTTTTGAGGCAATGAAGTTCACACATATTTAGAGATCAAAAAAAGATGACAAATGCAATGGTTAACTAGGCTATTGATCTAGGAGACTTCACTTGCTATGAATATCCTCCTAGACAATGGCCTTAGCGAACCAAGAAAGCTTTTTTTCCATTATTGCCATGATGTTGCCATTGATGTTAGTATTGCTTGTTGTATATAGATTTATATATCTTTGCTTTACATAGTTACTCTTTTTTTTTTTTTCTAGATAACTGTAGTAGATTAGATGTGAGGGAGAACATTTTTGCATCCTTTGTTAAAACTTTTGCTTATAAGCCTAAGCACAAAGATATAATTTGATTTTCAACTAATTTAATTTATCAATCAATTTTATGAGGGAAAAAAACTTTTTATCAATTAAATTCATTAATATTTAAAGAGGTGACCTAGGTTCGAATCTTGCCAAACAATATGAAGATAGTATCAAACTTTATTTATTTATTTATTTATTTTACATAGGGGAATCAATTACATCCATAGTCCTTTTCTACTACCAAGCACGATTCAAATATTGGGGCTACCCCTGACGTGAGGGGAACCACCGATTGCTCAGAATTAGTACCCTCGTCGTCGGGTTGAGGTGCATTCAATGGTTTCAGGTCAGACTAATACCTTTGCAAACATGCATGTCTTGAGGGTTTGAACCTAGGTCTCTTCTTGGTAAGTGCTAAAACTTACCAATCCATTACCTAGGGATCCTCGTCGTCGAGTTGAGATGCATTCAACGGTTTCAGGTCAGATTAATACCTTTGCAAACATGCATGCCCTAAGGTTTAAACCTAGGTCTCTTCTTGGTAAGCGCTAAAACCTACCAATCCACTACCTAGGAACTTTGTTTTAGCAAGGAGTACTAATACCTTTGCAAACATGCATGCCCCTAAGATTTAAACCTAGGTCTCTTCTTGGTAAGCGCTAAAACTTACCAATCCACTACCTAGGAACTTTTTTTAGTTGCCCCATCTCTTTAAATGTTTACTTCGAGTGAGGAACTTGGAGGGACCCGGGATTAGAACCACCAATCTCAAGCTAGTTAACACTCAGACACTACTTAATGATGTCTTGGGAAACAGTGCAATGATTTAGACTTTAGCTCTTCTTTGAGAGGTCCAAGGTTCAAATTGCAACGTGTGTATTAATCCCCTATTGATAAGCTTAGAAGTCATGGCTGCGATGAGAATGCTCAGCCCTAAACATTGATCATAAGAATTTCTTACACTATCCAAATAAAAAATACTAAACATTGATCGTACAAATTTCTCACACTATCTAAATAAAAAAATACACTAATTACAAATCTTGTTATGATCCTTATAGCTAATTAAAGAAAAAAAAATAATAAACTTTTTATAAATTTTCTTATCCTTTCTTATCATAAGCCTTGTAAATTTACAAACATATGAGACTCGACCCTCAATCTCGATAGACATTGGAGTTTTTTATTAAAAAAAATCATGGCGAGTTGGGAGGTCTCACTGAATCAAATGATGAACGACTATTTAAAATCCAATGCCATGATCAGAGATCAAATAGGTATCATTTAAACTTTACAATCATATGTTATATATGCAATGTATATTCATTTGTTCTTATTAGTAAATTGCAGGATATTGAAATAATCCTTGAGCAGGATTTTCTCAAACCCTAGCCTTTAAGTAGAACTCTAGTTTTTAATTGTCTGCTTGCTCATGTTGATGCATATGTTCTCAACTTCCATGTATAATCAAAGCCTTGAAGATTTGTTATTTCCCTTGTTTCGGCTCGTGACTTTGGGCATTGTGTGTTTTTTCCAAAGAGAGGTTAAAGCCCTCCAGGGTGAGCCAAAGTGAGTCCGTATTTGTTTCTGTGAAATTTTGGGTAAGGCAAGCAAGATGGAATAATATTTGGAGGGTAGAATAAGATGTTTCAAGGGGAGAGGTGATATGAAGCCTGTGAAGAAGAGTAAGGTTTTGATTTATCAGAGACTTCTTAGGCTTATTAGGTTGTTTTGTAGTTAATTGGGCCATTGTTCGGTGGTGGAGTTGACTTAGCTACTGTGTTACGAACTAAGGTTCCAATCTGGTGTGGTGCATATCTAATGCTATGCACCGCGATATGTGTAAGGCCAGGTGCAAGTAGTAGGGATTTTATTGGAAGAGTTACCCTTCGAACCTTGGCATTTTTACTCGCAGTTAAAGCCGACGGGGACTATGGTATGCCTTGCATTATAGACTGAAAGGCAAGTGAGCAAGATTGACCTGAATATAGACTAAGTTATTGATCAGATATTTAAAAATAAATAAATAAAAATTACAGCCTTGTGGGTTTATATGTGAGTTTGAACAAATAAATGTTGCCTTGGGAAGTCGAGATTTGGGACAAGTAAAAACTAAGGTTCCAATCTTATGGCTAGAACTTAACATTTGCTTCAAATCTCATGGGAGCGAGGAGTTTCACATTATCAGCCTCAGGTTCCAATCCACATTGTAAGCCTCAGGTTCTCAGGTTCCACCAGTGGACGGGCACCTTGCAGAGCCATGGCAGGCACCTAGAGGTAGGGACCTTGCAGAGCCATGGCGGGCACCTAGAGGCAGGTCTAAACTTATGACTATGCATGGATCCAGGTCAAGCAGAATTGTATTATGGATCCAAGTCCACCTTTAAGTTTTCTACTCTGCTCAAAAATTTACCGTAACCATTTAGCCCATGAAATTTGGAGCAATTGATGGGAAGTGATAAAGTTAAAAGGTAAAGTCGTTTTTAACGTCCACAAGACCATAGGCCATATGAGACGACCCTCGTATAAGATATTTTGTACCCAATATATGTTTGTTCAACCAAATTCCAATTACTGAAGTGTAACTCTTACCTCCTTTGGATTTGAACCTTGAACATTCTATTTGTCGTACCAAAGTCTTACTTTTAGGCCCACTTGAGTTGATGATTTTCACATCATACACCAAGGTTCCAGTCCCATAGCTGAACCTTTACATTTTATCAAATAGCAGGAGCTTAACTAGTTCAATTTGTCAACATTAACGAAGGTTCAAATCTTATCAAGCGATATATGTGTAATTGTCAAAATGTTGTAATACCATGGTAACAGTTATGTTGGTCCGATTCAATCCCATATAACCAACGAAAAAACAAATATTGTCTTGAAAAGAATAAATGCAATGTCTGAAAGACAGGTTAGAAGAAATTGGGACAATTAGTAGGCTGAAATATTCACTGAAATATTCACTTTTGGAAGGAGTAGCATAGTTGGTAAAAGATAAGATAGGGATGGTTATTAGGGAAAATTTTATGGATTGTTCTCTGCTAATTGATCGACATTTCACAATTGTTTGAAGGATTAGATACACCAAATACCAAATTTTTGTGAAAATACATTGGCTATTTTTTATATAAAATCTAAATGAAGTTATTAAGTTTCCCAAATATTATGAGAGTTGATAGTAAATTACATGATTTTATTCAAATAGTAGCCTATACCACTGACTTTGAGATATAAATTTCTGTAAAGCGTGAACTATTCTATAACTGTTAAACATCTCTGTGTCTTAATATTCCCTGTTGGTTATTGGTGCTGAGTTTTAGGTGCTATAACATTGGAAAGGATTGACAAAGATGTCTCTATGTTGTTGCAAATTGGAATTATGAAATAAGAGAATAAGAGAAACAAGATGTAGTCACTTAAGTGCTACTTTGTAATATTTGGTTCTGTTGCTCAAAACTATTGTAAATAGTTTTAATAGAGATTTTTGCAAATAAGAATTTTTCAAGAGAGAATATGGAATGTTTGTGAGTTTAGCTACTCATGTATCATTTTGTGAAATTGTATTGAAACTAAAAAGAATTTAGACCTAATCCTTTTGCATGATCCAGTATTTGATCTAAAAGTACAATATGTGCGTCAAGAGGATAGCTCTGTTTCAGTATCGACTTAAAATTGGTCATGGTTACTTATCATGTATCAAGCACATATCCAGTCTTCTACTTTTTGAGTCGTATACTCTGAAGCTAAATATTCTAGAATCCTTGAATTCTATTTGGGAACAAGTGCCACATCAAATATTTGGAGCAAGATCATGGTTTTCAACATATGTAGCACTTGAACTAATTTCAATCCAAGAGAGTGGGTTTGGAACAACATGCATGGTTCTTGGTTTGACAATAAGTTCAATTCTTTAAACACCAATAATCAGTGACTAATGTGCACATGTGACAATAGCTTCTCAAGAAGGTAGATCAAGATATGATGGTCCCAAAAAAGGAACGGGTTAGTGAACATATAATGTGGAAATGTTGTATTATGTTTAATATGCCTGCTCTTTCCATTCATAAATATTGTATTTCCTATAAGTTATGGTTGGTGTAATTTACTACACTCCTATAGCTGAAATTTTATGTAAGTTGACCCTACTCACAATTTCCAACCCTTGCTCGACATGTGTATGTCTCATCTTGTTTGTTTATTTTTTGCTTGGGATTTTCTACTGGTTAGGAAAAGCCTTGGGGGCCTCTCAATGAGAGATAACTACTCAACTTTATCTCCCTTATCTTCTTTTTGCATATTTGAGTGGCACATGGTCTTGGCATGATGCTTTTGCCAATTTGATGAATATTTGATGGATATGTGTTATCATGTGGGACAAGACAGCGTGTTCTTTGATCCTTATGGCTCTTATTCTTTCAGTTGGTCACAAATGATGAAAAATTTCCTTTGCTTTTGCACATAGGAACAATGTTTCTAAGAAAAATCTCCCTCCACCTCCCCACTTTACAACATTTCCATCCATGTGACACTATTTTTTCCAAAATTTGGAAAATTGATACCACATTTGAGCCATGAGCTGCTGATGGGCATGCATGTTCATGCCCAGCAAAATGAGCCACTTCAAAGTGATGCATGGGGTCAAAATGCCAACAAACTGTCCAACCCTGATAGACATGGGCAGAGGAAGAATAAGTGTTTCCTCCGGCAGTAGAAATCATGGAAATAGAGGTGGCAACAACAGAGGTCAAGATGTTAAGAATGACAGGGATCAAAGAGGTTGTTTGTATCCACTTCATGGCAGGGTGCATTCATTTTCAGGCCCAAGAAGTTGTGGCATTTGGTAACAGTCCACAGTTGGAAATTGGCATTCATGGCCTTTGCCAAGGCACTCACATGGCATTATAGTTTGACATCCAAAGGCTTCAAGTATGAAAACTGATGCCTATCAATGATGTTTTAACTAGCTGTTTCAGTGTTTCCACCATTAACACCGCCTCCATTTCAAGTTGATACATTAAGAGAGATGAGCAATTGCCAAGGGATCTTTTGATGGCCAAGGGTGGGGCAATGAGCTATGAACAAAGAGTGGCTGCTGGGAGGATTGTGGAATTGTAGTAATATGCAGAAAAAGGTTAGCATCAACCCAATGCAGAGAAGCAGAAGACTCGGTTGATATCTTCCTTTGCGATTTCGAATATCAGGAAGGGGGCAAGATCTTAGGGAAGTCTTCCCGTCATGATTAAATCGTTGAAAAAGTTCAAGATAGATAGGGACATTGAGGGTGAAATAGTAGAACAAGTCCGTCATTTTTCACAAATTTCTAATGTAATTTTGAAGAATACACAACAAATATGGGATTCACTTTTGTAGTGATAAATGAGAGCAAAGTGCAAACAATAGAAAAGTAATAATTCTTCTATCACGATTTCTAGGTAGAGAAAGGAGAGAACATTGATATAAAAACAAAGACTAGTTTTTCGCTTGGGATTGATAAACAAATCTCTTTTTAATGAAGTTTGACTGGTATCATGAACATCTATGATATTGAGTTTTTCTTGATGCATCATGGTTAGGGGGTGGAAGTAGGTTACAAGATACTGCTGCCACTTATTGTTTTTGTTATTGTCCGAGGCTTTCCCTCTATCCTGCTTGAGATAAACAATCGATGAGGAAGAAAAAAAAGACCAGAAACCCCTAACTTGCTTTTAACTGCTGCTTCAAATGTAGTATTGTAATATGGTTTATGGATATGAAAGGATCAGAAATTATTACATTTTTTCAGGAGTTGATGATAGTAGTGAATATTCTAATCCTGCCCTTTTGAAATTTGGTAAAGTGTGATAGCCGGAGATATACATGTGTAGGATAGACATTGGAATGGAACGGTTTGAAAAGTTTATAGCAGCAGCACTTATTCTTGTCATGAAGCATGCTTTTTCTTTGGAAACAAAGAAATTGTGTGTGTTGAATTTATTCATGACATAGTTTATTTTGGCTGTAATATGCTTGTTATTCTCCTTGCTTCATCTTGTGCATGTGGAAAGCAAGATTAGCTATGCATGAAGTTTATTTTGACAACAGTAGTTGGCTTTTAAGACATATGTGTATGGTAATGGTATTTGGTGGAAGTGGACACATCCATAAATCTGCTATTCCTGGATGTGCATCAGTTTTCCCAGCTTTTTTTTTTCAAGTCAAAGCTATTGAATGAGCCTTGTAAATGACAGTAATGTGGCAGCATTGACATATTTTATGGTAGCAGTACTAAGTGGTGGCAGCAGCAATTTTTTTGATGATGGTAATGTTTCAAGAAAGAAATGGCGCACGAAACAACATTGGTATAGGGACATGGTCAAACTTGGTTCGTCCACACATGGGAAAAATTTATGTTTAAAAAAAGAAGTCAAAGTGCCATTGTGTATACAAGGCCATGCGACTGTGTTCCTTCTAATTGTGGCAAATGTTTAGATATCATAGAATGTAAATGATGCTCAAGTTATTGCCACAGTTGGAGAAGTTGGCAGGTTCTGTGTATTGAATCTCACTGTTTAGAATGTTCCTAGATTTGCTTCAGACAATCAAACCTTTTCCCATGCTGGAAATAAATAATATTCTATGTTATAAATATTCATTTTTGTTGCTTTCAAAACAAATTTTATTATCAGATCTATTTTATTGTTATAGAGAGGCTGGTTCTAAAGAGGAAGATAACCTGCAATACAACAAATTGAAGTAAATTATCAAATGACATTAGCTTAACAGTTAAATTCCTTGACTTTCAATGAGGAGACCCAGTTTGAATCTTGCCAAGCGATACATGCATAATGGCCAAACTGTTGTAATAGCACTATGTGATCATGATGTAATGTAGGTGGGGCCCATTTCAATCCCATATAAGTAATTAAAAAAAATAAATTAAAGTAAATTATCTAGATATATTCCATACTGATGTATAGACCCAGGTTTGAATCTTGCCAAGCGATACATGCATAATGGCCAAACTGTTGTAATAGCACTATGTGATCATGATGTAATACAGGTGGGCCCCATTTCAATCCCATATAAGTAATTAAAAAAAACAAATTAAAGTAAATTATCTAGATATATACCATCCTGATGTATATTTGAATTAGATTAGGGCTAGCAATTTGTGATTTGCAATGTATATCAGTAGTGATCAAGCACATGACTTCAAAGCTTCTTGGGCCATCCACAGAACTTGTGAAACAATAATGTTTCCTATTGTATAGGTGAGAAATTGTGGTAGTGTTTTCCCTTTGATATACATGAGACATCAGAGATCATGTTAATAATTTGATGGTTATGGCAATAAAATTGCATCTCAAGACTCTTTTCTTCTTGTTTTGAATATTTGTTTACTTGGTCAACTCTACTTTGATTTTTTTTACTTATTTCAAAAATTAGCAGCACTTCAATCAAGGAGGCATCAATCTCATCATGAAACTATTATAAAATTGAAGACCATGTCTGCATGGGTGTGTGAGTGTGGGCATACCTAGGGTGTGGGGTGCGGGTATGGCATACCTGTAAATTTTCCAAACCCTAGATAACTGCTGTCCTATGTTATTTTAAAATAAATCAGATCTGAGAATAATTTATTCAAACATGCAACAGTCACACAGATGGCTGGAAAACATAAACAGCGTGAACAGCGGAAGTTAAATATATTTCTGAACCTGAAATATTACAAATAAAAGAGGCTACAGCTACAGCAGAACACTTCTGCTCTCTTGCTGCTTTTCTAGCCAGCAAGCACTGTTCTTCTCCTCCTAAGCTTGTATTTTTCCTTCAACAATCTGTTCTCCTCCCATTCTTTTCTATGTATCTAAAACACTCTTGATCTTCTCCTTTTATCCTTGAAAAAGGTAACCCTAATCTCTCTAACCCTAAGATTAGATCTCATCTCATCTTGAGATGTAAGGTTAAAAATAGAAAATCACTTAAGTGAATATCAAAATAGAATCACTTAAGTGAAGTACAAAATAGAATCACTTAAGTGAACTTAAAAATAGAAAATCACTTAAGTGAATTTCAAAATAGAATCACTTAAGTGAATTACAAAATAGAATCACTTAAGTGAACTTAAAAATAGAAAATCACTTAAGTGAAATTCAAAATAGAATTAGAAATGTCTCGAACCACTTCTAGCATGTTCATCCTGAAGCCTGTGCAAGAAGTTCTGTCCGAGCTACATTTCTCAACACTCCCTCTTAGCGAGGAAGGAATTCTGCACCAATCCAAGTTTGTCTCTGAATGCTTCAAACTTCCCTTTCACTAAGGGCTTGGTCGAATATCAGCTACCTGCTGATCTGTGGGAATATACTGGAGCTTTACGGCTCCCTTATGAATCTGCCATCCCATAGATGAAGCTAAAGACATAACTGCTCTAATGGAAGTGTATTGGGCGACTGGAGCAAAAGTCTCCTCATAGTCCACTCCCTCTTTCTGGGAGAACCCTCTCGCCACAAACCTTGCCTTGAACTTCTCGATGCTGCCATCTGCAGCATGCTTAATTTTGTAGAGCCACTTGGAACTCACAACTGACTTCCCCTCCGGTCTTGGCACTATGTCCCAAACATCATTCTTCATGATGGAGGTGTACTCCTCCACCATGGCATCCCGCCAAACTTGTTGGTCTGTTGCCTCCTGAAAACTGGTAGGCTCTGAATTTATGATGTTACTCATCAATGCCATGTAGCTTGAAAACTTCCTTGGAGGTCTGCTCTCCCTAATCATCTTGCTAGGAGCCTCAACATACTCCTCAGCATCCCTCAATGTCTGTGTAAGCCATTGAGGTCTCCTGATAGAACTGGAAGGGGCTAATGTCTCCACCTCCTCACCCGAAGGTTGTTGTTCTGAACTGGAAACCACTTGGTGTCTTTGGTGACCCTGGCTCAACCTTCGGAGCTTCTTGCTCCTCATTCTCTATCATTGGAATAGGCTCATGGGACTTCCTGGATGCAACGTCCTCCTCAAAATTTACATCCCTGCTCACTATTGTCTTCCTCTTCTCTGGAATATAAACCATGTAAGCTTTTGAAGTCTCATTGTATCCTACAAATAAACCCTTCTTATTGGAGGGCTCCAACTTGGTCCTCTTCTCTATTGGAACATGGATATAAACTGGACATCCAAAGATGCAAAAATGACTCACCTCTGGTTTCACACCAGTGAATGCCTCCTCTGGTGTCTTGTCCTCCAAGATCTGTGAGGACACTTGTTTTGGATGTAGACTTTGTGTTGCATGCTTCTGCCCAAAGAAACATTGGCAAGCCCTGGTCATGAATCATGGCCCTAGCAGCCCCTATGATGGATCGATTCTTTCGCTCTGCAACCCCATTCTGTTGTGGGTTGTATGGAGCAGTCAGCTCCCTCTTGATTCCTGCCTACTTGCAGAAACCATCGAACTCCTTGGAGGTATATTCACCCCCATTGTCTGATCTCAAGACCTTGATCTTCTTCTCTGTCTGGTTCTCAACTAGAGCTTTGAACTTCTGAAACTTGCTAAAGACTTCATCCTTGGTCTTTAAAAAATAGATCCATGTCTTGCGAGAGAAATCATCAATAAAGGAAACATAGTACATGCTACCCGAAATTGATGCTACTGACATCGGTCCACAAACATCCGAATGTACTAGATCTAGTATCTTCTTAGACCTATGCTCATTGTTTGGGAAAACAACCTTGGCGTGCTTGCCAAGCGTGCACCCTCTGCATACTCCTTGTTGCTCAATGCTGAACTCTGGAAGACCTGTGACTATCTCCCTCAGAATAGGCAACACTCTATGATGCAGGTGCCCCATCCTCTTGTGCCACAAATCACACAAGTTATTCTTGCTATGAACTAGGGCTCGAGCAGGTTCACCCTGCAACCTTGTATAAACTGCCTTCTCTAACCCCTATTACTTGTGTTGTTTTCGGGCTAGATTCTTTTGGTCTAATAAGGACATGTTTGGTTCTTGAACTCCATTGCATAACCCTTATCCTCCATAACCGAAACTGAAAGCAAGTTCTTCCTGAGACCTGGAACAAACAAAACATCATCAAAGTCTAAAGATTTCCTTGATTGGAGTCGAAAAGGAATGGTACCAATTCCTACAACTGGATATTTGGTATCATCACCAAGCTCAACCTAAACCCCTGAGTCCTGCTCTTGTAGATCGGTAAAACATTGTCGGGCTGATGTCATGTGCCGAGATGCCCCACTATCCACATACCAAGCATTCCTTGGAACCGTCTTGGTAGAAAGGCAAGAGACCAATGAGAAATCCTTCTCGAATTTGGCAGCAAACTCACTCATCTGAGTTTCTGCAGAGGTTGCTACCTGCATCTGCTGCTGCTTCCCTTTGCCCTTCTTGTCTGGACATTGTGATGCATAATGGCCGTGCTTATGACAAATGAAGCACTTGATCTTGCTCAAGTCCTTCTTCCCTGACTGTGAGGTTGACTCCTCATTCTTTACCTCACCCTTGTTGGGTCCTTTACCTTTGCCCTTCTTGGTTTGCCCAAAAAGAGCTAGGTTATCGTCACCACCTTTCTTGTTGGCCTTTGACTCCATCCGAGTCTCCTCCTGGATGAAATCATCCCACAGTTTCTCAAATTTGGGAAGGTTCTCACGAGCACAAATGCCTTTGACAAATGGTTCCCATGAAGCTGAGAAACCATTAAGTGCCACGTTCACCAACTCTGTGTCTTCAACCTTCTCCCCTACTGCTGCCAGTTGATCACGAATCTGTGTGATCTTCATTAGGTAATTGGTAACGGTGTCAGATCTGGTCATCTCCATAGATCTGAGTTTGTTCCGCAATATCATCTTCCTGTTTATGTTCTCGCTCTGGTAGAGGCTAACCAGGGCATCGAACATCTCCTTTGCCTTAGTCTTCTCGGATATGTGAGGAATCAGGTGATCCTTCACTGCATCCAAGATCATCCGCTTGGCCTTCACTTCCTTCTTTTTGTGAGCTGCCAATTCCTGCGGATCTGTAGGCAAAGTCACATCAGCCTTGACAATATCCGAGAGATCATTCTCTTCCAATAAGAACATTACCCTAACTTTCCGGGGCAAAAAATTGGAGGCACCTTCCAATCTATCCTCAAATCTGAGGCTAGCTGCTGCCATTTCTGAGATCTGCTGAAATATTAATGACTGAAAAAAAACAGTCCTGCAAATAAGCTTAGTCCTTCAAGCCAAAAAAATATGAAACCCTAACTGCTGTTTTTTTTTTATTATTTGTTTGAAACCCTAACTGCTGAAATATTAATGACTCAAAAAAAACAGTCCTGCAAATAAGCTTAGTCCTTCAAGCCAAAAAAAATGAAACCCTAACTTTTTTTTTTTTCTTAATATCCAGCAGTGATCTACTGCTGTAAACCCTTGAGGATCTCAATCACAAAACCTAGCTCTGATACCATGTAAATTTTCCAAACCCTAGATAACTGCTGTCCTATGTTATTTTAAAATAAATCAGATCTGAGAATAATTTATTCAAACATGCAACAGTCACACGGATGGCTGGAAAACATAAACAGCGTGAACAGCAGAAGTTAAATATATTTCTGAACCTGAAATATTACAAATAAAAGAGGCTACAGCTACAGCAGAACACTTCTGCTCTCTTGCTGCTTTTCTAGCCAGCAAGCACTGTTCTTCTCCTCCTAAGCTTGTATTTTTCCTTCAACAATCTGTTCTCCTCCCATTCTTTTCTGTGTCTTGTATCTGTGTATCTAAAACACTCTTGATCTTCTCCTTTTATCCTTGAAAAAGGTAACCCTAATCTCTCTAACCCTAAGATTAGATCTCATCTCATCTTGAGATGTAAGGTTAAAAATAGAAAATCACTTAAGTGAATATCAAAATAGAATCACTTAAGTGAAGTACAAAATAGAATCACTTAAGTGAACTTAAAAATAGAAAATCACTTAAGTGAATTTCAAAATAGAATCACTTAAGTGAATTACAAAATAGAATCACTTAAGTGAACTTAAAAATAGAAAATCACTTAAGTGAAATTCAAAATAGAATTAGAAATGTCTCGAACCACTTCTAGCACGTTCATACTGAAGCTTGTGCAAGAAGTTCTTGTCCGAGCTACATTTCTCAACAATACCTAGTGTGGACTTCCAAATTTGGGGTACACAAGTGCAAGGGTATGGATATATTGGAGTGGCATGTTAGAGCATCTATGCATTGTCAAAAAATACTTATTCTTATTGTTGCATCCACTTTGTCATGGGTGTGTCACTAAGGTGTGGTACATGTATTGAAGCACCTAGTACGGGTAAGCGTTCCTTGTTGTGAGCCCAAAAAGATAGGTATGCACACCCAGACAACATTGTTTAAGACTAATGGCATGATTGAAGAAATTTCCTCTTTCTGCTTCATTTTGTTGTTGCTTTTAACTACTGTATATTTAGTATATATCCAAGATTTCTTTATCATGGATTTTGTTTAGGGAAAAAAACTATAAAGAAAAACATAAATGAACATGAAGCTCTGATATCAAATAGAGTGATAAAAAAACACTAACCATCCTTACCTAAACTTAAGGTAGTTCTCAACCTTGAAATAGACAGCCTAGTCTTTTAAATTTAGGATCCAATTTAGATACCTTGACATAAACAACCTAGTCTTTTAAACATTAGCTCCAATTTAGATTTCTAATTTTTCAGCTTGATTAAATCAAGTCTAATTTAAGGCTTTTATATCTGATAAGAATTTAACCCTAATCACAGATTTGATAACTCAGGCCACCTCATGGATTCAACATTGACAGGATTGGTCCTTTGACCAAGGCATTCATTGTAGCCTTTAATTATTTTTTTTCAACTGGTTATATGGGATTGAAACGGCCCCACCCATATTATATCATTACCACATGGTGGTATTACGACAAAGCTTGGATATTAATATATTATCCATGTATCGCATGGCAAAATTTGAACCTTTGTCTCCTTGTTAAATGTTAAGGAATCTAACCAGTTGAGCTAATGCCACTTCATTATAGCCTTTAATTATTAATTTACAAACAAATGTTAAAATATTTACTTTCTTTTTCTAGAAACAAACTTTGATCAGAATAAAAATCTTTGGAGTTCAGAACAAATCACAAACAAATTTAAATATCAAACCAATTAAATATTGGTTCATAAATAAACATATATAGACCCATAATTTTAGGCTCACATCTTAGATGTGTATTTGTACCAGGTGCTTGGGTATGCGTACCACACCCTAATAACGCACTAGATATGCCTCAAATACATGAATGAGACGTGAGTATATTTTAACAATGCATAGGTACTTTTAATATGCATCTTGCATACCACATATGCTTGCATCCTCACACTGTGCGTACCTTCATACCTTCGCACCTTTGGACTTGGATGGCCCAAGTTTGAAGGTCCACACTAGGTAGCCCGTAACCGCACCTTGCATACCTGTGCACCCACACACCTATACAACCTTGAGAAAAACTTTCAAAGGCTTCACATTTATATCAGGTTAACTTTTTTAGATGCTTGTGGGTTTGGAAAGTTAATATATTTCTTCGTTCTTCATTTTATTTTTCCTTTCACTAGTCATCTATATTTGACTTGAATAAATTCTTCCACCTTTTGTGAAAACTATGTTAGAACTCTCCGAAGTGGTGAGAAACGAAATCATATAGCAAACTTGGAATATTATCCTTTAACTTCAAAACATAGTTCAAACATTATTATCTTAAATTTGTTCAGGGTCACAACTCTTTCTAATGACAGCTCTTTTGGGTATAGGTTAGAATTATATTGGTAAGAATCTGTTTAACCTTCTGATTTAGAAGGGTTGAGAAGTTGTCTATTGCAACAAATCTCACCAACAATGATTACCTATCATGAAAGACTACGGTGAATTTTAACTTACATTCATGAAAGACTACGGTGAATTTTAACTTACATTCTTTACAGGATGATGAAAGTCATGAAACCACTGATGATCAAAGATGGATCTACATGATCATAGAAGTTTTCATTCTGATCCAAAAAGTAATACATTCAATTTGAGAGATTTGAATCTTTCTTTGTTGCAAGAAGTTTATTCTCCTTATTTAGGTCTGTATGGAGGAATATTTCACTATTTTTTACAAAAAATACCTTCAGTCTTAGAACATTCTGTTTTCCAACATTATATCAATTTTCTGCATGGCGGTTTAAGCTTTGCTGATGGTAGAGAGTCTAGAGACAATGTTATCTTCTTGTCCATGAGAATCCTTGCCGCTGCCACAACCGGTCAAGCTCTATAACTAGTCTAAGTCATAATGTGGTTTCTATTGATGCCATTTAATAAGAGCTACCTGACCTTTTTACATTGGTCCAGGCCAAGAGGAGAAAATTATCATCAAACTCATTGAATGTCATTCATTTAGAGGCTATGTTAAATATAGCCATGCCAAATGAAAGAATAGAAGGGCATCTCCTACTGTGTATAAACCTTTGAAATTTCTTTCTTGATATTCCAGAGGGCTGCTGTAGAAGATGTGCATTTATTCTATGAAGGCCATAGAAAAAATTTAGATTTTAAAACAAGCATATCAAGTACTTATGCTTGTATGGAATGTTTTTTTTTAAAATATCCTGAAATAAGATAATTTTCTCTGATTAGTACGAGTTTTGCAAGTAGAATGCCTGTGGAATGGGATAATAAATCAGTGTTAGTAATCTCTATCATGTGCTTTATTAATTTATTGAAAGGAGCACAGATGGTTTGCTTTTGGACCCAATACAGACTGCTTTTCAATACATTAAATTTGAAAAAAAAAAGGAAAGAAGACAATGACCTACCGACAAGCATGGCCTTGTCAACAAAGTTGGAAAACATTACTTGAAGTCTTTATTGTTGTTCTGAATAGGGATGAGGTTTCTGTTGAAGAATTGGCCTGACAAACTTGCAAAAATTGACTCTCTGGTTTCAGGATCGCAAGTTACACAGTGGCTCGCAGAAGTTTACATCAGATTGCAGGCGTTTACTTTGGATTGCATGTGATTGTATTAGGATCGCAGGTTTCGGGTTTGTCTCAGGAATGCAGGTTTCTGTCGGGTCTTCTGTCAGGATGTGTTATGCTTGGATCGCAGGCGACTTGTCCATATTGCGTGCGCAGATGTGTTTCACCCGAACGCATGTATTTCACTGTTGACTTGTCCATATTGCGTGCGCAGATGTGTTTCACCCGAACGCGTGTGTTTCACTGTCAACTTGTCCATATTGCGTGCGCAGATATGTTTCACCCGAATGCGTGTGTTTCACTGTCTTTTCTGTTATTTTCCAGCATGAGTGTTATTTGGCGTTTTTGTCATTTTGGGAAGCGGTTACTCCATGGTTCTTTGTGGGTTTCTTCCTGTTTACTTCTAGTTTGGCTTGTAATAGTTTTAGGCAGGTTGTTTAGGAGATTCTTAGCTATTTTGTTGTATTAGATTAATTATATTTGTATTAATTCTGGGAATGTAATTCTCAGTTTATTGTATTTGGATTTTAGTCTTCCACGGAGCATTGTTCTGTTGTAGTTCCAAGCCTATATATTGATGTACTCCATTCTGAAATAATCGATTGAGACTCTATCAGCATTTCTCATTGTGGTATCAGAGCTAGTCTGGTCTTTGGGTTAGAGAAAGCCTGTGAATTGTTTGTGAGAATTTATCAAGTTCTTGCAAAGTTTGGTTCAAGTTTTTTTGCTGGGTTTTTTGCATAATGGCTACTGGCACTAACTCATTGCCAATTCCAGAATTCAATGGTGAAGACTATGAGTATTGGAGTCTAAAAATGAAGACATTGCTCATTGGCAAAGGTGCTTGGAATATAGTGGAAGATGGCTACACTGAGCCTGATTGGAACACCATTGCAGCTGCTGATAGACCAGCAAAGAGAGAAGCACAAAAGAAGAATAGCTTTGCTCTCTATCACATTCAAACAGCCTTGGATAAAAGCCTTTTTCCAAGGATTGCTAGTTGTACAACAGCTAGTGAAGCTTGGAAAGATTTGAAGGATGGCTTTCAAGGAAATGCTCAAGTGAAGCAAGTCAAAATGCAAACTTTCAAGAGGAAGTTTGAGAATTTGAGAATGAAAGAAGATGAAAATGTTGGTGATTATTGTGTGAGAGTAAAAGCTTGTGTGAACAAGATGGCGACTCTTGGTGAAGAGGTGAAGAATGAAGTTGTAGTAAAGAAAGTGTTGAGAACACTTCTACCAAAATGGAATCATGTGGCTATTATAATTGAAGAGAGCAAAGATCTCTGTACTCTTAATTATGATCAGCTCATTGGTTCACTTATGTCTCATGAGGAGAGACTATCTTCATCTTCAAATGTTGGTGGTGTTGAAGAAAAAGCTTTCACATCCAAGGAGAGTGGAGCTAGTGCAAGTGGACAAGGAAGAGGCCAAGGCCAAGGTAGAGGGAGAGGTCAATCTCCTTCAAGAGGAAGAGGTAGAGGAAGAAGAGGAGGTGCTCAAGGAAGAGGAAGAGGAAGAGGTGACAAGAGAGACAAGCAATGTTACTATTGTAACAAGTTTGGACACTTTGAAAAAGATTGTAGATTGAAGGCATCCCATGAAGGAAGGAGTAGTGCACACTATGGAGAAGAGGAAGGATCCTCAATTTTGTTTTTGTCATATGGAAAATCAGATCAGAATTTAAATGAGACATGGATTCTTGATACTGGTTGCTCAAACCACATGACCGACAAGGGGGAGTTGTTTTCTACAATGGACAATTCCTACAAGTCCAAGTTCAAGCGTGGAGATGATAAAGCTTTGCAAGTTGAAGGCAAAGGAGCAATGGAGGTGCACACCAATGAAGGTAAAAAAAAGGTGAATGATATATACTATACTTCAAATTTAAAACATAATTTGTTGAGTGTAGGCCAAATCATGGAGAAAAACTACAAGCTTGTTTTTGAAGATAAAAAATGTGTAATCTATGACAAGAATCATGGGAATAGGCTTGTCACTACCGTCCCTATGACAAACAATAGATTGTTTCCTTTGAAGTTTGGAGGACAAGGAGCCAATCTTGCAAATGTTGCAATTGAAAACAAGAGTTGGTTGTGGCACTTAAGGTATGGGCACTTGAATTTTCCTAGTTTGAGATTGTTGGTATCTCAAGAGATGGTATATGGATTGCCTAAGGTTGAAGATCACAAAGGTGTGTGTGAAGGATGCGCTTTGGGAAAGCACTCAAGGATGAGTTTTCCAAAAGGAAAAGCATGGAGAGCCTCTTATCCACTTCAATTGGTGCATTCCAATATTTGTGGGCCTATGCAAACTCAAAGTTTGGGTAAGAATTCATACTTTCTTACATTCATTGATGATTTTTCAAGAATGTGTTGGGTTTATTTTTTGAAAGCAAAGGATGAGGCATTTGATTGTTTTAAAGATTTAAAAAATCATGTGGAAAAACGAAGTGGGTGCTATATAAAATGTTTAAGGACTGATAGAGGAGGGGAATTTTGTTCAAATGAATTCCTTTAATTTTGTAAAGATTATGGTGTTAAAAGGCAACTCACTGCTGCCTATACTCCACAACAAAATGGTGTGGCTGAACGTAAAAATAGAACAGTTGTAAATATGGCAAGGAGCATGCTACAAACTAAGAAATTAAGTAATATGTATTGGGCTGATGCAGTTAGGACAGCCATCTATATCTTGAATAGAAGTCCCACTAGTATCTTGGATGGCATCACTCCATATGAAGCATGGTATGCAAAGAAACCAAATGTAAATCATTTCAAAGTTTTAGGTTGTTTGGCTTATGCACATATACCTGATGAGCAAAGGAGGAAACTTGATCCAAAGAGTGAAGCTTGCGTTTTTATTGGGTATTGTGAGAATACCAAGGCCTATAGGCTTTATAATCCAAAAACTCACAAGGTTGTGGTGTCAAGAGATGTGATTTTTGATGAAGGGGAAGTATATGGTCATCATAAACTTTATGTTGATGATGAATCCATTGGTGAAAGCTCCTCAAATGTGCAGCCCAATGTTCAAACCAGCAAGCAACTTATTCTTCCAAGTCCTACAAAGAGTTCCTCTCCATATAACCAATTGAAGAAAAAATAAATTAATATACACCATTAACTGAAGAGGGGAAAAAGGCAATATCACTGTCAAACAAGTAAAATTAAGGAATTACAGAAAGAAAATGCTCAATTTATCAGGACAGACTTGTTAGAAATCTTGTCTCGCCGAGAAATCGGGATTTCACTCAATTCTTCTGCGCTTGGGAGGGGATTTCTGTTGCGTTTGGGAGGGGATTTCTGCTGCATTTGGGAGGTGGTTTTCTGCTGCGTTTAGAGGGTATTTCTGCTGCGTTCGGGAGTGGTTTTTTGTTGCGCTGAGGTGGTTTTCTGCTGCGTTCGGGAGGGGATTTCTTTTGCGCTTGGGGGATTTCTGCTGCGCTCGGGAGGTGGTTTTCTGCTTCCCTTGGGAGATTTTTGCTGCGCTTGGGAGGGGATTTTTGCTGCGTTCGGGAGGTGGATTTCTGCTGCGTTCGGGAGGGGATTTCTGCTGCGTTCGGGAGGGGATTTCTGCTGCGCTGAGGTGGTTTTCTGCTGTGCTCGGGAGGTGGTTTTCTACTGCGCTCGAGGGATTTTTGCTGCGCTCGGGAGGGGATTTCTGTTGCGTTCGAGAGGTGGTTTTCTGCTGCGCTGAGGTGGTTTTCTGCTGTGCTTGAGGTGGATTTTTGCTGCGCTTGAGGGATTTCTGCTGCGCTCGGGAGGGGGATTTTCGCTGCGCTCAAGGGGGATTTTTGCTGCGCTCAAGGGGGATTTCTGCTGCGTTGAGGGGGATTTTTGCTGCACTCGGGAGGTGGATTTCTGCTGCGCGGAGGTGGATTTCTGCTGCGCTGGGGGTGGATTTCTGCTGTGCTGGGGTGGATTTCTGCTGCACTCAGGGTGGATTTTTGCTGCGCTTAAGGTGGATTTTTGTTGCGCTCGAGGTGGATTTTTGCTGTGCTCAAGGTTTATTTCTACGTGTGCCCTATTGCAGCCCCGGTCGTGCCCTAGCATGTCCCAGTTGTCCTCATTGTGAATCGTTTAGCAACCTGGTGTTCTTGGTGTTATGGGGATACTTGAAGGAGAAATGGAGGAGACGCGGGCTTCTCCTCTTAAATCTGTCCAACGCCTTCACACAACAGTTTCATATCAGCGTTTGTCTCAACAAATTAATTCTCTCTAGAAACAGCTAGACACAAGCTAGTATTATACTCTCCTTGCAAGATCAAGTGAAAGACGACAACCGCATTATCGCGGATCTCCAAATTAAACTTCAAGATCAGCAAGTCATCATTACTCAATTGCAGACTGCACATACAGAACAACCTCCTCAGAATTCTATGAATTTACACTCTGAAATTTTAAAAATTCGAGATGAACAGGTTGTTCTTCTTGTTGAGCAGGAACGTCTCAAGGAAGCGTCAACTACACAAAGCCAAAAATTAGTTGACCAACAATCTTGGGTTCAGGTTGTAGCCGGAAAGAAGAACCCCCCCCCCATAGTTGAGTTGGCTGTCTAAGCTAAATTTGAAGAAGAAAGGATCCATAATGCGAAAGCGCTCAATCTCAGGGTTCGTGGGGTGCCCAAACCTACTGATCCGCTTCAAGCTGGAAATGCCTTCATTCACAACACTCTTGAGTTAACAGATGTTACTATCGAGAGAGCATGGTTCTCTCCCGACTCCACATTAATCATATGCTTCAAAAATGCGGAAGAGTGTATGAAGGCATTGAGGGCCAAACGGAAATTACTTACTCTTCAGGACAAGATATACCTTGATGAGGACCTTACGCGACTCCAGGTTGAAGAATTGAAGAAAGCCAGGGAACAAGTAGCGTAGCCAGGAAAGCCAACAAATGGGCAGTTATTCGTAATTTGCGTGCAGTGATTAAGGACTCTCCCCCACCTGGGTGGTCCAAACCCGTGCCTAACAAATGACTCCATCGACACGGAAGGGAGGTGGCAGATAAGCTAGCTATAGCTTTCTGGAATTGCAATGGTATGATGTGGTCTGCCCTAGGGTCCTTACTTGATGTGATTGGCAGACATGACATCATTCTTATCTGTGAGACACACGAGAGTCCTGAGCGGGTCCTTCCAGTTATCTCTCGGTTACTTTTGGTGGTCCAGATTGTCGGCAACTCACTCGACGCTCTGGGGGGGTTCGAGGATCAGGAGGTGTTGCTGCTATTATCAGGGATAGGCTCCAAGGTTCGGTATCCCTGGTTTCAACCGACCCCCACTCCAGGTTTTTATGGATTAAAATCCATCGTCACCCACCTCTTTGGGATATCTACATTGCCATCTCGTTACTTTCCCCCCACCACGTCCAATTTTGCTATTCACACGGACGGGGACCCTTTCCAGGACCTTTATGAGGACATTACTAGATACTCGGCTTCGGGGAGATACTTACTGCTGGAGATTTCAATGCTCGGATCGGACCTATGCAGGTTTCTCTTCATGACCTCACAACCGATGAGATGCAGACTCAAGAATTGGATCTTGAGGACCTTGGTTTTGCTCGAACCTCCAGCGACACACAGGTGACTGCTTATGGTAAGCGTCTTATTGAGTTGGATGAATCCAACAGGCTAGTTCTTCTCAATGGTATATCTTGTTTTCTAGATTCCAGTGGGTTTACTTGCTTTCTTCATAGTGGTGGAGCCAGTGTCGTCGACTATACTATTTCCTCTACCACCCTCATTCCATTCATTTCCCGATTCAACGTCTCTGATCACCCTTCCCCCTTTACCGATCATTCAGTTCTTTCTCTTACATTTTCGACTATTTCCATTCCTGTTACTCCTCCCCCTCCTCCCTCCCCTTCAGCCCCTCGAGTCATTATAGACTTTGACTATTATTATTCCTTTACCTACATGGACCAGTTGCGTCAGGTTCTCCCCAATGTGTCTTCTCTTCCCGATGTTTCCAATCATTCTGTTTGCTTGGTACAAACTATTTGGAAGGCTGCTTTGGACTCGTACCCCCACACTATTCGTCCTCCCCCTCGTCCTCGTCCCCCTGGTCATTGCCCCATGAACATCTGGTGTGATGAGGAATGTAAGTCTGCCCACTGAAGGTTGAAATATGCCATTCAAAATCGTTCCCAACTCTATACCATTTCTCACAAAGACTACAGGATGCTTCTTCGAAAGAAGAAGCGTCTCTTCCTCTCTCGGCATCGACTTGATCTTATCCATTCCCTTCAACAGTCTCCTAAATCCTTTTGGCACCTTATCCTCCCTTATGATCGGATTACTCATGGGATCGATATTTCCTCTTGGACCATTCATGCCTCTTCCCTCTATACCATTCCAAATCAGCATCCTATTACTGTTCCCTCTCCCTCTTCTTCGTGCCACCTCTTTTCTACTGGTCTTGTCAAGCAGGCTATCTGGAAACTCTGTACGAGCAAAGCAGCAGATTTGGATGGGTTACAGGCAAAATTTTTGAAGCATGGTATTGACCTTCTTGTTGGGCCCCTCACTGATCTCTTCAATCTCTCTATCCGTTCCGGGTTTCTCGATTCCTGGACTCAACATATCATTCACCCCATTCATAAGGCAGGTGATCCCCATGAACCCAATAATTATAGGACTATCATGATTGGGCATATCTTTGCCAAGCTGTATGCCACAACATTGGATGTGCTTCTCTCCCGAAGGTTGAAGGAGGGGGGTTTCAAGGCTCTTGGCCAAGCTGGCTTTTGGCAAGATCACCAGACGACAAATCACATTCTAGTCCTCAGAGCTATTATTGAGGAGGCGCGTTCCAGGTCCTCGAAGGTTTATTGTTGCTTTGTTGAATTCAGGAAAGCCTTTCGACACGGTGCCTCAGCATTTACTTCTTGAGAGACTACGGTTAGTTGGCATCTCTGGGCAACTTTTGACAACGGTTACACGGTTATATGAGACTGTGAAAGGTCGGTTTCGCTCCCCTCAAGGGCTTTTAGACAGTATTCTTAGAACCATAGGAGTGAAACAGGGGTGCCCCCTTTCCTCGACACTTTTTGGGATCTTTATCGATGAGCTTGAGACTTTTAGTAAGGAGAACGCTCATGCAGAGGATGGTTGCCTTCTTCACTATGTGCTGATATCTATTCTCCTATTTGCTGATGATGTTGTTCTTTTGGCCTCTTCTCCTGAGGGACTTCAATGCCATCTAGACAAGCTTGCCGCTTTTTGTGACTCAAGACAGTTGACGGTGAATCTTTCCAAGACCAAGGTTATGGTATTCAATACTACCAAAGAGGCTCTATCTCATCTCCACTTCTCTTTCCAAGGTCGGGAGGTCGAGATCACCACCTCTTATATGTACTTGGGGGTTCTTTTCACTAGTCCCACATTTAGTATGAAACCCGCCGCCCAGGCCCGGGTGTGTAAGGGATATGTAGCTTTGTCTTTGCTAGAGAGGAATTGCTTCAAAGCACATTTTCAGGATATACTTGTGAAGATGAGGATTTTTGATGCCTTGGTCAAGCCAACTATTACTTATGGGTCAGTGGTTTGGGGTCCTAGCCATGGCCCGACTGAGTGGTCACGGGTTGAACGAGTCCAGACACTCTTTCTTCGACGATTCATTCGTTGCAAGGGCACAGTCCCCCGCTCTATTAATCTGGTAGAGTTTGGGGCTTCGTCTCTCTAACTTGAGATTATCTTCTTGATTATCGGTTATCTTCACAGGATCCGTCTTTCGGAGATACCCTTACCTCGCCCTTCGCTCCTCTATGGAACTCTCTCTTGAGTTCTTGGGGAGGTCGGAGGAGCTGGTATTTTCAGGTTTCTGCTCTCCTGGCTAGCATTCAGATACGGATAGACAGGCTCCCGCATTATTCTTTGGGGGTTCTCTCATTGCAGTCCAAACATAGCTGACAGCCGACCGACGTTTCCAAAAGTTTCACATTTATTATATATATTGATCCAATAGTTATTTGGATCTATCATCTTGTTTTTTAATTCTTCACTGGCGATATTCGCAACTGCCTATTGGCGAGGGTGTGCCCACCTTGAGTGGCTCGTTTATTTCCATTCGTTCACTGCATATTCATTTTATTTCGTCTTTCGGTTTGGCACTGTGTTTATCTTTGTAAGATTATTAAGCAGAGGATAAGAATTATCTTTGCAAGTGGTATCAGTTGTCATTCGGTTCTGAAGCGCCGCCGCCATCTCGCAACACCGTTCTGAAAACTTCCGCCGGCGTCTCGAAGCACTCCGCAGGCGTTCTTTTTTACAGGGCGTCTTCCACTGCAGCCAGCGCCAGCAAGCGTTCCGTAGTATTCTTCGGCTGCAGACAGCCGCAGACGGCTACTATAAATCTTCCCCGTCGCAAATCCATCGCAAATCCTTCGCAAATCCTTCGCAAAAATGCCGTTTATCCCTGCCAGTCTCTCGCAGCCAATAAACCAATCAGATCTCGCGATTCGATTTAATTTTTCCCGCAACCTAAGGTTTGTTCGTTTTTAATTACGCTGACGTCAGTGTCCGATTTTTTAATTAAATTCGGCATTTTGCATTATCCCACATTGGCAGTGCTTTGGTTGGGAATGCATTTAAAAATAAGTTAGCACTCCTTATTCAGCGTGACTACGGTCACACGTCCGGCTCCTCCGCGCGTTTCGGTCCTGTCGCTTTGTCTTCTCGCGTCCTTTTGTCGCCGTCGCCGCGTTTCAGTTTGGCCGTTCGTGGTTTCGCGTCTGGTCTGTCCTCCGTGTCGTTCGTTGTTCGTTCATTGTTTCGCGTCCTGTCCTCCGTTCGTTGTTTCGCGTCTGGTCCTGTCCTGGTCCTGTCCTCCGTGTCGCTTGCATTCGGTCGTCTCGCGGTCCGGTCCTCCATGTCGTTTGCGTCCGGTCCTGTCCGTTTGCGTCCGGTCCTATCCTCCGTGTCGCTTCGTCGTCTCGCGTCCGGTCCTGTCCTCCGTGTCGTTTGCGTCCGGTCCCGTCCTCCGTGTCGTTTCGTCAGCTCGTGTCTCATTGTCCGCTTTCCGTCCATTCGCATCGCGGTCAAACAACGTTAAAAGTGTCATAAACTGTCCAAGTTGCTGTCAAGAAGGAGCCAACGACCACATTAAATTCCGCGTCGCAGTTGGAGCGAAACTTCAAGCGGAATCCCAATTTTTTGCTAAATTCAACCAAAATTTGCGGCAGTTGAAGCGGAATCCTAAGCGGGCTATGTTAACAAGTGCATGAGCAAAAAGTGGTCCAAAGGTGCTGACGGTCGATTATCAAGCTCGGAGACGACCAATAACAACGCAAGAAGACCAAATCGAAGCCCAGGTACAAAAAATTCTCCTTCTCCTTTTAAAATTGGTAGTTATAATCCACATCATCCACTAGTAGATCCGATGGCTACTAATCCTTCCCCAACTCACGAAAACATCACACAAGGAACCTCAAGTAACTCAGCCATTTCCAATGATGCTTCTCTTCACCTCCTACTCGAGGGTATGAACGAAGTTAGTCTTCTCCTAAAAGACCTAGTCAAAGCACAAAAACAGCCTAATCCCAATACTAATCCCCAAAATCACTCCCATGCCCAACGGAATGAAGAAAATATCGATCCTAATGATGATTGGCAACAACAACGAGGTGATTCGGATAATTACAGGGATCACTATCAAAGACAGCGGTATAACCAAAATCAAGAAAGGGACACGGGTTATCACCAACCAAGAGGCCCTAATAATAATTTTCCACGAATTGATATGCCCACTTTTGAAGGTCATGATCCTCGTGGTTGGTTAGCCAAAATGGAAGGCATCCTTGACTTATATCAAATTAAGGAAATTGATAGAGTTCCTTTCGCTGCATCAAAACTAGGCACTGAGGCCTACCAATGGTTTGTATGGCTTAAACGAGAGAATGAAGCTACTATTAATTGGAGAAAATTCACTACCTCTTTTTTAGAAAGATTTGACGATGGAGCTACATCATCATACACAATAAGATTGTTATCTCTTAAACAAGAAGGGTCAGTTAGTGAATTCGTTTCGGAGTTTACCAGTTTACTACCATACACTTCAGACCTCAATCCCGACACAGTGGTAGGAGCCTTTCGCAATGGTTTGAAAGAAAGTATTCGAGTGGAGGTAGACATGCACGATCCAACCTTGTTGAACAGTTGTATAAGAATAGCCAAGTTGGCCGAGAAGAGACATCAATTGTCTGCACGACGGGAAACGTATAGTCGTCCCTCATATCGCAACAATTCCTTTCGTAGAAATGATCAACCATCAAGATATTTTTGCTATAAATGTCGCACTCATCACCCCAGGGAACAAGCATGTGCCCAAAAACAAAACTTTCATATTGAAGGTGATCAATGTGAAGGAGAAGAGGATGAACCTTACCAATCAGAAGAACCTATGCCAGAAGACCTACCATGTACTATAGACGAAAAAGAAGAGGATACAATGGCGATTTCAGTGCATGCTCTCATGGGTTTAACCGCCCACCATACCATCAAGGTACCAGGCTTTCTCCGCCAGAAAAAGGTGAATGTGCTAATTGATTCTGGTAGCACCCACAATTTTATCGACATCAAAACAGCAAAAGCTTTGAATTTATTCATTAACTCTTCCAACAAAGACAAATTCCAGGTTCTAGTGGCCAACGGGGTGAACGCACAATGTGTTGGTCGCACATCTCAAGTTTCCATAAATATGGGAACTTATACCTGGTTAGGATCCCTTTTTGTCATGAATTTAGGGAACTCTGATGTCATTTTGGGAGTTGAATGGTTGGAAACATTAGACACAGTTAGCTTCAACTTCAAAAAATTATTTGTGGAATGGAAGGAAAATGGACGAGTCATTCGCTTACAAGGCATTACTACTCCTCCATCACAAATGGTGAGCTCTCATAGTATGGAGAAGATGTTAAAAAAGGGTGGATATGGGTTTATAGCTCAAATTAATTGTTTGGAAAAACAATCTTAAGCAACTTCGGATATTATTGCACCTGAGTTACAAGATATCATAACACATTACGAAGAGGTTTTCCAAGAACCTCAAGGATTACCACCTAAACGATCTCATGATCATGCCATCCATTTGATGCCAGGGAGTGTCCCACCTAACAGTCGTCCTTATCGCTATCCTCAACCACAAAAGACAGAAATCGAACAGATCGTTCAGGATTTGTTGGATCATGGAGTCATTCGTCACAAGGACTAGTCCTTATTCCTCACCCGTAGTCCCGGCTAGACGAAAAGATAACTCTTGGCGTATGTGTCCCGACTTTCGTTCTCTCAATAAACTCACTATCAAGGACAAATTTCCTATCCCTGTCATAGATGACCTATTAGATGAGTTGCATGGTGCAAAATTTTTTACAAAATTAGACCTTCGCTCTGGCTTTCACCAAATCCGTGTTAGAGAAGAAGATATTCCCAAAACAGCCTTTCGTACTCATGAAGGTCATTACGAATTTTTGGTCATGCCTTTTGGTCTCACTAATGCACCATCCACATTCCAAAGCCTCATGAACCAAGTGTTTCGTCCACTCCTCCGTAAGTTTGTGTTAGTTTTTTTTGATGATATTCTCATATACAGCAAAACATGGACGGACCATTTACATCATGTGGATCAAGCCCTTCACATTTTACACAAAGAAAAATTATTTGTTAAACGTTCCAAATGTTCATTTGGTGTTCAAGAAGTCGAGTATCTTGGTCATATAGTTTCACACGAAGGCGTCAAAGTGGATCCCAATAAGATTAAGGCAATTCAAGAGTGGCCTTTACCTAAAACCATCAAGAAACTTCGTGGTTTTTTGGGTCTCACGGGCTACTATCGCAAGTTTGTACAAAATTATGGTAAGATTGCAGCACCTCTCACCGCACTCACAAAGAAGGATGCTTTTCGTTGGTCGACAGAGGCTACTCTAGCTTTTGAAGCTCTTAAGAAGGCCATGTGTACAACTCCAGTATTAGCAACCCCCAATTTTCACAAACCATTTATTATCGAATGTGATGCATCAGGAACAAGAATTGGGGCTATATTAATGCAAGAAGGTCATCCTTTGGCATTTGAAAGTAAACAGCTCTCCGGGAAAAATTTGGGAAGATCGACATATGAAAAAGAAATGTTGGCTATTCTTCATGCCATAGAAAAATGGAGACACTACCTAATCAGCAGCCGCTTCATTATCAAAACAGATCATAGTAGTCTCAAACATTTTCTTGAGCAGAGGTTTTCCTATCCGGAACAAAATAAGTGGTTAACCAAACTATTGGGGTATGATTTTGTTATCGAATACAAGAAGGGGAAGGAAAATATAGCTGCCGATGCGCTGTCCAGGAAATATGAAGATGAAGTAGTCATTAACGCTATTTCAGGTCCTTGCTCCCAATGGGTGAATCAATTACAAGATGAATGGTTGTCCAATAGCGAAACTGCTCAGATAATTCAAGAATTATCTATAGGGTCCTCTAAATACCCTTTGTTCTCTTATGAAGATGAAATCCTCCGAAAGAAAAACCGCATTTATATTCCACACAATTCAGAACTCAAATCAAAGATCCTAGACGAATCACACGCCTCTCCATCAGCAGGACATTCAGGATTTTTGAAGACATATTTAAGGGTCAAACAATCATTTTGTTGGAAAGGATTAAAAGCAGAAGTCAAACAATGGGTAGCAGAATGTGAAGTTTGCCAACGCAATAAAGGAGAAACAATCAAATCACCAGGATTGTTACAACCATTACCCATCCCTGAACGACAGTGGGAACATATATCCATGGATTTTATTGAGGGTCTTCCAAAGTCAGAAGGCAGGACAGTAATCTTCGTTGTCGTAGACCGGTTATCCAAATACGCTCACTTTCGTGCTTTACAACATCCATTTTCCGCAAGCAAGGTGGCAAAGGTATTTATGGATTCAATTTTCAAATTACATGGTATGCCAAAAAATATTGTAAGTGATAGAGATCCCATCTTCACTAGTAACTTTTGGCGAGAATTATTTCGACTTAGTGGTACCAAATTGAACATGTCCTCAGCTTACCATCCACGTGACGTATGGTCAAACGAAGTAGTTAACAAATGTTTGGGTACATACTTAAGATGTTTTGCTCAAGATAAACAATACCAATGGAGCCAGTGGTTAGCATTGGCGGAATGGTGGTACAACACTTCTTACCATTACTCAATTAAGATGTCTCCATTTGAAGCATTGTATGGCACCAAACCTCCAGCCATCGCAGATTACGTCCATGGATCATCCAAAGTAGCCAAAGTGGATGATTGGTTCCAACAAAGGCAGTCTACACTCACCATCCTCAAAGAGAATTTAGTCCAAGCACAAAATCGTATGAAACAACAACAAGACTTGCACCGATCAGAAAGAACTTTTAATATAGGTGATTGGGTTTTCCTAAGGTTGCAACCTTACAAACAATCATCGTTAAAGATAAAGTCCAGCCAAAAGTTGGCTCCACGATTCTATGGTCCCTACAAAATTGTGCGCCGCATTGGAGAAGTAGCCTATCAATTAGAGCTACCTACATCTTCACGAATACACCCGGTATTTCATGTTTCATGTCTCAAAAAAGTAATTGGTCATAAAGTACAAAGTCAATCAGAATTACCAAGTACTCGATGAGGAAGGACGCATACATCTCCAACCCGAAGATATACTACAACATAGAATCCGAAAACTGAGATCACGTCAGATTCAAGAATTTCTCATTAAATGGCAAGATTTATCAGAGGAGGATGCCACATGGGAACCTGAAAGTATATTCCAGACATTTCCAGCTTTGAGGACAAAGCTTTCCGAGGAGGGGAGTCATGTTGCAGTCCAAACATAGCTGACAGCCGACCGACGTTTCCAAAAGTTTCACATTTATTATATATATTGATCCAATAGTTATTTGGATCTATCATCTTGTTTTTTAATTCTTCACTGGCGATATTCGCAACTGCCTATTGGCGAGGGTGTGCCCACCTGGAGTGGCTCGTTATTTCCATTCGTTCACTGCTTATTCATTTTATTTCGTCTTTCGGTTTGGCACTGTGTTTATCTTTGTAAGATTATTAAGCAGAGGATAAGAATTATCTTTGCATTCTCCCCCCCTCTCGGCTTAGTAAGGAGAAGATGCTCCACGAGATTCGAAAGGATGTTAGTCTCCAGTACACCAGATGCACATGGATCTCTCCTGTTGCCCCTCTTTCTCCCAAGCTGTCTTTCTACCATGAGCACTTCTTACAGATTCAAGAGGGCAAAATAGTTCCTCCACAATACCTTCAGCAGCACACAATGCATAGTCTTCGTATCACTATTGGGCAACTCAGGGTGTGTTCTCACCAACTCCGGATTGAGTCAAATCACCATATTTCGACGGAGGAGCAGATTTGCTTGTTTTGCTCCTTGGGTGAAGTTGAAACCCTTCATCACTTTATTTTTTGTTGTCCCATTTATTATGAGATCCGAGGTAGGTTCCATTGCCTTTTCAGGGACAACTCTCGATCTGTTTCTACCTTCTTTAGATACCCGGACCAACGTTGTCTCGCACTCTTTCTTAGGGAGATAACTCAACTTCGACGACATAAAAGTTCTCCAAATGGATCTCACCCTCCTCAACATCGGCTCATCACAACATACTTCACCAACTCCGACGGACCAGGTGACTTCAATCGAAAACGCCCCACATCATCCAGTTCGGACAGAATTAGGGTCACTAGACAACGCACCAACAATTTGTCAGGGTTCCGAACTAGCAATGGGCAGAGACATATCATGGACTTCTTCAGCTCCGGTACTTCGGCCTTGACTGTTAAGAGAGATTAGTTTCTAGCGGGTTCTTGGAGCTTGCCCTCCCTGGGCTGCTCCCCCCCTCCTCTCTCTCTCTGTTCTTCTTGGCGTGCACTTCTCTCTGTTGGATTGCAACCCTCCCCCCCTCTGCTCTCCTTTTTCTTTTCTTTTCCCTTTCTCTTTGGCCCGTTTGTCGGGTTTCATCTTGTATTTATCTTAGTTCTTTTCTTTGTTGGGCTTTTTAGCCTGCTAGCTAGCAATCATTATTGTCCTTCTTATAGTCTCTTGGGTCTTATTTTGGCCCACCGCGGACATTAATAATATTTCATTTCATTTCATTTCTCCAAGTCCTACTTCAAGTCCTTCAAATCCTTCATTGAGTGAAGATTCTCCAAGTGATGTGTTGAAGACAAAGAAAGGTAAAAAGCTACAACAAAACCATCCATCTTCTCAAATGTTAGATACAAATTTTCAAAAAAGAGTTACAAGAAGTCAAGCACAAGAGGTAGATCAAGTTGTGAAAAGATTTGAAAACTTGCATATGTATGATGATGAAGATGAAGGTGAACCAAAAGGTGATGTTGTGAATTATGCTTTGATGTCTAGTGTTGAATGAGAACCATCTAATTATGAACAAGCATGTACTAATGATGTGTGGATGAAAACAATGCAAGATGAAATGAATCCCATCAAGAAGAATGAAACTTGGGAGCTTGTAGAGATTCCAAAAGGCAAGAAGTGTGTGGGCTCTAAATGGGTCTACAAAACAAAATATAATAGTGATGGAAGCATTGAGAGACACAAGGTAAGGCTTGTGGCTAAGGGATTCACACAAAGGTATGACATTGATTATGAAGAGACTTTTGCACGGGTTGCAAGACAAGAAACAGTAAGGATGGTTCTTTCTATTGCTGTCCATAAAGGTTGGAAGGTACATCACATGGATGTAAAGAGTGCATTCTTGAATGGCTACTTGGATGAGGAGGTTTATGTGCAACAACCTCAAGGTTTTGAAGTGCAAGGCAAAGAGAATCTTGTGTATAGGTTGAAGAAGGCCTTGTATGGTCTTAAGCAAGCTCCAAGAGCTTGGTATTCAAGTATTGATGGATACTTTCATCAATATGGTTTCATGAGAAGTAAGAGTGAGCCAACGTTATACTACAAGAATGAAGGTAATGACATTTTGCTTGTTTGTTTATATGTTGATGATTTGATTTACTTGGGTAGTAATTCAAAGTTGAATGATGATTTCAAAGATGCAATGATGAAAGAGTTTGAAATGAAATATTTGGGTTTGATGCATTATTTCCTTGGCATGGAGGTGTATCAAAGAGATGGTGAGATCTTTATTTGTCAAACTAAATATGCTAATGATATGTTGAAGAAATTTGGCATGGAGAATTGTAAACCAGTTGCTACACCAATAGCTCATGGTGAGTTGTTGAGTAAGGATGATGGAGCTGAAAAAGTTGATGTGACCACTTATAGAAGCATTGTTGGGAGCTTGATGTTTCTCACAAATTTAAAACCAAACATTGCACATGCTGTTTCACTTGTATCAAGGTATATGAGTGATCCTTCTGAAATACACATGAAAGCAACTAAAAGAATTCTGAGATATGTAAAAGGAACAATTGATTTTGGCATTCACTATTACAAAAGTGATGATGTAAAACTAGTTGGATTTAGTGATTCAGATTGGGGAAGTAATTTAGATGATAGAAAATCTACTTCAGGAAATTGTTTTAGTCTTGGGTCTGGATTGATTACATGGAGTTCAAGAAAGCAAGGTATTGTTGCTCTTTCTTCTACAGAAGCTGAGTACATTACAATCACAAGTGCTAGTGCTCAAGCATTGTGGTTGAGAAAAGTGTTAGATGAAATTGGGGAGAAACAAAGTGGTCCAACTATCTTGTTTTGTGATAATATGAGTGCTATACAGTTAGCAAAGAACCCAGTCCATCACAGCAGGTCCGAACATTTTGATATGAAATACCATTTTATTAGAGACATGGTGGAGAAGAAAATTGTTGAATTGAGGCATTGTAAAACTGAAGACAATATTGCAGATGTATTCACAAAAGGGGTTGTGAAAGCTCAGTTTTTGAAGCTGAGGAACTTCCTGGTTAGTCCCTTCAGCATCAAGGGGGAGAATATTGATGAATTGGCCTGACAAACTTGCAAAAATCGACTCTCTGGTTTTAGGATCGCAAGTTACACAGTGGCGCGCAAAAGTTTACATCAGATTGCAGGCTTTTACTTTGGATTGCATGTGATTGTCCTAGGATCACAGGTTTCGGGTTTGTCTCAAGAATGCAAGTTTCTGTCGGGCCTTATGTCAAGATGTGTTATGCTTGGATCGCGGGCGACTTGTCCATATTGCGTGCGTAGATG
The DNA here is from genome assembly GCA_028583015.1 of Wollemia nobilis. Classification (NCBI taxonomy): domain Eukaryota; kingdom Viridiplantae; phylum Streptophyta; class Pinopsida; order Araucariales; family Araucariaceae; genus Wollemia; species Wollemia nobilis. The sequence goes on along the minus strand of JAQPPZ010002587.1, from coordinate 11,166,623 downwards.
TGTTTTGCCCGAACGCGTGTTTAATTGTCGACTTGTCCATATTGCATGCACAGATGTGTGTCACTGTCGAGTTGTCCATATTGTGTGCGCAAATGTGTTTCACCCAAACATGTGTGTTTCACTGTCAACTTGTCCATATTGCGTGCGCAAATGTGTTTCACCCGTATGTGTTTCACTGTCTTTTCTGTTATTTTCCAGCATGAGTGTTATTTGGCGTTTTTGTCATTTTGGGAAGCGGTTACTCCACGATTCTTTGTGGGTTTCTTCCTATTTACTTCTAGTTTGTATTGTAATAGTTTTAGGTAGGTTGTTTAGGAGATTCTTAGCTATTTTGTTGTATTAGATTAATTATATTTGTATTGATTCTGGGAATGTAATTCTCAGTTTATTATATTTGGATTTTAGTCTTCCATGGAGCATTGTTCTGTTTTAGTTCCAAGCCTATATATTGATGTACTCCATTCTGAAATAATCGATTGAGAATCTATCAACATTTCTCAGTTTCTTGGTTTTATGCTAAGTCTAAGATGTGCTGGGTTTTGTTCAAGAAAGCAAAAGCAAATGTGACAGAGAAATTTGTACCACCAAGAAAATGGTAGTGCTATTCAAACCGATCAAACTTGCTCTATGAATGAGATGTAGCATATTCTTTTAGGAAGGACTAAGATTGATTGTGCCTTCCTTTTCATCACTCTTTAGGACAACATTGAGGTTTCATCAATTGAGTTTGTTTTATCCTCAAATGGTTGGGGACATTATTTTCCACCAAGTCTCTTTCATTATTTGTAATGTTTCATTTACTTTGTGTCCAAGAAGATAGCTAGTCATAAGAAGTGAAGGATACTAGGTTTCCAAGTTGTAATCTTTCTAGATATCCTCACTAGGAGATATGATATTTCGGTTCATAATTCCTTTCATCATGGGAATATGAGGTCTATGTTGTATTATTTTCCTTACACTCTTTTAGGTTCAGAGCGTTGTTACGAATCAATTAGTAGTTATAGGCAGTTGGGATATTTAGTTCAATTAGTTTCCTAACGTATTAATCACACTTTTGTATTTATATGTCACTGGTTACATCTATGAATAACATTGCAGCCATTTTACTCACAATATTTGGTATTAAAGGGAGTTCCTACCATGTCATCTTGGAGGTGGGATTGTTGGAGAATAAAGTGAAGAGCTGTTCATGCGAGGAAAGAAGACCTTGCTGGCTAAGGACAAGTTTGTGATTGCGAGGAATGAAGGGAACATCCAACTTGTAATAGAAGAATTCAAAGTTGCTGGATTAGAGTTTTAGATGTTGTCCAAGATTCCTATGTAGAAGGGAGATGTTCAAGGAGAAGTAAAGACGAAGATTTTTGTGGTTTGCTGAGATTTGAAGACCTTGCAAAGTGGAAGAGGACTTTTTTCTGCTCCAACCTTGATATCCTAGGAGGAAGAAGCTTTTAATTGCCCTAGGCCATTTGGGGATAATCTAGATTAGAGTTACAGAATACTGTAGAGATCAACAAACCTGAGACGAGGTGAGAGATGTCGAGATGTGATGATTTAGTGATGCAACTATAAGAACAAGGATGTGTTGAGTTTGAGGATGTGCTACTTTGAAGACGTCATGCGATTGCAAGAGATGAGGCACTGTTTGAAGACTTTCCTAGGCCATTGCCAAGGGAGAGAGATCTATCAAGGAGAAACATGTCATTGAACGTAAGGGCATTTGATATGTGAGAAGGTGCCTGTTTGTATTGCGACAACATAATCATTAGCAAAATTTAAAAATGAAAGGATATGTGCTTGCTAATGGAGACATGATTCATGGTGGCATTTCTATGCAGATCTGTTGTTAGACGACTATTTTTCAAAGTCTTTGTGTGTTGCCATCAACACCACTTTGTTTGTTTTGAGGAGATTCCTGCATTGCTAGTTTGAACGTATCAAAGGGTGTCGTACAAGAATTCCATGGCATAAAGTGGAGAGAACCACACTGTGAAAGGACCTTGTTGTGGGTGATGTGTGCAATTGAACGTAGACATAATGTCGACAAACTTAAGGAGACATTTGAAAGCATAAGGGAGGCATTATCAAAGTTGCACTAGCTGAAATGTAGTGGAGAAGTAGGGCACGAGTAGCTGCCAGGCAGTTAAACTTTTTATCTATTTTTATGAACATTGACATTGCCGAACGCATTTTTGAATACAATGATTGTTATTTATCCTTCATTGAGGAAGGAGTGTAGATACTATTGATATGGTACAGTCTTCAATAAAGAAATTGAATTCAATTTGAAGGTTTTTTTGGTGAATTGAGAAAGTTCATTTTGTCCCACATGACACAATTTTTTTTTTTGCAAGCATAGGTGTGTATATAAATGTTGGAAAACTATTTTTGGGCCTAATGTGTTCATTTCATATGTTGAGATGATATTTTTAAAAGTCAAGTAAATGTTTTATGATGGCCTTCCGATTGACATTGTCTTCGTAGTGACTACAAAACGAAGCATGGGACTGGCATGTTGCATTGAAGAAGTCAGTTTGCATTCGCATATGTGGAGTGTTGCCATCAACATTCAACAAGAGAAGCAAGGGTGCATGTGGTGAGTATGTCATTGTAGAGGCACACTTGTACATTGTTAATTTTCGAAGTTTTTTGCTTGAATTTCTACCATGGCGATAAATGCACCTAAAGTCTTGCTGCTTGATTCTCAGATGCCTAAGGGAAACAACTATTTTTCTTGGAAGACAAAATTGAAGATACATTTTGAGTTCAAGGATCTATAGGATGTTGTCTTAGGAGCCGCTTTGAGACATGCCACCAATCTTGATGAATAGAGGGAGTTTGATAAGATGGATTAGAGAGCCCAATTGATCATAATGTTTGGTGTTTCTAATGAGTTACAACTTTACATTCATAATACCAAGGAAACCAAAGACGCATGGGAAAAACTCCGCACGATGGTTGAATCCAAAAATAAGAATCAAATTCTACACTTGTAGAGTCAATTGCATTGTTTGAAGATGAAGAGTAGTGAGAAGTTGGAGGATTTTCTAAGGATTGCAGAGTTGTGGGCTTTGCTCCAAGCGTTAGGTGAAATCATGACTGATGATGTTCCTATACCCATTGTTTTGCGAGCTTTGCCATTGACATTTAGTTTTACGGTGAAGACCTTGAACGTCAATAATTAGAGTCCAACTTTTGGGACTTTCATGAATTGGAAGCAATTCATGAGACAAAGTTAGAAGAGGAATGAACCTTAGTCTCTCGTCAGAAGGGCAAGAGGCCTGTGCAATTGAAGAAAGGTGGTGGACCCTCTATGTAGCTACAACAACAAAAAGGGCATAGTTAGTAGCAATGACAAGGGAATTATTCACGTTCTAATATGATTTGCGATATATGTGGGAGATCGGGGCATGTACTTAAAGATTGTAAGGAGTAAGTATAACACTCATACACAACATTATTCCAGCAAGAACCATAAACATGCGTCACGAGGGAAGCAAAAGGGTCCTCAATGGAAAAAGAGGAACATGCCCCAACGCAAACATGGCAATGTTGTAGAGGATACAAACTTTGATGATGAAGAGTTTGTCTATTCAACACAATCGCTTGATGTAGTTACACAACCTAGCCTGGCATATGATAGGCAAGGAGGAATGGTTTATGTCTCTCAATCAGTCCTCTTATTGTAGGCAGGTAACTCTTATCGACAACTCTAGATATACTATTGCAGGTATTGGTGATGTTTCTTTGTATCTTGATTCTCATATTTGTCGTATGATCGATGTTCTTTATGTGCTTGGCTTCACAAAGAACTTACTCTGTAAACCAACTGCTTGAACATAACTTGAAGGTTGAGTTTGAGAGGACAAGAGATAAGAAGCTTTGTCTAATTCAAGATAAGTTCATGGGTTTGACAATTATTGCCTATGCTTTTGGAATTGGCAAGATGTTTAAGCTTGTGGTTGTATTGACTGAAAACAATGCTTTGGAAGCCAAGGTGGATGATGTTGCCACTATTTGGTAACAATGATATGGACACTTCAATTTTGACTACCTGAAAGCACTCCATAACCATGCTATAGTGAAAGGCCTTCCCTTACTTAGCAAGTATGGTGATATTTTTTTTGCGTTGCTTGTTCGGAAAGCAACGCCGAACTCCATTTGGCTCTAGTAGTTGTTGAGCAACTAGTCCACTTGACTTGGTGCACATCAATGTGTGTGATTCTACAGATCCGAGCTTTAGTGACTATAGGTATTTTTAGCTTTTTGTTGATGATCATACTTGTTGTTTGTGGGTGTGTTGTTTGTAGGCTAAGGATCCGCTTTTGTTAGCAAATCACCGCTATACTCACAGAATTATTAATCACCAGGATCAAATAATACCTCAAGAATATCAAAATATTTAATGACTATAAATCACTCAAATAAATCACAATAAACACATTGAAATCTCTTATTGAAAATACATCTACAAAAGCATGCATAAATGCAATGCTTCTTCAATACATATTACAGAGCTTTGTCTTCAATATATAAATACATGAGACTTCATATGCATGACTCTTGGCCTTTCATCTCCCCAAACTCACGAGAGAACCAACTCTTCATATTACTCTTTTACATAATAAATCTCACTAATTACATAAAGAAAAAGTCTCTCATGATTGCTCATAACTCCCTACTTCTAAACTTGACACATCACTCACACAACTCACACATAATATCAAGATACTTCACACACTTAACTACATGACATACTATAGACATAAATATTAAACACTCCCTAAACTATTTACATGACCAAATAATGTAATACCTCCAACACCCCCCCATGACATTATTTGGTAAAATAAATCAGGAAACCAATGCATGCATGGGAAAAAACACGTAACTAATCTAAATATAATTAAATTTACTAAGGAACCGGGGTTATTCCATTCTTGAACACATTTCTAGTGACGGTTATCTTCTTGACCTCCCAGGTCCCTCTCCTCAGAAACAACAACCATCAATTCATCGAACCTGTCAGTTTTTGCTAACTTTATTTCCACTTTGGCTTTCTGAATAGGCCTTTTTCGTAGTTTCATCTTTCATGTCAACTGTAGAGGTCAAGATCCCCTTTTCAATGGCCAGACCATTGATTTTTAATATTTCAGCAACTGTAACGACTGTCGCGATAGCCATTTCCAGAACAGACAACTCAACTTCATCATTTTTCTGCAAATACCTCTTGGCGAGATTGATGTAAAAGAAGAGCGACTTCTTGGCATTGGAGACCTGAATTCGGTTCTTCTTGTGTGTTTCATTGGGAGAGCCTGTATTATTATTGTTGGTAGTGGTGGTATTATTGTTGCTGTTAGCAATCTTGAGCTTATCCACCGCTTCGTTCATAGCACCCTAGTTAGACTGAGTTTGAACCTGACTCTCCACCTACGCAGCTTTAACGCGATTGTCTGATATTATCATGCTATCACCAGCTCTCAAGAATTCTTTTGCAAGTGCATATCCAATACCTTTTGAGGATCCCGTAATGAGCACATTATAGGGCGGCTTCATTGGCTCCTCTGCAGCTCTTATTCTATTGAATGAATAATGTCTTTCATTTTTTTTAGCTTTCTAGCCTAGAAATTTGCCACTATGTGGTCATACTTTGAAGCTTGAGATAGAAGTTCCTTAACCCCTAATTCCAGCCATTGGCACCGCCATTCATAGCTTTGCCTATAACCTTTCCATTCATCAGTTAACTCTTTCTTTCTTTTTCTGGATGTATTATCTTCTGACGGAATTGTAGCTCCATTCCCATTCCACAACTCTGACTGCACTAATGTTATAAAAGTACGCGTTTTCTTTTTATCGAACGGTACAAAAATATGCTGTAACGAAACATCTTTTCTTGACGTTACAAAAAAAATTCCTCATCCGTTTCTCTGACGTTTCCAACGTTTGCCAGCTCCAAATATATAGCCTGTCTAGTAGCTTCCTCTGTCTAATGTAATAGAGCACATTTTTTATTTTCCAAGATGTCTTCATAGACTCTTCTTGTTCACATTTCTTCTGGCGCTTCCCTTCAACTGTAGCTGCAAATCAGACTTCAGCAATGTGTCTCCTCACAATCCTGCCTTCTCTTAATTCTGGACTTTCTAAAAACTAAGTTTCTTTCAAATCTGGACGTCTCTCTCGAATGCTGAATGGTGAGTGATTCTTTGCAGTCTTCTGCTCCTTTCAAGAAACTCTCTTTCTTCTTCAATATTCTTCTACAATTCAAATTTTTTCAATCTTCAGATTCTTCCATCAATATTCTTTCAATTCTTCTCAAATATTTATTCTTCAATTCTTCTTATATCTCCCGTCAATTCTTCTTCTTCAAATATGAATTCTTCACTTCTTCAATTTAATATTTCAATTTCTTCTCTTCTATTTTTCCTTCAACAATTTCTTCTTTCAATTTTTCTTTCTTTCAAATAATTCTTTTGTCTATCTGGACAATATATTTTATTAAATTCTTCTTATATCTCCCACAAATTTTCTTCCTCCAAAATTCTTCTTATATCTCCCAGCAACAATATTAATTCTTCCTTCCTCCAAATTTAATTTCTCCTTCCAACGATTCAATCTTCTTTAAATTTATTAAATTCTTCTTCTTATAACTCCCGTAATTTTTCTTCCTCCAAAATATTTATTCTTCTTATATCTCCCACAATTATTTTCCTTCACTTCAAAAAACTTTCTTCAAATAATTAAATCTGCCTTACCTGGCAATTTTTCTTCTTTCTTCTTTACTTTCTTCCTGCTTTCTCTTCACTCTTCAATAATGTATTTCTCCTTCTCCAGAATTCTTGTAGAATTGCTCTTCAAACTTGGACTTGGCTCTTATTACTTAGCATAATCAAGGTGGCTCTTTCCAGTAAGGTCTTCTCAATGCTATCTCTTCAAACCGTTCCTTTGTGGTAAACCTTTTGCTTAGGCCGAGGCAAATTCAAATTTTCTCTACCCTGGAAGTCTAACAAATGTGGCTCTGATACCACTGTTAGCAAATCACCGCTATTCTCACAGAATTATTAATCACCAGGATCAAATAATATCTCAAGAATATCAAAGGATTCAATATAAATCACTCAAATAATTCACAATAAACACATTGAAATCTTTTATTGAAAGTACATCTACAAAAGCATGCACAAATCGTTATTTGATTCATATTGATCTCATAATGTTTTAATGCATAATGTAATGCCTCCAACAACTTCTTCAAGGAGTTCAAAGCTCTTGTGGAGATGTACATTGGTTACTACATCCATGTACTCCACTCAAGACCGAGAGGGGGCAAAGTACACTAGTAATGAGTTTTTGTCTTTTCGAAAGCATAATGATTTTCAATGATAGTTGATAGTTGCCTATACGACTGAACATAATGGTGTTGCTGAGAGGCGTAAGCATACCATTAGGGAGATGGTATGAAGCATGTTGACTGATGCACAGTTGGAGCCAACATTTTGGGTAGAAGATATACAGATGTCAGGTTATTTGTTGAACCACGCACCCATAGTAGCATTGGATGGTGTTAGTCTAGAAGAAGAATGGACAAAGGTTAGGCCCTCAGTATCACCCATTCAAGTGTTTGGCTACACATCGTTCATGCATATTCCAAAGCAAAAATGAACGAAGTTGGAAAAGAAGTCCAAGAAGTGTAGCTTTCTTGGATATAGTGATGAGTGGAAAGTCTATCAACTCATCGATCTTGATAACAAAAAGTTGTATATCGGTAGAGATAATGTGTTCGATGAGGAGAACGAGTCCAACTCATTTTCTAATGAGCTGTGTGTTTTAGATGGAGCTGCTATTCTCTTTTTTGATGATGAATACCTTTAAGAGGTTGATGAATTTGATGATGTTAATGATCTTAATGGTGGAGACTAACCTACAAATGACAAAGTTGATGATCCAAGCCCATTTGAGCCGCCTTATTTTGAGTACGACATGATGTCCCAATTGGTATCTCTATGCAATTTGAGATGCAAAGTTGCATGGAGTCCCAAACACGTCAACTCTGAGGTTGAGGATTCGCACAAGAGTCCATTGAGGGCAATCTTGCTCTTATGAGCATAGTGCTATAAAATTTTGAACCATTAATGGTTTAGGAGGTCCTTGCATCAAAATAGTGGAAGGATGACATGGATGTCGAGTGATAGGCTTTGATGAAGAGCATGACGTGACAAAATGTGATCTTCCATCAAGGAAGAAAGCCATTGATTGGAAGTAGGTTTTCAAGATCAAATGTAAAGTTGATGACAATATTGGTAAGTACAAGGCAATACTTATTGCAAGTAATGTTTTGTAAATGTGGGGAACACCCATGATAATGTTTTGAAATATTTTGTAATAGTTGTGACTCTAGAAGCGCCTAGACAAGTGGTGCCATCATATGTAACCGTTATCAAGAATGTAACTGTTTTGTAGGTAGGAGATTCTAGCTCGGGTGGCATTTTGCATGTAAGCCAACCTTGAGAGTTAGGTGGTAGATGAAATCTTTAAAACTGCAAGGGGCAAGAATGTATGTATCTTTTTGCATAATGGAATGAAAGTATTGAAGGAGGTTGCCCCCTCGAAGTGGCCTACGATTCTGTGTTAATTGTGAGATTGTTCTTTTTTGCATTTATATTTCATAGTTGTGTTGTGAGCTTTTATGTTTATTTGCAATATTTGTGTGTGAGATTATTTTTAATAGTAGGTTCCTAACAGTAGCACTTCCTTTTGTTTTCTTGGATTGACCACCTTTTTTTTGTCCTTGATGTACCACTTCCCTATGCTCGAGGCAATCCCCCCTCTTCTAGTTTTTTCTCATTAGGACGCCACTAGTCCCATATGTCTAAAAAGTAAAAACTTTTGATCCTGTATATTTATTTTCCAACGGGGTGTTAACTGCTTTGACTTCATCCCGAATACGTCTCCATGAGAGCATCTTTTCTACGTTCCACTTGTGCTTCTTTAGAAGAACACTGGAGACCATGGCGTTAACATGTGCATTTGGGTTGAAGCCAATTTGAGCTCTCTTGTAGAAAGCATGCCATGCTGGCAGCTTCCTGTACCATTTTTTCAGTTCATTTTCGTATGCCCTTGGAGCGATTATCCTTGTTATTGCGAGCTCTTCCTCCAGATTTTTTTCTGCCTCAAGGTTGGGTATCCTCTCATGGGCATAATTATTTTTTGCCTTGTTATCCTTCAAAATCTGTGTAAACACTGCATATGAGATCATATGACCAAAAAATTGACATTTCCTCTAACCCTAACAGCATCAAGCTTTCTGCCAAATGCTGGTTGTAATACTTATGTTTGGGCCTTATTAGTAAGTATGTATCTGACAGTCTGTACTAGGTGGTCCTCTTTTGTTCCTTGAAGAATTTCTGATCTGCACAATCGAGTTGGCGAACAACTTCGAGACTGCAAATATAGTCAGTGACATACAATGGTAGTTCAAATGGTTTCGCTGAAAAATTGTATAATGTGATGAATGATATCTGCTTTTCCCCAAGCAGAAGTCCCCTAAGGGGTCATCCCCTTCAAGTATGAGTAATGCTCTAGCATACTAAGACAATCTAGGCATCTCCCCTTTCAGATTCTGCATGATGGGCCTACGCACTTTGGCATGGAACTCGTAGCAATCTCTTCCTTCATCTTTAACAGGAACCTCAGTCCAATCACACATTGGTTGTGGCTTCCCTCCATCAAAATGATTCAACAATAGCTGGTGGAGCCACTCTTTCTTCTGATGTATGATTGGCCAGATCATATAGGACAGATATTGAAAAAGTTATGATTTCTGAAAATTTTCTACATGAATCCTTATATGATGCGTGATGAACTTTGTGCAATCTAACACATAAACTTGTCCAGAGTTTTCTTGAATTGCACGTAGGATTGGTATGTTATCTTGACAAACCCTTTCATCATCATCTTGCCTGAATAGTGCTGCCATCCCAGGCAGAGCCATTTGTGCGTCAAGTTTAAACTAGTTAATCCTTAGTGGAACTTGGGAGTCCTCAGCTTTTGCTCTGCCTTCTCTAGTTGTCCCTTTTGAAATTTTATCCTTCTCTCCTCTCATATCTCTAGTAATACGCCGCATTAGACTTAGGATTGAAGGGTTTCTGCGAGACAAGAAAGTGAGCAGAATATATCTAGCAAGCAGCAGAGAGGAAAGGGATAAAACAGACACCTAAGGAACCACTGAATGTACAAGGTGAACAAGTCAGTGAGGAAGAGGGGAAAATACTTCAAGAGCTTCGACAAGTGCATGCTGAAGCAAACCCTTTCATCATACTGAATGTAAAAGCTGAGGATTGGTATGTTATCTTGACAAACCCTTTCATCATCATCTTGCCTGAATAGTGCAGCCATCCCAGGCAGAGCCATTTGTGCGTCAAGTTTAAACTAGTTAATCCTTAGTGGAACTTGGGAGTCCTCATCTTTTGCTCTGCCTTCTCTAGTTGTCCCTTTTGGAATTTTATCCTTCTCTCCTCTCATATCTCTAGTAATACGCCGCATTAGACTTAGGATTGAAGGGTTTCTGCGAGAAAAGAAAGTGAGCAGAATATATCTAGCAAGCAGCAGAGAGGAAAGGGATAAAACAGACACCTAAGGAACCACTGAATGTACAAGGTGAACAAGTCAGTGAGGAAGAGGGGAAAATACTTCAAGAGCTTCGACAAGTGCATGCTGAAGCAAATAAAGAAGCATTTTTTTTCCTTTTGACGAATTTTCGCGCAGCCAAAAGTAGCTTTGAGAGCCAAATTTAAAAAGCCATAACTCCTTCAATACGACAGAAAATTAAGCTGTATGTCTTGAAAGGATCTACATGATGCTGCAACAAAAAGATATGGGCCTTGGAAATTATGACAAAGTTTGCACCTCAAAAAATGTCACTTTATCAGCTCTGTTAGCTAATCTTCAAACGACTGTATCTCCCTCAATGTTGCTCAGAATGTCATAAGTGACCAGTCATTATTATAGTATTCAAAACAAACTAATCAACAGTGCAAGAATTTTCTAAATATGACAGTTGTGCAAAAAGAAACAACTCCTGAAAAGTATGACGAATTTCTGATTTTTTTCCTTCAAAAATAATCTTTGCAACTCTTGAACCCTGAAAAAATTCTCCACTTGCTAGAACTGATGCTCTGATAAGAACCTTTGCTATGATACCAAGTGTTAAGAACCATGCTTCTCATAAATATAAATCAATAACCAATGTACATAAATATTAAAATCAGCCACAAAGAAAATAATCCACGCATGAGACAATATCTGGAAATACCCTTTAGGCAGGGCAACACCAATATTATTACTTACGTAAGGAATCACTCCACAATATCTCCCAAGATGAGAGTCGTCCCTTGAGCAAAGATGATTACAATGATTTGACTTGGATTGGATGATTAACATTTACCAAGTCCATTCTTAATTAATCATCCTCCAGTGCTATTTTGGGAAAGGCATAACCTTGTCCTTATCCCACTCATTATTCATTATTGTAATGTAATATCCTAGAAATAGACCTTGGGTTATTTATAGCCCATGCTAATTACATAATACAATTGGGTTATTTATGGCTCATGCCAACTATACACTATAGTTGGGTTATTTATAGCTCATGCCAACTATACAATACAATATTATATTATTAGGTACCTATCCCTAGGTACCCTAGCAGACCCATATGAGGAGCTGATAGTGGGTATTGATATATTATATAGCTTCCCAATTTCCTAAGATGTAGACTAGGAGATTTTGCAAACATTAATCCCACCAAAGTGATAATGATACAAGAAGTTAAGCGGGAGACTCTTTTGCCCAATGAATAAAGCACCACTTGGGATCTTTGGTCAATTGAAATTGATGTACTCACAAGTTGCCAGAATTGTAGTTGTTAACTAGTACCATCACCTCCAAACAGGGATTCATCATGTAAAATGAGACGAACAGGAAAGAGACTTGGTTAGAGAAAATGACTTAGGCAAAAACTGTGCTTTGTTCTAGCAGAGTGCACCCCTCTCTAATCTAGTGTGCCTCGTTCAAATAGAGTGTGCCCCATTCTCATTCCGTGCGCCTATCTCCAATAGAGTGCGCCTTGTGCTCATCCTGTGTGCCTCATTCTAGCAAAATGCGCCCCGCTTCTATTTTGTGTGCCTTGCTTCAACTGAGTGCTTCTTGCTCCTGTCTATGTGCCTCGCTCTAGCTGAGTGCGCCTTGTTCAGCTCAGTTCGCCTTGCTTCATGCTATGTTGTTCGTCATTGTGGATAAGGATGATGCGTCTGCATGTAATTTTTAACGATAGTCTAGAAATTGATTAGGGTTGAATTTTCAAGTATAAATAAGAGATTCATTCCCATTGTAAGGATTCTTTGTCAAATTCAAGATAGTTAGAGCTACTCTTTGCGGTCTAATGTGTATTGCTTATCTAAACTTTGCAATAAACAAGAAATAAGCATTCTTCATGAATTTATTATGTCAAGTGACCTTTTCTTTCATGGAATGTGGTGATAGTGGCTTTGCTCTTCCACCCTTTTGTTAGTCCTTTTTTCTTGTTCATTGTAGGTATTCTAGATTTGGCACACTGAAGTTATTCGGTTTTGCCTAGGACAGGCATTGGATCACATTAAAAACTGCTATGTCTTCAATCGTATTTTTTAAATTTTCTTTGTATCTTTTCTTGCACCCTTTTTCCTTAACAAAGCAGATCAGATTTTATTTTCTGCATATTTAGATTAGATTTTTCATGTTTTCAGCTAAGTTAGAAGGGAAGTAAGAAGCAAAATGTCATTGCTCGATCTTCCACTGAGGCAGACATTCGCATTGGAGGAGCTTTTTGCAAGGCGATATGGTTGTCACACATTTTGTCAAGGATGGGCTTTTCATAGATTCAACCAATGAGCGCACTAAGCATATTGAGGTCTAGTGGCATTTCATTTGTGAACATGTTCAGCAGCATAACATACAACTCTAGTTTTTCCCAGTAGAAGATGCAACGAGCAAACATCTTCACCAAATCTCTTGCATGTATAAAGTCTGAAATATTCGAGATTTTCTTGTTCGTAGTTCTATTGAACATTGGTGTAATGGGGAGGGGAGGAATGTTATGAACAGTTGGCAGTTATAGGCAGTTGGGATATTCAGTTCAATCAGTTGCTCAACAGATTCATTACACTTTTGTATTTATATCACTAATTACATCAATGAATAGCATCACAGTCGTTCTGCATTCACAATAAGCATAGTTTCAATATATTGCAGAATATTGTTTATTAATTCCTCTTCCAGGTTGATCTAGGTTATGTTTAAAATTTGAAATTGATTGATCTTATGTCTTATTCTACTTAGGTTGTCTCCAATATTGTCTAGACAATTGCCGCCTTCAAAATGTTCGTGTATTTAAATTGTAGTATTTGACGGTCTTCCTTTCACCTGATATTGAAAATTTGAAAGCATAATCTTCCTCTTCCTCTGCCGTTTCCCTTTCTCCAAAAAATTATTTAATTTGGATATGCTGATTATACTTTCTCTGCAGTGTTTAGGTACTGTGTGTTTTTGTCTACTTGGAAGCAACAGATAAATTCCAGGTTGCTTTCACATAACAGCTAGGTTTTAGAAGTTCTGGTTCTTTGTCCTCGTTGTCTGATATATCCTTGCTTTTCTACTTATTTAGCATTTTTTTCTTTAGCTACATTTTGTAAAACATCAATTTGATTCCCAAATGCAATGGAGTTTACCTCTTAAGTATTCTCGGACTCTTCTTAATTTGATCTAGAACAACTGGAAACTCTTTATGATGGGATCCCTTCTTTCACATTATCTGTTCTTCATAGTTGTATGGACATCTCTAAAGACATATATGTATTGGTGGCAACCTAGACACTTGAAAGCTACATTGTCACTCTAAATGGTGTTTATTAAAGCATATTTCTTCTGTGCAAAGCCACCAGCAAAGACATCTTTGTAGATTCATGCTTAGTTAATAAAAACAGCCTGCCTTGAAACTTCAATCTTGATCTTTTTTCTCAACAAAAATAGATTGGAGTTGTATTTCCAATATTATTTTGCCCGGTCCAATATTTTCTAGTTCCAATTGTTATACATCTTGTCCGCAGATCATATCATGTAGTCATTCTAAAGAACAACAGTGGTACAAAATTTATATGATGGAAGGGTCTGCTTGAATAGAAGGGTTTGCTATCATCACTTTCCTTGTGGTCCTCGACAGTTCATCTCAGGACTAAAAAGCCTGGCAAGCAAATTTGGAAACCCAGTAAGTATAGATGAAAAATGCTTTCAAATAAGGGCTTTGGCAATTGACAAAGCTGTTGTAGCCTTTAATAGTTTTATACAAAGAAAGTCAAATAAATGTTCATTCAAATTGTGTGGTGTTTCCATGGTTTCAACAAGAAGCTGGACTCGCGGATATCGGAAATGAATGCAAAAACATTGCAAGTTCAAAACATTTGGGGGCTTAAATCCAAAAATATCTTGACTATGTAAGATCAGAGTCTATTTTAGACTATTGAAAATTCCCGTAGATTGCACTTATGAAATTTCTTATTCAGAGTGCCACTTTGGTATCTTTGAATACTAACAGGTCTTTTTGGCCTTGTGATGTTCTTGGTCCATGCAATGGTTGCTTTTCTGTTCATTTTTAGAAAGTTAATAGATTCTTTATATTGAATTATAGATTAAGAAATTGTGTATCTGTTCAATTAAACATTTGTCTCTCTGTCCAATCAGCTTAGAATTTTCAGTCTTCTTGTTTGACATCGGAAAGAAACACATCACATTTGCCAGAGCCATGGGGGTAAAGGGAGCCTTTTCCCATGAAGTGCATATGTTGATGCCTGAAGGGTCTTCCGGTGGAGTTGGTTTCTTCATACTATGCATACCTCTGTTATGGAATGGGTCTTCATCTCATGTATGCTCAGCAAATCCAAAAGAAAAAACAGCATATATTTTGCTTTTGAGGGCATAAGCCTCAAACCAAATGCCAAGGGAATATATTTATTCACAATGAAGACTTACATACTACCTAGATGTTTTCAGTGATTCAATTGCACCATGACATGGATTTGACCTGAACTCTGACCTCTTTTTGGCAATGAGCAGATAGATCATGTCCTTGTGAAGAACCAAAATACTAAGTTTCATCACTTTAGTGATCATCTAGATTATGCTCATCATGGTCATTGTTCTCTTGTGATAGCTATCGATTTATGTCTTTTTGCATTAGGGATTGCAGAAGTGCTTATTTATTTTGCTTGTTGGATTAGAAAAGACGAAGAAGGATGCTGTAACAACTGCAGCTCGTGTTTCAGAGCTGCTTGTAGACAGTGTTAATAGCGAGGTTCAAGAATCCTTCGTCAATGAGAAACGCATTGAACTTGAAACTCGTGCATTAACTTCAACAGTGCAGAGGTACATAAAGCAAACAAATCAATGGCTTACAGCGGTTCGTGCCTTGGATACAGCTTTGAAGGTTATATTCTTCCTTTACTTTTAAGTGTCGTGTCAAACGTTCTGTTGGACTGCATATGAGGTTGATAGTAGGATATTGAGTCCCAATGCATTATTTGATAGTTTGATGCAGGGTTTTTGATTTAATTACACAGTATAAGCTGATAATAAGGGCTAAATTTCTAGTCATGAAAAGGGATGTTCTGCTGTATTCTTAGAAAACATCATTGTGTAAGATTGCTACAATCAGAAAAATAGAAAACATGAGCAAATGCTTTTTCAATTTCATGCTTATTTATGATTTGTTTCATGATCCATATCTGTTGGGGCTCCTAGGGCATAGACAACTCTTGTAATTAGTAGTTACTAATGTCACTCTATGCAACTGATTGTACATTTTCTCTTTTTCTTAGGTGAGTACCATATTATAGATCACTTAATTTTATACATGACAGATGATATAAGACACTCTTACTATTTACTTAGAAAAGAGGCAAAAAGCTCTCTGTATGTTAGAGAGAGAGAGAGAGAGAGAGAGAGAGAGGTGTACATGTAAGTCTAGTATTTGTCAAGTTCTAGATTGTAACTTCAGTTCCATTTTTGTGAATCTGTTTCAGGAGATTGGAGATTTTGAGAACTGGATGAAAATTATGGATTATGACTGTGAAAGCATTGTTCTTGCATTGCAGTACATTCACAAGAAGGAAAGCACACAATTATAAGCTAGCTGTTTTAGATTTGTGTACGTGATGGGATATTTTTTCTATTTGCTTTCAGTGTGGATGAGTTGGAATGTAGCAATTCAGTGGAGGGAACTCTGCTATTGGTTTTGGAGTTGTGTTACTGTGGAATAATGTTAAAATCCCATTGAAAATGCATGCCATTTAAAGTTCTTCAATTGTTTAATTTCATATTTTGAGTTCAAATTAAGAATTGAATGCATGAGACAGAAGTCCTGATCAACTTCATGCTAAGAAATAATAATAATTTAACTTATAGTGATGGTGAGTATCGTGGAAATAGCTAGTGTGACTATGGAAAAATTTACTGTTGACTAAATATCTTGAGATGTTTTGTATACGTGGTTTTGAATGAATCCAATCATCATTTTTGAACAAAGGACTGAGAATGGGAAAGATGGACTTTGTTGACTAAATTTACATGCAGTGTTGGTCCAGGTGTTATTAAGCCTCGTGGATGCCTGGCTAAGACAAATGAAATGATTCCATTATAATTGTATGTTGTTTGTGAGTACTTTAGCAATTGTTTTGTAAATAACATGGATCACTTATTTGAAAGCTTATGGGTGTTTTCTTCTTTTGGAATTGATTGAAGATCCAAAGTACTATTTTTTGAAGCAATGTATCTTACCTTTCAGTTCAAACTCTTGAGAGGACCAGGTCCAGATCCTGTCAGGTGCATGCAGCTGTGATATTATGTAGACTTATGTGGAATTCCATGTTCCTTGGAGACACTTGTCCAGGGATTTGGGAGGCTGTCTCGTAGATGCGTCCCAACTTTTTCATCCTACAATTTCATAGAACATAAGTGCAATTTGTAAATAGGAGTTATGTACCCTCACCAACTAATCCAAGCATGTGACCTTTTTGCAACATGGATTTATGCTTGAAAATGCTTGAAAATCTAATTTATTGATCCTAACTGCACTATTAGGGGCATGACTTGTACTCGGGACTCTATTTTGATTCATTCAAGAAGTGTTGGAAAGATTAGAGAAAATAACAGTTTCCCAGGTGTCGACACGTTTGTGAAAAAAAGCTCTGAAGGCCCTAAAAAATGCAAAACAAAATACGTACTAAAAGTAATAATTTTCTACTTTTAAATTTTTGTAGCTAAAGTGCATCTCTAGCTATGTTGACACATCACTAGAAGACAAAACACAATGGACAGGTCACATGTATGTAATTTTTTATTAAATATGCACCTTGTAACTCATGGAAGGTGAATCACCACTTTCCCATATAGGTGACCTTCTAACTCATAGAAGGTGATTTCCATATGGGTGACCTTCTATATTTAATATTGTGGATTTCCAACACATCAAAGATATTGTATAAAAAGAGGTGCACCCCTATCTGTGGAAGGGATGAGTAAAGGATGCAATGTTATAGCCTCACATCTCAAAGATTGCTTGCATTGTACTCCCTTTTTTTAAGCAATAAAAGTATTCTGTTATTTTGCTTATATATATATATATATATATATATATGTTTTGATTTGTTATACTTTGTTAATTCTGAATTGCACTTTCATGATCTTACCTAAAATTTTGAGTTTCGAATTAGTCAAAATTTTGAGTTTTGGATCAATGGTATCAGAGTGGTTTGTCTTTTGAGTCTATGTCCATAAACACAAGATCAGGATATCAAAAGTTTGGGTATCCTACGCGAGATCCCTCTAATTACCTCCCTTGTCGTTCCAAACGGTCTCAGGCAAGAAGTAGAATGGACAACATTGAGATAACCAATTCTTTTAAGGAGATGTTGAATGAAGCCCTCGTGAAACAAATGAATGGGATGATGGGTCAATTTGCTCAAACTGCAAGTTCTACAACCTCCTCTACACAACCCCTCACTTCCCTACCATCATTCAGTGCTCCCACACCTTTTAAGGTGTAGGTGAATTTTGATATTCCTACCTTTGAAGGAAAAATTAATGTCAATGCCTTAGAAAATTGGTTGAATTAGTTATCTTCATACTTTGCAATAAATAAATTCATCGACAATGAGAAAATCACTCTTGCACTCTTGAAAGCTTCATTATCTGTTCGAAATTTGTGGGAAGTAGATTGTAACAAGGTTATAGAAGAGAATGAAGATGAAGTATTGTTCACATAGGATAATTTAATGGAGGCCAAATATTATCCTTTGGAAGCCTATGAAGACCATACATGCAATGACAACAATTGCATCAATGTAAACACCACTTTGTTCAAGATTATACTTATGCTTTCTGATAGAAAAAATATCAAAATTCTGTGCAAGTAGAAAAACACAATAACAGAGGAAAAAACGATAACACAAATTTTACATGGAAAACCTGCAATGTGTAGGAAAAACCATGGGACAATGGCAACTTGAACTTTTATCGATTTCGGTAGAATTACATTCAATCATCATTTACATGCAAGGGGTCATTCCCCTTTTATAGAAAAAACAAAACTGTTCATTTCCTCTTCCAAAGGAAGAGTCCAAAAAACTGTTCGTTTCCTCTTCCAAAGGAAGAGTCCAAAAATTGTTCGTTTCCTCTTCCAAAGGAAGAGTCCAAAAGATCGTTTGTTTCCTCTCCCAAAGGAAGACTACAAAATACTGTTTGTTTCCTCTTTATAAGCTGCACCACCATGCACCTCTTTGCTAAAGAACATTGGAGATCTGGATATTGACTTCACCTCCTAACATTCTCCCACTTGAAGTCGATATACAGGAATTCTTTGCCTATGTTTTTCCATCCAAGTGCCAATTGCCCAATGCTGCCCTTATCACATTTTTTAGCAAGCCTAGAGAAGTTCTGCACCACTCAAACTTCTTTGTCTTGACCGACTTAGTAAGCATATTTGCAGGATTCACTTAAGTGTCGATTTTTTGCAACAGGATCCTACCTTCTTCCACCACATTTCTTATAAAGTGGTGCTTGACATCAATGTGTTTCGTGCGATCATGGAATGTTGGGTTCTTCACTAGTTGAATAGCACTTTGGCTATCACAATGCAACGCAATTTTCCCCTGCATTACCTTGAAGTCACCCAACAGTCGCTCTAGCCAAATTGCCTCTTTGCCTGGCATGAGTCGTCGCAATATATTATGCTTCAGTGGTTGATAAAGCCACCACAGACAACAACTTAGAAGCCCAACTCATAGCTCCACCAACAAGAGTGAAAGTATATCCCGTAGTGGACTTTCTCCCATCTCTATCTCCACCATAATCAGAATCCACAAAACCTTTAACTTGCAAACTATCTGATCCGTAGTAAATAATAGCATCTAAGTGCCTCTTAAATATCTAAATATCCACTTCACCGCATTCCAATGCTCCTTACCAGGATTTGCCATGTACCGGCTAACTACTCCCACTGCTTGGGCAATATCCGGTCTGGTGCTCACCATGGCATACATGAGGCTTCCTACTGCCGATGAATACGGTACACGAGACATGCTTGTCTTCTATGCTTCTGTTCTAGGACACTGGTTGGAAGACAATTTTAAGTTTGAAAGAAGTGGGTTACTAACTGGTTTTGCATTCTGCATATTGAAGCGCTGCAGAATATTTTCTATATATGACTTCTGACTTAACCAAATATTTCTTCCTTTTCTGTCCCCGTGTATCTTCATCCCTAAAATTTGGTTTGCTGCTCCTAAATCCTTCATTTCAAATGTCCTAGCCAACTAAGCCTTAAGATCAATGATTTTCTTCATGTCGGGGCTTGCAACCAACATATCATCAACATACAACAACAAAATAATAAAACTGCCATCATCAAACCTCTTATAGTATCCACAATGGTCACTTCACTCTTGCTAAAACCTTGGCTCTTCATGAAGGTGTCAAATTTCCTGTACCACATCCTTGGCGCTTGTTTCAACCCGTACAGAGATTTCTTCAGTCTGCAAACCAAATGCTCTTTGGCTCTTTCCTCATAGCCCTCAGGCTGATCCATATAAATCTCCTCCTCCAGATCACCATGCAAGAAAGTAGTCTTTACATCAAGTTGCTCCATTCCTATCACTATGCAGCTACAAGTGCAAGTAGAACTCTAATAGTAGTCATCTTCAAAACTGGAGAGAAAATTTCATTAAAGTCAATACCTGACTTCTGCACATAGCCTTTTGCCACCAAGCGAGCTTTATAGCGTTCCAACAACCCATCGATGTTCTTCACTTTGTACACCCACTTGTTTTCATCAGTCTTTCTTCCAAGTGGGAGATCCACAAGTTCCCACGTTTTATTTATGCGAAGTGCCTCGATTTCCTCCTCCATGGATTTCCTCCACTTTTCTGCATTCTCAGACTCTCTAGCTTCTTGAAATGAACTAGGCTCACCATAATCAGTTAACAAAGCAAAAGAGGACTGAGAAACATGAGAATACCTTTTCAGACACTTTTGTGGACGTGTAGATCTTCTAACCCAATGATCTGTTGATTGTGGCTCTTGGTCTTGTGACTGTTGTCGCTGATCTACTTGTTGTTTTGCATGCTGGTCAAAAAATTTAGCATGCTGGTCAAAAATTTCAGCATGCTGATTTTCATTTTCATCTTTGTTCATGTCTACTTCAAATGGTACAACATTAGGTGTTTGTTGTACCTCCTTCCTTTGC
The DNA here is from genome assembly GCA_028583015.1 of Wollemia nobilis. Classification (NCBI taxonomy): domain Eukaryota; kingdom Viridiplantae; phylum Streptophyta; class Pinopsida; order Araucariales; family Araucariaceae; genus Wollemia; species Wollemia nobilis. The sequence goes on along the minus strand of JAQPPZ010002587.1, from coordinate 11,145,805 downwards.
ATGGATTTTTCATCAAAAATAACATCTCGGCTAATAATTACCTTGTGGGCAGTAGGATCCCACAGTCTATACCCCTTTACTGCATCTGCATAGCTGAGAAAAACACATTTGCTTGACTTCGGGTCAGGTTTGGACCTTTTTTCTTTAGGCACATGGGCAAATGCATCACAGCCAAAGGTACACAAATGAGAGTAATCAAATGGCTTACCACACCAAACCTCCTTTGGAATCTGTCCATCCAATGCAGCTGTAGGTGACTTGTTAATGAGGTAAACAACTGTATTAACAACCTCTACCCAGAACCTTTTATCCAACATGGATGCCCGAGCATGCTTCTTACACGTTCCATGATTGTGCGATTCATCCGCTCAGCCACACTATTTTGTTGTAGAGTATATGGTACAGTCTTCTGGTGCTTAATTCCTTCCTGCATACAAAATTTATCAAATTCCTTAGAGCAATATTCACGCTCATTATCTGACCTAAGACATAAAACAGGCTTGCCCAAACTTTTCTCTACTCAAGTTTTGAACTCTTTAAATTTCTGCAAAGCTTCTGACTTCTTCTTTAGAAAATAAACCCACACTCTCCTAAAATAATCATCTATAAAAGTCAAAAAATAGATGGCACCATTTAAGGACTGAGTGGGGACTGGTCCAAATATATCCGAATGTATAAGTTGCAGAAAATCGGAACTCTTACCAGGGCTTGCAGTAAATCGAACCCTCTTTTGTTTACCAAAAAATACAGTGCTCACACAAGTCTAAATTGCAAGACTTAATCCCAAAAAGCGTACCTCTGTCATGCAACATTTTCAGACCTTTTTCACTCATATGGCCTAGGCGTTGATGCCATAACATTACTGCATCCTGAACGAGGTTGTTGCTGCATGGTTTGTCACCGTATCACCGCATAAACGATATAGGGTCCCATAAGATTCTCCCTTTGCTACTACAATAGCACCTATGGTAATTTTGCAATAGTTGTTACCAAAAGTGACAAAATACCCTAGCTTATCCATCATCTTGATTGAGAGCAAATTCTTTCGCAAATTTGGCACATGTCGCACATCACATAACATCCTTTCTCTACCATCGTCCAACCTGATCCTTATGTCCCCTCTTCCCACAATTTCTAAAGGGTGATCATCACCCAAGTAGACCTTCCCACCACTATATGGCTGATATTTGTCAAACCAGTCTGTGAGGAGACATGTGGAAAGATGCACCCGAGTCCAAAACCCAGGTATATAAAACAGATCTGCTGTTGCTGATACAAAAAGCCTCACATGTTGCCATATCTCTAGAATTTACTATACTGGCCTCAGCTGAAGGTTGAAATTGCTTTTCACCATTTTTTTTCTTTTTTAACTGCCAACAGTCTTTCTTTGAGTGCCTTGGCTTCCCACAATGCCAACACTTCCATTTCAGCTTGTGTCCTTTAGACTTAGATCTGGACTATGATCTACTTTGTTGACTCTTCTCAAAATATCGACCTCTCACAGCTAGGGCTTCATTGGTTGAGGGTTCCAAAGATGTTTTCCACCTCAACTCTTCTGCCAACAAAGCGGCTACCACATCATCAAAATCTAGAGCTCCTAACGATGAATTGTTGATGGTCATCACCAAATGATCCCAAGTCTCCGCAAGGGAACAAAGTAGGGTGATAGCTCTGTCCTCATCCTCCATATTCACATCAACTGAAACCAGTTTACTGATGAGGGTATTAAAATCATTCAAGTGATCTACCATAGATGAACCCTCCTTCATCCTTAGGCTGTAAAGCTACTTTTTCAGAAAAACCTTATTTGTTGCAGATTTCATCTCATACAACTTTTCAAGCTTCTTCCAAAGGGCTTCCGTGGTCTTTTCTTCAACAACATTGAACAAGACGGAGTCCGCTAGGCATAGATGGATTATAGAAACCGCATTCCTATCCAACGTTGCCCACTCCTCATCTTTCATGTTGCTTGGTTTACTCGCGATCCCTTTCAAGGCTAGGGCTTGGTCATTTTGAACCAACAAATCCTCCACCTTCATCTTCCATAGGGTGAAGTTCCTGCCATCAAAATTTTCTATCTCAAACTTGGTTACAGTTCCAATTATTGTTGCAGCTCCCACTCGCATAAAACCCTAGGCTCTAACACCAAAGGTTAGAAAAAAATATCAAAATTCTGTGCAAGCAGAAAAATACAATAACACAGGAAAAAACAGTAACACCAATTTTATGTGGAAACCCTGCAATGTGCATGAAAAACCATGGGGCAATGGCAGCTTGAACTTTTATTGATTTCGGTAGAATTACATTCAATCATAATTTACATGCAAGGGGTCAAGGGGTCATTCCCCTCTTATAGAAAAAACAAAAACTGTTCGTTTCCTCTTCCAAAAGAAGAGTCCAAAAATAGTTTGTTTCCTCTTCCAAAGGAAGAGTCCAAAAAACTGTTCGTTTCCTCTTCTAAAGGAAGAGTCCAAAAGAATGTTTGTTTCCTCTCCCAAAGGAAGACTATAAAATACTGTTTGTCACCATGCACCTCTCTGCTGAAGAACATTGGAGATCTGGATATTGACTTCACCTCCTAACACTTTCCACTCCATGGCAACAAAGCTATGTAATCAAGTTAACAAAAGGCATTGAACCTCAAGTACCAAAGTGGGTTAAAGTGGTACATTTGAGAGGACATGGACCTCTTCGAATTCAAGACATTGGAAGAGGCATATAAACTTTTCAAATTGGAACAAAAGCACAATAGCAAAATTAGGAAAGGAGGAGCAAATAACAAAAACCAAAACACTAAGTACCAACCGAAGAAAGGCAAGAATGACTCTCCAAAGAATCATGATAAAAGGGGTTAGCCCCAAAATTAGAATCGAAAGAAGAAAAAGGACTCCCAAGAAAAGAATCCCTTGAAGGTCAAGAGTGAAATTTTTTGCAATTATCACAAGAGCAACCGATATTCAACGAAGGAGTGTCGAGCAATCCAGTCAGTGTTTGTTGAGTTGCACCCCTTTACATCCACTACACCATCTCCTCCACACGCACAAGCCAAGGATAGAGGGAAGCAAATCATGGAAGTTGAACTAAATGTGACCATTTCCACTATACGTTGCACCATATGAGTCACAAGAGGAGGAACACGTGTTTTACTCACAATTATGGGTCAAGCATAAGCGATTACATTTCATTCTTGATAGTGTGAGTAAAAAGAATTTGATTTCTACTCAGATGGTGAAGGATTTGAATATGCTTGTCACATCACACCCACAACCATATAATGTTGGATGAATACAACAGGGGAGAGACATTTGTGTCACTCAACTATGTCTCCTCTCTTATGCTATCAAGCCCTTCAAAGATGAAGTTTTGTGCGATGTTATTCCCTTGGATGTTTGTGATGCTATTTTGGGCCAACCATTTATGTGGAAGAGGCATGGTGTATATAAGTTTAGGCCTCGATGTGCCATCATCATTGTCCAAGAGGTATCTCCTCCTACCATTGCTTCCTTAATCAGTGCTAAACAATGCATTAAGATGATAGCCAAAACAAGAAAATTCATTTTGTTGATGATCAAGCCACAAAGTAGGAGGATTGTCGCTACATCAATTGCAGGTCTTACACAGTAGAAGCAGATGGACAAGATTGGAGCAAAATATGACTTGTTCAAGTCACCAATCGAGGCTCCGTTTCATTGTGAGATAAAGAATTCTATTGATTTGGTTCTCAGTTCTCCTTTGCCTAATGTGCCTGTTTATTGTAGATCAATCCTTAAAAATGATGAAATCAAGAGGTAAATCTGTGAATTGATTCAAAAGGGGTACATTAGATAAAGTGCTTCTCCATATGGCAGTCCATTTGTCTTGGCTCCAAAGAAAGATGGAATGTGGAGACTCTATATTGACTACAGAGCTTTGATAAAATCATCGTGAAGAATCGTTATTCACTCCCTCAAATAGATGATTTTTTGGACTAGCTATGTGGTGCAAAGTTCTTCATCAAAACTAATCTCAAATCTGGCTATCATTAATCATCCATAGAGCCCATTAACATATGGAAGATTGCATTCAAATATAAGGAAGGTTTATTTGAGTGACTAGTTATGCCTTTTCACTTGACCAATGCACTTGCCACATTCATGAGGATGATGTATGCTATATTGCATCTCTATACCAACTCATTTGTGGTTGTCTACTTAGATGACAATCTCATTTATAGTAAGGCATTGGAGGAACACCTATAACATGTTTGATAGTTACTTCAAATTCTTCAAAGACAAGCTATATGCTAATTTGGAGATATTAGAAAAGAAACCAAACACAAAGAAAAGAAAAATGCAAAGAACTTAAAAGAGGAAATTTTTATTTCCTTATAAAATGAAGAGAGCACATGACCTTTTATAGTCAAGAAATGACAAACCCTAAAATGACTTAACTATATTTTAAGTCATTAATACAACACTAAAGCATTAATTAGACTAAGTCAACAAGTGACTTTAGTAATATGCCTAAGTCTATAGTCTAGATGGTCATTATGAACTAAATAATTCTAACATCCTCCCTTAGTGGTCATTCTAGAAACCACGCCAAGTTTATCTCTAAATTTTACAAATTTATTTGGGCCAAGAGACTTGGTGAAAATGTCTATAGTTTGGTCTTGAGTTAGGCAATATTCAACACTTCTCCATCTTCTACAAGTTGTTGAATGAAATGACAATGCACATCAATATGTTTTGTTTGCTCATGGAAGATAGGGTTCTTTGCCAGCTTGAGAACTCCCTGGTTATCACAAAGAAGTATTGTGGGCTCATCTTGATGGACTTGTAAATTTTTAAGGATTCTTCTAAGCCAAATTGCTTCACATGCCCCTTTTACTACCGCTTTGTATTATGCTTTTGTAGAGGAAAAAGAAACAAAGTGTTTCTTGCTGATCCAAGAAACAACCCCTGTGCCAAGGCTCAACACATAAATTGTTGTAGACTTCTTGTCATCCATGGATCCTACTCAATCCGAGTTGGAATAGCCACACAATTGAGGCTCCTTACTTTTACCATATAAAATGCCATAATTCAACGTTTCCTTTACATACCGTAGCACCCTCTTTGTTGTTGTCTAGTAATATGTTTTTGGAGCTTGCATAAATTAGGAGATATAGCTCAAGTTATATCTGGTGGCAGTAATATAGATCAAGTTGCCACTAATTGCATGTAGATTGATTCATTGAATGCCTTTGAATCAGTCTTGGCTAAAAGTTTCATCCCTTTCTCCAAAGGTGTAGATGATATTTTACAATCTGCCATCTTAAACTTGTCTAACAAACTTTTGACATAGTTTGTTTGTGAAACAAAAATATGATTATTTGATTTCTAAACTTGTACACCTAAGTAATAATGTAGAATGCCTAAATATTTCATGTCAAAGGCTAAACATAACTTTGATTTTACATTTGCAATTGCTCCTGCCTTGCTATCATTGATGATGATGTCATTAACATATGTCACTATAATCACCACATCATCATTCTTGCCTTTGATGTAGAGATTGGGGTTAGAATAACACCTTTTGAATTCCTGTTCTCTCAAATACTTATCAATTTTGATGTACCATGCCCTAGGAGCTTGCTTCAACCATAAAGAGCTTTCTTCAATCTGCATACCAAATGTTCCTTCCTTGGAACTTGAAATTCTTGCGGTTGGTACATGTATACTTCTTCCTTTAGATCACCATTGAGGAAGGCACTCTTCACATCCATTTGATGTAGTTCCTAGCCAGATTGTGCTACCATGAGAACCAAGCGAAATGTACCTATTTTTGTAGCAGGAGCAAATATCTCCTCATAGTTAATCCCTTCCTTTTGAGCAAAGCCATTTGCAACCAACCTTGCTTTATGCTTTTCAAACATCCTATCTACCTTATACTTGACTTTATAGATCCATTTGCATCCAATGTATTTCTTCCCTTGAGGTAGCTATGTGAGAGCCCATGTTTGATTCTTTGTCAAAGTCTCATGTTCGGCTTGCATACCCTCTTCCCATTTTAAGTTGCCTTTGGCTTCTTCATAATCCTAAGTCTCAAAAGAGCTTTCAAGGTTAGCCATCAAAGCATAATTCATTGTACTAGATGGATTACCTCTTTTTGATTTACCTTATTGACTTATACTAGCCAACTTATCCCAATGAGCATCATCATTATAATTTATCGAACCCGTTTCCTTACATATTTTTGGTTTACCTTCCTGGTGTAGCTCATCCCAATGAATATCATTATAGGTGTTGTACCACCACTTTGGTCTTTTATTTATTTCTTGTGATTGCAAAACATCATTGGTTTCTTGCTGATTTAAACTATTTCTAGTATCTTCTTGGTTGGAAAATTCATAGGAGTCATGCTAAGAGGTGATTCCTACCTCTTGTTGACTTGCCCCATCCATTGAGCATATTTTTCTAGCCATATCCTCTTTATTTTCAACTACTTTCAGATTTGTTTTCTTTTGGAACAACCTTGAATTCTCATCAACTACCACATCATGGCTAAGACATGTTGTGTTAGTCTTAACATCAACCAACATATAAGCTTTATGTTTGTCACGGTACCCTATGAGCATCATATTTTGGCATTTTGCATCAAGTTTGGTTTATTTTTCTTTAGGAAACCATGCATATACTACTGAACCAAAAAATTTGAGATGAATTGAGTTTTTCGTTCAAACCCTACTTCTTTTGGAGTCTTCTTGTGTACCACTTTTTTTGGAGATCATTTGAGAAGATATACTGATGTGTGTACTACTTCTACCCAATACTTATAAGGAATAGACTTGTTTTCTAACATACACCTAGCCATCTCCACAATGGTATGATTTTTTCTCTCTACCATTCCATTTTATTGTGGAGTGTAGGGTGTGGTATATTGCCTTTGAATACCTTCTTGAGTATAGAAATCAAGAAAATCCTTAGAGAAAAATTCTATGCCATTATCAGATCGGACGACTCTAATGCTCTTCTCAGATTGGTTTTCTACCAAAGCCTTGAACTTCTTGAGCATGTTAAACACCTATGAATTCAAATTCAAAAAATACACCCACATATTCATGGAAAAGTCATCTACAAACAACAAAAAATACCTGGTACCGGAGAATGATGCCATCTTCATAGGCCCACAAATGTCAGCTTGGATCAACTAAATAACATCCTTAGCTCTCCAAGTTTACCCTTTTTCAAACAATCTTGTGTTACTTACCAGCTTGACATGCTCCAAAAATTTCTTGTTGATTCTATATATCTGGAAGACCATCAACCAAACTTTATTTAACCATATAAGAAAGAGGTGATTTGGGAGGTCTGGAGATGGATTCCAATATTTTGCACTAGCTTTTGCCCAAATTGTACATGTGTACGATTTGCCCTTGAATGATTGACAAACTTCACAAAACTGGTTGTAAAATTATCAAATTGTATAGTTGTACGATCCAAATCATACAACATACTGACATGTATGATTTACCACTTGTTCAATTTGCTAAAATTTGTTTTGCAACAAAACTTGGACAATTTTGTAATTGTTCTCTCATAAACCCTAGTTTTTCGTATTTGGTAAGTCTAACTTTGCAATTGCACTTTCCAAAACTAGAAATTGATCATGTGTATGATTTGGTTTGTCAATTGTACGATTGTAAAAACCCTCATTATACCATATTCCACTTAGATCATTTAGAATTAAGATTCAACTATCTTTTTGGTGCAATTACCAACAAAATGGTTTAACATGCAAACCCTAATTCATTGTAATTGGATTATTATCATCATTCAATGTTTCTAGAAATCATACAACAATATAGGAATATTGTTTTACAGCAATAACAAAGCATAAAGTCAATTCTCCAACATCCTTCAGGATTATAGATTTATTAACAATGCAATTCCATTGTATCATCACTGATTTATCACATCATTTTGGCCATACTTGCATGGAACATATAATCCAAATTCACCATCAACATACACAATAGAATTTACCACAAGTCAAAATTTGCAATAGTATTTTTATTAATATGGCTAAATATATATACACAATTATATTCCATGAACAATCACAATGAACAACAACTTTTCCATGAGTATGAACACATTCAACAACTATCATCAACAATAAAAGAACATGAATGAACAACCATCAAAATTGAATGGGGGGCCTTATAATGTTTGCCCAGGCCATTTCAAAGTGGTTCCTGAGACAACCACTATTTACACCTGCCATCCCGTTTGACAACTAACTTGCATTAAGGTCTTCCTAAGTCTAATTTATTTTTTATCAAATTCACCTTAAATGTATATTTCACCTAATTTCATTTCATTTCTAATTGCAAATTTATAACTTTGTACAATTACACCCAATTTTACATTTTGTAACTTCACATTTGTACAATTAGACCAAACCCTACATGTGTACATTTTGATAAACTGTACACTTAAAAAAATTGAAAAAATTGTGCAAATCTAGTTTTCACTTCTTCAGGGAGGTGGATTTGCTGCCTACATCTACCCTCCCCTTTACATAAGTCAATGTCCTTACCGACTCAGTTTTCTTGGTCTTGGCTAATGAGTCCTGTTGAAGGTCATCAAGCTGAATACGAAGAATGATACATTCATTTTTTAGCTTAGTTGCATAGTGGATGAGTTCCATAGCCTTCAACCCATACTTGTTGGACTTCTCTTTTGCAGTAGCTAATAGTTCAACTAACTCCTTTTCTTGTTCAAAAGCTCCTTTGCATATATTCTCTGATAATGTTGCTTCCGTCTGAGCTACTACGACTAAGTCTTCATTCTTCTCTGTGATGACATTAAGACTTTGGTGTAAGTTAGCTTCACAAGACGTAATACACTCATCCTTAGCCCAAAGCTATACCTTATGATCCATGATCATATAATTGTAGCACTTGGAATATATTTCCATCTCTTCAATTTTATGGTCCTTTAGTTGTGGTTGTTCTTCAACAACCTTCAACTGGTCCTCCTGTTTGGTCAATTTATCTTTCTATACTACTAGCTATTCCTCCTGTTTTTTGAACTGTTGGTTGTGCGAACTCAAATACTCCTATTGCTTAAGCTATGTTGCATACTATTGCAATAATGCTTCTTGTTCTTCCAACCGCTTCTTCTGCTCTTTCACTTGCTGGATCACAAGCTATTTTTTATGTTCTTGTGAGCATAGCTTATCCTCATAAGTAAGCTTAATGTCATTTAATTATGCTTTTATCTTATTCAACTTCTCCTTGGTCTCAGTATTATTGTGTTTTAGTTCTTAAATCACAACCATATCTTTTTGAGTAACATCTACTTCTTCATTTTGTACTTACTTGTTTTGATAAATCTATTCAAGACCCACACTTAACCACTCAATCCAATGTGTGAGGAAATTCAGTTTTCGAAGGATGAAGATCAACTTTGAAGGTGCCCTTTGAAATTCTATATCTGGTGTGTTCAATGGATATCTCTGAATCTTCTCTAGATCCATGTACACTCGTTAATACATTCTATGATTGGTCGTTACTCTTCCCAACAAATCTATAATTCCCAACATCGTTGTCACCTCTCCCCTTGGTAACGTCCATGGGTGTTGTGCATGAATCTAGGCTATTCATATTGTATGATCTTCACTGCACATCCACTCCATAACCTTCTCCATTTTAGCGAAGGTCTTCTCCCTCCACTGCTTCAGCTATCTAATGCCACTTACGTGGATATCACAAACTTGTTTGAAGAAGTGATCCACCTGCTCATTTGTGTCTTAACCATCTCTCTTGTGGAAATCCTCTCATACCTTTTCTGTGGTGGATTCTATTCCTCCTATTCCTCTCGTGGAATTGAAATTTCTCCAATCTCTTTTATTGCACCTACTGCATTCCCTTTATGTAGTGAATTATGAGCTATAGTATTATCTATTTCTTCTTCGATCGATCTAATCTCCTTGACATTAATGATATCCTTAAGAAGATGTGACTCCTCCAAAGGTACCTGAATGTCCTCTTGTAGTTTTGGTAATTCTTCCTATTGAGTATTTTCCAACCTCTCCTCCTGTGGATTTAACTGCACTTCCACTATTGTTACGGTTATTGACATCGGATCAAATCATTCTTGTGATGGTCTTGTGTTATCATCCTCTAACTGGTTGTTATTTCCTCACATCACAATTCTTATTTGAGGTTTCTTCTTTTTCTTAACTTCATCCAGTGGAACTGCCATCACTACTTTGGCCTTCATTTTTGGTGGGGTCATCACTCGATCCATCCAATACTTAGATGTCTCTAATACTTAGATGTCTCCAATACTTAGATGTCTCTAATAATTCAAAACCATTAGCTTGAAGCAATGTAGGAGATCCCATCGCTTCTCCCCACTATTATGTATCAACTGGCACACTGATGTATAACAAATCTAAATCCTCCAGACCTGAGTGCACATCATTTGGATTTATGGGCATAGGTTTCGAATGCTCCTTCTATACAAGAGTTTTTTCACTCATCGGTCTCTCTCATTGCCTAAACATCCTATTCTACACTAGACTGGATATCGGTGCTACTACCTCCTCCTCCTCCTGATATGGTGGTTACTCCTATGATCGTTGTGCAGGTGTCTGCTACTATGAATCAAGATCCAAGTACAATTGTCTGCATCTCTTCCTCCGAGGGTGGACTTCCTCTTTCGATGAAGTCTCTCATTCCTCAATCATGGGGGGTTCATGTTTTCTTATACTCTTCTTCTATCTCAATTTATTTGATGTTATTTTTTGGAGAGGTAAATTTTGGACCCATCGCAATATAGAAGGTTGATCCTATGGCAAATCACACGGTGATGTTAGCTTAAGAAATGGAATACTAGCTTGGGAATCTGCATCTAGCATGAGAGCTATGGGATGGAGGGCCATGGCAAAGGTCTAATTTCTCTTCACTAATAACCTCTGAATACGTTGTGCCAAGTAGGTTCTCCAATCATACCACACTCCCTTAGAAAAACCTTCTACACATTGTGCCATCCAAACAAATATCTTAGAAGAGTGTGCTTCTCTTGATAGTCGAGACATAACCACATTCATCACACATGCCAACTCATCATTCTTTAGCATACTCTTCTTGATCCCTCTTCATCCTGAACTAAAAGCCTTCATAACTGATGAAGATGTAAGCTTGGTGATCGATGTGATCAACCTATGGGTCTCAATTTAATCCACAACCTTCCTCTTAATAGGATGCCCTTCCTTCGATAACCTAAATATCCATAGAAAAGCATCAGTAAAGAATTCCACCTTAAGCTGGTGATTGCCAACTCACACATAGGTGCAATTTTGATTAGGTACATATGATTGTACCATTTATAATAGGTACTCATTATGCTCACTCTTGCTTGTGTCAGCATAACTTTCAATGGGTGCTTTTTCTCATTCTCGTTCCACCATTTATGAAAAAATTCTCCTATGGGCTGTACAAAGGTTATATCCCTGATATCCACCTATCCTCCATCTCCACTTGTTTGCTCGTCAGAGATAGCTTCCCTATGCACCTCACTATGAAGCTCTCAATGATGTGCCCTAGGTGGTTCCATGGTTCCATTACCTCTTCATGAAATTATGGTTGTGCCCTTCCTCTACCACCATGCTAGTTCTTGGGTCCTCTTCATGACCATAACCTCTTCCCCTCCAAGGTCGATAGTCGTGTTCACCTTGTGGCTAAAATCCTAATCCTTGGTCTTGCACCAGGTAGGTCTCTCCTTCTCACTTGGGCTACGAATCCCTCTGGTGTAATGGTCCTCGTGAACAGTCAATCCTTGTTACTACAATCCATCATAAATGAGCTCGAAACTTCCTCTGCTACTCATTATTCATCATTATTCATTGTGAAACCACTTTGCTATCATTCTTCAATTTGGCAATTCAGGAAAACTGCATCACCAACCATACAATTTAATCCAAAAATATATAACTATTTTTGAAAACATACAACTGCTTTTAGAAATTGTATAATTGCTGCTCACAATCGTACAAGTGCTTTGTGAAATCATAAACACCCTCCAAATCGTACAACTATGTCAAAAATGTATAATTGCAGTCCAATTTCATATGATTAACCCAAAATGTATAAGCTTAGATTCAAATTGTACAATTTCATCATGAAATTGTATAGGAATCCTAAATCATACAAATGCACCTCTCCTTCGTATAATTGCACCAAGAATCATACAATTGCACAAAAATTGCTCAATTCAACTTTGATTTGCATAATCTTTCTGTGAAATAATATAATCTACCTCTAATTAATACAATTTCATCCCCAAATTATAAAAGACATCATTTTAGGTTATTACTTGCCATAAATTCTTCAACCTTGCATGATTCCTACAATTAACTTTGATTCATTTGTGCAAATATCTCTTTTTGGTACGTTTCCAGTTCCCCTTGCAATTTGTCTCCTACTTGTGAAAATCTTCAACTGTACGATTTAATTCTGCCTGAGTATAATATATTGTATGGGCCTCTCCTTTAAGCTTTTCCACATGCAATAGGTAAGATGTCTTTGCTTTTTCACCAACTAAATTTCCCTACCCTAGGGTTTGCAATATTCCACTCGACTTGCTTTTTTGGAATTAATTCAAACCCTAGCCATGTTTTTTGCCATTGGGATTTTATCTACTACATTTTTACTAAAAACCCTAACTCTACTAGTCTAAAATTTGCTTTCTAGTATATTTTCTAAAAAAACAACTCAGCTTTTTCGAAGTAAATTCTAACTTTGGTAGCTTTTCTTCTAAATTTGAATTGCTTTTTCACAAACAAGAAGATATTGTGGTGCAAATTCATGATGGGTCATCAAATTCAGTTAACCTATGATGTTTGCATACCCATGTGAAGAAAAATTCTTTGATTGCACACTTCTTGCTCCCGGATGCTCCAAAATTCATTGTTTCATTCATGCAAATTTTCAAATCTGGTAAAAATAACATGCATGGTGCCCTATTTTTATATTTAAAATGTTCCTTGCACGAAAATTGTTACCTCAACCTTGCATGTATTTTTTAGCTTTTTGCACAAATTATTACCAACTCATCTCTTTTTGCATGTAATTTTTTTCCTATCTTGCTTTTTTAATATTTTATTATTTTTGCTTTTCTTTTATTTTTCTCAGAAGGGGCTGCTATTTTTGGTTTTCAACCCACTTCTAAACAATGTACTAGTTTCACTTATCACGCTCCTTTAAATTTCACCTATTCCATAGGTCCACTACAACTGGCATCACTTCAATTTGCAGCTCACACCATCTTATGGCCTTAAACATGATCAAGATGAACAACATCATCAACATGATGGATAACACCCATCACCACCTATGTCGGGGATCAAGGGATAGTGTCCCTTACGGGGTCGAGGGGTAGCATCCTTCGTATGTACCATCAATGATGAAACTATTAAAACCATCATTTTCGAAGCCAAAAATTTCTCTTCATTGGCACTTTGGTGGTCTCTGATTAACCCACTTAAATAGCTCACCATCGACTCCATTTTGCTTCTCTCAGGATCTGGGCGACTAAATATTGGTCTTGAAATACCCTGTCTTAACCATTGATGGATATTATTCTCCTTGTATGATTTTGCTTGGTATAATTTCACATGGTACGGTTCCATTTTGTACAATTTCACCTTGTACATTTGACATTGTTCAATTTGCTCCTGTACAATTTTGCATTGTATGATTTGTACTTGTACGATTTTATTCTTTACAATTTGTCAGTGAAAAATTCTAGATTGTACGATTTGACTTGCAATCACACAATATCTACCAACTGTATAATTTCACTTACTACCTATATGATTTGTACTGTACGATTACACCCATCAGTTGTACAATTTGTACCAACTGTACGATTTCACCAAACAATCGTACAGTTCCCTCTTGCAAAATCGTACAGTCATGTTCTTCCTTAGATAATTTTGATTGTATAATTGGTTGTTCTATTTGGGCATCTTTGAATTATACAATTGACTGTTCCACTTGAACAACATCCTCCAATTATACAATTGGTTGTTCCACTTGAATAACATCCTCCAATTATACAATGGGTTGTTCCACTTGAACAACATCCTCCAATTGTACAATGGGTTGTTCCACTTGAACAACATCCTCCAATTGTACAATGGGTTGTTCCACTTGAACAACATCTTGATACCAATTCTTTGGTGATGTTTTGGCATCACTTTCCCAAATCAAGGCATAATACAAAGCCTCTTGGTATGCTCTTGGGTGAAATATATTCATCTTATTTTGATATGTAGGAAGAAGTTTGGCTATGAACCATATCTTTGTCAATGCCTCTGATTTTTCTTTCTCCAAACAACCCACTCAACCTTCAATTGTAAGAATGAACAAAATCGTTCTCTCCTTGTACTATATAAATTTTATCATTATCGTATGATCAAAATTCTTCCACAAATGCATCACACAATTCTTCCCATGTTTGGTACTTATCCTCTAGTAATTCAATATACCAATCTATTTCAAGTTATTGAAATGTTGTAGGAAAAAACCATCTCCAATCTACCTCATTGGTTTGCCTAGTCACTTTCCACACCATGCAACAAATTCTCCAATGCCTAATTGGGTCTTCCTTTCCATCTCCTATGAAAAGTGGGCACCTTTGTTTCCTTACTCTCTTGGCTATGTTAGCCATCTATGGGTTTCCTATTTCTTCACTTGAGGAGGTATCTTTTAAAATATGTGATTGATTCCTTCTTTGGGTGGGTGATCCACTATGCTGCTCTTTGTTGGATGCTTCTATCTGTGGTACCTTATTTTCACCAAATAGTCATATCATGATCTCCTGTGCATCCTCACTTTGTGATATCCTTCACTGGAATATCGATTGTGGCCCTGGTTTATCTTCTTGAGACCTCACATCCTATTGCTCTGGTGCCAGACTGCCATCCTTTGCACCCCTTTGCAACCTTTCTATCACTTGTTTAGGTGTTACCATTGAATCACTATCTCTTTGCATAGTTCTTTTATCAATGTATTCCTTTACATAATGTTATTGTCAAATATTGGTGGTTCTTGTACCCTCTCTCCTGTATCTATCAACAACATATCCCACATTTCAGTATCTCCTTCTAAAGTATATACTTGTTTGATTACTGGTTCATTTGTAGAGTTGTTCATGATCTCCCTTTAAGAAATTATCATGCTCCTTCTTACTGGAATCTACTCCTCTCCTTGATTCCATCTCCCACATCTTCACAGACTTATATCTGTCATTCACCTCCAATTGGTTCTTACAATTTATCACTTGCAAACCCTTCTAAATTGTGATAATTTTAACCCAATTTTGATAAAAATGGTGTCAATTATCAAAATTTAATTAGGAAACAACACCAAATATAGCATAGGGAGGAGTATTCCTAGAGGAAGAGGTGATTTGAGAGGTTTGGAGATGGATTCCATTGTTTTGCAGTAGCTTTTATCCAAATCATACAACTGTATGATTTGCTCTTGAACTATTGGTAAACTTCACAAAATTGGTTGTACAGTTATTAAATCGTACAATAGGCTGACATGTACAATTTTCCACTTGTTCAATTTGCTAAAATTTATTTTACAACTCAACTTGGATGGTTTTGTAATCATTCTCTCATAAACCCTAGTTTTTCCTACTTGACAAGTCTAACTTTGCAATTACACTTTTCAAAACTAGTAATTGATCATGTGTACAATTTGGTTTATCAATTGTACGGTTGTACAAATCCTCATTATGCCATATTCCATTTAGATCCTTTAGAATTAAGATTCAACTTTCTTTCTGGTGCAATTACCAATAAAATGTTTTAACATGCAAACCCTAATTCACTATATTTGGATTATTATCATCAATCAACATTTCTAAAAATTGTACAACATAGGAGTATTTTTGTACAATAATAACAAAGCATAAAATCAATTCTCTAGCGTCCTTCAGGGTTATGGATTCATTAACAATGCAATTTCATTGTATCATCACTAATTTATCACACCATTATGACCATACTTGCATATAACATACAATCCGGGTTCACCATAAATGTACACAATATAATTTACCACAACTCATAATCTACAATATTATTTTTATTAATATGGATGAATATATATACACAATTATATTCCATGAACAATCACAATGAACAACAACTCTTCCATGAGTATGAACACATTCGATAACTATCATCAACAATAAAAGAACAACATGAATGAAAAACCATAAAAATTTAACGGGGGACCTTATAATGTTTGCCCAAGCCATTCCAAAGCGGTTCTTGAGACAACCACTATGTACAACTACCATTTAGTTCAACAACCAACTTGCATTAAGGTCTTCCTAAGTCTAAGTTGATTATTATCAAATTCACCTTAAATGTACATTTCACCTAATTTTATTTTATTTCTAATTGCACATTTATAACTTTGTACAATTACACCTAATTATATATTTTGTAACTCCACATTTATACAATTAGACCAAACCCTACATGTGTACATTTTGATAAACTATACACTTAAAAAAATTGACAAACTGACAAAATTGTACAAATATAGTTTTCACTTCTTCTGAGAGGTAGATTTGCTACATACAAAGACTAGATAGATTCTTGTTATCCAATAAATGGTTGTAAACAAAGTATACAATATCTTTAGATATTTTATTACAGACATATCAGATCATAAAACCATTTTTTTGAATTATTAGTTATTGAATAATGGTTATCCAAAGCCATTTTGCTTCCAATCTATGTGACTCCAAGACTTCGATTTTTTCTAGATGGTTATGTTATGGTGGGATGAACCAAAATTTTAAGGATCATATACTATCAAGGTATGCTCTAAAAATCCCTCATAATTTCATGGAGAGATGTTAGAGGAATAGAATATGCAAGCCAATATAGTTAGTATAATGATTGAAGAAGCCTATTTTATGGAAGAGGTATTGGAAGAGCTTAAAATAGAAGACTAGTTCTTATTGAAGGACTTCAATGCCATGATTAAGATGGAAATCGACATATACACCATTGCAAAGCAAGAGGTAAAGAAGTTGGTTGTTCAAGATGAATGAGTTCCCACATCAAATTATATTGAAAGCTTTATTTTTATGGAGCTAGGTGCAAGAATGGCGCTGGAGCTGGTCTAGTTTTGATCTCACCCATATGAGCTCAAAAGATCTTCTCATATAGATTGACATGAAGCTGTAAAAATACTGCAGTAGAATATGAAGCACTGTACCTAGGCCTAAATAAGACTGAAAAAATTAGAGTCAAGTAGCTACAAATATTTTGGGACTCAGAATTGGTGATAAATTAGATCACCGAGAAATACATCAGCAAACAACATTATCTCAAAGCTTATCAAAATAGAGTGTGGGATCTGCTAGAGACGTTTGAAGCATTGAATATCAAAGCGATCAAAAGGGAGAAAAATATGCATTCTGATGTATTGTCATAAATGGGGGATAATTATTACCCAACATCAAACACCATACATGAGGTGAATATAGTAATATTAATCTATAAATCTTCTATTTTGAACAAGGATATCTTTTGGCAGGTATTCAAGAATGATGAGCACATAGTAGAATTCTTAATCCATGAAATAAATTGTTCAATTGATAAATCACTAAAATATGAAGATGAAGAGGAAGTAGGAGAGATGATTTAGTTAAAATACAATCATATACTAAAAGAACTAATAACCCTTGAAAGCCTATTTGAAAATAGTGACCAACCAATAGGTCATATGATAAAAGTTAACATCAAAGGCTACAAGGAGGTGCAAATCACACCTAAAAGAAGCCTCAATATAGGAGTACAAATTCTGGAGGAAGAAGTTATCCATATCCAATAATTGTGCAAAAAATATGATGATATCATAGCCTAGACTTATGATGATCTCAAAGTGTACAATAAAGATACTATACAACACCCAATCGAGCTGGAGCTTGATACAAAGTCTTTTTGTCAAAATAAGAGGCTATTTAATCCAAATATAGAGACATTAATGAAATAAGAGCTCCTTAAGTTGTTGAATGCTAAGATAATCTACTCTATGAAACACTCCACTTGGGTGGAAAATATGGTTTCGATGATAAAAAAGAATGGGGATATTTAACTTTGTGTTGACTTTTGAAGTTTGAATAAGGTATCATTGAAGGATCATCATCCCTTGCCTGAGATTGATCAGATATTATATACGATGGCCAGAGCAAAGAGATTCTTGTTACTTTGGATTTAATTAGATATGGGTTCAATATGAAGATCAACACAAAATGACTTTCACAACCAAATGGGGAACATTTGCTCGGATGCCATTTGGGCTATCCAATGTTGGTGCCAGATTTCAATGATCAATGAACTTGGCTTTTGGTGAACTTGTGAATAAAGTAATTGTCATCTAATTGGATGATATGGCTATTTTTCTCATAAGGAGGATCATGTAGAACATCTTAAACTAGTATTTGAAAGATGTAGGGAGTTCAGAGTGTCACTAAACCCAAAGAAATCCATATTTGCTATGCAATAAGTTAAAATCTTGGGACACATGTCTAAAGCAAGACTAGTTATCAACCTAGATAGGATGAAAGCTATTCTTGATCTTCCTTTTCCATAAAACAAGAAGGAAGTGCAATCATTATTTGGGTAAATGAACTTTGTGCAAAAATTCATATCATATTTTGCTTAAATAATTAAGCCAATGATGAAGATGTTGAAAAAGGATGTGGAATTTAAATGGACAGATCCCTGAAAGGATACCTTCAAAAATATCAAGGAAGCCATTTCATGAGCCTTGGTGCTTATCAACCTAGACTATTCCAAGGACTTCATTTTGTATACTTTTGGAGTAGAAGAAAGCTATGCGATAGTCCTCACCTAGAAAGGAGAAGACAACATCAAGAGACCCATCACCTTACTTAGCTAAATAGTGCAATATCATGAAGAAACAATTTCATTAAAAAATAGGTGTATGCCATCATGAAATCCTTAAATAAATTTTGGTTTTTTGTGTCTCAAAGTAAAACAATTGTATACATAGTGCATTGAGATGTTAGGAACTTTGTGATTCAAGGGGAATTGGGTAATATAAGAGTAGGTTGGATGACCAAAATTTAGGAATATGATGTTGAAATTAGGTTGATAAAGTTAGTAAGGGGAAGAGAACTTTGCTAGCAATTGGCAGTATTTGTAGTATCAGATACTAATTTATTCATAGAAGAAGTAAGCCTAACACAACCGAAGGAAGGGAAGGTGTTATCTAATACATGAATTACCCAGTTAATACATTAATTTAACTCTAAAATATATCCAGAAGGATTGATGGCATCTCAAAGGCGAAGGTATAAATCAATGGTGTCCTCTACCAAAAATATTTTGATGGGGTAATGTTGAGATGTGTACCGTCGAAAAAGGCTAAAAAACTCCTTGAGGAATTTCATATAATATTTTTAGGAGGAAATTACTTAGGGTAGACTACAAAAACCAAGGTCTTGATAGAAGGATTCTATTGGTCATCCATCATAGATACGTTCAAATTGGTCAGTGCATGTGAAAAGTGCCAGATGTTTGTTGGAAAAAATAAGCATCACACTATGCCACTTCATCCAATAATTATAGAGGAACCATTTTAGCAATGGGGATTGAATTTTATGTGTAATCAATCAAAATTCATCAATTAGATACAAGTATATCTTGATGGTGATAAATTATTTCACTAAATGGATAGAGGCTGAGGCTACCAAGCATGCCAACCAACAATAGTGATCGAATTTTTGGAAATATTGATGACCAGGTTTGAAATCCCAACCACTTTTATTTCTGATAATGGCACATCCTTCATAGATGCCAAAATTATGGATTTTTCTAGGAAGTACATCATGTACTGGAATGCTTCCTCAAATTACTACCTGGAGGGAAATGGCTTAGCCAAATCCACAAATAAGAATTTGCTAAAGATAATAAAGTAGAGCATTGAGTACAACCCCAGAGGCTAGCACCTTCTACTTGATCAAGCACTTTGGTTGGATAGAATAACTCCTAAAAAGTCCTTGAAGACATTACCATACACTTTGGTGTATGGAAAGGAGGCAGTTCTCCTAATCAACCTTGAACTTTAGACACTCAAATTTATAAGTGAAATGGAGATGGAAGGCTTCCTGTCGATAGAAAAGAGGTTAGTAAAACTGATGCAGTTGGAGGAAAAACATGAGCAAGCGTACAATAATTTATGCTGATAATAGAGAATTATAAAGCATTGGTTCAATAAAAAGGTAGTGCCAAAAGTATTTAGTGAAGGTGATATTGTCCTAAAGTGGGATGCAAAAATGGCAAAGTCAGGTTCACATGATAAATTTGACTTAATGTGGTCAAGGCCATATCTCATTGAGAATTATAAAGACACAAACGCATATTAATTACGTGATCTTGATGGATGGATACTCCCAATTTTGATGAATGGCTAATACTTGAAATACTAAGGTTAACTCCATTGATGATGGAGTTGTATATTTTTTTGATTTTACATAGTGGAATTGGTAGCCGCCATGATGATTTGGGTACGCTGTTCATATTTTATGGCCACCACAGTATTCTGCGTTGCCCACCTCAGAAGCATGATGGAATTGTATATATGTACATAGTTTTTATTTATTTTATTTTCTTTCAATCTCATGTTGTAAATATTTAAGGCCAAAAGTAGCAAACCAAGATCCATTATGATGGATATTTGGGCCAGCCCACTATGCATGTACCAAATCCACCCAGATGGACAAAATGGTTAAGTATCAAGCTTAGCAAAGAAATGGGCAGCCTTCAAAACCTAGACGGATCCTAAAAACCTACCATAAAGCAATGGTATCTAATGGAAGAATGGGCTACTATCATGTTTTGGGTGAGTCCTAAATACTTATCATTGAAGATGAATGATGAAGAATTAGGAGACTACTGAGTTTTGGGAATGTCTTGAATATCCATCATGAAGAAATATAGTGAGAACCCACCACTGTCAGAAGTTGGTGGGTCCAAGAAATATCAAAGACATGCAAAATCCCCTAGGTGGTGACATTCGAATCTATTTGGCAGCTGTTCTCCACCTCAATGATGATAGAGGAATTATTTTGTAGATGATAAAAGGGTTCATCATGAATATGATACATGTGGATGGATCCACCCTACGATCCAAAAGATCTACAAAAATCAGCCACGTTGGCGTAAAAGGGATCATATACCAAGAATACCATAAAAGGTAATGATGAAATCCACAAAGTAGTCCAGGTGGTAGCCTTTGGTTGAATGCATAAGTTATTTCTCAATGATAGTAGTAGCATGGGCACACCTTTCAAGGAAGGATAAAATGTTAAGGTATCTAGGAATAGATATTTGGGGATATATTATTATATTGTATAAGGGTTGGCATGGGCCACCCATAACCCAAGGTTGATTGTATTATAATATTATATTATATTAGTAGTAGGCTCCTCAAAGTAGAATAAGAAGATTAATATATACAGAAGATATATTTATCATTGTAATCATCATGGAGATCAATCATTTGTAATCATCTTTGCCCATGAAGTGGCTTATGAGACTTTGCCCTCCTTAAGTGGCATTCCCATATTGGGAGATCTTGTGGAGTTATTCCTTCCTTAAGGATTATTATTGGTGTTCCCTACCTTAAGGGTATTATCTATCTCTCTCTCATTTGTGGATAATTATTTGTGGATGAATGATTTGATATTTCTACATATTGGTGAATGATTTCTATTAATAAGAATAAAGTTTTGCAACAAGTGGTATCAGAGTGACCTTTTGAAGTTAATCATCAAGAACAAGGACAATGATGAATTTTGTATATTTTTCTAGAAAATGACTCATATTTTAGGAGCCTATCTCTATGAAATTTTATCCGATTTAGATGATTCTTTGATTAGTTTGTGCAAAATTTGAAGAGATTTAAAATAAGTGGTCATATAAAGGAATCTGAGCAATATTGAGGGAGATACAACCTTTTGAATTCAGTCATCGAGAACAAGGACAATGAAGAGTTTTGCAAATGTTTTTTGGAAAAACGTCTCATCTTTCAGGAGCCATATCTCTATGAAAGTTTATCTGATTCAGACGATTCTTGGATCATTTTGTGTGGAATTTGAAGAGATTTAAAATGAGTGGTCATATAAAATAATATGAGTAGTATTTATGGAGATATGAACTTTTGAAGTCAGCCATATAGAACAAGGGTAGTGATGATTTTTCAAGTCGTAAATTTTTTGGAAGAATAAATTTGTCAACTCGGGTAAGAAAATCAGTTACAATTTATTTTGTTGGAAGAAAAATTACAAATCTAGTTGTCTATGTGGAATTTTAGCTTCAAATCAGTGGGGAGATATATTTCTATGAAACCCTAGCTCATAAAACCCTAAGTTGCATGAGGGTAGATTTTGTTTTTGGAAAACATCTCATTTTTTAGGAGCCATATCTCTGTGAAATGTTATTCGATTCAAACGATTCTTGGATAATTTTATGTGGAATTTGAAGAGCTTTAAAATTAGTGGTCATATAAATGAATCTAATTAGTATTGAGGGAGATACAACCTTCTGAAGTCAGTCATATGGAACAAGTATAGTGACAAATGTTGCAAATATTTTTTCTGGAAAAATGTCTCATCTTTCAGGAGTCATATATATGCAAATGTGTATCCGATTTAGATGATTTTGGATAAGTTTGTGTAGAATTGTAAGAGCTTTAAAATGAGTGGTCATATAAAAGAATTTGAGCAATATTGAGGGAGATATGAGCTTCTGAAGTCAAACATCTGGAACAAGGGTAGTGACAAATTTTTAATTCGTAGTTTTTTTGAAAGATAAAATTTGTTAGTTCGAGTAAGCAAATCAGTTGCAATTTATTTTTTTTGGAAGAAAAATTGTAGATCTAGTTTTTTATGTGGAATTTTAGCTTCAATTCAGTGGGAAGTTATATATTTTTATAAAACCCTAGTTTGCATTGGGGCATGATATATTTTCATGAAACCCTAGATTTGCATTATCTTGAGGTGTGAACTTGTGGAGCTATAATTATTTTCTAGAGAAGATGATATTGATGTTAGAGAGTGGTGGAAACTATTTAGAGACTTGTATTTTTATAAATATGATTTTACTTGGAACCAACTTCTTCCTCGCTATCTTAGAGGAGCAACTCTCTCTTGGTATAATAGTTCTAATAAATCTAACTTCAGTTGGGAGGAAATGAGGCATGCATTCTTTAGTAAATGGGACCCATACAAAAGAATAGCTATTTTGTAGGTCACCATCAAAGGATATGAAGAAGAAATAAACATGCTTAAAAAAGAATAAAAGGAAATAAAAAGAGAGCTAGAAAATTTCAAAGTGGTAGAAGATAAAAAAGATGTCAGTATGCAAACAAAGGAAACCATACCTTTGGTAGAAGATAAATTAAAAAATGGATAAAATAATTTGTTTGGATCCAAGAAGTCTATTTTTCATGTTCATGGAAGTATTCAAAAGGCACAGGTTATTATTTTTACTGACCCTAGTAGTAGATATAATTTTATTAATATTACGTTGGCTAAGAAGTTACAAGTTCAACCAACAAAAATTAAGGACATACAACTAGAGGGTGATAATGTTCAGATTTTTGAAGATTTGAAGATCACCATGGATAAATATGTTTTACATTTATATTTATATACTATTGAGATGGATGATGAGGATATTGTTTTTGGTTATCCTTGGTTAGATTATTTGGGTACTGTTAACATTAATGTGCAACATAAGTTTATGAAGTTATGGTACAAGAAAAAGAAGATAACATTGAAGGATATTTCTCAGCTTACGGAGCAAGGATCCAAGGAAAAAATAAGTGGTTGCAGAGAAACAAATTGAAAAATAAAGAGAAGAACCTGAAATAGAATCTAAGAAGGAAGCAACAACAATAGAGTCTATGGAAGAAGCAGTAGCACCAAAGTCCATGGAAATAGTAGTAGTAGAGTCCAAGGAAAATTTGATAGAAGAGCACAAGGACACACCAAACAAACATAATAGAAAAAAACAATGTGTAGAAGATTTTAAAATAGTGGAGCCAAATATTGAGTTGTCAAAGGTATAATATCAAGTTAAGGTTCCACCATATCACCATCCACACCACCTTGAGTGATAAAAATCTTGGAGGTATGGCTCAAGGCATTAATATTATGATTCTATATTGAATCATAATGGCACCAACTATGGCAGTGTTTGGCAGAGAAAGCACAGTGATCCTAGTTTTCAAAGCGGTTCTTCAACATCAAGGAACAAGTGGACCCATCATTCAAGTTATCAAAATACAATAGTAGAATCTTGGAGCCAACAAAGAAGATTTGGATACTCAAGTAACAAAATGGTATACCAAAATCAACGTGTTTCACTTGGATGGATGCATGATCAAGATGGATACTAGTTGCTAACATTGCTTGGCAAATCATATTATCTTATTTTTTCACGTTTCTAGGATGAAACATTTGTCAAGAGGGTGGCATGTTAGGGTAACTAGGAATAGATATTTGGGGATATATTATTATATTGTATAAGGGTTGACATGGGTCACCCATAACCCAAGTTTATATGTATTATAATATTATATTATAATATAATATAATATTAGTAGTAGGCTCCCCAAAGTAGAATAAGAAGATAGATATATAAATAAGAGATATTTATCATTGTAATCATCATGGAGATCAATCATATGTAATCATCTTTGCCCATGAAGTGGCTTATGGGACTTTACCCTCCTTAAATGGCACTCCCATATTGGGAGATCTTGTGGAGTTATTCCTTAAGGATTATTATTGGTGTTTTCCTACCTTAAGGGTATTATCTATCTTTCTCTCATTTGTGGATTGTTATTATGGATAATTATTTATGGATGAATGATTTGATATTTCTGCATATTGGTGAATGATTTATATTAATAAGAATAAATTTCTACAACATAAAAGGCATGTCACAAATTATAAGATAGGAAATATCCCAAATACAATCTACTTAAGATCAATCATGCTTTGACAAGTAATGAGGGTATGATCACCAAAAGAGCTTAAGGCAGTCCAACCGACATGAATTGCCTACTCAATGATGTCATTGGCTAATGGTTGAAACTCCCAAGAACAACTGATAGATCCACTTATCAAAAATCATAGCCCAAGAAGATCTCCCTCATTTTGCATAAATTTTCTTCAATGATCATGTCAATCGATTTCTCCATCTCTATCGCTAAGTATTATAAATAGGTATGAGTAATGCCTCTATTTCACTCTTGCTTTATTTATGTTCATGTGGCATAGAACTACTAGACAATTTATCAAGGTTGATCGAAGGCATTAGGTTGTCTAAATAGCATGACTATGTTTATTTAGAGGAAAATTACAAAGTCGAGCCATAAATAAAGCAAAATAACAAATTTGAAGCCTCCCAAGTAGATGATAGATGTATACGAGGAGATTTGTGATACCACCATCATAATTAATTCCAGATTAAAAATCTTCCATAAAGTCTTAGAGACCAAGGCAAAAAAGCTCCTGTTGACAATTTTGTCACATTGCACAATGGGGTAGAAAAATTGAATTTTTGTAAAGTATTTCTTTTAATTTCATGAATTTGTTCCCTTGCTTTTTTTAGAAACAACATTTTCAAGCATTGCAGCAATTTTGGCTTTCCCTGCCACCCCCTTGTACATAAAATGAAGAAGAAAGAGCTTCGCTGCCGAACAAGCTAAGGAAGATAGCTTCGTCGAAAGAAATCGCTAAGGATGAAAACTACTTCGGGCCCGAAGTCCCTCAAACAACTACTTCGGGCGAAAACCTTGCGAAGCAGCGTTGCCGAAGAAGAAATTCTAGCAAGGCGTAAAAAAGAGCTTCGCACCCGAAGTATTTCTAGCAGCTACTTCGGGCAAAAGTTTTGCGAAGCGGAATTCAAGCGGCATTTCAAAAGAACAGCTTCGTCGAAGGAAAATCACGGTCCGAATTGGCTAAGGCAAGAAAGAACTACTTCGGGCCCGAAGTCCCTCAAACAGTTACTTCGGGCGAAAATTTTGCGAAGCGGTGTTGCCGAAGCAAAATGCAAAGGAAGAAGAATGAAAAATACTTCGGGCCCGAAGCACTTCAAAAGACTACTTCGGGCAAAAAACTTGCGAAGCGGGATTTGAAGGAGCGCAACATTGAAAATACTTCACCGAAAAGCCATCGAAGCACCCACTTCGGGCCCCCGCACCAGCGAACCATTTCTACTTCATCGAAAGTCATTGCGAAGCATCTGCTTCGGCCATATTTCATGCGAAGTACTTTCACCCGAAGTGGTAGCGACCATAAAGAATGCAACATCTTTCGAAGGCAAGAATGCGCTTCGGCCGAAATACCCCCGAACCATAGTTTTGAAGAAGGTTCACGGTGAAGCATTTTTAAGCTCACCAACGAAGTATCTACTTCAGGTGAAGGGCCTCACCGAAGTAGTTTTGACACATCTCTCCAGCGAAGCAACGAGAAGTGAAGAGCCCATCTTGCAAAGGAAATCTACTTCGGCGCTCACCACCCCCAAAGTTGTTTTGCGAAGCTCCACCATGCGAAGTGCAAATCAAGGAGGATCTACTTCGGCTCGAATCCATTGCGAAGCGAAGTGCGAATGAAAATTTAGCGAAGCACTTCAAAGGCACGTGCTCCAAGCCGGGTATTTTCTCGAGGCGATCAAGTGCCTCATAAATGCATTTTTTCGTGCTCGATAAGCTCGTTGTTCATTTTTAGCAATTGGAAATGAAGTATCAGTCCATGATGAAGAGCCCGACGAGCATGGCGGCCACTCGAGTATTGCACCCAAAAGCCAAGGACGCTCAGACGGCTCATTAATGCATGTTTCCATGGTTGACCCGGTCATAGTTTCCAGTTTTGGTAACAGATTTGAGAGCTCAGTCACGAGAGCCGTGAGGAGCCGACTTCTCAGGTTTCGAGGATGTACTCCTCCATTTTGTGTAATTATGGCTCAGAGGGTCGGGTCCTCTATAAAAACCTAGGCATTGTAATGTAAGAAATGGGGGGAACTTTCTGCTAGAAAGTTGTTGTAACTTGTATTCCTACGATTAATACTAAAGAGCTTTGGACTCTATTTCTCTCTTGTATGTTGCCTTCTACGTTTATTTCTTTCATCTTTCTTCATTTGCATACTGTAATTCTGAACTCTAGATTTAGGTGTGTGATTGGGGACTGAACCCTAAAATTTTCTCGAAGGATACATAGGAGAGGAAGACATGTTGGCTTTCTTTTATGCTGCCTATGGATAGTGTTTCTGTTATATTCACTTTTCTTAATCGTCGTTACTCTGAACTCTGAATTTTGGTGAAAGGGAAAGGAGAATCCTGGAACTCATCCAGAGGATACATAGGAGGGCTAATATTGTGTTCATTTCATTTATTCTTGGTTTTCTTTGTTGTTGTTCCAAGTTATTGGCTAGTAATCGTGCTTCTGGTTCTTTCCCACCACTAAACTACTAAAATTTCTTCCCTTACTCTTTTATTTCTTTTCTGCACCCTTACTCTGTTTATCTCTTTCTTGCACCCTTATCTTAAACATCGAAGTAGTGTAGTATAGGAGCCGGCCTTCTCTGGAGATTGGCATGAGGAGCATCTCTTCTCTTCGGCCTTTCAATGTTGGTCCAGGTCTAGGGTGCATTCATTTACCCAAATCCTTTCCTGGGCAGATTTGATGACCAACAATTTTTGGCATGCCGGTGGGACCTGGTCAGTCTCACCTTATGAGTGGTAGTGAGAACCGATGCTCTCATTACCAAAAGACTCTTAGCATCTGGTGACTCTGTTTACTCGAGAATATTTAAGTCGTAAAGATCGGTATCGAAGTCTGTGTCTTCATGCAAACAAGATGGAGAGTTAGGAATAGAGGAGAGGAAATTGAGTTCTTTGAGCTAGATATTGACGCCTTTGGGGAACGATCTAGGTTAGTCACCCCTGAGTCTTTGTTACGTGGAACATCCTCACAAGAGGCCACTATTGACGAACAAGGCCTAACTTCTGATAGCACAACGGCTAGCTTTCCTCCTAATCCTCCCAACTCATCGAAGCATCCTAGTGCCTCCATTTCTATTGGTCGTCCTGTTAGCAATCAAGGAGGAGCTTCGAGAATTCCTGTTTCTCAAAATCCAGAGTAAATATGGCACAACAACAACAACAACAACAACAAATGCAACAGAAACCGTCGCCAGATTATTTCTAGCATGGAATTCTTCGGGACCGCTAAATCTAGCGAGACAAGGGCAAGTGTCGCCTGCTGCTATAAAGAAGATCCCAACGTTCGATGGAACTGGGAAGACTGCTCTAGAGCACATCCAGGATATAGTTTCTCTAGCGGTGATCCATGACATCACAGAAGAGCGGGTTATGGTAAAGCTTCTGGTTCTGTCTCTTAGAGGAAAACTCCTCTACTGGTATAGATCTTTACCACCCGATACCATTACGGGATGGGACCAGTTAGCCGGACAGTTGATGCGAAGCTTCAATGAGTCCATCGATCCGACCTCTCTCCTACATCAGTTCACAATGATCCAGAGACATCCACAAGAGGAGATTGCAGACTTCAATGTTAGGTTCACTCGAACCTGGCAAAGAATACCAGTTGGACTTCGGCCAACCGATGAAGCTATAACATACTATTTCCTTCGGGCTTTCAATCCTGATATCAGTGTGATGGTAAGGTATTCGAATATCAATACCTTCCCAGAGTTATATGAGTTAGCCCAAAAGGCAGAAATGGATCTAATAGCTATGGGTAAGCTTCCCCAAAGGATGTCGATGCCCATACTTCTTGATTTCTATCAATCCCAGTATGCAAGCGTAGCCGCTTCACAGATCTCTGCAACCCCTGCACTCCCGATCTCATCTTGGAACCCGAATCCCATTGTATCTCAAATCACTGCTCCACAAATTCATTTTCCCACTTTTTTGACTCCGTAGCCCATGGTCACTTCGGCATTCCCTCTACTGCCAGCACCACTTCAACACCCTACCCTACCTCCAATACCAACAATGGCTCCATTGCCACCGATTCCCAAAGTCGATGACATGCAAGCCAAAATATTGCAAGAAGTTCAGTCCCTAAACTCCATAATGCAGACCCTGTCTAATGACATGACCATTATGAAGAAGAAGCAAGCGCAACAAGAGTTTCTACCGAGAAGATCTTATCCTACACCTGCGCTTACTAAAGATCAAGCGGCCCAGCAAGGAAGAGCTTCGACAAGAAATGTTGCAATAGATGAAGCCCCGAGCACTTCCGATTATATACATTGGTGCTCTACGTGTAATGATCCTCATGAAGAGAATACCTGCATGCTGCACCAACACTATGTACAAACACTGGCGAGTAGTAGTCATGGCGGTCAAGTCAATGTCATCAGGCAAATGAATCACAACCTGGTAATTGGTGAAGAAGAGCCTATTGCAGTCCTTACTAGAGGAGGAAAGAAGTCGATAGAGGTGGATGCTACTCAAATGGCTCCTTTAAAGGTGCATGCTCATCATGAGAAGGGACAACAACCTCCTCCGGCCTCGAATGAAGCTCGACAACCTACACCAGTCAAAGAGAAGGCCCAACAGGCCCCTACAAATCCATCACAGGTGGAAACAAAGGAGCAAGCTAGAGAGAAACTCAAGCTTCCTTCGCTGACTAAGCGACAAAGGGTCGAAGCTACGAAATAGTATCACACCAGATATGAGCCAAGAAAGGAACCTGAGGTGCCCAGTTCCCTGGCGTACAACATTGTAGATGAGCTGAAGAGGATTCCAGCCAAAATCAGTCTGTATGACACTACAACTACCTGGACAAGTGGACCTATTGCAAGAATCATTGAAGATAACCAAAGCAAGAAAGGCAGCACCGCTTGCCCTAGTGCAGACCTTGTCCACATCCATTACAGGGAAGAATAGGCCACCATCGTTCTACATGTCTCTACAGATGGAAGGGTATATTGTACATAACTGTATGATTGACTCTAGGGCCACGACGACAGTCATGCCGAAGGCAGTGTGCGAAGAGATAGGGATGGAATATACGTGAAGCAGTCATGGTGTACTCCAGTTGGATGGTACCCCTATGAAGACTGTAGGAGTGATCAAGGACATTCCTATTCGACTACACAAGATGCCTCAAATCATAGTTATACAAGAGGTGGTAGTCATTGACCTCGAGCCCTACTTCAGTATGTGCTTGTCGAGAGAATTTACGATGAAGCTGGGAGGATATCTATCTATGGATTACTCCCATTTGGAGATTCCATTCAAAGGGAAGAAGATTAAAATTTACAATGAGAAGCCTTCTACCTTCCTCGTAGAAAAGATGTCCGAAGGAGAAAGCAGCGATCCTGTGCATGCGATAGTGGAAGGGATAGAGCAGGTGGACCTGGTCGAGGAGTCTCTCACATAGTTAAGTTGTGAAGATGAGTTTTCATTGGCAGACTTTAATGCCATGATAGAAATCGAGATGGGATGTTATGCCATCGCCAAGCCTGAGAAACACATCAAGTCAGAAGATAAGGTCTTCATCGAAGGATTATGGAAATTATTCTTCGATGGCGCCCGATGCAAAAATGGCGTCGAGGTGGGGATTCTTCTAGTATCACCTTCTGGAGAGCAGAAGGAATATTGTTACCGGTTGGTGTGGAGTTGCACCAACAATGCAGCAGAATATGAAGCATTATGCCTAGGACTCAAGAAAGCAAAAAAGTTGGGCATAAAGCATCTCCAAATCTTTGGAGATTTCGAATTGGTATGCAATCAAGTCACAAACAAGTGCACTTCAAAGAAGCATTATCTCAAGTCATACCAAAATAGGGTATGGGACTTGCTCGACCAGTTCGAATCTCTCAATCTACAGTCTATTCCAAGAGAAAAGAATCGACATGCCGATGTTCTAGCATCCATCGTAGCCAAGTATTCTCCAGCAGAAGACATGGTGCATAAGCCCAAAGCTGTGAGGATGATTTATAGGCCCTCTGTCCCAGACAGAGATCTGCATTGGCAGGTTTTTGATAGTGATGAGCAGATTGTGAATTTCATGATTCAAGAAGTAGCCACAGTTGAGAGCAGAAGCCCTGATGAAGAAGAATATGAAGGGCTAGTTCAATTGAAGAATAACCATGTTCCCAAAGGGTTAATTACTCTTGAAAGCCTCTTTGATCAGAATGATCGAGCAGTTTCTCACAGGATCAAAGTTAATGCAAAGCAGTATCAAGATTTAGAGCTTGAGCCTGGAAAAGCAATAAAAGTTGGAACAGATTGCACTTCGAAAGAGCTAGAGCAGATCCGATCTCTATGCAGAAGGTATCCCAACATAGTGGCTTGGTCTTATCAAGACTTAAGGGGATATGATCGACAACTGATCCAGCATACAATTGAGTTGCAGGAAGGGATCAAACCTTTTCGACAGAAGCAAAGGCCCATCAATCCAAAGATCGAAGTCTTGATGAAGGCCGAACTCCTGAAAATGCTCGAGGCAAAGATAATTTATCCCATCAAACATTCTTCTTGGGTAGCGAATCTAGTCCCAATCAGAAAGAAGAATGGAGATATACGATTATGCATGGACTTTCACAACCTGAACCAAGCTTCTCTCAGAGATCACTACCCTCTCCCGTAGATCGATCAGATCTTGCATTCGATGGTTGGGGCTCAACGCTTCTCCCTACTCGATGGTTTCTCCGGATACAATCAAATCTGGGTCGTGGATGAAGACCAACATAAAACCGCATTCACTACCAAGTGGGGCACATTTGCTTACCAGCGAATGCCATTCGGCCTTTCGAATGCGGGTGCCACTTTTTAGAGGGCAATGGATTTAGCTTTTGGTGAGCTCTTGAATAAGGTTATCGTTATCTATCTAGATGACATGACCGTCTTCTCCCGAAGAAGGGAGGATCACCCCTTACACTTACAACAGATTTTCAAAAAATGCCGAGAATTTGGCATTTCAATCAATCCGAAGAAGTCTATATTCGCAGTCAACGAAGGGAAGTTGTTGGGACATGCGATATCAAAGAAGGGTCTCACTGTAGATCCTGACAGAGCTGAGGCTCTAATGAAGCTCCCACTCCCAGTAGACAAGAAAGGACTTCAATCCTTCTTCGGCCAGATTAACTTCGTGAGGAAGTTTGTCCCAGATTTTGCCCAGGTCATCAAGCCGATGTCTGAACTTTTGAAGAAGGGTGCAGAATTCATCTGGACGAAGGAAAGAAAAGAAGCATTCAAAGAAATAAAATCTCGAATTGCTCAAGCACCGGTCCTGACCAACCCTGACTACAATCGGGACTTCATCCTATATGCTATAGGAGAACCTGAGAGCTATGTTGCGGTCCTGACACAAAAGGGGGAAGATGGCGAAGAGCGCCCCATCGCGTTTCTAAGCCAAGTGATAAATCCTCATGAAGAAAAATATAATTTCATAGAAATGCAGGTGCATGCAGTAATGAAGTCTCTTAGGAAGTTCAAGCAATTCATCTCCCAAAGTCGGGTTACAGTCTTCGTCATCCACCCCGATGTGCACAATTTCATCATCCAAGGAGAATTGGGTAGTAAAAGAGCCGGTTGGGTCAGCAAGATACAAGAATTCGACATCGAGATCAAACCCACAAAATTGGTTCACGGTCGCGCATTGTGTCAAGAACTGGCGAAGAGCGTAGCGGCCGAAGCTACAGAATCTCAGTGGGATGACTCGCCAGTAGAAGAATGCTTCGCAAACAAGGAAGAGGACGAGAAGGATTGGGTCAGTGAAATAGTCGAATACTTCAACACTGGCAGATGTCCTTCACATCTAAATGCTTCATAGCGAAGGCATTTTAGGATGCGGTCCTCCCGATATACTTTACGCCCCGAAGGCCTATTTTTTAGAAACATTGATGGCGTCCTTCTCAGGTGCATAAAATATGATGATAAAAGGAGAGTCCTGGGAGAATTTCATTCAGGATTATCTGGAGGCCACTTCGTAGGGAGAACAATGATGTTGAAGATCATCAAGGCGGGTTACTATTGGCCCACACTCTTCGTTGATGCCTTCGTGGTTTGTCGCAAATGCGAGCAGTGTCAGAAGTTCATCGACCGAAGCAGAAATGCTTCGATGCCTCTCCAACCGATACAAGTAGAAATGCCCTTTCAACAATGGGGGTTGGATTTCATAGGGGTCATATCGCCGAACTCCTCCACTGGGCATAAGTTCATCTTGACCATGACTGATTACTTTACCAGATGGGCCGAAGCAGTTCCACAGGTAGGCATAGCCTTCCTTGAAGGATTGATCACCCGGTTCGGCATTCTCGAAGCAGTCATAACAGACAATGGTCCTGGCTTCGTAGGCACCAAAATCAATGAATTCCTCTACAGATATGGGATATATCATAAAGTATCCTCCAATTACTATCCATAGGGCAACGACTTGGCGGAATCAACCAACAAGACTCTATTGAGGGTGCTAAGAAAGCTCATAGAGACGAACAAAAGGACTTGGCATCTCCTTCTAGATCGTGCCTTGTGGGCCGATCGAATTTCTGTCAAGAAGTCAATCAAGACTTCACCTTATGCCCTGGTCTACGGCAAGGAGGCCATCTTACCTACCCATATAGAGATCCCTGCATTGCAGTTGTTAGAAGAAGGAGTCAACCCTTTGGAAAATAGACTGGCTCAGCTGCTACAGCTGGAGGAAGATCACGAGAAGGCTTACCAGAGCTTCGCTAAACATGCTCAGGTCACCCGAGATTGGTTCAAGAAAAAATCATCCGATCGCACATTCAAGGTGGGAGATCTAGTATGGAAGTGGGACTCCTGGAAGGCCAAGCCTGGAAATCATGACAAGTTGGATGCTTTCTAGGATGGACCATTCGAAATCATGAAGGTGAACTCGGCCAACTCTTTCATCCTCAAAGATGCAGATGGCCAGGTATTACCAATTTCTGTTAATGGTCTTCATCTGAAGACTTTTCATCGTTGAGGTAAAAAAAAAAATAATAAAAAAAAATATGTACTTTTGTATATAATTTTCATTTGTGTATATACATCCTGTTTCGAGATTGCAAAAGCCAAGTATTACACTCCAAAATCTCCTTCGGGGACTTTTGATGCGAAGTAGCAGTTGCAAGGAGGTTCGCAGTGAAGCACTTTACCCTCAAAAGGGCCGAACCAAAATTCAAACAAAGGCATGAAAAGAGCTTCGCACCCAAAGCATTTTAAGAGGTGACTTCGGGCAGAAGTTTTGCGAAGTAGATTTTAAAAGAGCCCTTGCAAAGTAAGCAAAATTTGGCGAAGCAGTTTCCAAGAAGGCAAGCTTCGGTAGGCGGTCTTCGCGAAGCAAAGCGGCAGCAGTGAAGGAGAAGTACTTCGGGGCTGAAGCATCAAAAAATAGCCCACACCAAAGGTTCACCGTGAAGCATTTTCAATGACGATTTCAACTTCATCGAAGTGGAAGCATTTAAAATGTGTCTCGAAGAACGTGCAGACAACAACCTTGAAAAGAGTTCAAAGCGGATGAATTTAAGGCAAAGGTGGCGGAGCACATCCCGAGGCGATTCGGTTAAGAGAAAAGCTCATGCCCAGGTACGAGGTGGTAGCGGGTTGCATCTCCAATGCAAGGCATAATCATCAAAACATGTGGCCCCACGTACTACGCCGCTGCAGAGCCAATCAAAGAGCATGACAATCTCCTCCGTTCGAAGCGTAAGTTTAATTATGGTAGGTGCCATAAATTCAGGTAGTTGCCTTTTAAGGCTATAAAACGTGAGGCCCTAGCAAGGAGAAGGTTATTCATCCATCAGTTCATGCAAGACTAAGAGCCTTCGGTTATTCTGCAATCCTCCCACCCTGTGCATCGAAACCCTTTACGTCAAAGCCCTCCGTATCAAGGACTCAGCCGCCGCTCATTTTCACAATGGGAAAGAAAAACTCTAAGGAGAAAGGGAAGGAGCCCGAAGTAGCAGGCCCCAAAAAAACAAAGAAGGGCAAGGAAGAGAAAAAGCATACACCAAAGAAGATCAATCTCACCCCTCACCCTAAAAAATAGTCGATAGAAGAAGGAGAAGACTCGAAGGAGGAACAACTTGTAGAACCACCAATTGATGGGTGGGAAAAAATTAGAGACACAGAGCTCTCTAAGGGTGTGTCCGACCTCCGATGCACTATTGAGTTTATGATGAGCAGACTCACCCCAGAGAATAAGAGAGTTGCTGCATATTACTCTCAAATTTACTGGTATTTGACCCCGCCTGCTCACCACTATCCCGAATTAATCTATGCTATCATGCAAAATTACCAGCCTGCCTCCAGGCAAGTGTTGGATGCTTCAGGTCATAAATTGTTTTCCATTTTGAAGGAAGATGTGCAAGCAACATTTGCGCCACAACAAGGTCCACCCAAGGGTTATTCAGTTCGCAACGTCATTCTGAGTGAACAGATGGAGAGGTTCACCTCCAACAACTACATATTGAAATTCTTATGCGAGAACCTCAAAAGTGGGCTCCCTTCAAGCAAGCTGCCCCAAATGCCCTTACCCTTGGTGGCCTTCAAGAACATCGATATTTTCTCCATCATTGCATGGGTGGCGGGCCTGTCGACAGATGCTTCGGTGCAACCCTGGCAGGTGTCTTTGGCCGAATGTATTTCGAGAGGGGAATTCTATGCCCTTGATGCTTCAAGACCAAACACCAACCCAGTTTTCTTTGATTGGGTAGAATGGGTGGCCCGAACCTTGCATACGCGGCTCACCAGCATGAAGAATTCGACGACGGGCCAGTACTTCGCACCCTGTTCTTTCCTTGTCTGGTTGTTTTTCTACCAAGTTCATAAGCAATTCCCCCATATCGCCATTTCTCCAAGCGGCGAGGATGGAAATCCTCTGCTGGTGTACCAGTGGACTCCCCTCCTATTGAGG
Source organism: Wollemia nobilis (assembly GCA_028583015.1). Lineage (NCBI taxonomy): Eukaryota > Viridiplantae > Streptophyta > Pinopsida > Araucariales > Araucariaceae > Wollemia > Wollemia nobilis. The sequence goes on along the minus strand of JAQPPZ010002587.1, from coordinate 11,109,803 downwards.
ACAGAGTCCTATTATTCTTTTAATCAATAATTTTTGGGACCCGCTATGCATTTGTTGAAGGGTTCTTGCCCTCGGGTGCCCCTCAGTTTGAGAGATAGAGTGGTGCAGGAGAAGAGGGGAGACGTGTTTCAACTGATGCAGGGGCTCGTAATTCGTATGTTCGGCTTCATTGGGAAGCCCTTCCTGCTACCAGTCTACCCCTTCGAGTATCAGTTCGCATTGGAGGTCGCTCGGTAGAGCGACGCTACTAACTCCATGTACGACCATGGTCGAAAATGGGCACATACCTGTGACTTCCCCTTCAGGATGGGGGTAATTGAAGTATTTGCCTTAAAATAGAATGTTTTCCTGGAGGAAAAGCTTGCCAATTTTGGCCTACTCCAGATTCCTCAACAATGGCTCTATGATCCCTTGGGAGTGATGAGGGATCACTTAAAATTCAAGAATTTCCACATCTGCCCCCACCCTGAAATTGTGGAACAAAGAAATAATCCCAATGGGAAGGATCTGGAGTGGCATTTGGAGAGGATGAGGACATTGCCTCCCTGGCATGAGTTCTACCCTATGGAGGTCGAGTTTGACCCTGACCAGCACCCCCTCCCAACTCCAAGCTCCACGTTTTGGAGAAAGGCAAAGGATGATTTAAAGGAAGAATTGAAGAATTGGAGCGAGGAAAAATTAAGGGAGTGGTGGATAATGAGAGTCCATCACCAAAATATGAATTCTTATGGACTCTTGACATCGGATAAAGACTTCACGATTGTTTATGAAGCCAATGTTGGGACTTGGAAGTCCATATCCTTTGTCGACTTTGTTCCTCCAGCTACCCCAGGATCGGGCGAAAGCCCAAGAGGAGCTGACGATGCTTCGAACCAAGAAGAAGAGGAAGAAGCCGAAGCTACACCAGAGGCACTACCACAGGGACCATCGAAAATCCATGACACAAGTGCCGAAGAGTCGAAGCAACCACTGGAGAGAAAGAAAAGAAAGAGGCAACAAATTCAAGTGCCTCCGAGCCACCCAAAGCGACCCCGCACAAAGCTCCCAAGTGCTCCTGCTGGACAACCTGCATCAGGCCCGACCGAAGCAAATGTTGAAGATGCGGGGCCACCAAGTGCCGAGACGGTCCCAAGCATAGACATCATTGATGTGGAGGAACTCCTCCAACAAGAGGGAGACCCCGAAGTAGAAGTTGTGGAAGTCGGGAGTGCCGAAGTCCAAAAAGAGCAGGAGCCTATTACACAAGAAGTCACCACGGCCGCTCTGCCAGAAGGGCACGTAGGTACGCACTCTCCACCCTTTGCCTTGGTCTCTCACATGTCCACCGTGGTCTCGACTGAGTCTTCCCATCAGTCTCTCCCTCCCTCACAAAGTCAATCACCTCTTCACGCGTTGCCTCTTACCACCGATCCCGTTAGCCCCACTCCACTCGAGTCATCAGGTCGGGACAAGTCTGTTGCTACCACTTCGCCTTCCCATGCCACCAATCCTCTGGACCTTAGTTAGGGTGAAGGTAGTGCCCCAACGTCGAACCCCGTTCTTCATTCCCCTGCCTCACATGGCATTGTTGCACTCGTTGGGACTCCTAGTACACCTGTCGTCGAACCTTCTGGTGAGGCATCCCCCATTCATTCTTTATATTTGTTTACCCCTTTGGCTGGAGATCCAACCTTATTTGAATCTGAATTGTCCATGATGAAGGAACGCCCTCTAGCCGAGAAGCTACTCCTAGCTCGAAAAAATATAGAAAAAATGTTGAAGGAGGCGAGGAAGAAGAGAGGGCGCTCTCTGGCCCAGGTTGAAAAATGCGTTGTCTTCGATTTGAAGGCTGGGAAGTTGCATAAAGTAAAAAAGATCCCCAAGGTCCAGAAGCCCCTGGATGAAATGACTCCAGCGGACTATGACTACCAAGACAAATCCAAGGACCTGGAGCATTTGAATGTTGATAATGAATCTGAATCCATGCACGTCAGGATCGAAACCTTTCGAGCGCATGCCAACATCGCTAATCAACGCAGATTTGAAGCAGAAAATGCCAACATCAAGTTGGAGGAAGAGCTAGCTAGAATCCGCTCCAAGCTGGAGGATTCAGAGGAGCAATGTAAGCTGATGAAGAAGGAAACACACGCCCTAAAATAGCAAATACTACAACTACAGTGTACAGCTGAGAACCAAGCACAGAGACAGGCCGAGAATGATCTGAAGGCCAAGGAAGTTGAAAGCAAGATCTTGCAACGCAAGTGACGAGTTGCACGAAAAAGCAAACCTTGGAGTTGTTTGATAGAGGCAGGATCAAAGAAATCCGCTCACACTTGCTTAAAAATTTTAGATCCCGGGCCTCCAGTGCCCTATCAATTTTGACCTATATTACTGAAGCACAGCGTGCCACTGGCGAAGGAGGGCCAATCATAGATGAGGTCACTCAAAAAGCTAGAGGCCGACTCAAATTAGCCTTTGATGTCCAAAGCATGAAATATCAGGACTTGCAGGTTGCTGCAATGAGTCGGACGGCTAGGGATTGGTCCACGGCCCAAGCCACAGTTCGCGCCTTCTTTTCCAAGGTGAGGAAGGCACAAAAGGCGAAGGACCTCCTGGACATGTTTGAGAATGAGCAGCGCACATCGCTAGGCTATTTCCAGGATCTCTCTTCCTTAGGTTTCTCGAGCTTCACGGATGATGATGGGAACCTTCTGACCAAGGAAGAGCTTAAGCCGGCATGGCTTCATTTTGAAGGTGACGTCTCGGAGATAGATGAATGGGCAGAGCCGATAACGAGAGACAGATCACAGATTTCATTCTGAGATACTGCAAGATTGTAGCCTACCTGAATGATCTGTACTCCAGAGCCAAACATGCTGATATCGGGCAGATTGATCGCTTCCATGTTTTGGTTAAGGCATTGCAAGATCAAGAGCCTTTCTCGAAGGGTGCTTGGGCTCATGTCCGTCGAACCATGAAAAAGATCCGCGATCGCCTTGCCCCATCACCATCGCACGAAGCCACGCCAGAGGAAGCAGAAGAAGAAGAAGAACAAGAACAAGCCGGGGGGCAGCCCAGAAGAAGAAGAAAAGGGAGAAGGGTCTGGAGGTAACTCTGGCCCAACGGATCAAGGCTAAGGGTTCTCCCACCGAGACGAGCTCGTTGCCCCGCGAGCCGCCAAGAATGTTGACAATTTTGTCACATTGCACAATGGGGTAGAAAAATTGAATTTTTGTAAAGTATTTCTTTTAATTTCATGAATTTGTTCCCTTGCTTTTTTTAGAAACAACATTTTCAAGCATTGCAGCAATTTTGGCTTTCCCTGCCACCCCCTTGTACATAAAATGAAGAAGAAAGAGCTTCGTTGCCGAACAAGCTAAGGAAGATAGCTTCGTCGAAAGAAATCGTTAAGGATAAAAACTACTTCGGGTGAAAACCTTGCGAAGCAACGTTGCCGAAGAAGAAATTCTAGCAAGGCATAAAAAAGAGCTTCGCACCCGAAGTATTTCTAGCAGCTACTTGGGAAAAGTTTTGCGAAGCGGAATTCAAGCGGCATTTCAAAAGAACAGCTTCGTCGAAGGAAAATCACGGTCCGAATTGGCTAAGGCAAGAAAACTACTTCGGGCCCGAAGTCCCTCAAATAGTTACTTCGGGGAAAGTTTTGCGAAGCGGTGTTGCTGAAGCAAAATGCAAAGGAAGAAGAATGAAAAATACTTCGGGCCCGAAGCACTTCAAAAGACTACTTCGGGCAAGAAACTTGCGAAGTGGGATTTGAAGGAGCGCAATATTGAAAATACTTCATCAAAAAGCCATCGAAGCACCCACTTCGGCCCTCCACCAGCGAACCATTTCTACTTCATCGAAAGTCATTGCGAAGCATCTGCTTCGCCATATTTCATGCGAAGTACTTTCACCCAAAGTGGTAGCGGCCATAAAGAATGCAACATCTTTCGAAGGCAAGAATGCGCTTCGGCCGAAATACCCCCGAACCATAGTTTTGAAGAAGGTTCACGGTGAAGCATTTTTAAGCTCACCAGCGAAGTATCTACTTCGGGCGAAGGGCCTCGTCGAAGCAGTTTTGACACATCTCTCCAGCGAAGCAGCGAGAAGTGAAGAGCCCATCTTGCAAAGGAAATCTACTTCGGCGCTCGCCACCCCCGAAGCTGTTTTGCGAAGCTCCTCCATGCGAAGTGCAAATCAAGGAGGATCTACTTCGGCTCGAATCCATTGCGAAGCGAAGTGCGAATGAAAATTTAGCGAAGCACTTCAAAAGGCACGCGCTCCAAGCCGGGTATTTTCTCGAGGCGATCAAGTGCCTCATAAATGCATTTTTTCGTGCCCGGTAAGCCCGCTGTTCATTTTTAGCAATTGGAAATGAAGTATCAGTCCATGATGAAGAGCCCAACGAGCATGGCGGCCACTCGAGTATTGCACCCAGAAGCCAAGGACGCTCAGACGGCTCATTAATGCATGTTTCCATGGTTGACCTGGTCACAGTTGCCAGTTTTGGTAACAGATTTGAGAGCTCAGTCACGAGAGCCACGAGGAGCCGACTTCTCAGGTTTCGAGGATGTACTCCTCCATTTTGTGTAATTATGGCTCAGAGGGTCGGGTCCTCTATAAAAACCCAGGCATTGTAATGTAAAAGGGGGGGAACTTTCTGCTAGAAAGCTGTTGTAACTTGTATTCCTGCGATTAATACTAAAGAGCTTTGGACTCTATTTCTCTCTTGTATGCTGCCTTCTGTGTTTATTTCTTTCATCTTTCTTCATTTGCATACTGTAATTCTGAACTCTGGATTTAGGTGTGTGATTGGGGACTGAACCCTAAAATTTTCTCGAAGGATACATAGGAGAGGAAGATGTCGTGTTGGCCTTCTTTTATGCTGCCTATGAATAGTGTTTCTGCTATATTCACTTTTCTTAATCGTCGTTACTCTGAACCCTGAATTTTGGTGAAAGGGAAAGGAGAATCCTGGAACTCATCCAGAGGATACATAGGAGGGCTAATATTGTGTTCATTTCATTTATTCTTGGTTTTCTTTGCTGTTGTTCCAAGTTATTGGCTAGTAATCGTGCTTCTGGTTCTTTCCCACCACTAAACTACTAAAATTTCTTCCCTTACTCTTTTATTTCTTTTCTGCACCCTTACTCTGTTTATCTCTTTCCTGCACCCTTATCTTAAACATCGAAGTAGTGTAGTATAGGAGCTGGCCTTCTCCGAAGATTGGCACGAGGAGCATCTCTTCTCTTCGGCCTTTCAATGTTGGTCCAGGTCTAGGGCGCATACACTTACCCAAATCCTTTCTTGGGCAGATTTGATGACCAACAACTCCCTCCCAATAATTCAAGGGGTGTCACATGGATGATTCAGCTTAGTCGCTTCATGCCAATTCCAGTTCATCCTTACCCTACATTAGTTAATGCAATATTAAAATTTTATGAAGTGGATACAAGTGTGGTCAAAAACCAAAATTTACAATATTTTTTCCATATAGATGAATAAAAAATTAGACTAGCATTCGCTATTGAAGATATTCCAGCAACAAAGCTTCTAGGAGGGCATCTAAAGACCATTCATCTAGAATACCAAAGAATGATTTTGGTTGAAATAGGCCCTAAGAAATAGCTGATCGAAGTACTTGGGAAGCTACCAAATAACCATATGGAAAGTACGTAGTAGTTAGCAAATTTTAAAGAGGAAGCCCAACCAGTCCTCTCAATGTTAGTAATTCTAATGGGTCTCCCAACATATGCCATAGTTGATCGATATCAAATAGTGATTGCCTATACAGTAGTAAGGGTGTGCAACTCTATAAGATTGAATTGGTCAAAACTTTTAGCTAAAATTATTAGAGAACAGTTGATGGCTTACCAAAGAGGGTTGAGTACTAAATTTTGGTATTCTTCTTATCTTGCATGGTTATTTTTCTACTGCATACCACAAACAAGGTATTGTGTGTCATTTCAAAAAAATGATGAACATGACTAGGTACGTCCAGTGGTGGATTGGATGTGATCACTTAGAAGGAGAAATTGTTACCTAAAATTCAAAAAAATATTCCTAGGACCTACTCTTGCATGTATTTTTGAAGTTTACCCACACTTGTCCTAGGATCTACTCTTGCATGTATTTTTGAAGTTTACCCACACCTGTCCTATAATGCACAAGACTTCTTGAGAGGTGCTTTGTGGGAAACATGAGACTAGTACTACCTAAGTGAAGGCACCTTCATATGACTGTATAGATTTTTAGGTTTTCCTTACCTACTACCTTTCTATGTTATAAACTAGATATTTGACATAGAGATATGCAGATAAAATTATGTAGTCGAGAAGAGACTGGTCCCAGAGCAAAGAAGAAGGTAATTTTTAGAATGCAAGTAAAATTTGGGCTCATCATTATGCCCAAGAGAGACAATATTATATACTAAAACCTAAAAAGTAAAATATCTATCCTAAAGCTCCCAGTAGTACCTCATAGATGGAACTATGACCCAAATGATGTCCTCACGAAGAAGCTCCATGCGAACAACACAAGGCCACCACCTTTCAAACATCAAAAGAATGAGGTCAATGAGAAAATACAATAGTATACAAATATACCATAGGATCAGGTGGCACCATTCACACACCTCAAGATACACAAGTGACTGCCATGGAGAGTTTGCTACCCATACAAATAAGTTTTTGACCTTGAAAGGAACTTTGAAGAATGGTTGAGCTCAAAGTTGGTTGAATAAATTATTCAAAAGAAAGAGTGGACCAAGAATAAGTGCAATGATATTCCTCTTGCAATGATATTCCTTACTTAATGAATAAATCAAATGGAATATCAAGAATCGGGAATAATAATGTTTTAGTAATTAAGCCACTTAGAGAGGGTAGATCTCGTAGCCACTTAGAGAGGGTAGGTCTCGTAGCCACTTTGAGAGGGCATATCTCTTACTAAGTAAGCAATAGAAATAATTGTTATTGGATGATGATAATATTTGAATGAATGATTCTATTATAAATATATAAATCAAATGATGAACGGACGTAGCCCATCAACGAGCCGACACAACTATTGGGATATTGGGATCGTTACATGGCTCCCTCCCTCAAAAGCTTTGTCCTCAAAGCTGGAAATTTTTTGGAAAAATATCTTCACCTCCTAGGTAGTATCTTCTTCTGGAAGTCCCTGCCATTTAATTAGGAATTCTTGAATTTTACGGATGCAAAGGTGGCGTACTTTATATGGCAGTATTACTAGAGTTATTCAACCATCTTCCAAACTATCCATAATATTGGGAAGAGGATCAATCATGCACTAGATGGCACAAAAATATGTCTTTTGTTGTCAGTTGCTCCAGAATTTGTTGTTTTCCCAATGGCTAGATATACTTCAGTTTTAGCTTTGTATTTTTTTTTTTTTTTTTTTTTAAATTTACATGGTGGAATCGGTAGCCGCCACGAATCTGGGCAGGCTGTCCAGCTTTTATGGCCGCCACAGTATTCTGCGCTGTCCATCCCAGAAGCTGCCACACAGATCTTCATGCAGTCCGCCCCTATAACCACCATGCCACAATCATTTTAAACCTTTTACGCTGCTGAAAGCACCAGGAAAGGGACAAACATTCAGTCTGGCGAGGCCTGAGATTTGAACCTTGGACCTCCGCCCCCCTTATGGGGTTTGGATGAACCAATTGGTCTACACCTCGGACCTTTAACTTTGTATTTGAATTTTGACTTCAATGGCTAATTTTCTGTTTGAATTTCTGTTCCAACGAATATATTTTTTGTTTGAATTTTTTGCAGCAACTATAATCTCTTATTTACTCTTCTAAATGTTTGAATCGGTAAAATTATATTAGCCTTTTTGGTTAATTGCTGTAAAAAAATTTATGTGTAATGACCTCCTGGTCACTTTTCCGAGGAGTAGAATTTTGTAATTTCCTCTAACAGATATATTAGAATACAAATTTGGAATTGGCACCAACGACTATTTTCTTGGATATTTTAAACCCAACGGTCACTTTGAAATTTAAATCCCAATGTCTATTTCTGAATTCCTTCGGATAACAATGGTCACTACGCTACCAATAGTCCTTCGGTAATTTAATTGTTTCAATGGATAATTGAATGCCAATGAATAGTATATTGCACTACCAACAGCTACCTTCGGTAATTTAGATAATTCGTATATGGCTGTAAAGATACCTTCGTAATTTTTGACCAACGACTCTGAAGCTTCTCATGGATGTGAATGCAAGGAGGTAAAGACCTTCTTGCAATCGCAAAAAAAAAGTGCAGGATGCCTGAAACCTTCAGGTGCAACCTTCGGATAAATTAAAAAACACCTCTTAGACACTGATTCCTTTCACCTAAGGGTCAATGGTCCTTTATTCTCGAGTGCCAATCAATTTAATTCGCATGTTATGTCTTGTATCTTGGGCGTTACTTCGTTCTTTAACGTAAATCAATGAAATTATTCTATCATGTTATTAGCTCGTAAACAACTGCCATGAAGTTCTGCCTGTAGAAAGTAAGTTTGGCTAAATTATTCATCGTTGAATCTTAATACGACTTTGGCTATGAAACCACTTCCTCTCCGTTGATGTTAGGTGTATAAAAATAAAATATCTAAACACTGGATGTCATCTTCTAAAACACAAGATATTTGTTAATTTATCGTCCTCACCGTTTAGGTTGGCGTATAAAAAATACTCGTTAATGTTGCTTTACTCCGAGAGATGCTATCCGCTGAACCACCCTTTGTCTTTAGAAAAACCGTCAATTCATGTGTTACGACGTTAAACTTGTTTTCTTAAAATTTCCATGCGATAAAACAAATACTCCAATTACTTATATTTATTGCTGCAGTGAATTAACACCTTCGCAATTGCTTTATAAAAGATTTAATTTTAATTTTTTTTTCTCTCTCGTCATTTAAAAAAAAATAACCACCAGATTTGATATAAATATTTCAACTTTTGTCACTTTTTATACGCTGGATTTTATATAACGTCTGATTATATAACACCTGTGTGATACCATGACAAAAGCAAGGCTTCCGTTCTACGTGATGACACAAAACAATTATGTATGACTGATTTGATAATTCAAATTTCATCACCTGTATAAAAATTCACCGCCAGTACCTTATGATGTTTATTGGTAGTCGCAGGCCATGAACAAAAGTTATTTTCACCTTATATGTCATACAAATAATTTATTTTGAATGAGACGTACTATCGAAGAGTAAAATATCATCGGAGTATATCGCGTGATTACTTAGTGAAACGAAAATTCTGCTATACCCTCTCGGGAAACCTCTGTTGTAAATAGAATGCTCAAAAACAATGATATAGCCACTTATCCTTGTTATTGATATTGAAATACGCCTATGTTTGCTCACGAATTTTGGCTATATGCGATCTATTTTAGAATTTGGCTAGATGCGATCTTTTCAGGAATTCTATTTTGCGCTAAAATTGTTTTTGCTAACACTGCAGAATTGTGATATAGCTTGTTGTAATTTTCTTCAAACTGACGTAATATGGTAGTGCAAAACGCTTTTGGTTTTCTTCTTCAAATTTTTTCTTGTAGTGTCCTACTGAAAACCACCACCTAGAACCATGTAATCTTCCTTCGCGCTCAACAACAATGTAAAATATTGTGAAATGGCTGCCTTTTGGGAACACCTGCGAGTTTCTCTATCCTATTATGAAGGATTGCGGATGGAATTGATCTTGACCTAAGATCGCACAACGTTTAACACCCCTGTGTTGCGCTTGTTGCTATGTTATAAATTTTTTTTTGCACCCTTCCAGAATCATTGGCTCTATACCACTTGCAATGATATTCCTTAATGAATAAATCAACTAGAATACCAAGAATCAGGAATAATAATGTTTCAATAATTAAGCCACTCAGAGAGGGCAGATATTTTAGCCACTTAGAGAGGGCAGGTCTAGTAGCCACTTTGAGAGGGTAGATCTCTTACTAAGTAAGCAATAGAAATAATTGTTATTGGATGATGATAATATTTGAATGAATGATTTTATTATAAATATATAAATCAAATGATGAACGGACGTAGCCCATCAATGATCCTACACAACTATTGGTATCATTATAATAAGATTGAAAAATGGTGGATAATATTATGTGAGTAGGATAACATCAAGAAGGCCTTCCCAATTAGGGAAGATAAAGATTTTGATGTGAAGTTTGATGCCAAATTTGTTGTTTGGAAGAGAAATAAGGAAAAGGATCTTTCTTTGGAAGTGTTGAGAATGTTGGATGTTGCAGACCCTAGAGACCAAGAAGAAGATGAAAAGATGAGGAGGATGAAGACCATGAGTAGAAAGTTCAAAGTATGTTTTGGTCGTAAGAGAGCCTAGTTCGTAAAAATGGGGATAAGGGAGAAGATCCTATTGTGGAAAATTTGGGCATCCTTTAGATATGTGTCACACTACCTAAATTTTCTATATCATAATGAGATATGAGAGCTTTGGTAGACTTACCTCTTTGACTTGGAATGGAATTTTCTATAAATTTGAGATAAACCAGGTTGGGTCAGGATACCACACCATGAGCTTAATTAGTGAAAGATATTTTATGTCCAATGCTCAACCATATTTAGATAGAAATTAAGATGAATTTTGTTATCGCAAAGCTTATTATAATACTCCTAACCTTATCTTCAAGTAGTAGATCGATGTCTAATCCATTGGGTAATTAAAATAGAGATTATTGACTTCATTAATTAGAAATAATAGGGAAAAGAAGTAAACTGATATACTTACGCTCATTCAAATTATGTAATAAACATAGATGTTGCATCGATGAAAGAAAAATGTTATATGTGTATTATGTAATGCATACATAAGCAACACAACACACACTGAACAATGAAAATACCAGAGAAGTTGGAATTTATATTATATTTATTATTAATGAGTACAAATTAGAGCCTAACATAATGCTTGGGTTTCTTTTGAAATACAATACAACATTCACCTTGTTCAAATGATGTAACAAGGGAATTGAGTTCTCTGCCCTAAATTTAGTGACACAAAATCTCCAACTTCTTGACTCAGCTCCTAGAAAATATCATAGAAGGTTGGCTAAAAATTTGACATATCCTACACAAAGGTGAAAAGAAAATGAGAAGTGGGAGAGCCAAGATAAACAAAAGGAAATATAATTCACCAGAATGAGACATTCACAATACCTCTTACAAAATTTGCTATAATTTCTTGATGATGATTCTAGATGTGAGTGCCTCTTTTATAACTTGATTGTTATTATTTAGTTGCAAATGTGTGGTATGGATGTGTCCATCTGGGGCCTTCTCCACCCTTGATTTCCTTGAGTGTATTATAGTAGGAGAATTTGTTGTCACAAGCTATCAAAAACTGGGGACACTGCCATCTATCCAAAATAGTTTCAGCTATTATCAAAGATCGTTGTTTGGGCTTCCTTAGTTCTAAATTCCCAAAAAAAGGAGCTCACTGTCAATTTTATTCTATTTCTGATCTAGCTTCTTTATCTTATTCTGTGGTGGACCCAGTGCTGACTTCACCTTTGTCTTCTTTGGGTAGTTTACTCCTAATATATTGGTAATATGCTTTGAAGCTTCATTTCAAAAGGAGACGACTGAAGTGATATTGTATTTCATACTTAGTAGTCAATTGATGTAGCCTTTAGATGAGGATTCATTTTTATTTGTAAACTTTATTATATTCTAAGCTATCTGAGTCAGCTTATTGAGCCGTTGTTCCAATTTCTATTCATCTTTGTCATCACATTCAAATTCCTAGATTATTTTAGCTATGAGCTCACCTATTTTATCTTAAGTAGAAAATTTCCCAAGCATGAAAAAATCTTGTTTTCTCCTATTATCTATCTCTTTAGTCCATTCCTCCATATCTTGAAGAAAGTTCTCCCAATATGGCTTCTCATGGATATAGGTGTTCAATTTTTGAAACTCTATCTAGCAGTTATGACTTTGACCATATGATGTAGTGATCTGCTTATTAATTATTTGACCATACTCTTATTTGCACTTTAGGAAAATAGGCTTCAAGGCTAGTGCTCTTTGATTTGTGTTTTACAACAAAGTTCTCATGTCTTGAGTCATATTTGTGACTTGCACCAGGTATTTAAATATTTTGGGTAAAGGCTTCACTTCTCCTTCTACTTCCTTTATCAGTTATTTCTTATAATGCTTAATGAGGGTAGCATTATTGAATTTTTTTTGGTTGGTATATGTGATCCTTTCTCGTATAGTTTGTTGAACTTTACTTGTAGTATTTTTTTCTCAGCCTGTAACTGGTCTTTCTCATCTTGTGCCTACTTGAGTTGAGCGCTTTGAACTCTTAGTTCTTTTAGTTCTTTTTCTATGGCTACTACACTTTGGGATTGGGCTGCAATTTTTGTTTTCATTATATCTATAGTATCCCCTTTCACCTTCATCTCCTTATTCATTGGATCAATATAGATCTCTTTTATACTTCGAGATAGGGGCAAGGTAATGGTAATGTTGTGGCCTCCTTGAGCTATACCTTATCGAGCCCTCAATTGCTAAGAAGTGTTATCATCAGTTACTTTATTAATGTTTGTTATTTATTTATCTTCTGTTGTATTGAATTGGACATCTATCTCTTTTCTCTTGGTCAAGACTACAAAATGAGATACCACTATTTCTGAGCCAGATTTTATTATGAGTTTCTTCTTTGGTGGAGAACTGGGAGAAGGTGTCTCTTTTGGAACATGTTCTCTTAATAGATTTTTGAGTCCTCCAGCTTGGCTAATATTTTTCATGGCACTATGGGGGATATTATGTTCTTAATTATCTATCACTAAGTGTGAGAGGGTCATACTAGGCATATCACTTGCCAATTCTATTTTCTTTTGGAGATTTATTAACATCTTCTCAATCTTCTCAATTATTTTTGTCTTTGTTACTAGAGGGGTAGCAAGGATCAACTCATTTTATTTTTTAGCTTTTGATACATCTACAGTAGTAGACTGCCCCTAATAAGGTTATTCGATTTGTTGAAAACTTCCCTCTATATATTGAAATTTTTGGATAACTATTTTAAACTGTTATGAATATTTTTCAACCACTTGGAGGAAAGCATATTTATTAGGTTGGATCAAAAGGACCAGTGAGGTGGAAAATTCAATGGTGCCCATTCTGAGTATGTTGAGCTTAGACCTATAATTTACCACTATTTCTATTTGAGTAAAAGGTCCTTCCTTCTTCCAAACATCTATCAATGACTATTTATTTATAATTGCTATCTACATGGAATTTTCAAAGGGATATTATTAATTCCCCATGTGATATTTAATCACTTTTTATATTTCTCTATCATAATATCCCTTTGGGTCATAAGGCTTCCAAGTAATTTCAGCAAATCCATAGTCATCCATTATCCAAATGGCTTTGAGTAGGCTATAATAACCCTTATAAGTGTAATGCCCTAGTCGATAAGACAATTTGAGCCATGTGACTCTTGATTTTCTCCTTCTAGCATTCATTTTTACTTCTTTGGCTATTTTCCTAGCAATATATTATGAAACTATGGACATGGGATAGTATTTTGAGAGTGCCTTTGGGGGCAGTTTTGTTCCAAATAGCCCGATGTATGTAAAATCCTCTATGAAAAAAAATCCCCCATCTTAATTTGGTGTAAAAATGTGGCTATTGTAGAGTTGATTCTGGGCAGGTTTTGACCACATAATTGATAATGGATGACTGCCAAGAATATCCCAAAGAAATTACTATAACTGGACCAAACTTTATGGATCCAAGGTAGTCTCTCCTACATTAGTTTTATATCGACTCCCACTAAGGCCTGAATTGTTTGTGCATCCAATTATCCTACAATGATATGAATGAAAAGAGAGTAGTGCATGAAATCTGGCATTACTTCTCTTTATTCTCTAATGACCTTCTGTAATGCAATGAGTTGTCTGTGCAAATTCTCCTCTATAATATTTTCCCACAGTACATAGGTATCTCCCCTCTCTTATTCAACTGCATGGTTAAGTACATTAACTCCTTCCTAATATTGTCAAGGTCTCTTATCCCTAATGCAACATTGCTCATGTCTATATAGTTCTTATCTCAATTTCTAAGGATAACTTTTTCAATTGAGAATTTATAGTACACTTGATAAATGAAACCAAACATTTTAGGATAGAATATGGTATTTAATATGAAGGTAGATTGTAATGAAATTACCTTAGCATTTAGGCCTAATTTTTCTAGAGAGAGTCTAAAGAATTTTTGAATAATGTCCTTTGTGATCTTGAAAACCTTTTGGTCTTGGTGATTGAGGATGGCCTTGGATTTTGGGTCATACACCACCGTTAGACAGTATGAGATCAGATGAGTGGTAAAATTTGAGGTAGATTAGCTTCTCAATATTGTTGTTCCATTTATTGCAGAATGATATATCATCATATCTATCACTCTTTGCTCTTCTAAAGATGTGTTTTGGTAACATTTGATGCCATATATAATATTTCTTAGTGTGCTCGAAGTTGTAGAATATTGCATCTTTGAATTCCTATTGTTTTTCTTTGGTTATTACTTGGATGGACCTTGACTATATCAGTATATCCTCTTGCTTATTTTTAATAGGCTTACCATATAGTTATTCATAAGGGAAAGTCTTAGTGATTTGCATGACTCTTTTTGTGATGTTGGTGGTGGATGATCGAGGTGTATTAGATAATTCCATGGCTTCAATTGATTGTAAACTTATAAAATCTATGGGGATTGAATACTTAACATTTTTGAACTCAATTATCTTATTCAATCTCCTATGATATAACTAGCAATAGTGGTGCTTCTGGTTCTCAAGAGCGATATTTAAAATGACACGGGTGATTTTGAATGTGCTGCTTCAACCCATATTTGACTACCATTTTTAAACACGTCTTTGGCTAGCTCACTTTTTATAACTATGATAATGGTATTATCATAAAATCTCAATCCTTTGATTGGCATGGTAGATATTGCTACTTTGCATGCTTGAACCTCATTGGTTCCACATCAGTTGTGCTTTCCTAGATTGTTAATTTTGATATCTTTGTGAGCATTTTTCCTATCTTGTCAGGCGTCGAAGGAATACATGCATGCCTTGAGCCATAATTTGATATTTGTCATTTTTGGGATTAATAAAGATTCGTCACTCTCCCATCCTTGATGAAAACCGCACTGTTCATCTTGTTGTTTTTATAAGACCTTAAGCCATTCATTCTAGACCAATAGGAGATCATCTCTAATGTATCAATGATGGAAGCCACATCATTGATTTTCATAATGCAATCTAGGTCATCCATAATATGCTTGTTTTAATTCAATACACTTTGGTTAGCACAATGAAAATCTAAAGAGACCTCAAGACTGTGGTAAAAAAATAATTGAATGAGACTTTGGGTATTACACCTTGGAACTAATAATGGAGATTAGTGAGGACTTGGGGGGGAGACATAGATATATCATGAATTTAAGAAATTGGAGACCATGGAGGGGGTAAAAAATGAATGGTGATTTGAATTTTTTTGAATTCAATCCTTAGATAATTGATTATATATACACTTATGGGGGGTAGTTAATGGAATATCTTAGAGACCTAGACCTTTGGAGAATTTAGATGAAATTTAGGGCTATTATAATTATAGAGCAATTTCATATATTACCTATCCCAGCCAATCAATGACTTTTACTAGTGTTGATACGAAAAGATCTATGATGTTCACTGATACATATGAGGCAAAATATAGAGTGTCCACCATTCAATCAATCAGGTATCATTGCTAATAGATTAATGATGAGAGCCATGTTGTCGATCTGGTCAAATTTGATTTAAATGGTACAATCTCATCCCTTTTTTATCTAACCAATTAGAAGACATCATTGATAGAGTAGGACTATATTTGATGTATCATCGATGAAGACTGTACTATTGATTTATGGGAGCTTGACATAATCTAGACCATTAATTTTCCACCAATAAGAATTTATCACCGATTGACCAACACCATCATTGATTGACAAAGACTGTTGTTGATGCATCAACGATGAAGGTTTCATAATGGGAGATTTGAGATATGCAACATAGATCTAATAGATGACTTTATAAATTTGGTTATCCAAAGAAAACCTTAGGTATATTGAGTGCTAGGACATGGTGAATTTTGCAATATTAGAAAGAACTTCGTATACGTTATATAAATAATTGAAGGGGGAGGTGGTAATGAATATTAATTATAGAATTTTTAGACCTTATTGAGCCTTAGTACCTAAGACTTTTGATAATGGAATGATTTATTCTCATGGAAGTGGGGGACATGATTTTTTTATGAAGCCTAGACATTCAAATTATAAATCAATCGAAGAGCGTATCCCTAATCCAATAGGAGATCATCGCTGATTGACCAAGGCTATCATCGATTGATCGAGGCTATCACCAATGCATCAACGATAAAGACCTTGCATGAGCGACAAAGGTTATATATCACTGGTGGTATTAATATAATGAACCCGAGAGACTAAGACCTTGATAAAGAATTTAATGGTGAAGGGTTTTACAAACATAATAGGGGATAGCGATTGCTTTAGGAAACTATTGAAGTGATGTTATGAAGATTTAATAATAACTTGTATAGGACTTTAGAAGAAAGGGACCTCATGGACTAAGAGGGTGAAAATTTTTATGGAGTAAAAAATGAAGGCCCATGATTATATGATAGGATATAAATGAAAACTATGGGCTCTATAAAATGATAAAGGATAATGAGCGATATGAGGAAATGATAAAATGAAATGGAATGAAAAAAAGGAATTATGAATAAGGACTACAACCTGGACTCTCTTAGGCTGATGATGACTCTTAGTACTGATATTTTCATTATAACTTAGTATTAAAGTGGACTTTGGTCTTTGCAAACCTGTAACTCATTAAAATGACCCACACTTCTTAGAATTACCTAGAAGTTTGACCTTGATAGATTTTAAAAAATTAGGGGTGTAGACTAAGTTGGAGTTTTGTAATCCAACAGGATCCTCTATGCAGCATTTGCAAGGCACTAGAAAGGCAAGGTCAGATAGGAATTTTCAAACACAATCAAAGAAGCTACCCAATCCTCTATCATAGAGGCCAAAAGCAAGTAGGAAGAGAAAAGAGAACCCTAGTCCTGATGTCTCTGAGGTACATAAGAAAGAATAAAAAAGGCAACAGTAGTAGTAGGAAAAATTGAAGGTCAAAGAAGTGGTAGCAACCACTCAGGTTGAGAAAGAAAAGCAGGTAGTCAAGGAGTCACTAAAGAAAGCACAAGGATAAGGTACATTTTCTAAACCTCCTTCTCATCTCATCCATTCCCCTTCCCCTTACTTATCCCCTTCATTTGAAATATTAGAGTATTCCCCTTCCCACTCGACTTAACATTTAGGGGTAATTTGATTATCATTGATTTACTTAAAGAGGAGCACTAAAAACCTCCATTATATCCTCTCTATGCTCCATCCATTCATACAACCCACTTTAGGGTTTACCAAAACCTCTATTGCCTCCACATTCATCAAATATATACATCATCCCATCCCTACCACCTCAACCTCCTTTTTTTGAACCATTATTTATTCCATCACCACTAACATAGTCTCCATCTTAGCCACCTCTTATGTTATCATCGCCATCAGTGCAAAGGCACCAAAGTAGATGGTGCAATCCTAACTTGAGCAGTGGCATCATACTCATTGAATCCATTGCTAGTATTCTTAACTACACCCATCATACCCCAAGCTATAGAAGAAGACTTGCCAAAGGTTTTTGATTTTTTGAAATCTGTATAGGATAATAAAAAAATGGGTCGAGGAGGAGTTGCAATAGTTATTTGATGATAAGGTAGAGGAAGTTACCATAACCCATGATGAGCTTGTTCCTATGAAGGGAAAAAATATCAAGGTAACTTCTTGACCTAAGGTAAATAAGGCCATCATAGAAATAAGACCAATTGATAATTAAATGTACAGACCAAGGATATCTCCACAATTTTCCAAGATAAAGCACTTTAGGCATTGCACAAAAAAGCTAACACACTATTTATGAAGGGAAGAGCTATAAAAAAAAAAATTTGAAGGTTGTAGAAAATAGAATTAAAACCTTGGAGGCCTAGCTCAACAAAGAAAATATAGCCCAATAGGCCTTGGAGAATGAGGTGAGAGCATTGAAGGACACCTTAGATAAGGCCCTTTTGAGAAAAAACTATAGTAAAAATATGAAATTTATTGGTTTGGAAAGTGATCTACAAGTAGCATAGGATACACTAGAAAAATGAGGCACAAAGTTCAATGCCAAGCTACAACAATAGGAGTCTCTGACTGCTACATTAGCCAAGCTATAAAGAAAACAAGATAAGCCTCATGGATCAATAATCTCAAAATATTGGCTTACACAGATTAGAATCCATTATTGGAAGAAAATAAAAGAGGCTACTCTACATATTTTCTCTCCCTTTGTGCAAAAGGTAAAGGATACCATGTCAATATCTAAAGAAGTAGATATTGAGCTGGAGAACAAATAGAGGAGTGTGTTGAGTAGGGGTTCACAAGCAATAACATTAGAAACCATGATATAAAAAGGAGATCCTTGAATGGAAAAGTTCTTGGTAAGGGATATTGAAAAATGTAGATCCCCTATACAACAAATATTACTTGCCATGGGCCCATACTATGAAGGAAAAGAACTCCATGTTGCGCTAAAAAAGAAATTAGAAATGATGAGAAAAATCAATACGAAGCTCAAAGTCCTTGACTCCCTAGGATTTTAGGATAGTAAGAAACACATATACACAAAGGAGAAAATCAATAAGCTACTTAAAGCCTTAGCGAAATATGAGAATGATATTGTTGCATTAAAAAAACCTATAACGGTAGAGTAGGTGTTCATGATTATCCATAGAATTTTCTAGCTCCTAACCAAATCAGAAGAACCAATTAAGAAAATAGAGATCCTCCATATAAGGATATTTGTAGGTTGAAGTCCATCACAGAACACCTCAGAGGTGTCTCTATCCCTGTTACAAAACATGGGATCAAATATGCCAAAGCTTTCACATCTTGATTGCCTAGATAGCCGCTCACTAAGCTGAGTCCTCAAGAGCACAAGAACAACAATAAAAGAAGCCATAAGGGACAACATGAATTTAAGAAAGCAACAATAGATGTATAATTTTTGTACAACAAGTATTTTCAACCACATTTTTGATGTGACTCCATAGCCCAATGGACAAATTCCAGAAGCTACTTTTATCCCCTTGTTGGCACATGGCGTTTTTTCCTTTATTTTTTGGATTCTCTACTTTTCAACGAGTGAAAATATTTATAAGTTACCAAGAAAGCGGGTAGTTTTTCTCACACCCACCTATTCCCCACATCCAAGTAGTGGAGGAAACTGTTGGTCTTGAAATCTATTTAAGGTTGTGCACCCAAAGACCTTGACCAACATTGAGAGACACCATAAGCTTAATGGATTCAATTATCAATATCTAAAGGAGGTCAGTTTCTTTGAAGTTCAAGCTATCTATTCCTAAAATATGGGGGAAAAGGATGCTGAAAGAAAAATTCTAGGGTGAAGCTAGAACTTATAGTGGTGCATATAAAGCAACATTAAGACACATTTTTAATAGAATATTATGCAATTAAATAGTTAATTACCTAATAGACCAACTAGTTTTACTATCAACCACATAACACTTAATTCCAATACCATATAGCTTATCAGACCATGGATTCTAGAATAAGTGAATGAGCAGACACCATGAACATTCAACATTCTAAAATTAGAAATAAATGATCATCCATACATACATGTTCTACAAATGAATTGAACCAGAGGTCAAACATCAATATATTTGTATTAAAATGCAAATATTTCTTCTTACATATGAATTGTAAAAGCATAAGAGATGAGATTACTATCATTCTATATTCTAGTATTTATAGTATTTTACAATAGTTTTGTTGATGAAGCATCATTGTATTTGAACTGGATTTTTGTTATGTCAAAGCTATCTTTTTGAACTACTCGAGGGTATGGTTGCTCCAATTACCCAATAATGGCTTGCTAACATAACCAAGATCTGTGTCTTCTTGAGTCATGTTGACCATACTACCTACATATGATTTTTCAATCTCTACTAACTTATTAAGTTAAGCTACCTTGTTATCTTTATTATTGCCTTGAAAGGGACCTATGTTGTTAAGATATCTTGATAAGAAATCTTACCCAATATGCATCGTGAGGTGGGGATAACTTTCATGCTAACAAGTTGATTCTATATTCTAATCCTAACTTATTCATAGCTACCATATGCCTTTGCACACTTATCTCCTTAGGTGCATGTGTCGATGTCCTCAATACCTAAATAGTTTTTTATTCCTGCATGTGCTAGACTTTTTGGGACCTAACAAGATTCAATCAAGAATAGATATTTCAATGGCTCTAGCACTTAGTCAATATTGTGCTCCTATATGTACCAGAATTTTGGGACCCTGACAGACTTCATCTGGGTATAAATCTTCTGGTACCTCTCAGACTAATCCTTTAAGCACTTTTTATACCTTTGGATGAATGACATATTTTCAATACTCCTCTAGGTTTCAAGCAGATAAATATGTTTTGGTGCCTTCAACCCTTTTCCAATTTTACTGCTCCTACATATGTGCCAAAATTTTGAGACCCTCCAAGTTTTGGCTAGGTACACATATTTCAGTGCTATTGACACTTAGCCATTATCTTGTTTTTCTCGTTTGGTAGCATGATGGATCTTTGGTACCTTGATGGGCTCCAATTGGGTGCAAATTGTATGACACCCCCCAAACTTAACCATTTTATTTATGTTGTTCTAGTCTAATTTTGATGTTGTGATGGAAAATTGGTACCCAGACGAGCTTCAACTGGGTACAAATATTTTGGTAGCTTCAACACTTAGCCAAATTTATTTCTAGGGCTGCAACTAACTTTTAGTACCCCGACAAGTTTCGATCATGTACAATTTTTTTGATCAGGTATGAACTTAGACATTTTTCTAGGGCTATCATTTTTTGATCCATAGTGCTCGACTTTTTTTGATTTGGCTATACTGCTCATCTTTGCTCTTTCTTCCTAAAAGTGTATGTGAGTGGTGATTTGAAAATACCCACATTACTAAAAGTGTAATATTTTAGCATCCTCAATACTTGGCCATTTTCCTACTCCTACATATATCGGAATGTTGGGACCTTATGGAATTTTTTTGGGTACATATCTTCCAGTAGATCCAACACTTAGCCATTCTTGCTACGTTGGTTATTTTGGGATTAAAATGAACATTTTGTACTACCATAAACCTCGACTAGGTAACATTATTTTGGAAAATCCAAGACTTAGCCGGCTTTGTTTGAGTTTATCTTCTGACAGTATGACCAAGCATGCACTTTTGAGTACTCCATTCAGGTATAAATATTCTGGACCTTTCACACGTTAGCCTATTTTAGCCGCTTCTCTATTCTAGTAGCATGATAGACCTCTATTTTTTTCCTAGACTCCAGCTTAGTATGAATGATCCGATAAGTTTAGGCTCTAGTACAATGTTACTTTTAGAAAAAAATTAGATTGCCAACAATCTAACATGGGTAGATGCAAAAATTATTCACATTCTTGGTGATTCATAGGGGATTTTCACTTTGTGGAAACAAGGAATCTAGATAGTCGTGTCTTGATTTTAACACTTTTTAACTAAAAAAAACAAGAAAGGGATAAAAGAGAAGTTGGAAAGGAAAACAACTAAGAGGAGCTACAAGACAAAGGAGGGTGGTGGGTGATGGGGTGGAAGCTACTTGCACAATAAGGTGGGACATAATGGTGAAATGGATAAGGGAGATAAAGCATGGCGAGGATATGGGAGGGAAACAATAACAAGAATTGATAAGAAGGAAGAGAAGAGGAGGCAACAGTAGGAGGGCTAAAAATGCCATAAAATCAAGGAGTAAGTGATGCAATTAGCCTAAAAATAGTAGTCAAATAGGAAAAAAAGATAAAACAAAGAAATAAAGGTGAAAATAGTGCCAAGAATCCCTCATAAAGAAGAGAAAATTAACTACTAGATCCATGTGACACCCCCATAGAGTAGAAAATCAAATATTTTGATTCATAAGAAATCCCTAAGTACCATGCTCCCATAAGTAAACCCTAAAAAATCCCAAAGCTACTTCAAGAATAGACAGATTGCCATGCGTAATTGCCATCCTTGGAATTTTATCTCTTTTTTGCATAATCTAGCAAGAACTTGTTTTGTAAATCATAATTAGCCATGAGAGCCTTCAAATGTACTCGTGAACTCATACTAATTTTAGAAATGCTTCATTTGTGTTGTGTATGCAATATTATATAGAATTATATGAGATAATTTTACCAATTAGTATGTGCAAAAATTATATCTTTGGACTGAGTGCCTTTTTAAAAAAGATTTAGCTTTACATGGATCATCCTTGGACATTCATTTTATGCCAACCTAAATCCTTTATTTTTTGTATTCTTCTTCTCAGTTGACATCATCCTTTTATATGGCATGATACATTATTTTTCTCACACAAGTCATGATAATCTTGCTTCAAACTACCATAATTTTTTATTATTTAGCTCTTATCGATTGGGCTATGAAGTCAACAACACTAAACATAAGAATGGAAAAAAACAAGAGAAAGAGAAAGAAATTACTTGATGAAAATAATTGATGACTCTCAACATTCAATTCTCCACATATTCTAACAATTTTTTGTAGTTATTGATAAAATTAATGATTTGCTTTATTTGAATATCTACATACTTCACTCAAGATATCCCAACACTCAAAGTAGACACCAATTTGTAGTATCTAATTATTTATCTTTCGACTATGTACAAAAAATTATGGTGCACCTGACATGCCTGATTCAAGGGATCTTCTATAGATCACCCTATAAATCTACAATGATTGGACCATATGATACTAAAATTGAGCCTTTCTTTGTAGTCTGTTTGCCACAACTTGTAATTATTTTCAGATTTAGTCAAGTTTCAATTTGGAATTAGACCTTGTCCTAGGAGACTTGAATCCTGATTTATAGTATTCTACCAAGTTGGTGTGTCTTCTAATTTATATATTAATTCCTTTGATAGCACCTGCAAATATCTCCTGATTCAAGGTTTCATCAGACTTGCTACCTTTTATTTAATTTAATACTTGGTAGCTATATTGGAGGTCGTTACCCCATGATAAAAAAATAATGCTTTGTATCCCTTTGGCACTTAATATTAGTTAATAAAAAATCATACAAAGACAAGATAATGGATACACAAGGCTGATTTGTCCTTCCTCTTGACAGGTCATCTGCTTCTAACCTCACATCATGCATGACTTACCATGTAATATCTATATCCTTCACTCTCTAAATATTTCAATGCAAAAAGGTTGTAGCCCCTGATTTGGTACCTTGAAAATATTTCCAACCCATGGAATTAGTATCTAATATTGTTTATGGATTACACATGATTTTATTTGTGTTAGAACATGCTAGGATAAACATACCCCTAATAATGAGGGTACATCAACTATTATTATATCCTTCATTACGATCAAATCTGTATGACCAATATATCATGATGAGGATATTGTGTAAAACTCCCTCTCTTCTTAGCTTTGTTCCTTTAAAATACAAGAATTTTAGTCCCTCTATTTTTGGGCTCAAACCCAAACCTCTACATACCTCCAAGGCCATAATTGAAATTTGAGCAATTGGATCCACTACACAATTGTGCAATATATGTTTTTCCAAGAGGAGGGACAAATAGAATAGGGGAGGATGGTTCTATGGGATAATTAGAGAAGATATTACTTTAGATGAACCACTGGCATCTGGTAGCCTTTGAATGGAAAGGTCTATCATGTATACCTTTTCAGATATCAATAAATATTCCCTAAACCTTGTAGGCAATGAGGCTAGTTTTTTGAATAGGTTAAAATTATTCTATCATTTTTGTTCTCTACTTTGCGTTTATATTTTGGAAGTACAAATTTTTATAGGCCTCATTTATTTTTTGATTTAGTGATTCTGGAGCTAATTATTGAGTTTTTGCTTGGATGCCTTTATTTATACTTTGATCTACTAAAAGCCATGTATGGTTACCAGTGTGGTTTTCAACCTCACTTATTTTGATATTTGTTTCTATCCATTGATTCTGCTCATGCATGGAAGTTAGAGCTATTATATTTTCCATCAAAGGGGTAACGAACAATTTTTGTGCTGTAAATTTTCTTAAAAATAGATTTCATCATGTGATAGAGATTTAGTTGGATTCGTTATTCCTAAACTGTGAAAACTATCATTACATTCTATTTCTTTTTGAGTTCCTTTTATTTTATCTTCTTGAAAAAGATAATATGATCAACCCAAATCTATGTATTCTTGTGTTTCAAAAGTATCTACTCTAGATTAAGCCAGTGTCATCTTCATATCCGTAACAACCCCAATTATTACTACTACTCATCCACTTTAATTTTTTTGTTTATATTTATTTATCTTCCAAGAAGTAGGGGACATAATCATGATCTAATACAAAGTTATTCAAATTGGACTGTAAGTTTCCAAGGCAATCATCATCAAGAGGTATTTAGATTTGGTCAGAGTCACTCTTGAGTAGAAGTGATTGACTTCTATAAAACCTTCATACCACTTGGGTATGAGAACACTCACCAAAGCATTAGGTTTTTATCCCTCACCAAAGGGGATCACCCTTCACCATACTATCCACCAAGACTAGTATGTAGGCGAATGCCTTGAAGATGAAGAACCACACCAATGGTTAGCCATAATATTAGTTACAATCCCTCATCTCAGTGATGGGGCCACTAAGATATATCTATATATATATCAATAAATATGATTAACTTACACAATCCTTGGAATAGACATCTTAAGCATGATTATCTTCCCTTATTCCTCTTTAGATTTATTTGATCATCTTTTCCATTTTAAGATACCCTTTTGGTTATACATAGATGATTTTCATTAACAAATGGTATTTTATCACCATCATGGAGCACCTACCCAACATCCTACATTTGAGTAACAACTCAGAATGCAAGGCTATACTTGAGCTACATCTCAAGCCTACCTTGTCATCTGTGGGCTCCAACCCACTCCAAGCTCCAACTTGATTTAAATTATATTATATTCGTTTACATATCATTACTTAGTATTTAAATATTTTAGAATCTATAAGCATTTGTATACTCATTAACACCCCACCATTCCATTCACATTACCATTTTAATGAAGTACCATTAACATCTACTGAACCAATGCATCATATTATTTAAGACCACATATCAATTATTCATTAAAACTTTATTTTATTGCAAATTAAATAAATTGGAACAACCATTGAAGTAAAGAATAAAATTTCATAGCATTATTCAATAAATTATCTTCATATTGGAAAGTAAATAACATTCAGTAAGCATTATCACATTTATCTAAAATATTTTTTAACCATTACATCGAAGCAAATAACATCTCAATGACATCTAAATTACAACGTTCATAATTTAATTAATCTACAACATATAAACAGTAAATACAACATTCACTAGAAATAACAAATCAAACCACAAATTAGAGTGACATGGTATTTATCCTGGGAACCCTCATGAGGAATAAACCCAACCTCCAAAATATGTCTTTTTTATCTCATTTCATAAATTTTAGAGTGTCATAAATACAATATAGGAAGGAAATTTATGAATCATTATCTAATTCCATTATACAATTATAAGAGATAAATTCATCTCTTATCAAATCAAGATGCAAATGAGGAAACACCGGTTTAAATAACTTCACAAATTATTATACCTCCATGTTTATGAAAGATCCTTGGATACATATTAAGGATAATATTTATTAATTAGCAAAGAGGGAATCCCATACTTACCTCGAGAATGAATCCTATATTATTTCTCCACGATTGATACAATCAATCCTTCATTCAGTAAATTAAAGTCCTAAACCGTTAATTTAATAAACAATCATTCATCTAATAGTCTAAAATATATATATTTTTTGTATAAGCCATAACCTAATTTTATCCTATTTGGAATAAACCATGTCTATATCTTAGCCATATTCATTACCTTCCTATTATTATGAATTTATTCAAAATATAACTAAACCCTTGATGAATTAAAGGCCTAGCTTGGATAAGATAAAGCTTTATAAAATTATTTCCTAAAGTTATTCCATTTAGATTTATATAGACCAATTGGGGTCTAATTTCCAATTATTCATTTTAGATTATATAGACCAATTGGGGTCTAAATCCCAATTAATCACACAACTTCCTAAAAAAATAATGATCATATTTTGACACATTATATCCTAACGATTATTTCGTACCTCTAACAGATATTGCTATTTGTTATTTTGTTTTATTATAACCTAATGGTTACCTCTTAGGTCATACTTTGGTTCTCAATTGTGGCCACATTTTTTTATTTCTAATATGACATAAAATAGAAAAGAGGGGTTTAATAATATCGTGTTCTAAGCCATTAATGAAGACGACCACATTTCATTTGTCAATAGAAGGTATAATACTTAGTGGGTTCTAACGAAAGGGTGTACATACATACCTTACACAACTACCAAGTGTTACTATATCTTGCCTCTTAATTAGGAGATACATGGTCAGTTTTGGGATAGCCAATAATGCTTGGCTACTAATCTAGGTGAGGTTTAGAAGTTAAAAATCCTTACGGAGCAACAATCCATACCATGTGGGACAAAAAACAGTTAGCATTATAGAGTTATATCTGATCCAACTCATGGATGTTACTTTCTAATGCCACTCATCCAGAACCAACACACATACCCATTTAGCAAGTTGTGGCTAAATTTTTTGAGACCTTCAATTTGGATACTATGATATTAAATCATTCATAGGATAAACCAAATTTGTACGTGCATCACAAGAGAAGGAAAAAACAACTACTAGTGCAAGCGACACCATGTCCACCAAGATGTGAACATGAGACTAAGGAGTCAAAATAAAATTAAATTCTTCCTATTTCTCTTGCGTACCCCATGAGGAATATTAGGGTTAAACACTCAGGAGACCTTACCTCTTCATTACATATAATCTATTGATGTAGGTGGTTGAAATGTATATAACGCTCGACTGAATTAGTGGTAGGAATACAAATGGTAACCTACATTAAAAGTTATCAAGATTTTACAGGTGTCTTGGAAGGCATCAAGTATGAAATAATATCTCATATCCCTCATCTCAATAATGAAATGTGAGAGGTCTCCCTATGGTTTTAGCATATCTACCGATTGAGGCAGAAGGATTACTATGAGATTTGTTTGGGATAGCATAAATGGGATGACACTCCAATTTCTAATTTTAGATCTGCATAGTAATCAATTCAGAGGACCATCAATTAAAATATAAAATGGATGCTACTAACTATACCCAAGTGACCTGTAACAAAGGTTAAGTACTCAATAGCAATATCATAAGGAAATATGAGGTGACATAACTCAAATTTCTAGAATTATCTTCTACATTCCCTTATTATGTCATAAATGCAGAGCTAAAAACATAGTTTGATAGAGAGACTTTCAATTCAAAATTAATGCATCACCATGAGTAGTGCCTTCAAGGGACAGTAAGATAGAATCTACATAGAATCTAATTGCATTACTTATCGAGTTATAGCCATGACCATTGAAGTACAATAAAATCTATTTGCAAAGTATAACCTTGTAATCAAAATGATATTTGACTAAAGCTCAAATAAAGAGTGACACATATCCAACCTAGTAATATGAAATAGATGTTTATAAGGTGTAAAGTTTTCTATTTCACAATGGCGATAATAAAACATAGATAGTAGGGATTCTCCTTAGAGCATATCACAAAATATTAAACATCGACATAAATATCAAATAAAATTGAAATTGTAAGAGAGATATGCAGGATTAAGTGACAATATAGATCTAAGGCTTTGACCAATAAAACTTCCTTATATTTAATTGCAACTACCTAGTTCGGTCAACATCCCGATTGAACCAATGGAGCTTAAAATAATCAATATCTACAAGCATAAAAATATAAACCAAGAAAAGTGGGTTCTAATGAGATAAATTACACATATATCCAAGAATTTTAAAGGAAAATAAGGGATAAGATGTCGATTCTCATAACATTTTTCCAGCTAGAGGTCACAATTGCAAAAACTCACATGGTTTAATTTAATTTGAGCTATATTCAATTCAACTACGTAATATCAATTGGTCAAACACATAGCTTAAGTAAAAAAGATTCAACATGAATCTCCAAGTATCCTATTTCCTTTGGGTGTGCCTCCTAGTAACCTATTCTTAACATTCCTCCATTACTTCCAAAGTCCTTATGTTTCCCTTCAAGAGTTGGCTCCTTTTAATATTCCAAGATTGCCTCTTTCTACAACTAGAAATTCTCTCAAGCCTTATGGTTTCTGATCCACCAAGTTGGAGAGCATACTCCCTAGAATTCCAATACTTCCTCCTCCTTTTTCTATTCAATAGGTTATCTATTTATAGGAAGAATTCTTTTCCCATGATCCAAATAGTGGCCTTATTATTAAATATCAAAAGATGCCTTAGGCCCAATAAGACATATTTTGCCATGTGGACGGATAATTCAAAAAGTAGAAGAGGGTCCAAATAAAGATAAGGTTGGTGGAGTTGTTTAATATTGTACTCCTTATGGTCCACATACTATCAAATCATCCCTAATTAAAACTAGATGAGAGAATCTCTCCTTTCTCTCCACCAACCAAATTAGGCCTTGAGATGAATAAGATAAACCTTAAACCTTAAATAATGCTAGTGCCTAATTTGGTCCAATAAGAATTGGGAATTTAATTGTATTCAAATTTAAATGAAATTAACCTAATCAAACTTGATTGATTAAATTTTCATAATAATTAATTTTCCTCCTAAACCCTTCAAAATCTCTAGATTAGAGTTTTGTAGAATTCTTAGGGTCTATGACCCCTTTTTTTTTCTATTAATTGATCCTTTGGTCAATTAATATTCTTTTGGAAGGGTTCAAGGGAAATGGTTCATGACATACATACCCCTTGGATTAAACATAGTCTCTATATTTTGCATTGATCCTAAGTTAGTGAGTACAAAACTTACTAAACTAGATTTTATTCTTTTACAAACAATTTGACTCATCAACTTCTT
Source organism: Wollemia nobilis (assembly GCA_028583015.1). Lineage (NCBI taxonomy): Eukaryota > Viridiplantae > Streptophyta > Pinopsida > Araucariales > Araucariaceae > Wollemia > Wollemia nobilis. The sequence goes on along the minus strand of JAQPPZ010002587.1, from coordinate 11,080,502 downwards.
TAATTTCCAGCATATTTTTCTTGATGGCAAGCAACAACTTCCATCCACAAGAGTACTTGGACCTACAAAAGTACAAAATATCAGTAGTACCATGTTCTTGGAGCAATAAAAAATCCATTTTTCATAGCAACAAGTATTGAAAACATCATAAATACACAAATTTCATAACACAAATTTTAGCTTTAAATCATCTATTACTACACAATCAATTGAACTAGAGAATTGCAATAATAGAATTTGCAAAATAGTTTCATAGATATATCATGAAATTATGATTCTAAATATGTTAGTGTAGCACCCTAAAATTGGCACAGTTAAACCTTAGTAAAAAGATAAAAATTCAAATTTTAACCTCAAACTACCCGTTAACTACCTGTTACCCGCTCCCCTTGTTTTCCATGCCATTTTTAGGATTTTTTTTGACCATTGGATGATATCATCGCAGATTAGACGAAATCGTCCCAGATATGACGAATTCATTTGGAACAGAACGTCCAGATGATTTCATCCCAAAACTAAATTTTCATACTTAGCTTCTATTCCAACAACCTCTCTAACCTGGGTAGAAAGCGTGTTAGCACAGTTAGAGTCTCCCCCATTGGATATCTCCCAAATTGGGATGATATCCAAACTCCTAACCTCTTCCTAATCCTATATAAACTAAGATTTTCTTAGTTTATCCCCTTGACTCTTTGCCTAAAACTCTGCTTAAACCCCCTGAACTTTCACACACCTTAGAGCATATTCACACCATCATTTGCATTATGTATTTCATGTTTTCTTGCAAGAAATTTACTGTTTTTTAGTCGAAGCTATCTTGGATCATCGTAAGCGATTGCAGGTGATTTTGGACGATCCTGTCAAGGAGCACAGATGATCTCGTACGATTGGAGGCGATCCTGATTGTAGTCTAGATTGGGGGCAATCAGAGCCTAGAGTCTACATATCTTTATTGTTTTTTGCATTTCTCTATAAATTATCTTAGTTATTACATTTATGCATCTTGGAGTTCACCTCATTCAACATAACCGCATGATAAAGTTAAAATCAATCATTAAATCTACTGCATTTCTCTTCTTTGTTATTTGAATCTATTATTTAGGCCTATTTGCTATTATTTCTATCATTGTCCTTTGCTTTTGCAGTTGCATCTTTGGTATTTTGTATCTATTCCCGTGATTGCAAGTTTCTAACGAATTTGGCTAACGAATTCATCAGATTGAAGACGATTCGATGTAATTTTAGATGATTACGTATGAGTTGAGATGATCTAGACTGCTACAAAACTTAGAATATTCATCAGACATCTGAAATCAGGTATGTTCTATCCCATTCGGCACATTCTCTATGTTTAGCATTTATTCATATTTTTTGTATCCATAAAAATTAGCATTGGCATATAGAATAGTTTAGATTCATCTTGGCCAAACCTAGGAATTGAATGATTAAAGTACAAAATGAACACATCAAACCCACTATCAACCTAGGTGTGGAAACTACCACTCAAAAGTTTCCTGGTGAACCCACCATCCGTCAAAAATTCACCCTTATACCCCTCCCCCGAGAGGCAGGACCTTCAAAGGGCCTCTCAGTCCAAGGTACTGTCCCATCCTTATCGCATCCCCCTTCTGGGCGTGGATCCTATACCCTAAAGGTAAGGATGCAAAAAATTTGGAGCGATACATTTTGGTGAACCCGAAGTGAAAAACTAAAAACCTTTTGAAAACAACCCAAAAAACAAAACATAAATGCATTTAGAATCAAAGATTGCATATCATATTTAGATTGTAGATTATAATAAAAGATGAGCTGTCACCATTAGTGTTGAGAATCAATTAGCAGCTATAGAGATTACTTCTGTGCTTAGAGTACCTCAAACAAATAGGGTTCAACCTTTGTGGGATGAACTTGATAGGAGATTGGGTATCATTGGATCTAGGGCAACAGAACTTAGGAAAATTAAGAGGTTTGTCCTAGATAAAATCTTGGATCCTAATCAAGTGACCTTATATCATGAAATTTAGAGAGCTTGCCATAGGTGGTTAATAGATAAAAGAGCCCATGTGTCTTTAGAGCTGTACACCTTTGAGGAATACCTTGAGAATGCAGTTGTAGTACATAAATTTCTATCTCATATAGAGGATCAAGAGGTTGTTCTTACGGATAGAAAAAGATGGAATAGAGTTCCTAGAGCTGTGTTATATCGAGAGTATTGCCATGAAATTTATTTCTACCAGTCATAGTCTGAAACAGATAATATTACTATAGCACACTTTATCAAGTTCTTGAAAAACCATTTCCAATTTGAAGAGGAGCATTTCATGACTCCTAATGAACTTGATCCTATCAATGACATCTATAAACTATTTATAGAAAACTAAGCTATTCTTTTATTATTGTTATTTATTGCATTCAGTGTGCTGTTTGTTGTCTTTATAAGCATAAAACAAAAAAAAAAACAAAAATAATAAAAAAAATTAAAATAAAAACAAAACAAAATCATAACAAAAATCAAAATTTTTTATTTTAAGTATTATAGTAGGTATATAATTAAAATATATCTACCTCCTAAATTTGTTGCAAATATATTAATATATATTTGCTAAAATCTAAATTTAGACATAATGACTAGACTCAGGAATGGAAAACAAACTGAAGTAGAAGAAGATTGGTTAAGAAAACCAGGAAATAACCCAGATGTCCTTCTTGAAGACCCAATTCAGGAAGAAGGAACCTTTGACCAACAAGAAGAAGAATTTGTTGTAGGAAATGAAAAAAAAGAAAATGATAGAGAGGAAGGATCCTCATCCCCTAAAATATCTCCAGAAGGAGCTGTTACTTTTGAGAACATGGAACATTTATGGAAGTTCCTCAATACTAATATTGGCACTCTTAATAGAGCAGTCCATATGGACAAGGATCAAATTAGTGACACTTAAGCAACCCTAGAAGAAATATATCACACACGCACTAATACCTTGTCCTTCGTTGATCAAGAAAGTGATCAAGCTGGACCATCCAATTTGGATATGGCCGCTATGATCCAGAACATGCAACAACAACGAGTTACCCACCATCTAGAGGGCCTGTTACCAAGCCTAGGGTTATTCCCACACAAAAGAAACCTTCATTCACTGCTCTATTTTGCCAAGTTATTGATCAATATACCTCAAATCAACAAAAGCCTAAAACAAAACCAAATACCAATTTCCAACAATCTGGGATACAACATAATGCTACAACAAATCTTCTTCATAATAATCTTCCTACCAACCATTTGCATAACAACAATATAGCATCTAATCCTTATGTCACGCCAACATACACTCACAAATCCCATACTCATGTACCACCGAACCAATATGGTGGGCAAACTGGTAATCTGGAAGCCATGGTGAAATAGTTAGTCTCCCACATGGACCAGATAGATCCCTACCATCCCTCGTACAATTATCAAGAGATGTGTAGTCAACCTCTAGATCCTATAGTTGTAGCACAACCATATCCCAAACACTTTCCTACCTATATACAAAGGAACTGAAGATCCCATAGAACATCTTCGTATTTTTAGGATAGCATGTCATGATATATCACATGATGACTTGTTATTACTAAAGATGTTCCCAAAAAGTTTAGGAGGGATGACATTGGAATGGTATTATCAACTACCCACTCATTCTTTGAGGAATTTCAAAGAAATCGATGAGTCTTTTGTGCATCAATTTAGTGCCTATATTGAAAGGCATGTAACCATTAAAGATTTGTACAACCTAAAACAAGACAAATATGAGTGTTTTGTTGACTTCTTAGCTCGATGGAGGCAGTTGATAGGAAAATTACACTTTGTGTTACCTTATCCGGAAATGTTGGATATATTTATCAATAATTTACAAGAACAACTATCCTATGAATTATCAACTGCTACCTTGACCACCTTCGATCAAGCTATAGACTTAGCCCGAAGAGTGGAAGATGCTCTTATTAGGAGAGGTTAGCTTAAAGAGAAAGATGATGAGAAAACATCTAGAAATCAATATAAAAATAAACAAATTGTGGGTGATGGAGTCACTGATAGCAGAAACATTGCCAATGTTAATACTATGAAAACAATAGAGAAGTTCATATTAAAACCTCCTGATAAACCACCTTAAGAATTTACTAGGTTAAATAAACCTTTATCAACCATTCTCCCACAACTATTAGCACGAGGTTTGATTCAATTACCAAATATCCGGGAACTTGATCCAACTATACCCGGATACAGAGCTGATTTACATTGTAATTTACATAGAGGGCTTGGACACGCTACCAAATCTTGTAAAATATTAAAACATAAAATACAAGACCTGATTGATAACAATGAGATGGAGGTGCAAGCCTTTCAACCTAAACAAAATCCTCCTACTAATTCTCAAAATAACATTCCTCAAAGTCAGAATCAGAATGCCAATCAATCATTGGACATATTTCAACATCCTTTACCAAAGCATGGTAAAGAGGTGGCTATTCAAATTGAACATCATAATGTTCCCCCTCCTACCCGATATGTAGGAACTATTAGTGGACATTCACCTACTCATGATGTGGAAGTATTTGACACAACTTTATCCAGTTACGACCAGACCTATATATAATATTCGAACTCCTGATCTTAGTGATACTGAATATGAGACTGAAAGTGACATGGAAATCACCTCAAATCAATCGAATAGTTTTGAAGATGAATCAGATCCTATTCAACCTATCACAAGTTCTATGGTTCCAAAAGAACCATTTCCTAGAAGAGTCACTACTAGACCATCTTCTCACCAATTACTTTCTAATGAACAAGCCATAAATGCTAGACCAAGGCCCATTCATCATCCGCAAAATAATATTGTAGGTACCATCAGAGCCGTTACCAGACAATAGGCTCAAAACTCTTAATAGGATCAAACTCAGAACGATGGATCAGCTCCATTTGTTTTGAAAACTACCAATAAAGGGAATCATGTGCCTAATGTTCAACCTAAGCCTCCTTATAATATTAATGAACAATTATCAAATACTACAACTAGAATTTCCCTTTTGGACCTTTTAAGATCTTCTCCTACCCATAGGGATGAATTAATGCTCACATTAAGCCAAATGATGGTACCACAAAATATTCAACCCGAAGCCATGTCCAATACTATCATAACTCGAGAAGTCGATTGTATTGACTTTCATGATAGAGATATACCACAACATAGTTTACATAAGGATAACCCCTTATATATTAAAGCCCTAATTGGGGATGTAGTAGTTAAACGAGTCTTGATTGATAATGGTTCATCTTTAAACATATGCACTTTTGACTTCTACCAAATATTTGGGTTTAGAAGTGACGAAATGAAAAGAACTAATATGATCATAAAAGCCTTCAATGACGAAACACAAGAAACATGTGGAGTTATTACTATCCCCTTGCAAGTTGGTCCGAGAACCTTAGACATGACTATGTTTATTGTACATTGCCCTGCATCATACAATATACTTTTGGGTCACCCTTGGATCAACGCGATGCGAGCTGTTCCCTCCACTTTACATCAGTGTGTTAAATTCGAATTTAAAAATCAGTTGGTTACCATTCATGGTGATCCTAGACCCTTTGATATGTGTGCTTTGGCAGAACTTGTTGGAGTTTAATTTTGCCTTGCTCTGTCATCCACACATCCTAATTCTCATCCATCGTCTAAACATGTGAAACACACACCCATGACATCATCTACTTTTTCCCCATCAACTACACCTCTACATATAGCTCAACCATCTTCCGAACAAACCACATTAGGAACTTGAAAAGATCCTAAAACTACAACCAATGCTTCTTGTTTTACTCCTATAACTTCCATACCTATAGACTCATCCATCGATATCTCTATAACATCTACATCCACTACATGCATACTTTCCACATCCGACGATGTAGGAAATGTTCCTTCTACCTCTTATACTCTTACTGATGAGCTCTTACCTGATTTATCTAAAATTCTTATATCAGAAAAAACAAACACTGCCATGCAAGATTCCCTTATTTTAAATAAACTCCCACCCTCTCCTCATACCTTGGGCCTCCCACAGCCTATGGGAAGTATTTACCAAGTCAAGAGTTATGCTTTTATTTATAAGGGATATGACTGGGGAAGAATACCTAGAAACATCAAGACACATTGTGATGGATATGATAGATGCTATTTTGCTAATGAGTATATTAAAGCTAAGCCTATAATGCTTAAATTGGGATATAAAGGGAAAGGTTTGGGACCTTTCCAGAATGGTATGAAAGAACCTTTTGAGGTAGAACTGTGGCTCGCTAGATGTGGTGTGGGCCTATTCCTAGTAAAGGTTAGCCCTTCCCATTCGAGGATGATGACCACCTCATATGTTACCAAGATTATCTGGATAAACGGGATGTCTTGCATTTAATGAATAAGCCTCTTACATGTAATATGTTATCCATAGCGTACCCTGAGATGATTTCCAAATTTGATGATGAGTTGGAGGGGGATATCTTTCATGATGTCTCCATTAAGGAATTGTTACATAATGGATTTTATTTCGATGGCTCTATACCTAGTATAGTGATGCAAGAGCATCCAATGAAAGGCAAAATACCGCAAAGTAGAAAAAATGTCGCGATATCGTGACATGTCGGCAAAGAAGAAAAAGTGTCGTGATATCGCGACATGTCGCATTTTCGTGACGTAAAGATGAGAGAAGGCGAGAGAGAGAAAAGTGTCGCGATATTGCGATATGTCACATTTTTGCGACCAAAAAATAAGAGAAGGCACAAGAGAGAAAAATGTCGTGATATCGCAACATTTCGCATTTTCACGACCAAAAGACGAGAGAAGGAACAAGAGAGAAAAGTATCGCGATATCGCGACATGTCACATTTTCACGACTAGAAGACGAGAGGAGGTGCAAGAGAGAAAAGTGTTGCGATATCATGTCGCATTATCACGACCAAAGGACGAAAGAAAGCGCAAAGGAGAAAAAGTGTCACGATATCGCAACATGTCGCATTTTCATGACCAAAGGATGAGAGAAGGCCCAAAGGAGAAAAAGTATCGCGATATCGTGACATGTCGCATTATCATGACCAAAGGACGAGAGAAAGTGCAAAGGAGAAAAAGTGTCACGATATCGTGACATGTCGCATTTTTGTGACCAAAGGACGAGAGAAGGTGCAAAGGAGAAAAAGTGTCACGATATCATGACATGTTGCATTATTGTGACCAAAGGACGAGAGAAAGCATAAAGGAGAAAAAGTATCACGATATCGCGACATGTTGCATTTTCACGACCAAAGGACAAGAGAAGGTGCAAAGGAGAAAAGTGTCGCGATATCGCGACATGTCACATTTTCATGACAAAAAGGCGAGGGAAGGCGTAGGAGAGAAAAAGTGTCACGATATCGTGACATGTCACATTTTTGTGACCAAAGGACGAGAGAAGGCGCAAGGGAGAAAAAGTGTCGCGATATCACGACATGTCACATTATCATGACCAAAAGACGAGAGGAGGCGCAGGAGAGAAAAAGTGTTGCAATATCGTGACATGTCACATTTTTGTGACTCGTAAAGGGTAGGAAGGCCAAAAAGCAAAAGTGTCATGATATCACGACATGTCGCATTTTCATGACTCAAAAAGGGGCAGGAAGGCAGAGAAGCAAAAATGTCGTGATATCGCGACATGTCGCATTTTTGCGACCAAAGAAAAGAAAAAGGGCAGGCGGTTACAGGGGCCGTTACAAAGGAAATTATTGAGTGGTGGGTATACCGAGTGCCATCATTGGTTGATAGGCGGACAGAGTCTACAGTGGTAGCACTAGACAAGCACGTGGCACCAAGGTGCAATGAAAGCAGATGAAGATCAAGAGTAAAAAAGAAAGACGTTTTGAAAGCCAAGACAACGAAGAGGCATGAGAAATGAAATGAAGGGTCAGAAAAGGGAAACTGAGAGTCACGCAAAATATTTTAAAAGGGGAAGCGAAGGCATGCACAAGGGGTCAGAAAACTATGGAGACAGAGTTGCAGACGTGAAGGCAAGAGGGCCATTCTGGACCTATTTAGGCTATTTTTCTTCCAGGGCGGAAGATGTTGTAATAGAAAAAAATAAACTATCTTTCAGGATAAAGGAGTTTATTTGGCACACTGCTGCCATTACTGTAAATTTTTCCAAGTTTAATAAATCAAAATTGAGAATTTTGCGTGAGCAAATTTTGGCTCCCCATCAAGTGGTATCAGAGCGGAAGTTCCTGAGTGTGTGAGTAGATCACCGAAAGTGAGGCAGTTTGCACCAGGATCTATGGAAGAGCGTAGGGTTCCTGAGTGTGTAAACAGATCGCCGGACGTGAGGTAGTTTACATCAGGATCTATGGTTAAGGATTGTGAGAAGAGAGTGAGGAAGAATGCCTCCACAAAGAAACTATGGTGGTGGGAGAAATGTGGTACCTGAAGAAGATTTTAGAGTTTTGCAGAGGCAAGTGCAAGCCCTACAAGAGGAGTTGTGAAGAGGGGTTGATCCAAGGAGATAAGATTGTAGTGAAGATGAAGCTTAGGAGGTTGATGATCCATCGGATGAAGAAGTAATGGATCCTACAAAATCTAGATTAGTTAAGGCCATATCTCAAATCGGGAAGAAGCCAAAGTTTGATGTCTCCACGTATTCTAGGAATATCAATCCAAAGGAGTTGATTGATTGGATCAATGATTTGGAGGAATATTTTGAGTATGAGGAGGTTGTAGATCTAGATCGGATAAAATTGGCAAAAACAAAGTTGAAAGGCCATGCTAGCATATGGTGGAAAGGAGTGCAGCTAGAAAGAAATAGAAGCAAAAAGGAAAAGATAACCAGATGGGATCGAATGGTAGAGAAGTTGAAGAGACAGTTTATTCCTATAGATTATGAATAGGATCTATTGAGGAAAATGCAGAGTTTGAGATAGTCAAACAAATCTATCAAAGAATATATAGAGGAGTTTTACCAGATCTCAATCAGAACTGGAAATTCTGAGGCTAACAAGGAGAAGGTAGCCTGTTACATTAATGGATTGAGAACCAGTATTCAAGAAGAGTTGAGTCTGGTTAGGATGAGCACCATTAAGGATGTTTACCAGTTTGCTCTAAAAGTTGAAGAGAAGCTGAACATAAGGTTTGAGGGTAAGAAAAAAGGAAGAAGTCATGGAGAAAGAAATGGTGGAAGAATAGATGGAGGACGAGATGAGGAGAAAGAAGAAGCTAGCAGTAGTCAGGATCATAAGGGAGATAATGATTACAGATCTCGTGGTCAGAACAACTACCAAATAGGAAGAGGTAGATCTAGACGTGGGTATGGAAGAGGAGGATTTCATGGAACCTATTTCCATTATGGAGAAGAGGGACATCGGGCATATGAGTGTCCCCAACACCAAGAGAGGACAAATAGGAGACCTGAGGGTCATGCCAGAGCTACTGTAGTAGATGAAGGTGCTGAATCAAAACATTCTGAGGAGGCAGAGAGAGGAGAAGTTATGGTCACAAGGAGAACCTTGTTCAATGAGAAGAAATGACCAGACCATAGGAGGAGCCTATTCTGCCCAAGGTGCAAATATTTAGGTAAGGTCTGTAATGTTATTATAGATAATGGTAGTACTAATAACTTGGTCTTTGAAGAAATGGTTACGAAGTTACAGCTAGAGAGGAGGAGGCACCCGCATCCATACCGGATTGTATAGTTGCAGAAGGACCATAAGGCATTGGTCAGTGAATAGTCCTTAGTCAAGTTCAATATTGGGAGATACCAGGATGAGGTCCTGTGTGATGTTTTGCCTATGGATGCTTGCCATGTGTTGTTGAGGAGGCCATGGCAATTTGATAGACGTGCGGTGTATGATGGGCATGTGAATACTTACTCTCTGATGAAAGGTGGAGTGTACCACAAGTTGAAGCCATTGAAGGAGATGGATGAAAAGAGTTTGCTGACAACAATGAGAGTGGAAGTTGTAGGGTTTGAAGAACTTAAGGGTTTGTACCTTGCAGACCCAAATTTTGTTGAAGCTTGGAGAGCTTGTACAGCCCCAGTTAAAAAGAAGGTGATAGAACAGTATAGAAGTGAAGGTCACTTCTCAATCCACCTCGGTTGTCTGATGCAGGAGCATCCAATGAAAGGCAAAATACCACAAAGTAGAAAAAATGTCGTGATATCACGACATGTCGACAAAGAAGAAAAAGTGTCACGATATCGTGACATGTCGCATTTTCATGACGTAAAGATGAGAGAAGGCGAGAGAGAGAAAAGTGTCACGATATCGTGACATGTCGCATTTTTGTGACCAAAAAATGAGAGAAGGTACAAGAGAGAAAAATGTCATGATATCACGACATGTCGCATTTTCGTGACCAAAATACGAGAGAATGAACAAGAGAGAAAAGTGTCACGATATCGTGACATGTCGCATTTTCGTGACCGAAGACGAGAGGAGGCGCAAGAGAGAAAAGTTTCCCGATATCATGACATGTCACATTATTGAGACCAAAGGACGAGAGAAAGTGCAAAGGAGAAAAAGTGTCGCGATATTGCGACATGTCGCATTTTCCTGACCAAAGGACGAGAGAAGGCGCAAAGGAGAAAAAGTTTCATGATATCGCAACATGTCACATTATTGTGACCAAAGGATGAGAGAAAGCATAAAGGAGAAAAAGTGTTGCGATATCACGACATGTCGCATTTTTGTGACCAAAGGACGAGAGAAGGTGCAAAGGAGAAAAAGTCTTGCGATATCGCGACATGTCACATTATCGTGACCAAAGGACGAGAGAAAGCACAAAGGAGAAAAAATGTCGTGATATCATGACATGTCGCATTTTCATGACCAAAGGACGAGAGAAGGTGCAAAGGAGAAAAGTGTCGCGATATCGCGACATGTCGTATTTTCGCAACCAAAAGGCGAGGGAAGGCGCAGGAGAGAAAAAGTGTCACGATATCGTGACATGTCGCATTTTCATGACCAAAGGACGAGAGAAGGTGCAAGGGAGAAAAAGTGTCACAATATCGTGACATGTCGCATTATCGCGACCAAAAGACGAGAGGAGGCGCAGGAGAGAAAAAGTGTCGCGATATCGCGACATGTCGCATTTTTGTGATTCGTGAAGGGTAGGAAGGCTGAAAAACAAAAGTGTCACGATATCACGACATGTCACATTTTCATGACTCGAAAAGGGGCAGGAAGGCAGAGAAGCAAAAATGTCATGATATCACGACATGTCGCATTTTTGTGACCAAAGAAAAGAAAAAGGGCAGGCAGTTACAGGGGCCGTTACAGAGGAAATTATCGAGTGATGGGTATACCGAGTGCCATCATTGGTTGATAGGCAGATAGAGTCTATAGTGGCAGCACTGGACAAGCACATGGCACCAAGGTGCAATGAAAGCAAACGAAGATCAAGAGTTACAAAGAAAGAAATTTTGAAATCCAAGACAATGAAGAGGCATGGGAAATGAAACGAAGGGTCAAAAAAGGGAAACGAAGAGTCATGCCAGAGATTTTAAAAGGGGAAGTGAAGGCATGTACAAGGGGTCAGAAAACTGTGGAGACAAATTTGCAGACGTGAAGGCAAGAGGGCCATTCTGGACCTATTTAGGCTATTTTTCTTCCAGGGCAGAAGATGTTGTAATAAAAAAAAAATAAACTATCTTTTGGGATAAAGGATTTTATTTGGCAAACTACTGCCATTACTATAAATTTTTCCAAGTTTAATGAATCAAAATTGAGAATTTGGCGTGAGCAATTTTTGGCTCCCCATCATATAGCCCAGCTTGAGGCCACGACTCCTCAAGACGAATTATCCAAGCTAACCTTGGAAGAATTACAAGAATTAGGTGTTTCACCCACCCCATATAATTTTGAGAGAGATCTACACATGGAAGTAGAAAACATCATAAAAATTAACATTGGAACCAAAGATAACCCTCACATAATCAACATTGGATCAAAATTGAGCAAAGAAAAACAAGATCAATACATTTCATTCCTTAAAAAATATGAAGATGTTTTTGCTTGGACATATGAAGATATGCCAGGATTAGACCCTTCTGTAGTTATGCATCACCTAGTAGTCCATCCAGATGCTAAAACTGTTAAACAAAAACTTAGAAAAATGCATCCTCAAGTGGCCTTACTAGTAAAAGGAGAATTAGAAAAACTCTTAAATGTTATTTTTATACAAGCCATCGATTATGCTGAATGGATCTCGAATGTAGTTCCAGTAACTAAGAAAGAAGCCACTAAAGTTAGGGTTTGCATAGACTTCAGAGATATTAATGCTGCATGCCCTAAAGACTATTTTCCTCTTCCCAACATGGATCACATCATTGACTTTACTGCTGGGAGTGGAATGATATCCCTAATGGATGGATTTTCCGATTATAATCAGATCAGGATAGCTCCTGAAGATCAGGCTAAAATAGCCTTTATTACCCCTTGGGGTACCTTTTGTTGGAAAGTGATGCCATTCGGTTTAAAGAATGCAGGTGTAACATATCAACGAGCCATGACTTATATATTTCATGATATGATGCATGATATTCTACATGATTATGTAGACGATATTATAGCTCGTTCCATCAAAGAAGATGATCATTTAGATGACTTGAGAAAAGTTTTTGACCGGTTAAGGGAATATATTATCTGACTAAATCCAGATCTTAAGGCATCTTATTGAGATGTTTGAATCTAGCAGAATCTAGATCAGCTTTAAGTGAAGCCCATGATGGATCTTGTGGGGGGCATTTTAGTGGTAGTGCCATTGCTAAGAAGCTCCTTAGGATAGGATATTTTTGGCCTACCATGGAGAATGATGCACATGCTTATGGGCATCATTACGACAAATTCTAGAAACACGTTGACCTTGTCCATGCACCTGCATAAGAGCTGTAGGCTATTTCATCTCCTTGGCCATTTTCAAAATGGGGCTTAGACATCATTGGAAAAATCAACCCTGTGTCATCTGATGGACACAAATTTATCATAACCGCTACTGAGTATTTCATGAAGTGGGTTGAAGCTATGCCATTAGCTTCTTGCACTGGAACCCAAGTTTCCAATTTTATTTTTGTTAGGAACCTGCTATAAAATATACTAACAACACACTCTCAACTCAAATAAACTCACAGAAACATTATAACAGTATTCATAATTAATTGCATATCATAACAAAAACTACTTAAAAGGAACAATCTCATAATAGATAGAATTGTAGGCCTCTTCGAGGGGGCAACCTCCTTCAATACTTCATTAATTTGCAAAAAGATGATTACATTGGTGCCTTTTTGGGTATTTAAAGAGTTTCCCTCCAAGGTTGGCTTACATGCAAAATGCCACCTAGATTACATGCATAATGCCACCCGAATTACATGCATAGTGCCACTTTGAATTACATGCACAATGCCACTCGAATTACATGCATAATTCCACATGAATTACATGCACAATGCCACCTTACCTAACCTATCTACCATGTGTTACATAGAAATGGGTGCCATTTGTCATAGGCACTACCTAAGCTAAAACTTAGAACATTACAAAATATTAATCATGGGTACTACCCACGTTCACTAGGAATTATTACATCAAGGAAGTTATTACATTAAGGGTTAGGATGAGATCCTAACAATTTTTAATCAAATTATTTATAAGTTCAGAATCCTTGCAAATATCATTTCAGATAATGGAACTTGTTTTAAAAATAAAGATGTTAAGAAATTATGTCAAAAGTATAAAATTCAACATCGTTGGTCCACTCCCTATTATCCTCAGGGTAATGGCCAAGCAGAAGCATCTAATAAAACATTAATCGAAATCCTTAAAATACTGGTCAACAAATCTGGCCTATTGAACTAGCGTTCATACTCTCATAGGCACTTCCCCCTTTGTTTTGGTCTATGGCACTGAAGCAGTTTTTCCCTTTGAATTAGAAGTTCCTTCTTTGTATCTGCTACTTCAAGATACTGAAGTAGGAGATGAATATCATGCTGGCAGACTTAGTTAGCTGGAACTCCTAGATGAAAAGCGCATCAATGCTTTGGAGCATCTTCGTGCCTACCAAAACAAGCTTAAACAAGCATACCTCAAGAAATTTCATCAGCGATCCTTTAAGATCGGCGACCTTGTCTTAAAATAAAATTAGAAAAATACTAATGCAACTAAAGACCTTAAAGGTAAATTTGAGCCCAACTGGCTCGGACCATATGTCATCACTGCTAAATTTGGATCGGAAGCATATCGATTAGCTACCTTAGATGGTAAAGATCTTAAAGAACCTATGAACATTATGCATCTTAAGCATTATTATGCATAACATTTGGTCATTTTTCATCATTTATATATATTGTGTATTTTGCATCTTGTTTCATTTTAGTAAAATTTCAAAAAAAAAATAGTAATAGTATTTCTTCTTGCGATTCATCAATCAAAATCAAAATATAAAAACATAAAAATCGTCAAAATCTTCAAAAACATATTTTATTTTCATACCTATCAATTCTTGAAGTATTGCCGTTATATTTTCAATTATTTTGGATAAATTAGCATTTATTTGGAATCCCGCACTTTCACATTCACATGAATAAATATCTTGATTTTATTTTGTATGATTATTAATCTCTCTTATATCAAAGTCCACAGTTGAATTAAATAAAGTTTTGAGCATAGAGAACTGATCGTGTTATTTACTTGAACCAAATATATCTTTTCACATTAAAATGATTTCATTGCAAATTCAATATGATGCTACATAGTAAAAGTGGTTTCTTGAGTGAAAAGTTTCCCCTGCTATCCTATCATGCACATGGTCTAGAATATTTGAGAATTGACAAAAGGACAAGCTCACCCCTACCTAGAATAAAAATCCCTTGCTCTACAGCTAATCCGAGCAAGTATCCCTAGCATAGGAAGAAAAAGAAAAGTCAAAGAAAATGAGAAAAAGAAAAATATCATTTTGTACAATCGCAACAATATTTCAGCATTGTCTCAGTTCCAAGCAAAAAAAAAAGCAAAAGAGAAAAGAAAAAACAAAAAGCAATAAAATCCCTTTCCCTACCCCTTGAAAAGAAAATAAGGGTGAATGAGCTTGAATCCCTAGAATTATCAATTATTCAAAAACCGTGAGGTAAGCCCCATAACAGGTGGTTTGTGCCCAACCCGCTTGGCCTTGGGTAATCCCTAACGTGGTGATATGTCTGTCACATTAGCGACCTTATTTTGTACATAACTATGTCAGCTTATGGATTATCTAGCTCTTGATAACCTAACTTACACAGTAGTCTGGTATGGTTACATGCATATAAATCATGGTCAACGAACATTCATTTGGTTAATTCAAATTACTTGTATCAAATTATCTTGCTCAAAATTGATGAACGAACAATACAATTGCACACACATTTGTATTTGAGAGATTCTCTATCATTATGATAAATCAAGATCGAAAATGAACTCACATATGCACATGAGGGTTCCTTACAAATCTACATTTGTCTTTGAGATAATTTAAAATATTTCTGCAACTCTTTTGGAATAAATTTTATTATTATTTCAGAACATCTGTTTAGTATAAAAATAATTACATACATTGTTTTCAAAAATCCAAAATCCTTTTAAACAACCTATTAGAAAATCTAGCAAATAAAGTCAAGTTTGTATATTATTATTTTTTGTTTATCAAAAATCAATCATGCAATAAAACTAAAATATCAATTTCTTCTTTGGATTTTGCGATGATGGTATAAGTCTATACCTATAATTCTATGCCTAGCGCAAACCATTGTCCTAAATTTATTTTCCCATTCATTTAAAAAAAAAAAACATATGGCTTACATCATTATGTTACACAATTATGCTTTAAAACGAACGAACACTTATTCTATTTCATGTCATTATGTCAACATTTTGCAACCATGGTATAATTTCTAAGGAATTGTTCAAAATTTTATCACACTTAGGAATTTATGCCTAGCAAAATCATATTTCTTTTAGTATCTCACACATAATATTTTTATGAAAATCTGAAAACAAATCATCACCATCACAACACAAAGTCTTAAGACAGTCTCTTAAGCATTCTTTTACTTTTAACAATATTTCTATACTGAAATTAGCTTGATGACCGAGTAAGCGGTGACTCCATGAAATGGTCTATAACAGCAACAATGTCCTTTAAAATTATTGTTAGAAGTCCCTTTTATTTTTCATCAAATCACACCAAAACAACCAATTGTTTACATCAGATTATTTCATTTAAATTTTACAACATGACATAAAATTATAATATTTCTAAAATGACATAATTACATGAATCATCAATAATCAATTGCAAAATTCAACATTAAAGCATCATACAACATATACACAAGTCATATCATCAAAAAGACCATATATATATATCAAAAAATTATGTACATCATATCAAAACTGGACTGGTATGCCACAATCAATAGCCTGGCATACTCAATCCTCTCAAAAAATATATAATAAAAAATACAATCTCTGTGCAATGAGCGTCTAGCCTCAAGAAGCCCTCGAGATCTTAACCTCATCTCCTATCCTGCCCTGAGGTGGAGGAGGAGGCCCAAAATGGTCCTTGACATTGATCGTGATGATGTCCTCGATGACCCCATCCTAATCGGCCCCGTAATGTCAGCTGACAGCTGTAACCTCTGGCTCTCTAGAACCATTTGGTAGTATGCTCCCTGGTAGAATGTAGTCTGAGCCATAGACCGTACCAACTCCTGCATGCTCGCTCCTCTACCTAGAGCTCTGATCTGTGTAGCCTCATCCTATAGTGTCTGCACTTGAGCCCGAAGGTGGGCAACCTCAGCTTGAAGAGCCACCATCTTGTTGCTCTCCCCTACCTCGACATCCTTGCCCTTGTCAGGCAATGGTGGTCTCTCCCCTTGTTGAGAAGGGACTCCCCTCTCCCTTCTCCCTGTCTCCTACGATCTCTGTGGAGTATGACCCATCCACTGGTGTCTCTCCTATGGAGACCGTCGCTGCTCTCTCCCACCATGACCCCGTGTTGCCTCAATAGTAGCCTAGCATTGCCTCCCCATCCGTTGCACAATAGCATGCATCGGACCCTATGCCCTCGTCATTCAAGGAGGGTAGATGCCTATGTACTAGGCATCGTATCCATCGATAACCCCAACATCATCACCATCCACTAGCTGGATGGGGGCATCATCTGTGTCCTAACTCCAGAACTGCTGCATGTATGGAGCCCTGCTCAATGTGGTACTATCTCAGATAGTCTGGGAGTACTCGTAATCCCTAAGATAAGGGATCCCCTACTGTAGATTGAACTGTCGTAGAACCTGATCATAGCGATGGAGCTCTACCTCTCCCTGCTCCATCCTTAGCCAGCAAACTTGCCTGATGTAAGCCAGCTCCTACCCATCCTCTACCCACCCTAGGTGCTCTCACCATGGCCTCCAGGTGATCTGGTCTAGGATGAGGTCATCCAGCAACCTCCATGACATCGGTAGATCTATTCGCCATTGTGACCCCCTCTGTAGCCACCAGTAGAAAACCTGGGGCCTCTCTCAGTCAACCCCTATTCGTGGGAGCCCTACCGGCCTTCGCATCGTGATGTGTTTCTAGCACCAAACCTGCAGCAGTGATGTCAAAACCAGACATCGACCTCCCTTATATACGACCCCGTGCAGGATCCTATACAAGTGACACAGTACAAAGTTACTCCATGCAAACCTGTATCCGTGGTCTCTCATATTGCAGACCACATATGATAGGAGCCATGGTAATCTGCACCCACTCTGGTGGCATAGAAGTAAGCCACCTACCACCCCTACCAAAACCTGAGTTAGCCTAGATGCCCTAGGCATCTACCTCAGAGACTCGATGTTCACCCCACCCTTCTCCAGGGTGAAGCTCGGGTCTCCGATCAATCTCATCATAGCCTGGCCCTAATTGGCCACATGAGTCATCAACCATCCTTATATGGGGATCCTCATTATCCTCCATCATCCTCTAGTGTGGGAGCCATATTCCCTATTGGTAACCAGAAGCAGGACGACCCCAGATACCACCTCTTTTCTAGGGCTATCAGTAGCCCCATGTTCGTCGATACTTGTGGCATCTCTGCCACATGTTGTAGCCCGACTTGTGCTAGTCGATCATGCTCTGCATAGTCGAGCGTGGCTATGTTATCTCGTAGCCCATTGTATTTCCATTCTCAACTCTTTAGTAATCCCCCCTGATGCTCTGCCTGGTCGAGCATGGCTATGTACCTGATTCCAACGAAATCGAGACGATTTCATCCCGACATCATCGACAGCCTAAAAATGTTCGTGATGCCCCCAAACAGTCAAAATTTAAAATAAAAAATTTCACAAATTAAATTCAAACCTAATTTACTAGGATTAAATCCTTACCCATAGCTCGCGTCGGACCTCTGTCGATCGGTGCGTTGTCTTGACCATTTTGCCTACAAAGCTCTAAAACTAGTAAAAATGAACAGTAAAAATGAATTAGGGTTTTACCCTATTTTTCTTAATTTTATTTAAAAACAACAACTTTATTTTTATTTATTTTTGCTTTTTCGTGCTTTACCTCAAACGTTCTATTTGGGTAAAAACATGGAGGGGGCACCATAGTCAGCAGTCATACGATTCGACCAAGAATTGTCGTCTAGAAAATTGAGTACATTTTTGCTTTTTTCTCGTAAAACGAGAAGAACTTGTATTTAATGCATTTTCTTTAGAAAATTTGCTAAAGAGGGGGCAAAATGTAGCACCCTAAAATTGGCATAGTTAAACCTTAGTAAAAAGATAAAAATTCAAATTTTAACCTCAAACCGCCCGTTAACCGCCTGTTACCCTCTCCCCTTGTTTTTCGCACCATTTTTAGGATTTGTTTTGACCGTTGGACGATATCATCGCAGATTAGACGAAATCATCCCAGATCTAACGAATTCATCTAGAACAGAATGTCTAGACGATTTCGTCCCAAAACCAAATTTTCATACTTAGCTTCTGTTCCAACAACCTCTCTAACCTGGGCAGAAAGCATGTCTGCGTAGTTAGAGTCTCCCCCATTGGAGATCTCCCAAATTGGGATGATCTCCAACCTCCTAACCTCTTCCTAATCCTATATAAACTGAGATTTTCTCAGTTTATCCCCCTGACTCTCTGCCTGAAACTCTGTTTAAACCCCTTGACCTTTCACGCACCTCAGAGCATTCTCACACCATCATTTGCATTATGTATTTCATGTTTTCTTGCAAGAACTTTACTATTTTTTAGTCGAAGCTAGCTCGGATCATCGCAAGCGATTCCAGGCAATTTCGGACGATCCTGTCGAGGAGCGCAGACAATCTCATACGATTGGAGGCGATCCCGACTGTAGTCCAGATTGGGGGCAATCAAAGCCCAGAGTCTGCATCTCTTTATTTTTTTCTACATTTCTCTATACATTATCTTAGTTATTACATTTATGCATCTTGGAGTTCACCTCATTTAGCATAACCACATGATAAAGTTAAAATCAATCATTAAATCTACTGCATTTATCTTATTTGTTATTTGAATCTATTATTTTGGCCTATTTGCTGTTATTTCTATCATTCTCCTTTGCTTTTGCAATTGCATATTTGGTATTTTGTATCTATTCCTGTGATTGCAGGTTTTTGACGAATTCGTCTGACAAATTCGTTAGATTGAAGACGATTCGGTGTAATTTCAGATGATTACATACGAGTTGAGATGATCTGGACTGCTACAAAACTCAGAATCTTCATCAAACATCCGAAATCAGGTATGTTCTGTCCCATTCGAAACATTCTCTGTGTTTAGCATTTATTCATATTTTTTGTATCCATAAAAATCATCATTAGCATATAGAATAGTTTAGATTCATCTTGGTCAAACCTAGGAATTGAATGATTAAAGTACAAAATGAATACATCAAACCCACTATCAACCTAGGTGTGGAAATTGCCACTCAATAGTTTCTTGGTGAACCCACCATCCATAAAAAATTCACCCTTATACCCCTCCCCCAAGATGCGGGACCTTCAAAGGGCCTCTCAGTCCGAGGTATTGTCCCATCCTTCTCGCATCCCCCTTTTGGGCGCGGATCCTATAGCCTGAAGGTAAGGATGCAAAAAATTTAGAGCGATACAGTTAGACACAATAAACCTCATTAATTTTATAAAAACTCTCACCAAGGAGTATCACAATATGGTGTGTTAACTCCTACCATGAGTTAACCAGTTAGATATAGGTTTCATCAAAGACAAAAACATAATATCATATATCTAATTTTAGGATATTTACATATCCTAAGATTCATTTTGTTAAACCTATATGCCAATACCAGTGCATCCACCTAGATATCCTATGGTTTTCATCATCATGGAGAAGTCCCATACCTTCTCCGAGAATGGACACCAATCCATCCTTCAAAATTATTCAATTTTAATTGAGTTCATTTATCCATTTTATGATTATACAAACAAAAGTCTATAATCCATATGTTTATTGGTTACTCTAAAAATTCTTTGGATTACACACATAATATTTTGCTATCTATTTCTACTCAACAATACACAAACAAAAAAATATATCACCACAATCATTTATTAGTTATAATTTGCCAAATTCCTTGGCATACATACAATACATGCCTATAGGCTACAAAATGATAGCTTTATGGCTAATGAAAGGTTCTTAAGGTTGTTGTCCCTTAGTCCTTTCTCCATGTTGTGTTGTGTCTACATCACCTATTTGAGAGGTTGCCAGAGAAACCACTCGAGATGTGATCCTAGTTCTATATTGAATTATCGCTCTAGTTGCTTGAGATGTTCCCCCACGTCCATGATATTCTCTAACAATTGGATTTGAAAAAATAAGCAAACCATAACTCACTAGTGCATCAAAATAAAAATCCAAGAATGCAATTCGATAGTCCTCCCTTGCTTGCCATAACTATGTATTTTCTGCATGCAGGGATGCTACCATTGTATCCCTTCAATAATGCATCTGTGCTAAATCTTGTCAGAGCCTCTCTTACTCTGTGATGATGTCTTCTTTCTTAGTATCCAACTTGAACTTATCTTGTGCCCATTTATCTACTAGGGTTAACTATTGGATCTCTAATAGTTGGACTCATTTTTTTAGTGCTTCCACTTCGTGTTGCACTCTTCTCAAGGATTCATAGTTTTTGCTATTTGATGGAATTGCTTCTAACTCTATTCGATGGTGTACATTTCTTCTAGGAGATTCTCCCTTTTTAGATGAACGCTCATCCTCCATACCAATAGCCTTGACCATTTTCTTACTATCCTCCATGACATTTTCTAAATATTCCTCTTGTTGTCATCATTGTGTGGCCCATAAACTATCATAGTCTGGGGTTGTGCCCACATCCTCCTCCTATGGTGTCCATACAACCTCATCGGGTTCTAAGGCTAATGGTTCCATTGGTGGAGGTATAACTGATGTTTTCCCCTTCCTTATATAGATTTTGGGTGGATTCGATATTTTTTGCCTAATACCAAACTACCATAATACTTGAGTATATTGAAAATACTCGTATTGCATACTCATGTGCTCAATCAACCATCTTGCTCATCACACATGAGCGAGTTGTACTTCATATTTTGCTTAATATGGGATCTCTCTCCATGGCCTCTAGATTATATCTCGAGATTGTAGATTGTCCCAAATAGAGCAAAACTACTCTCTATCACCTTTGAGTGGCATGTTACTGGTCCACTTCTTTTATCACTACCATATTAATGTATAGGGTATATCTAGCCCCACAAATTTATGTGTATCATAGGGTGGCCCTTGGGGTCTTGCTACGACTGTGTTCCCAAGCCCAAAATTGTAATAAGAAACTACAAATCAACCCCATTTTCTTTATTACTCTTAATTCAAACAAATCTCTATAGGTCTAGGCTAACAATGCTGGAGCCCATGCATATACAACTGACCTTTCTATTAGATCATGTACTATCCCCAACAAATTCTAGGGAAACCATGCACTCCTTGATGTAGGTAAAATGACACTTGATATGAGTTCCATTAATACAACATGTCTATGTGTCAATTTTCCCTTCACATAGTGCAGTTTGAATGCTATACTACCCTTATCAATGTTCACACTTCTCCATTTGACCCCGAACACTCTTTCCAAAAGGTGCTCCATTTTTGCTTCATTAGCAGTAATCACAATGCATCCAAAGTTATGGTTATTTCTCAAGTGGGTAACTAAAATTTCCCTCTACTGGAATCCCATATTTCAACTAGGGTTGATAGATAACACCTATCTACTCGTATTGGTTCTAGACGAGCTACACCTTAAAAACCAATCTTTATCAGCCATTGCTAGTCATCTCCATCTAGTCTATTTATGGCAAAATGAAAGATTACATTTAATGGTGCCTATGCTTAAATAATATTTAATGGTCTGATATCTTTTGGCTCAATATTGCCACCACTATTGGTTTTCACACTATCAAAAGCCATTTCTTAGAGCGTATGTACCAATAGATCGACTACCAAAAGTAAGAGGATCAGAAGACACACTATGGTGTTTGTTCCCACTATCACCAATACTAATAGGGTGAACCCTAATAAGAGTAAAATTGTATTTACTACCATGTGTAATTGTCAAGTTAATTCTCCTACCAAAACTGAGATAAAATTTCCTAGTTATGATTTTGTATCCTTTTATCGATATCGTGATGTTAGAGTTATTACCTCGGTTTTGTTTATTCATTCCCATTTTGAGGTCCAATCACTTTCATAGATCATGAATCAATCATCTCGAGCTATCTAATTTTCTCCAGTTCTTAAGGAGGTAGCATCTTTCAATGTGCCTTATAATTTAATATCATGGCACACGTGTCCCTCCATTACCATTTTCTAGCTTTGCACGACATCCCATCATCGACCCTTCGATGACCCAATGGATGGTTTCGTACATACTTATTTTGGTATCTTATCCTCAAGTACTATTTCCAAATTTGGCCATAAGTACTTGTCAACACTGAACATGTTAGCTTAAAGAAATAAATATTCTCATAATTTCTTTTAGTAAACAACCAGTTCAAAAAGTAGCCAACATGTTTCGCTAGGAAGAGGATCACCATGATTTTTATGACTCTTTTGTCTGGATTCCCTAAAATCTGCTTTGAAAAAAAGAAGAGTTGCAAAATTACCTACAAGGTTAGGCTATTGAAGCTCGTAATGCTCTCATATCCATGGATCATATCTATTGTGAAACCTCTATTCAAGATTCACACTGTAATGTTTGGCTAAGAAATAATTCACAAAATTATTTTGCTAATGAAAGTCCTTTAAGTCATTTTGAATGGTTTGATAAATTCTTTAGTTGGCCAAATTGGACCTTTCATGTCCGATTTGGAGATTCTTGGTTATATCCTATAAGATATCCTTTAAATATTTCATTTGAGTTTCTACCTCAGTGTTATCTGGATGTTGTCAAGAAATATGTTCCCACTAGGAAAGCAACTTTTAATAGCAAGATTTATCAGTCTTCTTTATCAGAGATATGTGTAGACTCACTTATCATGGGAAATTGAAAATAGATTTTCTCAGACTCGGTGTCTGATGGAAATGGATCTTCTCATATATGGACATCATGGCACTCCCTGGCCATATTATGTATTTGATAGATACATTAAAATTTGCTACAATGTTCCACCTCCATTTATCTATTCAGAGCATGACGTTTCTCTAGTTGAGGATTTTGATGACTCATATTCTAGCTAAGATCATGGTGATGCCAACTATTGTAGGTTTATACATCAGTTTTCTTGTAATAATAATAATACCACATACATGGTATGGTGGTTAGTTTCTGATTTAAATAGCGTAACATACTTTAATACATTCAACCATCACCCGATGGTTGGGTGGCTTATTACTCTACGAAATCGGGACACTTGGGATATCGAAGTTGTTTGGCAGAGTTCTGATATGATTTGCACCAAAATTTCATGTCAAGAAAATTATGAAGTTTCTTTGTTCTAATATTGTGATAGCTTCCGTACCCAGAGTGTATTGTAACATTGTCCAAAATTATAAATAAAGAAAACATTCTTTTGTTGATAGCTATCATGTAATGTCTAGGTGTGATTATAGCCATTTAACCTAGAATTTTAACAATTAACATGTTGTTAATATAAGTTTAACAATCATAGCTCAAGTGAGCAACCAATAAATTTGAACCAACCTAAGGTTCTTTTTACCCATAACTTTTGCTAACCTAGATCTAACTAGAATCTATTAGTTGCTATTTATTCACACTTGAAAATAAGGAGTAAGTCAAAAGACACAAATGTCAAGTAATTTCCCAAAAGAGTCTAAGGTACACCGCTTAAAACCCACAAAATGTGGAGGGTTCACTTAGCTCTTCCACTTTCGAATGACTGTGGATCTATTCATGGGAGAAAGAAACTCGAACATTGGTAATCTTGAGTACTGACCTTGTCCTTACCAAGTATGTATCATTTTAGAGTTATGGAATTTAGGCTTTTGAGTTTTCTCCTTACGAAAGTAGTTATCCCTATGAACTGCGCTCTGATACCAACTGTAACAACCCCAATTGTTACTACTACTCATCCACTTAAATTCTTTTTTATTTATATTTATTTATCTTCCAAAGAGTAGAGGACATAATCATGATCTAAGACAAAGTTATTCCAACTGGACTGTAATTTTCCAAGGCAATCATCATCAAGAGGTATTAAGACTTGGTCAGAGTCACTCTTGAGTAGAAGTGACCAACTTCTACAAAACCCTCATACCACTCGGGTATGAGAACACTCACCAAAGCATTAGGTTTTTATCCCTCACCAAAGGGAATCACCCTTCACCATACTATCCACCAAGACTAGTATGTAGGTGAATGCCTTGAAGATGGAGAACCACACCAATGGTTAACCATCATCTTAGTTACAATCCCTCATCTCAATGATGGGGCCACTAAAATATATATATCACTAAATATGATTAACTTACACAATCCTTGGAATAGACATCTTAAGCATGATTATCTTCCCTTATTCCTATTCATATTTATTTGATCATCTTTATCATTTTAAGATATACTTTTGGTTATACGTAGATGATTTTAATTAATAGATGGTATTTTATAACCATCGTGGAGAACCTACCCCACATCCTACATTTGAGAAATAACTCAAAAGGCAAGGCTATACTTGAGCTACATCTCAAGTCTACCTTGTCATCTATGGGCTGCAACCCACTCCAAGCTCCAACTCGGTGTAAATCATATTAGATATCCGTTTACATATCATTACTTAGTCTTTACATATTTTAGAATCTATAAGCATTTGTATAGTCATTAAAAATCCACCATTCCATTCACATTACCATTTTAATGAAGTACCATTAACATCTATTGAACCAATGCATCATATTCTTTAAGACCACATATCAATTATTCATTAAAACAACATCTTATTGCAAAGTAAATAACTTGGAACAACCATTGAAGCAAAGCATATAATTTCATAGCATTATACAATAAATTAACTTCATATTGGAAAGTAAACAACATTTAATAAGCATTATCACATTCATCTAAAAGTCTATTGTTCTCTAACCATTACATCAAATAAAATAACAACTCAATGGCATCTAAATTGCAACACTTATAATTTAATTAATCTACAACATATCAACAAGTAAATACAAAATTCACAAGAAATAACAAATCAAACCATAAATTAGAGTGACACAATATTTATCCTGGGAACCCTCATGGGGAATAAACCCAACCTCCAAAATATGTCTTTTTCCTCTCATTTCATAAACTTAGAGTGTCATAATTACAATATAGGAAGGCATCTCATGGATCCTTATATAATTCCATTATAAAATTATAAGAGATCAATTTGTATCTTATGCAAATCAAGATGCAAATAAGGAAACACCGATTTCCTTTCTCTAAGCCATCAATATAATACATAAGAATCTTCACAAATTCTTATACCTCTATGTTTATGAATGATCCTTGGATGCATATTAAGGAGAATATTTATTAATTAGCAAAGAGGGAATCCCATACTTCCCTCGAGAATGAATCCTATATTCATTCTCCATGATTGATACAATCAATCCTTCATTTAGTAAATTAAAGTCCCAAACCCTTAATTTAATAAACAATCATTCATATTATAGTTTAAATTTTTTTTCTTTTCTTTTTGTATAACCCATAACCTAATTTTATCCTATTTGGAATAACCCATGTCTATATCTTAGCCATATTCATCACCTTCCTATTATTATGAATTTATTCAAAATATAACTAAACCCTTGATGAATTAAAGGCCTAGCTTGGATAAGATAAAGCTTTAAAAAATTATTTCCTAAAGTTATTCGATTTATATTATATATAGACCAATTGGGGTCTAATTCCCAATTAATCACTTTAGATTATATATAGACCAATTCAGGTCTAATTCCCAATTAATCACTTTAGATTATATATAGACCAATTGGGGTCTAAAACCCAATTAATCACAAAACTTCCTAAAAAAATAATGCCCATATTTTGACACATTATATCCTAACGGTTATTTCATACCTTTTACAAATATTGTTATTTGCTATTTTGTTTTATTATGATCTAACGGTTACCTCTTAGGTCATACTTTGGTTCTCAACAGTGGACACATTTTGTTGTTTTTATCACGATATAAAATACAAAAAAAGGGATTTTATACTATTGCATTCTAAGCTATTGATGCAGACAACCATATATCATTTGTCAACATAAGGCATAATATGTAGTGGGTTCTAACAGAAGGGTGTACATACACACCTTACACAATTACCAACTGTCACTATATCCTATGTCTTAACTGGAGATACATGGTCGGTTTTGGTAAAGCAAAGCATGCTTGGATACTAATCTAGGTGAGGTTTAGAAGTTAAAAATCTTTATGGAGTAATAATACATACCATGTGGGACTAAACATAGTTAGCATTATAGAGTTCTATTCGATCTGACCTGTGGAGGTTACTTTCTGATGCCACTCATCTAGAACCAACACACATACCCGTTTAGCAAGTTGTGGCTAAGTTTAATGAGATATTTAATTTGGATATTGTTGGACATTTTGAGTCCCTAAGCCAAAGTTGTCATTGATGTCAATATTCCAGTGAGAGTTCCTCTTTAGTTCGAGTGCAAAGTTTAATGGAAGTTTATAATGGGTTAAAATATTTTATTTTACACCCAAAAATATTGGGTCGAAAAGAGGTTTTTTATTTCTCCATGGGAGCAATTCATCTGAAGTATTGGAAGGTTATAAATATTATAATTGTTATTATAATATTTACCATAGTGGTAAAAATCTAATTAAATATTATAATTTTTAATTATAATATAATTAGATTTTAAAGGATAAAGTTTATTTTATTAAAACCCTAAGGTTGGTTTTTAGATAAATAAAATATATTTGAGCGCAAAGTTTTTAATAATTAAAAACCCAAAGGTTGGGTTTTACTAAGGCTTTCGAAGCCTTAGAGCGCCGACATGATGCATTCAAATCAAAGCACCGAAATTTTAGACAAAGGAGGAGGGCAATATAAATACATGCCCAAAGTCATTCATTAATTATCCTTGCTAAAATTATTGTTGTGTGGCATATGCGAAAATGAGCTCGTGTGGTTTAAAACATTTGAAAAGGAAGTAGAGGATAAGATGGAGAGAGACCACCCCCAATTTGTATTGGGCAGTGTGGCCTAGTGGCATCTTGGAGACTACAAAGGTATTGAGAGCACAGAGGTCATGCGTTCGATTCTTGCGAAGTGGTTTTTGGTGGCAGTGTTGTGGAAGCACCCAAGGCACACATTTTTATTAAACGTGGGCAAGGATAAGTGCAAAGAGAAAGCACGTGGTGCTTCCCACTTTGTGAATGAGTGTGTAGCTTATGTGGCAACCTTAGCCGTGGCTCATGATGAGGGCAAGACGTGGGATCGAATCCCCTTGAGGCAGGTATGATTTTTAATTAAAATTTTATGGTTTATGCCCTAAGGTTGGAGTGATTTAGAGTTTATTAATTTTTAATAAAATTTATTAAATAAAGGTTGTGGTGATTGATTTTTGAAGTGAAGTGTTGATGATTATTTGAGTTTTAAAATCCGAAAATTGTTGTTTTGAGAGTTATGTTTTAGGAGGTACAAGGAGTTATAATTAAGGCTTAATTGAGATTTATTTTAAGACTTGTTGGCTATTATTTTTGATAAGGGTTTCTTATAAAAAGAATTTGGTGGATGTTAAAATTAAGTTGGAGTAAGGTGTGATTGAGTTATTTTTTTTGTATAGTTATTTTTATTGAAGTCTTCTAATCCTTATTGAGATTGGAAAAGAATTTTTTTAAGGGTGGCAGATTTTGTGAACAACTCCTTGGCAACAAGAACGTATGGGAAATATTATCATTTGATAATTTTATTGGTTGGTTGATTTCTAAAAACATATTTGGAGAGAAAAGGATTTAATTAGGGATTCATTTTCAAAAGTTTTTGAGTTGATGCTTCAAGGTTTTCTAAATTGAGAGTAGTGATTAAACCTTATTTGATAAGCATTGTTGTTGAGACCATTGGTTGTGTGAAGTGTTTGAGTTAATGAATTAAGTGTTGTGATTAAAACCTTGTTTTATTAGCATTGTTGATGATGCCACTGGATTGTGCAAAGAAATTGAACTTGAGCTAGGAAAGAACATGAGTATCATTGTTATGTGAAGATTGATTTATGAGCATCGTTGTTGAAGTGAGTTGAACTAGGGTTTGAAAAGATCATGAGTATCATTGTTATGTGAGATTTGTTGTTGAGCATTGTTGAAAACATTTTGAGTTGGATGATACATGCTTGGACTAGGATTTGTGAGCAAGAGTTGTTTCTTGAGTGATTGGTTGAGTAGAGTTGATTGGGCCTAGTCAAGTGGATGTATGAAGTGGTTGTTCAAGTTCCATAAAACAAACTATTTTATATTATGATTTGAGTTGAGATTGAGTTGAGAAAGAGATTGAGTTTTGAGTATAGAACATATTGAGTCTCTAAAAATTCTCTTTATGCTTCTATGAGATTGATTTGAGTTGAGAAAGTGATTGAGCAGATTTGGACAATTTATGTGTGAGCTTGAGAATATTTAAACAAGTTCTATGTGAGCTTGTTGAGCAGATTTGGACAAGTTCTGTATGAGCTTGTTGAGCACATTTAGACAGGTTATGTGTGGACCTATTGAGTAGAGTTGAGCAGGTTCTATGTGGACCTGGTGAGTAGATTTGGACAAGTTCTATGTGGACCTATTGAGCAGAGTTGTGCAGGTTATGTGTGGACCTATTGAGAAAAATTGTGCAGGTTTTGTGTGGACCTGTTGAGTAGATTTGAGTAGGTTCTAAGTGGACCTATTGAGAAGATTTGTAATAGACCGACTGGACTATGTTTAGTGCAAGATATTGAGAAAAATTGTGCTAGAACAACTAGAATGTGTTTAGTATAGAATTGAGATAGAGCTTTGGAGGTGATAGAGCAGTGAGGACAGTGTCTCCAATGGATAGAGATCCATCAGCTAAGACATTGAGGATAGGTATTATGAGTGAAGACAAGAGTCTTTAGGTGGAGAGAGATCCACCAGTTAGTGCAGTGGAGGTAGAGTCTTCTAGAGGATCACCAACCAGAGCAGAGGAGAAAGAGTTCTCCTATGGATAGAGATCCACAAACCAGATTTAGGGGATCAACATCTCCTTTGGATAGAGGTCCATAAATATTGTAATTGGGAAGGATTCCCAAGATATTGATTGAGAAAATTTAATGAAATATTTTCTTTGTGGAAGTAGCCATCTTTGGGTGAACCACATTAATTGTTGTGTATCTATTGTGTGTGGTGTTGTGTACATTGCTCTGATTACTATTATTGATATTGCTATCTTTACATTGTATATATTGGTTTGAGAGAAAAAGTAAAAAGTGCTCTTATACTATTCATCCCCCTCTCAGTATAAGCTTGTGTTCTTCAATTGGTATCAAAGTGGGTTCCTTCAGAAGAGTTTGACAACTTGAAGGAAAAGTGGTCAAGAACACAATGGATCAAAAGGATCAAAGGGATGGGTCCATCAATAATACAGTACCGGTATTTTATGGAAGTGACTTCTTGTATTTGTGTATGCTTATGAGGTTTCACTTGATGGCACTTGGTAATGAAGTTTGGGATGCAATGGAACTTGGATATGATTCAGCAATCAATCCTCCTATAGATAAGGAAAGTAATCTTCTAATGCATACAAATTCAAGAGCTATAAATACAATTATAAAAGGGTTGCATAGATCAGAATTTATGAAGGTTATGGATTGTAAAACAACAAAAGAAATGTGGGAACTACTGCATGACATATATTAAGGAGATAAATGTGTCAAGAAAGCTAAGATTAGAAATATCAAAGGATAATTTGAAAATCTAATAATGCGGGATGAAGAAAACATTTGTGACTATCTCAATGATGAACTTGTACATGATATGAGAGGCCTTGGAATGAAGGTTGATGAATTTGATGCTTGTGATAAGATCTTGAGAACTTTCCAAAAAGGTACAATGAAAAAGTCTCTATTATAGAAACATCAATTGATAGTGACAGTCTGACAAGAAATTCTTTACTTGGCATGCTTACAACTTTTGAGATAAGAACAAAATATCCTATCCCTTTGAAAGACACTGCTTTCAAAGCAAACAAGAAGATAAAGGGTAAGAAGTTAGAATCAAGCAATGAGTTATCTAGTGATGAAGAAGAAAATTATAGTAGAAGAGATAAAGGTTCCAGAAGACCCATAGATCTAATATTTGTTAAGTGTTTCAATTGTGGAAAGTATAAACATTTTGCAATAGATTTTAAAGAGCCAAAGAACAACAATGGTGAAGAAAAATAGGATCACAGATACAAGGAATCAGAAAGATACATGCACCAAAAGAAAATAAAATATGAACAATAAAGGAAGTTCTTCCAAAGACAAAAGAGGATATACTATGCGAAAAATGCAAGTAAGTACTCAAATTATAGTAATGCTAGTTATTCAGATAATGATAGAGATGAAGTCCTATTTATGGTTGAAAAAAAAGAACTAGTTAAGAAAAAGACTCCAGTTATTCTCAAGTGTTTTAGATGTGGTAAATATGGATATCTTGAAGATGATTGTACAAGGTATGGTTATCGTTTTAGTGATGATGAATATGAGAATGCACTTGAAGGACCAGATGAAAATATTCTAATAGCTTTAGAAGAAGAAGTAAGTGATCCTATAGAAGATAAGCCAAAATAAAGTAATGATGTGGACAAAGGTAAACTAATAGAATGTTATTCAGCAGAGCATAGTTATGATCTCAAGGGAGAACTTATCTATGCCCTTGACACGGTAAATAAGGTAAGAAAGCAACACTCTAAACTTAAAATTTAGTTTTAAGAATGTGATGAAGAGAGAAGATTGCTCATAGAGGATTTGGAAAAATCAAAGGCTAAGGCAAAAATATTCAAAGATAATTTAGAAGCAAAGATCTTGGAATGTGAGAAGTTAGCAAAAGAAGTGACACTACTAAAAGAATATTTAGAGGAATCCAAGATCAAGATGAAAGGATTCAAGAATAGCTCAAATATTATGGATAAGATAGTCAAGATTCAAAGGTCAACAAACAAAATAGGTCTTGGTTTTGAACAAACTCAAAAGAAACAGGAAGAATATTTAACTTCAAGTTCTGAAGAGGAAAATTTAGATGAAGATACTTCAGAAGAAGATAGTGTAAGAGAAAGTTAGACATCAGAGAAAGAATTGGACAATAAATATTTCAAAAAAGATAGGAACAATGCATAGAGAATATATAGATGGAACAACAATCAGAACAGGAGACCGATGAGGTCAAAACAAGAAAACTTAAATCGAAGATGTTTTTCATGTCACAGGTTTGGGCACATGTCTTCACAATGCAGGACACATGAAATACAAAAATATGGAAATGGATAGTTTTTCCATGGGTATTTTTACTCATGTAATCAGTTTGGTTACAAGGTAATGAATTGCAGGGTTCATGAAAGAAGAGGATATGACTTCACTAGGAGAAATCCTAAGATATTTGTACCTCCAAGGAATAATATCATTAAGTTTTATAACTGCAATAATAATGGTCACACAACAAAGTGGTGTAGAGCAGACATTTCAAAAACATGTATTAACAGGAATAGGAACATGAACAGGAACATGAACAAGAACATGAATATGAACAAAAACATGAACAAGAATAGGAATAGGAATAGGAACAGGAACATGGATGAGAACATGAACATGATCAAGAACATGAACATGAATAGGAACATGGATGAGAACATGAATAGGAATAAGAATAGGAACCTATATGTGAACAAGAATAGGAATGATGACAGGAACATGGATGATGACTTGGATAGAAATAGTCAAAGGATTCAAGAAACTCAAAAAATAAGGGAAAAGAATAAAGGTAAAGAACAATGTTTTCAAGGAGTACAAATACTCCCACCCCATAATTAATGATGCAGGAGCATCCGGTGGCAGCAGAGCAATCTTGCATCAACAAAAAAAAAAAAAAAAAAATTCTAAGTGTTTGCCTTGATGTCGCGATATCGCGATAGAGAAAAGTGTCGCGATATCGTGACATGTCGCGTTTTCGTGACTTAGGAAGGAGAGATAAGGCATGGAGCAAAAATTTCACAATTTCATGACATGTCATGAAATCACGACCGAAAGAAGACCGAAAGGGCCAGAGAAGAAAATGTCATGATTTCGCGACATGTCGCGAAATCACGACCGACGGAGCAGAAAGAAAGCAAGGAAGGAAACTGTCGCGATATCATGACATGTCTCAATTTCATGACCCAAAATAGAGAGAGAAAGCAGAGAGCAAAGCTATCACGATATCGTGACATGTCACGATTTCACGACCCGAAAGGCGAGGAGGAGTCCGAAAGGAAAGATGTCACGATATCGCGACATGTCACGATTTCGTGATCGAAAAGGAGAAAGAGGAGCCAGAAAGGAAAGATGTCGCGATATCATGACATGTCGCATTTTCGTGACCAAAGGATGAAAGAAAGCGCAAAGGAGAAAAAGTGTCACGATATCGCGACATGTCACATTTTCACGACCAAAAGGCGAGGGAATGCGTAGGAGAGAAAAGTGTCGCGATATCGCGACATGTCGCATTTTCGTGACCAAAAGGCGAGGGAAGGTGCAGGAGAGAGAAGTGTCATGATATCATGACATGTCGCATTATCACGGCCAAAAGGTGAGAGGAGGCTCAGAATAGAAAAATTGTCGTGATATCACGACATGTCACATTTTCATGACTCGTAAGGGGCAGGAAGGCCAAAAAGCAAAAGTGTCGCGATATCACGACATGTCGCATTTTTGTGACTCGCAAAGGGCAGGAAGGCTGAAAAGCAAAAGTGTCACGATATCACGACATGTCACTTTTTCATGACTCACAAAGGGCAGGAAGGCCAGAAAAGCAAAAGTGTCACGATATCGCAACATGTCGCATTTTTGCGACTTGAAAAGGGGCAGGAAGGCAGTGAAGCAAAAATGTCGTGATATCGCGACATGTCACATTTTTGCAACCAAACAAAAGGAAAGAAAAAGTAGGCAGTTACAAGGGCCGTTATAGCATAAATTATCAAGCAAGAAGGACCACTCTAGACCTATTTAGGCTATTTTTCTTCCAGGGCAGAAGACGTTGTATTATAAACTATCTTTCAGGATAAGGAGTTTATTTGGCAGACTGCTGCCATTATTGTAATCTTTTTTTGAATTGTTGAATGAGAATTGAGAATTTTGTGTGAGCGATTTTGGCTCCCCATCAATTAACCACCTCATGAGGAGGTGGGGGAGGGGCTAAGCTAAGAGGATCATTCTTAGCCCCAAGCCCCAAAGGTGACCCTTTGCCATTGATGTCAAAGGGGGAGAGATTTGTGTATTGGGGAGAGATTTAATATTTGAGAGAGCATTGAGCCAGGGGAAGCAATGTCCCATGGGGAGCATCAAGAAAAAAAAAGGTCAGGTTTCAGTAAAAATAATGTGGGTTGCCATAAATGACAAAGGGGGATATTGTTGGACATTTTGAGTCCCTAAGCCAAAGTTGTCATTGATGTCAAGATGCCAGTGAGAGTTCTTCTTCAGTTCGAGTGCAAAGTTTAATGGAAGTTTATAATGGGTTAAAATATTTTATTTTACACCCAAAAATATTGGGTTAGAAAGAGGTTTTGTATTTCTCCATGGGAGCAATTCATCCGAAGAATTGGAAGGTTATAAATATTATAATTGTTATTATAATATTTACCAAAGTGGTAAAAATCTAATTAAATATTATAATTTTTAATTATAATATAATTATATTTTAAAGGATAAAGTTCATTTGATTAAAAACCTAAGGTTGGGTTTTAGAGAAATAAAATATATTCGAGCACAAAGTTTTTAATAATTAAAAACCCAAAGGTTGGGTTTTACTAAGGCTTTCGAAGCCTTAGAGAATTGACGTGATGCATTAAAATAAAAGTGCTGATGTCTTAGACAAAGGAGGAGGGCAATATAAATACATACCCAAAGTCATTCATTAATTATCCTTGCTCGAATGATTGTTGTGTGGCATATGCGAAAATGAGCTCGTGTGGTTTAAAACATTTGAAAAGGAAGCAGAGGATAAGACGGAGTGAGACCACCCCCCAATTTGTATTGGGTAGTGTGGCCTAGTGGCAGCTTGGAGAGTGCAAAGGCATTGAGAGCACGGAGGTCATGCATTTGATTCTCACGAAGTGGTTTTTGGTGGCAGTGTTGTGGAAGCGCCCAAGGTACGCATTTTTATTAAATGTGGGCAAGGAGAAGCGCAAAGAGGAAGCACATGGTGATTCCCACTTTGCAAACAAGCATGTAGCTCGTGTGGCAACCTTAGTCATGGCTAAGGCATTCACGATGAGGGAAATATGTGAGATCAAATCCCCTTGAGGTGGGTACGATTTTTAATTAAAATTTTATGGTTTATGCCCTAAGGTTGGAGTGATAAGGTTGTTTTAGAGTTTATTAATTTTTAATAAACTTTATTAAATAAAGGTTGTGGTGATTGATTTTTTAAGGTGAAGTGTTGATGATTATTTGAGTTTTATAATCTAGAAATTATTGTTTTAAGAGTTATGTTTTAGGAGGTACAAGGAGTTATAATTAAGGCTTAATTGAGATTTATTTTAAGACTCATTGGCTATTATTTTTGATAAGGGTTTCTTCTAAAAAGACTTTGGTGGATGTTAAAATTAATTTGGAGTAATTTTGTGTGATTGAGTTATTATTTTTGTATTGTGATTTTTATTAAAGTCTTCTAACCCTTATTGAGATTGGAAAATAATTTTTTTAAGGGTGGTAGATTTTGTAAACAACTCCTTGGCAACAAAAAGGTATGGGCAATATTCTCCTTTGATAATTTAATTGGTTGGTTGATTTCTGAAAACATATTTGGAGAGAAAAGGATTTAATTAGGGATTCCTTTTCTTGAGACCATTGGTTGAGTGAATTATTTGAGTTAATGCTTCAAGGTTTTTTGAATTAAGTGTTGTGATTAAAACCTTGTTTTATTAGCATTGTTGTTGAAGCCATTGGATTGTGCAAAGAACTTAAACTTGAATTAGGAAAGAAAATGAGTATCATTGTTATGTGAAGATTGATTTATGAGAATTGTTGTTAAAGTGAGTTGAACTAGGGTTTGAAAATATCGTGAGTATCATTGTTATGTGAGATTTGTTGTTGAGCATTTTTGGAAATATTTTGAGTTGGATGATACATGCTTGGACTAGGGTTTGTGAGCAAGAGTTTTTTCCTGAGTGATTGGTTGAGTAGAGTTGATTGGGCCTAGTTAAGTGGATGTATGAAGTGGTTGTTCAAGTTCTATAAAAAAAACTATTTTATATTATGATTTGAGTTGAGATTGAGTTGAGAAAGAGATTGAGTTTTGAGTATAGAACATATTGAGTCTCTAAAAATTCTCTTTATGCTTCTATGAGATTGATTTGAGTTGAGAAAGTGATTGAGTAGATTTGGATAAGTTCTATGTGAGCTTTTTGAGAAGATTTAGACAAGTTCTATGTTAGCTTGTTGAGCATATTTGGACAAGTTCTATGTGAGCTTGTTGAGCAAATTTGGAAAAGATCTATGCGATCTTGTTGAGCAGATTTGGACAGGTTCTATGTAGACCTATTGAGTAGAGTTGAGTAGGTTCTATGTGGACCAGGTGAGTATATTTGAATAGGTTTTATGTGGACCTATTGATAAAAGTTGTGCTGAGCAGATTTGTGCTAGATCAACTAGACTGTGTTTAGTGCAAGAGATTGAGAAGAGCTATACTAGAATGAATGGACTGTGTTTAGTATAAAATTGAGACAGAGCTTTGGAGGTGACAGAGTAGTGAGGATAGTGTCTCCAGTGGATAGATATCCATTAGCCAGGACATTGAGGATAGGTATTCTAAGTGAGGACAAGAGTCTTCAAGTGGAGAGAGATACACCAGTCAGTGCAGTGGAGGTAGAGTCTTCTAGAGGATCACCAGCTAGAGCAGAGGAGAAAGAGTTATCCTGTGGATAGAGATATACAAACCAAATTTAGGGGTAAACATATCCTTTGGATAGAGGTCCATAAACATTGTAATTGGTAAGGATTACCAAGAGATTGATTGAGAAACTTTAGTGAAATATTTTCTCTATGGAAGTAGCTATCTTTGGGTGACCCACATTAATTACTATGTCTCTATTGTGTGTGGTGCTGTGTACATTGCTTTGATTACTATTGTTGATATTGATATCTTTACATTGCATATATTGGTCTGAGAGAAAAAGTAAAAAGTGCTCTTATACTATTCACCTCCCCTCTCAATATAATCTTGTGTTATTTGTATATTATAATACTAAATAATTCATAGGGTAAACCAACTTTACATGTGCATCATAAGAGAAGGAAACATTAACTACTAGTGCAAGCGACACCATGTCCACCAGTATGTGAAAAAGAGACTGAGTCAAAATACAATTGAATTCTTCCTATTGCTCCTACGTACCCCATGAGGAATATTGGGGATAAATTCTCAGGAGACCCCACCTCTTCATCACATATAATCTATTGGTGTAGGTGGTTGAAAGGTATATAATGCTGGACTAAATTAGCGGTAGGAATTAAAATGGTAACCTACATTAAAAGTTATCAAGGTTTTATAGTTTTCTTGGAAGACATCAAGTATGAAATAATCTCTCATATCTATCATATCCACCATGAAATGCAAGAAGATCTCCCTATGGTTTCAACATCTTTGCCAGTTGAGGTAGAAGGATTACTATGAGATCTGTTTACGATAGCATAAATGGGATGATACTCATCTAATTTCTAATTTTAGATCTACAAAGTAATAAATTCAAAGGGCCATACATTTAAATATAAAGGGTATGCTAATAACTATACCCAAGTGACTTGTAACAAATATTAAGTACTCAGTAGCAATATCATAAGGAAATATGAGGTGGCATAAATTTAATGTCTAGAATTATCTTCTACATTACTATTGCAGTACCTTATTATGTCATAAATGCAGAGCTAACAACATAGTTTGAGAGAGAGACTTTCAATTCAGAGTTAATGCATCACCATGAGTAGTGACTTCAGTGGATCTTAAGACAAAATCTGCAAAGAATCTAATTGTGTTAACTATCGCATTCTAGACATGATTATTGAAGTACAATAAAATATATTTGCAAAGTATAACCTTCTAATCAAAATGGTATTTGACTAGAGATCAAAGAAAGAGTGACACGTATCCAACCCAGTAATAAAATTTTTGCCAAACCTTGTTCATATATTTAAAATATAATACAGGTAATATGAAATAGATGTTAATAAGGGGTCTAAAGTTTTCTATTTCACAATGGTGATAATCAAACATAGATAGTAGGGATTCTCCTTAGAGTGTCTCATAAAATGTTAAACATCAGTATAAAAATCAAATAATATTGACATTGTAAGAGAGATATGTAGGATTGAGTGATAATATATACCTAAGGCTTTGACCAATAACACTCATATATTTAAATTGCAACTATCTAGTTCGATCAACATCTCGATTGAACGAAAGGAGCTTAAAATAACCAATGTCTACAAACATAGAAATATAAACCAAGAAATAAGGATTATAATGAGATCAATTACTCATCTATCCAAGAATTGTAAAGAAAAACAAGGGACAAGATGCCGATTCTCATAACCTTTTTCTAGCTAGAGGTCACAATTGCAAAAAATCGCATGGTTTAATTTAATTTGAGCTATGTTAAATTCAACTACATAATATCAATTGGTCAAATGCATAGCTTAAGTAAAAATCCCTAGATTGAAGTTTTGTAGAGTTATTTAGGATATATGACCCCTTTTTTTGGTATTAATTGATCCCTTGGTCAATTAATATTATTTTGTAAGGGTTCGAGGGAAATGGATCATGATAATGTCCTGAAGTTCTTTGTTTAACTTCAACTGCCATTCAATTTGCTACTGATTTTTTGGGGAGGAGCAACAAGGGCCAAATTTGACCAGCTGTAAGGGTGATCTACAACAAGAATTTATAGATGGAGCTAAGTAGTATGTTATATTTCTATATGGACCTTTATCAACCACAATCAACTAGTTTTTAGCTTGTGTAGCTTCCTAAAAAATATGTGAGAATATTTTTTTCTTATATTGCTAGATGAGAATGCTTAGGTTAGGATGAAAGGCTCAGATATTGTAAAGATATGCATAAGAAGGAGATGGTTGGAACTCATGGAGAATTCATTTCCATGATTTTTTGAACTAGACATTGAAGTCAAAGATACTTTCTTGTGGATATCGTTTGATGAATGAGAATTGATCATCAAACACGTCTATAAGTGCTTCGACCAAATTAGACCATGTGTGTATGCTTTTTTGATATAAGGATTTATACCACAATAATATCTCCCCTTCGAGAGACAAAGTGAGCAACCTATTCATAAAATACTTAGATGCAATATTATTGATGGTACCCAAGGAGGCTATGTACTAACAATGCTCATAAGTGATTTTTTCTACACCATCAAAGCTGGGTATAGTCTTCAAAACAACCTTAGGTATTTCATGTAGATATGGAATATTGAGAGGATCAAATTCATTCTAGTGAGGATAATGTTGCTGAACCATCGATACACTTGTGCCATAGGTCCTTCAAAATTTTTGGATTCTTCTCTCAGGTAGGAGTTGATAGATGATCATACTTACTCCACTAATGAGGTCAATACTGCTCATCAAATCTTGGGATATCCTAGAAGAAGTTTATATTTTAAAGGTAATCGATCACAATATCTGGATTGCTTTTGTAGTAGAGTCACCAAGTGATTTAAAGAATAGGGATGCAATAGAGTGTCACCAAACTCTAATTTACCTAGAACATGGGAATTCAATCCCATAGGGTGTGCCAAAAACTATTGGTTTAGAAATCTATGTAAGGAAATGTTATGCACCCATAGACCTTGACCAATATTGAGTGACCACAGAAGCTTAATGGATTCAATTATCAAATCTTTGAAGGAGACCACTTCCTTTGAAGTTCAATCTAACTATTCCTAAAATATGGGGAAAAAGGGTGTCGAAAGAAACAATCCAAGGTGAATCTAGAACTTATAGTGGTGCAAATTAAGCAACATCAAGATACATGCATAATAGAAGACTATGCAATTAAATAGTTAATTA
Organism: Wollemia nobilis; assembly: GCA_028583015.1. NCBI lineage: Eukaryota > Viridiplantae > Streptophyta > Pinopsida > Araucariales > Araucariaceae > Wollemia > Wollemia nobilis. The sequence continues at coordinate 11,040,634 of JAQPPZ010002587.1, read as the reverse complement.
TCTAATAGACCATCCAGTTTTACTATAAGCTATAGAACACTTAATTTCAATACTATATAACTTATAAGACCATGAATTCTAGAACAAGCGAATGAGCATAAACATAAATTTAAAAATTAGAGCAAATACCATGAACATTCAACAAACTAAAATTAGAAATAAATGGCCATCCATACATATATGTTCTATAAATGAATTGAAACAAAGGCCAAACAACAATATATTTGTATTAATATGCAAATCTTCCTTACATATGAATTGTATAAGCCTAAGAGCCAACCTTACTATCATTCTATATTCTATAATTTATAGTATTTTACAATATTTTTCTTGATGAAGCATCATTATATTAGAAGTACATTTATTTTTTTGTTAGAGCCAACTTTATGAACTACTCAGGGGTATGGTTGCTTCAACTACCCAATCGTGGCTTGCTGATGTGGCCGAGATTTATGTCTTATTGAGTAATGTCTACCCTACAACTTGCATCTAGTTTATCAATATCTACTTACTTCTTCAGTTAAGCCACCATATTATATTTATGATGTCCTTAAAAGAGACCTATGTTGTTAAGATATTTTGACAAGAAATATCACCCAATAGGCATCATGGGGTGAGGATAGCTTTCATATTGATAGGTTGATTTTGGATTCTAATCTTGAATTATTCATGGCTATCGGATGACTTTGTACACTTATTTCCTCAAGAAGAGTGATGGATATTTAGGGCTCTACCAAGTTCTAGCTAGGTTCTATTGTTTCAACCTCCTCAAAACCTAGCCAATGTTTTATTCATGCATGTGTCTTGGGACCTAATGGGTTTTGATTGGGAATACATTTTTTGGTGGCTCTAGCACTTAGCTGATCTTAAAATTTTGTATGTGCAAAAATTTTGGGACTCTGATGGGCTCTAGCTAGGTGTAGGTCTTCCGATACCTCTTAGACTAATCCTTTAAGAACTTTTCATACCTTCAAATGAATGATGGATTTTCAATACTCCTTTGCATTCCAAGCACATAAATATGTTCTAATGCTTTCAACCCTTAGCCAATTTTATTGCTCTTGAATATGTGCTAGACTTTTGGGACCCTTCAAGTTTTGGCTAGGTACGCATGTTCTAGTAATATTGACACTTATCCATTATCTTATTTTTCTCTTTTGATAGTGCAACAAATATTTGGTACCTTGATGGGCTTTAGTTAGGTGCAAATATTCTGGTGCCCCTTAGACTTAACCATTTTATTTATGTTATTCTTGTCTACTTTTGATATTGTGATGAAAAATTGGTACCCAAACGGGCTCTGACCAGGTAAAAATCTTCCAATGACTTTAGCTCTTAGCCAAATTTGTTACCAAGGTTGCATGGACTTTTAGTACCCTAATAGGTTTTGGTCAGGTGTAAAATTTTTGATCAGGTGCAAACTTAGCCATTTTGTTGGGGCTATCATGTTCTGATCCATAGTGCCTTTTTTTTTTGATTTGGTTATACTACTCATCTTTGCACTTTATTGCTAAAAGTGCATGTGGGTGGTGATTTGAAAATCCCCACATTGCTAAAAGTGCAATATTTTAGCATCCTAAATACTTGGCTAGTTTCCTGCTCCTACATGTGTCAATCTATTGGGACACAATGAGCTCCTATCAGGTACAAATATTTTGATAACTCTAGGACTTAGTCATTCTTGCTACGTTGGTTCTTCCAGTTTTATAATGAACCTTTTGTACCACCCTAGGCCTCGATCAGGTACCATTATTTCAACAACAACAGGACTTAGTCAACTTTGCTTGAGTTTAAATTTTAGTGATATGACCAAGCGTGCACTTTTGGTTACTCCATTCAGGTATAAATATTTTGAACCTTTCATACCTTAGCCTATTTTAGCCACTTCTCTATTTTGGTAGCATGATAGACCTCTATCATTTTCCTGGACTCCAGTTAAGTGTGAATGCTCCAAGAAGTTCAAGCTCCAATCCAATGTTACTTTTAGAAAAAAATTATATTTCTAGCAATTTGACTTGGGTAGATGCAAATATTACCCATAGAAACTTATAAAAAATAGTTAAGTGTTGGGACTGGTGGAGAAGCAAGCTTGTGATGGGCTCTGGATGAATTCTAAAAACCTAACATAGAAGGATGCAAAAAGTAACCAAGGGATGAAGCCTGATGGAAAAATAGGAGTCTTTTAGGCTCTAGATGAGTCCCAAAACTATGCCATAGAGGTAAGAGGAAAGGAGTACCTAGTGAAAAAGCAGGTTTCTACCACTCTTTGAGTGGCTTCTAAAACATTGCCATGAAGAACCACAAAATGTGACCAAGTAAAATAATGGGAAGCCATAGAAATCTATATGGGTCCCAAAAATCCATCGTGGGGGAAAAAAAAAAATAAGAGGTTGATAAAAAAGTAGGAAGCAATCGAGTTCCCTACAGGTCCAAAAAACCTGTCGAGACAGAACCTAAAAAGTTTTTAAGTACTAGACCTGGTAGAGGAATGGGAAGTAGTTAGACCCTAGATGGATCCCAAAAACTATCATGAAGTAAAGCTAAGTTTTGGACTGACAAGCTGGGGGTTTTATATGGATGCAAATCAATCAAACTTGGTATAAAAATGGGATGATGTCGGATCCTAGGAGTACCCTGAAAGCCCATTATAGATAGGAGAGAAGTAGTACCTGATGAAAAAATAGGAAGCAACCAAGATACAGGCCCTAAAAAATCATAATGACAAAAGAGAAGAATCAGGGCCTAGTAGTGGATCTCAAAAACCCATCATTACTAGAATTTTGTTCTTTTGACAAAGTATGCATATTTCACCAGCAAAGGAGTAATGATGAATTGGATGCAACACTAGGTTGACAAATTTGATTTGGCATTCCTATGATAGGTAACATATAATCATATGGTGTATCAAGAGTGGATGATAAAAATGGAGGCTACACGAGTGACTGTAACAACCCACTACTTCTAGGCGTATGTATGCATGTCACATAACAATAAAATTATCAGATGAATTAGAAGGATATGGGGATCAAATAAAGTTAAAAAGACCCTCTCCCATGCAACACGAGTGTTTGGCTAAAATTTTAGGATGTCAGAAGGAGTATGTAACCTGGCTACTCCCCTGACACAACCATATTCTCTAACTAAACATCATGATCACTTGTAACAAAATTCGTTGTAAGAAGCTAATATATGAGAATGTTAGGCATTCAAATGGTCATATCTATAGCTATTACAATTCATTTTTAAAGCTTATACCATTCAATAAATATAAGTGGATCACTGTTTGACCTCCAAACTATCTCATGTATGCATGAATATTTGATTGTTTATTTTTGTTAAAACTAGTTGAATGAGTTAGCTTTAATTTTGCAATCTAGATTCTATGCGCTTCATTCTCTAGTTCTAAAATTTGATTTCAAATAGATGTGATTAATATTGACTAAGAATGAGTTGTCTAGTATGTTAGGTGTTTTTTTTTATATTTCTTACAATGGTTATAGTTTAACAATGTATGTGCTTTGATGCAGCTAAATCTATACCCTTATAAGTTCTAGCTTCAACTTTATTTATTTATTTCAACACCCTTTCCCTCGCAAATTTTAGCAATATTTAGCTAGGATTCACAAGGAGTTGGCCTCCTCCAGATATTGACCTCAAAACCTCAAATTTTTGAGGCCATTCAATGTTGATCAAGGTCTATGGACGCACAAACGTTTCCTTATATTTTAGGCCAACATGTTGTATCTCATCAATTATTCCAAATGTTATTAACATGAGATACTTTGCATCTCCTTCTTTAAATTTTTATATTTCTCTTTCATTCTCTCTAGGCTTTGTCATTGTTCCACTTACTATATCCAAGATTTTTTCTACAACTAGGATTGAATTCATTTTGTTTTTCAAATATGCAAAATTTGGTCCTTTCAATAGTCGATATTTAGAAAGAAATTTTTTATTATTTAACATAATGGAACTTATTTAAAAATTTGAAATCCTTTCAATTAGAAATCCTTATAACCCCCTAGTTCAAGATATAAATTTTCTAATCTTTGATGTATAAAATATTTTAAATCCCAAATATATAAATTTGCAAAAATTCCAAAAACTATTCTTAATATTTTTAATTTTTTCAAAAATCTAAGAAAATAAATCTTATAAATTAATAATACTCCAAATATATTAAAAACTTGAAAACCTTTTAAATAACCAAATTAACTAAACAAAAATTGAAATCCTTATCACTCCACACTTATAAAAACTCAAAAAAAATAAGAACTTGCATCTAAACCTTATAACTCCAAATAAAATCACTTTACTCTAATTTAAAATTTTAATTAAATCAATTGTAAACTTTTCTCTAATATATCCTTTAAAGGTTTGAGGTGTAGACCAATTGGTTTGACCAAAACCTATAAGGGGGGCAGATCTCCAAGGTTCAAATCTCAGGCCTCACCGGATTGAACGCTTGTCCTTTTCCTGGTGCTTTCAATGGCATAAAAGGTTTAAATTGATTGTGGCATGTTGGTTATAGGGGTGGACTACACGAATATCTATGTGGCGGATTTCGATGTGGACAGTGCAAAATACTATGGAAGCTATAAAAATTTGAATAGCCTACCCATATTCGTGGTGGCTACCGATTCCACCATGTAAATTCAAAAAAACAATATAGCCTTTAAAAAATTTCCAACAGACTTTTCTTTTCTCCTAAACTTGCATTTGAATACAGTTTCACCTTTCTCTCACTAATTGCATTGCAATTTGAATTTAGAAGTGGGCACCAAGCTAATCCCTAATATTCAGATGGAGGTTTACATCCAATTACACCATTTAATTGCCTTATTATTATTGTAATGTTATGTGTTACACCTACTGGTTGGGCGTTAGATGCTTGCTCCTAAAACTTGTCTCTTTGCCTTTTATAGATAGAGTCTTGCTACATCTAGAGTGTGTAATGAACATTACATTACTTCTTGTTGTGTGATGGGTTCTACCTATTTTGAGCTATGCATTAGTCAAAAAGCTATGAGCTCCTTCTAAATATCTCCTCTTTGCTTTGAATTTAGACAACTCTTCTCTACTAGATACTGGTTAGCTCCTCTTAGGCTTTGAATAGCTCTTATTTTATAGATACTATTTAGATCCTATTAGGCTTTACATAAGTCCTCTTTACTAAACACTGGCTAGATCATATCTGCTGAATATCACCACTCTACTAAGTAGTTCCTATTCACTAAATAGCTCCTTTATACTAAGTAGTTCCTTCCCTTGGCCACTCTTTAGTTTCATCTCATCCAAACATATTTATAAGTCGATCGAAGCCTCTCCTATATTATGAAGCACATTTGTACTTTCTAAATGTTGCATGTTCTAATCATAGGTTTAGATGGCTCAATATTCTGGATGACATTCACATTCTTACTCAAACATTCATCATGCATCGCTAGTTGCATTCTTATATTCTATGTTAAATTAGCTTTTGCTTAAATTATTTTTAATGCTAATAATTTGGATTCTATATAGGCTAAGTATATGACTAATTGAACACTTGAATTTACTCTTATGCTTGCTGTTAGAGCCTAGTATTTTACATTAGCCTTCTAGAATTCTAAAGATAAGCTAACTTCTTAGACTTTACTAGCTGCTTTGATTTCTATTTTGTTCTAGCCACTTAGGCCTCTCCACTATGTTGCTTCACAATTTTTTTAATGTAGGCCACTTGAGCCTTTATTCTTCTTTATTTATTTTAATGTTGACTTTATATTGTAATACTACCTAAATAATCCAAAACTCTTGAGTTGACTAGACTTGTAGTTTTAGTATTGGTTGAATGGTCTATTCTCTTCTTCACTACATTATGATGATGGTTGAATGGCCTTGTTTTCTACACTAATATACTTTAGGACTTCTTTCTCCTGCATTAAATTCTTAGGTCTCTTTCTACTATATTGGCTTCTTGAGCATTTTACCTTTATCTAAGCATTTTAGTATTTTCTCTTCAATATTGGCCTCTTGGGTCTTTCTATTATATATTGTAGTATGTGTCTACTTTGAAGAACCTACTTCAAAAAGTGATTCACAACCAATACTGAAATGATATATAAATATATTCAATCAGCCTAGTTCATCTATCCTAGGAAGATGCTTATTTTTTGCTCTATGATTTTTGATTATTCTTCAAATATGTCAAGGTCAATTTTCCTTGATTATTCTTCTATTCTATGTATGCTTACTTCTATTATTCATTGTACTTAGGAAGCTTTGAATTATTTTCAATCTACTATAACTTAGAAGCTAAAATTATTCTCTATCTCTATAGGAATATTCTCAAACTTTTGTAGCTTAATATCTACTGCTTTATCTCTCTATCAATCTAAAAATTTCAAATATTCAATGATGATTCTTCTTCTTACTAGAGAATCCAATATATTATTAGGATGACTTTGTATGTCCCTAAATTTACAACTATCTTATGAGTTGGTTTTTTAATCAAATATTCAATCAAATTTTCTTCTAATTTGGACCATTTCTTCAATATAGTTGAGTCTTAGTATTCACTAGTTTTCCTTCCACCAAGTGGAAATATCCTAGCTTGCTCTACTAAATAGGACCTTTTAAAAATTAGAGTCCAAGTATTCACTAGTTTTCCTTCCACCAAGTGGAAAGACCCTAACTTGCTCTACTCAATAAGGCCTTTTAAAAATTAGAGTCCAAGTATTCATTGCCATTAAAGTGGATAGACTCTAAATTAACTTGATCAAAAATGGACAAAGCTAATTAATAATGGTGCCTAATAAAAACTCTATCAAATTGGATAGAGTCAGGTGGTAGCTCTGATACCACTATTGGCTTTTTAGGCCTTACCACAAAAAAATATCATAGGTTATCTCACAATATCACATAGGTCCCAATATAAATAGCCAAATATTAAAGGTCAATGTAATAATATAAAATATAATATAAAATACAAAGAAGAGGATTTTATACTATTGCATTATAAGCTATCGATGCAAACAACCACATTTCATTTGTTAACAGAAGGCATAATACGCAGTGCCACATTTCGTTTGTCAACAGAAGGTATAATACGCAGTGGGATACTACTATTGGCTTTTTAAGCCATACCACAACAAAATATCATAGGTTATCTCACAATATCACATAGGTCCTAATATAAATAGCTACAATATTAAAGGTCAATGTAATAATATAAAATATGATATAAAATACATAGGAGAGGATTTTATACTATTGCATTCTAAGATAATGATGCCGACAACCACATTTCGTTTGCAACATCGATGCAGATAGCCACATTTTGTTTGTCAACATAAGGCATAATACATAGTGGGTTCTAACAGAAGGGTGTACATACATACCTTACACAACTACCAAGTGTCACTATATCCTATGTCTTAACTAGAGATACATGGTTGATTTTGGGATAGCAAAGCATGCTTGGATACTAATCTAGGTGAGGTTTAGAAGTTAAAAATCCTTTTGGAGTGACAATCCATACCATGTGGGACTAAATCCTTTTGGAGTGACAATCCATACCATGTGGGACTAAATACAGTTAGAATGATAGAGTTCTATTCGATCCGACCTATGGAGGTTACTTTCTGATGCCACTCATCTAGAGCCAACACACATACCCATTTAGCAATTTGTGGTTAAGTTTTATGAGACCTTTACTTTGGATATTATGATATTAAATCATTCATAGGGTAAACCAACTTTGCACATGCATCACAAGAGAAGGAAACATCAACTACTAGTGCAAGCGACACCATATCCACCAGGATGTGAACAAGAGACTAAGGAGTCAAAACCTAATTGAATTCTTCCTATTGCTCCCACATACCCCATGAGGAATATTAGGGTTAAATTATTAGGAGACCCCACCTCTTCATCACATATAATATATTGGTGTAGGTGGTTGAAAGGTATATAATGTTGGACTGAATTAGTGATAGAAATTCAAATGGTAACCTACATTAAAAGTTATCAAGGTTTTACAGTTGTCTTGGAAGACATCAAGTATGAAATAATATCTCATATCCCTCATATCCACCATGAAATGCGAGAAGGGCTCCCTATGGTTTTAGAATATTTTTTGGTTGAGGCAGAAGGATTACTATGAGATTTGTTTACGATAGCATAAATGGGATGACACTCCTCCAATTTCTAATTTTAGATCTAAACAATAATCAATTCATAGGGCCATCAATTTAAATATAAATGGGATGCTAATAACTATACCCAAGTGACTTGTAACAAAGGTTAAGTACTCAGTAGCAATGTCATAAGGAAATATGAGGTGACGTAATTTGAATGTCTAGAATTGTCTTCTATAATACTATTGTAGAGCTAACAACATAGTTTGAGAGAGATATTTTTAATTCAAAGTTAATGCATCACCATGAGTAGTGCCTTTAGGGGATCGTAAGACAGAGCACAAAATCTAATCACGTTACCTGTCGAGTTCTAGCCATGATGATTGAAGTACAATAAAATTTATTTGCAAAGTATAACCTTCTAATCAGAATGGTATTTGAATAGAGCTCAAAAAAAGAGTGACACGTCTCCAACCCAGTAATAAATTTTTTGCCAAACCTTGTTCATAAATTTAAAATATAATACAAATAATATAAAATAGATGTTTATAAGGTGTATAAAGTTTTCTATTTCACAATGGTGGTAATAAAACATAGATAGTAGTAATTCTCCCTAGAGTGTCTCATAAAATGTTAAACATCAACATAAAGATCAAATAAGATTGACATTGTAAGAGAGATATGCAAGATTGAGTGACAATATATACCTAAGGCTTTGACCAATAAAACTCCCTTATATTTAAACTACAAATATCTAGGTTGGTCAACATCTCGATTGAATCAAATGATCTTAAAATAATCAATGTCTATAGGCATATAAATATAAACCAAGAAATATGGGTTCTAATGAGATCAGTTACGCGTCTATTCAAGAATTATAAAGAAAAAAAGGAAGAAGATGTCGATTCTCATAACATTTTTCTAGCTAGAGGTCACAATTACAAAAAATCACATGGTTTAATTTAATTTGAGCTATGTTCAATTCAACTATGTAATATCAATTGGTCAAATGCATAACTTAAGTAAAAAAGATCCAACCTAAATATCCAGGTATCCTCTTTCCATTGGATGTGCCTCCCAGGAACCTCTTCTTAACCTTCCTCCATTGCTTCCAAAGTCCTTATGTTTCCCTTCAAGAGTTGGCTCCTTTTAATCTTTCAAGATTACCTCTTTCTACAACTAGGAATTCTCTCAAGCCTTATAATTTTTGATCCACCAAGGTGGAGAGAATAATACGTAGACTTCCAAGACTTCCTCCCTCATTTTTCTATTCAAGAGATTCTCTATTTATAGGGAGACTTATTTTACCATGAGCCAAATAGTGATATTATTATTAAATATTAAAATATGCCTTAGGCCCAATAAGACATATTTTACCATGTAGGAGGATAATTCAAAAAGTAGAAGAGGGTCCAAATAAAGATAAGGTGGATGACATTGTTTTATCTTGTGCTCCTTATGGTCCACATACTATCAAATCATCCCTAATTAAAAATTGAGGAGAGAATATCTCCTTTCTCTCCACCAACCAAATTAGGCCATGAGATGAATAAGATAAATCTAAAACGGTAAATAATGCTAGTGCCTAATTTGGTCCAATAAGAGTTGGTCATTTAATTGCATTCAAAATTAAATGAAATTAACCTAATCAAACTTGATTAATTAAATTTTCATAATAATTAATTTTCCTCCTAAACCCTTCAAAATCCCTAGATTGGAGTTTTGTATAATTCTTTAGGATATATGACCCCTTTTTGTTGGTATTAATTGATACCTTGGTAAATTAATATTATTTTGGAAAGTTTCAAGGGAAATGTATCATGGCAATGTCCTTAAGTTATTCTGTTATCTTTTCAATCGTTAACTTGAACTACCATTTAGGTTGCTACTATTTTTTTGAGGAGGAGCAACAAGGGCCTAATTTGACCACTTGTAAGGGTGATGTACAAAAATAATTTATAGACGGAGCTAAGTAGTATGTTATATTTCTAGATGGAGCTTTGTCAACCACAATCAACCAGTTTTCAGCTTGTGTAGCTTCCTAAAAAATATGTGAGAATTTTTTTTCTTAGATTGCTGGATGAGAATGCTTAGGTTAGGATGAAAGACTCAGATATTTTTAAGATACGCCTAAGCAGGAGATGGATGGAACTCATGGAGAATTCATTTCCATAATTTTTTGAACCAGACATTGAAGTCCATGATACTTTCTTGTGGAGATTTTTTGATGAATGAGAACTAAGTAAGTAGTAAAAAAGGATCTTGGAAATCATTGAACATGTTAATAAGTGCTTTTATCAAATCAGCCCATGTGCGTATGCTTTTTTTATCTAAGGATTTATACCACAATAATACCTTCCCTTTGAAATACAAAGTGAGCAACCTATTCATCACATCCTCAAATGCAATATTATTAATGGTACCCAAGGAGGCTACGTATTGACAATGCACATAAGCACTTTTTCTACACCATAAAAGCTAGGTATAGTATTCAAAAAAACCTTGGGGATTTCATATAGATATGGAATATTGAGAGGAACAACTTAATTCTAGTGAGGATAATGTTGCTGAACCATCGATACAATTGTGCCACAGGTCCTTCAAAATTGTTGGATTCTTCTCTTAGGTAGGAGTCTATAGATGATCATACTTACTCCACTAATGAGGTCAATATTGCTAATAAAATATTGGGATCTCCTAGAATAAGTTGTTTATATTTTAATGGTAATCGATCATAAAATCTAGATTACTTTTGTAGTAGAGTCACTAGGTGATTTAATGAATAGGGCTGCAATAGAGTGTCACCAAAATCTAATTTATCCAGAATATGAGACTTCGGTCCCATCATGTGTGCCAAAAAATATTAGTTTAGAAATATATCTAAGAAAATTTTGTGCACCCATAGACCTTGACCAACATTGAGTGACCACAGAAGCTTAATGGATTCGATGGTCAAATATTTGAAGGAGACTGTTTCCTTTGAATTTCAAACTAAATACTCCTAAAATATGAGGAAAAATGGTGTTGAATGAAATAATCCAAGGTGAATCTAGAACTTATAGTGGTGCAAATTAAGCAACATCAAGACAGATGCGTAATACAAGACTATGTAGTTAAACAATTAATTATCTAATAGACCAGCTAGTTTTACTATCAACTATAGAACACTTAATTTAAATACCATATAACTTATCAGACCATGAATTCTAGAACAAGTGAATGAGCATAAGCATAAATTTAAAAATCAGAGTAAACACCATGAACATTCAACAGACTAAAATTAGAAATAAATGGCCATCCATACATATATGTTCTAAAAATGAATTGAACCAAAGGTAAAACAACAATCTCTTTGTATTAAGATGCAAATTTTCCTTACATATGAATTGTATAAGCCTAAGATCCAACCTTACTATCATTCTATATTCTAGAATTTATAGTCTTTTACAATATTTTGCTTGATGAAGCATCATTATCTTAGAAGTGAATTTTTGTTATGTCAGAGCTAGCTTGATGAACTACTCGAGGGTATGGTTGCTTCAACTGCCCAACCGTGCCTTGTTGATGTGGCCAAGATCTATGTCTTCTCGAGTCATGTCAACCCTATTGTCTGCATCTGGTTTATCAATCTTTACTTACTTCTTCGGTTAAGCCACCCTATTATATTTATGATGTCATTGAAAGGGACCTATGTTGTTAAGATATTTTGACAATAAATATTACCCAATAGGCATCATGGGGTGAGGATAGCTTTCATATTGATAGGTCGATTCTGGATTCTAATATTGATTTATTAATGGCCATCAGCTGTCTTTGCACACTTATTTACTCAAGAATATCAATGGATCTTTAGGGCTATACCAAGTTCTAGCCAGGTGCAAATGTTTCAATATCCTCAAAACCTAGCCAATTTTTTGTTCATGCATGTGTTGAACTTTTTGGGACCTAACGGGTTTCTATTAAGAATAGATTTTTTGGTGGCTCTAACACTTAGTTGATCTTAAACTCTTGTATGTGCCAAAATTTTAGGACTCTGATGGGCTTCAACTGGGTGCAGGTCTTCTAATGCCCTCAGACTAATCCTTTAAGAACGTTTCATGCCTTCGAATGAATGATGGATTTTCAATGCTCCTTTGCATTCCAAGCACATAAATATATTCTAATGCTTTCAACCCTTAGCTAGTTTTATTGCTCTTGTATATGTGCTAGACTTTTGGGACCCTTCAAATTTTGGCTAGGTACACATGTTCTAGTACTATTGAAACTTATCCATTCCTTTATTTTTCTCTTTTGACAGTGCAACAAATATTTGGTACCTTGACGGGCTTCAGTTGGGTGCAAATATTCTGGTGCCCCTAGACTTAACCATTTTATTTATGTTGTTCTTGTCTACTTATGATATTATGATGAAAAATTGTGATGCAGGAGCATCCGGTGGCATCTGATGTAGAAGCATCCAGTGGCAGGAGGGCCACTTCTGAAAATTTGGTTAAGGAAGGAAGTTGTAGCGATATCATGATGTGTCACAAAATCGTGACCAAAAGAGAAAAGAGTAGGCAAGGAGAAGAAGCTGTCGTGATATCACGATAGAAAATGTGTCGCGATATCGCGACACAAGTGGAGAACAGAATCCAGCAAGGAGAAACCGTCGCGATATCGCGATGGTGAATGTGTCACGATATCGCGACACAAAATGGAGAAAGAATCCAATGGGGAAAACTATCATGATATCGCGACAGGTTCCATAAGAGATGCGAGGATGCCAAGGATGTCATGATTTCATGACCCAAAAGTAGAAATGAAGAGCGAAAGAGGAAGATTTCATGACTTCGTGACATGTCACAGTTTTGCGACCCACAGAAGAGAGAGAAGGCATAGAGGAGAAGATGTCACGATTTCATGGCATGTCATAGTTTCACGACCCGCCAAGAAGAGAGAAATTCAGGAGAAAGAAATGTCATGATTTCACGACAGGTCACAGTTTCACGACTAGAAAGCGAAGAAGGAGCCAAGGAAGAAAGATGTCACGATTTCGTGACATGTCACATTTTCACGACCAGAGGACAAGCGAAGGAGCCAGAGGAGGAAGATGTCGCGATTTCGTGACATGTCACGGTTTCACAACCGACTGGCGAGCGAAGGAGCCAGAGGATGAAAGATGTCACAATTTTGTGACATGTCACATTTTCGCAACTCGATGAAGAAGAGAATGCAAGGGAGTCGAAATGTCATGATTTCGTGACTTGTCACGATTTCGCAACTCGAAGGAGAAAAAGAGGAAGCAAGGTAGAAAGATGTCATGATTTCGCGACCCAAAGAAGAGAGAGAAAGTGGAAATCAAAGATGTGATATCGTGACATGTCACGATTTCATGACCCAAATAGGAGAGAAGGAAGCAAAAAGGAGAAATGTCATGAAATCGTGACATGTCGCATTTTTGTGACCCGAAGGGGAAAAAGGCAGCGAGGAAGAAAAATGTCACGATATCAATATCACGACCAAAAAGAAAAAGGAAGGGCAAGAGAGGAAACATGTCGCGATATCGCGACATTTCAGGTTTTCATGACCCGAAGAGGAGAGAAGAGGTGATGGAGCAGAAATGTCACGATATCACGACATGTCAGGTTTTTGCGACCCGAAGAAGAGAGAGAAGGCAAGGGAGCTAAAATGTCACGATATCGTGACATGTCGCATTTTTACAATAGGAAGAGAAGAAGACGAGGAAGAAGGAGGAGAGGTCACAAAATCGTGACAGGCTGCATTTTTTGAGGCCGTTACAGGATGGCACATGGCAGCACAGAACAACATGTGGCACCAAGGTGCAGTGAAAATAGGCATAGATGAACAGTTAATGAAAGACGTTATTCTAGTTATAGAGGATGTTACGAATTGTAGTTATGGAGCAGACGAAGATGAATAGTCATGGAAGAAATGAATCGAAGGGTCACCAGATGGAAGACGAAGAGGCACGCCCAAAAATTTATAAAAGGATGAAGCAGAGGCATGTACAAGGGTTGGAAAACTATAGATGCAGGGGTTGGAAAACCTGTAGTTGTAGAGTTGCACAGTCGAGTTGCAGAGTCGAAGGTAGAGGGCCACTCGGACCGGCTTGGAGTGCGTTTTCCTTCCAGAGTTGCAGAGTTAGGGAATATTTGCAATAGAGAGTGAAAGAACTGTGCCTGTGCGCCAGTTTTTGTAAAGCCTATGGGCTATTATTGTAATATTTGCAAGTTAGTGAATAGAACATTGGGGTTTCTATTTCTTGTAAAGTGTGTTTCCAATTTCCTACATGAAAATTTGGATTTGTGAGATTGTAATTTTTTTGTCCCCCATCAAGTGGTATCAGAGCCAAAAGATTCTGAGCATGTAAGTAGAGCGCCAAATGCAAGGTAGCTTGCACCAGGATCTAAGGTTAAGGGTTATGAGAAGAAAGTGCAGAAGAATGCCACCATGAAGAAACTATGGTGGTGGGAGAGATATGAGATCTAAGGATTCACAGTTATAGATGTTCAGATCTTTGCAGAGGCAAGTGCAAGCCCTGTAAGAGGAGCTGCTCAGAAGATATTTGTAGAGGCAAGTGAAAGCCCTACAAGAGGAGCTACGCAGAAAGCATGAGGATAAACAGAGAAGTAGAAATGTTTTTGATGGCCAGGAAATGGAGTTGAAGCAGACTGCAAAGGCAGGTGCATGTTTGGAGATGTTGCAGAAGGCAATGATTGAACAACACAAAAGTGAAGGTCACTTCTCCATCAACCCAGGGTGTTTGATGCAAGAGCACCCAGTGGCATCTGATGCAGAAGCATCTAGTGGCAGGATGGCCACTTCTAAAAATTTGGTTAAGGAAGGAAGTTGTCATGATATCGCGACGTGTCATGAAATCATGACCAAAAGAGAAAATAGTAGGCAAGGAGAAGAAGCTGTCGCAATATCGTGACAGAAAATGTGTCGTGATATCGCGACACAAGTGGAGAATAGAAGCCAATAGGGTGAAACCGTCATGATATCATGACGATGAATGTGTCACGATATCGTGACACAAAATGGAGAAATAAGCCAATGGGGAAAACTATCACGATATCATGACAGGTTCCAGAAGAGATGCGAGGATGCCAAGGATGTCACGATTTCATGACCCGAAAGCAAAAATGAAGAGCGAAAGAGGAAGATGTCATGATTTTGTGACATGTCATAGTTTCGTGACCCATAGAAGAGAGAGAAGGCACAGAGGAGAAGATGTCATGATTTCATGACATGTCACAGTTTCATGACCCGCCAAGGAGAGAGAAAGCCAGGAGAAAGAAATGTCACGATTTCATGATAGGTCATAGTTTCATGACCAGAAGGCGAAGAAGGAGCCAAGGAAGAAAGATGTCATGATTTCGTGACATGTCACATTTTCATGACCAGAGGGCAAGCGAAGGAGCCAGAGGAGGAAGATGTCATGATTTCGTGACATGTCATGGTTTCATGATCGGCTGGCGAGTGAAGGAGCCAGAAGACGAAAGATGTGATTTCATGACATGTCATATTTTCGCAACCTGATGAAGAAGAGAATGCAAGGGAGTCGAAATGTCACGATTTCGTGACTCGAAGGAGAAAAATAGGAAGCAAGGCAGAAAGATGTCATGATTTCATGACCAGAAGAAGAGAGAGAAAGCAAAAAGAAAATATGTCGCGATATTGCAACATGTCGTAATTTCACTACCTGAAGAGGAGAGAACGAAGCAAAAAGGAGAAATGTCATGAAATCGCAACATGTCACGTTTTCATGACCTAGGGGAAAAAGGCAACGAGGAAGAAAAATGTCACGATATCGTGACATGTCACGATATCGTGACCAAAAAGGAAAAGGAAGGGCAAGAGAGGAAACATGTCGCGATATCACGACATGTCGGGTTTTCGTGACCCGAAGAGGAGAGAAGAGGCAATGGAGCAGAAATGTCACGATATCGCGACATGTCGGGTTTCGTGACCCGAAGAGGAGAGAGAAGGCAAGGGAGCTAAAATGTCACGATATCGTGACATGTCACATTTTTACGATAGGAAGAGAAGAATACAAGGAAGAAGGAGGAGAGGTTGCGAAATCGTGATAGGCTACATTTTGGGAGGCCGTTACAGGATGGCACGTGGAAGCATAGAACAACACGTGGCACCAAGGTGCAGTGAAAATAGGTGCAGATGAACAGTTAATGGAAGATGTTACGCCAGTTACAGAGGACATTACGGATTGCAGTTATGGAGCAGATGAAGACGAACAGTCATGGTAGAAATGAATCGAAGGGCCGCCAGATGGAAGACGAAGAGGCACGCCCAAAAATTTATAAAAGGATGAAGTAGAGGCATGTACAAGGGTTGGAAAACTGTAGATGCAGGAGTTGGAAAACCTACAGTTGTAGAGTTGCACAGTCGAGTTACAGAGTCAAAGGTAGAGGGCAACTCAGACCGGCTTGGAGTGCATTTTCCTTCCAGAGTTGTAGAGTTAGGTAATATTTACAATAGAGAGTGAAATAACTGTGCCTGTGCGCCAATTTTTGTAAAGCCTACGGGCTGTTATTGTAATATTTGCAAGTTAGTGAATAGAACATTGGGGTTTCTATTTCTTGTAAAGTGTGTTTCCAATTTCTTGTGTGAAAATTTGGATTTGTGAGATTGCAATTTTTCCGTCCCCCATAAAATTGGTACCCAAATGGGCTCTGATCGGGTAAAAATCTTCCAATGACTTTAGCTCTTATCCAAATTTGTTACCAAGGTTGTATGGACTTTTAGTATCCTAACAGGTTTTGGTCAGGTGTAAAATTTTTGATCAGGTGTGAACTTAGCCATTTTGTTAGGGCTATCATGTTCTTATCCATAGTGCCTTTTTTTATTTGGTTATACTACTCATATTTCCACTTTCTTGCTAAAAGTACATGTGGGTGGTGATTTAAAAATACCCACATTGCTAAAAGTGCAATATTTTGGCATCCTCAATAATTGGCCAGTTTCTTGCTCCTATATGTGTCAAACTATTGGGACACGATGAACTCCAATTGGGTATAGATATTTTGATGACTATAGCACTTAGTAATTCTTGCTACGTTGGTTCTTCTAGGTCTACAAAGAATATTTTGTACCATCCTAGGCCTCGATCAAGTACCATTATTTCAACAACTTTAGGAATTAGCCAACTTTGCTTGAGTTTACCTTTCGGTGATATGACCAAGTGTGCACTTCTAGGTACTCCATTCAGGTATAAATATTTTGAACCTTTCACATCTTAGCCTATTTTAGCCACTTCTCTCTTCTGGTAGCATCATAGACCTCTATAATTTTCCTAGAATTCAGTTAAGTATGAATGCTCCAAGAAGTTCAGGCTCCAATGCAATGCTACTTTTAGAAAAAAATAGATTGCTAGCAATCTGATGTGGGTAGATGCAAATATTACCCATAGAAAATTATAAAAAAAAGTTAAGTGTTGGGACTAGTGGAGAAGTAAGCTTGTGATGTGCTCTGGAAGAATCCCAAAAACCTACCATAGAAGGATGCAAAAGGTAACCAAGGGATTAAGCCTGATGCAAAAATAGGAGTCTTCTAAGCTCTAGATGAGTCCCAAAACTATGCCATAGAGGTAAGAGAAAAGGAGTACCTGGTGAAAAAGTAGGTTGCTACCACTCTTTGAATGGCTTATAGAAACTTGTCATGAAGAACCACAAAATGTGATCAAGTTTTGAACCAGGTGAAAAAATGGGAAGCCATCAAACTTTAGACGGGTCCCAAAAACCCATCACGGGGTAACAAAAAAAATAAGAGCTTGATAAAAAAGTAGGAAGCAATTGAGTTCCCTACAGGTTCAAAAAATCCATCGAGACAAAACCTGAAAAGTGTCTAAGTATAGACCTAGTAGAGGAATGGGAAGTAGTTAGACCCTAGATGGATCCCAAAAACCTATCAAGAAGTAAAACTAAGTTTTTGGACCAACAAGATAGGGTTTTACATGGATGCAAATCAATCAAACTTGGTAGAAAATGGGCTGATGTTGGATCCTAGGAGTACCCTGAAAGCACATCATAGGTAGGAGAGAAGCAGTTCCTGATGAGAAGATAGTAATCAACCAAGATATTTACAGACCCTAAAAAATCATCATGACAAAAGAGAAGAATCAGGGTCTGGTAGTGGATCTCAAAACAATAAAATTATCAAATGCATCAGATCGATATGGGGACCAAATATAGTTAAAAAGACCCTCTCACATGCAACATGAGTGTTTAGATAAAGTTATAGGATGTCAGAAGGAGTATGCAACCTTGCTACTCCCCTAACACAATCACATTCCCTAACTAAACATCATGATAACTTGTAACAAAATTCATTGTAAGAAGCTAATATGTGAGAATGTTAGGCATTCAAATGGTCGCCTCTTTAGCTATTAAAATTAATTTGTAAAGATTTTTCTATTCAAGAAATATAAGTGGATCACTGTTTGACCTTCAAACTATCTCATGTATGCATGAATGTTTGGTTGTTTATTTATGTTAAAACTAGTTGAATGAGTTAACTTTAATTTTACAATATGGATTTTGTGCGCTTCATTCTCTAGTTCTAGAATTTGCTTTCAAATAGATGTGATTAATATTGAATAAGAATGAGTTGGCTGGTCTGTTAGGTGGTTTTTTTATGTTTCTTGCAATGGTTATAGTTTAACAATGTATGTGCTTTGATGCGGCTAAATCTATACCCTTATAAGTTCTAGATTCAACTTTATTTATTTCTTTCAACACCCTTTCCCTTGCATATTTTAGCAATAGTTAGTTAGGATTCACAAGGAACTAGCATCCTCTAGATATTGTCCTCAAAACCTCATATTTTTGAGGCCATTCAATGTTGATCAAGGTCTATGGGCACACAAACCTTTCCTTAGATAGATTTTAGGCCAACATGTTGTATCTCATCAATTATTCCAAATGTTATTAACATGAGATCCTTTGCATCTCCTTCTTTAAATTTTTGTATTTCTCTTTCATCCTCTCTAGGTTTTGTCTTTGTTCCACTTACTATATCCAAGATTTTTTCTACAACTAGGATTGATTTCATTTTGTTTTTTGAAGATGCAAAATTTGGTCCTTTCAATAGTCGATATTTAGAAAGAAAACTTTTATTATTTGACATAATGGAACTTATTTAAAAATTTGAAATCCTTTCAATTAGAAATCCTTATAACCCCCAAGTTCAAAATATAAATTTTTTAATCTCTGATGTATAAAATCTTTTAAATCCCAAATATATAAATTTTCAAAAATTCCAAAAACTGTTCCTAATATTTTTAATTTTTTCAAAAATATAAGAAAAAAATCTTCTAAATTAATAATACTCCAAATATATTAAAAACTTGAAAACCTTTTAAATAACCAAATTAACTAAACAAAAATTGAAATCCTTATCACTCCACACTTATAAAAACTCAAAAAAAATAAGAACTTGCATCTAAACCTTATAACTCCAAATAAAATCACTTTACTCTAATTTAAAATTTTAATTAAATCAATTGTAAAATTTTCTCTAATATAGCCTTTAAAGGTCCGAGGTGTAGACCAATTGATTTGACCAAATATTGTAAGGGGGGTAGAGGTCCAATGTTCAAATTTTAGGCCTTGCCAGATTGAATGCTTGTCCCTTTCTTGGTGCTTTCAACGATGTAAAAGGTTTAAAATGATTGTGGCAAGTTGGTTATAGGGGCAGACTGCACGAAGATATGTGTGGTAGATTTCAAGGTGGATAGTGCAGAATACTATGGCAGCTATAAAAAGGTAGGCAGCCTACCCATATTCATGGTGGCTATCGATCCCACCATGTAAATTCAAAAAAAAATATAGCCTTTAAAAAATTTCCAACAGACCTTTCTATTCTCCTAAACTTGTGCTTGGATACAATTTCTCCTTTATCTCACTAACTGCATTGCAATTTGAATTTAGTGGTTGGCACTAGACTAATCCCTAATATTCACATGGATTTTTACATCCAATTACACAATTTCATTACCTTCTAATTGTTGTAATGTTATGTGTTACACCTACTGGTTGGGTGTTAGATGCTTGCTCCTAACACTTGTCTCTTTGTCTTTTATAGATAGAGCCTTGCTACATCTAGAGTGTGGAATGAACATTACATTACTTCTTCTTGTTGTGCGATGTGTTATACCTAGTTTGAGCTATCCATTAGTCAAAAAGCTATGAGCTCCTTCTAAATATCTCCTCTTTGCTTTAGCTTTAGAAAACTCTTCTCTACTAGATACTGGTTAGCTCCTCTTAGGCTTTGAATAGCTCTTATTTTCTAGAAACTGGTTAGATCCTCTTAGGCTTTGGATAATCCCTATTTACTATACACTGGTTAGGTCATCTTTGTTGAATATCACCACTCTATTGAGTAGTTCCTCTTAACTAATTAGCTTCTTTCTGTTAAGTAGTTCCTTCCCTTGGCCACTCTTTAGTTTCATCTCATCCAAATGTGTTTATAAGTCGATCGAAGCCTCTCCTATATTATGAAGCACCTTTGTACTTTATAAATATTTCTTGTTCTAATCATAGGTTTAGATGGCTCAATATTCTAGATGACATTCATATTCTTACTCAAACATTAATCACACATCGCTATTTGCATTCTTATCTGCTATATTAAATTAGATTTTTCTTAAATTATTTTTAATGCTAAGAATTTGGATTCTATATAGGCTAAGTAGATAACTAATTGACCACTTGAATTTCCTCTTATAATTGTTGTTAGAGCCTAGTATTTTACATTAGCCTTCTATAATTCTAAGGATAAGCTAACTTCTTAGACTTTACTAGCTACTTTGATTTCTATTTTGTTTTGGCCACTTAGACCTCTCCACTATGCTGCTTCACAATTTTTTTAATGTAGGCCACTTGAGCTTTTATTCTTCTTTCTTTCTTTTAATGTTAACTTTATATTGTAATACTAGTTGAACATTCCAAAACTCTTGAGTTGACTGGACTTGTAGTTTTAGTGTTGTTTGAGTGGTCTATTATCTTCTTCACTACATTCTGATGATGTTTGAATGGCCTTATTTTCTACACTAATATACTTCATGCCTTCTTTCTCTTGCATTATCTTCTTAGGTCTATTTCTACTATATTGGCTTCTTGAGCCTTTTACCTTTATCTAAGCATTTTAGTATTTTATCTTTAATATTGGCCTCTTGGGTCTTTCTATTATATATTGTAGTATGTGTCTAATTTGAAGAACCTGCTTCAAAAAGTGATTCACAACCAATACTGAAATCATATATAGATATATTCAGTCATCCTAGTTCATATATCCTAGGAAGATACTTCCTTCTTTTTTGCTCTATGCTTTCTGATTATTCTTCAAATATGTCAAGGTCAATTTGCCTTGATTCTTCTTCTCTTCTATGTATGCTTGCTTCTATTATTCATTGTAATTAGGAAGCTTTGAATGATTTTCAATATGTTGTAACTTAGAAGCTAAAATTCTTCTCTATCTCTATAGAAATATTCTTAAACTTTTGTAGCTTAATCTCTACTGCTTTATCTCTTTATAAAGCTAAAAATTTCAAATCTTTAATAATGATTCTTCTTCTTACTAGAGAAACCAATATATTACTAGGATGACTTTGTATGTCCCTAAATTTCCAACTATCTTATGAGTTGGTTTTTAATCAAATATTCAATCAAATTTTCTTCTAAGTTGGACCATATATTCAATATAGTTGAATCCTAGTATTCACTAGTTTTCCTTCCACCAAGTGGAAAGACCCTAGCTTGCTCTACTCAATGAGACCTTTTAAAAATTAGAGTCCAAGTATTCACTAGTTTTCGTTCCACCTAGTGTAAAGACCCTAGCTTTCTCTACTCAATAAGACCTTTTAAAAATTAGAGTCCAAGTATTCATTGCCTTTAAAATGGATAGACTCTAAATTAACTTTATAAAAATGGATAAAGCTAATTAATAATGGTGGCTAATAAATAACTCTATCAAATTGGATAGAGTCGGTGGTAGCTCTAATACCACTATTGGCTTTTTAAGCCTTACTACCACAAAATATCATAGGTTATCTCACAATATCACATAGGTCCCAATATAAAATAGCCACAATATTAAAGGTCAATTTAATAATATGATGAGTATAAAAATATGAAAAAATTAATATATATCAAGGTGTATATAATAAATCAGAGAACATTCATTTATATATTGGGATATGAATGTAAATACCCTAAATCATTCATAAATTATACATGAAAAAAACTTGCAATATTAATTGCTCAAAATGTATACAAGCTTTATTGCTTCTCTTCCTATTACAACTTTTGATTATGAATTATAGATTCTTGATTTGATTGATTTACTATGGAGCATTATATTCATAATATAGCCATAGTAATATGATGCTTCAAGTTCTTGACTATTACTCTCCTTATGCCAAGTCTCATGACTCTTGGTTTATCAACTTACCACTTGCATACTAGATAGACACTTGATTCTAAGACATTTGCATACATGACACTTACACTTATACATGCACTTCTAATCTAAGTCACTTTTGCACATCCTCACATTAAAAATTTGCACTCTTACATATAATACACTTGTGCACATTATCTCAATATACACTTGCACTCTAACTTACATGACACTTGTGCATTTCCTGCATATTAACACTTACATAAAAGAAGAAATATAAATCACACTCTATACTAGACTCAACACTAATCTATTATATATATTTACAAATGTACCATGAAGGTACCATGGGGGTACATTAGCATGTACCAAATAATATAAAATACCTCAACAATATTTTATTGACTCCTAATAATAATAAAACTCTAATTATTACTAAATAACAAACTCTTAAAGACTAATATTGTTGAGCAAGGTGCAGAAACAGTATTGTCATTGTTGTCAACTTAGACAGATAGATCAATTGATGATGCAATGGACAGATGTTCAGAGGTCAGTCAGAACAGGTACAATGAATTTCCAAGAAGACAGAAGTGGCCCAAATTCAAAAAAATCAAAGAAAAAGACAAGTAAGAAAACTGTCGCGATATCGCGACATGTTTTCTGTCGCGATTTCGCGACAAAAAGGAGGAGAGATAAAAAGCTAGAAAACTGTCGCGATATCGCGACATGTTTTCTATCACGATTTCGCGACATAACGGAGGAGAGAGAAAGCGCAAGAAAAATTGTCGCAATTTCGCGACATGTTGGAAGCAAAGAAGGCAAGTAAGAAAACTGTCACGATTTCGCGACATGTTTGGAAAGAAGGCGCAAGCAAAGAAAACTGTCACGATTTCGTGACATGGTTGGAGAGAAGGCACAGGCAAAGAAAACTGTCGCGATTTCGTGACATGTCGGGTTTTCGCGATCCGATGTCAAGAAAAAGTGCTAAGGAGAAAAAGTGTCACGATTTCGCGACATGTCCAATTTTCACGGGCGAAAGCGAAGGAAAGAGGAGAGAGAAAAAGATGTCACGATTTCGTGACATGTTCCATTTTCGTGGGCGAAAGCGAAGGAAAGAGGAGAGAGAAAATATGTCATGATTTCGTGACATGTTCCATTTTTACAGGTGAAAGCGAAGGAAAGAGGAGAGAGAAAAATATGTCACGATTTCGTGACATGTTCCATTTTCACTGGTGCATGCCGAAAAATGTCACGATTTCGTGACATGTTCCATTTTTGTGGGTGCATGCAAAGAGAAGTGCAAGGCAATGAAAAGATGTCACGATTTCGCGACATGTTTCGATTTCACTGGTGCATGCCGAAAAGTGTCACGATTTTGTGACATGTTCCATTTTCATGGGTGCATGCCAAGAAGAGTGAACGAAGGCGAAAAGTGTCACGATTTTGCGACATGTGTTTTCATGCCTGCATACTGAGAAGAAGACAAAAAGCTGACAGAGCGGCAGTTCTGTTGTCAGAGCGGCAGTTCGGTTGTCAGAACTATAAATACGTAGGTAAGATTGTTAGAGCCATAAAAAGGTAGGTAAGACGGTCAGAGTCATAAATAGAAAGATAAATCTGTCAGAACAACGAATTTACTTACAAAGCACCGAAAAGGCTGTCAGAGCCATAAAGTGGGCAGATAAGTCTGTCAGAGACGTAAGTAAGATTTTAAGGCTATTAACAGTGCAGTAAGAAGAGCCGAAAGAATGTTTTTTGTGTACAGTAAGTTAGGGTTAGGGTTGAGCTCTGCACGTGGCAAGAGTGTTGTGACTTGTCGGATAAAAGGAAAAAGGTGCTATGAAAATAAATGTAAGAGAGTGTATTTTGCTGAGAAGAGAACAAAGAGTATTGTGCAGAGAAAATACAGAGAGCAGTGTGCTATAAAAGATACAGAACAGAGTGCTGTAAAAGTACAGAACAGAGTGCTGTAAAAGTATAGAAGACTGTGTTGTAAAAGATACAGAACAGAGTGCTGTAAAAGTACAGAACATAGTGCTATAAAAGTACAGAAGACTGTGCTATAAAAGATACAGAACAAAGTGCTGTAAAAGTACAGAATAGAGTGCTGTAAAAGTACAAAAGATAGTGCTATAAAAGATATAGAAGAAAGTGTTGTAAAAGTATAGAGGAGTGTATTATGCTAAAAAATATACAGAAGAGAGAGCTGTAAGAGAGAATAGCAGAGTTGTAAGAATATGCTATTTTTGTTATAAAGGATTTAGACCAATGAGGGTCTTGTTGCAGAGAAGGCATTTTTATGTCATAAAATCTGTTCAAATCTGAAGTCCAAGTTGGTGCTTGGCATTAGGGGGTTGGTGCTCCTTTCTGTTGGTGCAGATAAATTGTTTGTAAAGTTGGTGCTTTGCAAAGGCTGGATTTGGATGGGTGTCCAAGCAGTCTAATTTTTGAGGAGTAGCCAAATCTGGTGAACCTCATTAAATCTTGTGTTGTGGATTGCTCTCTTGTTTAT
Organism: Wollemia nobilis; assembly: GCA_028583015.1. Taxonomy (NCBI): domain Eukaryota; kingdom Viridiplantae; phylum Streptophyta; class Pinopsida; order Araucariales; family Araucariaceae; genus Wollemia; species Wollemia nobilis. The sequence goes on along the minus strand of JAQPPZ010002587.1, from coordinate 11,015,584 downwards.
TTGTTGTATCTATTTTTAAGTTCTCTCTGCTTAAGTTTGAAAGAGCTATAGATCTGTATTTAAATTGCTACACTGATTCACCCCCCTCTTAGTGTCATTGTGAGAATATCAATTGGTATCAGAGCAAGGTTCTTGTTCTAGCTTAATTAGCTAAGGTGATCTTGGAAGATTCACAATGGCCGGTGGTGAAGGATTTTCATCCAACAAAGCTCCTTTGTTCGATGGAACTAATTACTCTTTCTGGAGACTCAGGATGTAGACTTATCTGTGTGCTTTGGGTTATGACATTTGGGAGTCAGTAGAAAGTGGGTACACAATATCCTCTACTCCTCCATCTGATGCTACTGAGAAGAAAAAGTTTGAGAATAACTCTAAGGCAAAGAATGCTATAATGTGTGGGTTAGTAGATAGTGAACTAATAAGGATCATGAGCTATAAAACAATAAAAGACATGTGGGACAAAATGTAGAGCATTCATGAAGGAGACAACAAGATCAAGGAAGCCAAGCTTCAAACACATCGAGCTCAGTTTGAGGCATTAAAAATGAATGATGATGAGAACATAGAGGCCTATATGCCGAGAGTCAATGGAATTATTAATGCAATTAGAGGACTCGATGAGGAAATAGAAGATGCGGTCATCGTGAAAAAGGTATTAAGAACTCTTCACAAAAGATTTGATTCTAAAGTTTCTGCTATAGAAGAAGCTAAAGATTTAAATTCTTTTAGCATGGATGAAATGCATGGTTCTTTAACTGCATATGAAATGAGAATAGGACAAACTAAGCCCTCAAATAGAGAAGCTGCTTTTAAAGCACACAAAAATATAAAAGCTAATCAAGAATCTGTAGAAGAAGAGTCTTCAGATGAAACAAAAGCAAACTTTGTTAGGAAACTAATAAAGGGAAAAAGAAAGTACAGAGGTAAGTTACCATTTAAGTGCTTCAACTATAGAGGAGTCGGGCACTTTGCAGTTAAATGTCCAATGAATGAGAAAAACAAAAATGATGAAGGGTCACACCAAGAAAGAAGTGACTCGGAAGAAGAAACCACAGCTCAGAAAAAGCAACTTCAAGAAAAAAAGTTTCATATCCAAGAATGTCAGCTCTTCTAAAGACTGCTCCGATGAGGATTCTGAAGAAGAAGCAGGTGAAGCTCTGTTCATGGCATTTGAAGAAAGAATAACAGAGGAAAAATTGGAATGTAATGAAAAACCTGAGGATGAGGCTGAAGTTTATCTGGAAGGTGAGTTAGTTGCTGCTCTTAAAGAACTGAGCACATAAAGGAAAAAGAATAAAAAGGTTTCAAGAAAGCTTGAAGATGCCAATGAAATAATAAACAACTTGAAAGTACAGACAGATGAATTCAAGAAAATGTCTGAAGTTCTTGATGAACAATTAACTGTAAAGACAGTTGAATGCAGCAAGCTAGAAGAAGACATTGTTAAGTTAAGGATGCAGCTAGAGGAGATGAATAGGAAATTGAGTTGTTATCATAAGTTTGAAGAAAGTACTGTAAAGCTGGATAAAATTTTAAATAACCAAAGGCCTTTCGACATCAAATTTGGTTTGGGCTTCAATGAAGGAGAATCATCAAAGGGTTCAAAGGCCTTAAATGTAGAACCCATAAAGAAAGAAGAAAAGATCAGGGTTGATCAAGAAAAAACAAATCATGCCAAAGAAAGCAATAATGCCAGACTCAAGAAGAGTACTGACAAAGATGGATTCACAAAAGTCACACATCCTAGAAGGAGAAGATTCATGGCTCCTACTTCAAACCGGCAAAGACCCGCACCCGTGTTTAATCATTCCTTTTCTAGGTTACCGTTTTAAATGCAATGCTTATGGTCATAAGATTTCAGATTGCAGCTTATAATGTAGCACAAAGGAATTTCACCAAGTAGAAATGTTTTTTCTCCATTAATGAATTATGCAGCTTGAATGTTATAACTCATCATAATTTTGGACATATTGCAAGAAACTCGTAGAAGCACTTTTGCAAGCAAATAATTATCAGGGTAGAAAATCTCAACCAAATGGGTTGAAACAAAACAAGAAATTTCTTGAAAAATAGGCACATGCTAATGAAAGGGGAAAGGCAAAACAAGTAGCCAAATCTGCTATCAAACCAGAATGGAAAGAAAAGGAATATTTGATTGTTCAGAATGCTTTTAAATCATAGAACAAATATGCACCATGGATACTTGACAATGGATGCTCCAGTCACATGACAGGTGACAAGCAAAAATTTGAGAAGTTACAGAATTATGAAGGTGGTTCTGTGAAATTTGGAAATAATGATGGAGCAAAGATAGTTGGCAAAGGATCAGTCAAGATCAGTGATGAAAAGATCAAATCAAAAGAAGTCTTGTTTGTGATTGGTCTGAAGCATAACTTGCTCAGTGTAAGTCAAATCTATGACAGAGGTCATGAAGTAGTTTTTAAGAAGCAGGGCTGTGAAGTGAGAAAAGCTAATAGTGGGAAGTTAATTGCTACCGGATCAAGGACTTCTAGAAATCTATATACTCTCTCAAAGACCTCAGAAGGAGCATGCTTGATTGGACAAGAAGATGAAAATTGGCCGTGGCACAAAAGGCTCGGTCATATCAGCTTTGACAATTTGGTTAAAATAAGTTCAAAAAGGGCAATAAGAGATATACCTTCCATTGGCAAACCACTAAATAGTATTTGTGCTTCATGTCAAAAGGGGAAGCAAACTAGAGCCACATTTAAATCAAAGGAGTACTTTACCAGCAAACCCTTAGAACTAATTCATACTGATTTATGTGGACCCATGAGAACTCAAAGTATAAATGGTGACAAATACTTTATGCTTTGCATAGATGACTATTCCGAATGACCTGGATATTCTTTTTAAAGCAAAAATCTGAAGCTTTTGAAATGTTCAAGACTTTCAAAAACCAAGTTGAGAATGAAATAGGAAAGAGGATCAAATGCTTAAGATCATATAGAGGAGGAGAGTTCATCTCAGAAGAGTTTGCAGAATACTATCAAAAATATGGGATCAGAAGACAGTTTTCAGCAGCAAGGACACCTCATCAGAATGGTGTTGTAGAGAGAAATAACAGAACTATACAGGAAATGGCATGGACAATGTTGACTAAAAGCAAAATTGTAGATAAATTTTGGAAAGAGGCAGTCCATACTGTAGTTTACATCCAAAATAGGTGCATGTTGAGGACACATGAAAGCAAAACCCCTTATGAGCTTTGGTTCGGCAAGAAGGCAACAACAAAATACTTCAAAGTCTTTGGTAGCAAGTGTTACATCAAAAGAACAAAAGATAATCTTGGTAAATTTGAAGATAGAGTTGATGAAGGTATTTTTGTTGGCTATTCATCAAAAAGCAAATCTTACAAATGCTACAACAAAAGGCTAAAGAAAATTGTAGACAGTGTCGATGTTAAATTTGATGAAGATAGGAAACAAGTTGTCAGCTGTGAAGATAACTACCCTATTTATGAAGAAGTTATTGAAGGAGATGAAGAAAAGGAATCAGAAGAGAATCAAAAAATTGACCCAGATGATTTAAGTATTGATTCAGAAGTAGAAGAAAACAATAAATTTAAAACAAGAAGTTGGCAGAAAAATCATCCCAGAGAACAAATTATAGGGGACCCCACAATTGGTGTTAAGACAAGAAGAAGAGTAGTAAGTAACTACTCCCTATTATCCAGCATTGAGCCCAAAAATATTGCTGAAGCAAGCACATATGAAAGTTGGATGAAGGCAATAAATGAAGAACTAGATCAGATTGAGAAAAACAAAACCCGGGAGTTAGTACCACGGCCTGTAAATAAAAACATAATCGGTACTAAATGGATTTTTAGAAACAAATTGAATGAAGATGGACAGGTTGTAAGGAATAAAGTAAGATTGGTCTATAAAGGTTATGCTCAAGTTGAAGGTATTGATTTTGAGGAAAATTTTGCACCAATGGCCAGACTCAAGGCAATCAGAATGTTTCTGGCTTTAGCAGTCCACAGGAATCTCAAAGTTTATCAAATGGATGTGAAATCAACATTTCTAAATGAAAATATTGAAGAAGAAGTGTATATTGAACACCCAGATGGTTTTCAACTCGGTGATAATCCCAAATTTGTTTGCAAATTAAAGAAAGCTTTGTATGGCTTGAAACAGGCACCCAGAGAATGGTATGCAAGACTTGACAACTATCTCACTGAACAAGGGTTCAAGAAAGGTATGGTGGATAGTAACTTGTATGTCAAAATAGATAATGGTCAACTTATTGTCCTTGTTGTTTATGTTGATGATATAATTTTTGGCAAAGAACAATGATGAGTCATGTACGGACATAGCAAATAAAATGCAAAAAGAATTTGAAATGTCTATGATTGGTGAACTTTCATATTTCCTCAGACCGCAAGTTAACCAAAGTGAAAAGGGCATTTTTATTTCTCAAGTTAAATATGTGAAAGAAATGCTGAAAAAGTTCACAATGGAGGATAGTAAACCTGTAAGCACTCCCATGACAACAGGTTGCAAATTGAGCAAGGATGACAAATCTCCAGATGTAGATCAAACCATGTACAGATCTATGATTGGAAGCCTGCTGTATTTAACAGCCACAAGACCAGATATCTTACAGGAAGTATGCATGGTAGCAAGATTTCAGGCTAGTCCCAAAGAGACTCATGTGACAGCTGTGAAGAGGATCTTTAGGTACCTCAAGGGAACTATGGAGTATGGGTTATGGTACCCAAAAGGTAAAGACTTCACTCTTTTTGCATATTATGATGCAGATTGGGCAGGATGTATAGATGACAAAAAGAGTACCAATGGAGGTGCATTCTATCTTGGAGACAAAGTTGGTAGCATGGCACAGCAAGAAACAAGAATCAGTCTCTCTATCCACAGCAGAGGCAGAATACATTGCTGCAACAACATGTTGTACATAGATTTTATGGATGAGACAAACCCTGAAAGATCTTGGCATTAACTTCAAAGAGCCAATTTCTGTTAAATGTGATAATACCAATGCTATTAACATCTCAAAGAATCCGATTATGCATTCAAGAACCAAACATATTGCAATCCGGTATCACTTTTTGAAGGATAAAGTTGCAGAAGGTGAGGTAAAATTGGATTTTGTTCCAACTACAGAGCAAGTAGCAGATATCTTCACCAAACCATTGCCCAAGGAAGTTTTTGAATATCTCCGCAGTAAGTTGGGAGTGGTCACACTACCCAAGAACTGACTAGCTTTCGAGAACACATTCTCAGGGGGAGCATTTATATATTTGATTATCAGCCCTTTGATATATATTTGTTTGCTCTTGTTTGTATTTTTTGCTAACTGTAATAGTGTGTGCCTGAGAATGTTGTGCATGGACTCAGGGGGAGTCTGCAGCCCTTTGGTATTATTGTCAAAGGGGGAGAAGAATTTTTGGAAATTGCACATGTGTTGCCAACAATTCCAAAGGGGGAGATTGTTGAGCAAGGTGCAGAAATAGTATTGTCATTGTTGTCAACTTAGATAGATAGATCAATTGATGATGCAAAGGGATAGATGTTCAGAGGTCACTGCAACAGGTGCATGATGAATTTCCAAGAAGACAGAAGTGGCCCAGATTCAAAAAAATCAAAGAAAAAGACAAGTAAGAAAACTGTCGCGATATCGCGACATGTTTTTTGTCGTGATTTTGCGACAAAAATGAGGAGAGAGAAAAAGCTAGAAAACTGTCACGATATCGCGACATGTTTTTTGTCATGATTTCGTGACATAATGGAGGAGAGAGAAAGCACAAGAAAAACTGTCACGATTTCGCGACATGTTGGAAGCAAAGAAGGCAAGTAAGAAAACTGTCACGATTTCGCGACATGTTTGGAAAGAAGGCGCAAGAAAAGAAAACTGTCGCGATTTCGTGACATGGTTGGAGAGAAGGCACAGGCAAAGAAAACTATCATGATTTCGTGACATGTCGGGTTTTCGCGATCCGATGTCAAGAAAAAGTGCTAAGGAGAAAAAGTGTCACGATTTCATGACATGTCCAATTTTCGTGGGCGAAAGCGAAGGAAATAGGAGAGAGAAAAAGATGTCACGATTTCGTGACATGTTCCATTTTCACGGGCGAAAGCGAAGGAAAGAGGAGAGAGAAAAAGATGTCACGATTTCGTGACATGTTCCATTTTTGCGGGCAAAAGCGAAGGAAAGAGGAGAGAGAAAAAGATGTCACGATTTTGTGACATGTTCCGATTTCGCTGGTGCATGCGAAGGAAAGGAGAGAGAAAAAGATGTCACGATTTCGTGACATGTTCCATTTTCGTGGGTGCATGCAAAGAGAAGTGCAAGGCAGCGAAAAAGTGTCACGATTTCGTGACATGTTCCAATTTCGCTGGTGCATGCCGAAAAGTGTCACGATTTCACGACATGTTCCATTTTCGCGGGTGCATGCCAAGAAGAGTGAATGAAGGCGAAAAGTGTCACGATTTTGTGACATGTGTTTTCGCGCCTGCATGCCGAGAAGAAGACAAAAAGCTAACAGAGCGATAGTTCTGCTGTTAGAGCGGCAGTTCAGCTGTCAAAACTATAAATACGCAGGTAAGATTGTCAAAGCCATAAAAAGGTAGGTAAGACGGTCAGAGTCGTAAATAGAAAGATAAATCTGTCAGAACAATGGATTTACTTACAAAGCGCCGGAAAGGCTGTCAAAGCCGTAAAGTGGGCAGATAAGTCTGTCAGAGACGTAAGTAAGCTTTTAAGGCTATTAACAAAGCAAGAAGTGAGCCGAAAGAATGTTTTCATGTGTAGGAAGTTAGGGTTAGGGTTGAGCTCTGCACGTGGCAAGAGTGTTGTGACTTGCCGGATAAAAGGAAAAAGGTGCTATGAAAATAAATGTAAGAGAGTGTATTTTGCTAAGAAGAGAACAGAGAGTATTGTGCAGAGAAAATACAGAGAGCAGTGTGCTATAAAAGATATAGAACAGAGTGCTATAAAAGTATAGAACAGAGTGCTATAAAAGTACAGAAGACTGTGCTGTAAAAGATACAGAACAGAGTGCTGTAAAAGTATAGAATAGAGTGCTATAAAAGTACAGAAGACTATGCTGTAAAAGATACAGAACAGAGTGCTATAAAAGTACAGAATAGAGTGCTGTAAAAGTACAAAAGACAGTGCTGTAAAAGATATAGAAGAAAGTGCTATAAAAGTACAGAGGAGTGTATTATGCTAAAAAATATACAGAAGAGAGAGCTATAAGAGAGAATAGCAGAGCTGTAAGAATATGCAGTTTTTGTTATAAAGGATTTAGACCAGTGAGGGTCTTGTTGCAGAGAAGGCATTTTTATGTCATAAAATCTGTTCAAATCTGAAGTCCAAGTTGGTGCTTGGCATTAGGGGGTTGGTGCTCCTTTCTATTGGTGCAGATAAATTTCTTGTAAAGTTGGTGCTTTGCAAAGGCTGGATTTGGATGGGTGTCCAAGCAGTCTAATTTTTGAGGAGCAGCCAAATCTGGTGAACCTCGTTAAATCTTGTGTTGTGGATTGCTCTCTTGTTTATTTGTTGTATCTGTTTTTAAGTTCTCTCTGGTTAAGTTTGAAAGGGCTGTAGATCTGTATTTAAATTGCTACACTGATTCACCCCCCCTTATTAGTGTCATTGTGATAATATCAAATATTTACCAAACACTTTTCACACTACATAATTGTTGAGTAAGGTGTAGCGACAGTATTGTCATTGTTGTCAACACACTTATATGGATAGGTTGATGTAGTGGATAGTTGTTTGGAGGTTTTTTGAAGTAGGTACAATGGTGTTCAATGCTTATGAGGATTTTTTTGATGTTTGGGTGAAGTTTTTATAGGTTGTTCATGCAAATTTACAAAATTTGCAAAAATCATCACGAAGTTGTCAAAGTAGCAAAATTATCTAAGTTGCAAAAATTGTCAACGTTGCAACGTCAATGGAATGTGTTGGACAGACCACGATACTATTTTGAGGTTTTTTTATCATTATAAAGTGTGTTTGTAGTGTTGGAATGGCCGGTTTCTTCGTTGGTGCATTGTTGGTTAGTTTCATGCTTTATGTGACAGGTGTAAAATCTGCATCGGAGGTCACTTTACGGGAGTAATATTAAGTAATCCATAAGGAATTGGACCTCAAATGTTTTATTGGAGGTATATGAATATGCTGAGAGCTTAAGTTTTAAATTTAAGCCCAAAAGGAGTTCGAAATAAGAAACGGTGAGCGTTACAAAATGGATCTGGAGCACTTTTTCCAGTTTATGTGACAGGTGTAAAATCAGCGTTAGAGGCCACTTTGTCGGAGGTACTGTGAATAATTCGTGAAGATTTAAAATCTAAAATTTAAACTGAAGGTAGTCAGTTTATCCAATAATATATGCTTCAATTTATAGCCCGTTTGGAAATTTGAGGAAGTTATGACTGTTACAAAAAGCCCTGTAAGCTCTTTTTGGCAATTTTCACAGTTTCTAAGAATATAACAATTGAGTGGTACTTTTGTGTAACTGAAAAAAGAGCTGCATTTTTTAATGTGAAGCATATATATTTTTTAAACAAAAGGGAGAAGGGTTTTTTTGGAGAAATTATTGCCGATGAATGTTGTGAAGAAATTTTTTTTTCTTTGGCATTTTGATTGAAAAAATGTGCAAGGTGTGACATAATCAATGTGCAGAGTTGAGAAGATTTAAAAGGTTAGACAAAAGATTTTAGAGGAGAAGATTTGTGAGCTAGACCACTCAGGGTTTTTTGATGAGATTTAAAACTTTTATCAGAGCTTTTTAAATTTTTCGAGTTTGTGCTTGGCAACAGGGGTCCGTGTTCCTTACAGTTGGTGTTGCTAAAGTCCAGGTTGGTTGGTGTCATTCCCTGCAGTTGGTGCTGTAAAAATATTGTAAAGACCAAATATTTTCAAGGCTGGATTTGGATAAGAGTCCAAACAGTCCCTTGGCATAGTGGTTTTCCCACACCGGGTTTCCACTATAAATCTGGTGTTATGTGATGCATATTTGTGTAATTGCTTGTTTTGATTTGATTTCCTAGTTGGATTAAATTTTTAATACACATTGATTCACCCCCCTCTCAGTTTTATGCTTAATTCAAAAATTGGTATTAAATCATTAATGTGATTAGAGGACTCGACAAGGAAATCAAATATTCTATCATCGTGAAAAAGGTATTAAGGTCCGTTACCCAAAGATTTGATTCAAAAGTTTTAGCTATAGAAGAAGCTAAAGATCTGAATTCTTTTAGTATGAATGAGATGCATAGTTATTTGAATGCATATGAGATGAGAATAGGAAAATATAAACCCATAGACAGAGAAGCTACTTTTAAAGCCCCAAAAAATATAAAAGAAAAATATGAATCCAAGGAAGAAGAGACATCAGATGAAATGGAAGTAAACTTTGTTCGAAAACTAAAAAGGGGAAAAGGAAAATATAGAGGAAAGTTACCATTTAAATGTTTCAACTATGGAGGCATTGGGCATTTCATAGCTAAATTTCCACTTAATGAGAAGAACAAAAGTGATGAAGGATCGCACGGAGAAAGAAGTGACTGGAAGAAAAAATCAAATTTCAGAAAAGGTAACTTCAAGAAGAAAAGTTTCATCTCCAAGAAGGTCAGTTCATCAGAAGACAACTCTAGTGAGGATTCTAAAAAAGAAATAGGTGAAGCTCTTTTCATGGCATTCGAAGAAGAAAAACCAGAAAAAGAATAGGAATGTGATGAAGAAGAAATTGATGCAGAAGTGAATTTGGAAGAGGAACTAATTGCAGCTCTTGATGAATTGAAGACAGAAAGAAAAAGGAATAAGAAAATTTCAAGAAAGCTTGAGGATGCAAATGAAATCATAACAAGTTTGAAAGTGCAGATAGAAGAATCCAAGAAGATCTCCGAAGATCTTGAAGTGCAAATAACCATGAAAATAGATTATTGCAACAAGTTAGAAGAAGAGATTGTTGGTTTAAGGATGCAACTAGAAGAGATGAATCAGAAAATTGGCTTTTATCACAAACGTGAAGAGAGTTCTATGAAGCTGGATAAGATCATAAAGAACTAGAAGACTACAGGCATCAAATTTGGTTTGGGTTTTGATGAAGGAGAATCATCAAATGGATCAAAGGCCACAAATGAAGAATCCACAAAGAATGAAGAAAAGAAATAGGTTAATCAAGCAAAAATGAATCATGCAAAGGAAAGCAATAATGCAAGGCACGAAAGGAGAATTGACAATGATGGTTTCACCAATGTCACACATCAAAGAAGAAGAATATTTATGGCTCCTACAACAACATGGCAAAGACCACCACCCAGGTTCAATCATCCCTTTTATGGTTACTATTTTAAATGCAATGGTTATGGACATAAGATTTTAGATTGCAAGTATAATGTAGGACCAAGGAATTTTTCCAGTAGAAATGCTTTTTCACCTTTGATGGATTATGCAGTAGAATGTTATAATTGTCATAACTTTGGGCATATTGCAAGAAATTGTAGAAGTACATTTGCATCAAATCAATTTTAGGGAAGAAAATTTCAGCCAAATGGAATAAGACAAAATAGAAAATTTCTTGAAAAACATGCACAAGCTACTGAAAAAGAAAAGCCAAAACAAGAGCCCAAAACTGTAATCAAACCAGAGTGGAAAGAAAAAGAGCAACCTAAGGAAGAAAAAGGAATCCTTGATCGTACAAACGATATTTAAAGCATAGAATAAATCCGCACCATGGATACTTGATAGTGGATGCTCTAGTCATATGATAGGTGACAAACAAAAATTTGAGAAGTTGCAGCAATATGAAGGTGGTTCAATGAAATTCAGAAACAATGATGGAGCTAAGATAGTTGGTAGAGGTTCAGTTAAGATCAATGATGGAAAAATCAGGTCATAAGAAGTCTTGTTTGTGGTTGGTCTGAAGCATAACTTGTTGAGCGTAAGTTAGATTTGTGACAGAGGTCATGATGTGATCTTTAAGAAGCAGGGTTGTGAAATCAGAAAGGCAAACAATGGGAAGTTGATAGCAACTGGATCAAGGACATCTGGAAACTTGTACACTCTCTTAGAGACTTCAGAAGGACCTTGCTTGATTGGATAGGAAGAAGAGAATTGGTTGTGGCACAAGAGGCTCGGTCATATCAGTTTTGACAATCTAGTAAAAATCAGTTCAAAGAAAGTAGTGAGAGATATTCCCACCATTGGCAAACCATCAAATAGCATTTGTGCTTCATGTCAAAAATGGAAGCAAACTAGAGTCTCATTTAAAACAAAAGAGTACTACACGAGCAAACCTTTGGAACTAGTACATACTAATTTATGTGGACCCATGAGAACGCAAAGCATAAATGGTGACAAATATTTCATGTTGTGTATAGATGACTATTCCAGGATGACATGGGTATTGTTTTTGAAGCATAAATCAGAAGCTTTTGAGATGTTCAAGGTTTTCAAAAACCAAGTTGAGAATCAAACAGGAAAAATTATTAAATATTTAAGGTCAGACAAAGGAGGAGAGTTCATTTCAGAGGATTTCATAGAGTATTGTGAAAAATATGGCATTAGGAGATAGTTTTTAGCATCCAGGACACCTCAACAGAATGGTGTGGTAGAAAGAAATAATAGGACAGTGCAAGAAATGGCACGAACTATGTTGACTAAGAGCAAAGTAGTAGATAAATTTTGGAAAGAGGCAGTCCATACTACGGTATACATCCAAAATAAGTGCATGTTGAGGATGCATGAAAGCAAAAATCCTTATGAGTTGTGGTTCGATAAAAAGGCAACAACAAGATATTTTAAAGTTTTTGGCAGCAAGTGTTACATCAAAAGAAGTCAATAAAACCTTGGTAAGTTTGAAGATAGAGTGGATGAAGGTATTTTTCTTGGATATTCATCAAAAAACAAAGCTTACAAATGTTACAACAAGAGGCTAAGAAAAATTGTGGAAAGTATCAATGTTAAAGTTGATGAAGGAAGGGAATGAGTAATTAGCTATGAAGAGAACTACCCAATTTATGAAGAGGTCATTGAAGGAGATGAGGAAGAGGAAACAGAAAAGAAACCAAGAATTGACTCAGAGGATTCAAAAAGTGATTCAGAATTGAAAGAAAACAAGAAATTCAAAACAGGTAGCTGGCAGAAAGATCATCCTAGAGAGCAAATAATTGGAGACCCCATAGTTGGTGTTCAGACAAGAAGAATATTAGTAACTACTATTTACTATCCAGAATTGAGCCCAAAAATGTTGTCGAAGCAAGCAAAGATGAAAGTTGGGTAAAGGCAATAAATGAAGAATTAGATCAGATCGAGAAAAACAAGACTTGGGAGTTAGTACCAAGACCCGCAAATAAAAATGTAATCGATACTAAATGGGTCTTTCGAAACAAATTGAATGAATATGAACATGTAGTCAGGAACAAAGCAATATTGGTATGCAAAGGGTATGCGCAAGTTGAAGGTATTGACTTCAAGGAAACCTTTGCACCTATGGCCAGACTAGAGGCAATTAGAATATTTCTTGCTTTAGTAGTTTACAAGAATTTCAAAGTTTATCAAATTGATGTGAAATCAACATTTTTGAATGGGAAACTTGAAGAAGAGGTTTATATTGAGTAGCCAGATGGTTTTTAGCTTGGTGATGATCCCAACTTGGTTTGCAAGTTGAAGAAAATGTTATATGGCTTAAAACAGGCACCCCGGGCATGGTATGCAAGGCTAGACAGTTATCTTACTCAACAAGGGTTCAAGAAAGGTATGGTGGACAGTAATTTGTATGTCAAAATAGAAAATGGTCATCATATTGTTGTTTTTGTATACGTAGATGATATCATATTTGGCAGCAACAAAGATGAGTTGTGTAAATATTTAGCAAATAAGATGTAGAAAGAGTTTGAAATGTCAATGATTGGTGAACTTTTGTATTTTCTCGGATTGCAAGTTAATCAAAAGGAGAAGGGCATATTTATTTCTCAAATTAAATATGTGAAAGAGATGCTAAAAAAGTTCACAATGGAGGATTGCAAGCCAGTTAGCACTCCCATGATGACAAGTTGCAAGTTGAGCAAGGATGACAAATCTCCACCTGTTGATCAAACTATGTACAGATCCATGATTGGGAGCTTACTGTACTTGATAGCTACTAGATCAGAACATTTTGCAGGTAGTATGCATGGTAGCACGATTTTAGGCTAGTCCCAAGGAGACTCATGTGACAGTAGTGAAGAGGATTTTTTGGTACCTCAAGGGTACTATGGAGTATGGGTTATGGTATCCAAAAGGTAAGGACTTCACCCTTATTGTGTATTCAGATGCAGATTGGGTAGGATGTGTAGATGATAGGAAGAGTACCAATGGAGGTGCATTCTATCTTGGTGATAATCTTGTTGCGTGGCATAGCAAAAAGTAGGAGTCAATCTCATTATCCATAGTAGAGGCAGAGTATATTGCAGCGACATCATGTTGTACATAGGTACTTTGGATGAAATAAACTTTGAAGGATCTTGGAATAAATTTTAGTGAGCCCATATCGATCATGTGTGACAATACAAGTGCAATCAATATCTCAAAGAATCCGATTATGCATTCTCACACAAAACATATTGCTATTCGATACCATTTTTTGAAGGAGAAAGTTACGGAAGGTGAGGTTAAGTTGGATTTTGTTCCAACAACAGAGCAAGTAGCGGATATCTTCACCAAACCATTTCCCAAGGAAGTCTTTGAGTACCTTCGCAAGAAATTAGGAGTGGTCACACTTCCCAAGCATTGACTAGCTATCGGGGCCACATTCTTAGGGGGAGCATTTGTCTCTTTGTTTATATTTTTTCTCATGTTTGTGATTCTTGCTAAGTGTAATAATTTTTGCCTGAGAATGTTGTGCATGGACTCAGGGGGAGTTTGTAGTAGCCCTTTGGTCTTGTTGTCAAAGGGGGAGAAGAGTTACAGGAAATTGTGCGTGTGTTGCCAACAATTCCAAAGGGGAAGATTGTTGAGCAAGGTGCAACAACAATATTGTCATTGTTGTCAACACACTCAGATGGATAGGTTGATGTAGTGGACCATTGTTCGGAGTATGTATAGTGGTTTTCAATGCTTATGAGGATGTTTTTGATATTCGAGTGAAGTTGTTACAGGTTGTTCGTGCAATTTTGCAAAAGTTGCAAAAATCGTGAGGAAGTTGTCAATGTTGCAAAAGTTGTCAAAGTTGCAAAAATTGTCCAAGTTGCAACAACGTCAATGGAATGTGTTGGAAAACCCAAGATACTATTTGGAGGTTTTTTGATCATTAGAAAGTGTGGTTGCAATTTTGGAATGGCCAGTTGCTTCGTCGATGCATTGTTGGTTAGTTTCATGCTTTATGTGATAGGTGTAAAATCTGCATCAAAGGTTACTTTACGAGAGGAATATTAAGAAATACATGAGGAATTGGACCTCAAATTTTTTACTGGAGGTATCTGGATATACTAAGAGCTTAAGGTTTAAATTTCAGCCCAAAAATATTATGGAAGAAGAAACAGTGAGCGTTGCAAAATGGCTCTGGAGCACTTTTTCCAGTTTATGTGATGTGTAAAATCAGCGTTAGAGGCCACTTTGTCGGAAGAACTGAGAATAATTTATGAAGAGTTAAAATATGAAATTTAAACTGAAGGTAGTTAGTGTATCCAAGAATATATGTTTCAATTTTTAGCCCATTTGGAAATTTGAGGAGGAAGTTATGACTGTTACAAAAAGCCCTGTCAGCTCTTTTTGGTAATTTTGGCGGTTTCTAAGAATATAACGGTTGAGTGGTACTTTTGTGTAACTGAAAAAAAAGAGCTATGTTTTTTAATGTGAAGTATATATATGTTTTTTTTTTTAAAAAGGATAAGGGTTTTTTGGAGAAAGGACTGCCGGTGCATGTTGTGAAGAATTTTTTTCTTGGCATTTTGATTGAAAAAACGTGCAAGGTGTGAGATAATCAATGTGTAGAGTTGAGAAGATTGAAAAGGTTAGACCAAATATTTTAGAGGAGAATATTTGTGAGCTAGACCACTCAGGGTTTTTTTATAACTAGGGTGGTCTTCGTAGACTCTTCCACATAGGTTGGCATTAGTGATTCCATTTTTTAAGGTAATTTTTGTTGACTAGGTGTGTTTATGTGATGTGGAGGATAGATGGATGTAGTACATGAAATAAATAATGTGGATATATGGGTGAGTGGTAAAGTGGTAGTCATCACTTCAATTGTCATCTACACTAATGTTATGGCTATTTGTTAAACTAAATATGAGGGAGATGGAATCTCAATGAAAGATACAAGTAGTCATATGGTGGTGACTTCTATAATGGGGGATGGGAATGATGATTAGGGTATGATACCAAGAGTATGAGTCACTATGGGAATAGGTGTACCTATTATAGAACCAATGGACATACATATTGTGGGAGAAGTATGCACAACAAAAGGAGGGATCTAAGGAGAGATAATAGAAGTTGATTGGAAAAAAGTGGGAATAGAAAAAAATAAAATAGAATGAGTAAAAATAATAGGAGGGAAGTACTTGGTACAACTATAGCCTCTAATATAATTGATGAGAATTTATTTTGGATGGGTCCATGGAGGATTTAATGGCCACTAGGTCCTAGGATCTTTTCTTCTTTCTTGCTTCATTGAGTGCTCTTAGTTGTTAATTTCTCATGCTCTTAACAAAGGAGGTCAATGTTTTGAATTGGTATTCTATTGCTACTAAACATAAAAGAGACCTTTATCAAAGAATTTACTTTCCTTAAGTGAGGTCATTTTTTACCTAAGCTCATCCCATGGAGACATTTCTCTTTCATGGATTGGGCTCATGCCTAGTGCACCCTCCACCTATATCATCATATTTATACGAAATGAACCATGAGGGTCCTATTACTACTTTTCTAATATCTCCCTAAGTGTCCTATGTACCATGCCATTCCCTACTACTAGAGTCGGTGCTATAGCTATGCCTATTTTGGTGCAACAACGATAGAGTGTATTTTTATTAGGCTATATGTTGGGAGTTACTTTGCAATCCTTGTCCTCTTAGTTAACCTTTCTATGTTTCAAGTCCCAAATTGCCAAAAAGTGTCTATAAAATAAACCTTGTTGCATTGGATTCTGATTTATACCTATTTTATACTTCATCTTCTACCAAGATAGGATCTTCCTTCATAAATGGAACAACTTTTCCAAGGCCTTCAATTCCTACTAATTTATATTGCAATCTAGGTCAAACATATTTTAACTTTTGACTCGGCATAAAAGGTAAACCATTCTACTAGTTGGGTATACCATTTTCAATTTCATGGTTGTATTCCTACTTCTTCATTTTTTAGCTAGAGCTCCTTATTTGGTCATGTCTATTCCCTTCTCAATTGTGTATATTTTCATGAGTATAGAAGGTATGTAGCCATTAATTTTAATCTATCTACAAAAGCAACCCTTTGGGTTGTAAAACTACATATCCATTAGCTATGCAATTCCCATACTTCTTAATCTATCTATAATCATTGGATGGAATTCTTGTAGCTTGGGACTAGTATGCATTATTATTTTCTTTAGAGGGTAGAAGGTTACTTTCTTATAGCCTTGAAAATACTTTAGGTCAATGCATTCAAGATGTCATGCATACTCTATATTGAAAAGTTAGTTGGGCCTGAATGTGGGAAGATCAAAAGGCATGGAAAACAAGTTAAGAGGCGAATGAAAGAACTATGCATAACCAAGTAGAAATTCCTATTTGGTTATTCTTTAAATTTTAATAGATTCTAGGTCTCATAAAATAATTGGGTACTCTTCCCTTCAATTTTACCATGATAGGATGATATATTGCATCATAGAAGTGGTATGTAATCTCCCACTCTTCTCAACAAGGTATTTATATGTAATTTATAATAGGGAGTGGCTTTTTGTTAGGTCGTGTTGGCATTTTTGCCACATTATTTTTGTTGTTACTGTTAATGTAAAAGAATGCACAAATTGTAGAGATACTAATTCTTCTGTTTGTAGAGGTAGAGTATATTGTAGCTTACATCATGCTGTACACAGGTACTTTGGATGAAATAAACTTTGAAGGATCTTGGAATAAATTTTAGTGAGCCCATCTCGATCATGTGTGACAATACAAGTGAAATCAATATCTCAAAGAATTTGATTATGCATTATCACACAAAACATATTGCTATACGATACCATTTTTTGAAGGAGAAAGTTACGGAAGGTGAGGTTAAGTTGGATTTTGTTCCAACAATAGAGCAAGTAGCGGATATCTTCACCAAACCATTTCCAAAGGAAGTATTTGAGTACCTTTGCAAGAAATTTGGAGTGGTCACCCTTACCAAGCATTGACTAGCTATCGAGGCCACATTCTCAGGGGGAGCATTTGTGTATTTGTTTATATTTTTGCTCATGTTTGCGATTCTTGCTAAGTGTAATAATTTTTTCCTGAGAATGTTGTGCATGGAATCAGGGGGAGTTTGTAGTAGCCTTTTTGTCTTGTTGTCAAAGAGGGAGAAGAGTTACAGGAAATTGTGCCTGTGTTACCAATAATTCCAAAGGGAAAAAATGTTGAGCAAGGTGCAACAACAGTATTGTCATTGTTGTCAACACACTCAGATGGACAAGTTGATGTAGTGAATAATTTTTTAGAGGTTATTTGGAGTATGTATAGTGGTTTTCAATGCTTATGAGGATGTTTTTGATGTTCGGGTGAAGTTGTTATAGGTTGTTCATGCAAATTTGCAAAAGTTGCAAAAATCGTCAGGAAGTTGTCAAAGTAGCAAAATTGTCAAAGTTGCAAAAATTGTCAAAGTTGCAACAACGTCAATGGAATGTGTTGGAAAACCCAAGATACTATTTGGAGGTTTTTTGATCATTATCAAGTGTGGTTGCAATTTTGGAATGGCCAGTTGCTTCGTCGGTGCATTGTTAGTCAGTTTCATGCTTTGTGATAGGTGTAAAATCTGCATCAAAGGTTACATTACGAGAGGAATATTAAGAAATACATGAGGAATTGGACCTCAAATTTTTTACTGGAGGTATCTGGATATACTAAGAGCTTAAGGTTTAAATTTCAGCCCAAAAATATTATGGAAGAAGAAACGGTGAGCGTTGCAAAATGGCTCTGGAGCACTTTTTCCAGTTTATGTGATGTGTAAAATCAGCGTTAGAGGCCACTTTGTCGGAAGAACTGAGAATAATTCATGAAGAGTTAAAATATGAAATTTAAACTGAAGGTAGTTAGTGTATCAAAGAATATATGTTTCAATTTTTAGCCCATTTGGAAATTTGAGGAGGAAGTTATGACTGTTACAAAAATCACTGTCAGCTCTTTTTGGTAATTTTGGCAGTTTTTAAGAATATAACGGTTGAGTGGTACTTTTGTGTAACTGAAAAATAAGAGGTGTGTTTTTTAATGTGAAGCATATATATGTTTTTTTTTAAAAAAGGATAAGGGTTTTTTGGAGAAAGGACTGCCGGTGCATGTTGTGAAGAATTTTTTTCTTGGCATTTTGATTGAAAAACTGTGCAAGGTGTGAGATAATCAATGTGTAGAGTTGAGAAGATTGAAAAGGTTAGACCAAATATTTTAGAGGAGAATATTTGTGAGCTAGACCACTCAGGGTTTTTTTATGACTAGGGTGGTCTTCGTAGACTCTTCCACATAGGTTGGCATTAGTGATTCCATTTTTTAAGGTAATTTTTGTTGACTAGGTGTGTTTATGTGATGTGGAGGATAGATGGATGTAGTACATGAAATAAATAATGTGGATATATGGGTGAGTGGTAAAGTGGTAGTCATCACATCAATTGTCATCTACACTAATGTTATGGCTCTTTGTTAAACTAAATATGAGGGATATGGAATCTCAATGAAAGATACAAGTAGTCATATGGTGGTGACTTCTATAATGGGGGATGGGAATGATGATTAGGGTATGATACCAAGAGTATGAGTCACTATGGGAATAGGTGTACCTATTATAGAACCAATGGACATACATATTGTGGGAGAAGTATGCACAACAAAAGGAGGGATCTAAGGAGAGATAATAGAAGTTGATTGGAAAGAAGTGGGAATAGAAAAAAATAAAATAGAATGAGTAAAAATAATAGGAGGGAAGTACTTGGTACAACTATAGCCTCTAATATAATTGATGAGAATTTATTTTGGATGGGTCCATGGAGGATTTAATGGCCACTAGGTCCTAGGATCTTTTCTTCTTTCTTGCTTCATTGAGTGCTCTTAGTTGTTAATTTCTCATGCTCTTAACAAAGGAGGTCAATGTTTTGAATTGGTATTCTATTGCTACTAAACATAAAAGAGACCTTTATCAAAGAATTTACTTTCCTTAAGTGAGTTCATTTTTTACCTAAGCTCATCCCATGGAGACATTTCTCTTTCATGGATTGGGCTCATGCCTAGTGCACCCTCCACCTATATCATCATATTTATACGAAATGAACCATGAGGGTCCTATTACTACTTTTCTAATATCTCCCTAAGTGTCCTATGTACCATGCCATTCCCTACTACTAGAGTCGGTGCTATAGCTATGCCTATTTTGCTGCAACAACGATAGAGTGTATTTTTATTAGGCTATATGTTGGGAGTTACTTTGCAATCCTTGGCCTCTTAGTTAACCTTTCTATGTTTCAAGTCCCAAATTGCCAAAAAGTGTCTATAAAATAAACCTTGTTGCATTGGATTCTGATTTATACCTATTTTATACTTCATCTTCTACCAAGATAGGATCTTCCTTCATAAATGGAACAACTTTTCCAAGGCCTTCAATTCCTACTAATTTATCTTGCAATCTAGGTCAAAAATATTTTAACTTTTGACTCGGCATAAAATGTAAACCATTCTACTAGTTGGGTATACCATTTTCAATTTCATGGTTGTATTCCTACTTCTTCATTTTTTAGCTAGAGCTCCTTATTTGGTCATGTCTATTCCCTTCTCAATTGTGTATATTTTCATGAGTATAGAAGGTATGTAGCCATTAATTTTAATCTATCTACAAAAGCAACCCTTTGGGTTGTAAAACTACATATCCATTAGCTATGCAATTCCCATACTTCTTAATCTATCTATAATCATTGGATGGAATTCTTGTAGCTTGGGACTAGTATGCATTATTATTTTCTTTAGAGGGTAGAAGGTTACTTTCTTATAGCCTTGAAAATACTTTAGGTCAATGCATTCAAGATGTCATGCATACTCTATATTGAAAAGTTAGTTGGGCCTGAATGTGGGAAGATCAAAAGGCATGGAAAACAAGTTAAGAGGCAAATGAAAGAACTATGCATAACCAAGTAGAAATTCCTATTTGGTTATTCTTTAAATTTTAATAGATTCTAGGTCTCATAAAATAATTGGGTACTCTTCCCTTCAATTTTACCATGATAGGATGATATATTGCATCATAGAAGTGGTATGTAATCTCCCACTCTTCTCAACAAGGTATTTATATGTAATTTATAATAGGGAGTAGCTTTTTGTTAGGTCGTGTTGGCATTTTTGCCACATTGTTTTTGTTGTTACTGTTAATGTAAAAGAATGCACAAATTGTAGAGATACTAATTCTTCTGTTTGTAGAGGCAGAGTATATTGTAGCTTACATCATGCTCTACACAGGTACTTTGGATGAAATAAACTTTGAAGGATCTTGGAATAAATTTTAGTGAGCCCATCTCGATCATGTGTGACAATACAAGTGAAATCAATATCTCAAAGAATTTGATTATGCATTATCACACAAAACATATTGCTATACGATACCATTTTTTGAAGGAGAAAGTTACGGAAGGTGAGGTTAAGTTGGATTTTGTTCCAACAATAGAGCAAGTAGCGGATATCTTCACCAAACCATTTCCCAAGGAAGTATTTGAGTACCTTTGCAAGAAAATTGGAGTGGTCACCCTTACCAAGCATTGACTAGCTATCGAGGCCACATTCTCAGGGGGAGCATTTGTGTATTTGTTTATATTTTTGCTCATGTTTGCGATTCTTGCTAAGTGTAATAATTTTTTCCTGAGAATATTGTGCATGGACTCAGGGGGAGTTTGTAGTAGCCTTTTTGTCTTGTTGTCAAAGAGGGAGAAGAGTTACAGGAAATTGTGCCTATGTTACCAATAATTCCAAAGGGAAAAAATGTTGAGCAAGGTGCAACAACAGTATTGTCATTGTTGTCAACACACTCAGATGGACAAGTTGATGTAGTGAATAATTGTTTAGAGGTTATTTTGAGTATGTATAGTGGTTTTCAATGCTTATGAGGATGTTTTTGATGTTCGGGTGAAGTTGTTATAGGTTGTTCATGCAAATTTGCAAAAGTTGCAAAAATCGTCAGGAAGTCAAAGTAGCAAAATTGTCAAAGTTGCAAAAATTGTCAAAGTTGCAACAACGTCAATGGAATGTGTTGGAAAACCCAAGATACTATTTGGAGGCTTTTTGATCATTATCAAGTGTGGTTGCAATTTTGGAATGGCCAGTTGCTTCGTCGGTGCATTGTTGGTCAGTTTCATGCTTTATGTGATAGGTGTAAAATCTGCATCAAAGGTTACTTTACGAGAGGAATATTAAGAAATACATGAGGAATTGGACCTCAAATTTTTTACTGGAGGTATCTGGATATACTAAGAGCTTAAGGTTTAAATTTCAGCCCAAAAATATTATGGAAGAAGAAACGGTGAGCGTTGCAAAATGGCTCTGGAGCACTTTTTCCAGTTTATGTGATGTGTAAAATCAGCGTTAGAGGCCACTTTGTCGGATTAACTGAGAATAATTCATGAAGAGTTAAAATATGAAATTTAAACTGAAGGTAGTCAGTGTATCCAAGAATATATGTTTCAATTTTTAGCCCATTTGGAAATTTGAGGAGGAAGTTATGACTGTTACAAAAAGCCCTGTCAGCTCTTTTTGGTAATTTTGGCAGTTTTTAAGAATATAACGGTTGAGTGGTACTTTTGTGTAACTGAAAAATAAGAGGTGTGTTTTTTAATGTGAAGCATATATATGTTTTTTTTTAAAAAAGGATAAGGGTTTTTTGGAGAAAGGACTGCCGGTGCATGTTGTGAAGAATTTTTTTCTTGGCATTTTGATTGAAAAACTATGCAAGGTGTGAGATAATCAATGTGTAGAGTTGAGAAGATTGAAAAGGTTGGACAAAATATTTTAGAGGAGAATATTTGTGAGCTAGACCACTCAGGGTTTTTTTATGACTAGGGTGGTCTTCGTAGACTCTTCCACATAGGTTGACATTAATGATTCCATTTTTTAAGGTATTTTTTGTTGACTAGGTGTGTTTATGTGATGTGGAGGATAGATGGATGTAGTACATGAAATAAATAATGTGGATATATGGGTGAGTGGTAAAGTGGTAGTCATCACTTCAATTGTCATCTACACTAATGTTATGGCTATTTGTTAAACTAAATATGAGGGAGATGGAATCTCAATGAAAGATACAAGTAGTCATATGGTGGTGAATTCTATAATGGGGGATGGGAATGATGATTAGGGTATGATACCAAGAGTATGAGTCACTATGGGAATAGGTGTACCTATTAGAGAACCAATGGACATACATATTGTGGGAGAAGTATGCACAAAAAAAGGAGGGATCTAAGGAGAGATAATAGAAGTTGATTGGAAAGAAGTGGGAATAGAAAAAAATAAAATAGAATGAGTAAAAATAATAGGAGGGAAGTACTTGGTACAACTATAGCCTCTAATATAATTGATAAGAATTTATTTTCATGAGTATAGAAGGTATGTAGCCATTAATTTTAATCTATCTACAAAAGCAACCCTTTGGGTTGTAAAACTACATATTCATTAGCTATGCAATTCCCATACTTCTTAATCTATCTATAATCATTGGATGGAATTCTTGTAGCTTGGGACTAGTATGCATTATTATTTTCTTTAGAGGGTAGAAGGTTACTTTCTTATAGCCTTGAAAATACTTTAGGTCAATGCATTCAAGATGTCATGCATACTCTATATTGAAAAGTTAGTTGAGCCTGAATGTGGGAAGATCAAAAGGCATGGAAAACAAGTTAAGAGGCGAATGAAAGAACTATGCATAACCAAGTAGAAATTCCTATTTGGTTATTCTTTAAATTTTAATAGATTCTAGGTCTCATAAAATAATTGGGTACTATTCCCTTCAATTTCACCATGATAGGATGATATATTGCATCATAGAAGTGGTATGTAATCTCCCACTCTTCTCAACAAGGTATTTATATGTAATTTATAATAGGGAGTGGATTTTTGTTAGGTCGTGTTGGCATTTTTGCCACATTGTTTTTGTTGTTACTGTTAATGTAAAAGAATGCACAAATTATAGAGATACTAATTCTTCTGTTTGTCCCTCCATGCACTTTGAAAGGGAAAATGTAAAAATATCCATAAGTTTTGTGTTAGAGAAAAGTAATTGTAACATGTCGCGATATCATGAAATGTTGCAGTTTTGCGACGTCAAATGCAGAAATCAGCTAAGTATGAAATCATTGCGATATCGTGACATGTCGCATTTTCATGACTTGTCACGTTTTCACGGTCAAAATAGTCAACAAAAGCAATGAAGTCAAACTGTCATGATATCGTGACATGTTGGAGTTTCACGACTTGTTGCGGTGAGGGAGAACTAATTGAAAAGTTGTCGCAATATCATGACATGTTGCGTTTTTGTGACTTGCGGTGGCCACAGAGCAGAGTGATAGAAAATGTCATGATATCACGACATACAGTAGCCAAGGGCAATGTCAATGAAAAATATCACGATATCATGATAGACAAGCGAGAAAGGAGCAAATGGTACGGACTGGCATGATATCGTGACATGTCGCATTATCACAGAATGGCTAAAAGATAAACACAAGGTGGATGAAAGATCTCGCAATATCATGACATTTTTGGAAATGAAGCCAAGCAAGAGGAACTTATCGTGATATCGCGACAGGAAGTGACAACGACAGAGAAGGCAAGAAATTGTCACGATTTTGTGACATGTCAGGGCAAAAGGACAAAGCACAACATTTCATGACATGTCACATTTTCATGAGGAGGAAGCAAGGAGGCAGCTAGATTGTACGAAATGTCACAAAATCATGACATGTCAAACTTTCATGGCCTAACAACATCAAAGTAGAAGAAGATAGAAACATGTCGCGATTTCGTGACTTGTTGAAGATGAAAGAGCCAAATGGAAAAAACGTCACGATTTCGTGACATGTCACATTTTTGTGACCTATCGCGTTTTCATGGAATGAAAGCTGAATCGTACAAGGCAAAGGAAATTGTCACGATTTCATGACATGTCACGTTTTCGCGGGTATAAAGCAGACAAGACAGTGTCGAGTGGAAGATGTCGTGATTTCATGACATGTTTCATTTTCACGATAAGGAGTAG
Organism: Wollemia nobilis; assembly: GCA_028583015.1. Taxonomy (NCBI): domain Eukaryota; kingdom Viridiplantae; phylum Streptophyta; class Pinopsida; order Araucariales; family Araucariaceae; genus Wollemia; species Wollemia nobilis. Next base: position 10,991,155 of record JAQPPZ010002587.1, on the reverse strand, counting down.
CGAAGAAGCCAAGAAAGAGGAGAATATCATGATTTTGTGACATGTTGCATTTTCGTGACTGGTGGCAAAAATAAAGAGCAGTAAGGTAAAAGTGTGCGATTTTGCGACATGTCACATTTTCATGACCTGTCACATTTTCGCGATCAAAGTAATAACAAAGGCCTGATACAGTTCTGTTTGCATTTTCTTTCAGAATTGCATAGGATAACGTGCAGAGGAGATAAGGATCAAATGAAGTAAAAGCTCTCCAAATAATTTTGAGATCGTGGTTGAAGAGTCTCAAAGATTAAATGTTGTTGATTATCGATGTGCGCTAGATGGAAGAACCTGAGGCAGTTTTCAATGCCACCAAAATTAAATATGCCTCCAATATTAAAAGCTCCTATTCGTGATCTCTTAACAACTTCCAGATTCCCCTGATAATGGTCATTTAATGAAGAAATATGGGCCCTTGTTTCTGTTTCATTTTTGGTTTTGATCCATTAAAACAGGGACTGTCATTTCTTCGAGGTATATTAAGGGGATCGTTTCTTCAAAATCTGTTTCATGTATTAAATGTTGTAATACGAAAGGAAGAGGGAAGGCCTCTATAAATACCAATGTAAAATCTCAAGCAAAAGGAGGATCTTTTACAGAAATTAAAACAAAAATCCTAGATGCATTTGCTTCCATTCTTAGTGTCTTTTGGAGTTGGTGATCTAAATTGTTGTGCATGTTTTGCTTTCTATCTGAGTCACTTCTATTAGTCCAGTATTAATATAAGTTAAATTTTGCTATTCTGAATTTGAATGTATTTGCATTTGAGCGTTTGAAGTTAATTGGAAGCAAACTCACGGCTAATGCGTGATCCAATTTTTGTATACGTATTCTAAGAGTCAGTTGCTACTTAGATTTAGGATCTAGTTGAAGTTATTGTTGTTCAAGGTTGTTCTCCCCATCAACAATCGACTTCGGCCATATTTACATCCCTTTCCATTATTTCCCATTTCTTTCCTGCATCTCTAATCTTGAAACCAGTTTAGATTAGTTTGGGAGCCAGCCCTCTCTGGATATTGGCCCGAGAGACTTCTATTTCTCTTGGCCTTTCAATGTTGGCCGAGTCTAGGGTGCACAAGTGATGAAATCTTGTACTTAGGTAGATTTGTGACCAACAGGTCATATCTAGTTAGTTGTAGGGAGAGTAACCATTCCTCCTATAGGTAAATTTTATTACCTACATCCACAAGGTGGCTTGATCCAAACCATGTAAATATTTTTCTAAGGTAATAGTGTAGCAAAGGGCATGCAACAACTCAAAATTAAATGAAGATAGTCCCAAATGAAATTTATATGGCATATTTAGATGTGAAATACGGTACAAAGTAGACCAAAAGGTTGCATAGAAGTGTAAAGAGAAGAAATATGTGGTCCAAAAGAAAAATTAGGCAAAACAAGGAGAAAATAAACAAGCAAAAGCTTTCCAAATAGTGAAAATGCTAAAGCATTAGATCTAGCAACACAGAGCAAGAAATATGATTTGTTTAAGTAAGAAAGTTGGTTGGCCATTTGAGAAGCTGATATCAATAGTAGGACAACAAAAAATTTACACTCATCAATGAGGCAAAGATAAAAATAATGGAAGATAGTTGGACAAATAAGAATGATGATATCAATAAAGTCATAGGAAAAATCCATTATCCAACTTTTTTTTAAAAGAAATCTAAAAAAGCATAAAAGACCTAGTGTCTAGCATCTAACATTCAAGCAAAATTGAAGCCCAACTATACAAGAAGACAAAAAAATAATGATGATGATGTCATCAAGGTGACACTAAAAATACAACACAGTCTAAAGGGCACAAATATGCTAAGGAATTGTGTCTAGCATCCAAAATTTAGCATCATGATATACAAATATTTCAAAGGCACTAGACTTTAGAAGGTAATAATGTCATCATCAAGAGCCTAAACACCCAAAAAATCAAAATGAATGTCAAATGCAAGATAAATCCAAGGAAAACAACCCAATGATAAAGCATTAAAGTATAAATCAAAGAAACCCAACATCTAGAACTATGTATAAAAAGATATGTTTACTAGACTCTTAAAGCGATGATGTCATCAAAGGAGAAAAGAACTTCCAACACTTGGTATGAAGAGAGGAAAAAGAAAGCAACAAGTAGCCAAGATAAATCTCTCGATAACAAGCAAGATGATTTCATACATCTAGCCTATACATGAAGGCTTTAGATTTATCTTATTCAATAGGATCACATGTGCCAATTAGTCACCAGGTATTATTATTTTTAGAAGATATTAATGGCTAAACTCTTCTCCATCCCACAGCTGCCCCTACTCAACCAAATAAGCATAAAGAAAGGAGTGGACTATCATTAGATAGTTAGAATCCAATGATGCAGAACACAAGCTAGCCTTATAATGAAATCTACACTACACACATCAAGAGACCACGCCTAAAGTTGTTAAGCATAATTGATTTAAATATGATAGCCATATCATATTCCTATTTTGAAAAGCCTGCAATATGCTCTATAGGAAATCATGACTAGATAATTGGATGTATTATAAACCTATATATACTAGAATGTAAGCCATTCTAATGGTCAACCCTTTAAAATTTATAATTTTAGAGTTGTATGATTGAGGCTATACACCTTTTAAATGAATATTGGATTGTTGTCTTTGTATGTATGCCAATTGAGTCATCAAGCACTTTTGTTAAATATATGAATGGATAATTCTATTATAGTTATTCTATGTTTTATATTTATCCTTGGATTTATTATTCTAGTTTTGAAATGCTTAATAATGATAAGTTTATTATGATTAATTATTTTATCATAAGGAAAGTAAGATGGTCTATTAGGCAGTTTAGTGTAAATTTAGATTGCAAGAATATCGTGTACAGTGTCTCTTGATGTTGCTAAATATACACAACTTTTAGTGTAGCTTCAGTAGACACCTAAAATACACTCTTTTAAAGAGACTCACCAAAATGACTTCTTCCTACCCCCATAGTCCACCTTGGGCAGTTGAAAGGCTAATTTGATGGTTTTTACCAAAATTGGGTAAATTTTCCTATAAGCTACCTAACTATCTTGACCTGAGATGGTGTCCAAAAAAATAAAAATAAAAATAATAAAAATAGTAGCTAGTAGCCAAATATGACTGTTAGTGCTACACATGATCTTGCACCAAATTATAGTCACATTTCATGAGGTAATTTTAAAATTATTTCATACAATCAACTATTTTGGATTTTTAGACACCTAAAATACATCATGTTGAGGAGACTACCTATATGGATCCTTTTTAGGCCATATGACCCACCTTGGGCAACCCTAGGTCTCAATAGTGGTTTTCAACACTTAAATAAGAAGGAATTTCCTTTGTAGCCATGATCGTCTGACCTCGATATGGCCCCTAATCATGACTATCTCACCCCAAAATGACTCATAGGTATGACTATCTTACCCTAAGATGATCATGCCAGAAGCAAGTTCTTGCACTACAGTTAAAATGGTTATATGTGCTAGTTGGACATAACAGTCTAATGGAGTTAGTTGCATGATAGTTTTCAAGAAAAGGTTGGTTACCTTTCTTGATACTAACCACTTCTTGGTTTCTCTTGCAATATTGGAATCCCATTGGGAAGTCTATAAAATGGTGCCAAGACGTCATTAATAATATCACAATTTCATGCATTGAAATGCTATCGAAATGAAGAATCAAATAGCTCTCATTCTTAAACAATGAAGTGTTATCAAAATTTAACCATGAAGCTTTCAAACATGCCAATGGACCACTTCAAAGGTTGAAGATCTAATTCATGCTTCTTATACCATCCAATACCCTTCCTTCAGTGTTAGATTATATTCCTAAGTCATTCCTCATGAGCGCACCAAGAATGTCAACCAATCCATGGATCAAATCCAATGTCACCTTACATTGGCCACAAGAGAATCACTCATAGTTTAGTGGCTGTCCCTATCAAAGATGGCTTGTATGCATGGTTGTATCACCTCGAGACAACCTATAGGTATGATCATCTGGCACATGGATGGCCTCTTGGGCAGAGATTTGCTTCTCATTTTCTTCCTTTTTTTAGATTTAGCGACAACTGTTTAGCATAGTTAGATTTCATTTTCATGCATTTATTTGTTGTATTTTAGTTTTTTATCACTTTCTTTACCATTATTATGGGCCTTATCTTGAAAGGATCTTCATATGCTTTTGATGATCTTTAGATCTTATTGTGTGCAGATTACAGGTCTTTACAAAGGAGCAACAACACAAAGACTCACACTTCATAAACAAACATCATGATAGTCCCAAGAACCTATTAATAATCAGTTTGTGAGATGCAAGAATGATTATGCAATATACATCTGGATTAATTTTTCTTATTGTAAATATTTGTATCAAATTGATAGCAAATACCTCAATGGGATTCCATTCTACCCCTTTTGAAGGATAGAATTGATATTAATAAAAAGGGCACCATTTCATATATTGTTTTTTCATCATGGTTACATAATTTTCTATCTAGTTTGTTCTTTATTTTATTGCATAGGTGTATGATATTTTTATCCTTTTTCAGTGGCGATCACAGTGGAACCTAGTCCATATTTCATAGTTTCATTGCTAATTACTATCTTTCTTGGTGTTTTTGAGTTGCAGGTACTACTTTCCCTAATAGAGATGGTCAAAATGTGCAACCATCCATTGGAGATATGGTCAAGCACCACTATCCCTCACAAAGATGGCCTTAGACCAGAGAGCAAAAATACCATAAAATAGCATCTTCATAGGATGTAGACTATCACAGTAAGCCACTCTAATTTTATTTCCCTATTTCATTAAAGAAAAGTAGATTTATCATGCTTAATTGAAATAATTTTAGAAGGTTGTTAGCTTTAAAACTATTTCTTGTGACCGTACATATGTCAGATGACCTTTATTTGTGGTCGTACCTATCCCAAACGACCCCTATTTATGATCATCTCTATGTTAGACAACCTCTATCTACAACCATCCCTTGCACAAATGGCCTCTATTTGATTATTGTTATGGTATTATTTTTTACTACCTACTTAAATGCTACTCATGTAGGGTTCTACATCTTATAGGTTTCTAAAATTAAAATATTCATTATTTAAAAACTAAATTTGAAACATTGTTTTTTATGCATTAGTGAAATATCATGAAATAAAAGGAACCCCATACACCACATATCACTTTAAACATAAATGATTTGGATTTCATCACCAACCATTGATTGAGATCGACAACTATGGGCTTCATATCCATCCGTTGGCTCACACCCTAGAAACTTAGTGGCAAAACATGAGTGGCTTTTCAAACTTCATCATTGAAAGATCCCCTACTCTTGGGTGCACACAAAGTGGGAAGGTTAGCAAAGCTATTTTACCATGGGGCTCTTTAAAATACTCATTGGACATAGCTATCATTACTATCCATGTCTTAAACGTGAGGGTTAAGAGAAAGTGAGGCTTCACTGGTATCGGGACATTAGATAGTGCGACCCCTTTAAAGGGGTAATTTGCTTGCATAAGGTTACCTTGAGCCAATATCTAATATAAAGACACTTTTTTGCCATTTGAGTCACATACCTCAATAGGGGGGTGTGCTTGAACTAAATTCTAGTATTTTTCTATTTTATTTACCCTTAGTTTCATAGGAGATAGGGTTTTCAACATCAAAATGCATAAAATAGTATAGGGTTCCACAAATAAAAATTATTGTATACTTTGTTTTTTATTTATTGTTTACATAATCATGAGCTGATGCTAATAAAAAATTACAAGGAGGCATGAAATACCTTCAATTCAGTATTGAGGCTATGGTTATTCCACCATGGTGTCCTAGTGTTCATCACAATGCTCATATCATCCCCAAAGAATTTGATATTTAAGATATCCCAATCCAGGAGGCATCTAGATGTCCTCCATATGATCAAGAAGATGAGATTTTTGATCAAAATTAATCTTGTACTACTATTATATATAACCTACCTAGTGAGGGGCCTAGTAGGGTAGTGTCACGAATTTGTATTTCAACTTGATCTATTCATCGATCTGAGCAGGATCAAGAATGTGCACCATAACCTAACCTGGATGGGAAATCCACTCTACTTTATCATCCATGTATGAGTAGGAAATTTGCTAACCTAGATAGGTATGGCCCTCACCATCCTAATAGAGCAACCTCATCTACTTACCTCTATTTTGAGGATGAGAAAGAGGAAAACCTAGGTCATCCCATTTCTCCCAATGGAGAGTGTTCCACGCAAGCATGTTGTACATCTACACCATCTAAATACATGGAGTTCAACTTCAAACCTGAGAATTAGGTTAATGTAGCTCCTCTCGATCATGGGAAATGGGTAGCCAACCATGTTGGGCACATAGAACAAGTGAAGTCCCTTTGCATTGATGCAAGGGCTCACAGAACTCACATAGTTGATACAATACCTAGTGTTGGACATTTTGAGGAGTGTTTATTGTCATTGATGTCAAAATCATTCTTGTGCTATGTTTGTTATCTTTGAGGACATTAAGTGTTTCTTCCAAAAGCAAGAAGGTCTTGAAAATAAATAAGTTATAATATTTATTTTTAAATATTATATACCCAGGAGGGCTCAAGGAATGAATATCCAAGGAAGGAGAAGCAAGTTTAAATTAAATAAAAATATTTTATTATTATTATTTCGGATAAAAAATCGAGTTTAAGAAGATCAAGGATCAAGTTGAAAAAGACCCACAAGCAGATTTAATTTAAATTAAAATATTTTAATATTTGATTAAAATTTTAATTTAAATAATGATGGGTGCTAAGGTTTAATTTAAATATTTATTTAATATTTAAAATTAATATTCAAATTCGAATACTCGTTGATGTTGGAATATGCTATGGTTTTGCATATAAATAATGCCAAGGTTTGGCATTTGAAAAATCATCCATGCGATTGTTGATTGACTCATGCAAAAGAAAGGAAAGACATGTATTTTTTGCATGTGTATTTGAGTAGAGAAAAGGAAAAATTTTAGTGCCCTCCGAAATCTACTTGAAGCCCCTCACAATTGAGTTGGCAGCCAAGGGCTGCGTTAGATGCGTTCAGGATGCCTAGCGTGGGTTCAAATATTGAGCATACCATTTTTCTAAAGGGAAGTTTGTGTTGTGTTTGCACCATTCGAGGGAGAAGGAAGTCAAAGGCACGTTCATACCATTTAGCTTTTGTGGAGCCACACAGCCTAGTCAATGGGCACAAGCACTATGGAAGCGCTTGGGGGAGAGCCAACGGTGGCTCGAATCCCACCAAGCCTTTTGGGCAGCATAATAGAGGTATACACATTATTTGGGTTGTCTTGGCTTGCAAAAAATAAAAAGGGAAAACTATTTTTTGTTTCCAAAGGTTTACGTTAATTAAATTTTTTGCACAATTAATTTGGATTATAAGTTGTTTAGGGGAGTTAAGAGGGAAATGCAAAACTTTGATTTCTGAATTGAATTTTTAAGTGATTAAGAAGTTATAAGGTAGTAAGGAAGTTTATTTTTGATATTGAAGGTTGTTGAATATTATTATAAATTTTGAGATTATAAGGTGTATTTGAGTGTTATTTTTTTGTATTGAAAAAATATTTTGATTTGAAGAAGTGTTAGTGAAGAACATGTGCTTATACTGAGAGAGGGGGGGGTGAACAATATAAGATAAAATTTTTTGCCTTTTAATCCAAATGATAACATCAGCAATATTAAAGTAGTAAACATCACACAAAGCATCACACACATGAGAGACATGATTTTACGTGGTTCACCCAATGTGGGCTACTCCACGGAGAAAATATTTCTTATAAATTTTCCTCAAATAAATTCTCTTGGGAATCCTTTCCCTACAATGTTTATGGACCTTTGTCCAAAGGAGACACCAATCCCCTAATCAAGTTCATGGATCTCTATCCATAGGAGAACTCCTTTCCCCTAAGCTCTGACTGGTGATCTTCTAGAAGATCTATTGCCCCCACTACTCTGGCTGATGGATATCTATCCACTGAAGACACCTGTCCTCACTGCCCTGGCTAATGGATCACTATCCACTAGAGACTGTCATCTTCTATACTCTTTCACCTCCAAAGCTCTATCTCAAATTTGCACTAAACATAGTCCTTCGGTCTAGCACAAATATGTCCTCAATATCTATCTTTGATCTGGCACAAACCTATCCTCAAATCTGTACCAAACTCTATCCTCTAATTGTTTCTCTTGTCAATCTTCCTCAATTTCCTCATCTCTTCTCGATCGGCACAAACCTATCCTCAAATTTGTACCAAACTCTATCCTCTAATCTGTATTGTAAGCTTCCACAAAAGCTCACATAAATCTGTCCACAAGTCTTCTCTAAGACTTACCTCAAATATGTCCAACAATATCACACTAGAACTTGTCCAATCTCATAGAAACATAAAGAGAATTGTTAGAGACTCAATATGCTCTACATTCATCATAATGCTCAATCACTTTCAATCACTCTCTTAGAAACATATAGAGAATTGTTAGAGACTCAATATGCTTCACATTCACCTCAATACTCAATCACTTTCTCAACTCAATTCAGAATATAGAATAATTTGTTTCATAAAACTTGAACAATCACTTCACACATTCACTTGACTAGGCTCAACCAACTCTACTCAACCAATCTCACATAACAATGATACTCATGTTCTTTCCAAACCCTAGTTCAAGTTCTTCACTCAACTCAACTCACTTCAACAACAATGCTTATAAAACAAGGTTTTATCAACAACTCTTAATTCCAGAAAACCTTGAAGCATTAATTCAAAACACTCTCAACAATGCAAACCAAACAATCCTTTTCACTCCAACTTTCCATTCACAATTTTCAACAATCACTCACTAGGAAGAATATGCCCATACCTTTTGTTGGATGTAGAAGTGCCTTTAGAAAACCTGTCTTAATCACAATTTCTTCTTTCCAATTCCAATGGTTAAACACAACAATATCACTTCAACACTTTCCAAAAATATTCCTTGGACATAAAACAATCACAACTCAATTTATGCCTTATTGCTCCCTTTTAAAATTAACACTCATCATAACATACATAAAGATAATTTCCTTGATACACCTTATAAACTCCAACTTAAAATAATATCCAACACCATAAAAATATCAACCAAACACCTTACAATATTTTCAAAACATTTGAGCAAACAACATTAAAAATTTAATTTTGCAAAAACCCTTATAACTCCTTTAGCAACCTTAGAACCAATTTAAATATGCAAAAATTAATTTTTAAATGCCCAAACTATATTCCCAAAATTTTCGGTGACCAATTTACAAGCATACCTCTTTCTTCCCCAAAAGGGGATTCGACGAGATTCGATCCGCCGTCTCCTCTATCCTAAGTGCCTTAGCGCTTGGGAGCCCACCGCATGGGCTACGAATGCCCACGTGAAGGAAGGTAGAACCCCTTCCTCTTATGCCTCCACTCACCGTCTATTTCTCATGAAACTTGCACACCCTTTCCTTGCTTTGGACGCAGCGCAATTCGTAAGGCTCACAATTCTAAAGCTCGCAATAATAATCGAAGGCATGGTAAGGTTTGGTAGGGTGGGAGTTCCCCCCTTATATACACGTTTTTAATTTCTCCTCACGTCGGTGACACTTTATTCGAAATCGAATTTTGAATATTAAATTTGATAACCCACCTTAGGGTTATTTAACCTTAGCTTAAATTAATTTATAATTAATAATTAAATTAATTAATAATTAATTTAAATAACTTTATAAGTTAAGTAAATTAACTAATAAATTAATTTATAATTAATTTTAAACTTCCTTTGCATAATATTATAAAATAATATTATAATATTATTTATTTGGGCTTTTTCTTGCACTTTGGACCTCATCTGACTTCCTTGAACCGGATCTTGAAACTAAAACCGAAATGGATGCTGCCAACTGAAATTGCCACTGATTGGTGCTGAAAGTTTGACATCAATGACAACTCACTCTTGACATCAATGACAACTTATCACTCAAAATGTCCAACAATCTCCCCCTTTGTCATTGATGGCAACCCAAATTCTTTTTACCAAATCTTGACCTTTTTCCTATTCTTCTCCCCTTGGGAAACTGCTCCCCTGACTCAATGCTTCCTCCTTAAACCAAATCTCTCCCCCTTACTCAAATCTCTCCCCCTTTGACATCAATGGCAAAGGGTCACCTTTGGGGCTCGGGGCTAAGAATGAATCTCTTAGCTTAGCCCCTCCCCCACCTCCTCTTGAGGTGGTTAATTCTGGGGTGGGAGTCTTACTCCCAATTTTCCTCGAAGATACTCAAAGGTCTCCTTTGAAAGTGGCTTAGTGAAAATATCTACTATCTATTCCTTTGTAGTAACATATTCCAACCTGACCTATTTATCTGTCACCTGTTCTCTCAAAAAATGATACTTAATCGGAATGTGCTTTGTCCTGGAGTGCATCACTAGATTTTTTGAGATACTTATAGCACTTGTATTATCACATAGTATGGGAATAGGATGATCATGTTTTATCTTGAAGTCTTCTAGAGTTCACTTCATCCATAATACCTATGTACAATTGGCTACTGCTGCAATATATTCTACTTCTACTGTAGATAGGGATACTGAAACCTGCTTCTTACTTAGCCAAGAGACTAAACAGTCTCCAAGAAAGAATGCTCCTCCACTCGTGCTTTTCCTGTCATCAATGCTGCCAGCCCAATCTGCATCTGTATATGTTGTGAGTGTGAAACTATCACTTTTGGGATACCAAAGCCCAAAATCCATAGTCCCTTTTAGATACTTGAGAATTCTTTTTACCGCTGCCACATGTGTTTCCTTAGGTGCTTCCTGAAACCTTACCACTAATCCCATTGATTGTACTATGTCTGGTCTTGTAGTTGTAACATACAATAAGCTACCAATCATAGATCTGTATAGTCTCTGATCTACCTCAGGAGATTCATCATCCTTACTTAACTTGCATCCTGTGACCATGGGAGTACTTACCGGTTTGCAATCTTCTAACCTGAATTTCTTTAACATTTCTTTTATATACTTGGTTTGTGAGAGAAACACCCCTTTCTCTGATTGTGAAATCTGAAGTCCAAGAAAGAAAGACAACTCACCAAGCATAGACATCTCAAATTCATTCTGCATGTTCTTAGCAAATTCTTTACACATCTTATCATTGTTTCCCCAAAAATGATGTCATCAACATAAACAACCACAATTAGTAGATTATTCCCTTCATTTTTGATATATAAGTTGTTGTCTGCTATTCCTTTTCTGAATCCCTGTTCCTGAAGATACTTATCCAGTCTTGAGTACCATGCTCTAGGAGCCTGCTTTAGACCATACAATGCCTTTTTCAATCTGCATACATAATCTGGTTTATCTGTTAACATGAATCCCTCTGGTTGTTCAATGTACACTTCTTCTAGAACACCATTTAGAAATGTTGACTTAACATCCATCTGATATACTTTGAAGTTTTTAAAACTTGAGAAAGCTAAAAATATTCTTATGGCTTCAAGTCATGCAACTGGAGCAAATGTCTCATCAAAATCAATTCCCTCTACCTGTGCATAGCCTTTGCACACTAACCTTGCTTTGTTCCTTACTACTTGTCCATCTTCATTTAGCTTATTTTTGAATACCCATTTTGTGCCAATCACATTCTTGTCCTTTGGTCATGGGACAAGTTCCCAAGTCTTGCTTTTTTCTATCTGATCTAATTCCTCATCCATTGCCTTGATCCAGAACTCATCTTCACTTGCCTGTTTGAAGTCTTTTGGCTCAATCTTAGATAGCAAAGAAAAATTTGCTTGTTGAGATGGTGTTATTATCCTTCTCCTTGTCTGTCTTACATCTGGATTCCCAATGATTTGTTCTTTTGGATGATGCTTCTGTACATACCTAGATGGAGTTTTAGGAAGAAGCTTTTGTGTTTCTTCTTCTTCTTCATCTGATTCCTCATGAAACTCTTCTTGACAACTTCCATCTTCTTGATACACAATTTGTTGAACTGGTTCTCTTGAATCTATCTTTTCATCAATTGTTACATTTATACTTTCTACAATAGTGCGTGTTCTCTTGTTGAAGCATCTATAGGCTTTACTCTTTGAGGAATAACCAAGGAAAATTCCTTCATCACATCTAGGATCAAACTTGCCTAAGTTTTGATCTTCTCTTCTTATGTAACACTTGCTTCCAAAAACCTTGAAGTGTTTTACAGTGGTCGGTCTTCCTTTCCAAAGCTCATATGGAGTCTTGTGATGGTTTACCCTCATTTGAGCCCTAGTGATTATGTATACTATTGTATTTACTACTTCTCTCCAAAATCCATCTGAGAGCTTAGACTCATTTAACATAGCTCTAGCCATATTCTCAATAGTTCTATTTTTCCTTTCAACTACTCCATTTTGTTGAGGAGTTCTTGCTGCTGAATATTCTCTCTTAATCCCATGTTGTTCACAAAACTCTACAAACTCATTTGAGGTAAATTCTCCTCCTCTATCAGATCTCAAACACTTAATTCTCTTGCCGGTTTCATTTTCAACCAGTTTCTTAAATGCTTTGAACTTTTCAAAAGCTTCTGATTTCTCTTTCAGAAAATCTACCCAAACCATTCTTGAGTAATCATCTATAAATAGAATAAAGTAACTCTCACCCTGAATGCTCTGTGTTCTGGTAGGACCACATAGATCAGTATGTATTAGACTCAATGGCTCAGATGACATATATCCTTTTGACTTAAAGCTTGTTCTAGTTTGCTTTCCATGTTGACAAGGTGCACAGATTGTGTTTTGTGGCCTTTTTATTTTGGGTAAATCTCTGACAACCTGCTTATTGCTTATGTTGACTATGTTGTCAAAATTCAAGTGACCCAATATTCTATGCCACAACCAAATCTCATATTCTTGTGATAGAAAGCACTTTTCCCCTTTGATCTCACTAAGCATGTATAGATTGTTTGGAGTTCTTCTTGCATTGGCAATGACTTTTCCAGTTTTTGATTTTCTTATCTCACATCTATCTGGATGGAATGTAACCATATGCCCTTGATCACAAAGTTGACTTACACTTAATAGATTATGTTTTAACCCTTTAACATACAACACATTTTATGTTCTTGTTTTCCCATTATCTAAACTCAAAGTTCCTCTTCCACCAATCCTTGTTGATCCATTATCACCAAAACTTACTGATCCTCTATTGGTTTCTTTTAATACAATGAATTTGTCTTTGTCTCCTGTCATGTGACTAGAGAAACCACTATCAAGATACCATTGTTCTTCTTTATCCTAAGCATGAAGGGCTGTTTGAACTAACATTGATCTAGCTTTTACATTTCCCCTTTCATCTTTCCTAGTTGTTGAATCTATTTTTCTTTTACTAGACTCAGGAAGTATCATTTTACACCATCTAGCCTTGTGCCCAAAATTATTGCATTTGTAACATATAATATCATTATCCATAAGAGGTGCAAAAGAATTGAAATTTCTATTGACATTGTTTCTTGCATGACTAATACAGTGTACAACTCTATGACCATATTTATTACAAGAAAAGCAATGACCATGGAAGAAATTATGTAACCTGTTTGGATGCCCTTGAGATTGTGGTGGAGTATTCCTCCTCTTGTGATTAACTCTCATCCAAGGTTCTTCTTTGCTTTCTTCCTTTCTGATATCCTTTGCTTGCTTATCCTTGTTTGAAGTTTCTGCTTCTTGAAGACTTGATTCCCTTTTTGATTTCTTATCCTCTACATCTTGTAGTACCTTGGTCCTTTCAACTTCATTCCTTAGATAAACAATTTTTGCTTCTAATATTTCACATTCTATTTCTCTTGCTCTTAACAGATCTATCATATCCTGCTCAATTTTCTTTCCTTCTTCCACCCTTATCTTGAGTTCTGTGAGATTTTGTAGAAGTTCCATCCTTGCTTCTTCATCCTCTTGAATTTGTTCCTTCGAGGCTTGAATTCTTCTCTCTAATTCTTTCCAACTTTTTGAGAGCAACAAAGAATTCCTCTTTTATATCAAACATAGTCTCCTCTTCATTTTTTAAAGTCATGTGTGTTACTGATGGATCCTCCTCCAAGCTGTTAGTCTTTTCACGGAGAGACCCGCTCTGATACCAATTGAAGAACATGTGCTTATACTGAGAGGGGGGTGAATAGTATAAGATAAAATTTTTTACCTTTTAATCCAAATGATAACATCAACAATATTAAAGCAGTAAACATCACACAAAGCATCACACACATGAGAGACATGATTTTACGTGGTTCACCCAATGTGGGCTACTCCACGGAGAAAATATTTCTTATAAATTTTCCTCAAATAAATTCTCTTGGGAATCCTTTCCCTACAATGTTTATGGACCTCTATCCAAAGGAGACACCAATACCCTAATCAAGTTCATGGATCTCTATCCATAGGAGAACTCCTTTCCCCTAAGCTCTAACTAGTGATCTTCTAGAAGATCTATTGCCCCCACTACTCTGGCTGATGGATCTCTATCCACTGAAGACACCTATCCTCACTACCCTGGCTAATGGATCACTATCCACTGGATACTATCATCTTCTATACTCTATCACCTCCAAAGATCTATCTCAAATCTGCACTAAACATAGTCCTTCGATCTAGCACAAATCTATCCTCAATCTCTATCTCTGATCTGGCATAAACCTATCCTCAAATCTACAAATTGTCCTCTAATTCATTTAAATCTATCCTCAAATCTATTTCTCTAATTTCTTGATTGGCACAAACTTATCCTCAAATCTGTACCAAAATCTGTCCTCTAATATGTATTGTAAGCTTCCACAAAAGCTCACATAAATCTATCCACAAGTCTTCTCTAAGACTTACCTCAAATCTGTCCAACAATATCACACTAGAACTTGTCCAATCTCATAGAAACATAAAGAGAATTTTTAGAGACTCAATATGCTCTACATTCATCATAATGCTCAATCACTTTCAATCACTCTCTTAGAAACATATAGAGAATTGTTAGAGACTCAATATGCTTCACATTCACCTCAATACTCAATCACTTTCTCAACTCAATTCAGAATATAGAATAATTTGTTTCATAAAACTTGAACAATCACTTCACACATTCACTTGACTAGGCTCAACCAACTCTACTCAACCAATCTCACATAACAATGATACTCATGTTCTTTCCAAACCCTAGTTCAAGTTCTTCACTCAACTCAAACACTTCAACAACAATGCTTATAAAACAAGGTTTTATCAACAACTCTTAATTCCAGAAAACCTTGAAGCATTAATTCAAAACACTCTCAATAATGCAAACCAAACAATCCTTTTCACTCCAACTTTCCATTCACAATTTTCAACAATCACTCACTAGGAAGAATATGCCCATACCTTTTGTTGGATGTAGAAGTGCCTTTAGAAAACCTGTCTTAATCACAATTTCTTCTTTCCAATTCCAATGGTTAAACACAACAATATCACTTCAACACTTTCCAAAAATATTCCTTGGACATAAAACAATCACAACTCAATTTATGCCTTATTGCTCTCTTTTAAAATTAACACTCATCATTGTTGTAATCACAATGACACTGAGAGGGGGGTGAATCAGTGTGATCTTTAAAATTTCTAATATATATAGTTTTAAATCCAGCAACTATTTAAAACTGATAAACGAAATATCAAATGCAGCAAGAAAGCATGACACACAACACAGCAAATTAACGAGGTTCACCAATGTGGCTACTCCTCAAAATGATTGCTTGGACTACCATCCAAATCCAGTCAATGCAAAGCTACAACTTTACAAAATCTTTTACCAAAGATCAACTGGAAGGAGCACCAACCCCTTTGCTTTATCTATTTCAAATAGAATGGAGCACCAACTCCTAATTTACCAGCACCTACTGGAAAGAGGCACCAACCCCTTATGCCAAGCTGCAACTTGGAAGTTAAAAATGATTAAGAAAATTATAGAATAAAATTCTCATATTATTTCTTACAGTCTGTTGTTTCTCTGTAGTCTGCTACTTCTGCACAACATGCTTCGCACTGTCCGACACTTCTATGAACTTCTTCGCACTCTCTATAGCAATCGGATGATCATCCACTTCTGTTGTCTGGCCGCTATCACTTCGCACTCATAACTCCACCTCTGCACATTGCGCTCTTATTTCACACAATCACGATATGCACACTTCGCTTCAACTCTAACTGTGACTTCGCACTCTGCTCAACACGAATTTCACTTGCGCAATCACTCTGCTCGCATTCGCACTCAATCTTCATGCCACCTCTTCAAACTCGAAGTAACCCTCCTTTTATAGAAGAAATCTCAGAGACAAACCCTAAGAAACGTCGGCTGTGAAACCCTAGAAAATGTCGGCTGCCAAACCCTAAAATCCATCGACTGTAACCCTAAGAATGTCGACTGCAAAACCCTAGAATTTGTTGGCTGCAAAACCCTAAAATTCATCGGCCCAGATTTAACTTTGTCGGCCTCAAACTCTTCTGCCACCTTTGTCACCTTCCTGTAGCTTATTGCCATGAAATAATAACATGTCATGATATCGCGACACTTTTTGTGGCCGTACGCCTTCTTGTCCTTGTTGTCGTGAAATCGTGACCCTTTTGGCCGTTGATAGCTTTGCCATCGTTCTTGTCATAAAATCATGACACTTCAAACTTTTGCTGATGTCATCCTCATCCTTGTCACGAAATCGTGACGCTTTCGGCTTCCAGCGGCTTTCCTTGCACCCTGTCATGAAATCGTGACACTTTCAGCTTTTGCTGACGTCATCCTCAGCTTTGTCATGAAATCATGACGCTTTCGGCTTCCAGAGGCTTTTCTTGCAGCCTGTCACGAAATCGTGACACTTTCAGCTTTGACAGATCATCCTCATCTTTGTCACGAAATCGCGACGCTTTCGACTTCGTACATTTCTTGCTTCATGCAGTAGCGAAATCGCTACAACTTTGTGCCTTGTGCTTCCAACTTTGCTTCTACCCATGAAATTTTGACTTGTAACGAAATCGCTACACTTTTGAGTTCTACGCTTTTGACTGGTAGCGAAATCGCTACACCTTCGCGTTGTGCACTTTTGACGCATAGCGAAATCGCTACACCTTCGTGTTGTGCTTTTTCAACTCGTAGCGAAATCGCTACACCTTCGTGTTGTGTTTTTTCAACTTGTAGCGAAATCGCTACACCTTTGTTTTGAGCAGTTTTGACACGTAGCGAAATCGCTACACCTTTGCTTTGTGCACTTTTGACTCGTAGCGAAATCGCTACAACTTTTCACTTAACACTTTCTCCCTACTTCGGCCAGCGAAAATTCAACATGTAGCGAAATCGCTACAACTTTTCAACTTAACGCTTTCTCCTTGTTTCGGCCAGTGAAATTTCAACATGTAGCGAAATCGCTACAGTTTCTCGACTTAGCTTCTTGGCCTCCGCAATGTCACGAAATCATGACAGTTGCCTTGCGCCTTCTCTCTCCTCATTTTCGTCGTGAAATCATGACATTTTTGGCTGTGCTTTCTCTCTCCTCACTTTCGTCGTGAAATCATGACATTTTCGGCTGTGCTTTCTCTCTCCTCACTTTCGTCGTGAAATCGTGACATTTTCGGCTGTGCTTTCTCTCTCCTCCGACCTGTCACGAAATCGCGACAGAAAACATGTCGCGATATCGCGACAGTTTTCTAACTTGTCTTTTTCTTCGAATTTTTGAAACTGGGTCACTCTTGTTTTCTTGGAATTGCACTTTACATAATCTGACTATCCTTTGAATTTCTGTTCTCTGCATCTGAATGGCTCCTGAACTGTCTATCCACTGCATCATTGGATCTAACTGCCTGTGTTGACAACAATGACAAACTTCTTGCAACACCTTGCTCAACAATCTCCCCCTTTGGAATTGTTGGCAACACCTGTATACATTCCTGTAACTCTTCTCCCCCTTTGTCAATAATACCAAAGGGTTGTTGCAGACTCCCCCTGAGTCAATCCTCACACTTCTCAGGCACAATTTGTTGCATCTGGCACAAATTATGATCATGAGCAAAAGAATAGTCAAATACTCAAATGCTCCCCCTGAGAAAGTGATCCCTGTAGCTAGTCACTTCTTAGGAAGTGTGACTACTCCTAATTTGCTTCGAAGGTACTCAAATACTTCCTTGGGCAAAGGTTTTGTAAAAATATCTCGCTACTTGTTCTTGTAGTTGGGACATAGTCCAATTTAACTTCTCCTTCTGCAACTTTCTCCTTCAAGAAATGATACCTTATAGCAATGTGCTTTGTCCGTGAGTGCATTACTGGATTCTTAGAGATGTTGATTGCACTTGGTGTTATCACACTTTACTGATATTGGTTCACTAAAATTAATACCTAGATCTTTCAAAGTTTGTTTCATCCACAAGACTTGTGTGCAACATGTTGCTTCTTGCAATATATTCTGCCTCAGTTGTAGATAAAGAAACTGACTCTTGCTTCTTACTGTGCCATGCAACCAATCTGTCCCCCAAATAGAATGCTCCTCCACTGGTACTCTTTCTGTCATCAACACATCCAGCCCAATCTGCATCTGAATATGATATAAGAGTGAAGTCTTTGCCTTTTGGGTACCACAACCCATACTCCATGGTGCCCTTGAGATACCGAAAAATCCTTTTAACTGCTGTCACATGAGTCTCTTTGGGACTGGCCTGAAATCTAGCTACCATGCAAACTGCCTGCAGAATATCAGGTCTAGTGGTTGTTAAATATAGTAGACTTCCAATCATAGATCTGTACATGGTTTGGTCTACAGGTGGAGATTTGTCTTCTTTACTCAATTTGCAGCTTGTTGTCATGGGAGTGCTGACTGGCTTACAGTCCTCCATAGTGAACCTTTTTAGCATTTCTTTCACATATTTGATTTGGGAAATGAATATGCCTTTCTCATTTTGATTAACTTGTAGCCCAAGAAAGTAAGACAGTTCACCAATCATAGACATTTCAAATTCATTCTGCATCTTATTTGCTAAGTCTTTACAAGATTCATCTTTGTTCTTGCCAAATATGATATCATCTACATAGACAACTAGAACAATGAGATGCCCACCTTCTATTTTTACATACAGATTCATTGTCCACTAAACCTTTCTTGAATCCCTGTTGAGAGAGATAATTATCTAGCCTTGCATACCATGCCCGTGGTGCTTGTTTTAATCCATACAGTGCTTTCTTTAATTTGCGGACAAGGTTAGGATCTTCACTAATTTGAAAGCCATCTGGTTGTTCAATATAGACCTCTTCTTCAAGTTTCCCATTTAGGAAGGCAGATTTTACATCCATCTGATAAACTCTGAAGTTCTTGTGAACTTCTAGTGCCAAAAACATTCTAATAGCTTCTAGTCTGGCCACTGGTGCGAAAGTCTCTTCAAAATCAATGCCTTCGACTTGTGCATAGCCTTTGCAAACCAGTCTTGCTTTGTTTCTAATGACTTGACCGTCTTCATTTAATTTGTTTCGAAATATCCATTTGGTGCCGATTACATTCTTATTTGCAGGTCTAGGTACCAGTTCCCAAGTTCTATTCTTTTCAATCTGATCTAACTCTTCATTTATTGCTTTCATCCAACTATCATCTTTGCTGGCTTCATCTATGTTTTTGGGCTCAATGCTTGATAAAAGAGAGTAATTACTTATTACTTTCCTTCTTGTTTGAACACCGACTGTGGGATCTCCAATTATTTGATCTGTTGGATGATTTTTCTGCACATTGCCAGTTTTAAATTTCTTATTTTCTTGTGCTTCTGAGTCATCGATTAAGTCAATTGAATCAATTGTAGGTTTGTTTCCTTCTTCATGTACCTCATCTCCTTCAAAAACATCTTCATAGATTGGGTAGTTTTCCTCAAATTCAGTTAACCGTGTTCTACCTTCATCAAATTTAACATCTGCACTATCCACAATTTTCTTGAGTCTCTTGTTGTAGCATTTGTAAGCTTTACTTTTTGGAGAATATCCAACAAAGACACCTTCATCTGCTCTATCTTCAAATTTCTCGAGATTGTCATCAGTATTTCTGATATAACACTTACAGCCAAATACTTTGAGATGTTTTGTTGTTGCTTTTCTACCAAACCACAACTCATAAGGAGTTTTGCTTTCATGAGTCCTTAACATATATCTGTTTTGGAGGTATACTTGTTGTGTGAATCGCTTCTTTCAAATTTCTCTTTTTTTTTTTTTTCCAAATAGTGGGATTTCCCTGAACAGTTCTGTTCTTTCTTTCTACTACACCATTCTCACTGGGAGTTCTAGCTGCTGAATATTGTCTCCTGATGCCATGATTTTCACAGTATTCTAAAAATTCATTTGAAATGAATTCTCCTCCTCTATCTGATCGTAAACATTTAATCCTTTTTCCTGTTTCATTCTCAACTAGATGTTTGAAGGATTTGAACATTTGAAAAGCTTCTGTTTTGTCTTTTAAGAAAAATATCCAGGTCATTCTGGAATAATCATCGATACATAACATAAAATATTTGTCTCCATTTATGCTTTGTGTTCTCATGGGTCCACATAAGTCTGTATGTATAAGTTCCAGAGGCTTGCTAGTGTGGTAATCTTTTGTTTTGAATGAAACTCTGGTTTGCTTTCCCTTCCGACATGAGGCACAGACAATATTTGAAGGTTTTCTAATGGTTGGAATATCTCTCACTGCTTGTTTTGAGCTGATTTTCACTAAGTTGTCAAAACTTATGTGTCCAAGCCTCTTGTGCCATAGCCAGTTCTCTTCTTCTTGTCCAATGAAGCACATACCTTCTAAAGATTCTGAGAGTGTGTACAGGTTGCCAGACGTCCTTGAGCCGGTTGCTATTAATTTCCCACTGTTTATTTTTCTGACTTCACAACCCTGCTTCTTGAAGACTACTTCATGTCCTTTATCACAGATTTGACTCACACTTAACAGATTGTGTTTCAGACCATCCACAAACAGAACTTCTTCTGACTTAATTTTCCCATCACTAATTTTGACAGATCCTTTTCCGATTATCTTGGCTCCATCATTGTTTCCGAACTTTACAGAGCCACCCTCATATTTCTGTAGTTTTTCAAACTTTTATCTGTTTATCACCTGTCATATGACTTGAGCAACCACTGTCAAGAATCCATGGAACACATTTATTTTGAGCCTTGAAAGTTGTCCGTACTATTAGAGATTCCTTTTCTTCTCTGAGTTGTTCTTTCTGTTTCCATTCTGTTTTGACCGTGGTATTGGATTCTAGCTTGGATTTCCCCTTTTCAGACTCTTGCACATATCTTTCAGAATGATTTCTACTTTGTTTTGCCCTATATGGTTGAACTCTTCTTTTCTGAATTTGATTTGAAACAGAGGTACTATGACAGTTTCTAGCAATATGCCCAAAGTTGTGACAATTGAAGCATTCTACTGCATAACTTATTAAAGGAGCAAAAGCATTTCTACTAGTGAAACTTCTTGGTCCTACATTATACTTGCAGTCAGCAATTTTATGTCCATAAGCATTACATTTGAAACAGAAACCATAAAAGTAATGATTGAACCTGAAAGATGGTCTTTGCCAGTTTGTTGCAGGAGTCATAGATTTTCTTTTCTTTTGATGTGTGACCTTGGTAAAACCATCATTGTCAGTCCTCTTTTCAGGCCTGGCATCATTTCTTTCTTTTGCCTGATTAGTTGTTCTTTCAACAGCCTGTTTCTTGTCTTCACTCCTTTCAACATTTCTGGCTGATGATTCTCCTTCAACAAAGCCCAGACCAAATTTGATACCTGCGGGTCTTTGATCGCTTAAAATTTTGTCCAGCTTCATCGAACTTTCTTCACGTTTGTAATAGCAGCTAATTTTTTGATCCAGCTCTTGTATCTGTATTCGAAGACCAACATTTTCTTCTTCCAGTTTACAGCAGCAATCTATCTTCATGGTCACCTGAACTTCAAGATCTTCGGACATTTTCTTGTACTCTTCTGACTATATTTTTAAACTTGTTATAATGTCATTTGCATCCTCAAGCTTCCTTGACAGTTTTTTATTTTTTCTCTTCTCAGATTTCCATTCTATAAGAGCAGAAACTAGTTCACCTTCTAAATCAACTTCAGCCTCAGTTTTTTCAACAGTCAGTATAGAGTTCATACCTTCTTCCTTCTCTGAGATTTCTGCCTTTTCAGAATTTTTGACTTCAAATGCCATGAATAGAGCTTCGCCTGTTCCTTCTTCAGAATCCTCACTAGAGCTGTCTTCTGAGGAATATGCATTCCTGGATATAAAGCTTTTCTTTTTGAAATTGCCTTTTCTGAAGTTAGATTTCTTTCTCCATTCACCCTTTTCTTGATGTGAAGTTTCCTCACCTTTGTCCTTCTCATTGAGAGGACATTTGGTTGCAAAGTGTCCAATTCCCCCACAGTTGAAACATTTAAAAGGTAGTTTTCCTTTGTACTTTCCTTTGCCCTTTCTCAACTTTCTGACAAAATTTGCTTCCATTTCGTCTAAAATTTCTTCTTCTTCAGACTCTTGTTTTGTGTCTTTACCTTTTTGGGCTTTAAATGCTGCTTCTCTGTCTATAGGATTAGACTTTCCTATTCTCATTTCATAAGCCGTCAAGGAACCATGCATCTCATCCATACTGAAATGATTTAAGTCTTTAGCTTCTTCTATGGCAGAGACTTTAGAATCAAACCTGTGAGGAAGCGACCTTAAAACCTTTTTCACAATAGTAGCATCATCCAACTCTTCGCCGAGACCTCTCATTGAATTAGTGATTCCATTTACCCTTTGCATGAAGGCTTCTATGTTCTCATCGTTGGTCATTTTTAGTGATTCGAATTGAGCTCGATGAGTTTGCAGCTTAGCTTCCTTGATCTTGTCATCTCCCTCATGAATATTCTCCAGTTTGTCCCACACATCTTTTGCTGAAACATAGTTTATGATTTTGACCAACTCATTGTCCACTAATCCACACATGATGGCATTTTTAGCTTTAGAATCATTTTCAAACTCCTTTTTATCGGTGCTGTCGGTTGGAGCAGTAGCAGGAGCTGTGTAACCATTGACTACTGCATTCCAGATGTCAAATCCCAAAGCTCGAAGATATGTTTGCATTCTGATCTTCCAGAAAGCATAATTTGTTTCATCAAACAGTGGTGCCTTGTTTGAGGAGAAACCTTCACCACCTGCCATAATGTCACTTACTGGGATCACCCTAGCTGATTGAGCCTGTTCAGGAACCTGGCTCTGATACCAATTGTTGTAATCACAGTGACACTGAGAGGGGGGTGAATCAGTGTGATCTTTAAAATTTCTAATATATATAGTTTTAAATCCAGCAACTATTTAAAACTGATAAACGAAATATCAAATGCAGCAAGAAAGCATGACACACAACACAACAAATTAACGAGGTTCACCAATGTGGCTACTCCTCAAAATGACTGCTTGGACTACCATCCAAATCCAGTCAATGCAAAGCTACAACTTTACAAAATCTTTTACCAGCACCAACTGGAAGGAGCACCAACCCCTTTGCTTTATCTGTTTCAAACAGAATGGAGCACCAACTCCTAATTTACCAGCACCTACTGGAAAGAGGCACCAACCCCTTATGCCAAGCTGCAACTTGGAAGTTAAAAATGATTAAGAAAATTATAGAATAAAATTCTCATATTATTTCTTACAGTCTGTTGTTTCTCTGTAGTCTGCTACTTCTGCACAACATGCTTCGCACTGTCTGACACTTCTGTGAACTTCTTCGCACTCTCTGCAGCAATCGGATGATCGTCCACTTCTGTTGTCTGGCCGCTATCACTTCGCACTCATAACTCCACCTCTGCACATTGCGCTCTTATTTCACACAATCACGATATGCACACTTCGCTTCAACTCTAACTGCGACTTCGCACTCTGCTCGACACGAATTTCACTTGCGCAATCACTCTGCTCGCATTCGCACTCAATCTTCATGCCACCTCTTCAAACTCGAAGTAACCCTCCTTTTATAGAAGAAATCTCAGAGACAAACCCTAAGAAACGTCGGCTGTGAAACCCTAGAAAATGTCGACTGCCAAACCCTAAAATCCATCGGCTGTAACCCTAAGAATGTCGGCTGCAAAACCCTAGAATTTGTTGGCTGCAAAACCCTAAAATTCATCGGCCCAGATTTAACTTTGTCGGCCTCAAACTCTTCTGCCACCTTTGTCACCTTCCTGTAGCTTATTGCCGTGAAATAATAACATGTCACGATATCGTGACACTTTTTGTGGCCGTACGCCTTCTTGTCCTTGTTGTCACGAAATCGTGACCCTTTTGGCCGTTGATAGTTTTGCCATCGTTCTTGTCACGAAATCATGACACTTCAAACTTTTGCTGACGTCATCCTCATCCTTGTCACGAAATCATGACGCTTTCGGCTTCCAGCAGCTTTCCTTGCACCCTATCATGAAATCGTGACACTTTCAGCTTTTGCTAATGTCATCCTCAGCTTTGTCATGAAATCATGACGCTTTCGGCTTCTAGAGGCTTTTCTTGCAGCCTGTCATGAAATCGTGACACTTTCAGCTTTGATGTCATCCTCATCTTTGTCATGAAATCATGACGCTTTCGGCTTTCGTACATTTCTTGCTTCATGCAGTAGCGAAATCGCTACAACTTTGTGCCTTGTGCTTCCAACTTTGCTTCTACCCATGAAATTTTGACTTGTAACGAAATCGCTACACTTTTGAGTTCTACGCTTTTGACTGGTAGCAAAATCGCTACACCTTCGCGTTGTGCACTTTTGACGCGTAGCGAAATCGCTACACCTTCGTGTTGTGCTTTTTCAACTCGTAGCGAAATCGCTACACCTTCGTGTTGTGTTTTTTCAACTTGTAGAGAAATCGCTACACCTTTGCTTGAGCAGTTTTGACACGTAGCGAAATCGCTACACCTTTGCTTTGTGCACTTTTGACTCGTAGCGAAATCGCTACAACTTTTCACTTAACACTTTCTCCCTGCTTCGACCAGCGAAAATTCAACATGTAGCGAAATCGCTACAACTTTTCAACTTAACGCTTTCTCCTTGCTTCGGCCAGCGAAATTTCAACATGTAGCGAAATCGCTACAGTTTCTCGACTTAGCTTCTTGGCCTCCAGCATGTCACGAAATCGTGACAGTTTGCCTTGCGCCTTCTCTCTCCTCATTTTCGTCATGAAATCGTGACATTTTCGGCTGTGCTTTCTCTCTCCTCACTTTCATCGTGAAATCATGACATTTTCGGCTGTGCTTTCTCTCTCCTCACTTTCGTCATGAAATCGTGACATTTTCGGCTACGCTTTCTCTCTCCTCCGACCTGTCGCGAAATCGCGACAGAAAACATGTCGCGATATCGCGACAGTTTTCTAACTTGTCTTTTTCTTCGAATTTTTGAAACTGGGTCACTCTTGTTTTCCTGGAATTGCACTTTACATAATCTGACTATCCTTTGAATTTCTGTTCTCTGCATCTGAATGGCTCCTGAACTGTCTATCCACTGCATCATTGGATCTAACTGCCTGTGTTGACAACAATGACAAACTTCTTGCAACACCTTGCTCAACAATCATAACATACATAAAGATAATTTCCTTGATACACATTATAAACTCCAACTTAAAATAATATCCAACACCATAAAAATATAAACCAAATACCTTACAATATTTTCAAAACATTTGAGCAAACAACTTTAAAAATTTAATTTTGGAAAAAATATTATAACTCCTTTAGCAACCTTAGAACTATTTTAAATATGCAAAAATTAATTTTTAAATGCCCAAACTATATTACCAAAATTTTCGGTGACCAATTTACAAGCATACCTTTTTCTTCCCCAAAAGGGGATCGACAAGATTTTATCCGTTGTCTCCTCTATCCTATGCACCTTAGAACTTGGGAGATCACTGCATGGGCTACGAATGCCCATGTGAAGGAAGGTATGACCCCTTCCTCTTATACCTCCAATCACTATCTATTTCTCATGAAATTTGCACACCCTTTCCTTGCTTTGGACATAGTGCAATTTGTGACACTCACTATTCTAAAGCTCACAATAATTATCGAAGGCCTGGTAAGGTTTGGTAGAGTGGGAGTTCCCCCCTTATATACATATTTTTAATTTCTCCTCACGTTAGTAGTGCTTTATTCAAAATCGAATTTCAAAACCACATGAAGAAGAAGAAGAAGCACAAAAACTTCTTCCTAAAAATCAGATGATGAAGAAGAAGAAACACAAAGACTTATTCCTAAAAATCCATCCAGTTATGTACAAAAGCATCATCCAAAAGATCTAATCATTGGGAATCCATATGAAATATAGAAAAGAATAAGGATAATAACACCATCTCAACAAGTAAAATTTTCTTTGTTATCTAAGATTAAACTAAAAGACTTCAATTAGGAAAGTGAAGATAAGTTTTGGATTAAGGAAATGGATGAGGAATTAGATCAGATAGAGAAAATAAAGACTTGGGAACTTATTCCACATCCAAAGACAAAAATGTGATCGACACAAAATGGGTATTCAAAAACAAGTTAAATGAATATGGACAAGTAGTTAGAAATAAAGCAAGGTTAGTATGCAAAGGTTATGCACAAGTAGAAGGAATTGACTTTGATGAGACATTTGCTCTAGTTGCATGACTTGAAGCCATAAGAATATTTTTAGCCTTCTAAAGTTTTAAGAACTTCAAGCTATATTAGATGGATGTTAATTCAACATTTCTAAATGGTGTTATAGAAGAAGAAGTCTATATTGAATAGTCAGAGAGATTCAGATTAATAGATAAACCATATCATGTATGTAGATTGAAAAAGTACTGTATGGTCTAAAATAGGCTCTTAGAGCATGGTACTCAAGATTGGATAAGTGTCTTCAGGAACAGGGATTCAAAAAAGGAATAGCGGATAACAACTTATACATAAAAAATGAAGGAAATAGTTTACTAATTATGGTTGTTTATGTTGATGACATAATTTTTTGGGTTAAAAATGATAAGATGTGTAAAGAATTTGTAAAGAACATGTAGAATGAATTTGAGATGTCCATGCTTGGTGAGTTTTCTTTCTTTATTGGACTTCAGATTCACAATCAGAGAAAGGAGTATTTCTTTCACAAACCAAGTATATAAAAGAGATGCTAAAGAAATTCAAGTTAGAATATTGCAAACCAGTAAGTACCCCCATGGTTACAGGATTTAAGTTAAGTAAGGATGATTAATCTCCAGAGGTAGATTAGAGATTATACAGATCTATGATTAGTAGTTTGTTCTATGTTATAACTACAAGACCAGACATAGTACTGTCAGTGGGATTATTGGCAAGGTTTCATTCAGCACCTAAGGAAACACATGTGGCAATAGTAAAAGAAATTATTAAGTATCTAAAAGAGACTATGGATTTTGGGCTTTGGTATCCTAAAAGTGATAGTTTTACACTCACAATGTATACAAATGCAGATTGGGTTGGCAACATTGATGACAAAAAAAACACAAGTGGAGGAGCATTCTTTCTTAAAGACTGTTTAGTCTCTTGGCTAAGTAAGAAATAAACATCAGTACCCTTGTCTACAGTAGAAGCAAAGTATATTGCAAGAGTAGCCATTTTCACACATGTATTATGGATGAAGCAAAATCTATAATACTTCAAGATAAAACATGATCATCCTATTCCCATATTATGTGATAATACAAGTGCTATAAGTATCTCAAAAAATCTAGTGATGCACTCCAAGACAAAGCACATTCTGATCAACTATCATTTTTTGTGAGAATAGGTGACAGATAAAAAGGTCAGGTTGGAATATGTTACTACAAAGGAACAAGTAGTAGACTAATCCACGTTCAAAAGAGACATTTGAGTATCTTCGAGGAAAATCAGGAGTAATACTCCCACCCATGAATTAACCACATCAAGAGGAGGAGGGGGAAGGGCTAAGCTAAGATTTTCATTATTAGACCTAAGCCCCAAAGGTGACCCTTTTCCATTGATGTCAAAGGGGGAGAGATTTGAGTAAGGGGGAGAAATTTGAGTTAGAAGGAAAGCATTCAGTCAGGGGGAGCAGTTTCCCAGGGGGAGCCAAAAAGAAAAAAGTTAAGGAAATGGTAAAAAGTAATTGGGTTGCCATCAATGACAAAGGGGGATATTGTTGGAAATTTTGAGGAATTTATTTTGTCATTGATGTCAAAAGCATTCTTGTGCTATGTTCGTCATCTTTTAGGACATTAAGTGTTTCTTCCAAAATCAAGGTCTTGAAAAACAATAGGTTATAATATATATATTTTTAAATATTATATACCTAGGAGGGATCAAATAATGAAGATCCAAGGAAGGAGAAGCAAGTTTAAATTAAATAACAATATTTTATTATTATTATTTCGGATAAAAAATTGAGTTTAAGAAGATCAAGGATCAAGTTGAAAAAGACCCACAAGTAGATTTAATTTAAATTAAAATATTTTAATATTTGATTAAAATTTTAATTTAAATAATGATAAGTGCAGAGGTTTAATTTAAATATTTATTTAATATTTAAAATTAATATTCAAATTTGAGTTTGAATTCGAATACTCCTCGATGTTGGAATATGCTATGGTTTTGCATATAAATAATGCCAAGGTTTGGCATTTGAAAACTCATCCATGCGATTGTTAATTGGCTTGTGCAAAAGAAAGGAAAGACATGTATTTTTGCATGTGTATTTGAGTAGAGAAAAGGACAAAGTTTAGTGCCCTCCAAAATCTACTCGAAGCTCCTCACAGTTGATTTGGTAGCTAAGGGTTGCGTTAGACACGTTTAGGATGCATGGTGCAGGTTCAAACCTCGTGCACATCATTTTACTGAAGGAAATTTTGTGTTGTGTTTGTGTCATTCGAGGGATAAGGAAGTCAAAGGCACGTTCATACCTTTTAGCTCTTGTGGAGCTACGCAGCCTAGTCGATGGGTGTCAGCACTACGAAAGCACGTGGGGGAGAGCCAATGGCAGATCGAATCCTACCAAGGCCTTTTGGATAGCATAATAGAGGTATGTGCATTGTTTGGGTTGACTTGGCTTGCAAAAAATAAAAAGGAAAAAAAAAAATTGTTTCCAAAGGTTTATGTTAATTAAAGTTTTTGCACAAT
This sequence comes from Wollemia nobilis, assembly GCA_028583015.1. Taxonomy (NCBI): domain Eukaryota; kingdom Viridiplantae; phylum Streptophyta; class Pinopsida; order Araucariales; family Araucariaceae; genus Wollemia; species Wollemia nobilis. The sequence goes on along the minus strand of JAQPPZ010002587.1, from coordinate 10,961,914 downwards.
TAATTTGGATTATAATTTGTTTAGGGGAGTTAAAAGGGGAATGCAAAAATTTGATTTCTAAATTGAATTTTTAAGTGATTAAGGAGTTATAAGGTAGTAATGAAGTTTATTTTTTATATTGAAGGTTGTTGAATATTATTATAAAGTTGGAGATTATAAGGTGTATTTGAGTGTTATTTTTTTGTATTGAAGAAGTGCTAGAGTGATAATTCTTGTCATCTAACCTTTGTGCTTGGCAAGGAAAGTGGTTATAATTGAGACAGGTTTTGATGTCTACTCTTCATCAAGTAAAAGGTATGGGTATATTCTTCCTTGGTTGAAGTAATCGATTGTTTGAGATTTTTTAAAAATAATATTGGAGTGAAAAGGACTTGGTTAAGTTTTCCTTTATGAGTTTGTTGAGTTGATGAGTTTTCTAAAATGGAAGTAAATGCTATAAATCTTGTTTGATAAGCATTGCGGGATATTTTGAGTGAATGAATGCATACTTCATTGTTGGGTGATTGAGACCCCTTGTTGTTGAGTTTGAATATTGTATTAGGGTTTGCAAGATCATGAGTATCATTGCTATGTTAGATTGTTTGATAAATATTATTGGAAATCATTGAGTTGATTTAAGAAAAAGGTTGAAAGTGATTGAGTTATTGTGAGTGTAAAGCATATTGAGTCTCTAACAATTATATACATGTTTCTATGAGATTGGAGAAGTTTTATAGTGGGGACTTATTGAGCAGAATTAAGGTAAGTATTGGTGAAGACTTGTTGAGTAGATTGGACAAGTTCTAGGGAGGACTTGTGGATAGAATTTGGTGCATATTTGAGGATAGGTTTGTGCCAGATCAAAGATAGATATTGAGAAAATTTATGCTAGATCGAAGGACTGTGTTTAGTATAGATTTGAGATAGAGTATAGAGGATGATAGTCTCCAGTGGATAGAGGTCCATTATCCAAGGCAGTGAGGATAGGTCTTATGAGTTAGGATAGGAGTCTTCAGTGGATAGATATCCATTAGCTAGTGCAGTGGAGACAATAGGTTTTCTATAAGATCACCAACAAGAGTAGAGGGGATTAGTGTCTACTATAGATAGAGATCCATGAACTTGATTAGGGGATTGGTGTCTCCTTTGTATAGTGGTCCATAAACATTGTAATACGGAAAGGATTCCCAAGAGAATTTATTTGAGAAAAGTTTATAAGGAATATTTTCTCCATGGAGTAGCCCACATTGGGTGAACCACGTTAAATCATGTCTCTTATGTGTGTGATGCTTTGTGTGTTGATTACTACTTTAATATTGCTGATATTATCATATGGATTGAAAATAAAAAAGTTCTATCTTATACCTGTTCACCCCCCTCTCAAAATAAGCACATGTTCTTCAATTGGTATCAGAGCGGGTCTCTTCTTGAAAGGACTAACATCTTAGAGGAGGGTGGTCCATCAGAAATACACATGATTTTTTTTTTTTTTTAAAGCGAAAAACCCCTTGTGGGGCCGCCTTGGTCTGAGAGACCACGAAAAGGGGGTTCTACACCGTCAAAGTCACTCGGGAGTCGCACCTGACCCTACCCGCACCAACATTATCAATTGGATTTTGGGTACCCAATTCAACTTTTTTGTAGGGTGGAGATTTGAACCTGGGACCTTGCTTGGAGGATTGTCGTCTCCTCTCCAAATCACGTACAACACCTAGGTAAATACACATGACTTTAGAAAATGAAGAAAAGACCATTTTTTATATAAAAGAGGAATTATTTACAACTCTAAGGAATTTGGAAAGGATTAGAGAGAAGGACTCAATATTGAAGGAACAAATTCAAGAGGATGAAGAAGCAAATATGGAACTTCTACAAAGTCTCACAAAACTCAAGATAAAGGTAGAAGAGAGAAAGAAGATTGATCAAGATATGATGGATCTATTAAGAGAAAATAAAAATAGAATGTGAAATATTGGAAGCAAAATTTTTTTATCTAAGGAATTAATTTGAAAGGACCAAGGTACTACAAGATATAGAGTATGGGAAATAGAAAGAAGAGTCAAGTTTTCAAGAAGTAGAAACTTCAAACAAAGATAGATAAATAAAGCATAATCCAAAAGGGAAAGACATCAGGAAGGATGAAAGCAAAGCAAAAGAACCTTGGATGAGAGTTAATCACAAATGGAGAAGCACTCAACCACAATATCAAAGGTATCCAAAAGAGTTACATAATTTCTTCCATGGCTATTTTTTTTCTTGTAACAAATATGGTCATAGAGTTGTACACTGCATTGGTTATGCAAAAATGATTTCAATAGAAATTTAAATTATTTTGCACCTCTTATGGATAATGATTTTATATGTTACAAATGCAATAATTTTGGGTACAAATATAGATGGTGTAAAATGATACTTCCCAAGTCTAGTAAAAGAAAAACAATTTCAACAACTAGGAAAGAGAAAAAGGGGAATGAAAATGATAGATCAATGTTAGTTCAAATAGCACTTCATGCTCAGGATAAAGAAGAACAATGGTATCTTGATAGTGGTTTCTCTAGACACATGTCAGGAGAAAAAGATAAATTTATTGTATTAAAAGAAACCAATAGAGGATCAATAAGTTTTGGTGATAATGGATCAACAAAAATTGGTGGAAGAGGAAATTTAAGTCTAGATAATGGGAAAACAAGAATAAAAAATATTCTATATGTCAAAGGGTTAAAACATAATCTGCTAAGTGTAAGTCAACTTTGTGATCAAGCTCATATGGTTACATTTCACCTAGATAGGTGTGAGATATGAAAATCAAAAACTAGAAAAGTCATTGCAAATGCAAGAAGAAATCCAAACAATCTATACATGCTTAGTGAGATCAAAGGGGAAAAGTGCTTTCTATCATAAGAATATGAGAGTTGGTTTTGGCATAGAATATTGGGTCACTTGAATTTTGACAACATAGTTAACATAAGAAATAAGCAGGCTGTCGGAGATTTTCCCAAGCTAAAAAGGCCACAAAACACAATTTGTGCACCTTGTCAACATGGAAAGCAAACTAGAACAAGATTTAAATCAAAGAGATATATATCATCTGAGCCATTAAGTCTAATACATACTTATCTATGTGGTCCTACCAGAACACAGAGTATTCAGGATGAGAGTTACTTCATATTATTTATATATGATTACTCTAGAATGGGTTGGGTAGCTTTCTTGAAAGATAAGTTAGAAGCATTTAAAAAATTTAAAGAATTTAAAGAACGGGTTGAAAATAAAACTGGAAAAAGTATTAAGTGTTTGATATTTGAACCTCAAATGAATTTGTAGACTTTTGTGAAAAACATGGAATCAAGAGAGAATACTCAGTTGCAAGAACTCCTCAACAAAATGGAGTAGTTGAAAGGAAAAATAGGACAGTTGAGAATATGGCTAGAGCTATGTTTAATGAGTCCAAAATTTCATATGGATTTTGGAGGGAAGCAGTCAACACAGTAGTATATATAATCACTAGGGCTCAAATGAGGGTTAACCATCACAAGACTCCATATGAGATTTGGAAAGGAAGACTAGTCTGTAGACACCAAATCCTAGCCACTTATCCACCATCACCCCTTCCTGCCATTCAATTGGCCATTCCATGCCTTTCCTACCATCCAATGGCCCACTTTAGCCCTTTCCCACCATTTTTCGACCCATATTTGAATTATTTATATTTATTTTATATTATTTATGTTTAAATATAATATTTTATATTATATTTTAATATATTTATTATAAAATATATATTTATAATCCCAATTAACCTCAACCATTAGATCTAATCTAATCTCAGCCATCCATATTCCTTAATCTGTGTCACACTTAAAGTATAATCTCAGCCTTTGGATTTGATTTAATATTAGCCACACGATCAAAAGTGTTAGGCTGAAACCCTAAGAAAACCCTAGGCTTGATTATAAGTAGGAGCATTCTCAATGCTCAACCCCTGGAAAATCTGAGTCTTGAAATCCTGAAGAAGTCTGAGGTCCATGCATTCTGAATACCATTGTTAGAGTTGAGTGGATTGTGCCCTAGCATATTCTACTTAAGAACCCTAGATTTCCTTAGGATTTCCCCATTCTAGCAATTTCCCTAGCCATCTTCCGTCACCGCCACCATATCCCATCCATCGCATCCTTCGCATTATCACGATCTGCTTCTATAGATCAAACCCTAATCCCCAACGCCCCCCCCCCCCCTTTTTTTCTTTTCCCTGTCCCACTAAGGTAAATCATTGTTTGTTATTTCATTTCATTATCTGTAGATTTTACATGCTACTTTATTCGTTAATAGCTAGGGTTTTATTGATAACTGAGGGTCTCATGCTGTGGAGCCCTCATAGGTATTTCTAATCCCTTATTTTTATTGGTATGTATGCAGATCTATAAATTTATTCATCATTGGACAATTGCTGAAGCTAGAGTGGCCCAAAATCAGATATCAACAAAGCCCACTCACTCTATTGGGAGCAAAGCACATTGAAGACACTCATTTTTTGTAGCTAGGGTTTCAGAGAACCCTAGTAGTTGTAATTACTATATCAAAATAATTCTGTTGGATAAAATAATTGTAACAAGGAGTTTCTCAGCTCCCCCTATTATTGAATAAAATATCATTTTGTGCAATTATTGTCTTTTTGGAATCATTTATTTTATATCTACTTTAGTGTCATGTTTTTGTCTCTTCAAATGGTGATCACGGTGGGACCCCACAAGGGTTCTACATTTTTATTTGATTTACTTTGCTAATGTTATTCTGTTGCTGCATTTTACAGGGTTTCTGGAAGATTCTGTAATAGTTACAAAAGGTGCGCAGGTGCTCTGCAACACCTGTTGATCATCACAGGTGCCCTGCCATACCTACACAGGTGCCTTAACATGCCTTCACAAGCGCCCAGCTATGCCTGGCAGTAAGTTGAAGTAGAGCGTAGGCTTCTGAGTAAGTTCCATAGCCCCTGTTTCAAATTTTCAACTTACGTATTCTATTTTTCTACATGATTTTTTAGATTTTGAATATAAAATGAATACAAACTAAGTAATATGGAAAATAAATCATTGTAGAGTGCATTTAGGGTATTTTGTGCATGCATCCATCATACATTTTGAAATTTTCTGTTTTAAAAAGAATTGCGAATTTGATTCCTGCACCTTTCTGTCCGCATTTGAAAGTGAAAAAGCATCAACTAGAATTTGCATCTTAGAAGTTAAATATTTCTTATTTTGCATATCTAAATAGGAACAATATTTGAATGCAAAAATTACTCCTGCCCTTGGGTGGCACCTTTGGCAGAGAGGTGGACGAACCCTCCGGTTGCTATCTAGGCAGGGGGTTTTAAGCGGTGTACTTCACACTCTTTAGAAAAAATTTGCATTCATATGTTGGATTCTGATTTAGATGTGTAAAATTTGTTATCTTTAACCTTGTTTGATAACAATAGAAAATATATATTTTAAAATTAATCACACACTGCACATTTCACTTAAAAATAGTAGTGGTTGGATTTCATCACCAACCATTGCTTGAGACTTGGTGATGGTGGCAGTCATTTCCATCCACCAGTATCTACCTTAGACACCATAGGTTTACCCCTGAGCAAACTTGTTGGAGGTCATTACCAACAAGAATCTCGTTGCCCTTGCCAAACCATAGTTTTTACCTTTATTTTGCATTAAGTAAGATTAGAACATCAAAACACACAAAACTGTCACTTTAAAAAGAATACACATTAATGAATGAGATAATCAATGAATGAGGTAAGCCACACAAGGTAAAAACTTAGCATTGATTGTTTCTACCATTTTAAATTATGTACAAGTTTCAGTTTTGGTGATCTCTTTGATTGTTTTAAGTTTGGATTTGATTGCTTTATGGTATTAACATGAAATCAGAAGAAAGTAATGAATCTAAATAACTTAATGGAAAATACATCCAATTCACCCACTACTTCGGTGGCAAACCCTTATCCATCCCTACCACAAGTAGGATCCCTTCCACATAATATTGAGTAGCCTACCACCCACATAGACATGGACAAGGTAGAGGCTATCTACAAGTCTTCTAACTATGTCCTTGAGCCCCTTAGTCAAGACTATGTTGAACAACCAGAATTGGCTACAACCTGTCCATCCAATACCACCCAAGGATATCATAATTCTACCTATGAATATGGTATACCTTCTTCTTCTAGCCCAGCCCAAAACACAAGTGTTTTTAACACTTACCCTTCATCTAGCCATATCCAAGCATATTCCAATCCCTTGTATGAGGAGTATGTGAATGCTACCTCACAAGTGCTGACCTCCCAAGTTGCCACATCAAGTGCAACTTGTGATATACCCATTTCTTCTAATCCATCCTCGTTGCTTCCTTCATCTTCCAATCTAGCCGCAACCATGTCAATTTCTACCATGTCTAAACAATAACTTCAAGACATATCAAGTGTCGTGAACATATTGCTCTTACAACATAGAAAGGCTAAGTAGCAAGTTCATGTAGACCCTATGCTCCATGCAGTTCCAACCCAACCCATCATAGCCAACCAAAATCCAACATGGATACCCCAATCTGTGATGGCTTCCATTCCCAATCCTCCACCAATTCACACCCCAACCCAACCAATTACCATTTCTTCTAGCCAACCTCCCAACCAATTCTTCCAACATCCCCCTCATCAATCATCTCCTTCTTTCAATCACCAATCTTCACCCCATGTTCAAACCAATCCATTCCACCAAAATAGGCTAATCACTCCACAACATTTTTCTTCCAATCCATCTCCCAATCATCAGGTAATCCAAGGCTTCCACATTCCTAGGGAAGATCCTAGGATACAGGCCATGCAGAAATAGATTGATCAGTTGATGCAAAACACCCCTGGCATGTCAAGCCAAAAACTGACCTTAAGTCAACTGATCCACCAACCAATTCATCCTTCGGTGCCATCACCGCCATATCCGGAAGACTTCACATTACCAAAGTTTGATAAATATAGGGGAACCGAGGACCCTAAGGAGCATGTGAGCTCATTTGTTCATGCATGTTTTCAGATTCAAATCGATGATGCCCTCATGCTCCAAATTTTTCCTCAAACACTAGGAGGAGATGCCATAGAGTGGTTCAATCAGTTTCCAACACACAACATTTACACTTTTACTCAACTGATGGATCTATTCTTGGACCATTTTGTCCTAAACATTAGAAAGAAGGTCTCATTATCAGACATCTATCATCTAAAACAATGGGATGATGAGCCTATTTATGATTTTGGAAACCATTGGAGGGCAGTTATAACCAAATTGCCATTCTCCCTACCAATGGATGAAATTATCAAATTATTCACCAAGAGTTGCTTAAAACCCATCTCTTGGATGCTTCAGCTTAATACTTATCGCACATTTGAAGAAGCTTTAGCACAAGCTAGCATCATTGAGGAAATCAAAATCCAAGAGGGTGTCATTAAGCCTAAGAAGAAAGAATGGCAAAACAAGGGCCAATATCAAAATAATCAATCCGACCAAAACAAATCATCACAAGCCTCTACGACTAATACACCCAATCAAGTTAATCAAGTGGTGGTGAGCCATCCCATAATGGCTCAACAACCTATGCAACAACCAATTGCTTATCATGTGGTCCCATCAATAACACAAGCACCCACGGTGCAAAACATAGTGCCAACTATAGAACAACCTTTCCACTACCAATACACCTAACCTCAACGTCAATACACGCCCTTAGTGGAGTCATATTCTTCCCTTTTTTGAAGGTTGTACAAAATAAATAAGTTAGCCTTACCTAAATTCAAGCCCGATGACCCTACCAAACATCCTAAAAACTATAGAGAACACCTATTTTACCCATACCATAGGCAAAATGGTCATGACATCAACTCCTACCACATTTTTAAGAACATCGTCCAAGACCTCATAGACTTAGGGGCCATCAATGTGGATAATCCCTTAGCTCCACAAAACCAAAATTTGGGAATTTTTCAAACACCTCTTCCCAACCATGGAGAGGCCCAAACTAATGTAGGAGGTAATAACCATCAAACACCTCCTAACCAAGTCAACCATGTCCAACAGTACCAAAATTTTGTAGGAGCAGTTCATGTAGTCACAAGAGGGCAAAGGCAAAATCAATAGAGTGTCCAACAACCTTCAAACCCACCACCCATCCAAACATCTCCAAATCCATCCCCTCCAATCCATCTTTCCAATCCACCAAATCAACCCATCCATTGACCTATAAGGCCAGCGGTAACCTTAAGTAGTCGGTTAACTACTAGCTTGAAAATGGCATCAGCTAAATTGTCTGTATATGAGCTTATCCAACAATCCCCTAGGCATAGAGAAGCTTTAATGGAGATTCTTAAGTCTATTGAGTTAGAAGCCCAAGACTCTAATGCCTTCAATAGTTTTGTAGGGAGTGTTAGGACATGCATGGAGCCATCCATCACCTTTTATGACTTTGAAATAAAGTTGATAACCTCAGAATCCATGGATCCTCCATTGCATATCATGGCATTGATAGATAAAAAGCCATTCAAAAGAGTCCTAATAGACACCGACTCATCCATTAACATCATCACCACCGCTGCCCTTCACCACCTCAAGCTACCACCTTCCCACATTTCCAAGTCATCATTCACCCTCAAAGCATTTAACGATGCTTTGTGTACCATAGTTGGCACTATTGTTTTACCCATTGAAGTAGGGGCCAGAATATTGCACACAATGTTTCATATATTGGAAGGAACAATGGCATACAATGTACTCCTTGGTAGACCTTGGATGAGGGAAATGAAATGTGTTCCTTCAATTCTTCATCAATGCTTGAAATATGTTCATGATGGACAAGTCCATTGCATCCCCGCAGATGTAGAACCTTTTAAGTATTGCAATTTCATTTCAAATCCTTATGAATCCATGTTGCCCTCCACCCATTTATTTTTATCCCCATATTCATCTAATTCAACTTATTCCTCTTCTAATCCATCTCCTTCTAATCCATCCACATATTCTTCCAAAGCTCCTATTCTTGAGGAGTTACCCATCACCGAACCCCCTAAATCATCCATTTCTTCTTGTACATGTGGTCAAGGTCAACCCACTTTCACCACATCATCCACATCAACCATTCCTTCTTCTACAACCATCCCTTCTTCATCATCATTGCCTCATCCACCTTCTTCTAATTCCAAGCCATCACCCAATCCTTCTCCATCAGCCGATGTTTCACAAGTTGAACTTTCAGATTGTGAAATGTTTAACTCTCCACCAACATCCACAACCAACTCCAATCCTGAGCCATCATCCACCACCTCATCCCAAGTCGAGGTCCACATCACTAGTCCTAGTATTGGTGAATACATGGTCCAAGATGTTACCATTACCCCTTTAGCCATTTCCACAGCCAAGGATTTTGGTCACCCACGTGACCATCCTTTAACCATAGGTGTTGTATACGACATGAGTTCTACTCCTAACAGTATTAAATTTGTCTATGGAGGGTTGGATTCCTCAATTGAGGCAAACCCACCCAAAGAACCAAAAGAGCCGATACATGCCAACATACATAATATGATGGGATTTCCATATTGTTACTTTCACATAGTCAATTGGTAAGGTCAGGGTCTAGGTTCCCATGAACAAGGGATACATGACATCATTGATTTCCCATATCATGGAGCACATGATCATTCAGGCTTAGGGTATACCCCACTTTCCACAACCTCTTCTCTTGAGCAAGCTTTCCAAAGGCTTAGCCTCAATGATGAAGATAAAGGCCCCCTTCCATGTTCCTCAACCACTTCTCTTGAACAAGCTCTTCAAGAGCTTAGCTTCAATGAAGAAGATGATCCCCTCAATTTTTCATACCCACTCCCAGATTTCGATGATGAAATTTATGAAGAGTATGAACTTATGTCCAATGCTTCTGACGATTCTGAAGAGGAATTTCAGCCCATTGTTCCCCTTACCCAACAGGATGAGTTTTACCTCACACTGTTCCCCATCCATCAGCCCATATTTTGGTTGCTTCTTCCACAAGAACAACCTGACCCACCTGGTGAACCACCCCCACCTGAGTTCCATTGAGCCATTCAACCAAGCCAAAATTTGTAACATATGTACAAAAAATGTATATATATAATCCCAAAAACAAAAAATTTCTTTACATGTACATAGAATTTGATTTCATGTTTGTTGCTACTATCCAGGGTTAACAATATTCGACATCGGTTCCCATCCTTTCTTCCAATCCATCCTATCCTACTAAGTCAGTATGAATCCTATTGACTTATTCACCCCACTCCATAATCCATACAATCCGGCTAAGCCAATTCCAATTGATGAAAGCCTTGTTGACATGGATTAGATTTCTTTCCCACCCTCCTTTTTGGAGTTCATCCTATCCGAGGAATTGTTAAGGGCTTCCACCAACTACATTCCTCCTTCCCCTCCACCTTCACCTCCATTTTCCACCAAGAGTCTCGAGGTCTTTCAGGCAGAGTTAGATAACACTAAGTAATAAGATTTGGATGACATCTTATATGACATTCATCTGATCCCCACACCACATCAACTTGAGGAAGGTTCACACATGTCTATTGAATATACCATCGACGTGAACCTTAGTTCAGATCCTGACAATCCCCAAATTTTCAAGCTTGGAAAAAGCCTATCATCCGATGAACAAGAGCAATTCATTACTCTCCTCAAGAAGAAGAAAGATGTGTTTGCATGGTCCTATAAGGATATGCCTGGTCTTGACCCTAATATTGTGGTCCACAATCTCACCTTACGCCCTGATGCCAAACTGGTCAAACAAAATCTTAGAAGGATGCATCCTACCATGGCCCTCTTAGTCAAGGAAGAGCTTCAAAAACTGCTAGACGTCAATTTCATTGTTCCTATTGACTATCTTGAGTGGCTTTCAAACATGGTACCTGTTCGCAAGCCTAATGGGTCGATACACGTTTGCACTAATTTTTGAGATCTTAATAAGGCGTGTCCTAAGGATGATTTTCCTCTTCCAAATATTGATACTCTTGTCGATACCTATGCTGGCCATGAAATGCTTTCCCTCATGGATGGTTTTTTAGGATACAACCAAATTCACATAAATCCTGATGATCAACACAAAACAACATTCACAACACCTTGGGGGACCTTTTGTTACAAAGTTATGCCCTTTGGCCTTAAAAATGTAGGAGCTACTTATCAACGAGCCATGACTTACATCTTCCATGATTACATGCATAAGATTATCAAAGACTATGTGGATGATCTCTTGGCTAAATCTAAAACTCGACAAGAGCACATTAATGTATTGGACAAGATTTTTGACTGACTTCTAGAACATAAGGTGAGGTTAAATCCCAAAAAGTGTGTCTTTGGTGTTACCTCAGGTAAACTTTTAGGATTCATTGTCTCCAAAAGAGGCATTGAAGTGGACCCAAACAAGGTCAAGGCCATCATGGAAATGCCTCCCCCAACTAACATTAAGGAATTGCATAGTTTACAAGAAAATATTCAATCAATCCGATGTTTTATTGCACAACTTTATGATAAATGCAGGCCATTCAACCACCTGCTACAAAAGGGGGTGCTATTTGCATGGATAGATGAATGTCAAAAAGCCTTCGATGACATCAAGCAATACCTAGCTTCTCTGCTAGTCTTAGCTCCTCCTCGCTTGGGGGTCCCTTTCTATCTTTATGTTTCAACAATGGACTTTGCTTTAGGGACAATGCTTGCACAAAAAAATGAACAAAATCGAGAGCAAGCTGTTTATTACATTAGTCGAACATTGGTGAGTTATGAAACCCGATACGCTTATGTAGAGAAGTTGTGTTTAGTAGTGGTTTTTACCACTAAGAAATTTTGACACTATATGCTTAGTCATACAACTTATGTCATAGCTAGAGAAAATCCTCTATGTTATATGATGTCTCACACTTACAAAAATACTCGTACCGCAAAATGGATAATGCTCCTTACAGAATTTGATCTCGAATTTATCAGCCAAAAATCCATTAAAGGTTAGGTTATAGCCGATCAACTCGTGAAAGCTCCCTTACCTAGTGATCATCCTTTGATTATAGAGCTCCTAGATGATTTGGTATTTTTTGTCACTGAATTAGAAGAAGAGGTCATTCCGGAGGAAGACGTCGATATCACCTTATTATTTGATGGATCTAAGTGTGAGAAAGGTCAAGGTGCTAGAATTGTCTTTCATACACCTCAAGGGATACCAATCCCTTTATCATTCAAGTTAGACTTTCCATGCACAAATAACACTACAGAGTACGAAGCCTTAATATTAGGTCTTCAATCCACTATAGCTATGGGTATCAAGCATATCAAGATATTTGGGGATTCTCAACTTGTTGTAAAACAAGTAATCGAAGAATACCAATGCAAATAACCTACCATTAAGCTTTATCATGAAGTAGCAATGAAATTGCTCTCAACATTCGAATGGTACAAAATCGACAACTTGCCTCGTTCGACTAATAGATTTGCAGATGCAATGGCCTCTCTTGGATCATTGATTCCAAAAGATGACTTAGGAGAGGTACAACCCCTAATAATCTCAACAATCTCTAAAGCAACCATTGTTCATACTGATCCTAAGGATGAAAGAGACATTTGCTTTATCCATTCAGATCCATATGAGTCTTGGTCAAGCCAAATAGTAGCCTTTCTAAAATTTGGAACACTCCCATCTGATATGTCTCGGTCTGCAAAGTGCTCTTTCAAACAAAAAGTAGCCCATTTTATTCTCTTGGGGGACGTGTTGTATAAACGTGGTTATGATGGAATCCTTCTTCGTTGTCTCAAAAATAGTGAAGCTCAAAGAGCCATAGCTGAAGCCCATGATGGTACTTGTGGTGGTCATTTTAGTGGGATGGCCATTGCAAAGCGTCTTTTATGCATGGGTTATTATTGGCCCACAATGGAACGTGATTGATGAGACCTGGAAATGCCTCAATCATAACATGTTTTGAACACTAAAATTGCCTATAAAATCATATGTTTAATCTAATATGCTAGTTAAGTTGATTCAATATGCTGTGTATTAACTATTTGCATGATGAATGTATCTAAGTACTATATTCTGATTTTTACAGCTTTTTGTATAAGTTTTATGTTGTTTTGTTATGACTTGCTAAAATGAGATATGCTTAGATTAATAGCAACACTTCACTAATCATGTTTTGATATATCTTAAGCATTCATTTTACCTAAATCTAGCAAAAGTTTAAGGAAATTGTTACTGTGCAGCAAAAACTGGGTTTTCCCATGTAAATTCCAGCCAGCTGCCAATGAATGACAAGGCATGGAATTCATATGTGGAAAGAGATGAAGACCATTGAGATCTGACCCTGAGAAGTAATCCACATGAGAAATGTAGAGGAAATCAATTAAGGAGCCCACATTTGTTCATTTCAAAGTCTCTTTGGAATGAACAGATATCTTCGAAATGAGAAAACACAGTGTCTTCGAAATGAGCGGATATTTGGAATGAGAACTGTAGTGTCTTCAGAATGAGTGGATCTTCAAAATGAGAACTGTAGTATCTTCAAAATGAGTGGATCTTCGGAATGATAATTACAGTATCTTCGAAATGAGCCACTTATCTTCGGAATGAAAATAGAATGTGCTTTTTTGACTTATTGACCGAATTCTGACGCTGGAAAAAGGGAAATAAAGATTGAAAAGGATAAAGAGAAATATCTCAGATCTGAATTTTCCATCCTTGCTGACCAAAGCCACCATTTATGGAAAGATCAAAATATGATCTTCTAGGATAAAAACCAGGAATTGCTGCAGCATAATAGGATTAGATCTTTTCAGCTTGTTAGTAAATATTAGGACATCTATAAATAGGGCTCCCATTCAGGTTGAGTTAATAGATAGAGAGGTAAAGGGTAGAAGAAATAAAGTAGTAGGGAGTAAGGGGAATAGAATAGAGAAATCAGTAATAGGTGATAATCAAAAAATGACTGTTACAGTCCTGTAACAATTTTTAGCAGTATTATTGTAATCATGTTTCTGAATCAATAAAAGTATACTGTTTCTATTTCATATTGCTTATAAATGAGTGTGATTAAGATCTAAAGAGAGAGAGACTCATACCTTCTTTTGGACAAAGAGGCTAGCCACTTCCAGACCTAGGAGGAGGACTAACAGCAGGTTTTTATTCTGATTTTGCTACAGCAGAATGAGTTGTAGAACCTGTTCTTTCATTCCTTTGTAAACAACTAATGATACTTGAAATATTAGTTTATTTTATGTTTTGTGATTAATGATTTGGTTGTAATCCCCACTTTTAGCAAAGCTTTCAATTTATTGCAGACTTTCATTTCCAGAATTTACTATTTTCTATAATTTCTTGCATTTTATGTTTTGTTGTCAACCCTTGCATAGAAGATTGACAACCTTCTGTTACAGAGCCTTGACAGTTTCATTTCCATGTTAGAATTATATTTTAACTACTGCAAAAGTAATTAGATTTTCCTTCTGCAATTAGAATTAGACTTTCAATTTTGCAACTGTTATTTCTGCAACATAATTAGGTCTCATTCTGCAATTGTAATTAGGACTTCATTTCTATAGTTAATGATTAGTTTCCAATTATGCAACTTAGATTAAGGTTTAATTCATGCAATTTAGAGATAGGAATGTCCTAAACCCCCCACATAATTGGTTTCACCAATAAAACCTGTTGCTCTAGATTGACCTAAGTTATAACCCTGTTTACCCCTTCTTCTGCAGATAGCCTTGTACACAACCCTGGATTGACAAATTCATTGAGAATTAATGATGTGTATAATGACAACACATTTGGTGTCATTTTCGGGGATACGTGTTGCTAGAAGGTAACAACAGTCCAATAGCTATTAGTTAGACTAAACTGTGAATATTTAGGATAAAATCTGAATAGAACAACCAGTTAAAATAACAACTATTGACATATAATTTATGTCATTTAGAGTGAACATGAATGAGTAAGTCTAGGGATGAAAAATGTAGAATTACCCAAAAGGATCCCTGGCTTGTTCCATTAAGGAGATCTTCATGCCTAAGGGGTGAATCACCTGTGTTTGAATTACAAAAAATATTGAAAGAAAAATCACCAGTCTCACCATCATTAGAACATTATGAGAAAGGAAAATCACCTGTTTCACCATAACTAGAACATCCTAGGAAAGAAGAATCATCAGAATCATTATCAATAGAGGATCTTGGACCTCTTGAGAGAGAAATTTGGATAAGTTTAACTAAAAAACCAGAAACTATGGCAAAGGGAGGCAATGGCCAACATGGCTATGTCCATGATGAAGGAGATGATCAGGATATTCCTCAACCTTCCAAAACATTTGAATATCCTATCTATTTGAATCCAACACAAAACTCTCCCATGAAGACTATTTCACTTTTATTACTTCCAACCTTTCGAGGTGTTGTATCTGAAGATCCTTATTAGTTTTTATTTGAATTCAAGGTAGTGTGTCAAACCGATGATTATGTAAATGACAATCAAAAACTTAAGGTTTTTCCCTCAACACTCAAGGACTCAACATTACGTTGGTTCATTATTTTAGAGACAAATTCCATTTGAACTTGGGATCAAATGGAAACTATATTTTTAGACAAATATCAGGAGTATTATCGTGTAAGGAATAGGAAAGATGAGTTATTCAGGATTAAACAGGAAGATGATGAAACATTAGAAGACTATCTTGATAGGTTATCCTTTGTTCAAAGGAGATGTGGACTTGTAGAACTAGAGTTATGCAAAACCATATTTTTGAGAGGGTTGCAAGATGAATCCAAAGATGTATTGGATTTGATGGGAAGAGGAGATGTAAATACTCTCAGTAATGAGGAAATTATGGATCTCTGCAGGAATTACTCTCGTAATAACTAAGGAAGAAGAAAAAAATACAAATGGCACTGATGTGAAGGAACTAATAGAGGAACTTGCAAATTTTAAAACTGATATTCTAGTGTAATTAAACACAACTTTGGGGGAAATGTTTGCAAAAGCAAAAAACATATAACCTTTGGCAATTTATTGCCCAAGATGTAGAAATAAACATGCTTTGTAGGAATTTCCTTTGAATAAAACATCTATCTCAGCCATTTGTAGTATATGTTCAAAGAGGCATTCAACTGATCAATGCCACATACTACCACAACTCAAAACTATGTTAGAAAATTAGACTGAGGAACTCAACTATATTAGACCAAAACAAGGGGGAAATTTCTCTCAATACCAAAATCCCCCTCATTTTCCTACAAATTTGGGGCATAATCCTAGTACTATGCCTTGGGGACAATCAGAACTACCCCAACGTCCTTGGAATTATCCTTAATGGAAAAATTCCCAAGAATGGCCACAAACAAATTGGAATAATTTAGCCTGGAATCAGAATCAAAACAACCCATCATGGAATCAAAACAACCCATCATGGAGTCAAAACAACCCATCATGGAATCAAAACAATCCACCCTGGAATAAAAATCAGACTAATCCACATTGGATGCAAAATCAACCACTATGGAATCAACAATACCAATCCTATCCAAGGCAGCAAAGAATTCAAGGTCAAAATCAGCATTTGCTGCCTACACCTAATCAAAAATTTCAAGAAAATCAAAACCAACCACAACAAACACAACAGGTGAAACAACCTCAACTTTTAGCTCAATCAGTCACTAATCCAAACAGCATGAGACAAACATCCCCTGTCTATGTGGCTAAAGCTAAAGAAAATATTGAAATCAATGTTATTGATTGTAGTAACATCCAACTTCGTTCAGGAAATGTTGTACCTGAACCCATTTCCAATAAAAGCAAAGAAAATGAAGAGCAAGAAACCTTGGAACTAGTTATAGTTGAACCAACAATATAGAAATAAGAAGAACAAATAGAACCACAGGCAGAACAATTACCTTCATCAAGGATAATTCCATATCCTGAAAGATTCAATACAACAACAGAAAATTCTGAATAAGACCTGGTCAAGGAACTTAAAAAGTTAACTATATCATTGCCCTTATTGCAAGCCATTAAGGATATACCAGTGATTAAAAGTATTGTCCGAGATTTGTGCATTAGAAGAGCAGGAAGGAAAAAGAAGGCATTTCCCAAAACTGTTTAGATTGAAGAAAAGATAGATGATCTCTTATCTAGGAATCTATTACCTCCAAAGTATAGTGACCTAGGAAGTCCAGTTATCACAGTTACTATAGGTTTAGTACTAATATCAAATGTCTTAGTAGATCTAGGAGCTACAATAAATGTCATGACTAAGGATATAATGAAATAATTATAGCTCAAACATCTCAGCCCCACATTTATAGTTTTAGAAATGGCTGATAGGTCAGTTGCAAAACCTGAAGGTATCATTGAAGATGTTCCTATAAAAGTTTCTTCTTGGGAATTCCCTATAGATTTTTTGGTTTTACAACCAAGAAACTCAACACATGGATATCCCATAATTTTGGGAAGACCTTGGCTTGCAACTGCAGCAGCCTTCATAGACTACAAATCTGGAAAAATGACTATTTCAAATGGTATTGATCTAAAACAGATCTCTCTATATCCTCCTGCAAGACACTCCAGTAATTTCTCAGGTTAGTTATGGTTTCCTGATTCAGATGAAGAATCAGAGGAGGTTATTTCCACACTAGCCACCTTGGTAGTAAGGGAACACACAGAAGACCTCCATGACACAAAAAACTTAGAAAATGAAACTATCCTAATGAATGTTCTGCATGAAAAAAGGTTAGAAGAAGAAGTAGTAAATATCCAACAATTGTTAAGAAATGAGGAGAACCAAAATTTTGAAGGTGAACCATCTGTACTATCACAGGAAAACTCTGTTTCACTACCACATGGGTGGCACCATCACTTGATTTTTCCTTCTCACTGTTCCATACAGGATATGCTTCCATCAGAAAATAATGAAATAAAATTTTCTTATTTTCTCCCATCTCAGCAGTGTCCTCTTAACTCCCTAATCACCAGGTATGAAGAAGTGAATTTAGTCCTTCCAAATACAAAAAAAGTAGAAGTCCAGCTAGGAAATTTTTTAAATATTTACAGCTGGCTTACTAGGGAAGAGGAAGACAAATTGATAGTTGTCTTGCAGAAGCATGTTCATGCTTTTGCTTGGAACTATAAATATATGCCAGGAGTTCACCCTGATATATGTACCCACAAAAATTATACTGAAGAAGTCAAGCCAGTAAGACAACTCCAGAGAAGACTGAATCCTGCCCTAAGGGATATTGTAAAGGAAGAAATTGAAAAACTTCTGGAGGTAGGATTCATTTACCCACTTTTTGATAGCTAGTGGGTCTCTCCATTGGTTATATTTCCTAAGAAAAATGGAAAAATGAGAATATGTGTAGACTACAAAGAGTTAAATAAGGTGACATAACAAAGATAATTTTTCATTACCTTTCATAGATCAGGTGTTAGATACCCTTTCTGGAAAAAGATACTTTTGTTTTCTTGATGGATTTAGTGGATATAATCAAATTTAGATTGCACCTAAAGATCAAGAGAAAACAACCTTTACCTGTCCATGGGGAACATTTGCCTATAGGGTTTTACCTTTTGGTTTGTGTAATGCCCCAACAACATTTCAACGAGTAGTTTTAGCAATATTTTATGATCTGAATACCAAAAGTGTTGAGATATACATGGATGATTTCACAGTATGCGGATAGACTTTTAACTTTACATTAGAAAACCTTGACAAAGTTTTAGCTCACTGTGAAACATACTAGTTATCCTTGAATCCAAAAAAATGTTTTATGCTGATGAAGGAAGGAATAGTTCTTGGTCATCACATCTCTCCTCAAGGAATCCAAGTTGATCCAAAGAAGGTGGAAATTATCAAGAATCTTCTTCCTCCTAAAACTCAGACTAATGTCAAAATATTCCTAGGACACATTAGTTTTTACCACAGGTTTATTCCCAACTTTAGCACAATAGCCAATCTCATGTTTGCCGTATTGACTAAAGATTCTAAATTTTCCTGGACTACAAGATGTCAGGAATCATTTGAAGCTTTGAAAGAAAAATTAGTAACTCCACCTATGTTAAGAGGCCCTAATTGGACATTACCATTTCACATATAGACTGATGCTTCCAATACTACAATTGGAGCAACATTAGGACAAATTGACAATGGTGAACACTATGCCATCTACTACATTAGCAAGAATTTGATAGGAGCTAAGAAAAATTATACCACAACTGAAAAAGAATTCTTAGCGATAATTTATGCCATCAAAAAATTTAGGCATTACATCACAGGTTATCAAATATTTATTCATACAAATCACACAACCATTAAATATTTGATGAATAAGCCTATGGTAAGTGCAAGAATTATTCACTGGTTACTATTGCTACAAGAATTTGATATCACTATAATCAACAAACTAGGAAAAGCTAATGTTGTAGCAGATTTCTTGTCTAGACTATAGAACACAGATGAAGGGGAATTAGTTGAAGACACATTTCCTGATGAAAAATTATTTGCTATATCAGTCCAATCACCTTTGTTTGCAGATATAGCCAATTATTTGGTCACAGGGAAAGTTCCTCCACATTTCACTTCATAACAAAAGAAACAATTAATCAGACAGAGTTCTTCTTTTGAATGGATCAAGGGTATACTCTTTAAGTGCAGTCCTGACCATGTGTTACGTAGGTGCATCCGAAAGGATGAGGTGTATGCTATCCTTAGGGCTTGTCATGATGAACCTTTAGGTGGACACTACTTTGTAAAAATCACAATTAGAAAAATCTTAGGGACAGGATATTATTGGCCATCTCTTCACAAGGATGTAAAAAAGTACATCAGGCATTGTGATGCATGCCAAAGAATGGGGAAACCCACTCATACAAATGAAATACCACTGTAGCCTCAATTGGTTTTAGAGCCATTTGAGAGGTGGGGGCTTGATTTTTTAGGACCTATTGATCCACCTTATCAAGAAAAGGTACATATTCTAGTATGCACTGATTACCTGACAAAGTGGGTAGAGGTGCGTGCTTTCAAACATGCTCGTGAAGAGAAGGTCATTGATTTCTTGTATACTTAGATTTTTCAGAGATTTGGAGCTCCTCGATCTATCACCACAGACCAAGGACCCCAATTTGCATCCAAATTCATTGATGTATTTACAGAATTTTATGAAATCAAACATAGAAAATCATCACCTTATCACCCATAAGAAAATGGCCAGGTTGAGGTAACAAACAGGGAACTGGAACAAATTTTAACAAAAATAGTAGCTTTTCATAGGAAGAATTGGCTAGATAAATTACCTGAAGCAGTATGGGCTTACAATACTACTTGGAAATCCACTACTGGATTCACACCTTATGAACTAGTATTTGGTAAAAAGCCCCTCTTACCTATTGAATTTGAGCTACTAACACTACGCACAACATTGGAAATTGGAATTGAATTGTCACAGGCATAGACATACATGATTCTGCAACTGAATGCATTGGATGAAATTAGGTTGGATGCTCTACACCAAATTGAAGTAATTCAAGAGTAGAGGAAATTATGGCATGACAGTCACATTCAGCAGAGGAAACTTCAACAAGGAGATTGGGCTTTACTATTTGATTCTCTCTATGAAGACTTCCTTGGAAAGCTGAGAACTAGATGGCTTGGACCTTACCGGATTGAGGAGGTATTTGACAATGGAGTAGTCTATTTATCTCCTATTGATGGGTCACAAAGAAAGTTGGTAGTGAATGGACATCGCCTCAGGGTGTACCATACACCTTTGACTAAAGAGGAATTTTTGCAATAGCTTGACAGTTTGGATACACAACAGGTGGAAGAAATTCTCTTCCACTTCAAAACAATCAGCATGATCATGGATTTCAAGAAAAAAATAGAAAAATACAAAAAAAAAAAAAGCAGAAAACAAAAAGATGAATAAATTCTGATTATAAATTCCTTCATGGGTATGATTTTAGGGAAATCATGAAATTCCTTCATGGGCATAGTCAGAATCAAGGAAAAAAAAAAAAAAAAAAAGAGAAAAGGAGAGGTAAAAGAAAAAAAAAAAAAAGGAAAATAAAAAAGAGAGAAAAATGAATAAATCAGCAGTGAAAACATTTTTCAAGGCACTACTGGGTTGGTATGCATGAAAACCAGTTTTCTAGCATGCATAACCTTGAAAATTTCTGAACCATCATTGTACAAATTCACCAATTGCACTTGTTTTGAAATGTTGCAGAAAATCTCAGCAAAACATCAACAGAAGCAGTCATATTCCAAAAACTTGCATTAACTTGTTTTAATCAGGTATATATTTCTTACATTTTTTCATTGTAAATTATTGGTATATAGTGTATAACAATTAACCATTAGCATAAAAGATATCCATAAGAGTTGGCATACTTAAAACATGTTTTGAGAATGGGAATATTGATTTTTGCCTAATCTTCGAAACAAGAATGCCAAAAACAGTGCCTGCTATCTTCTTTAGACTAATTGTTGTGTTGTCTTCGGATTGAAATTGTCTTCGGAATGACAGCAGATTGTTGCACTTTATCTTCGAAATGACAATTTGTCTTTGAAATGAAGCTTTGTCTTCGGAATGACAATTTGTCTTCGGGATGAAGCTTTGTCTTCGGAATGACGATTTATATTCGGAATGAAGATTTGTCTTCAGAATGAAGCAGGATTTGTCTTCGGAATGAAGCAAGATTTGTCTTCGAAATGAAGACCTATCTTCGAAATGAAGTCATAATCTTCGGAATGAAGTTATAATCTTCGGAATGAGGATTTGTCTTCGAAATGAAGACTCGTATTCGGAATGAAGTTATAATATTTAGAATGAAGTTTTGTTTTTACAATAAATTATAATCTTCGGAAAGAACATTCAATGTAATATCTCCATGTGGCATCCAAAGAAGGAAAGAAATACAATCAAGTGAAAATTCTTTTGACACATATGATAAAGGAACACGTGTCAGTCATCATATGGTTTTTTTTTGCATCCATTGGAAAATACTAGAATCACAGAGGACGTGACCAACCGTATGCCACCAATTTTTAATGCTAATAAACATGCACATGAGAATCTGCAAGAAAAACAAAAAAACTAAAAGCGAGTAAGGTGGATCTGACGACAAGGACATTTGCGCAATCGTTGATGGACATGTGTTCAAAGCAAAAAAAATAGAAACGTGCGCCACTCTTCTTTTCAAAGACATATTTGCTAATGCAAAATTATTATGAAGTACAGTGCTCAGATATTATGGTTCATTCTGAAGAACAAAAATAGAGAACCCCTGCATGACACAAGAACCCTGCAAAGTTGCAAACATCAGAAATTAGATATCCAGCAAAGGAATAGTGGTAGAAGAGAGCAATTTGTGATGAACCAAGACAAGAAAATGGGGTGAAAAACAATAATGGAACCGGCAGATACCACCCATCTCCGAGAAAATCTAGAAGTGGTGCAAATTTTTGAAGATGGAGGGCTTATGCCATTTTTGGATAAATTTAATGGGTCCTCTGAAGGCTTGGCCGACATGTTCACCCACACTTTCAAAAACAACTGGGCACACGTTAACGACATGACTATTGAGGTAAACCCCTGAAGTTCTGAGTCAAATTATTGAGCTGCCATTAGAAGGTCTTCAAATTTCTAGGTCTAGCAAAAATACATTGGTAAACACAGTCAATCAATTTTTGGAAGAAAATGATAGGGCACCTGAGTATTTAACACATAATAACACATGTAAGGGGGTAAAAAGCGCCAGCCTACAGGAACCCTGGGATGAAGTAGCCACATGGGTAATCAAATTTCTAACCTGTGAAGGGCAGTATGTACTATTGTCAGGGCATCACATAAAAATTTTAAATCATCTCAGACATGGTAGGCAAAAACTAGAGTTTAGGGTAAATCTTCCCCTATACTTGCATCAAGAATTAAAAAACATGGCAAAAAGATATTAGGAAGGAAAAGAAAGTCTTCGCCACCATGGTCTTATCAAACTAGTTTGCCAGCACCATTTTAGAGGAAACCCTAGAATATTTGAGAGGTTTTACTCCACCTTAAATGATGTAATTTTTGGAGATGAGGATGAAGAAACAGATACTGCTGATGTTGTTGTAGAAGAGGAAATAGCTACTATAGAAAATGTTGTAGAAGATGCTACAGAGGAAGCTACAGAAGATGCTACAGAAGCTATTATAGAGACAGAAACACACCCAACAGTAGCAGAAGAACACCTTGCTCCAGAAACTTCAACTTCACAAGCAAAAAGACAAAAGAAAAGAGGATCTGGAACTGGAAGCAGAACAGAAAAATAGAAAAATATCCATTTTTCTAAAGTTGCAATTGATTTGTCAGAACAGAGAAATGAAGCACCTAGCCCAACAGGGGAAGAAACAACAAGGGAAATAGAGGCATCTGAAACTAACCCCATAACCCCTGCTATCACCAGAAAACAAAGCAAAAAGAAGAAGTTTGCATCTAAAAATCGGAGGTCTACAAGACTCCACTTGAGGGAAATGACGGACCAGGTCATAGAACAAGAAGATGGACAAAGTAGTCCAGATGTCATAAAGATACAACCAGCCCCTAAAAACTTCCTAGAATTCCTTGAACAGATAATGGAGGAAGATGCTGGGAAAGATAATATGGAGGTGGCTACAGTTCAACAAGCCACACAAATAGTAGATGTAATTATAAAAAATTTCATAGAGCCTATTGAACAGGAGCAAATAGATATTGCAGAGGAAGAACCAGTTATTGATTAGCCTACTATAGCTGACATGTCTGCATCTAATTCTGAAGCAAAAATAGAGGGAGATATCATAGAGCAGATGAGAGTAGTAAGGAGTGTTGTCAAGACACAGACCAGATGGATTTTAGAGAAAGAAAACATAATTGAGATACAGGAAAGAAAAATTGCAAAGTTACAGTAGGAAGTGGCAGAACTAAGAGAGAAGCTATCACAGTCTGAAAAATAGCCAACTATATCCAATGATGAAGATGATTTGGCTCAACTGCTTGTAGATTTATCTAGGGCAGATGAATTTGCTAAGGCAGACATAGGATATCCTTCTGAAGAAGCACCTTTTCATTCTGAAGATGTGCCTTCTCATTCAAAAGCACCCTTTCATTCTGAAGATGCTTTAGAATTGGCAAAAAGCACAGCAGAAAACATTGGATATGAGTCACCAACATAGGAACAGTCCAAGAAATAGCATGAAATAGATCAAGTAAGTACTCCTATTGATTTCCCTATATTGCAAACTATTACACCATCAATAGAAGTAGCAGATAATGGGGTGCAAGTAGAATTACTATCTGATGACAACCCAATAGAAATAGAACATAAGGGGGTGCAAGTAGAGTTATTGACAGATGAACAACCAATGGAAGTGGCAGAAAAAGGGGTTCAAATAGATCTGCTACCTAGAATTCCACCTATAGTCAGACCACCTAATACTGTGTCCTTAGAATAATACAATGCAGACATAGCTAGCTGGATGATTAGGTATGAGAATCTTGCCACTAAAACTGAAAAGTTCAAAATACAAGCAAAACAACTAGAAGCCAAGGAAATAAAAATTTAGGCATTGAAAGAAAAGGTGTCTGATTTATGTCAAATTGCTAAATTTTTAGTCCAATTCAGACGACCAGCCAGATTCTACAGTCTCATTCTGAAGGAGAAATACCTCAGATGGCAAGTCATGAGGATTAGTTCAAATCTTTCATATAAATTGGACACCACTGTAGATTTCCTGGAAGCATACTTTGACAACCCTTTTGAGCAGAGGAATATCCTGTGTGAACTGTTTTTACACAGTTTCTTTATTTTGGAAGAAGTAGAGTTTCATCCATAGATCTACATTGGAGATGTTCAATTGAGGGCTTTTATGTCCACCTTGCAGAATCAATTTTATTGGGACCAATAAAAGAGGCAAAAGGAGATTTAAACAAGAGTTGAATTGTTAGTCAGAGCAATTTAGCCAAATAACCCCATTATAACAAGACAACACTTCACCATGATGAACAGGGATGATATGAAGCGAATGTACTTGAAAAACTTGAGGGACTGTGTGAACAAATTCCACAATTTTTGTAATGACAACTTTGTGCCATCATTATCAGTCTGTAGAAACAGGTGGGCTGAACTTTCCATGTCTTTGCAGAAAAGAGAACCCATTTCCCCCATCAAATTAGAATGGTCCAGAAGAAGGGCGGAAGGAGTAATACAGTTGATTGAACTCATGCAACATAATTGGATAGGTCTCAGATTTAGGCCTCCAACCATCATCACTCCAGTCCCATTCTACTTTGAAGAAGATGCCCAACCTGATGAACAATTTGAAGAATGGCTCAAGGACCTTCAGAATAATAGGGGATTTTATACAGGCAAGAAGTTGTTCTAAAGGTCATGAAATTTGACCATGGACATATATGATTCCATAGCCCAACAAAATACATGAGGACATGCATCAATATAAGTTGGGGGGGAAATGATGAAACCTGGAAATGCCTCAATCATAACATGTTTTGAACACTGAAATTGCCTATAAACTCTTATGTTTAATATAATATGCTAGTTAAGTTGATTCAATATGCTGTGTATTAACTATTTGCATGATGAATGTATCTGAAGTAATATATTCTGATTTTTATAGCTTTTTGTATAAGTTTTATGTTGTTTTGTTATGACTTGCTAAAATGAGATATGCTTAGATTAATATCAACACTTCAATAATCATGTTTTGATATGTCTCAAGCATTCATTTTACCTAAATCTAGCAACAGTTCAAGGAAACTGTTACTGTGCAGCAAAAACTAGGTTTTCCCATGTAAATTCCAGCCAGCTGCCAATGAATGGCAAGGCATGGAATTCACATGTGGAAAGAGATGAAGACCATTGGGATCTAACCCTGAGAAGTAACCCACATGAGAAATGTAGAGGAAATCAATTAAGGAGCCCACATTTGTTCATTTTGAAGTCTCTTCAAAATGAACAGATATCTTCAAGATGAGAAAACACAGTGTCTTTGGAATGAGCGGATCTTCAGAATGAGAACTGTAGTGTCTTCGAAATGAGCAGATCTTCGGAATGAGAACTGTAGTGTCTTCGAAATGAGTGGATATTTGGAATGAGAACTGTAGTATCTTCAAAATGAGCAGATCTTCAAAATGAGAATTGCAGTATCTTCGGAATGAGCCACTTATCTTCGGAATGAAAACAAAATGTGCTTTTTGACTTATTGACTGAATTATGATGCTGGAAAAAGGGAAATAAAGATTGAAAAGGATAAAGGGAAATATCTCAGATCTGAATTTGCCGTCCTTGCTGACCAAAGCCACCATTTATGGAAAGATCAAAATATGATCTTCTTCTAGGATAAAAACTAGGAATTGCTGGAGCATAATAGGATTAGATCTTTTTAGCTTGTTAGTAAATCTTAGGACATCTATAAATAGGGCTCCCGTTTAGGTTGAGCTAATATATAGGGAGGTAGAGGGTAGAAGAAAGAAAGTAGTAGAGAGTAAGGGGAATAGAATAGAGAAATCAGTAATAGGTGATAATCATAAAATGACTGTTACAGTCCTATAACAGTTTTTAGTAGTATTATTGTAATCATGTTTTTGAATCAATAAAAGTATATTGTTTCTATTTCATATTTCTTATAAATGAGTGTGATTAAGATCTAAAGAGAGAGAGACTCATACCTTCTTCTGGACAAAGAGGCTAGCCACTTCCAGACCTAGGAGGAGGACTAACAACAAGTTTTTATTCTAATTTTGCTACAACAGAATGAGTTGTAGAACTTGTCCTTTAATTTGTAAACAACTAATGATACTTGCAATCTTCGTTTATTTTATGTTTTGTGATTAATGATTTGGTTGTAATCCCCACTTTCAGCAAAGCTTTCAATTTATTGTAGACTTTCATTTCCAGAATTTACTATTTTTTGTAATTTTCTGCATTTTATGTTTTGCTGTCAACCCCTGCACATAAGATTGACAACCTTCTATTACAGAGCCTTGAAAGTTTCATTTCCATGTTAGAATTATATTTTCATTACTGCAAAAGTAATTAGATTTTCCTTCTGCAATTAGAATCAGACTTTCAATTCTCAGAATCGTTATTTCTGCAACATAATTAGGTCTCATTCTACAATTGTAATTAGGACTTCATTTCTATAGTTAATGATTAGTTTCCAATTTTGCAACTTATATTAAGGTTTAATTCATGCAATTTAGATATAGAAATGTCCTAAAATCCCCCACATAATCAGTTTCACCAATAAAACTTGTTGCTCTAGATTGACCTAAGTTATAACCTTGTTTACCCCTTCTTCCGTAGATATCCTTGTACATAGCCCTGGATTGACAAATTCATTGAGAATTAATGATGTGTATAACGACAACACATCAGTGATTGTTGCAACTATGTCAAAAATTATAAGCAATATCAAGAATATGCCAATTTAGTTCATGTACCATCACAAGCTTTACATCCTATACAAATCCTTTTGCCCTTTTCACAATGGGGCCTAGACCTAATTGGAAAAATTTTACCTCCATATTTGAGACAACATATATTTATCAACACAACCATTGAATACTTCACAAAGTGGTTGAGGCCATTCATCTAACCAATATGACAGGACCTCAAATTGTGGAATTCATACTCCAACATATAATATGTCATTTTTGTATTCCCTCTAAAATAATTTTTGATAATGGTAAGTCTTTCAAGAACATGGATATTCGAGCACTTTGCAAAAAGTATAATATCCAACATATTTTATCGACTCCTTATTACCCACAAGCAAATGGATAAGCCAAAGCTACCAATAAGATCTTGATTGCTATTCTCAAGAATCTTGTTAACAAAAATTATAAAGACTGGCATACAAAAATTCCTTTGGCACTATGGGCTTATCGAACAAGCATCCAAATGCCAATAGGAGCAACACCATTTTCCTTTGTCTATGGAGCGAAAGTCATCATGCCTCTTGAGCTCGAGATCCCCTCATTGTGAATTTATTTGCAAGAATTCATAGATGATGACACCGCTAGATAGGCACGTCTTGAAAAACTTACTCTTCTAGATGAAAGGTGAGTCAATGTACTAGAACACCTACGATTTTATCAAGACTGCCCCAAATGTGCTTACAATGTCAAAGTTCATCTTTATGAATTACAATTAGGAGATCTTGTACTTAAATAAAATCAATAAAAAACCAATGCTTTGCCACACCTTCGTGACAAATTCATGGCTAATTGGTTAGGTCCATACATAATTTACCAAAAAGTGGGTAATGGTACATATAGACTTACCTATTTAGAGGGAGTAGAGGAACCCGCACCACTTAATGTTATCCATTTAAAGGTATTATATTGTTAATATGGTGTTTATATGTATTTATATAGATGGCTAAAAAAAACACAAATCATTCATATAGGCATGCACTTATCACATTGCATTTATACATATTTCACACATGTTCCATTTGCATTCATTCCACATGCATTCCACTAAATTTTATATCTCACATGCATTCCACTACATTCCCTCATTTTTCATATGGCATTCATCCCATCCCATGTTCAATGATCTTTTATAGTAGTGATGATATGGCCAAATAAAAGAGTCAAGTTTCCACAATTGGGGGTACCCATTTTTGGTATTTATGCAATATTCTCCACTATCATAAGCCAACAATTACATTTATCAAAAGTCATAAAGCCCAAATTTTCATTCACTCAAACACTACTAGTGTATCTAGCAACCTTCTAAAAGATGTCCAATTTTCTTTGGGACCAAAAACACTTTTTCACATTAAAAAATTCTTGAGTCTTGTCAAATTATTCCAAAAGAAATCTTGTACCAACCACATCTTTTCACACCTTAAGAATATTTTGAGTCAAAAGAAGGATAATACCATACTTGGGTGGCACCTTGAAGTGAAAAGGGTATTCCTCGATTGTCTTATCATGCAACATAGTCCAAAAAAAAAAATAGTGGTTCTCACCACTATCATAATTACTCATCAAATATAAATACAAAATATAGAGTAGTTGAAGAACACAAGCTTATACTGAGAGGGGGGTGAATAGTATAAGACCTCTTTTTACTTTTTCCTTTATACTTCAAAATAGTAAAGCAATATACCCAAAGCAATATCAAAGCAATGCACAATATCATCCACAAAGTGACACCAATTTTAACGTGGTTCACCCGGAATGGTCGGGCTACGTCCACAAAACTTTTCTCTAAAAGTTATCTCAAAGTTCTTTGGGAATCCTTCCCAATTACAATGTTTATGAGCCTCGGCCCAAAGGAGATACCTTCCCCCAATCAGAATTTATGAGCCTCTCGCTCAAAGGAGATACCTTCCCCTCTCGCTCTGGAAATGATCCCTCGGAAGATCAACCGCCTCTACCTCTTGCCAAGACGTGGAACTCCTTTCCACCGAAGACCTCCTATCCTCAATGCTTAGCCTAAGAGACCTCCGCCTTCTATGATCACGTCCACAGTAGCTCAACAACTCGTACCAAACACAGTCAGTCGGTCTAGTACAAGTCTTCCTTTGTCTGTCAGATCTGTCCAACTCTTGAACAAATCAATCCTCTGCATACAAGCCTTCTCAAAGACTTGCCAACTGTCCTCGGGTTCTTCTCATAGAACCAATGCACCTCTGTCCTCAAGTTCTCCGATAGAACTATCAAACTCAGCTCACAAGTCCTCTCGCTAGGACCTGTCCAAATCTGCTCACAAGTCCCCACCGAAACTCTGTCCAAAAACTCAAGCAAGCTCACCAAGAAAAACTTTCTTAGTAGGAAATCACAAAGTGAATTGTTAGAGACCCAATGTGATTTGTCAAACTCATAGAAGCATAAAGAGAATTGTTAGAGACTCAATATGTTCTATACTCAAATCCCAATCTCAAAACTCAACTCAAATCAACTCAGCTCAATCTCAATCTCAAATCTAAAAACTCAACTCAATATCTGAAATGGATAGGATAGAATGTTTTCTTTCAAGAACATGAAACCCCAACAATTGCCAACTATGCAAAGAATCACATAACAATGATACTCATGTTCTTTTCACCATCAATTAGGGTTTCAACAACAATGCTCATCAAACAAGGTTTAGTCAACCAACACCACTCAACTCAACATCAACCTTGAAGCATTCAACCAATCATCACAAGAAAAGGAAACAAGTAGAAATCCTTTTCCCTCCAAAGATATTTGAACAAAACAGCCACCAACACAATATCACCAAATGCAAAGAATAACTTGCTCAAATCAACTCAATGGAGTAAGCCCAATATCATGAATCAAGTAAAGCAATAACTTGATCAAACAACCTCTATGGAAGCAACTCAACCATCAAACTCAAAACAGCCAACCAAGGGTTCCACCAACTCAATGCAAGTAGCAAGACTCACAAACATAAACCCTAGTGCACAATGCTTCCACTACCTCAAACCAGAATTATGCATTCACCAAAACTCTCATCAAGGATAACAATGCATAAGAAGTCTTCAACAAACCAGAAAATAGGATTTACACCCAACCAAAGGAAACCTAGTTGAAAACCTTTTCACTCCAACCTTATTTCAGAAAAACATACACCAATCATACTCATAAGGAAAATGTGCCCATACCTTTTTGGAGTAGAAGAAAATTGATCCTTAAATCTGTCACCACACACAACCCTCAAACTTCCAACCAAGTTAGGGTTAGAACCAAGATAAATGAGCATATATAAAAACTTTCCTTAATACACCTTTTAGCTTCTCTTCTTTAAAAACAACCACCAAAGAAGCCAAAAACACAACAACCAAAACTTACACCTTATATCTCCATTTTTAAATTTAGCATAGCAAAAGACTAATCTCAAAAATACAACCAAAGAAATATCCCCTTATTTCTCCTATGTCTTTTAAACAATGCTAAACAATGCCAAAAATCATATCAAGAAAATAATCACACCTTATAATGGCTGCCCTTGAAGAATCCGAAATTCGCGGCACAAAACACGTTTTAATAAAAACGTGACTAATCCATGCACAGCTCCCTCCGTGGGGATCGAAACGTAGACCTCCGCCTACGCAAGGCCCAAACGCAGCCTTCGTCGCCACTAGCCCACAAGGGGCTTACGAAGTCCAAGACGGACTTCCTTCCACATAAACGGTCAAGCTTTTCGAAAGCTTTTCAAACCACGAGCTCTCCTCTTTCGCAGCGTAAACAGAACATTCGATCGCAGCCAAACCAATTAATTGCCTTCGATTTTCCAAGAGGGTTTAACCTTAGGAACCTTCTCATATTTATAGTCCATACGTGGACTTTAGAACACGTCGTCTGCAAAGAAAAGTAATTTCGAATTTAATCGAAATTTGCTTTCTAAAGGGTTTAAAAACCCTTAAAGTATTTTTAATAAATTAAAAATAATTTCTCCCTTAATTAATTAAATAATTAATTAATTAAAACCTTGAAGGGTTTTAAATAATAATTAAATAAATAATAAAGAGAACCTCCATTGGTTTTAATAAAAACCATTGCCAATGGAATCTCTCCGGATTCTCTTAAAAAGATTCTCTTGGAATCTTCCACCTTTGAAGCCAACACATCCTCTTAACATTAATGTCATTTCCTTTTGACATCAATGACAACTCATAGACAAGAAGCTAGGATCTCAAACCCAAAATTGCCAACAATCTCCCCCTTTGTCATTGATGGCAAACCATGCTTCTCAAAAACACCTTACTCATATCTCTCCCCCTTTGTCATCAATGGCAAAGGGTCACCTTTGGGGCTTGGGACTAAGAATGAGCCTCTTAGCTTAGTCCCTCCCCCACCTCCTGTTGAGGTGTTTAATTTCGGGGTGGGAGTAAAACTCCCAACGAGCACTGATCATCATCAGTGTCTATAGCTGCCTTACCATGTCTTCTCTTGTTCTCCTTGTCCATATTCCTATTCCTGTTCCTGTCACTGTTCCTGTTCCTATTATCATTCCTGTTCTTATCCATGCCTTGATCCTTGGACCTGTTCATACCACTATTCCTATTCCTGTACCTTGGAAGTTCAGCTCTACATTGTCTAGCTGTGTGACCTTCATTGTTGCACTTATAACAAGTAACAATGTTATTTCTTTTAGGCATACCTATTCTTTGAATCCACCTGTTCTGACTAACCCTGTTCCTGTTATTAGCCTTGCAAAAAATTGCCTTATGCCCAAACTGTTTACAAGAGTAGCAATACCCTTGAAAGAAATTACCACCTCCGAAACTGTCATTTACCTTCCTTACTTGAGTCATGCAATGTGAAGCCATGTGACCAAACCTTGTGACAAGCAAAACATCTGCCATTAAACTTTCCTGTAAATGACCTTCTAGGTCCTGTAAACTTTCTCCCCTTTTTCTGTTTCCTATTTTCTATTTCTGTGCATCTATCACTCAAGGACTCCTTTTCTGAAATACTTTCCTCATCAGAACTCTCTTCCTTTTGGAGTCTCTTACTAGACTCTCCAACTTGTTCCTTGTGTGGCTTAACAAAACCAAGGCCTGTTTTATCTGTTGTCTTTCTTTGACCTTTGATGAGTGACTTAACCTTTTTGGAGCTATCTTGAAACCTCGTAAAGCTTATCCTTGTACTCTTTAGTTTCCTCTTTCAAAGAAGCCATTTTCTGTTCTAACTCATTATACTCAAGAACCTTAGACTCTAACTCATCCTTGAGTTCTTGTGTCTTAGCTATAGAGAAGTCAAGACTTTCTATAAGATCATCTCTCTCCATACAACATTCATCTAACTTATCCTTGAGTCTAGCATTCTTCTTTCTTTCCTTTTCCAAAACACTAAGAGCACTAATAAGTTCACTTTCAAGATCCTTTATTTGTTTGCTTTTTGAATCATCAAAGCCTTTTTCAGATTTCTTATCACTAGAGGTGCTACCCTTTTCAAAGACCATACATGCATCTTCCTTATAGTTTTCTGAAGCATCCTCATACATACTAGAAACCAAATCATTATTTGTGCAATCATCCTCAAGGTGACCAAAATTTCCACATCTAAGACATTTCATGATAATGAATCTATGTTTCGGTTCTTCCTCTTTTTCTGATATGAACAACATCTCATTTTCATTATCACTTGAAGAACTTTCACTATCACTACTAGAACACTTACTTGCTTTGTCTAGGTAGAAACTCTTCTTGTGCTTGTGAGAATACCTCTTTCCTTGATTGTTGTGCTCATCTTTGTTTTTCCTGTGATGCTTGTGCTTTTCAGAATCCTTGCTCTTAGAATCCTGTTTATCTTCATCACTTTCATTCTTGGGAACAGTACAATCAGTAGCATAATGACCAAACTTTCCACAATTGAAACATCTTATATTTTTCATACTTTTGTGCTTTCTAGAGAACTTGCCTTTCTTGCTGTAATATGCCTCTTCATCACTAGAAGACTCATCACTATCTTGAAGTTGTTTACCCTTGGATTTCTTGGTAGCCTTGAAAGTCTGCCTCTTTCTTGACATCAACCTTCACTTGAGTTCTCAACTCAAATGCTGCAAGTATACTATGGAGCTCATCCTTTTTCAACTTATCCAAATCTTTAGCTTCCTCAATAGCAAAAATATTTTCACTAAATCTATTAGGAAGAGATCTTAAAATCTTATCACAAACATCATTTTTAGCAAGCTCAAGACCTAAGTCTTTCATGGAGTTAACAACCTCATCCATACGAAGCATGTAGTCACTAATATTTTCATCATCATTCATCTTGAGTTGTTCAAACATACCTTTGAAGTGTCTCAACTTGGCCTTTCTGACATTTGTATCACCTGTATGAACCACCTTCAACTGATTCCACATTTCACTAGTTGTCTTGCAGTGAATCACTTTGGTGAGATCTGCTTTCTATAAGCCTTTCAAGATTGCATTCATTGCTTTTGAATTGCTGTGATGTAGGAGCCTTTCTTCTTTAGTATTAGGACCATGTTCAGGAATAGTGTACTCATCTTCAATCACTTCCCATACCTCATTACCAAGTGCCATTAGATGAACCTTCATCCTTGCACTCCAAAGACCAAAATCTGACCCATCAAGAATAGGTGTTGCATTGCCACTTGAATGATCCATTGTGTTCTTTACTAGCTTTTCCTTCAAGCTGTTAAACTTTTCGAAGGCACCTGCTCTCGATACCAATTGAAGAACACAAGCTTATACTCGAGAGGGGGGGTGAACAAGTATAAGACCTCTTTTTACTTTTTCCTTTATACTTCAAAATAGTAAAGCAATATACCCAAAGCAATATCAAAGCAATGCACAATATCATCCACAAAGTGACACCAATTTTAACGTGGTTCACCTAGAATGGTTGGGCTACGTCCACAAAACTTTTCTCTAAAAGTTATCTCAAAGTTCTTTGGGAATCCTTCCCAATTACAATGTTTATGAGCCTCGGCCCAAAGGAGATACCTTCCCCCAATCAAAATTTATGAGCCTCTGCTCAAAGGAGATACCTTCCCCTCTGCTCTGGAAATGATCCCTCAGAAGATCAACTGCCTCTACCTCTTGCCAACACGTGGAACTCCTTTCCATCGAAGACCTCCTATCCTCAATGCTTAGCCTAAGAGACCTCTGCCTTCTATGATCACGTCCATAGTAGCTCAACAACCTGTACCAAACATAGTCGGTCGGTCTAGTACAAGTCTTCCTCTGTCCGTCAGATCTGTCCAACTCTTGAACAAATCAATCCTCTCGCATACAAGCCTTCTCAAAGACTTGCCAACTGTCCTCAGGTTCTTCTCATAGAACCAATGCACCTCTGTCCTCAAGTTCTCTGATAGAACTATCAAACTCAGCTCACAAGTCCTCTGCTAGGACCTGTCCAAATCTTCTCACAAGTCCCCACCGAAACCTGTCCAAAAACTCAGCAAGCTCACCAAGAAAAACTTTCTTAGTAGGAAATCACAAAGTGAATTGTTAGAGACCCAATGTGATTTGTCAAACTCATAGAAGCATAAAGAGAATTGTTAGAGACTCAATATGTTCTATACTCAAATCCCAATCTCAAAACTCAACTCAAATCAACTCAGCTCAATCTCAATCTCAAATCTGAAAACTCAACTCAATATCTGAAATGGATAGGATAGAATGTTTTCTTTCAAGAACATGAAACCCCAACAATTGCCAACTATGCAAAGAATCACATAACAATGATACTCATGTTCTTTTCACCATCAATTAGGGTTTCAACAACAATGCTCATCAAACAAGGTTTAGTCAACCAACACCACTCAACTCAACATCAACCTTGAAGCATTCAACCAATCATCACAAGAAAAGGAAACAAGTAGAAATCCTTTTCCCTCCAAAGATATTTGAACAAAACAGCCACCAACACAATATCACCAAATGTAAAGAATAACTTGCTCAAATCAACTCAATGGAGTAAGCCCAATATCATGAATCAAGTAAAGCAATAACTTGATCAAACAACCTCTATGGAAGCAACTCAACCATCAAACTCAAAACAGCCAACCAAGGGTTCCACCAACTCAATGCAAGTAGCAAGACTCACAAACATAAACCCTAGTGCACAATGCTTCCACTACCTCAAACCAGAATTATGCATTCACCAAAACTCTCATCAAGGATAACAATGCATAAGAAGTCTTCAACAAACCAGAAAATAGGATTTACACCCAACCAAAGGAAACCTAGTTGAAAACCTTTTCACTCCAACCTTATTTCAGAAAAACATACACCAATCATACTCATAAGGAAAATGTGCCCATACCTTTTTGGAGTAGAAGAAAATTGATCCTTAAAGTTGTCACCACACACAACCCTCAAACTTCCAACCAAGTTAGGGTTAGAACCAAGATAAATGAGCATATATAAAAACTTTCCTTAATACACCTTTTAGCTTCTCTTCTTTAAAAACAACCACCAAAGAAGCCAAAAACACAACAACCAAAACTTACACCTTATATCTCCATTTTTAAATTTAGCATAGCAAAAGACTAATCTCAAAAATACAACCAAAGAAATATCCCCTTATTTCTCCTATGTCTTTTAAACAATGCTAAACAATGCCAAAAATCATATCAAGAAAATAATCACACCTTATAATGGCTGCCCTTGAAGAATCCGAAATTCGTGGCACAAAACACGTTTTAATAAAAACGTGACTAATCCATGCACAACTCCCTCCATGGGGATCGAAACGCAGACCTCCGCCTACGCAAGGCCCAAACGCAGCCTTCGCTGCCACTAGCCCACAAGGGGCTTACGAAGTCCAAGACGGACTTCCTTCCACATAAACGGTCAAGCTTTTCGAAAGCTTTTCAAACCACGAGCTCTCCTCTTTCGCAGCGTAAACGGAACATTCGATCGCAGCCAAACCAATTAATTGCCTTCGATTTTCCAAGAGGGTTTAACCTTAGGAACCTTCTCATATTTATAGTCCATACGTGGACTTTAGAACACGTCGGTTGCAAAGAAAAGTAATTTCGAATTTAATCGAAATTTGCTTTCTAAAGGGTTTAAAAACCCTTAAAGTATTTTTAATAAATTAAAAATAATTTCTCCCTTAATTAATTAAATAATTAATTAATTAAAACCTTGAAGGGTTTTAAATAATAATTAAATAAATAATAAAGAGAACCTCCATTGGTTTTAATAAAAACCATTGCCAATGGAATCTCTCCGGATTCTCTTAAAAATATTCTCTTGGAATCTTCCACCTTTGAAGCCAACACATCCTCTTAACATTAATGTCATTTCCTTTTGACATCAATGACAACTCATAGACAAGAAGCTAGGATCTCAAACCCAAAATTGCCAACAGTAGTAAGGATAGGATCACATTCTCATCATACTTCAGTTGAGAATCTGATTCCCCAAAGCTCTATCCCAAATTCACAAATCCCATAGATCCCTAAAGCTGTAAGGATCGTACTATATTTCCATAAAAAAGTTATGAGTCATCCCCAAGATCAAATCATTGGACTATGGAGTGAGTCTTCACTGGGGCTATAGATGCTTGACTGGTAGTGGAGTAAGCTCATGCAAGGTGACATGTCTCTCTTCCAAAGAGGGAGACCTCTAACTGCACATACGGACAAGATAGCTTCTTGGTCCTCTCCATAGTAGGTCATGCTCAATTTACTTGTAATGGGTTAATGAACTTCACATGCACACACATTGGTTCTTGATTGCATAGGGTCATTGTCATGCTCAAGATTTGGTACATGAACTTCACTTGCACACACCTTGGTCCTAAAGAAAGTTAGACAACCTTTAGTGAGTTTGGTTGATAGCACTAGTTTGTTTGAGTCTTTGAAAATATTTTAGTATTCCATATCAACATCCATATATTATTCCATATCAACATCCATATCTTCTTCCATATAAATATCCATATATTCTTCCATATCAACATCCATATCTTCTTCCATATAAACATCCATATATTCTTCAATGTCAGCACCCATGTCTTCATCATGGATCAACCTGCATAAAGCCACCAAGTATGGTGCCCTCGATTGCAAAACAATGAATAAAAATGGCCAACAAAATTTTGAACTAAAAAGGATCATTAGAACATCATGCATTCTTATTATATAGTTAGCATTCATATACATGCCATTTAACTTGCATTAATTATCCATATAAACATCATCCATATACATGCCATTTTGCTTGCATTAATCATCCATAAAATTATGAATAAACATCGTTATTAGTTTACATTAGTCATCCATAAGAAATTTATAAAAACATTTTCATAAAAAATGCATTGCATAAACATAAAAGCATTCACACAAAAGATAAAACAAATATATAAAAAGCCATGTATATATCTAAAAAAATATATGTACAATGAATGCCAAAAAGGCGACAATGGAGCACCAAGGCTCATATACAAAAGTGCATCTAAGCACTAAGATAATGTCTATGAGTGGATCCCTAAGACCTAGTAGGAGACCTAGAACTAGAACTAGATGTCGCATGCCTCAACGCCTCAGTCCTAGAGGATGAAGGAGGATATAGCAAAGGGATGTGATTAGCCATGCATAAATCCTCCAAGGAGTGCACGTATATCTCACTCGCCTATAGTCACCATAAATAAATCTGATGACATTGATCTCTCACCAAAATATCTGCCCGAAGCCTCATGATCATCCCCTGATCACCAACCATGACTGTTGACTGCTCTACCTCCATTTGAGCTATAGTAGCTCACAAATCAGCAATAACCCCATCTCGTCCTGCTAGAGCCTCCCTATGAGGCTCTAGTGTAGTATCCTGCTCCTCGTGGAGTTGCTCCACATCCACTTTTAGCCTAGCCACCTTGGATATCTCCCCCATATCCTCATCAAAATTTCCCTCCTCATCCACCACCTCCACCTTAGGAGTCTACTAGAATGCTCCCCTCGATCATATCTGACTCATCGATCGCTGAGACCTCATCCTATTTGGAGTTGTCCTCGACTCCACAACTGCCACATCCCCATAACTCACCATATTTGGTACCCATACTGCTTGGGTATCAAACTAAGCTACATAATATTGCATAACCTCGATATCATCTACGTCAGGGACCTCCATCCACTCATCATCTCCTATATGAACCCACCATGGCTCTGCACATGTAAGCCCCACCTTATACCGATGATGTTGATACAACATTAGCTCATTTAAAACATCCTAAGGTAAGCCGAACTACCTCAAAACCCATGATTATTAGAAGTACTCCATCTCCTCATCCCTCCTCCCAAACAACCACCAAGCCTACATCAACTGCCGTAGTTTCTCCTCATCACCATCCCACTGAAATCCTCTCCATGGTCTCCATATCATGTTAGTTCGAGTCAACCCCGATCACATATCCCGATAGCACTAGATGGTATGCACCTCTCATATCGTTTGTATCTCCTCAACCACCATCCATCTCCTTGCATAGGGCTCACCCATCTACCATCCATAGCAAGGTAGCCCCTCCGGCTGAGCCACACTAAAGTGCTCTCAAGCCTAACACTATAGGAGGAAGTTGCACCCAATCCCATTCCTTCCTCTTCATGTCACCTCATATACCTCCTGGTATAGTTGTGCTAATAATGTAGGATCCCTTGCATATCCCCTTGGGTCAATGAGTAGGTCACTCACCAATCCCAATAGGTTCTAGGGGAACCTATCACCAGTGTGATTAGGTAGCACTATGTTTGCTAACATGAACATGATCAAGGTTGGGAGTGCATCCAAATCCTTTGCCTTGTACATGCTTAGGTAGCATATACCTCCATCCCCCATCCTCACCTCTCACCACGACTCCCCAAACATATTTTCCATATTTACCTTCTTGTCATGTCCAACCATCACCTTCTCCCCTTCTACTAGCACCTTGAGGATGCGGTATACATCCTCAAGGATGATAGTAGCCTCCATGGTTGGTAGCTGGAATGTCCCCCTATCAGAGTCCCATATCTCTATCAATGATGAGAGATACCCTTCATCCGCCCTTACAACATCCAACCTAGCCACTTCATCCAAACCCACCTTCCCCAAAAGCTCCAAATCCCCCTATATGAGATTATTCATCATCCCAGGAACAAGAGGGGAGAAGATATGTCGAGGATCTATCTCCCTCAACTGCAGAAACAAACATTTTTTATTAATATTATTTCAAAAATATATATATTTACAAAAATTTTGCACAAAAGACAGTGTTTTTCAACATTACCAGGGCAAAGCGAGCATTCACTGCACCAGAAGAATGAACTCCCTTCACTACCATGGCTCCTACACAAATTATCACCAACCTCAAATTACTCACAAATTCACTCCACTCCTCATGCACAGATGGAGAAACTCTCAAATGTAGGAATGAGCCAAAAAATCTGCACTACAAGCTACTTATAGTTGTAGCTAGCGTGCTAAGGTGCAGTTCGATGCCTAAGGGCCACAGGCACACATGGGCACCTACAGATGCACATAGATATAGTTAGGTACCTATAGAATATCGTAGGTGTAGCTGGATGCCTGGCATCAGAATAACCTAAAGGCAAAAGGGCCCAAAATAGGATCTTGCCCCCTCAAAACCCCATAAAATTTCACCCACACATCATGCATATCATAAAATCATGTTTTGTAAAAGTAGAAGTTGTTTTGCACTTTTATTTTTTGAATACGATCCACATTTGTAAAATACACAAAGCGAGTTACAAAATGCATCAAATAATTTTAAATGTTTACAAAAATAGCACTCATATCTTCTATTCCATCTTCTTCATCATTCCACAAATTTTCATAAAGTTTGGAGATGATTTTACCATAAAATCAGTTGTTTCCATCCAAAAAGTGCAAATCAACCACTAACAATTTCATATTTACAAATTGACTCTGATCTTGGTGATTTCATCATATTATTCCATTAGAATTCTTTCCATTATCATAATCTACAATCATTTCTTCCAAACACGTGTCAAAATTACAAGTGAATCTTGTATATAGTGGTTCATTCTATATACTTGGTGATTGTAGTGATTCACATCCATGAAATTTGGTAAGATGAATGGATTACCATAAGAATGCTTGGTCATCATAATCATATATTATCTTCTTGTTCGAGAACACAATCACATTTGGTACTTCACATTTTGAGTGAAACACTACCAAGAGCAATTTGCACAAAAATAATCATTGATGGCCTAGTTCATGAGGATTAAAACATGAACACAAATCAAATTTTATTATTCACAATCTCCTTAAAACCTTCGAGATATGCGCTAGCTAGGTTGACAGATCACTAGCAATACGTCCAAGTTTCATTACTTTTTCCTCCTTTTTTGCATTATCATTTTGCATATCAATGATGCCAACAAGGCAAAATGCTTCAACATTATCAACTCACCCCAAATTTGGGGCAACCAAAATCTGATTATGATTTTACCACGATGGGATACATCTTACATGATCATGACATCTACATTTGACACAATATCCTTCCCACCATTGGGTAAAAAATGGTATCACATTTTACATCATTCATATCATCCACATCACGTCACATTTGCACAAAACCCTTCATCTGTTTGGGTAAACGTAGACACATCATTACACATTTTGCACTAACCCCTTCACACAGGTAAAAATGGTACCACATAATTCATAATTTGCACAAATTTTTCAATTGGCTCATGTGATTCATCCATAATCCCATTGAGCCAATTGAGGGGGTAATCTACACAAATTCCAAAAAATCTTTATTCTTTTGTCTTCAATGTTATTACTCAAAATCCAACAAGAGAGAGAAGCTGCTTCTGCGTCCAAAGTCCAACCAGGTATCTCATTTTTTTGCACAATATTGTGTTTCACTCAACATGGTATAAAAAGAGACGTCTGGAGATACCAAATCCTAGCCACTTATCCACCACCACCCCTTCCTGCCATTCAATTAGCCATTCCATGCCTTTCCTGCCATCCAGTGGCCCACTTTAGATCTTTTCCATAATTTTCCAACCCCATTTGAATTATTTATATTTATTTTATATTATTTATGTTTAAATATAATATTTTATATTATATTTTAATATATATATTATAAAATATATATTTATAAGCCCAATTAATCTCAGCCATTAGATCTAATCTAATATCTGTCATCCATATTCCTTAATCCGTGTCACACTTAAAGTATAATATCAACCTTTGGATTTGATTTAATATTAGCCACACAATAAAAAGTGTTAGGTTGAAACCCTAAGAAAACCCTAGGCTTGATTATAAATAGGAGCATTCTCAATGCTCAACCCTTGGAAAATTTGAGTCTTGAAATCCTAAAGAAGTTTGAGGTCCATGCATTTTGAATACCATTGTTAGAGTTGAGTGGATTGTGCCCTAGCATACTCTACTTAATAACCCTATATTCCTTAGGATTTCCCCATTCCAACAATTGCCCCAGTAATCTTCCATCACCACCACCATATCCCATCCACTACATCCTCTGCATTATTGCAATATGCTTCTACAGATTAAACCCTAATATTTAGGTACAATCGAGCACTGCCTCATCCCACAGGCACAACCGCGTTCCTGTCTCATCTCACAGGCACATATGTGTACCTATTATACCTTGCAGGCACAAATCAATGCCTGCTATTACCCAAACCATACACCAGAATTGGTTGCACAAGATCACCTACCATCAAATTTGCAACAACGCAACTAATCATCAACAACAACATTAATGTAAATCATTGTTTATTTTTTATTTCATTATATATAGATTTTGCATACTACTTTATTCATTAATAGCTAGGGTTTTATTAATAGCTGAGGGTCTCACACTATGGAGCCCTCACAGGTATTTCTAATCCCTTATTTTTATTGGTATGTGTGTAGATCTACAGATTTATTCATCATTGGACAATTGTTGAAGCTAGAGTGGCCCATAATCGGAGATCAACAAAGCCCACTCACTCTGTTGGGACCAAATTACATTGAAGGCACTCATTTTTGGAAGCTAGGGTTTTGGAGAACCCTAGTAATTGTAATTACTATATCAAAATAATTTTTTTGGATAGAATAATTGTAACAAGGAGTTTCTCATCTCCCCCTAATTATTGAATAAAATATCATTTTGTGCAATTATTGTCTTTCTGGAATCATTTATTTTATATCTATTTTAGTGTCATGTTTTTGTCTCTTCACCAGCCACTGTAAAACACTTCAATATTTTTGGAAGCAAGTGCTACATAAGATGAGAAGAGCCAAATTTAGGTAAGTTTTATCCAAGATGTGATGAGGACATTTTTTCTTGGTTATTTCACAAAGAGTAAATATTATAGATGCTTCAACAAGAGAACAAACACCATTGTAGAAAGTATAAATGTAACAGTTGATGAGAAGATAGATTCAAGAGAACCAGTTCAAAAAATTGTGTATCAGGAAGATGGAAGTTGTCAAGAGGAGTTTCGTGAGGAATCAGATGAAGAAGAAGAAAAACAAAGACTTCTTCCTAAAAATCCATTCAGGTATGTAAAAAAGCATCATCCAAAAAGATCTAATCATTGGGAATCCAGATGAAAGACAGACAAGAAGAAGGATAATAACACCATCTCAACAAGCAATTTTTTTTTTGTTATCTAATATTGAACTAAAATACTTCAATCCGATAAAGATAAGTTCTGGACTAAGACAATGGATGAGGAATTAGATCAGACATAGAAAAGCAAGACTTGGAAACTTGTTCCACGTCCAAAGGACAAAAATGTGATTGACACAAAATGGGTATTTAGAAATAAGTTAAATGAAGATGGACAAGTAGTTACGAATAAAGCAAGGTTAGTATGCAAAGGTTATGCATAGGTAGAAGTAATTGACTTTGATGAAACATTTACTCCAGTTGCATGACTTGAAGCCATAAGAATATTTTTAGCCTTCTCAAGTTTTAAGAACTTCAAGGTATATCAGATGGATGTTAAGACAACATTTCTAAATGGTGTTCTAGAAGAAGTCTATATTGAACAACCAGAGGAATTAAAATTAACAGATAAACCAGATCATGTATGAATATTGAAAAAGGTATTGTATGGTCTAAAATAGGCTCCTAGAGCATGGTACTCAAGATTGGATAAGTATCTTCAGGAACAGGGATTTAGAAAAGGAATAGTGGATAGAAACTTATACATAAAAAATGAAGGAATTAATCTACTAATTGTGTTTGTTTAAGTTGATGACATAATTTTGGGGGAAACAATGATAATATGTGTAAAGAATTTGCAAAGAACATGCAGAATGAATTTGAGATGTCTATGCTTGGTGAGTTATCTTTATTTCTTGGACTTCAGATTTCATAATCATAGAAAGGAGTATTTCTTTCACAAACCAAGTATATAAAAGAGATGCTAAAGAAATTCAAGTTAGAATATTGAAAACCAGTAAATACCCCCATGGTTGCAGGATGTAAGTTAAGTAAGGATGATGAATCCCAGAGGTAGATTAAAGATTATACAGATTTATGATTGGCAGTTTGTTGTATGTTATAGCTACAAGACCAGATATAGTGCAGTCAGTGGGATTAGTGGTAAGGTTTTAGGCAGCACCTAAGAAAACACATGTGGTAGCAGTAAAGAGAATTCTTAGGTATATAAAAGGGACTATGGATTTTGGGCTCTGGTATCACAAAAGTGATAGTTTTACACTCATAATGTATACAGATGTAGATTGGGTTGGCAAAATTGATAACATAAAGATCACAAGTAGAGGAGCATTCTTTCTTGGAGACTGTTTAGTCTCTTGGCTAAGTAAGAAATAGGCATCGATATCCTTGTCTACAATAAAATTAGAGTATATTGTAATAGTAGCCAGTTGTACATAGGTATTATGGATGAAGTGAACTATAGAAGACTTCAAGATAAAATATGATCATCCTATTCCCATATTAAGTGATAATACAAGTGCTATAAGTATCTTAAAGAATCTAGTGATGCACTCCTGGAAAAAGCACATTAAGATCAAGTATCATTTTCTAATAGAATAGGTGATAGATAAATAGGTCAGGTTGGAATATATTACTAAGCCACTAAGAGAATAGGTGGAACATATAGCA
This sequence comes from Wollemia nobilis, assembly GCA_028583015.1. Lineage (NCBI taxonomy): Eukaryota > Viridiplantae > Streptophyta > Pinopsida > Araucariales > Araucariaceae > Wollemia > Wollemia nobilis. The sequence continues at coordinate 10,917,212 of JAQPPZ010002587.1, read as the reverse complement.
GACATATTCACTAAGCCACTTTCAAAAGAGAAAAAATGATAGTAATACTCCCACCCCATAATTAACCACCTCAAGAGGAGAAGGGGGAAGGGCTAAGCTAAGAGTTTCATTCTTATCCCCGAGCCCCAAAGGTGACCCTTTTCCATTGATGTCAAAGGGGGAGAGATTTGAGTAAGGGGGAGAAATTTGAGTTAGAAGGAAAGCATTCAGTCAGGGGAGTAGTTTCCTATGGGGAGCAAAAAAGAAAAATGTTAAGGAAATGGTAAAAAGTAATTGGGTTGCCATAAATTACAAAGGGGGATATTGTTGGTGATTTTAAGGAGTGTTTGTTGTCATTTATGTCAAAAGTATTCTTGTGCTATGTTCATCATCTTTGAGAACACATAGCGTTTCTTCTAAAAGTAAGAAGGTCTTGAAAAGCAATAGGCTATAATATTTATTTTTAAATATTATATACCTAGGAAGGCTCAAAGAATGAAGATCCAAGGAAGGAGAAGCAAGTTTAAATTAAATAATAATATTTTATTATTATTATTTTGGATCAAAAATCGAGTTTAAGAAGATCAAGGATCAAATTGAAAAATACCCACAAGCAGATTTAATTTAAATTAAAATATTTTAAACTTTGATTAAAATTTTAATTTAAATAATGATAGGTGTTAATATTTAATTTAAATATTTATTTAATATTTAAAATTAATATTCAAATTCGAATATTTGCCAACGTTGGAATATGCTATGGTTTTGCATATAAATAATGCCAAGGTTTGGCATTTGAAAACTCATCCATGCGATTGTTAATTGGCTTGTGCAAAAGTAAGGAAAGATGTGTATTTTTTGCATGTGTATTTGAGTAGAGAAAAGAAAAAAGTCTAGTGCCCTCCAAAATCTACTCAAAGCCCCTCACAGTTGATTTGGTAGCCAAGGATTGTGTTAGACACGTTCAGGACGTCTAGTGTGGGTTCAAACCTTGCGCACACCATTTTGCTAAAGGAAATTTTGTCCTTAAAGTTGAGAGGACTGACAACACAGTCTCTCAGCTTTACAAATTGAGCTTTAGTCATCACCTTGGTGAAGATGTCCGTGACGTTCTCCAAAGTGTGACAGTATTGAAGCTCAACAATTTCATGTTCCACCATATCTCTGATGAAGTGGTACTTCATATCAAAATGCTTCGTTTTGCTATGGTGGACAAGATTATATGCCAAATGAATGGCACTGATGTTGTCACAATAGATTATGGTCGGACCACTTTGCTGTTATCAAATCTCTTCTAATACTTTCCTTAGCCACAAGGCTTGAGTACTTGCATAAGTAACTGCTATATACTCAGCTTTCGTTGAAGATAGCGCTACTACATGTCTCGCTTTTTGGAACTCCAAGTTATTAGTCCGGATCCAAGACTAAAATAGTTTCCCGATGTTGACTTTCCGTCATCAATATTGCTACCCCAATCACTATCGCTGAAGCCTACAAGCTTGATAGTGTTACATTTATGGTATTGGATTCCAAAATCCAATGTACCTTTCACATATCTCAAAATTATTTTAGTCGCTCGCAAATGCAGCTCGGATGGGTTAGCCATAAATCTAGAAACAAGAGATACAAAGATACTGAATATCTGGTCTGGTGTTGGCGAGAAACATCAAACTCCCAACCATGCTTTTGAAAGTGGTCACATCAACTTTCGGTGCTCCATCATCTTTGCTTAATTGGATCCCATGTCCAACTGGAGTTGCAACTGGTTTGCAATGCTCCATAGCAAACTTCTTGATCATATCCTAAGCATACTTATGTTGATAGATGAAGATCCCTGTATCTGACTGATGAACCTCCATTCTAAGGTAGTAGTGCATTAATCCAAGATCCTTCATCTTAAACTGCGTCATCATGGAGTGTTTGAACTCTATATTCATTTTTTTATTACTACCCATAAAAATGAGATCATCCACATACAAGCACACTATGAGGATGTCATTACCTTGCTTTAGGTAGTAGAGTGTGGGTTCATTTTTGCTCTTGGTGAACCCATAATATTTGAAGTACCCATCAATACGTGAGTACCAAGCTCTTGGTGCTTGTTTAAGACCATAGAGTGCCTTCGTAAACAAGGTGTTCCTTACCTTGCTCTTCAAATCCTTGTGGTTGCTCAACATACACTTCTTCTGTCAAGTAACCATTGAGAAATGCACTCTTTACATACATGTGTTGGACTTTCCATCCTTTGTGTGCAGCTAAGGCAAGAACTATTCTGATAGTCTCCTGTCTGGCTATAGGAGCAAAAGTATCTTCATAATCTATTCCATATTCTTGAGTAAAACCCTTTGCCACTAATCTTGCCTTATGCTTCTCAATGCTTCCATCAGCATTAAACTTGGTCTTGAAGATCCATTTACAGCCAACACATTTCTTTCCTTTAGGAATCTTCACAAGCTCCCACGTGTCGTTGTTTTTTATAGAGGTTATCTCCTCTTTCATGGCATCTTGCCAAATATTTTGAGTACATGCCTTCTCATAACTAGAAGGTTCAAGCTGTGCACTAGTTAACAAAGCATAGTTAACTTGATCTCCTCTAGGTTCCTGCTGGGATTCATCATCACCATACAAGTGCATACTTTCTAATCTGTGTAAAACATATTCCATTTCACTAGCTTGAATCCTAGTATATCTTCTTGAAATTTTTTTATCCAACATCTGAGACGATGGATGATACTGTAGAGTTCTCTTACATTTGGATGGAACATCAATGTCCATTGGTGAGGAACTTACTAATCGCTGTGGAGAAGGACTTGGTGAAGAAGTTGAATCAGAATATGGACTTGGAGGATGTGTGGGAGGAGACTGCTTTCCTTTCTGTGGGAGCTATGGTTGCACCTGCTGAGCAACTACATCAGTGGCTTCAACATCACTGAATATTTGGGGCTTACCCCACTCTCCCCCTTCATCAAAAATCACATCCCTTGAAATCACTATCTTTTGAGTCGTAGGATTGTAGAGTCTATAACCCTTTATGTTTTCACAATATCCTACAAAAATGCATGCCTGACTCTTTGGATCCAGCTTATTCCTCAGCTCATCAAGAATGTGAGCATATGCCAATGAACCAAATACTCTGAAATACTTCAAATTTTATTTCTTACCATACCAGGCTTGGTAAGGTGTCTTTCATTTCAAACTTGAAGTAGGACTTCTGTTCAAGATGTGAACACTAGTCCTTGTTGCATCTCCCCAATATGAATTACTCAAATGCTTTGTCTGAAGCATTGATCTTGCCATCTCCACAATGGTGCGATTCTTCCTTTCTGCTACACCATTTTTTCTCCTTTGGACTGTGTTGTCTCCTTTGGACAGTGGTCCATAAACATTGTAATAGGGATAGGATTCCCAAGAGAATTTATTTGAGAAAAGTTCATAAGGAATATTTTCTTTGTGGAGTAGCCCACATTGGGTGAACCACATTAAATCATGTATCTCATGTGTGTGATGCTTTATGTGTTGAATACTACTTTAATATTGCTGATATTATCATATGGATTGAAAAGCAAAAAAAATTATCTTATAATGTTCACCCCCCCTCTCAGTATAAGCACATGTTATTCACCTAGACCAACCACAAAATTGTACCATAGGGCTAGGGTATTCCTAGTGGGGAGGCATTTTATATAGCTAAGAATGATCAATAGGTTAAACCCAACTCACTTACCAAATCGTACGGTCATATGCCCACTCGAACTACCCTTGTACGAACTATACTCACCTTGTACGATCATCAATGCCTACACTGTACGATATCAAATCTTAAAGTTTCAAATATGGTATGATATTACACATAAAAACTGATATATTTGGTTTTTTATGCTAGTGTACACAATTTTATAATCGATCATGTCGATTCTCTAGAATTTCCAAATAGGGTAAGTTTCTCTTGATCACCTATTTTACCAAATCGGGTAAAAGTGCTTGGTATGATTTGTAAGGAAAATTATGTACGATTTGTACGAACTAATGACACATCCTAATACTTGTCTATATTTTCTCTTGCTCCAATCTCTCTGGTATTTTTTGTAAGGGTTTTATAGACCAATCAATATAATATCCGCAATAGGAAAAACATCTTAACCAGGCTGTTGAGATATCCTATGTGTCTGATTATGTCCAAAAATCATACAATGTCATTCAATACACCTCCCTTGCTACTACCATGCTTATAGATAATTATCCAGAGTTCACCCATACTAGATTCTACCAGAAGGTTGTAAAAATGCATAAAATTAATCTATAACAATCAATAGAAAACACAAACACATCATATTCATCCACAAATCACTGTTCCTCATTACCAAGATTATACATAGTCATAAAAAACCGTCATTATGCTCATTTATGACTAAGGATTCAATTATAGTGTGGAAAAATATATCAATGTAATTGCAATCTCAGAGAATCAACAACTACAAGTACTATCTCTTAACTCTAGCAACCAGACCTATAATTTTGAAAATAGGACCTTATATAACGTTTCCCAGGCCATTCCAAAGTGGTTCCTGAGGTAATTAGTTATTCAAAACTGCCCAATACAACTAAATATATTAAATTGACTTTTTACTAAGTTTAACACCTTAGTTAGCATATCTAGGCACCATTTCACTCTAAAATTACATTCCCTTACATTTGGATGAATTTCAGTGTGCCCTATATGATTTGCCACTGCACTGTATGATTTTCCATTCTAGTTGTATGGTTTTGCCCCTTACTATATGGTTTTCTCCTCACTATACAATTTACAAAATTTGAGCAAACTATCATTTGTGTCAAAACTGTCAAAATTGAGCAAATCCCTTTAATCACTTCTTATTCTTCTAGGAGGTGGATTTTCTGCCTACATATACCCTCCCATTTAATTTGGTTAGTGTCCTAATTGAATCATTTTTCTTCTTTCAATGTGCTTCGTATTATGCCACAAAATCCTGTAAGTCCTTAACCTATGACTTATACATTTCTCATTCATTCTTCATCTTGGCTGCATAACTTCCCATTTCTACTACTTTTGCTCCATGAAAGTTAGCCTTTTATTTGGTAGTTTTTAGGAACTCCATCATCTACTTCTCATGATCCGAGGCAATCTTCTTCAACTTCTCCTTATAGTGAGCTTCTACTTGAGCTATCGCCTGTAGTTCTTCATTATTTTTAGTAATGGTTTGCAGGTGGTGATTGATATCTGCCTCCATGGCTTGATCCTAGTATTCTTTAATCTTCAACTGAACTTGCTTCTCTAGGATAATCTCATTCAACTATTTATTGTCCTTCATCAAATCCTCTATCTGCTTGGCTTGTGTAGCTATTTTATTACTATTTTTGGCCAACTGAGCTGTCATCTGCTCATCCTTTGCTTTAAGCTATGCCTCCAACTCCTTAATTTTATCTTCTACCATCTATGAGATTTGTCACTTTTCTTCTTCAAGTGTGCTAATTTTGGATTTAGACTCAGTTCTGAGGCCTGACAGATAATCCTCTAACTTATTTATTTTCTCTTCTATTGTAGTTTTGTTATTCTAACAGTTCTTCCTCCATTGCGGCCAATTCTTTTTAAGTGGCTATAGTTTCCTCCTTCTGCACCTCCTTGAGCTTATGGATTTGTTCCAATCCAATGCCAGCCACTCTATCCAATGTGTTAGGAAGTTCAAATTCCTTAGGATGATGGCCACTCCAGTAGAAACTCTCATGTATTCCAACTTTGCCATATTTGTAGGACAGGTTGGATGGTTGACTTTATCCAAGTAAACCCTTGGGTCTTTCCTGTAATTTGTGACCACCCCTTCTAGAAAGTCTTCTCTTCCCAAAATTTTTGTTATCTCTTCCTTAGGTAACCCCCATGGATGCTATGCATGGATTTATGCTATGCTCCTTGTACACTTCACACTGCTCACCCATTTGTGATATTTTCCAATTTGAGAGACACCTGTTCTTCCCACAACTTCAATTATCCCACATGGCCAATGCAAAATTCTAGTCTAGCACTATTGATCACATGGCCCAACTAAGATAAGTGTTCCACCTTATCCTCTATTCCATGAGCCTCCTCTTCAGTTGTGATTCTTTGGAACCATGATATTTCCAGAAGATAACTGGATTGCATTCCTTGTCGTTCTTCTTTTGTAGGAGTTCTCACATCTTCTTCCTCCATAAGGTGGCTAGAGCTTCCTCCCAGCTCCCGAAGTGCTCTCTCTATATCTATATTTTCTTGAGGTGGATATTTTTTTACAATTTTCTCCTCCTCACTATCTTCAATATTTACAATCTCCTCCTAAGATTACTACTGCTCAAATTGTTCTTGAGCCTTCTCTGCTTAGGTCGAGCTCACCTGTCGCTCTTCAGGATTCTCTTGGGATGCTTCTTGTTCATTACTGCCCACATGTTGTTCCTCTATCACTTCTTCTATAATTTGCTGTATATTCATTACTATGACCTGCTGAGCAATAAGTTCTTCTTTTTCCTATGATGCTATGTATTCTCCAGTGCATATTTATTACTTGAAATTCTTGTTACAAATTTGTAATGAGGTTCTTCTTGGCTCTTATTCCATGGTATGTACTCCTAATTCTACTTCTTCCTGGATAGTGGCTATTCCATATTGCCCTCCCTCAATTCCCTCAAAAAATTTAGAAGCATTCATATTCTAAAAATATTGGAAGATTTGCGAAGATTATACTATTCTCTCAGCCTCAGTCCAATACAATGCATCCAGTTCTGTTACTTCTGAGTTTGACTATTCTTTTTCTTGTACTTCTAGAACTAGTTTACTCACTCTTATTTCTTGCTACCTTCTCATAATTATTTTTATGAGGCTTCCTTGCTTTCTCTCCCTTTCTTGGATGAGTGACTGCTCCTACTGCCGTTGTACTGGTGCTTGTTGTTCTAGCTCCTGTTCCAGCTATCTAGGCCTTTTTTTCCTATGATGCACATCCGCATCCTTCTTTGAAGTACTATCTTCTTGAGCTTCACTGATATGTCACTCACTCCTTGTTCGAGGTCTCTCTAGAGTTACTTTTGATACTGGTATTGACTTTGACCACTTCAATATTGTTGGATGATTGGGTCTAATTTCTCGAGGTGGTGTCAATCCTAGAAATTGCATTTCTACTTCTGTGACCACATTTAATAACAATACAAAAGAATGGAAAGTTGTCCCAAAGTTCTTCGACCTCTTTGTTAGTGTGTCATGCATTCTCCATTCCAAAAAGGTACCCCAATCATACTAGATCCCCTTGGTAATGTCTTCCACATGTTGTGCCATCTACATTGGCATTTCTATGGCCCTTATATCTCTTGACAGTCGAGCCATGACTGTATTCATTGCACGCACCCAATGTTCTCCTCTCAACTAGCTCTATTTTATTCCACATCTTCCTATGCCCGAGATCTTCACCTTAGTCAGTGATTTGACAGTGGTCATGGTAGTGACGAGGCGATATGCCTCTATTGGATCTACCAATATTTTTACTATCTCCATACCATATTTTGACAAGCCAAATGTTCTTCGAAACATCTCTACCAAAATATTCACTTTTAGTGACTTCTTGCCCACATTGACATAGGCATTTTGAGTCACAAGGTTGTTCATTTGAACTATCTGTAATAGATAGTTCTAGAAGAATGCTCTATGGAATGGTGGAATTTATGCAATAAATGCCACATGAGCATCCTCAAAAGTCTTCCTTCAAGGATGATCCCTATTCTTCTCATCGTTCCACCACTTCTTGCATGCATTCGCTCCATGTTGTACGAATGTAATATTTATCACCTCCATTTGACATTCTTCCTATCCACTGCTCAGATGCTTCTCCAGCTCTGGCACATGAACTTCACTTCTCAATTACCTATGTGCAGTTCTTTCTTGTGCCATTTCTTCCTCCCAGTGCCTTGGTGGTATTATTCTCAAGTTTGCTCACCAATGTCTTTGTCCCCTCCACGACCTATATCCTCTTCTACTTCAAGGATGATTACCATGCCAATAGCGGTACTGAGACTGTTGCCCTTGGTGCTACCGTGGGTATACCTATCTCTCATGCAATGGACTTGGTGATCTCTTTGTTGGACATTTTGATTCCTTAAGTCAAAGTTGTCATTGATGTCACCAGATGAAGTCTTCATTGATTTCAAGGAATATGTCAAGGAATAATGTGAAGTAAAAGGTTTTTATTTAAACCTAAGGAGGCTTCAATAAAGCCCATCATTGAAGGTCCAAAGGAGTTTTTAAGACTATGGTTTAAAATATTTAAATTATTTAAATTGGAGATTTAAATAATTTAAATTTAAATATTTAAATACTTTTATCTAAAGTTTATAAATTGTGTTAGTGCTACAGTAAAAGGAGGAGTTTTTTAAAAAGGCACCGACACCCCGACACTTCATCGTCACTCATGAAGAAAATAAACATATTTTTTGAATTGCTGATGGGTAGCATTAAATTTTCAAAGAGTTGAAGGGTTTTATTATAAAAGCCATGATATATATATATATATATACATATATATGTATATATATATATATATATATATATATAACCCTAGTATGCTTGAGAGACATAACTCGATGATTTGAAAGAGAAAAAGGTGCATGAAGATCAAGCTATTGGTAATGAAAGTGGAGCATGCAATATTAGAGATAAAAAAGTGCTAAAATTGATAAAATAGGTAGCAAGGCATGTGCGATTGATTAATGTTCAAAAAACCATTATGCACAATCGACAAAGGGATCCAGTAGAAATGTTTTTGTAATACGTATGAAAACCAAGGTGTTGTGCTCAACGTAGACTGTTTCAGATGCTCACGGCAGTAGTTCATTTGAAATGCATGATCCTGAATGGAATAAGGAATAGATGTTGGTTATTGGTTTTTGATCTCATCCGCTAGATAGATCAGATGGTGCTTGGTCATGTGATAAGACTTATGAGGAGATAGTTGTAAGTTTGAATCTCACTGAGGGCAGTATTAAATGATGGAAGTATTTTTATTTTTGTCAGAATTATGGAGAAGGAAGTGTATAAATATTTTGGAACTCTATTAGGTTCCATCTATGGGGCTAGCGCAATTGGAATTCTAGCAAGCATTAGAGCCTAGGCAAGAGGTGGTTGTGAGTTCAAGTCACAGCGATGACGGTAGCACATTCGGGTAAGTATTTTTGGTTTAAATTAAAATATTTCTTATTCTAAAGCATAGGGAGACATAAGATATTGAAAGGCTAAATATTTTAGTTTAAATCTTGGTGTTTGAATCTATAAGATTGGAGAAATAAAGGTCATGCTATGCCCTAGAAAATTAAGAGGTATTTGATGTTTTTATTTTTGGAAGTATATCATATTATATATCATTGGAAAGCTCTTTTTGAGAGCTACTTGTTTAGATTTCTTAGAGGGATAAATAATGTGTGTGCAAGGAGATATTTTTGGTTTTGTCAAGGAGTTTCAAAACTAAGTTTGGTTCATTATTTTTAGGGTTTATTTCTTGCATAAGAGGGTATGGTGTATTTTATTGAGTAGGAGTAATAAGGTGTTATTGAGATATTATTCTGATTGTTGTGTTATTCTCATGACCTCTAAACCTTGTTGATATTGGAAAAAGAAAGTGTGTTGAGTGTGGCAGATTTAGTGGACAATTCATAAGGCATAAAAAAGGTATGGACAATACTCTTCATTGACTTATTTGGGTGATTGATTTTTGAAAATATATTTGGAGAGAAAAATATTGATTGTGGTTTCATTTTTGAGATTTGTTGGTTAATGCTTCAAGGTTTTATGAATTGAGAGTTGTGATTAAACCTTGTTTATAAGCATTGTTGTTGAAGCCCATTGGTTGTGCAAAGAACTTGAACTTGAGTTAGAAAAGAACATGAGTATCATTGTTATGTGAGATTTGTTGTTGAGCATTGTTGGAAATATTTTGAGTTGGTTAATACATGCTTGGACTAGGGTTTGTGAGAAAGGATTGATCCTTGAGGTCATTAGTTGAGTAGATTCGATTGAGCTTAGTCAAATGATTGTGTGAAGTGGTTGTTCAAGTTACATGAAATAAACTATTCTATATTATGATTTGAGTTGAGATTGAGATTTGAGAATAGAACATATTGAGTCTCTAACAATTCTCTTTATGCTTCTATGAGATTGATTTGAGTTGATATTGGGATTTGAGTATAGAATATATTGAGTCTCTAATAATTCTCTTTATGCTTCTATGATATTGATTTGAGTTGAGATTGGGATTTGAGTATAGAACATATTGAGTCTCTAACAATTTTATTTATGCTTCTATGAGATTGAGTTGAGATATTGATTGAGCATTGAGTATAGAACATATTGAGTCTCTAACAATTCTCTTTATGATTCTATGTGATTGAACAAGTTTTGTGTGGACTTGTTAAGAAGATTTGAGGCAAGTCTTTGAGAAGGCTTGTGGACTAATTTTGTGTAAGCTTGCAATGCAGATTTGAGCAAGTCCTAGAGAGGACTTATTGAGTAGATTTGGATAGGTTCTAAGTGGACCTGTTGAGAAAATTTGAGTAGGTTCTATGTGGACCTATTGAGCAGATTTGGATAGGTTCTATGTGGACCTATTGAGAAAATTTGAGTAGGTTCTAAGTGGACATGTTGAGCAGATTTGATCAGGTTCTAAGTGGACCTATTGAGCAGATTTGAGCAGGTTATCTGTGGACCTATTGAGAAAATTTTATCAAGTTCTGAGTGAACCTATTGAGTAGATTTGAGAAGGTTCTGAGTGAACCTATTGATAGAGCTTTGGAGGTGACAGAGTATAGAGGATAGAGTCTCAGTGGATAGAGATATAGCATCCAGGACAATTGAAGATAAATATTCTAAGTGAGGAGTCTTCAAGTGGAGAGATATCCACCAGTCAGTGCAATAGAGAGACAAAGTCTTCTAGAAGATCACTAGCCAGAGTAGAAGGGGAAAGAGTTCTCTTGTGGAAGAGATCCATGAACTTGAGATTTAGGGGATCAACATATCCTTTGGACAAAGGTCCATAAACATTGTAATTGGGAAGGATTCCTAAAATATTATTTGAAAAATATTTAGAAGAAATATTTTCTCTATGGAGGTAGCCCACATTGGGTGAACCACATTAAAATCTGTCTCTATTTTGTGTGATGATTTGTGCATTGTTGTGGTTATTGCTATTGATATTGCCATTGATTATATTGATTAATATTATTTGGAAAAGAAAAGAAAAAAGTGGTCTTATACTGTTCACCCCCCCTCTTAGTATAATCTTGTGTTCTTCACTTTCCACCCTATTGGCTGTAATCCACTTTAACCGATGTTCGAACTCTTTTGTCGAGATCATTCTTCCGCCATACCTCCAGTTAAGGGATTATCCAACCATCACCATTTTACATAATAAAAGTGTCTTGAAATCATATAATCTACTGTAAATTGTATAGTATACCTTTATACACTCTATTGTATGATTTCCCTTCCATCGGCTTCTCCTAGATCGTACACTGCTCTTCTTTCCCTGTAGTTCAATTTCTAGCCCGTCAGTATTCAAACCATTATAACTTCTCCAAATCGTACAGTTGTAACCTGAAATCATATAGGGTGATAGTACTCCATATGATGTCACTTCTTGGTTGCCCCCCCTTTAGAATTCGTATGATTCTGTACAATTTTGTTTGATCTCTTGAAAATACCAAAAATGGCTGGAAAACCTTCAAACTACACTATTCTTCTTGGAAATCATACATGCTGCCCCTAAAATTGTACAATACAACTTTTACAACCCTAAGTTATAAAAAATTCAAAATTTTTATCTTCTTTGTCGAATCCTTCACTGATCCATTTATCGCATTGCCCTGATCTACTACTTCATTGCTTTTTGATAATAATTATTCAAATCCTTCAACCTTGGCATAATTTATTTCAACTTTATAGAATTATAGCTATATTTTTATGGTTGTACAGACTTCATTCACCTTTTCACATATTTCTCAGCTTGCTTCTTACCATATTCCTCTAAATTTAGGGTTCAAATCTCTAATTTATCTACAATTTCCACAACCCGTTTACAAATTTCCACTTTCTTTGACTCTAAATAACAATTCCTCACCCCAAAATCCATAAAATGATATATTATATCGTACTTTGCTGTTATTTCTATGAAAATTTTGAATTCCTCCATTTTATGGAGTAAAACCCTAGTTTTATCTCTCTCGGGTCAATTCTTTGAACATGAAAAGAACTACCTGGTGCAAATTTAAAATGGATCTATAGATTCAAAATGTTGGTGAATATTTATTGCCCATGTATTCTTCTCCATTTAGTTGCACACTTTCCACCTTCAATCTCCTGAAAAAATTTGAATTCTTCTTGTATGATTATGAAATTGTCAATTTTTTTCTATTTAAATAAAATTTTAAAACCCTAACTAAAATCCTAACCGTTGAGAAAATCTCAAATTGTGCCACATTTCATGCTTTTTCATATCCTCCATTAGATTATTTCTAACTCAATAGTTAGTTTAAAATTTTATCTTTTCCCCCCTTCTTTTCCTCCAATCGCTACTTTTTTCCACATGCCGCATTAAATGGGTAGTTGAAAATCGTACAACATGGGCCAAATCATACAGTGTATGATCTAAATCATACAATATGACCTCCTGTATGGTTTCCCATATCATTTTATCAATTTCATTTGTACGATCTCTCCATTTTACAAATTTCCAACTCAATTTTCACTTGTACGATCTAAGCACTTAGAGAAATTTTTTTGATTTCTTTCTCTCTGAACAGGCCACTATTTCTGGTTTTCAACCTTTTCCTTCCTAATTGGGTCTCAAGGAATTTTCACAACTAAGGCACCTAGTTTTTTTTTTCCATTTTTCTTTTTCTTTTCTTCAGAAGGGGTCACCATTGCTGGTTTTCATCCCACTTCTAAACACTGTACTATTATGGCTTGTCAAGCTCCTTTGGCTTTCGTCGATTCCAAAGGTCTGCTACAATTTACATCGCTTCATTATGTAGCTTACACCACCATGCGACTTTAAACACACTCTAGATGAACAACATCATAAATATGATGGTCAATGCCCATTGCCACATATGATAGGGGTCAAGGGGGTGGGAACCCCCTTGCAGGGTCAAGGGACAACATCCCTTGCAGGGTTGAGGGACAGCATCCCTCACGGGGTTTGGGGCAGAGCCCAAAAATCTCAATAGAAAAATTGCTAAGAGCTTCACTATCAAAGTCAATTTTTTCTCTTCCTTAGCACTTTGGGGTTCTTTACACAACCTCCTTAAACAACTCAACATCGACTCCCTTTTACACTGTATTAACAACTAATGGAACACCTTGTACGGTTCTAATCTATATAATTTTATCTTGTATGATTTACTCTTGTACGATCTCAAATTGTATACTTTGAATTGAAATCGTACAATCTCTACCAACTGTACAATTTTACCTAGCAAATGTATAGTTCCCTCTTGCAAAATCATACAATCCCATTATTCCTTAGGAAATTTTGAGTGTATGATGGGTTGTTCTATTTGGGCAACATATTCCATAAGAAGATCTTCCATCACAAAATACTCCATGTCAATATACTCCATGACAACATATTCTATGAAAACATATTCCATGTCAACATCTTCCATGTAATACCATATTCTACCTCTTTTATTACTATGAGGAGTGTCACAAACTGCATCACTAGTGATAACCTTTCTCTTTACACCATTTGCCCTCCAAATGGTTATGCAGGTTCTGATATGTCTTGTGGGGTCTTCCTTACCCTTACCTAAAAATAGTGGACATCTCTGTTTGGTTGCCCTATTAGCCATCTTAGGAGAGTCATCACTATCACTTTAGGTATCTCATAAAATATCTGTTTGATTCTTCCTTGGGGGTGTCTTACTCCCGTTATCATAAGAAGTGTCAATTCGAGGTATCTTGTTTTGTCCCACCACTCGATGACCAAATTCTCATGTATCTTTACTTCATGATATCAGGTGTCACCATCCACTCTCCATATTCTTGCACTTTTTTTTATCAATCCTTACCTCTACGCTTGGCAGTTCTATTTCCTCATATTCTATATCTATAAAAAATATCTCAAATTTTCCTTCTTCGGATGTCCAAACTTGCTCTATCTCTGGTTCTTGAGTACTTTCTCTTTGAGAAATCCTTGTGCTCCTTCTTACTGGGATGTTGTATTTTAGTTCTTGTCTCCCACAAATTTTTGCACTGGTGTATATCATTCACCTCTAGTCTCAATATTTAATATTCATGACTTTTGACCCATTTTAACAAAAAATGCCAGATTTGATAAGGCAACGACACCAAATGTAGCACAGTTTGGTGCAACCAATTAAATGGTAATGAGTCTGTATAACTATGACAATGAAATAAAATATAGCATAGGGATGGAGTATTCCTGGTGGGGAGGTATTTTCTAGAGCTAATAATGATTAGTAGGTTAAACCCAACTCACTTACCAAATCGTATGGTCGTATGCCAACTCAAACTACCCTTGTATGAACTATACTCACCTTGTACGGTCATCAATGCCTACACTATACGATCTCAAATTGTACAGTGTCAAATATGGTACAATATTGCACACAAAAAAAATTACAGATTCAGTTTTAGAGGCTGCCTACATAGTTTTGTAATCGATCAAGTTGATTCCCCAAAACTTCCAAATCGGGTAAGTTTCTCTCGATTGCTTGTTTTACCAAATCGGGTAAAAGTGCTTGGTACGATTTGTAAGGAAAATGATGTACGATTTATACGAAATAACAACATAGCCTGATACTAGTCTAGATTTTCTCTTGCTCCAATATCTCTCTAGGATTTTTTTTAAGGGTTTGATAGACCAATCAATGTAATCTCCGCAATAGGAAAACATCTTAACCAGGATGTTGAGAGATCCCATGTGCCTGATTACATCTAGAAATTGTACAATCTCATTCAATAATTATCTCTTACTATTTCCATGCTTCTATATCATTATCCAGAGTTCACTAGTACTAGATTCTACCACAGGGTTGTAACAATGCATAAAACTAATCTATAACAATCAATAGAAAACACAAACACATCATATTCATCCATAAATCATCGTTATTCATTATTAGGATCATACACAGTCATCCAAAACCATAATTATGCTCATTTATGTCTATGGATTTTATTATAGTGTGGAAAAATATATCAATGTAATTGCAATAACTCAGAGAATCAACAACTACAAGTACTATCTCTTAACTCTAGCAACCAGACCTATAATTTTGAAAATGGGGCCTTATATAATGTTGCCCAGGCCGTTCCAAAGTGTATCCTAAGGCAATTAGTTATTTACAACTTCCCATATACAAATGAATACATTAAATTGGATTTTTACTAAGTTTAACACCTTAGTTAGCAAATCTATGTGTCATTTCACTCTGAAATTACATTTCCCTTGCATTTGGATGAATTTCGGTGCATCCTGATTTGCAACTACCCTATATTATTTGCCATTCCATTTGTATGGTTTTTCCCCTTACTATATGGTTTTATCCTCATTGTATGATTTACAAAACTTGAGCAAACCATCATTTGTGTCAAAACTATCAAAATTGAGCAAATCCCTTTAATCACTTTTTCTTCTGGAAGGTGGATTTGTTGCCTAAAAAACCAACTATGATTCTATAGGTTAGAAAAGGATATATAATACCTAGATAGAAGTTGAGTAGAACATCCAAGGGTGCACCAACAAAGGTTATGCCAAGAATGATTGCAAAAGGAAACACATGAGGAGGTACTCATGCCTAGTACCTATAGGTAGTAGATCTCTCAAAGGTGCATTGTGCATCACCATGACATGCCTCTTAGGCCAACTTAAAATTGCCCTCCTCATGTGTCCATCCGGCACCATATATCTCAATTATGTTAACTACCGAATAATCGACTAGATTATGAGGCCTATGATAATTTAGAGTGAGAGTATCAAGACCAAGGATATCGTAAATCACTCCATGAGGACATGGTTGATGATAACATTCAACCACCTTGGTCCACCCAAAATTTTCTACCTCCTCCTCCTCCTTGAGGACCAATCTAGGAAGATGAGATATTATCATATCAAGCTTATAAGGTGTTCATAAAGTGCATTAAATCATTGGATAAACAAAGGATGGGTTATCAAAATCCCACATTGCATCAATTGTGCAACCAACCACTCCATCCTTCGGTACCTTATCCTACATACCTTGAGCATTTCAAAATGCCAAGATTGGATAAATTCAAAGGGGATGAAGATGCACAAGAACACGTGACTAGCTTCATGAACCTTTGTTTCCAGCTTCAATATGATGATACCTTGTTGCTCAATTTTTTTTTTATAACACTCTCTAGCCTATCCTTATAGTGGTACAACCATTTACCTAGGCATATCATCTATAGTTTTGAACAACTCGTAAATGCCTTTCTAAAACTCTTTTCATTTAGCATAAAGAAGAAATCCAATTTGACTGACTTGTCTAACCTTAGATAATTTGATGATGAGCCAATCATAGACTATGACAATATTTGGAGAGAGGTGATTTCCAAATTACCTTTCACCCTACCTATCACAAAACTAACTCAAATATTCAAAGCAAATTTTGCTTCTCCTACAACTACAATAATATTAGAAATTCGAGGAGGCTTTGGCATAAGCCAAAGTTAGAGAATACATAAAAGTCCAAGAGGGGGACATTAAATCTAAAAGGAGTGGAACAAAAATCCTAGAGGCAAAAATACACAAAAAAGACCAAATTTGATCAAACAAGTTTTCTTAAGTTTTCCTAGGCTTGAAAAGCAAGCATCACCCTAACAACCTAATTATCAGGCTCAAACCCCTCCTATGCACTACAAAAACCAATGTCAATGAACTCAGGTATAAAATCAGCCATCCTTCCCACCTTGCAACTATATGCCATTGATTGAATCTTTGGCATAATTCTTTAATCAAATATACAAGGAAAAGGCTATCACTTTACTGAAGATTCACCCCCTAGGTCCAAATCACCCAAAATATATGGGACATAAAGAGGACCTATACTATATATATCATCGATAACATGACATGATATCCAGGTCTGTTATACATTCAAAAATATAGTACAATATGTGCTAGATAAAAATGAATTAAAAATTGATAATCCTCTTACCCTCGATAACCAAAAAATTGGCATATTCAAAGATCCCTTACCTAATCATGAGGATAAGGAATACTAGGTAAGACAAGTTAACGAAGTCCATACGAACCCACCCAATTAGGGTTTTGTAGGAATGATCAATATTGTGACAAGAAATAAGAGATATCCTGATGGAGCTATACCACCTATAGCTCCAACCAGTATTCCTCCTATGTCACAATCCTTGGAATAGTCAAATATTATCCAATATTGCAAGGAGCTTGTAATTACCTTTCACAATCAAGAGATCATGTCAGCTCCCACTGATAGACCTGATCCTCCACTACACATCATCGCTAGTATGAATCAATTCCATATAAGAGAGTCTTGATTTATATAGGTTCATATTTTAGTATCATCACCACAACTATAATGCAACATATCAACCTTTCACCTTCACACATCACAACATCCAAATTCACCCTATGAGCATTTAATGATACTTTATGCTCCTCTATCAACATGGTAGTCCTCCCTATTTAGGTAGTCCTTTATGATACTATGCCTACATTATACCACATCTCATAGGATGCAAGATAGTACAATATACTACTTGGAAGGCCTTGGATGAGGGATATAAAGTGCATTCCATCCATAGTGCATTGGCACCTCAAGTACTTACATGAAGGTCAAGTCCATGTAGTCCATGTAGATCATTAACCCTTTAAGTACTACAATATGGTTAATTATTTGCAAGAGTCTATCTTTCCATCCACTCACCTATACATCCAACAAAATGATACCATCAAAATTTGAGCTCCATCATTACAATCACCTACTAAATCATCACCCTCTTCCATCTCCACCCTCGCCATAAGTTTATTCTGACATCTCTTCTTCATCATCAGGTTTTTCAAGTGAAGAAAAGTTGAAGGTACCTATGGAGGAAACCCCACCATCCATTTCCATAATTTCTACAATAGAAATCCCAACTCTCATGGAGGAAGGAGAATCATCTACTATGATGGATGAACCACCTCAAACCACACCTCCATCATCCCCATTATCCTCACCATAAGCTATAGACACTAAAATCATGTAAATCAGATAAGATTGGTAATACGCCACTCTTATCAACATAATATGACCCCATTGGGAAATACCCATGGGTTAATTAAGGCTCCCAACCACTTTTGGGAAGGTTTACCCCACTTTTGGGAGGTTTTGGGGCATGTAGCCATGATCGTCCCACCCTAGGATGATCACAGTTCATGACCATCCCACCCAGGGATGGCCACCAAAAATCATCCCTGGGTGGGATGGCCATGAACTAGACCCCTCAAAAGTCAAATGGCAGGATAAATGGAAATCAATTTCTACCATTTATCCCATCCAATAAATCATGATAGATTGGGAGGCTATCATAGCTAGTAGGAACTGCAAATTGGAGGCCCAAATGGGAAGCCTCTTCGACCCTATGCATGGCAAAGGTGGTGAAAAGTGGTGGCACCTACCTTGCATGTCCAAAATTACCCCTTTTATCCCTTTTCCATTTTGGGATATAAATTGAGGTGTTTACACCCAATTTCAAAGAGATACCTTTGTAATTACTAACCATGAAGTGCTGCAAATATTTACCCTCACATTTTGCCCATGTATTTACCTTGGAAACCTCTTCAACCGAAGGCATTTTTAGGGTATTCTAAGATACATTCATTTGTTCTATTCATTTGTTCTAAAACCTATCAATTCAGAGATTTAATTTACCAAATTCAATGACAATACCTGATGTGCATTAGAAATGCTCATATTGCATATGTTTATGAATGATTATATAATTATTTGATGAAATTATGCGTGTTATCTAATTCGTGTGTTTTCAGTGTGTTTTTTTGGAATTGTAGTTGATTTAGTCAGATTTGGATCAGTCGATGTCTTTTCATGGATCTGACACTTTTTTTCTTTCGAAATCAACGTAGAGAAGGTAGACGCCTTCCTCTTACAGGAAGGTGCCAAGTGTAAGTAGGCACCTTCCTCTTCCAAGAAGGTGCCAAGGAAAGACAAGCACCTTCCTCTACCAGGAAGGCACCAATAGAAGGCCAACACCTTCCTCTTCTAGGAAGGTGCCAAAGGAAAATAAGCGCCTTCCTCTCACAGGAAGGCATCGATAGGAAGGCGCCACTAGAAGGCAAGTGCCTTCCTCTCATAAGGAAGGCACCGATAGGAAGGCACCACTAGAAGGCAAGTGCATTCCTCTCACAAGAAGGCACCAACATAAGATAAGCACCTTCCTCTTCCGGGAAGGCACCAATGGTAGTAAGGAACCTTTTGCATAGAGAAGGCGCTCGACATACTTAGGCACATTTCTCATAGGGAAGGTGTCCTTGTTCTTCACCCATTGACCAGACAAGCATGATGTGGACAATAGATACTGGTGAAGTTCCAACTCTACATCATGTAGAGTTAAATTGGGGATCGCACCGATGTATGAGAATGTCCTACCAATGCCAAGAAAAGCACAAACCAATTAGTGAACACGCTACCATTAGAAATGAATGCCAGTTTTAGCAGACGTCGATCACATTTACTAGATTGTCTTAGTTTAGTCTGGAATGAATCGACTGTTATAACTTCTTTGTAATAGAAGATCTGTAGGTGTGCTATATAAACACATGCAGACCTCTATGAGGATATATAGAATATTTTGGTAGTAAATGTCGAGAGATATACAGAAGAAGCATTGTAATACTTTGATAATTATAATATAGTTCTAAGAGTTTCTAAGTGCATGTTCAACTGGGAGGAAGCTTCTGGAGCCTGGGCCCACTCCAAGCCAGTATTTCTTCCCCTATTTTTCTTGTGTTTTCTATATTAGTTTACCACTTTTATAAGATTATTTATCGCATTGTTATTTCTAGTATTGCAATAGATTTATTTCCAGGAATGCGAGTATTTCCTTTTTGAAGATTTAATTGTTTTTATGTAAATTATTGAGGAGTGTATGAATGATTGATGACCATTGAAACACCCCCAAATAGTAGAACTAGCAGACTCATCTCAAGTGGTATTGTAAGCAATCTTGTTCAAGACCCTTCACAAATTTACGAAGCTCACTGGGTTGATAAATTAAATGCACGGGCATGTGACAAAAGTAGGAAATAAGTTAACCTTTTTTGGCCCACAACATTTTGGCACCGTTGTTGGGGAAGTGTCTCAACTAGATTATTTACAATACCTAGAAACCTTCCATCTGACCTTGTATGAGTTATTCGAGAAGAAGAGGACCTAACGGTCGGTTTATAAAAACCAATCCACCAAAACCTGAGTCAGCCAAACATTCTAAATTTTAATTAGACTCGCCTGACCCACCACAAACAATCCATTGGAGTGAGGATCCACACTTTGTGTAAAGTGACTCCTCATCCCATCAACTTGGGGAAGAACGAATCATCATAAATCCCCTGTTTAATAGGACACCCTTAGAGGAAGCCCTATTGTGGAAATATGTAGAATATTAGACGATAACACCAGAAAACCTTAGAGCCTTGACTCATAAAGTCTTAAACGACTGTAAGGCCATAAATACTACATTAGAGACCATATTTCCTAAAAAAATGGTTGACAACGAAGAAGTCTCATCTGGATTTAGTTTCCCGATTAATGAAGGAGTAGGAGATACCAAAATGAAAAACATATCCCCTGCTCACCTTTCGACCTTCAGAGGATACCCAAATGAGGACCCTCGCATATTTTTATTTAAGTTTGATGTCTTATGTAGGTCTGTGGACTACAAATATGATACACATAAGTCGAAACTCTTTCCTTCCACATTGGAAAATGTAGCTCTACGATGGTTCATCGGTCTGCAAGACAAACACATTGCCACTTGGGATCAAATGAATAAGCTCTTTTTAGAGCAATACCAAGATTTTGGGAGAGCAAGAGACTCCAGAGAAGAGGTCCCGAGCATGGCGCAGAAAGAAGATGAGTATATCAAGGAATACTAGGAGAGATTCAACTTCAATCTTCAATGATATCCTCACACGAAACTATCTGATAAGTCCCTCAAAAGCATATTTTTGAGAGGACTTACCAATGAATCACTGGAGGCTCTTAACATGATTTTTGGAGGTGATGTCTACCAACATTCCATGGAAGAAATCTGACAACTATGCTGAAACTACTCAAGAAGGAGAGGCAAGACCACTTCTAGAACCATGAAAGCGACTTCTTTAGTCATGAAGAGAGAAATGGGTAACATGCTAGAAGATTTAAAGAGCGAAATGCTCTCATATCTAGCATTGCAAATGGATATGTTGCTGTTAGAGAAAAAGAAGCAAGAAAACAAAGTAGCATTGGCTTATTTTTGTCCAAAATGTAGAGGGAAGCATGCAAAGAATGCATGCCCGAAGAACAAAGTCAGAGTATGCACAGTTTGCAGGCTGAACCATAAAACTTGATTGTACCCGCAACTACCCAATAATCAGGAGGATGCTGAAAGCACGGATGCCTATTTCATAGGCAATCAAAAGAGTTGGCCATAACCCCTTATGGGGAATATGCCAACTAGAATGCCATCATATGGGGGAGGACCATACATTCTCTAAGGCCCACCTCAACCACCTAACATGGGGTGGTGGGGGCCATCACCCTGGTCCAATCCACCCCAACAACATTCTTGAACTAGTAGCTATGGATGCCATATCCATATCCTGGGCAACAGTGGAGAGGCCACATTACATGGAATTAGGCTCCACAGAATGTAGCACCAGCTCACCCCAACATAATTTACCGATGTTTCTAGCAGTGAGACCTGTGCAGCTACCCACACAACCAAAAACAAATCCTAATAATAGGGTGAACCAACTAGCATACAATGTGGAGGGTGAGATGTATCTGATGTACCATATTCAGATTAGATATGGTAGACAACTAGGAGTAGGAAAACCTCCACTGGTAGAAGAGGAGGAAGAGGTAGGAGAAACACCTCTTGTAGAAGAGGTGATAGAAGAAACGCCTAAGAGAGCAAAGGCTCCATTTTCCAATCGGTTGTAAGAACAGAGGAAAGTAACACAACCAGAGTTTGATATCTTATCTAGCTTGAAGAACCTCACCATGATAATTCCATTATTTCAAGCCATCCGAGATGTTTCGATATATACCAAGGTGATAAGAGAGATGTGTCTAAGGAAGCCAAGACAAAGAGCAACCCAAACTATCAATGTCATGGGTAAACTAGCAGATTTGATGATGGGAAAAACATGCCATCCTAAGTATGCAGACCCGGGCAGCCCGGTGCTGACTATAAAAATTGAGGGACATTCCCTATCCAATACGTTGGTCGATCTCAAAGCATCCATCAATGTAATGCCTCAGGAAACCCTCTAGAGGTTACAACTCACGAACCTAAAACCCACTATGACAGTGTTGTAGCTGGCCGATATTTCAACCATGGTACTGGAAGGAATGTTGGAAGACGTAATAGTGACAGTCAACGCATGGGAATACCCAGCCAAATTTTTAGTCTTGCAATCTAAAACTAGGTTGGGCGATTACCAGCTCATCTTGGGAATGCCATGGCTAGAAATAGCTGACACTTACATCAGCTACCAGGATGGGACAATGACCATCTTTGATGGAAAAAATGTTAAAATGTTGACTATTTCACCCACAACGTAGTCCGTTGACTCATTAGGAGAACCCATGTTGACCGAGCATGAAAATCCTGAGCTATCCATGATCCAGCCGATGATGACATTGGATGAGTTGGCAGAAGAAGACGAAGTGTTGGCAATTTTGGGTACATTGGGTACGTTGCCTTTACTCTAAGTGTAGATGTTGTCATTGATGTCAAGAAGGTCTTGAAGCAATTTGGTTTGATGTCAAAGAATATGTCTTGATGAAGGTTTCAACATGGACAGTGAGTTTCCAAGAAGATCAAGGTAGCCCAATTGCAAAAGATCAAGAAAAAGACAAGTAAGAAAAAGTATGCAGGCGGCTGGAAAAACTATCGTGATTTCATGACATGTTTTAGGAGAGAGAATGCACTGGCAAAACTATCATGATTTCGTGACATGTTTGAGGAGAGAGAAAGTTTAGGAAAATGTGTCATGATTTCATGACATGCGGGAAGGCAGAGACAAAGCAGGAAAAACTGTCACGATTTTGTGACATGTCGCATTTTCGCGACTCGGACAGTGCAGGAAGGCAGAGAAAGAAAAGTGTCATGATTTCATGACATTCTGCAAAGGAGGCTGTATGGACAAGAAAGTGTCATGATTTCATGACATGTTGCAGAAGAGAAAGTCCGCAGTGTGATCTATCATGATTTCGTGACAAGATTAAAGAGAGAGAAAGTGATTCAGGAATTGTCGCGATTTTGTGACATGATGCAAAGTTCTAAGTAAGGGCTGTCACATTTTCACAACATGCTATAGAGGTCGAGTTGAAGACTGTCATTATTTCGTGACATGCAGCAAAGAGAAGAGCCTGAAAGGAGAATCGTCACGATTTCACGACAGGCAGTGGAGAAAGCGTACGAAAGCCAAAAGTGTCATGATTTCACGACAGGCAGTGGAGAAAGCGTATGGAAGCCAGAAGTGTCACAATTTCACGACAGGCAATGGAGAAAGCGTACGAAATCCAGAAGTGTTACGATTTCACGATAGGCAGTGGAGAAAGCGTACAAAAGCTAGAAGTGTCATGATTTTGCGACAGGTAGTGGAGAAAACGTAAAGAAGCCAAAAGTGTCACGATTTTATGACAAGCAGTGGAGAAAGCGTTCGAAAGCCAAAAGCATCATGATTTTGTGACAGGTTGCAGGGAAAGCTTTCGAGAGCTGAAAGTGTCATGATTTTGCGATAGGCTACAAAGAAGTTGTACGGATGCAGAAAGTGTCACGATTTTGTGACAGGTTGAGATGGCAGCTTGCAGTTGGAGATGGTATCATGATTTCATGATAGAAACAGTTAGAAAGTCTTAAATAGAAGAAGCGTCATGATTTCATGATGAATTGAAGAAGGAAGAGCTTGAAGGTGAAAGTGTCACGATTTTGTGACATGTTCTAGTTTCGCGAGCATATGGCAAAAAAAAGCTTAAGGCAGTAAAAGCATCACAATTTCACGACGGAGTTGCAGATGACGTCAGCAAGAGGCAAAAGTGTCATGATTTCATGACAGAAGCTGAGAGGAAGGCCATGAAGACTAAAGTGTCATGATTTCATGACAGAAGTGTGATGACATCAACAAGAGGCAAAGGTGTCACGATTTCGTGATAGAAGCACAAAGGAAGTCGACAAAGGCCAAGGTGTCACGATTTCGCGACAACAGGCTATAGAATGTGCACGACTGTAAAAATGTCACGATATCACGACATGTTGAAGTTTTGCGCTAGAATCTACAGGGAGGCAGTGAATTCGACAGAGTTAAATCTGGGCCGACGCAGTGTAGGGTTTTGCAGCCAACATGGTTGAAAGGTAAATAGCCGACTAAGATCAAGATTTCAATCTTGAGATTATGAGTATAAAAGGAGGGCTACTTTAAGAGTTGGACATCGATTAAGTGTGCGTTTGAAGTGTGATTTGCATAGATAGAGTGTGGGGAGAAGTTCGATCGCAGAGGTGCATAAGTGGAAGTCTGAGCGACTGCTGTGTTTGTGCGGAGTGTGCGATGACTGTGCTAATTTTTTTGTGCAAAGGTTGCGAAGACAGTGCTATCATGTTGGAGCAAGAGTGCAAAGACTGTGCTGCTATGTTTTAAGTGGATGTGCGAAGACTGTGCTACTGTGTTTTCGTAGAAGAAGCATAAGTTGATCGAGTGCTACTGTGTTTGCGTAGACTATGAAAATTTGGTTTCGACCAAATGCAAACAATAACAGAAAAGAAAAGAGGAAGAGGATAGATTTGTGCCAGACCGAAGGACTATGTTTTGGTGCGATAAGAGGACCGAATTTGCAGTGATAGAGTTGAGGACAGAGGTCTCCAGCCAGAGCAGGGAAGACAGGTGTCTTCTATGGATAGAGTTCCACTTGCTAAGGGCTGCAGAGGTAGAGGTTCTCTAGAGGATCACCAGATTAAGCAGAGCTAGGGGAAGGTATCTCCTTTGGGTTGGTGCCCATAAAATTTGTAATCGGGACATGTTTCCTAGAATTTGAGGTGATAAAATTTAGTAAAAATTTTATCCATGGAGTAGCCCACGTTGGGTGAACCACATAAATTGTTGTGTCTCTATTGTGGATGATATTCTATGCATTTCTTTATTTCTATTTTGATACTGTTATATATTCACTGCATAATATTGATCTGCAAGTTGAATCGAAAGTAAAAGAAAAAAGCGATCTTATAATGTTCACCCCCCTCTTAGTATAAGCTTGTGTTCTTCAATTAGTATCAGATCAGGTTCCTCCGAAAAGGTTTAACAGTCGGAAGGAAGAACTAGTTAAGAAAACAATGGATTTTTTAGGTGGCAATGCAACACCTATTCTTGATGGATCAGATTTCGGTCTGTGGAGTGCGAGAATGAGAGTTTATCTAATGGCACTTGGTAATGAGGTATGGGAAGTGATTGAAGACAAATAAACTATTCTTAAAAATGGTCCTTATACCAAAGAAGACAGGCTCATGCTTCACAGCAATTCAAAAGCCATGAATGCAATCCTGAGAGGCTTATAGAAAGCAGATCTCACCAAAGTTATTCACTGCAAGACAGCTAGTGAAATGTGGAAACAATTACAGGTGGTTCATATAGGTGATGCAAATGTCCGAAAGGCCAAATTGAGACATTTTAAAGGTATGTTTGAACAACTCAAGATGAATGATGATGAAAATATTAGTGACTACATGCTCCGTATGGATGAAGTTGTTAATTATATGAAAGACTTAGGTCTTGAACTTGCTGAAAATGATGTGTGTGATAAAATTTTAAGATCTCTTCCTAATAGATTTAGTGAAAATATTTTTTCTATTGAGGAAGCTAAAGATTTAGATAAGTTGAAAAAGGATGAGCTCCATAGTATTCTTGCAGCATTTGAGCTGAGAACTCAAGTGAAAGTTGATGTTAAGAAAGAGGCAGCTTTCAAAGCTACCAAGAAATCAAAGGGCAAACAGATTCAAGAGAGTGAAGAGTATTCTAGTGATGAAGAGGCATATTACAACAAAAAAGGCAAGTTCTCTAGAAAACACAAAAGCAAGAAAAACATAAGATGTTTCAACTGTGGAAATTTTGGTCATTATGCTACTGATCGTATCTTATTTCCAAGAATGAAAGTGATGAAGATATACAGGATGTTAAAAGCAAGGATTCTGAAAAGCACGGGTATTATAGAAAGAACAAAGATGAGCACAACAATCAAGGAAAGAGGCATTCACACAAGAATAAGAAGAGCTTCTACCTAGACAAAGCAAGTAAGTGTTCTAGCAGTGATAGTGAAAGTTCTTCTAGTGATGATGAAAATAAGATGCTGTTCATTTCAGAAAAAGAGGAAGAACCGAAACATAAATTCACTGTCATGAAATGTTTTAGATGTGGAAATTTTGGGCACCTTGAGGATGATTGCACAAATAATGAATTGATTGCTAATATGTATGAGGATGCTTCAAAAAATGATAAGGAATATGCTTGTATGGTTTTTGAAAATGATAGCACCTCTAGTGATAAGAAATCTGAAAAAGGCCTTGATGATTCAAAATGCAATAATTTAGAGGATCTTGAATGTGAACTTACTAATGCTCTTAGTGTTTTGAAAAAGGAAAGAAAGAAGAATGCTCGACTTAAGGATAAATTAGATGAATGTTGTATGGAGAAAGATGAACTCATAGAAAGTCTTGACATATCTATGGCTAAGACACAAGAACTCAAGAATGAGTTAGAATCTAAGATGCTTGAGTATAGTGAATTAGAACAAAAAATGGCTGCCATGAAAGAGGAAAATAAAGAATTCAAGGATAATATGTACAGGTTTCAAGATAGATCCAAAAGGGTTAAGTCTCTCATCCAAAGTCAAAGAAATCCATCAGATAAAATAGGTCTTGGTTTTGTTAAACCACACAAAAAATAGGTTGGGGAATCAAGTAAGAGATTTCAGAAAGAAGAGAGTTCTGATGAAGAGAGTATTTCAGAGAAAGAGTCCATGAGTGATAAATGCGCAGAAACAGAAAACATAATTTTGAATATGAAAAAGAAGTTTTCGGGACCCAAGAGGTCAAACAGAAGAATATTTCATGACAGATGTTTTGCATGTCACGGGTTTGGCCACATGGCTTCATAGTGCATGACTCAAGTAAGGAAGATAAATGACAATTTCAAGGGCCGTAATTCATTTCAAGGGTATTGCTACTCTTGTAATCAGTTCGGGCACAAGGCAATTTTTTGCAAGGAAAATAACAGGAACTGGGCTAGTCAAAACAGGCAGATTCAAAGAACAGCTATGCCCGAAAGAAATAATATTGTTACTTGCTATAAGTGCAATAATGCAGGTCACATATCCAGACAGTGTAGAGCTGATATTACAAGGTACAATAATAGGAACAGTGGTATAAACATGTCCAAGGATCAAGGTATGGAAAAGAAAAGAGATGAGAATAAGAACAAGAAAAGTGACAAGAACAGAAACACTGACAAAGAGTTCAAGAGAAGGCCCGATAAAGAAATTATAGACACTGATGATGATGAGTGCCTAATGGGAGTTTCACTCCCACCCTTGTTTTAAATCACCTCATCAGGAGGTGGGGGAGGGACTAAGCTAAGAGGCTCATTCTTAGTCCCGAGCCCCAAAGGTGACCCTTTGCCATTGATGACAAAGGGGGAGAGATATGAGTAAGGGGGAGAGCTTCATAGTGAAGAAGAGAGCTTCAAGTCAGGGGGAGCAAAAAATTCAATTGCAGATTCTCAGTTGTTGGCACAGTTGGTTTTAGTTTTGGCTCTTGAGTAGTGTTTTTCAGTTAAGGTTTGCCATCAATGACAAAGGGGGAGATTGTTGGCAATTTTGGGTACATTGCCTTTACTCTAAGTGTAGATGTTGTCATTGATGTCAAGAAGGTCTTGAAGCAATTTGGTTTGATGTCAAAGAATGTGTCTTGATGAAGGTTTCAGCATGGACAGTGAGTTTCCAAGAAGATCAGGGTAGCCCAGTTGCAAAAGATCAAGAAAAATACAAGTAAGAAAAAGTATGCAGGCGGCTGGAAAAACTGTCATGATTTTGTGACATGTTTTAGGAGAGAGAAAGCACTGGAAAAATTGTCATGATTTCGCGACATGTTTGAGGAGAGATAAAGTTCAGACAAATGTGTCACGATTTTGCGACATGCATGAAGGCAGAGACGAAGCAGGAAAAACTGTCGCGATTTCATGACATGTCGCATTTTTGTGACTCGGATAGTGCAGGAAGGTAGAGAAAGAAAAGTGTCATGATTTCGTGACATTCTACAAAGGAGGCTGTATGGACAAGAAAGTGTCACGATTTCATGACATGTTGCAGAAGAGAAAGTCTGCAGTGTGATCTATCGTGATTTCGTGACAAGATTGAAGAGAGAGAAAGTGATTCAGGAACTGTCGTGATTTTGCGACATGATGCAAAGTTCTAAGTAAGGGCTGTCGCATTTTCATGACATGCTGCAGAGGTCGAGTTGAAGACTGTCGTGATTTCGTGACATGCAGCAAAGAGAAGATCCTGAGAGGAGAAGTGTCATGATTTCGCGATAGGAAATGGAGAAAGCGTATGGAAGCCAGAAGTGTCACAATTTTGCGACAGGCAGTGGAGAAAGCGTACGAAAGCCAAAAGTGTCACGATTTCACGACAGGTAGTGGAGAAAGCGTATGAAATCCAGAAGTGTCACGATTTTGTGACAGGTAGTGGAGAAAGCGTACGGAATCCAGAAGTGTCATGATTTCGCAATAGGTAGTGGAGAAAGCGTTTGAAAGCCAGAAGTGTCACGATTTTGTGATAGGTTGCAGGGAAAGCTTTCGGGAGCTAAAAGCATCACGATTTCATGACAGGCTACAAAGAAGTTGTACGGATGTAGAAAGTGTCATGATTTCATGACAGGTTGAGATGGCAGCTTACAGTTGGAGGTGGTGTCACGATTTCGTGACAAAAATAGTTAGCAAGTCTTAAACAGAAGAAGCGTCGTGATTTCGCAATAAATTGAAGAAGGAAGAGCTTGAAGGCGAAAGCGTTGTGATTTCACGACATGTTCCAATTTCGTGGGCATATGGCAGAAAAGAGCTTAAGGCAGCGAAAGTGTCACGATTTCGTGACGAAGTTGCAGATGATGTCAGCAAGAGGCAAAAGTGTCACGATTTCATGACAGAAGCTGAGAGGAAGGCCATGAAGACTAAAGTGTCATGATTTCATGATAGAAGTGTGATGACATCAGCAAGAGGCAAAGGTGTCGCAATTTCATGACAGAAGCACAAAGGAAGTCGAAAAAGGCCAAGGTGTCACGATTTCATGACAACAGGCTATAGAAGGTGCACGACTGTAAAAATGTCGTGATATCGCGACATGTTGAAGTTTCGTGCCAGAAGCTACAGGGAGGCAGTGAAGCTGACAGAGTTAAATTTGGGCCGACGCAGCATACAGTTTTTTAGCCGACGTGGTTGAAGGGTAAACAACTGACTAAGATCAAGATTTCAATCTTGAGATTATGAGTATAAAAGGAGGGCTGCTTTAAGAGTTTGACATCGATCAAGTGTGCGTTCGAAGTGCAATTTGCGTAGATAGAGTGCGAGGAGAAGTTTGATCATAGAGGTGCATAAGTGGAAGTCTGAGTGACTGCTGTGTTTGCACGGAGTGTGCGACAACTGTGCTACTATGTTTGTGTAAAGGTTGTGAAGACAGTGCTATCATGTTGGAGCAAGAGTGCGAAGACTGTGCTGCTGTGTTTTCACTGGATGTGCAAAGACTATGCTGCTATGTTTTCATAGAAGAAGCATAAGTTGATCGAGTGCTATTGTGTTTGTGTAGACTGTGAAAATTTGGTTTCGACCAAATGTAAACTGTAACAAAAAAGAAAAGAGGAAGAGGATAGATTTGTTCCAGACCGAAGGACTATGTTTTGGTGCAGATAAGAGGACCAAATTTGTAGTGATAGAGTTGAGGACAGAGGTCTCCAGCCAGAGCAGGGAAGACAGGTGTCTTCTGTGGATAGAGCTCCACTTGCTAAGGGCTGCAGAGGTAGAGGTTCTCTAGAGGATCACTAGATTAAGCAGAGCTAGGGGAAGGTATCTCCTTTGGGTTGGTGCCCATAAACTTTGTAATTGGGACATGTTTCCCAGAATTTGAGGTGATAAAATTTAGTAAAAATTTTATCCGTGGAGTAGCCCGTGTTGGGTGAACCACGTAAATTGCTGTGTCTCTATTGTGGATGATATTCTATGCATTGCTTTGATTTTTGTTTTGATACTGTTATATATTCACTACATAATATTGATCTGCAAGTTGAATCGAAAGTAAAAGAAAAATGTGGTCTTATACTGTTCACCCCCCCTCTCAGTATAAGCTTGTGTTCTTCACGAAGATGGTGCTATTATGGAGTTCCTCCATGGGGAGTCCTCCATATCCACACCTAGATTGCCATTGGTTGGTGCTTAAGATCACCACATTCAGTAGATACACGTCAGGCCAGGAAGAATGTTGAATGTCAGCAATGGGTTGACTCCCACACAATTGATGAAAGTAGAAGAGCTCCTGGTTAGACACCAACAGACATTTGCATGGGATTACTCAAATACGAAGGGTATCAGCCCAGATATCTGTATCCATCATATATACCTCGATGATCAAGCAACTGTAAGCAGGAAACCATAGAGAAGAATGAATTCAGCAATGAAAGACATTGTCAAGAAATAACTACAAAAACTCTTAAATTTAAGATTCATCTATCTAATTTTTGACAGCAAGTGGGTATCACCGTTAGTGGTAGTCCCTAAAAAGAATAGTAAGTGGCAAATCTATGTGGACTATAGACTGTTAAACAAAGCGACCAAGAAGAACCACTTTTCGCTCCTGTTCTATGTTCAAGTCTTGGATACACACTCCGAAAGGAATTATTTCTCCTTCCTGGATAGATTTAGTGGATGCAACTAGATCAAGATAGGAGAAGAGGATCAGGATAAGACAACATTCACCTGACCATGGGGAATGTTTGCCTATCGGGTATTACATTTTGGATTATGCAACGCACCTACAACCTTTCAAAGGATGGTGCTTAGCATATTTTTAGACATGATGGGAGATGTGGTCGAATTATACATGGATGAATTCACCGTCTATGGAGAAATATTTGATGAAGCAATGACAAACTTGGAAAGAGTGCTCGAAAGAAGCAAGGAAAATAATTTGTCCCTGAGCAACGAGAAATGCTTTATGATGATGTAAGAAGGCATTGTACTGGGACACCACCTCTTCATAGAAGGAATAAAGGTTGATAAAAGAAAAATTGAGGTCATTAGAGACCTACCCAGCCCCAGAATGTAGAGAGATGTGAGGAGTTTTATTGGATCAACTGGGTACTACCGATGATTTATTGCCAAATTCAACAAAATTGTAAAACCACTGCACACTTTATTATCTAAAGATGTGGAGTTCAATTGGATGAAAGACTACAAAGAAACATTTTAGTTGCTTAAAGAGAAACTGATATCTGCACCAGTTTTAAGAGGATGAAATTGGGCCATACCATTCCATATCTACTATGATGCATCCAACAATGCGA
Source organism: Wollemia nobilis (assembly GCA_028583015.1). Lineage (NCBI taxonomy): Eukaryota > Viridiplantae > Streptophyta > Pinopsida > Araucariales > Araucariaceae > Wollemia > Wollemia nobilis. The sequence goes on along the minus strand of JAQPPZ010002587.1, from coordinate 10,885,333 downwards.
TTGGAGTAGTCCTCAGACATAAGTATGGTGAAGAATTTTACACCATCTACTATGTCAGCAAAAACTTGGCAAGAGCCGAGCTCAACTACATAGTGACAAAGAAGGAGTTCCTTGCAGTTGTGCATGCCATAAACAAATTCTACCATTATATCATCGGGTATAAGGTATTTGTCCACACGGACCATGCGGCTATCAGATACTTGATGAGCAAGCCAAACATTGGTAGAAGAATTATCAAGTATCTCTTGTTACTACAGGAATTTGACATCACAATAGTCGACAAACCAGGCAAAGACAACGTCATAGCAGATTTTCTATCCATATTGATATCGACAGACCATACAGTAGTGGAAGACCAATTTTCGGATGAACATTTGTTCACCATTAGTAAGAAAATACCATGGTACATAGATATATCTAATTAATTGGCCATCAAAAGAACCTCACCTGCTCTCTCTTTTCAAGAAAAGCAGATGGTCATAGAGAAAAGTGCATCATTCCTAAGGATTGATGGCCTCCTGTTCAAAATAGGACATGACAAGATTATAAGGAGATGCATAGCAGAATAGGAGTTCTCAAAAGTACTCAAAGTGTGTCATGATGAACCATGCAGAGGATACTTTGTAGGGAAATGAACTGCCTACAAAATCCTATAGGATGGGTACTTTTGGCTCACTCTGTTTAAGGATGCGGCTGCGTATGCCAGCAAGTGCAATGAATGCCAAATAATGGGCAGACCAACCCATCGAGATGAAATGCCCCTCTAGCCTTAGGTACACCTGGAACCCTTCCATAAGTGGGGCATGGAATTCATGGGACCAATTAATCCGCCTTCAATAGGGAGGAGGTTTATTTTTGTCTATACATATTACGTTACCAAATAGGTTGAAGTTCAAGCGTTGAGATATTCAAAAGAAAGAACAGTCATCAATTTCTTATTTGCCCATATTTTTACATTATTTGGGGTCCCTAAAGAGATAACAACAGACCAAGGGCCTCAATTTACCTCCAAGTTGATCAAGGAGTTGATGGAGCAATACAGAGTTCGACACAATAAAACTACACCCTACCATCTACAGGAAAATGGGCAAGTGGAAGTGACGAACAAAGAAATAGAGAACATCTTGACAAAGACCATGCAACAACACAAAAAATATTGGGCTACACGATTGTCGAAGGTAGTTTGGGTGTATAATACCACGTGGAAATCCACCACAGGCTTCACACCCTTCCAACTGGTCTATGGGAAGAGTGTGATGATGCCCATTGAATTTGAAATCAAGACATTGAGGATGGCTTCAGAATTGAACTTGAGCTTGGATGATGCTCAAAAAGAAAGGATTTGGCAGCTAGATCAGCTGGACAAAATACAAATGGACGCTTTACAAAGAACAAAAATCATACAAAAGCAAAGAAAGTGGTGGCATGATCACCACATTAAACTGAAGCAGTTCCAAGAAGGAGAATGGGTGCTATTGTATGATTCTCGATTCCAGGAAAGAAAATGTAAATTAATGCAAATATGTATGGGACTGTATGAGGTGGTAGAGCTCATCAAGAATGGGGTAGTGCATGTTAGAATAATTGACGATAGCAACACTATGTTAACGGTCAATGGCCATTGACTATGCCCCTATAACACATCTAAAACCTTATAGGTGGAATATAGAATAGACGTGGGGGAGACCCCATCTTGTTAGATTCAGACCAAACTCTTAACATGCAAAATGGTGGGCATGGAGGTGCTCACTAAAATTAGTTAATTTAGTTTTTTTTCTTACGATGTGTTTTGCAGGGATGACGCCCACATGCAAGCTATAGAAATCCTAATCCAGGGCCTAACAGGCACATAATGCGTCTAACTGCATTTATTTTTCTTTCTTTTTGTTTACTTTCTATAGGTGGAAGACCTGATAGCACGAGCAATAGGTATCTGGGAAACCAGGCCTAATTCGGCTCAACATTTTGACATAGGCACTCGTAGGTAGAAGCTGAGGCAGTGTGAAGCAAGACTGAGAAGGCTTGATCACCCTTTCCTAGTCAATCGCAACATGATTGCCAAGAATAAAGTGCCTTCCACATCGAGAAGGAACAGAAGAAGGCACCTTCCTTATAAATAAGGTACCCAACCAGAAGAAGGTGCCTTATGTATGAAGAAGGTGCCCTACTAGAATAATGCGCCTTCCTTATGAAGAAGGCACCCAGCCAGAAGAAGGCGCCTTCCATATGAAGAAAGTACCCCGCCTAAATAAGGCACCTTCCTTATAAAGAAGATGCCCAGCTAGAAGAAGGTGCCTTTCATATGAAAAAGGTGCCCCGCCAGAATAAGGCGCCTTATAAATAAGGCACCTAGCCAGAAGAAGGTGCCTTCCATATGAAGAAGGTGCCCTTCCAGAATAAGGCACCTTCCGCCAGAAGAAGGTGCCCCACCAGAAGAAGGTGCCTTCCTTATAAAGAAGGCGCACACAAAAAAAAAAAAAAGAGAAAAAAGTAGGCACCTTCCACATCGGGAAGGCACCACATAAAAAAAAATAGGCGCCTTCCGTGGTGGGAAGGCACCACAAAAAAAAAGAGCTCGAGGCACCTTCCACATCAGGAAGGCGCATACAGACCGAGGCACCTTCCACCCTAGGAAGGCATAGGTATATAGTAGTGCCTTCCACCCTAGGAAGGTGTAGGTATTCAGCAGTGCCTTCCACATCAGGAAGGCACACCCATTCAGAAGCACCTTTCGTAGCAGGAAGGCTCCATCATCAAAAGGATGCCTTCCACCATCGAAAGGCACATCCAATCAGAGACACCTTCCACCATTGGAAGGCGCATCCATTCAAAGAGCACCGACAACATCATAAAGGCACCATATAAGTGCCTTCCACATTGAAAAAGCACCACATAAGCACCTTCCACATTGGGAAGGTACCAAAGAACACCTTTCGCGTACAGCTAGCACTTAAGTCTCACGGATGCCTCGATCGGAATGAAATCACCACATGAACGAGTGGCATTATATTACCACCATCGCCCATGTGATGGAAATCTGCCCCAATCAAAAAAATCTTAGAGAATTATGGGGCGAGATCAGCATGCACATTCCAAATATGATGGATAGATAGTTTTTTGAGCAAATCAGGAGTTTTTCTTTAGCACCAACTATCAAAAAACTCAGCACCGAAGTCCAGCGTAATCCGCACAAACAAAATACCCCTCCCTTGTGTCACAAATTAGTGAATCAATGCTCTTCACGATGCATGAAACACCAAATAAGGTATGCGCATACTAACTCAAATATTTATATAATTATTCATAAATTATGCAGTACCAAAAAAATATTGTCGTCATAAAAATCATATACCCCCATGGCCAAAACCATGTGCCAATGATATGGCTCGAAAGGCGTACCCTAGAATTAAATGCTAAGGTTAGGTACCTTCCCTATAATAAGGCACCTTCCTGAAGAAGTAAGGACAAAAAAAAATAAGCACAGTAGTAAGGGAAGGCACCATGGGAGGAAGGTCGAAGAATCATGCGGTGAAAAATAATGAGCCGAGTGATATGAAAGGAATCAGGGGGACAATAAAAACATAGTTTGAGGCTGAGGGATGGTTTGAATACTGTACCCTGGTTAGTTAGGGCCATGATATGGAGGCAGCCAAGGAATTCGTTGCCTCCTTGAGGGGCGACGTAGCTCAGGTGCGAGGGGTAGAAATTTTGGTCACCCCCGAATACATCTTGCAGGCGATTGGATTGCCCCTCACAGTTGAATGCATATACAAAGGTGGACTTCTAAAGCTGTACACCGAAGTGCTACTGGAAGGAGAAAATGTATAGATAGATAATGAAGGGCTACCCAAAAGTATCCTTTCCATGAATTTGTGGAAGATATTCGAGTAGGTTGCTTGATTATTTACATGCACCGATAAGTATACCCATTTGCACACTAACCATGTGCAGTTTCTGAATCACCTGGTGCATGGAAGGAAGTTGAACATGCCCTTATACCTAGAAAATGCCCTAAAGGAAGAAGCAGATAGGTACCAGAAGGGAGCACCATCTGCCTTGGCCCACCATGGGCTGATATCGGCACTGGTCTGCCATGCAGAAGTGCAGAGGCAGAACCCCAAAGAAGAGGGAGATGGTGGCCAAGAAAGGCAACAAGATGCTGTAGTTGAAATAGGGCAAGAAAAGGGAAGCCTTGTAAGGGATATGGTAAGTATCGATCAATTGGCATTGCTCAATTTCACATAAGAAAGAGGGCATTCCCAGTGCATGAATGCATAGAGGAAAGAGGGCATTCCCCAGTGCTCGAGTATGAATAGGAAGGAGCATCGCTTATTAGCAGCGAGGGTGAGTTCCAACTGCCAGAATCAGTCCCCAAGAGGAAATGCCTACGGTGACTCCTCATCTCGGTAGAAGAAGAAGAGAATGAACTGGAAGTCAACATTGTAGCTAAAACCCTCTGAAAATTGACAAATCGGAGCCCATAAGATGCAGGGACTTTCGAGAGCAATGATCAGGTCAATGCAGCCTTGGAGGAAGCACTGGAGTGGCAGAACAATTGTTGGATGGCCCAAAATTTTTTGGAGGACTACCAGAATGAGCATAAATGGGAATTGGAAGAACGAGAAAAACAAATCACCCAGCTCGAGCAGTTGGTCCAGCAGTTGTGGGAGGAGAACCAGCAACTCTAGGATAGGGGAAAATAAAGAAGGGACGCATCAACCCAAACTGACTGGGCAATAGAGGTCCCGATGAATTCTCCCACATCTGTAGAATGAGTATTCTATTTGGGAGAATTTTGATTGGATGCCCGATAGAGCAGCCTGAATGCAGGGGAGAATTCCTATATTTTTGTGAGTGAATGGGAAATAAGTCCCACAACACCCCCTATTATCACTTGAGTGATACATAGTAGGACAAGGACCAATAGTAGCAGACAGGACCAGGGGATAAGGAAGAACTCCCTGGACCTAAGGAATAAAGAGAAGAACCTTAGGGGTCGACACAGGACATACAGGGGGATGAAGCACCCCTAGGGATGGCAACACAAGTCCCCTAGAGTGAAGAGAATGCTCCAGGGATGTATAACATATGTTTATGAATGATTATATAATTATTTGATGAAATTATACATGTTATCTAATTCATGTGTTTTTAGTGTGTTTTTGTGGAATTGTAGTTGATTTAGTAAAATTTGGATCAGTCGAGGTCTTTTCATGGACCTAGAACTTTGTTTCTTTCGGAATCAACATAGAGAAGGTAGGTGCCTTCCTCTTCCAGGAAGGCACCAAGCGTAAGTAGGTGCCTTCCTCTTCCAAGAAGGCACTAAGGAAAGACAAGTGCCTTCCTCTCCCAGGAAGGTGCCAATAGAAGGCCAACACCTTCCTCTTCTAGGAAGGTGCCAAAGGAAAATAAGCGCCTTCCTCTCATAGGAAGGCACCAATAGGAAGGTGCCACTAGAATGCAAGCGCCTTCCTCTCATAAGGAAGGCATCGACAGGAAGGCGCCACTAGAAGGCAAGTGCCTTCCTCTCACAGGAAGGTGCCAACATAAGATAAGTGCCTTCCTCTTCCAGGAAGGTGCCAATGGTAGTAAGGCACCTTTCGCATAGAGAAGGCACCCGATATACTTAGGCACCTTCCTCATAGGGAATGCGCCCCTATTCTTCACCCGTTGACCAGACAAGCACGATGTGGACAATAAAGACTGGTGTAGTTCCAACTCTACGTCATGTAGAGTTAAATTGGGGATTGCACTGATGTATGATAATGTCCTACCAATGCCAGGCGAAGGAAAAACCAATTAGTGAACATGCCACTGTTAGAAACAATTGCCAATTTTAGTAGATGTCGATCACATTTACTAAATTGTCTTAGTTTAGTCTAGAATGAATCGACTGTTATATCTTCTTTGTAATAGAAGATCTACGGGTGTGCTATATAAACACATGCAGACCTTTCTGAGGATATATAGAACATTTTGATAGTAAATGTAGAGAGATATACCGAAGAAGCATTGTAATACTTTGATAATTATAATACAGTTCTAAGAGTTTCTAAGTGCGTGTTCAGCTGGGAGGAAGCTGCTGGAGCCTGGGCCCACTCCAAGCTAGTATTTCTTCCCCTATTTTTCCTATGTTTTCTATATTAGTTTATCACTTTTATAAGATTATTTATCACATTGTTATTTCTAGTATTGCAATAGGTTTATTTCCAGGAATGTGTGAATATTTCCTTTTTGTAGATTTAATTGTTTTTACGTAAATTATTGAGGAGTGTACGAATGATTGAAGACCGTTGAAACACCCCCAAATAGTAGAACTAGCGGACTCATATCAAGTGGTATTGTAAGCAATATTGTTCAAGACCCTTCACAAGTTTATGAATCTCCTTGGGTTGATAAATTAAATGCACGGGCATGTGAAAAAATTAGGAAAGAAGTTAACCTTGTTTGGCCCGCAACAATACCCTTAGGAGGATTCTAGAAAAAATCCAAGTGGAATTAGTGGCAAAAACCACCCTATTTTGTGATCGTCCCTACTAGGGTCAGATAACAGTCCTATTTGGAACTCTCAAGGATGGCCATGAATTGGCCCACAATTGTGAATCTATTTCATCATAGATCAATTTTATAGCATTAGAATAGCATCATATTCATTTTTGGTGAAGTTTTGAGTAGTTTTGATATGTCAATTAATGCTTTTGTGATTACAGTCCTAGTTGTCTCTCCCAAGAACGGTCACAATTTTTGCTCATAATATCACCTTGATTTCTACTCAGATATTTACAAAATAATATAGTAGACATCATGCTAAATTTTCATGTCATTTGGAGTAGTTTATATTGGTCACAAATAATTTTTATATTCATTACAAAATGCATATGTTATTAACATATTTCAATATTTTGTGTGTAGGTATAGATATTTCATGCATGAGGGAGGAGCTAAGGAGCTGAATAAATGTAGCCCAAATATAGCTCTATATTGTGAGTGTGAGAAGAACATTGAAAGTGCACCATTAAGTTCATGGAGGGATTTGATCCCTCAAACTTTGTAACTTGAAATGTATCAAATTGAAAAGCCCTCAAGGCGATGTATTGTAACATATCATTTGAAAAATTAATAAATACAAGGAGAACTCCCCCATTTTACTTATTTTTCAATTATTTTATTACTTTATCATCTCTCTTGCATGCTTGAATAGAAGGTTAGATTCATTTCAATTCAATCTACTAGGCGAGCCATTTTTCATGCTATTCACAAGCCACGATCCATTTGGCTAAAATTAGTCCCATTGAATACCTCATATAGATTGATACATTTATACCTGTCATAGAGTCATTCAAAGATATAGGTCACCCTCCTATCAAGTCTCTACCCATCGGTACCATTCATGATTCATTACCTAAACATGGGAGACATGATTCTTGTCAAGAGCACCCTAGGAAGGTTAATGAGGTATACATACCTCATCCAAATGAAGGGTTTGTTGGAATGATCAATGTGGTCACAGAAGACCAAAATTCTAAGGTTCCATCTAGTTTTTATCCAACATTACAACCTCCTCAATCATCAATCAATTTCTACTAGCCACCTCAACTTAGCCTCCAACACATCTTGGCTGGACTAGCTAACATTGAACTTCAAATTAAGGATCAACACAATGTTCTATAATAAATCATGAATTTACTCATGAACATTGATCTATAGTACAAAATTGCATCCAAGGTCAAACCACCTCCTCTACAATCACAAAATAAACCCTGATGGAATCAAGGGTAAAAGAAACAATACCGCTAGCCTCATGATTATATGCCAATACCTAAATCTTTGGCATCACTTTTTAATAAATTGTCTGAGGTAAAGGCTATCACACTACCAAATATTCAATTTTTTTATCCTCATAATCCAAAACCTAAATGGTATCGAGAGGACCTATACTATTCTTATCATCGACAAAATGGTCATGACATTTACTCATGTCACTCATTTACGAATGTAGCACTGGATATGATTGAGAGGCAAGAGCTTCAGATTGGCAATCCTCTTACCCTAAACAACCAACAAACATAATTATTCCAAGATCCCTTACCCAAAAATGAAACAAAAATAACACCTTCCAATCAAGTAGAACAACATAGATAGATGAATGAGATACACATAACCATACCACTTCATCAAAATGATCCACCTCATCTATCTCATTCAAGATTGTAGCCTCGTACTTGGACTCCTCTATCCAAATCCATGTTGATAATATTTTATAGGCTACAGGAGTCAAAATAAATTGTATTACTTGACATATGTCCTCTCGACCAGAACATGCCTAAGCCTAAGAATTATCAGGAGGATCATTTTTCCTTTATCATCAAAGAGGGCCATGACATTAACAATTTCTATGCATTTAAAAATATGGTTCAAGATCTTATTGATAGGGGGTCCTTTCCATAAATGGTATACCTATTATATCTCATTAAAATATTGACATTGAAAAAAATCCATGGACACAACATGGGGGTTCAATTTTCATTGCTCCTCATAGTCTAGCTAATCATGTCATATCAAGCAAAATGCAGACTAGTGATGCTTACGGTGTCACACCTTTCCCACCATCGATATCACAACCGATGAAGAAAATTGGGAATTCTAAAGGTATCACACCTTCCCCATATATACTGATCACCACACACTCTAGGGGTGCTTAAGGTATCACACCTTCCCCAAAAATTTTTTTATCAAAAATTTCAAAAACAAACCATAAAATAGTACAAAACATCAGATATACACAAACATTTGCATTACATCATCATGCATTTCGTTGCATTCATTGATTAGTTGCATTAGGAAAATTCATCCACTGCACTTGCTATAGGATAAGTTGTGTTTGTATTCTTACAAATGAAACTTTATATGCTAGTCATGAGTCTTAAATAAGCCTTATCCATCATCATCATTTGTAGTTTTCCTTATGAGCTTTTGCTTATTAAGGGATCCTCGTAAGATAGGGTATATATTGGATGAATATAAAAAATGATATTTATATGACCATTGACTATTTTACGCACACATTTTAGTTTATAAGGAAAATCCCCACATACCATATATCATTACCATCCACATTACCCTTTGTGAGTAAATATATTTTTCAACACAACCAATAAGTTGTTATATGGTGTTTACTAGGGTTTTCGGTCATTCAATCATCCCTAGTTTTTTTCATATTTTATAGAAAGCTATATTGGCATTTAAAAGGTAAGGTTTTGCTTTGATAGTACTGTGCATATGTCAAAATCCCAATAAAATTTCACACATTAGTAGCAAAAAGGAAATCACACAACCTAACTAGAACTAAAGCCTAGAATGAGGACTTGCCATTTGTGCAAGTATCATGCAAGCAAACCAAAGAAAAATGCATTCCTAATAAAATTCCTTCCATATGATTTACTATATGTTTTTTTTTTTCTTATTGCAAAAAGGAAAACAAACTACTTAACTTTTCTATGCAAGCAAAGAAACAGAAAATTGTAGAAACAGAAAACAAAAAACACAGAGGATGTTCAAAAAACTTACCTCCCCTCTATCTAAGCCAGATGCCTTTGAGTTTTTGCTCAAAAAATGCATAGAGCTCTAATCGTCTCGGGGTGAGATGAATAGAAGGTCTACATTCATCACAAGGTGGTATGAATACATATTCGTCCCAGGGTGGAACGAATGCCAAGTCTGTATTCGTCACAGGGTGGGACGAGTAGCAGTCCAGTGCCCAAATGCGTAACACCTACAAAGAATCCACAAAATTTTGGATCAGAAACTTGATCCTAATAGCAGGGGATAGGGTCCCACCGTGATCGCCACTGAAAGCCGAATGCAAAATGACGACGTACCAGATTATGATACAAACGAAATTGATATGGTATAGATGCTAAGTCCTACGAATGCGATGAACAAATGCATAAAGTAAATGACACAAAAATGAGATGTAAGCAAAACAAAGTAGGGAATATTTTATTAATATTTGCTTTCAATATGGTTACAATACGTCCCCCCTCTAGGGCTCAAAACGTTTGATACAGTTCGTTACATCAATGGATGGTACGCTTCCAGTATCTTCCGCATGCCCACATTCGAAATGGGTGGGCCAAAAGTTGCCACTGCTTGTGTCTATGTGTTCTTAGTTCCTTGCTACCCCTTTGGTGTTCCTGGAGGTGGGATCTTGCACTCAGAAAAATAGCAAACAGTTAATAGCATATGCGGATATAGGAAAACATGCAATCCCTAAGGCCTCTAGCTAGTTAATGTATAAAAGAATGAAACGATGGTCAAAACATGTCATAATGAATTCAAACTTGGAAAGAGGCATGGAGACATCATCAGGAACACATTGCAAAAATAAAATTCAGGAAATCATGCACATATTTCTAATCACTCTGGGGTGGGACGTTGGGGATTGTCACAAAATGTGCAAAAGCGACCTTGCAAATGTCCTACCTAGAGGCCTCTAAAACTCCTGTAAACTTGGGGTTAGAATAAAAGGGGAATTTTGAGATGACCTAGAAGGTCATATTTGGTAGATTCTGCCCATATTATCCTGTATCCGAAGGTGCTCCTTGTAGGTTAGTAAACACATAAAATGATAAAAACAAGGTCAAATCAAGTCAAAATACCATGAAACTTGAACAACAACATAAGTACATGAAATATGACAGAATGCAAAAAAAAATAGTAGAGAAATAAATCATGTATTTCCAATCACTCCGAGGTGGGGCGATTAGGACTACAACAGTGCAGGGGGTGCCCGAGGGCAGGAAGCCCACCATTTGGGGCTTAGTTTTGGCACCAATACAAGTGGGATGGGTCCAAAACCTCCTAGGGAGTTGTGTTGACAAGTTTGGTGTGGGATTGTGTCTGATTGATCAAGTTTTGGGTCTAGATTGCATTCCTAATATTCACCCGATAACCTCTTTTCCAAAAGAGAAATTAGGGATCTAGGAAGCACAAAGAGGAATGGGGGTATAATTTGGTAGCACTCCATTGCTTCAAATGCTTTAGCTCTCCCCCTTCTTTTGGGGTGAGGAGGCTCACCTTTTTATAGACCTCAGGGTCTCCTTTGCATGCGCATGCGAGGGTGCCACTTGGCTCACCATGACCTTTTGGGGAAGAGGAGATTCCTCCCTGATTTAGGACCTCCATGATCATGGCATGCTTGAATGAAGTCCCTCTCTCTGATTTGAAATCGTTCCTTGCAATTGCATGTCTTGAAGGTGAAGTTGGGTGGTAGATCTAGGCTGCCATTTTTCAAGGCTTGAATTTTTGCTAGTCAAACCTACTAATCATCCCACCCTAGAGCGATTGCTGCTAATCATCCCGGGGTGGGGCGAATAGGATTCTAATCATCCCAGGGTGGGACGAATAGGGAGAAAAGTTCTTAAAAGGTTCCAAATTGACCTCTGACCTTCCAAAATTGATTTGGGAGGGAGTGGTTAGGACCACTGTTTAACCTCTGGAGGCTACCCTAGGGGGTATGTATGCCAATTCGGTCAGTGCTTGTAGTCACATAACCGGATTGGTGTTGTTTTGGTGTCTACACTAGGTTGATAAGAACAAGGTCTACAAACCTCTTTAGATCCACACTATCAACTACCTAAAAGTAAATTTAGATTAGAATATTTTGTAATAATACCGAAAAAAATACTTGTAGATTCTCTCTAATGCCTTACCATAGGCTTTGGTAGGGATATCGAAATCAACGAGTATGATGGTCCAGGCTATGCTCATCTACTTAGTGATCATTTTCAGATTGCTACACTATCAATGGATATTTTTGATACGTCATATGATGATTATGAAAATTATTTCATTTCATCATATTATGAAGATGAAGATAATGTCATTGAATCGTCAAGTGAGGATTATGATTCTAATTTCATCGAAATCCTATCCATAACTTCACACAATTTAGAGGGGGAATCCTCCCCCATTGTTCTGTGATGAGCATCAGAAATGCTCATATTTTGTATACATTTTCTTGATTATTATGCGGTTGTATAATAAGGATTGCATATGTTTATGAATGATTATATAATTATTTGATGAAATTATGCGTGTTATCTAATTCATGTGTTTTCAGTGTGTTTTTGTGGAATTGTAGTTGATTTAGTCAGATTTGGATCAGTCGAGGTCTTTTCATGGACCTGGCACTTTGTTTCTTTTGGAATCAACGTAGAGAAGGTAGGCGCCTTCCTCTTCCAGGAAGGCGCCAAGCATAAGTAGGCACCTTCCTCTTCCAGGAAGGCACCAAGGAAAGACAAGCGCCTTCCTCTCCATAGGAAGGCACCACTAGAAGGCAAGCACCTTCCTCTCATAAGGAAGGCATCGACAAGAAGGCGCCACTAGAAGGCAAGCGCCTTCCTCTCACAGGAAGGCGCCAATAGAAGATAAGCGCCTTCCTCTTCCAGGAAGGCACCAACGGTAGTAAGGCGCCTTCCGCATAGAGAAGGCACTCGACATACTTAGGCACCTTCCTCATAGGGAAGGCGCCCCTGTTCTTCACCCGTTGACTAGACAAGCATGACGTGGACAATAGAGACTGGTGCAGTTCCAACTCTACGTCATGTAGAGTTAAATTGGGGATCGCACCGACGTATGAGAATGTCCTACCAATGCCAGGTGAAGCACAAACCAATCAGTGAACACGCCACCATTAGAAATGAATGCCAATTTTAGTAGACGTCGATCACATTTACTAGACTATCTTAGTTTAGTCTGGAATGAATCGACTGTTATAACTTCTTTGTAATAGAAGATCTATGGGTGTGCTATATAAACACACGCAGACCTCTCTGAGGATATATAGAATATTTTGATAGTAAATGTAGAGAGATATACAGAAGAAGCATTGTAATACTTTGATAATTATAATACAGTTCTAAGAGTTTCTAAGTGCATGTTCAGCTGGGAGGAAGCTGCTGGAGCTTGGGCCCACTCCAAGCTAGTATTTCTTCCCCTATTTTTCTTGTGTTTTCTAGATTAGTTTACCACTTTTATAAGATTGTTTATCGCATTGTTATTTCTAGTATTGCAATAGGTTTATTTCTAGGAATGCGTGAATATTTCCTTTCTGTAGATTTAATTGTTTTTACGTAAATTATTGAGGAGTGTATGAATGATTGATGACCGTTGAAACACCCCCAATAGTAGAACTAGCGGACTCATCTCAAGTGGTATTGTAAGCAATCTTGTTCAAGACCCTTCACAAGTTTACGAAGCTCCCTGGGTTGATAAATTAAATGCACGGGCATGTGACAAAAGTAGGAAAGAAGTTAACCTTGTTTGGCCCACAACATTTTGGCACCGTTGTCGGGGAAGCGTCTCAACTAGATTATTTACAATACCTAGAAACCTTCCATCTGACCTTGTATGAGTTCTTCGAGAAGAAGAGGACCTGACGGTCGGTTTATAAAAACCAATCCACCAGAACCTGAGTCAGCCAAACATTCTAAATTTGAATTAGACTCGCCCGACCCACCACCAGCAATCCATTGGAGTGAGGATCCACACTTTGTGCAAAGTGCCTCCTCATCCCATCAACTTGGGGAAGAACGAATCATCATAAATCCCCTGTTTAATAGGACACCCTTAGAGGAAGCCCTATTGTGGAAAGTTGTAGAAGATCGGACGATAACACCAGACAACCTTAGAGCCTTGACTCAGAAAGTCTTAAATGATCGTAAGGCCATAAATACTACATTAGAGACCGCATTTCCTAAAAAAATGGCTGACAATGAAGAAGTCTCATCTGGATTTAGTTTCTTGATTGATGAAGGAGTAGGAGATACCAAAATGAAAAACATATCCCCTGCTCACCTTTCGACCTTCAGAGGATACCCAACTGAGGACCCTGACCTATTTTTATTTAAGTTTGATGTCTTATGCAGGTCTGTGGACTACAAATCTGATACGTAGAAGCTGAAACTCTTTCCTTCCACATTGGATGATGCAGCTCTATGGTGGTTCATCGGTCTGGGAGACAAACACATTGCCACTTGGGATCAAATGAAGAAGCTCTTTTTAGAGCAATACCAAGATTTTGGGAGAGCAAGAGACTCCAGAGAAGAGGTCCTGAGCATGACGCAGAAAGAAGATGAGTCTCTCAAGGAATACTGGGAGAGATTCAACTTCAATCTTCAATGATCTCCTCACACGAAACTATCTGATAAGTCCCTCAAAAGCATATTTTTGAGAGGACTTACCAATGAATCACTGGAGGCTCTTAACATGATTTTTGGAGGTGATGTCTACCAACACGCTATGGAAGACATCCGACAACTATGTCGAAACTACTCAAGAAGGAGAGGCAAGACCACTTCTAGAACCATGAAAGTGACTGCTTCAGTCACGAAGACAGAAATAGGTAACATGCTGGAAGATTTAAAGAGTGAAATGCTCTCATCTCTAGCATTGCAGATGGATACGCTGTTGTTAGAGAAAAAGAAGCAAGAAAACGAAGCAGCATTGGCTTATTTCTATCCAAAATGTAGAGGGAAGCATGCAAAGAATGCATGCCCGAAGAACAAAGTTAGAGTATGCACAGTTTTTAGGCTGAACCATAAAACTTGATTGTGCCCACAACTGCCCAATAATCAGGAGGATGTTGAAAGCATGGATGCCTATTTCATAGGCAATCGAAAGAGTTGGCCACAACCCCTTGTGGGGAATATGCCAACCGAAATGTCATCATATGGGGGAGGACCATACATGCCCCAAGGCCCACCTCAACCACCTAACATGGGGTGGTGGGGGCCATCACCCTGGTCCAACGCACCCCCAACAACATTCCCGAACCAGCAGCCATGGATGCCATATCCATATCCTGGGCAGCAATGGAGAGGCCACACTACATGGAATCAGGCTCCACAGAATGTAGCACCAGCTCACCCCCAATAGAATTTATCGGTGTTGCCAGTAGTGAGACCTGCGTAGCTACCCGCACAACCGATGACAAATCCTAATAACAGGGTGAACCAACCAACATACAACATGGAGGGTGAGATGTATCCGATGTACCATATTCAGCTTAGGTCTGGTAGACAACTAGGAGTAGGAATGCCTCCACTGGTAGAAGAGGAGGAAGAGGTAGGAGAAACACCTCTTGTAGAAGAGGTGATAGAAGAAATGCCTGAGAGAGCAAAGGCTCCATTTCCCAACCGACTACAAGAATAGAGGAAAGTAACACAGCCGGAGTTTGATATCTTGTCTAGCTTGAAGAACCTCACCATGACAATTCCATTATTTCAAGCCATCCGAGATGTTTCGATATATACCAAGGTGATAAGAGAGATGTGTCTAAGGAAGCCAGGATGAAGAGCAACCCAGACTATCAATGTCATGGGTAAACTAGCAGATTTGATGATGGGCAAAATGTGCCATCCTAAGTATGCAGACTCGGGCAGCTCGGTGCTGACTATAAAAATTGAGGGACATTCCTTGTCCAATACGTTGGTCGATCTCGAAGCAGCCATCAACGTAATGCCTCAGGAGACCATGCAGAGGCTACAACTCATGAACCTAAAACCCACTACGACAGTGCTGTAGCTGGCCGATCGATCGACCATGGCACCGAAAGGAATGTTGGAAGACGTAATAGTGACAATCAGTGCATGGGAATACCCAGCCGAATTTTTAGTCTTGCAATCTAAAACTAGGCTAGGCGGTTACCCGCTCATCTTGGGAAGGCCATGGCTGGCAATAGCTGATGCTTACATCAGCTATCGAGATGGGTTGATGACCATCTTCGATGGACGAAATGTTAAAAGGTTGACTATTTCACCCCCAACGTAGTCCATCGACTCATTAGGAGAACCCATGTTGATCGAGCATGAAAATCTTGAGCTATCCATGATCCAGCCGGTGATGACGTTGGATGAGTTGGTAGAAGAAGATGAAGATGGTGCTATTATGGAGTTCCTCCATGGGGAGTCCTCCATCTCCACACCTGGATCACCATTGGCTGGTGCCCAAGATCACCATGTTCAGTAGATACACGTCGGGCTAGGAAGAACATTGAATGTCAGTAGTGGGTTGACTCCCACACAATTGATGAAAGTAGAAGAGCTCCTGGTTAGACACCAATAGGCATTTGCATGGGATTACTCAGATATGAAGGGTATCAGCCCAGAGATCTGTACCCATCGTATATACCTCGATGATCAAGCAACTCCAAGCAGGCAACCATAGAGAAGAATGAATCCGACAATGAAAGACATTGTCAAGGAAGAACTGCAAAAACTCTTGACTACCAGATTCATCTATCCAATTTTTGATAGTGAGTGGGTATCACCGTTAGTGGTAGTCCCTAAAAAGAATGGGAAGTGGTGAATCTATGTGGACTACAGAGCGTTAAACAAAGCGACCAAGAAGGACCACTTCCCGCTCCCGTTCATTGATCAAGTCTTGGATACACTCTTCGGGAGGAAGTATTTCTCCTTCCTGGATGGATTCAGTGGATACAACCAGATCCAGATAGGAGAAGAGGATCAGGATAAGACAACGTTCACCTGCCCATGGGGAATGTTTGCCTATCGGGTATTACCTTTCGGATTATGCAACGCACCTACCACCTTTCAAAGGGTGGTGCTTAGCATATTTTTAGACATGATGGGAGATGCGGTCGAAGTATACATGGATGACTTCACCGTCTATGGAGAAACCTTTGATGAAGCAATGATGAACTTGGAAAGAGTGCTCGAAAGAAGCAAGGAAAACAATTTGTCCCTGAGCAATGAGAAATGCTTTATGATGATGCAAGAAGGCATCGTACTGGGACACCACCTCTCCGTAGAAGGAATAAAGGTTGATAAAAGAAAAATTGAGGTCATCAGAGACCTACCCAACCCTAGAACACAGAGAGAGGTGAGGAGTTTTCTTGGATCATCCGGGTACTACCGATGATTTATCATCGAATTCAACAAAATTGCAAAACCACTACACACTCTATTATCTAAAGATGTGGAGTTCAATTGGATGGAAGACTACGAAGAAGCATTTCAATTGCTTAAAGAGAAATTGATATCCACACCAGTTTTAAGAGGACCAAATTGGGCCATACCATTCCATAGTCCCCCTTGGGGGCCCCCCCCGGGGGGGGAGTCCCTTAGTTGTGCACGCCATAAAAAATTCTGCCATTATATCATCGGGTATAAGGTATTTGTCCACATGGACCATGCGGCCATCAGATACTTGATGAGCAAGCCGACCATTGGTGGAAGAATTATCAGGTGGCTCTTGTTACTATAGGAATTCGACATCACAATAGTCAACAAACCAGGCAAAGACAACGTCATAGCAGATTTTCTATCTAGATTGATATCGGTAGACCATACAACAGTGGAAGACCAGTTTTTGGATGAACATTTGTTCACCATTAGTGAGCAAATCCCATGGTACATAGATATAGCCAATTACTTGGCCACCGAAAGAACCTCACCTGCTCTCTCTTTCTAAGAAAAGTAGGCGGTCATAGAGAAAAGTGCATCATTCCTATGGATTGATGGCCTCCTATTCAAAATAGGATGTGACCAGATTATAAGGAGATGCATAGCAGAATAGGAGTTCTCGAAGTACTCAAAGCGTGTCACGATGAACCATGCGGAGGACACTTTGTAGGGAAATGAACTACCTACAAAATCCTATAGGCTGGGTACTTTTGGCCCACTCTGTTCAAGGATGCGGCTGCATACGCCAACAAGTGCGATGAATGCCAAAGAATGGGTAGACCAACCCATCGAGATGAAATGCCCCTCCAGCCTCAGGTACACCTGGAACCCTTCGATAAGTGGGGCATGGACTTCGTGGGACCAATTAATCCACCTTCAATAGGGAGGAGGTTTATTTTGGTCTATACAGATTACGTCACCAAATGGGTTGAAGTTCAAGCGTTGAGAGATTCAAAAGAAAGAACAATCATCGATTTCTTATTTGCCCATATTTTTACATGATTTGGGGTCCCTAGAGAGATAACAATAGACCAAGGGCCTCAATTTACCTCCAAGTTGATCAAGGAGCTGATGGAGCAATACAGAGTTTGACACAATAAAACTACACCCTACCATCCACAAGCAAATGGGCAAGTGGAAGTGATGAATAGAGAAATAGAGAACATCCTGATGAAGACCATGCAACAACATAAAAAATATTGGGCTACATGGTTTTCGGAGGCAGTCTGGGCATATAATACCACGTGGAAATCCACCATAGGCTTCACACCCTTCCAACTGGTCTATGGGAAGAGTGCGATGATGCCCATTGAATTTGAAATCAAGACATTGAGGATGGCTTTAGAATTGAACTTGAGCTTGGATGACGCTCAAAAAGAAAGGATTCGACAGCTAGATCAGCTGGACAAAATCTGAATGGATGCTTTGCAGAGAATGAAAATCATACAAAAGCAAAGAAAGCGGTGGCATGATCACCACATTAAACTGAAGCAGTTCCAAGAAGGAGAATGGGTGTTGTTGTACGATTCTCGGTTCCAAGAAAGAAAAGGTAAATTAATGCAAAGATGGATGGGACCGTATGAGGTGGTAGAGCTCATCAAGAATGGGGTAGTGCATGTTAGAACAATTGACGATAGCAACACCATGTTAATGATCAATGGCCACCGAATGTGCCCCTATAACACATCCAAAACCTTACAGGTGGAATCTAGAATAGACGTGGGGGAGACCCCATCTTGTTAGATCCGGACCAAACTCTTAATAGGCAAAACGATGGGCATGGAGGTGCTCACCAAAATCAGTTAATTTAGTTTTTTTCTTACGGTGTGTTTTGTAGGGACGACGCCCGCATGCAAGCTGTAGGCATCCTAATCTAGGGCCTAACAGGCATGGAATGCATCTAACTACCTTTATTTTTCTTTCTTTTCATTTGCTTTTTGTAGGTGGAGGACCTGACAACATGAGGAATAGGTATCTGGGAAACCAAGCCTGATTCGGCTCAGCATTCCAACACCGACACTCGTAGGTAGAAGTTGAGGCAGCGTGAAGCGAGACTGAGAAGGCTTGATCACCCTTTCCTAGTCAATCACAACATGATTGCCAAGAATAAAGTGCCTTCCACATCGAGAAGGCACAGAAGAAGGCACCTTCCTTATGAAGAAGGCACCCAACCAAAATAAGGTGCCTTCCTTATGAAGAAGGCACCTCGCCAGAAGAAGGCGCCTTCCTTATAAAGAAGGTGCACACAAAAAAAAGAAAAAGTAGGCGCCTTCCACATCAGGAAGGCGCCACATAAAAAAAAATAGGTGCCTTCCATGGTGGGAAGGCACCACAAAAAAAAAAAGATCCCGAGGCGCCTTCCACATCAGGAAGGCGCATACAGAATAAGGTGCCTTCCACCCTAGGAAGGTGCAGGTATTCAGCAGCGCCTTCCACATAGGAAGGCACACCCATTCAGAAGCACCTTCCATAGTAGGAAGGCACCATCATCAAAAGGGTGCCTTCCACCATCGGAAGGCACATCCAATCAGAGACACCTTCCACCATCGAAAGGTGCATCCATTCAAAGAGCACCGAAAACATCGGGAAGGCACCATATAAGCACCTTCCACATCGAGAAGGCACCACATAAGCACCTTCCACATTGGGAAGGTACCAAAGAGTGCCTTCCATGTACAACCAACACTTAAGTCTCATGGATGCCTCGATCGAAATGAAATCACCACACGAACGAGCGACATCAGATTACCACCATCGCCCATGTGATGGAAATCTACCCCAATCAAAAAAATCTTAGAGAATTATGGGGCGAGATCAGCGTGCACATTCCAAAGATGATGGATAGATGGTTTTTTGAGCAAATCGGGAGTCTGTCTTTAGCACCAACCATCAAACAACTCAGCACCAAAGTCTAGCGTAATCTGCATAAATGAAATACCCCTCCCCCATGTCACAAATCAGTGAATCAACGCTCTTCACGATGCATGAAACACCAAATAAGGTACGCGCATACTAACTCAAATATTTATATAATTATTCATAAATTATGCAGTACCAAAAAAATATTGCCGTCATAAAAATCATATACCCCCATGGCCGGAACCACGTGCCAATGATATGGCTCGAAAGGCGTACCCTAGAATTAAATGCTAAGGTTAGGCACCTTCCCTATAAGAAGGTGCCTTCCTGAAGAAGTAAGGACAAAAAAAAAAAGCGAGTAGTAAGGGAAGGCGCCATGGGAGGAAGGTCGAAGAATCATGCGGTGAAAAAGAATGAGCCGAGTGATACAAAAGGAATCAGGGGGATGGTAAAAACATAGTTCGAGGCCGAGGGATGGTTCGAATACTGTACCCTGGTCAGTCAGGGCCAGGATATGGAGGTAGCCAAGGAATTCGCTACCTCCTTGAGGGGCGACGTAGCTCAGGTGCGAGGGGTAGAAATTTTGGTCACCCCCGAATACATCTCGTAGGCGACTGGATTGCCCCTCACAGGTGAATGCATATACAAAGGTGGACTACTGAAGTCGTACATCGAAGTGCTACTACCAGGAGAAAATGTGTAGATAGATAAGGAAGGGCTACCCAAAAGTAGCCTTCCCATGAATCTATGGAAGATATTCGAGCAGGTTGCTCGATTCTTTACATGCACCGAGAAGTATACCCATTTGCACACTAACCATGTGCAGTTTTTGAATCACCTGGTGCATGGAAGGAAGTTGAACGTGCCCTTCTACCTAGAAAATGCCCTGAAGGAAGAAGTGGCTAGGTACCAGAAGGGAGCACCATCCACCTTGGCCCACCATGGGCTGATATCAGCACTGGTCCGCCATGCAGAAGCGCAGAGGTAGAACCCCGACGCAGAGGGAGATGGCGGCCAAGAAAGGCAACAGGATGCTATTGCCAAAATAGGGCAAGAAGAGGGAAGCCCTATAGAGGAGATGGCAAGTATCGAGCAATTGGCATTGCCCAATTTCATGGAAGAAAGAGGGCATTCACCAGTGCCCGAATGCATAGAGGAAAGAGGGCATTCCCTAGTGCCCGAGTATGAAGAGGAAGGAGCACCGCTTATTAGCAGTGAGGCCAAGTTTTGGCCACTAGAACTAGTCCCTAGGAGGAAATGCCTGTGGTGACTCCTCCTCTCGGTAGAAGAAGAAGAGAATGACCCAAAAGTCGACATTGCAGCCCAAACCCTCTGGGAATTGACAAATCAGAGCCCACAAGATGCAGGGACTTTCGGGAGCAATGATCAGGTCGACGCAGCCTTGGAGGAAGCACTAGAGTGGCAGACCAATTGCTGGATGGCCCAACAAATTTTGGAGGACTACCAGAATGAGCATAGAGGGGAATTGGAAGAATGAGAAAGATGAATCACCCAGCTCAAGTAGCTGGTCCAACAGTTGCGGGAGGAGAACCAACAACTCTAGGATAGGGGAATAGAAAGAAGGGATGCATCGACCCAAACTGACTAGGCAATAGAGGTCTCGATGAATTCTCCCACATCTACAGAATGAGTATTCTCTTCGAGAGAATTTTGATCGGATGCTCGATAGAGCAGCCTAGAGGTAGGGGAGAATTCCTCTATTTTTGGGAGTGAAGGGGAAAGAAGTCCCACAACACCCCCTATCATCGACCTGAGTGATACAGAGTAGGACGAGGGCCAACAATAGTAGACAGGACCGGGGGATAAGGAAGAACTCCCCGGACCTAAGGAAGAAAGAGAAGAACCTGAGGGGTCGACACAGGACAGATAGGGGGCGAAGAAGCACCCCTAGGGATGGCAGCACAGGTCCCCCAGAGTGAAGAGAATGCTCCAGGGACCACAGAGCAGGCCCCTCGGAGTGAGAAGACGTCCACCAGGGAGAAAGGGAAAACCCCTATTTGAGCCACCGCATTTTCTGTAGAGGCCAAAGGAAAAGGGCCCAGGATGGCTCGAAAGAAGGCGAAGGTGACCTTCATCGAGCCAGAAGAAGATGAGTGGGATATGCAGCCATTCGTAGAGAGGCAAAAATAGTTCGAACGACTGCTCAAAGAGATGACAGCAGCTAAGGAGACCAGGAAGGCAACCTCGAGGATGCAGGGGGACTCTGGTATCTACGTCAATCCGATAGAGGACAGCCAGTTCTAGGAGATTTACGGGTCATCCCGGGGATGACCCTCCAAGATAAGAAGGTATTTTGAATGATGGGGGGTATATGGCCCCGAATTGGAAGCCGCTACCATTGCAAAGGAGAACGCAGGGCTTACTCCTGAAGCAGCCCGATTGTACAAAGCCCAAGTAGTTCATCTCAAGAGGGATAATTCAGATATCCCTCTTGCAGTGGTCAAACCTCCGGACGCTGACCTATGGCAAGCTACAGAAGCTACATTTTAGGCAGTAGAGATGATGCTGGCTAGATCACCTCCGATAGCGGCCAGGATGAGGAAAGCAAAGCCGATAGCAGCACCCGTAGCCCCGCATAGAAAAAGAGGAGCCACACCTCCAGATGCCAGTGCATAGAAGAGGCAGACACGGGCCGCAGGTACAGCTGGATCCACCAAGAAATGACAATGATGAGGGGTCAACAGGGCTACCTATAGTTTTGATGCCATGAGGGCGTGGCATATGTTAGGCATGGGGGGATGATGAGCATCAAAAATGCTCATATTTTGTATACATTTTCTTGATTATTATGCGGTTGTATAATAAGGATTGCATATGTTTATGAATGATTATATAATTATTTGATGAAATTATGCGTGTTATCTAATTCATGTGTTTTCAGTGTGTTTTTGTGGAATTGTAGTTGATTTAGTCATATTTGGATCAGTCGAGGTCTTTTCATGGACCTGGCACTTTGTTTCTTTCAAAATCAACGTAGAGAAGGTAGGCGCCTTCCTCTTCCAGGAAGGCGCCAAGCGTAAGTAGGCGCCTTCCTCTTCCAGGAAGGCACCAAGGAAAGACAAGCGCCTTCCTCTCCCAGGAAGGCGCCAATAGAAGACAAGTGCCTTCCTCTTCCTAGGAAGGCACCACTAGAAGGCAAGCACCTTCCTCTCATAAGGAAGGCACCGATAGGAAGGCGCCACTAGAAGGCAAGCGCCTTCCTCTCACAGGAAGGCACCAACAGAAGATAAGCGCCTTCCTCTTCCAGGAAGGCGCCAATGGTAGTAAGGCACCTTCCACATAGAGAAGGCACCCGACATACTTAGGCACCTTCCTCATAGGGAAGGCGCCCCTGTTCTTCGCCCGTTGACCAGACAAGCATGACGTGGACAATAGAGACTGGTGCAGTTCCAACTCTACGTCATGTAGAGTTAAATTGGGGATCGCACCGATGTATGAGAATGTCCTACCAATGCCAGGTGAAGCACAAACCAATCAGTGAACATGCCACCATTAGAAATGAATGCCAGTTTTAGCAGACGTCGATCACATTTACCAGATTGTCTTAGTTTAGTCTGGAATGAATCGACTGTTATAACTTCTTTGTAACAGAAGATCTATGGGTGTGCTATATAAACACACGCAGACCTCTCTGAGGATATATAGAATATTTTGATAGTAAATGTAGAGAGATATACAGAAGAAGCATTGTAATACTTTGATAATTATAATACAGTTCTAAGAGTTTCTAAGTGCGTGTTCAGCTGGGAGGAAGCTGTTGGAGCCTGGGCCCACTCCAAGCCAGTATTTCTTCCCCTATTTTTCCTGTGTTTTCTAGATTAGTTTACCGCTTTTATAAGATTGTTTATCGCATTGTTATTTCTAGTATTGCAATAGGTTTATTTCCAGGAATGCGTGAATATTTCCTTTCTATAGATTTAATTGTTTTTACGTAAATTATTGAGGAGTGTATGAATGATTGATGACCGTTGAAACACCCCCCAATAGTAGAACTAGCGGACTCATCTCAAGTGGTATTGTAAGCAATCTTGTTCAAGACCCTTCGCAAGTTTACGAAGCTCCCTGGGTTGATAAATTAAATGCACGGGCATGTGACAAAAGTAGGAAAGAAGTTAACCTTGTTTGGCCCGCAACATTCTACTTACAAGGGTAGATGAATTTTACCTTTGTATCTTCCCCATGCATCAGTCCATTTTATTGTAGTTACTTTTGCTAGGGGATCCTATGTCTCTACTCCACCTCATGCCCATATAGTCATCTTGATTCCACCCTAGCCACCTCCTACGCATTCATACCTACTAGTCATAAAACACCCACCATCACCCAAACATGAAGTTCATCCACCATCCATCCATATGATCTCCATTGAAATCACCACACCACTCCATTATCTAGGTGACCCTTCAAAGTATTTATACCTCAAACTTGAGGCCATTAATTTTGATCAAATTGCATATCCACCTTCACTCGATGAGTTCCTACCCTATGAGGAAATACTGCAACCATTTTACTTTTCCTTGGGTTCATCTAAAGATGTTCTTCAAGCTTAGATAGATCCTAATGGTGTGTTTTATTCTTCTAATCTGGTGGATGATATTAATTTGATCCCTACTCCTCATCAATTGGAAGAAGGATCCCATATTTTAATTGAATAAACAATTGATGTTGATATCACCAACGATATTGAAAATACTCAAATTGTCAAATTGGGATAAAGCCTTTTAACTACGAAATGTGCTGATTTTATCACTTTTAAAAAAAAATATAAGATATATTTTTGTTGGTCGTACAAATATATGTCATGTCTTGACCCCAAATTATTTGTTTACAACCTAACTCTCAATCCAAAAATCAAGCAGATCAGGTGGAAGCTCCAAAAGATACATCCAAAAATAACATTAATGGTTAAATATGAACAACAAGAGTTATTTGATGCAATATTTATCCAACCCATCAACTATCCTGAATGTATTTACAATATGGTACATGTTAGAAAAATAAATGGTGGGATTCATATATGTACCAAATTTTGTGACCTTAACAAAGCAAGTCCCAAGGATGACCCCTCTTTAACATCGATGCACTAGCAGACATGACTATTGGTCATGAAGTGCTCTCTCTTATGGATGAATTTTTGGGTTATAATAAAATTCATGTTAATTTTAAGGATCAACCCAAAATGAACTCTACCATGCCATGGGGGGCTTTCTATTACAAATTCATTTCATTTGGACTCAAAAATATTGGTGCTACCTATCAATAGGTAATGACATACATATTTCATGACTATATGAACAAAATTCTTGAAGACTATGTTAATGATTTTTTAGCTAAATGTTTATATCATTGAGCATCTATATGTGTTATGTAAGGTCTTTGATTGCCTGTTAGATCATAACATATGATAATCCTAAAAAGTATATTTTTAGAGTAACTTCAATTTTTTTTAAGGTTATATCATTTCTAAATGAGGCATTTAAGTAGATCCAAATGAAATTAAGGCAATCATGGAATTCCTCTCCCAACTAACCTTAAGTAGCTCCATAGTTTATAGGGGAATATTTAATCAATTCGATGCTTCATAGTGCAACTCTTAAATAAATGTTAACCACTAAATCATCTTCTGCAAAAGAGGGTCACCTTTGATTGGAATGGAGAATGTTAGAAGGCATTTGAGGACATAAAATAATACTTGGTCTATATGCTAGTATTAGCATCTTCTTGACCAGATGTACCAATTTTATTACACATTTTGTCCACTGACTTTGCCTTAGGGACCATGTTGGCCTAGAAGAATGAGGTAAATATGGAGGTTGTTTACTACATTAGCTGCACCTTGGTAAGTTATGAGCTTAAGTATGCTTATGTCAAGAATAGGGTTATGCGTAAGGTGTCAGCCCCAAAATGTATTTATAAAAATTTGGCAAATAAATTTCAAAATATAGGCAAATAGTGTCCAAACGCATGTAGAAGGTTCACTATTATTAGGGTTAATATTGGAAATTTAAACTTAAAATGGTCAAATTATTATAAAATTGGGGTGAATTGACCTAAAAATAAATTTACACCGATTTTTTTGGCTAATGGGCCCTGGTCAAGGGTCCCAAATATTAGCCAATTCCAAATTTTAAAAATCCAAATTTTAGCCAATTTGGCGAATAAAAGCCACTATGCATAACCATAGTCAAGAAGCTATGAACAGTGATGGTCTTTACCACCAAGAAACTACATCATTACATGATCAATCAGACCACATATATCATATCTAAAGAAAACCCCTTGCGATATATGATGATTTGCACTTATCACAATAGTCGCACTACAAAATGGATCATACTTCTAACAGAGTTTGACCTAGAATTTATAAGTCCAAAATCTAGTAAAGGATAGGTCATTGTGGATCAATTAATAGAGGCACCTCTTATTGATGATAAGTCTCAATTTATTGAGTTACCTAATGATGTAGTTTTTGTACTATCTATTGGCAATTTTGGGTTTGAGATCCTAGCTTCTTGTCTATGAGTTGTCATTGATGTCAAAAGGAAATGGAATTAATGTTAAGAGGATGTGTTGGATTCAAATGTGGAAGATTCCAAGAGAATATTTTTAAGAGAATCCGGAGAGATTCCATTGGCAAGGGTTTTTCATTAAAACCAAACCGGTTTTTATTAAAACCAAGTTGGATAAGGTTTTTATTAAAACCAAGTTAAATGGTTTTTATTAAAACCAATGGAGGTTATCTTAATTATTTATTTAATTATTATTTAAAACCCTTGAAGGTTTTAATTAATTAATTATTTAATTAATTAAGGGAGAAATTATTTTTAATTTATTAAAAATACTTAAAGGTTTTTAAACCTTTTTTTATTCTTAATTTATTAAAATTATTTAAGGGTTTTTAAACCCTTTTTGAAAAGACTTTTGATTAATTTCAAAATGGTCTTTATTTTTGTCGACGTCAAGGTGTCTTTGAAGAGACTATTTATTCTCCAACTCCTAAGGTTGGAAGGCTAATTAATTTGAAATTACCCAAATGCAATTTGCAGTGTTTGTGCTCTGTATTCGCTGCGATCGAAGGAAGACTTAGAAGCACGTGCGGTTGAAAAGTCTTCAGGAGTTTTTTCAAGGGTGAAGTGGAGGGAAGTTCATTTGTGAACTTCGTAGCCCACATGGGCTAGTAGTAGCAAAGGCTGCTATTGGGCGCTGCATTGGCGAAGGTCACCGTTTCGAGTCTCGCGGGGGTGCTTTGCTAGAGTAACACACATTTTTATTAATGAAGAACACAAGCTTATACTAAGAGGGGGGTGAACAGTATAAGACTTAACCAATTAACAATTTTAGCTTTAGATAACAAAGGCATCAACACAACATTAATCAAGACAGAAAGCATCACTCATTGAAGACCCATTTTAACGTGGTTCACCCAGAATGGTTGCGCTACATCCACGGATAAAATTTTTCACTAAATTTTATCAATAAAATTCTAGGAATACCTTTCCTGATTACAAATTTTATGGGCACCAAACCAAAGGAGACACCAATCCCCTAAACTTGATTTTGTGGGCATCAACCCACATGAGACACCGATCCCCTAGCTCTACTCTAGCTGGTGATCCTCTAGAAAACCTCTGCCTCCGCTGCCCTTAGCAAATGGAACTTTATCCACAGAAGACACCTGTCCTCCCTGCTCTGGTTGGAGACCTCTATCCTCAACTCTATCACCTCCAAAGCTGGTCCTCGAATTTGCACTAAACACAGTCCTTCGGTCTAGCACAAATGTCCTTGTTCATCTTTGCTTGTTGCGCTCACTCTGCACGCTTCAACATCATCTTGCCACTTCTATGCTCTTGCACTCTTTCGGCTGCATCTCGCACACTTCGACGCACAATTGATATCTATCAATTTTCCCTCAACTCTCCAAATAGCCCTCCTTTTATACTAACACTTTCAAGATCAAAACCTTGATCTTAGTCGGCTACACAACCCTAAATTATATCGATTGCAAACCCTAATCTTCGTCAGCCCAAATTTAACTTTGTTGGCTTCACTGCCTCTGCAACTCTTATGTAGCTTCTATCGCAAAACTACATGTCACGATATCGTGATATTTTTTAAACCGTATATTGTATTTTTGCTTTTGTCATGATATCGTGACATTTTAGCCTTTGTCGACTTCAATTAAGCTCTTGTCGCGATATCGCGACACTTCTGACTTAGTCAGCATCAACTTTGCATTTGTCATGAAATCGTGACACTTCTGTCTTCATAGCCTTCCTCTCTACTTTTGTCGTGAAAATGTGACACTTCTCCTATAGAAAGCTTGCATTCTATTTTTGTCACAAAATCATGACACTTTCTCCAACCGAACGTTGCTATCTCAAACTATCATGAAATCGTGACACTTTCTCTTCCTTGCACTAGCAAAAATGGAACATGTCATGAAATCGCGACACTTTCATCTTTGAGCTCTTCCTCGAATTTGTCACAAAATCATGACACTTCTAGCTTTTTTACGTTTTCTTTGCAGCCTGTCACGAAATTGTGATGCTTTCAGCTTCCATACGAATTCTCTGCAACCTGTCATGAAATCATGACGCTTCTCATTTCAGACTCTTCCTTTTGCTGTATGTCATGAAATCACGACAGTTCTTACTTGGAACATTTTCATCTGTAGCATGTTGTGAAATTGCGACACTTTATCTTACTTCCACTTTGTCTTCTGACTTGTCACGAAATCGTGACACTTTTTCTCCTTAGAACTTTTCTTTTCTTTGGGTCACAAAAACTTGACATGTCGTGATATCGCGACACTTTTTCTCTTGGACTCTCTCTCCTGCATTATGTCGTGAAATCGTGACACTTTTTCTTTTGGACTCTCTCTCCTGCATTATGTCATGAAATTGTGACACTTTTTCTTTCGGACTCTCTCTCCTGCATTATGTCACAAAATCGTGACATTTTTTCTTTCGGACTCTCTCTCCTACATTATGTCACAAAATCGTGACATTTCTGACTCCAAACATTCTCTCTCCTCTTTGAGTCGCGAAACTGCGACATGTCACGATATCGCGACACTTTTCTAAAAATCTTTCTCTCGCCTGCTTAATTCACGAAAATACGACATGTCGCGATATCGCGACACTTTTCTAAAAAGCTTTCTCTCGCCTGCTTAAGTCGTGAAAATGCGACATGTGATATCGCAACACTTTTCTAAAAATCTTTCTTTCGAACCTGTCATGCCGAATCTTCATCAAAATAAATTATTTTACATCAAATCAAATTCCTTCAAAAGCTTCTTGACATCAATGACAACTTATACACTTGAGCAAATGCAATGTACCCAAAATACCCAAAATTGCCAACAATCTCCCCCTTTGTCATTGATGGCAAACCTTTACTGAAAACATGTCTTAAGAGCCAAAACTGAAACCAACTGTGCTAACAACTAAGAAAATTCCTTTAAAGTTTTGCTCTCCCTGACTTGAAGCTTTCATTTTCACTTGAAGCTCTCCCCCTTACTCATATCTCTCCCCCTTTTTCATCAATGGCAAAGGGTCACCTTTGGGGCTTGGGACTAAGAATGAGCCTCTTAGCTTGGTCCCTCCCCCACCTCCTGATGAGGTGATTAATTCTGGGGTGGGAGTACAACTCCCAATTTCTCCCTTAGATACTCAAATGTATCTCTTGGAAGATGTTTTGTGAAGATATCTGCAATATGTTCTTTAGTAGGCACATACTCTAGCTTGACATGCTTGTCTTGCACTTTCTCCCTTAGAAAGTGATACTTGATGGAAATATGTTTTGTCCTTGAGTGCATTACCAGATTTTTGGAAATACTTATGGCACTCGTATTATCACAAAATATGGAGATGGGTTGTTCATGCTTGACTTTGAAATCCTCTAAGGTGGTTTTCATCCATAAAACCTATGTACACCTAGCCACTGCTGCTATGTATTTAGCCTCTGCTGTAGATAAGGAAACTGAAGGTTGTTTCTTACTTAGCCAAGAAACCAAACTCTTTCCCAGAAAGAATGCTCCACCACTAGTGCTCTTCCTATCATCGATCGCTCGCCCAATCTGCATCTCGTATAGGCCGTGAGGGTGAAATCATCACCTTTGGGATGCCAAAGCCTAAAGTCCATAGTGCCCTTCGGATATCTAAATATCCTCTTAACTACCGTAACATGAGAATATTTTGGAGCTGCCTGAAATCTTGCTACTAACCCAACTGCCTGCATGATATCTAGTCTGGTAGCTATAACATATAATAAACTACCAATCATTGATCTGTACAACCTCTGATCTACTGTTGGAGATTCATCGTATTTACTCATCTTGCACCCTGTAATCATTGGAGTACATACAGGTTTGCTGTCCATCATCCCAAAATTTTTCAACATTTCTTTGATATACTTTCCTTGAGAGAGAAATACATCGTCTTTTTATTGAGCAATTTGAAGACCTAAAAAGAATGAAAACTCTCCAATCATAGACATCTCAAATTCCTTCTGCATGGTGTTAGCAAAAACTTTGCACATCTGAGTATTATTTCCCCTAAAAATAATATCATCACCATAGACAACCATAATCAACATATCATCACCTTCATTCTTAATATACAAATTGCTATCTGCCATGCCTTTCCTGAAGCCTTGCTCATGAAGATAACTATCAAGTCTTGAGTACCATGCCCTTGGTGCTTTCTTTAACCCATATAAGGCCTTTTTCAGTTTACACACATAGTCTGACTGTTCTGTGAGAGACACTCCTTCTGGCTGTTCTATGTAGACTTCTTCTACCAACACCCCATTTAGAAAAGCTGAATTTAAATCCATTTGAAATACCTTGAATGATTTGAATCTTGAAAGGGCCAAAAACATTCTGATAGCTTCAAGACGAGCAACAGGAGTGAACGTCTCTTTGAAATCAACACCTTCTACTTGAGCATAACCTTTGCAGACTAACCTAGCTTTGTTTCTGACAATCTTTCCATCCTCATTGAGTTTATTTCTAAATATCCATTTTGTACCAATGACATTCTTGTCCTTAGGTCTTGGAACCAAATCCCATGTTTCACTTTTCTCTATTTGATTTAGCTCTTAATCCATCGCTTTTACCCAAAATTTATCTGCACATGCTTCACTAAAATATTTTGGCTCAATCTGGGATAATAATGAAACATTTGTAGAATTGTGTGAAGGAATGACTCTTCTTCTTGTTTGCCTGTTGTTTGGATCACCAATGATCAAATATTTAGGATGATGTTTCTGAACATATCGTGAAGGAGTTTTGGGAAGCAGTTGTTGTCTTTCCTCTTCTTCATCTGAAACCTCTCTAAATTCTTCTTGACAAATTTCATCACTGAGTTCCTTGACAAGTTCTCTTATCCTTGTATTTTCATCAACTGTTACATTTATGCTCTCTATGACTGTATGCATTCTTTTGTTGAAGCATCTGTAGGCCTTTCTTTTGCTAGAATATCCAAGAAATATTCCCTCATCACACCTAGGATCAAACTTACCCAGATTCTGATCTTCCCTTCTGATGAAGGACTTACTCCCAAACACTTTGAAGTATTTTACAGTAGCTAGTCTTCCTTTCCACAACTCATAAGGAGTTTTATGATGATTGACTCTAAGTTGGGCCCTGGTGATAATGTAGACTGTTGTACTGACTACTTCTTTCCAAAAGCCATCTGAGAGTTTCAACTCATTTAACATAGCTCTAGCCATATTTTCAATAGTTCTATTTTTCCTTTCAACTACTCCATTTTGTTGAGGAGTTCTTGCTGCTGAATATTCTCTTTTGATTCCTTGTTGCTCACAGTATTCCACAAATTCATTTG
The DNA here is from genome assembly GCA_028583015.1 of Wollemia nobilis. NCBI lineage: Eukaryota > Viridiplantae > Streptophyta > Pinopsida > Araucariales > Araucariaceae > Wollemia > Wollemia nobilis. Next base: position 10,853,622 of record JAQPPZ010002587.1, on the reverse strand, counting down.
AAGTGAACTCTCCTCCTCTATCTAATCTTATGCATTTGATTCTCTTGTCAATCTCATTTTCAATCATTTCTTTGAAAGCTTTAAATTTTTCAAAAGCTTCAGATTTTTCTTTGAGAAAAGTAACCCAAGTCATTCTAGAATAATCATCTATAAACAACATGAACTAGCTTTCTCCCTGAATGCTCCGAGTTCTGGTAGGGCCACATAAATAAGTATGAATAAGATCCAAAGGTTTTGAAGAAGTATACCCTTTTTATTTGAAACCGGTTCTGGTCTGTTTTCCATGTTGACAGGGACCACAAATGATATTATGGGGCCTTTTTATTTTGGGCAAGTCTCTAACCGCTTCCTTGTTACTAATATTGACAAGATTATCAAAGCTCAAATGCCCCAATATTTTATGCCATAGCCAACTCTCATCTTATTGAGTTAGAAAACACTTTTCCCTTTTTATCTCACTCAACATGTAAAGATTGTTTGGAGTCCTTGTAGCACTCGCAATGAGTTTTCCATTTTTTTCTTTACTTATCTCACATCTATCTAAAAAGAAAGATACTATGTGCCCTTGATCACAAAGTTGACTCACACTTAGAAGATTAGGTCTTAGGCCTTCTACATAAAGCACATTTTATATTTTGGATTTCCCATCCAAATTAAGAGTCCCTTTACCACAGATTTTAGCTGACCTATTATCTCCAAAACTGACTATTCCTCGATTTGTTTGTTTTAAGACCAAAAAATTTTCCTTTTCACGAGTAATATGTTTTGAACAACCGCTATAAAGATACAATTTTTCTACTTTGTCTTGAGCATGAAAAGCAATTTGAACTATCATTGACTTAGATTTGATCTCATTTTTCTTTTTAGTGAACTCAAGGCTAGATCTATCCAAACTGCACATCCTTGCTATATGCCCAAAATTATTGCACTTGTAACACATGAAATTTTTATTCATAAGAGGTGCAAAAGAGTTAACATATTCCTTACTATGGCTATTCAAGGATTTATTGCAATGCATATCTTTGTGACCAAAATTCTTGCAGGAAAAACAATAGCCATGGAAAGTATTATGTAACCTGTTTTGATGCCTTGGATGATTGTTCTTCTTGTGACCAACTGGAATCCATCGCTCTTTAGGATGAAGATTGGTCTTGCTCGAAGACCCTATTTCATGAATAGTGATACCATCCTTTTGATTGTCATACGGAGTATTCTGTTTGAGAGCCAATTGTTCCAATTTCACTCTAAGAGACATAACCTCTTCTTCTAGTTTCTCGCAATCAGCTTCCTTTCCTTTTAAAGCCTCTGTCAGAACCTGTTCAACCTTCTTTCCTTCTTCAGCTAGAATTTTTAAGTCTATAACTCTTTGAGACAATGTTGATCTTGCAATCTCTTCTTCCTAACATTGATGCTTGAGAACAAAATTTTCTTCCCTAAATTTCTCAAGCCTTTTTAAAGCCAAGAAGAATTCACCTTTGAGATCAAACCCAACCTCTTCATCTCTTTCTAAATTTGTATGTTCCTCTAATAGATCCTTCTCCAAGATGTTAGGCTCTTTCTGGAGAAACCCGCTCTGATACCAATTGAAGAACACAAGCTTATACTGAGAGGGGGGGTGAACAATATAAGACTTAACCAATTAACAATTTTAGCTTTAGATAACAAAGGCATCAACACAACATTAATCAAGACAGAAAGCGTCAGACATTGAAGACCCATTTTAACATGGTTCACCCAGAATGGTTGGGCTACATCCATGGATAAAAATTTTCACTAAATTTTATCAATCAAATTCTAGGAATACCTTTCCCGATTACAAAGTTTATGGGCACCAACCCAAAGGAGACACCAATCCCCTAAACTCGATTTCATGGGCATCAACCCACATGAGACACCGATCCCCTAGCTCTGCTCTGGCTGGTGATCCTCTAGAAAACCTCTACCTCCGTTGCCCTTAGCAAATGGAACTTTATCCACAGAAGACACCTGTCCTCCCTGCTCTGGCTGGAGACCTCTATCCTCAACTCTATCACCTCCAAATATGGTCCTCAAATTTGCACTAAACACAGTCCTTCGGTCTAGCACAAATGTCCTTATTCATCTTTTCCTGTTGTGCTCACTCTACACGCTTCAACATCATCTCACCACTTTTGCGCTCTTGTGCTCTTTCGGCTGCATCTCGCACACTTCGACACATAATTGATATCTATCAATTTTCCCTCAACTCTCCAAATAGCCCTCCTTTTATACTAACACTTTCAAGATCAAAACCTTGATCTTAGTCGGTTGCACAACCCTAAACTACGTAGGCTGCAAACCCTAATCTTCGTCAGCCCAAATTTAACTTTGTTGGCTTCACTGCCTCTGCAACTCTTCTGTAGCTTCTGTCGTAAAACTACAACATGTCGCGATATCATGAAATTTTTTCAACCGTATACTATCTTTTGGCTTTTGTCATGATATCGTGACATTTTAGCCTTTGTCGACTTCAATTAAGCTCTTGTCGCGATATCGCGACACTTCTGACTTAGTCAGCATCAACTTTGCGTTTGTCACGAAATTGCGACACTTCTGTCTTCATAGCCTTCCTCTCTGCTTTTGTCGCGAAAATGCGACACTTCTCCTATAGAAAGCATGCATTCTATTTTTTTCATGAAATCATGAAACTTTCTCCAACCGAACGCTGCTATCTCAAACTGTCGTGAAATTGTGACACTTTTTCTTCCTTGCACTCTTGATTGCTTGCACTAGCGAAAATGGAACATGTCGTGAAATCATGATGCTTTCATATTTGAGCTCTTCCTCCTTGAATTTGTCACAAAATCATGACACTTCTAGCTTTCGTACGTTTTCTTTGTAGCCTGTCACGAAATCGTGACGCTTTCAGCTTCCGTACGACTTCTCTGCAACTTGTCGTGAAATCACGACGCTTCTCATTTTAGACTCTTCCTTTTGCTGTATGTCGTGAAATCGTGACAGTTATTACTTGGAACATTTTCATTTGTAGCATGTCGTGAAATTGTGACACTTTATCTTGCTTCCACTTTGTCTTCTGACTTGTCATGAAATCGTGACACTTTTTCTCCTTAGCGCTTTTCTTTTCTTTGGGTCACGAAAACCCGACATGTCACGATATCGTGACACTTTTTCTCCCAGACTCTCTCTCCTGCATTATGTCACGAAATCATGACACTTTTTCTTTTGGACTCTCTCTCCTGCATTATGTCATGAAATCGTGACACTTTTTCTTTCGGACTCTCCTGCATTATGTCACGAAATCATGACATTTTTTCTTTCGGAATCTCTCTCCTGCATTGTCGCGAAATCGTGACATTTCTGACTCTGAACATTCTCTCTCCTCTTTGAGTCATGAAACTGTGACATGTCGCGATATCGTGACACTTTTCTAAAAAGCTTTCTCTCGCCTGCTTAAGTCGCGAAAATGTGACATGTCGCGATATCGTGACACTTTTCTAAAAAGCTTTCTCTCGCCTGCTTAAATCATGAAAATGTGACATGTCGCGATATCGTGACACTTTTCTAAAAAGCTTTCTTTCAAACCTGTCATGCCGAATCTTCATCAAAACAAATTATTTTACATCAAATCAAATTCCTTCAAAAGCTTCTTGACATCAATGACAACTTATACACTTGAGCAAATGCAATGTACCCAAAGTACCCAAAATTGCCAACAATTAAAACGTCTTTATGCCATGAAATTCGAAGTTTCTTGGACAACGATTTATAAGGTGTGATTAAATTTTATGAGTTTTGGCTTTTGTGATTAGCATTGAATAAAAGCCTAGGAGAAATAAGGGCATATTTCTTTGGATGTATTTTTAAGATTATTCTTTGTTATGCTAAAATTAAAAATGGAGGTATAAGGTGTGAGTCCGTGATTGTTGATTTATTGGCATGTTATGGTGGTTGTGTTTAAAGAAGTGGAGCTAAAAGGTGTAATAAAGGAAGTTTATATTATTGCTCATTTCTTTTTATTCTAACCCTAACTTGGTTGGAAGTTTGAGAGTTGTGTGTGGTGACAGCTTGAAGGTTCAATTATATTCTACTCCAATAAGGTATGGGCTCATTCTTCTTATGAGTTTGATTGGTGTATGTTTTTTGAAATAAGGTTGGAGTGAAAAGGTATTCTACAAGGTATCCTTTGGCTAGGTGTAAATCCTATTTTCTGGTTTGTTGAAGACTACTTATGCATTATTATCCTTAGAGAGAGTTTTTGGTGAATGCATAATTTTTGGTTTGAGATAGTGGAAGCTTTGTGCACTAGGGTTTATATTTGTGAGTCTAGCTACTTGCATTGAGTTGGTGGAACCCTTGGTTGGCTGTTTTGAGTTTGATGGTTGAGTTGCTTCCATAGAGGTTATTTGATCAAGTTATTGCTTTACTTGATTCATGATATTGGGCTTACTCCATTGAGTTGATTTGAGCAAGTTATTCTTTGCATTTGGTGATATTGTGTTGGTGGTTGTTTTGTTCAAATATCTTTGGAGGGAAAAGGATTTCTACTTGTTTCCTTTTCTTTTGATGATTGGTTGAATGCTTCAAGGTTGATGTTGAGTTTAATGGTGTTGGTTGACTAAACCTTGTTTGATGAGAATTGTTGTTGAAACCCTAATTGATGGTGAAAATAACATGAGTATCATTGTTATGTGATTCTTTGCATAGTTGGCAATTGTTGGGGTTTCATGTTCTTAAAAGAAAGCATTCTATCCTATCCATTTCAGATATTGAGTTGAGTTTTTAGATTTGAGATTGAGATTGAGATGAGTTGATTTGAGTTGAGTTTTGAGATTAGGATTTGAGTATAGAACATATTGAGTCTCTAACAATTCTCTTTATGCTTCTATGAGTTTGACAAATCACATTGGGTCTCTAACAATTCACTTTGTGATTTCCTACTAAGAAAGTTTTTCTTGGTGAGCTTGCTGAGTTTTTGGACAGGTTCCAGTGGGGACTTGTGAGCAATTTTTGGATAGGTTCCAGTGGGGACTTGTGAGTAGTTTTGGACAGGTTTCGGTGGGGACTTGTGAGCAATTTTTTGGACAGGTTCCGGTGGGGACTTGTGAGCAGATTTGGACAGGTCCTAGCAGAGGACTTGTGAGCTAAGTTTGATAGTTCTATTAGAGAACTTGAGGATAGAGGTGCATTGGTTCTATGAGAAGAACCTGAGGATAGATTTGGCAAGTCTTTGAGAAGGCTTATATGCAAAGGATTGATTTGTTCAAGATTTGGACAGATCTGACAGAAAAAGGAAGACTTGTACTAGACCGACTGACTATGTTTGGTACAGGTTGCTAAGCTACTATGGACATGATCATAGAAGGCAAAGGTCTCTTAGGATAAGCATTGAGGACAGGAGGTCTTCAATGGAAAGGAGTTCCACGTGCTGGCAAGAGGTAGAGGCAGTTGATCTTCTGAGGGATCATTTCCAGAGAAGAGGGGAAGGTATCTCCTTTGAGCAGAGGCTCATAAATTCTGATTGGGGGAAGGTATCTCCTTTGAGCAGAGGCTCATAAATTATTATTGGGGGAAGGTATCTCATTTGGGCCGAGGCTCATAAACATTGTAATTGGGAAGGATTCCCAAAGAACTTTGAGATAACTTTTAGAGAAAAGTTTTGTGGACATAGCCCAGCCATTCTGGGTGAACCACATTAAAATTGGTGTCACTTTGTGGATGATATTGTGCATTGCTTTGATATTGCTTTGGGTATATTGCTTTACTGTTTTGAAGTATAAAGGAAAAAATAAAAAGAGGTCATATACTGTTCACCCCCCCCCTCTCAGTATAAGCTTGTGTTCTTCATTATCAGACTTAAGAGAATCATAAGAACCAAAGAATAAAGATGATCTAACTCTGTTCTTTGATGGTTCCAAATGTGAGTAAGGGGGTGGTGTAAGAATTATGTTTTCACACTACAAGGGGCTCTTATATCCCTTTCATTTAAACTTGAATTTCCATGCATAAAAAACAATGCTAAATATGAAGCCCTCCTTTTGGGTCTTGTTGTAGCCAAAATTGATACAACATGAATGTACCCATAATTTTAAAATTTTGAATATCCTAAGAAGGTACACATTTAGTGATAGGCTAAGAAAGATTTCAATTCTGAATAAAATAATCCCTATCTTCATGAACATCTCCAACCCCTTAAGCACCTCACAATTTTTTATTTCATTAATATTTAAGGGGTTCCCCATATTTTCCTTACAAAGAATCCACACTTTGATCTATTGATAGAAAGTTCCTACCAAAAAAAGATTTTTTTCAAAATATAAGCACTCTTCGATCAACAATTAAAGCAATCAGTTGACCAAAAAGAGTGATTGGCAAAAAATAAATATTGTCAAAATATTTTTTGGCCGATGCCCATGAGAAAAGAGATGATGGTATTTTTACAAGCAAGAAAATCTTCGATCGATCGATAAAATATTTTGGTCAACCACTCGGATCAAAGAGCCTGAGCAATAGAATGTGCAAATCTTAAATTGGTCAAAACGAAGAAAAGTGCTACCAAACATTTTTGGCTGACAAGAAGAAAAATGCAGTCGAAGGTGAAAAGATATTTTTGACTGATATGAAATAAACAATGATCGATCAGTTGATCATAAAAGAAATGAACTTTTTCAACCAACCGTAATAAGTAATTAGCAAAATATAAAGTAAGTTGCTTGATATAAATATGCCATCGATCAAAGCAAATTAAAATACAATCAAAAAGTCAAAAATTTAATCTTCCTTCAACTGGTAAAAAATAAAATTTGGTCACTCAATGAAAGAAAAATTTTCATTTGGCTAAATAAAAGTCTTTATCAACCTAACAATGGAAATGATCGATTGATGATTTGGTTAAAGTGCTACCATTAAAAATATTTTAGTCAAGAAAATAAGAAAATTAAATACCCATGACTAAGCACATCCTCACTGTTGAAATTTTTACCGAACAAAATCAATGGGGGAGATAAACCCAACTGATCAAAGGTAAAATCAATACAGATTAAGGTATACCATATTATTATTCTAATGCACTATAGTTAGTTAAATACTATTAAACTAATAATCTCAAGGAGGTTTGAATAAGATTTTCATGTAGAATAAACATAGCTTAAATCACCCAGCCACTGAACGGAGGCAAGTGGTCAAAAACACACAGTCATCATGAACTGACCTGTTGAAGGGAGAACTTCAAACCTATTGATTAGAATAGGATCAATGATCATGGGTGCCTACGCAACATAGTACTAAATGACATATGTCAAAAAAATTATGGCATTTTTACATGAGGGATCACTGACTTAAATAAGATCAGTGTTACATCAAAATCAACCATAATTAATGATACTCAAGTCCAATTGAAATATTGTATGAATGTAGACTCCCCTATAGGTTTTGGCATCTAGATTACACAAAGCTACCAAAAAGAGAAACAAAACATGACAAGTTGATTCCCCAAAAAAGGATGGGTTGGCGAGATAAAATAAGTAAAATAATTAATGGATTATCTTGGTCTAGATTAAAACAAGGAATCCTTCATACTACAACAAAATAAATACAAAATATTAGATGGTAAGTAGAGAGAGGACAACCCATAGACTACATAATAAAGATATAATATCAAATTAATATGAGAATCATCAGGATAAAGCAAACTAAATCATATTTCAAATCAACAGGACCTGGCTACCCATCATCAACTGATAGCATAGTTCGCGTCAACTCATCCTTTATATAAGAACAACACCTATTATAAAATCCAAGCTATAGTTTAGAAATGGATCAAAGCGTGTTGTTAGTGAGTTACATAAAAATAATTCTATGCATCTAAATGACTCATGTCATCGACTGTAGGAGAATTAAGAGGTACAAAATAGAAGACCGTCTATAGAAGAATCTCATGTCCTGATGGAATATAGTTAGTGTATTGTCACTTCAATGGAGTATAGTTATAGAAATACCATACTGTTGGTAGTTTCCTTAACTTATGTACTTCTAGTTCTCTATTATTGTTTTTTTAAGTGAAAAATCCCTTGTGGGGCCGCCTTGGTCTGAGAGACCACGAACAAGGGGTCCAACACCATCAAAGTCACCCGGGAGTCGCACCTAGCCCTGCCCGCACCAACATTATCAATTGGATTTTGGATACCCAATTAAGATTTTTGGTAGGGTGGAGATTCAAACCTGGGACCTCCCTTGGAGGATTGCCCTCTCCTCTCCAAATCACCTACAACACTCGGGTACTAGTTCCCTATTCTTCACCACTATTACAGAGCACCCGATGCATTAGGTCCCTATAATAAATCGTTGCTTCCTTGCATCCCAAAGTAAGCATCGTGTGATTGAAGAAAGTCCTTACTTTAATATAATACACCTAAATTCTAGCATCTTCTTAGTCAATGAGCATCAGGATACAGTGATAAATACATGAGAAGAAACTTGGGATCTCACTTTAGGATAAGAAAATAAAGCCATAAATAGTGAATAGAAGGTGGCAATAAATAAGTCAAGTTTTGGATAATTTTGATGATGTATTTTTGAAGTAGTTAGATAAAAATATTGTACAACACTCGACCAATGAAAAGGTAGGAGATGTCACTAGGTGGATGGTTTAGATGCAAGTGGTTTAGGTAGTTACAGAGCTATTGTGACTATAATAAGTATATCTACAACTAGAATAAGGATCGAGCTTTAACATAGCATATTTTTGCTAAGAGGTATACTCGAGTGCTTGTTCTTTGTTGTTGTATCTCCTTTCTTTTTATTTCTCCTTTTCCATCTCCTCATTTCTCCCATTGTTGTGAAAGTTTTTGATAGGAAAGTTCCCAAGAAGTTGAGAATATTTCTAGATTATTGAGCCATAGGTATAGATACTTGACTATTGTGATATTCAAATGGAAGAGTGAGAGGTCATTATTATGATATTCAAATGAGGATATCTATTGTATTAATATTTCTATAATTAAATGGTGATTCCAAGCCAAATCTTCATGTAATCTCATTCAAATGTTAATACAATTTTGGGCTTCTTTCCTATTATATTTTTATTTTTAGCTTTGTGTGTATCTTTGTTATGGGTTACATTATTTAAACGTATAATGAAAGCTTCTCTTGTTGGTCAACTATTATGTTTATTACGATATTTGAATAAACGTAATTGCATCAATTATTTTATCTCTCTTTCTTTCCATTTTCATTGAAGTGTTATTAAATATTGCTACAATAGCCCAAAGGACTAAAGCACCAGTCATACACAAGGTATAATATAAATTTTATTGTTTTAGCTCGATCAAATTTTATAATTGTTAATTCATCACCATAAATCTGTAAGAGCATGAACTTAAAGAATTTAAGCTCGCCTTAAGGGTATCCTTACCATACTTGATCTATCTATAAAATATTAAAGAAATATATTTCCAAGTTAAAGAGGTAGGTCGACCAGAGCCTGTAATAGCTCGTTGGTAGTATGTTTTCATGTAGTGTGAAATATTATCCTATGAATGTAGTAAAAATATCCAATAGTTTTTTGGTGTCATTTTCGGGGACCAAATGTGTAATTTTTATTACAGTTTGGAACCTAACAATAAATCTTTATTGGCAATAGTTATCTTAAAGAAAGAATAAAAATATCAATTTATCTTATAATCTTATCAAATCTATTTTCCTTTACAATTTTTCTTTTTTAAGAATGATTAATTATATTATTTTCTTTATTCTCTTGAGTTTCTTGATTTTCGTAATTCTTAAAAAATATTACACCCTGGGTGATTAAGAGTTCTATAAGTCAAGAAATCTTGACCAAACGTTTATTCCTTCTACACACATTGTGCTGGTGACTCTGAATAGACAAATCTAGAAATATCAAACAAAAAAATTAAAATAATAAGAACATGCTAGAACGAATGAGAAGAACCTTTTAGGAGATGTACCTCAAACTCTTAGATATAGAGGTATTTTTTAGAAATAATCCTTCTTATTCATCTCCAAAAATTTCTAACATAGATATTGTTACATTAGGAATTTTATTTGAAACACCTCTCAATGTTCCTAGTGGAATTACTAACACACCTCCTACTGTAATTTAAGCACCTCCATTATTTAATATAGCTAACCCACCACCAGTTCAACTATGGAGAACTAATAGATATAGACCTTTTTAGTTACCAATGTCCTTGCATGATCTCCCCAGTAAAGCACACAAATATTTACCTAAGTTTTAGGTAAATAATGTAGTCACTAGAGAAGATCACATCAAAAGCTTCTTGTATGCTTTAGATAGTCTAGAAGTAGAACACAAAGATGTGGTGTTAAGGTTATTCCTAAATAATCTAGAGAAAGATGCTAGAAAATGGTTTAATACTCTTCCTAATAATGACATTACTAATTTTACCAAAATAGAAACTCTATTTCTAAAGAAATTTTATGAAAGGAAGAATGAACAGTCACTATTGATAGATCTGGAAACAATAAAATAGAAATAACATGAATCGATAAGCAATTTCAATAGAATATTTTCTACAGCTAGAAATAATACTCCCACTGCTCTAAGGCCAATTGATATATAATCCATATATTTTTATAAGAATACCTTCCTAGGATAATTCAACTATGAATTAAGATAATAATAGGTAAATACAATAGTTGAGTGCATGGAGAAATCTATAGACAATGAAATAAATATGTTAGACAATGGGAAAATTAAACCATACTTCCTAGAGGCTAATAATCCTAATAGGAAGCCTAAGAAATTAGGATTTAACCTACAAAAAAGAGCTGAAAAAGATCCCATGGAAAATATGACCAATCGAGTAACATAAATATTTAACACTATGAAAAATAGGTTGGTCAGGATGGATAGAAATAAAGAGAGAAACGGTGAAATTTCTCATCCTTAGGTTGACAAAAAATAAAGTGACAACCGACCACCTTCAGAAGAAATTTTAATAGGAATTGGAATAATAATAATCCTAATAGGAATAATAGAAATAATTGGAAAAATAGAAAAATAGAGAAAGATCTAGACTTGGTTTCTAATACCATACCCATGGTCAATTTAGAAAAACATTTCCCTTACTACTATTCATCCTGTGATGCTCCTCACAATCTAGATTGTTGTGGTATTTACCTGAGCATCCACCATCTTGTAGATTTGGAAGAAAAATCTGAAGAGGATATCAGGATTAATGCTTGTTGGACCCTTGAAGATGAATCTAGAGAAAGGTTGTTTGAAGAATACATGGATTTGTATGCCTCGAATCACCACCCAAAAATCCTAGTTGTAGAAAACACAAAGATCCTACAAAGAGGATAAGAAACTAGGTATGATAAAATGAAACAAGGAAAGCTAGTCCCAATAACACAAGAGATGGAGGAACTAGAAGCAAATGCCATGAATTTGAGAAATATTACTGTTACTAACAAAACTAATAATAATTTAAACACATATATTAGAGAACAATCCATTGAGAAAGATCCAAACAAAAATATTCCTAAAAATGTAAGAATAAATGAACTAACCCCTCATGAAGAATGCTCCAAAGATTTAGATATTAAGAAAATGGAATTTGATGCCAAATCAGGGTTAAGTAAATAAAAGTTCAACATTACTTTTGATGAGTTAATGAATATTCAAAAGTACAGATAACAAGTCTGTAAGGCTTTTGGCTTAATTGAACAAAAAGGAACTTAGTCTTGTAATGTTGTCAAGCCTTCCAATAATGAAACTAGAACCTCTTCATATGTTAGACCATTTTATGTGTCACTCAAGTATAATTTCGATGAAGGATAAAGGTATGTCATTCAAAACTGCATGCTAGATAGCGGTGCATCCCATAATATCATGCCCAAACAGATAGTAGACCAACTAGGGTTGATTTGCACTAGGAAGTCTCCCCTTGTATTAGTAATGGACAGTAGGTAGATATCCTATGTAGGTATTATCATTGGTTTGCTAGTATAGCTAGATAAAAATCCCAAGAAGGATACATTTATTGATGTTACAGTGGTTGATGTAGATACTTTCTTCTATTTCTATTAAGCAGACATTGGGTAGAACAGTTGGGTGGCTCCATACAATTAAATTGGTCTTATGCCACAACACCTATTTTAGGAAAATAAAATATAACCTTAAGGAGAGAACAAATTAATAAGTACTTACTCAAACTGGTTAGACCAGATGATATCATGGTTAATTTGGTTAGCTCCATAGAAGAGAAAGAAATAAGAGTATACTCGGTTTGGCATAACCCTTTCCTAGTCGAAGTCCCTGAAGCAAAAGATATGGACCCTAAAACTAGAGAACTAGTAGATGCATAATCTGACAGGATCCTTACCCAGGAAATGTGGACCATGTCCTTTAATGGGGCTAAATACCAAATAGGAGCAAGTGCTGGTGTCAATTTAATGGATATTAAGGGAAGCTATCTCAGGATACCTTATAGATTAGAATTTTTGTACACGAATAATGTAGCTAAGTATGAAGCCTTACTGTTAGGTCTAAGAAAAGCTAAATAACTAGAAATAAATTTTTTGATTGTTACTAGAGACATTAAACTAATTATACAATAGATCAAAGGTAAATATCAAATGAAACATCCTAGATTGAAATAATATATATCTACAGTTCTAATAGAAATTGACAAGTTCCTAGTCTTTAACATTTCTTACATCCATAGAGAATAAAATCATATTGTAGATCTGTTAGCTATTAATACTTCAAGTACAAATTATCCAAAAATAGAAATTTAGTACATGGATAGGTTCCCAACCATCTCTATATACAAACCTTCTATGCTTTACAACGTTGTATATCTACAAGTGTTTCAAGATTATGTGGATATCAAAGACTTAATGACCCTTTAGAATATGTATTCAGATGTTATATGTGAGGAGGAGGATGAAGAAAAATTGAAGAATATTATTGGAGAACTAGTTGAAGTAATTCAGCTCAAAATCAATATAATCCCTAAAGGGTTAGTTTCTTTAGAAAGCATGTTTGATGATTTTGATAAATCTTACAAACCTCTCCTCAAAGAAACATAAACTAATGATGCAAATATTGGAACAAAATTTTAGTCTCACAATGACACTGAGAGGGGGGGTGAATCAATGTAGCTATTTTTAACTTAAATATTCAACTCTTAAATCTAAAACAATGAAAACTTAAAACCAAATAAAGCAAGTATAACAAGAGAGCATCACACAACACAAGATGTACCGAGATTCACCGATTTGGCTAATCCTCAAAAAATGACTGTTTGGACTCCCATCCAAATCTAGCCTTTGCAAAGCACCAACTTTACAATCAATTTACTAGAACCCACTGGAAGGAGCACCAACCCCTGATTTACCAGCACCAACTAGAAGGAGCACCAACCCCTGATGCCAAGCACCAACTTGGACTTCAATTTTGAAACTAGAAGATTGACATAAAAATGCCTTCACTTTTACAAGACCTTGACTGGTCTATTGCTTACCCAAAATCACCCACAATTCACAAAACACACATCCTTCTCACTCGCCTCTCACTCTCCTCTCACTCTATTCGCAAGATAGAATCCACACATTTAAATTCTCCAAGCAACACTCCTTTTATAACCATCCTTTCCCTTTGTAACTCCAGTTGTAACTCCTTCTTTCATATTCTCATACGCCACTTGCCAATTGTAACTGCTTCTTTATGTAACTCCTTTTCTTTATATTGAGAAGGCATTTCGTCAAACATGTCCCATGTAAATAATTGACACCATATTCTCCTACCATGACTGTTCATTTTCTCGGTCATGACTGTTCATTTTCTCCTTCGATGATTGTTCGTTTTCTCCTTCATGACTGTTCGTTTTCTCCTTGCATGACTATTCATTTTCTCTTTGCATGTCTATTCATTTTCTCTTTGCATGACTATTCATTTTCTCCTTGATGACTGTTCATTTTCTCCTTGATGACTGTTTGTTTTCTCTTTGCATGTCTGTTCATTTTCTCTTTGCATGATTGTTCATTTTCTCTTTGCATGACTGTTCGTTTTCTCTTTCCATTATGCATGCATGTGTTTTGGTTTAAAAAAAAAAAAGGCTTTTCGTTTCTATTTTGAGGCACTTCTTGAGTCACAAAAATGCGACATGTTGCAATATCATGACACTTTTGTTTCTCTACCTACCTGCCCTTTTTGAGTTACGAAAATGCGACATGTCGCGATATCGCGACACTTTTTCTTTCTCTGCCTGCCTGCCCTTTTTGAGTCACAAAAATTCGACATGTCGCGATATTACGACACTTTTTATTTCTCTGCCTACCTACCCTTTTGGAGTCACGAAAATATGACATGTCACGATATCGTGACACTTTTTCCTTCTTGCTCTTCTCCTTGCTTTGGCCCAAAAAAATACATGTCGCGATATCGTGACACTTTTTCTCCTTGCTCTTTCTATTTTCTTTGGCCCACGAAAATACAACATGTCACGATATCATGACACTTTTTCTCCTTGCTCTTTCTCTTTTCTTTGGCCCGCAAAAATACAACATGTCACGATATCGCGACACTTTTTTTCCTTGCTCTCTCTTTGCTTTGGCCCGCGAAAATACATGTCGCGATATCGCGACACTTTTTCCTATTTGCTTTTTCACTTCTCTTTTGGTCGTGAAAATGCAACATGTCGTGATATCGTGACACTTTTTCCTCTTTTCTTTTTTGCTTCTCTTTTGGCCACGAAAATGCAACATGTTGCGATATCGCGACACTTTTTCCTCTTTGCTTTTTTGCTTCTCTTTTGCATATGGGCCACTTCGGTCTTCTTGGACAACCTATAACAACTTCACCCAAACATCAAAAACATCCTCATAAGCATTTAACATCACTATACATACTCTGAATAACCTCTGAACTCCTGTCCACTGCATCAATCGATCTATCTGACTGTGTTGACAACAATGACAATACTGTCGCTGCACCTTGCTCAACAATCTCCCCCTTTGGAATTGTTGGCAATGCACGTGCAATTTTCTATAACTCTTGTGCAATTTCCTGTTACTCTTCTCCCCATTTGACAACAATACCAAAAGTGCTACTGTAAACTCCCCCTGAGTCCATGCACAATATTCTCAGGAAAAAATTATTACACTTAGCAAAAATCACAAACATGAGCAAAAAGATAAACAAATACACAAATGCTCCCCCTGAGAATGTGGTCCTGATAGCTAGTCAATTCTTGGGAAGCATGACCACTCCCAATTTATTGTGAAGGTACTCAAAGACTTCCTTGGGAAATGGTTTTGTGAAGATATCTGCTACTTGCTCTATTGTTGGAACAAAATCCAACTTAACCTCACCTTTCGCAACTTTCTCCTTCAAAAAGTGATATCGGATAGCAATGTGTTTTGTGCGATAGTGCATAACCAGATTCTTTGAGATGTTAATGGCACTGGTGTTATCACACTTAACTAAAATTGGCTCACTAAAGTTAATACCAAGATCTTTCAAGGTTTTTTTCATCCATAATACCTGCGTACAACACGTTGTTGCTGTAATATATTTTGCCTCTGCTGTGGATAAGGAGACTAACTCTTGTTTCTTATTGTGCCACGCGACCAACCTGTCTCCAAGATAGAATGCACCTCCACTGATACTCTTTCTTTCATCTACACATCCTACCCAATTTGCATCTGAATACATAATAAGGGTGAAGTCCTTACCTTTCGGATACCATAACCCATACTCCATAGTACCCTTGAGGTACCGAAGAATCCTCTTCACTGTTGTCACATGAGTCTCCTTGGGACTAGCCTAAAATCATGCTACCATGCATACTGCCTGCAAAATATCTGGTCTCAGTAGCTATCAAGTACGATAAGCTCCCAATCATAGATCTATACATGGTTTGATCAACATGTGGAGATTTGTCATCCTTGCTCAACTTACAACCTGTCATCATGGGAGTGCTAACTGGCTTATAATCCTCCATTGTGAACTTTTTTAGTATTTCTTTCACATATTTAATTTGAGAAATAAATATGCCCTTCTCATTTTGATTAACTTGCAACCCGAGGAAATACGAAAGTTCACCAATCATTGACATTTCAAATTCTTTTTTCATCTTATTTGCTAAATCTTTACACGACTCATCTTTGCTGCTGTCAAATATGATATTATCAACATATACAACAAGAACAATAAGATGGCCATTTTCTGTTTTGACATACAAATTACTATCCACCATACCTTTCTTGAACCCTTGTTGAGTAAGATAGTTGTCTAGCCTTGCATTCCATGCTCGGGGTGCCTGTTTTAAGCCATATAATGCTTTCTTCAACTTGCAAACCAGGTTGGGATCATCACCAATTTGGAAACCATATGGCTACTCAATATAATCCTCTTCTTCGAGTTTCCCATTCAAAAATGCTGATTTCACATCCATTTGATAAACTTTGAAATTCTTGTAAACTGCTAAAGCCATAAATATTCTAATTGCCTCTAGTCTAGCCACAGGTGCAAAGGTTTCCTCAAAGTCAATACCTTCAACTTGTGCATAGCCTTTACATACCAATCTTGCTTTATTCCTGACTACTTGTCCGTATTCATTCAATTTGTTTCGAAATATCCATTTAGTACCGATTATATTTTTATTTGCAGGTCTTGGTACTAACTCCCAAGTTTTGTTTTTCTCAATCTGATCTAATTCTTCATTTATTACCTTCATCCAACTTTCATCTTTGCTTGCGTCAACAACATTTTTGGGCTCAATGCTGGATAATAGAGAGTAGTTGCTTACTACTCTTCTTCTTGTCTAAACACCAACTGTGGGGTCTCCAATTATTTGCTCTCTAGGATGATCTTTCTACTAGCTGCCTGTTTTGAATTTCTTATTTTCTTCTACTTTTGAATCACTGTTTGAATCATCTGAGTCAATTTTTTGTTTCTTTTTTGTTTCTTTTTCCTCATCTTCTTTAATAACCTCTTCATCAATTGGATAGTTCTCTTTAAAGCTAATTACTCGTTCCCTGCCTTCATCAACTTTAACATCGGCACTATCCACAATTTTCCTTAGCCTCTTGTTGTAGCATTTGTAAGATTTGATTTTTGACGAATAGCCAAGAAAAATACCTTCATCCGCTCTATCTTCAAACTTACCAAGGTTTTCTTCAGTTCTTTTGATGTAACACTTGCTGCCAAAAGCTTTAAAGTATCTTACAATTGCATTTTTACCAAACCATAACTCATAAGGAGTTTTGCTTTCATGCGTCCTCAACATGCACCTATTTTGGATGTATACCGCAATATGGACTGCCTCTTTCCAAAATCTATTTGCTACTTTGCTCTCAGTCAACATAGTCCGTGCCATTTCCTGCACTATCCTATTCTTTCTTTCTACCACACCATTCTACTGAGGTGTCCTGGATGCTGACAACTATCTTTTAATACCATATTTTTCACAGTACTCTGTAAAATCCTCTGAAATGAACTCTCCTCCTCTATCTGATCTTAAAAATTTAATCCTTTTTCCTATTTTATTCTCAACTTGGTTTTTGAAAACCTTGAACATCTCAAAAGCTTCTGATTTATGCTTCAAAAATAGTACCCATGTCATCCTGGAATAGTCATCTATACACAACATAAAATATTTGTCACCATTTATGCTTTGCATTCTCATGGGTCCACATAAATCAGTATGTATTAGTTCCAAAGGTTTGCTTGTGTAGTACTCTTTTATTTTAAATGAGACTCTAGTTTGCTTCCCCTTTTGGCATGAAGCACAAATGCTATTTGATGGTTTTCCAATGGTGGGAATATCTCTCATTGCCTTTTTTGAGCTAATTTTTACTAGATTGTCAAAACTGATATGACCAAGCCTCTTGTGCCACAACCAATTTTCTTCTTCCTGTCCAATCAAGAAAGCTCCTTCCGAAGTCTTTGAGAGAGTGTACGAGTTTCCAAATGTCCTCGATCTAGTTGCTATCGACTTTTCATCGTTTGCTTTTCCGACTTTACAACCCCCGCTTCTTAAAAATCACTTCATGACCTCTATCACAAATCTAACTTATGCTCAACAAGTTATGCTTCAAACCAACCACAAACAAGACTTCTTTTGACTTGATTTTTCCATCACTAATCTTAATTGAACCTTTGCCAACTATCTTAGCTCCATCATTATTTCCAAATTTTACTGAACCACATTCATATTGTTGTAACTTCTCAAATTTTTGTTTGTCACCTGTCATATTATTGGAGCATCCACTATCAAGTATCCATGGTGCAAATTTATTCTGTGCTTTAAATGTTGTTTGTATGATCAGGGATTCCTTTTCTTCCTTAGATCGATATTTTTCTTTCCACTCTGGTTTGATTACAATTTTGGGCTCTTGTTTTGACTTTTCTTTTTTAGTAGCTTGTGCATGTTTTTCAGGAAATTTTCTATTTTGTCTCATTCCATTTGGTTGAAATTTTCTTCCCTAAAATTGATTTGATGCAAATGTACTTCAACAATTTCTAGCAATGTGCCCAAACTTATGATAGTTATAATATTCTACTGCATAATCCATCAAAGGTGAAAAAACATTTCTACTAGTAACATTCCTTGGTCCTACGTTATACTTGCAATTTGAAATCTTATGTCCATAACCATTGCATTTAAAATAGTAACCAAAAAAGAGATGATTGAACCTGGGTGATGGTCTTTGCCATGTTGTTGTAGGAGTCATAAATCTTCTTCTTATTTGATATGTGACATTGGTGAATCCATCATTATCAATTCTCCTTTCGTGCCTTGCATTATTGTTTTCTTTTGCATGAGTCATTTTTTCTTGATCAACCTATTTCTTATCTTCATTCTTTGATCCATTTGATGATTCTCCTTCATCAAAGCCCAAACAAAATTTCATGCCTGTAGTCCTTTAGATATTTATGATCTTATACAGCTTCATAGAAATTTCTTCACGTTTGTGATCACAACTAATTTTATGATTCATCTCTTCTATCTGCATTCTTAAACCAATAGTCTCTTCTTCTAGCTTGCAACAATAATCTATTTTCATGGTTATTTGCACTTCGAGATCTTTAGATATTTTCTTGGATTCTTCTATGTGTACTTTCAAACTGGTTATGATTTCATTTGCATCCTCAAGCTTTCTTGAAATTTTCTTATTCTTTTTTCTTTCTATCTTCAATACATCCAGAGCTACAATTAGTTCCTCTTCCAAATTTACTTCTACATCAATTTCTTCTTCATCACATTCCTATTATGTTTCTATTTTTTCTTCTTTGAGTGCCATGAACAGAGCTTCACCTATTTCCTTTTCAGAATACTCATCGGAGATATCTTCTGATGAACTGACATTCTTGGAGATGAAACTTTTCTTCTTGATGTTGCCTTTTCTGATTTTTTTTTTTTTCTTCCAGTCACTTCTTTCTTGGTGTGATCCTTCATCACTTTTGTTCTTCTCATTAAGTGGACATTTAGCTACAAAATTCCTAATGCCTCCATAATTGAAACATTTAAACGATAAATTTCCTCTGTATTTTCCTTTTCCCATTTTTAATTTTTGAACAAAGTTTGCTTCCATTTCATCTGATGTCTCTTCTTCCTTAGATTCTTGTTTTGATTTCATATTTTTATGGGATTTAACAGCAACTTCTCTGTCTGTGAGTTTATATTTTCCTATTATCATCTCATATGTAGTCAAAGAACCATGCATCTCATCCATACTAAAAGAATTTAGATCTTTAGCTTCTTCTATAGCTAAAACTTTAGAATCAAATCTTTTGGGAAGAGATCTTAATACCTTTTTCACGATGACAGAATCTTTGATTTTCTCATCGAGTCCTCTAATTGCATTAATGACTTCATTAACTCTCAGCATATGTGCCTCTATGTTCTCATTGTCATCCATATTTAAAACTTTGAACTGAGCTCGATGTGTTTGTAACTTGGCCTCCTTGATCTTAGTGTCTCCTTCATGAATGCTCCTCAGTTTGTCTCATATTTCTTTTATCGTTTTACAACTCATAATTTTACCAGTTCACTGTCCACTAATCCGCACATGATAGCATTCTTTGCTTTTGAGTTATTCTCAAACAGTTTCTTACCAGCAGCATTGGTTGGAGATGTGGTGGGTATTGTGTATCCACTATCTACTGAATCCCAAATATCGTATCCCAAAGCACAAAGATATGTCTACATCCTGAGTCTCCAAAATTCATAATTAGTCCGTCAAACAAAGGTGCTTTGTTTGATGAGAAGCCTTCACCACCTACCATTGTGCCACTTCCAAGATCACCCTAGACAGTTAAGCTTGTTCAAGAACTTGGCTCTGATACCAATTGTTAGTCTCACAATGACACAAAGAGGGGGGAGGGGTGAATCAGTGTAGCTCTTTTTAACTTAAATCTTCAACTCTTAAAGCCAAAACAATGAAAACTTAAAACCAAATAAAGCAAGTATAACAAGAGAGCATCACACAACACAAGATGTATCGAGGTTCACCGATTTGGCTACTCCTCAAAAAATGATTTCTTGGACTCCCATACAAATCCAACCTTTGCAAAGAACCAACTTTACAATCAATTTACTAGCACCCACTAGAAGGAGCACCAACCCCTAATTTACCAGCACCAACTAGAAGGAGCACCAACCCCTGATGCCAAGCACCAACTTGGACTTCACAAAAAAGGAGCTCAGGTTTGTCAAAATTGATAAGGCTTTACAAAAAAAAATAAAAAGAATAATACATTAGCTTTTTGAAGAAAAATAAAGAATCTTTTACCTGGAGTTATGAAGACCTAAAGACATTAAAATAGAGGTCATGACTCACATAATACCCCTGAAAGAAGATTCTAAGACTTTCAGGTAGCAGCAAAGGAAATTCAATCCCACATTGCATCCAGTTATGCAAAAAAAAATTCAAAAGTTACTGGATGCCAAGATAGTCAAAAAAATAAGGTTTTCTTTCCTGGATAGCAAACTTAGTACCAATGAGGAAGAAGAATGGGGAGATCAAACTTTATGTTGAATTTCATAAACTGAATAAAAGTTCTCTCAAGTATAATTACCCCTTGTCCAACATGGAATAGCTATTACAAGTTGTAGTAGGCTCATCTGGGATGTCTTTATTGGATGGATTCTTAGGATATAATAAAATTTAGGTAAATCTTGAAGATAGATATAAAACTGCTTTCACTACCCCATGGGGTACCTTTGGATATATGAGAGTACAATTTGGATTAATGAATGTAGGAGCCACCTTCCAAAGACCCATGGACTTTGATTTTAAAGGTATGATGTTCAAAATAGTGGTTGTCTACTTAGATGACATAACAATTTTTTCAAAAAACCCTACAGATCATTTTAAACATTTAGCTACAATATTTTCTAGGTGCAAATATTTTGGAATATCCTTGAACTCGAAGAAATGGATATTTTGGGAAACACAAAGAAAACTCCTAGGACATATAGTTTTTGATAAATGAATCATTATTGACCCATCTAGAATAGAAGCTATTGCCAAGATACTCCCTCCTAAAAATATGAAAGGAGTCAGATCATTCTTTGGTAAGATTAATTTTATAAGAAGGTTTATGCCATTTTTTTCAAAATAGCTCAACCTATCAATAACATGATTAAAAATAATGCTAACATCAAATGGACTAAAGAAAATCTTGAAGCTTTTCAAAAAATCAAAGATGCCATCATCACTGCCCCAGTCTTGAATTGCCCTAACTACTCAAAAAATTTAGTATATATTCATTCGCTTCTGAACATACCATTGCTAAAGTCATTTCTTAGAAGGATGATGAAGAGAATGAAATACCTATAACTTTCATGAGTGTAGGACTCAAGGGAGCTCAGCTGAGGTTCAAAATGATTGAAAAATAAGCTTATGCTATGATTCAAGCTCTAGAACATTTTAGATGCATTTTTGGTTCAAATAAGATTATATGATGTATCCCTTTTACTGCTATTAAAGATGTTTTCACCTGATCTGAACCAATAGGTAGTCCTACCAGGTGGATGGTCAAATTACTATGGTATGATGTAGAATTTAAAGCTATGAAAATAATCAGAGGGTAGGGTCTAGCTAAATACCTAGCTAACAAAGGAGAGAACATGTAGAACATTTCCATAGTTGATGACATGCATGATATCAAAAGAATAGATAATATTGAATGCAAATGGTATGATGATATTCTATAATATTTGTAGGTGCTATCATTTTTCAGAGGTATGTTTACAAATAAAATGAGGTCAATAAAATAGTAGCCTTATAAATACTATGTTTAGGAAGGTAAAATCTATTGGAAACATCCAAATGGTATCTTATTGTTGTGATTATTTAAAAAAGAGACTTTAGAAGTAATAAAAGAATTTCATTATGGATTTTGTGGAGGTCACTTTGCCCTAAATGTGACTGCAAATAAAATCATGAGAGAAGGTTATTACTGGCCTTATTTATTCAAATATATTCATAAATATGTAAGGAGTTGTCATAATTGTCAAATATTTATAGGAAATAAAATGTTAGTAGAAATGCATCTCCAATTAGTGATCATAGAAGCACCCTTAACATAGTGGATAATTGACCTCATTGGGGAAATTAAACCAAATTCTTTAGGGTGACATAAATGGATTATCATGGAAACAAATTATTTTACTAAGTGGGTGGAAACAACTTCCCTAAGGAACTCAAAAACTACAGTAGTCATCCATTTATCGAAAAATGACTCCATGGCTATTTTTGTACATGCTCTTATGGGGGTAACATATCATCATACAATTAATTTACCATAATTTATTAGGCACAAACTTATAAATGTGTTGATTGATTCAAGTAGTACACATAACTTTATTGACATCAAGACTGCTAAAGAATTAAACTTGCACATTAATTCTTCCGATCAAGATAAGTTTCAAGTTTTAATTATAAATGGAGGAAACATTCAATGTGCTGGTAGAACATATCTAGTTTCAATATAAATGGAAAATTACACTTGGCAAGGAACTCTCTTCATTATGAATTTGGGAATTTAAGATGTTATTTTGGGTGTCAAATGGTTAGAAAAACTAGAAGTTGTTAGTTTTAATTTTAAAAAATTATATGTTGAATGGAAAGAAAATGGTAAGACTATTCATCTCAAAGGAATTTAATATCCACCTTCCAAGGTGATGATTTCACACTAAATGGAAAATATTTTCAAGAAATAAGGTTATGGATTCATAGCTCAAATTAATTGCATGGAATTTCAAGCATAATATACCCCTGCAATTCCTTCAAAATATGTTCAAGATATTATGGCTAACTATGATGATTTCTTTAGAGAACCAAAAGGGCTACCCACCAAGCGATCTCATGACCATACCATACATCTCATCCCTAGAAGTATCCCTCCTAATGTGAATCCTTATCGATATTCTCAACCTCAAAAAATATAAATTGAAAAGATTGTCCAAGAACTATTAGAACATGGTGTCATTCATCATAGAACTAGTCCTTATTCATCACCAATGGTTTTGGCTCATCATAAAGATAATTCTTGGCATATGTGTCTTGATTTTTATCCCCTCAATAAAATCATAATCAAGGATAACTTCCCTATCCCTATCATAGATGATTTATTATACGAATTACATGGTGCTAAATGTGTCACAAAATTGGATCTATGTTTGGGTTTTCATCAAATTCAAGTAAGAGATGAGGACATTCTCAAAACTACCTTTTGTACTCATGAAGGTCATTATGAGTTCTTGTTCATACCTTTTGGTCTCACCAATGCCGCTTCCACCTTCCAAAATCTCATGAACCATGTTTTCCATCCATTTCTTTGCAAATTTGTCATAGTCTTCTTCGATGATATTTTGATATATAGTAAATCTTGGAAGAATCATTTAATGCATGTGAAGAAATTTCTTCATGTATTACATAAGGATAATTTTTTTTTCAAATGCTCCAAGTGTTCTTTTGGTGTTTGTAACACCCTAAAATTGACTCACATTAATTCACATTAAGTCAATAATATTAAAAAAATCAATTAGAGCAACTTCCTCCCCTTTTACCTCAATTTTTGTGCCCTCCTAGAAATATCGACTATATTTTGACAAGATCGGATATCCGATCCCTGATAGTCATTTAAGGTACGATATTGGATGTCTGATCCTTTATAGCCATTTAATGTATGATATTGGATGTTCGATCTAGTCCAAAAATAGAAAAAAGACCAATACAAAAAAATGACAAAATGGTTGCAACATTCTTTGTCTCTATCTACCTGATTGTGTGGTGGTTATAGGATTGTATTTGTTGATCACCCTAGAGTGGAATAGGTTGCAACCTATTCTATTTTTGGCCCAACTCCTCCAAATTACCTAGCCTATTTAACTAGGCATTCTCCCCCTAAATTATTCTTGATTCTCTGGTGAAATTTTGATTCCTATATGCTTAGGTATTGCTTTAGAATTTATTATTTTCTATGTTCTTTGCAGGTTCAGAGGTACGATCACTATGAATATGTTGGTATGATTTGATATCAGACATCTGATATTTCTTGGTTAGAATCTGATCCTGTCCTGCTACATTTGATCTTATTTACAAGCTACTTGGGGGTAACTCCAGGCTTTGGTTTGCATCTTTTAGTCTCAGATGTAAATTTATAGCATCATATTTATCATTAATTATTACATATAGTATAGAAATTGCTATTATCATTCTTGGTGTTCACCACATTTGCATTTAATTGCATCTTTTGCATGTCATGATCCATATTCATATTATTATTTTTAATATTGCATTCAATGAGCTTTTACATGATTTAATCTCTGCCTAACTAGATCTATAGCACATTGTAAGTTTCTATTTTTCTCTGTATTTGTGAAATTGTAGATTTTTGCTCTAATTGGATCTGACGATATTTAGATCAGCTAATACGATCGCTGATCGGACATCTAATCTTACCCTGCAACATTTGATCCTACCTGCAACAAGTAAACAAACTCTACATCAAACATTTGGGTTGAGTAAGAGTATCAAATTTCTTCATAATTAAGTAATTGCATTAGTTTACCTTCTATAAATCATTGTTTGCTATATTCATTAAAATCTAAAGTGCATTTAGTATAGTGTAGTTGCATTTGGCCAAAACTAGGTGATTGTGAGCAAATAAAAAGAACATATCAAACAACCTCCCAACCCTAGGCATGGAAACTGCCAAGAAATATTTCTTGGTGAACCCTAAACAATTCATCAAAAAATCACCAAAGAAGGCATGACCTCAAGTGTCTCTCCTCCGAGGTGTAGACCTACTATTCTACCATTCTCCTTCGAGGCATAGATCCATTAGCATGAATGAAATGAGTGTAATAATTTTAGAGCTACATTATTTGGTGAACCCGACGTGAATAACATAGGCATATTTCTGATTCATAAAAAAACACTTAAAACAATATATATATATTTCTTAGAAAAAAAACTAAAAATATCATTAGTCAAATTTGCACATTCTAGATTTATTTCTTAGATGTTAGACTTCAACATAGGAAGAGTTGTAAGCATAAATGTTAGAACATTATTATCTACATAGGAAATATCTCTAATAGTTGAAAATTCTAGTATTCCATCTCAATAATAGTGGACTGAACTCTGGAAAATATTAGATAAAAGCCAACAAACCAAGACTTAGCCAAATTAATAGATTTGAAATAGCTAGAATCCTAGAGCCTGATAACGTTTCTCGCTACTTTTATATTCAAAGGGCATGTGAGAGGTGGTTAACAGATAAAATGGTAAGTGTTTATTCAACTGTTTATACCTTTTATGATTACATTGAAAAATGTCATAACAGTACACAAATTTCTAGCACACATAGAATATCAAGAAATAGTCTTGGAAAATAATATAAGATTCCACAAAACTCCTAGGGTAGTCCATTATCGTGAGTATTGTCACAAACTATACTTTTATATGCAAAACTTTGAAATTGATAGTATCACCATAGCCCATTTTGTCAAATTTTTGAAAGCCAAATTTCAATTTGAGGAAGAACATTATATGTCACCTAAAGAGCTTGAACCCATCAACGATATCTATATATTATTTCAAGAAGATTAAGTATAATATATAAAACATTATAATTGTATTTTATGTTTTATTTTCAAAAATACAAAAAACTAAAAACACAATATAATATTTATTATTATCTATATAGGTATATTTTAAATAAATTTACCCAATAATTTAAAGCATATATATATGACAAATATATATATATATATATATATATATATATATATATCACTAAAAGATAAAATAAAATACCTAGGATTTTGAGAAATAGAAAACAAATAGAACCTGAAGAACAAGATCAAGAAAACCTTGATGATAGGGTAGTTATTGAAGATGATAAACTCACAGAACAAGGTGAGGATGATAATGGAAAAGAAGATGAAATAGATGATCCTACTAAACCTTACATGGATAATGAAGGTAATGTTAGCTTTAAATTTGTTCAACACTTCACTGAGTTTCTAAAAGATAATATAGATGTAATTAATCATGTGATAAGAACAAAATATTTACTCCCAGCCAAAGATTATTCAATGAAGGCTATCATAGAAGTTGCTTTCTAATTGTATGCAAACCCATTAACATACATGAATAAAATATATCAAGTTGGTCCATCCAAAAACACCAATCTAAACATAGATTTGAACAATAAAAAACTAGCAACACAACCAAATTCCAAGAAAAACTAAAATTCTTCTCCTTCTCAAGCTCCTAATCAACAAATAGCTACATCACAAAGATATTTGAAAATTCAAAATGCCAATCATCATAAAAAAAAAATTCAACAAAATACAATCACATATAAACTACACAACATTGTTCCCATAAACACTTTACACAATAGTATTTCAACTGGAAATCCTTATGTGACAACACAACCTTATCATCGAATACACAAAAACATGGTACAATAAAATCAATTTGGTGGACAACCACAAGGGTTTGAAGCCATGGTTAAAAAATTAGCTTAACGTCTAGATCAAATTGATCCCTACCGTCCCTCATACAACTATAGAGATATGTGTAGTCAACCCTTGGATCCTATTGTAGTTGCTCAACCTTACCCCAAATATTTCCCTATGCTTGTCCTCCACGAAATATAAAGGAACCAAATATCCTATTAAGCATATTCACATGTTTAGGATAGCATGTCATAATATTTCTTATGATTACTTGTTACTAAAAATATTCCCTAAAAGTCTTGGAGGCATGGCCTTAGAATGGTATTATCAATTACCAACATATTATTTGAGAAATTTTGAAGAGATAGCAGAAATATTTATCCACAAATTTAGTGCATACATAAAAAGAGATGTCACTATTAGGGATTTATACAACTTGAAACAAGGGAAATATGAGAAATGGAGGCAACTTCTAGGAAAATTGCATTTTGCCTTACCTCATCGAGAGATGTTGGAAATATTCTTTGGAAATTTATAAGAACAACTATCTTATGAACTTTCTATAGCTACAGTAACCTCTTTTGATCAAGCTATAGACTTAGAAATAAGGATAGAAGATGATCTTATCAGAAGAGGATAGTTTTAAAAAAAAATGATGAAGATAAAACTTCCAAAAATCAATATAAGAATAAACAAGTAGTAGGTGATGGAGTCAATGATAGTAGAAATATCTCAAACATCAATACTACAAAAGCTATAAAGAAGTTTTTGTTAAATATTCTTGATAAAACTCCAAGAGAATTCATAAAACTAAATCAACCCTTAACCATGATTTTGCCTCAGTTATTAGAACAAGGTTTAATACGGTTTCCAGAGATATGACAATCAGATACTACTACAGCTGGATATAGGGCTGATCTACATTGTAATTATCATCAAGTGGATGGAAATTAAACTAATTCTTGTAAGTGGTTGAAACATATAATACAATATTTGATTGATAAAGGTAAAATGAAAGTACAACAATTTCCCATAAACAATAATACTCAAAATAATACCCAAAAACAACCAACTCAAAATGTAAATCAAAACCTAGATATTTTTTAACATACTTTACCCAAACATGGTAAAGAGGTTGTAAATCAATTATAACATCATAATGTTCCTCCTCCAACTCAGTATGTGGAAACCATTAGTAATTTTCTACCACCAAAATATTTGCAAACCTCCTATGTACCTACTCTATCTGTAGTCACAACTAGACCAATACAATATTTTCAATCTTCATCTTCAAAAGATACAAGAAGTGACATAGAAAACTCAGAAAGTGAGATAGAAAGTGAAATGGAAATCAACTAAAATATGTCCTATAGTTCTAAATATGAGTCAGATCAAATTCTTCCCATCACGAATTTATTAGTTCTAGAAGAACCATTCCCTAGAAGAATGACCCCTCGATCCTCATCTCAAAAAATACTTTTAAATGAACAAGTAGAAAATGCTAGACCTCACTTTGGTTATTTACAAAACAATAATATTGTGGGCACTATTGAAGCCATCACTAGACAACAAACCCAAAATCAAAATTCTCAGTCACAAACTCAAAATCAAAATGAGAAATTACCTCCATTTGTATTAAAAACGCCTACAAAAGGGAATAATATATCAAATTCACAACAAAAATCTCCTTATGAAATTAATGAACAATTGGAAAATATCACAGATAAAATTTCTCTTTTGGATATTCTAAGAACTTCCTCTATACATAGAGAGGAATTAATGAGTACTTTAAGAAAAATTATGGTACCTCAAAATATAGAACCTAATGATGTGGTTAGTGCCATAATTTCTCATGGGATAAATTATATAGATTTTCAAGATAAGGACATTCTCCCACAAAGCATGTATAGAGACAATCCTATGTACATTACAACATTAATTGGGAATGTAGGTGTTAAAAGAGTCTTAATTGATAATGGATCATCATTAAACATATGCACATATGATTTTTTTCAAAGGTTTGGATTTATAAGTGAATATTTAAAAATATTACCCGGGTGTTGTAGGTGAGTTGGAGAGGAGAGGGCAATCCTCCAAGGGAGGTCCCAAGTTCAAATCTCCACCCTACCAAAAAGCTGAATTGGGTATCCAAAATCCAATTGATAATGTTGGTGCGGGTAGGGTCAGATGTGACTCCCGGTTGACTTTGATGGTGTAGAACCCCCTGTTCGTGGTCTCTCAGACCAAGGCAGCCCCGCAAGGGGTTTTTCACTTAAACATATATATATATATATATATATATATATATATATATATATATATATTTAAAAAGAACTAAAATGATTATCAAAGCATTTAATGATGAAACTCAAGAAACATATGGAGTATTGTCGATTCCTTTTAAATTTGGTCCAAGGATTTTAGATACGATCATATTTGTTGTACCTTGTCCTACATCATACAACATCCTTCTAGGTTGATCTTGGATCAACACAATGAGAGCGATACCCTCTACATTATATCAATGTGTTAAGTTTGAGTTTAAAAACCAACTAGTTACTATCCATGGTGACCCTAGACCATTTGACATGTGTGCTGTGGTAGAACCAATAGGAGTCCCATTTTGTCCTACCATGTCTTCAACAAACCCTAGTCCTAAAGATTCTTCTTCACAGACTAATTACACACCATATAAACCTACAACTAAAGAGGATACACCTACTTCATATCCTCTTTAAGATGAAGTATTACTAGATTTATCTTCAATACTCATAACTTCAGAGCATAATAATTTTACCACTCAAGATTCCCTAGTTTTATCTCAACTACCACCATCTCCCCACACGATGGGCTTGCCACAAAAATTGGGAAGTATCTATCATGTTGGGAGTTGTACCTTTATCTATGCAGGGTATGATCATGGTAAAATTAATATTAAAATGAGTGTCACAATTGATCAAAATGGTTTTTCTAGATGTTACTTTTCTAATGGATATGTAAAATCAAAACAAATAATGTGTAACATGGGTTATAGAGGTAAAGGTTTAGGACCTCTTTAAAATGGAATACAGGACCCTTTAGAAGTCGAATAATGGCCTGCTTAATGTGGTATTGGTTACATTCCTATAAAAACCCAACCATTCCCATTTGAGGATGATGACCAAATTATAACATATCAAGAATATTTGGCACATCAAGAAATTTTCAAAACAAGTAGAAGGATATTGTAGCACCCTAAAATTGGTGCAAGAAATTGGAATAATTACATTCACCTTAGTAAATAAATTTAAATTCAAATTTAACCTCCCAAACCGCCCGTTAACCGTCGGGTATTCCATTTCCCCATTTTCCATGCCAATTTTAGAGGTTGTTTTGACCGTTTGACGATATCGTCGCCGATCAGACGATATCGCCCTATATTTGACGATTTCGTCTGGACTAGGACGTCCAGACGATCTTGTCGCAAAACTGAATTTGCATAGTTGGAATTTGTTCCAACGGGTCTCCAATCTGGGAAGAAGTGTGTCTGCGCCGTTGGGACCCTCCCTCGTTGGAGATCTCCCAAATTGGGATGATCTCCAACCTCCTAACTACTCTCCCTAAGCCTATTTAATCTCTAATATTTTCCCTCCCCAACCCCTGGCTGAAATTCCCTATAACTCAAATTCTACACGCACTAGACCATCTTAAATCACTGTTTGCATTTGCATTTTTTCAAGTTTGTTTGCAGGAACTTCATTGTTTTTCAGTCGGAGCAAGCTCAGTTCGTCTCAGACGATCTCGTACAATCTTGGACGATCACGCCACAATTCAAGACGATTCTTCATTTTGCAGACGATTTCGACTACAGCCAACATTGGGGGCAATCCGTGCCCTGAGTTTGCATTCTATGTCCATTATCTACTATTTTTGCTTTGCATTAGTTAAGCTTATTACTGCTTTGCATCTTGGAGTTCACCTCATGTAGCCTAGATGCATAATAAAGTCAAAGTTAATCATTAAAACAATGCATTTTACTTAATATGTTATCTAAAGTTGTCATTCTAACATTCATACTTTCATTTCTATCATTTTCCCTTGCTTTTGCAATTGTATTTTTTGTTCTTGGTATCCATTTCTGTAGTTGCAGGTTTCTGACAAAATCGTCAGACGATTTCGTCAAATTAGAGACGATCTTGTAAAATTAGAGATGATATCGTCAGATTAGAGACGATCTTGTCAGATTAGAGACGATCTTGTCAGATCAGTAGATCAGGGATGATCCTGTCAGATCAGAGACGATCCTGTCAAATTCTAGATGATCTGGACTGCTTCAAAAATCAGAATCTCCATCAAACATCCGAAATCAGGTATGGCTTTTCTCATCTAGCATATTTTCTGTGTTTTATGTTTAATTTTGTTTTCTGTATTCATTTAATCTGCATCTTCATATAGCATAGCTTAGACGCATTTTGGCCAAACCTAGGACTTGAATGTTTAAGATCAAAACGAACTCATCTAAACACATTCCAAAACCTAGGCATGGAAACTGCCATTAAATGTTTCCTGGTGAACCCACCATCCGTCGAAAAATCACCAAAATACACCTCCCTTGAGAGGCGGGACCTTCGTAAAGTCCTCTCGTCCGAGGTACCGCATCATCCTTTTCCCATCCTCCTTCCGGGCACGGATCCAATAGCCTAAAGGTAGGGATGCGAAAAATTTGGAGCGATACAGATATATTCTTGTAGCATGTTATCAATAGCATATCTAGAAATGATTATTGAACTAGATGAATATTTGGAAGGAGATATATTTCATAATATTTCTCTTGACAAAGTTTTGAGGAACCAATTCTTCTTTGATGGGTCTATACCATGCATAGCACATGTTCAAACAACTACTCCACAAGAAGAATTGGCTAAGTTAACCTTAGAAGAATTACAATAAATGGGTGTATCACCTGCTCCTCCTAGCTTTGAAATGAAATTAAACATTGTGGTAGAAAATGTTCTACAAGTCAACATTGGGATAGAAGAAAATCCCCACATGGTTAAAATTAGAGTATAATTGAGTGAAGAAAGACAATCAATATATTAATTTTCTCACAAAATATGGTGATGTTTTTTCTTGGATATATGCAGATATGCTAGGCCTAGATTATTCTGTGGTCATGCACCATCTATTAGTGTGCCCTGATGCAAAACCTCTAAAGCAAAAACTTAGAAAAATGCATCCCAAAGTAGCACTGCTAGTTAAAACTTTTGAATGTAGTTTTTATCCAAGCTATTGACTATGCTGATTGGATATCAAATGTTGTTTCAGTAACTAAAAAAGAAGCCATTAAAATTAGGGTTTGTACTTATTTTAGAGACATTAACATTGCATACCCTAAGGATGACTTTCCTCTCCCTAATATGGATAAAATAATAGGTTTTACAACTGGGAGTGAGATGTTATCTCTCATGGATGGTTTTTTAGGATACGACCAAATCCAAATAGCTCTTGAAGACCAACACAAAATAGATTTCATTACACCTTGGGGAACATTATGTTGGAAAGTAATGCCCTTTGGTCTAAAAATTACAGGTGCAACTACCAATGAGCTATGACGTATATATTTCATGATATGATGTACGATATTCTACATGATTATGTAGATGATATTATAGCTCGTTCAGCTAAGGAAGAAGAGCATAGTAATGATTTAAAAAAAGTGTCTGATAGACTAAGAGAATATAAGATTTGCTTAAATATAGACAAATGTGTATTTGGATTTAAATATGGAAAATTGTTAGGGTTTATTGTTTCTATGCATGGCATAGAAATATATCCCCTTAAAATTAAGGCTATCCTTGATATACCACCACCTAAAAACATATCAGAATTAAGGAGTCTACAAGGAAAAATTTAGTCTATCCGTCGCTTCATTGACAAGTTGGCAGATAAAACCTAACATTTTATTAAGTTACTTAAGAAAAATATTCCATTTCAATGGGATGATGAATGTAAAGAAGCATTTTAAAACCTCAAACAATATCTTCTTAATCCTCCAATGCTTGTTCCTCCTAGACCAGATTGTCCTTTTATTATGTACATTTCTACTTTTGAACTTGCACTTGGAGCAATTTTGGCTCAAATTGATGATGATAAGAAATAATGAGCCATATATTATATAAGTAGAACATTAATATGCTATGAAACTCGTTATACACCATTATAAAATATTTTTCTGGTGGTTGTTTTTTCTACACAAAATTTATGCCACTACATGCTTAGTCAAAAAACATTTGTTATTGCTAAGTCTAATTCATTAAGGTATTTGATAAGTAGACCTTACTTATAAGGATGCACAGCTAAGTGGGTTCTTGTTCTAAGTTATTTTGAGCTCACATTTATTTGCCAAAAATCTATTAAAGGCCAAGTTATAGTCGATCAACTTGCTACTATTTCTCTAGAATTTACTCATCCTATAACCATTAAATTTCTTGATGAGTGTCTTAACTTAGAAGAGGACCTTTCTAAATCTTGGTCCTTATATTTTGATGGAGCTAGGTGTATGAGCAGTGCAGGTGTAGGTATTATATTAATATCTCCATAGAAGCATCTTATCTCTTTGTAATTTAAACTTCAATTTGCTTGTACTAATAATACTATAGAATATGAGGATCTAATCCTTAGGTTACGAGCCACTTTAGCCTTAAAAATTAAAGTTTTATTAGTCTTCAAAGAATCTCAGCTTGTGATAAATCAAATCAATGAAACATATTAGACATGAGATGAGAAGCTTCATACCTATCAAGAATATGTTCTTAAGCTTATATCATTATTTGAGAAAGTAACTTTGGAAGCCATCCCTTGCACTAGCAACCATGTTGTAGATGCCATGGCTGCTGCTACCTCTTTTTTACCTTTGGAGTTGGATGATGAATATGCTAAAATTATTATTTTTCAACTCCAAGAACCAACTTCATATAAGTCTTATCTAGAACCATTGGATGTTTTTTTAATTAATGATATAACTCTATAACCTTGGTATATAGACATCTTTAATTTTATCCAAAAAAGAACCTTCCCAAAAGGATTAGATAGAAACCAACATAGGTTATTACATAAGCAAGTTGTTTGTTTCGTAATTATCAGCAATACCCTATATAAAAGGTATTTTGAAGGTATCCTTTTGAGATGACTCAATATAGAAGATTCTAAGAAAGCATTAAGTGAAGCTCATGATGGATCCTATGGAGGACATGTTAGTGGAAGTGCCATTGCTAAAAAGCATCTACAAATGGGATACTTTTAGCCTTCCCTAGAAAAAGATGCCAATGATTATGTGCATCATTATTACAAGTGTCAAAGACATGTAGACCTTATTCACACTCCTACTCAGGAAATCCAAGCTATATATTCTCCTTGGACCTTCTCTAAATGAGGTTTAGACATTATTGGTAAAATTAATCCTATCTCTTATGATGGTCATAAATTTATCATAATAGCAAGAGTATTTTAAAAAATGGGTAGAAGTTATACCATTAGCCTCTTGCACAAGAGTTCAAATGTCCAAATTCATCTTTAATCAAATCATATGTAAATTTGGAATTACATCAACTCTCATATATGATAATGGAACATGCTTTAAGAACAAATATGTTAAGAAACTATGTCAAAAATATAAAATTCAACATCGATGGTCTATTCCTTACTATCCACAAGGAAATGTCCAGGCTGAAGCTTCTAATAAAACCTTGATCAAAATCCTAAAAATATTGGTTAATAAATCAGGTTGTGACTGTCACATGCAATTATATCCCATCTTGTGGGCTTATCAAACTAGTGTTTTTACTCCTACAAGTGCCTCACATTTTGTCTTGGTCCATGGTGCTGAAGTTGTTTTTTCATTTAAGTTAGAAGTTCCTTCTATAGATATTTTACTTCAAGATGTCAAAGTAGGGGATGAATATCATGTTGGTATATTAAGTCAGTTGAATCTTCTAGATGAGAACTAGAGCATCTTCGCTCTTACCAAGACAAACTCAAAAGATCATATGCCAAGAAATTTCATAGTCAATCTTTTGAAATTGGTGATTTAGTACTTAAATAAAATAAAAAATACTAATGCTAGAAAATATTTAAAAGGTAAATTTAAACCTAATTGGCTTGGACCATTTGTCATCACTGCTAAATTTGGATCAGGAGCATATCGCTTAGCTACCTTGGATGGAAAATATCTCAAGGAATCAATGAATATCATGCATCTCAAAACATATTATGGATAAAGTAAAAATTCTATTTCTGTATATAATTGTAAATATCTTCTTCATTATTCAATTTGCAATTGTCATATTATAAAAACAACCAAAAAATCAAAAAACATGAAAATTTTCCAAAAATATTTTAAATTGTTAAGTTCTCATTTTTGCATCAGTGTGTGTTGTCTTCCAAAAATTCAAGTTATATTTTTATTTTATTTCAGATAAACTCAAAATTTATCTTGAACCAATCACTTAATTCACATATTTACTAAATTTTTATTTTGGCACTTTGATTATAAATCTCTCTTGTATCAAAAAGCACTATTACTTCACTAAATAAAATTTTGAGTTTTGGGAACTGATATTGCTACTTCTTGAACCAAGAACATATTCTCACATCTTAAAATTATTTTTGCAAATTCAAAAAATGATACTACATAGTAGTCTTAGTTCCTTAAGAAAAATGTTTCCCTTGCTATCTGTAGACACCAAAACAATGCCAATCTAATTATGCTACCAAGAAATTGACTAAATTAACACACAAAGCCCTTAGGGCAGCCCTTAGAGGTCAAGCAGTGGTTATAACCACTCCCAAAGTAGTTTTGAAAGGTTCTTAGGTTAGTTGGGGAATTTTTGAGGTCCAGTTCCTATTCATCCTACCCTAGGATGAATAACAGTTCCTATTCATCCCACCCCAGAGCGAATAGCAACATTTGTCCTGGGGTGGAGCGAATAGCAGGTTTGACTGAAAAAAATCAAATATGGACAAGTGGCCACCATAAAATGCCACTTGCCCTACTCTTTGAAGCATGCATGTCATAACCTAGGGCATATCTATGATAATCATCATCAATGAGGCCATTTTGGGGAGATTCTCTTCCCCCTCCTATGCATGCCACCCTGGTAGACAAGTGGCCACTTGGTCCTTGCATGCCCTTACATGCTGTTTGCACATTTGACCTCCTAGGTATATAAATTGGATGACATTCTAATCCAAGCAGAGACAGGTTTTTATAGGAGTTGCAATGAAGTGCTACCGAGTTATTACCTAACCCTTATTGTTCCTTTTTCATCCATAATTTCTCCTTAGCGAGAGAGTGTGGCATGGTAGTTAGGAGAAAAATAGAAATTAGAAATATATTAATCAATCCACACCAATGTAAAGTTTACAATGCTTAAATAGAAGGGAATTTAACAACCTTAGAAAACTTAGGGAATAGATAGGGAATGAAGGAAAATAGGGAGGAAAGGAGGAAGGGAAATTGATGTCGAACTCCCTACCATCCATGCCGTCCAATATGCCCAGTCAGTTATCATCCAAGTCAACCTATCTGCCCAATCAGTACTGTCCAAGGAGGTAAAAGGGTAAGGTCCAAAGCTTACCATTGTAAACAAATTTTTTACCCCTTTTTACTGCTTTAACTTCCAACATTCTCCCCCTTAAAGTTGAGAGGACTGACTATACAGTCTCTCAACTTTATATATTGAGATTTAGCTATACCTTTGGTGAAAATATCTGCAATATTATCCAAAGTGTTACAATATTGAAGCTCAACTATCTGTTGTTCCACCATATCTCGAATGAAGTGATACTTCATATCAAAATGCTTTGATCTGCTATGGTGGATTGGATTGTATGCCAACTAAATGGCACTTATGTTATCACAATACAATCGAGTTGGACCACTTTGAATTTCTCCAATCTCTTCAAGGACTTTTCTCAACCATAGGGCTTGAGTACTAGCATGTGTGATGGCTATATACTCAGCCTCAGTCGATGACAATGCTACAACAGTTTATTTCTTGGAACTCCATGTAATTAGTCCTGATCCTAGACTAAAACAATTCCCTGATGTAGATTTCCTATCATCTATATTGCTGCCCCAATCACTATCACTGAAGCCAACTAATTTCACAGAATTACATTTTTGGTAATGGATTCCAAAATCCAATGTACCTTTTACATATCTTAAGATTCTTTTAGTTTCTTGTAGATGCAGCTCAGATGGACTAGCCATAAACCTTGAAACTAGAGAAACAACATATTGAATATCGGGCCTTGTGTTGGTGAGAAACATCAGACTCCCAACCATGCTCCTGTAAGTGGTCATGTCAACCTTTGATGCTCCATCGTCCTTGCTCAATTGGATCCCATGTCCAGTTGGAGTTGCAACTGATTTGCATTGCTCCATGGAAAATTTCTTGATCATGTCTCGAGCATACTTGTGTTGACATATGAAGATCCCTTTGTTTGATTGATGCACTTCCATGCCTAGGAAGTATCACATTAAACCAAGATCTTTCATCTCGAACTGCTTCATCATGGAGTTTTTGAACTCCATATTCATTTTAGTGTTACTACCCATAAATATTAGATCATCCACATACAAACAAACTATGAGAATGTCTACTCCATGCTTTAGGTAGTACAAAGTTGGTTCACTTTTGCTTCTTGTGAATCCATACTCACTAAAATAGCCATCAATGCGTGAGTACCAAGCTCTTGGTGCTTGCTTGAGGCCATAAAGTGCTTTCTTCAATTTGTAAACAAGGTTCTCCTTTCCCTGTTCTTGAAAACCTTGAGGTTGTTGAACATAAACCTCTTCTATCAAGTATCCATTTAGAAAAGCACTTTTCACATCCATGTGTTGGACGTTCCATCCTTTATGGGCTGCTAAGGAAAGAACTGATCTGATTGTCTCTTGTCGTGCAACAGGAGCAAAGGTTTCCTCATAGTCAATACCAAATTTCTGAGTAAAACCTTTTGCTACTAGTCTCACCTTATGCCTCTCAATGCTTCCATCAGCATTGTACTTGGTCTTGTAGACCCATTTACACCCAACACATTTTTTTCCTTTGGGTAGCTTTACTAGCTCCCATGTATCATTATTGTTTATAGAGGTTATTTCCTCTTTCATGGCTTCTTGCCATACATTTTGAGTACATGCCTTCTCATAGCTAGCTGGTTCTAGCTGTGTACTA
This sequence comes from Wollemia nobilis, assembly GCA_028583015.1. Lineage (NCBI taxonomy): Eukaryota > Viridiplantae > Streptophyta > Pinopsida > Araucariales > Araucariaceae > Wollemia > Wollemia nobilis. The sequence goes on along the minus strand of JAQPPZ010002587.1, from coordinate 10,815,458 downwards.
GCCAATAAAGCATAATTGACTACATCTCCCCTAGGATCATGGGAGTCATCATCTCCATACAATTGCAAATTTTCAAGTTGCTACAAAACTGTATTCATCTCACTAGCTTGGCTTCTAGTGAATCTTCTCTGGAAATTCTGATCCAACATTTGAAAATATGGATGATGTTGTAATGTTCTTTTACCTCTCGATGGAGAGTCTCTGTCAATGTCCATCGGTGAAGAACTTACTGATCTCTGTGGAGAAGGACTTGGAGTGGCGGTTGAAGTACTTGATGTAGTACTCCTGTATGGGCTTGGAGGGAGTGGTGTGCCTTTACTTTTCTTTGGAGACACCTATTGTACCTGTGAAGAACTTACATCTTGGGACTCATCATCAACAAAAATTCTTTGATGACCCCATTCTCCCCCTTCATCAAAAATTACATCCCTGGAGAGTACAATTTTATGAGTCTTGGGATTGTAGAGTCTATATGCTTTTGTAGACTCACAATACCCTACAAATATACAAGCTTGACTTTTGGGATCAAGCTTCTTCCTTTTATCATCAGGAATGTGCGCATATGCTAAAGAACCAAAAACTTTGAAATGCTTTACATTTGGTTTCTTTCCATACCCCCCCTCATAAGGAGTGACACCATCTAAACTAGAAGTTGGACTTCTATTTAGAATGTATACACTGGTTCTTACAACATCAGCCCAATACATATTAGTTAGATGCTTAGTCTGAAGCATCATTCTCGCCATCTCAATGATGGTGCGGTTCTTTCTCTCTGCCACACCATTCTATTGTGGGGTATAGGCAGTGGTGAATTGCCTTTTGATCCCACTTGCTTTACAATATTTCAAGAATGATTTTGAGGAGTACTCACCTCCTCGATCTATCCTAAGACATTTTACATAATTCCCACTTTGATTCTCTACATTGTTTCTAAAATCCATGAAGCAATCAAAAGCTTCATCTTTATGTTTCAAAAAATAAATCCAGCACATTCTAGAGAAGTCATCTATGAAAGTGAGAAAATAAGAATTGTTTTCGAGACTCTGTGTTTGCATTGGTCCATAGATGTCTGAATGTACTAACTAAAGTGGATAGCTGGCTCTCCATGCTTGTCCTTTTGGAAACTTTGACCGTGAGTGCTTTCCCAAAGCACATCCTTCATAGACCTCCTTTTGTTCATTGATTTTGGGAAGTCCTGTCACCATAGCTTGAGAAGTTAGGAGTTTCAAGCTAGCGGAATTAAGGTGACCATATCACAAGTGCCAAAGCACACTTGGATTTGTTATAGCTACATTTGCAATTTGAGCTCCTCCTGGCTCATCAAATTTGAGAGGGAATAACCGATTCTTGGTCATGGGGACTTGTGTGATGACACGATTACAATTATTTTTATCAAAAATGATACATTGTCCTTCATCAAATACAAGTTTGTAATTGTTCTCCATCATTTGCCCAATGCTTAGTAGATTGTGTTGGAGCTTTGGAGTGTAATAGATGTCATGCACTTTCTTTAGTCCTTCTTTGGTTGGAACCTCCATGGCTCCAATACCTTCTACTTGCAATGTTTTATCATCCCCTAATTTGATTTGGGATTTATAAGTGGAATCTAGAGTAGCAAATAAATTTTCTTTGCCACTCATATGGTTTGAACAACTAGTATCCAGAATCCATGTGTCATTTAGATGTTGTTCTGATTGTCCATATGAAAGAAAAATATTAGAGGTATCATCTTCTTCTCCATAATTGCCATATTGACTATTGCTGCCTTGTGAATATTTTGACCAACAGTCACGAGCGAAGTGACCTACCGTGCCACAGTTGAAACAAGCTGATTTGGACTTGTCACTTCCTCGCCCTTGATTTCCACTTTGGCCTGGATGTCCTCCTCGATTTTGGTTTCCACCTCTATTCTGATTGCCTCCTCTGTATGAGTTGCCTCCTCTATTGGAATTGCCTCCTCTATTCTGGTTGCCTCCTCTATTTTGGTTGCCTCCTCTATAGTTGCCTCTGCCTCTACCTCTTTTTTGTCCTCTGCCTTGACCTCTTCCATGTCCTCTTCCATTGTTTTCATTGGAAGTGAAGGCCTTCTCATCGCCCCCATAGTTGGTTGAAGGAGTTTCAGGAAACCTCTCTTCATGTGACATTAACGATCCGATTAATGCATCGAATGTTAAAGTGGAAAGATCTTTGGATTCTTCTATAATTATGGCAATATGATTCCATCTCTGTGGAAGTGTTCGCAACACTTTTGTTACAATTATCTCAGGCTTGATTTCCTCGCCAAGTGTAACCATTTTATCAACAATTGCTTTTACTCTAACACAATAATCATTGAATTTTTCATCATCTTTCATTCTGAGATTTTCAAAATCTCTTTTTAGTGTTTGAAGCCTCACCTGCTTCACTTGATCACTACCCTGGAATCCATATTTTAAAGCTTTCCATGCAGCTTGTGCAGTTGTACAAGCGGCGATTCTAGGGAATATGCTTTTCTCCAATGCAGCTTGGAGATGAGAAAGAGCAGAAGAGTTGCTCTTTTGTCCTTATTTTCGTGTTTTCTTGTCTGCGGCACTTAGTGTTGTCCAGTCTGAGGGTTTTGTGTAGCCCTCTTCTATTATGTCCCACAAACCTCTTCCTATGAGCAAGGTCTTCATTTTTATAGACCAATACTCGTAGTCATAACCGTTGAATTCTGGTATAGGTAAACTATTGTGTGAGGCCATAGTTACTAAAAAACTCTCTTTATTTCATGGTTACAATAAAGCACTCTACTATTTTGAAAGAAGGAAAGAAGAAGAAGGAAGAAAGAAGAGATTACAAATTTAAGTCAAATCTGACTTGTTCTACTCTATCATTGATTGCTTGTTCCTCTTGCTTTGGGGATGCTATCTCTTGATTCATGAAATTATCTGCTACTTCTTCTTCGTCGTCACTTATCAATATTATTTTTGGTGATTCTGGTTCTAATATTTCCACTGAAATACTATAGTGTGTATATTCTGATTCTTGTGGTGCAGCTTGTACGGATTCTGATTGTTCAAATTGACTCCTGAATGAGTTGTCTTCAAAATTTGCCTTGTACCCTGAGTCAGGATGCCTTTGATGTGCAATCACTGCATTCTGAAGTTGGCTAAACACAATGTTGAGCCCATAACCTCTTACTTTTTCATCGAATCTCTCTGCACCTTCTCTTGCTAAAATTGCACATAAGGCATGATAACAACCATTTGGTCTTATCATCAATGCCTCTTTACAATTTTACAATTTTGATCCTTGGTCTCTTTTACAAAAAAAAACTAAGCCTCTTAGGCTTATTACACAAGATTTGTGATTCCTTGAATCAAGTGAAAAAAAATGAACCTTTCTATTACAATGAATTGTCTCCTAGACAATATTCTCCTTCTTTTATAATATTAAAAAAAACTATATTACTATTTAATAAAAAAATAATTGCCCTTAAAAAAAATTAAAAAAAGCAATTATATTTAATTTATTAAATATAATATAAGTGTTTAATTTAATAATATAAAGAAAAAATTAAAAAAAAATTATATAAAAAAATTTATCCTCTGCAGGAATCGAACCCGCAACCTCTTGTCTTCAACAAATCGTGCTAACCAACTCGGCCACCACCGCCGATGAGAACTAAGGACAACAATGCAATTTTTATAAAGTTTTGAATCCACCTTCAATAAAAAAAATTAAAAAAGACTTGTTACCACCGGGTTTCGAACCCATGATCTACAGGAGGGCGGGCGCCTTAAGGCTGGCTCCTCGAGCCAGTCGAGCTGCGTGGCTCGACGGGAAGGCAAGGGAGGCTTGCCTCCTTTATTCTTCTTGCAGCCATGCCAAAGAAAAAAAAATTAGGGACTTTAGTCCCACATCGGCCGTGCGAGCGCGTTTGAGGTGTTTAAAACCCTCAACGCTCACAACATCACTCGATTGCCTTCGAGTAATCAGTGACCGCCCTTTTGCCTCCTTCTCGAGCTATCGCTCCTCACCACATTGCTTGTCGCTTGTCCTCTGTCCACCACATTGTCGGTCCTCTATCTATTCTTTGTCCTCTGGTCTACATCGGCCTTGCTCTCTCCTCGCCACGTGGCGTTGTCCGGTTGGTTTCTCCTGTGGTTGCTCCTCCTCCTCGCGTGCTCTCTGTGCGGGCCTTCTCCAAACCTCACCTCGGTTCACGATTCATGGGCCTTCTTTGACCTCACCTCGATTCACATGCTGCGGGCCCCACTCGACCTCGCCTCGGTGCTCGTGCTACTAGGTTCCTTCGGTCTTGATCTACGGGCCCTCTCCGACCTCGCTCTGATACCAGATGTGGCATGGTAGTTAGGAGCAAAATAGAAATTAGAAATATATTAATCAATCCACACCAATGTAAAGTTTACAATGCTTAAATAGAAGGGAATTTAACAACCTTAGAAAACTTAGGGAATAGATAGGGAATGAAGGAAAATAGGGAGGAAAGGAGGAAGGGAAATTGGTGTCGAACTCCCTACCATCCATGCCATCCAATCTGCCTAGTCAGCTACCATCCAAGTCAACCTATCTGCCCAGTCAGCTATCGTCCAAGGAGGTAAAAGGGTAAGGTCCAAAGCTTACCATTGTAAAAAAATTTTTTACCCCTTTTTACTGCTTTAACTTCCAACAGAGAGGTTATCGGGTGGCATAAGAAGGTGCAATCTGACCCAAAAACTAAATCCATAGTTCGAATAACCACACAAAATTTACCCAAAATACTTACCCTATATTTTTACATCAATACTCATTGGATTGATGTGAAAATTTAGGAGATATGGGCGAGCGTCCCACCCCCAGGTGCCCCTCAATCTGTGACAGTCGAATTCGTCCCACCCCTGAATGAATAGAAATTTATGCACTATTTTCTAACTATTTTCAATTAAATAGTTTCTACATGTCTATATGATGTTGCATTTTAATTTCATAGCTCTCTGACATGTATTTGCTGAGATATAGCCATTTTATGATTTTGTATGCATGTGGGTCCCACTTTTTCTTGTAGGAGGATTTGGATAGAATATTTGGAATCTGATCATATGGATTCTCTTCAAATATAATTTTATGCTTACTCACCAAATTTTTTAGGTTTTTGACATGTCTAGGTAGGATAAATGCTCATTTGCCTTTCGTAGGTTCACTACGGGCGGTGGGATATAACGCAACAATCAAACGTAATTATTTTTAAAAAATAGGTGATATCATCCCAAAACCATATCATTTACATATATCTTGAGTTTCATATCATTTTTAATCCATTTGCTATATACACCTCACATGCGCCTGTTCAGGCTGTGGGGATTGCATGTTTTAATACCATACACATATGCTTTTAACTCTCTTTTACTTTATTGTGTGTAGAATCAGGTGCTGAAATGTAGTAGGAAACATTGGAATATGAGGATCATATTGATGTAAGTGATGGTGACATTTGGCCTGCCCCCTTTGAGTGTGGGCATGCAGAAGAATAGTGGATGTACACCACATTCTTTGAGATATTGATATCTCTTGGAACCCATTTATTGTAATAGATTGTATCAAGTTAATTTAAGTCCTCAAGTGAATGCATTGTAATATTATCTGAATTTAATCAATAAATATAATGCGCAATTTGCTTTATTTCTTGTTATACTTTGCCTTTTTTCTTGCATGCTTTGGTTTACGCTTTCATAGGACTTATAACGCACTTACATTTTGTTTCTTAGGTTAAGGTGCAACATTTTTCTATTGCTACAGTGGCAATTATAGTGGTACCTAGTCTTTTTTTGTCTAGGATAACTTCTAACTTAATTTTTTCACCTTTTTTTGATTGCAGGTTCTAGTCACTCCAGACCCAGGCGAATTCATGACTGCTATTTGTGCCACCCTAGGACGGATGCAAATCCATACCTCCCTGGGATGAATGTAGACCTACAATTTGTACCACCTTAGGATGAATATAAAATAGTAGGTTTTCAGATCTAGATTTTAGAATCAGTAGACAATGGCAGAGAAGAGGTAGGGTCTGAACCATTTCTTTTTTGTTTCTTATTTGTAGAACTCTGTTTTTTGTCGATTTTTGCTTTGTGCTTAACTAGGAAAAGTTAAATTGTCACATTTCCTTTTATAAAAATGCAAAAACATAAAAATATACATAAAGTATAAAATTCTAAATAGGATTGCATCTTCCTTGTCTTGCTTGCATGTTGCTTACCCATTGACGAGCTTTCATTTAGGGTTGTTTTCCTAGCTTAGTGTAGTGACTTCCATATTTCATATTTAAGTCTTCTGAAAGTAAAACATTGCTTTAAAGCTTGCATTTAGTGAATGAAATAATTTTAGTGCTCTCTTACTTTTACTTTCTTCAAAGCTTAAAAGGAATCACACACACCACAATCCACTTAAACACTAACAATTTGGATTTCATCCCCAACCGTTGGTAGAGCGCATGTGATGGTGGGTTTCATCTCCATCCACCTGGCTCAAATCCCATGAACCCGATCCATATTACCAAGGCCGATTCCAAGATCCATCATATCCTATGGCTTATAGCACTTATCACCCTTTGAGGAGGTGTATCGTAGACTATGGGTGAACTGGGTGAGGAACTGGTAGGACCTGTGCTCCCTGTCCATGTGTGGAATTCATTACCACATATTATAGGTGGGATAACATGACCTGGACTTCATAGCTAGATTGTCGAGCTATGAGTATACAGGTGAAAATCATTAAAATCAATAATACAATCCAAAAATTATCAAACACGTGATATGAGGTATTTTACAACAAATTTGAAACAACATTGAAACCAAATTTAGGATACATATCTAATACATTCACAAATATAAACATCTGTTTGATTGTGTGTTTTCCATTCTGGTGTATTGTTTCATAAAACTTGTAAATAAGATAAGCATTAGGTATTTGATAGAATCTCATTGCAGTGGTTTTCACCCATAGCCAAGCCCAATCAAGGGCAGAAGCTACGGAGAGTGTACATGGAGGGACAATTTGACTCTGTTATAGCCCTCGATATTTGGTTATACCACCTTGGAGAGATGACACTCATCCCAGTCCACGAATCACTAGGAAAACTAGGATAGAGTAGGATCTCCAAGAGACCCCCAGGTGGGATACCCCCATGTGCCAAGAGCCAACTCAAGGAGAATGCTCTCATTATATAGACACATCAAACACCTATTTTGACGATGATTGGCTAGTGCGCGAAGAGGCACATGGATATAGGGCATTGCCATGCTTTCGTGTGCTATTAGAGTAGAAGCACCCACTCAAGGGCTAGATCCCCATGATGAACATTGTATGGGGCATGATGATCACATCTTACCTCCACGTTCCCCAATTAAGACTAGGGATCCCACATATCAGGATAAGTATGAGGCTCATCATACAGGGTAGGCTAATTCAACCCTACCATTCCTCGTTCACGAGGGAAGGTATGAGAAAGTCCATGACATTACTCAAGAGCAATTCACTATGCGGAGGTATTGCACCTCCGCACCTACTAAGTATATGGAACACCTTCCTCATCCAAAGCCATAGGTGAATACAGCCAACCTCGATAGAGGGAAGCACATTATAGAGGTCTCGGATCATCATGACCGAGAGAGAGATCGAGGGGAACCATCTAGGCCACCTAGACCCTAAATAACAAAAAAAATTAAATAGGCGGTAGCCAAATATGCAGAACACCAAGTTTAATTTAAATAGCTTTAGCATGACAAATATTAGCTAGACCGCCTGCATCAACTCAAAAAATAACGTATTCAACATCAAACCAATGAGCTATTCTAAAAGACCCTACATGAGTGGTTTTCGACCTCGAGAACCCATAGGGCAGAGGCCTATCAGATACAACATCCCCCAGTCTAGGAAATGTCACCTAGACCTTATACAGGATTGGCTCCTAGACCTCCTAGGTCTGATCAGGGTCTAACTCCTAGGACTGATGTAGGGCACCCTCTACAGGAAGTCACACAAGTTTATAGACCATCTCTAGAGATGCCTTATGAGGCATGTGATGGGTATGAGTTGGAATAAGAGCACGTGGAAACACCATATGAAGGTAGGGGGGTTGTCTCACAATTACCCCATAATAGGATTCATGTTCCTCGCAACCCACCACAGAAATAGGATAAAGAAGAGAAGATCAAGTCCTTCAATGCTTACAAGCCACTACTAGATCATCTCGAGTCAGTTGATAATGGAACTGAAAGCACTTGGATACGGAAGCACAGACACATTGGGTGCGATGCAAACAAAAGCAGTTGTATTAACGAAATGCTAAGTGCATGAAAAAGGGAAAGCGAAGCATGAATGAAATGAGATGTAAAGCAAAAACAAAGGTGCAGCCTCTTTTATTAATTTTTCTTATGATCAGGTTACAATACATCTCCCCCCCATTTTCAGGGGCTCGGAGCGTTCGATACAATTTTGTTACACCAACAGATGATACGCTTCCCTTCGGGATCTTCCACGTGCCCACATTCGAAATGGGTGGGCCAAACATCACCGCCGCTTGTGTGAATACATTCTTAGTTCCTTGATGCCCCTCTAGGTGTCGAGATCCTACGTATAGAGAAACAACAAATGATTAATAGCACATGCGGATGGAGGGAAACATGCAATCCCCAAGGCCTCTAGTTAATGCATACATGAAATAACTAAAATAGTGATCAAAACTTATCAAAATGAAATGAAATTTGAAAAGAAGCATGTAAACATCATCAGGGACACATTGCAAAAATAATAGTCAAGAAATCTGTTGTATATTTCTAATCGCTCCGGGGTGGGACGATTAGGACTGTCATAAAATGTACAAAGGTGACCTCCAAAATGTCCCATCTAGGGGCCTCAAAAACACCTGCAAACTTGGCGTTAGGCAAAATGGGGCATTTTGAGATGACCCAGAAGTCCGGATTTTGTAGATTCTGCTCGATCACCCTATATATAAAGGCACTCCTGTATGTTAGTAAAAGCGTAAAACAATGAAAACACAGTCAAAACAAGTCAAAATGCATTCAAAATTGAACAGAAGCATATATGAGTCACCTAAAACAAGATGCAAAAGAAATAGTGAAGAAATCTACTGTATATTTCTAATCACTCCGGGGTGGGGCGATTAGGACTGCAACAGTGCGGAGGGCGCCCGGGGGCAGGACGCCTACCGTTTGGTGCTTGGTTTTGACACCAATCCACTTGGGATGGGTCCAAAACCTCCTAGGGGGTTGTGTCAAAAAATTGGGTGTGGGATTGTGGCCAATTGTTTAGGTTTTGGGTCCAGATTGTGCTCCTAATGTTCACCCAATAACCTCCCTTCCAAAAGAGAGATCAAGGATGTAGGAAGCACAATGAGGGTGAGGGTATAATTCAGCAGCACTCCGTTGCTCCAAATGCTCCTGCTCTGTCCTCATTTTGGGGTGAGAAGACTCACCATTTTATAGACCTGAAGGTCTGCTTTGAATGTGCATGCAGGGGCACCACTTGGCCATCATGCCTTGTCAGGGAGAGAAGATTCCTCCCTGATTAAGGGCTCCATGACTGCCTCTATGACCGCCTCTTTGAGCTTTGAAATGCTCACTCGCACTCCCATGCATTGAAGGTGGAGTTGAGTGGTAGATCTGGGCTACCATTTGTCAAGGTTTGACTTTTTTCCCATCAAACCTGCTATTCACCCCACCCTGGAGCGATTGCTGCTAATCATCCCGGGGTGGGGCGAATAGCATTCTAATCATCCCAGGGTGGAACGAATAAGGAGCGGGGTGCTTGAAAGGTGCCAAATTGACCTCTGACCTTCCAAAACTACTTTGGGAGTGGTTAGGACCACTTTTTAACCTCTGGGGGCTGCCCTAGGGGCTGTGTATGCCAATTCGGTCAGTTCTTGTAGCCACATAATCAGATTGGTGTTGTTTTGGTGTCTATAGATGCCCCTTTTTGGGATGCGCTGTGCATGGCACAGTGCTAAGAAAAAATAGATAACCAAAGCACTTAATGATTAGGGTTTCTCAGTAACCTAACCAAATTTTGATGCCCCAAGTATGGAAAGGGCACGCATTCTTGAATCCTTGCTTCTAACGAGCTAAGGAGCTTAATTCAAGTGTTAACCTTTTTCGGTGAGGTGTTACTTGATCTTGGACATTGTTCAGTCATGAATAGGCAAAGGGCGCAACCTTTTGTCTATGGGAACCTTGAGTTCATGATTCTAGAATGCCAAGTGTTTGATCAGCTTGTGATTATTGCTTGTTTGCTACCCCAAGCAGGAGCGTGATTGTCTTTGTCAATGATTCTTTGAATGCATGCCATTTCCTTGATTGGGTGTGTACTTGTTGATTGGTGACTAAGTGTGACTACCCCCTCAAGCGATGAATCGATGAGGGAATGACCAAAATGAGAAAAGCGATGAGTCGCTTGACCCAAGATGACTTTTGTAAGGGTGCCTTCAGTTGTTTTCCATTGAATGCTTATGCAGTTTCCCAACAATCGGACCTATTTTTGGTGGGTTTTAACCCTTTTTTGTGACGCTTATTGGGGCTGAAATTGTCAAAAATCCATCCTCCCGTGGAGTGGTCCGGCTATGGTAGCCTTATTAGGGAGTAGGATATTGATAATTTGTGGCCCCGACATTGGTTTTGTATGCCAATAATGTCAGGTGCAAAGGCGCCTTTGTTCGGCAATTTTATTATTGTTTTTTGGTGGGTTTTGACCCTTTTTGTGACGCCTTTTGGGGATGAAATTGTCAAAAATCCGTCCTCCCGTGGAGCGGTCCGGCTATGGTAGCATTCTTAGGGAGTATGATAGTGAGAATTTGTGACCCCGATATCAGTTTTGGATGCCATGAATGTCAGGCGCAAAGGTGCCTTTGTTCGGCAGTTTTATTATTGTTTTTTTGTGGGTTTTGACCCTTTTTGTGACGCCTTTTGGGGATGAAATTGTCAAAAATCCATCCTCCCGTGGAGTGGTCCAGCTATGGTAGCATTCTTAGGGAGTAGGATAGTGAGGATTTGTGACCCCAATGTTGGTTTTTTATGCCATGAATCATAGGCGCAAAGGTGCCTTTGTTCGACAGTTTTATTATTATTTTTTGGTGGGTTTTGACCCTTTTTGTGACGCTTTTTGGGGATGAAATTGTCAAAAATCTATCCTCCCATGGAGTGGTCCAGCTATGGTAGCCTTCTTAGGGAGTAGGATAGTGATAATTTGTGACCCCAATTTCAGTTTTGGATGCCATTAATTTTAGGCGCAAAGGTGCCTTTGTTCGGCAGTTTTATTATTGTTTTTTGGTGGGTTTTGACCCTTTTTGTGATGCCTTTTGGGGATGAAATTGTCAAAAATCCATCCTCCCGTGGAGTGGTCTGGATATGGTAGCATTCTTAGGGAGTAGGATAGTGATGATTTTTGACCCCAATGTTAGTTTTGGATGCCATGAATCATAGGTGCAAAGGTGCCTTTGTTCGGCAGTTTTATTGTTGTTTTTGGTGCATTTTGGATGCAGTTTTGGTTGTTTTTTATTTTCTTGCTCTGTAATCATCCCAGGGTGGGATGAATACCAGTTTTGTAATCTTCCCATGGTGGGATGAGTTCTAACTAGAGTTCTCATCCTAGGGTGGAACGATTATAGGCCTAAGAGCCTATATAAGGGCCAAAACTAGGTTTTGGGCTCATTTGCAATTGTTTTTTTGGCGATTTGGAGCTGTGAGGAGGAGGAGTTCGAGTTTGCGTAGCGGAGCTCTGCCAAATTCTTGTTGACACCATGAGTGCACGGATCGGATCTTCGAGTGGCAAAGCTGAGGCAAGACCGGTAGGAGCTCCTTCCTTCTGCTTGTTATTTGTTTGTTTTTATATGAATTTTTAAAATGCACATAGAAATGCTTGTTGTGGTATTTTGTTTTGTTTTAATAATAAGGTTAAAAACCCTAGTATTAATTTTTTTTGTATTTTATTTTGTTTTTGTTCATATTTAAGGTTAAAAACCCTAGTTGATTTTGTTTGTTTTAATTTGTTTGTTTTTTTTTGTTTGAATGTTTGTACTGTACATTTTGTTAATGTTTTTTTGTGTTGTTTTTGTTTTTCAGGTTGTGAAGAGTCGGTACCATCAGTCGACGGTATTTTCTGATGCACGGGATGCGTTGACTATGGCGGATTGGGATTGGCTTGATGCCCTTGGGCTCAAGAAAGTGATGCGGCTGGAGCCTATGGTGGGGGATCAGGCATATCTGACTGCCCTGATCAATTTGTGGGATCCCCGCACCAACACCTTTCATCTCCCAATAGGGGAGATGACAGTGACTCTGGAGGACGTGTATCGAATTCTACGGATTCTGATAGACGGGATGCCCATTCGGATGACTCCTCGTGATCAGTGGATGGTGGTGCTGACATGGTGCTTTGGGCATGTGATGGAGATGGGGGTGGATAGGGCGATGGAGAGGGCAGAGGGGGACTACCTGATTGGCGAGGTTCTTGGTGCGGTGGTGGTTTGAGAAGGGCGTATTAGGGGTGAGGCATGCTCTTATGATGACCCTCATCTCTAATATGCTGCTTCCCGACTCCTCAGGTGTGAGGTTCCCTTGGAACCTCCTTGAGGTGGTGTTCAGACTGGTGGAGTGTCCGACAGTAGCACCACTTATTATGAGGTGGGGTCAGACACTATTGGCATAGCTATATGATGAGTTGTACGAGGTCTACTATCGGAGGCGGAAGGGGATTGGGTGTAGCTATCTCTTGCAGTGCTGGGGTGGCAGCACATAGCTGTGGAGTGGCCATAGGGGTTGCCTTGGACCACTCGGGGAGATATGGTGGATAGGGAGATTGGGTATGTTGCTCTATGGTGGAGGTCGAAGGAGTAGGGGCAGAGTCGATGGTGGGCAGGTGTCGTAGGGCACTATACTGATGCCTTCTCTCGTCTTGCTCTAGGGGAGGTGTTCTGGCGGCCATACCGGGACTGTCCAGCTTGGCCTGAGGTTGGAGAGTGGCTTCGATGGGTGCGTAGGGGGAGATGGTTGATCGGGCGACATGGGACAGAGCAGGAGTACTTCCCGTACATCCGGGTGACTCGATAGTTTGGGGTGCACCAAGGATTTCCTGGTGAGCCCTTGATCTATCGGCGTCGAGGTGATGAGAGGACTCTAGCCTGGCCGATTATTGAGCCACTGGGTGAGGAGTCTAATGCAGTGATTGATGTCCCCAATGTGGACAATGTCGGGGTGACTGCAGAGTATGACCAGTGGTGGACGATGCTGCGATGGTGGGGTGAGGGGCCTCTAGGAGGTCCGGATGTAGCAGCAACAGGCGGTGGGGTTGTGGAGGCACCGAGGGAGGGTTGGGGGGCTCCGCTCGATGATGCGGATATGGTGGAGGTTGATGACTTCACTAGGGATGATTTAGGGGTTTTAGAGCAGCCGGATACATAGGACGTCCCGGAGTAGTGGGTGCCGGAGCAGCATGCCGTCTCGGAGATGCCCATGCCTCAGGCAGTCCCGGGGGATATGGAGGCTAGGTTTCATGTTGAGATAGCATGATTGGAGGACCTACTACAGAGACTATGGGATGAGGAGCACAATGTTGAGAGGGATCACCTACGGGCTCAGTTGGTGTAGCGGGATGACGCATTGGCTATGTACCACCGGCGGGATGTGGAGTGGGGTCGGTGTCGGGTGGAGTTGGAGGCCGAGATTATCCACCTCGGTGGAAAGTTACCTGAGCTCACTGGAGGTGGATCGTCGTGCCGTACGAGAGGTAGTGAGACTAAGTAGTCTACATCCTCTCATCGTAGGCATGTGGGTGAGGGTAGCGCTAGTGGGCATGATGCGGGGGCTGGCAGTAACCACCCTGAGAGGTCCCATAGGACCCACACCACTGGGGGTAGTTCCAGTCGCACCGATCCTACGTGATCATGGTGGCTGACTCCCTAGGCTTGGGGTTTTTGAGTTTTTGATTTTTTTTGTTTGTTAGAGGACCGACTTATTGTAGCCTACGGGCATTTTTGGCGATATATATACATGACTTTCTTTTTGATTATACACTTGTCATGATTTATCGTTAATTTTATGCACATTTATTTACGTTGATGTATGCATGTGTTATTGTGAATGTGACTATTTCTACTATATGATATATGCATATGGAAGGGATGAAATGGTTTGTTGATAACTTGGCGGTGGCACCATAGACTGTATAGGATTTACTGGCTTTCTGTACTATGTGATTGCTTTGTGGAATGACTTTGCATGTGTAATTTTTTGTTTTGTATTTTTTGATGGTGATGTAAGAATGGAATGTACCACAGTTGTTTTTAGAATGTAGTTAAGGTTTTTTGAGACTCAGATGTTTTAACTAACTAGCCAAGACTGTATATTTATCTCACAAGACTTTTGAACAAGGTACGAATCAGACTTGAGTTTGACCAAGTTATTTCACATCCCTGTGTGTGCGATTGAATTTGTTTATGTGGTAGTTGTCAGGATACCGCCAGTGCTGGATAGGTCTGTCAACCAAACCTGTACTGAGGATCACCTAATTAGCTCCACTAACTCCTTTGTTGTATTTAGTAAGATTAATCTATGGTGCAATCTAGGATACCATAAGCTAGCTCATCCACATGCAAACATTGATCTATACACAGTTTAATGCGACAGATATATCGTCATGCGGGAGGTTTGCCGCTAGTGACCAGCAGGCTATCCACCAAACCGGTACTGAGGATCACCTCATGACCTTTCGAATGTTGAGAGTTCCAGGGATTCAAGTTCGACTCCCTTATTTTCTTTACTTTTATTGGGATACTTGCTCTCGTATGTAGTGATAAAAATCACTGTTTATTTTTATTTTTTTCTTTTGAGCAAGGGATTGGAATTTTGAGTGATGAGAATCACTATTTCTTGTGCTTTTTGATGTATGCACTGTGTGGGTTTTGATGTCAAACTTTGGAGTTTGTACTTTGACTTTTTGCAATTTTTTTTGGATATTTGCAACTTTTTGAGAATTTGGGATGCTTGGGGAATTGGGTAGGGAAGATGCTTGTCCTTTTGCCAACTCTCAGCATTCTTGGGGTCATTCGCATAGGGGGATGAGCGAGATAACCTTTTCACTGTATGGTATCCTAGATTGCTTTGCAGGTTTCATCTTTCGTTCACACAACTTGGGAATTTTTTATGTGTTTTAACTTGTGTTGGGATGCGACGTAACAAGGTGTGATCCAAGTAAAACTCTACCTTTGTAAAAATATGTCTGACTTTGTACAGTTTTTGGCTAGAAATCTAAAGACAGCTGAATGACGAAAGCCCTGGATACATTAGAAGACAACTGATTATGATATGGTGAAAAATGTGGATGGCGTTTATTTTTGCTGGACTATTTACAAAGTGGAAAAATGCGAAAAATGATGGAATTGCCGAGTAATTACAGTCTATGGTGCATTTGACTTGTATGACCAACAAATATGCAATGTATGTTTGCGATGCCTAATGCAACTTATTGTTTTTTTTTTTTTGTGTTTTGATTTTTTAAGAGTATGCATGGAAGTGAGATGCAATTTTTTTGATTATTTTATTGTTTTTTGAAAATTCGTTATGGTTGGTTTATCCCGAATGGGTGCGGACCAAGTGATTCTTTTGGATCCTTGGAGGTTTTGACCAAAGGGATTATAGATACCTTTGGGGCATTTTGGGTGACCAAGTGGTTGTGGGAACCCTTGGGGCTTTTGGTTTGACCAAAGGGTTTATGGATACCTTTGGGGCGTTTTGGGGTGACCAAGCGATTGAGGGAATCCTTGGAGCTTTTGGTTTGACCAAAGGGATTATGGGCACCTTTGGGGCATTTTGGGGTTGACCAAGCGATGGTGGGAATCCTTGGAGCGTTTGGTTTGACCAAAGGGATTATGGGCACCTTTGGGGCATTTTGGGGTTGACCAAGCGATTATGGGAATCCTTGGAGCTTTTGGTTTGACCAAAGGGATTATGGGCACCTTTGGGGCATTTTGGGGTTGACCAAGTGATTATGGGAATCCTTGGGGCTTTGGTTTGAAGGGTTTTGGACTTGGGGTGTTTTGGGGTGAAAGGATTGTGGGAATCTTGGGTTTTGGGGTGACCAAAGGGATTATGGGTACCTTTGGGGATTTTTGGGTGACCAAGCGATTGTGGGAATCCTTGGGGATTTTTGGGGTGGGCCATGGCTCTTTTAAATGTGGAATGGCCTCAAATGACTGATGTTCAAGGGTTCTAGTTCCTTGATTCCATCAAGAGAGGCGAGCCGATATGTTCCAGGTCCTATTTTACTGTCGATTACATAAGGACCTAACCAGTTTGCCATGAACTTGTCCCTTAAATGGGGTGGCAAGTTAGAATTTTGTTGGTTCTCTTTTAAGACCAGGTCACCAACCTGGAAGTCCCTCAGGTGAACTTTCATGTTGTATGCTTTCTTAAGTCGCTCTTGGTAGATACGTAAATGCTCGAGAGCATTGATGCGTCGTTCATCGAGCAATGTAAGCTGGTCTAACCGGGCCTACCACGTAGTGTCATCATCGATGAACTCTTGCATTGATATGCGTAGAGAAGGTATTTCCAACTCGAGAGGCATGACTGCCTCGGAGCCATACACCAACGAAAATGGAGTTGCCCCAGTGGGCATCCGAATGCTAGTGCGATAAGCCCAAAGAGCAAGTGGGATTTGAATGTGCCAATCCTTATGACTATCTATGACCGTATTTTTAAGGATGGCAACTAGCATTTTGTTTGACGCCTCTGCTTGCCCATTTGCCTGTGGATAATAGGGTGTTGAAAAATTGTGCTAAATTTTGTACTTTGTTGTCAAAGCACGCACATATTTGTTCTTAAATGACGTCCCATTATCCGAGATGATCTTGGATGGAATACCAAAATGACATATGATGTTATGTAGAATAAACTCCGCAATGCGGGGTCCAGTCGTAGAGGTAAGCGAAATTGCTTCCACCCACTTGGTGAAGTACTCTATGGCCGTTATGATGAACGTGTGATGGCCTGACGACGTAGGGGAGATCTTTTCGATTAGATCTAAGCCCCACTACAAAAATGGCCAAGCCGATTGGATCGGCTGCAAGGCTTGAGAAGGTACGTGTGTCAAGTTAGCATGGTGTTGACACTTCATGCACTTCCTCACATACGTGCAACAATCTCGCTCTAAAGATGGCCAATAATAGCCCATGCGAAGGATGCACTTTGCGATGGCCATACCGCTGAAGTGGCCACCACATGTACCATCGTGCGCTTGGGTGATCACCCAAGTGGACTCCTATTGGTCCAAGCAACGGAGGAGGATTCCTTCATAGCTTTGACGGTACAAAATGTCTCCTAGCAAGACATGTTTTGCCACTTTCTATTTGAATGATATTTTTGTGGCATGCGAAAATCCAAGTGGGAGGCTACCTAACTTGAGGTAGTCTCTTATGGGTGTGTACCAATCCTACTGATCAGAAACCTTGATGGTATGAACGACCAATCCCTCTTGAAGTTCATCCCTAGCAAAAGCTGAGCGGGAAAGAACTTGTAAGAATAGCATTGTGTTGCTATTAAGAGGGGTTGGGGAGAACAAGGACCCCCAGTTGGCGTGATTCAGATTATCATGGATTCAAGAGAACTTATCCTGAGATGGTTCAATCTAGATCAGGTGGATTCTTGGCATTAGGTCAGAGCTTGCATGCTCCATCATGGATTGCGATAATGTTTTGACTTGAATGGTTGTCATATCACCAAAAGTGTCTTGTGGGATTAGTGACCCCAAGGAGGCCATAGTGTCCGCAAAATGATTCGATGATCGAGGGAGTGCCTCGATGTCGTACCATTCAAGCTTTGCCAAGAATTTATCCACAAGGGCTTTGTAGGCCTACAGAACTAGGCATTTACATTGGAATACCCCTTTCACTTGGTTGACAATTAACAACGAATCACCAAAGATGTTCAAGCATTTGATGTTCATGGTGATGGTTGTCTGAAGACCTATGAGCAAGGCTTCGTATTCGGCATTGTTATTGGTGCACGAGAAATCAAGTTTAAATGATAGAGGCATTGGAGCCCCTTGCGGTGTGAAGAATACGATTCCCACGCCACCCCCTTGCTCACATTTAGAACCATCAAAAAATAGGGTTATGTCGGCTTGTGACTCAGGCTCATCAGAATCTGGCGATTCTGAGACATGGAAGACCCCATCATCGGGAAGCTCTATGGTCAGAGGCTGATCATCTTCGAGAGGAGCCTCTACTAGTTGATCGGCGATGACTTGACCTTTGATGGACTTTTGTCCAATGAATTTGATGTCAAACTCCATCAACAACATGATCCATTTTGCCGTGCGACTACTATGATAAGTACGACTCATCATGTACCACAATGGATTCTCCTTAGACACAACATACGTCGTATTGCTCAGCATGTAATGGCATAGCTTTTTGGTGGCAAATACCATCGCTAAGCATAGCTTCTCAACGTATGCATAGTTAAGTTCATAACTGACCAGGGTGCGGCTAAGATAATAATTAGCCTGTTCTTTATGTAGTTCATTTTTTTGGGCTAGCATGGCGCCCAGTGCCACCTCAGTAGCTGAGATGTATAAATAGAATGACACTCCTGGTCTAGGTGGTGCCAATACTGGTGACAAAGCCAAGTATTGTTTAATGTCATCGAAGGCTGACTGGCACTCATCATCCCAATGAAATGCTACCCCTTTGTGCAATAATTTATTCATGGGTCGGCACTTGTCAGATAGTTGTGCTATGAAGTGCTTGATTGACATGACCTTACCCTGCAAGCTTTTGAGCTGCTTGATGGTGGTTGGGGGAAGCATTTCAAGGATTGCCTTGACTTTATTTGGATCTACCTCGATGCCTCATTTTGAGACTATGAAACCCAAGAGTTTTCCAGATGTGACACCAAATACACACTTCTTGGGGTTTAGCCTAACTTTGTGTTCAATGAGGCGATCAAGGATCTTGCGCAAGTCATCGAGATGATCTGGGCACAAAAGAGATTTGGCCAACAAATCATCCATATAATCTTCCAAAGTTTTATGCATGTGATCATGGAAGATGTATGTCATAGCGCGTTGGTAGGTGGCGCCAACATTTTTAAGGCCAAAGGGCATGACCTTATAACAAAATGTCCCCCAAGGCATTGTGAACGCCGTTTTGAGTTGATCATCGGGATTGATACGAATCTGGTTGTATCCCAAGAAACCATCCATGAGGGAAAGTATTTCATGGCCTGCTGTAGCATCCACCAATGCATCGATGCTAGGCAAGGGGAAATCATCCTTGGGACTCACTTTGTTTAGATCTCAAAAATTGGTGCATATGCGAATCCTCCCGTCCGGCTTCTTGATGGGTACCATGTTGGACAACCATGGTGGGTAATCCATGCAGATGACAAACTATGCATCCAACAACTTTTGTAGCTCATATTTGACCATTAAGGCTACTGTTGGGTGCATCTTACGTAGTTTTTTCTTGACTGGCTTGATTGTCGGATCAAGCGTTAGATTATGCATGACTAGCTACGGGTCTAGCCCCGACATGTCTTTGTAGGACCATGCAAAAACCTCCTTCTTCTCTTTGAGAAGGGCAATGTAATCGGCTTGCTCTTCGGGGGATAGACTTACCCCCAACTTGATGATTTGCGGATTCATTGGATCAGAGCCGATGTCTACGTCAGTCATCTCTTCGACTGACATGTGGGACCCGTCCTCCAACTGGTGTGGAGTTGGGATCAGGTGGATATCATTTGCTGAATTTAGATCTACGTTTGGAACGTCGGGTTCCTCTTCAGCGTGGAAGATATCCTGAGTTGGTCTTGGGGTGAAATGAAGCATCTCACCGCAAGGCCAGTACTCTGATGGGGATGGTGGCGAGTTAGCACGATCCCAGTCTATGGCATCTAGGTTTAGATACAATGGTCATGTTGGATCGACTGGATTGTGGATGGGGGTGGTTAAGTCAATGGAGATCATGTTGATGAAGTGAATTTGGTCTCCATTACCGCGTGGGTGGTGACTCGGACATCCTTGGTGATATTTGTGCTCCGGATATGGCTCTGTGGGTATTGGCACAAACGGATCAGCCCTATGTGCGGATAGAAGGACAGGGTCTACCTTTGGCACTGATGGCTCTATAGGGTCTCCGGGTGGAAGGTGCTCTCTGTATGCCTAAAGTGGCGGATGCAGCACTTGGTCCAACTATGCTTGGTTCAAATGCCACCTATGCCTTGGCCCCATGTTTAGCTGTTCAAACATGTCATCAATGTCTATGGGGTATTGTTGCTATCGCATATGGTTGAGATATGCCATCTCAGTCTCATCTTCATAATCACTATCGAAGATCCATAGGCCTTCATTGGCTCCAACAACTATTTGTGGCATGTGAGGCTCATTCTGTTCGAGCAAGTTGATTTGGTCCCATCGAGGTTGTTCCGCTCTCTATGGGAGGACCTGATTCTCTTGGGGTGGCAATCGCTCGATTGGAGCATTCAAGGGGAACATTGCCATGAAGTTCTCCTGATAGTCATCTATGGGTGTCACTTGCGAGTGATTGCTATCGGACTCGAAAGGGTCCCAAGGTGCTACCTCATACTCTGACTCGTCTTCGGAAGATCCTTCTTGACCTTGTTTATATCCCTCTTGGAGGTAAGTTCTTGAACTTTCCCCTTTCTCGATCAAAGGGAAGGGGTTGTTGAGGTCAACAAGGTTTGTTGTTAACAATGGGAGATAATCCCCCAATGTGTATGTTGTGTTAGGATTGGCATATGGATCTTGTGCCAACCCATCCTTGTTGCCTAGCCCTAGGCCTTGCATGTTCTCTACCAAGATGTCAAGGGGCAAAGGGTGGTTGAACCCTACTCCTGATTTATCATATGGCATTTGATATCTTGGTTGGAAAATAACATGCACTCCTTGTTCATATCTTCCCAATCCATATCCATGCCAATTACATTGGCCAAGGTATTTCAAAGCGAAGTCTGGGTTGGACAAATAGTTGACATTCTCAGCAAAGGGCTCTTCATCCTCTTCCTCTTGTAGGTAAGGTTCAATGCCATTATCGAGGCCCCCATATACAAAATTTTTTTGATTCGGTGGGTAGCCTAAAGGGACAATAGTGTCGATGGGGAGGCGAGGTCTCCCCATGTCCTGCATGGACTCAAGCATGGGTGTTGCCACAATGTTCCACACTAGGTATTCCCCCAGGCCCGTATTGGCCATCTCAATGGTGATCGTTGGTGATGGAGGGGGAGGGAATGGGAGTTCTTCCTGAGTCCACTCCATGTTGGGTGAACCAGGCATCTCGACTTCCATTCGGTTGGGCACCTCTTTGGTGGAGATGGTTGAGACCAATGGTGGTACCTCTTCCAAGGGCTTCTTCCCATTGTCCTTCGATGTGGCCACCGTAGGTGGTGTCGTTGGTGAAGGAACAGATGATGAATATGGGCCCGGTTGGTGATTTGAGGGACTTAACAGCGAGGATGTATGCGAAATCGGACCCTATTTGGATGGATTCAACTAAAAGTCCAAATGTGTCGATGGGAGGGTCGATTGTGGCATCAGCTATACCGTATTGCAATACTTGAAGGGCTCTAAGTCTGCTGGGACTACATGCACTTGCCCTTCGTATGTGTACTTTAGGCATTGATGGGCTATCGAAGGGACACACTTCATGTCCCTGATCCAAGGCCGGCCCAACAAGATATTGTAGGCCATCTCACCTTCCAGGATGTGGCACAACATAGGAATAGTCTTTTGTCCCACTTGGATGGGCAGGACAATTGTGCCAACCATCGAGCATATCGCGTCATTGAATGCTCGAAGAGTATAGGTGGAGGCCACAATATGAGATGCTAGTAACTTGAGGTGTTTCAATGCCGCTGTTGTGATTATATTGTTGGATGAGCCAGTGTCCACCAACACCCTCTTAAATGGAATCCCGTTGACCCGTGCAATGACGTGCAAGGGTGGATCCACCATATCACCAGTCATCGATTTTAGTTCATCTTCCCTAAAGGTTATGACTGGTTCTGTACATCATTTTACATGTCCCACAAAGTTGTTGAAAGAGTTTGCTTCATGGGGCTGTAGCTCGATGGCTTTGAGTATCTCCATTAGAGCCTCCCGATGGGGCGGTGATTGTTGGATGAGCTCATAGATGGAGAGCCTAGCCGACGTGGTCCTTAAAATTTGGGTAAGTTTAGTCCGAATCATGGCCACTGGTCTAGGCGGAGGAGGTTGCGTAGGGTGTTGTTGAGGTTGTGACATTGATGGAACCTCTCCTGTAGCTGCAGCAGGGGCAATTGTGCTTGGGTACCTCTTGTTCCATGTCACTATGCTTATCATCCCTACATACCCCTGCATGGGGCAGTTTTGTGTCACCTCATTGACTTGTAGAGTCTTTGCCTATGCATCATGGGCAGGCAGGGGGTCTTTGAAGACCTCCATCTATTGGTTGCTTGGTGCTACGGGATTATCCACCCGCTAGCATTTTGTTGTCTATTAGGTCCTGCACTAAGCTTTTGAACTTCCAACATGCGTAAAGGTCGTGTCCTTTCTATCGGTGAAATCTACAATATAGGTCTTCCCTATAGCCCTTGGGTTTTGGCACGTTGGGGTCTACGGGTCGACTTTCTGGAAGGTTTATCAAGTTTGCCATGGACAAGCGGTCAAACAAGGAGTCTTTAGACTCTATGAAGGGTGTGAATTGTTGCCTAGGGCGACGCTGCTAATTTTGCTCTTGCCTATGATTTTCCTTCTCATAGCTGTCAAGAGGAACTACCTGATAATTAGCCTTTGGGGGCTGTGTCATCTATGTAGGCTTTGGTATGTTTATGGCAACCTGATTGACTACGACGGGTTTCAGTTGCGTGGACCCAGTTTTGGCATTTTTGGGCCACTCTTTCTTGCATGGCTTGGCAATCTCACCATCCTGTATCTTGATCTCCTCAATTATTCTGGCTTGTGCCAGGGCTTCCTCGAGAGTGGCATATTGCTGCAGTTGCAATAGCATGGAGATCAACCTTAGGCAACTCTTTGAGAACATTTGGGTCAGGTCGGCCATGGGAGGGAGGTAAGGTAGCCTTGAAAGCAACGTCCTCCACCGATTTCCATAAGCCGCCATGGTCTCTTCCTCATACTTCCTGAGGCTAGCTAGGTCACTTAATGATGCCTTCTTCTTGGTGTTGAAGGTGAAACGTTCGAGGAACACATCCACTAGCTGGTCTAGGTTGTTGATGCTATGCTTTGACAACTGGGTAAACCAATCCGAGGCAGGGCCTACGAACATGGTTATAAATGTTCTTAGAAGCAAAGCATCATTGTCCTGAATGCCAAAGCATTGACTCAAGAATCTTGTCACATGCTCTTGGGCATCCTCATCCCCTCTAAAAATCACCAATTGAGGCATTTTGAAGTGTTCAGGGTATGGGGGTGCCAGCACTGAAGGATGCACAGGGTGACTGTGGAGTTGGCGTAAAGTGGGCTTTTGGGGCCCAAAATTCTTGGTCTCCATAGACTCTAAGCACTCTAGCAGTGCTTTGTATGCATCGAAAGATTTGATCTCTTCCTCCTTGGTTTGTTCCCATTGTGAATTACGGGGAACTTGAGGCCTATGGAGGGGTAGCCGGATAGCGCCCCCCTACCTTGGTAGGGCATTTCAGCCCGCTCTTCTTCTTGCTCGAATTCCTCATAGGCTTCTTGAGGAGTTCTTGGGCATGACCTATAAACATGGGTGGGTGCCTGAGGAGGGCACCCATCATTGGTTCTAGGAGTGGTCTCCCGCTCAGGTCTAGGAGGTCTTGGAGGCAACGCTTGATAAGGTCGTGGAGACCTGTCTCGTACCAAGGGGTTATGCCTCTCATAAAGCTCTATCTTATGTGTGTGAGGGGTTGGAATCCTCTCATGCATAGTGTTCTAGAGCAACTCATCCATCTGACATTGAATGCGCTCTTTGCTAAGATGGTATAGGTGCTCTAACTATTGTTGATCTTGCTCAAGCTACGTGATTTGCACTTGGTGGGTGGTATGTTTGGCAAATGCCAAGTCAATTTGTTTCACCGTCTTAGGTCTAGGAGGCCTAGATGCCTCCCCTACATATCTACCTCGGTCGTAGTGATCCGAGATCTCTATAGGTCGCTTCCCTCTATCGAGGTTAGCAGCATTCACCCGAGGCTCTGGCCTTAGTAGGTGATCTTGATAAATAGCAGGTGCGGAGGTGCATTGCTCCCATGCTGTGTATTGCTCTTGAGGAATATAGTGGTTTTCCTCATGCTCCCTTTCATATATGTGAAAGGGGTGGGCAGAATTGGCTCACCTTGTCTGAAGAGCCTTGCACTCTAGATTTGGCCTATTGTTTTTGATAGTAATGAGGGGTAGAGGAGGGATGATATAATCATGTGGCCCCTCCTTATGGACCCTATGTTGTTCTAGTGCTTCATCACGCGGTGGCCACTCATAATGAGTGTCTAAGGGGGCCTTCCTATGTATGTACTCCTCCTAAAAGGGTCTATGTTGAATGGGAGTGCCCCTCGAAGGGGTGCCTCTATAGTCCTATTCCGTCATGGTATGATGTGGACTATGTTGTGGGTCAGGCCACCAAGGTGGTATAACCAAGTCCTTGGGGCTATAACGGAGGTGACTTGTGCCCCCTTGTACACTTTTTGCAGCTTCTGCCCATGATTGGGCTTGGCTATGGGTGTACACCATGGTGGTGGTTCTCTAAAAGATATGTATGTTTTTATCTTCTTTACGATTTTTTATGCTACACTAAACAAAAAGGGGCCACACAAACAAAGAAGTGATTATCTCGTTTATAGATTAAATGTGTGCCCTAAATCTGGTTCAGTGTGTTTTGATTTTTGTTTTGAAAGCCTTGTAAAGAAAATTTTGTTGTACATGCAATATGAGGGCTCTTATGTCTCCCAAAATGGTCACCCCTTCAATATACCACTGCCAAGCCATTATACCGAACCTCTCAATATACCCACCCTTACGTGAGGGAAACTATTGGTACGCGAGAGCAGAACAATACGTGGAACATAGGCGGTACGAAAGGGGAATCACTCTATTTTTGACACCTACCATAGAAGACTTATCCTCATGCACTGGGAATCACCCCAGCTACACTTGGTCAGATTTCATCAGGATTTACGTCTAGCAACAGTCACGATCGGGGTTATGTATGCAAAATTCAAGCCAAGGTGGTGATGAAATCCACCATTGGTCTTGATCAAGTGTTGGGGTTTTACGACCAACTCCTTGATGTTTATATTATCACGTGGTGTGTGTGGTTATTTTTACTTGCGCAAAGAAAGAAAACATGCAGCAAACTTCTCTATGCAAGCAAAGAAAGTAGAAAAATCATAGAAACAGAGACAAAAAATTACAGAGGATGTTCAAAAAACCTACCTCTTCTCTGCCCAAACCGGATGCCCCTACGTTTCTGCTCAAAAAATGCATAGAGAGCTAATCATACTAGGGTGGGATGAATAGCAGATCTATATTCATCATAGGGTGGGATGAATGCCTATTCATCCCTGGGTGAAACGAATACCAACTCTGTATTCGTCACAGGGTGGCACGAGCAATAGTCCAGCGCCTGAAGGATTAACACCTGCAAGCAAAAACACAAAATTTTGATCAAAAAATTGATCCCAAAATTAGGGGACAGTGTCCCATCGTGATCACCACTGAAAGCACTTGGATACGGAAGCACAGGTGCACCGGGTGCGATGCAAACAAAAGCAGTTGTATTAACGAAATGCTAAGTGCATGAAAAAGGGAAAGCGAAGCATGAATGAAATGAGATGTAAAGCAAAAACAAAGGTGCAACCTATTTTATTAATTTTTCTTATGATCAGGTTACAATATGTCTCCCCCCCCATTTTCAGGGGCTCGGAGCGTTCGATACAATTTTGTTACACCAACGGATGGTGCGCTTCCCTTCGGGATCTTCCGCGTGCCCACATTCGAAATGGGTGGGCCAAACGTCACCACCGCTTGCATGAATACATTCTTAGTTCCTTGATGCCCCTCCGGTATCGAGATCCTACATACAGAGAAATAACAAATGATTAATAGCACATGCAGATGGAGGGAAACATGCAATCCCCAAGGCCTCTAGTTAATGCATACATGAAATAACTAAAACAATGATCAAAACTTATCAAAATGAAATGAAATTTAAAAAAAAGCATGTAAACACCATCAGGGACACATTGCAAAAAGAACAGTCGAGAAATCTATTGTAGATTTCTAATCGCTCCGGGGTGGGACGATTAGGACTATCATAAAATGTACAAAGGTGACCTCCCAAATGTCCCATCCAGGGGCCTCCAAAACACTTGCAAACTTGGGGTTAGGAAAAATGGGGCATTTTGAGATGACCCAGAAGGTCGGATTTTGTAGATTCTACCCCGATCGCCCTGTATCCGAAGGTGCTCCTTGTATGTTAGTAAAAGCATAAAACAATGAAAACATAGTCAAAACAAGTCAGAATGCATTCAAAATTGAACAACAACATATATGAGTCACCTAAAACAAGATGCAAAAGAAAAAGTGAAGAAATATACTATATATTTCTAATCACTCCGGGGTGGGGCGATTAGGACTGCAACAATGTGGGGGCACCCGGGGCAGGACGCCCATCGTTTGGTGCTTGGTTTTGACACCAATCCACTTGGGATGGGTCCAAAACCTCCTAGGGGGTTGTGTCGAAAAATTGGGTGTGGGATTGTGGCCAATTTTTTGGGTTTTGGGTCCGGATTGCGCTCCTAATGTTCACCCAATAACCTCCCTTCCAAAAGAGAGATCAAGGATGTAGGAAGCACAATGAGGGTGAGGGTATAATTTGGCAGCACTCCATTGCTCCAAATGCTCCTACTCCATCCTCATTTTGGGGTGAGAAGACTCACCATTTTATAGACCTAAAGGTCTGCTTTGAATGTGCATGCAGGGGCGCCACTTGGCCATCATGCCTTGTCAGGGGAGAGAAGATTCCTCCCTAATTAAGGGCTCCATGACTGCCTCTATGACTACCTCTTTGAGATTTGAAATGCTCACTCACACTCCCATGCATTGAAGGTGGAGTTGAGTGGCGGATCTGGGCTGCCATTTGTCAAGGTTTGACTTTTTGCCCGTCAAACCTGCTATTCGCCCCACCCTGGAGCGATTGCTGCTAATCATCCCGAGGTGGGGCGAATAGCATTCTAATCATCCCAGGGTGGAACGAATAAGGATCAGGGTGCTTGAAAGGTGCCAAATTGACCTCTGACCTTCCAAAACTACTTTGGGAGTGGTTAGGACCATTGTTTAACCTCTGGGGGCTGCCCTAGGGGCTGTGTATGCCAATTCGATCAGTGCTTGTAGCCACATAATCAGATTGGTGCTATTTTGGTGTCTATAGAAACCTATGGACCCTAAAATCCCATGTTATGCCAGCTCTGCAATCACCCTATGCATATGTCAGTCCCTATGCCTCCTTACCCTAAACAATTCAATATGCCTATATTGGCCACTTTTAAGGGAGAAGAGGATGTGTAGGAGCATGTCACACATTTCTTGAGCCAATGTTTTAGTATCCATGACAATGATGCCTTTATTCTAAGGACTTTTATGACCACCCTCATGGGCCCTACTGTCGATTGGTTCACACAGCTCCCAAAAAACAACATTCACAACTTAGATCAGCTTGTGGACGCGTTCCTAGAACACTTTTCCTTAAATACGAAGAGGAAGGTAACACTTGGTGACTTAGCTGGTCTTAGGTAATATGATTGTGATTCAATTAATAATTATGGAAATAGATGGAGGGCTATGCTTTTAAAAGTGCCTTATCTACTCCCCTCATTAAGTTGACCCAAATGTTTACTAAGAGCTGCCTAAAACCCATCTCCTTGTTACTGCAACTCTAGTAGTACGTGACTCTTGAGGATGCCCTAGAACAGGCCAGGACCATCGAAGAAATCAAGATCCAAGAGGGTAATATTGCAAAACCTCACAAGGAGTGGACTAAGACAACTAAGACCAATGTAGCACAATCAAAACCCACCATGGTCAATTAGGTTGCCATTAATGTCCCAGGGCTGGCACAAACACAATATCCTCAAAAGGTAGAATATCATGTTGCACCCCCTAGGAAATATGAAAAGGAAAATCAAAGACAAGGGAAAAATCAATAGCACTACCCCAAGCGGCAGTATACACCCATAACAGAATCCATGGATTCCTTGTTTGATCTCCTCTATGCGGTTAGTTTGGTCCACCTACCTGAGAATATACCTATAGATCCTAGAGCACCAAAGCCTAAAGGATACCGAGAAGAATTGTATCACAAGTACCATCGACAAAAGGGTCATGACATATCCAAATGTTACAAGTTCAAGAACTTGGTGCAAGACCTAATTGACAACAAAAATATCTTGATAGAAAAACCCATGGCACCAAAAAACAAATAGATGGAGGTCTACAAAGACCCATTGCCTGCCCATGGGGAGTAGTCAAAGCCCACACAACAATTAAATGAGGTCCATTATGCCTATACCAAGTAGGTATTTGTGGGTATGGTGAGCATCGTGACACAAACAAGAGATACCCAAGTCAAGTTGCAACCCCTATGACTCCAAGTGATGTTTTGTCGACTTCACGAGCTGCACCACCTCTAGTATAGACTCCCCCGCATAATTTTGTGGCCATGATCTGGACCAAAATCACTCATATTTTGAGGACCACATCGGCTACGTTCTCCATCTATGAACTAATTTAGAAATCATAGCCTCACAAGGAGGCCCTAATGGAAATTCTAAAAGCCATTGAGCTGCAACCCTAGGAAGAAAATTCTTTCAACAATTTCATGGGGCATGTATGCCAATGCACCGATCTGATCATTACATTTAGGGAAGATGAATTAAGTCATGTTCCCACTGACATAGTGGACCCACCTCTGCACATCATCACATGTGTGAATGAGACTCCATTTAAGAGAGTTCTCATAGACACTAGTTCATCTAATAATATCATTACCACAATGACATTAAAACATATTAAACTACTAGCATCACACATTGTTGCATCCACATACACCCTTCGAGCATTCAAGGATGTCATATGCTTGATGATTGGCACAATTGTCCTACCCATTCAAGTCAGGAAAAAGACAATTTTGATGTTGTGTCACATATTAGATGGCGAGATGATGTACAAAATCCTACTAGGTAGATCCTGGATTAGGAACATGAAGTGTGTCCCTTCAATCATGCACCAGTGCATAAAATACACATATGAATGATAGGTTCACATCATATCGATGGACCTAGAACCATTCAAATATTGCAACTTGGTGCAGTAGTTTCCTGAATCAATCCTACCATCACCTCATCTAGACTTTCAGTTGAATAAGTCCCATTTGGATATGATTCTAACATCATCCCCCCATAGATCCATCTTCATTGCAGTCAACCCCATCTTCATCGTTAGCTCCTTCATAGGCATCACCATCATCTATGGCCCCTTTTCCAAAGGACATAGGGAAAATACTCATTGAAGAAATCCCCCCAATGGTTTCCACTATCTCATCTGAGGTGATACCTAGTATGATGGAGGAGGAGTCACCTGATGAACCCGACATGGAATGGGCTCAAGAGGCACTCCCATTTCCACCTTCATCATGGTTGTAAATCATAGTTGAGATGGTTAACATAGGTCTGGGAGAGTACATAGTCCAGAATGTCATGGCTACACCCACATTTGAGTCAATACAGTACATGGGCAAACCTCTCATTTTGAGGGTCACCATCATGCCTTTAGGCCTCCCTCCTAATAATACAAAATTTGTATATGGGGGCCTTGATTATGGCATACAACCTTCTCAATATGAAGAGGAGGATGAGGAACCTTTTAGGGAACAGATCAATTATTTGTCTAACCTAGAATTCACACTAAAGTATTTTGACCTATGCAATTGGTATGGTTATGGATTAGGCCAATAAGAGCAAGGCATGCATGCCCCTTTTTAGCCATAATATTAGATGTCGTATGACAAGTCAGGATTAGGGTACAACAACCCATTGCCCCTAGATTTCCTCTTGGATGACCTCGATCACCTATGCATAGGTCAGAGAGATGATTTGGCTCGAGACCCATATGCCAACCCGCATACCATCTATTCATTGGGGTATAATTTCTTGATATCGAATGGGAACCCTATGGTCTTCTCCAAAATTTTGAGAGAGGTGAGAGCTTGCAATTATGTCCTCATGTTTGTGACGATGACATCACTTATGAATGGACCTCAGAAGATGAGTCCAATTATGAGGTGGCACCCTATGATCCCTTTGAGTCAGACATTGATCATTCACAAGTTATTCCCATTTACGACTAGTAGGAGGACTTCATGTGCATGTTCCCCATAAATGAACCTATTTGGTAGCTCCTACCTCCTAAAGAACCAGTACACCCTCAAGAAGTTAGATCGACTGGTGAGGACTCAATCCACTTGCTCGAACTACTCGATCCTCGTGTGTCGATGGCACCATAATATGAGAGTGAAGAAGTCCCCATCCATGATGATGATTATGAGGAGAAAGCATATATGGGACCTCATCAACCTAATCATCCAATTCTCATGGGTAGAGGTGAGGAATTCATATACGATAGTGATGATGAAGATGAGATGAAAAGGGCCTATATTGTTCCTCCTTATTTGCATCATCATCACGAGCCCATCGACATAGATGAGGTGTATCGTAAGCTGCACATTAGCCCATGCTTAAGGGTAAACTCAATCAATCAATACTAGATTTATCATGCAATATTTCCTAACCCATTGACATATATGGAGCTTCTTGAGCCCAACGATCCCATATTACAGTCTAATCCTAGATAGGATTTGGTGATCCCTATTCCCCCACTACCACACTTGGAGGTAGGAAGTGATACTGATGAGAAGTATTTTACCCATGGTCCTAGAGAGCAAATCCATTCCATAAATATGATCTCCATTGATTTAACCACACCACTCCATAATCCAATTGATCCTTCCAAACCATTGCATCTAGACCTAGATGCTATCGATTAGGATCATGCTGATTCAACCTCGTCACCTTTTGAGTATTGGCCATGCAGTGAGATGTTCTATTTCACCCCAAGGTCTGCTCAGGATGTATTTTATGTTAAAGTAGAACCCAATGTTCCTATTGATGATCTTAATTCAGTATACAACATCCACATAATCCCAACCCCACATCAGTTGGAGGATGAATCGCATATGTCAGTTGAGCCAATGATTGACCAAGACATAGGTTCAGATCCAGATAGTCCACAATTTATCAAGCTAGGGGAAGGCTTATCCCCTGAATAGAAAGCCATGTACACTCATATTATTATGGAGAGAAAGTAGGCTTTTGCATGGTCATATAAGGATATGTCGAGACTAGACCCAAATCTGGTCATGCATAATTTGACACTCAACCCAACAGTCAAGTCGATAAAGCAAAAACTATGAAAAATGCATCCAACAGTAGCCTTGATGGTGAAATACAAAATATAAAAGCTCTTGTATGCCCAATTCATTGTCCCTGAAGATTATCTGCCATGGTTTTCCAACATGGTTCCCATTAAGAATCCTGATGGGAGGATTCACATATGCACAAAATTCAAAGATCTAGAAAATGCAAGTCCTAAGGATGATTTCCCTAAAACTAGAATTGATGTACTGGTAGATACCACAATAGGCCATGAAATGCTTTCCCTCATGGATGGTTTCTCTAGGTACAATAAAATCTATATCAACCTAGAAGACTAGATTAATACAACATTCACAACACCTTAGGGGACATTTTGTTATAAGGTCATGCCCTTTGGCCTCAAGAACACTGGCGCCACCTATCAGTGGGCCATGACATACATCTTCCAAGATTACATGTACAATATTATGGAATATTACATGGATGACTTATTGGCTAAGTCTCTATTATGTCATGAGCATCCCAATGTCTTACACAAAGTCCTCGATCACCTCATTGAGCACAATGTCAAGTTGAACCCCAAGAAGTGCATCTTCGGTGTTACATCTGGAAAAATTTTAGGTTTTATAGTCTCCAAGCAAGGCATCGAGGTGGACCCTAACAAAGTCAAGGATATCCTAGAAATACCTCCTTCGACTACCATTAAGCAAGTGCGGAGCTTACAAGAAAAAATTGTATCTGTCAAGTGCTTCATAGCGCAGTTGTCGGATAAATGTTGGCCAATGAATAGACTATTGCATAAGGAAGTCACATTCCACTGGGATGATGAGTGCCAAGAAACCTTTGATGAAATAAAGCAATACCTAGTTTTGCCACCAGTATTGGCACCCCCTCGACAAGGATTATTGTTCTACTTATACATCTTAGTCATTGAGATCGCACTAGGAGCCATGCTAGCCTAGAAGAACGAGTTTTTCAAAGAGCAAGCTACTTACTATCTTAGTCGTACCCTAGTTAGTTACAAAGTTTGCTACGCATATGTCGATAAGTTGTGCATAGCAATGGTTTTCACCACTAGGAAGTTATGCCATTACATGCTGTGGCATACCACATATGTTGTGTCAAAAGAGAATCCATTGCGATACATGATAAGTCACAATTATCATAGTAGTTGCACGGCAAAATGAATCATGCTATTGATAAATTTTGACCTAGAATTCATCGGATAAAAATCCATCAAATGTTAGGTCATCATTGATCATCTTGAGAAGGCTCCTCTTGAGGATGATCAACCTCTTAGTGTGGAGTTGCTCGATGATGGGGTCTTCCATATCTCATAATCACAAAATTCTTTTGAGCCTAAGATCCAGGCTGATATGACCCTGTTCTTCGATGGCTCCAAGTGTGAGCAAGGGGGTGGCATGGAAGTCATGTTCTTTACGCCATAAGGGACTCCATTGCCTCTATCATTTAAACTCAATTTTTTGTGGACTAAAAACAATGCAGAATACGAAGCCTTGCTCATAGGTCTTCAAGTAGCCATCGCCATGAAAATAAAAAAGCTTAACATTTTTGGTGACTCCCTGCTAATTTTTAACCAGGTCAAAGGGATTTTTCAATAAATATATCTAGTGCTACAAGATTATAAAACCCTTATTGACAGATCCCTGGCAAAGTTTGAATGGTATAACATCGAGGAAATCCCTTGATCATTGAATTGTTTTGCAGATACTATGACCTCATTGGGGTCACTTATCCCACAGAACCCTTCAGATGACATAACCACCATTCATGTTAAAATTCTATCACAACCTGCAATGAAGTGTGAGAGCTCTGAGGCCACGCCAGGCATCCACATGATTCAAATTGAACCATATCGTGATAGGTTCTCACAAATTCACGATCGCTTGAATCATGCCTATTAGGGGTCCTTATTCCCCCAAACACCTTTTGATAGCAACGCCATGCTATTTTTACAATTTCTCCCACAATCAACATTCACTAGGGATGAACCTTTAAAATGACAGGCCATTCACGCCATTGAAGCTTCTGCACAACAGGACTAGTATACTCCCATATGAGATTACCTCAAGCTTGGTAGCCTCCCACTTGGATTGTCGCATGTCACCAAAAGGACACTCAAGTAGGAGAAATTTTGTATCATTAGAGCTATGAAGGAATTCTCCTTCATTACTTAGAAAAGCAGAAAGCTACTTGGGCCATTTCCCAAGCACACAACGGTACATGTGGTGACCAATTTAGTGGTATGGCCATCACAAAGCACATTTTTCACATAGGATATTATTGTCCATCCTTAGATCAAGATTGTTGCACATATGTTAGGAAGTGCATGAAGTGTCAACATCATGCTAATTTGACACATGTACCTTCCTAGGCCTTGCAATCGATTCAATCGGTTTAGCCATTTTCGTAGTGGGGACTTGATTTGATCAGGAAGATCTCCATCATATCCTTGGGCCATCACATGTTTATCACCATAGCAACTAAGTAATTCACCAAGTGGGTGGAATCAGTCCCCCTTACCTTGATGACAGGACCCCATATAGTGGAGTTCATAACAAATCATATCATTTGTCATTTTGGTATTCCATCCAAAATAATTTTGGATAATGGAACATCATTAAAAAATAAAATTATGTGTGCTTTAATGAATAAGTACAATATAAAACATATATTTTCAACACCATATTATCCACAAGCACATGGGTAAGCAGAGGCCTCAAACAATATGTTAATTGCCATCCTTAAAAAGGCAGTCAATGAGAATCATAAGGATTGGCACACCTAGATTCCTCTTACCCTATGGCCTTATTGTAATAGCATTTAGATGCCCACTGGGGAAACCCTATTCTCACTAGTGTATGGTGTAGAGGCAGTCATAACTCTAGATCTAGATATCCCCTCACTACACATATCCATGCAAGAATTCATTGATGACGATACCGTGCGACAGGCTCGACTAGACCAACTTACATTGCTTGATGAACGATGCATTCATGCCCTTGAGCATTTATGCATTTATTAGGAGCAAATAAAGAGAGACTAAAATACAAAATTCCATATCAGGGACTTTCATATTGGTGACCTTGTCCTGAAAGAGAACCAACAAAATTCTAATTTGCCATCCCACTTAAGGAACAAGTTTGTGGCAAACTGGTTAGGTCCTTTTGTCATCACTAGTCAAATAGGACCCAGAACATATCGACTGGTTTCTCTTGAAGGAGTCAAATAACCCGAGCCCTTTAACATAATTCACTTGATGATATTTCATGCTTAGAGCACCATAGTACCCCAAAATGCTCCAAGGGTGCCTACAACCCGCTTGGTCAACCTAAAATACTCCTAGCAGGTCTAGGACTGTCTAGGTCAACCCAAATGCTCCAAGGGTGCCTACAACCCACTTGGTTAACCTAAAATTCTCCTAGGTGGTATAGAACCATCTAGGTCACCCCAAATGCTCCAAGGGTGCCTACAACCCACTTG
The DNA here is from genome assembly GCA_028583015.1 of Wollemia nobilis. Taxonomy (NCBI): domain Eukaryota; kingdom Viridiplantae; phylum Streptophyta; class Pinopsida; order Araucariales; family Araucariaceae; genus Wollemia; species Wollemia nobilis. The sequence goes on along the minus strand of JAQPPZ010002587.1, from coordinate 10,780,476 downwards.
GTAAACCTAAAATGCTCCTAGGCAGTCTAGAACCATCTAGGTCATCCCAAATGCTCCAAGGGCCTACAACCTGCTTGGTCAACCTAAAATGCTCCTATGTCTTCTAGAACCATCTAGGTCACCCCAAATGCTCCAAGGGTGCCTACAACCCGCTTGGTCAACCTAAAATGCTCCTAGGTGGTCTAGAACCGTCTAGGTCACCCCAAATGCTCCAAGGGTGCCTACAACCCGCTTGGTCAACCTAAAATGCTCCTAGGCGGTATAGAACCGTCTAGGTCACCCCAAATGCTCCAAGGGTGGCTACAACCAGCTTGGTCAACCTAAAATACTCCTAGGTGATCTAGAACCATTTAGGTCACTCCAAATGCTACAAGGGTATCTAAAACTCACTTTTTCAACCTAAAATGCTCCTAAGTGGTCTATAACTGTCTAGGTCACCCAAAATGCTCCTAGGTGGTCTCAAATCATCCAGGTCAAACCAAAAATCTCGAAAGGCATCCATAAGCCCTTTGATTCCCCCCAATAGCCCCCAATAAGATTATTGGTCACATGTACATACATATATCAATCAAAAATCCAAAAACATTATCAAAATATCAAAAATACAAAAACATTGCATCACATTGCATTTTCATACATATATATCAGAATTTCAAAAATCCAAAAAAATTGCATCTCATCACATTGCATCCCATTGCATTTCTATCATCACTTGCATTTAGGCATCCTCACCATTTGCACTTTACATTTTAGAGTTGCTCATGCATGTCTAGCACCATGATGGTACACTACTTATCGTTCAAAATCCATGTTGAGAAAGTAATCATAGTTCAATGGTTCACTTATCATTTTCACTCACATTTTCCATATTCCATATTTGTGTCCACCCCATACACCTAGTCATTTATTTTAGAATTTCATTAGTGTTTTTGGTCACTCAATAATTTCTAGATTCTTTTTAGGTTTGGTAGAAATTTGTCTTGATTTTTAGGAGGTAGAGTCTTTCTTAGATTATGCCTTGTGTACATCAGATTCCAAACACATTTACATATTAACAATACAATTTTTGCACAAATATAGATGAAATCCATGAAGTGGTCTAGGTTACCTTACACGAAAGGTCATCCTGCTCATCCCCCTATGTGAATGGTTCAAGAATGCTGAGATTTGGCAAAAGGACAAGCATCTTCCCTACCCAATTCCCCAAAATAAATAGTGGTTTTCACCACTATTAGAAATCCCACATTCTCAAAAAGTTGCAAACATAAAAAATTGTAAAATTCAAAGTACAAACTCCAAATTTCAACATCAAAACCCTTAAAGGGCACACATAAAAAAGCATAAGAAACAATGATCCCCATCACTCAAAATTCAAATCCCTTGCTTAAGAGAAAAATAAAAACTCATAATAAACAGTGATTTTTATCACTATAAGAGCAGGTATCCCAATAATTGAAGAAAATAAGGGAGTTGAACTTGAATACCTTGAACTTTTAGCATTCAGAAAACCATCAAGTGATCCTCATTATAGGTTTGGTGGATATCCTACTTATCAATGGCGGTATCCTCCCACATGATGATATGTCTGTCACATTAGCTTTGGTGTGTGTGCAGAACAATTTTTGCATGTGTATGAGCTAGCTTTGGTAACCTAGATTGTCATACTTAGTACAAAATATAGGATGGTGGCATTCATTGGGTGATCCTCAATACAATTTTTGTTGAGAGCCTATTTGGCATTGGAGGTATCCTTATGCATCTCACAGAAATGAACTCACTTGCACACATAGGGATATGAAGTACCTTGGCCATTCTAGCATATTCATATCTTGTCAAAAAATATGGTATAGTCAGTATACAATATTTGATCAAATCAACTAGAGTGTTTGAGTCTCATAAAAACCTCACCTACATTCTTTAAAATAGGTCATTTCATATACTCCATCGCAATAATGGTTCCACATTTCCATTACAAAAGCAAATCCAAACAAAAGAACCAAAAATAACGTTAATGTGTTTTGTACAATCTATCAAGCTAACATAGTGTGTCAAATCATTAACCACATTTATTTTATCAACCAATCATGTCACTGTACATCCATGCATACAAATAACATCAAATATAAGAAAATACACATGCATACATGATATATATCTATCACCATTCCATTGCATCCATATGCATACATCCTAAACATTTAACATATATCATCACTCCATACACACATTGCATTCATCCAATAAAACAATAAATGAAACACATGATGACCACAATAAAATCTCATATATATGGGGTAAAAATATGTACATCATAGTTTCCAAAATGCTCGTAAGCTACAAATAAAGTGGGTCCTCCGACCTCACCAATACCAAAAAGCCCTACCCATGTCGGCCACCATGATCATGTAGGATCGATGCTACAACTAGTGCTACCCCCTGCAGTGCAGCTTCATTGATATCTCTTCGGTTGGCTGTTTCCTGCCCTGGCCTCCTACCGGCTCCCCTTAGCCCCCTCAATCCTCCACCTCTATGAAGCATACTACTCCTTATCACTCCACCAGGTCTAGTGCGAGGTACTACCCTCATAAAACTTTGGCATTTTCCCTCCAAGTCAAATCACCTCCCTCTCTAGCTCACTCCTATAGAGCTGAGCCTAAGCCTCCCATGCCTGGTATGTATCCACCACCCATAGCACCTGAGCCCACAGTGACCCCACCTTGGCCTCCAAATCTTGCACTCATTCCCATAGAGTCCTAACCTCTTCTAGGTCACCATGTCCCTGTGCTTGTACCTATAGGAGATTCCTCTCCTGCCTAACCATGGCCAGCTATGTCTATAGCTAGGCATACGGATCCCCTAGTGCATCCTACTACTCAAGAAATCCCTGATCATCTGCATCCTCATATTCATAATCATCCTAATCATCCATAATTAGGAGGTCCACCTAATCATCCATCTAGTAAGATGACTTTTCCTGATCCTCCTCAGGTACATCCTATATCCTTAGCTAACATAGCTGCATCACCCCTAAGGTCCTCCTCACATTGCCATAACTATATCACCCACCATGTATCATACTCGGTAATCATCCCAACATCATCCACAACTAGAACTGCCATAGTTGGATTGGTTGCCTCATCTATCTCCATCACTATAGGCCAAGTCAAAGCCTTCTCATTCTTGCAGTACCTATAGATTATGGGAACCCCAGGCAGCCCCTAGTGTACCCTAAACTATCATGTCACCCACTCATATGGTAAGAACTCCTTCACTATGCCATGCCTCCCTATTAGCCACCTACCTTGCCTGCTCCTACATAACCACTCTCCAGCCTCAGGCTATGTCAGGTAGTCTCTATAAGGCCACCATATCACATCCCCTACTGTCAGCCCTAAAAAATCCTTGGCTTAGTGACCTACCTCACCCGCCTAGTGTTTGATCTACTCAACCTCCTATGATATCTACCAGATGATGGAATACTATATCTCTTGATCTGCCAACTGACCTTGGTTCATCCATAGTAGTCCTTGTGGCCACTCCGTAGCTATGTGCTCTCATGACTAGCACTGTAATAGATAGTTGCACCCTATCCCCTTCCACCTATGGTAGTGGATCTCATACAACTCATTATAGAGTTGTGCTAGCAGTGTTGTCCCCCACACCATCACCAATGGGTCCTCCTTAGGGCTTACTACCAAGGCAAACACTAGCTCCAATAGGTTCCATGGAAACCTCACTTCTGAGGAGTAAGGTAGAAGCATATTGGAGATGAGGGTCATGAGTAATGCATGCCTCACATTCAATACCTTCTTCCCATACCAATATCCAAACAATATCCCTCCCTTCATATAGTCATCCTCTGCATCCTTCACTCGACCACAAAAATATCGAGTTAACACTGCACCTATAAGGTCGTGGTGTGTAGTCCTAATGGGTCGCCCCTCTATCAGAATCCTCAGAATCTGATAGACATCCTCTAAAGTCATCATCATCTCCCTTTTCAAGAGGTGAAAGGTATTGTAGACACCAAAACAGCACCAATCCGATTATGTGACTACAAACACTGATCACATTAACACACACAGCTCCCAGGGTAGCCCCCAGAGGTTAAACAGTGGTTCTAACCACTTACACAGCAGTTTTGCAAGTCAAAAATCAATTTGGCACCTTTTAGACACTTTATTTCTTATTCGTCCCACCCAGGGACGAGTGCGAATTTGTACTCGTCCTACCCAAGGACGAGTATGGATTTGTACTCGTTTCACCCAGGGACGATTACTAGCGCTCGCTTCTGGGTGGGACGAATGCCAGGTTTGACCAGCAAAAAGTCAGACCTCGGCGCATGACAACTCAGAACTACCACTCAGCTTTTCATGCATGACATAGGAGTGCGAGTGAGTTCTTTTAACAACACACATCTGCCAATTGACTTTCCCTTCACTGCATGGGAAGGAGAGTAAGCTTTTTAAGACAACTCGGATTTGCCACTTAGCTATCCCTTCATTGCATGGGAGTGCAAGTGAGCTTTGCTAAAACATGCAAAGACATGCACAGAGGCAGTTAAGAAGCCCTTGATCAAGAAGAAGTCTTCTCTTCACAAACAAAAGCATTCATGCAAAGAAACACTTTTGCATGTTAATTCAAAAAGACCCCTTGGGTCTATAAAAACGGTGAGTTTTCTCACCCAAAAAAAATATACAGAGAAGGAGCATTTTGAGCGACGAAGTGCTGCTAGTTCACTTACTGGCGATTTGTGCTTTCATAATCGTGGTATTTCTTTTAGTTTCATGTTTATGCTTTTGTCAAGTTTTTCATTTCATTTAGATTCATTTCAACCATCGTTAGATTCATCTTTTATTTTTCATACACAGGTGCTACTGACTTTCTTGTTTGTTTCTTTGAGTGCAGAGTTGCAGCATTAGAGGAGCGGCGAGGAGTCTACCTTACCAACGCAAGCGACGGCAACATTTGGCCCGCCCATTCCAAACGTGGGCATGCGGAAGGAGGAAGACTAAGTCACAAATTGTAACAAAGACCAATTTAACGCTCCTAGCCCCTAAAAAGGGAGGAGACGTCTATGTAACCGAGGATAAGAAATTTGAATAAAGAGGGCTGTGATTTCCTTACATCTTTTCTTTCGTCTCCAATTTATCTCCTTTCCTTGTTTTTGTGCATAGGATTAAAGCGTTACATTTCGTCTTATATTGCATAGTTATAGTTTTCCTTTTTGCTTCCGAAATCTCGTGCTTTCAATGGCGATCACGGTGGGACCTCTGTCCTCTATTTTTTTTTAGGTTAAATTACTGATCTAAAATTGCTTGTTTTTTTTTACAGGTACCTATTTTTCAACAATCGAACTGTTATTCGTCTCTGCAAGTGACGATTACAGAATTGTTACTCGTCTCACCCCGGGACGAATAAACTATTCGTTCCACCCTGTGACGATTACGGTTCTGTTATTCGCCTCACCCAGGGACGATTATAGATCTGTGCAAATTTTCAGAGCAAATCAGAAACATCCGATTAGGCAGAGAAGAGGTAGGGGTTTTTTTTAATCTTCTATTAAATTTCTGTTTTTCTGTTTTCTGGTTTTCAGTTTGAATGGCTTAGGGAAAGATTTCTTTTCGTTTGCTTGTTTCAATTTCGCAAAATTAAAACGAACCCCACACATCACGTTACATTTTAAACCAAGGCGTTGGTCGTAAGACCCCAACCCTTGAGCAAGACCAACGGTGGGTTCATCACCACCTTGGCTTAGCTTTGCATCCATTCCCCGATTGTCAACTTTTTGTTAGGCGTAAATCCCGACGAAAGCCGACCGAGTGTCGCTCGGGGTGATTCCCATGCGCGCGAGGATAAGTCTTCTATGGTAGGTGCCATTAACAGGACAATCCCCCTTCCGTACCGCCTACGTACCACGTACCATCTGCTCTCACGTACCTATAGTCTCCCTCTCGTAAGGGCGGGTATATAGAGAGGTTGGTATATCGGCCTGGCTGGTATATTGAAGGGGCGACCATTTTGGGAGTTATATGAGCCGTCATAATGCATTTAAACGTTCTTCAAAACCTACAAAAACAAAACAAAACAACAAAAACACACTAAACCAGATTTAGGGCACACTATTAATCTTTAAAAGAGATAATCATTGCTTGTGTGTGTATGCTATTTTCTGTTTAGACAAAAAAAATCAAAAATCAAAAAAATCATAAACAAAGATAAAAATCTACGCATTTTGTCACTCGCTCCAAAAGCTCCAAGGATTCCCGCAATCGCTTGGTCACCCCAAAATGCCCCAAAGGTGTCCATGAACCCTTTGGTCAACCCAAAAGCACCCCGAAGGTGCCCATAAGTGATGCAAGACCATCCAACAAAATATGGGAAATTTTATATTTTTCCCTAAATTTTAGTGCATCTTGCCGGGGCCATAACTTCTCAACCGTAGCTCCGATTGACTTGAAATTTTACAGGGAGTTAGTTGGGATAATTTTAAACAAATATAATTCCCTAGAATTCTATTTGCCCAGAAAAGTCAGTTTTCGGGGCCAAATTCCATCATCTAGTGCCCCAAAATTAGGTTTTAAAATTGCGCACCCATTTTTTGCACTTTTTGAGCTGTTCGGATGTCAATATCTCCTAATGTATTTAGAGTTAGGACTTGAAACTTCATTTTTGTCTTATCTACTATAAGAGGGATGCGCACACCAATTTTGGGCCCCATCTGACTCATTTCAATTTTTAGGGTTTTTAGAGAGACATCGCCATGGTGCTCACCCGTAGTCAAGCCCACTCACGGGCAGACGCTGTGGAGAATGTCCAAAGAAGCACGAGTCACCTCCGTTACAGTCCCCAAGATTTGGTCATACCACCTTGGCGACCTAACACACAAGGCAGTCCCCTCCACACCTTAACAGAAAGGGACTATAGGGGCACCTCTTCTAGGGGCACTCCTGTTCAACATAGCACCCAACACGCACCCTCCCATGAGGGGTACATCCATAGGAGAGCTCCCTTAGATGCTCGCTATGAGTGGTCACCATCGCGATGAAGCGCTAGGTCAACATAGGGTTCGACGGGAGGAACCACATGATTACACTATCCCTCCTTCACCCCCTCTAGTTATCGGGACTACAAGGACAAATCCAGAGCACAAGGCTCCTCAAGCGGGGCGAGCCAACTCTTCCCGTTCCTCTTTCACTTACAAAAGAGAGCACGAGGAAAACCCTTACCTTCCTCAAGAACAATATACATCGCAGGAGCAACACGCCTCCGCAATTGCTAGCTTTCAGGATTACCTATTGAGGCCAAAGCCTCGGGGAATGCCGCTACCCCCAACAGAGGGAGGCGGCCTATAGAGATCTCGGATCACCATGACCGAGATAGATATCTAGGAGAGGCATCTAGGCCTTCTAGACATGAGACGATAGGACCAACTATCTTAGAATCTACCAAGCATATTGCACGTCGGATGCAACTCACGATACTTGAGCTGGAACAACAACAGTTAGAGCAACAATATCTTTTAAATCAAGAGTGCCTTCAACGCCTGGAGGATGAGTTGTTACAACACACTATGCAGGCGAAGACTCCAACCCCTCGCATGCATAAGACAAAACATTATGAGAAACACAATTGGGTGCAAGACAGGTCTCTACGACCTTATCAAACGTTGCCCTCGACGCCTCCTAGACTTGAGCGGGAGGCCAATCCTAAGACCAATGACGGGTGCCTTCTTCAAGCGCCCACCCAGGTTCATGGACCACCCCCAAAAATTCTTCAAGAAGCCTCTGAGGAACCTTAGCTAGAAAAAGAGTGGACTAAAAAGAAATACCAAAGCATGGGGGGTGCTATTCGGTCATCCCTCTCAAGGCATCAAGTTTCCCACAACTTGCAATGGGAACAAATCAAAGAGGAGGAGCTCAAATCCCCCGATACAAGCAATGCACTGCCCAAGCACTTAGAGTCGGTAGAGACCAAGATTTTGGGGCCCCAAAAGCCCAACTCACGTGAAACTCCTCTCAAAGAGGATCAACCCCTAGTTGTAGAGCTACCTGATGATGAGGTCTTCCATATCTTAGAATCACCAGATTCTGATGAGCCTGACTCTCTCGCCAAAGACGAGTCAGCATATGCAATAGCGCCATGGGACCCATTCGAGTCCGACAACATTAATTCACAGGTGGTCCCCATGGATGAGCATCACAAAATTCTCCTAACATTACTCCCTTTGGAGGCTCCCATCGAGCCCGTGCCATTGCCAAAAAATCAGGTCCCCCCGCAAAGCGCGGAACAACCCCATGAGGACCACATCAATCTGCTCGAGTCGAGACGAGCTTAGCATGTCGCAGATAGCTATCGAGGCCAACGAGGGCCTTTGGATCATCAACAATGATTACGAAGATGAAACTGAGATGGCTTATCTCAATCATGCACGACGACACAATCACCCTGTCACCCATGACGAACTAATGGCCCAACTAGGCATAAGACTAGGGCATGAGTGGCGCATAGACCCAGCCCACTGGCATCACATGTTGATCCCACTCCTTTGGGAAGATCGCGAGCACCTTCCACCCAGAGATATCATAGCACCATCAGTGCCGAAGGCAGACCTTGCCCTCCTATCCGTGCATAAGGCCGATCCATTCGTGCCAATTCCTACAGAGCCAGATCCGGTGCACAAAGATCATCACGCTAGGGGTACCTCTATTCCCTGAAGAGCCAGTGGGTTACACCAAATGCTCCAAAGGTGTCCATAAACCCTTTGGTCAAACCAAACGCTCCAAAGGTGTCCATAAACCCTTTGGTCAAACCAAAAGCTCCAAGGATTATCGCAATCTCTTGGTCATCCCAAAAGCTCCAAGGATTATCGCAATTGCTTGGTCATCCCAAAAGCTCCAAGGATTATCGCAATCTCTTGGTCACCCCAAAAAGCTCCAAGGATTATCGCAATCGCTTGGTCATCCCCAAAAGCTCCAAGGATTATCGCAATCGCTTGGTCATCCCCAAAAAGCTCCAAGGATTATCGTAATCGCTTGGTCATCCCCAAAAAGCTCCAAGGATTATCGTAATCGCTTGGTCATCCCAAAAAGCTCCAAGGATTATCGCAATCTCTTGGTCATCCCAAAAAGCTCCAAGGATTATCACAATCACTTGGTCACCCTAAAAGCTCCAAGGATTTTCATAATCGCTTGGTCAAACCCTAAATGCCCCAAAGGTATCTATAAACCCTTTGGTCAAGACAAAAGCTCCAAGGATTACCACAATCGCTTGGTCAACCCAAAAGCTCCAAGAGTTACCATAACTGCTTGGTCAACATAAGTATTCAAAAATCAACAAAAACAACACAAAAATCAAAATCACAAAAACATTTGCATTTCAATTCCATGCATTCTCATAACACATCAAAATTACAAAAACAATTGCATTTCAATTCCATGCATACTCATAAAAAAAAAAAAACAAAAATCAAAATCACAAAAACAATTGCATTTCAATTACATGCATTCTCATAAAAAAAACAAAATCACAAAAACATTTGCATTTTCCATACATTCTCATAAAAAAAAAACGAAATCACCAAAACATTTGCATGCATTTTCATAAAAATCAAAATACAAAAATATAGGTTGCATTAAACATTGCATCCATCCCTTGCATACTTCGATAGGTCATACAAGTCAAAAGCACCATAGGCTGTCATTACTTGGCAATTCCATCATTTCCACCTCAAATCCATTTCCATAAATGCATACATCCAACATATCACCCTTTTATTTTAGCATAGTCAGTTGTCTCCTAATGTATATAGGGTTTTCGTCATTCAGATGTCTTTAAATTTCTAGCCAAAAACTGTACACAGTTAAACAGATTTTACACGGGAAAGTTTTACTTGGATCACACCTTGTTACGTCACATCCCAACACAAATTAACACACATAAAATAATTCCTAAGTTGTGTGAACGAAAGATGAAACCTGCACCGTAATCCCGGTTACCATAAGCGAAACGACTATCTTGCTTATCCCCCGTGCGAATGACCCCAAGAATGCTGAGAGTTGGCAAAAGGACAAGCATCCTCCCTACCCAATTCCCCATGAATCCCAAGTTCTCAAAAGTTGCAAAAACATCAAAAATTTGCAAAACGTCAAAACACTAAAATTTGACATCCTACAGTGCACACATCAAAAGGCACAAATAATAGTGATTCTCATCACTCCATATTCAAATCCCTTGCTAAAAAAAAAAAAAAATAAAAAAACAAAAATAAACAGTGATTTTATCACTATAAAGAGCAAGTATCCCAATACAATTGAAGAAAAGAAGGGAGTCGAACTTGAATCCCTGGAACTCTCAGCATTTCGACAGGTCATGAGGCAAGCTTCAGATATCGGTTTGGTTGATAGCCTATCGGTCACTGGCGGTAAACCTCCCGCATGACGATATATCTGTCACATTAACTTGTGTGCAGATCAATGTTTGCATGTGGATGAGCTAGCTTATGGTATCCTAGATAGCATCGCAGATTAATCCGACTAAATACAACAAAGGAGTTAGTGGAGCTAATTAGGTGATCCTCGATAAGACAGTTCGGTTGAAAGCCCATCCGGCACTCGGCGGTATCCTGATGAATAACACATAAACGAACTCAATTGCACACACAGGGATGTGAAATAACTTGGTTAAATTCAAGTCGAATTTATACCTTGTTCAAAAGTCTTGCGAGATAAATGTACAGTCTTGGCTAGTTAGTTAAAATATCCGAATCTCAGAAAAGCTTAACTACATTTTAAAAACAACTGTCACATTTTATTCCGTACATCACCATCAAAATATATGCAAAATACAAAAACAAAGTTTATCACATGCAAAGTCATTCCACAAAGTCATCCCATTAGTATAGCAAGTCAGTCAAATCTTGTACAGTCTATGGTGCATCGACACATCATCAACAACTCATTTCATTCATTCCATATCCATACATCATACAAATTAGAAACATCACATTCATAATCGCATCTGCATACATCAAACACATACATAAAAACACGCCAAAAAAAAAAAAAAAAAAACAAACACAACAAAACAACCAAAATATAAAAATGACAAATGCCAACAAAACCACTAAAAATTGTCGGACAAAAGTGCTCTTGCACTTAACCTCTTGGCATAAGAAAACTGATGTCGGGGTCTACCTTGTCGTTATCCTACTCCCCAAGAAGGCTACCATAGCCGGACCGCTCCACGGGAAGACGGATTTTCGCCAATGTTAACCCCAAATGGCATCCCAAAATGGGTTCACACCCACCAAAAATAGGTCAAAAAAATCGAGAAACTGCTCGCGCATTCAACGGACAACATCTGAAGGCACCCTCACTTAAGTCATCTTGGGTCAAGCGACTCGTCGCTTTTCTCATGTCAGTCATTCCTTCATCGATTCGTCGCTTGAGGGGGTAGTCACACTTAAGTCACCAATCAACAAAAACACACCCAATCAAGGCAATGGCATGCATTCAAAGAATCATTGACAAAGACAATCACGCTCCTGCTTGGGGCAGCAAACAAGCAATAATCACAAAATTGATCAAACACTTGGCATTCCCGAAGCATGAACACAAGGTTCCCCCATGGATAAAAGGTTGCGCCCTTTGCCTATTCATGATTGATCAATGTCCAAGCTCAAGTCACACCTCACCAAAATAGGTTAATACTTGAAATAAAATTCCTTAGCTCGTCGAAGCAAGGATTCAAGAATGCATGCCCTTTCCATGCTTGGGGCATCAAGAGTTGGTTAGGTTACTGAGAAACCCTAATCATTAGTGCTTTGGTTATCTATTTTTGCTCGACGCTCGTGCCATGCACAACGCTTCCCAAAAAGGGGCATCTGTAGACACCAAAACAGCACCAATCCGATTATGTGACTACAAACACTGATCACATTAACACACACAGCCCCTAGGGTAGCCCCCAGAGGTTAAACAGTGGTTCTAACCACTTACACAATAGTTTTGCAAGTCAAAAATCAGTTTGGCACCTTTTAGACACTTTATTTCTTATTCGTCCCACCCAGGGACGAGTGCGAATTTGTACTCGTCCTACCCAAGGACGAGTATGGATTTGTACTCGTTTCACCCAGGGACGATTACTAGCGCTCGCTTCTGGGTGGGACGAATGCCAGGTTTGACCAGCAAAAAGTCAGACCTCAGCGCATGACAACTCAGAACTACCACTCAGCTTTTCATGCATGACATAGGAGTGCGAGTGAGTTCTTTTAACAACACACATCTGCCAATTGACTTTCCCTTCACTGCATGGGAAGGAGAGTAAGCTTTTTAAGACAACTCAGATTTGCCACTTAGCTATCCCTTCATTGCATGGGAGTGCAAGTGAGCTTTGCTAAAACATGCAAAGACATGCAGAGAGGCAGTTAAGAAGCCCTTGATCAAGAAGAAGTCTTCTCTTCACAAACAAAAGCATTCATGCAAAGAAACACTTTTGCATGTTAATTCAAAAAGACCCCTTGGGTCTATAAAAACGGTGAGTTTTCTCACCCAAAAAAGATATACAGAGAAGGAGCATTTTGAGCGACGAAGTGCTGCTAGTTCACTTACTGGCGATTTGTGCTTTCATAATCGTGGTATTTCTTTTAGTTTCATGTTTATGCTTTTGTCAAGTTTTTCATTTCATTTAGATTCATTTCAACCATCGTTAGATTCATCTTTTATTTTTCATACATAGGTGCTACTGACTTTCTTGTTTGTTTCTTTGAGTGCGGAGTTGCAGCATTAGAGGAGCGGCGAGGAGTCTACCTTACCAACGCAAGCGGCGGCAACATTTGGCCCGCCCATTCCAAACGTGGGCATGCGGAAGGAGGAAGACTAAGTCACAAATTGTAACAAAGACCAATTTAACGCTCCTAGCCCCTAAAAAGGGAGGAGACGTCTATGTAACCGAGGATAAGAAATTTGAATAAAGAGGGCTGTGATTTCCTTACATCTTTTCTTTCGTCTCCAATTTATCTCCTTTCCTTGTTTTTGTGCATAGGATTAAAGCGTTACATTTCGTCTTATATTGCATAGTTATAGTTTTCCTTTTTGCTTTCGGAATCTCGTGCTTTCAGGTATTAGTATGGGGGTCCCATAGATTAATCAAAGTAGTCAAGTAGGCACTGTCACCTATCAAAGGCTCCAACTATGTCACTTTATTAAGGCCCAAGGCATCCAACCACTCCCAATCCACCTCGCTCAAGGTACCCATGGTGGTATCGATAATATTTGGTTTATGATACCAACCCATCACCACCTAAACAAAAAAAAAAAACAAACAAAAATAATGATAAGTAAGCATTCCCATGTTGGAATATGTAATGCAACATTGTGTAAATTATTCTTAGATTAAAATATAAATTCTAAAGAATAATATTTGAATTAGAATATAATTCTATCTTATATAAAATATTCCCACCCAATTAATAAATAAATTAAGGGTGCTAGGAATATTTAATTTATTGGGAAAAATTTATTTCCCTTTTCTAGCAAATATTAGAAAGTAACTAATCACTTTCTAATATTTGATAGATGTCACTTATCACATATCTCAAAGATTATATTGTGATAAAATTAGAAAGTAACTAAATCACTTTCTAATATTTGATAGATTGTGATAAGATTAGATTGTGATAAGATTTAGGGTTGTAGTAGAAAAGCTTATCTTTAAATAGGGGTGTTTTCTACTACATATGAACATATCTTGTCATATTGACTTCTGTTGTAGTTTATGTTGATGCATATTGTTGCATAACATTGAAGCATTCTTGTATTGTTGAATCATTGATTAATTTAGTGAGCTTCATAGTGGATGTTTCCCTTCTTCATTTGAAGTAGGATTTTACCACTCAATATTTATGTTATGGGTTTACCTCTTTTATGTGTGATTGATCTTGTGGAGCATTCTTCGATCTTGGGGAGACTTTGCTTGTCTCACATCCCATGCTTCACAAACGACTTTTCAGAGGCCTCAAAAGCACTAAAAACAACAAAAAGCAACTTACAAATTGCACACAAAAACATAAAATAAAATTTTTAAATGGTCTAGATAATTTTAGTGGATTTAAATTATCCATTTAATTAATGAGATACACCAAGAAAAAACAAATAAAACAAAAAACAACAATAAGCATGATCGAGGAGTCACTACATACCCGCGTCACACCGGCTCCTCCATCGGATGCTTTGGTTTGCTGTATCATGGTGTCCTGGACCAATTTTGACAATGCTTCACTGCACGAAATTACTCTTCTCCTCCTCACCACTCGAATCACCAAGGAAAATCGCAATAATAACCCCAAACCAAGATTTTAGGGGCTATATAGGCTATCTTGGGATGTACTCATCCCAAGGTGGGATGAGTGCATTCTTTTGTAATCATCCCACCCTAGGATGAATACATAATTTGCATTCACCCCACCCTGGGATGAATACAAATCAAAATTTTAAAACAACCAAAAATTGGTCCAAACGGGCTCCAAAAATAACATAAAACTTCCTAAACTTGGTTGATTTTGTACTCAAGATTAATGGTATAATAAACCACTATTGGGGTCATTGAGAGACTCTACTTCACTCTCTAATAAGGCTAGTATATCCAGACCGCTCCATGGGAATGGGGTTTTTCTATCTCTCTCACTCCAAAAGGCACCAAAAATGGTTTAAATCCCACCAAAAATACGTCAAATTTGATGGCATTCATTCGAGCTTAAGATAGAACTCAAATGTGCCACAAAAGTACCAAAGAATTACTCCTTTAGTCCCTAATAAAGCCTTTATGGTTGTACCACTCCATGGTAATGAATTTATGACTCTCTCTCCTCCATGCAACATCCATCGGATCGGAAATATCCTTCCAAAATTGCCATAATATTCATGAGCACACTTGAAGGCAACTCAAAAAAAGTCACCTAGGTCAAGCGACTCATCACTTTTCTTCCTAGGTCATTCCCTCATAAACTTGTCACTTGAGGGGGTAGTCATACTCAGTTCATAATCAATAAACACACACTCAATTAGGAAAAGGGAGTTCGTTAAAACGAATCATTGTCAAAGATAATCTTGCTCCTACTTGGGGCAGTAAAAAAGCAAAAATCTCAATTAAGAACACAACAGAGCATATGGTACTACCTATTTTGTATACCTTGAAAGTTACCAAAATACTTGGTATTCTCTAAACGCCTAAGGGTTATAAGTCTTCCGAGCATACCCGAAAGCTAAAGAGATACCAAGACCAATTTATTTTACTGAGTCAAAAGCAAATATTCAAGAATGCATGCCATTTCCATGATTGGGGCATCTAAAGTTGGTTAGGTTACTGAATAACCTTAATTGTTGAGCACTTTGGTCATCTATTTTTGCTCAGCGTTGTGTTGCACACAACACTTCTCAAAAAGGTGCATCTGTAGATACCAAAACAATCCCAATCTGATTATGCTACCAAGGCATTGACTAAATTGACACACAAAGCCCTTAGGGTAGACCTCAGAGGTCAAGCAGTGGTTCTAACCACTCCAAAAGCAATTTTGGAAGGTTCCTAGGTCAGTTGGGGACTTTTTGAGGCCCAATTCCTATTTCTCCCACCCTGTGATGAATAGAAGTTCCTATTCGTCCCACCCCAGAGTGAATAATAGCATTCATCCTAGGGTGGAGTGAATAGCAAGTTTGACTGGAAAAAATTCAAATTTGGACAAGTGGCCACCAAAAAATGCAACTTGCCCTACTCTTCGAAGCATGCATGTCATAACCTAGGGTATGCTTATGACAACCCTCATCAATGAGGCCATTTTGGGGAGATTCTCTTCCCTCTCCTGTGCATGCCACCTTGGTGGACAAGTAGCCTCTTGGGCCTTGCATGCCATTACATGCTCTTTGTACATTTGACCTCCTAGGTCTATAAATTGGATGATATTCTCATCCAAGTAGATACAGGTTTTGCTAGGAGTTGCAACAAAGTGCTACCGAGTTATTACCTCACACTTATTATTCCTTTTTCATCCATAATTTCTCCCTAGCGATAGAGGTTATCAGGTGGAATAATAAGGCGTAATCTAACCCAAAAACCAAATCCATATTTTGAATAACCACACCAAATTTTCCTAAAATACTTCCCCTATAGTTTTACATCAATCCTCATTTGATTGATGTGAAAATTTAGGAGATATTGGCATGCGTCCCACCCCCGGACGCCCTCTAATCTGTGATAGTTAAATTCGTCCCAACCCAAAATTAATAGAAATTCATGCACCATTTTATGAATATTTTCAATTATCTAGTTTCTACATGTCTATATGATGTTTCATTTCAAATTTCATAGCTCTATGACATGTATTGACTGATATATAGCTATTTTACAATTTTGTATGCATGCGGGTCCCACTTTTACTTGCAGGAGTATTTGGATAGAATATTTAGAATCTGGTCATATGGGGTCCATTCAAATATTATTTTATGCTTACTCACCAAATTTTACAGGTTTTTGACATGTTTAGGTAGGATAAATGCTCGTTTGCATTTTGCAGGTTCACTATGGGCGACGGGATCTAACGTAGCAATCAGATGCAATTATTTTACAAAAATAGGTGATATCATCCCAAAATCATCTCCTTTACATCTCTCTTATATTTTATCTCATTTGGAATCCATTTTCTATATACACCCCACATGTGACCGTTCAGGGTGTGTGGATTGCATGTTTTAATACCATATACATATGCTCTTGACTCTCTTTTGCTTTCTTGTGTGTAGAATCAGGTGCTAAAATATAGTAGGAAACATTATAATATGAGGATCACATTGACATAAGCGGTGATGATATTTGGCCCACCCACTTTAAGTGTGGGCATGCAGAAGAACAGTGGATGTGCACCACATTATTTGAGAGATTGATATCTCTTGGCACCCATTTGTTTTAATATATTATATCAAGCTAATTTAAGTCCTCAAGGGGAGGCATTGTAATCTTATATTAAGTTACTCAATAAAGAGAACACCCCATTTGCTTTATTTCTTGTTATACTTTGCCTTTTTGCTTGCATGCTTTGGTTTACGCTTTCATAGGACTTATAACACACTTACATTCTATTTCTTCAGTTAAGGTGCACCATTTTTCCATTGCTACACTATCCTATTATGCGCATGATCTAGAATACTAAGAATTGGCAAAAGGACAAGCTCCCCCCTACCCGAATAAAATCCCTTGCTCCTTGTCTAATCTGAGCAAGTATCCCAAAAAAGAAAATAAAAGAAAAATAAAAAAAGCAAAGAAAAGAGAAAAGAAAGAAAAAGTAGTTTTACTATGAAAAGCAATAAAATCCCCTTGTTCAAAAATGGACAAAAATCCCTACTTCAAAATATCAAAATAAAATAAGGGGGTAATGAGTTTGAATCCTTGGAATTCCTCAGTTATTTGAAAGTCATGAGGTGAGCCCCATAACACATGGTTTGTGCCTAACCCACATGGCCTCCGATAAGCCTTTTGCATGGTGATATGTCTATCACATTAGCGACCTTATTTTGTACAGACCAATATTTTCTTGTGTATTAGCTAGCTTTTGGTAACTTGACTTACGTAGTAGTTCTATACAATTGCATGCACAAAATCGTGGTTAATGAATCTTTCACTTGCACACAAATTGGTTCATAAAAGTTGGCTTGTATCATTACCTCACTCAAAATCAATAAATTAATTTCACAAGCACACACATTTGATCCATGAGATATTTTTTATTGTTATGAAAAATAAATATGAATAATGAATTCATACGTCACACACTGGTTCTTGATAAATTTGACTTTGTCTTAGAAATAATTTAAAATATTTCTTTGAAATTTTTTAGACAACATTAGTTTATCACTATTCATATTAATTCATTACATATATTTCAAAAAATTTAAAATCTTCAAAAATACTTATTCCAAAAGAACTTGCATTTTCAAAATCATTTATCATGCATTGCATTTTGACTTTGTGATGATGGTATAATTCCTAGTAATTATTTTTCTCAAATTTCACACTAGGAATTCTATGCCTAGCGCAAGTCATCCTTCCCAATTTTTTAGGTTTAAATCATTTCATATTTCTCAAAATTCTTAAACATGTGACATAATTATTTTCTTCACATCAATTAAGAACAAACAATTTCATATTATCATGCATTGCATTTTGACTTCGCGATGATGGTATAATTCCTAGTAATTATTTTCTCAAAATTTTCACACTAGGAATTCTATGCCTAGCGCAAGTCATCCTTCCCAATTTTTTATGCTTAAATCATTTTATTTTCTCACAAAAATAATATTTATCAAAATATTTTCTTAAAAATCATATCTTCTCAAAAACAAAATCAAAATCTACTTTAATCATCATAAACCTCAATATTACTCTTGAGCCCCACAAAAACTTTTCTATTATTAACAATACAAAACTTCTTCACAACTATATTTGCTTCATGACCAAGTGGGCACTGATCTCCACCAATGGTCATATAACAACACAACTTCATTTGAGGTTAATTGCTAATTCATCAATTTTATCATCATACAAAAATATATTTTTCAAAAATATACTTTACCAAAAATCAAACCATTTTTCTTTTATGTTAATCATGATAAAAATATTTAAAATAGAAAGCATGATTATAATAAATTTAAACATCATAAAACAAATACAATCAAAATACAATAAAATATTTCAAAGTCACATAAGACAAGAAGATCAATATATATATATATCTCAAAATTCTATATACAAAATAGAATCGACTGATATGCCACAATCTCCAACATTGGCATACTCAATCACAAAAACCATAGCATAGGTCAACCCCTATCCTCTAGAAGCCCTAGAAATTTGAGCATCATCATCCCCACTAGGGGGTCATGGTGGTCTAAATCCTCCTGCTCCTGTAGTAGTAGTTGTCCTAGCAGTCGAGCGAGATATTGAGTGACTCAAAGTCACAGGCATATCAGGCATCGTAGGCTTCAACTATCTCTACTCCATAGGAAATGCTGCAAAATATAAAGCTTGATAAAATCCCATCAACTAAAAAGCTCGAGCTAGTGCTCTCCCTAATTCACTCCTCCCTAAGTGAGTTGACTAAGAATATGTAGGAGTTGGAACCCTAGATCCCTGTCCCACATGTACCTGAGCTCGTGCCTGTGTGAGCTCCACCTATAGAGTCTGAATCCTAGCCCTTAGACTTGCATCCTCCATATCTAGAGTCTCAATCCTAATATTTTGAGTCACAGTCTCCTTCCTTAGACTAGTGAGCTCCACCTGTAGAGCTACCATATTGTTGCTCTCTCCATCCTCTATCATGGTACCCTTCTTGGGCGAGTCAGGTCTCCTCTCCAACTAAGAATATGATCTCCTCTACTCCCTAGTATCCCTGGATATCTCCCCTATCCTAGTAGCCCTTCCTAATATATATGCCCATTGAATTTTATAACCACCTCGGATGTGAGGCCCCTCTCTCCTAGGGGTACCTATGTCCTAGACTACTATTGCTGGTTAGTTGTATGCCATTGTCCAAAAACCCTCTTAGCTGCCTGTTGTACTACACTCATAGGTGTAGTCAATCATGCAGGTTGAATGTTGGCATACCATCATTGGTACCTATCTATCATCCCAGCATCGTATCTCTCTACTGTGGCCACTATATCATCATCCAATAGAGGATCAAAAAATTGAGCCATGTTGGGAGCACCACTACTAGTAGTGTGATCCTGAATCACCTTGGAAAATATGACAATCATATATTGAGGAATGTCCTACTGTAACCCAAATTGGTGCATCACTTGTCCCATATGGTGTAGCTCCAACTCCTCCTGCTCCATCCATAGCCAAATGAATCACCTCACATGATATAGCTCATAGATATCCTCTCCCCATCCTTGTAGGTCTCTCTAGAGTCTCCATTAGATATCATCTACAAGGAGCTCATCCAATAGCTACCTTGATACATTGAGGCTAACCCACCCATGGCGCCCTCTCTACAAATACTAGTAGAATACCTTGGGTCTATCATCCTCAACCCCAGGCCATCCTCTTCCTAAATCAAAAGAAGCCCTACAGGTCTCCTAATAGCTAGGTTCTCCTAGCACCATACCTATAGGAAGGAGATAAGAACAAATGCCTTACCCTCTTTGTATACCACCCTGTGTAATATCTTGTATAACCTACAAAGAATATACAAACCCTAAGAAAATTGTACCCTCTATATGTATGTCATAGATGACCTTTGCCAAATTCCATGGTAAGTGGCACCCGCTAATATGGTATAGTAGAAGGCCTGTCACTGTACCACTCAAAATAACTGATGATCAAGAGACTCCATCTATCTATATGAGCTTCTCGATGTTGATCCCACCCTTCTTGAGCATGAAGCTTGGGTCCCTATTCAATATTTGTAGTGCCTGGTCTTTATTTCTAGACACAAATATATGTATGCCCCTGATAGGCACCCTAAGTATCCTCGAAATGTCCTCTAAAGTGGGGGCCATCTCCCCTATCAGTATCTAGAAACAAGATTATTTCGGATACCATATCTCTACTAGTGCTGTCAGCAGTCTTTGATCAACTAGAATTTGTGGCATTTCTGCCACATGTCTAAGCCTAACTGCCTCTAGAGTGGTTCTCTCGGCATTAGAGAGAGCACCCAAGTCTACCTAGAGACTGGCATATCTCCACTTCTAATTCTTCAAAGCTGGTTTCTATTAACAAAATAAAGTAAAAAATAATTAAGTTAGTGATTGGACTTAAAAATTAGAGATCGGACCTAAATTTGCAAAATCATACTCAAATGTTCAAAATTGGATCGATTTTGATGATATCATACTTTTTGATATAGCTAAAATGGGTATGATATTGACCAATATTAGACCTATTTTGACAATATCGAAAGATCCAATATTGCTATCGAAAGATCCAATATTATCAAATTGATCTGATCTTGTTGTTATGGCTGCATGACGACAATCATGCCCTAAAAATCCAAATTTAACTTAAATTAAATGTAAAAACATAAAATTCCTAAGCTAAATAGGTGTAAGATACTTACTCTTATGCTCCCAGGCCCCACTCGAACTTCATCTGCATGGTGGATAGCCTCTGCCATAGTTTCTCCTTAGAGCTCAAAACCCAAAAATAGTAAATAAAAAATGAATTAGGTTTTCTTTATATTTTTCTATTTTATTCATTTTACCATCAATACAAATTTTTTTGAGTTTTCCACAAAATGCAGAAGTTGGTGTAAAAACTCGAAGGGGGTATCACACTTAATGCATCTTGCAATAAAATTTCAAACATCAATAAATTTTGCATCAAATTTTTTCTTTCTCATAAAGTGTGCCATTATTTTCTTTAACGCATTTTTTTCAAAAATGCGCTAAAGAGGGGACAAAATGTAACACCATAAAATTGACTCACATTAAGTCAATAATATTAAAAAAAACAATTAGAGCAACTTCCTCTCCTTTTTCCTCGATTTGTGTACCCTCTTGGCAATACCAGCTATATTTTGATGAGATCGGATGTCCGATCCTTGATAGCCATTTAAGGTATGAGATCAGATATCCGATCCTTGATAGCCATTTAATGTACGAGATCAGATGTCCGATCTTGTCCAAAAATAGAAAATATACCAATACAAAAAATGACAAAATGGTTGCAATGTTCTTTGTTTCTATCTGCCTAACTATGTGAAAATTATGGGATCAGATCTGTTGATCACCCCAGAGTAGAAGAGGTTGCAAACTATTTTATTTTTGGCCCAACTCCTTCGACTTACCTAGCCTATTTAATGATGCCTAAATTCTCCCTGAATCTCTGATAAAATTATGAATCCTAGTTGCTTAGGTATCGCTTTAGAATTCATCATTTTCTATGTTATTTACAGGTTTGGAGGTACGATCACTGTGCATATGTTGGTACGATCTAAGATAGGACATCCGATCTTGCTCGGTTAGCATCCAATCCTATCCTACTCCATCCGATCTTGTTTGCAGGCTACTTGGGGGCAACTCCAGGCTTTGGTTTGCATCCTTTAGTCTTAGATATACATTTCTAACATCATATTTATCATTCATTATTGCATATAGTATAGAAATTGCTATTATCATTTTTGGTGTTCACCACTTCGCCACTAAGCAAAACCCTATTCACCACATTTGCATTTAATTTCATATTTTACATGTCATGATCCATATTCATATTATTATTTTTAATATTGCATTCAATGAGCTTTTACATGATTTAATCTCTACCTAACAAGATCTATAGCACATTGCAAGTTTTTGTTTTACTCTAAATTTGTGAAATTGTAGAATTCTGCTCTGATCGGACCTACTGATCATTGATTCGATCTGATGATATTTAGATCGACTGATACGATCATTGATTAGACATCTGATCTTGCCCTGCAACATATGATCCTACCTACAACAAGTAAAAAACTCTACATTAGACATATGGGTTGAGTAAGAGTATCAAATTTCTTCATAATTAAGTAATTACATTAGTTTACCTTTTGTAAATCACTATTTGTTGTATTCATTGAAATATAAAGTGCATTTAGTATAGCATAGTTGCATTTGGCCAAAACTAGGTGATTGTGAGAAAATAAAAAGAACATATCAAACAACCTCCCAACCCTAGGCATGGAAACTACCAAGAAATGTTTCCTGGTGAACCCTAAATAATTCATCAAAAAATCACCAAAGAAGGCACGACCTCAAGTGTCGACCTCAAGTGTCTCTCCTTTGAGGTGTAGACCAACTATTCTCCCATTCTCATTCAAGGTGCAGATCCATTAGCCTGAAGGAAAGGAGTGTGAGAATTTTAGAGCTACAGTGTTCAAGAAGTTGAATATTTGGGTCATATCATTTCTCATGAAGGTGTTAAAGTGGATCCTAATAAAATTAAAGCCATTCAATATTGGCCTTTACCCAAAACCATAAAAAAAATTCATGTTTTTTTGGGTCTTACAGGTTATTATCATAAGTTTAATCGTAATTATGGTAAAATTGTAGCTTCTCTCACCACCCTCACAAAAAATAATGCTTTCAACTGGTATGATATTGCCACTCAAGCATTCATGGAACTCAAGGAAGCTATGTATACTACTCCAGTATTGGCAACTCCAGATTTTCACAAACCATTCATTATTGAATGTGATGCTGCAAGCATAGGTATAAGGGAAGTATTAATGCAAGATGGTCACCCCTTGGAATTCAAAAGAAAGCAACTTTTAGGTAAAAATTTAGGGATATCCACATACGAGAAAGAAATATTGGATATTCTACATGCAATCAAGCAATGGAGACATTACTTACTCAACAATCATTTAATCATAAATACATATCATAGTAGTCTTAAGCACTTTCTAGAACAACATTTCTCCTATCCAGAACAAAACAAGTGTATGATAAAGTTATTAGCATAAGATTTCATCATTGAGTAGAATAAGAGAAAAGAAAATGTAGTAGCAGATGCATTATCCCGTAAATATGAAGATGAAGTTTCCATCAATGCCATTTTGGGTCCTTGTTCTCAATTGTTTTCTCAAATCCAAGAAGAATGGTTGGTTGACACCGAAACTACTCAAATTATTCAAGATATGACTATAGGATCATCAAAGAATCCTTATTTTTCATATATTGATAAGGTGTTATGCAAGAAAGATCACATTTTCATTCTTCAAAATTCCACTATTAAATCCATGATCCTTGAAGAATCACATGCTTCTCCATCAGTAGAGCACTCAGGATTTTTGAAAACATATCAGTGGGTGAAACAATTATTTTTTTGGAAAGTATTAAAATCTGATGTCAAGACATTTTTTGTTGAATGTGAAGTATGCCAATGCAATAAAAGTGAAATAATCAAATCTCCATGACTTATTCAACCATTACCATCCTGATCACTAGTGGGAACACATATTAATGGATTTTATTGAAGGTCTTCCCAAGTCAAAAGGTAAAATAGTGATTTTTGTAGTAGTGGATTGTCTTTCCAAGTATGCTCACTTTAGTGCTCTACAACACCCATATTCAGCAAGCAAAGTGGCCAAGGTATTCATTGAATCCATTTTAAAATTACATGGAGTACCCAAAACTATTGTAAGTGATCGTGATCTCATCTTTACTAGAATTTTTTTGTGAGGATTATTCAGTCTCAGTGGTACCAAATTAAATATATCTTCTGCATACCATCCCCAAAATTATGGTCAAACTAAAATAATTAAAAAATATTTGGGTACCTATCTGCATTGCTTTGCTCAAGATAAGTAGTATCAATAGAGTCAGTGGTTTTCATTAGCATAATTGTGGTATAACACTTCTTACCATTCTTCCCTCAATATGTCCCCATTTTAAGCATTGTATGGGTTAAAACCACTAGCAATAATAGATTATGTTCCAGGATCTTCCAAAGTAGCTCAAGTAGATGATTGGTTCCAAAATTGATAGAAAATGCTCAACATTCTTAAAGATAATTTTATCTAGGCACAAAATTGTATGAAGTAGCAACAAGACTCACACCATTTAGAGTGACAATTCAATATAGGAGATATGGTTTTCTTACGTTTGCAACCTTACAAACAATTGTCATTGAAGATAAATACTAGTTAGAAGTTGAATCCAATATTTTATGGTCCTTATAAGATAGTTCGTCGCATAGGTAAAGTAGCATATCAATTGGAGCTTCCTCTCTCATCCCATATACATCCATTTTTCTTGTTTCCTATCTCAAAAATGTGATTGGCCAAAAACTACACTCTCAGTCAGAGCTTCTAGTACTTGATGAAGAAGGATGTATAAATATTCAACCATAAGCAATATTGCAAAGCAGATCATGTCATCTTTGATCTTGCCATATTAAATAAATTCTAATCAAATGGCAGGACCTACCAGTAGAAGATACTACATGGGAAACATAAAGTATTTTTTAGTCATTTTCAACTTTGAGAACAAATATTTTTGAGGAGGGGAGCCATGTTACAACAACAATATAACCAAGTCGGCTATATTTCCAATTATCATCTATTCATTGATTTAATAATATTAATAGAAGTAGATTGATTTATATTTCATCATCAACCATAATATTAATTCTTCTTTGTGTATGCAAGAGACTTATCCCTCTCTAAGTGGTAAAGGACTTAGCCCTCCTAAAGTGGCAAACAATTATTTGATTGTTCATTTGTATTCATTTTCATATTATTTTTAGAATATTATTCTATAAACCTTGTTCTTTCCCAAACTTCTCAGTTTAGGGAATTCATCTTGAAGGAAATGCATGCTTCACCAATCAAAGGATATTCTGGGTTCCTTAATACTTATGAAAGGATTAAGTGTAATTTATTTCAGAAGGGAATGAATGATATTCAAAATTGTATGGATAAATGTGACATATACCAATGAATAAGAGGAGAAATGGTGCATTACCCTAGAACTCTTTAGCCCTTTATCATTCTAGAACAAGTGTGGATAGATATTTCCATGGATTTGATTGAAGGGCTACCTAAGTCGAGAGGTAAATTAGTTATTTTTGTGGTAGTGGATCATCTCACAAAGTATGCTCATTTTTATTTCCTCTCCCATCCCTACATAGCCTCAGTTGTAGCCCAAATCCTTTTAGACTTTATTTTTTACCTTCATGGCATTCCTAAATATATTGTCTCATAGAGACCCTATATTCACTGGTAATTTTTTGCAAGAACTACTTCATCCACAAATGAATGGTAAAACAGATATTGTTAACAAATACTTGGAGACCTACCTTCATTGATTTTCCTCTGAACATTCTAGATAATGGACAAAGTATATTCCCTTAGCAAAATGGTGGTATAGTACTTCCTATCACACTATGACCAAGGTTACCCCTTGTGAATCAATTTATAGTTGTACTCCATCAACACCATCCTCCTACATTCCATGAATATCCAAGGTTCATGTTGTTGATAATACATTCAACTAGCATTTTTTCATCCTCTATCAACTGAAGATGAATCTAGAATTGGCCCAAAATTGTATGCACCAATAAGTTGATCATAATCATTCTGAGTGTAATTTTGAAGTAGAAGATGTGGTTTTTCTCTACATATATTCATATAAATAGTCCTCACTCTAGATTTGTAGATGCCAAAAACTAGCTTCCAAATACTATGGACCCTACTAGGTCTTATAGCAAACTAGTGCAATAGCTTACAAATTGACCCTCCTGCTTACATCAAAGCTCCATCTTGTCTTTCATGTCTCCTCTCTCAAGAACATCATAGGTAATCAGGTATAAGTTCAATATGCTTTACCAAAACTAGATGAAGAGGGTTCCATATTGCTTGAGCCTAAACAAATTTTGGACCATAGATCATGCACCCTTAAAAACCATATCATCATTGAGGTTATTCTTCAATGGTGAGGACTATAATTGAAATATTCCACTTGGGAGTCTCTCTAGTAGATACAACACCATTTTCCTCATTCTAGATTTGAGGATAAATGTTTTTGAAGGCGAAGGGCTTTTTAGGACCCCATCCTAACATTATAATGTAATGATTCCTTTCCAATGTGGGGAACACCTTATAATGATATTTTATAATATTTTATAATGGTATGTGGTAATTGAGATGCCTAGACAAGTGAGACCATTTCATGTAATCATTATCAAGAATATAACTAATTTTTGGTAGAATATTCTAGCTCAAGTGGCACTTTGCATGTAAGCCAAATCTTGAGTATTAGGTTAGGGTTGCATGAAGTGTATATTTAAAATCCAAGGGTCCATATATGAATGTATTATTTTTTATATTGAATTAAAGTATTGAAGGAGGTTACCCCTAGAATAAGCCTCTAAGTTTATGTTTTGTTTGTGAGATTATTATACTTTTACACACATTTAATATTGCAATATTTTAGTCTTCATGAATTTTTACTTTTATTGTAATATTCATATGAATGTGCTTAATTTAAATAGAAGGTTCCTAACATACTTAAAGGCTCTATAACTACCTTCTTCCTTTGCTTCTTTTACTTGTTACTTTGACTCCTCTTACATTATGAAGGCACACCCAACACTCATGTATAGTTGAGGGAGGTAAAATCTCAACTAATGCATTAATTAATGGATGTGTAACTCCAATATCTAAATAACTACAACTACCAGGAGTAAATACAAGTGCTCCAAAATCTAGTTATGGATTCTAATATCCACAAAAATAAGGTATGTCATAGATAGGTGATGTCTAGATTATTTTCGAACCTTTATTTGGAGCTAAATTTATCTCCAAAGTATAGGGTCTCCACTAAATATATGAGACTTGTTCTATATAATGTGTTAATAAAATACAAACTCTAGCTACATTTATAAGAGTAACAATTTTAGTAATGAGCTTTGAAGTTTTCAAGGAGTGAAGAAGAACCAAGTCCTATATGACGCTACATAGCGATTGGTGATGCATCATAGGGCTATAATGAGAGTAGTCAAAATTGAATACTAGTGAATGATTGAGTTATAATTATAATTACTAAAGTTGAAAAGGAAACAAGGATAAAATATAACGATGAGAACTTAGATACAATGATAGAAACTTACTAAGAAAATTAAGGAACAAGATTTCTTCATTTGTACTCACTTCAAAACCAAATCTTTGGGCTTTCTTTATGAAAATATTTTTGACGTATATGCTCATCACTATTGTATTAAAAAAATAATATTATTTTTTGTGTAACAAATAGCATTATGGATGTGTAATGGTTGTCCAGAGATGTGAAAGAAGAATAAGTCACAATTATGTATTTTTATTATTTCTATTTTTACTAGGTAAAGATCAATTATCATATAAGAGGTATTTTTTTTTTTTAATGAATCTTTATAAACCTTATACCATTCGGTAAATATGAAGTTAACATTTCTCAACTATTCAAGGAATCGAACCTTGAAAGATTGATATTACCTAACACCAACTAAAACTATTAAAATTTATGCATAAATTATCCATATCATCAAAAGAGGGACAATTATATTGAAGATTAATGGGAAAATTCTAAAGCACCACAAGTAAAGGTGGAGGTTAATTAATACATGGAAAGAAAATTGAAATAAATTTAGAACGTTGAGCATATTGAATTAATACATATCTGGAAGAGGTCATAATAGCATGTTTACTTCAATTTTGACTGGCTTATATCAATTCTATGTGACATTGCATTGATTGAATTTTTTTTTAATTGGTCTAATTTCTAATGAATCCTTACAAGACCAAAATCTAATTAAATCTTAAATCTATTTTATTTTATATATAATTAGATATATATATATATTTTTAAATAAAGGGGTAAAAATTTATTGATAAAATTTTGGATTACAAAGTACAGCTGAGCCCCCACCCAGGACTCAAATAAGCAACAAGATAGGCTAAATCACCAGACAAGGTCAACTCCCAAAGAAAAAAAAAAAAAAAACCACATTAAGTCTGAACATCCTTATGGATCAACTCCCGTAGGTGTTGAGAATCCCCAGACGGGAGACTCTCCCAGTTATCAATACTCTATCCTGAATAAAAACCACATTCAAAGAATGAACACGAATCAAATCACGAACAAATTTTTGTCTGGGGATGCTGTTCAACCCCCTTACATTCCATGAAAGTATAATCATTTTTGGGGGTTATAAAAATGGGAGTCCAATGTTCTCGCCAAAACTGACTCTACCAAAGTCTCCCCCATTAACTTAATTTTATCCTGGTCTTTATTTCGACCCACCTTCATATTCTTATCTGAAGCATTTTTTTTAATTATTTTATGCTTGCAATCCCAAGACCGTAGGAGTTTTACAGTCCATGGATGATCGCATCAGTGCTCGGGTAGGAGAGGGCACATCTAAATCTGTGCCATTTTCTAAGATAACTTCACTTCCAGGGCTAGGGCCAACCATATCACCTATACTCGGAACCAAAGCCCTTTGTTCTTCATTTAAACCCCTCGTATTTGGTTCCCTTGGTTCCACCTCATGAAGAGACAAGTGATTTGGTCCTGTTATATCTATAACAGGTAGCGATGTTTCAGGTATCTCCATGCACTGATCAAGATTCTCTAGAATTTCAAAACGATTGAGCTAAGCATCTGGCTGGTTATCCTTAATGTCTCTTTTTGCCTTTCTTCCTTTGTTCCGAGGTTTTACCGTAACAAAGCCTTCCTTATCCTGATCCCCATCCTTTATCGAGGCTTTTCCTTTATCCATATTTTGTACAGCTTGAGAGGGCCCAGGATTTGAAGCCACAGGTAGGACAAACTTAGGGCATTTTCTTTGTAAGTGGCCATATTCATGGCAAATTCGGCAACGAAATGGAAGAGCTTCATAGTCAAGTTTTTGAACCCATGTGGTTGATCCGAACTGTATTTCAATAGAATCTAGAATAGGATTGTTTAAATCAATTTCAACACAGATACGGGCAATAGATATTACCTTTTTATCTAGCGTCTATCCTGACGGCCCAACCGGCTTCCCAAGTAGAAGGGCAATCATATGCAAGATGTCATTTCTCCAAAATTCCAAGGGGAGCCATGGAAGCCGAACCCACACTGAAACCCGTGATGGTCGCTCCTCTGATGGGTTGAAACCCACATGTCATGGTTTAAGAAAGAGTCTTGCTTGGTTACAAAAATAGGGACCTCCTTAAAATGCTTTGTTACGATCCGCAAGACAAGAAAAAACCACCATAAAATAGTTGTTTGCACTCAGCATCACCTCCACATCACCTTTAGGGTTCCAAGTCTTCCTAACCCAAGCCTCCACAAAGGGAAGAGAAATTCGGATGCCCATAAATTTACCAATAAGTGCATGTTTGGTTAAATACTCCACATCTTCTGCCACCGAGTCTGGTTGAACCACTAGAACCGACCTAGCTTCACATCGTTCCAAACATCCATTGTTCTTTAACAAGCGATTCTCGGCATGCAATGGGAAATCCTGTTCCTTCCAATCATTTTAAAAAGAAATACCAACCCTAGCATGCACACTCTGTGATGGACCTGATGCCATCACTACATTCCTCCAGTTGTTCATACCTCCTCTAGAAACTGCTGCCATCCCCGTAGAGCCCACCAGATAGGTCTCAAAAAAATTCTAGCAAAGCAGCTTTCCTCATCAAACCCTAGCAGAGCAAAAAACTTGTCTTTTCTTGAATTTCTGTTGCATTAGGTTCCATCATTTCTTGTAGACTTATGATAGTGGGTCTATGTTATTTCCTTAGAGTGTAAACAAGCCTTTGCTTGATAGCACTATTGAGGCCTCTCACATTCTATGAGAGGATCCTCATTTAGGTATATAATTAGATATTTATTTTATAGCCTACAAGTTGATTATTCCCTCTAATGGATTTCAATTGGAGTTGGTTATCATAAGTTTAATTTTATTAGACTACATGAAATTACCTATTAGCTATCCTATGGAAGTTTTGTATCACCTCTAAATTCTATGATAGGCTTGGAATTATTAATTTATAACTTAGGGTAAATATCTTGTGATAATATGGATAACTAGAGCCTTAATGAGAGGTGAACCCTATAAGGTTCTCATCAGATCTAGGATATTTGCAACTTACTATAAACACAAATGGATCCATATTTCTTGGTAGGACAAAGTTCTTATATCATATTTTTTTCCATTAATGGTTTGTTGTCTCTCAATAGAAATTGGACAACTTGAAAAGCCTATAACTCCTTGATTCAATGGAAGGATAACTCCTCAAGGGCTAGTCATTCCATAGTCACTCACAACATATGGTGGAAATCTATTATCTAGAGATATACTAGTCCCTTAGCCCTTTATAAGGAATGCAAGCCTCTATTATTACTTAGCTAAGAGTTTATTACTATTCTCAAATATTTGGGATGAGTCTTCAGGAAATGGTTGTCTTGGCATCAAGCAAGAATTTAGTATCTCCATCCTCCCTATTATAAAATGGCATTTAAAGAAATTATCAAGTCTATTTCTAGCCTAGTTACTTACAAAATGAATTTCTCTATTATGCCCTCTTAGTTTGATTGGAGATGGTGGGACAACTACTCCTTACAAGCCATCCATTCTAAGTATTTGTATTATCATCTAATCCCTTACTATTACTTCTCTCCTCAACTTAACAAGTAGTGGGACCTTCATCTTCTAAAAATAAATGGCTTTTTTATTATCGATAGACTATGGAAAGTGTGACTTATTCATCAAGATCTATTGTTTGTTTGGAGAGTACTTCAATGCAAAGTCCCTTATCTTTTGAAACTAACAAATATCAATCTAACCTAGCCTTTCTATGTTACCTATGGACAAGTGGAGTCTAATAAACACTTACTTTGATTTTATCCTTATGTTAGATGAGAGTCAAACATATTTGTTGATCTTCTCTCGTCCTTATTCACTTGTGTTAACTAGAAAATGTAGCTTCTTGTTGTCTTGGCTAATTATGATCCTTATAAAATGAGTTGGGATATTTTCATAGTCATTATTTATTTTATTTGGAAAGTAAGGTGTAAATTTTTATTTATTATGGGGCACCACCCTCTTGGTCTAGCATATCTCCCTCACACATGACATCCTATTGTAGGTGAATAGGGTTCACAACCAAAACTATATTTTTTGATACCTCATAAGGAATATCCATGATACGCTTAAAATTATGGAGGAACACATGATAAAAGTGGTGCTAACATGGAGCTCCATTTCTAGTTGCAGATGCCTACTATGGAGGAGTGACCTTATTGTGTTTCATTTGCAAAGGTGGCAACCCAAAATATGAATCCACCATGATTTATATTTATATAAGGAATTAAATTTAGGATTTGAATATATCATACCTTGGGATGAAAAGAAGAATTATAAAATAATTCAAACAATAAAAATATTTTTTCATTATTTCCATGTATTTTTAGCTTGGTTATCAATTATTTAATGGGGTCAAAATTTCATGGAGAAAATAAAAACATTAGAAAATAATAAGCATGTGAGAGGTATTACCTACAAAAGGAACCATCAAAATTCATACATAGATCATCCATCTCATTAGGATGGGGATAATTATATAAAACTTTGATTGTAAATTTTGAAGCAGCATAGTTGAAGATTAATTAATATGTAGAAAATTCAAGGAAATTAAAATGATATTGGAATTTGGGGTATATCAAATTAATATATATTTATAAGTGGTCATGATAGCATGTTTGCCTTAATTTTGACTATGGCTTATATCAATTACATGTGGTATTGCATTCATTCAAATTTTTCTTAATAAATCGAGCTTCTAATGAATCCTTACCAAACCCAAAGCAAAATTTGATTAAGTTTTCAAACTATTTTTATCTATATATATATAGATAGTAAATTTATAGCCTCACATATTTATTACTCTTCTTGTTGGTTTTTAGTTAAATTTGGTTATCATAAGCTCACCTCTATGCTGAGATAATTCCTATGAACAAAATGTAATGGGGCTCATTCCTTACTAGCTATCTTGTGGAATATTTGCGTCACCCTTAAAGCCTAAGGAAAGCTTGGCATTATTCATCCTATCACTCAAGGCAATTATCTTACAAAAAAGCAAGTAGCTAGAGCCTTTATGGAAAGTGAATCTTAGAAGGTTATCATAAAATCTAAGATCTCTTTAGCTACTTATAAATATAAATGGATACATATGCCTTGGTAGTACAAGGTTCTCATGTCATACTTTTATCCATTAGTGACTCATTTCGTATCTATGGGAATTGGATAGCCTGAAAATACTACAATTCCTTGATTAAGTGGAAGGACAACTCCTCCATATTTGCCATTCTCTAACAAATCATAGCATATGGTGAAATTGTGCTATCTAGAGAAATGTTATCCCCTTAACATTCTCTAGGAAATGCAAGCCTTTGTTCTTAGAAACCAATGGTTTATTACTACCCTCAAATATTTGGGATGAATATTCAAGTAAGTGAATGATTTAGTATCTCCTTCCTCCCTAATATAAAGTGGAATTTGAGGAGGTTATCAAGTTTATTCCTAGCCTAGTTACTATCAAAATGAATTGTTCTAATTTGTCCTCTTGGTTCAATTAGATATGGTAGAATAACTACCCCTTAAAATTAATCCATTCTAAATAATTTTATATTATCACCTAATCCATTTATTTGGATTCTCTAATCAACTTAACAAGAAGTGGAACATTCATCTTTCCAAATAGTAATGGCTTTTATCATCAATAGACTATGGAAATTTCCACTTATTGCCCAATATTTGTTGTTTATCTAGAGAGTTATTTAGTGCAAAATCCCTTCTATTTAACACCTAGAAAATATCAACCTAACCCAACCCTTTTGTGCTACCTATGATCAAGTGGAGTCTATCAAACACTATTTTTTATTTTATCCTTATGTTAGAGAGACTAGAGAATATTTGTTGATCTTCTCTCACCCTTCTTCACTGGTGTTAACTATTAAACCTAGATCCTTGGTCTCTTCGATGATTATTATCCTTATAATATTATTTGGACTTGTTTAGAGTTGTTGTTATCTGATTTATTTGGAAATGAAGGTGTATATTTTTGTTTATTGGGGGGCACCACTCATTAGACTAGGTGTAATTCACTTATGTACAACATCTTGTTTAGGTGAATAGGGTTCAAAATTAGAACTAGGTTATTAGAAACCTCATCAAGAAGACCAATTAAAGGCTTACAACTATGGAGGTGAACCAAGAACACATAATGAAAGTGGTGCTACCCTAGAGCTCTATTTTTAGTTGCAGGATGTCTACTATGGAGGAGTGGCCTTGTGATGTTTCATTTCTAGAGGTGGTGGCCCAAAATCTGAGTCCACCATGATTCTTATCAAATTATTGTATGGTTAGTCATGGGTAATATGTTGGATATTGTTTTTCCTAACAACCATTATTATGTATTTATGTATTAATAGTTACAATTTATAACAAACTATTACCTTGCAAAATCGGTTAAGCTACGCCCTATACTAGCCTATTTTGTATATAGATTTTGATACTTTTTGTTGTTACTATTTTTTTAATCTATGGTGAATTGAGAGCAATTTGTTTTTCAATGCCTAAAACCATGAAGTTATATATCGTATTATTTACTGTTAATATAAAATTTTGTCCCAATAAAAGAATATTTCTAATAAAAAAATTAAAATTTTAAAAATATTATTAAATTATATAAAAAATATAAAAATATATCTTCAAAATATTTTATGTTAATTTACAAAAAAAATATAACAATATTATTTAAGTTAGATTATAATTTTATATTGTGTTATTTTAAATATTTATTTTATAAATGGCATGTTATTTTACTATGTTTTTTTTTTATTGGGTGAAAGAAAGGGGTTTTGGAAGGGTCCTCAAACCTTTACAAAGGGGTTTTGGAAGGGATCCCAAACCATTACAAATACAAAGAGTATTCAATGAGCCCAAATTACATTATATAAAAATAGATCTAGAGGAAGAACATCGAGTGAAATGAGGCACTTGAGAAAGTCTGGGTAAAAACAATGAGGATTTCAACTAAAAATTAAAAAAAATCTCATCTAGTGAGAGTCAAGTGAACGAGCAAACCACAAATAGCCATTATCAGACTACAATAGAAAGTCCCACTTGCTACAAAGCCCACAAGGCATACCCAAAATGAAATATCTAAAAACTAGGGGAATGGCATTGACAAACCAACAAGAGAAAAAATACCCAAATTTTTTCTTTAAAAAAGAATTATCGAATCACCCAATAGAAAGAAAGCATCTAGAATTAAAAAAAAAAATCCCACTTTTTACGAATCCCTTAAAGCATGCTCAAAAATAGGGGTATGGAATTGACAATCCAACACGATAAATTAACACGATTGTCTACTTTAAATATGAGAACTCTTGAATCACCCAGTGGAAAGAAAGCAACAAGATTAAAACAAAATAATCTCACTTGCTTTAAAGCCCTTAGAGCTCACAAACATGAAAGCTCAAAAAATAAAACTAAAAAATCCAAGGAGTTCTCAAAAAATAAAATAAACCCTCCCCATAAGAGATCTCATCCAAGGAACATAGACCTCCTTTGACATGCGGACCATCCAGCAGTTGGAGCCCTGTCAAGGGGGGTAAATAGCAAAATCGATACAACCAATAAAAGGAGATCTGTAACTCAATACACCAATAGAAAAACCTTCTAAATCTAGATTTCAATCAGCCATGGGATAAATTGAAGAGAATAAACTAGCCCAAAAAAACACCTAAAATAAAATAAAAGGAAGATCCCAACAAAAATTTGGATCTTTGGAACCCTGGTATCTGACACAGCTAGAGAAGTTTAATAGTTGGTCCACTCCTTGCAATACAATGGCACTAAGAGATGCCACTATATGAAGGGACCATCCATAAATTCCTTCCTCAATGGTCATTAAGCCTAAGGTCTCCCCCTGGATTTGGATTAGGGAAGGGGTAAGACAAAAAATAATCACAGGGAAAAACCTCCAAAATAACACCCACATCCAACAACTATCCTAGCAACATTCAGGCTAAAATACCAAACATCCACCAGCCAGAGTGACCTGGTAGTACAAGTATGACTCCATAGACGTTGAAGGCACAAGGCCTCCTCCTGTGTTTGAATCAGGGAAGGGGCAAGACCAAAGAATTTTGTAGATACCTATGTTAGGACCCTAGTCCTAACCTTAATTTATCATCTACTTATAATTATGGACAATCATGTCCTTTCACCAAAAGGGTATAACTTTAGGTAGATATATATTTATATTCTAAGGTGTCTTCAAAGGCATGAGTGAACAATTTATTTGATATATGATTGGTATTCCAAACATTCAAAAGGTGATTCTAACATAAAAGTGATTTGATATTATAAATTCTACATTTTAACCTTTATTTATGCATAGATATACTGAATAACTATTTGGTTCTTAGCATTTTGGTATCAGAGCTGGATCTTGATAGGGAATAACACAATTGTTGTGAGCCAGCTCACCATCAAATTTAGTGTATTCGTGTTTAGAAAAATATGAGGGATTTAGTAAAATATTAAAACACAGTGTCATCACAGCCAAGAGCATCACTAGAAAAATAAAAAAGCATAATATATAAATTTTCCCCAACCTAAGTGTCGTAAAACTAGTACAATTTTTTTTTCTCATCAATTCTGTCACTACTGAATCAAAAAAGGATCAAGAATAGACGAAAAAATCTCATCTACGATGTAACTAGCATTTTTTAGTGAAGTACAGGGTGTAACGGTGAAAGCATACACATAGGATTAACTCGGACATAAAAAACCAGAATTCATGATTAAAATCCTAAGTAGACAGCACAAAAATGGCAAAACCAGTGAAAAAATTTTCAAAAAAAAAGTTCCAATTAAAATGAGTAGAATTCGCTTTTGCATCGTTTTTCCAGTGAAATACAAGGTTTAATGATGGAAAGATATAAAAATTAAAATTTAAACCTAAGTTTTATAAAGTTATCGGCCACCGATAGAAAATTTCGATCATGGAAGTTTTAAATTAAAAAAAAAAACTATAAAAATTTTATCCCACATTCACCAAAAGTGTGGGTATAGTGGGCTTTAATAGTTCCAAAGCATGCATAGGATATTGCCTAGAGGGTTAGGCATACATCTCATGTGAACCTTGGGTGCTAGTGGTACATGTGGAGTTGCCACAATGTAATCATGCTAAACATTGACCGTTGACCCTTAATTTGTCCATCACTCCACTTTCGTTCCTCTTCCCTGTCGTCCCACCACTCCCTTCCTCACTGTCTCTATCGCTTCCCTCCCCACCACTCCATCACTCCCTTCCACGCTACCTCTATCTCTCCCATTACCATCGCTTCCTTCCCCGTTGCCTTGGTCACTTCCTTACCTGTTGCTCCTATCCCCACTATCTCTGTCGCTGCTCACATAGACCTGAAGGTCAATAAAACTAATTTTTAAATATTACAAAAAAAAAGTGACAAAAGTTTTACAAAAAATTGATATTTTTTACAAAAGGTTGACATTTTTTTTGCAATATTTTACAAATTTTATAAATAATAAATTCACCTTCTTACCAAAGATGCTTTTGTAACACACAAACCATGCACTAATGGCCGACGATAGACAATTGCAAGACATTGTAAAGGAAGTCATGACATAAGTCATGCAAGAATTGCACAAATGGCAAGAAATTTTTGAGAAGAAATTTCCAACAAAAGAAGATTTTTCTTATGGGGATAAGACCAGAAAAACAAGGTTATAGATCTAAACTTAGAAATTGGGGCCACCAACCACTTAGTGGATATGGTGCAACGAAATATAGCACTAATACAAGCCAATCAACCTCTCATAGCACCAACACAACAAGAAATTTTTGGGGGACCCCAAATGTCAATCTTACTTCACACCACAAAATTAAATTTTCCAAAATTTGATGGAGGTGACCCCACAAATTGGATATATCGGGCTGACCAATATTTCTCCTTATATCAAATTCTAGATATCCAAAATATTTGCATCGCATCATTTCATTTAGAGAAAATTGCTACACAATGGTACCAGTAGTACGAAAAACAAAAGGTACCCCCACATGGATCAAATTTACAAATAATTTAATGTTGTGATTTGGCCCAAGCAAATTCAAAGATTTCATAGGAACTCTCACCAAACTCTGCCAAACATCTATAGTGAGATAATACCAAGTGCAATTCAATAAATTGGTAAAAATCACATAAGGCCTTGATGCATCATTCTTTAAAATTTGCTTCATTAGTTTCCTAAAAGAAGAGATTCGATTAGAGGTACAAATACTCAATCCTAGCGATATGATGCACACAGTTACATTGGCACAAATGATGGAAGAAAAAATCAATAACCAACATCGAATAGGAATATTTCCAATAGGGAAACCATAAAACACCTACACCAACCAAAAAATGAATAAGGTCATGCCAATTAAATGAATTAGCCAATAGGAAATGAAATAAATGTGAGAGAAGGGCCTTTGTTTCCATTGTGATGAAAAGTTCACCCCTAATCACAAATGCATATCACCAAAATTATATATTTTGGACACATTTGGAGATTGCACTACTAAATAAGAGGATGACATCAAAGTGGAAGTAATAATGGATATCCCAGAAGAAAATAAAGAGGATAAAATAGAAATCTCCTTTAACACTCTCGCAGGATGTTCAGCCCCACAAGCTATGAAGGTTAAATATTACTTTACGAAACAAAACCCTATTGTGCTTTTAGAATCTGGTAGCACTCACCATTTTATAGATCCTAGATTTATATCCTAGGTTGGCCAAACAAGCTAATTGTTTTATATATCCTTGTAATAACTTCAAAGTCATGATTGGCAATGGCGAAAAAATTGCATGCAAAGGGAAATGCCAAAATATCAAGCTCACTATGGGAGACTATAACATGAAATAAGATATGTATGTAATACAATTAGGAGGATGTGACACCATTTTAGGAGTACAATGGCTATGAAAACTCGACAAAATTCAATGGGACTTTGACAAATTATGGATGCAATTCACACAAAAAGACCAAACTTACACAATTAAAGGGTTAAAAATAGGCCCTTCACAAAAGTTCCCATAGAGTTGAAAAAATCATTCGCAAAGGTAGAAACGGCATGGTGGCCCAACTATTTTACATATAAACCACTAATGAAGAACAACCAGAGGTACCAAAATTACAAAAACTCCTAAAAAGATATGATCAAATATTCAATGAACCAGAAGGATTACCTCCACAACAGGGCCATGACCATGCCATTCAATTACTTCCAGGGCACCAACCTCCAAATATTGGACCTTATAGATGCCCATATCTACAAAATATAGAAATAGAAAAAATAGTACAAGACTTACTTAGGGAAGGGGTAATTAGACCTAGTATAAGTCCTTACTCTTCTCCAGTCATATTAGTTAAAAAGAAGGATGGATCATGGCACTTGTATGTCAATTTTTGTGCCCTCAACAAAACAACTATCAAAGATAAATTCCCTATTCTAGTAATCGATGAACTACTAGATGAACTTCATGGGGCTGCATATTTTTCCAAACTGGATTTACGATCAGACTACCACCAAATTCGAGTTAAAGAAAGTGATATACCCAAAACATCCTTTTGTACTCATGAAGGACATTATGAATTTTTTGTTATGCCATTTGGTCTTACCAATGCCACTTCCACATTTCAAAGTCTTATGAATAAGGTATTTCACCCTTTCCTTCAAAAGTTCATCTTAGTTTTTTGATGATATTTTGATTTACAATAAAACATGGGAAGATCACTTATCCTATATAGAGATAGTACTCAAGACACTAAAGGACAATCAATTATATGCCAAGAGATCAAAATGCTCCTTTAGAAAATAAGAACTTGAATACCTTTGATATATTATCTCCAAGAAAGGAGTTAGAGTGGACCCTTGTAAGATTGAAGATGTGGAAAATTGGCCTACTCCAAAAACATTGAAAGGTTTGCATGGGTTTTTAGGACTAACAAGATATTATCACAAATTTGTCAAATATTATGGCAAAATTGTAGCTCCCTTAATATCACTACTTAAGAATAACACTTTTTTATGGTCTCCGCAAGCTAACAAAGCCTTCATTACCTTAAAAAAGGCCATGTGTACCACTCCCGTTTTAGCCATGCCAGATTTTTCTAAACCATTTATTATTGAGAGCAATGCTTTCAAATTGGGAATAGGAGTCGTACTCATGCAAAATGAAAAACCTTTAGCTTTCACTAGCAAGGCATTATCTAAAAATAATTTAGCATGATCCACATATGAAAAAGAAATGTTAGCCATCATTCACGCTATCCAACATTGGAGACCTTACCTCATAGGACAAAATTTCATTATTTGCACAAACCACCATAGTTTAAAATACTTTCTTGAGCAACGTATAACAACCCTTGAACAACAAAAATGGGTTACAAAACTACTAGGGTATAAAAAGGGGATAGACAACATGGCTGATGATGCTCTTTCAAGAAAATTTGAAAACATACCTCAATTACATGTTTTCTCCTCACCCATTCCTAAATGGTTAGACAAAGTCTATGAGGAATGGATTAAATATCTGCTTACACATACATTAATTCAACGAATTCAACAAAAATCCACTAGTACACCCCATTATTATTGGTAAGATAACATACTAAGATATAAAGGGTGTATCGTCCTCTCTCCCACATCATCTTATAGAGAAAAATCCTACATGAGTTACATGCCACGCCCACTACAAGACACTCTAGATTTCTAAAGACGTATAAGTGAGTAACGAGATCCTTTTATTGGGTAGGCATGAAAATTGATATCAAGAAATTTATGAAGGAATGTGAGACCTGCCAACGACAAAAAAGGAGAAATAGTGGGTACTCTAGGTCTTCTACAATCGCTTACCATACCAACAAAAACTTGGACCGATATCTCCATGGATTGTATTGAAGGTCTTCTAAAATCTATAGGAAAAACAACTATTCTAGTTGTGGTGGATCGTTTATTGAAATATGCCCATTTTTACCCTATAGCCCACCCTTATACTGCTACTACAATCACTCGAATTTTTCTTGATAATATTTTTAAACTACATGGCATGCCTTCCACTATAGTTAGTGATCGTGATCCCACATTCACTAGCAAGTTTTAGAAATAATTATCCAAACTTCAAGGCACTCAAATTCGTATGAGATCTTCTTACCACCCCCAAACATATGGTTAAACCAAAGTTAAATGTTTGGAAACCTACCTTCATTGCTTTATAGCTACTCAACCTCCTTGATGGATTAAATGGTTTCTATTAGTTGAATGGTGGTATAACACGTCCTATCACACTACCATTAAAATAACACCATATGAAACCTTATACGGATAAACACCACCATCCCTTACCTCTTATATTCCAAGAAGTACAAATGTACCCATAGTGGAGATGGAAATTTCCAATCGAGATAACATTCTTTGCACTCTCAAAGAAAATTTGCACACGACCCAATACCGTATGAAGCAACAAACATGCCAACATCGAATAGAGCATGTTTTCCAAGAAGGAAATATGGTATTCCTTCACCTTCAACCATATCATCAAAATTCTCTCAAAATCAAAGGTTCTCAAAATCTAGCCCCTAAATTTTATGGACCATATAAAGTGCTTCAACATATTGGACCCATTGCTTATAAACTTGAGTTGCCTGAGATGTCCAAAATTCATCCAGTGTTCCATGTCTCATGCCTTAAGCCAATAGTAGGCACACACATCTCAATACAAACTCAATTTCCCAAGTTTTATGAATATGGAGCACTCATGGTTGAACCCAAAGCTATCGTAGATCATTGCGTTAACCACATTTGTAACCACACTATAACTAAATTTTTAATTCAATGGAAGGGCCTACCTTTGGAAGATGCGATATGGGAGACACTTTACCATATCCAACAACAATTTCCTAAATTCTAGCTTTGATGGCAAAGCTCTTTTAAGGAGGGTGGCATGTTAGGACCCTAGTCCTAACCTTTACTTAATTTATCATCTACTTATAATTATGGACAACAATGTCCTTTCACCAAAAGGTTATAAATTTAGGTAGATATATATTTATATTCTAAGGTGTCTTCAAAGGCATGAGTGAGCAATTTATTTGATATATGCTTGGTATTCCAAACATTCAAAAGGTGATTTTAACATAAAATTAATTCGATATTATAAATTCTGCATTTTAACCTTTATTTTTACACAGATCTACTGAAGAACTATTTGGTTCTTAGCAATATAAAAAACTAGCATAAGCAACTAGTAGCAAGATATCAGAGGGAAAAACCCAACAAAAAATATAGGGAGACCTCCCAATCAGAGAGAAAGGGTTTGAGAGCATAGGAGTAGGAGGCTCAGGTCCTCTAATCCATGGTGAGGCTCAAGCCCTCCCAGGCCCTCTCTACAATGGTGAGGCTCAGGCCTTCTTAGGCCCTCTCTGCCACTAAAGGATTTATGGTGAACTAGTGTAATCTAAAATGGGGTTGCATGGACCTGCACCATATGGATCACGTTCCTCAACTAATCATTTCTTTTACTATGTTTATTTATAAACA
The DNA here is from genome assembly GCA_028583015.1 of Wollemia nobilis. NCBI lineage: Eukaryota > Viridiplantae > Streptophyta > Pinopsida > Araucariales > Araucariaceae > Wollemia > Wollemia nobilis. Next base: position 10,738,304 of record JAQPPZ010002587.1, on the reverse strand, counting down.
TTTTTAAGTATTTAAGTATGTATTTGTACTTGTCAATGTAACTTTGACTATGCATTTAACAATATTGTTATTTACTTTTATTTTATTTATTTATTTTAGTATATAAAATTATATTAAATTGTAGTGTTTTTCGTTAATAAGAAAATTGATTCTTCCCGTTTTAAATATTTCTTCTCGCTTGATATATTCTACTTTAAAATTAAACACAAATAAAGTATTGTCTAGCTTAAAAGATATTATATATAATATTTTTTTGATACATAGAGGAATCAAAAACTACCTTTCCTTTTTGAACAACTGGTCATAGGGTCAAGTCATATTACCTCTTATCGTAGCATCAAATCATGGTTCTACCACTATAACCCCTATCTCACCTTGGTAAACATAACCCGAAGTGAGGGAGATACCCGATGGATCAGGGTTTGTACCACCATTATAAAGATGGCGCATACTCAATGGACTCAACTTAGACTACTACCTTTGCCCTAGATTAGACATGCCCATGAGGTTTGAATCTAGGTCTCCTCCTAGGTTTGCTTTTTATATATAATTTTAATAAAATATAAAATACCAAAACTCAATAATTACAAAGCTTTAATAATTAATTATGAATGGTGAAAACAGTTTTCTTTTAACTACATGTCATTGAATAATTGCACCATTACACCATTCTTTTCATGAAAGTATTGGGATAGGTTTTTATAATGTGTAATTATTTTAAGAGTTAAAATTTATGTTTATTATAAACTTAATATTAAGGGCCATTTGAGGTTTATTTCGTAGGTTAATTTATTTGTGTGTGATTGATAATGATGTATTGGTTATCATATTTTAATATAATTAAGGTTAATATTGACATTGTATATGTAATATTGATAAGTTTAAGGATATTAATTGTATATTGTATTAAATTTAATGTAATATTTTATTATGATTGTTGGTCAAATTGGGCAAGAAATGATATTTTTTGGAGCAACGATGCAAGGAGGAGGAGTGGGAGGTCTAGGGGTGGAAAACCCTAGGTGTGGGGCTTCAGATGGTAGAACAGTAGGTGTAGTAGGTGGGGGCTCTAGTAATATAGTAGGGCCCTAGGCAGAGGATGTGGACAAAGAAGACAAAGGAAGGAGACAAAGAGAAACATGATAACTGGAGATCATATTATCTTAATGCTCTTTGTGGTAAGAAAAAACTTTCTGACTCTTATTTTAATCTAAAACCCATAAATGGTAGGTTGGACATCCCAGATACCCTATCTCAGTAGGTGGCTATGGAGGGCAGAATGTCTCTGGTGGTGAAATTTATGGGGGTTCGATGGAACTTGGAAGTCATAAGAAGATGGGTCATCCAAAAATGGTGGCCAAGGGTCGGTATGATGATTAAGGTTTTACCCAAGATTTTCCTTTTGGTGACATTTCAATGTGACCAGTACATGGAAAGGGTTATTCAAGGAGGTCTTTTGGTTTTTTGGGAAAATGGACTTGTATCTGAAGTGTTGGACCCCCAATTTCAACCCCCAAACCCAGGTATTGGATTTGGATCCTATTTGGGTTAAGATGTCGAGATTAACTCTACTTTATTGGAATGAGTAAATCTTGGCTAGGATAGCTACAGAGATTGGGGAACAGGTAGCTATCGATCCTACAACCTTGAGAAGAACAAGACTTATTTTTGCTCGCATGTGTGTGTTGGTGGACCTGAGTAAAGAACTCCCTAAATCTATTATATTGTCATCTATCTATGGCCTTCATACTCAAGACTTTGAATATGAAAATTTGTCAATTAAGTGTAGTGTTTGCGGGAAGGTAGGGCACTAGGGTATTCACTGCTTTTCCAAGAACCAGCCCCCACCCCAAAATACTATTCCACAAACCTAAAATAATATACCTTGAGAAACAATGGTGAAATTGTTCTATTGATCAACAATGCATTACATAGTCTTATAGTTCTTGAAAGAACTAAAAATAGACACGGTGGTTGAGAGAAATCCTCTCAAACTTATCACAACAAACTAACATAAAGATAGCTCTTATCCTAACAACATGCTAATATTGGACTATGGTCAAACATTAATTAACCAAGTCAAAACCTCAATGTATGCTAATCAAATTAACTAGAAATATGTAAATCAAAACATTAAATTAAAACTAAATACTAGGACTTAATACTTAGGACTAAGGAGGCAATGTTGAAAATATTCCAACATTCTCCCCCTTGATGCTAAAGACACTCATGCAAGAGTTCTTTAAGCATCACAAAGTTGGAAGAAAACATTTCTCTTACGTTTCCTCCAATTTTGAATCAAGAAATCAAAATTTGCAAATAACTTGTGGTGGCACTCCTTCCACTCTTCATGTGGGATCTCCTTCATCTTTGATGTTGCTCCTTCATAACACAAATGCTTGAGTGCCTTCTTTTGTTGATTAGCTCCCCCTTCAACAAAATTATCTCCTCTTGTGGTGTTCAACAACCACTCTCTTACACCTTTATCATTATGGTCTTTAAACCATGCTCTTACATTTTGATCTTCTTTTACATCTTTAACACTAAATAATACTCCACATGAGTATTTACTATTAATCATATCACATAGATGATTATACCATACAACTCTTTCACATATTTCCACACAAAATATCACAATAAATATGGCCATATAATGACAAACTACATATGCAACATAAAGTTGCTCCTCACACAAATATTCTCTCACAACAATGACTTTACAAGAATCCTTCTCCCAAGGAATTTTGAACACATAATTTTGATCCATGTGACCCAAGTTCTCCATCACTATCTTCTCTCCAAGAAGATTCTTCATCAAAGTTGTCTCAATGAGACAATCACCTTTCTTTTCATTCCTGCTCACAAAAAACAAATCATTAATCATAAAAACATTACCTTTAGTATGAGTAGATTTGGTGCTTCCCATAAAGCTATTTTGTAGCAGTTCTCCTTCATTGTATGGTGCTTCAAGATAAACCATCAACTCTTCACTAATAGTTCTCCTCTTTTGTTCAATCCATGTTGGTGTGTTGAAACACCATTCATTCAAGCAATCATACATAGTTTCCTTTTCAAGAAAACTCTCTTTCTGCAATGTAGTCACTCCAAGTGAGTGATCTTCATCCATGAGTGATGTTTCCTTTGCCATTATGATAAGAAAATCAGCAATCTCATTTCTATTTTTTGTTTCTATCTCATTTTTCACATTCTTCTCCCCCTTTAGGAGAACTCTAACAATTTTATCTTCTCCTTGTAGGAGATCTTCATTTTCTCTGTCAAGAGAGCATACATCCATTCCAAGTGAATGGTCTTCAAGACAATGGTCTTCCATAAACATTGCTTCTCCATCAACATGCCAACAATTTTGGTTGATCCTATTATCATCTTTATTCTCTCCCATGAGAATTTTAGGTGCATTATCCATAATACACTCTTCATTTATCTCCTCCATGAGATATTTTTTATCACTTTTTCTTCTATCAACAACAAATCCTCTTCTTCCTCCTCGTCCTCTTGAGGAATACACACCTCTTCTTATATTTTCATCACAAAATTCAGCAACATATGCTTCCTCCATGAAGCATTCTTCATCTTGTTGGTTTTCTACATACAAGCCTTCCTCTCGCAAGAAATAATTCTCCATTACAAAGCATGAATTCATATGAGTCTTTATAAGACTCTTCAAAAACTCCTTCAAAAGGATCTAATTCGAAACTGCTTCAAGGAAGCAAGGCTCCTCCTTGCTTAAACAATCTTCATGATTATCACTCATGGATTTATGGGTATCCTCATCAAACCCATAAGCATCCTTTAACACTTGCCATGCCATTGTAGCTGATCTACAATTGGCTATGAGAGGAAAAACATTATTTTCCATTCCTCTCCTCAAATCCATAAGAGCTAAGCAATTTGCATATTGCTGCTCCTTCTTCTCTTTTCTCTCCTCACCTTGTAGCTTATTCCAAGTAGGTTCTTCATATCCTTCTTCTACAATGCTCCAGAGGTCTTTGGCCATCAAAAAGGTTTTCATCCTTATGCTCCAATAAGCATAATCTTCTCCATTGAAACTTGGCACCTTCAAGTCTTCATACATTGTGTCCATCTTGCAATCCACCACTCATCAATATTCCACCTAGATCTCAGCCACTCCTTTCCTGTAGACTTATGATATACTTATCTGAAAATCCACTAAATTTTAGATCCAAATTCACACAAATGAGAAATATGTGATCAATTTACTTTTGCCCTTTCTAGATCTTAGAGCGTTTTTGAGACAACCTCAATGTTCTTCACATAAATCAATCCATACAACCCCAATTTTTTGAAAATTAAACTCTGTATTCTTGAGACAATAATCTGAAAACCCTCTAAATTTCAGAAGAAAAATCACAAAGGTGAAAAATATGTGATCATTTACTTTTTCCCCTTTTATCACAATTCCGGATCTAGGATTGTTGAAGGAAAAATAAATATTCACATAAATAAATCAATACAGATCCCAATGATATGAAATTTTGTCTGAATTATTATTTTATAGAAATAATATTTCTCCCAAAATTTGAGAAGCAAATACCCTGGATTCCACCTTATACAACCATTTTATTGAAAAACTAAAAATGCTAATAAAATCAACAAATTAGCTCCAAATCACCTGAAATTTTTACTGCATCCTCTTGATACAATTACCTAACAACCCTAAAAATTTCATAATCAAATACCTTAGGATTCATGAGATATTAATGATTTACTCGAGCTCTTCATTGCAAATCTGTTGAGTGCTGGCCACTTGAGTTTCTCTGACAAAGTGTGTGCTTCAGATCTCTTCACACCACTATCCACAGGTTTTGATCTGTTTGAGCAAACCTGCTCTGATACCAAATGAGAAACAATGGTGAAATTTTTCTATTGATCAACAATGCATTACATAGTTTTATAGTTCTTGAAAGAACTAAAAATAGACACGGTGGTTGAGAGAAATCCTCTCAAACTTATCACAACAAACTAACATAAAGATAGCTCTTATCCTAACAACATGCTAATCTTGGACTGTGGTCAAACATTAATTAACCAAGTGAAAACCTGCAATGTATGCTAATCAAATTAACTAGAAATATGTAAATCAAAACATTAAACTAAAACTAAATACTAGGACTTAATACTTAGGACTAAGGAGGCAATGTTGAAAATATTCCAACATACCTCCCTCGTAGGTCTCAATTCCTGTACAACATGGGCCTCATGGATGTGGGGCTTGAAATTCGAATATCAGAGACCCCATTCGACCTAATGTCAGAAAGAGACAAAATTATAAGCCTCCTTACAAAAATATCTATGCCCCAAAATCCTCTCACAGGGGAGCTAGTCCCTCTGGTGGAAACCCTCAAGTACAACCTTCTCCAAAGGTGATGCAGCAGGTCCTAGAACCAAATCACAAAGGAAAAAACCACATAGATCAACACCCTCAAGCAAGTAAATTCGATTGGGTAATACGGGAGGCCTATGGAGGCTTGACGGAAGTGGTTCCCTGTAATGTAGAGGAATTTATGGGAAGAAATTTCAAGGAGATCAACATCCTAGTGGAGAACATTTTTGATGCATTAAATCATATAAAGGGAGATAAGGTCCCTCTGGTGGGAACCCTCAAGTACAACCTACTTCAAAGGTGATGTAGCAGGCCCTAAAACCAAAACATAGAGGAAAAACCACATAGATCAATACCTTGAAGCAAGTAAATTCGATTGGGTAATACAGGAGATCTATGGAGGCTCAACGAAAGTGGTCCCTTGTACTACAGAGGAATTTATCAGAAGAAATTTCAAGGATATCAAAATCCTAGTGGAGAACATTTTTGATGCATTAAATCATCTAAAGGGAGATCAGATGGATAGCCAAGAAGTGGAATCTGAGGTAGAGGAGACCCAAGAGAAGGATTTAGAGGAGCAAAATTAGAGGAAGGAGTAGGAAACTGATAAGATAGGTAAGGATACTTAGGAGGTAGAGGTGAACCACCAAGATTAGTGTACCCCCAAAGCAGGGAAAAAAGAACCTACTAATCAAGAAGCTAAGAGCACAAAATCATCTCCACTATTAGAAATACCAGTTAACCTGGATATCTAGGTTGTTACCCCAAATTCCAAGATTGACCCATCCAATATGGTTACTAGAAGCCAAGTGAAATCCAAGGAAACCCTGCCTAAAGTAGATCTATGGGGATATGATTTGGTAGGAAGAGGAAAACCTAGAAATGCTACCTTAAGGCAGAAATAAGTAGAGCAAGGAGTGGCTGATGGCACTCAAGCAGTATTACACTTTGGGGTGAATTTTTTGGGATCCAAAGACCATAAATTAAGATTCTATCATGGAATATATGCGGGATCAATCCTACAAAAATGAGAGCTCTATATGCTCTTAGACAAGAACACAAACCGAATATGATATTACTACAAGAAAATAAAATGGAGGAGAGTAGAGTGATCCCTTTTAAGAATAGGACTTGGCAAGAAGCTAAAGTAGTAGCCCAGGAGGCCAGTGGAATAGTAGGAGGATTGTTGGTTATGTGGAACAAGAATGTGATTGATAGTAGAGTGATTCTGATGTCTAGTTGGTTTATTTGTCTCCTATGTTTGGATAAAACCATGCAGTAATAGTCAATCTTAACGAATGTATATGCTTCAGTTAGATGGGGACTCAGAAGGGTTCTCTAATGTCAACTAGATGAACTGAGGGATATAGTCCCCAACTACCCTTGGATTGTGGTAGGGGATTTCAATTTCTACCTTAATCCTGCAGATAAATTTGGGGGCTCTCAAATAATAACTACTGATATCTACGAGTTTAGAGATTTTGTTGATGAACATGAGCTGATGGATGTGGACCTATGTAGATTATCATATACATGGTCTAAGAAAATACTGAAGGAAAACCAAATTCATATTAGATTTTATAGGTTTCTTATTTCTCAAGAATGCCTGGAGAGGTTTAGAGACTCTTTATTAATGGCACTACCAAGAATCTGGTCTAAAAACAACCCAATGCTATGGTAAAATAGGGAGGAATCTAAGAAAAAATACATCAGACCCTTTAGATTCGAACTTATGTGGCTCCAACACTAGGATCTCAAGGATCTGGTTGCTCGATGGTGGGAAAAAAAGTATAATGGTTCGAAACTAGCCCAACTAGCATGTAAACTGAGGCATGTGAAGGGTAACATTAGAAAGTGGGACAAAATTTCCTTTGGCAATATTTTCACAAAAAAGGCAGAACTAAAATACAAGATCAATGAACTATAGGAGAAACTGAAGTCAAATTAGCTTATAGAAGATCTGAGAAAATAGGAGAGGGAGTTGTTAGCCGAATACCACACGGTGCTAGGATTTGAAGAAACCTTCTAGAGGCAGAAATCCATACTATGTTGGTTGAAGAAGGGTGAAAGAAATACAAAGTTCTTCCATGTATCTACTATTCACCACAAGAATACTAACAAAATTAAGGAGATCAAGATGGCTGATGGGTCTAACACCAAAGATATGGAAGACATAAGGAGGGAAGTAGTCGAGTTCTTTAAATCATTGATAGAAGATGTAAATCCTACTATTGAATAATAGGACTCTCTATTGGTGACCATTCCACCCATTGCCACTGAGAATCTTAATGGATTCTTACTCAGCCCTTTTACAGAGGAGGAAATCAAGAAGGCAATTTTTGACATGGATGGTAATAGATCCCCAATATCGGATGGCTTCCCTGCTGATTTCTTTCAAAAAATTTGGGATATCCTTGGTGATGATGTAGTGGAAGCTATAATTGAGGCTCAAAAGGACATGGAAATACCATAATGAGTTAATAATACATTTTTAGTCCTCATCCCTAAACTAGTGGGAGCAATGGAATTTTCTAATTTCCACCCTATTAGTTTATGTAACACTCTTATGAAGATTCTCACGAAAATAATTGCCAATAGGCTAAAGGTTATCCTACCATTCATAATTGGTATGAACCAAGGAGGTTTTGTGAAAGGGTGGCAAATACTAGATGGTATCATCACAATTCATGAAGTTATTCATTCAATGGTGGCTAGTAAGGAAGCAAGTATGTTACTAAAGCTAGACATGAATAAAGCCTACGACTGGGTCTCATGGCATTTCCTCACCAAGATTTTGGGTAAGTTTAGTTTTTGTCCCCAGTGGATTAAGTTAATTTTTAGTTGTATCTCTACCACAAGATTTTTAGTCATGGTGAATGGGTCACCCTCCAGTTACTTTAAGAGTGAAAGGGGGCTATGACAAGGATATCCTTTATCTCCATACTTGTTTATTATTTTAGCGGAAGCATTGGGTAGGAACATTTCAAAAGCTATGGTAGTAGGTTGATTGGGAGGTTTCAAAACAGCCTCAGTAGCAGAGCCAGTGTCTCACTAATAGTTCATGGATGATCATTATGTCCAAAGCCTCAGTGTATCAGGTTAGGAAGCTGAAGAGAATTCTAACCAAGTATGAGATGGAAGTAGGACAACACATAAACTATAAGAAGAGTAGCATTTATTTCTTTAACATGCTTGGTGGGAGGGAGGAAATAATATCTAACCTCTTTGGATGTGGAAAGGAGATTTTATTGGTGACTTATCTAGGCATGCCTATGTTTGAAGGAAGAATGAAGGCTACATTGTGGAACTCAGTCATTGACAGGATCTCCAAAAAGTTAGCAGGGTGGAAGGGTAGCCTTCTCAGCTTCACAGGGAAAGCCTTACTAGTTCAAACTACTTTACAGAGCATTCCAATCTACTACATATCTCTATTTATAATTCCTATAAAGGTACGAGCCAAACCTTCCTTTATGATGTTGGCGAATATTCTTTTTATTTTAATTTTAAAATTAAAATTTAAATTTTAAATAAATTAAAATTTAAACCAAATCTTTGAAATTAAATATCTCCATCACCAGGGCACCTTTTATGATGAAATTAAAATACAACTTGGGTTTTAAGAAAAACCCATTTCAAATATGCCATCCATGGTTTTAAATAAAACCTTTGAAATTATGTTTATTCATCACCGAGGTACCTTTTTCGATGAAACAAAAAGCCAACTTGGGTTTTAAGAAAAACCCATTTCAAATCCGCCATCCATGTTTTTAAATAAAAACCTTTTTCTAAGCTTACCTTGAAGATTCTTTTAGAACCAAATTCCATGCATCTCTTCTTGAACCTTTTATCAAAACCTTTGCTTCTTCACAAACATAGTGTTAGCTTACATAGATCCTTTTGACATCAATGACAAATGTTAGCTTAGGAACTCAAAATATCCAACAATTCCCTCATGCTCAAAAAATTCCCACAATCACTTGGGGGACCAATATTAAACTGGTATGATAAATTGCCTCACCACAACTTATATACATTTAAAAAATTTGCAAATACATTCCTCAAACACTTCACCCTCAACATCAAGATTATGACATCATTGCTAGATCTATATAACATATAATAGTTTTAGTATGAATCCATTAATGAATATGTCACATGATGAAGATTTGCTATCAATGATCTCTTTCCCTCTTTTTCAAATGAAATTGGTTAAATTATTTATTAGAAGTTGTATCAAGGTCATATTTGATAGTTTACAAATGCAACCACATGGCACATTCAAGAAAGCATCCAATCAAGCCAAGCTCATTGAGGAGGTTAAAATCCAAAAGATAATTATCAAACCCTACAAAAAGTATGACTATAATCCAAATAGATCTCAAAAGAATAATTGTAGTTATAATCAACCCAAATCCCCTCAAACCACCAACTTAATTCTCAATACAACAACCACACCACCCATTCCAAATATACCATTGCAACCACAAGCTCATCCACACTTGAGGAATGCATTTCCTCCACTATCACAGTGTAATCCATGAGTCCTTCAATATCAAGGTGATTGTCCACCCTGCACATGGACCCCATTAACTTAACCTATGGGTAGCATCTTTCAATGCTTTATGATTGTTGGTCATCTAGCATTACATTCTATTCAACCAAAATATCCTACTATATCCAAACCAAAAGGGTTCAATGAGTATGCTCATTGTGAATATCATCATTGAAAAGGGCATGACATTAGTAATTGCTACCAATTTTGGAACCTCATCCAAGATCTTAATTATAAGGGCACCATTTGGGTTGAAAAACCTCTAGCTCCCCCCAACTAAGACTTGGATGTCTTCTACAACCCTCTCCCACAATACAATACTACCCAAATGCAAGCTTCCACATCCAATGCACAACCATAGAATCCTTAAGTCAATTAGGTCAATCATGTACCTGATCAATAATACTTTGTAGGGATGATCAACATAATCATATGGAATAATAAATATCCCACTCGGTCTAACCCATAATAGGTTCCAAAACCTCCTCCACCATCTTTTATACCCCCACCAGCTTAAGGTATGCCTCCACCACCAAGGCTAATCATCTCCATTCGAATTAGTCTCACCCATATTTAATCAATGATTGCTAATATATTCATTTATGACCTTCTACAACAGTCACAATCTTATCATGAGGTATTAAATGACATATTAAGGTCAACCAATTTATAAATAAATGATAGCAATGCTTTCACTAATTTTATCGATAATGTGTGTACAAGCATGCAACCATCCATTATGTTCTATGATCATGAGATCACAACTCTCGTAGGCCCTAGATCAGATCCTCTCATACACATAATGGCCAAAGTTGATGGTATTAATTACAAGCATATGTTGATTGAAATAGGATCTTCCATAAACATCATCACATCCCCTACCCTCAATCATCTCAAAATACCACCCAAGCATTGCAATTTCTCCCACCATGGACCTATGATATTTCAATGACACCCTATGTCAAACATTGGGTACAATCATCCTACCAATCAAGCTAGGTGCAAAAACAATCTCCACCCTCTACCACATTATCAAAGGTGAAATGCAATACAACCATCTCCTTGATAGACCATGGATCTAGGACATGTAGTGTATTCCCTTGACAATATTTATTTCATAAAATACCTACATATTGAAGAGGTACATCACATCATGGTAGATGGTGACCCATTCCAATTTTATAATTTAATTTTCTTACCACCTGCTACCACCCTTTCTTCCACTCACCTCACCACCACATCCATCAGAATTTCAACCATAACTCAAACACCAATAGTTGAAACATCCATATCATCCACTCCTCCTCCAGTAACATCTCCTCATCCTTCCCCATGCTCCTTTTCCCAACCACCCCATAAAATTTCTTCTAATCCACCTTCTTCTCTCCCTCCACATTCCCAAACATTCACAACCCTTATCCAACCACATTCCTTCACCCCTCATGTGCCACCTCATAAAAATTCTTCTTACACCTCTCCTCCTCGCCCTTCATCATATACCACCATTTTACCTCCACCTTCCTTCATAACTCACACTCCACCTCACTAATCTCCACTTTCCAATTCCTCCACTTTGTGTTATCCCCCTTGAACCTATATCCTACCACCTCTCATCTCTCCCTCACCCATCAATATTTCACCTGAGTCCCAAGAATCCACTTATTCTACATCACCTTCACCAAATTTAGGATCCTTGATAACCCAAACATGTCCTAAGACACCACATATTTCAGTCCTTATGACTAGTCCAGGACCTAGTGAGTATGTTGTACATAACACTTACCTCATCCTATCTAACATCCAATCCACATGATATTTTTATTGTTTCCTAAATGCACCTATCACAATTTGTGTCATAATTCCAATGGAGGCTCTCATGAAACAAATAAAAGTTATATATGGAGATATCGATACCTCCTTACAATCACTTGAGCCTCATGAACCTAAAATTCCATTCTGTGCCAATCTCGATTATATATCTAATCTTAATTTTTCCTTGCATTATTTTTAATGATACAATTGGTATGGATATGGTTTGGATCACCATGAAAAAGGAAAATGCAACCTCATCAACCCTACCTCCCTATAATTCAATGATAAATCAGGGATATGATACCAATGTATAGATCAGTATGGCTTGAAGCATAAATTTGGATACTTCAGCATCACACTCATAAATTTTAATGAGGAAAATTCTACAGATCCTGAATTCCCTTCCTCAATAGGAACCAATCCTATTAGTCATCCATCAACATTCCTTAATATTTCTTCCAAGTCACCACAATTCACCAAGAACCTTTTGATATATTTGATGATGAGATTGATATACAATTTGATACACTTTCTATCCATTTAAATAACTCAGAAGAAATATCTACCCCCATATTTCCCATCATCAAACCACCTGAAGGAGACAAATATTCCTTCACATATTTTCCATACGCCTTCTGATTCTTCCATTTCTTCTTCCTCATGAACATCCACCACCACAAATATTACTCCCACTAACTAACCCTGATGCTACCACAGTGCAACATGCACAATCCATACAACTTACAATCAACATGATCTTTGTTGACCTCTGCATCTCTCTTTGCTATGCCACACATCTTGACCATTGGCGATAAAAAATTATGTTCTGAAAATAGTCATTTCCTATCCATTAATTATCAATATGATAGTTCGTAGACTTGTGAGTAATAGAGCAAAGTATATGCCTACAATATAATAGAGATGAGTCCTATGTGTCACTTTGGTTTGGGGGGTGGTTGTTGGTGTAGTTGGAGTTCAACCAAACCAACAGAATTAAATTACAAGAAAGTAAATTCCATAGAAAAATATAGAAAAACTAAATTAAATTTTCAAACACATGACTGAAAGGAAATATGAAGAAAAGTAAAGTGCAAGAATGCAAAACACACTTGCAAAATTTAAATAAAGCAAAAAAATACAGAATTAAAAAATACTTACAAAAAATAAACAACAAAAACTAATTAATAAAAGTAGAATGAAATAGGGGAGGGATATTTCCTGGAGTGGGCCAAAGATCCTACAAAAATCCACCTAGTTAATTCATGCAATCACTATTTGAACTCAAGAAATTGATCAAAACATTCAAGATTTTATTATGCAGTAATAAATTTTACAAAGTAAGTCCAGATCCTTTCTTCAAGGGCGTCCTGCATTTTTATACAGAACATGGTCATCCCTTGTTTACGATTTTAGAAGCTATGAATTTTATCCTTCTAATGTGATTTGTTATGGTGGGCATGCATAAGTTTATTAGACATATAAAAATAGAGAAATCATGCTAAAATTAACTCTCTTGACAAAATAATAGTGTTTCCTATGTTTACTTAATAAAATACATCTAATTTTATACATGGTCTTCAATATTTACAGTCAACGAGCATGTTTTTATTCTATCTGGTGCATGCACTATTCAAATCATTGTTGGAAAATAGGCACCTTTATAGCCTATCTCCAAGATACAAGCATCGTATTTAGTATTATATTGTTCATTGAATATCATTGCTTATTTTTGAGCATCAAAAAATGCACACTTTAATTCTATCATCGGGATACAGACACCGTCCAACCTATGGTTGGGAGACAGGAACCGCCCTATGTACTAGGAGACAAGCACTTCCTTTTTGCTGGAGATGGGTACCTTTCAGCCTATGGTCAAGAGATAGGTGCCATATCTTAGCATATTTTGGAATGCCTTACTCTTTTACTACTATCACCGATTAATCACCAACCCTTCATTAATCACATCATGAAAGTATCAAATTCCAGGTTTGCATGGGACCTTGACTAAAAATTTGTAAAAAAAGACATAAGGTATTACATCTATACAAAATTTTTACTCAAAACACACATTAGACATGATACATCATTTTACATTAAATATATACGAAATGTACAAAAGACGACATTTGATCCAACAACTTGCTATAACAAAAATTATTCAAAAATGCTGATTTTATTAATGATAGAAATGTTTTAGGTTATAAGTAGGAAGAATTCACATTATTTCTTTCACAAATGTACAACAAATATGATGCTATCCTTTGTGCTCCTCAATGAAGGTGGGTTTCATGTGTAATGCGTGCCACCAATAGTTTTGTTGCTGATGTTTCCTCTTTGCACCTATTTTAGACCTACAAAATGGAGTTAGTATTTTTGGGGGCTTGCCTTAGTCATGCCCCATGGTGAAGAAGATAAATCGACACTAAATATGTGGTAAAAACTAAAATAAACTACATAAATGATTGTAAAAACATGAAATAAAGTATACCTGATTGATTTGGTGAGAAAAAACCTTCTATAGGACCAATTCGTAGATCAGGGGGTAAACTGGAAGCTGAATTCATGGGGCAGGGGGTGAATTGAGTTGCAGGTGCTTTCTCTTGGAGATCCTAGTTTGGATGGGCTCCTCAGATGCTGCTATGTTATTTGTATGGTTCAGATGTATTAGATTGCACTTTTGGTTAGATTACTGTAGAGTTTCTATAGGCTAACTAAAAGGGGAGAGAGAGAGATAATGAAGGATTTGGTCTCCTATTAATAGAAGAAGCCAAGGTGTAGGGGGCATGGTTAGGAGTACTAAACTCTAGGGTCAAGTCCTATAGTGGTTAGGCTAGGGTTTGTGAGGTGTCATTCCTACATTCCCTAAAGAAATATCTCATCCTCACACAGGAGAGATTAGGGTTTACTAGGGTTAGGTGATCCCTAGGTTAGATTATTTCTAAGTTAAGGTTTCCTAGAAAATATCCTAACCAATTTAGTGCACACACATGTGGGAGGGAATAATTAGGAATAATTTGGGTTTAGGATCCTAATTAACATTTTTAATCCAAAAAGTGCACTTAAGTGAAGTGAATTTAAAATTAGAAATGCAATTAAATTAATTAGGAGTTTTTGGGAACTAATAGTCTCGTGGGGTCCTAATTAGGTCTAGTAAGGGATTAAGTTGCATTAGGAAACCAATAAGTGGCTTTCAGATAGATAAAATGTGGTTATGATATAGATTGTGTGGTTTAGTAGGGGTTCATACCTATAGGCCAATGAGATGGCCTATGTATGTCTAAGAAATTATATGATGGCCTACTCTAATCTAGAATGGTCTACGCTAGTCTAGAGTAGTCTATAGTGTTCTACACTAATCTAGAGTGGTCTATGTTGGTATAGAGTAGTCTAGGTTGGTCTACGATAATATATGCTAGTCTACAATAGCCTAGAGAGGTCTACGATGGTCTATGCAAACCTACAAGTGTCCAGATGGATCTACAAGTATGTAGAGGTAGACATGTGCGACTTTTGGGTGTCTACATTTACCCCTTTTTGTACTATACTATGTGGAACATAGTTTAATACAAAAATATGATGGAATAAAGTAGAAGATGTGGGAAAGAAGGGGAGAATGGAATTCAACCAAAGGTATGTAGTCGCTAGAAGTGTGAGCATACAACATTGATCAAGGATCCAAGGGGAGAAGAGAAGAAGAAAGAAAGAAGAAGAGGGAAAAGAAGGGAGAAGGAGAAGAGAGGAAGGAAAGGGGGGAAGAAGAGAGAAAGAAAATGAAAAATGATGATGATGAATGCAAATGGGTGATTGTGGATGCAATGCGATGATTTTTCTAATTTTGTATGACATTTCTCAATGTCATACTGGTTGCTTATGGAGGCAACTTATGACTGCTTTGCTTTTGCGACCAATGCAAGATGGTCCAAAGTACGAATAGAACAAATGCCTATTAATTTTTTTTTTGTTTATTGATTGATGAGTGCATGGTGATATGTGTCAAACTATTTGAGCTAGGTGACATGGATTATTCATATGTACCATTCAGTATACGATCGAGGCCACTTTACCTGAATTCTAGAATACCATATTTGAATGTTCTGCTAGAATTTAGTCAAATGTACCATTCATTATGTATTCAAAATACATGAACACCAGATTGACATACATATGGTAACACATAACTCTCATGATCTAAAAAATATCTGGTTGGAATTAAGATTATTATCATAAGATAATTTTCAAAAAACATTTGTTGTTGACAGATGCAATATCTATGATTTGGATGTTTGATTGTTTGGTTGCATGTGAATCTAACTTTTGGATATGAATACCCCCTCAAATGAGGAATGAACAATGACGCGAGTGAGATGTGGTGATATGATGATGGATCGATTGATGGAAGACAATGTATAATAAAACTGATGAAATATTAGGTGGACAGGAGTATGGAAAGATTTCCTAGGGTTTTGGAAGAAAATTTGATGATTTTGGGATTCAAAGGTGCAATTCGTAAGGCCAGGGGTGAATTGAACCTGAATTTGGGAGGTAGGAGGTAAATTTGACCTAAATTGTGGGGTAGGGGGTGAATTAGGGTTTAAGGTATATTTAACCCTTTTTTGAACCATTGGGGTTCATTTTGCATGGTGGTAGCTTTGGAGAGTTATTGGTGAGCAACGGTTGACAACGTGAAGCTCTTGTGGTGGATGTACTTGGGTGTAAGGATGGTGAGGGGATGGATTGGTGTTGGCATCTGACATGGAGATCCATCGGTAATTTCTTGTTACTTTATTTGGTAAATTTATTTTTGGAAAAGCATGAAACAAGGGGGGAGGTTTTCGCATTAATTTTTAAAATATGTATGAATTTTGATTGAAATTGGAACACAAAGTGTTAGACAAGTGAAATGGGTACCCAAAAGTATGATTAGTTTTTAGGTTTAACTTATTTTAGTGTTAATTTAACTAGTTAATAGATAGTGTAACTGCATAGTTTGACTTGGCTTTTTGGGAGCGATGGGGTACTGTTTTTGAAATGTGATTGAATTTTATCCACAAAAGTTGAAAATGGGTATCCAGATGTGCGATTGTTTTTTGTCTTACCTTAATTTAACGTGTTATGTGAATGTGATGCAAGTTGATTAAGTTTGACTTTGAATTTGATCATTTTGAGTGTACTATTTTTGAAAATCGCTAACACTTTCACTGTAAAAGGGTAAAATGGGTATTCAAAAATAAAATTTGTTTTCGTGTGTTGTGGCATTTTGCATGTGTTTGAATTGCATTTCGTAATGTAGGTGTGGGTGAGATTGAAATTAGTTGTTGGGATCCCAGTATGTATTATTTTTGACACATGTTTGAACTTTCACCATGAAATGGCAAAATGGGTATCTAGATATGTGACTGTGTTTTTGATTTGTGTGAATTTAGCATGTGTGTTATATTGATGAACTGGTGTTGAATTTGACATAGAATTTTGTGCATGGTGATATACTATTTTTGAAATCTATTGAAACTTTCACCATAAAAGGGAAAAATGGGTGTTAAAAATATATTTTGTTTTCACTTTTCGTTTCAATTGATGTGTTTTTTAATTTCATGCCATAATTAGTATGTGGGTAACCATAAAATTTGACTGTTGGAAGCCAAATATGTACTGTTTGTCACATCTCTTTAGACTTTTTCCATAAAATGGAAAAATCGGTATCCAAGTATGTGACTATGTTTACAATGTGTTGTGTGGTGTGGATTGTGAATGTTTTACTATCTCGAAATGTGTGACAAATGAATTGAATCAGTTTATGAGTGTGAAGTGTGTGTGAGAAGATTGTTTTTTTGTTTGTTTTAAGCATTTGAATGGAATTGTATATGAAACTGATATGAATTTTGTTATGTTTGTTTGTGTATGAACATGTGAATAATATTGATCCACGACATTGTGTGCGTATGATGAAGGGTGAGTTGGATAAGCTTATGAAGAATAATGTAGATGAGGAGTGGTTGGATGTTGTGTGGTTTAGAGGAGTGTGGGAATATAAGAGCATTCATGCTAATAGAGCATATGTATCAGTGTTGTGTGAGATATGGGATGTAGATCATAACACCTTCCACTTTATGATGGGTGAGATGACTATCACCTTGGAGGATGTATATAGGATCGATAAGTTGCTCATTGAGGGTGTTCCAATGAGGATAGTGGTAGATTATAGTTAGGTAGTTGTGATGGAGCATTTTAAGAACATAAGCTTATACTGAGAGGGGGGTGAAAAGTATAAGATCACTTTTTGACTTTTATTCTCACAATTAATATTATGCAATATATCAATGGCAATATCAACATTAGAAACCAAAAAAATGCACAAAACATCACACACACATGAGACACCAATTTACGTGGTTCACCCGATGTGGGCTATTCCACGAAGAAAATATTTCACTAAAATTTTCTCAATCATTCTCTCGGGAATAATTTTCTATTACAATATTTATGGAATTCTATCCAAAGGAGATGCCAATCCCCTAAATCAAGTTCTTGGATCTCAATACACAAGAGAACTCATTCTCCTCTACTTTTGCTGATGATACTCTATAAGACTACTACCTCCACTACATTGGCTTGTGGATATCTCTCCAATGAAGAATCTTGTTCCCACTCAGAAGACCTATTATCACTGCCCTAGCTGATGGATCTTTATCCACTAGAGACTACTATACTCTCTACTCTATCACCTTCAAAGCTCTATCTCAAATCCATACTAAACATAGTCCTTCGATCTAGCACAAATTTGCTCAATATATATCTTTGTTCTGGCATAAAATTATCCTCAAATCTACACCAAACTCTACTTCACAATTCCACTTAGAACTTGCTCAATTATGCTCAACAAGTCCACTCAGAACTTGCTCAATCTTCTCAACAAGTCCACTCAGAACTTGCTCAAATCTTCTCAATAGGTGCACTCAGAACCTGCTCAAAATTGCTCAATAGGTCCACTCAAAACCTGCTCAATATGCTCAAAAAGTCCACTCAAAACTTGTCCAAAATGCTCAACAAGCTCACTCAGAACTTGTCCAAACCTGCTCAACAAACTCACTCAGAACTTGTCCAAATCTGCTCAACAAGTCCACTCAGAACTTGTCCAAATATTATCAATAAACTCACACAGAACTTAACCAATCTCATAAAAACATAAAATTTCTTGTTAGAGACCCAATATGTTTCAACTCAATGATCAAACACTTTCTCAACTCAAATCAGAATATAGGATAGTTTATTTTATGGAACTTGAACAAACACTTCACACATCCACTTGACTAGGCTCAACCAAATCTACTCAACCAATCACTTAATGAAATACCCCTTTCTCACAAACCCTAGTCCAAGCATATAAACATCAACTCAAAATGTTTCCAACAATTCTTAACAAAAAATCTCACATAACAATGATACTCATGTTCTTTTCAAATCCTAGTTCAAGTTCTTTGCATAACAACTCTCTTCAACAACAATGCTTATAAATAAATCTTCACATAACAATGATACTCATGTTATTTTGCAAAACACTAACTCAAGTTCTTCACACAAACAATGGCTTCAACAACAATGCTAATCAAACAAGGTTTTGACAACAACTCTTTATTCTTGAAAACCTTGAAGCATTAACTCAAACACTTTTGAAAAGGAAACCCTAATAAAATCCTTTTCACTCCAAACTTTATTTTCCAAAAATTCAATCAATCAACTCAACTATGAAAGAATGTGCTCATACCTTTTTCTTGATGATGAAGGGATCAAATAAATCTGCCACACTCACAATCACTTCTTTGCCAATATCAAAGAAAGGTTAGAAGATAATAACTTTCTCAATGAATCACAATACAAAATGATATCAAACAAAATACACCTTATCACTCCAACTTTAAAATAATATCCTACATCTTCATAATAATCTCTTTGGCAAAAATCCCTTTACAAATAAAATCAACACTCTTAAAGTCTTACTCCTTCAATATGCAAATATAATAATTAAGATTTTATTTAAAAATAAAATCAAACTCCTTATAACTCCAAAATTTATTAAAAACAATTTCCAACAAACACCAATTTTCAACTAGCAACCCTTTCAACTATTTCCAACTAGCAACCCTTTTAACTCCCAAATTTAGGCAATATTAAAAATAATAAAAATTTAATTACCTTACCTTTGGAGGGATTCAAACCCTCAACACATCCCACAACCAATGCCTTTTCTATGGCTCCAACCGCCGCTCGAGCTAAGCGCTCACTTGGGAAGTGGAGAGCACAACGTGCTCAATGAACCTCCCTCTCTCATCCAAATAAAAATGTGCGTCGTTTCTTGGTGCTTCCAGCACAATGCAAACACTACCACTGTGTTTTGAACGTAGGCCACTCGGTGCCTCAATGTTTTAGCCAATGCCTCCTCACCACTAAGCCATGCTGCCCAGCTAGTTCTCAAAATTTTAATGCTTTCGATTTGTTCTCAATCGCTATCACAAAAAAATTGAATTTGTTGTCTTTTCTCACGAGCTCCTCTTCATTCAATTCGCATACAAAATAATGTTCAAAGCAAGGATGATTAAAATGCCTTTAAGGGATGGTATATATATAGCTTTTCATCCTTTATGCAAACACGTCGGAGCTCCTCCAATCTTATTCGACGTCGACGTTCAAATTAATTTATAAGTGATTTAAATTTATTTAAATTTTAATATTATAAATTAATTTAATAAAACCTTTGGTTTTATTAGAGCCTTCTCTTATTGCACAACTTGGTATTAATGATATTTATTTATAAAATTTAAATTCCTTTTGGATTTAAATATTTTATAAAATAAATATGAGGTCTCCTTTTAAATTTGCAATAAGCCTCCTTAGGTTTTAATGAAACACCTTTTAAACTAAGCTTCCATATAAAATTAAAATATTATGGAGTCCTTTTGCATTTAACTTCTGCATTGATTCTCTTGACCTTTGGTGTTATTTGAAGCTTCTTCCTAGATATAAAATGACAACCTTGGTAACTTTATTTCTTGACAAAGTCCTTGACACTAATGATGACTTCATCCGGTGACATCAATGACAACTTTGACTTAGGGAATCAAAATGTCCAACAATCTCTCCCTTTGTCATTGATGGAAACCCAAAACCTTTTTATCAAAAACTTGACTTCTTCTATGCTGCTCCCCCTAGGACATTGCTCCCCCTGTATCAATGCTTTTTCAAATATCAAATCTCTCCCCCTTACTCAAATCTCTCCCTCTTTGACATCAATGGCAAAGGGTCACCTTTGGGGCTCGGGGCTAAGAATGAACCTCTTAGCTTAGCCCCTCCCCAACCTCATTTTGAGGTGGTTAATTCTAGGGTGGGAGTATTTCTACTCACAGAAAGCATTGTTCTTTACCTTTATCCTACTTTCTTTTTATCTAAATTTTATGATTCCTTTGACTATTTCTATCCATGTCCATGTTCTTGTCCATGTCTACATTCATGTTCTTGTTCATGTTCTTGTTCACATCCATGTTTTTGTTCTTGTTCCTGTTCCTATTCATATCCATGTTCCTATTCCTATTTCTATTTTTGTTCATACCTATTTTTGGAATTTTTGTTCTACACCACTTTGCTGTGTGACCATCATTATCATGGTTATGCATAAGGGGTAGTACCAAAAAAATATTTATCAAATTGGGGCAAATCAACATGAAAAATGTATAAATAGTGGGGCAAATTTTTCAAATATTTGAAGAATTTTTTTCAAAACATGGCAATTTTTTTTCAACTACAAGTATCAACAAAATTAGTAGAAGGTGATTGGCAGAAGGTGATTGGTAGAAGGCAACTGGAAGAAGGTGACTGACAGAAGGTGAATGATAGAAGGCAACTGGAAGAAGGTGACTGGTAGAAGGCAAATGGCACAAGGTGACTGGCAGAAGGCAACTGAAAGAAGGTGACTGATAGAAGGTGACTGGTAGAAGGTGACTGACACAAGGCAACTAGCAGAAGGTGACTGACAGAAGGTGACTGGCAGAAGGTGACTGACATAAGGTGAATGGTAGAAGGCAACTGATAGAAGGTGATTGACACAAGGTGACTGATAGAAGGTGACTCACATAAGGCGACTGGTAGAAGGCAACTGACATAAGGCAACTAACACAAGGCGACTAGAAAAAGGTGATTGGAATAAGGCAACTAGCAGAAGGCAACTGGCAAAAGGTGACTGGTAGAAGGTGACTGACATAAGGTGACTGGTAGAAGGTAACTGGTATAAGGTGACTAACACAAGGCGACTAGCAGAAAGTGACTAACAGAAGGCGACTGACATAAGATGACTAGTAGAAGGTGACTGGTAGAAGGCGACTGACACAAGGGTACTGGCAAAAGGTGCCTAACACAAGGCGACTGGAAGAAGGTGATTGACATAAGGTGATTGGCAGAAGGTGACTGACATAAGGTGACTGGTAGAAGAAACTGATAAAAGGTGACTGGTAGAAGGCAATTGGCAGAAGGCGACTAGCAGAAGGTGAATGGCACATGGCAACTGGCACATGGAGACTGGTATATGGCGAGTGGCAAAATGCAAGTGGTATTAGGTGACTAGTAGAAGGTGAGTGGCACATGGCGACTAATAGTTTGATAGATGGTGAGTGGTACAAGGTGACTGATAGATGGTGAGTGGTGCAAGGCGACTGAAAGATGGCGAGTGGCATAAGGCGACTAGAAGATGGTGAGTGGAACAAGGTGACCGCCATAACTATAAATAATATGGCACCACATGTCCTTCCTTTAACCACATGTCATTCATGCGTTAACTCTTGCCATGCAAAAAATCTATAAATTCATTTGTAGGGTCATTTGCAGCTTTTCCCAGAGCAACTTTAAAACCTTTTTTCCAACATTTTTAGGGCATTTTCTACAGTAGTTTTAGAGAGTTTTTAGAGCATTTCCAAGCAATTTTAGTGCATTTTGGCAGCATTTTTAGGGCATTTTGGCAGCATTTTTATAAGGTTTTGCCAAAATTTTCTTGCTTTTCAGAGATGACTAGTTGTTTCTCCCCTCTTCCATCCAAAGTTCATTTCAAGTACACCTTTTGTCCCAATCTCAAGAGCATTTTAAAAACTCCTGATAGAGATTCCCAGTGGATTTACACCGCTGGACTTGCTAGTGTGGTGAAGATGCCTCAGTTGAACATTAACATTCAGTTGATGCAATAAATCATTTCTTGTTACAACCATGATGTGTGCACTATTTCTATCCCTATGGATAACAATGAAATTGTTTTTCCGGTTAAACCCTCCGATGTGTAGTGACTAACAGGGCTACCATTTTCGGATGGTGTACTGGTGAACAACCAGTATGCCTTAACCGATGATGATAAATCCACCGTAGAAAACCTTTATGTTGTTCATCCTGACAATCTGAAAGGTATAATTTGAAAATTTATTTTTTATTTAACATTAAATATTGTTCTGCTATAGTTTCATTTCTCTAAAAATGTTCTCCTTATTTTATTTTTTGTTTTCTAATAATGTTATCTTTTTTCAATCAATTCTTCTAAGTCCAAAAGGGGCTTAAACATTTCAAATTTTGGAGACAAATTTCTATGTGCTTGCATTGAATTTTTTTAGGCAAGGCTTATTCTGCAAGGGAAACCTACAAAAATGCCTTTTTGGGCACTTTATTTATTGTTTCGTTGTATTGATGGCGGTAAATTTTACTGGTGCACACACATTTCCAACTGCCTGAAGCACGACCTTTTGAGTGCCCAAAAAATTCAAGCATTTGCTTACACAATGACTACCAGCAATTTTATTCTTTATTTATTTTAGGAAGCTTATTTCAACCTTCAATAGAGCAGTCCTCCCACTGCATTGCACCCTAGTTTGTTGTCTATTGGCATGTTTTATGGTGAGATACAGACAAAAATTTTTGTTGAAATATCTTTATTTTATTTTTTTAATTTTAAATTTTTATTCTCTAATTTTGTTTTGAAAACAAAAAAGAGCATCTCAGTATTCAAGTAAGAGGGATACCGCATTTAGGATTCTAGAAGTATCTGCTTATTCTGACATGCAATCGCAGTCATCACCAATTACTCCCAACAAACGTGTGAGGTCTAATGATGGTCAGATTCAACATACACCTACGACACCTTTTATTGGAGAAACAGTTACATTCGATGTAGAAGAGGTTACCTCCAACCCACAAGGTAACCTTACTCTGCATTGTTCAAAAATAGTTTTTTAAATGATTTATTTTTTTGACTTAAAATTATGTTTTTTTAATGTGTTTTACGTATTTTTCAGACAAAGGATAAATGGTTGAAATATCAATGGCTGTAGAGTCTGAGTCAGGTATGTATATTTTGAATAAATATGTTTTAATGCTATTGTTATTTACAGATGATTTATTTTATGTTCTTATGCAAAATTTAACAGAGGGACCTCGTAGATTAAAAAGGCTAAAAAAAAGATGGCTCCACCACCTGACCCTCCATGACCATAGCCACAACCATAGCCACAACCACAGCCACAACCATAGCCAAAGTAGGTTCAGGTCCACCCAAAGCAATTTTAGGTCCATCCACTTCAGGTTCCACCTACGAGGAACCAATCACACATGCATGGTAAAATGTTCCTCACACCACCACCTCACAATGCAAGAAGTGCTACAGAGACACAAAATGTGTCATCGTCTAATATTTTTGTTGTACCGATATTAACCTTGGAGAGTTTTTTAAATGTTGAGAGTGCATCTCAAATGCCCTCGAAAACTCTTGATTGTAACTTTCTTTATCAGGATATGAATCCTGAGAATTGTTATTGTTGTCAACACAGATAGATAGATCAGTTGATGCAGTGGATAGGAGTTCAGAGGTCAGTCAAAGCATGTACAGTGAATTTCCAAGAAGACAGAAGAGGCCAACACTCAGAAGAACAAAGAAAAAGACAAGTAAGAAAACTGTCACGATATCGCGACATGTTTGGTCGGAAAGAAAAACTATCGCGATTTCGTGACATATCGAAGGAGAGAGAAAATGCTGGCAAAACTGTCATGATTTCGTGACATATCGAAGGAGAGAGAAAATGCTGGAAAAACTATCATGATTTCGTGACATATCGAAGGAGAGAGAAAGCGCAAGGAAAACTGTCACGATTTCGTGACATGTTGGACGAAAGAGAAAGCGCAAGGAAAACTATCATGATTTCGCGACATGTTCGAAGAGAGAGAAAGCGCAAGGAAAACTATCATGATTTCGTGACATGTTGGACGAAAGAGAAAGCGCAAGGAAAACTGTCATGATTTCATGACATGTTCGAAGAGAGAGAAAGCACAAGGAAAACTGTCATGATTTCATGACATGTTCGGAAAGAAGGTGCAAGCAAAGAAAACTATCACGATTTTGTGACATGTTCGAAGAGAAGGCGCTCGCAAAGAAAAGTGTCACGATTTCACGACAATTTGCAAGAAGGATTGTACGAACGAAAATGTGTCACGATTTCGTGACATGTTTGAGAGAAAGAGCTTGCAAGGAAAAGTGTCACGATTTCGTGACAATTTGCAAGAGGAAGCGCTAAGGAGAAAAAGTGTCACGATTTCACGACATGTCGAGTTTTCACGACCCGATGAGAAGAAAAGCGCCAAGGAGAAAAAGTGTCACGATTTCGTGACATAATGCAGGAGAGAGAGTCCGATAGAAAAATGTGTCACGATTTCGTGACATGTGTTTTTGCGGGCCAAAGACAGAAAAGGCACAAGGCAGCAAAAGTGTCACGATTTCGTGACATGTCATGTTTTCGCTAGTGCAAGCCAAGAAGAGTGTACGGATGCGAAAGATGTCATGATTTCGTGACATGTCATGTTTTCGCTAGTGCTTGCAGAGAAGAGTGTACGAAAGTGAAAGATGTCACGATTTCGTGACATGTCATGTTTTCGCTAGTGCTTGCAGAGAAGAGTGTACGGAAGCGAAAGATGTCACGATTTCATGACATGTCATGTTTTCGCTAGTGCTTGCAGAGAAGAGTGTACGGAAGTGAAAGATGTCATGATTTTATGACATGTCATGTTTTTGCTAGTGCTTGCAGAGAAGAGTGTAAGGAAGTGAGATTGTGATGTCATGTTTTGTTACGATGTTTAATGTCATGTTTTTGCTGTGCAAGCAGAGAAGAGTGCAAGGAAGCGAAAGTGTCACGATTTTGCGACATGTTCTATTTTCGCGGGTGCAAGCTGAGAAAAGGACAAGGAGGCGAAAAGTGTCACGATATCGTGACATGTCATGTTTTCATGGGTAAAAGGTGAGAAGAGTACAAAGAGATAGAAGTGTCACGATTTCACGACAGGTCACAACAACACGATTACGGATAGTTAACTGAAGTAGAACGACAATTACAGGGGCAGTTGTAGAGGAAAATCATGCAGCCAATATAAGAAGAGTCAACTAAAGTTAGTGCAATAGTTACAGGTGTAGTTATAGATAGAAATCATGCAAGTTAAATAAGAATAGTAAAGAACGACAGTTACAGGGCCCGTGTCACAGTGAAACCATTGAGCGACGGTTATACTGATAGTTCGAAACAAAGATAGATCTATTAATAGGTTGCATGTAATAAATACTGTGCTATAAAGGAGTTACCATCAGTAGTGGCTATTAATAGGCTGCATGCAGGATTACAAAAGTTATAGAAGACGAGGAGTCTCAATGAGAAATAGGGTTATAAAAGGGCAGTCACGCAGAGAATGAAGATGCCGTTGAATGTGTGAAAGTGCTACCGAAAGAGGGTTAGAAGAGTGCTGTAAGAGAGCGACAAGCAGAGCAGTAAGTGTTTACTATGTTTTGATAAATTATAGACCAGTCAGGGTCTTGTAAAAGTGAAGGCATTTTTATGTCATTGATATAGCTTTCAAAACTGTGATCCAAGTTGGTGCTTGGATAGGGGTTGGTGCTCCTTTCTGTTGGTGTAGATAAATCAGGGGTTGGTGCTCCTTCCAGTGGGTGCTGGTAAATGGATTGTAAAATTGGTGTTTTGCAAAGGCTGGATTTGGACCGTAGTCCAAGCAGTCATTCTTGAGGAGTAGCCAAATTGGTGAACCTCGTTACATTGTGTGTTGTGGTGTGCTCTCTTGTGATAATTGCTTTACCTGCTTTTAAGTTCTCTTTGCTTCAGCTTTAAGAGTTGTAGATTTGAATTTAAATAGCTACACCGATTCACCCCCCCTCTGTGTCATTGTGAGAATATCAATTGGTATCATGAGCAAGGTTCTTGAACAAGCTTAATCAGCTAAGGTGATCTTGGAAGAAACACAATGGCAGGTGGTGAAGGATTCTCATCAAACAAAGCTCCTTTGTTCGATGGAACTAATTACTCATTCTGGAGACTCAGGATGCAGACATATCTATGTGCATTGGGATACGACATTTGGGAGTCAGTAGAAAGTGGATACACAATACCCGCTACTCCTCCAACAGATACTGTCGAGAAGAAAAAGTTTGAGAATAACTCCAAAGCAAAGAATGCCATAATGTGTGGGCTAGTAGACAGTGAACTGATAAGGATCATGAGCAGTAAAATGGCAAAAGACATGTGGGACAAACTGAAGAGCATTCATGAAGGAGACAACAAGATCAAGGAAGCCAAGCTACAAACGCATCGAGCTCAGTTCGAAGCATTAAAAATGAATGACGATGAGAACATAGAGGCCTATATGCTGAGAGTCAATGGAATCATTAATGCGATCAGAGGACTCGACGAAGAAATCGAAGATGCGATCATCGTGAAAAAGGTACTTAGAACTCTTCACAAAAGATTTAATTCTAAAGTTTCTGCAATAGAAGAAGCTAAAGATCTAAATAATTTTAGCATGGATGAGATGCATGGTTCTTTGACTGCATACAAAATGAGAATAGGACAAACTAAGCCCATAGACAGAGAAGCTGCTTTTAAAGCACACAAAAATATAAAAGTTGAACAAGAATCTGAGGATGAAGAGACATCGGATGAAATGAAAGCTAACTTTGTTCGAAAACTTATAAAGGGAAAAGGAAAATATAGAGGAAAGTTACCGTTTAAGTGCTTCAATTATGGAGGCATCGGTCACTTTGCAGCTAAGTGTCCAATGAATGAGAAAACCAAAAGTGATGAAGGGTCACACCAAGAAAGAAGTGACTGGAAGAAGAAACCAAATTTTAGAAAAAGCAACTTCAAAAAGAAAAGTTTCATATCCAAGAATGTCAGCTCTTCCGAAGATAGCTCGGGTGAGGATTCTGAAGAAGAAACAGGTGAAGCTCTGTTCATGGCATTTGAAGAAGAAAAAATAGAAGAAAAATAGGAAGGTAATAAAAACATTAAGGATGAGGCTGAAGTATACCTGGAAGGAGAGTTGGTTGCTGCACTTAAAGAGTTGAGTACAGAAAGGAAAAAGAATAAAAAGGTCTCAAGAAAGCTTGAGGATGCGAATGACATAATAAACAGTTTGAAAGTACAGACCGAAGAATTTAAGAAAATGTCTGAAGAACTCGAAGTTCAATTAACCATGAAAATAGATGAGTGCAACAAACTGGAAGAAGAGATTGTTGTCTTAAGAATGCGGCTAGAAGAAAAGAATAAAAAATTGAGTTGCTATCACAAACTTGAAGGAAGTTCTACGAAGCTTGAAAATATTATAAATAGTCAGAGGACTACAGGCATCAAATTTGGCTTGGGCTTTGTCGAAGGAGAATCGTCAAGTGGATCAAAGGCCATAACTATAGAACCAGTAAAGAAAGAAGAGAAGATCAAGGTTGATCAAGGAAAAATGAATCATGCAAAAGAAAGCAACAATGCCAGGCACGAGAAGAGTGCTGACAATGAGGGATTCACAAAAGTCACACATCAAAGGAGAAGAAAATTTGTGGCTCCTACTACAAAATGGCAAAGACCAACTCCTAGGTTCAATCAATCCTTTTCTGGTTATTGTTTTAAATGCAATGCTTACGGTCATAAGATTTCAGACTGCATTTATAATATAGGACAAAGAAATTTCACCAGTAGAAATGTCTTTTCACCCTTGATGGATTATGCAGTAGAATGCTATAACTGTCATAACTTTGGACACATTGCAAGAAACTGTAGAAGCACATATGCAGCAAATAAATATCAGGGAAGAAGATCTCAACCAAACAATTTAAGGCAAAACAAAAAATTCCTAGAAAAACATGCACAGGCTACTGACAAAGAAAAGTCTAAACAAGTGACCAAAACTGTAGTCAAACCAGAGTGGAAAGAAAAGGAGCGAACCAAGGAAGAAAAGGAATCCTTGATTGTACAGACAACATTCAAAGCATAGAACAAATCTGCACCATGGATATTGGATAGTGGATGCTCCAGCCACATGACAGGAGATAAACAAAAATTTGAAAAGTTACAGAAATATGAAGGGGGCTCTGTAAAGTTTGGAAATAATGATGGAGCCAAGATAGTTGGCAAAGGATCAGTCAAGATAAGTGATGGAAAGATCAATTCCAAAGAAGTTCTGTTTGTGATTGGTTTGAAGCACAACTTATTGAGCATAAGTCAAATCTATGACAGAGGTCATGAAGTCATCTTTAAGAAGCAGGGTTGTGAAGTCAAAAAAGCACATAGTGGGAAGCTGATAGCTACTGGATCGAGGACTTCTGGAAATCTATATACTCTCTTAGAGACTTCAGAAGGAGCATGCTTGATTGGACAGGAAGATGAAAATTGGCTGTGGCACAAGAGGCTTGGTCATATTAGCTTTGACAATCTGGTAAAAATAAGTTCAAAAAGGGCAGTAAGAGATATACCCACCATTGGCAAACCATTAAATAGCATCTGTGCTTCATGCCAAAAGGGGAAGCAAACTAGATCCACATTTAAATCAAAGGAATACTTCACCAGAAAACCTTTAGAGCTAATTCATACTGACTTATGTGGACCCATGAGAACACAAAGCATAAATGGTGACAAATACTTTATGTTGTGCATAGATGACTATTCCAGGATGACATGGGTACTATTTTTAAAGCTTAAATCAGATGCCTTTGAAATGTTCAAGACTTTCAAACACCAGGTTGAGAATCAAATAGGAAAAATAATTAAATGCTTAAGATCAGATAGAGGAGGAGAGTTTATCTCAGAGGAGTTTGCAGAGTACTATCAAAAATATGGGATCAGAAGATAGTTTTCAGCAGCAAGGACACCTCAGCAGAATGGTATTGTAGAAAGGAAGAACAGGACTGTGCAAGAAATGGCATGGACAATGTTGGCTGAGAACAAAATAGCTGATAGATTTTGGAAAGAGGCAGTCCATACTGTAGTTTACATCCAAAACAGGTGCATGTTAAGGACGCATGAAAGCAAAACACCTTATGAGCTGTGGTTCGACAGGAAGGCAACAACAAGATACTTCAAAGTGTTCGGCAACAAGTGTTATATCAAACGAACTGAAGATAATCTTGGTAAGTTTGAAGATAGAGCTGACGAAGGTATTTTTCTTGGTTACTCGACAAAAAGCAAAGCCTACACATGCTACAACAAGAGGCTAAAGAAAATTGTGGAGAGTGCCGATGTTAAAGTTGATGAAGGTAGAGAACGAGAAATTACTCATCAAGAAAACTACCCTATTTATGAAGAAGTTATTGAAGGAGATGAAGAAAAGGAAACATAAGAGAATCAAAAAATTGACCCAGATGATTTAAGTATTGACTCAGAAGTAGAAGAAAACAAGAAATTCAAAACAGGTAGCTGGCATAAAAATCATCCCAGAGAGCAAATTATTGGGGACCCCACAGTTGGTATTCAGACAAGAAGAGCAATAGTACGGAACTACTCTCTATTATCCAGCATTGAGCCCAAAAATGTTGTCGAAGCAAGCACAGATGAAAGTTGGATGAAGGCAATTAATGAAGAACTAGATCAGATTGAGAAAAACAAAACCTGGGAGTTAGTACCAAGGCCAAAAAATAAAAATATAATCGGTACTAAATGGATTTTTCGAAACAAATTGAACGAAGATGGACAAAGTTGTAAGGAATAAAGCAAGACTGGTCTCAGTAAAGGCTATGCACAAGTTGAAGGTATTGATTTTGAGGAAACCTTTGCACCAGTAGCTAGACTAGAGGCAATCAGAATGTTTCTGGCTTTAGCAATTCATAAAAATTTCAAAGTATATCAAATGGATGTGAAATCAGCATTTTTGAATGGAAAACTGGAAGAAGAGGTTTACATTGAGCAGCAAGATGGTTTCCAACTCGGTGATAATCCCAACTTTGTTTGCAAGTTGAAGAAAGCTTTGTATGGCTTGAAACAGGCACCCAGAGCATGGTATGCAAGGTTGGATAACTATCTTATTCAACAGGGGTTCAAGAAAGGTATGGTGGACAACAATCTGTATGTCAAAACAGAGAATGGCCATCTTATTGTCCTTGTTGTTTATGTAGATGATATCATTTTTGGCAACAGCAATGATAAGTCATGTAGAGACATAGCAAATAAAATGAAGAAAGAATTTGAGATGTCTATGATTGGTGAACTTTCTTATTTCCTCCGACTGCAAGTCAATCAAAATGAAAAGGGCATTTTTATTTCTCAAGTTAAATATGTGAAAGAAATGCTGAAAAAGTTCACAATGGAGGATTGTAAACCTGTTAGCACTCCCATGACAACAGGTTGCAAGTTGAGCAAGGATGACAAATCTCCAGATGTAGATCAAACCATGTACAGATCTATGATTGGAAGCCTGTTGTATTTGACAGCTACCAGACCAGATATCTTACAGGCAGTATGCATGGTAGCAAGATTTCAGGCTAGTCCCAAAGAGACTCATGTGACATGCTATGAAGAGGATCTTTAGGTACCTCAAGGGTACTATGGAGTATGGGTTATGGTACCCAAAAGGTAAGGACTTCACTCTTATTGCATATTCGATGCAGATTGGGCAGGATGTATAGATGACAGAAAGAGTACCAAGTGGAGGTGCATTCTATCTTGGAGACAGGTTGGTAGCATGGCACAACAAGAAACAAGAATCAGTCTCTCTATCCATAGCAGAGGCAGAATACATTGCAACAACAACATGTTGTACACAGATATTATGGATGAGACAAACCCTGAAAGATCTTGGTATTCACTTCAAAGAGCCAATTTCAGTTAAATGTGATAATACCAGTGCTATTAACATCTCAAAGAATCCGGTTATGCATTCTCGAACCAAACATATTGCAATCCGGTATCACTTTTTGAAGGATAAAGTTGCAGAAGGTGAGGTTAAATTGGATTTTGTTCCAACTACAGAGCAAGTAGCAGATATATTCACAAAACCATTGCCCAAGGAAGTTTTTGAGTACCTTCGGAGTAAGTTGGGAGTGGTCACGTTTCCCAAGAATTGACTATCAATTGGGATCACATTCTCAGGGGGAGCATTTATGCCTATGTTTATAGTTTTGCTCATATTCATGATTTTTGCTAACTATAACAATGTTTGTCTGAGAATGTTGTGCCTAGACTCAGGGGGAGTCTGCAGCAGCCCTTTGGTATTATTGTCAAAGGGGGAGAAGAATTACAGGAAATTGCACATGTGTTGCCAACAATTCCAAAGGGGGAGATTGTTGAGCAAGGTGCAGAAACAGTATTGTCATTGTTGTCAACACAGACAGATAGATCAGTTGATGCAGTGGACAGGAGTTCAGAGGTCAGTCAAAGCATGTACAGTGAATTTCCAAGAAGACAGAAGAGGCCAACACTCAGAAGAACAAAGAAAAAGACAAGTAAGAAAACTATCGCGATATCGCGACATGTTTGGTCGGAAAGAAAAACTGTCATGATTTCGTGACATATCGGAGGAGAGAGAAAATGCTAGCAAAACTGTCATGATTTCATGACATATCGAAGGAGAGAGAAAATGCTGGAAAAACTGTCACGATTTCGTGACATATCGGAGGAGAGAGAAAGTGTAAGGAAAACTGTCATGATTTTGACATGTTGGACGAAAGAGAAAGCGCAAGGAAAACTGTCACGATTTCGTGACATGTTCGAAGAGAGAGAAAGCGCAAGGAAAACTATCACGATTTCGTGACATGTTGGATGAAAGAGAAAGCACAAGGAAAACTGTCACGATTTCATGACATGTTCGAAGAGAGAGAAAGCACAAGGAAAACTATCACGATTTCGTGACATGTTCGGAGAGAAGGTGCAAGCAAAGAAAACTGTCATGATTTCGTGACATGTTCGGAGAGAAGGCGCAAGCAAAGAAAACTGTCATGATTTCGTGACATGTTCAGAGAGAAGGCACTCGTAAAGAAAAGTGTCGTGATTTCGTGAAAATTTGCAAGAAGGATTGTACGGACGAAAATGTGTCACGATTTCGTGACATGTTTGAGAGAAAGAGCTTGCAAGGAAAAGTGTCACGATTTCATGACAATTTGCAAGAGGAAGCGCTAAGGAGAAAAAGTGTCACGATTTCGCGACATGTTGGGTTTTCGTGACCCGATGAGAAGAAAAGCGCCAAGGAGAAAAAGTGTCACGATTTCATGACATAATGCAAGAGAGAGTTCGATAGAAAAAGGTGTCACGATTTCATGACATGTGTTTTCACGAGCCAAAGACAGAAAAGGCACAAGGCAGGAAAAGTGTCACGATTTCATGACATGTCATGTTTTCACTGGTGTAAGCCAAGAAGAGTGTACGGATGTGAAAGATGTCATGATTTCGCGACATGTCATGTTTTCGCTTGTAGAGAAGAGTGTACGGATGCGAAAGATGTCACGATTTCGTGACATGTCATGTTTTCGCTAGTGCTTGCAGAGAAGAGTGTACGGCGAAAGATGTCACGATTTCGTGACATGTCATGTTTTTGCTAGTGCTTGCAGAGAAGAGTGTACGAAAGCGAAAGATGTCATGATTTTGTGACATGTCATGTTTTAGTGTTGGAGAGAAGAGTGTAGGAAGGAAAATATGTCACGATTTTGTGACATGTCATGTTTTCGCTAGTGCAAGCAGAGAAGAGTGCAAGGAAGCGAAAGTGTCACGATTTCGTGACATGTTCTATTTTAGGTGCAAGCTGAGAAAAGGACAAGGAGGCAAAAAGTGTCACGATATCGTGACATGTCATGTTTTCATGGGTAAAATGTGAGAAGAGTACAAAGAGATAGAAGTGTCACGATTTTGCGACAGGTCACAACAACACGATTACAGATAGTTAACTGAAGTAGAACGATAGTTATAGGGGCAGTTGCAGAGGAAAATCATGTAACCAATATAAGAAGAGTCAACTAAAGTTAGTGCAACAGTTATGGTGAAGATAGAAATCATGCAAGTTAAATAAGAATAGTAAAGAATGGCAGTTACAAGGCCCGTGTCATAGTGAAACCATTGAGCGACGGTTATACTGATAGTTCGAAATAAAGACAGATCTATTAATAGGTTGCATGTAATAAATACTATGCTATAAAGGAGTTACCATCAGTAGTGGCTATTAATAGGCTGCATGCAAGATTACAGAAGTTACAGAAGACGAGGAGTCTCAATGAGAAATAGGGTTATAAAAGGGCAGTCGTGCAGAGAATGAAGATGCTATTGAATGTGTGAAAGTGCTTCCGAAAGAGGGTTAGAAGAGTGTTGTAAGAGAGCGACAAGCAGAGCAATTAAGTGTTTACTGTGTTTTGATAAATTATAGACCAGTCAAGGTCTTGTAAAAGTGAAGGCATTTTTATGTCATTGATATAGCTTTCAAAACTGTGATCCAAGTTGGTGCTTGGATAGGGGTTGGTGCTCCTTTCTATTGGTGCAGATAAATCAGGGGTTGGTGCTCCTTCCAGTGGGTGCTGGTAAACGGATTGTAAAATTGGTGTTTTGCAAAGGCTGGATTTGGACCGTAGTCCAAGAAGTCATTCTTGAGGAGTAGCCAAATTGGTGAACCTCGTTACATTGTGTGTTGTGGTGTGCTCTCTTGTGATAATTGCTTTACCTACTTTTAAGTTCTCTTTGCTTCAGCTTTAAGAGTTGTAGATTTGAATTTAAATAGCTACACTGATTCACCCCCCCTCTTAGTGTCATTGTGAGAATATCAGGTTCCACCTACGAGGAACCAATCATGCATGCATGTTAAAATGTTCCTCACACCACCACGTCACAATGCAAGAAGTGCTACAGAGACAAAATGTGTCATCATCTAATATTTATGTTGTATTGATATTAACCTTGGAGAGTTTTTCAAATTTTGAGAGTGCATCTCAAATGCCCTCGAAAACTCTTGATTATGACTTTATTTATTAGGGTATGAATCCTAAGAATTTCCATTTAAAGGCAAGTGATATTCTTGAGGATGAAGAGGGCATTGATGGAGAAGAATATGATGTCAATGTAAATGTCACCGAAGTTTCCCCCTCTGACCCACATCAAGTCGTCGCTCGTACTGTTACAGAAGATGATATCCTAAACGTTTCTGAAAATGTGTTATTAGCCGATGCATGTAAAGATGTAGTTCATAATACTTTTATTTCAGATATTGATAAATTTAAGGAATGGGAATATAGGTCCAAGGTTTTGATTAAAGCCATCAATGATCGATATAAGAATTTTTCAAAAAGAAAAGAGTTATTTCTCAAGATGGAGAACGAGCCCCAAAGCTCGATGCCTTGATACATAAAGTCGAATCTGGCACTATGGAGGCCGAGTCTACATACATATATGAAATTCTTGTCATTATTATGAATCATTTGGAAAACCTCAATGTAGAAGCCCAAGCTTATTTTAATGAATGGGAACTTGATCAGAACAAAGTAGCAGTTGCAGAAACAACATGACTTATAGCTGATGTAGGTTCTACATCTAACTAAAAAATATATTTTTTTATTAAATATGTTTTATTTATAAATATTAACCTTTTTTTTATTTTTATTTTGTAGTCTAATTTCCAGCACCTAAAGCAACAAGTCAGTGCCATGAAAGTTTTGATCAATACTGCCAAAATTAGAATTAATAATGTTATTGAATTGAAGAAGAGGTTACAACAAATGGTTAGAGAAAATAATTACCTAAAGAAGGTTATAAAATATGGAGGCCTGGATGTCGAGGCTAAACTGAAAGAAAATGAGAAGGAGCTAAATGCACCTTTCAAATAAGATCCAATGAAGGAAGAAAGTGCCTTGTTATCGGGGATCAACACTACAATAGAAAGTTTGGTTAGGGTTGGGGCATTAGAAGAAAAGGATATTGAGGTAGATGTGGGTGGACATTCAGGAAACATTGAAAAAAATAGATCTTTGTTGTGTTGGGTTTCAAGTGAAACAAAAACTCTTTATAGCTTTATATTTTTATAAATATTTAAGACTGGTATTTTTTTGAAAATTGAAATCAATGTTAGAGGCAATTTCTGAAAAATTCATATTATCATTTTGAAGTTTTGTTTTTAATTATTGTTATGTTTTAATTTTAAGTGGAATAAATAATTTTTGATATGTTTTGTTTGATATGTTTGATATCCTTTTTTAGAATTGAAATCAATGAATGAGACTATTATCAAAAATTAATGAATGAGACTATTGTCAAAAAATATTTTATCTATTGGAAATTTTGTTTTCAATGTTGTTATGTTAAGATTATATATGTTGATGTATTAAGTAATTTGAAGTGGAAGAAATAATGTTTGATATGTTTTGTAAATTGCAAATGAATGATATCATTTTTTAGAATTGAAACAATGAATGAGACTATTTCTGAAAAATATGTTATCTATTTGCAATTTTGTTTTGAATGTTGCTATGTTATGATTATGTGTTGATGCATTAAGTATTTTTAAGTGGAAGAAATATTGTTTGATATGTTTTGTATATTGCAAATGAATGGTATCATTTTTGAGAATTGAAACAATGAATGAGACTATTTTCGAAAAATGTGTTATCTATTGGAAATTTTGTTTTGAATGTTGTTATGTTAGGATTATATGTGTTGATGTATTAAGTAATTTGAACCGAAAGAAATAATGTTTGATATATATTGTAAATTGTAAATGAATGGTATCCTTTTTGAGAATTGAAACAATGAATGACTATTTCCGAAAAATATGTTATCTATTGGAAATTTTAAGTGGAAGAAATAATGTTTGATACGTATTATAAATAACGAATAAATGGTATCTTCTTTAAATATTGAATTCAATGAAAGAGAGTATGTTTTGATTATTTATGATGATGTAAAAGTTTTTTGTTCTTAATTTGAAGTGGAAGAAATAATGTTTGATATGTGTTATCTTTTTAAACCTTTGTTTTGAATGTTGTTATGTTTTGATTATTTGTGTTGATATATTAAGTAATATTGAATTATGTGAATGCAGTAATATGTTCTTTTATGTTATATAAATTAATTTGAAATTTTAGAAAATACAACATAGGTAATTACTTTCACGAATAAAAAATATTACAAGAAAAATAATGTAACATGTGAAATCAAATCAAATGATAGCACCCTTTCATTCAAATATGCGAAATCAAATCAAATAATAACATGTGAACTCAAATTAAATAAAATGAAAACATCCTTTCATTCTGATATGTGAAATCAAATCAAATGATAGCTTCCTCTCATTCTGATATGTGAAATCAAATCAAATGATAATATGTGAAATAAAATCAAATGAATGCATCCTTGCATCATAATGCTGGAAGTTGGAACAAACTCTTTTCAGATTGTACAAAATGTTCTGCACTCATTCGCAAATTTTTTGTCGTCATAATCTGACCAGTGTTACCATCATCCTCATCATTATCAATATTAGTTACACCTCTTTTATCTGCCAAAGAACTCCAATTTGATAATGCTATTTCATAAGGAAACTCCTCCACCTCATAGGTCGACACATATACTCTCAAGCAATTCTCCAAATTTTTGTCCAACCTATTTCGAACTTTAGATTATATATATGAAAGTGCACTGAACACCCTTTCATCTTCCACGGATCCCAAAATCATCGTTTGACATAATTCATATAAATGAAAATATTCACTCATAGTATGTTTTAAGACAGTACTTGGTTGTAATATTCTCCACAAATGTGAAATAGAACCTGCTTCATGACGGTTAGAAAGATGTGAAACTTGAGCAGACATTGTTGTTCCAAAATAGTTGGATTGTTTTGTCAAAATATCTTTGTTCAGAATGCCATTGATTTCAATGCCATTGACTACAACACTTTGACTAAAATGACCAGCAAGTCTACCCATGTATTTGAGGAACAAAGAATTTATAATCTGGTATTCATTATAAGGATCCAAAAACATTGGATTTACCACACCCATAGCCTCTATCAATTCATCTCTTTGAAAATGGTCTCTGATTTCTTTTGTCAATGATTTTGTTATTTGTTTTAGTTTAAGTTTTGTATCGTCCACAACCACATGAAATCTATTTTAGGTTATGGGCATTTTCTCAACTTCATTTGTACCTATATCCAATTGCACACCATAACAATATAAAGGTATTTCATTTCCATGGACATTAATACACAGATGATCGTTAATATTGAACTTCAAAAAGCTTCGAGGACTATTCACACTTGTTAATGCTCTCCAACTCTCAAACAAGGTATCCGTAAATTTTTTACCAGATGCATACATCATATCAATATGCATGAAAATTTGTATTATCGCCCTCATGAAATCCACAATATAAATCGATCTTTCTTGTGTAATTTTGATCAAAGTATTCATTTTTTCCAACATTGGATGAATTCCACACAATGTGAGAAGAGTTTCAAAGTCACTCATTCGAAAAAGTAAATCTTTAGCCTTATCAACCACCCTACGATTTGCATACATAAACCCTATCAAGGATTGATATTCTTTGAAAACTCTTAATGTCGATAGACACATCGAAATCCACCTAGTATCCACATCTTTCAATAATTTTTTACCTTCAGTAACTCCTAGTTCAAACTGTTGAAAATATGAAAATATTTTTGGACTACGTGAAAAATATTCATGAATTTCATGGACAAGCTCTTCCACTCTGGCAATATTTGTAAATATATCCACAATTTTATATGCAAGATTCATTCTATGAGCCATGCAATGAATAGGGATCAAATATGGGGCAACCGATGTTTGTAGTCTAACACAAAGACCATTCCTGTGTCCTTGCATTGTAGCAACACCATAAGCTCCTAAACATATTAACTTAGTGGCTATTTTAATTTCATTCATTCCTACTTCTTCTTTTAAACTAGTTACAACAACATTGTAAATGCTTTCAGCATTACAATTTTCCACCATTTTGCGTATTCCTAGTAAATGAGGTTGCATTGAATGATTTTCCAATGTGTAAACATGCATGCAAATCTAATATATATTGTCAACTATAGTCACATAATCAATTGAAAGTGAAATCAATTTTACCTTTTTTACTTTCTCTCCGAGGTCATTCTGCTCAACCAATGACATACATTTGGCCATTTCCCAACCACTTCGATCTGACCAATGAGCATTGGGTAAGTTCTGCACATTAGCTAGTCAAAATAGATATTTATAATCTATGAAATCAGACATAGGTCTACCCTTCTTAAGAATAGAAAATACAACAACAAAATACAAACTTTTTGAAGCTAAAGTTAACTTATTCATTTTTTGAAATTAGGATTGAATCGTTGCACCTTTTTCAACTAATGCTTACTTTTTTTTCATTTCTTTATCATATTCTTCTACATATCTCATATGTGTGCACTCTGATGCATCCTTCCACCTATGCGTTTTTTATGTTGCTCGATCACCTTCTTTTGTTTTGATATAAACCTTTCCACAATGTTTTTCTACTGTATCTTTTTTAAGTTGCAATCTATGCTCCTTTCCATGTTTCCAAATGTAAATTACACATCTTAATTTTGTTATATCATCACTACTATTCTATGGCAGCACTGGCTCAATAAATGGAAATTCTGATATCCAATCAAGATGAAATGATCTATTAATTGTCCACCTAGATAACCTTGCACGTTTATTTTTTTAGATGAAGATTATCTAATAGGAGGGATTGCATAAGAATTATTAGTTTATTTTCCACTTGGTGTGTTAGATTAAGGAATATCTTCTTGTTGTTGTTAAATTTTATTGATATTATCTTCATGTGTGGACTGTTGATTATCGTGGATATGTGGAAGTGAAGAAATACTAGGGTTAATAGTGTTTTCTGTAGATATAATTATAGTGTCAATAGTAGATTCATTATCACTATGGCATTTAAAAGCATACTAGTGTTTTCTACAGATAAAAGTGAACAAAGCCATCAACCAAAAAACACACTTCCTTATGAATTGAGGATATTATATTTAAAATTAACAAAGTAAAAAAATTAACTGGTGAGTAAAGGTATTCATACCTTTAGTTTATGTAGATGTTGATGGCATATTGGGTTTTGAAATATTAGGAAAGTATTTGAGGATACTCCTTTTATTGGAATACTCTCCTCCCTTCTTTCCAATGCCTGTAGTTAACATTTTTACCTATATGAACAGAAGAATAACATGAAAAAAGAACATCATTTTTAAATATGAAAATAATAGATATAAAAGAGAACTACTGCTAGAGACAACAAAATCTATGACTGACCCATGGATATTGTTCGTAGGCAGAATAAACCTCCTTATTGAATGTCCATTAATAAAATGAAAAATGAAATTTAATGGTAAAAGAAGCATACAAATAAATTTAGTCACCTTCTGCTAGTCGCCTTCTACCAGTCACCTTTAGCCAGTCGCCTACTGTCAAGCACCTTCTGTCAGTCGCATTCTGCCAGTCGCCTTCTGTTAGTCGCATTTTGTCAGTCACCTTATATCAATCACCTTCTACCAGTCACATTTTTTTAGGTGCCTTCAGTTAGTTACCTTCTCCTAGTCACCTTCTATTAGTCACCTTCTGTCAGTTGCCTTCTGATAGTCACCTTTCATCAGTCACCTTCTGTTAGTCACCTTCTACCAGTTGCCTTCTGTCAGTCACCTTTAGTTAGTCGCCTTCTCCCATTCGCATTCTGTCAGTTGCCTTCTGGAAGTTACCTTCTACCAGTCACCTACAGTCAGTTGCCTTCTACTTGTCGCCTTCTGCTAGTCACCTTCTACTAGTCACATTCTGCAAGTCGCCTTCTTTGGTCACATTCTACCAGTCGCCTTCTATCTGAAGAACACAAGCTTATACTGAGAGGGGGGGTGAACAGTATAAGACCACTTTTAACTTTATCTATCAATACAGCTTTCAAACCATTAACATGCAGAATAAGATAGCAGTAATAACAACAGTAAAACAATGCACAAAATGCAATCCACAAAGAGACACAACAATTTACGTGGTTCACCCAAGGTGGGCTACTCCACGGATAAAACTTTTCTTCTAAAAGTTGTATCAAAGTCCTCTGGGAATCCTTCCCGATTACAATGTTTATGAGCCTCAGCTCAAAGGAGACACCTTCCCCTAATTCTGCTTTGCTGGTGATCCTCTAGAAGACCTCTATCTCTTCTGCCCTTAGCAAGTGGAACTCTATCCACAGAAGACACCTGTCTTCCCTGCTCTGGTTGGAGATCTCTGTCCTCAACTCTGTCACCGCAAAGCTAGTCCTCGAGAATGCACTAAACACAGTCCTTCGGCCTAGCACATATGTCCTCTATCTTTTCCTCTGGTCTGCACCAAACATAGTCCTTCGGTCTGGTACAAGTCTGTCCTCAAATTGCATCAATCTCTGTCCTCAATCTGATCCTCAAAATTGGTTCAAAAATGGTTCACAAACTTTCAACACAGCTTGCTTAATACTGTCCAACTGTTCTCTCTACTTTGTCACAACTGCACTTGGTCGTGAATGACTTTTGCATAGACTGTACAAACACAGCAACACTTGATCACTATTCGTCCTTCTCAACTATTCACAATTACAGTAGCATCTACTTCGTGCACTTTGCTTTCTTTACACAGACTGCGTGAAAACAGTCTTTTGCCAACACTACAGCATTCGATCGCACAACAACTTATGCGCCTATGTGCAACCACAACAACACCCTCTTCGCACAGTCTGCTTCTCCTCGATCGAACTTCTTCCCACACTCTGCTTCTACGAAAGTCGCACTTCGAATGCACACTTTGATCGATTCGATACGACTGCTCTTTGCGCACAGCAGACTTCACTTGCACAAACTCGACACACACATTCGATACTTGAAACTCAAAAATAGTCCTCCTTTTATAGCAATAATTCATGATTAAATTCTTGATCTTAGTCGGCTGTATATCCTTAAAACAATCGTCGGTCGCACAACCTTACACTTCGTCGACAAAGGTTAACTCCGTCGGCTTCAACCGCCTCTGCTGTTTCGTAGCTTTTCTAGCACGAAACTCAAACATGTCATGATATCGCTATGCCTTTGTCTGCCATACACCTTGTATTACTTGTTGTCGCGAAATCGTGACACTACTGCCTGTCGTGCGCCTTCTTTGGTTTGTTGTCGCAAAATCGCTACACCTTCTGACTTTGCTGACGTCATCATGATTTTTGTCACGAAATCATGACACCTTAGTCTGCAAAGCCTCCCTCTCTACTATTGTCATGAAATTTCAACACATCTACTTTTACTGACATCATCAACAAATCTGTCATGAAATCACGATGCTTTAGACTCCAAAGCCTTCTTCTCAACTTCTGTCATGAAATCGTGACACCTTTGCCTCTTTCTGACATCATCAGCAACTCTGTCGTGAAATCGTGACACTTCTTGCTTCTTCAACCTTTTCTCGGTTTGCACTAGCAAAAATGGAACATGTCACGAAATCGCGACGCTTTCGTTGCCTTAAGCTCTTTTTCGCTAATTGCTCATGAAATCGGAACATGTCACGAAATCGTGACGCTTTGCTGCCTTAAGCTCTTTTCTCGCTAACTGCTCGTGAAAACGGAACATGTCATGAAATCATGACGCTTTTGTGCCTTAAGCTCTTTTCTGCCAAATGCTCGTGAAACTGGAACATGTCACGAAATCGCGATGCTTTTGTTGCCTTAAGCTCTTTTCTGCCAATTGCTCATGAAATTGGAACATGTCATGAAATCGTGACGCTTTCGCCACCTGCAAGCTGCCAACTCAACCTGTCATGAAATCGTGACACTTTTTGCATCCGTACAACTTCTTTGAAACTTGTCATGAAATCGTGACACTTTCTGCAACTCAACACTGCCAACTCAACTTGTCATGAAATCATGACACTTTTGCATCCGTACAACTTCTTTGAAACTTGTCATGAAATCGTGACACTTTCTGCAACTCAACATCGCCAACTCAACTTGTCATGAAATCGTGACACTTTTGCCTGCTTTCCTCTCGCCTTCCAACTTGTCATGAAATCGTGATAGTTTTGCCTGAACTTTCTCTCTCCTCAAACATGTCATGAAATCATGATAGTTTTGCCAGCTTTGCTCTCGCCTTCCAAAGATGTCATGAAATCATGACAGTTTTGCTAGCACTTTCTCTCTCCTAAAACATGTCGCGAAATCATGACAGTTTTTCCAGTCGCCTGCAAACTTTTTCTAACTTATCTTTTTCTTGATCTTTTGCAACTGGGCTACTCTGATTTTCTTGGAGACTTACTGACCAGCTGAAACCTTCATCAAAACACATACTTAGACATAAAAACAAATTGCTCCAAGAACTCCTTGACATCAAAGACAACAACTACCAAGAGCTCCTTTGACATCAATGACAACAACTATACTTGAGCAAAGGCAATGTACTCAAGGTACCCAAAATTGCCAACAATCTCCCCCTTTGTCATTGATGGCAACCCTTAACTAAAAACATATCTCAAGAGCCAAAACTGAACCAACTGATCCAACAACTGAGAATCTATAATTGAAGTTTTTGCTCCCCCTGACTTGAAGCTCTTCTCTTCACTTGAAGCACTCCCCCTTACTCATATCTCTCCCCCTTACTCAAATCTCTCCCCCTTTGTCATCAATGGCAAAGGGTCACCTTTGGGGTTTGGGACTAAGAATGAGTCTCTTAGCTTAGTCCCTCCCCCACCTTCTATTAAGGTGATTTAAAATAGGGTTGGGAGTGAAACTCCCATTAGACACTCATCATCATTAATGTCTACTATTTCTTTGTCGGGCCTTCTCTTGAATTCTTTTTCCACATTGTTGTTCTTGTTACTGTTTTGATCCTCGGACCTATTCATACTACTGTTCCTATTCCTTTCATCATTCCTATTTTTCTTCATACCTTGATCCTTGAACTTGTTCATATCACTTTTCTTGTTTCTATTGTCATTCCTGTTCTTATCCATGCTTTGATCCTTGGACTTGTTCATACTGCTATTTCTGTTCTTGTATCTCGAAAGATCAGCTCTACACTGTCTAGCTAGGTGACCTTCATTGTTGCACTTATAGCAAGTAACAATATTATTTCTTTCAAGCATGGCTGTTCTTTGAATCCGCCTGTTCTGACTAACCCAGTTTCTGTTATTTGCCTTGCAGAAAATTGCCTTGTGCCCGAATTGTTGACAAGAGTAGCAATACCCTTGAAAGAAATTACGTCTCCTGAAACTGTCATTTACTTTCTTCAC
Source organism: Wollemia nobilis (assembly GCA_028583015.1). Lineage (NCBI taxonomy): Eukaryota > Viridiplantae > Streptophyta > Pinopsida > Araucariales > Araucariaceae > Wollemia > Wollemia nobilis. Next base: position 10,693,997 of record JAQPPZ010002587.1, on the reverse strand, counting down.
TTGAGTCATGCAATGTACAACCATGTGACCAAACCTGTGACATGCAAAACATCTGCCATGAAATTTTCTTTTATTCGACTTCATGGGTCCCGAAAACTTCTTCTCAATCTGAATATCGTTTTCTATTTCTGCGTATCTATCACTTACGGATTCATGAACTGAAGTACTTTCTACATCAGAACTCTCTTCCTGTTGAAATTTCTTGCTAGATTCCCCAACCTGTTTCTTGTGCGGCTCAACAAAACCGAGACCTGTTTTATCTGTTGGTTTTCTTTGTCCTTTGATGAGAAATTTAACCTTCTTGGAGCTATCCTAAAATCTGGAGAGCTTATCCTTGTACTCTTTATTTTCTTCTTTCAAAGAAGCCATTTCCTGTTCTAACTCACTATACTCCAGAATTTTAGAATCCAACTCATTCTTGAGTTCTTGTGACTTAGCCATAGAGACTTCAAGATTTTCTATAAGTTCATCTCTCTCCATACAACATTCATCTAATTTAATCTTGAGTCTATCATTCTTCTTTCTTTCCTTTTTCAAAACACTAAGAGCATTATTGAGTTCACATTCAAGATCCTCTATTTGATGGCACTTTGAATTATCACGGCCTTTTTCAGATTTCTTATCACTAGAGGTGCTACCTTTTTCAAAAACCATACATGCATCTTCATTGAGGTTTTTTGAAGCATCCTCATACATACTAGCAGCCAAATCATTATTTTTGCAATCATCCTCAAGGTGCCCAAAATTTCCACATCTAAAACATTTCATGATAATGAATTTATGTTTCGGTTCTTCCTCTTTTTCTGAAATGAACAGCATCTCATTTTCATCATCACTAGAAGAACTTTCACTATCACTGCTAGAACACTTACTTGCTTTGTCTAAGTAGAAGCTCTTCTTATTCTTGTGAGAATGCCTCTTTCCATGATTGTTGTACTCATCTTTGCTTTTCTTGTGATTGTTGTACTCATCTTTGCTCTTTTTGTAATACCTGTACTTTTCAGAATCCTTGCTCTTAACATCCTGTATATCTTCATCACTTTCATTTTTGGAAACATGATACAGTCAGTAGCATAATGACCAAATTTCCCACAATTGAAACATCTTATATTTTTCTTGCTTTTGTGCTTTCTCGGAAAACTTGCCTTTCTTGTCTGTAATATGCCTCTTCCTCACTAGAAGACTCATCACTTTCTTGAATCTGTTTGCCCTTTGATTTCTTGGTAGCTTTGAAAGTCGCCTCTTTCTTTACATCAACTTTCACTTGAGTTCTCAACTCAAATGCTGCAAGAATACTATGGAGCTCATCCTTTTTCAATTTATCTAAATCTTTAGCTTCCTCAATAGCAGAAATATTTTCACTAAATCTATTAGGAAGGGATCTTAAAATCTTATCACACACATCATTTTCAGCAAGTTCAAGACCTAAGTCTTTCATAGAATTAACAACTTCATCCATCCGGAGCATGTAGTCACTAATATTTTCATCATCATTCATCTTGAGTTGTTCAAACATACCTTTAAAATGTCTCAACTTGGCCTTTCGAACATTTGCATCACCTGTATGAACAACCTGCAATTGTTTCCACATTTCACTAGTTGTCTTGCAGTGAATAACTTTGGTGAGATCTGCCTTTTGTAAACCCTTCAAGATTGCATTCATGGCTTTTGAGTTGCTGTGATGTAGAAGCCTGTCTTCTTTAGTGTAAGGACCATTTGCAGGAATGGTGTACCCATCTTCAATAACTTCCCATACCTCATTACCAAGTGCCATTAGATAGACTTTCATTCTTGCACTCCACAGGCCAAAATCTGATCCGTCAAGAATAGGTGCTGCATTGCCACTTGAGTAGTCCATTGTGTTCTTTGCAAACTTTTCCTTCAAGCTGTTAAACTTTTCGAAGGCACTGGCTCTGATACCAATTGAAGAACACAAGCTTATACTGAGAGGGGGGTGAACAAGTATAAGACCACTTTTAACTTTATCTATCAATACAACTTTCAAACCATTAACATGCAGAATAAAGATAGCAGTAATAATAGCAGTAAAACAATGCACAAAATGCAATCCACAAAGAGACACAACAATTTACGTGGTTCACCCAAGGTGGGCTACTCCACGGATAAAACTTTTCTTCTAAAAGTTGTATCAAAGTCCTCTGGGAATCCTTCCCGATTACAATGTTTATGAGCCTCAGCTCAAAGGAGACACCTTCCCCTAATTCTCGCTTTGCTTGGTGATCCTCTAGAAGACCTCTATCTCTTCTGCCCTTAGCAAGTGGAACTCTATCCACAGAAGACACCTGTCTTCCCTGCTCTGGCTGGAGATCTCTGTCCTCAACTCTGTCACCGCAAAGCTAGTCCTCGAGAATGCACTAAACACAGTCCTTCGGCCTAGCACATATGTCCTCTATATTTTCCTCTGGTCTGCACCAAACACAGTCCTTCGATCTGGTACAAGTCTATCCTCAAATTGCATCAATCTCTGTCCTCAATCTGATCCTCAAAACTAGTTCAAAAATGGTTCACAAACTTTCAACACAGCTTGCTTAATACTGTCCAACTGTTCTCTCTGCTTTGTCACAACTGCACTTGGTCGTGAACGACTTTTGCACAGACTGTACAAACACAGCAGCACTTGATCACTGTTCATCCTTCTCAACTATTCACAATTACAGTAGCATCTACTTCGCGCACTTTGCTTTCTTTACACAGACTGCGTGAACACAGTCTTTTGCCAACACTACAGCATTCGATCGCACAACAACTTATGCACCTATGTGCAACCACAACAACACCCTCTTCACATAGTCTGCTTCTCCTCGATCGAACTTCTTCCCACACTCTGCTTCTACAAAAGTCACACTTCGAACGCACACTTCGATCGATTCGATACGATCGCTCTTTGCGCACAATAAAATTCACTTGTGCAAACTCGAAACACACATTCGATCACTTGAAACTCAAAAATAGTCCTCCTTTTATAGCAATAATTCATGATTAAATTCTTGATCTTAGTCGGTTGTATATCCTTAAAACAATCATCAACTGCACAACCTTACACTTCATCGACAAAGGTTAACTCCATCGGCTTCAACCGCCTCTATTGTTCTGTAGCTTTTCTAGCGCGAAACTCAAACATGTCATGATATCACTACGCCTTTGTCTATCGTACACCTTGTATTACTTGCTGTCATGAAATCGTGACACTATCGCTCGTTGTGCGCCTTCTTTGGTTTGTTGTCACAAAATTGTGACACTATCTGACTTTGCTGATGTCATCATTATTCTTGTCATGAAATCATGACACTTTAGTCTGCAAGGCCTTCTTCTCTACTCTTGTCATGATATCATGACACATCTACTTTGCTGACATCATCGAATTCATGAAATGACACTCCTTTCGACATCATCAGCAACTTGTCATGAAATCATGATGCTTTAGACTCCAAAGCCTTCTTCTCAGCTTCTATCTTGAAATCATGACACCTTTGCCTCTTGCTGACGTCATCTACAACTTTGTCATGAAATCATGACACTTCTTGCTTCTTCAACCTTTTCTCGGTTTGCACTAGCGAAAATGGAACATGTCACGAAATCGTGACGCTTTCATTGCCTTAAGCTCTTTTCTACCAACTGCTCAAAACTGGAACATGTTGTAAAATCGTGATGCTTTTTGCCTTAAGCTCTTTTCTACCAACTGCTCATGAAACTGGAACATGTCACGAAATCATGACGCTTTTGCTGCCTTAAGCTCTTTTCTGCCAATTGCTCGTGAAACTGGAACATGTCACGAAATCGTGACGCTTTTGCTGCCTTAAGCTCTTTTCTGCCAACTGCTCATAAAACTGGAACATGTCATGAAATCGTGACGCTTTCACCACCTACAAGCTGCCAACTCAACCTGTCATGAAATCGTGACACTTTTTGCATCCGTACAACTTCTTTGAAACCTGTCACAAAATCGTGACACTTCTTGCAACTCAACACTGCCAACTCAACTTGTCACGAAATCGTGACACTTTCTACATCCGTACAACTTCTTTGAAACTTGTCATGAAATCGTGACACTTTCTGCAACTCAACATCGCTAACTCAACTTGTCGTGAAATCGTGATACTTTGCTTTTCTTCAACATGTCGAAATCGTGATATTTGCCTAAACTTTCTCTCTCCTCAAACATGTCACGAAATCGCGACAGTTTTTCCAGCTTTGCCTCTGCCTTCCAGCATGTCACGAAATCGCGACAGTTTTGCCAAAGCTTTCTCTCTCCTAAAACATGTCACGAAATCGTGACAGTTTTTCCAGCCGCCTGCAAACTTTTTCTAACTTATCTTTTTCTTGATCTTTTGCAACTAGGCTACTCTGATTTTCTTGGAGACTTACCGACCAGCTGAAACCTTCATCAAAACACATACTTAGACATAAAAACAAATTGCTCCAAGAACTCCTTGACATCAAAGACAACAACTACCAAGAGCTCCTTTGACATCAATGACAACAACTATACTTGAGCAAAGGCAATGTACTCAAGGTACCCAAAATTGCCAACACTATTAGCCACCTTCTGGCAGTCGCCTTCTACCAGTTGTATTCTATCAGTAACCTTCAATCAATTGCCTTCTACCAGTCACCTTATGCTAGTCACATTATATCAGTCGCCTTCTGCAAGTCACCTTTTGTCAGCCACTTTCTGCTACTCACCTTCTACTAGTCACCTTCTTTGATCGCCTTCTACTTGTTGCCTTCTGTCAGTCACTTTTTCTAGTCGCCTTCTATCAGTCACCTTCCACCAGTAGCATTTTGTTAGTCACCTTCTATCAGTCGCCTTATTCTAGTCGTATTTTTCCAGTCACCTTCTAGAATTCGTAGACTCCGATTTTGTCAGTACTCTGCTTTGTATCGCTTGTTATCCAGAAAAAATGTTGTAATTGTATGGGAGTCATTGTCAAGTTTAGCTATATATAATGGGGTACAAAGGGAAATTTGGATGGGATATTTCTTATTTTAAATAAATTTAGGGAAAAATTTGGGTGGGAAACCTTATGACAATGGGGTGAATTTACCCAAAAAAAAATTAGATCCTGAAATTTTTGGGCGAACAGGCCGACCTCTATGGTCCCAAAAATCGCAAAATTGACATTTTGGAAATTCAAATATTTGTGCTAAATTGTGAAATTCGCCACTAAGAAAAAACTTGATCATTATTTCACTTATAACACTTAATGTTATTATTCTTTGGAGGTGCAAATGTCTTAGGATATCTCCTAGTGAAGCCATATCCTCTTCTGTCATGAATCCTGTAATTTATTGCCTTATGACCAAACTGATTACATGAGTAGCAATACCTATGGAAGAGCTTTTTGTTCCCATATTCCTGTCTTACATATGTCCTACATTGTGAATCCATGTGCCCAAACCTGTGGCATGAAAAGCATATTCCATTGAAGTTTCCTTGTCTTGACCTCAATGGTCTCTTAGTCTCTCTTGACATGTTCTGATTGTTGTTCCATCTGTATCTTCTTTGTGCATTGTTCCTATATTTATTGAACTCTCTATTGTCCAACTCATCCTTAGAAGTCTCACTCTCTCTTTTACTTACTTCTTTTGATGCTTCTTCTTTTCTAGTGTTTGAGCTTAACTCTCCTTTTCCTGCTTCTTGTTTCCCTTGTTCTTCTTTAGAACTAAGTCTTGTTATGGTGACTGATGACCTTTGTGCATTGATAATCCTGTCTAAAGTCTTTGAATTTTCCTCAACCTTGTATAGATTTCCCTTAGAACTTTTTACTTCCATACTTAGTGAGACTATCTCATGTTCTAATATTTCACACTCTATATATTTTACCTTTAATTTTCCAGCCATACCTTCTTCAATCCTTCTTGCCTCTTCAACCTTGGTTTTGAAGTTGGTGAGTTCCTATAGAAACTTTGCTTTTGCTTTATCATATTCTTGAGTTTGAACTCTTAATCCTGAGTTCTCCCTTTTTAATTCTTCAAGAGTAACCATGAGTCTTTCACATTCTATCTATTTTACCTTTGACTATTCAACCATACCTTTTTCAGCTTTCCTTGCCTCTTCAACCTTATCTTTTAAGTCAAAGAGATCTTGTAGAAGCCTTATCTTACATTTCTCATCCTTTTGTATTTGAGCCTTCAATTATACATTCTCTATTTTCAATTCAACAAGTTAATTAAGAGTGGATTCCTATTTTTCTTTTTCTAAATCTTCTATAGGAGCATCTTATTTTTCTTTTATTATTGAAAGTAGAGTTTCTTCTTCATACCTATTTTGATTGTTCTTGTTATCCTTTCTTGAACCAACCTCTAGGATTTCATTTCTAAAAATTTCATCTTCATATTCACCACTACTAAACCCATTGAAGTAACCTGCATCATGGTTGAGTTGATCACAAACAAAACATTCTTCACCTTCTTGTGGACAATAAGCTACATGGTTACCAGTATTCCTACATCTGGTACACAACTTTATCAACCTAGTTATTTCTCCATTGCTTGATTCATCTCTTGAATCTATTTCTATTCTTCCTTCCAAAACAACAATATCAAATTCATCTTATTTTTATTTCATGACCATGTGTGTTATTTTCTTGTTGTGTCTCATTGTTCTGCATTTGCCTTTCTTTGCCATTTGTGTTTTTGTAAGATCTTCCTTCAAGTTGTTAAGCCTTTTTCGAAGGAACCAGCTTTGATACCAATTGAAAAACACAAGCTTATATTGAGAGGGGGGTGAACAGTATAAGACCAATTTTTACTTTTCTTATCACAATCAATATATGTAATATATCAAAGGTAATATCAACAACAGAAACCAAAACAATGCATAAAACATCAAACACACATGAGACACCAATTTACGTGGTTCACCCAATGTGGGCTACTCCATGGAGAAAATATCTCACTAAAATTTTCTCAATCAATCTCTTGGGAATCCTTCCTTATTACAATATTTATGGACCTCTATCCAAAGGAGATACCAATCCCCTCAATCAATTTCATGGATCTCTATCCATAGGAAAACTCCTTCTCCTTTGTTATGGCTGGTGATCCTCTAGAAGACTACTACCTCCACTACACTGGCTTGTGGATCTCTCTCCATTGAAGAATATTATCCCCACTCAGAAGACCTATCCTCACTACCTTCGCTGATGGATCTCTATCCACTGGAGACTACTGTCCTCTCTACTTTTTCACCTCCAAATATCTATCTCAAATCTATACTAAACATAGTCCTTTAGTCTAGCACAAATCTGTTCAATCTCTATCTATGGTCTGACATAAACTTATCCTCAAATCTACACCAAACTCCGCTCCACAAGTCCACTATGAACTTGCTTAATTCTACTCAACAAGTCCACTCAGAACTTTCTCAATTTTCTCAACAAGTCCACTCAGAACTTGCTCAAATACGCTCAATAGGTCCACTCAAAACCTGCTCAAAACTACTCAATAGGTCCACTAAGAACCTTCTCAATCTGCTCAAAAAGTCCACTCAAAAATTTTCCAAACTGCTCAACAAGGTCACTCAAAACTTTTCCAAACCTGCTCAACAAGCTCACTCAGAACTTGTCCAAATATGTTCAACAAGTCCACTCAGAATTTGTCCAATTCTACTTAATAAGCTCACACATAACTTAACAAATATCATAGAAACATAAAGTGAATTGTTAGAGACCCAATATGTTTCAACTAAATGCTCAAACACTTTCTCAACTTAAATCAAAATATAGGATAGTTTGTTTTATGGAACTTGAACATACACTTCACACATCCACTTGACTAGGCTCAACCAACTCTACTCAACAAATCACTTAATGAAATACCCCTTTCTCACAAACCCTAGTCCAAGCATATAAACATCAACTCAAAATGTTTCATAACAATGATACTCATGTTCTTTTCAAACCCTAGTTCAAGTTCTTTGCATACCAGCTCTCTTCATTAAAAATTCTTATAAATCAATCTTCACATAACAATGATACTCATGTTCTTTTGTAAAACCCTAACTCAAGTTCTTCACACAACCAATGGCTTCAACAACAATGCTAATTAAAAAAGGTTTTAACAACTCTTTATTATAGAAAACCTTGAAGCATTAACTCAAACACTCTCAAAAAAGAAACCCTAATCAAATATTTTTCACTCCAAACTTTATTTTCCAGAAAGTCAATAAATCAACTCAACTATGGAAGAATGTGCTCATACCTTTTTCTTGATGATGAAGGGATCTCATAAATTTGCCACACTCACAATCACTTATTTTCCAATCTCAAAGAAAGGTTAGAAGATAATAATTTTCTCAATGAATCACAATACAAAATGATATCAAACTAAATACACCTTATCACTCCAACTTTAAAATAATATCCAACATCTTCATAATAATATCTTTGGCAAAAATCCCTTTACAAATAAAATCAACACTCTTAAAGTCTTACTCCTCCAATATGAAAATAAAAATTAAGACTTTATTTAAAAATAAAATCAAAATCCTTATAACTCCAAACTTTATTAAAAATAATTTCCAACAAATACCAATTTTCAACTAGCAATCCTTTCAACTATTTCCAAAAAATACCAATTTTCAACTAGCAATCCTTTCAACTATTTCCAACTAGAAACCTTTTTAAATCCCAACTTTAGACAATATTAAAAAAAATGAAAATTTAATTACCTTACCTTTGGAGGGATTTGAACCCTCAATGTAGCCCACAACCAACACCTTTACTGCGGGTCCAATTACCGCTTGAGCTAAGCGCTCACTTGGGAAGTGGAGAGCACAACATGCTCAATGAACTTCCTTCTCTCTACCAAATAAAAAAGTGCACCGTTACTTGGTGCTTCCAACACAATGCAAAAATTGCCACCACATTTCGAACGTAGGCCACTCAATGCTTCAACGTTTTAGCCAATGCCTCCTTGTAACTAGGCCACGCTGCCCAGCTGGCTCTCAAAATTTTGGTGCTTTGAATTTGTTCTCAATCATTGTCACAAAAAATATGAATTTGTTGTCTTTTCTCACGAGCTCCTCTTCATTAAATTCTCATATAAAATAATGTTCGAAGCAAGAATGATTAAAATACCTTTAAGGCATGGTATATATAGCCTTTCATCCTTTATGCAAACACATCGGTGCTCCTCCAATATTATTCAACATCGATGTTCAAATTAATTTATAAGTTATTTAAATTTATTTAAATTTAAATGTTATAAATTAATTTAATAAAACCTTTGGTTTTATTAGGGCCTTCTCTTATTTCACAACTTGGTATTAATGATATTTATTTATAAAATTTAAATTTATTTTGAATTTAAATATTTTATAAAATAAATATTAGGCCTCCTTTTAACTTTGCAATAAGTCTCCTTAGGTTTTTATGAAACACCTTTTAAACTAAGCTTCCATATAAAATTAAAATATTGTGGAGCCCTTTTACCTTTAACTTTTGCACTGATTCTCTTGACCTTTGGTGTTATTTGAAGCTTCTTCCTGGATATCAAATGACAACCTGGACAACTTTGTTTCTTGACAAAGTCCTTGACATTAATGATGAATTCATCTGGTGACATCAATGAAAACTTTGACTTAGGGACTCAAAATGTCCAACAACATTTCTTTGGGGATAGGTGGAGGGAGGTGGATACAAAAAAGATGGACTATTTGTTTATTTGGTGTAATAACATGTTGTCTAAGCACCAGTGCGCGATAATGATGATGATTTCCACATATGCGCTTCCAAACACTTTTGGGGTATTTTTCACCTGGAATATGTTGGATGTGGTAAGTGATATGGTGGAGCATGGGGTTATATTTGCATGGGAACCTATGTTGTTGGCCCAGGTATATAGGGAGTTGCACGATGTAGTGTGTACAAGGAGGTAGGGATTGAGCTATACTCCGTTGTTACAAGTATGGGCATGGGAGCACATAACCATTTAGATACCTTCATTGTTGCCTTATAAGGTTCATACTGAGGGGCAAACACATTTACCCTATGCATTGAAGTGGAGGAAAAATAAGGAAAAGGGGATGAAGAGGTCACACGAGGGTGATCCTTTATTTTGGAGTGTGAATTTTGGAGAATTGGTACCTAGTGTCATCACTTGCAGGCCTTGGAGGGGGGGGGTGGGGTGGTATGGGAGCAGGATGATAAGAATCTATGTGTTATCAATCAAGGAAGGTGGTTGGTGGGACAGTATACTTGACAGGCTGAGTTCTTCTTGTTTAGTCAGGTGATGAGATAGTTTGGATTGCGATAGGATATTCTGGAGGTTCCTGTTGTGTATTACAAGCAACGAGGTGATAGGGGGGAGTATCTTGTGGTATTACCATGGATTGGTGAGAAGGATATACCTATGGTGATTCTATATATGGATGATACATGCACAAAACTAGAGTATGATGCCTAGTGGGTGAATCAGAGCTAGGAACCACGTGTTGGTGTGGTTGATCGATGGGTACCGCCTGTGGTGGGGTGCCTATGATAGAGGGGCAGGTAGCTAGAGGTATGTGATCTAGGTCATAGGATAGATATGGTGGTGAGATAAAGGTACCTCTTTAGTGGTTTAGGCAATGATTGGGTGGCGTATTAAGTGTATCTATGGAGAGTGGAGGAGGTATTAGTGAGTAGTGGAGTGTAGCCAGTAGATGAGGTGGTGACTATGGTGGAGGTAGTTGGGGGTGTAGGCATAGGTAGTTTTGATGACACCATGGATATTGGTTTTCTTGGTAAGGTGGGATAGATTCCCATTGATAAGCAGGAGATGCAGGATGTAGAGGAGGAGGTTCTACTACTACGAGAGTGAGTACACAAGATGGAGGAAGAGCTTCATGAGAGTGTGAGAGATCATGTGGTAGACATAGAGGATTTGGAGGATAGGGTGATGGCCTCAGATGCTACTATGAATATGGATTGGAAGAACTCTACATTGCAAGATGTTGAGCATCATGAAAGTATTGATGCTATAGAGGCTAGGTATGCCAAGATGGTGGAGGAGATGGAGAATTTAAGGGTAGAGATGCACAGGGAGTGGTCTACGGACCATGATGTAGATATTTTAGAGTTATGTGTTGATGTGGTGAGACAATAGCAGGTGCTAGAGGAGATTGAGTGATCTAGGATGACAAGGGAGGTGACTGCAGATGTGGTTGCTTTGAGGGAAAATATAGATAAACTATAGAGGGGTAATGAGGATGTGGGAGGACTCCTAGTCGAGGAGGCAGCAAAGCAGGTGGTGTGTGAGTTTTCCTTGGCAATGCATGGGATTCCACTCCCTGATTATGGCCAAGCCCGATCACAGTCTAGGTCATAATCACAAGTATAGACATATTCATAGTAGAGTCATTGGAGTACAGTTTCGATGGGTCAGAGGCGTATAGGGACTGAGGCATGACAGGTGGTACCGAGCATAGATGTTGCTACTAGTTTAGAGAGGGTTTTATCTCCTATAAAGGTTCAAGCATTAGGGGTAGAGGTAAATTCTAGTACTTTTGGAGGATGGATGATGGGTATGGTACCAGTTTGTAGCCTACGAGCATTTTTGATGGATTATATATATACACACATTTTTGTTGCGATTGTTATATATACATGTGTTATGAGTGTGATTTGGATGTGTTTGAATTGTGTTTGCATAGATAGAATAGTATAATTTTTGAGTAAATGTATAAGGAATGAATATATATATATATGTGGTAGGGTGTAGGCATATGATTATACTATAGTATAGATATACTGTAGAATGATATAAAGAATTTTAGATTAGATGCAATGCTATGTGATGTAATTCAAGTGTGACAATGGATGTTAGAATTTTGTAGATGCATGTAACATAGATGCAATGATGCAATATCAATGAATGCATGTGAGATAAATGCAATGATGAAATATTTGATAACTCTATGTAACATAAATGCACTGATGCATGTATGGGAGGATTGAAATGCACAAAGGAAGCACTTGAATCATGGCATAAACCGATGTGAATGTGATCCATTCCATAATATCAGAGATGTAGGATGGTATAATGCATATGTAATGGCTTTGACAAACATAGTTGTAGTAATCAAATCTTATACAAAAATTATGCAAGTGTTGGTGACAACTCATACCTAATCTGACTGGTTCAAAGTCTATCATGGACTTGTGTGTGTAAATGAGTGAGGTTCATTTATCCATTCTAAGGGAGGTAGGATTAACCCATTGTAAACATATCTAATCTAGCTAGCTCATCCACAAGCGCACAGTGATTTGTACAAAAAAAATCGCTAATGTGATAGATGTGTCACCACTTGTAAGACTATTCCATTGGTAGGCAGACTCTTGGAGCCTATTTCTAGCGATGGAAATCATCCCATGATGTTATGTTAAACCTAAGGATAAAAGGCGATGAAGCACAACAATTGTGATATCTGGAGGCTTTTCCTTTTGTTTTCTGCCTCTCATTTATTGCTTGTATTTTTGTGATACTCTATTTTTTTGTGGGTGTTGGATTTTTTTTTGCCCATTTGTCTAATTTTTGCTTATACTTATCCATTTTTTTATCTCTACGTCATATATTGACCATGCAAATGATATTATGAGTAGGGAAAACCATTATTTAGATGGTGATATCTACGTGAGTTGTTATCTTCCCTAGGCTCAAAATTTGCTTAAGTGCATAACCTGTGTGAATGCTCTATGAGAGAAGTCGAACCAACCTGAAAGAACTATAAGGAGTGTATAAAACCTGTTAGCTAGAGGTGACATTTCATTGACTAAACTAGTGAGTGGTCAAAACTAAACAAGACACCTATATATGCCTAAATATTGAAAGGGGGAATGAACATCCAAGTGGTGATGCTAACAAGTGCATATGTTATTCCTATCAAAGGTGCATTTTTGGGGGAATAATATACAAACATTAAATGAAATCATAATGAAAGACATATGGATATATGCAATGGATGTAATGTAACCGATGCAAATGGAATAATGAAATATCTACAACAGGAAGAGTATACAATGTAGAAAGAGAAGATTGAAACACATATTTACAAAGGAGTGTATGGTGTGATGATAACCAAGGTGAAATGTTGTGATAATGGTTTTCCCAACATGTGGGATGTGTGTGCAGTAGGGAAATAAGACATGACTAGTGGGAATGCATGTGATAATGATAAAAAGAGGAAGGATTTGAAGGTGTAAACTACGGATGGAAGAAGTAAGAAGAAATAAGAATTGGTAACCAATAATATGAGGTGATTACCAGAGAAAAAGCACTAAGAAGCAAGAAACTAGATAAACGTAGGTATGTAGCCACTTGAAGCGTAACCATACAACAATGTGAGGAAGTAAGAAGAAAAAAAAAGAATGAAGATGGGGAATGAAGAGAAACTAGTGATGGGCAAAGTGACGAGGGTTATGTCGTGAGTGAGAAGGTGAGGTGATTATGGTACTGGGGCTATGGTGATTTGTGTAGTTTGACATGTGGTGGATGTAGCGGGATGGAGCTGTTAGAGATTCATGCGATGGCAGGGTGTGAGCTATGATGCGGCATGGGGGACTTTGGAGTCAACTAGATGAAAAGGATCATTCTTGTGAGGAATTGCAGTCACCATGCAACATGTTATGCACCAGGTTTTTGAAAGTATGACACGTTTCAATGTCATGCCTTGATTGGCGATGGTATATGCAGAATTGATTCTCATGATAGTTTCGCTGTTTGGGATGCATTGGGTTAATAGGCCGAATATAAGGTAATACATGGAGGCCTTGGTGGAGGAGGTGGTCAAAATTTCTAGATAATGGCATGGAATGGAGAGCCATAGGGTAGATATACGGCTCCATTGGAGATGAGCGGGAAGCAGATGGAGTAAGGTTGAATGGTGGAGGTGTGGGTCAAGAATCCTATGTGGGTTAGATTCAAGGATGAGGGATGGAACTCGGAGAAGGTGAAGATGTATAGGCCATAGTGGACTGCCAAGTAGAGGTGTGGCAATGACAATGAATTAGATATAGCTTGAGAGCCTCAATGCGAGATAAGATGTACTGAATGTCAAAATGTGGAGGTGATGGGATTGGAGAAGGTGGAGAGCGGGACTCTAATGTATAGGTAGGAGTATGATATGGGTGTGAAGAGGGATTTTTTTGGGATGACGAAGGGGGTGGGTGGTGTTGTGACCTCTTAACAACGACCCCAAAATTTGGGGACATACCTAAAAATTGAGAATTGTTTGGAAGCATGTGATGTTTTGGTGTTTATTTTTGTTCAGTTGGTTTTGTTCTTTAGCTCCATTTCAGTTTGTATAAGCTTTAAATTTTTGTTTTGTTAAAATGTTGTGTAAGTGTTTTATATTTATTTTTGTTATAAGTTTATTGGTGTTGATTGAGTTCATGATTTAGTTTAAAATGTTTGAATTGGAATAATTGATTATGTTCAAATGTTTTAAATTGAGTTTATTACAAAAGTCTAAAAGATACGCTCTTTTAAAATATTAAAATACAATCAACTCCATGTTCTTAAATAATGTATTTAAAATTACAATCAACTCCATGTTCTTAAATAATGTATTTAAAGATGTTTTAAATAAAATATTAATAAAAATATGTTTTATTTGGTAGGCCTTCAAGTTTCTTAGAATAGTTTACAAGTTTCGTAGATGACTCTAAATAGGGAAATCCAGATAATCATTGGCAAATGTATGTATGTCGGCATCATTTGGTTATAACACGCAAGGATGATTATTTAGCCGTGATGACAATGGTATAGGTGGGAATATATGTTATGTTTATATATGTTATGTTTATAAAGTCCATAGTTTCAGTGTTGAATATGAAAGTGTCAACAAGTTTAACACAGGTTCCCAGCATTGAATAAGAAGCAATGCTATTTTATCTATTCTTAGTAGAGTAGGAGGAATTTTGATTGATAGTGTGTTCGATGAGCATCCAGGCACTGCATTCATCCGAGACATAGTCCATTTTTACATGGATGACATTATGAACTGCAGAAGATTAAATTACCAGATGAATAAATTTTTAAAAGCATATATGGTGAGATCCAATCTACAGGTTTGCCATATAGAAATGGTTTTGTAAGTTTTCATAAGATATAAGATATTAAACAATGCCCAATAATAATCTACGTTGATGATGTTGACCTGATGACATTGGTGAATACATATTTATGTTCTGTTGTGTTATGCAAAGTTATTTTGGTGGTCGATGTGGTGATAGGGCCCAAATCAACGAACAATGGTATCTATTGTATGGAGATGTTTATAAAAAAATTACGTCCAGGTACAGGCACCCTAATAGAAATATAGCTCGATGAGTCCATCACAGGCAGATGTGGACGCAATGCAATGAATAACAATATCGATTGTATGGATATGCTTATAAAAGGCTATGGATTTCCAAATGTGAGCTACCACACCTACGTGGATGTGTCTTGCAGATAGCTACATAGAGAGCAAGTTTGGACAAGGTGAGCAGATCATAATTATGATAACGAGTTTATAGTAGAAGACATGTAGGCGGTGGCCATAAGTCCTCTGAACGCACTAACAATAAGGCTAGTATTTAAGTATGACAATGAGGAACAAATAAGTTCATGAAACATGGTAAGCATTGATAAATTTTGGTTATGGTTCACGTGCTATGTCACTGCCATTAATCAGAGAAGTTGTATGAAAATCAATATAATTAAATAGATAGGGTATCCTCGTGTATAGTGAAAGGATTCAGGTATATCCAAAGGTTAGAAATCGCTGAGAGAAACACTATCATAGAATAAGAATGGGGGCATTAACACGACACAATTGAGTGCATAATATTAAAGAACGATGAAGTGGCATATGATTTATATGGTAAATGGGGTCATAGTGAAGGCCTTGGCTCAAATTCAAAAAGAATAATCTCGAATGAAAGACAGTTGGAAAATGTTGGTTATAAAGTGATTATTAAATTCGTTTTGAAACTATCAGAAAAAGAAATAAGGGAACCGAATGAAGCAAACCTTTGAAATTATAAATACGGTTTTGAAATCAAGAAGAAGGGTTGGACGATGTGAGGAGAAAGCTACGAAAAAGAGGAAAGAAAGAAAGCAAAGAAGCAAATGTTGTTCTGAGGGCGAATTTAAAAAACACGGAGTGAAATACTTATTGTAAGATCAATAAAGTTTATATCAAATTATTTTGTTGAAGCAAACATTAATATGGTGTTTTAATTGAGTAATAATTTGATATATTTCCTTTTGTTTTAGAATTCCACATAAGATTGCATTAGATTTATAGTTAAATTGTGTTAATTCTGGTTGCTTTAAATCTAGTTTTAAATTCCAAAAAGTTATGTTCTGTACGTTTCTCTATAGCCTATTGTCCGAAACTTTATTTTATTTCTTTTACTTTAATCCTTTTTTATTTATTTTAGATATTAATTTTTGAATTAAAACCTAGTTTGATATTATAAGATTTTCAATTTTATAACTAGGTTCATATTTGTTCATCATCCAAATATTTAATCCAATTAATATTTGGGTGAATAAATACAGAAGAGAAAAATGAAGAGTTTATGCCCAAACTTATTCTAGAATAATAAAGCAGAATTAAATAACTCAGAAGAAAATAACACTCACAAAATACATACACATAGAACACAAGAGATTTACCCTGGTTCACCCAATATGATCTACTCCAGCAAAACAAGAGCCACACATCATTTTCTATTAATGTTCACTCCTTGCTCAAAATGGGACATTGTAATCAATATAAAGGAAAATATTACAACCCTAAACCACAAAGTGGTATTAGAATACCATGGGTATAATACCATGGGCTAAAACCACCCATACCCACCAATCATGGGAATCCCAAAAATCACTCCGCAAATTGCTCCAAAAAAAGGGGGTTCGAAAATTTTTGGGGGGGGCATCCCCTAGGGGGCTCCGCCCCCTGATCCATTCACCGACAAGCGGGACCACCAACACGGGGGACTAATATAATGTACTTCCTCTACAAAGGATGAGACACATCCAAAAAAACAACCAAACTCAAATTAACTTATTCTCTTCAAATAAAAAATGCACAGTTTTCATCAACTAACATAAAAGTTAGCCTCATCTTATTTATACATAAAAATATTATCATGTTTTCTACATGAGGGAATCTAGATTAAATGCTATTCAAATCATTACATGAAATGTACATGTATAATCTACATTCTTCTCCATGTGTTTTTTTGAAAAAATTGAAAAAACTTGTATTAAAACATTGATCAGTTACAATTGGGATAAGACACATCCCAACTGAAAACAATGAAAGCACATGATTACAAGAGAACAACTTTCCTCCCTTGGTCACGACGACGCAAAATGTCACGATATCATGACAACTTTCCTCCCTTGGTCACGACGACGCAACATGTCATGATATCACGACAATTTTCCTCCCTTGGCCGCGCCGACGCAACATGTCACGATATCGTGACAACTTTCCCTCGATGGCAATGACGGTGCAACATGTCGCGATATCATGACAAATTTCCTCCCTTGGCCGCAATGGCACAACATGTTGCGATATCGTGACAAATTTCCTCCCTTGGCCGCGACGGCTCAACATGTCACGAAATTGCGATAACTTTTCCTTGGCGGCCGCGACGGTGCAACATGTCGCGATATCGCGACAACTTTCCCACATCGGCTGTGACAACGCAACATGTCATGATATCGTGATAACTTTCCCTCGACGGCAGCGATGGTGCAACATGTCGTGATATTGCGACAACTTTCCTCCCTTGGCCGCAACAGTGCAACATGTCGTGATATCGTGACAACTTTTCCTTGACGATCGTAATGGTGCAACATATCACAATATTGCGATAAATTTCCTGCATCGACCACGATAGCGCAACATGTCGTGATATCGTGACAAATTTTCTCCAGCAGCCACGATGACGCAACATGTCGCGATATCGTGATAGCTTTTCGCTAATGGCCGCGATGGCACAACATGTCACAAAATCATGACAAAAACCACCCTTAGCTTTTTCATTGATCATTGTCTCAAGGATCTTTCAAGGCACTGCCTAATCACCTCATCTTCAATAGGCATGTCACTATGTAGCTGCACCCCTACCTCTTTTGTAGCACCCATCTTAGCCAAGAAATCGATCGCTTTGTTTAAATCTCTACTCACATATACTGGAATCACATCATCTAATTCCCTCCATAATTTTTTAATTTGAGAGACCAGAATCCTCAACCTCCAAGCGTTCAATGAAAAGTTCCTCATGCAGTCTAGAGCTCCAACCAGAATTTTAGAATCAGATTCAAGAATTATCCTCCTGTGACCCTGAGTAACTGCCCAAATAGAGGTAGATTTGATAGCAATGGATTTTGCTTCATTATTTATGGCTCTACCCAAACCTTGCAATTCCTAATAAAGCACTGATCCCTCATGATTTCGATAGACCACGCCAATATCGGCGCTACCCGAATTGCCCTTTGCAGCTCCACAGTATTGATTTTAATCCAGCCTTCTGGGGGTGATTTCCAACTGGTTCTGTTCTGTCCCTCTTGCTGGTCAACTCCCTCTTCCATTGGCCCAGGAACAACCTAAGTTTTCTCTTTAGTGTAGATGGCAACAGTTTCTGTGACTTTGCTCTAGATGACTTGCCAAACTCCATCTAGCGAGGAAAAGGTTTCTCTAAAAATTCTAGTGTTTCTCTCCAACCACACTTGCCACCAAATGAAGTATAAACCAAGCTACCACCCAATTTGAAGAGCTTTGGATGTAAATCTACCCCGCTTCCATCTTTCCCAAATATTAGTCCGATTCATGTCATCATTAACCTAGATTTTATAATGAGATAGCCAGTGCTTCCAAATCTGATGCGTGAAAGGGCACTCAAACATCAGGTGATCAGATGTTTCTTCGTTCTTGTGGCATAAAACACATTGAGAAGGGCCGATGATTCCTCTGCATATGAGATTGTCAAAAGTGAGAATACCATTGTGCATAAACTGCCAAGAAAAAAAGTTTACTTTTGGCCAGCCCTTAGAGTGCCAAATATTTCTCCAATCCTCAACTAAAAAATAATGGGGGGGAGGGTCTGGGAGGATCTTGTCATATCCGTCCTTCATTGTATAAACACCAAGGCTCCCATAGCCCCAAGCTAATTCATCCTCCTCGTCTCTCCCTGTGAGAAACATTTATGTCAAGATTTTGGTTAAGATGGGTGCCAACTCTGGGGGATTGGAATTGGCCACTCCTCCAACCTCTTAAACTTCTTAAACCTATACTCCCCCAATTGAGAAGTGTTGAAATAACTTTCAATTTGGACCCAACCCATGATTTCTATGGCAAATTTTATTGGAAGTAACTTGAGGAATTCAACAATGATGGATGGGTACTGATCCCAAGAATCAGTCCAAAAATGGGCCTTCTCCCCTCTCCCAACTTTCCAAAATAGTTGATCTTTAATAACCTGAGATCCTAGCTTGAGAGCCTGCCACACTAAGGATCCAGTACCATCCAGAGGGAAACTACCCACCTCATTGGGGTTAACTTGACCCAAATATTTACTCGTGAGAATTCTCATCGAATAAGGAAGTTGGTTGGGAAATCCACCTCCAAGTAAAACTTTCCGACCAAGGCTTGATTATTTAACTTGGATCCTCTCAGTCCCAACCCACCTTTTACCTTGGGCTGAGTGAATTTATCCCAACCCACTAAGGCCCACTTTCTTTTTCCTTTAGCTCCTTCCCATAAAAACTTCCTAGCCATCCTGTCCAACTCTTTCCATATTGTAAGCGGGGCAGCCAGGATAGAAAATTTGTAGATTGGCATGGCTTGAATGACTGACTATAAGAATGTTAATCTGCCACCATAACTTAACCACTTGTGAGACCAATGATTAATTCTGTCCTTGATACACTCCAACATATTCTTCCAAGTGTCTAATTTCAGCCTCTTGAAGTGCAAGGGGATACCCAAGTAAACCACAGGGAGAGAAGTCCTAGTGAATCCCAAGATTTCTAAAATTCTATTCTGAAGCCTTTGCTCCAGATTAAAAAAGATCACTTTGGATTTCTTATCATTAATGACCTATTGAGTAGCCCTAATATAGACATTAAGAGTATCCCTAATCGTTCTAACTTCCCTGATGCTGGCTACTCCCATCAAAATAGTGTCATCCATAAACTACAGGTGCAATACAACTTCATCCCCCACCCTAATACCCAATAATCTGCCTTGCTGTCTTCTCCTTGAGAAAATTCTGCCAAGACCTTTAGCCAGAATGAGAAAAAGATAAGGGGAATAGGGATCCCCCTGGCACAGGCCCTGAGAAGCTCCAAAAGGTTGCAAAGGAAGGCCCTTAATAAGCATAGAGTAAGTCGAGGAAGAGACACAGCTCATAATCCACTCAATCCAGCCCTAAGAGAAGCTGAATGCTGCCATCATTTTAGCCAGGAGTCTCCATTCAACCCTATCATAAGCCTTTGACATATCCAATTTAATGAACATCCATTTATTACCAGAAGTGTGCATTGAATGGATTGCTTCCTGGGCCACAACCACCCCATCCAGAATCTGTCGTCCCTCAACAAAGCCTCCTTTCTTAGAGGAGATAATTTTGTGAAGAAGAGGTTTTAGGTGCTCAGCCATTACCTTTGTGAGTATTTTGTACACCACATTACATAAGGCAATAGGCCTATAATCTAAAATATGAACCCCCTCCTCCCCTTTTGGAATCAAGGTAATGAATGTGTGGTTTATAGCTTTAAGCATTCTCTTATTTTCTCTGGATTCTTCAACAAAAACCCTTACATCTTCCTCTAAGCAAGTCCCGAAAGCTCCGAAAGAACTCAATTGGGAAGCCATCTGGACCAGGAGTTTTACCAGTGCTCATTCCAAAGACCACAATTTTCAATTCATCCCTATCAATGGGTTTGAGGAGGGCCTGATTTTCATCCTCCAAAATAATAGCAGGTATGACAAAAATAACTTCATTTTGGGCCTCTACATCTTAAACCACACTTTCCTTAAAAAGCTTTGAAAAATAATCCATAGCATGGGAATGAATACCTGGAAGAGTATCAAAGGAATGACCATTCTCATCTTGAAGGGCCTCCATCTTATTCATCTGTCTTCGAGCACAAGCAGTCCGATGAAAGAATTTTGTATTTGTATCCCCTTATAATAACCAGGAATTTCTTGCTCTCTGTTTCCAATAGATCTCCTCCTGGTTGTCAATGTCCTCAATCGCATAACGCAAGTCATCATCCTCAACTTTGAGCTGATCAGTTATTACTCCTTCTCTAAACTATTTTTGGACCTCATCCTAGCGGGCCACCAACAGAGCTCTTTGGGTCTAGAAGTCAGATTTATTAGAATGCCTCCAATACTTCAACTGAGATTTGACATATTGAAGTTGTTTATGGATTCTAAACATAGCTCTCCCATAAGCTGGGCGGCCCTCTTCCCACCACTATGGAATTTTCTCCCGAAGTTCTTCTTTCTGAAGCCAAAAATTCTCAAACCTAAAAGGTTTGTGATGGATCCCCATCCTAGTCCCGCTTTCCAACAGAATAGGACAGTGATCGAAATGTGGGCTCGCCAAAATCTAAAAATTGATATTCCACTTTACAAACACCTCCTCTGAAAGCAAAAAGTGATCTAGCTTCACCTTCCTACTATGGGGCTCCTACCTTTTATTAGTCCAAGTGAAGTTATTGCCAGGGCATTTAATGTCCACTAAGTGCAAAGCCTGGACTTGAGCAATCATGAACTGGTCCCCTGGATCCAAAAGAGGTGATCCCCCTTCCTGGTCTCTAGAAGATAATTTAGCATTAAAGGCCCCCGCTATAATCCAGTATATATCTTCCCTTGATGCTCGCATGTCATGCACAACCTTCCACTGCCGCCTCTGACCCTCTAGAGTTTGATAACCATAAAAGTTAGTGATAAGAATGAATTCTGCAGAGACATTATTCTTAAATAGGGAAGTGAGAACACCCCTCCAAGAAAGGTGTTCTATTGCAGACCATTCCAGAGAGTTCCACAGAGTAACAATCCCCCCTGAGGCACCTTGGGTAGCCACATCCATATGACCAGCACCCCTCCAAATTCTGTTGACTATTTTAGACATAAGATCCAAAGACATCTTGGTCTCTTGTAAAAGCAAAAAATTAGTATTGCTATGCTCTAATAATCTTTGAACAGCAAATTGATGGTTTCTACTGTTTAAACCCCTCACATTCCAAGATTGTATAATCATGGGTTACCCTGGGAGCAATAAGAGTCAATTGTCCTCACCAATCCTCCCATGATCAATTCGTCTCCTTGGGCTGCTAGCAGCTCCTTATTGGATCTTCTACGAGCTCCTTGAGAATTACTATTTTTTGATCTTTTTTCTATCTGGGTTATCCCCAAAGATGGCCTTTCCCTTTTTTTCTCTGCTATCCCCATGCGAACATCCTGAGAAACTATTTGCTCCTAGTTATGGACTACTAAGGCACCAGAACACACTGGCTGTGATACCTCATAGGGATCAAATATCTGTTGAATGATAGGAGAAGATGAGAGGGGGAGTTGCCCAGGAACAACAGAGGTTTCCTTGAAACCCTCCAAGCCCTCCATAGATTGATCCTCTTCATCAACCAATGACTTAAAAATCTCATACCTATTGGCAAACTTGAGATGAGATTGCTCCTTTCCCTCCTTTTTCTTTATCCGTATTTTTATTTTGGGCTATTCAAAACCCTCTCTCTGAGCTTCCTGGTCTTGACTGGTGCTAATAGGATCTTTATTGGGTGCAGCCTTATCCTCTTTAGGCGAGTTTGGCATTCCTGATGAGGCCTCCATATTGGCATTCATATTAAGAGGATAGAAACAGGCCAAATGTCCATGCTTATGGCAAACCCGACATCTAAAGGGTAGGGCCTCATAGTCCAACTGTTGAATCCAGGAAAGACCTGCCAGTTCAATTTCCACAAAGGCTGGCTCAGATTCATCTCCACACATATTCGAGCATACATCGCCATGCTCCCTTCAATAGTGTCTCTAGCAACACCCAGATGCCTACCAATCGAATTGCCAATCATTGCCAGTACTTGCTCACCCTAGAATTCCATTGGAAGAGCATATAATCGAATCCACACTGGGACAATAGTAGGTTCAACATGAGGATCGAATCCTACCCTCCAGGGTTGAACAAATAGCCCTGTTGGACTATGGTTTTTCTTCTTCGACTCAAAAGCCTTATTTCTATCGGCCAAAGCCAAGAAGCTGATAATAAAATAACCATTACTAATAAACCACATGAAAACTCATCATGGGGCTCCTAGTTCTGGCGGATCCAAGAATGCAGAAAGCTCAGGGAAGGGCGAATACCCATGAACTTGCAAATTAAATCATGTCTAGCTCTATAGAGGACAGACTCCTCAACCATGCTAGGATCAATGATGATTTTTGGCCTGGATTTGGCCTGCGGTAAACAACCATTCACACATCGTGATAAATACCTATTCCCAACAGTCGTGAAGACCTTTTTATATGCCATCTTTTGGGATTCGACATTCTTCGGAGGAGAATCTTCTTTAAACAAATCAGCATAAGAGATAGTACTTCCTGGAAAAGGAGCCATAGGAGTCCCCATTGGACCTTCCTGGGGCATCGATCGAACCTTCAGAACCACCGTACCCCAAAGACACCTCTGCAAACCAGTAGAAGCTAGAGATTTTTTGAAAATCCAGAAACCCTAGTTCAAATTCAAAAATCGCCAGAGCTCATTTTCCCACTCCTAACCATTTTTTCACTTTCTTCTCCATGTGTTACTTTGGTATTATCCTCCAATTGCACTAGTGTTTCTCTTCAATTACAACATTGGGCTACTCTTCTCCAATATTCATCCACTCTTGGGCTTAGTTTGATGCTTTTGTTTACCAATCCTTTGACACCCTTTAGGTGTTTCTCAATCTTTCTGCTCATATACACTCTTCAATGTTATTTAAATGCTTCTAAAATGTATCCTTCTAAACTACATTCCATGTCCTTTTAGTCTTAACATATCTCCAATATATTACATGTTAATATCCAATATTTATCCAATTCATTGCTCTATTAGTTCTTCAACATTCCTCCAATTTGTTGCTCTATCAACCTCCAATATTCCTCCAATCTCTTTTCTACTTTAAAATCCAATGTTCTACTATTTCGTTGTGCTTACTATAATTTATACTGGACTTGATGCTAGTTATCTTCCACTTGTTCTCTAATTTCCTTCCACAATATTCTCCTTCCTCCAATATTCTCTAATCTCCAAACTATTCACTTAAAAATTTTCTCCTTCAATACTCCATTAGAATCACTTTCTATCACTCAAAAACCTACAATATTTTCCTTTAATATGGCTTTCTTCCAATCTATATATTCTCCTTCTTTCTCCCTAGATAGCTAATGTGGCTCTCACTAACCTTGCTTTGATACCATTGTTATCAAAGAAGCCCAAATATCATAGGTCTATAATTCTTGGAACATATAATCTCAAACATATAAACTTGTTCAATCATAATGATAAAATAATTACATGAAATGAAAGCTTTGTTGATAAAATATTTATATTACATTTGATCCTCGATTCATTTCATTCTTCATTTTATAACACATAACTTTGTCTACAATATATAGATACACGAGACTCTTTACTTGCACCTAACTCTTGACCTTTACTCTCCTTAAACTCAAGGGAGATGGAATATTTCATATTTTCCTCTTTACATGATAAATCTCATATAATGCATAAAGCTAATATCTCCCATTATTACATAACTCTCTACTTATAAACTTGATATTTCACACTCATAGATATTCTCTTTCATATACAACATCGCACAATCATAACTTACACTTGATTACATGACACATCCACACTTCACAAATTGACACATATTATTGACTTGAATAATAAACACACACCCTAAACTAAATATTTACAAAGGTACTCAAGGTACCAAATAATGTAATACCTCTAACAATTATCACTCATTTTACAATACACTTTTATAACTAGTTATTGTTTTGAAGTACAAAATAGGGGGATTCAAACTAGAGTCCATAGTGTTGGGCATTTTGAGAAATCTCTATCTAGTCATCCAAACACCTTCCATAGGTGATCCAAATAATATTTCTTCATCATGATGAAGAAGCAACCACATAAGGAATGTGCACAAGACACAAGACAAAGATGCATGAGAAACATATGACACATGAAAGACATCCAATTTTAGTTTGAAATTTTTAGCATGAAATATTATTTTAAGTTTTTTCCTCTTTAAAAGGGAGTAATACCACCAATAATAAACTAAAATGGAGAATTCCGAATTAGGATATCCTCAAAAATAATGAAGGGAATAGGGTTTTATAAGATTTTTAAAAAATTTATACAATAAATTATGGAAAAGTACCTCTCTTTTGCTTCTTGTGTCAAAAGAGCTTATGAAACCTTGAAGAGTGATTCACCTTAGATTTAGAAGGAAATATCAGAAGCTCCAAACAAAATTTCTACATAACCATATGATGATTCTCTATACTTGTTTTGATATCATATTAGAATTCAAAACATATTTTAGAAATAAATGAAAACAATCCATCCACTCAAATCTTATATAGAAAATATAAAGAACAAAAAAAAAAGAGAAATAATGAACACTTGTAGCTAAGATATGTAATCACTATATTATTTCTAGATAAGATTAATAATCCAACAAGGAAAGGTGAAGCATATTTATACTAATACCAAATCTCAAATTACATAATAGAATTTAACCTAACTCGAAATAAGAAAACTTTAAATTAATTACAAGTTATAAAATGAATTTATTCATAACAAAGTTAACTAAAACCTTAAAAACTTAATAAAATATTACAATAAATTCAATACATTATCTAATAAATATCATTAAATTTATCCAATAATATCCCTTAATCGTATTATAATTTCAATGATAATAGGATGACAATACATACTCGTAATCAACCACAACCATATAAATAAATTAACCTTTAAAATAAACCTCAAAGATTAAGTTTATAATAAGCACATTTTAACACTTTAATAACTACACATTATAAAAATCTAATTCACTACTTTCACGAATAAGAATGATGCAATTATTCAATGACGTGACTGTCTCTTTCTATATACAGAACTATAGTCAAAAGAGAAGTTCTATCATCATTAATACTTCATAAGTAATTATGAAAGCTTTATATGAGTTTTGATATTTTATTAAAATTATACATGCAATATTTTAAGTTAAATATTAGACAATCCTTTGTTTGTGTTTAATTCTGGAAGTAGAATATATCAAGAGAAAAAAACATTTTAAACGGGAAGAATTGATCGATTTTCCTCTTAAAGAAAATACGCTACAATTTAATATATTTTTTATTATAAAATAAAATAAAAATAAAATAAGTAGTAATATTGTTAAATTCACATTTAAAGTTAATGACATGTACAAATACATAAATAATTAAATGTTTATAGAGAAATATAATAAAAGAACACGCCATTTAGAAGAAAAAAAAGGAATATAGAAAAATATAATAAAAGAACACGCCATTTAGAAGAAAAAAAAGAAAGTATATAGAAAAATATAATAAAAGAACACGCCATTAGAAGAAAAAAAAAGGTAAATAGTATAGGATAATCTTATAATCCAATTTATATAATATTATTATAATATTTTATAAACTAGCTCAAAACATTTTTAAGATATATTATTATATTTTTATATAATTTAATAATATTTTAAAAATTATAATTTTTGATTGGTAATTTTTTTTCGAATGGAAGTTTATAAACTAGTTCAATAGGGTGGTGCTCCTCAATAAACAAAAATCTGTAACTTTTTTTTTTAGTAATACTTCTTATACACATCTACCATGGGGATTGAACCTCGTTCCCATCACCTCAACTTACTTTCCTTTAAATAAGTCCTAGTTTAGATTATAAGGATTATAATCATCCGACCAAGGAGCTAGGTTTTCTAGTTAACAAAAGTGAAGAAGGGTGTGATAAGATCAACAAAAAAATTTAGTCTCTTTTGACATAAGAAAAAATCAAAATAATGGATAGAATCCACTTGTCCATAGGCTAGGTTAAAGGGTTATATTAAGTTGAGCTTTGCTAGGTGATAAAGAGAAGGAATTTTACATTCAAGGATTATCTAGAAAAACAATAAATCTTGGGCAGCAAGTGATATTTTCTACAATCAACTCATGATAAAAAAACTATTACTATTTGAAAAGATGAAGGTTCTACTTCTAGTTAAGTTGAGAAGAGAAGCCAAATAAAAGGATTAGGTAAGAATACAATTGTTTAGAGTGGATGGCTTGTAAGGGGTAGTTGCTCCACAATCTCCAATCAAACCAAGAGGATAGGATTGAGGAATTCATTTTTTATTTTTTTTATTATACTAGAGGAATTAGTAACTTGTTACAATTTTCTACGCCTCTCCGTAGGTTCTAATATTACTCCTTGTCATCACTATAACCTCTAGTTGCATCAGGTAAAACTTTTACATAGTCGACTACACTAACGCAACACGCCCATTGGTACTATGAGATCAAGGATAGAGGAATTCATTTTCATAATAACCAGGCTAGGAATAGACTTGATAACCTCCTCAAATACCACTTTATAATAGGAAGGAAGGAGATACTAAATCCTTGCTTGTTGCTAAGACAACCACTTTTCTAAAAACTCATTCCAAAGATATGAGAGTAGTAATAAACCCTTGGCTACTGAGAAAAAAAGATTACATCCCATAGAAATGGTTACGTATCTAACATATCTTTAGATAACAAGGTTCCACCATAGACTATGATTGGCTACAAAATGACCAACTCTTGAGGAGTCATTCTTCCACTAAATCAAGGAGTTGTAGGGTTTTAGAGTTATCCAATTCCTATTGAGAGGCAAAAAACCACTAATGAAGAAAATAAAGACATGAAAACCTTGTCCTACCAAGGAATATAGATCCAGTTGTGTTTATAGGTAGTTTTAAAAATCTTAGAACTTATGAGAACCTTCCAAAGTTCACATCTCATTAAGGCTCTAGCTACCTACTTTATCCCAAGATATTTACCTTGAGTGATAGGATCAACAATTCCAAGCCTGCCTTGGGCTTTAGGGGTGATGCAAAACTTCCACAAGATAATGAATGATACCCATTCCATTTGCTTCATAGGAATTGTCTTAACATAGAGATAAACTTATGATATTCAACTTTATTTGAAATTCAACAAGAAGAGTAATAAATATATGAGGCTATAAAATTATTATATATAGATAAAAATAGTTTGAAAATTCCATTAGATTTTGCTTTAGGTTTTCTAATGATTCACTAGAAGTTCAACCAATTAAGAAATATTTGAATGAATACAATGTCACATACAATTTATATACATCATAGTCGAAATTGAGGTAAACATGTTATCCTTACCACTTCCAAAATATATATTAATTTGATGTGCTCCACTTTCAAATTTCATTTCAATTTCCTCAACTTTTCCACATATTAATTAACTTCCACCTTTATTTGTGGTGATTTAGAATTTTCCCACTAAAATTTAATATATTTGACTCCCTCTTGATGAGATGAATGATCTATGCATGAATTTTGATGGTTCATTTTGGTGTTAGGTAATGCCTCTCGTATGCTCCATTTTCTTGAGTTTCTACTTTTATCGATGAACACCAAGCTAAAACGACATGAAAATAATATAACAAGCCTTTTATTGTTCAAATTATTTTATAATTCTTCTTTTCACTCCAATGTATGATATATTCAAATAAAAAATTAATTTCTTTCTAAAATATAAATAATGATGGATTTATATTTTGGGCCATTGCCTCTACAAACAAAACACCATAATGCCACTCATCCATAGTAGGTATCTTGCAACTAGAAATGGATCTCTAGGCTATCGCCGCTTTCATTATGTATTCTCAATTCAGCTCTACAATTCGAAGCCTATCCTATATATTCTTCATGAGGGTTCTAAAAATCTGGTTTTGATTGTGAACCCTATTCACCTATAATAGGATGTCATGGACGAGGAAGCTATGCTAGCCCAAGAGGTTGGTGTCCCCCCATAATTTTTATTTTTTTTTACTTTATTTTCTAAATAAATAATATAACAATAACTATCAAAAAGTCTCAACTCATATTAGAAGGATCATAATAAACCAAGACACAAAGAAACTAGGTTTTCTTGTCAAAACAAAAGAATAAGGGTGAGAAAAGGTCAATAAACATTTTTTAGTCTCCTTTCGCATAAGAACAAAATAAAAATAAGTGTTTGGTAGACTCCACTTATCCATATAAAATGCATAAGGGTTAGGTTATATTGAGCTTTATTAAGTGCTAAAGAAAATGGATTTTGTGCTAAATTACTCTCTAGAAAAACAACAAATATTGTTTAGCAAGTGGTACTTTGCATAGTCTATCGATGAGCAAAAGCCATTGCTATTTTGAAATAAGAATGTACCACTTCTTGTTAAGTTGAAGAGAGAATTCAAAGGAAGGGAATAGGTGAGAATACAATTTTTTAGAATAGATGGCATGTAAGGGGTAGTTGTTCCAACATCTCCAATCAAAACAAGAGGATAAAATGGAGCAACTCATTTTGATAGTAACAAGATTAGGAATAAAATTGATAACCTCTTAAAATTCCACTTTATAATAGGGAGGAAAGGGATATAAAATCCTTGCTTGATGCCAAGACAACCACTTCCTTGAATACTCATTCCATCATTCCAAAGATTAGAGAGTAGTAATCAACACTTATGAACAAAGACTTGCATTCCATGAAAAGAACTAAAAGTCTAGCATATCTCTAGATAATAGGGTTCCACCATATGCTATGAGTGGCTATGGAATAACCAACTCACTCGAAGTTAGCCTTCCATTGAATCAACGAGTTGTAGGTTTGTTAAACTATCTAGTTCTTACATAAAGGCAACAAATCACCAATATAAAAAAAATTGTCCTACCAAGAAATATACATTCATTTCTATTTATAAGAATCTGCATAGATCCTAAATCTTATAAAAATCTTATAAAATTCACATCACACAACATTTACCTAAAGTATAGAATAAAAAATGTCAAACCTATCTTAAACTTTAAAGGTAATACAAAACTTTCAAAAAAAAATAAATAATAAAAAAATTATTTGCTTTAATAAAAATAAACTTATAATAACCAACATTAAAAAAAATGCAAGGCTATAAAGTTATTATATATATTGATAAAAATGGTTTAAAAGGCTACTCAGATTTCCTTTTAGGTTTGGTAAGGATCCATTAAAAGTTCAACCAATTTAAAAATATTTCAATGCAATGCAACATACAATCACTATAGGTTAGTCTCAAATTTGAGACAAATACGTTACTATGACCTCTTCGAGGCAAATGCCCTATTATGACCTCTTCCCACTTGAACAGAAAACCAATAAACATGCGACGATATAAACTTATTATCTACATATAGATAAAAGTAGTTTTAAAGGTCATCGGATTTTGCTTTAGCTTTAATAATGATTCATTATATGTTCGACCAATTACAAAACATTTCAATGAATGCAATGCCACATACAAAACATTTCAATGAATGCAATGCCACATACAATTGATATAAGTCAGAGTCAAATTTGAGACAAATACGCTATTAAGACTCTTCCAAATATATATTAATTAGATGTGCCCAACGTTCCAATTTCCTTTCCACGTATTAATTAACATCCACCTTTAGTTGCGGTACTTGAGAATTTTGTAATCAATTTTAATTTTTTTATTAGTAATAAAAAAGTATTTTATTATTAAATATATTTTATTTAATTATTGTTAAAAATGATGTTTTATTGTTGTTATTATTAAGGTATTTAGAAAATTCAAATTAGACTATTATTTAAACCTAAATATCTATCAAATAAACACTTATCAATCTACTAACCCCAAACCTAATTTTAATATGATTTTGATTTATGCATGAATTTTGACGGTTTCCTTCGGTGATCACTGTTCCCTGAGTTCTGCTTTTATCAACCACATACTTTTTGACCCCATTAAATGCCGGATAACTGAGGCAGGTAAACGAAAATAATGGAAAACTGTTTTTTTATGGGTTGACTTATTCTATTGTTCTTCTTCTCACCCCAAGGTACGACACATACCAATCAGAAATTTAATTCCTTGCAGAAATCTAAAACTACATCTCTGCACATAACCACTACATATCCATAACACTGACTGTTCCACGAATAAAAATGCGTCTCTTTTAATGACAACAGTGATGGGCATCTACGTCACAGACTTGTTCATCGAGAAAGAAAGCCCGGAGATTTGGTCTTGACGTGAGGAGTACACCAAGAAAGAAATCTGGTTCTTCACTGCTATCGGTAAGTTCCTATCATTGTATATAAGTCCTCATAGTTATATTTCCTCGGCATTTCCCATTCAACTTTACTAATTCTCATTATAACTCCATCACTCACTAGTGTTAAATTTTAACTGCTCTCCTTATAAACCCACCACTCAGCGCCAATCGCTATATGGTTTGAGATGGGACTTGGTCCTTCTTCACTCTTTGAAAACTTCAAAGCTCATAACCGATATTGTTACTCTTATAAATGTAGCAAGAGGTTGTCCTTGCTTAACACATTATCCAGCACAAGCATCTTATATCTAGTGGAGACCCTATCCTCTGGAGACAGGCTTAGGTCCAGAGAAACAATGGCTTCTGTTGTTTTAGTATTCAGGATTTTCACAAGTTTTATGATAATTTCTGCTTGTGTTTATGGACAACTTACGCCAGATTTTTATGCCACCTCCTGTCCTGACCTGCTCTCCATTGTGAAATGTGGAATAAAGGAAGCCATTCAAAGGGAGGCTCGACTTGGTGCATCACTGCTACGCCTTCACTTTCACGACTGCTTCGTCAATGTAATTCTATATGCTTTATTTATTTTTATTTTTCAAAATGGGTTATACTTTTGTATTACAACAATTTTTAAAAACTCAAACTTAACTCTCTTCAGTTTTAATACTTGTATATGCTTTGTTAATTCATATTATGTGATTTGTTAATTCACATATTGTCCATATTGCTTTTAGATTTCAGAGCGTTGATTGAATTCTTATCTACGTCGTATATAATAGACTAACAATCATGTAAATATATTTCTATACAGGTCATTTCCTTTTGAACGTTAATTTGTGAAGTTCTCTTTTTGAAGTACTTCGTTGTACTCTTCTTTTGCTATAATGAAGCCTTCGAAGAAATTAACTCTTCAATATGGCTGCCTTCTAAGAAATCAATTCTTCAACATGGATGTTTCTTGTACATGCTGCAACCATGACCTCTTTATTGTCTTTCAAAAGTTTTTCATATCCGGAGATTATCTTTAGAAGGAACAATAGTTGTACGTTCCTAGAAATTCTTCTCTTTTTGGATTATCTTTAGAAGGAACAATAGTTGTATGTTCCTAGAAATTCTTCTCTTTTTGTTCTCAGTTTTTGCCAAGTTAATGCCCAACATGCCAGGTTCTGCTTACTCATTCTTGTGGGTGATCCTTTTATTTTAATTTTCAGTAATTTTCTGTATATCGTTTATTGTAATCTGTCAGTATCATTGATCTACTCAGTTATGTGTAAAGCAATAGTTTCGGAGGAGGTATTTAGAATTTTATCTTTGGACTCTTACCTAAAATATTCTAAATTTTGTGAAGTTTATTTTATTTATATATATATATATATATAACCAACACTAATCACCTATTGTAGGTGAGTTGGAGAGGGTAAGACAATCCTATAAGGGAGGTCCTTAGTTAGAATCTCCACCTTACCAAATGCACATCAAGTACCCAAAATCCAGTTGATAATGTTGGTGTGGTGAGGGCCGGGCATGACTCCCGAATGATTTTGTAATATATATATATACACACGTATTGTAGGTGAGTTGGAGAAGGGTAAGGCAATCCTCGAAGGGGGTATCCGGTTAGAATCTCCACCCTACCAAAAGGCACTTCGAGTACCCAAAATCCAATTGATAATGCCCTGGTGATTTTGCAATATATACATATACATCCACGTGCTGTAGGTGAGTTGGAGAGGGTAAGGCAATCCTTCAAGGAGGTCCAAATCTCCATCCTAACAAACGCACATTGGTACCCAAAATCTAGTTGATAATGTTGGTGTGGTCAGGGCCGGGTGCAACTCCCGCATGATTTTGTAATATATACATATACACGTAGGTGAGTTCTAGAGGGTAAGGCAATCCTCCAAAGAAGGTTCTTGGTTCAAATCTCACCCTACCAAAAGAACAGTACCCAAAATTTAGTTGATAATGCTGATGTGGTCAAAATCCAAATGATTTTAATGATGTAAAACTCTTAGAAACCCCAAATTTTTTTGCTAAATTCAAAAAAAATAATATATACATATATAAATAAAACATCCATATTTCTATGTTAAAATTCCTTTCCATTTTATTACCTATTCTATTGTCTCACGAATTTTGTTTTGCTTTGCAGGGCTGCGATGGGTCTATCCTCTTGGATGACTCCCCAACTTTAAAAAGCGAAAAATCTGCTGTTCCTTTAAGAGGTTTTGAGGTCATAGACGACATAAAAGCCAGAGTTGAAGCAGCTTGCAGTGGGGTCGTATCTTGTGCAGACATTCTAACCATTGCTGCTCGAGACTCAGTTGTGGAAGTAATTTCCTACTTTCCTGGACTGTTTTTCATTCAAAAATTATCATTCCTAGATTTTCAGAACTTAAAACAAGATTTTTTTTTGTTTTGTTTTTTTTAAATACGATGACAAGTGAATTTATACAGATGGGAGGTCCGTCGTGGACAGTGCCACTTGGAAGGAGGGACTCCAAAAAGGCAAGCTTCAAAGGTGTTACCAAAAACATTCCTCCTGCAACATCCAATCTGAGCAATCTGATCAAAATTTTCAGAAAACAAGGTCTTAATGCTAATGAGATGGTTGTCTTATCAGGTAAGTCACTATATTGCACTTATATTTCTATCACTATGAGATGAAATTCCATATGTTTTCAGCCATAACAAACTGTCCGCTACTCCAAGGAAAATAATAGAGGCAATCCAAACTCATTAATTTTTTTTAATAATGGAGGACATCTCAACCTCTTCTGAAGACCAATGTTACAGAGACTAAGAAGCACTTGCATCCTGCATTAATTCTCTCTGTTATTGTGTTAGGATCCATTCTCTAAAATTCTATAATAGACTAGTTTTCTATAAAGCAGCTAGAAATGTAATTTATTTGTATGTCTTAATGATAACTTCAGAACTTATTTATTGAGAATAGCATTCTTTGATGAATTTTAGTTTATAATGAAATTAAAGAATCTTATTTCAATTCAAGAATTTTAATTTGTCTTAACTACTCAAGCTCAACTCAACCAGTGCTAGAAACGTAATTTGTTTATGGGTCTTGAAAAAAATTATGTAAACATGGACATGTTTTTTTTTTAACCGTGGAAATTTACGTTCTTTTTATTTGTTTATTGCTTCAGGTGCTCATACCATAGGGCTATCCCGCTGCTCAAGCTTCAGAGATCACGTATACAATGACAGAGACATTGATGCCTCCTTTGCGAAATCCAGGCGAGGAAAGTGCCCTTCCAGAACCGGATCAGGCGACGATAATCTGCAACCCTTGGATGCTTCCACTCCCACTTGCTTCGACAACAACTACTACAAAAATCTTGGAAAGCGCAGAGGGCTTCTCCATTCAGACCAGGAGCTGTTTAATGGAGGTTTTACAGATTCTCAAATAATTACTTATAGCAACGTTCCCCAATGTTTTTTCGCAGACTTTGCAGCTGCCATGGTGAAGATGGGAAATATCAAGCCTCTCACATGCACCAAGGGAGAGGTCAGGAAGAACTGTAGGATGCCTAATTAAAACTAGGCTGCAATAGATCCAGAGTACTTTAATCGTGTAATTGTTATTTTATCTTAAGTTATGTCTGAAAACAGTTAGCATCGTCTACTAATTCATGATGTATTCAGTTCTTTGAATTAAGTTGGTAGGGCAAAGGTCTTTATAAGGTGCAGCATATTGTATTAATAAACCTAGTAGTTCTAATGTTGGGAAAAACTGTACTTTCGATATATTATATCAATAATTAATGTAAAAATCCGTACTGTCTTATTGGTTGTCACTGATGTTTGGAAGCTGCATACAATTCATTAAACTGTAATTAATTTTTCAATAGTGGCTAATATGATAAATATAATAATTTATGTTTTTTATTTCTTAACTTAAAGATTTTATTTTGGTTGGAAGCCAACTGTTAGTGAGAAAAAGATGCGAATCAAATAGGAGGATAGACATCGTGAATGTATGGAGATTGCCTTGATGCTTTGGGCATCTTTATTTTTATTTTATTTTATTTTATTTATGTATTTATTTTAAATTTATATTATTGTTACATAGAATGTTGAAGTTAGGATGAAGTTATCACTTAAAAATATTAAATTTTGTATGTGGTTGGATTTTAATTATATAGACAAATAGACCAAGGGAAAGACACAAATTTGATTCAAGGGTTTTTAAGTTTATTTTGTTATGTATATAAAATTTGAATAGTTTAATAATTTTAAAATTTTGAACAGAGATTTAATGTTGGAATTTTACGAAGGTAAGGTTGTATACTATATTTTTGTAACAATCTAAGTCTACTCACTAGTTGTACCATAAAAATAAGTCAAGCAATTTTAGAGGGTAATTTTTTTCTAGGTTTAATGCTTCAACCCCTAAGGTTTTTTCATGTCTCAAGTCAAATGCTTTCAGGGTCATAGCATTTTTTTCCACCCAATGAATTTTTAACACATAATATTAATCAGTAGAGGTATATCAAACCACTTTTGGGTTCAAAATTATTGCAAAGAGACTCCAAAGTGGACGATATTGGCTAAATCACATAAAATGTGCTATTTTGTGATTCGACTAGTCTCATTTAATGTCCTCTTGTTCTGGCATGAGGATCAGTCCATGTCTAGGGTTATCCTTTAAGGCTTATAACACCTAAAATAGGATGCTTTATTTCCCTATCCCTTAGCATTTGTAAATCCATGACCTAACTAGTCGATTTATTTAACCTTTAATATGCAAGGGATCATCATATATATATACCCAATGTCTAGCAGATTATCCACTACCCAGATTCATTTAGATCCATATCAATATCTTGACCTTGGACTTGAGCACTCATACCCATTATGACTCATGGTCTTTTATCCCATACCAAACATCGTGGGACTTATCACAATACTACCCGAGTAGTAACCTGGAGGTGGCATCCCATACTCCTCATTACCAGTTCTGACAAAGTCACATGTTTTGACCAATTTTGTTAGACTACAGTTGATCCCAAGACTTGTTGAATGCATACCCACACCTCAACAATATTGGATGATAAGGTTTTGTTTTCTATGAGTTAATGTATTTGTCTATTCCTCTTCAAGAGTTCAAGGGAGGTTTTATATTTTCTATATTGAAAAGAAATTGTTAAGTTTCCAAACAAGGATATACCCATAGCTTAATCTGCTAGGTGGAAACCATCTCTATCCCTTATAGAGTCTTACCAAATCTTAACCTTTCCATAATATTTTAAAAGATATTAAATCCTTTTTCAAAGTCTATATTTTCAATATATTCATAGGAATCATAGTAAAAATATGAACATACGATAATTAGGTTGTTCCAATTTAATACAAAATTATGAAAATGATAAAGTTTCTTCACTTTAACATATCCTCAATGCCTAATGTTTTTCAAAGGTAGTTCCTACCTTCAAATTTATTTAACCTTTATTACTTTTCTAGTTTTCTAGTCATTAGTTGGACAATTAACTACTATAGTGGACTAAGTTTGACTTTATTTTTAGTTTTCCAAACTTAAACCCAGAATAAATTATTTTAAGGTACTTATAACACATAGTAATATTTTTAACATACACTGCGCTAGACATTACTTAAATGATCCCACGCTGCCCACAAGACCATTTAAAGAATAATCTCATTATTTCTATTTTCTTTGATTAAGGACTCTGACATTGGTTGACTCTCAAGCAAGTGGAATTGGGACTAGTTTACTATCATTATTTTATACTTAAAATTATTACATCCAGAGTTCCACTAGAGATTATCATACTGAAAATAAATCAAATTTCAATCTCTCGTAGAATTCATACATTCTGTCAATAGAATGTTATGGGAATACTTAAAAAGAAGATATATCTAGTTTTATAAAATATTATTAACTTCTCCAGAAGGTTAAAATTCCCTTTACTTATTTGGTTAATATGTCATGAATAGATAAGTGAATTTTTCCCTCAGACCTTTCATTTTAGCAATGTGAAACTTTGGTTTTGACAAAGGTATCTTCACATCTACCTTCAAGAACAACAAAATGACTTTATTTCCTTTAATTAACATAAGACAACACTAAAATTTCTCAATTCAAACCTAAGACAAAATTTATATGCATTCCATCATTTTAAAATGAGCTAGCCAAATTTGAAAAGAATATATATAATTGGCTCATTAATTCTCAGGTCCATGCTACTCCAAATAGATGTACAACTCCGAAATCCATATAAATGATTTTAAATGAACAATATAATTCCTTGTTCATGACATCAACTAGTAAAATTATAGGAATTCAAAGACATCATAAACCATTGTCTTCTATTCAACTTACATCTTATAGATGATTACAATTATAGATAGGCTCTTTTCAACTTAGTATGAAGAATACAAGACTCCACAATTGATAACTGTTTGAAAATACAAGTCTCTCCAATTTATGTATTTCACATAACTATGCATGTGTCTAGAAAAGGTTTAGTTGTGGTTTCACATTCCAGTAAATGCTTGTCCCAGCTTTAACCTAGTGAGGGTGTATCAAAGCTCATAACCCCATCCCAGTCTCTAGCTCCATACTACCACCCAACTCGTAGCTCAAGTATTTACTTGGAAGGGGATCAGAAAGGCTCTTAAAATATGCTTATTTATTAAGCTCTAAATGCAGATGCAAATTTCACACAGACATATTCATGCATGTAGCAAACAAGAAGATATAGTTCCATTCATTGTTTCCTTTCTGGTTACACCCAATGTTTGACCAAAAAAATATTATTTAACTTTAGTATATAGTCACCTTCTTCCTAGGTGTATAGTTGACCAGATACATGCAATACTACCATATCCAGGTTCTCACATCTAACGTATTTAGGATGCATGAGAAACATCAAACTTGGTTATTCAACAATATGCAATGCTAGGGAGTATTAAACCATTTACCAACATTCTATATATAAACACTATATTTTCAACAAAATGTTTATTCTTTGTAAAGCATTTCATAAGCTTACAACAAGAAATCCACTACCGAATAGGGATTTGATCCCCTTAAAATCCAACACACAACAAGAAAAGATGTTTCTTGTTTTTGAATCAATTTATTCCATTCCACAATAGATAAATAAAATACACACAACCATGGAAAAACATCTCCCATTCTTTCTTTTATCGCAATACACAAACATGTCAAAAGAAAGCCACCAATAGAATGTTGCATGCATTAGAACACACCTATCAAAAAATTTGATGCAAGCCACCAGTACAATGTTGCATGCATTAGAACACACCTATCAAAAAAATTTATGCAAATCTCTCTCTCTCTCTCTCTCTCTCTCTCTCTCTCTCTCTCTCGGTTAAGGTACCATCATTACTATTATATGTAACAACAGACTACTACCACCATCAAGATTTACTTTATTATTATTTTAAAAAAACAAGAAAATAAAAATCGTTTGTGTTCCCTTTTGAATCAACTTGTCAATATAAATTTATATCTATATATGAATATTCATTCTTTTTCCTTGCTATTTTATTTTTATTTTTAATTTTTCTTTCCCTTTTATAAAATCTTGTTCTATTTTACAAACTCATTAACAAATAAATAAACCATTTAAATCCCTCAAATACTTAACTAAGAAAGGCTCTCATGCTTTTGCACCTTCATCACCACTAAGGAACATATGCATACATTTTATTTTATCAATCAACAACCAATTTTCAAAGCAAAACACACACATTATGCAATTATTCATGAAGTCTACATGATATGCATATGTGTGAGTTTTCATGTACTCACAAGTCAATCATCACTTCCCCTCTTACCTTTTCCATCGAATCACTTCCTTTCATTGATGACATGTACCTAGTCCTACATTCATAGTGGCTATCAATAGTACCACATTTCATAAGAAAAGGTAAGTTTATCATCAATTTTATTATAACCAATAATCGTGTGAGGAGGGTCATTACATCCTCCCCCACTAGAAATAAACATAGTCCCTATGTTTTATGCATGGTTAGCCAAACTTAAAATATATTCATTCATATATTTAGCAATTATAATAAAGGAAAGCATTCATAAATCATACATCATGTAAACATGCATATGCAAAGCCCATCATCAGTTCAATCTTGTCTACATAACCATTCACATGATGTTTCGTAATACTTTAAGCCATATATTCATGCACAACCAAAATATACATCATCACATAAGCAAGTTACTCTACTCAGTATACCAAAGCAAATACAAAACTACTCTACTTAGTATCCAGTCTCACATCCATATATATATATCATCAACCATATATTTTGTTTTAAAATGTCTATATCTACTCAAAAAGATAAGGACATTGTTGTTGCATATCTACACATTCTCCCACGTGGCATTTTTATCCGAGTAGAGGTCCCATTGGACCCAATATTGCTCTATATTTCTCTTTCTTAGATTCTTGGTCCTAAAACAAAGTATAAGAACAAGTCAAACTTCAATATTTAGCAAATCAATCATCTACAATTTGAAAACATCCAAAACATGAATATAATCATGAATGTACTTCCTAAAGAGGGACACATGGAAGACATTATGGATTTTTGATAAGCTTAGCGGTAGAGCATGTTTATATGCAACAAGGATTATCTTACCCACAATTTCAAATGGACCCACATATCTCGGGTCAAGTTTAGAAGATTTTATGGAAATTTTAGTTGATTTCACCCTTAACAACACTCTATCTCCCACAAAATATTATCTTAGTGTCCTCTTGAGGCCCGTGTAGATTTTTTTATGGTCTGTAGACTTCTTCAACTTATGCTAATTTATTTTCAATCGATCTTCCATTTTCTTTACAATTTTTGGTACGATCACTACTCGACCTTTCATATTATCCCAAGATAAGGGAGTTCGACATATTCTTCTATAAAGGGCTTCAAAAGGTGCCATACCTTGGTAGGGTACCTAGGAATAGATATTTGGGGATATATTATTATATTGTATAAGGGTTGGCATGGGCCACACATAACCCAAGGTTGATTGTATTATAATATTATATTATATTAGTAGTAGGCTCTCCAAAGTAGAATAAGAATATGGATATATAAAGAAGAGATATTTGTCATTGTAATCATTCATATCATTGAAGAAGAATCTTATGTAATCGTCGTGCCCATGAAGTGGCCTCTCATCTTGGGAGATCTTGTGGAGTTATTCCTTCCTTAAGGATTATTATTGGTGTTGCCCTACCTTAAGGGTATTATCTATCTCTCTCTCTCATTTGTGGATTGTTATTGTGGATAATATATTGTGGATGAATGATTTGATATTTTTGCATATTGGTGAATGGTTCATGTTTAATAATAAAAGTTATGTAACAAGTGGTATCAGAGAAACGATTTTGGAAAAGTGGGGATTTTTGTGTGAAACCCTAGAATTAGGGAAATTTTTTTGGAAAAACATCTCATCTTTTAGGAGCCATATCTCTGTGCAAGTTTATCTGATTCAGGATATTCTTGGATCAAATTGTGCAGAATTTGAAGAGCTTTAAAATGAGTGGTCATATGAAGGAATCCGAGTAGTATTGAGGGAGATACGACCTTTTGAAGTTAGTCATCCGAAACAAGGATAGTGACGAATTTCGCAGATTTTTTTTTGGAAAAACGTCTCATCTTTCAGAAGCCATATCTTTGTGACAACTAATCTGATTGAGGCGATTCTTGGATCAGATTGTGCAGAATTTGAAGCGCTTTAAAATGAGTGGTCATATGAAGGAATCCGAGCAGTATTGAGGGAGATACGACCTTTTGAATTCAGCCATCTGGAACAAGGAAGGTGACGAATTTTCAAGTCGCGAATTTTTCAAAAGACAATTTGTTTAGTTCGGGTAAGCAAATCAGTTGCACTTTATTTTGTTTGGAAGAAAAATTGCAAATGTAGTTGTCTTTGGGATTTTTAGCTTCAACTTGGTGGGAAGATATATTTTTTTCCATAAAACCCTAGTTTGCATTAGGGCATGATATTTATTATCAAAAAACCCTAGTTGCATTAGGGCATGAACAATGGAAATCCAATGTTTTTCTGAAGAAGATGATATTGATGCTCGAGAATGGTGGAAAAATTTTAGATCTCGATGTTGTAATGTCTCATGGGGGAAATCCTTGCTTGGTATATGTCTTCGAGGGGAAGCTTTGTTTTGGTTGGATAAGTTTCGTAAAGAAAGGAATAATGAATACACTTGGGATGAAATAGAGCATGCATTCTTGAGTAAATGGGACCCATATTATGTAGATCACCTAAGGGATTTGATCGACGACTATGAAAAAGAAATAAAATTACTCAAGAAGAAAGAGGAAAAGGTCAGGGAAGATAAAAAATATGTCAGTATGCAGAAAGAGGAAACCATACCTGTGGTGGAAGATAAATTAGAAAATGGACAAAGTAATTTGTTTAAATCTAAGAAGTCTATTATGCAGGTTCATAGAAGCATTCAAAAGGAACAGGTTATTATTTCCATAGACCCTGGTAGTAGATATAATTTTATTAATATTGCTTTGGCTAAGAAGTTGCAAGTTCAAGCAACAAAAATCAAGGACATATAGCTAGAGGGTGAGAATGTTCAAATTTTTGAAGATTTAAAGATCACCATGGATAAATATGTTTTACATTCAGATTTCTATGCTATTGAGATGGATGATAAGGATATTGTTCTTGGTTATCCTTGGTTAGATTCTTTGGGTACTGTTAAAATTAATGTGCAAAAGAAGTTTATGAAGTTATGGTATAGGAAAAAGAAGATAAAATTACAAGATATTTCTCAGCTTAAGGAGCAGGGATCCAAGGAAAATCAAGAAGCGGTTGTAGAGAAACAAATTGAAGAACCTGAAACAAAATCCAAGAAGGTCGTAGCAGCAAAAGAGTCCATGGAAGAAGTAGCAAAAACTAATTTAGTGGAAATAATAGTAACAGAGTCCAAGGAATCTTTGATAGAAGAGCACAAGGACACACCAAACAAAGAGAACATGAAATAACAATGTGTAGAGGAATTTAAAATAATGGAGCCAAATGTTGAGAAGTCAAAGAAGGTAGAACATCAAGTAAAGGTTGCACCATATCGCCATCCACACCACCATAAGCGGAAACAATATTGGAGACATGATTCAAGGCAACAATATTATGGTTCTACATGTAATCAACAGGGCACCAACTATGGCAGTGTTTGGCAAAGAAAGCATAGTGATCATGGTTTTCAGCATGGTTCATCAGCATCAAGGAACAAGTGGACCCATCATTCAAGTTATCAAAATATAGCAGCAGAAGCGTGGAGCCAACGAAGCAGATTTGGATACTCAAGTAACAAAATGGCATACCAGCATCATCGGGTTTCACTTGGATGGATGGATGATCGAGATTGGTACCAATTGCTAACATTGCTTAGCAAATCATACTATCAGATTTCTTCATATGTTTCGAGGACGAAACATTTGTAAGGAGGGTGGCATGGTAGGGTACCTAGGAATAGATATTTGGGGATATATTATTATATTGTATAAGGGTTGGCATGGGCCACACATAACCCAAGGTTGATTGTATTATAATATTATATTATATTATATTATATTATAATATAATATTAGTAGTAGGCTCTCCAAAGTAGAATAAGAATATGGATATATAAAGAAGAGATATTTGTCATTGTAAGGGTAATTCATATCATTGAAGAAGAATCTTATGTAATCGTCGTGCCCATGAAGTGGCATCTCATCTTGGGAGATCTTGTGGAGTTATTCCTTCCTTAAGGAGTATTATTGGTGTTGCCCTACCTTAAGGGTATTATCTATCTCTCTCTCTCATTTGTGGATTGTTATTGTGGATAATATATTGTGGATGAATGGTTTGATATTTCTGCATATTGGTGAATGGTTCATGTTTAATAATAAAAGTTATGTAACATACCTAGTGATGCATGATAACTGTTATTGTATGCAAAATCCACTAGGTATAAATAGTATTCCCACTTTGTATGCTGATCCATTCAATACATTATTTATATATCCTATAATACCTGATTACCCTCTTAGTCTACCCATCTAGATCAGGGTGATATGCAGTACTAATATTCAATTTGGTTCCCAATACTTCATGCAAAGCTTACCAAAATTTAGAGGTAAAGCAAGAATCCCTATAAGAAATTATGACTTTTGAAAATCCATGTAGTCTTATCACTTCCTTAAAAAACTTGCTTGCTACTACAGGTGCATCATATTGCACATTGCCTAGTATAAAATGTGCAACCTTAACTTATCCACAACTGCCAAGATTGCATCATGCTTGAACTTTGTATTAGGCAACCCCACTATAAAGTCCATTGATAACACTTACTATTTTTATGTAGGTATATCATGTGGGTATAGCCTTACCATTGGATGTAGATATTTTGATTTCACTCTCTAGAACTCTAAGCACCTAGACACATAATCAATGATATATTTTTTCACATTTGGCCAATAGTAAGCTTTTCTCAAAATTTTACGCATCTTTACTCCTCCAGGATATGCTGAATAAGAAGTGTTGTGTGCCTCCTTAGGGATTATTCTTCTCAATCCACTCATTTTTGGAACTACCAACCTATTATTATAATACAATAAGTCATATTTATATACAAAGACTTTATCCTTTC
Organism: Wollemia nobilis; assembly: GCA_028583015.1. Classification (NCBI taxonomy): domain Eukaryota; kingdom Viridiplantae; phylum Streptophyta; class Pinopsida; order Araucariales; family Araucariaceae; genus Wollemia; species Wollemia nobilis. Next base: position 10,649,856 of record JAQPPZ010002587.1, on the reverse strand, counting down.
CAATTTCTTACCCCTTTTGAGCATTGCAAGACTGGAAATATTCATAATTTTATTGCTAATTTTTAATTTGATCTAAAAAACCATATTTACATTTTTTTAATGCAGCAATATGCCCTCTCCTACTCAAAGCCTCAACAACCTTCTCCTCCTTACCCTTAATATACTTGATGCCAAAATCGTACTCAGCTAGAAACTCCATCAAATATTATTGTCTGAAATTGAACAAAGGTTGAGTAAAAATGTATCTTAAACTCTGGTGATCTATTTTTAGTTCAAATGGTTTCTCCATGAAATAGTATCTCCAAATATTAAATGCATGTACAACAATGGCAAACTCCAAGTCATGAGTGGCATAATTCACCTCATGCCTCTTAAGTTTCTTGATTTAAAGGTAATAACCACATCATCTTGGGTCAAAATCTCACCTAATATTTCAAATGATGCATTAGTACATATTGTAAATTATTTATTAGGATCAAGTAATTATAAAATTGGTATGATTGTCAACCTTTCTTTTAAAATTCAAAAAACTTCTTCACATTACTCTATCTATTTGAAGGCTTTACCTTTAATTTTAAGGTTTGTAATAGGTTGGGAATTATTGTAAAGCCTCTAACAAATCACCTTTAATATCCTACAATAACCATAAAAATTTGCACCTATAGACACCTAAATCTAGCCCCTTGTTCTTCATCCATGCTTTTCCACCATTTCCACCACCAAAACCTAGTCATTTGCCCTCCATCCTAGCTTTTCTCGCCATTTCTACCTATTATTTTTATATATTTATATATATTTATTATATATATTTAAATAATAATATTTTATATATTATATTATATATTCAATAAATATATATTTATTTATATAAATCAATCCCAACCATCCAATTTCATTTAATCTCATCCGTCCATTCACCTTAATCCATGCCACACCCTAAATTTAATATCTACCCTTAGATGTGCTTTAATATTAGCCACACGATTAGTGTCATTGAAAACCTAGCATGCTCTAGATTAGATTATAAATAAGAGCTATTTTTATGGCTCAACCCCTGAGTTCCTAATTTTCCTAAGTCCCTAAGCACCTTAAGTCTTTGTGGAGTTTTTCAAGTTTCTTGAGTTCCTAAATCTCCAACCAAGCCTTTTTTTACCTAATCCCATTCCATACATCATATTATTTTCCTCCTCGCTCGCCATCACTACCACTGCATACCACACCCTCACCTAATCTACTTCTACAAAATCCTCCCTCATCTTCTAGGCACCTTCGAGCACTTTCTATCAACACCAGACACCCATGGGTGCTTCCCTATCAGTCTTGAGTACCCACAGTTGTATTATACACTAGCCAAGTGCTCACAAGTATTTTATGTAAGCCCTTATGAAATACTCCTACCTTCGTGTGATGCTAGGGCATGCCTTTTCCATAAACCTGCAACAAATCCAGTCATCAAAAGATAATTAGCAAGAATCAAAGTAAATCAATCACTTTTATTATTTTATTTCAATATCTTTAGATATGTATTCAATTTCATTTATCAATAGCTAGGGTTTTATTGATATCTTAGGGTCTCACGTAGTGGATCCCTCACAATTATTACTAACTCGTTATTCTTTTTATGTGTGCAAATATGGAGATTCATCAGCATTGGATAGCTGTTTAAGCTGGAGTGACCCAACTCAAAGGATATCTAAAGCCCATTCAACTCTGTTGGGAGAAAAAACAAGTTTTACAGAAACCAGAAGCATTGCTGACTAGGATTTTGAATAATCCTAGCATTATTATATTTATTGTATATGAATAAACTATGTAAAACCCCCATTTGGAGTCACATTTAATTGTATTAAGATCCCCCAACAATAATAATATTAGATCTACTTCATTGTGCAATTTCTTGTGTTATGTGGTTTATTCATTCTTAGTTATATCTGGTGTTTCATTTTTGTATTCACAGCACCTCACTCACATTAGTGAAGAACATGTGCTTATACTGAGAGGGGGGATGAACAGTATAAGATACAAAATTTTACTTTTCAAACCATATGATAACATTAGTAATATTAAAGTAGTAAAAATTACACAAAGAATCACACACATGAGAGACATGATTTAATGTGGTTCACCCAATATGAGCTACTCCACGAAGAAAATATTCCTTATAATTTTTTTTCAATAAATTCTCTTGGGAATCCTTCCCTATTACAATTTTTATGGAAATTTATCCAAAGGATACACCAATCCCCTACTCAATTTTTTGGATATCTATCCATAGGAGAATCCTTTCACCTTTGCTCTGGCTAGTGATCCTCTAGAATATTACTGCATCTACTACACTGGCTTATGGATCTCTGTCCATAAAAAACCTCTATCCTCACTGCCCTGACTAATGGATCTCTATCCATTATCCTTTGCTCTATCATCTCCAAAGCCTTATCTACACTCTACTTTTGCTCTATATCATATTTGTACTAAACACTATCCTATACCTTGTACAAATCTACTCATAAATCTATATTTTCTTTGGTACAATGTTGCTCTTGAATTTATACCAAAACCTGTCCTCAAATATGTCCTTAAGCCTTAGCACAAGGCTTGATCAAACTAACTCTGCTCTAATTTACCCAAAGCCTTAACACAAAACTTGAAAAAATAAATAGAATATGCTCTCAAGTATTCATAAAGACTTCCCTTTAATCTATCCTTAAAATTTCTAAAAAATATTATTAATAAGTTCAAAAAAACTTAAATTTAATCTCTTATAGAAAACCTCTTTAATACCACAAAAACATTTCACTCAGAATTTTGTTTAATCACATAAACATATAGAGAATTGTTAGAGACTCAATATTTTTCACGCTCACAAATATTCAATCACTTCAAAACTCTTTCAATCAACTATGCTCAATCAACTCCACTCAACCAATCACTCAATGAAACACAACTTGCTTACAAACCTTAAAAAAATGTTTCATAATGCTTCCAACAACCCACACTATGGAACTCAAATATTGACTTAAGATGATTCTAAATTCACATGACAATGATACTCATGTTCTTTCACAAACCCTATTTCAAGGTAGTTCTAAATCTCACACTCAATTGTCCTCACAAACATTCACCAATCATGAATGTGAAAACTCACTCAAATATTTCCAACAATGCTTATCAAACAAAACCTTTTCACTCCAACTTTGCATTTCACAACATTCAAAAATATTTCACTCACAAGGATGATATGCCCATACCTTTTGTTTGATGGATATTTGACCTCAAAACTTGTCTCAACCACAATAAAAAGTGGATAGCACATGCCTTGGTTGTGCCTTGAACCATGACCTCACTGTTGTCACTACGCTCTAGCAACCATTGGGCCACATTCGTACAAAGGTCTTAAGGTGTAGATACTTCATTAAGGCGCAGATGCTTCGCTATGTTATCTTTGTAAAATTTAGTGCTTGAATAAAACACAATAGACCTCCTCAAAATGACTTCACGAGGATTTGAAACCCCAACCTCTTGTCAGGAAAATGCCTTAAGTTTGACTTAGTTACCAACTATTCTAACCAATGTTTTTGTTACGCATGGATCATGCCTCATACACTTAAACGTTAGCTTACCCTTCAAAGGATTTAAATCATGCGAATTTCATTCTATCCTCTCAAAACACAACGCACAATTATGTTGCCTTTGGATACACGAATATGCATGGATAATGAAAATAAAAATTTTGCCCCCTTTTTATATCCTTTAGCTTATGCACTTCGATGTCGATGATTATTTTGAATTTAGAAATTCAATTAAATAAAATATTTTATGACTTTTAACTTTGGTGCCCAAACTCTATTTAAATTTAAATTTTAACCTTTAGGTTAAAATATTTAAATTTAAATAAATTAAATTAAATATTTTATAACTTGCTCAATGGGTCTTTCGAGGAGTAAATTATTTTTAATTACTCCTTGGACCTGTCCTCTTAAACCTGCTTCTCCTTCCTTGGATCTTCAACATTTTAGACCATTTTAGGCATATAATATTAAGAGTAAATATTATATCCTATTTCTTTACAACTTTCCTTACCTTTTGGAAAAACCTCTTGGTGACCTTAATGATGATGAAACTAAAACAGCAAACTATTGACAAATCTTGACATCAATGACAATAAAACTTGCTCATATTTCCAACAATATCTCCCTTTGTCATTGATGACAACCTATTTTCCTTTTACCATTTCTTTTACCTTTTTTAGTTTTGCTTCCGTTGAGAAACCACTCCCCTTGACTGAATTCTCTCCCCCTAACTCAAATATCTCCCCCTTTGAAATCAATGGCAAAGGGCCACCTTTGGGGCTTGGGACTAAGAATGAGACTCTTAGCTTAGCCCCTCCTCCACCTCCTCTCTTGAGGTGGTTAATTTTGGGGTGGGAGTAGAACTACTCCCAATTTCTTTCTAAGATACTCAAAGGTCTCTTTCAAAAGTGATTTAGTGAAGATATTCACAATATGCTCTTTTGTAGTAACATATTCCAACTTGAATTTCTTATATGTCACCTATTCTCTCATAAAATGATACTTGATCGTATGTGCTTTGTCCTGGAGAGCATAACTAGTTTCTTTGAGATATTTATAGCACTTGTATTATCACACAATATGGGAATAGGGTGATCATGCTTTATCTTGAAGTCCTCTAGAGTATGTTTCATCCATAATACCTGGGTACAACAAGTAACTGCTACAATATACTATGCCTCTACTATGGATAAGGATATTGATACCTATTTCTTACTTATCCAAGAGACTAAATAGTCTCCATGAAATAATGCTCCTCCATTTGTGTTTTTTTATCATCAATGTTGCTAGCTCAATCTACATCTGTATATACTATGAAAGTGAAATTGTCACTTTTGGGATACTATAGCCCAAAATCCATAGTCCCATTGAAATACTTGACAATCCTTTTTACTACTACATGTGTCTCCTTAGGTGCTGCTTGAAACCTTACCACCAATCCTACTACCTACATGATATCTGGTCTTGTAGTTGTGACATACAATAAGCTGCCAATCATAGATCTATACAATTTTTGGTTTACCTCCGGAGATTCATCATATTTAGTTAACTTGCATCCTATAACCATAGGGGTACTCACATGATTGCAATATTCTAACTAAAATTTCTTTAGCATATCTTTTATATACATGGTTTGTGAAATAAATACACCCTTCTCTAATTGTGAAATTTGAAGTCCAAGAAAGAATGACAACTCACAAAGCATTGACATCTCAAATTCATTTTGCATGCTCTTTACAAAATTCTAAAACATCTTCTCATTGTTACCTCCAAAAATGATGTCATCAACATAAAAAACCATAATTAGTAAGTCATTCTCTTTATTTTTAATGTATAAGTTACTTTCCACTATTTCTTTCCTGAAACCCTATTCCTGAAGATACTTCTCCAATCTTAAGTACCAAGCTCTAGGAGCTTGTTTTAGTCTATAAAGTGCCTTCTTCAATCTGTAAACATAGTCTGATTTACCATTTAAGCTGAATTTCTCTGGCTGATTAATATAAACGTCTTCTTCCAAAACACTATTTAGAAATTTTGATTTAACATCCATATGATATACTTTAAAATTTTTGAAACTTGAGAAAGCTAAGAAAATTCTTATAGCTTCAAGTCATGCAACTGGAGTAAATGTCTCATCAAAAGCAATTCCTTCTACTTGTGCATAACCTTTGCATACTAATATTTCTTTATTTCTAACTACCTGACCATATGTTGTGGTTGATCCACAACACACCCCAAAATTGGGGACCCACCTTTTTGCAGGCTTGCAGAGAAGAATCTCGGTGACCCAGATGCTAAAATTGAAGAAAATAGAAAAAATGCCTAAGCATTGAAAAGTGTCACGAAATCGCGACTTGTCGCGCCATCGCTGCCGGAAACGGGGAAGTTGTCGCGAAATCGTGACATGTAGCTCCATCGCTGCAGAAGAGGAGAGAGAAGAAAAGGAAATGGTGTCGCGAAATCGCGACATGCCGTTGGAAGAGGAAGAAAATGGTCACGATTTCGTGACGTGTTTTGCCGAAGCGTACGGATGATGAAAAGTGTCACGATTTCACGACGTGTTTTGGCAAGGTGTACGGAAGCGGAAAAACGTCGCGATATCGCGACAGGAAGCAGCTAAAGGACTCGAAGAGGAAAGACGTCGCGATTTCATGACTGATTGCAGCAAAGGTGTACGGAACAGAAAAATGGTCACGATTTCGTGACGTGTTTTGGGAAAGCGTACGAAAAGAGAAAGCGGTAGCGATATCACGACAGAAAGTTGCATGAAGGTCCGAAGGTGAGAAACGTCGCGATATCGCGACAGGTTTTGCCAAGGCGTACGGAACATAAAAATGGTCGCGATTTCGCGACGTGTTTCGGGGAAGCGTACGGAAAGAGAAAGCAGTAGCGATATCGCGACAGTTTGTTGAAAGAAGGCAAGAGAGTGATAGTGGTCACGATTTCGTGACATAAAATTGCCAAAGAGGTCCGAGAGAAAATGGTCACGATTTCGCGACGTGTTTTGCCGAAGCGTACGGACGGAGAAAAGTGTCACGATTTCGTGACGTATTTTGGCAAACTGTACGGACAGAGAAGAGTGTCGCGATTTCGCGACGTGTGTTGGCAAAGTGGCCCGAAGGTAGAAGCGGTAGCGATATCGCTACAGATTGTGGAAGGAAGACTCAGAATAGAAACGGTCGCGATATCGCGACAAGATGCTGCCAAGGATGTACGGCCGGGAAGAATGTAGCGATATCGCGACATGTCACGATTTCGCTACATGTCGCGTTTTCACGGCCGAGAAGGTGAGCAGGCGGCATGCGGTTTTTTGCCGAGTTTTTCGTAGAGTGGCGTTACAGGAGGCGCAGAGGGCGTGTGACACGTGGCATGCAGGTGTCAGGTATGCAGGGGCGTTACATGCAGCGAAGGATTTTGGCATGGGATAAAGACAAGGAAAAGGCAGGAATTCGAAGGGTCACATGCAGGAACATGAAATGAAGCGACCAGGGAGAATCGAAGAGCCACGCTAGACAGGATAAATCCAGAAGCGCAGATTGAAGGAGGGGTTGGAAATTGCCGATTGCAGAGTTGCAGAGACAAGAGCTTCGTGCTATTCTGGGCCCGCACTTGGGCAATTTCCTTCTTTTTGTTCTGGAATATTTTTGCCTGGAACATTCTTTGAATGTAATTGACATATCATTTAATACAAAATACAGAGTATTGGCATCTCACTGATGAGAAAGAAGGAGTCATTTTGTGCATGCATGATTTAATGCTTTATCTTTCATTCCAGATTTCTGAGGCTTTTAGGTGAAGTTTAATGCAAGTGTGCTTGGTTGCTTCATGCGAATGCCTAAGTCTGGAATTACAATAGAAACCCTAGAGACCAGCACCTAATTTATTTGGATTGTGCGAGTTTGCAGGTTCATTAGATTAGGTTGCATGCATAAAACCTCAGTATCTTCGGTTTCATCAAATCGATGGCAGCATTCTAACTGTAGTTTAGTTTCTCTGCATTTACTTTTCTTTATTTTTCAAAACCTTGCTTTATTTTCTGCAATTTAATTACTGTATCCAAATTAATAACTGAAAATCCTTCAAAATCCAAGATCAATGTATATTCATTCACTTTGAGTCCATTGTAAATTTAAATTAAATAAACCACCAGTGCCCCTTGTTAACATCCACTTGCAAACCCTAAGATATTCCCGGCATTTCATTTGAACAACATTATTTAAGCATAACAGGAACCTTGGAGAAAGTTATTTTCTTTGCAAGCAGAGGATTCTTGGACTCAGATCCTACCGGAGAGTGTGCTTTCACAACCGGGTGAAAACACCACTCAACAGATTGGCGCTAGAAGGAGGGCCGAATCGGTTTATCTATTTCAATTTTCATATCTGAATATTTTGTTTTTGATTTAATTCTGAAATTATTTACGGCTAAACTGCAACACTATTTTTGTGTTTGTTGCAGGTTTTCTTCGAATTAGCCGAGGGTTTCCTCGAGCAGTCGGACCCACCACGCCGTATTGCGACCAGGTCTCAAACAACCGGAGAAACCATTTTTCACGACCTTATTGGTACTCCCAAGGGTAAAGCCAAGCAAGTCGTAAGCACTCCAGTAGCAAAAGGCCTGTTTTCTCCAGGAACGTCGAGTGGACCTACGCCAGTAATATCCGTTGCCCCTAGTGTGCCTATAGTTAGTAATATTTCTACTGCTATTGTAGGTCTGTCTACATCAATTCTGAGTCAAATGGCTCAAGCTCCAGTAGCTCCTTGGTATGGAGCTAACAATACTCCTTTGAATATTGCTGGGGATATCCATGAAATCCCCAAGAACATTGAAATATTTCTGCCTAAATACAAGCCAGATGGCCTAAGAACAATAGAAGAACATATCCAAGCCTATAGGGATGTTTTAATTAGGTTGCAAGTTCAGCATGAAGATGTAGCCTCCAGGACTTTTCCCCATGAGCTTGGATCCAATAGCATATGAATGGTATATATGCTTGCCAACTGGTTCAATCACCTCTTGGACACAAATGGAAAATGCCTTTGTCAATCAATTTAGGTCACCCTTAGATCCCGCAACTATTTACAATCAGTTTATTACATGCAAACGGGGCCAAGGGGAACCAATCCGAATGTTTAATCAAAGATTCCAAAAGAACTATAACAGAGCAATTAGACATTTTGCCATCGATCCCGCAGTGGCTTTGCAGATATATTTTGGGGCATTGGACCCCATGACAGCTATGTTTGCAAGGCGTAATCCTCAGGTCACTACGCTGGCTTTGGCCTATAATGAAGCCATGACTATTGAGCAGCAATTGACACCGCAAGGCTACGGGTTTACCCAGATGCCTATGTTGGGACAGTGTGCTCCATATGGTCAAGTTCCCCAGGCAAATCAACTCATGGCACCACAAATGCCAAGTATGAACGCCTTCCCATATCAGCAGCCGTATCCACCAGCACCCACATATGCACCCATTCCAATCCAACCAATCACAGCCATTCCACCTGTTCTTGCATTTTTGCGAACAGTCAATCAACTACGCAGGAAACTAGTCAAGTCAATCCTCAAGCCATAGTTCCTGTTCCGAATCCAATCCCGATTCAAGGTATCAATCCATATGGGAATCAAATTCCTCAGAACCCGACCCAAATGTGGAATCAAGACCCCATTAATTATGCGAATCCAATGGGGGTTAACAACAATGTGGTTCCACCGAAGGATGTCTTTTCGAAAGTCGAAGAGCTCAAGAAACTAGTGCATAAACTAAGTAATGACAGGGTTCAACAGCAGAAGCATGAGTCCCGTGCCCCTCACCCAAGTCAGAATTTTAACAATAGAGGGAGGCACTGGAACACTAAGCCAAACAATGGGGGAGTTCCTGCTCCCATTGCTAATCAATTAGATGCTTCTCGAGGCCCTAGCCAATCCAATTCTCTTTTGAATCTTTCAGATTTGGCATGGGAAAGGGGGTGCAGGTTACATAACACAAAAGAACACAATGAGAGGAATTGTCCTGAGATTGCTAGATACACTCATTGTCTTCAGGCACAAGTTGATGATTTGGAACTGGTATCAAATGAGGATCCATCGTATCAGCAAGATGAAAATATTATGGTGATGGAAACAGTATATCACCAAGAGGGTGAGAGCGAGGAGGAAGAAGACGAAGTTTTGGAACAGGAGGTGCAAGCTTTTCGAGATTTCAGAAAGGGGACTCATGGGTACCATTTGAGGAGTAAATCTAAAGCCCCTAAAACCTCATCAACACCTCCAAACAATTCTATTCTTCCTCCAGATACAAAGGCAAGTAACAACCCTCCCCCTCCACTCAGAAGAGAAATGTCTAATGACGTCCAGAAGACAGTCAAATTCGAAAAACCAAATTATGACGTAGTGGAGGATATGAAGAAGTCCAAATCTAGCCTTTCATTCCTAGACGCAGCTAAATTGCCTGGTCAAAAGGAGGCGTTGATAAGAGCTTTGAACTCACCTGATCCGATGTGGAAGGAAAAAAGAGCTGAATCCCATCTGATTTTGCGAAAGGAGAGAAGGGATGTCCCGCCATTCTTATTGACTCTAAGAATTGCGGGTAAGAACTTGCATAACTGTTTGGTGGACACAGGAGCCACGAGCAACCTCATGCCTACGGAGATATGTCAAATGCTTGGGTCTACAGCCTGTTTCATCCAAATGCACGGTCTTGCAATTGGACCGTTCGGAGGTAAATGTAGTAGGGACCTTATATGATGTCAAGATTCAATTAAATTCTAAACCCGGGGTCCAAGCAGGTTGTAGACATTTTGGTGGTTAACATCCCAAGTAGGTATGGAATGTTACTTGCGAGAGATTGGATGAAAATGTTGAATGGCTATTTTGCAATAGATTGCTCGCATATGTGGCTGCCATGGAAGGGCATTGCTAACCAAATCAGAGTGGAAAACGAACCGAGGCTTAAGGAGATTATAACGGATTTTAACAAGCCGAATGAGGTTCAGTTTTCTGAGCCAGACCTAGGGGTCTATGCTCTTGATGTTGAGAAAGCTGCTGATGAACTTAAAGAAGAAGTGTGTCATGGTGGTTCTTCTGAGGAAAAGGATTACACGTGGTTGCTCAAGTTTGATGGATCAAAGTCTAGACAGGGAGCAGGAGCTGGGGTCGAGCTCACTGGTCCAGGAGGTAAACCATTATTGGCTGCCTACAGACTGCAATTTCCTTGCACAAACAATGTGGCAGAATACGAAGCATTGATCTATGGTTTACGTCTAGCATTGAGCAAACATGTTAAATGCTTGAAGGTTTTGGGGGATTCTGAGTTGGTTGTCAAGCAAATCAAAGGACAGTATACATGCCGCGACAAAATACTGAGCCTTTATAGGACTAGGGTTATGGACCTCATGGAGGAGTTTGATGCATTCAACATAGCCCTTATTTCTAGGAGAGGAAATCGAATAGCAGACTCTCTTGCAGTCACCGCGGGCATGTTAAACCCGGTGGATATAAAAAGATGTAAAAAGTTTTCCATTGAGCTGGTTCCTTGTCCATCAATACCTGATAATGTGAAGAATTTCCAGGTTTTTGAATGTGACAGGCACATCTTCAAGTTTGTCACAAACTCGGGTATTTTTGAAAATCAGGTGATCGATGAGGAACAAAGGTGGCAGGATGAAACAGAAGAAAGTGAAACTGCATATCAATCCAACAAAATTCCTAAAGACGTGGTTTCATTAGAAAATATGTTCGACATGGAATGCAAGAACAAGAAAAGAAAAAGAGTCCCGCTCCCCAAAGATGCATGCGATTCAATTAATCTGGGGAGTGCGGACAATCCAAAGGAGGTGTACATAGCGAAGGCATGTACAGAGGAAGAAAGGAGCAATATAATACAGGCTTTGAAGCATTACATAGATTGTATTGCTTGGAACTACAATGAGCTGAAGACTTACAACCAGAACATTATCACGCATACCATCCCTTTGAAGCCAGACTCCAAGCCTTTTAGGCAAAGACAGCGAGTTGTTAACCCGCTATTGGAGCCTTTGATCGAAAAGGAGGTTAAAATATTATTGGAAGCGAAAATCATTTTTCCTGTTAGGCACTCAACCTGGGTGGCCAACCTCGTTCCAGGAAGAAAAAAGAGTGGAGAGATTAGGCTGTGCATAGATTTTCGAAATCTTAATAAAGCCTCTCAAAAAGATAATTATCCATTACCATCAATCGATGAAATTCTGCAAATGGTAAATGGATCTGAAATGATGTCCTTTCTCGATGGATATTCGGGTACAACCAAGTTCTCATACATCCATATGACAGGATGAAAACAACCTTCACTACCAAGTGGGGGACATTTGCATATAAGAGAATGTCGTTCGGACTGTTAAACGCTGGTGCAACTTTTCAACGTGCCATGGATTACGCATTCAAAGGGCTAATAGGCAAATGCATCATCGTGTATGTGGATGATATCCCGGTTTTCTCGAAGAAGAGAGAGGATCATGTTAAAGATTTGAAGAAAGTGCTTCAAAGATGCAGAGAACATGGAATTTCCTTAAATCCCAAAAAGTGCATTTTTGGAGTAACGGAAGGGAAATTGTTGGGTCACATCATTTCAAAAGAGGGCATATCCATCGACCCAAAAAGGATACAAGCTATCCAAAACCTACCTCTCCCGAGCAGTAAAAAAGAACTGAGATCTTTCTTTGGGCAAGTCAATTTTGTGAGGAAGTTTATCTCTAGCTTTCTTGAGATAGCCAAACCTCTGAACCAGATGCTCAAGAAAGATGTGGATGTAAAATGGAACGAGGAAAGTAGAGTGGCTTTCCAGAATATCAAAGATGCCATTTCCAGAGCCCCTGTCCTTATAAGCCCAGATTACTCCAAGCCTTTTTATATTTACGCTTTTGCATCAGAACACTCCTTTGCGAGTGTATTAACCCAAAAAGGTGAGGATAGTGCCGAAAAACCCATTGCATTTTTAAGTGCCCCTCTGAAAGACGCTCAATTAAGGTATTCAATCCTTGATAAGCAAATGTACGCACTTTTTAAAACTGTGAAAAAATTTAGGCACTACATCGTGCACAGCAGAATTATCGCCATCGTGCCCGATTCTGCTGTCAAGACCATGTTTTTACGAGAATGAACTAGGTGAGAAGAGAGGAAAATGGATTTCAACCATCCAAGAATTTGATCTCGAAATCCAACCAATGAAACTAGTTCGAGGACAAGGACTGGCAAAGGCGATCGCAGAAAATAATCCGCAAATAACAAGTCAATGCTCAAATACAGAATACATGGCTAAGGACGACTGGTATGTTGATATTGTGCATTTTTTATTGACTGGTAAGTGTCCTTCTAATCTGAATTCAACACAGAGAAGAGCTTTAAGGCTTAAGTCTGTTAACTATCTAATAAAATCTGGTGTGCTTTACAGGAAGAATCATGAAGGCATCTACCTGAGGTGCTTGAACAAAGAAGAAGCTGTCGGGGTGTTGCAGGAATTTCACGGGAAACATGGAACTGGTCATGGTGCAGCCAATGCTACAGCACATCAAATCCTGAGAGCAGGATACTACTGGCCACATATTTTCAAGGATGCGCATACCCATGTACGATCTTGTCACATCTGTCAAGTGGTTGCAAATAGAGAAAGAAATGCAGCCATGCCGTTGCGACCTGTAGTCGAAATGAGACCGTTTGCGCAGTGGGGACTAGATTTTATTGGGGTTATTAACCCAAATTCTTCTGATTCTCACAAATTCATTTTGACAGCTACAGACTATTGTACAAGGTGGACAGAGGCGATTCCTACTAAACATGCCACCACGAGATGTTGTGATTAAATTTCTTGAGGATCAAATTATAACAAGATTTGGAATGCCCGACTCTATTGTCGGTGACAATGGTAAAGCTTTTATTTCTACACAATTTGCAGATTGGGCATATGATAACAAAGTGAGCTTAAAGTTTGCATCCAATTACTATCCTCAAGGAAATGGGTTGGCCGAGTCTTCAAATAAGAATTTGTTGAATACTATTAAGAAGTTGCTGGAAAAGAACCCTCGGGACTGGCACAGCCAACTAAAGTTTGCCCTTTGGGCAGATAGGACCAGAGTGAAAGAGTCCATAGGGAATACTCCCTATCATTTGGTCTATGGGCAAGACCCGATATTTCCAGCAAATTTGAAGTTGCAGACCTTACATTTCATACAAGAGTACTTGGGGACAGATGATCAAGTTGAAGCCAGGTTGAGCCAGTTGTTGCACCTTGATGAAAAGAGAGAAGAGGCCATGAATCACATGAATAAACACCAGGCAGTTGTCAAAAGGTGGTTTGACAGAAGGGCCAAAGTTAAATCATTCAGAATTTCAGATTTGGTATTACTATGGGACAAAAGACATGAGGAAAAAGGGAATCATCAAAAGTTTGATTGTCTTTGGTTGGGCCCATATCAGATTTCAGAGATTCTTGGGAAGAATACCTTCAGGCTAAAAACATTAGAAGGGGAAGATTTCATGCTACCGGTTAATGGGCAGATTTTAAAGCATTATTTTAGCCCTTAGGTTGTGAGACTTTGATATTATTCTTTTGGTTTTGATGGGGGATTTTCAGATTTTGTTTTTATTGTTTAGGATTGTTAGTTTAGTTAGGATTTTGATTATGGATTTGATTTCAATTGACATGTGTGTTAATTTTAAAAAATATATATATATATAAAATAGAAAATTGAGATGTCAACTTATGCTTAAGGATTAGGAGAATATGAAATATTGGAATTGTCTTGTAAAAGCTCCACAAATAGCATAAAACATTTTTAAGTTATATTGTTTGACTTTGTGATACATGAAAGAGTCAGTTTTGCATGACAAATCATTTCATTTGCAATTCAAAAAATAATGCATTCATGTTCCATCTCACCCTACATACATTTCACCTTAGTTACATATGCATCTTAGGTACAAGCCATTAAAGTATGTCAAATCCTCTTAGGGTTGTGTTATAACATATATGTAAGTAGCTCCTAAGGTTGGAAACTGAGTCTTGAGATATCTAGAACCAAGCACGTCTCATACATTAAAAAGGATCTTGAGCAAAATGATCAAAACCTAACTTGGAGGAAAAGGTTGGGCGAAAGAAGTTATTCATGTCTATCCTATTATGCAACATGATCCTTTAAAAAGTGGTTTTAACCACTTCCATTAAGCCTAAAGCCTAAAATCAGAGTAGTAAGGATAGGGTTAAATCCTCATCGAACTTAGGTTGAGGATCCAATTCCCCAAAGCTTTGATTTGACCCACATGGAGTAGTAAGGATAGGGTATAAATTCTCATCTCGGTTGGTTGAGAATCTGATTCCCCAAAGCTCTTATGTCTCATTTCATAATCGGTCTTGGATTGTAAGGATCGTACTATTTGTCCTCTGCAAGGGATGGGTAGTCATCCCCAAGGTCTAAGTAACAAAATTAATATTTTCCATTTACATCTAAAGTTTGGATTGTAAGGATCGTACTACATGTCCCTAACCAGGATGGGTAGTCATCCCCAAGGTCTAAGAATTAAAAAAAATAATAATAAATAAATAAATTTTTCCCATCTCATCTTTATTTTGGATTGTAAGGATCGTACTACTTGTCCTCTACAAGGGATGGGTAGTCATCCCCAAGGTCCAAAGAAATGGAGATAAGTTTTGGATTGTGGGGTTAGATATGCCCATGCATGGCATCATGTCTTGCCTAAAAAACAAGACCACCGATTGTCTAGAGGGTTAGACTAGCATGACCATTTCTTCCATAGCTGGTTTAATTATTTTGCTCAAAGTGAGGTAATGAACTCTAAATCAGAATAGTAAGGATAAGGTTAAACTCTCATCTCGGTTGGTTGGGAGTCTGATTCCCCAAAGTTCTGATTTCACATTCACTTGCACATGGGTTCTAGATAGTAGGGACTCATAACCAACTTTGGGATACAATAAGGTAATGAACTAGTGGATCCTAAGAGGGTTTGGCAATCTTGAATGCTTGTACTTAGTATTAGAAGAAGTACCATGCCTTTTATGGAAGCAAATCTCCTTGCACATTCATTAGGGTACACAAATCATTCACCATCCCATATATGCATTCATGCAAAACTGATAATGGAATGTTGATCAATTTCAAACGATAGGGAATGAAAACACATTGCACACACTGAGCTAATACTTGATGATTCTGATGATTCATGTACTTCTGATCTTTGGGCATTTGTTATTTTGCTTATGTGTTAACATATATTTGCGAGTTTGTGATATGTTTCAGGTTGGGTTCTTACTAAAATGCTCAAGAGCATTTGACAGTAGAGTCACCATTTGTTGTGGTTGATCCACAACACACCCCAAAATTGGGGACCCACCTTTTTGCAGGCTTGCAGAGAAGAATCTCGGTGACCCAGATGCTAAAATTGAAGAAAATAGAAAAAATGCCTAAGCATTGAAAAGTGTCGCGAAATCGCGACATGTCGCGAAATCGCGACTTGTCGCGCCATCGCTGTCGAAAATAGGGAAGTTGCCGTGAAATCGTGACATGTAGCTCCATCACTGTAGAAGAGGAGAGAGAAGAAAATAAATGGTGTCACGAAATCGTGACATGCCGTTGGAAGAGGAAGAAAATGGTCACGATTTCATGACGTGTTTTGCCGAAGCGTACGGATGATGAAAAGTGTCACGATTTCGCGACGTGTTTTGGCAAGGTGTATGAAAGCAGAAAAACGTCGCGATATCGCGACAGGAAGCAGCTAAAGGACTCGAAGAGGAAAGACGTCACGATTTCGTGACTAATTGCAGCAAAGGTGTACGAAACAAAAAATGGTCACGATTTCGTGACGTGTTTTGGGGAAGCATACGGAAAGAGAAAGCGGTAGCGATATCGCGACAGAAAGCTGCATGAAGGTCCGAAGGTGAGAAACGTCGTGATATCGCGACAGGTTTTGCCAAGGCGTACGGAACAGAAAAATGGTCACGATTTCGCGACATGTTTCGGGGAAGCGTACGGAAAGAGAAAGCGATAGCGATATCGTGACGGTTTGTTGAAAGAAGGCAAGAGAGTGATAGTGGTCACGATTTCGTGACATAAAATTGCCAAAGAGGTCCGAGAGAAAATGGTCACGATTTCGCGACGTGTTTTGCCGAAGCGTACGGACGGAGAAAAGTGTCACGATTTCGCGACGTATTTTGGCAAACTGTACGGACAGAGAAGAGTGTCGCGATTTCGCGACGTGTGTTGGCAAAGTGAGCCCGAAGGTAAAAGCGGTAGCGATATCGCTACAGATTGTGGAAGGAAGACTCAGAATAGAAACGGTCGCGATATCGCGACAAGATGCTGCCAAGGATGTACGGCCGGGAAGAATGTAGCGATATCGCGACATGTCACGATTTCGCTACATGTCGCGTTTTCGCGGCCGAGAAGGTGAGCAGGCGGCATGCGGTTTTTTGCCAGGTTTTTCGCAGAGTGGCGTTACAGGAGGCGCAGAGGGCGTGTGACACGTGGCATGCAGGGGCGTTACATGCAGCGAAGGATTTTGGCGTTTTGGCGTTAGACATGGGATAAAGACAAGGAAAAGGCAGGAATTCGAAGGGTCACATGCAGGAACATGAAACGAAGCGACCAGGGAGAATCGAAGAGCCACGCTAGACAGGATAAATCCAAAAGTGCAGATTGAAGGAGGGGTTGGAAATTGCCGATTGCAGAGTTGCAGAGACAAGAGCTTCGTGCTATTCTGGGCCTGCACTTGGGCAATTTCCTTCTTTTTGTTCTGGAATATTTTTGCCTGGAACATTCTTTGAATGTAATTGACATATCATTTAATACAAGATACAGAGTATTGGCATCTCACTGATGAGAAAGAAGGAGTCATTTTGTGCATGCATGATTTAATGCTTTATCTTTCATTCCAGATTTTTGAGGCTTTTAGGTGAAGTTTAATGCAAGTGTGCTTGGTTGCTTCATGCGAATGCCTAAGTCTGGAATTACAGTAGAAACCCTAGAGACCAGCACCTAATTTATTTGGATTGTGCGAGTTTGCAGGTTCATTAGATTAGGTTGCATGCATAAAACCTCAGTATCTTCGGTTTCATCAAATCGATGGCAGCATTCTGACTGTAGTTTAGTTTCTCTGCATTTACTTTTCTTTATTTTTCAAAACCTTGCTTTATTTTCTGCAATTTAATTACTGTATCCAAATTAATAACTGAAAATCCTTCACAAAAATCCAAGATCAATGTATATTCATTCACTTTGAGTCCACTGTAAATTTAAATTAAATAAACCACCGGTGCCCCTTGTTAACATCCACTTGCAAACCCTAAGATATTCCTGGCATTTCATTTGAACAACATTATTTAAGCATAACGGGAACCTTGGAGAAAGTTATTTTCTTTGCAAGCAGAGGATTCTTGGACTCAGATCCTACCGGAGAGTGTGCTTTCACAACCGGGTGAAAACACCACTCAACACCATATTAATTTAACTTGTTTATGAATACCCATTTAGTACCAATCACATTCTTGTCTTTTGGTCATGGGACAAGTTCCCAAGTCTTATTTTTCTCTATCTGATCTAGTTCCTCATTCATTGCCTTAATCTAAAAGTCATCTTCACTTGCCTCATTAGAATATTTTGGCTCAATTTTGGATAACAAAGAGAAATTTTCTTGTTGATTTGATTCTATTACACTTCTCCTTGTCTGTCTCTCATCTATATTCCCAATGATTATATCCCTTGGATGATGTTTTTGTACATACCTGGATGGATTTTAGGAAGAAGTCTTTCTGTTTCTTCTCCTTATTCTTCTAATTCTTCACATAACTTTTCTTGACAACTTTCATCTTCTTGGTATATAATTTCTTGAAGTAGTTCTCTTGATCCTATCTTCTCATCAACTGTTACATTTATAATTTCTATAATAGTATATGTCCTTTTGTTATAGCATATATATGCCTTGCTCTTGGTGGAATAGCCTAAAAAAATATCCTCATCACATCTTGGATCAAACTTACCCAAATTTTTCTCTTCCCGTCTTATATAACATTTGCTTCCAAAAATTCTAAAATACTTTATAGTGGTTGGTCTTCCTTTCTAGAGCTCATATGGAGTTTTGTGATGATTTAATCTTACTTGAGCTCTATTGATGATATATGTTGCTATATGTACTACCTCTTTCCAAAAACCATCTAAAATATTAGACTCATTTAACATAGCTCTAGTCATATTCTCAACTATCCTATTTTTCCTTTCAACTACCCCATTTTGTTAAGGAATTCTTGCTGTTGAATATTCTCTTTTGATCCCATGTTGTTCACAAAAGTCTATGAATTCATTTGAGGTAAATTCTCCTCCTTTGTATGACCTTAAACTCTTAATCCGTTTACCTATTTAATTTTCCACTATCTCTTTAAAAGCTTTAAACTTCTCAAGAGATTTTGACTTTTCTTTCAAGAAAGCTACCCAAATCATGCTGGAAGAATCATCTATAAATAATATAAAGTAAATTTCACCTTGTAAACTCTTTGTACTTTTAGGACCACATAGGCCAATGTGCACTAGCCCAAATGACTCAGATGACATACATCCTTTTGACTTGAAACCTGTTCTAGTTTGCTTCCCATGTTGACATTGTGAACAAATTATGTTTTGTGGCCTTTTTAGCTTTGGTAAATCCTTGACATCCTGCTTGTTACTTATGTTTACTATGTTGTCAAAGTTAAATTTACCCATTCTTCTATGCCACAACCAACTCACATATTCTTGTGATAGAAAAAACTTTTCGCCTTTAATCCCACTTAACATGTAGAGGTTGTTTGTAGTTCTATTTACATTTGCAATAATTTTTTTAGTTTTAGACTTTCTAATCTCACACCTACTTGGATGAAAAGTAACCATGTGCCCTTGATCACAAAGTTGGCTCACACCTAGTAGATTATGCCTCAACCCATTGACATACAATGCATTCTCTATTTTTGTTTTCCCATTATCTAAACTCAGAGTTCCTTTTCCACAAATTTTTTTGATCCATTATCACCAAATATTATCAATACTCCATCAGTTTATTTGAGTACTAGAAATTTACTTTTATCTCCTTTCACATGAATAAAACATTCACTATCAAGATAACATTGTTTTCTCTTATCCTAAACATGAAGAGTTGTTTGAACTAACATTGATCTAACTTTATCATACCCTTTTCTCTCTTTCCTAATTGTTGAAGTTGTATTATTTTTACTTGACTCTGGAAATACCATTTTACACCATCTAGCCTTGTGCCCAAAATTATTGCACTCATAACGTATGACATCACTATTCATAAGAGGTACAAAATAATTAAACTTTATATTGACATTCTTTTTAATATAACTAGTGCAATGTACAACTCTATGATCATATTTGTTACATGAAAAGCAATAGCTATGGGAGAGATTATGTAACCTTTTTGAATGCCTTGGAAAATATGATCGAGTGCTCCTCATTTTTTTATGATTAACTCTTGTCCATGGTTCTTCTTTGCTTTCTTTTTTCCTGATATCTTTTCCTTCTAGAGTATGAGTCACTTGCTCATATTTGTTTTATGTCCTTGCTTCTTGAAGGATTGAATCCTCTCTCTATTTTCCCAACTTTATATCTTATCGTAAATTGGTATTTTCAACTTCATTCCTTAGATAAACAATTTATGCTTCCAATATTTCATAATCTATTTCTCTTGTTCTTAATAGATCTGTCATATCCTGTTTAATTTTATTTCTTTCTTCTACATTTATTTTGAGTTCTGTGAGACTCTGTAGAAGTTCCATATTTTTTTCTTCACCCTCTTGAATTTGATCCTTCAAACTTGAGTTCTTCTTTCTAATATTTTCCAAGTTCCTGAGAGCAGCAAAAAATTCCTCTTTTATGTCAAACATGGTATCTTCTTCATTCTATGAATTCATGTATGTTCCTGATGGATCTTCCTCCAAGCTATTAGTATTTTCATGGAGAGACCCACTCTGATACCAATTGAATAACATATGCTTATACTGATAGGGGGTGAATAGTATAAGATAAAACATTTTTCTTTTTAAACCATATGATAACAATAGCAATATTAAAGTAATAAACATTACATAGAATCACACACATGAGGGACATGATTTAACGTGGTTCACCCAATGTGGGATACTCCATGAAGAAAATATTCTTTATAAAATTTTCTCAATAAATTATCTTAGGAATCCTTACCTATTACAATGTTTATGGAACTTTGTCCAAAGGAGACACCAATATCCTACTCAAGTTCATGGATCTCTAGCCATAGGATAACCCTTTCTCCTATGCTCTAGCTAGTGATCCTCTATAATACTACTACCTCCACTACACTGGCTTGTGGATCTCTCTCCATAGAAGACCTCTATCCTCACTACCATGACTAATGGATCTCTATCCACTAGAGACTACTATCCTCTACTCTATCACCTACAAATCCTACTCTACACTCTGCTTTATCTCTATCTTAGATCTGTACTTAACACTATCCTCTACCCTACACAAATTTGCTCTTAAATTTATCTCTACTCTGGCACAATTCTGCTCTCGAATCTATACCACAACATGTCCTCAAATATGTCCTTAAGCCTTAAGACAAGGCTTGATCAAATCAACTCTACTCTAATTTACCCAAAGTCTTAACACAAGGCTTGAAGAAATAAATTAACTTTGCTCTTAGTATTCATCAAGACTTACCTTAAATCTATACTTAAAATTTCACAAAAAGCTTATTAACAAGTTCAAAAAAACTTAAATTTAATCTCTTATAGAAAACCTATTTAATACCACAAACAAATTTGACTCAATTTTTTTTTTAATCACATAAACATATAGAGAATTGTTAGAGACTCAATATGTTTCATGCTCACAAACACTAAATCACTTCCAAACTCTTTCAATCAACTATGATCAATCAACTCCACTCAACCAATCACTCAATGAAACACAACTTGCTTACAAACCCTAAACAAGTGTTTCATAATGCTTTCAACAACCCACACTATGGAACTCAAATCTTGACTTAAGATGATTCCAATTTCACATAACAATGATACTCATGTTCTTTCACAAACCCTAGTTCAAGATAGTTATCAATATCACACTCAATTATCCTCACAAACATTCACCAATCATGCATGTGAAAACTCACTCAAACATTTCTAACAATGCTTATCAAACAAAATATTTTCACTCTAACTTTGCACTTCTCAATATTCAATAATATTTCACTCACAAAGATGATATGCCCCTACCTTTTTTTTGATGGATATTTGACCTCAAAACTTGTCTCAACCACAATAAATTTCTTTACCAATATCAAAGGTTAGATAGCAAAAATCTTCATTTAAATATTTTATCTCAATTAATTTCCTCAATATTAATTCACCATTACAAAAATTAACAAAACTCAAGTACACCTTATTATCTCCAAATTTTTCCAAATACTTCTTAACACATAAAAATCAACTTTCTTCAATAACTCCAAATCAATCAATAAAAGACCAAGTTTCTTTATAATTTAAAAAATGATATTAAAAAATTAAACCCTTAATATCCTTATCACTCCAACTTTAATTTAATTTTAAATGCCCAAAATAATATAAAATTTAAACACTTATGACTCCCTACTTTACAAGGTGCTCTATTAATTCATGTGGCCTTAATGTGCTCCCCAACCTTGGTGCTAACAAAGTAAAATAAAAATTTCAATGCTTACCTTAACACCTTGGCCCACATTCAAAAATAGATAGCGCACGCCTTGGCTACGCCTCGAACCAATGATCTCATTGTTGCCACTACACTGTAGCAATCATTGGCCACACACCCACACAGGTCTAAAAGCACAGATGCTTCACTATGTTATCTTTGAAAAATTTGGCGCTAGAATAAAACACAATAGACCCCCTCAAAATGACTTTGTGGGTATTCAAAAACTCAATATCTTGTCACCCAAATGCCTTAACTCTACCTTAGTTACCAATTGTGCTAACCAACATTTTGGTTATTCATGGATTGCGCCTCATGCACTTAAACATTATCTTACCCTCTAAAGGATTTAAATCACCCATATTTCTTCTATTCTCTCACAAAACAACACACAATTCTTTTGCCTTTGGATACACAAATATGCGTGGATAATGAAAATTAAACTTTTTCCCCCTTTTATATCCTTTCACTTATGCACTTCGACGTTGATGATATTTCGAATTTAGAAATTTGATTAAATAAAATATTTTATATATTTTAAATTTGGTGCCCAAAATCTATTTAAATTTAAATTTTAACCTTTAGGTTAAAATATTTAAATTTAAATAAATTAAATTAAATATTTTATAACTTGCTCAATGGGTCTTTCGAGGAGTAAATTATTTTTAATTACTCCTTGGACCTGTCCTTTTAAACCTACTTCTCCTTCCTTGGATCTTCAACCTTTTAGACCATTTTAGGCATATAATATTAAAAGTAAATATTATATCCTATTCCTTTAAACCTTTCCTTACCTTTTGGAAAAACCTCCTTGTGACCTTAATGATGAAGAAACTGAAACAAAAAACTATTGACAACTCTTGACATCAATGACAATAAAACTTGCTCATATTTCTAATAATTAGTAGGTGCAAGGTAATCAATAATTTCTTCTATTTTCTTGGGATCGACTGCAATCTCCTGCACAAATATAATATATCCCAAATACTGTACTTATGGAGTGTAGAATTCACTCTTTGGTAGTTTTATATATAACTGATTTCTTCCAAGAATATCAAGTATAGTTTAGAGGTGTTGATCATGTTCCTCCTTATTCTTGAAATAGATCAGTATGTCATCCAAAAACATAAGCACAAACTTATCCAATTTCTATTAAAAAATGTTATTCATGAGATCCATGAATGCGGTCGGGGCATTAGTTAGTCCAAAGTCTAGGAATGTAAACTCAAAATGTCTATACCTTGTTATAAAAGTTGTTTTAGAAGTGTCTTCTTCTCAGGGTTATGCATAAGGGGTCAACCCCAAAATATATTTATAAAAATTTGGCGAAGTAGTTTCAAAATCCAGGTGAATAGTTTCGAAACACATGTAGAAGGTTCACTATTATTAGGGGTAATGTTTAAAATTTAAACCTTTTTTTTTTTAAATAAAGGGGTAAAAATTTATTGATAAAAATTTTGGATTACAGAGTACAATTGAGCTTCCAACCAGGACTCAAATAAACAACCAAACAAGCTAAAACCACTAGACTAGAATGACACCCGTAAAAGAAAACAAAAATAAACTACATTAATTCTGTACATCTTTATGGATCAACTCCCACAAGCATTGAGAGTCCCTATAAGGGATACTCTCCCAATTATCGATACTCCAAGGATCCAACAACTCAAAAGCCATTTTGGCTAGGTAATCAACAACCACATTCCATTCCCTTGGAATGTGCACAAAGAATATAAATTCAAACTCTTCACTCATTCTAAGAATATGAATGGATACAGAGGCCAACTACCAATTAACTTCCTCCACCCTTTTAATGTTTAAAATATTAACCACAATTTGAGAGTCAAACTCACAGATAATCCTATGCCAACCAAGAGAAAACCCCCTCCGCAAGGCCTCAAGAATTTCAAGAGCTTCCATAAAATTTTTAGAATGAACACATTTATAAATGGAAAAGAAAAAACTAACACCACCAGTAGAATCTCTCCCAACACCGCCAATGCCAACATGTCCAAGATTAGCCCTAGATGATCCATCAGTATTAATTTTTAAAACTCCTCTAGGGGTGGCCTCCACCTACCATCTCTCCTAACCTTCTTGCTAAGTTGAGGAACCCTACTAGGGATAGAAGAGTTCACACCATCCCCAAAGAGACCAAGGGCTTGTTGTACCTTCTTCTCCCTATAATCCAAAAGAGGGTCCACATCACATTTGCTATGGATGGTTTCCTGAACCATATACATGATCCTTTGCCAGATCTATTGAATAGCCAAATAACTGCCCTGAAATATGTGCCGGTTCTATTCAAGCCAAATTTTTTAGATGATGCAAGAAGGGCCCAAATTCCAAGCCACCCGAAGGAAGGGGACCTTGGTCGGAGGTCTTCCCAGACTACTCCAAAACTCCACCAAGGACAACACATGAAAACATGGATGGTTCTAGGCACTCCACCAATGGTGCCAAATATATCTAACAAAGGAGCATTGGAAAAATAAATGAGAAGAGTCATCCTAATTATTACTGCAAAGGACACAAAAAGAAGGAACCTAAAATACCCTCTTCCTCACATTATCCCAAGTGGGGCATTTATTACGAGCTACCAACCAGAGAAAGAAGTTACATTTTGGCCAGGAAAATTTGTTCCACACATTTTTCCACCAAGTGACAGGAAAAATCCCATACTTTTGCTTATCAATAACCTGATAACCATAGGCTACCGAGTAGGTTCCATTAGGATCAGGGTTCCAACCCATAATATATTTACCCATCAATGAAGAACAAGGCCTCCCCATAAGAATAAGAGCAAGCACATATCTGTCCTTTGCTAGTCCCCCCTAGGGCCATTCTTGTAGATATTTCCACCTATACATCTCCATATTTCCAAAAGACTAATTTTTTTTAAAGTCCTCCACATGATACCAGCCTGCTTCCAAGAAAAAAATGCTTAGGGAACATAACCTAGGATATTTATTCAAGATAGGATGGTGGCCATCCTAAGAATCCTCCCAAAAAAGAGCATTTGATCCCTGATTGCAAATCCAGAACAAACCCTGCTTGATTAAATTAGCTCATATTTTTAGAGTGTCCCAGATAACCGAACCTTTCCCAACCAAGCTGACTCTAGGGATTTCAGCCTCAGAAATACCTTTGAAGTATTTACAAGATAATATTTTAGCCCAAATATGATCTTGAGAGGTACACCATCTCTAATAAATTTTTGCAGCCAAAGCTTACCCAAAAAGAGTTGTCTGTCACAACCCAAGGCCTCCCTCTTGCATCGTCCTACATATAGAATCCCACCTAACCAAAATCCATTTAGATTAATCAAGTTTTCCAGACCATAAAAATTTTCTTGACAAAGCATCCATGTCCTTGATGAAGTGAGAGGGAGCTATTTGTACAAAACATCTATAAATGGGTAAATCTTGAAAAATATATTTTAAAAGCAACACTCTACCTGCAGTGGATAGCCATATGAAAGTCCAGTGATTCACATTCCTTCTAAACTTATCAAGCATAGACTGCCAAGAAGATCTAGGTAGAGGGTGATATGAAATTGGAATACCAAGATAAATGAAGGGGGGAGTCCCAAATTGAAATCTTAGAATGCGAGCAATCCTGGCTTGAATAAGAGGAAGGGTATTGAAGAAGAAAATATAAGACTTGTCCTCATTAATCAACTGTCCAGAAGCACCAAGATATATATCAAGAGATTGCCTAATATTGCCAACTTCCCTGATAGTGGTAACTCCCAACAAAGTAGTATCATCAAAAAAATAAAGGTGGGAAAGAGGTGGAAAATTACTATCACACTTCCATCGTTGAATGAGACCCTGCATGACTTGAGACTTGAGCAATCTTCCCAACCCTTCCACCATAATTATAAAAAAATAAGGAGATAAAGGATCTCCTTGCCTTAATTCCCTTGAGGTCTTAAACAACTCCGATGGCTCATTATTAACAAGAACAGAGAATGAGGAAGAAGAAACACAACTCAT
The DNA here is from genome assembly GCA_028583015.1 of Wollemia nobilis. Lineage (NCBI taxonomy): Eukaryota > Viridiplantae > Streptophyta > Pinopsida > Araucariales > Araucariaceae > Wollemia > Wollemia nobilis. The sequence continues at coordinate 10,623,540 of JAQPPZ010002587.1, read as the reverse complement.
CACCCATCTAATCCATTCCTCCTCAAATTCAAAAACAATAAGAATTTTTTTAAGAAAGTACCATCTAACCCGATCATAGGCTTTGGCCATGTCCAACTTAATGAACATAGTTTTCTCCTTAGAATTTTCCATCGAGTGAATAGCTTTTGTAGCAAAAAAAACCCCATACAAGATTTTTTGGCCAGCAACAAACCCTCCTTGCTCCTCAAAGATAATTTTTCTCAACCATATCTTCAGCCTCTCAGCAATAATTTTTGTGATGATCTTATACACAACATTGCAGAGAGCAATAGCCCTGAACATATCCAAGGAATTTGCTCCCTCTTTTTTGGGTATAAGCACCACAAAGGTAGCATTTAGGGCCCTTAGCATCTGTTTGTTCTTTTGGGACTCATGGACCACCTCCAAAAGATCAAATTTTATTAAATCCCAAAAATCTTGATAAAACTCAATCGGGAATCCATCTAGGCCTAGGGCTTTTCCTTTTTTCATCTTGAATACAATATTTTCCAACTCCTCAAAGGAAATTGGACCCATCAAGTGCTCATTAATCTCTATAGAAACAATCACTGGAGTACAGTTTAGAATAAGCTTTTCATTCTCATCATCTGATAGGGAGTCCTCCTTGAAGAGAGAGGAAAAATACCTCTTAGTCTCTTCTGAAACATCCCTAAAAGAAGAAAGTAGGGCACCCTGAGAATTCACAAGAGAGGTAATTAGGTTACCATTACGGTGAGCCTTAACTAAGTTATAAAAGAAGGTTGTGTTCCTATCCCCTTCCTGAATCCAATCTACTCGAGCTTTTTGTTTCCAAAAAAATTCTTCCCTTAGTTCCCATTCAGCAAGGTCTTTCGCAACCTTAGATTCCTCAACAAGAAGCTCCTTCATGAATCCCTAATCTCTAATCTTCCTTGAAGCTTCTTCCATCCTCCTAAGAGTTGCCAGCTTAGCCAAGGAAAGGTTCCCAAAATTTATTCTATTCCATCTCTTCAATTTATGTTTTACACATTGTAGTCACTTCATAAAAGAATACATAGCGGTTCCATAAGGAGGTTTTCCAGTGGTCCACTAACCTTGCATGAAATCATGCATCTTAGGATCACGAAGCCATATAAGTTGAAACTTAAAGGAGGGATTATTTTGTAGCCCTAACTCCAAAGTAGAGATTTTGATAGGCCAATGATCAGATCCCCTACCCTCTAAAATCATAGAACTAAAACCTCTGTTATTATCCATCCAATAACTAGATATCAAAAACCTATCCAGTCTCTCTAATATGGAAGCTTCCCCACACCTTCTATTATGCCAAGTAAAGATCCCATTATTTGGCTTGATGTCAACCAAGTTTAGGGCCTAGATATGAGCACTAAAGATAGAAGAAAAAGGCTTGAGACGGTCCACCCCACCATGTTTCTCCTCTAGAAAAGTGATAGAGTTGAAGTCTCCAACCAAAATCCATGGGTATAGGGGAACCAAACTTCTCACAAAGCAAATGTGCTTCCACAAATTCACTTTACCATTGTAATAAACATGAGCATACACATTTGTAAGTAGGATGATTTCACCAGATTCATTATCATACCCGACCATTGAAATATACCATCTGCTGGAAATCCAAGTGAGAGGAGATATCTTAACCGGATCCCATAAAAAAATGATGCCACCAAAATTTCCACATGCACCAATACACTGGCATTACCTCCTTATCCATAACTTCGGAGAAATATTGAACATACTATCAATAGTCAATTTAGTCTCCTGAATAAACACCACATTCAGAGAATGCACACGAACCAAAACATGAACAACTTTTTGTTTGGGGATGTTATTCAACCCCCTTACATTCCATGAGAGGATAATCATTTTTGGGGGTTATAAAAATGGGAGTCCAATGTTCTCACCAAGCCTGACTCCACCAAATTCTCCCCCATTAACTTAATTTTATCATGGTCCTTCTTTCGACTCACCTTCATATTCTTATTCGAAAAACTTTTTTTAATTATTTTTTACTGCAATCCCAACACCATAGGAGTTTTATAGTCCAAGGATGACTGCATCAGTGCCTGAGTAGGAGAGGGCATAACTAAATTTGTACCACTTTCCAAAATAGTGTCCCTTATAGGGCTAGACCCAACCATATCTCCTATACTTAGATCCAAAGCCCTTTGTTATTCATTTAAACCCCCTAGATATGATTCCTTAAGTTCCCCCTCAAGAAGAGACATCTGATTCAGCCTTGTTATATTTTCATTAGGTAACGGCGTTTCATATATCTCCATGCACTGATAAAGATCATATAATATTTCAAAATGGTTGAGTAGAGCATCTGGTTGGCTATCCTTAAGGTCTTTATTTGCCCTTCGTCCTATGTTTTGGGCTTTTACTAGAAAAAAACCTTCCTTATCCCATTCCCCTTCCTTTATCGAGGCTTTTCCTTTATCCAAACTTTGTCCAGACTGAGAGGGCCCAAGATTTGAAGCCACAAGTGAGACAAACTTAGGGTATTTTCTTTGCAGGTGGCCATATTCATGGTAAATCCGACAACGAAATGGAAGAGCTTCATAGTCAAGTTTTTGAACCCATGTAGTTGATCCAAATTATATTTCAATAGAATCTAGAATAGGATTATTTAAGTCAATTTCAACACAAATACAAGCAACATAGATTACCTTTTTATCCATTGTTTGTTGTGATGGTCCAACCGACTTCCCAAACAGAAGGGCAATCTTATGCAAGATATCAGTTCTCCAGAATTCCAACGGGAGCCATGGAAGCTGCACCCATACTGGAACCCACGACAATCGCTCCTCTGATGGGTTAAAACCCACATGCTAGGGTTTAATAAAGAGTCCCACCTGGTTATAGAAATAAGGACCCCCTTCAAATGCTTTGTTAAGATCTGCAATACAAGAGAAAACCACCATAAAATAGTTGTTCGCACTCAACATCACCTCCACATCACCTTCAAGATTCCAAGTCTTCCTGACCCAAGCCTCCACAAAGGGGAGAGAAATTTGGATGCCCAAAAATTTGCCAATAAGGGCATGTTTGGTTAGATACTCCACATATTCTGCCACCGAGTCTGGTTGAACCACTAGAACTGGCCTGGCTTCACATCGTTCCAAACATCCATTGTTATTTAACAAGCGGTTCCTGACATGCACTGGAAAATCCTATTCCTTCCAGTCATTTTTAGATGAAAAAATATCACGAGCATGCACTCTCTGTGCCGAACCCGATGCTATCATGACATTACTCCAATTTTTTAGACCTTCTCTGAAAGTTATTTCCATCCTCGCAGAGCAGTTTTTCTTCATCAAACCCTAGCAGAGTAGTTTTTCCTCATCAAACCCTAGTAGAGCTCAAAAATTATGAGTTTTTTTTTCATTATCTTGAAAATTTAAACTTAAAATGGTCAAATTATTATAAAATTTTTGTGAATTGACCCAAAAAAAGAATTTGCACCTAGAAATTTTTGGCTAATGGACCCTGGTCAAGGATCCCAACTATTAGCCAATTTCAAAATTTGAAAATCCTAATTTTAGCCAATTTTACAAAAATAGCCACTATGCATAACCTTGCTTCTTCTCGTATTCTTAACTGATGGTAACCAGATCTTAGATCAATCTTTGAGAATATGGTTGCTCCTTTCAACTGGTCAAAGAGATCATCATTTCTCAATAATGAATACCTATTTTTGATAGTAACCTTGTTTAACATTCCATAATCTATTCACATCCTCAAGGTACCATATTTCTTCTTAACAAACAAGATAGGATCTCCCCATGGTGATACACTGGGCATGATTAGCCTTTTTCCAAAAAAATTTAAGTTACATTTTGAGCTCTTGTAGCTCAATAGGAGTCATCCTATACAATGTGCTTGCAATGGATGAAACTCATGGGAATAGCTCAATAGAAAAATCAAACTCTATATGAGCAGGTAAGCCTAGAAAGTCCTCTAAAAATACATCTTGAAATTCTCCCAAGACATGATGCTTTTAGAAGAGGTAAAAATCCATTTTAGTCTCATCTTTTTTATTCATTTTAACTACAAAAACCATTCCTTTATTCCTAATGGATTTCTTTATCTACATTGCAGTTAGTAAATGTGGTTTAACTTCACTATGATTACAATGAATCCTAATCACTTTCTTAGACTCATCCATTAACTCCACCCATATTTCCTCAAAATTTAGAAGAGTCTTATGGCCTTTAACTAGTCAACACCAAGAATGATGTCAAAAGTATGCATAGGTGCCACATAAAAATACCAATAGTTTTTTTCTTATGGTAGAATGATGTGAGGGTAAAAAAACATTGGTTGACTTGGTAGGTTTGTCCTGACCCATAATATTTCTTCCAGCCATTAGTCAAAAACCCAGGCTTTTCAGGTATGTCCCTCACTAGTCTAGTGGAAATAAAGCTATCATTTGATCCACTATCTATCAATATACACACATCTATATCAATTTGTTTTCCATTTAATAAGAAAGAAGTAACTTTACCATCAAGTATGGGATAACCTGTGTCTGCAAAGATCCTATGAGTGGCTTATTCTAGAGATTTATAATGAATATTAGCTTGGTGGGAGCACTTGTTAGCATAATGAACTCCTTGGCATATATAACATCCACTTTGAGGAGCTCTATTTTATTTATTATTATTCTCATTCCTACCCTGAGGTATAGTTTCCCTAGCCTTCTCTTGATTCACTGGCCTCTAATCATAGATTTTAGTAAACTCTTTGCCATCCCTCCTAAACTTATTATTTTGAAAATTAACTCTATTTCTACCCCCTTATCTATTTTGATATCCTCCTTTGGGTATCTTATTTTGCTCTTTTTTCCATTTCATAAACCCAATGCTCTTCTACTTTTTGAGCTCATATTTTTTATTTTTATATATATTTTGATAATTAAAGGATGAACCCAGGTGTTGTAGGTGATTTGGAGAGGAGAGGACAATCCTCCAAGCGAGGTCCAAGGTTTGAATCTCCACCCTACCAAAAATTTGAATTGGGTACCCAAAATCCAATTGATAATTTTGGTGCAGGTAGGGTCGAACATGACTCCCGGGTGACTTTGATGGTGTAGAACCCCCTGGTCATGGTCTCTCAAACCAAGGTGGCCCCGTGAGGGGTTTTTCATTAAAAAAAGTATACTTTTATGGTCTCTTGGTTGGATTTTTCTTTCTGTGCTAAATCAAAAGTTGTAGGAAGATCCATAGGATTGTGCATATTCACCATCGTCATGATTCTAGGATACAATCCCAGAATAATTTTTTTAAACTTTATCTCTTCATTACTTTCATATTGGGATGCATATTTTAGCAGTTGAATATACTTTTGGTGGTAATCTCGTATTGACATAGTTTCTTGTCACAAATTAGAAAACTCTTCAAATTTACCCACATAATATTTCTTGGTCAAAAATCTATCCTTGAATTCCTTAATGAAATCCTACCACTTGATATCTACAACTTCAACATTATGTCCCCTCTTATAGGATTTCCATCAATCTAGGGCTAGTTTAGTCATATTCATAATTGCTAATGCAATTTTAGATTATGATGACAAAACCACCAAATAAAAGTATACCTCTAGTTCACTTAGCCAATTCTCTACTGTATCACCATCACCTTTCCCATTAAACTTAGATATTAAAACATTATTTAGGTTCTTATCTAACTCTTTACTCACCCCAGTCCTACCAATACTAGATCCTATAGGTTTACTAGGTACCTCCTCTGCCCAGCATCTTCCAATTTATCTTTCCCTAGCTAAGTATTATATGACCTTATGTTGTTAAACAATCAACTCCTATTGTTGGGCCATTAATTCTCTTTGCTACACCATATGAGTTTGTAATAATTGTACAAATATTTCTAGGTTTCCATCCTCCCTACCAGGCTCATTTGATGGAGGTTCATCTAACTATTTCATTCTTCTTTCATGTTGAGGACCTTATTATATTATACTTGACCATGGTTCCCTTATAGGTCTTTTGGTGGCTTCTTCCTCCTTGCCTCCCATAGAATTTCTTGAAGACCCACCTCTCAGCATTTGTGTCATTTGACCTATAGGTGAAAGAAGTAATTCAATTTATAAGTTTTCTTTGATCTTAGTCAATAGTTAATTAGAGTTCTACAACTTAATATATGTTCTACTCTAATACCATATGCAATAATCTAAGTATACTCACCAACTTGTACCATAAAAACAAGACAAGCAATTTTAGAGAGTAATTTGTTTTCTAGGTTTAATGCTTCAACCCCTAAGGTGTTTTCATGTTTCAAGTCAAATTATTTTAGGTTCATAGAATTTGGTTCCATCCAAAAAATTATTAACATATAATATTAATCAATAAAAAGCATATCAAACCACTTTTGGGTTTAGGACTACTGCAAATAGCCTCCAAAGTGGTCGAGATTGGCCAAATATCGTAAAAGATGCCATTTTGTGAGTTGAATAGTCTCATTTAAAATCCTCTTGTTTTGGCATGAGGGTTGATCCATGGTTGGGGTTATCCTTTAGGGCCTATAACATTGAAAGGGGATGCTTTCTTTCCTCATCCCTTAGCATTTGTGAATCCATGACCGAACTAGTCAACTTATTCAACCTTTAATATGCAAGATATCAACATATATATACCCAATGTCTAGCAGATTATCCACTATCTAGAGTCAACTAGAGCCATATCAATACCCTAAACTTGTTCATGCCCATTATAACTCATGATCGTTTATCCCATGCCAAACATCGTGTCTGAACTAGCTAAGTCAAATGAACATGGAACTTATCATAGTACTACCTAAGTAGCAACCTAGAGGTGACATCTTATACCATCTCTCATTACCAATTCTGAACAATTCATGTGTTTCGACCAATTCTGTTAGACTATATTTGCTCCAAAGAATTGTTGCATGCATACCCACACCTCAAAAACATTGGATGATAAAGGTTTATTTTCTATGAGGAACACATTTGTCTATTCCTCTTCAAGAGTTCAAGGGAGGTTTTGGATTTTCTATATTGAAAATAAATTGTTAAGTTTCCAAACAAGGATTTACCCATAGCTTAATCTACTAGGTGGAAACCATATCTATCCCTTATTACGTCTTACCAAATATTAACCTTTCCATAATATTTTAAAATATATTAAATCCTTTTTCAAAGTCTATCTTTTCAATATATTCATAGGAATCATAGTAAAAAATATGAACATAAGATAATTAGGCTTTTCCAATATAATACAATGTTATGAAAATTATTCAGTTTCTTCACTTTAACATATCTCCAATGCCTAAGGTTTTTCAAAGGTAGTTCCTACCTTCAAATTTATTTAACCTTTATTACTTTTCTAGTTTTTTGGTCATTAGTTGGACAATTAACTACTATAGTGGACTTAGTTTGACTTTATTTTTAGTTTTCCAAAATTAAACCCAAAATAAATTATTTTAAGGTACTTATAACACATAATAGTATTTTTATCATACAATGTGCTAGAAATTACTTAAATGATCCCACGCTGCCCACAAGACCATTTAAAGAATAATCTCAGTATTTCTATTTTATTTTATTAATAACTTCAACATTGGTCAACTCTCAAGCAAGTGGAATTGGGACTAGTTTACTATCATTATTTTATACTTAAAATTATTACATATAGAGTTCCACTAGAGATTATCATACTGAAAATGAATCAAATTCTAATTTCTCTTTGAATTCATATATTTTGTCAATAGACTGTTATGGGTAGACTTAACAAGAAGCTATTTCTAGTTTTCTAAAATATTAATAACTTCTCCAGAAGGTTAAACTTCCCTTTACTCATTCAGTTGATACATCATGAATAGAGAAGTGAGTTTTTCCCTCAGACATAAACTAAATCCTTTGTAATGCAACAACATTTTGTGCTCTAAAATTTGTGAAAACATTATAATAAAATCTTTCATTTTAACAATGTGAAACTTTGATTGTAGAAAAAATATCTTCAAATCTACCTTCAGGAACAACAAAATGAATTTATTTCCTTTAATTAACATAACCAACACCAACATTTCACAATCCAAACCTAATATAAAATTAATATACATTCCATCATTTGAAAATGAGCTAGTTAAAATAAATGTTCTGAGAAGAATATATATATTTTTCTCATTAATTATCATGTCCACACCACTCCGGATAGACATACAACTCTGTAATTCATATAAATGGTTTTAAATGAATAATATAATTCCTTGTTCATGGCATCAATAGTAAAATTACAGGAATTCAAAAACATCATAAACCATTATCTTCTATTCAACTTACATCTCATAGATGATTACAATTACAGACAAGCTATTTTCAACTTAGTACGAAGAATACAAGACTCTACAATTGCTAACTATTTAAAAATACAAGTCTCTCCAATTTATGTATTTCACATAACTATGTTTAAGTATAGCAAAGTTTTAGCCGTGGTGTCACATTCCAGTTAATACTTATCCCAACTTTGACTGAGTGAGGGCGTATCAAAGCTCATAACCCTGTCCTAGTATCTAGTTCCATATTGTCATCCAACTCATACCTCAAGCATTTACTTGAAAGGGGATCATAAACACTCTTAACATATACCTATTATTAAGCTCTAAATGCATATGCAAATTTCATATAGACAAAAAATATGATATAGTTTCATTCATTGTTTTATTTTTTTTACACTTAGTGCTTGACCAAAAAAATATTGTTTAACTTTAGCATACAATCACCTTCTTCCCAGGTGTATAGTTGACTACACACATGCAATACTGTGATATCTAGGTTCTCACATCTAACGTATTTTGCATGCATGATAAACCTCAAACTTGGTCATTCAACAACATATAATGCTAGAGAGTATTAAACCATTTACTAGCATTCTATACATGCATTCTATATATATCAACACTATATTTTCAACAAAAGGTTTATTATTTGTAAATAATTTCAGAATATTTCCACAAGCAATACACTACCAAATAGGGCTTTACTTCTATTAAAACCTAACACACAACAGAAAATATATTTCTTGTTTTTTAATCAATTTATTCCATTCCACAATAGATAAATCATGATACAGATCTAGAACAACACACAACAAATTAACGCAATTCTCGACAACAGAGGTCTTTCAATTCGGAAATATAGCAGTTACATTCAAAATGGCCCAACCTCGAATACAATGCATGCACGGTCTTTTATCACCGGACCCAACTTCTTTCCATCATTACATCAAGTGCGGGGTTCCCTATAACCTTTCGCATGAATGTTCTATGACCGCCTACAAGATGCTGCCAGGTGCCCCGTATTCTCATGGTCTGGGATGGCGGAGTGCGCTGCGGCCGCCTGTCAATCAAACTACCAAATCATCATTCAAAGAGATGCGCCACAACCGCTTGTAGTTTGTTGCCACATGTCCCTTTGCCAGAGTCCCCGTAACTGCTGCACATTCTTGGACCACCTGTAATTTGACGCCACGTGTCCCATGGCAATGGTCTCTGCAGTCACCGACTGGTCAGGCGTCATGAGCGCTCTGTCACGATATCGTGACGTGTTTGCCTCTTTGCGCCCTCTCTCCTTTTCGGTCGTGATATCGCGACCATTTTACCCCTCGGTGCCTTTGCCCCAAAAGCGTCACAATTTTGTGACCACTCGGCACCCTGTCACCTTTCCTCCGAAGGTGTCACGATTTTGCAACCACCTTGCGATTTCAAGCCCTTACTCCGGAAGCATCACGATTTTGCGACCATTCCACACCCTTGAGTCTTCGGCCCGAAAGTGTCGTGATTTCATGACCACTTTGTGCTGTTGAGCCTTCACACCGAAAGCATCACGATTTCGTGACCACTTTACATTGTTGAACCTTGCCTCCGAAAGTGTCACGATTTCACGACGTCTTTGCCCTTTGCACTCAATTTCCTCCTTTGGGCCGCGAAACTGCTACATGTCACGATTTCGTGATGTCTTTGCTTTCCATACATAGCTTCCTCATTCGGGTCGCGAAACCGCTACATGTCACAATTTCATGATGTCTTTCCCCTCCATACGCAGCTTCTTCATTTGGGTCGCGAAACCGCGACATGTCACGATTTTGCGACGTCTTGGCGCCTTCAAGTTTTGTTCCCCGAAAGTGTCACAATCTCACGACGTCTTTGAACCTTAGAGCTTTTCCTCTGAAGGTGTCATGATTTGGTGACATCCTTGTGCCATCGAGTCTTTCCTTCAGAAGTGTCACGATTTTGCGACCATTTCGTGCCTTAGAACTTTTCCTCCGAAGATGTCGTGATTTTGCGACCATTTTGTGTCTAAACTCCATTGCTTCAAAAATGTCGTGATTTCACGACCATTTTATGCCTTGGCCTCCTTGCTGTGAGAATGTCGTGATTTCATGACCATTTGGCATCGTGGCTTCTCGGCTCCGGAAATGTCACGATTTCGTGACCATTTGGTGCCCAAGCTGCTTTGCTTCAAAAATGTCATGATTTCGTGACCATTTGGCGCCTTGACCCTTTTCATCAAAAAGCGTTGCGATATCGCGACGTTTTGGCCCCCTTAGTGCCCTTCTTCAAAAAGCGTCGCGATATCGCGATAGTTTTGGCACTTAAAGAAAAAAACATTTTAGGGTGATGCAGGATTGCTTCTTCGCCTCCGGATGCTCCTGCATCAGACACCCAGGGTGAGTTTGAGAAGTGACCTTCACTTCTGATCTTTTCGAGGTAGACCCAGGTGATCAACCTCAGCATTTGACAACCATGTTGCATCTTCTATGGGTCTGCCTTTCCATTTGACTAAATACTCAGAGTAATTCCTGTTCCTAGTACTTCGGCCCTCACGCGTATCCAGAACTTCTTCTATCTCGTTCGAAACTGGGATGACTACTGGAATGCTCCACAAATCTGGACTGGGTACCTCATTGCTTTCTCCTTCATGATACTCGACCAAATCTGAGATGTTAAACACGGGAGAGATGTTAAGTTCGCTTGGTAACTCCACCTCGTAGGCATTACCCGAATCCCATTTGCCAATGATCTTGCATGGTCCAAATTTCTTCATTTTCAGTTTGTTATAGGTCTTGGTAGGAAACCGCTCCTTCCTCAGATGGACCATGACAAAATCTCCTACTTTGAACTCTTTGGCTCGGCATTTTTGGTCCGCCCTTGTCTTGTATTGAGCATTCATCTTGGTAATGTGTCTTGTCACTTCCTCATGCACGCCCTTCAGGTTTTTGGCAAAGTCTTCTGCCTCAGCACTGCATTTCTCCCTCGTATCTATCCTTCTCAACTCTGAAGCGTTTCTTGGGCTGCTCCCATAGATGATCTGGAATGGTGATTTATTTGTACTCCGATTGATTGAGCTGTTATACGCGAACTCAGCTTGCGGCAGAACTAGATCCCATCCCTTGGGCTTGTCCCCTACCAATAATCATAGTAGGTTGCCCAAACTCCTATTAACCACCTCTGTTTGGCCATCTGTTTGGGGGTGGTATGCAGAACTAAACTTTAAATTTGTCTTTAGTTTCTTCCACAGGGTCCTCCAGAAATACCCCACAAACTTGGTATCCCTGTCTGACACAATGCTTCTTGGCAGCCCATGAAGGCATACCACTTCCTTAAAGAACAAACCAGCTACATGGACCTCATCGCTAGTCTTCTGGCATGGGATAAAGTGAGCCATTTTCAAAAATCTATCCACTACCACAAATATGGAATCGTGTCCCCTCTGCGTCCTAGGCAAACCAAGCACAAAATCCATACTAATATCTTCCCACGGTCTTTTAGGTATAGGTAGCGGTTGATACAAACCAGTAGGCTGCCTCACACCTTTTGCCATATAGCATATCCTACAAGTCTGCACAAACTTTGCCACATCCTGTTGCAATTGTGGCCAGTAATAGTTTTCACTAACAAGTGAGATGGTCTTGTCACGACCAAAGTGTCCAGCTAGACCCCCACTGTGCTTTTCTTTGATGATATTCTCTCTCATTGAGCTCCTCGGGATGCATAACTGGTTCCCCCTGAACAACATTCCCTCTTGAACCAGGTAATTCAACCACTTAGTCCTGTCCAACGTAATAGGCACAGTGCAGGCTTTCCAAGTTTCTATGAAATCGGGGTCTGCAAGGTATAAGTTCTTGAGCTCAACAAACCCTACAACCTCCACTCTCATTTCCATAATCAAACATTGTATCCTACTCAAGGCATCTACCACCCTATTGGACCTTTCGCTCTGATGCTTCAGCACAAAGGTATAGCTCTGCAGGAACTCTACCCATTTCAGATGCCTCTGATTCAATTTCCCTTGACTGTTAATATACTGCAGCGCTTGATGGTCGATATAAAGAACAAATTATTTTGGCAACAAATAGTGCCTCCATTTCTTGAGTGCTTGAAATATGGTGTAGAACTCCTGATCATATACCGAATACTTCCTCCTGGCATCATTGAGCTTCTCGCTGAAATACGCAACAGGCCTACCCTCTTGGCTCAATACGACTCCTATGGCACTGCCACTCGCATTGCAGTCCACTTGAAACACCTTATTGAAATCTGGAAGTGCTAAGATGGGTTGCTCAGTGACCTTCTTATTCAGCATAGCAAAGCTTTTATCTGCTCCAACGGTCCACTAGAATTCCTTCTTGTTCCCCTTCATTGTCTCCGTAAGAGATGGGCAAATACTGCTGAAGTTTCTAATGAAATTTTTGTAGAAACTAGCCAGACCATGAAATGATCTAACCTCAGTCACACTTCTTGGGACAGGCCATTCTAAAATAGCCTTCACCTTCTCGGGGTCCATTTTGTGACCATTTGCTGAGATAACAAATCCCAGGTACACCAGCTCCTTCATGAAGTTGCACTTCTTTAGATTAATCAGTAACTGCTCCTCCCGCAGCCTCTCGAAAACCCTCTTGATGTGCATCAGGTGCTCCTTTAGGGTCTTGCTAAAAATTAGGATATCATCCAAGTAGACAATAACAAATTTGCCCAAAAATTCCTTCAGGACTTCATTCATTAACCGCATGAAAGTACTTGGTGCATTGGTCAGCCCAAATGGCATAACCAACCACTCATACAGCCCCTCTCTGGTTTTAAAGGTTGTATTCCACTCATCCCCTTCTCTAATGTGTATCTGATGGTAACCACTTTTCAAGTCAATCTTTGTGAAGTATTCAGATCCACTTAAGCAGTCCATGATATCATCCATCCTTGGCAATGGGAATCTGTATTTGATGGTGATCTTGTTAATTGCCCGAGAGTCTGTGCACATTCTCCACTCTCCATCCTTATTGGGTGCTAATACTACTTGTACTGCACATGTACTAAGGCTCTCCCTAATCAAGCCTTTCTTCAATAGATCCTAAACTTGCCGATTCAACTCTTCAGTTTCCACAGGCGTCATTCGATGTACAGCCTTGTTTGGCAAGCTTGACCCAGGCACCAAATCTATGTGGTGACTAATCTTCCTAACAGGCGGTAAACCTTCAGGAACATTATCAGAAATGATATCTGGGAATTCCTCTAACAGTCCCATGACTTCCATTGGGATTTCCTTGCATCCTTCATCTCTAACCCTAGGAATTATGGCATAGCACATATGATCCGACTTCAGGCCTTCCAAAAATCTTCTGCCATCAACTAGATAGACTCGTGCACTACTGCATACTTTCTCATCCACCTCCTTCAGGGGTTTTAACTTATGGCGAACTCCATTCTTTGACAAAGAATATGTGTTGGCTCGACCATCATGTACAGCACTTCGGTCAAACTGCCATGGTCTCCCAAGCAATAGGTGACACGCATCCATTGGCAAGATATCACATAAGACCTCATCTCGGTAAGTTCCAATATTGAACTTCACTAGGAATTGCTCACTTACTAGCACCCGATGGTCCTTTTGCAACCATGCGATTCGATAAGGGTGCGGGTGCTTCCTCCTTTCCAACTGTAGCTTGGTAACCATTTCCTTAGAAACCAAATTGTCAGTGCTTCCATTATCGATGATGATGTTACAGACCTTACCTGCGCACTTGCATCTTGTTTGAAACAAGCTATTCCTTTGGTCTGCCTTTTCCTCTTCATTCAACAGGACTCTTCTGATGATCATTGCTTCCCATCTTTCTGCCTCCTCTGAGTGCTCAGACTCTACACCTTCGTCTGCTATAGCAGCTCGGGCCTAACCCTCAGATCTTCGATTTGGCCTCTCTTGATGCTGCGGGAAGTTGTATGCCCTGTGTCCTTCTTCTCTGCAGTTGAAGCAGGTTCCTCGAAAGACACCTCTTCCAAACCCTCACCCAGGCCTACCTCTTCCTCTCGGGTAGTTGTTGTTCTGATTGCATGGGTGTTGGTCATCCTCCTCCTTCACTTATTTCTGCTTTTGGCTACTGCTAGATTCACCATTTTTTCCCACATCTCTGTACCTTCCACCACTACCTCTTCCACTAGCTCTTCCACCCCTATCCTTCCCTCTCTGCTTACCATCAAACCTCCTATTCAGTTTCTCCTCCACTTTTAATGCAAACTGATATGCATCCTCCACCATGCTCATTCTAAGAAACCCCAGTTCTTCTTGAATTCTGGTTCGCAATCCATTGATGTAACGTGTGACATTCTCCTTATTCTTCTCTGAGTGGTCGGTTCTGATTGAGATTTGATAGAACTCTTCCGTATATTCCTTGACAGACTTACTAGCCTGTCGAAGACTCTGCATCTTTCTTAACAAATCCAACTCATAATCTGCAGGGATGAACTGCCTCTTTAATTTCTCTACCATCCTATCCCACCTGGTGATCCTTTCCTTTCCCCTATTATTCCTTTCCAGCTGCACTCCTTTCCACCAGATGCTAGCATGTCCCTTCAGCTTGGTTTTCATGAACCTGATCCGATTTGGATCTGAGACCTCTTCGTACTCAAAATACTCCTCCATGTCGTTGATCCAGTCTATCAACTCCTCAGGGTTGAGGTTCCCAGAGTAAGTAGAGACGTCAAATTTTGGCTTCTTCCCAATCTAGGAGATGGCCCTATACAGCCTAGCCTCTACTGGATCCAAGGCTTCTTCTTCATCGGATGGACCCTCTTCTTCCCAGACTTCATCCTCACTGGGTTCCTCCCTTCTTGGCTCAACTCCTCTTCTAATTTCTTCCTGCAGGGCTTCAACTTGCCTCTATAAGGTTCTAAGATCGACCTCTGCTTATCTGTTCCTCACACCACCATGATTCCTGCGTGGAGGCATCCTGCTTCTTCTTCACAACCCACAACCATAGTCCTAGCACAAACTGCCTCACTGTCGGTGATCGGTTTGCACACATAGAACCTTCTGGCTCTGATACCACTTGATATAGATCTAGAACAACACATAGCAAATTAATGCAATTCTCGACAATAGAGGTCTTTCAATTTGAAAATATAGCAGTTACATTCAAAATGGCCCAACCCCGAATATAATGCATGTGTGGTATTTTATCATCGGCCCCAACTTCTTTCCATCATTACATCAAGTGTGGGGTTCCCTATAACCTTTCGCACGAATGTTCTGTGACCGCCTGCAAGATGCTGCCAGGTGCCCCGTATTCTCATGGTCTGGGATGGTAGAGTGCGCTGCGGCCGCCTGTCAATAAAACTGCCAAATCATCATTCAAAGAGATGCACCACAGTCACTTGTAGTTTGTTGCCATGTGTCCCTTTGCCAGAGTCCTCGTAACCACTGCACATTCTTGGACCACCTGTAATTTTATGCCACGTGTCCCATGACAATGGTCTCTGCATTCACCGGCTGGTCAGGCATCGTGAGCGCTCTGTCACGATATCATGATGTGTTTGCCTCTTTGTGCCCTCTCTCCTTTTTGGTTGTGATATCATGACCATTTTACCCCTCGGTGCCTTTGCCCCAAAAGCGTCGCGATTTCGTGACCACTCGACACCCTGTCACCTTTCCTCCGAAGCCACCTTGCGCTTTCAAGCACTTACTCTGGAAGCATCATGATTTCACGACCATTCCACACCATTGAGTCTTCGGCCTGGAAGTGTCATGATTTTGTGACCACTTTGCGCTGTTGAGCCTTCGCACCGAAAGCGTCGTGATTTTGTGACCACTTTGCGTTGTTGAACCTTGCCTCCGAAAGTGTCACGATTTCGTGACGTCTTTGCCCTTTGCACTCAGTTTCCTCCTTTGGGCCGTGAAACCGCTACATGTCACGATTTCATGATGTCTTTGCTTTCCGTACGTAGCTTCTTCATTCGGGTCGCGAAACCGCTACATGTCGTGATTTCGCGACGTCTTTCCCCTCCATATGCAGCTTCTTCATTCAGGTCGCGAAATCGTGACATGTCATGATTTTGCGATGTCTTGGCGCCTTCAAGTTTTGTTCCCCGAAAGTGTCACGATTTCACGTCTTTGAACCTTAGAGCTTTTCCTCCGAAGGTGTCATGATTATGCGACATCCTTGTGCCATCGAGTCTTTCCTTCGGAAGTGTCACGATTTCGTGACCATTTCGTGCCTTAGAACTTTTCCTCCGAAGATGTCACGATTTTGTGACCATTTTGCGTCTAAACTCCATTGCTTCAAAAATGTCATGATTTCATGACCATTTTGTGCCTTGGCCTCCTTGCTGTGAGAATGTCACGATTTCGCGACCATTTGGCATCGTGGCTTCTCCGCTCCGAAAATGTCACGATTTCATGACCATTTGGTGCCCAAGCTGCTTTGCTTCGGAAATGTCATGATTTCACGACCATTTGGCGCCTTGACCCTTTTCATCAAAAAGCATCGCCATATCGTGACAGTTTGGCCCCCTTGGTGCCTTTATCAAAAAGCGTCGTGATATTGCGACAGTTTTGGCACTTAAAGGAAAAAACATTTTTGGGTGATGCAGGATTGCTTCTTTGCCTCTGGATGCTCCTACATCAAATCATATACACACAACCATGGAAAAAAATCTCCCATTCTTTCTTATTTTGCAATACATAAACAAAGCCACCAATAGAATATTGCAACACTGGTCAATTATAGGTTCTAGCATGCCTTTCCCCAACAAGCAATCACACACAATAACTCTCTCTCTCTCTCTCTCTCTCTCTCTCTCTCTCTCTAGTATCTTATTACTATTGTATGTAACAACAAACTACTACCGCCATCAAGATTTATTTTATTATTATTTAAAGAAAAAAATCAAATAAAAATCATTCATGTTCCCTTTTGAATCAACGTTAGTATAAATTTATATCTATATATGAATATTCATTATTTTTCCTTGCTATTCTATTTTGTTTTTTTTTCCCTTTTATAAAATCTTGTTCTATTTTACAAACTCATTAAAAAACAAATAAACCATTTAAATTCCTCAAATACTTAACTAAGAAAGGCTTTCATGCTTTTGCACCTTCATCACCACTAAGGAACATATGCATACATTTTATTTTATCAATCAACAACCAATTTTCAAAGTAAAATACATACATTATGTAATTATTCATGAAGTCTACATGATATGCATGTGTGTGAGTTTCCATGTACTCACAATCCAATCATAACTTCCCCTCCTACCTTTTTGTTGACCCTCTTTATTTCATTGATGACATGTACTTGGTATTGCATTCACATTGGCTATTAGTAGTACCACATTTCACAAGAAAAGGTAAGTTTATCATCAATTTTCTTATAACCAATAATCATGTGAGGAGGGTTGTTACAATTTTGGTAAATAAAATATCGTTGTATAGTCATATATTAACCTCATATGTTTTTTTTTTTGTTTTCATATATATTAAAAATTACTTTACTCTTTAATAAAAGTTTATATATATATTAGTTAAAGTAAGTATATATATATAGAATTAAAAAAAAAGTTTATTTTATTGTATATATAAACAATATTTGTTATTATATTACATAGTTTTATTTATATAATTATAGAAGGGGTGTTGAAATTTCTCCAAACCTTTTACAATGAGATAGATCCAAACCTACAATATTGTAAAAAAGGGCAAGAAAATAAAATAGTCCACACAAGGACTTAAGACTAGCCAACCCACCAAGGCATAACGAGAATAATCCATAAAAAAATTATGAATCTAGCTTGAAGAATGTGTAGAATTCTAATAGAAAAAGGTTCAAAATTATTAATGAGAAACATAAAATAAATTATTCAGTTTCTATGGAAAAATTCTCCCTCCAAATAGAGATATTATCCTAGCTTAACCCTAAATTAGCTAATAAGTCAGCACTCTTGTTGCCTTCTTTAAATATGTGCTTAACTTGAGTTCCCTCCAAATTCTTATAGAA
Organism: Wollemia nobilis; assembly: GCA_028583015.1. NCBI lineage: Eukaryota > Viridiplantae > Streptophyta > Pinopsida > Araucariales > Araucariaceae > Wollemia > Wollemia nobilis. Next base: position 10,605,239 of record JAQPPZ010002587.1, on the reverse strand, counting down.
TATCTTAGCTTCCTTAATTATCTTGAATATATTCCAACTAGGATTTTGATCACCAAAAAATACCTTAACCATATTTAAGGAGTCCCCTTCAATAATAATATTTTTACAATTCAAATATTCCATTAACGCAGTACCTTGATATAACGTCATTGCTTCTGCAAAATAACAAGTTTAAGGTCCTAGGTTTTTTGCAAAGGCAAGAAGAATCTCCACATTTTTATTTATAAAGAGGTCACCTACCCCCATAGGCCGTGGATTCCTTTTTTATGCTTCATAAAAATTAAATTTAATCTAATCCCAAGGTGGGGGTGAAAGCACGAGATTCTGAAAAACAAAAAGGGAAAACCCCAAACACGATGCAAGAACAAAACTTAAACTTAATGCTACAAATTAGAAATGCGTAAAATGGAGAAAGCATAGACAAATTGGAACCAAAATGGAACGAAACAACCCTCTTCTTTTATTGATGTATTTCAAATTTGGTTACAATTAGCTTCCTCCCTTTTTAGGGGAAAGGAGCATCAAACTTGTCTCTTGGTCACATCAATGGAAAGTCATCTCTCTTCCGCATGCCCACATGCAAAATGGGCAAGCCAAAATGTTGTTGCCGCTTGTGTGAATGAATCCTTGATCCTTGCTACTCCTCATGCATTCAAAGAAACAACAAATTCGTTAGTAGCACCTGCTGCAAATATGAAATAGTTGTTCTCTAAAAAAACGACGAAGGATGTATGCATAAAACTGAATAAAATGATGAATGAACTGATTCTAGACAACTTGCAAATTTGACAGGAACCAGGGAACATTACCAGAGGGCCACTACCATCAAAAAAGTAAGACAAAACATCGTCGATTCGAATTCGACTGTAATTCATCCCTGGGTAGGACGAATTCTACTGTAATTCGTCCCCGGGTAGGACGAATTCTCCTGCGACAAAGCGCCGAAGTGATGCTGCCCAAATTTCATGTCTCGGGATCTCCAAAAGACCTACAAACATAGGGGTTAGCTAATTGGGGGCATTTTGGGATGACCCAGATGGTCGGATTTCCCCAATTTGACCTCCATCAATGGGAATTTGACATCGCTACCTGCAAGTTAGTGAGGACAACAAAAGCGACAAAACATGATAAGATTTGATCAAAACATTCTAAAATCGAAATTATAAACTATCTAAACAACATAAAATGGAATGGAAGATAAACAAGTGACAAAAGAACAAATTAAAATGAAACTAAGAAGTGTGGGGCACCGGGCGGGCCGCCCACCATTAGAACCTGATTTCGGCACCAATCCACTTGGGATGGGCCCAAAATCTCTTGTAATGGGTTGTCGACGAATTGGTAGATCAGTGTGGTCAAATGTCAGGTTTTGGGTCCCGATTCACACTTCCAATAACCACCCAATGACCTCCCTTGCGAAAGAGATCAAGGATGTGGAAGAGGTGAATCAAAAGGGTAAAATGTGGTATTCAATTTGGTAGCACTTCATTGCTTGAAAATGCCTCCAACTCCTCTTCTTTTGGGTGAGAAAGTTCACCATTTTATAGACCTAGGGGGTCTCTTTGGAGGGGCATGCGTAAGCGCCATGTGGCAATCATGCCTTCCCATGAGGGAGGAAAGTCCTCCATGACTTGAGCTTCCATGACTGCCCTTGTGATAGTCCTCTAACGTCCAATCTGCCCACCTACATGCGCATGCAAGGCAGGAGGCATTAATTGACTGTCCTCGGCTGCCACTTGGCACAATTTTTCTTTTTTCTCGTTAAACCTGGAATTCGTCCTGACCCAGAGCGAATTCAGAATTCGTCCCTGGGTGAGACGGATCCCAAATTGAATTCGTCCCAGGGTGGGATGGATACTGAGCAAAGTGCCTGAATGTGCCAGATTGTCTTTTGACCTTCCAAAATTGCTACAAAAGTGGTTAGGACCACTGTTTAGCCTTTGAGGGCTGCCCTGGGGGCTGTGTGTGTCAAAGTGATCAGTGTTTGCAATCACATAATCAGATTGGTGCTATTTTGGTTTCTACAGATGCCCCTTTTTGGGATGCGCTGTGCATGGCGCAGCGTCGAGCAAAAATAGATAACCAAAGCACTAATGATTAGGGTTTCTTGGTAACCTAACCAACTTTTGATGCCCCAAGTATGGAAGGGGCATGCATTCTTGAATCCTTGCTTTTGATGAGCGAAGGCACTCAATTCAAGTGTTAACCTTTTTCGGTGAGGTGTTACTTGACCTTGGACATTGATCAGTCATGAATAGGCAAAGGGCGCAACCTTTTGTTTATGAGAACCTTGAGTTCATGATTCACGAAATGCCAAGTAATTTGATCAGATTGTGATTATTGCTTGTTTACTACCCCAAGTAGGAGCGTAATTGTCTTTGTCAATGATTCTTTGAATGCATGTCATTTTCCTTAATTGGGTGTGTGTTTGTTGATTGGTGACTAAGTGTGACTACCCCCTCAAGCGATGAATCGATGAGGGAATGACCTTCGTGAGAAAAGCGACGAGTCACTTGACCCAAGATGACTTGTGCAAGGGTGCCTTTAGATGGTTTAGCATTAAGCATGTGCAATTTTTTTGACATTTAGACCTATTTTTGGTGGGTGGTAACCCTTTTTGCGACGCTTTTTGGAGCTAAAATTGGCAAAAATCCATCTTCCCGTGGAGCGGTCCGGCTATGATAGCCTTCTTAGGGAGTAGGATAGTGACAATTTGTGACCCCAACGTCTGTTTTGTATGCCCGGGATGTCAAGTGCAACAACACTCTCATCGGGCAAGTTTATTAGTTGTTTTAGTGCATTTTTGTTCAATTTTTGATGTTTTTTGAAATTTTTGCCTTGAATTCGTCCTAGGGTGGGACGAATACCAACTTAGAATTCGTCCCAGGGGAGGACGAATTTAAGCTCAAAAGGCCTATTTAAAGGCCAAAACTAGGGTTTGGGCTCATTTGCATCTGATTTTTCTTGCGATTTGGAGCTCTGGGGAGGAGGAGGTTAATTCTGCGAAGCGAAGCGCTGCCAAATTTCCCTTGCCATCATGAGTGCACAAACCGGATCGAGCGGCGGAGCCGAAGTGAGACCAGTAAGTGCTCCCTAGAGTTATTACTTTTGTTTAAAATTGTCATTGTTTTGTTTAATTTTCTTTGTGATGATTTTCAAAATTTTAAAACTTAAACCCTGAAACTGAGCTGAAGACAACTAAGACTTAGTTGTAAAACTAGACGTAGCGCAAAACCTAGGTAAAGAATTTTTATTTAGCTTATAACTAAACCCTAGGATAAACGGAACGTAAAACCCTAAGACTTAATTTTGTTGTCTTTTGAATTTTTGTTTTGTTTTTAAATTAATCAGTTAGGATTAGAAACCCTAAGACTGAAAAATTAATTTTTTAAATTTTGTTTCGTTTTATTTTTTGGAATTTATCAGTTAGGATTAGGAACCATAGAACTAAAAAATTATTTTTTGTTTGAATTTTGAATTTTTGTTTTTAAATTAATTAGTTAGGATTAGAAGCCCTAGAACTGAAAAATTAATTTTTGTTTGAATTTTTAATGTTTTGTTTTGTTTTTGCTGTACATTGGTAGGCAATGTTGTATATTCATGTTATTGTTGTACAGTTCTTTTCCATGATTTTAATGTTTTTGAATTGTTTTCTTTTGCAGGTTGTTAGGAGCCGATACCGTGTACCCACTGCATTTACTGAAGCACGAGGGGCACTGACTATAGCTGACTGGGAGTGGCTTGATGCCCTTGGGGTCAAGCAGGTGGCTCGACTGGAGCTTGTGGTTGCGGATCAGGCCTATCTGATGGCCCTGATCAATATTTGGGATCCATGGACCAACACCTTCCATCTCCCAACAGGGGAGATGACTGTTACCTTGGAGGATATCTATCGACTTCTATGGATTTTGATAGATGGACTGTCGATCAAGACATCGTCGCATGATCAGTGGACATCTATACTGACGAGATGCTTCGGGCATGGGGAGGAGCTAGGTGTGGAGGATCCACTGGAGAGGGCAAAGGGTGACTGCCAGATTGGTAGGATTTTGGTCCGATGGTGGCTGGAGAGGGGGGTGTTGGGCGTGAGGCATGCATTCCTTATGGGCCTCATGTCCAACATGTTGTTACCTGACTCATCAAGTGCAAGGTTCCCATGGAACCTGTTGGATTTGGTTTGGAAGTTGGTAGAGTGCTCGACAGAGGCACCGCTTATTATGAGATGGGGACAGATGTTGTTGGCACAGCTCTATGGGGAGTTGTATGAGGTCCACTACCGACAGCGAAAGGGGATTAGTTGTAGCTACTTATTGTAGTGTTGGGCTTGGTAGCACATAGCAGTGGAGAGGCTAGTCGGGTTACCATGGACGACTCGGGCGAAGATGGAAGATACAGAGATAGGTTATGCAGTTTTGTGGTGACGGTCCAGGGAGCAGGGGCAGAGTCGATGTTGGGCCAGTGCCATAGGGCACTATGCCAATACCTTCTCTCGGCTTACTCCAGGGGAGGTGGTCTGGCACCCTTATCGGGACTGTCCAGCCTGGCAGAAGGCTAGAGAGTGGCTCCGATGGGTACGCATAGAGTGGTGGCTGATCGGGCGGCATGGGACCGAGCATGAGTTCTTCTCATATAGCTGGGTTACATGATAGTTTGGGGTGTGCCAAGGGTTTCCTGGTGAACCCATGGTCTATCAGCATCGAGGGGATGAGAGGACTCTGGACTGATCGATCATCGCGCCACTGGGCGAGGATTCAGATGTCTCAGACGTGGATGACATTGAGACTATCGTAGAGTATGACCAGTGGTGGGTACTGCAGCGATGGTGGGGAGAGGGGCCACTGGGAGGCACAAAGGTGGCAATGGCGGGCGGGGAGGGTGCTGAGGCACCAGGGGATGATTGGGGAGCTCCTTTGGAGGATGCAAACATGGTGGAGGTGGAGGGTGAGGATGTGGATTTGGGGGCTTCGGATCAGTCGGAGATGTAGGACATGGTAGAGCAGTGGGAGCCAGGGCAGACTGCTATTCCAGAGAGTCCCATGCATCAGGTGGATGCGGAGGAGATGGAGTCCAGGGTACGCACTGAGAATGCATGTTTGGCGAGATGAGGAGTTGGGGGATGCATTATGGGAGAGGGATCTCCTGCAGGCTCAGCTAGCAGAGCGAGAGAGTGCACGGGTGGTGTCTCACCGATAGGAGGGGGATACTTATGTTGCACGGGAGAGGGATCTCCTATGGATGCAACTGGCAGAGAGGGATAGGGTTTTGGCACAGTGCAACGATGCATTAGATTACTATCCTCGACGGGAGGCAGAGTGGTTCCAGAACTGGATGTATTTGGAGGGGGAGATCATCCGCCTCGGTGGGCGACTACCTGAGCCGTCGAGAGGTGGATCGTCATGCCGAACGAGGGGCACTGATACTGAGCAGTCAGCATCATCTCATCGCAGGCGACTAGATGAGGGAGAGGGCAGCAGGCATGATGTGGGGGCTAGCAGTAGCTGTCCTGAGGGGTCCCATAGGACCCACACCACGGGGGGTAGTTCCCATCGCACCGATCCTACATGATCATGGTGGCCGACGCCTTAGGTTGGGTGGTTTTGTTATATGATTGCGGGGTCAGAGGACCAGTTTTGCAGCCTGCGGGCATTTTTTTGATGATATATATATATATATACCGGCTTTATTTTGGTTATGCACATTTGATGACTTGATCTTATGCATGATTGTTGATGAATATGGATGTATGCATGTTAATTTATGATGGATGCATATGCAAATGTTTTTGATTTATATGTGATATGCAAAAATGAAATGGATGAATGGAATTTGTGATGTTTGGTTATGGCACCATAGACTGTTTAGGACTCTGTTTTTTTTGTTTTTTAGGCGATTGTTGTGGTAAATGACTTTGTATGTATACATGTGGTTTTTTTTTTGTATTTTTTGATGGTATTGTAAGGATGAAAAGTAGCGCAGTTGGTTTAGAAATGTAGCTAAGGTTTTCTGAGACTCAGACGGTTTTAACTCACTAGCTATGACTGTACTTTATCTTACAAGACTTTTGAACAAGGTATGAATCGGACTTGTTTTTGACCAAGCTATTTCACATCCCTGTGTGTGCAATTGAGATCATTTATGTGGTATTTGTCAGGATGCCGCCAGTGCCAGATAGGCTGTCAACCAAACCTGTACTGAGGATCACCTAATTAGCTCCACTAACTCCTTTATTGTATTTAGTCAAATTAATCTGCGGTGCTTTCTAGGATATCATAAGCTAGCTCATCCACATGCAAACATTGATCTGTACACAAGTTAATGTGACAGATATATCGTCATGCGAGAAGTTTACCGCTAGTGACCGATAGGCTATCCACCAAACCGGTATTGAGGTTTGCCTCATGACCTGTCAAAATGCTGAGAGTTCCAGGGATTCAAGTTCGACTCCCTTCTTTTCTTCAATTGTATTGGGATACTTGCTCTTTTGTAGTGATAAAAATCACTGTTTATTTTTGTTTTATTTGTTTTTATTTTGAGCAAGGGATTTGGATATGGGGTGACAAGAATCACGATTGTTTGTGCCTTTTGATGTGTGCACTTTGGGATATCAAATTTTGGAGTTTTGAATTTTGCAAATTTTTGATGTTTTGCAACTATTGAGAACTTTGGGATTCTTGGGGAATTGGGTAGGGAGGATGCTTGTCCTTTTGCCAACTCTCAGCATTCTTTGGGTCATTTACATAGGGGGATGAGCAAGATAACCGTTTCGCTTATGGTGACCTGGATTACTGTGCAGGTTTCATCTTTCGTTCACACAACTTAGGAATTTTTTATGTGTTTTAATTTGTGTTGGGATGCTACATAACAAGGTGTGATCCAAGTAGAACTCTACCTTCGTAAAATCTGTCTGACTTGGTACAGTATGTGACTAGAAAGCAAAATTACGACTGAAAGACGAAAACTCTTGATACATTATAAGACCACTGACTCTATTGTGGTAAAAATCAGTGAATGACGCGTTTTTGTTGTTTTTTGGATTGCTCATAAAATGAAAAAATGTGGAACAAGATGGACTAGCAGAGTAATTACAGTCTATGGTGCCTTTGACCTGTACGACCACAAATATGCAATGTATGGATGCGATGCTTAATGCAACTATATATTTTTGTATTTTTGATGGATTGATTTTTGTGAATATGAAGATGAGATGTGAGAAGAGCTTTTTTGTTGATGAATTTGAACATGCCTAGAAATAAGATGCAAATTTTTGTTGTTTTGATGATTTTTGGATTTTATTTTTTTTGACCAAGCAATTGTGGGAATCCTTGGAGCGTTTTGGGGTTGACCAAGTAAATTTTAGGAATCCTTGGAGCGTTTTGGGATTGACCAAGCGATTATAGGAATCCTTGGAGCATTTTGGGATTGACCAAGCGATTATAAGAATCTTTGGAGCATTTTGGGGTTGGCCAAGCGATTTTTAGGAATCCTTGGAGCGTTTTGGGATTGACCAAGCGATTATAGGAATCCTTGGAGCATTTTGGGATTGACCAAGCGATTATTAGGAATCCTTGGAGCGTTTTGGGATTGACCAAGTGATTATAGGAATCCTTGGAGCATTTTGGGATTGACCAAGCAATTATTAGGATTCCTTGGAGCATTTTGGGATTGACCAAGCGATTATAGGAATCCTTGGAGCATTTTGGGATTGACCAAGCGATTATATGAATCCTTGGAGCATTTTGGGATTGACCAAGCGATTATAGGAATCCTTGGAGCATTTTGGGATTGACCAAGCGATTATAGGAATCCTTGGAGCATTTTGGGATATGGCTCTCTTAGATATGGAATGGTCGCAAATGACTGATATTCAAGGGTTTTGTTTCCTTGATTCCATCAAGAGAGGCTAGCCGGTATGTCCCGGGTCCTATTTTGCTATCAATGACATATGGACCTAACCAATTTGCCGTGAACTTGTCCCTTAGGTGGGATGGCAAACTAGAGTTCTTTTGGTTTTCCTTCAAAACCAAATCACCAACCCAAAAGTCCCTCAGGTGAACTTTCATGTTGTAAGCTTTCTTAAGTCGCTCTTGATAGATACGTAAATGCTCGAGAGCATTAATGCATCGTTCTTCAAGCAACATAAGATGGTCTAACCGGGCCTTCCATGCAGCGTCATCATCGATGAACTCTTGCATTGATATGCGTAGGGAAGGAATTTCCAACTCGAGAGGCATGACTTCCTCGGAGCCATACACGAGCGAAAATGGAGTGGCCCTAGTGGGCATCCGAATGCTAGTGCGATAAGCCCAAAGGGCAAGTGGGATTTGGATGTGCCAATACTTATGATTGTCTACAACCGTATTTTTAAGGATGGCAACTATCGTTTTGTTTGACGCCTCTGCTTGCCCATTCGCCTGCGGATAATAGGGTGTCAAAAAATTGTGCTAAATTTTGTACTTTGTGGTCAAAGCATGCACGTCTTTGTTATTGAATGGTGTCCCATTATCCGAGACTATTTTGGATGGAATACCAAAACGACATATGATGTTATGCAAAATGAACTCCACAATGCGGGGTCTTGTCGTAGAGGTAAGTGAAACTACTTCCACCCACTTGGTAAAATACTCTGTGGCCATTATGATAAACGTGTGATGGCCTGACGATGCAGGGGAGATCTTTCCAATTAGATCAAAGCCCCACTGCAAAAATGGCCAAGCGGACTGGACTGTCTGCAAGGCCTGGGAAGGTACATGTGTCAAATTGGCATGGTGCTGACACTTCACACACTTCCTGACATATGCGCAATAATCTCGCTCTAAAGATGGCCAATAATAGCCCATACGAAGAATGCGCTTTGCGATGGCCATACCACTGAAGTGGCCACCACATGTACCATCGTGTGCCTGGGCGACTGCCCAAGTGGACTCTTGTTGGTCCAAGCAACGAAGGAGGATTCCTTCATAGCTGCGACGATACAAAATGTCTCCTATCAAGACATACTTAGCCGCTTTCTGCTTGAATGCTCATTTTGCGGCATGCGTCAATCCAAGCGGGAGATTACCTAACTTGAGGTAGTCTCTAATGGGTAAATACCAGTCTTGTTGATCGGAAACCTTGATGGTATGAACAGCCAATCCCTCATGACGTTCATCCCTAGCAAACGTTGAGTGGGATAGAACTTGTAAGAATAGCATTGTGTTGTTATTAATGGGAGTAGGAGAGAACAAGGACCCCCAATTGGCATGTTTCAGATGATCGTGGATTCGAGAGAACTTATCCGAGGATGGTTCAATCTGGATCATGTGGATTCCTGGCATCAAGTTAGAGCTTGCATGCTCCATCACGGATTACGATAGGGTTTTGACTTGAATGGTTGTCATATCACCGGAAAGGTCTTGCGGGATCAGTGACCCCAAGGAGGCCATTGTGTCTGCAAAATGATTTGATGACCGAGGGAGTGCCTTGATGTCATACCACTCAAGTTTTGCTAGGAATTTGTCCACAAGGGCTTTATAAGACTGCAAAACTGGGCATTTGCATTGGAATACCCCTTTGACTTGATTGAAAATTAATAGCGAATCACCAAATATGTTTAGTCATTTAATGTTCATGGCGATTGTTGTCTGAAGACCTATGAGCAAGGCTTCATACTCTGCATTATTATTGGTGCATGGGAAATTTAATTTAAATGACAGGGGTATTGGAGTGCCCTACGGTGTGAAGAATACTATTCCCGTGCCACCACCTTGCTCACATTTAGAACCATCAAAAAATAGGGTTATGTCAGCCTATGACTCAGGCTCATCAGAATCTGGCGATTCTGAGACATGGAAGACCCCATCATCGGGTAGTTCTATGACTAGAGGTTGATCATCTTCGATAGGAGCCTCCGCTAGTTGATCGGCTATGACCTATCCTTTGATAGATTTCTGTCCGATAAACTCTATGTCAAATTTCGTCAACAACATGATCCATTTTGCCGTGCGACTACTATGATAAGTACGACTCATCATGTATCGCAATGGATTCTCCTTAGAAACAACATACGTAGAGTTGCTCAGCATGTAGTGGCATAGCTTTTTGGTAGAAAACACCATTGCCAAGCAGAGTTTCTCGACGTATGCATAGTTAAGTTCATAACTGACCAGGGTGCGGCTAAGATAGTAAGTAGCCTGTTCTTTGTGAAGTTCATTCTTCTAGGCCAGCATGGCGCCCAGTACCACCTCAATAGCTGAGATGTATAAGTAGAACAACACTCCTGGTCTAGGTGGTGCCAATACTGGCGACGAAGCCAAGTATTGTTTGATGTCGTCAAAGGTTGACTAGCACTCATCATCCTAGTGAAATGCAACCCCCTTGTGCAATAATTTGTTCATGGGTCGGCACTTGTCAGATAGCTGCGCTATGAAGTGCTTGATTGACGTGACCTTTCCCTGCAGACTTTTGAGCTGCTTAATGGTAGTTGGGGGAACCATTTCAAGGATTGCCTTGAATTTCTTTGGGTCCACCTCGATGCCTCGCTTTGAGACTATGAAACCCAAGAGTTTTCCAGATGTGATGCCAAATACACACTTCTTGGGATTCAGTCTGACTTTATGCTCCATGAGGCGATCGAGGATCTTGCTTAAGTCATCGAGATGATCTGGGCGCAAAAGAGACTTGGCCAACAAATCATCCATGTAATCTTCCAAAGTTTTATGCATGTAATCATGGAAGATGTACGTCATGGCATGTTGGTAGGTGGCGTCAGCATTTTTAAGGCCAAATGGCATGACCTTATAACAAAATGTCCCCCAAGGCATTGTGAACACCATTTTTAGTTGGTCCTCGAGATTGATAAGAATCTGATTGTATCCCGAGAAACCATCCATGAGGGATAGCATTTCGTGACCTACTGTAGCATCTACCAACACGTCGATGCTTGGCAAGGGGAAATCATCCTTAGGACTCGCTTTGTTTAGATCTCAAAAATCAATGCATATGCGAATCCTCCCGTCGGGATTTTTGATGGACACCATGTTGGATAGCCATGGTAGATAATCCATGCAGATGACAAATTGTGCATCCAATAGCTTTTGTAATTCATCTTTGACCATCAAGGCCACTGTTGGGTGCATCTTACGTAGTTTTTGCTTAACTGGATTGATTTTCGGATCAAGCGTCAGATTATGTGTGACTAGCTACGGATCTAGCCCCGACATGTCTCTGTATGACCATGCAAAAAACTCCTTTTCTTTGAGAAGGGCAATGTAGTCGGCTTGCTCTTCAGAGGATAAGCTTACCCCCAGCTTGATAATCTATGGATTCATTGGATCTAAGCCGATGTCTACGTCAGTTGTCTCTTTGACTAACATGTGGGATCCGTCCTCCAATTGATGTGGAGTCAGGATCAAATGGATATCATTAGCTGAGTTTAAATCTACGTTGGAAACCTCGGGTTCCTCTTTAGCCTAAAAGATATCTTGAGTTGTCCCTGGGGTAAAATGAGGCATTTTACCAAAATGCCAGTACTCTGATGGGGAGAGAGGTGAATTGACGTGATCCCAGTCGATGGCATCTATGTCTAGATGCAATGACCATGCTGGATTGTCCGGATTGCGGATGGGTGCGGTCAAATCAATGGAGATCATTTGGATGAAATGAATTTGGTCTCCATTATCGTGGGTGTTGTGACTCAAACATTCTGGATGTTCTCTGTGTTCTGGATCTGGTTCTATAGGTACTGGCATGAATGGATCGACCCTGTGTGCTAATAAGAGGACAGGATCTGCCCTCGGCACTGATATCACCCTAGGGTCTCAGAGTGGAAAGTGCTCTTTGTGTACCCAGAGCAATGGATCCAACACTTGATCCCACCCTGCTAGGTCTACATACCACTCATGCCCTGGCACTATGCCCATGTGTGCAAATATGTCATTAATCCTCAAAGGGTACCATTGTTGCATTTGTCGCATGTGGTTGAGATAGGCCATCTCAGTTTCATCTTTCGAATCACTGTCAGAGATCCAAAAACCCTCATTGGCTCCATCAATTGCTTGCAACATATTAGGCTCATCTTGTTCTAGCAAATTAATCTGGTCCCATTGCGGTTGTTCCACACTCGGTGGGGGGACCTGATTCTCTTGACTCAGCATTGGCTCGATTGGAGCCTCTAGAGGGAACAAATTCAAAAATATCTCTTACCAATTATTCATGGGAATCTCCTGTGAGTGATCACTATCGGATTCGAAGGGAACATATGACACTGGTTCATGTTCTGCTTCATCCTTCGAAGATCCTTCTAGACATTGTTTATGCTCTCCTTGAAAGTGAGTTCCCGAACTTTCACCTCTCTCTAGCAAAGGAGAAGGATTACTGATGTTACCAAGGGTGGTTGTTGACCATGGGAGGTAATCTCCCAATGTATATGTTATGTTTGGGTTGGCATAAGGATTTGATGCCAATCCACCCTTGTTGCCTATTCCTAGGCCTTGCATGTTTTCCACCAAGATGTCTAAGGGTAGGGGATGGTTGAACCCTACTCCCGACTTGTCATAAGGCATTTGGTATCTTGGCTGGCAAAGGACATGCACTCCTTGCTCATACTTGCCTAGCTCGTATCCATGCCAATTGCATTGGCCAAGATATCTCAGAGCGAAGTTCGGGTTAGACAGATAGTTGACATTTTTTGTAAAAGGCTCTTCATCCTCGTCCTTTTGCATGCATGGTTCAGCACCATGGTCAAGGCCCCCATACACAAAATTTGTCTGGTTCGATGGGTAGCCTAAAGGAAAAACTGTCCCGATGGGGAGGCGAGGTCTCCCCATGTCTTGCACTGACTCTAGCGCGAGCGTTGCTACAACATTCTGCACTAGATACTCCCCTAGGCCCGTACTGGCCATTTCAACAGTAATTGTTGGCGATTGAGAGGGAGGGAAAAAAAGCCCTTCTAGAGTCCATTCCATGTTGGGTGGACTAGGAGCCTCAGCTTCCATTATGCTAGGTATCTCTTCGGTTGAGATGGTTGATATTGTTGGCAGCACCTCTTCTAGGGGTTGAGCCTCTTCCAGGATTTGTTTCCCTTTGTCCTTCTATTTAGCCATGATAGGTTGCGTTGGTAGTGAAGGAGCGAACGATGAAGATGCACCTAGCTGGGGTTTTGTTGGATTAGTTACCAGTGGTGCTCACGGTATTAGACCCTGTCTAGATGGATTTAACTAAAAATCTAAGTGCATCGATGGGAGGGTCGATTGTGGCATCAACTGCATCGCATTGCAATATTTGAAGGGTTCTAAGTCCGTCGGGACTACATGTACTTCTCCTTCAAATGCATACTTCAAACACTGGTGAGCTATCGAAGGGACACACTTCATGTCCCTGATCCATGGTCACCCTAGCAATATGTTGTATGCCATCTCGCCTTCCAAAATATGGCACAATGTAGGTATCGTCTTTTGTCCTACTTGGATGGGTAGAACAATTGTGCCAACTATCGAGCATATCGCATCATTGAATGCTCGCAGTGTGTAAGTGGAAGCGATGATGTGAGAGGCTGGCAACTTTAGATGTTTCAGTGCTTCTGTAGTAATGATGTTACTAGACGAGCCAATGTCTACCAAAACCCTCTTATACGGGATCCCGTTGACCCACGCGATAATGTGTAGGGGTGGATCTACCATGTCATCAGATACTGATTTAACTTCATCTTCTCGAAAGGTAATTATTGGCTCTGTGCATCGTTTTACATGTCCCACGAAGTTATTGAAGGAATTCGCTTCGTAGGGCTGCAACTCGATGGCTTTCAAAATCTCCATGAGAGCCTCCCGATGGGGCGTAGATTACTGTATAAGCTCATATATGGAGAGCCTAGCCGACGTGGTCCACAAAATCTGCATGAGTTTGGTCTGTATCGTGACCTCGGGTCTAGGTAGAGGGTGTTGCAACGTTGTTGGAACTTCTCTTGTGGCTGCCTCGGGGGCAACTCCTGGGTATTTCTTGTTCTTGGTCACTATGCTGATCATTCCCACATACCCTTGCATGGGGAAATTCTGTCGCACCTCATTGAACTGAAGGGGTTTTTCCTATGCCTCATGCGTAGGCAAGGGATCCTTGAAGACCCCCATCTGCTGGTTATTTGGTGCTATGGGGTTGTCCACTGCCAATTTTTTATTATCAATCAAGTCTTGTATCAATCCTTTGAATTTCTAGCATGCGTTCAGGTCATGTCCCCTTCGCCTGTGGAACCTACAATACAAATCCTCTCTGTATCCCTTAGGCTTGGGAGCGTTAGGATCTATGGTTTGGATCTCTGGAAGGGTGATTAAATTTGCCACTGACAAGCGGTCAAATAGGGAGTCCCTAGACTCCGTATAAGGGGTGTATTGTCACTTAGGGCGACGCTACTAATTTTGCTCCTATTTTTTATTTTCTCTTTCATAATTATTAGGAGGCACTGCCTAATAATTAGCCTTTTGAGGTTGTATTTCTTATGCAGGCTTAGGGATATTTATCGCAACTTGATTAACCGCAGCGGGTTTTGGTTGCGTAGTCCCTGTCTTTGTATTTTTGTTCCACTCTTTCTTTTTAGGTTTGGCAATTTTGCCATCCTGTATTTTGATCTCTTCGATAACTCTGGCTTGCGCCAGAGCTTCTTCTAAGGTGGCGTATTATTGCAGCTGCAATAGCCCAGAGATCGATCTCAGACAACTTTGTGAAAACATTTGTGTGAGGTCGGACATAGGGGGAAGGTAGGGTAGCTTAGAAAGCAGAACCCTCCATTGATTACCTTAGGCCACCATTGTCTCTTCCTCATATTTCCTGAGGCTGGCCAGGTCACTCAATGATGCCTTCTTCTTGGTGTTGAAGGCAAAGCATTCAAGGAACGCATCCACTAATTGATCCAAGTTATTTATGTTGTGCTTTGGCAACTGGGTGAACCAATTCGAGGTAGGACCTGCGAATGTGGTTATAAATGTCCTTAGCAACAATGCATCATTATCCTGAATGCCAAAGCATTGGCTCAGGAATCTTGTCACATGCTCTTGAGCATCTTCTTCGCCCTTAAAGACTGCCAATTAAGGCAACTTGAAATGTTCGGGGTAAGAAGGTGCGGGCACTGACGGATGCACAGGGTGACTATGGAGTTGGCGTAACGTGGTATTTTGGGGCCCAGAAGCTTTAGTTTCCATAGACTCCAAACGCTCTAACAATGCTTTGTATGCATCGAAAGATTTAATCTCTTCCTCTTTTGTTTGCTCTCGTTGTGAGTTGTGGGAGACTGGAGGCCTATGGAGGGGCAGCCGGATAGTAGCCCCTCTGCCTTGATAGGGTGTTTTGGCCCGCTCTACTTCTTGTTCATACTCCTCATAAACTTCTTGAGGAGTCTCTGGGTGAGACCTATGACCCTAAGTGGGTCCCCATGGAGGGTACCCATCATTGTTTCGAGGAGTGGCCTCCCTCTCAGGTCTATGGGGTCTCGGAGGCAAAACTTGACGAGGTCGCGGAGACCTATCCCGCACCAAGGGATTATGCCTCTCATATGGTTCCGCTTTTTGGGTGCGAGGGGTTGGAACCCTCTCAGGTAAATTATAAAGTAGCTCATCTGCTTGGCGTTGAACGTGCTCTTTGTTAAGGCGGTATAAGCGCTCTAACTACTACTGATCTTGCTCAAGCCGCGTGATCTAGGCTTGGTTGGCGACATGTCTGGTGATAGTCAGGTCAATTTGGTCTGCCATCTTGGGCCTAGGAGGCCTAAATGTTTCTCCTATGTATTTTCCTCAGTCGTGATGATTCGAGATTTCAATGGGTCGCTTCTCTATGTCGGGGTTGGTGGCATTTACCCGAGGCTATGGCCTCAATGTGTGACCATGGTATCTAGCAGGTGCGGAAGCACAAGGCTCCCACACTGTATATTGCTCTCGAGGAATGTGATGGTCTTTCTCATACTCCCTTTTGTGGGTGTGAAAGGGGCAGGCAGAGTTAGCTCACCCTATTTGGGGAGCCCTGCACTCTGGGTTTTGTCTGTCGGTTCTAACAATGATGCGAGGCAAAGGAGAGATGCCATAGTCACGTTGCCTCTCCTCATGGACACTATGCCTCTCTAACGCTTTGTCGTGCGGTGGCCACTCATATCTAGCCTGTAAGGGAGGTCTTCTATCTACGTTAAGTGCCACATGTAAAGCTTCTTCCCGAAAGGGGCTGTGCTGAATGGGCGTATCCCCTAGAGGGGTGTCCCTATAATTCCATCTTGACATGGAATGATGTGGACTCTCTTGTGGGTCAGACCACCAAGGCGGTATAGCCAAGTCCTTAGGGCTAAAGCGAAGGCAACTTGTGCCCGCTCCTTGTACACTTTTCGCAGCTTTTGCCCTTGATTGGGCTTGGCTACGGGTGTACACCACCATGGTGGTGCTCTTCTACAATCTAAGCAAATTTTTATCTCTTTTATGATTTTTTATTTTTTTTTGTTACACTAAGCAGAAATGAACACACACATACACAAACGATGATTATCTCTTTTAAAGATTAATGGTGTGTCCTAGACTGGTTTTAGTGTGTTTTGATGATTTTGTTTTGTTTTTGAAAGTTTTGAAGAACGTTTAAATGTAGAATGTTGGCTCATATGACTCCCATAAATGGTCGCCCCTTCAATATACCATTGCTAGGCCGATATACCAACCTCTCTATATACCCACCCTTACGAGAGGGAAACTATAGGTACATGAGAGCAGATGGTACATGGTACATAGGCGGTATGAAAGGGGGATTGTCCTGTTTATGACACCTACCATAGAAGACTTATCCTCATGTGTTGGGAATCACCCCAATGACACTTAGTTAGCTTTCATCAAGATTTACATCGAGCAACAGTGACAATCGGGGTAAATGGATGCAAAAATCAAGCCAAGGTGGTGATGAACCCACCGTTGGTCTTGATCAAGGGCTGGGGTCTTATGACCAGCTCCTTGGTTTAAAATGCCATGTGATGTGTGTGTGGTTATTTTTATTACAAATTAAAACAGGTAGAAGCAACTACTTTCCTTAAGAAGGCAAAATTGATAGAAAATAGAAACAGAAAAGCAAAAAATGACAGGAACAGTTTAGGACCCTTACCTTTTCTCTGCCTAGACTGGCTGTTTCTGATCCTCAGACCTAAAAATGCACAGACCGAGATTCGTCCCTGTGTGAGATGAATTACAGAACAAAATTCGTCCTTGTTTGAGACGAATTAAAATTCTTCTCAGGGTCAGACGAATTACAGTAATGTATTCGCCACAGGAAAAGATGAATAATAGTCAGAGTTTGAAAAAATGGTACTTGTGAGCACAAAAACACAAATTTTGATCAGTTTCTTGATCTCAAAAATAGGGGACAATGTCCCACCGTGATCGCCACTGAAAGCACGATATTCCAAAAAACAAAAATGGAAAACCACAAACACGATGCAAGAACGAAACTTAAACTTAATGCTACAAATTAGAAATGCGTAAAATGGAGAAAGCATAGACAAATTGGAACCAAAATGGAATGAATCAACCCTCTTATTTTATTGATGTATTTCAAATTCAGTTACAATTAGCTTCCTCCATTTTTAGGGGAAAGGAGCATCAAAATTTTCTCTTGGTCACATCAATGGAAAGTCATCTCTCTTCCGCGTGCCCACATGCAAAATGGGCGGGCCAAAATTTTGTGAATGAATCCTTGATCCTTGCTACTCCTCCGACATTCAAAGAAACAACAAATTCTTTAGTAGCACCTGCTGCAAATATGAAATAGTTGTTCTCTAAAAAAACGATGAAGGATGTATGCATAAAATTGAATAAAATGATGAATGAACTGATTCTAGACAACTTGCAAATTTGACAGGAACCAGGGAACATTACCAGAGGGCCACTGCCATCAAAATAGTCAAAAAAAATGCCGCCGATTCGAATTCGACTGTAATTCATCCCTGGGAAGGACGAATTCTACTGTAATTCGTCCCCGGGTAGGACGAATTCGCCTACAATAAAGTGCCAAAGTGATTGTGCCCAAATGTCGAGTCTCGGGATCTCCAAAAGACCTGCAAACATAGGGTTAGCTAATTGGGGGCATTTTGGGATGACCTAGATGGTCGGATTTCCCCAATTTGACCTCCATCAATAGGAATTTGACGTCGCTACCTGCAAGTTAGTGAGAACAACAAAAGGACAAAACATGATAAGATTTGATCAAAACATTCTGAAATCAAAATTATAAACTATCTAAATAGCATAAAATGGAATGGAAGATAAACAAGTGACAAAAGAACAAATTAAAATGAAACTAAGAAGTGCGGGGTGCCCGGGCGGGCCACCAACCGTTAGAACCTGATTTCGGCACCAATCCACTCGGGATGGGCCCAAAATATCTTGTAATGGGTTGTCGGTGAATTGGTAGATCAGTGTAGTCAAATGTCGGGTTTTGGGTCCGGATTCACACTTCCAATAACCACCCAATGACCTCCCTTGTGAAAGAGATCAAGGATGTGGAAGAGGTGAATCAAAAGGGTAAAATGTGGTATTCAATTTGGCAGCACTTCATTGCTTGAAAATGCCTCCAACTTCTCTTCTTTTGGGTGAGAAATTTCACCATTTTATAGACCCAGGGGGTCTATTTGGAGGGGCATGCATAAGCGCCATGTGGCAGTCATGCCTTCCCATGAGGGAGGAAAGTCCTCCATGACTTGAGCTTCCATGGCTGCCCTTGTGATAGTCCTCTAACATCCAATCTACCCACCTACATGCGCATGCAAGGCGGGAGGCATTAATTGATTGTCCTCGGCTGCCACTTGGCACAATTTTTCTTTTTGCCCGTTAAACCTAGAATTCGTCCTGACCCAGAGCGAATTCAGAATTCGTCCTTGGGTGAGACAGATCCCAAATTGAATTCGTCCCAGGGTGGGACGAATACTGAGCAAAGTGCTTGAATGTGCCATATTGCCTTTTGACCTTCCAAAATTGCTACAAAAGTGGTTAGGACCACTTTTTAGCCTCTGAGGGCTGCCCTGGGGGCTGTGTGTGTCAAAGCGATCAGTGTTCGCAGTCACATAATCGGATTGGTGTTGTTTTGGTGTCTATAGAGGGTTGTCATTTAATAAAGGTTTTGATATTATTTGGAAGTTTTGTCATTTTTTCATTCTGGCACTGATTAAAAAGCCCAAAATTTTCAAGAGAGAAATATCTACTACCCCTCCATGGTTGGGAAAAAATTTTGGGTTCCCCATATTTTCAATAATTATTAATGTTCTAAGCCATACTAATTCAACATTTCTCTCCATACTTTTGAAAAATATTCTATTTATCTCCTTTCAAATAACCCAAATGAGATGTGGGAGGCTAAAGGACCAAAAGAAGCATAATATAGGGCTGATAAATGGAGAAACCCACTACTCAATGACGTCCTGTAACAAACTAGGAGACACCCACAAATCTCCAAAAATCCATTAGGAGAGAAAACACTTCCCTTGAAAAAATGCATCGAGAACATAAATGATTGGTGGATTCATCATAATTTTATAAAGGGAAAATCAATTTGTAATTATCATACCTCTTATTTGTATATTATCCACTGTAAGAATTTTATCCTAAGATGCCAACCAAAAGAAAATATTCACTCTTGGCGTAAGATATTTAACCTAGATTCTCCTAAAAAATGGCCTTCCTCCGAGGCATAAAAATAAATATTATAGGTTGACTAACCTGAAAATAGCCCATCAATTTTGTTCTTCTAAATTAGGTTATATTCATATTTCATATTCTTTATAACTTGAAGCCTTATTAAATCTTCAATAAGGCTAAAACTCCTATGTTTTGGTATATTCATATTATGTATTCTAAGTGATTTCAAACTTTTAACCCCTTGTTGAATCTGCATATAATCAACCACCTTAGAACCAAACACAATAGGGGCTATGGGTTCAACTACAACAAATTCTTAGGAGGAAATTAGAGGTTGATATTAGATCCATGAATCCTTCCAAAAATCAATAGCATTCCCACTATCCAAAATCTATATATAACCTCTACATATTATGCTTTTTATTTTTAAAATACTAATCCAAAAGGTTGATTCTATGGCTAGAGAGGGATCATTCAAGAAATTAAAATAGGTAGAAACATATTTAGCCCATATAATATTCACCCAACCAATATTTTCCTTCTTAAACAACTTTTATGACTGCTTCATCATCAATGCTTCATTCATCCACTTGACCCTTCTGAAACCTATACCCCCATATTTGATTTCTTTACAAACCTGTTCCCATGATACAAGATGAAATATTTTCTTATTATCTAATCCAGGCCATAAGAAAAACTTTTGGATTTTCTTAATCTTTCGAACTACTTTAATTAGGGCCTTGAAAATAGGTAGGAAATAGACTAGAATGGTCTACAAAGTTGCCTTAACTAATTGTGCCTTCTATCTTGGTTAAGAAGAGCCCCTTTCCAACCAATGATCTTTATTTGAATCCTATATAAAATTGGGTCCCAAAAGTTCTCTTTCATTCTACCATTAAATAAGGGCATCTTTAAATAAGAATATGATAGAGCTACTATCTCAAAATCCTAAATTTTGGTAATCTTACTTTGCCTATTAAGGGAGTATTCAGGAAAAAATATCTACTCTTATGGAAATTGATATTTTGACCCATCACATTTTCATAAAAGATCAATATCTCTTTAACCTTTTTGACTTGTAAAATGAACAACATTGGGCATAAGATTATCATTCGTGAATTGGTTATGAGATATGTGATCAGAGAGTAAAGTTAGACTAATACCCTTGATACCTAGCTTAGATTTTATGGATATATCAAGTGCCTCAGCAAGTAGGATGATAGTAGGTATTTTTATTATTTGTTATATTCTTAGTGAATTATGAACAATCAAGACCCTAAGAGAGAAATCTAATAATAGTGTTGCCATAATGAAATGTGAAATAAAAAACGATTTTATTGCATATGTAAAAATTGTTTGTAGTTATATTAGATCCTTTATTATTATGTTCTCAATGAATTACAAATAATCAAGACCTGAAGAGGGATTTCTAATGATAGATGTGTTATTGACATAATGAAATGTGAAATAGGAAAAAAAATAAATTTATTTGATTTTTTGTTGTGCATATTTTTTTATGTGATTAAATATTATTAATGTTGCTTATGGAAAATAAAGATCATGTAAGTTTTCAATTATAATAATAAGGATTACAACCTAAAAATAATTCAAAAATATTTAAAATTAGTTAGATTGCATGTTGTAAGAATTTATTATGGGTTTTAAAATACTACTTCCACAAGATCTTCATATTGGTCACAAGTTGTAATCCACAAATCCAGCATATTCAGATATGTTGCTTATACTTGATTGTTACTAATAGTATCTTAGGTGAAATACAACACTAAACAAAAAAAAAGCAAAATAGTTATTAATTAACAAAAATTAAAATAGTTGTTTCAATTATAATATGACATTCTAGCATAAAGTGTGAGTGGTCTAGGTTTAAGAAAAAAGATCAATTTAGGAGTATAGGCACAATCCATATATGAAGTATATGAATTATTCTAATGTGAATTTTCTAAAAGGGATAGAAAGTGTACCTTCTATATGTGTGGAACACTATGTGTAGAATAATAGGTCAGTTATCAATAAATATTTTATAAAATTTATAGATTTTGGGTTGATTAAGGATCCCATATAAGCCTTATCACATATAATTTATCCATGATGCTATCCACAACTTTAGTCTTAATTTTAAAGTCAACACAATTTGTTATGTAGATGATATAATTTCCAATGTTTTAGGGGTCCATAAGGGCACTATATTAGTATATTACTATTCTTGGTTTAAAAAGTAGTAGTAGACATGAATGTAAAGTGAGATAATCTTAAAAGGAATAAAATATCATAGACAAGGAAGGAGGCTAAGGGATACTTGAAAGATTCAACATGAAGCAAATTACCTAATATCCCATATAAAAGTCAATAATAATAGTTTGTAATCGAGATTAAATAATACAAATGAACTAAATGACCCATGAGATGCAAGCATAGTATAGAGCCAATATAAAGAGAAAAAAAACAATATAAGTTGTCTAGATTTATGATTGAACATGTTCTTATATGTAATTGGAATGTAGAATAACTTGTTTGATTATACCATGTAAGTAGGATAAAAACTATATTAAGAAATTTTGATCTCTTAGTCAAAATGTGACATATAAATAAAATATTTTACAAATTGAAAAGCATTCTAGGACTATGAACTCAATTATCATTCTCAAGTGAAGTTTAAATTCAACCTAATATATAGAGAAATAGTTTAGAATGATAAAAAATAATCATACACAATGCTAACAAGATATTAGACTTGTGATTGTAAAAATAAATAAAGCATAGTTACTAATCAAAATATTAGACTTTTTATTTAAGGAAGATCAAGTAAGAGTGCAATTCCAAATTAATATAGTATAATAAATCAAAAAATAGTAATATATTAGGAATATAACAAAATGAATTTATTGCTCAAATAATAGAGTACACAAAATGCAATTAGTGACAAAAATTATGAGGCTCTAATATTGAATCCATTGCTCATGCATTTTTTAGTCAAGAATGCATCTCTCTTTATATAAATTTTAGTGTGTTGAAAATCCATTATAATGAATTTATAATATCACTCATATAGAAATGTAGCGGTTCAACTTCCATAATATGAAGGTTACTCATATGAAAATGTGATGGTTCACCTAAGTGTGCATTAAATGATAATTACATACATATGACTTGTCATTTTATATTTTGTATTCTAGTAATGTGTTGACACGACTAGAGATTCATTTTGGCTATGCATACCTAAAAATAATAATAGGAAATTACTATTTTTTGTCAATATTTTTTGGCATTTTGAAAGGCCTTTGGAGAATTTTTTCATATGGTTTCTCTCAAACTATTTAATATATGATTGTATATAAAAATTGTTCTCCTCCCTCTAAGATTTTCAATACCTTTTAAATGGATAAAAATGAAGTCTCAAGCATAAATTTATGTCTCTAATAGCGTGGTTAGGATAAAAATATATAGTTTTTAGGAAGTTTTAGGTTAAATCCATGTCCCAAAAAGGTCACATTTCTAGATAATTCAGCACCCCTAGAAAAGTAATGGTTTCCATTGCATCAAATTTTAACACCAAGTTGTGAGTCATTCTCCTTGGTGACAAAGTCGTCCTACCTTGACCATTCTACATATCTAAATAAGTTGCATTCTAGTGGTCTTAGTCCATGTGTCAATAATTTGATCCTCCTCCATTAGTGGTCAACTATATATATTAAGTTCTTCAATGTCCAATTTTTTGGCTACAATGGAAGTGTCTAAAAAAGGTGGATGATAGGTCTAAAAAATTAATATCGAAGACTGGATGTAAATTAATATAATAAAAAATATTGAATGTAAAGTTATTCTCTCCTACCTTCTTGGTGCTGGTGTATTTGTTAAATATCATAATAGTTTTTAGAAATTAATAATTTAAGCACATTACCTGATATTGCTAAAAATAAAATGCACAAAAAACAAAGATACAACATATAGGGGTGTTTATGGACACTAAAAAATATTACTATAAAAGAATAGAATTACACTCCAATAAACACTCAAATGGTTGGTATGAAGGGGTATTTATACCCAAGTAAAAGTTACCTTTAGGTCAAGGTTAAGAGACCAATATTAAGGTTTAAAAAAATTAAATATTACAAAAATACACCTTTTCAAGGTTTACAAGGTCCCATAGAGCTTATACAAATAGTACAATAGAAAAATTAGTCATGGCCTCAAAAAAATCTTAACCACCACATATTCCAACATCCCCCTTAAGCTAAATGGGGGCCATAAGGGATACCCTTACTTGCCACACCCTTTTAAGGGATACTCTATTATACTAAATAGCTCCCACATGTGCACAAAAGTAATCTTGAAGATGATCTTATTCAAGATGTATATTGCCTACTCCATTAAAGGTAAAAAAATTGGATTAATCATCTTATGTGCATAAATCCATCTCATAAAGGGCATCGATATCTCTATATGATTCATCCACTAATGAAATACTTAATTATAAAAAAGTTGAACGATACTCGAATTTATATATTGAAGATCAATTAGAAATGTTTGAGAATCCAATGAATATGCTTAATTACCTCATTGACAATAAAATATTTAGTTTCCAAATAAGATTGAGATATAGTGGATTGACATCTAGAACTCTAAGAAATAGGGTCGAATCCCAAATAGAATACAAATTTTATGGTGGACTATTACTCATCCAAATCATTGAGCTAATCAACATCTACAATTATAATCAATGTTAAATGAGAGCCAATCAAGTAGTCTATACGCATATGATAAATATATTGAATATATCTAAAAATTGTCTTGGCTTAGGTCTAGTAACTCTCTTAGGTGCTTGCATATACTTGGAATAATAAATAATGGTAAAATTTATATTAGGTATTCTGTGAGAAATATAAAATATTTCATCTACATGATACTAATACAATGTAGCATCCACCAAGGGAGTGGTACAATTAGCCCTAAGCTCAAGTTATGAAGTGAAAGGAGTTGAAGTGAACTTGGGTTATGAAATGGTGATTATAGAATCCATTTTATCAATGTTTAATCCCAAAAATATAGTTTAGAATCCCCTAATTTTCTACCTCAAAAGTGTAACAATACCATGACTTTATATCTTGGATCAAAGTAGAAGAGATACTAATATGAGAATATCATAAACATACAAAATAATAACCAAATATTTTTCCATCCTAATGTTTACTATAATATCACATTTGAACTAACATGCTTGAATCCTACAACTAAGGAAAAATGAATGAATCTTTTCATACCACACATGGGGGTCCTACTTGAGTCTGTATAATAACCTAGTTACATAAAAAACCAAAAGACTAGGGCCCTTAAGCTCAAATCCATGGGATTGCTACTTGTATATCTCCTAAAAATCCCCATGTATAACGGAACTCTTCACATCCATCTAGTTTTACCTTCCATCTATATGATGCAATAACTGAAGGAATCCTTATGATTGAGCCCATCCTACACATAGGTGAAAATGGACTAAAATAATAAATTCCATCCCATTTAGAGAATACCTTAGAAATAAGACATACCTTATGCTTATTCACATGACCATCCAAAGGATAACTGGTCATGTAGACCCATTTAAGACTAACCACATTCTTCCCTTATAGAAAAGGAGAAACTCTCATGTATTATTATTCATCAAAGCTTTATATTCTGCAAGCATATCATATTTCCACTTCAATTGATCCTTAGACAAAAATATGTAAGAGAATACTAAAAGTGATCAACCTTTGAGATAAATCTTGAGAAGGATCATTTCAATGTCATTCTAGATATATAATCGAATGAGTATACTTCAAAAGCATATTAATCCACTTAGGTATTGCAAAAACTAAGGAAGAGTCATGTGCAATCTATATGTTGAATTTCATAATATTTTCTAGAAATGAATAGAAGTAATCCTTCCACTCAAATCTTATATAACAAACATAAAAAATTGAAATAAAGGAATATATAAACATATATTCTAGGGAACATGTAGACACCATAAATAATCAATGTACTATCCATATATAAGATTCACAATATTGTGATGATTAAAATGAGGTCTGGTGGGGGGTATTTATACCAATACTAGAACCCCAAAATACATATATTTTTTTTTACCTTAAAGCAACATAACAAGAAAAAAATTAAGGTTAATTATAAATTTAAGAGGTGGATTTAACCATCATTGCCACCAATGCATTGGAGTCACCAATTTTTGCACATAGGTATTCTTTACCAAAACAACCAAATCTTGATGAAGAATCAATGGTAGATAATAGAAACTTTAGAAGAATTCAATATGAGGAGGATTTGTTGTACAACCAACGTTGAAAAGTAGTAGAGGATGAAACTATATCAATAGTTAACTTAAATATTCTTGTACAAAATAATCTAAACAATAGAAGAGCCTTAGAGACTATTTTGAGAGAAGTAGGTGTAGATACCCCATTTTCTAGAAAGATAGCTGAAACTGAAGAGACATCCATCAATTTTAAATTTCCAATAGAAGAAGCAATATGAGACACAAAAATGAAATACATCTATCCTTCTCACCTTCCTATTTTTAGAGGATTTCAAACTAAAGATCCTGATCTATTCCTTTTTAAGTATGAAATTCTATGTAGGTCAATAGATTACAAGACTGATGCCTGAAAAATGAAATTGTTTCCCTCAATATTAGATGATGCAACCCAATGCTAGTTCATTAGTTTAAGAAATAAATAGATTACCACCCAGGAAGATATGAAAATACTCTTCCTATACCAATACCAAAATGTTGGTAGGGAAAGGTATTCTATAGAGGAAATATTTGATATGACTCATAAGGAAGATGAATCACTGGAATAATACTGGGATAGATTTAGCTTTAACCTGTAAATATCTACCCATACAAAACTAAGTGATAAGTACTTAATAAGTATCTTATTAAATGGACTCATCAGTGAGTTTCTTGAAGCATTTAATATGATATCAAGAGGAGATATTTACTAGTTTTAAATGATAGATATCTAACGTTTATGTTGAAATTATTCAATAAGGAAAGGTAAACCAACCTCCTAAAATATCAAATCAACAGCCACAATCACCAAAATGGAAATAGATAGCATGCTAGAAGATCTAAAAATTGATATGTTATCATCTCTTGCAATTCATATGGATATTATTATGCTTTAGAAAAATAAGCAAGAGAATGAGGCATCATTAGCCTATTTATATCCTAAATGTAGAGGGAAGGATCCAAAAAATGCATGTCCAAAAAATAATATTAGAATATGTGTTTTTTGTCAGAAATATCATAGGATAAAGTTATACCCACAATTGCCAAAATATAGAGAAGATCCTAGAGTAGAGGAAGTATATTTCATGGGAAATAGGAGAAACTGACAACAATCTCCTATGGGAAACAATATGCCAGCTGGACTGCCACCCTATGGGGGAGGTAATTACATGAATCAAGATCAAGTTTATCCACCCAATATGGGTTTATGGATACAACAAAAACCTTGGACAAACACCCCCCAAGGAGCCATTCCATATAATCCATACCCATGGATGCCATATTAGTAGCTCAAAACTCAGTGGAGAAAATATAATGCATGGAGTTCAAATCCACAAAATGCAACACAAGTCCCACTACAGTAAAGTTTACCAACTCCCCCTGCTTTGAGACCTACTCAACTTCTTGCACAACCCACATCAAATCCCAACAACAAATCAAACCAACCAGCATACCAAGAAGAAAATTAGATGTTTTCAATGTACAATATTAGAGTAGGATGTAATCCTATATAGTTAATATCAGGTAGACAAGTAGGAGTAGAAGTCACTCCTTTAGTATAAGAGGAGAAAAATGTAGAAGTAGAAAACGAGGAATCACCTCTTGTAGATGAAGTAGAGGAAGAAAAAATTACTAAAAATGATAGAGAAGAGGTTCCACCTTTTCTTAAAAGGTTACATGAATCAAGAAATTTAGTACAACTAAAGTTTGACATTTTATCCAGTCTAAAAAATTCAACAGTCACAATTCCTCTTTTTCAGGCTATAAGAGATGTTCCAACTTACAAAAAATCCATAAGAGAATTATGTATAAGAAAACTAGGCTGAAGGCTAGCAAAATAAATTAATATGGTAGGGTAGCTAGTTGATCTTATGCTAGGAAACACCTACCGCTAGAATTATTCTGACCTAGGAAGCCCTATTTTAATTGTTAATATTGAAGGCTATCAATTACCTAATACACTAGTAGATTTGGAGGTAACCATTAATGTCATGCCCAAGGATACTATGCTAAAACTAAAACTTACAAATATGAATCCAGCTAAAATTTTATTGCAATTGGCTGACAAATATACAATGCTCCTTGAAGGAATGTTGGAGGATATTATAGTTATAGTAGATGCATAGGAATATCAAACAAATATCTTGGTGTTGCAATCAGATTTTGGGTTGTGTGGTTATCCACTCATATTTGGTAGACCTTGGTTGGAAAGATTTTATGCCTACATAACCTGTAAGAATGGGAAAATAACCATTCCTAATGGTCAAAATGTTAAAAATATGATTATTCATTCACATGCATAATCCGTTGACTTGTTGGGAGAACTTGATTGTGAAAACCAAAATACTAGTTATTTATAAATGATTCAAAGAATAATGACATTGGACGAGCTTGAGGATGAAAATTATGAAGAAAGAGTTATAACAAAAATTTATCAAGGGGGCTCCTCTTGGCCTCTTCCATGATCACCACTTATTGGAAGTAAATATCATCACATTAAACAAATTGAGGTTAAAATTGTGAGGATATTGAATATAAACAACAAGTTGACACTTGTTCACTAGGACACCCTAAAAGATATTAGTCAAACACTAAAATTATTTTTCTTGGGACTATTCAGACATGAGGGAAATTTATCCTGAAGTTTGTACTCATCATATATATCTAGAAGAACAAGTAATACCGGTAAGACAACCGTATTGTAGGATGAATCCAACTATGAAAGAGATTGTTAAAATTGAATTGTAAAAACTCCTAATAGTTGGATTTATCTACCATATATCTAATAGTGAATGGGTATCACCTTTGGTGGTGGTTCCTAATAAAAATGGAAAGTGGTGTATCTGTGCTAATTACATAATTCTCAATAAAGCAAAAAAAAAAATAACACTACCCCTTACCCTCTATAGATCAGGTCCTTGACACCTTAGTAGGAAGTAAGTACTTTTCTTTCTTGCATGGGTTTAGTGGATACAACCAAATATAAATAGTGGAAGGGGATCAAGATAAAACAAAATTAACTTGTCCATGGGTAACCTTCACTTACCGAGCCTTACCTTTTAGTTTATGTAATGCACCTACCACTTTTCAAAGGGCAGTATTAGATATCTTATCTGATATGATTGGAGAAATTGTGGAAGTATACATAGATGACTTCACAGTTTATGGTGAGACTTTTAGGGAAGCCACAATAAATTTGGAAATAGTACTTCAATGGTGTAAGGAAACTAATCTAGTCCAAATTCATGAAAAATATTTTATGTTAATGAGGGAAGGAATAGTATTAGGACATCATATTTTTGGAGATAAGATAAAGGTAGATAAAAATAAAATTGATGTAATAAAAAATCTATCCATTCCTAAAACTTAGAAAGATGTCTGAAGTTTCCTTGGATTTTTTGGGCACTATAGAAGGTTTATATCAGATTTCAACAAAATTTCTAAACCTCTAACCACATTATTGTCAAAATATGTAGAGTTTGTTTGGATAGATGAACATGAACAGATATTTCAAATTTTGAAAGAGAGACTGACCATTTCTCTAGTATTGAGAGGCCTAAATTGGACCATTTCCTTTTGCATATATGCGAATGCATACAATAATGTGATAAGGGCAGTACTAGGATAGAAATATAGTAAATAATTTTATGTTGTTTATTATGTCAATAAATATCTTACAGGTGTTGAGTTTAATTGCACTGTAACAAAGAAAGAGTTTCTTGCAGTTCATGCTATTGAAAATTTTTACCATTATACTATAGGTTACAAGGTTTTTGTGCATACTGATCACTCAACCATCAGATACCTAATGAATAAACATATAATTAGTGGTAAAATTATTAGATGGATTTTAATTTTACAAGAATTTGATACTATAATTGTTGAAAAACTAGGTAAAGACAATGTGGTTGCATTTTTTATTTATAGATTGACACCTCCAGATCATACAACCACAGAAGATCAATTTTCATATGAGCATTTCTTTGCTCTTGATGGACAAATATCATGGTATGAATATATGGGTAATTATTTAGCCACGGGTAAATTATCCCCTACACTCTCACTGCATGAAAAATAAACATTAGTGGAAAAGAGTGAGGACTTTTCATGGAGTGATGGTCACCTATTTAAATATGGGTCTAATAAAATCATGAGAAGGTGTGTTGCTGAGAATAATATTGCAGAAATTATTAAAGCTTACCATGATGAACACTATGGTGGCCATTTTGTAGGTAAAAGGACTACATTCAAAGTATTACAAGTTGGATATTTTGGCCTTCACTTAAGGATGCATCCAAACATGTGAATCAATGTGACCAGTGTGAGAGGATGGGTAGACCAACTCTCCAATATCAAATGCCACTCCAACCACATGTGCACATTGATCAATTTGAAAAATGAAGAATGGTTTTTTTAGGTCACATTAATCCATAGTCAACAAGTAAGAGATGCATTTTAGTTTACACTGACTATGTGACTAAATGGGTTGAGGTGCAGGTATTACGCAATTCCAAGGAAAATACTATAGTAGATTTCCTATTTGCATTCATCTTCACGTGATTTGGTGTTCCAAGAGAAATCATTGCTGATTAGGGACCCCAATTCACTTCAAATATGATCTAAAAAATAATGTAGTAGTAAAAAATCAGGAAAAATAAGACCAGTTCTTACCATCCCCAAGCAAATGGGTAAGTATAAGTCATTAACCATGATTTGGAAAATATTTTCACGAAAATAGTGTAGCAATACATGAAATATTGGGCTATGATATTACTAGAAGTAGTCTAGGCTTACAGAACCACATTGAAAACTACCATTAGTTTTATACCATTCCAGTTGGCATATGGGAAGAAATTTCTATGTCGCAGTCGGGTCGTGAGAACCCAGCCCAACTTCAATAAGCTATAACTTTTGCTATAGGGCTCTGATTCTTGAACCGTCTGAAGCGTTGGAAATATAATAAAATTTTCTATGACGACCCCTCAAAAATGAGTTTTAAAGTTTAGATTTTTTTGTAACGTCTCTTTTCAGTAATAAATGCCCCATATTCATGGGTGCACATCCTGAGGAGCATTTTTAATATTTTAAGGCACTTTCGAAAGTGTTCCTTGGCAATCATTGCCTTTTTTGGCATATCCCAAGGTAACGGTCCATTTTTATTGATTCTCACCACATGGCATGTCGGCTAGGGCACCCACTGACTTGAGAAATCTATATAAACAACATGGATTGTAATGTTTGGTCATCAGCCAAACTGATGAGCACTTAAGGTGCAAAACACATTTTTGAAGTTTTCCATTTTGTTTCAATATCTCTTGTTCTTATGTTGTGAAGTGCCATTTTTGCATTGATCGCTTGTGCTTCTACTTCCTATTTGTTATTTGATTTATGTTGCGCTAAGGTACTGCTGCAAAGTTTTTATTTATTTTTTAATATAAAAGTTATCTTTTCAATATGATGTCGCACGCTGCCCTAGTTATCCGAAATCCGAAAGAGGATATCCATTTCTTTCATGAAGGCTCTCCTATTCTGGAATCCACTAGATCCTCTCAAAAGAGGCCCAAGATGTTGCTTCTAGATATTGAAGCTTCCAGTTCGCATGTAGAATGCACTCAAACAAAGTCCGACTCTTCTTATCCTGAAGCATCACAACCCTAAAGGCATATTCCAGAACTACCACAGAATATTAAAGATCTCAGGTTGAAATTTTGGGAAACCTTTAGATCTGTGTTCATCAAGGTCCACAAAACTGAGACCTTCATCATGAAAATCCAAAAATGCATCGACGAGGACACCATGCAAAATAGTTTGCGCATGAAGCCTCTAAGCCTTCGGATTCTAGATCCTACTCTTCAGGAAGAGATGGACAAGAAATTTTTTGAGCTCACCTTGAATTTCCAGAAAGCATGTTCGTAAGTATATATTTCAACAAAAAAGAAATTACTTGAGAGCTTGAAGGTTCAAAAGGATGCCATTGTCACACAACTCGATGAAGAAGTAGAGCAAATATTTAGCAAAATGACTTTCATTTTAGATTTTGATATTGCATCCTATTGGAAATCGTAAATCATGGAAGATTTTACTATGAAGGCCAATGCTCTCAAAATGGAACTGTGTGTGGATTTTCAGGTCCAACAAGGTGCAACTGACACTCGAAAAGCTATTGAGAAATAGAAACAAGATACTGTCATGGATGAAACCAAAACCTAGGTGGCATCCCTCATCAAAAAAGAGTGCACTCCATTCTTTTCTGAGATCCAAGAGCTCAAAAAAATTGTCACAGATCTTGTCATTTCCTCTCGATCCAACTACCACAATCCCTTTCCCCAAAATCAAATAAGAAGTAATAGGAGTCGGAGTCATTCCCATAGCAGACAACAACAACAACCTCAACATTCAGGCCGACAACAATAGTAGTGAAATAGTCCTGACATACAGAACCAATGATCTTAGTCAAAAAATGGGTCACGAGATTGATCCAAAAGCATAATTTTCTGGCAACAACCAGAGAAATAATTCATACCTCCTGCGTAGCAGCAGTCACAACAGGGCTTTGGAAAAACTTTCCAAGTATCTAGTTCCCAAATGAATAAGAACTCTACAAGATTTGTTCCTAGGCAGTCAGGTCCGAGATTGCAGCAAACCTAAGGCCGTCCTCACAACGATGGCATAAACCACTACTGAATCGTTAGAGTGCCATCTTTAGCCCTGTCGATAGATGTCTACTCTTCTTTAGCAAGAGTAACATAGGTGTTATTGATGGCATGATTACAAATACCACTGTTCATAATTTCTCTGATAGACCTCTCACAAGGCAGAAAAAGAGATTATTGGGCTAGGATTGAAATATATCCTTGTCCCACCTCCCATGGTCCATGGTGATGTTCGTACGGAGTATGTTCTATTTTCCAGGCTTCTCAAGCTTTGGTGGTTTTTCGGTCCAAAAGGAAAGAACGTCACCAACTGGGAAGAACCTACCTACTCTCCCTTTCGTATTTCAAATTATGCATGGGAACCTGATGTGAAATGCCAACCCCTACTGGATCTTCTTAATGATGAAAAGCATCGAGTTGAACAACAACTTGTTGCCACGAAGAGTATCTTCTAGCCTCCCCTGCATAGGAATCTGGCAAGAGCCTTGCACTCTCTTAGATCTGATGATTCCATTATCATCAGACCTGCTAACAAAAATCTTGACCTCACTATTCTCAGAAAGGCATGGTACCTAGAAGAAGGGATCATAAAACTTTCAGATCTGAAAGTTTACCAAGAGGATATTTCTATTCCTTGGAACTCTCTTTTTTCTAGCTTGGAGTCCATTGTTAAAAATGCTCAAAGAAGTCTTCTCCTTGATTAAAAAAAGTGGATTATCTTATGCAAAAGAACCCCATAATTTCTCGAGTCTATACTTTCTACCTCATTCTAAAGGTCCACAAATAACCTATGAAGGGTAGACCCATCTTCTCCCTTTGCGGTTATATGTTGGAACCTATTTCCAAATGGCTTCACCACCAGCTTCTCCCCATTCTCCTGGAGCAACCAAATCATTTACAAGACTCTCTGAGCCTAATGAAAATCCTTCATGAAAGATATTTTCCTCCAAACTGTGTTCTATTCACCTTTGATGTTGAGAGCCTGTACCCAAGCATTCCTACAGCAGTAGGATTGGATGCTTTTCAACACTTCATCTCAAGGAGGTTCAAGCTAGGTTTTGTCCAGTTGATCCTCAAACTTGCAGAACTAGTCTTGAATAGACATTATCTAGAATTTAATGGTAAGATCTATAGGCAAAAAAGAGGTACAACAATGAGGATCAATTTTGTAGTTGTCTATGTCTGTATGTTTCTTTGTTACTTAGAATTGCAATTTTTCAGTCTTTTTCCATATTTTTCAAAAAATATTTGATGTATAAATGATATATTGATGATGCTTTTGGAGTTTGGAATGGTACTAATGAGAGTCTTCAAGATCTCCTTGATGCTTATGGTTATGTTTATCCCAACATCAACATCACTACTGCCATTTCCACTTCTGAAGTTAACCTCTTGGATACTATGGTGGTCAAACCACCCTCCATGATTGTTATAGGTCGTATGAGTACTAAAATATACTAGAAACCAATGAATATGTATCAATATATCCATTTATGTTCATTCCAACCACCCCACCAGAAAAAAGCCTTTATAATCAGTGAACTCAATAGGTTTTTGGTCAGAGAGGTGAATGATGAAGGATTCAAAAAGATGAAGCATCAATTTTTTCACAGGTTGAGAGCCCAGGGCTACCCATCCCGTTTATTATTTCCACTCTTTTCCCAGGTAGAGTTTTGACACTGGACTGCACTGCTACAGAAAATATTCTAGAATATCTCTTTAAGACAACCAGTTCTAAAGAAATCTCCTCTAGTTTTGATGAAGTTGTATAACTACCAGTTTGCCCGTGATCTTCGTCTAAAAAAAAATGTTCTTGGACCTCTCTATGAAAAATGGAGCAAAGACCCTCATCTCTCCTATATCGGTTGTGGCATCATCTGTTGAAAAAAAAACAAAAATATGAAGAAATTTCTATCATAGCCATGTCGTGAGAACCCAGTCCAACTTCAATCAGCCATAACTTTTGGTACAGGGCTTTGATTCTCAAACCGTCTAAAGCATTGGAAAGGTTATAAAATTTTCTACAATAACAGATGAAATCTATTGGGTTTCAAAGCAACAGGCCCTTTTTAGGGCCTCTAGACCCCTAAAAAATGAGTTTTAAAGTTTAGAATTATTTGTAACGTCTCTTTTCGGTAATCAAAAAGGGCCTTTTATTCATGGGTGCACATATTAAGGAGCATTTTTTAATGTTTTAAGGCACTTTTGACTATCATCCTTGGCAATCACTACCTTTGTGGCATATCCCAAGGTAACGGTCCATTTTTCTTGATTCTTGCCATGTGGCATGTCGGCTAGGGCACCTAATGGCTTGAGAAATCTATATAAACAAGATGGATTGTAATGTTTGGTCATCAGCCGAACTGATGAGCACTTAAGGTGTGAAATGTGTTTTTTAAGTTTTCCCTTTGATTTCAGTCTCTCTTGTTCTTATGTTGTGAAGTGCCCTTTTTGCATTTATCGCTTATGCTTCTACTTCCTCTTCTTTATTTGATTTTCGTTCCACTAAGGTACTGCTGTGAAGTTTTTATTTCTTTTTGAATATAAAAGTTATCTTTTCAATCTAATGTCGCACGCTGCCCTAGTTATCTGAAATATGGAAAAGGTTCTCCATTTCTTTCATGAAGGCTCTCCTGTTCTGGAATCCACCAGACCCGCTCAAAAGAGGCCCAGGATGTTGCTTTCAGAAATTGAAGATTCCACTTCGTGCATAGAATGCATTCAAACAAAGTCCTGCTCTTCTTATCCTGAAGCATCGCAACCATCGAGGTGTATTCCAGAACTATCATAGAATCTTAAAGATCTCAGCTTGAAATTTTGGGAAACATTTAGATCTACGTTCATCAAGGTCAACAAAACTAAGACCTTCATCATGAAAATCTAGAAAGGCATCGACGAGGGCACCATGCCAAACAGTTTGTGCATGAAGCCTCTAAGCCTTAAGATTCCAGATCCTACTCTTCAGGAAGAGATGGACAATAAATTTTTTGAGCTCACCTTGAATTTCCAAAAAGCATGTTCAGAAGTATATCTTTCGACATAAAATAAATTACTTGAGAGCTTGAAGGTTCAAAAGGATGCTGTTGTCACATAACTCAATGCACAAGTAGAGCAAATATTTAGAAAAATGACTTTCATTTTAGATTTTGAGATTGCATCCTATTGGAAATCATAAATCATGGAAGATTTTACTGTGAAGGCCAATGCTCTAAAAATGGAACTATGTGTGGATTTTCAGGTCCAACAAGGTGCAACCGACACTTGAAAAGCTACTGAGAAACAACAACAAGATACTGTCATGGATGAATCCAACACCTAGGTGGCATCCCTCATTAAAAAAGAGTGCGCTCAACTCTTTTTTGAGATCCAAGAGCTAAAAAAACTTGTCATAGATCTTGTCGTTTCCTCTCGATCCAACTCCTGCAATCCCTTGCCCCAAAATCAAAGGAGAAGGAATAGGAGTCATATTCGTTCTCGTAGCAGAAAATAGCAACAACAACAACAACCTCAATAGTCATGTCAACAACAACAACAACAAAATTGTCCCGACATATATAACCAACAATCTCAGTCAAAAAATGGGTTTTGGGATCGATCCAAAAGCAGAGT
Source organism: Wollemia nobilis (assembly GCA_028583015.1). Classification (NCBI taxonomy): domain Eukaryota; kingdom Viridiplantae; phylum Streptophyta; class Pinopsida; order Araucariales; family Araucariaceae; genus Wollemia; species Wollemia nobilis. Next base: position 10,569,063 of record JAQPPZ010002587.1, on the reverse strand, counting down.
TCACTGGCAACAACCAGAGAAATAATTCATACCTCCTGTGCAATAGTAGTCACGACGGGGCTTTGGCAAAAATTTCCAAGGATCTAGTTCCTGAATGAATTAAAACTCTATGAGATTTGTTCCCAGGCATTCAGGTCTAGGATTGCAGTAGACCCAAGGCCATCCTCGCGATGATGGCGTAAACCACTACTGAATCATTGGAGTGCCATCTTCAGCCCTGTCGATAGATGCCTGCTCTTCTTCAGCAAGAGTAATGTAGGTGTTGTTGATGACATGATCACAAATGTCGATGTTCATAATTTCTTTGATAGAACTCTCATAGCGGAAAAAAAAGAGCTTCTTGGGCTAGGATTGAAATATATCCCTGTCCCACCTCCCATGGTCCATGATGATGTCTGTGCAGAGTATGTTATATTTTTTAGGCTTCTCAAGCTCTGGTGGTTTTTCTATCCAAAAGGAAGGAACATCGCCAACTGGGAAGAACCTGCCTACTCTCCCTTTCGTATTTCAAATTTTGCATGGGAACCTGATGTGAAATACCAACCCCTGTTGGATCTTCTTAATGACTAAAAGCATCGAGTTGAACATCAACCTGCTGCCTATATCGCCCAAATTTTTTGCACCCTTACCTTCAGGCTAAAGGATCCATTCCTGAAAGGGGGATGAAAAAAGGATGGAACTGTTAAACTTAGAAACTAGTTTATTATTGTATTGCACAGTTTAAATAGGTTACAACGGTGCCGGGAATAGCACTCCGGTAGAACAGAATAACAGGATTGTTACGCAGTTGTAACTGAGTACTCCAAATACAAATAAATACAATAGTATGCTAACATCCCCCTTTATTACATTATTTGGGTAATGTAATAACTAATAGCTATACTAGACTACTAACATCCCCTTACATTATTTTGCAATACAAAGTGAGCTGCGAAACAATTCAAATTTGACACGTCCAAGTGCCTTAGTGAAAATGTCTGCAACTTGAGCATCGGTGGGAATGTCTTTGAAGCTGAATTCGGTGCTTTGGAACTTCCTCTCGAATGAAATGACATTGTGTGTCAATGTGCTTTGTTTTTTCATGATGGGCTGGATTCTTGACGAGGTTCAGAACACCTTGATTGTCGTAGAACAAGTGTATTGGAGATTTTGATGGATGGCCCATACTTGTCAGAATGCGACGTAACCATATCACTTCGCACACAGCTTCACGTGCGGCGCGATATTCTGCCTCTGTTGAAGAAATAGCAACCACCTGTTGCTTCTTGCTGTGCCAAGAGACGAGGACCGGATCCCGGATGAAAAATGTATCCAGAAGTTGACTTGCGATCATCAAATGATCCGGCATAGTCGGAGTCCGTGTATCCTTGCAAGAAGAATTTGTTGTTCCTCTTGTATTCTAGGCCATATTCTATAGTACCACGGACATAGTGAAGAACACGTTTTGCTGCTTTCCAATGAGTAGTCTTAGGCTCCTGCATGAACCTCGAAAGATAGTTTACAGCAAATACGAGATCTGGCCTAGTATTGGTCAGATATATGAGACTCCCAATCAACTGTCGATAGAGAGTGCCATCTACCTGAGGTGAGTCATCATATCGCGATAACTGAAGTCCATTCTCCATTGGAGTTGCCATTGGCTTGCAGTCAGTCATGCGATATTTATCGAGCAATGTCTTGGCATACTTTTTCGAGACACTTTGATGGAGTGCTCCTTACGGCTGAATTCCGGACCAAGACGAGTAATGGAGAAGTCGAGATCTGTCATCTCAAAATATTTGCACAAGTTTCTTTTGACGGTAGAGATCATATCTTCGAACTCCCTGTAATGAGCGAGATCATCCACATAGAGTACAAGCAACACTATCTCGGAACCACTGTTTCTTGAAATAGAGGTTTGCATCCGACGGACATCTCTTAAATCCATGCTTGCATTAGGTGATTGTCCATTTTTATATACCAAGCTCGAGGAGCTTGTTTCGGACCATACAAGGATTTGACCAATTTGCAAACTTTCTGCTGTTGGCCTTCCACTTCAAATCCTTCAGGATGAGTCATATAGACTTCTTCTTGGAGATCACCATTAAGAAAGGCACTTTTGACATCCATTTGGTGAACTTTCCACCCATATTGTGCTGCCATAGCACACATAACCCGAATTGTGGTCATCCGAGCTGTAGGTGCAAAAGTTTCTTCATAGTCGATGCCTTCCTTTTGAGCATAGCCCTTTGCAACAAGTCGGGCCTTATGCTTATCAATTGTTCCATCTGCCTTGTACTTGACTTTGTATACCCATTTGCAGCCAATAGGTTTCTTTCCATGCGGCAGATCAACAAGCTTCCAAGTTTTATTCTTCATCAGAGACTCATACTCTGTATCCATAGCGGCCTTCCACTGAGGCTCACTGAGAGCATCTTGCACTGATGCAAGTTCAAGACTATCTATGGTAGACATGAATGCCCTGTCATCATCAATATCCATATCCTCAACTTCTCTACTTGGAGTCACAGAAAGTTCCTCAAAAGATTGACAAAGATCATCAACCTCACCAGTTTCTCTGGCTTCTCTTTCCTTTTGAGCCATACTGTGTGTACGAGGTCTATCCAAATTCAAATTGGGAGGAGTGGATAAATTTGCATCTCTGATTGTATTTGTACACCATTTAGGATTCTGCTTCGGTGGTGGTGAAGAAGATGTAGAAGGACCTCCTGTCTGTGTTGAAGAAGGAATCTCCTCTTCCTTAGGTTCCACAATATCCTGGTGTATTGTAGATGTGCTCTGTGATGTGAAAGCTTCATCAAAGACAACATCTCTGCTGATATGAATTTTCTTGGTCAAAGGATCTATCAACCGATATCCTTTAGAGTGCTCAGAATATCCAAGAAAAATACATCTCGGTGTTTTCTCATCTAGCTTCTTCCTTTTCTCTTTCGGTATGTGCATGAAAGCTTGACACCCGAAAATACGTAGATGAGATATGGAGGGTTTTCGACCACTCCATGCTTCTGTGGAGTCATTCCTTTTAGGGCCTTTGTGGGTGCCCTATTCAAAAGATACACTGCAGTGGTGACATCTTCCGCCCAATATTGTTGCCCAAGAGTTGCACCTGTGAGCATACAACGAACCATTTCCATGATAGAACGGTTCCTTCTCTCGAGCAACTCCATTTCTTTGAGGAGTATAGGCGGTTGTTAGCTGTCTCTTGATCCCATGCTTATCTAGGAATGCAGAAAATTCATTAGAGGTAAACTCTCCCCCTCGATCCGAGCGGAGGGTTTTAATAGAAGCCCACGACTCCTTCTCAGCGGATTTCTTGAGCTGCTTGGAAGAATGCGAAAGCTTCAGATTTCGGTTTGAGAAAGAAAACCCACATCTTTCGTGAGTAGTCATCTACGAATAACTGAAAGTACCTCTTCCCTCCAACAACTGTTGGGTGTGAAAGGACCGCATAGATCGGTGTGAATTAGCTCCAGAGGTTTTCTTGCTCTTGTAGAGCTCTTCTCAAATGGTACTCTATGCTGCTTTCCTGCCAAGAAGTCAGAGCACACTGGCAATGTGGCAGAAAGGGAAGGAAGACCCTTTACCATCTCATACTTGCTGAGCTCAAGTAAGTAGCAGAACTAAGATGCCCATATCTCTTGTGCCATAGGGAAGTTGCCTCCTTGGTAGAGACAGTCATGGCAACATGTGGAGTAGAGATAGCATCTAGTGCAAATAAGCCATGCTTATATGAAGCTGTTGCAATCTGCTTACCCTTCCTGGTAATTGTACAACACTTCTTTCCATTCTCAACACGAAAGTTGACAACCATATTTCTATCCAGGATTTGTGTCATCGACAACAAATTGTTGGCCAATCCCGAAACATAGAGGACCTTGTCAATATGACACTTGCCATCAGGAAGAGTGACTGAAACTGTACCCTCTCCCTGAACCCTGTAGGTTTTATCATCAGCAATTGTGACAGGTTTGCCCTCTTTGGCCACAAATGATTCAAACCACGATCTGTCGCCAGTCATATGTTTACTAGCTCCAGAATCGACATACCAAATAGGATCCCTCTGTGTGGAATCTGTGGTAGTCATGAGCACCTTGTGTGCCCATTCAGAATCTGAGTCAGATTCTTCAACGACAACATTCACCTGGGGTTGCTTGTTCTTATTTTGTGGTTTGTTTTGGCCTTTCTGCTTGTTCTTATGCCAACACCTGTTGGTGTCATGGTTGTCTTTCTCACAGATCTTGCACCACCTCTTCTTCTGTTGAGGTTGTTTGCCTTTTCCTTTCGTATCCTGTTGAGAATTTCCTCCTTTCTAAAAGTTGCCTCCTTTTTGCCCATTACCTTTCTTCCTAGAACCCTGCCTCTGTTGGTGTATAGGGCTGTATTGGAAGAATCATCCTTGTGAAGTTGGCGTGCCTCTTGTTGTTGGAGCAGATTGACCAACTCGATGTAGGTAATTTGTCGTTGGGACACCTGGATGGAGGTTATCAACATATCAAATGAAGAAGGTAAAGCTCTCATCACAAGTGAAATGAGAAGCTTTTCATCCACGGTATCTCCTAGAGAACTCAATTTCTCTTTCAACTCAGACACTCTGCACAGAAAGAGTTCAAGCTGTTTCACCCTGCCTCAAACTCAGGTTATGAAGTTGTTGTTGAAGATGAAGAATGGTGGATTCATTCTTCCCCTCATAGATGGTTCTAAGGGCATCCCATGCCTCTTTACCACTTGCTTTATCGGCTATATGAGGTTGCACTTCATCCGAAACAGACAAACAAAATGAGCACCTTTGCTCTCTTGTCTTTCTTGTCAAAAGCAATCTGATCTGCTGGAAGGACACTGTGGATCCTGCTTGTTGGTGAAGGCCTTGTTGCTACTCCGGTAACAATATCCCACAAATCTTCCATTTGGAGAATAGCCTTCATCTTATGTTTCCATGGTGTATAATTTGGACCTTTCAATAATTGATGCGGATCAGTCATCAACTTTGCAACAGCGGCCATAGTGAAGGTTCCTTATATCACCAAATTGGTCCCCCTTTCGATATACCTTTTGCTAGGCCAATATACCGTACAAAATACCCGCCCTTACGTGAGGGAAACTATAGGTATTTAGAAAGATCAACAAAAATCACCCGCCCTTACGTGAGGGAGACTATAGGTGAATTTTAGAGATCATACGATACGTGGAACATAAGCGGTACTGAAAGGGAATCGCCTTGTTGATGGCACCTACCATAGAAGATTCTTCTCATGCGTGGGGCGTAACTTCCCCTAAACACTATGAAGAATACTTCGTCGGGATTTACGCCTAAACACAAGTGCGATAAAGGGTAGTGGATGGAGTAAAAAATGCAAAAATGGCGTACTTATTCCTCCCCGACGATTTATAGAGAACAAGCTCAGACGTCGTTATAGCAGCTATATTAGGCGGCGGATACAGTAGCCAAATCACGACAGCTTTACCTGTAAGTGCTGGCCAGAGGTATCGCAAATACCGAACGCTGCAGTGCAAATAAATTGCACAGATGGGTTTTATATTCCGGGGACTTAGGGAGTGTTTTGATTTTAAGTTTTTAATGTTATAGTGCAAAAAATGAAATATGCAACATACAACATAAAAAAACTGCCCACAAGAATAACCCACAAGGTGTCGGTCACAGCCGAAAATGCACCTTTTACAATGCCAAATTGCTATTTTTTCTAAAAATTACTCTCTATCCCCCTTTGATTTTTGAAAAATATCCCCCCTTAAAAGGCTTTCTTTAACAAAGCATTTTTATAATCATTATTTATTTAAAATTAAAATAAATAATTTCAATTTATATAGTTTTAAAAACTTTAGAAAAAATAAATTAAAATTAAATTTTAATTTATAAAGTTTAAAACTATATTAAAAAAAATTAAAATTAAAAATTTTAATTAAAAATAATAATAATTAAAAAATTACTTTGAAAAAAAATATACCTGAGGGGAGTCGGCGGGATTTGAACCCCCGACCTGGGCTCCCTGAGCCTTACCGCACGGCTCACGACCACGTGAGCCAGCGGGCTGATCCGAAAGAGATCAAGAGCCTCCTCCTTTTACAGCGCCTGCTACCTCCACCTCCTCTGCAGCGGCCTCCAGTCGCACGGTTGCTGCTTCCGCGCCCAGATCGGCCTCTCGACGGTGGATTTAAAACAAAATTCCCGTCCTGCAAACCGCCTCCTCACAGTGAATTTAGAAAAAAAAATCCCTGCTGCGAACCGGGCCTCTCAACGGGAAAAAAAATTCCCTGCGATCCGGGCCTCTCAACGGGGGCGAAGGTGCATTTTTTTTTTTTTTATTTTTATTTTTCTTCCCGCCGTGGGAGCGCCAGTTAAATTCCCCGCCTGGCGCAACCTACGCGCGGGGGGGGGAGCTGCGTCTGCTTGACGCAGGCCCAGAGCTGCGTCTAAAATGACGCAGTTGCCGGGGGGGTTTATACCCCTCTTGCCGTGGTGGGCGGGAAATTTGAATTTCCACCCGCAGCGTCGGCCAAGGGGGGGGGGCCTCCCCTCCTGTCGCACGGCCTATGCGACAGTCTATCGCACGGGCCTGCTGCGACAGCTCCAGGAGCGCACGGCCTGCGCGACAGTCTGTCGCACGGGCCTGCTGCGACAGCTCCTCTATCGCGCGGGGGAGCGCGGCCCCTCCTGGTCACGCGTCTACGATAGACGTTGCCCGCGCAGGGAGTGGTCCCTCTTTCCAGTCAACCGCGTGCAACAGGGTCTGGGCCCTCCTGCACCACAATGCGTCGGCTGCGTCTGCTTCGACGAGCGGTGGGGAGTCTGCGCGACAAAAAAAAAATTAACTGCACACCCGCCCAGTTTCTCCAACCTCGGCTTCTCATCACGCCTCCCTGCACATCGTTGGCTCTATTACCATGTTAAACTCAGCAACTAGTTTATTATTGTATTGCACAGTTTAAATAGGTTACAACGGTGTCGGGAATAGCACTCCGGCAGAACAGAATAACAGGATTGTTACGCAGTTGTAACTGAGTACTCCAAATACAAATAAATACAATAGTACGCTAACAAGAACAATACCTCAAATAGAGATGCCCTTTGAATGTCACGCCTCTCGAGGGAGGGGTATAAAGGTGAATTTTTGATGGATGGTGGGGTTCACCAGGAAACTTTAACTAGCAGTTTCCACGTCTAGGTTGAGAATGGGTTTGATTTGTTCATTTTATATTCAATCATTCAGATTCCTAGGTTGGCCAAAATGAAGCTAATATATTCTATATGAAAATTCTAATTTATATGAAGACAACAGATATAAATGAATACTAATGCGATTAAATACAAAAAATATATAAAATGGAGAAGAGTGCACCTGATTTCTGATGTTTGATGAAGATTCTGAAGCTTGTAGGAGTCTAGATCATCCCGAATATGACATGATCATCTATAATTGTACATAATCATCCCAAATCATAGGCGATCATCTGAGATCACCTAGGATTGTCAATGACTTGACGAATTCGTCAGAAACCTGCAATCAAGAAAACAGACACCAAAAACCAAAAATACTATTGCAATAATGATGCAAAGTGATAGAAATGAGAGTGTAGATGCTTAAATAATAAATCCAGATATCAATTTAAATGAGATGCAATGTTTTGGTGACTTATTTTGAATTTTATTATGTAACTATGCTAAATGAGGTGAACTCCAAGATTCAAACAGAAGTAAATTAATCTAATGCACCAATAAATAAAGAAACAAGGTAAAAAATACAAATCCAGGACTCTGATTGCCCCCAAGCTGAATTGCAACCAAGATTGTCTACAATCGTACGAGATCGTCGTTGATCTTGATAGGATCACCTAAAATTGTGGTTGAATCACCTACAATGATCCGAGCTATCTCTGACTAAAACACAGTGAAATCCTACAACAAAAACTTGAAACACAAGTGTGAATGATGGGAGATCAGGGAGTCAGGGGAAGAAGGCAGTTAAGGAATTAGGGAATAAAGGAATCAAGGGGATAAACTAGAAAAATCCTAGTTTATATAGGATTAGGGGGAGGTTAGGAGGTTGGGGATCATCCCAATCTAGGAGATCCTCAACATGGGAATCTCCAACCGCGCAGACATGCTTCTACCCAAGTTAGAGAGGTCATTGGAACATAAGCTAATTATGAAAATTCAGTTTTAGGACGAAATCGTCTGGACGTTCTATTCCAGACGAATTCGTCCAATTTGGGATGATATTGTCAGGTCAGCGATGATATCGTCCAACGGTAAAAACAACTTCTAAAAAATGGCACAAAAAATAAGGTGAGCAGTTAACGAGCGATTTCGAGGTTAAAATTTAAATTTTTACTTTTTACTGATGGTTTAATTGTACCAATTTTAGGGTGCTACATTTTGCCCCCTCTTTACCAAATTTTATGAGGAAAATGCGTTAAAGACGAGTTCTTTGTGCTTTACGAGAAAGCAAAAATTTATTCTATTCTTTAGATGACGATTCTAGGTCAAATCGTACGACTGTTTGCTATGGTGCCCCCTCCAAGTTTTTACCCAAATCGAACGTTTGAGGTAAAAGCCCGAAAAAGCAAAAATTGAAAAATGTCATTTTAAAATAAAAATAAGAAAAATAGGGTAAAACCCTAATTCATTTTTATTGTTCACTTTCACTATTTCAAAGCTCTATAGGAAAAATGGTGGAAACGACATACAGATCGACAGAGGTCCGACGCGGGTTGCGGGTAAGGATCTAAACCTAGTGTACTATGTTTTTATCTTGATTTACTTGATTTTTATTTTGAATTTTAATTTTTTTTGGGTGTCACAACCATTTTTAGGCCGTCAACGACATCGGGATGAAATCATCCCAATTTCATCGAAATCATCTCTATATCGCTGATTTCGTCCTTAGACAAAATCAGATGAATAAGGGCGATCCTGTCCAATAAGGGGCGATCCCCAAATTGAAGAACAGAGATGATTTCATCCTATTAAGGATGATTTTTTCTAAATTTGGTATGATATAATCCAATAATGGGTGATATAATATTTTATGGGATGATTTGAATTTTAATTGATTTTTTAATGATTATGTACTAATGATTTGTGTTGTTTTATTGTTTATTTTTTAGAGGGGATTACTAAAGAGTAAGGAGTGGAAATATAGAGGTCTAAGGGATGACTTAGCCATGCTCGATCAGGCCGAGTGAGACAGACTGGCAAAGGTAGAACTGTAGCATGTGGCAGAGATGCCACAACTTCCTACAGACATGGGGCTACTAACAACCCTAGCAGAGAGATGGTATCTAGAGTCATCCTACTTTTGGCTATCAAAAGGGGAGATGACTCCCACTCTAGAGGATGTATGGAGGATCTTGAGGATCCCCATACATGGTTGATTCATGAGATTGTGCAGTGACCCAAGCTTCACCCTAGAGAAGGGCGGAGTGAACATCGAGGCTTTGACGCAGATGCCTGGGGTGTCTCGGTTGACCCAGGTTTTGGTAGGGGTGGTGGGTGGCCTTATTCTATGCCACCAGAGTGGATGCATATTACCATGGCTACTGTTAGATGTGGTTTGTGACATGAGATACCATGGATATAGGTTTGCTTAGTGTAGCTTTGTATTGTGCCAGTTGTATAGGATCCTTTATGGGGTCGTATACAAGGGAGGTCGATGTATGGTGTTGACATCGCTCCTACATGTTTGGTTCTGGGAGCACATTACGGTGTGGAGGCCGATAGGGTTTCCACTAATAGGATTTGACTAGGAGAGACCCCGGGTTTTCTATTGGTGGCTCTAGAGAGGGTCACAACGACGGATAGATCTATCGACATCCTGAAGGCTACTGGATGACCAATAATTTACCTGACTTAACTATGAATATAGATTTTGCTGGATTCAATTGGATAAGATATTCCCTTAACCGATCAAATATTTTTCTCAAGTCATCTAAATGGTCATCTTCTTTAGTAGAATGTGCTATAATGTCGTCTACATAATCATGTAGTATATCATGCATCATATCATGAAAGATATAAGTCATGGCTCGTTGATAGGTTGCACCTGCATTCTTCAAACCAAATGGCATCACTTTCCAACAGAAAGTCCCCCAAGGGGTAATAAAGGTTGTTTTATCCTAATCTTCAAGAGTTATCCTAATCTGATTATAACTAGAAAATCCATACATTAAGGATATTATTCCACTCCCAACAGTAAAATCAATGAGCTGATCCATATTAGGAATGGGAAAATCATCTTTAAGGCATGCAACATTAATATCTCTAAAGTCTGTACAAACCCTAATCTTAGTAGCTTATTTCTTAGTTACTGGAACTACATTTGAGATCCATTCAACATAATCAATGGCTTGTATAAAAATAAAATTCAGGAGTTTTTCTAACTCCCATTTGACTAGTAAGGCCACTTTAGGATGCATTTTTCTAAGCTTCTATTTAAAAGGTTTAGCATTCGGATGCACTACTAGGTGATGCATAACTACAGAAGGGTCTAAAACTGACATATCTTCATATGTCCAAGCAAAGACCTCTTCATATTCTTTAAGAAAAACAATGTATTTATCCTATTTTTCTTAACCCAATTCTGATCCAATATTGATTATGTGAGGGTTATTATTGGTTCCAATGTTAATTTTTATGACATTTTCTACTTCCATGTGTAGATATTTCTCAAAATTAGGTGGGGCAGGTGAAACACCCAATTCTTGTAATTCTTCCAAGGTTAGCTTGGATAATTTGTCTTGAGGAGTCCTGGCCTCAAGCTGGGCTATACTAGGTATAGAGCCATCAAAATAAAATCCATTATGTAATAATTCCTCAACGGAGACATCGTGAAAGATATCTCCCTCCAAATCATCGTTGAATTCAGCGATCATCTTAGGATAAGCTATAGATAGCATATTACATGTGAATGTCTTATTAATTAAATGCAAAGCATCGCGTTCATATAAATAATCTTGGTAACATATAAGATGGTCATCATCCTCAAATGGGAGTGGCTGACCCTTACTAGAAAATAGACCCACACCACATCGGGTGGGCCATGCTTCTACCTCAAAAGGTTCTTTCATACCATTATGGAAAGGTCCCAAACCTTTCCCTTTATATCCCAATTTAAGCATTATAGGTTTGTCTTTAATATACTCATTAGTAAAATAACATCGAGCATATCCATCATAACGAGTTCTGAGGTTTCTAGGTATTCTACCCCAATCATATCCCTTATAAATAAAGGCATAGCTCCCAACTTGGTAAATACTTGCCATAGGCTGTGGGAGGCCTAAGGTATGAGGAGATGGTGGTAAATTATTTAAAATAAGGGAATCTTGCATAGAAACATTTTTTTCTTCTGATATAAGAATTTTAGATATATCGGGTAAGAGCTCATCAGTAAGAGCATAAGAGGTAGAAGGAACATTCCCTACGTCTTTCGATGCAGAAAATATGAATTTGGTGGATGTAGATGGTGTAGAGGTGTCGATAGATGGGTATATTAAAGGTATGAAAGTTATAGTTGTAGAACAAGAGACATTGGTTGTGGGATTAGGATCTTTCTTGGGTCCTAATGTGGTTTGTTCAAAATATGGTTGAGCTATATGTGAAGGTGCAATTGATGGAGAAGAAGTAGATGATGTTGTGGGTGTGAGTTTCACACGTTTAGATGGATAATGAGAATTAGGATGTGTGGATGATAGAGTAGGGCAAAATTAAACTCCAATAGGTTCTGCCAAAGCACACATATCAAAGGGTCTTGGATCACCATGAATGGTAACCAACTGATTCTTAAATTCAAACTTAACACATTCATGTAAAGTTGAGGTAACATCTCGCATCGCATTGATCCAAGGATGACCCAAGAGTATATTGTATGATGTAGGAAAATGTACAATAAACATAGTCGTATCCAAGGTTCTCGAACCACCTGCAATGGAATGGTAATAAATCCACACATTTCTTGTGTTTCATCATTAAAATCTTTTATGATCATATCAGTTCTTTTCATTTCATCACTTCTAAACCCAAATATTTGGTAGAAGTCAAAAGTGCAGATATTTAAAGATGAACCATTATCAATCAAAACTCGTTTGACTACTACATATCCAATTAAGGTAGTAATATACAAGGGGTTATCTTTATGTAAACTGTGTTGTGGTATGTCTCTATCCCGGAAGTCAATACAATCAACTTCATGAGTTATTATAGTATGGGCCATGGCTTCAAGTTGAATGTCTTGTGGTACCATTATCTGAATTAATGTGAGCATTAATTCATCTTTATGTGTAGGAGAAGATCTTAAAAGGTCCAAAAGAGAAATTCTAACTGTAATATTTGATAATTGTTCATTAATATTATAAGGAGGTTTAGGTTGAACATTAGGTGAATGATTCCCTTTATTAGGAACCTTAAAAAAAATGGAGCTGATCCACCATTTTGAATTTGATCTTGTTGAGAATTTTGAGCCTGTTGTCTAGTAACAGCTTTGATGGTACCCACAATATTATTCTATGGATGATGAATGGGTCTTGGTCTAGTGTTTATAGCTATCTCATTAGAAAGTAATCAGTGATATGAGGGTCTAGTAGTGACTCTTCTTGGAAATGGCTCTTCTGGAACCATATAACTTGTGATAGGGTGAATAGGATCCGATTCATCATTAGAACTATTCGATTGATTTGATGTGATTTCCATATCACTCTCAGTCTCGTATTCTATATCACTAAGATCAGGTATCTAAATATTATATAGAGGCCTGATTGTAACCACAGATAAAGTTGTGTCAAATATTTCTAGATCATGAACAGGTAAATGCCCACTAATAGTTCCTACATATCGGGCAGGAGGAGGGACATTATGATGTTCAATTTGATTAGCCACCTCCTTACCATGTTTTGGTAAGGGATGTTGAAATATGTCCAATGACTGATTGGCATTATGATTCTAGTTTTGTGGGGTGTTATTTTGAACATTATTAGGAGGATTTTGCTTAGGTTGAAAGGCTTGCACCTCCATCTCATTGTTATCAATCAAGTCATGTATTTTATGTTTTAATATTTTACAAGAGTTGGTAGTGTGTCCAGGTCCTCTATGGAAGTCACAGTGTAAATCTACTCTATATCCAGGTATAGTTGGATTAGGTTCCAGAATATTTGATAATTTAATCAAACCTCGTTCTAATAATTACTGTAGAATAGTTGATAAAGGTTGATTTAACCTAGTAAATTCTTGAGGAGGTCTATCAGGAGGTTTCAGTACAAACTTCTCTGTTGTCTTCGCAACATTAACATTAGCAATATTTCTACTATTGGTGAATCCATCACCCATAACTTGTTTATTCTTATATTGATTTTTGGATGTTTTCTCATCGTCTCTCTTTTTAAGTTGGCCTCTCCTAATGAGAGCATCTTCCACTCTTCAAGCTAAGTCTATAGCCTGATCGAAGGTGGTCAAAGTAGAAGTTGATAGTTCGTAAGATAGTTACTCTTTCAAATTATTAATAAATATGCCCAACATCTCCCTATAAGGTAACATAAAGTGCAATTTTCCTATCAATTGTCTCCACCTAGCTAGGAAATCAGCAAAGCATTCTTCTTTGCCCTGTTTTAAGTTATACAAATATTTAATGGTCACATCTCTTTCGATGTAGGCATTAAATTTATGAACAAAAGACTCGGCAGTTTCTTTGAAAGTCCTCAAATAATTAGTGGGCAATTGATAATACCACTCTAATGCAATTCCTCCCAAGTGTTTTGGGAACATTTTTAGTAATAACAAGTCATCATATGATATATCATGACATGCTATTCTAAACATATGAAGATGCTCTATGGGATCTTTGGTTCCTTTATATATGGGAAGAACATTCATAGGAAAACATTTAGGATACGGTTGTGCTACGACTATAAGATCTAAAGGCTGACTACACATCTCTCGATAATTGTACGAGGGACGGTAGGGATCTATCCGGTCCATGCAGGAAACTAACTATTTCACCATGACTTTCAGATTGCTAGTTTGTCCACCATATTGGTTTGGTGGCACATAGGTATGGGATATATGAATGTATGATGGTGTGACACAATGATTAGATGTTATATTGCTATTATGCAAAGTATTGGTAGGAAGAGTATTATGAAGGGGATTTGTAATAGTATTATGTTGTACCTTAGATTGTTGGTAATTGGTGTTCGGTTTTGTTTTGGGTTTTTGTTGATTTGAGGTATTTTGATCAAGAGCTTGGAAAAATAGAGCATTAAATGATGGTTTCTTTTGTGTGAGAATGAATCTAGCATTGTTAACAGGCACTTTAGATTTTTGGGTAACCTGCTATTGTTGCATGTTCTAGATCACAGCTGCCATATCCAAATTGGATGGTCCATCTTGATCACTCTCTTGGTCAATAAAGGACAAGGGATTAGTGTGCGTTTGAAATACTTCTTCTAGAGTTTCTTGAGTGTCACTAATTCGATCCTTGTCCATATGGGCTGCTTTATTAAAAACACCAATATTAGTGTTAATGAACTTCCAGAATTGTTCCATGTTCTCAAAAGTGATAGCTCCTCCCGAAGACATTTTAGGGGATGAGGATCCTTCCTCTTTAACATTTTCTTCTTGTTCATTTCCTACAACAAGCTCTTCTTCTTGCTGGTCTAGGATTTCTTCTTCCTGAACTTGGTCCTCAAGAGGGAAATTTTGGTCAATTAATGGTCTTCCTAACCAATCTTCATCTTCTTCGGTTTGTTTTCCATTCCTAAGTCTAAGAATTGTGCTAAACTTAGGTTTTAGCAAATATATATACTTATATATATATATATATATATTATATATATATATATATATATATATATATATATATATATATATATTATATATATATATATATATATATATATACTTATATATACTTATATCTATCTATATATATATATATATATATATATATATATATATATATATATATATATATATATGCAATAAGGTTGAGAGGTATATATTTTAACTATATACCTACTATAATGCTTAAAAAGGAAATGTTTTGTTATTTTTGTTTTTTTGTGTGATTTTATTATATTATTATTTTACAAGAATAAAAATAACAAACAACATGCTAGTTATAAGAAACAATAGTAGAAAGAATCACTTAGTTTTCTATGAATAGTTTATGGATATCATTGATAGGGTCAAGTTCATCAGGAGTCATGAAATGCTCCTCTTCAAATTGGAAGTTGTTTTCAAGAACTTGACAAAGTGTTTTATATTAATATGATCTATTTCAGATTCTAACATGTAAAAATAAATTTCATGGCAATACTCTTGATACAACATAGCTCTAGGAACTCTATTCCATATCTTTATATCCGTAAGAATGAATTCTTGATCCTTTATACGAGATAGAAATTTATGTACTACAACTACATTCTCAAGGTATTCCTCAAAGGTGTATAATTTAGAAGACACAAGTGCTCTTTTATCGGCTAACCACCTATGGCAAGCTCTTTGAAGTTCATGGTACAAAGTCACCTGATCAGGATCTAGGATTCTATCTAGGACAAACTTCTTAATTTGCCTAAGTTCTGAAGATCTAGATTTAAGAATACCCAATCTCCTATCAAGTTCATCCCACAAAGGTTGGGCTCTATATGTTTGAGGTACTCTAAGCACAGAAGTAATATCTATAACTGTTAATTGATTTTCAACATTTATGGAGATTTCTCGTCTTCTATTATAATCTACCATTTAAGTATGATATGCAAATTTAACAGTTTTCTAATGATTCTAGATGTTCTTAATAATGTGTTTTTTTTTTTTTTGGATTTTTTTCAAAAGGTGTTTTAGTTTCATGTCGGGTTCACAAAAATGTATCGCCCAAATTTTTTGTACCCTTACCTTTAGGCTAAAGGATCCATGCCCGAAGGGGTATGCGAAAAGTATAGAACAATACCTCGAACGGAGAGGCCCTTTGAAGGTCGCGCCTCTTGGGGGAGGGGTATAAAGGTGAATTTTTTATGGATGGTGGGGTTCACCAAGAAAATTTGAGTGGCAGTTTCCACACCTAGGTTGAGAATGGGTTTGATTTGTTCGTTTTATGTTAAATCATTCAGATTCCTAGGTTGGCCAAAATGAAGCTAAGCTATTCTATATGACAATTCTGATTTATATGAAGACAACAAACATAAATGAATCCTAATGCGATTAAATACAAAAAATATATAAAATGGAGAAGAGTACACCTGATTTTTGATGTCTGATGAAGATTCTAAAGCTTGTAGGAGTCCAGATCATCCCAGATATGACAAGATTATCTGTAATTGTACAAAATCATCCCAAATCACAGGCGATCATCTAAGATCACCCAAGATCATCACCGACCTGATGAATTCATAACGAATTTGTTAGAAACCTGCAATAAAGAAAACATACACCAAAAACCAAAAATACTATTGCAAGAATGATGCAAAGTGATAAAAATGAGAGTGTAGATGCTTAAATAATAAATCCAGATATCAATTTAAATGAGATCCAATGTTTTGGTAACTTATTTTGAATTTTATCATGCAATTATGCTAAATGAGGTGAAATCCAAGATGCAAATAGAAGTAAATTAATCTAATGCATCAATAAATAAAGAAACGAGGTAGAAAATGCAAACTCAGGACTCTGATTGCCCCCAAGCTGAATTGCAATCAATATCGTCTGCAATCGTACGAGATCATAGTCGATCTTGTTAGGATCACCAAAAATTGTGGTTGAATCCCCTGCGATGATCTGAGTTATCTTCGATTGAAACACAATGAAATATTGCAACAAAAACTTGAAACACAAGTGCAAATTATGGGAGATCAAGGAGTCAAGGGAAGAAGGCAGTCAGGGAATCAGGGAATCAGGGAATCAGAGAATCAGTGGGATAAACTAGAAAAATCCTAGTTTATATAGGATTAGGGGGAGGTTAGGAGGTTGGGGATCATCCCAATCTGGGAGATCCTCAACGTGGGAATATCCAACCGTGTAGACACGCTTCTAGCCAAGTTGGAGAGGTCATTGGAACAGAAGCTAATTATGAAAATTTGGTTTTGGGACGAAATCGTCTGGACATTCTATTCTAGACAAATTCATCTGATTTGGGACAATATCTTCAGATCAGCGACGATATCATCCAATGGTCAAAACAACTTCTAAAAAATGGCATGAAAAATAAGGTGAGCAGTTAACGAGCGGTTTTAGGGTTAAAATTCAATTTTTTTCTTTTTACTGATGGTTTAACTACACCAATTTTAGGGTGCTACATTGCCATAGAGAGTATCTTCCAGCCTCTCCTGCCCAGGAATCTAGCAAGAGCCTTGCACTCTCTTAGATCTGATGATTCCATTGTCATCAGACCTGCTGATAAAAATATCGGCCTCACTATTCTCAACAAGGCATGGCACCTAGAAGAAAGGATCAGACAAATTTCAGATCTGAAATTTTACCAAGAGGTTATTTCTGTTCCTTGGAACTCTCCTTTTTATAGCTTGGAGTCCATTGTTAAAAATACACAAAGAAGTCTTCTCCTCGATCAAAAAACAATTGATTATCTTCTCCAAAATAACCCCATATTTTCTCGAGTCTGTACTTTCCACCTCATTCCAAATGTCCAAAAACAACCTATTAAGGGTAGACCCATCTACTCATATTATGGTTATATGTCGTAGCTGGGTCATGAGAACCCAACCCAACTTCAATCAGCCATAAATTTTTCTACACGGATTCGATTCTCGAACCGTCTAAAGTGTTGGAAAGGTTATAAAATTTTCTATGATGACAGATGAAACCCAAGCAACGGGACCTTTTCGAGGCCTCTAGACCCCTCAAAAATGAGTTTTAAAGTTTAGAATTGTTTGTAATGTCTCTTTTCAACAATCAATGCCCCATATTCATGGGTGCACATCCTGAGGAGCATTTTTTAATATTTTAAGGCACTTTTGACTGTTATCCTTGAAATCACTGCCTTTTTTGGCATATCCCAAGGTAACTGTCTATTATTCTTGATTATCGCCATGTGGCATGTCGGCTAGGGCACCCAATGGCTTGAGAAATCTATATAAACAATATGGATTGTAATTTTTGGTCATTAGTCGAACTCATGAGCACTTAAGGTGTGAAACATGTTTTCCAAGTTTTCCCTTTCATTTCAATCTCTCTTGTTCTTATGTTGGAAGTGCCCTTTTTGCATTGATTGCTTGTGCTTCTATTTCCTATTTGTTATTTGATTTCCATTGTGCTAAGGTACTGCTGAAAATTTTTTGATTATTTTTTAATATAAAAGTTATCTTTTCAATCTGATGTTGCACATTGCCCTAGTTATCCAAAATCCGAAAGAGGATCTCCATTTCTTTCATGAAGGCTCTCATGTTCTGGAATCCACCAGATCCGCTCAAAAGAGGCCCATGATGTTGCTTTTAGAGATTGAAGCTTCCACTTCACATGTTTAATGCACTCAAACAAAGTCCGATTCTTCTTATCCTTAAGCATCGCAACCTTCGAGGCATATTCCAAAACTACCATAGAATCTTAAAGATCTCAGCTTGAAATTTTATGAAACCTTTAGATCTGCGTTCATCAAGGTCCACAAAACTGAGACCTTCATCATGAAAATATAGAAAGGCATCAATGAGGGCACCATGCCAAAAAGTTTGCACATGAAGCCTCAAAGCCTTTGGATTATAGATCCTACTCTTCAGGAAGAGATGGACAAGAAATTTTTTGAGCTCACCTTGAATTTCTAGAAAGCATGTTCATAAGTATATATTTCGACAAAAAAGAAATTACTTGAGAGCTTGAAGGTTCAAACGGATACCATTGTCACACAACTCGATGCACAAGTAGAGCAAATCTTTAGCAAAATGACTTTCATTTTAGATTTTGAGATTGCATCCTATTGAAAATCATAAATCGTGGAATATTTTACTATGAAGTCCAATGCTCTCGAAATGGAACTATGTGGATTTTCAGGTCCAAAAAGGTGCAACCGACACTCGAAAAGCTTCTAAGAAACAACAACAAGATACTGTCATGGATGAAGTCAACACCTAGGTGGTATCCCTCATCAAAAGAGAGTGCACTCCACTCTTTTTTGAGATCCAAGAGCTCAAAAAACTTGTCACAGATCTTATCGTTTCCTCTTGATCCAACTCCTGCAATACCTTGCCCCAAAATCAAAGGAGAAGGAATAGGAGTCGGATCCATTCTTGTAGTAGACAACAACAACAACAACAACCTCAATAGTCAGGCCGACAACAACAACAATGAAACTATCCTGACAGACAAAACCAATGATCTCAATAAAAAAATGGGTTGTGGGATCGATCCAAAAGCATAGTTTGTTGGCAACAACCAGAGAAAGAATTCATACCTCCTACATAGCAGCAGTCATGACGGGGCTTTGAAAAAACTTTCCAAATATTTGGTTCCCAAATGAATAAAAAATCTATGAGATTTGTTCCCACGTAGTCAGGTCTAGGATTGCAGCAAACCCAAGGCCGTCCTCGCAATGATGGCATAAACCGCTACTGAATCATTGGAGTGCCATATTCAAACCTATCGATAGATGCCTGCTCTTCTTCAACAAGAGTAATGTAGGTGTTGTTGATGGCATGATCATAAATGCCGTTGTTCATAATTTATCTGATAGACCTCTCACAACGGCAAAAAAAGAGCTTCTTGGGCTAGGATTGAAATATATCCCTGTCCCACCTCCCATGGTCCATGATGATGTCCGTGCAGATTATGTTCTATTTTTTTGGCTTCTTAGGCTCTGGTGGTTTTTTGATCCAAAAGGAAGGAACATCGCCAACTGGGAAGAACCTGCCTACTCTCACCATGGGAACCTGATGTGAAATACCAACCCCTGCTGGATCTTCTTAATGACGAAAAACATTGAGTTGAACATCAAACTTCTGCCATAGAGAGTATCTTCCAGCCTCACCTACCCAGGCATCTGGCAAGAGCCTTGCACTCTCTTAGATCTAATGATTCCATTGTCATCAGACCTGCTGAAAAAAATCTCGACCTCACTATTCTTAGTAAGGCATGGTACCTAGAATAAGGGATCAGATAACTTTCAGATCTGAAAGTTTACCAAGAGGTTATTTGTGTTCCTTAGAACTCTCTTTTTTATAGCTTGGATTCCATTGTTAAAAATACACAAAGAAGTCTTCTCCTTGATAAAAAAAAATGGATTATCTTCTGCAAAAAAACCCCATCATTGCTCAAGTCTGTACTTTCTACCTCATTATAAAGGTCCACAAATAACCTATGAAGGGTAGATCCATCTACTCCTATTGTAGTTATATGTCATAGCTGGGTCATGAGAACCCAAACCAACTTCAATCAACCATAAATTTTGCTACACGGCTTTGATTCTCGAAATTTCTGAAGCGTTGGAAAGGTTATAAAAGTTTCTACTATGACAGATGAAACCCGTTGGGTTTCAAAAGAAACAAGACCTTTTCGAGGCCTCTAGACCCCTCAAAAATGAGGTTTAAATTTTATAATTGTTTGTAACATCTCTTTTCAACACTCAATGCCCCATATTCATGGGTGCACATCCTGAGGAGCATTTTTTAATATTTTAAGGCACTTTTGACCGTTATCCTTGGAAATCATTGCATTTTTTGGCATATCCCAAGGTAACGGTCCATTTTTATTGATTATTGCCACATGGCATGTCTTCTAGGACACCCACTGGCTTGAGAAATCTATATAAACAAGATGGATTGTAATTTTTGGTCATCAACCGAACTGATGAGCACTTAAGGTGCGAAACATGTTTTTCGAGTTTTCCCTTTCATTTTAATCTCTCTTGTTCTTATGTTGTGAAGTGCCATTTTTGCATTGATCGCTTGTGCTTCTACTTCCTCTTCATTATTTTATTTTTGTTGTGCTAAGGTACTACTACGAATTTTTTATTTATTTTTGAATATAAATGTTATCTTTTCAATCTGATTTCGCACACTGCCCTAGTTATAGTTATCCAAAATCTAGAAGAGGATCCCCATTTTTTTCACGAAGGCTCTCCTATTCTGGAATCCACTAGATCTGCTCAAAAGAGGCCCATGATGTTGCTTCCAGAGATTGAAGCTTCCACTTCATGCGTAGAATGCACTCAAACAAAGTCCTACTCTTCTTATCCTGAAGCATCGCAACCCTCGAGGCATATTCCAGAAATACCATAGAATATTAAAGATCTCAGCTTAAAATTTTGGGAAACCTTTAGATCTACTTTCATCAAGGTCCACAAAACTGAGACCTTCATCATGAAAATCCAAAAAGGCATCGATGAGGGCACCATGCCAAATAGTTTTCGCATGAAGCCTCCAAGCCTTCGAATTCCAAATCCTACTCTTCAGTAAGAGATGGACAAGAAATTTTTCAAGCTCACCTTGAATTTCCAGAAAGCATATTTGTAAGAAATTACTTGAGACCTTGAAGGTTCAAAAGGATGTCGTTGTCACACAGCTCGATGCACAAGTAGAGCAAATATTTAGCAAAATGACTTTCATTTTAGATTTTGAGATTGCATCCTATTGGAAATCATAAATCATGGAAGATTTTACTATGAAGGCCAATGCTCTCAAAATGGAACTGTGTGTGGATTGTCAGGTCCAACAAGGTGCAACCAACACTCAAAAATCTATTGAGAAACAACAACAAGATATTTTCATGGATGAAGCCAACACCTCGGTGGCATCCCTCATCAAAAAAGAGTGCGCTCCACTCTTTTTTGAGATCCAAGATCTCAAAAAACTTGTCACAGATCTTGCCATTTCCTCTCGATCCAACTCCAGTAATCCTTTTTCCCAAAATCAAAGGAGAAGGAATAGGAGTCGGAGCCATTCCCGTAGCAAAAAATAACAACAACAACAACCTCAACATTCAGGCCAACAACAACAATAGTGAAATAGTCCCGACATACAGAACCAACGATTTTAGTCAAAAAATGGGTCACAAGATTGATCCAAAAGCAGAGTTTAATGGCAACAACTAGAGAAAGAATTCATACCTCCTGCAGAGCAGCAGTCAAAATGGGGCTTTGGTGAAACTTTACAAGTATCTAGTTCTCAAACAAATCAGAAATCTATGATATTTGTTCCCAGGCAGTCAGGTCTAGGATTGCAGCAGACCCAAGGCCATCCTCACGATGGTGGCATAAATCACTATTGAATCATTGGAGGGCTATATTCAGCCATATCGATAGATGCCTAATCTTCTTTAGCAAGAGTAACGTAGGTGTTGTTTATGGCAGGATCACAAATACCGTTGTTCATAATTTCTCTGATAGACCTCTCACAGTGGCAAAAAAATAGCTTCTTGGGCTAGGATTGAAATATATCCTTGTCCCACCTCCCATGGTCCATGATGATATCCGTGTAGAGTATGTTCTATTTTCTAGGCTTCTTAAGATCCGATGGTTTTTTGGTCCAAAAGGAAGGAACATCGCCAACTGGGAAGAACCTGCCTACTCTCCCTTTCATATTTCAAATTATGCATGGGAACCTGATGTGAAATACCAACCCTTGCTAGATCTTCTTAATGACGAAAAGAATTGAGTTGAATAACAACTTGCTACCATGGAGAGTATCTTCCAGCCTCCCCTACCTAGGCATCTGGAAATAGCCTTTCACTCTCTTAGATCTGATTATTTCATTGTCATCAGACCTATTGACAAAAATCTCAACCTCACTATTCTCAGCAAGGCATGGTACCTAGAAGAAGGGATCAGACAACTTTCAGATCTGAAAGTTTACCAAGAGGTTATTTCTGTTCCTTGGAACTCTCCTTTTTCTAGATTGGAGTCCATTGTTAAAAATTCACAAAGAAGTCTTCTCCTTGATCAAAAAATAGTGGATTATCTTCTGCAAAAGAACCCCATCATTGCTCGAGTTTGTACTTTCTACCTCATTCCAAATGTCCACAAACAACCTATGAAGGGTAGACCCATTTGCTCCTATTGTGGTTATATGTTGGAGACTTTTTCCAAATGGCTTCACCACCAATTTCTCCCCATTCTCCTGGAGCAGCCAAATCATCTACAAGACTCTCTCAGCCTAATGAAAATCCTTCATGAAAGAGATTTTCCTCCAAGTTGTGTTCTATTCACCTTTGATGTTGAGAGCCTATACCCAAGAATTCCTACAACAACAGGATTGGCCACTCTTCAACACTTCATCTCAGGGAGGTTCAAGCCAGGTTTGGTCTAGTTGATCCTCGAACTTGCAAAACTGGTCCTGAACAGACATTATCTGGAATTTAATGGTAAGATCTACAAGCAAAAAAGAGGTACAATAATGGGGAGCAATTTTGTAGTTGTCTATGTTTGTCTGTTCCTTTGTTACTTGGAATTGCAAGTTTTCTGTCTTTTTCCATCTATTTCAAAAAATATTTGTTTGTATAAATGATATATTGATGATGCTTTTGGATTTTGGAATGGTACTAATGAGAGTCTTCAAGCTTTCCTGGATGCTTATGGTTCTGTTTATCCCAACATCAACATCACTACTGCCATTTCCACTTTTGAAGTTAACATCCTAGATATTTTGGTTGTCAAACCACCCTCCATGATTGTTCCAGGTCATCTGAGTACTAAATAGTACCATAAAATAATGAATGTGTATCAATATATCCCTTTCTATTCATTCCAACCACCCCACCAGAAAAAAGCCTTTATAGTCAGCGAACTCAACAAGTTTCTAGTCATAGAGGTGGATGATGAAGGATTCAGAAAGATGAAGCATCAATTTTTTCACAGGTTGAGATCCTGAGGCTACCCATCTTGTTTCTTATTTACAATCTTTGTCCAGGTATATTTTCGACACCGGCCTGCACTGCTCCAAAA
The DNA here is from genome assembly GCA_028583015.1 of Wollemia nobilis. Lineage (NCBI taxonomy): Eukaryota > Viridiplantae > Streptophyta > Pinopsida > Araucariales > Araucariaceae > Wollemia > Wollemia nobilis. Next base: position 10,545,184 of record JAQPPZ010002587.1, on the reverse strand, counting down.
AATATTCCAAAAGATCTCTTTAAGACAACTAGGTCTAAAGAAATCTCCCCTAGTTTTGATGAAGTTGTACAACTACTAGTTTGCTCGTGATATTTGTCTAAAAAAAAATGTGCTTGGACCTCTCTACAAAAAATTGAGTAAATACCTTCAGCTCTCCCATATCAGTCATGACATCATCTTTTGGAAAAACAACAAAAATATGAAGAAATTTCTATGTCGCAGTCGGGTCGTGAGAACCTAGCCCAACTTCAATCAGCCATAACTTTTGCTACAGGGCTTCGATTCTCGAACCGTCTAAAGCATTGGAAAGCTTATAAAATTTTCTACGACGATAAACAAAACCCATTGGGTTTTGAAAGCAATAGGCCCTTTTTGGGGCCTCTAGACCCCTCAAAAAATGAGTTTTAAAGTTTAGAATTGTTTGTAATGTCTATTTTCGGAAATCAACGCCCTGTATTCACAAGTGCACATCCCGAGGAAATTTTTTAATGTTTTAAGGCACTTTCGATCGTTATCCTTGGAAATAACTACCTTTTTTGGCATATCCCAAGGTAACGGTCCATTTTTCTTGATTCTCGCCACATGGCATGTCGTCTAGGGCACCCATTGGCTTGAGAAATCTATATAAAAAAGATGGATAGTAATGTTTGGTCATTAGTCAAACTGATGAGCACTTAAGGTGAGAAATGTGTTTTTGGAGTTTTTCCTTTCATTTCAGTCTCTCTTGTTCTTATATTGTGAAGTTCCCTTTTTGCATTGATTGCTTGTGCTTCTACTTCCTCTTCGTTATTTGATTTCCATTGTGCTAAGGTACTGCTACGAAGATTTTATTTATTTTTTAATATGAAAATATCATAAGATAAATTTGTAGCCAAAATTGACAAAATATAGAGAATATCCTGGAGTAGAGGAAGTATATTTCATGGGAAATAGGAGAAACTGACAAAAGTCTCCTATGGGAAACAATATGCTAGATGGACTGCCACCCTATGGGGGAGGTAATTACATGAATCAAGATCAAGTTTAGCCATCCAATATGGGTTTATGGATACAACAAAAACCTTGGGAAAACACCCCCCAAGGATCCATTCCATATAATATATACCCATGGATGCCATATTAGCAGCTCGAACCTCAGTGGAGAAAATATAATGCATAGAGTTCAACTCCACAAAATGCAACACAAGTACCACTACAGTAAAGTTTACCAACTCCCCCTACTTTGAGACCTACTCAACTTCTTGCACAACCGACATCAAATCCCAACAACAAATCAAACCAACCAGCATACCAAGAAGAAAATTAGATGTTTTCAATGTACAATATTAGAGTAGGATGTAATCCTATATAGTTAATATCAGGTAGACAAGTAGGAGTAGAAGTCACTCCTTTGGTATAAGAGGAGAAAAATGTAGTAGAAAATGAGGAATCACCTCTTGTAGATGAAGTAGAGGAAGAAAAATTACTAAAAATGATAGATAAGAGGTTCCACCTTTTCTTAAAAGGTTACATGAATCAAGAAAGTTAGTACAACTAAAGTTTGACATTTTATCCAGTCTAAAAAATTCAACAGTCACAATTCCTCTTTTTCAAGCTATAAGAGATGTTCCAACTTACACAAAATCCATAAGAGAATTATGTCTAAGAAAACTAGGCTGAAGGCTAGCAAAAGCAATTGATATGGTAGGGTAGCTAGTTGATCTTATGCTAGGAAACACCTACCACCAGAATTACTCTAACCTAGGAAGACCTATTTTAACTGTTAATATTGAAGGCTATTAATTACCTAATACACTAGTAGATCTAGAGGTAACCATTAATGTCATGCCCAAGGATACTATGCTAAAACTAAAACTCACATATCTAAAGCCAACTAAAATTTTATTGCAATTGGCTGATAGATCTACAATTCTCCTTGAAGGAATGTTGGAGGATATTATAGTTATAGTAGATGCATAAGAATATCAAACAAATTTTTTGGTGTTGCAATCAAAGTTTTGGTTGTGTGGTTATCCACTCATATTTGGTAGACCTTGGTTGGCAAGATTTTATGCCTACATAACCTAAAAGAATGGGAAAATAACCATTTCTAATGGTCAAAATGTTAAAAATATGATTATTCATCCACCTGCACAATCTGTTGACTTGTTGGGAGAACCTAATTGTGAAAACTAGAATACTAGTTATGTATAAATGATTCAAATAATAATGACATTGGATGAGCTTGAGGATGAAAATTATGAAGAAAGAGTTATAACAATTTTTTTCCAAGGGGGCTCCTCTTGGACTCCTCCATGGTCACCACTTATTGGAAGTAAATATCATCACATTAAAAAAATTGAGGTTAAAATTGTGAGGATATTGAATATAAAAAACAAGTTGACACTTGTTCAATAGGACACCCTAAAAGAGATATTAGTCAAACACCAAAATTATTTTTCTTGGGACTATTCAGACATGAGGGGAATTTATCTTGAAGTTTGTACTCATTGTATATATATAGAAGAACAAGTAAAATCGGTAAGACAACCACATTGTAGGATGAATCCAACTATGAAAGAGATTGTTAAAATTGAATTGTAAAAACTCCTAATAGTTGGATTGATCTACCATATATCTAATAGTGAATGGGTATCACCCTTGGTGGTGGTACATAATAAAAATGGAAAGTGGTGTATCTGTGTCGATTACATAATTCTCAATAAAGCAAAAAAGAAATAAAACTACCCCTTATCCTCTATAGATCATGTCCTTGACACCTTAGTAGGAAGTAAGTACTTTTCTTTCTTGGGTGGGTTTAGTGGATACAACCAAATATAAATAGGGGAAGGGGATCATGATAAAACAAAATTCACTTGTCTATGGGTAACCTTCACTTACCGAGCCTTACCTTTTGGTTTATGTAATGCACCTACCACAAAAGATCAATTTCCATATGAGCATTTATTTGCTCTTGATGGAAAAATAACATGGTATGAATATATGGCTAATTATTTATCCACGGGTAAATTATCCCATACACTCTCACTACATGAAAATTAAACATTAGTGGAGAAGAGTGAGGAATGTTCATGGAGTGATGGTCACCTGTTTAAATTTGGGTCTAATAAAATTATGAGAAGGTGTGTTGCTGAGAATAATATTGCAGAAATTCTTAAAGCTTATCATGATGAACACTATGGTGGCCATTTTGCAGGTAAAAGGACTACATTCAAAGTATTACAAGTTGGATATTTTGGCCTTCACTTCTTAAGAATGCATCCAAAAATCTGAATCAATGTGACCAGTGTGAGAGGATGGGTAGACCAACTCTCCAATATAAAATGCCACTCCAACCACATGTGCACATTGATCAATTTGACAAATGGAGAATGGATTTTTTAGGTCCCATTAATCCATAGTCAACAAGTAAGAGATGTATTTTAGTTTACACTGACTATGCGACTAAATGGGTTGAGAAGCAAGTATTACGCAATTCCAAGGAAAATAATGTAGTATATTTCCTATATGCATTCATCTTCACGTGATTTGGTGTTCCAAGAGAAATCATTGCTGATTAGGGACCCCAATTCACTTCAAATATGATCCAAAAAATAATGCAGTACTACAAAATCAAGCAAAATAAGACCAATCCTTACCATCCCTAAGCAAATGGGTAAGTATAAGTCATTAACCATTATTTGGAAAATATTCTCACAAAAACAGTGTAGCAATACATGAAATATTGGGCTATGATATTACTGGAAGCAGTCTAGGCTTACAGAACCACATTGAAAGCTACCATTAGTTTTATACCATTCAAGTTGGCATATGGGAAGAATGCTATGATGCCTATAGAATTTAAAATAAAAAATCTCAGAACTACAACAAAACTTAATTTGAGTCTAGATGAAACATAGAAAGAACTGATTTAGTAGCTTAATCAGTTTGGATGAATATCGACATGATGCTTTGCATGAAATATAAGTTATTCAAAAACAAAAAATCTAATGGCATGACCATTTTATTTGGTCAAACTAATTCAAGGTGGGAGAATGGACATTGTTGTATGATTCTATATTCAATGAAATAAATGAAAAACTCATGCATCATTGGATGCAGCCATATGAGGTGATTGAACTGATAAAAAATGGTGTTGTGTATGTCAAAACTATTAACGACAACAACATTATGTTGACAATAAATGGCCACTAATTGTGGCTATATCATGCACCCAAGAATTACATGATTTAATCTAGAATAGGCATGGGGAGATCCCAATTTATTGAAATTTAAATTTTTTCTAATAATATTTGGACACATGTTTGTCCACATAAACCAAAAACAATTTATTCTTTTTCTAAGTCTCACATTTTCTTTCTTTAGTTGTGATTTTGTTTTGCAGGATTGATGTCCTTAATGCACTCTTAAGGTAGCCTAGGAAACCTAGGCCTATTAGGCACAAAAACCATGAACCTACGTATTTATAGCTTTCTAGGAGGTTTACTTTTAGTAGAGTATGCTCATCCCCATACGGAGGGGGATAACCATGCTTGGACCCATGTGCAGGTGTTTACATATTCATGAAGAAGAAATGTCCACATGCTAGTTCAGTCAGTGGATGTTTATTCTATCCTTGCAAGGATAACATCAAAATTTTGATCAACAAAAAAGTGCTCAATTACAGACACATAAGCAAACATTGACTTTTCAATGATGTGGAGGCACCTGACTCCCACAAGCACTTGAATCCAATTATTGGAGATTATAAAATAAATAAATAAATATATTCCTGATATTCAATGAGTGGGTGCTTGTTTCTATTGTATTGAAGTAAGACACCTAATTTCTAAGAAAAAGGTATCTAGATTCCATTATGACAGGTGCTTGTTTCTCGTGTATTGAAGTAAGATGTCTGATTTATAGTGAAATGGCTCCTGAATTTTGTTCTAATGGATGCTTGAATTATATTATAATGGGCACCTGTTTCCTATGTATTGAAGTAAGGCACTTGATTTTTAGCAAAAAGGTGCCTGACTTCCATTCAAATAAGTGTATGTTTCTAGTATACATTGAGAAGAAGCCGAAGCCACGTCAACATTTTATCCACGTGATCAAAGTAAAACTTCTCATGGATAAAAATATTTTTTCCATTGGATATTTTGGCACGTTCCAAGATAATAATCAAATGACTTCCAAGGAGGGATATGTGTCTTCTCATAGAAAAGTATTAATTTAATATTTTTATTGCATGTTTTTTTTAATAGGGAACCTTGAATGAAAAGAAAATTGCAGCACCCAAGAATAATTTCTTCACATGGAAAATACACATGACATTATTTGTTTTAGTAATCATAGTCATCATGAGACAACCAATCTATATGCACCACAAGCATTTACACATCATATACGCATGAAACACTATTGAGGTATGTACTCAATTTTTTTGTTTTATATGTATATAATTTTCATGGAAAATATATTTTATTAAATAGTGCCATCACATTATCCGTAGACATCCATATAATCATCATTACCAATTTTGCATTTATCCACATGGTAGTGATCAGTTTGAAAAAGAATTATAACAATTGTCCATTAAAAATCTGGCACATGATTTTAACAATCTTTTGCACACACCACTATAATTACTTTCAATTATGGTGACAAAGTGACTAATTGCATGGATACGACTGAATTGAGATAATATGTTAAAAGAACCTGTGAGCCAGGGTAAGTTACAAAAAAATCCAAAGAATCAAAAAATTTGTAGATAAAAAATAGAGAGTAATTTGCCATGAGAGGAAAATCAACAAATCATATGCTTAAAAGAATGAGCTCAAATATATTTTGGGGATCAATGAATATGTTCAAAGTCAATTCGAAGCTACCAGATGGATGTATTACTTCTGTCTAGTTAGTAAGAACTAGGATGCTAAAGCAGCTAAAGAATTTGTAGAAACCTTGAGGGATGAGGTCATCCAAATGTGTGGACTAGAAATTCCAGTCACAGAGGCCCATATTGCTACAATTATCAATCTCACTCAAATAAGGGACCATGTATATAAATATGATAACCTTAAAAATTATTCACAGAGGTTTTTTGGGCAACCAACGACGTATCTGATGCATTCTAGACTACCAAGATAGTACCTCCCAAATCTATGGAGCCAAGTCTTTGAGAAAGTGGTCTAATTCTTCACTTGCATGGGTAGGTACTCATGGCTCAATGTAAATCATTTCCATTTTTTGAATCATCTATTATATGGAGATAAAATCAATGTCCTGTATTACTTAGCATGTGCCCTAAAGGATGAGGCTAGGTGGTATCAGGTAGGGACAACTACTACCCTAGAATACCATGGATCGATTTTATATCTAATTAGGCATGCAAAGGCATATAAGGATGCACTAGTTGAAGAATATACAAAAGACATTATCTTCCATAATAGGAGGGGATGATAAAGATGCCAAAATCTCGTAGTCAATCAATTGCAGGGATATCAGGTCCAACCAAGTCGACACCTGCATCCTACGATGATGAATTAATAAGGGATGTAGGGCAATGTACATACTCTATTTTACATCATTTTAGTGAGTAAGTAGTACCAAACATGTCAAGACATGCTTATATGATGACCTACCAAGGACTAGAAGCAGGACAAAGAGAGCATCCTTGTTTTTCTTCAATTCATCCGTTAATGAAGAAGTCATTGGTATGATTGAGGATGAATTCATTATCCAAGTTTTGCATAACATGGTTGGTGATGAACCTTCTCACCTAGAAGAACAAGGAGGATATTTTTAGACATAATTACAGATATTAAAGGAGTAAGCCTTCATTTGGGAAGGCAAATACAGAGGAGAGTAGACTCTTTTTAAGGTTTCTAGAAAGGTTATAGTAAAAAAATAGCTGGAGATGTACAACACCATACGCCAGCTATAAAATATAGTACAATAATTAAAATCATAGATGCAAAAAACATAGGCTGGTCAACTAGCTAATATTGATGCTGCAGTCTAGACAGATTGGATGATGGATGTGTCTATGACTTATCTAGAATTTGAGAAGAAGATTACCTCTTCTAGCTAGATTAGATCAGATGCTTGAAAAGAGGTTAGAATATAAGTTGAGAAAGGTAACCTTTCTAAGGCTTTTGCTAAAACAAATTATGAAGATCATGAGGGCCCAATTCAACAAATAAAGCCCCATGTGGTATAAATTGAAGGCAATGAGGCTGAGGAGTTAGTCAAGGTACCTAATGTTACCTAGTCTGATGGCTAGCTCCTATATGACCAAGCAAAAGTGGCATAGCCAGTTGGGGGATATGATGCACAACTGGGTGCCACTCAACCAACTCATGACACACAAACATTTGACCCTACTATCCAAACATAAGTAAATCAAGGAAAAAGCTATGAAAAGGATCAACCATATGGGTCAGTTGGTCCCAAAAATGTTTCATAGTCAACTTGTTAGCCATTGGTTGACCAAACCAAGGTTAAATAATTGGATGAATAGACCATGACTGCTCTAATTGGGATTACACTAGGGGCACAATAAAAGCAATATGGAGAGTCCTTCGAGGTCTAGGAGATACCAACCCTATAGAAGAAATATGAGGTTGGTCCTTCAGCATCCATAGTTGTGGTAGGATCATCCAGACCATCAAGGAAACTATGGCCTAAAAGGAAAGCTGAGAGAGTACCACAAAAAAAATTGAAGACAAGGGCTAAAACAATAAGGTAGCAAAGGTAGAAGGCCACCCAAAAAAAATTGAAGTTGAAACCAAACCTGAAATCACATGAAGAGTGGGTTGCATCCATGAAAACCTTTGCTAGCCATAAGGAGTAGTTCCAAGAGCTCAAAAAGAGTATGAAAGAGGCTAAAAATGAGTGAAAGGCTTCTAGAAGAATGAATCAAGATCCAGGTATTTATGTTACCCCTGCATAGCTAAAATAGTTCTAGAACCTATATGGTTCAAAAGTTGGTAATCCCTCAAGGATGAGGGAATATCTAAACAAAATGGCTAAGAAAAGAGCCAATGATGCCACCACTAATTTGAGAGTCTGAATATCTACCCCTTGAGGATGTAGAGGATAATGATGTATAAAAGAATGTTGTAGAGGATGCCACACTTGACCTTGAGGTGGAAAAATTTCCTAGGGATCGAGTGCATGATACATCCCATTATCCACCATGTGACAATCCTAAATTTCTAGTGGTAGTCCAACTTCCCCCAAACTATCAGTACTGGAAGTAAGTTGAGCCTACATTTCAGAAGGTTGCCACTACATTTACAAGATTCTACATAGAAGAAGTAGTAGGTAAAAAGAGGTGGAGTAAAAAAATACCACATATAGAAGTAGGACCAAGTCAATCACTACATCATAGTTCATGAAAGAAGGCACCCAAAATAGGTTCCAATCAGCCAAAATAGGGTGGCAAATGAAAATGTAATAAGGAAATATATTGAGCCACAACCAAGGAAAGAAAATGTAGAAACAAAGCATATTGGTAGTCTATTGACCAAACAAGGGACTACCAAAAGAAGGTGCCATACAGGTGTGGCAATAGTTAGGCATGGGATATTGATGAGCACAAAAAATGCTCATATTTTTGTAGGGATTCATAACATGTTGTGCAAAATTATTTTGATAGAATGTACTTTTTATGAAAGTTTTATATATATTTAGTAGAAAATTGTGTATATTCTCTAATATACATTTTGAGTGTGATTTGTGTGTAGATTCAATGGTTTTGTTATTTTTTTGCATATATATAACAAGGTCTCATTTAGACCTGGCACTTCATGTTTTATGGTGGAGGACTACGGACAAAGGTGATAGCAACAAAGAAGTTCTGTAAGCTAAAAGGCACCTGATTTTTGACTTCAAGGACAAAGGTGCCTAACTCCTAAATTCAGGGTCAAAGGCACCTAACTCCCAAATTTGGGATCAAAGACACATGAATCCTGACTTCAGGGTCAAATATGCCTAACTCTCGACTTCAGGATCAAAGGCACGTAACTCCCAACTTTGGGATCGACGATACCTGACTCCCAAATTTAGGATCAAATATGCTTGACTCTTGACTTCAGGGTCAAAGGTACCTAACTCCTATCTTTGGGTTCGATGACACATGACTTCTAACTTCGAATTCAATAGTGCATTATTTCTAATGATATGTTGGATAGTGCCTAACTCCTATTGAAGTAGAGTGCAACAAGAATCCTATTTTTAGAAGAAACCAAATAGTTGTTTCTAGCAATATATGCAGATGAAGGACAACAAAATAAGATAGAAAATTTATTCATTTCTAATTTTGGGTCAAGAAAACATGTAAATAAATTGTACAAAACTATGAATATCATATATTCTATTCGATAAATAGAACACACCTAATTTATCCTATAGAGGATAAACTTAGCACGTGTTCATTGTTTAAGATTGTTTTTTGTGTGTTTGTTGTAACATAAAATCTAAAATAGAATTGCCTAAGTTTATAACCAAGGATGGTTGTACACTATATAAATGTACATACCACCCCTAAAAAAGGATTCCCAAACAATTTCCTATAAAATCACTTGTAAAACTACAATACAATTCATTCGAGTGTTCATCTTCATATTTCTAAGCATTCAATGTGTGTGAATTAATTTGGATAGAATATGCTGGAATCTTGGTCCCACTCTCAATAGTATTCCTCCCCTTTCCTTTGTTTATGTAATTCATTTATGCACTGTTTATTCTCTATTTTCTGTCTTTTTTGCAGTTTACTTGATTACTATAAACTTTCCTATTTTTTGTATTTCCAGGAAGTGTATGTTTTTATTTTCTATAGTTTATTTCTAATCATGTGTTTCATAATTTAGGCTAGATTAAAGTTTTGGAAAAGGAACAAAACGACACCACAAACCACCCTCCCAAACCTTAGGATATAGTGGATTCATCATGTTGGTTTTATAGGCATAAACCATAAATGGTACTTCATAAAGCTTATGAGCTTTCCCAGGTTTGACAATTTAAATGGAGGCAATAAATTAACTGTATATGTAACCAATTATTTACCTAAAAATGAGCCTCCTTCAAAGAGATATTCTAAGAATCGATTCTCGGCACTCAGAATGGTAGAGCCTTCCTCCTGACACCATGAGTAGAAACATGGATATTCCTAGCAATTGCATCTTCTCCAAAACCCCTTGGAATATGAGTATAAATCTTCATAAACCTGAAGATCATTAGACCCTCCTAAATCATCCTTAAGAGAAAAAAGCTTTGAAATTTGTTGTCCTTCAATAGTTTTCAAGATATATTTCACAACCAAGACTTGATCGCTAACATATTATTCGAACACTAGCAAGGCAAGACCCTAATGAATATAGTTCAAGCCTTTACCCCTTGTACATCCATCATCAAATTTTTATGGATTGGAAAAAAAACAAGGGGATGTTCATCCAAATGTGATACCTAAGATGATTTAGAAACATGGTATGGAAGCTCCTTATAACATATTAAGTCGGGTCAAGGTTGAAGTAATCCATGATGACTCTTATCACTCTATCCCAAGGAGGGTAAGAGCCTTTACACTAACCCCATTTTGAACTTTCGGGAGAAACTCATCCTCACCCAAAAAAATTGATCTCCTTAAGAAGGGAATGTGTTTCCCTATTATGGCAAGCATCATCCAAAGGAAGACTAGTAGTCCTACTAATCAACTTAGCTGAGATATCAAAGGACCAATTATCCACTTTAAACTAGCCATCATTCCAAGAATGGACCATCCATATTGAAAGATTTAAATAGCATCCATAAAATTTTTAGACACAACTTAGAAGGCCACCTTCCTTCAGGATCAGTTTAACTTCCTCATCTACAATCAGTGAAGCAGGTTCTAAACACAACTTCAACTAATGGGGTTTAGGACTATAGATATTCACTTTACCCATAAGAAAATTAAACAGGGAGTAATAGAACAAACACCCACTCAACCAACAAGGATACCACCATACTTTTACAAAAATAATCGATTGAAAAAACTTGACAGAGCTAGCCTAAATAAAAATAAGTGATGACAAACCCATCCTGTGAAAAACCAACAATACCACAAAAAAAAAATCAAAATATGATCCCAAAGCCTCAGATAAGTCAAAATTGGTAGGTACCAAAATATTTTACAATTTCTAGGGCTGACCTCAGTAGAAAGCAAGAACAAAACACACCTAGCTCTTCTTTCATTCCAAACATCGAGTCAACTTAGGAAAAATAAACTCCAAAATCTAAGTGAAGACATCCATAAAAGGAAGCAAAAAAATATCCTCCCTAAAAAAAGGAATACCTCATCTAGGAACCACTGCTCCCTCAAATGGATAGTGAAGCACATTGAGTAATAGGTGTCACCAGCTGAGGTATCCAAGACATGGAGGTCAAAGAATCACAAGAGGGCACTATCCACATCACCATGGTCCTAAAACCACTACCAACTCATCTGAACAAGAGGGATCTACAAAAAAATGCAGTTATGCTAGACACCATCGAGAGCAGCAACCATCCAACCAACAACCCTAGGAGGTAATTTGAATTTTAATTCAAACTTGATTTAGATAACACCAACTACCACAATCCTGGGAAGAAGGAAGGATAGAACAATAATACCCCCCAATAACCGTTAATAATATTGCATGCATAAAGTGCAATGATCAAACACTTAAAATTTAAACAATGATTGACACTTTGATAAGCATTAAGAGTATTCATCATGGATATGATTAATAATATCTTTAGAAAATTCATGTTTCCATATAGAGAATCCCAAATGACTGGAACCAAGATTACCCATAAAATCAGCTAATGAATTACTTTCTCTTAGAATATGCCTAATATCAGCTTGCCTAAGAAGCTAAATAAATCTTCTCAATTCCCACATCATATTTGCCACATTCCAACTGGGAGAGATTACACCATTGAGAATATTTATGATATTTATTAAGTTACCTTCAATAACTACGAGTGAGGCCCCAAAATCTAACAACAAAATTATGCCTTGAAACGTAGCTCTAGCTTCTGGGAACTAGAAATTTTGATAGGATAAGTGTTCAAAGTACACCACCACTATATCACCCTTGTATTTTCTAATAATACCTCCTATACCAACAATACCCGAATCACATTTTGAAGCATCATCAAAATTTAATTTAAGTCAATCATTGGGAGGGTGGGACCACCTAACTGAACTCCTCGAATTGGGAACCAAAGGATTGAGAGAAATCCGAGAGAATCCCAAAATATCCTCTAAGAGAGCTTCATTAGGAGAGCTTCTAAAAAATAATTTCTTAAGCTCATGGAAGACAAAAGAGACATTCTCAACCACATACCAAAAAAATCTCAAACTGATATAAAAGGCGTCTCTTTTGTAGTTTTTGAAAGCCTATGTGTTTTGCACTTTCCAAACACCCCACAAAATATGAGGGAGCAAGAATTTCCAAAAGCAATTTATATGAGGGGCGGAGAAGGGAGAAGATCATTGATGAACACAATCCTTTAGAGAATTAGGTAAAACCCAAAGGATCCCAAGCTTCTCAAAAATGCAGGAGTAAACTTATTCAAAGAAAGAGCATCATAGGAGCATGTGATTGGATGATTCCTAGTCAGCTTCGCATAAATAACATCTATTGATAATATTAATATCCCTTTTATGCAAATTCTCAATGGAGAGAATCTTGTTCAACACAACTAACCAAAAGAACAAATTAATTTTCAAAGTTAATTTTTAAGCCAAATATTTCCAGCCAAAAAAGGATAAACCGCATCAGGTTCTAACAAAGAATAAAATAATTTAACTGAGTAAGAACCTTCACTATCTCCAATCCAAATTAATCTATCTACAATATCCTCATTTCTTAAAACTTGAAACTGAAACTTGTTTTCAATGTAAATCCATGCCTACTAAACCTTGGCTTTGCCAATCTCCAAAGGAAAATGAAACCAGGATCTACAACCATTTGATAACTCAATAAAATCCTAAACTTTTATCTATTCCATATCATGGGTAAAGGGCTCAATCAACAACAGTCATTGATCCATAGTCAAAGGGGAATCCCTAAGCCAGGAATCATACCAGAAATCCATCGTAGAGCCATTTTTTATGATTTGTCTATTATTACTCTGAGTAAAAAACTTGGATTTGATAAGACTTTGCCAAAATGGAGAACCACCAACCGAAAGATAGTTGAAGAGAAAATTGTTAAAAATATAATTTACCTTGAGCATTCAAACCCAATGCACCTCATTATTCAATGCAACTTTCCAACCCAACTTAGCCACAAGAGCTTTATTTATCTGAGACACTCTTTTTAAACCCAAACCCCCATTCTTTCTTAGATGAAAAACTTGTTTCCATGAAGCTAAATGAAATTTACCCTTCAACTCAAGACCCACCAATAGAAAATATTTACAAATGCTTTCGAATTTCGCTGTAATTTTACTAGGTTGGGAAAAGAGAGACATGCAATAAATTAGGATACTTTACAAAGTACTCTGAACAAGAACCAACTTTCCTAATTGAATCAAAAGGGTGCCCTTCATTTAGTATATATTATTTTTATATCTATCTATTTATTTTTATTTTAGACCTTATGCTATCCTATACATTTTAAAGAGGCTAATATAAAATATATTTGCAAATCACTAAAAATATCTTATGCTTCCAAGTTTCCTTTCTTATGGCATATTGAAGCCTTAATATACTAGAATAGATAGGCTCCCATGCCGAAGGTACTTTCATTGCCAACTAAGGATATATGTATACATCATTTTTTCAATCAACAAGTAAACTTTCAAAATAAGACTCATACAATGTTGTAAGTCATTCAAGATGCTCCTACATGATATGCAATGTGTGAGCTTCCATGTACTCATGGGTCAAGTCAATCATCATTTCCCACTTACATTTTTCCATTGACCTTTTTGCATCCATCGAAGGTATGTACTTGGTATTGCATGCACAACAACCATCAACAATACCACATTCAAGAAGAAGTAATTTTAATTCATCAGTTCATCTACAATCAATGGTCGTGTAAGGAGGGTTATTACACTATTGAGAGTTTTTTTATATAGTTTCTCAAAAACTGTTAAAAATAATATTACCTATTGAAATTTGTTCTCCCTCTAAGTTTTTCAATACCTTTTGAATGGATAAAAATAAAGTCCCATGCATAAAGTTATGAATCTAATAGTGAGGTCAGAAGTAAAAAATATATATAGGTTTTAGGTATTTCTAGGTATAAATACATGTTCCAAAAAGGTCACATGCCTATATCATTCATCACCTCTTAAAATGTATTAGTCTTAATAAGTTTTATTCTGATCTAAAATTGTATATTTCTAGGGAAAATATAGTATTACTATCATTGTTTTATATGTAGATGATTTACTTTTAATAAGAAATAATGAATGTATGATTGAAATATATAAAAAATAATTACTAAATAGATTTGAAATGACTAACATGGGTTTGTTGCATTACTATTTAGGCTTGAAAATATACCAACAATCCCATAAGATTATGATTTCTCAATCTAAGTATATATTAGAAATATTGCAAAGGTTTAAAATGAAAAATTGTAAATGTGTTTCTACTCCTATGGTTTCTAGAAATTTTAAAATTAATAAATATTCTAAGCTAGCAGATAAAACTCAATATAGGCAACTTATAGGTAGTTTACTTTATCTTACTATTTCTAGGTCTAATATTGCTTATGTTGTTAATGTGATGGCTATATTTATGCACAAACCTTATGATGTTTATCTTAATATTGTTCATAGAATACTTAAATATCTAAGTAAAACTACTAATTTAGCTTTGGAATATTTAAGTAATTCTCATATAAATTTATTTGGTTATTGTGATAGTGACTATGCTACGAATACTCTTGAAAGGAAATCTACAAGTGGATATTGATTCTCCTTGAGATTAGGTGTAATCTCTTGATATAGTAAGAAAAAACCAACTATAACACTCTCCTCAACTAATACTGAGTATAAAAATGCTACTCTAACATGTCAAGAATCCATTTGCTTTCAAATACTACTAACAAAAATTGGGTTCAACAACAATAAATCTATCAAAATATTTTCTGATAAATAATCTTCAATAGCTTTAGCAAATAATCTTGTTATGCTTCAAAGGAAAAAATACTGAGATTCAAGCACACTTCATTAGGAAGAAGGTATTATATGGGACAATTAAACTCACATACTACACCACAAATGAGAACATTAATGATATTTTCACAAAACTATTAATAGAATTTAAATTTTCTTACTTTAGAAGTAAACTAGGCCTAAAAGAATTACCCTCAAGGGGAGTAATACATAATATTGTGTGACGTCAATTCTTTTAAGTCTTTTTTTTAAGGTTTTGTGAATTCTATGTTGATGGATGTATACCACTTATTTTTTCATGTGTGATGGAATATGTGTGTCATCTATTTATCTATGTTGATGGATGTTTTTTTTCTCCATGTTGATGGAATATATATACCAATTATTTATAGATGTTGATCGATGTTATTTTTTTCCATATCGATGGAAACCTTATTTACATACCATATTATAGTGACTCTAAGTCATGGTTTCTTTCTTTTGCAGATCCATGTTGATGGATGGTGCCTTGCCTATTGCCACACAGCTTGGAGTCTATACTATACCATTATTGAAAAAATCTTTACCAAAATATATACTCCTTGGTAAATTGATTCTTTGGGACCTCACCTCTAATATAATTGTATTATAACCTCAAAATTAGATTAAGGGGGAGTATTGGAACAAATAGTCCAATTTAAAAATTATATTGTAAATTCATCAACTATAAATTAGGTATCTAGTCTTTAATATAAATTAAATAGATAGTTGTTTAATTTATATTAATTAATATGTATATATACCTAGGTTAGACTAATATATATTAAGATATATGAATAAAATAAATATATACCTATATTTATTTTATCCTACACTTTAATATTATTATTCCTACAATTACTAAATTAAAATAATTTTAATATCTAGTCTAACTCTAGTAAACTCAAAGTCAAAGGTGACATGGCATGAGACTTGAGTGTGGTGGCATGTGTGGAGCACACAATGACATGTGGCATGAGTGTGGTGACATGTGGCATATGTGCGACGACACATGTTGTGGAGCTTTTTCTCCATGGCTATTTTCCAATGGGAGGATAGCCCAAACTACATAATTGGATTAAACTCCTTGTGTTGTAACTATGCTAACTATAGAGAGAAAAATAATATGAGCCAATTGAATGAGCTAATTGTGAGACACTATTGTTTATTGGAGACATTGGTGATTTGCAACAATAACATTTGAGAAAAAAAAACTTGTATATTTTGTTGAAGATAATACAAAAAAGGAGATATAATTTTGGTCAAGTAGTATGAGCCAACTATGTTAGCTAAGAGTGAGACACTATTATTTATTTAAAATATTGGTGATTTGCACCAATCACATTTGAAGAAAAAAACTTGTATATTTTATTGAGGATAATACAAAAATGAAAAGACAATTTTGGTAGTGGTTTTTTATTTTACAAGTTTTTCTACATAATATGTGTAATATATATACTTGACATACTAATACTTTATTGTTTAAATTTATTTTAATTCGAAAACATTTGCATACTTCCTCTCTTCAAATATATAATTATAATTTTTTTCGAATATATGTTAATTCGATGTGCCCAATGTTCCAGTCCCGTATTAATTTCCTTTCCACCTATTAATTAATCTCACCTTTACTTGTGGTGCTTCAGAATTTTGCCATAAAAATTTAATATAATTGTCCCTCTTTTGATGAGATGGACGACCTATGCATGAATTTTGACGGTTTCCTTTGATGTTAGGTAATACCGCTCACGTGATCACATGATCTCTATTTCCTGAGTTATGCTTTTATCCATGACTTTTTGACCTCATTAAATGCCGGATAATAACCAAGCTAGAAAGGAAATAATGGAAAAAAAAAATCATTGGTTGACTTATCCTATAGTTCTTGCTTTCATCCCAAAGTAGGACACATTCAAATAAGAAATTTAATTCCTTCCATAAATCTAAATCCACATCTCTAGACATAACCACTACACGTCTATAACACTGATTGTGCCACAAATAAAAATGCTTCTCTTTTAGTGACAACAGTGATGGGCATCATCTACGTCACGGACGTTTTCATCGAGAAATCCCGGAATTTTGGTCTTGACGTGAGGAGTACGCACAAAGAAATCTGGTTTTTCATTGTTACGGGTAAGTTCCTATCGTTTTATCTAAGTTCTCCTTATATTTTATCGGTGTTTTTCATTCAACTATATACTTCTCATTATAACTTCATCACTCACTAGTATCAAATTTTAACTGCTCTCATTATAACTTAGTCACTCACTAGTATTAAATTTTAACTACTCTCCCTATAACCCCACCACTCACCGCCAATCGCTATATGGTGTGATATGGGACTTGGTTCTTCACTCTTTGAGAACTTCAAATCTCATAGCCGACATTGTTACTCTTATGAATGTAGCCAGAGGTTGTCCTTGCTCAACACATTATCCAGCACAAGCTTAGTGGAGACCCTATCATTTGAGACAAGCTTAGGTCCAGAGGAACAATGGCTTCTGTTATTTTAGTATTCAGGATTTTCACAAGTTTTATGATAATTTCTGCTTGTGTTTATGGACAACTTCGGCCAGATTTTTATGCCACCTCCTGCCCTGACCTGCTCTCTATTGTGAGATGTGGAATAAAGGAATCCATTCAAAGGGAGGCTCGACTTGGTGCATCACTGCTACGCCTGCACTTTCATGACTGCTTCGTCAATGTAATTCTATATGCTCTATTTTTTTTTTTAAATTTTAAAATGGATTATATGAGATTAAATGGGTTCTACCTTATAATTATCTAATAGTATCTTCAACAATTTTACACGTATATTTTTTAAAACGACTGAAACTCAAATCTCTTCTTAAAAAATAGAGCTAATACCCTTTAATACTTATATACGCTTTATGAATTCATATTATGTGATTTATTAATTCACAAACATATCTTACATATTGTCCATATTGCTTTTAGATTTCACAGGGTTGATTGAATTCTAATCTACGTTGTATATAATAGACTATACAGCCACGCAAATATATTTTATTACTGGTCCTTTACTTTTGAATGTTAATGTGTGAAGTTCCTTTTTGAAGTACTTCCTGATACTATTCTTTTGTTATAATGAAGCCTTTCAAGAAATCAATTCTTCAATATGTTGCTTTCTAAGAAATCGATTCTTCAACATGGGTGTTGCTTGTACATGCTCCAACCATGACCTCTTTATTGTCTTTTAAAAGCTTTTCATATCCAGAGATTATCTTTAGAAGGAACAAAAATTGTACGTTCCTAGAAATACTTCTCTTTTTGTTCTCAGTTTTGCGAAGTTAATACCCAACATGCCAGGTTCTGCTTACCCATTCTTGTGGATGATCGCTTTTTTAAATTTTCAGTAAATCGCTTATTGTAATCTTCGGTATCATTGATCTACTTATTTGTAAAGCAATATTTTTGAAGGAGATATTTAGAATTTGAACATTAGACCTCAGGTTTACAAAATATATTATTTTATCCGTATAAATAACATACATGCTGCTATGATAAAATTCCTTTCCATTTTCTCTTATTAATTTTGTTCTGCTTTGCAGGGTTGCGATGGGTCTATACTCTTGGACGACTTCCAAACATTAAGAGGAGAAAAAACTGCCAAACCGAATGAAAGATCTGCAAGAGGTTTTGAGGTCATAGACGACATAAAAGCCCGAGTCGAAGCAGCTTGCAGTGGGGTTGTATCTTGTGCAGATATTCTCACCATTGCTGCTCGAGATTCAGTTGTGGAAGTAATTTCCTACTTTCCTGGACTGTTTTTCATTCAAAAATTTTCATTTCTACATTTTCATAATTACAAGAAGCTTGTTTTTTTTTTTTGGATGATGATAAGTGAATTTATACAGCTGGGAGGTCCGACGTGGACAGTGTCACTTGGAAGGAGGGACTCCACGAAGGCAAGCTTCAAAAGTGCTAACAAAAACCTTCCTGCTCCAACTTCCAATCTGAGCAATCTAATCCAAAGGTTCAGAAATCAAGGTCTCAATACCAATGAAATGGTTGTCTTATCAGGTAAGTCATTATATTGCACTTATATTTCCATAAGATGAAATTCCATATGTTTTCAGCCATAACAAACTGTCCACTATTCCAAGGAAAATAATAGAGGCAATCCAGATTTATTTAATTTTTTAGAACGGAGCACATCTCGAGCACATCTCAACCTCTTCTCAAGACTAAGAAGCACTTGCATCCTGCATTCAATTGTCTCTGTTAATGTGTTAGGATCCATTCTCTAAAATTGTATAATACACTATTTATCTGTAAAAGGAGCGACATGTGCAATTTATATGTGTCTTAAAGATATCGCCAGGACTTCAGTCATTTTCATTGAGAGAATTACTCTTAATTTTCAAATAAAAGGAGCTACAAGTGTAATTTATTTGTGTGTTAACGATAACTCTAGAACTTAGGTAATTTTCATTGAGAAAATTACTCTTAATTTTTAAAATAGTTTACAATAAAATTGAAGAAAAATTATTTAAGTTCAGGTAGCTATCATGCATATATTTGATTTTTATACTCCCTCATGATAATTTCAAATACTTAAACTCAACTCAACCAGTGCTAGAAACGTAATTTGTTTATGGGTCTTGAAAAGGATTAGGTAAACATGGACATGTTTATTTGTTTAACCGTCGAATTTTACATACTTTTTATTTGTTTATTGCTTCAGGTGCTCATACCATAGGGCTATCCCGCTGCTCAAGCTTCAAAAATCACATATACAACGACAACGATATTGATGCCTCCTTTGCTAAATCCAGGCGAGGAAAGTGCCCCTCCAGAACTGGATCAGGCGACAATTATCCGCAACCCTTGGATGCTGTCACTCCCACTTGCTTTGACAACATCTACTACAAAAATATTGTAAGGCGCAGAGGGCTTCTTCATTCAGATCAGGAGTTGTTTAATGGAGGTTTTACAAATTCTCAGGTTATTACTTACAGCAACGATACCCAAAGATTTTTCTCAGACTTTGCAGCTGCCATGGTGAAGATGGGAAATATCAAGCCTCTCACAGGCACCAAGGGAGAGATCAGGAAGACCTGTAGAAGATCCAATTAAAACCAGGCTGCAATAGATCCAGAGTATTAGTAATTGTTGATTCATTATGTATTCAGTTCTTTGAAATAAGTTGGTATAGTAAATCCTGAAAGGTCTTTATAAGGTGCAGCATATCCTATTAATAAACCTGGTAGTTCTAATAAGATTTAGCCTGAGGTTGATCTTTTGATGTATTATATAAATGATTAATAGGAAAATACTGTATGTTTTTATTGGTTGTCAATGGTTTTTGCCATTAAATGCATATAGGTCGTGAGCTTGGGGCCCTGTACAAACGATTAATGAAAGATACAAAGTATTTAATGAATTTTTCAATAGTGGCTTATTAATAATATAATTAAATTAATAATTTATGTTGGCAGGCCAATTGTTACTGAGAATATGATTCCTATCAAACAGGAGAATAAACATCGTGAGAGCCTACAACAAAAGTATCGAGATTGCCTTGATGGGTTGAGCATCTTACAATTAAAAAATAAAAAGCTATAATTGTTGTTGTATAGAATGATGAAGTCAGGAAGAAGTCTTCACTTAAAAAATATTAAATTTTTAGTAAGGAGTTTTTAATTGTTTTTAATTATATAGTCAAACAGATAGAGATGTACATATTTAAATCATTTTATTATATACATACATTTTGAATAGTTTAATGGTAGAGATTTTGGAACTCTAAATAGATGTTTAAGCTTTAAATTTTGTGAGGTAAGGTTATATACCTACTTTGGCAACTAAATCATGGTTGAATAACCATATATTGGGTAAACCAAAGGTCATTTGCATGACTTATAGACTCATTGACGTTAAACTTTACTTTTTATTTTTAAATAGTTTAATGGTAGATATTTTGGAACTCTAAATAGATGTTTAAGCCTTAAATTTTGTGAGGTAAGGTTATATACCTACTTTGGCAACTAAATCATGGTTGAATAATCATACATTGGGTAAACCAAAGGTCATTTGCATGACTTATAGACTCCTTGACGTTAAACTCTTTGTTTCTATATATATATATATATATATATATATATGAGAATGAATGGTATGAAGAGTTTTAAAAAAAACTTATTCTATTGTATATGTAAATAAAATTTGTTATCTAAAATAAAAAGGAGACACCTTCTTCAAAAATGAGAAGAGACAAAAAAAAGACATAGACCTTCACAGGGGCAAAAGAGGAAGCCTCAATAGACCAAAAAAGAATACCTCGCATGGGCAGTATCAGATGGAAAGGAAACCATAAGATATTAATATAAAAAAACTGCCAAAATCTCTAGAGAGAACACATAGTTATTTACCAACGCGGTCAACATCAGGATGCCCTTCGTTGCCCAACAGGTTCCTGAACTCGGCCAAAATTTTGAACTAGAACATGTATTCCTCTAGAAGGGCATCTACTTGCGTGTCTAGGGGAGGCAAAAATTAGCTCTAGTGTGTCATCCACCAAGTGACAAAAATCCCACAGGTGGTAATCAGTGAATGTGATGTGATTATAATATCTCCACATATGGCTTGCAAAGACAATCTCCATGATGAACCACAAGCTCCATGTACCTCGAGCATTCATTCAAGAAACCCGAACCTTGAGAGAGTTCATAAAAAGGAAACAAGCATGGGATTGCCATCAACTAGTGAAGGGGGAGAACTTTCATTCCAAATGGTAAAGTTAGGCAAAGCACCACCCATGTTAGCTACAACATCAACAACTTAGTTTCCTTCCCTCAAAACATATTGAATGATGACATTATAGGAAGAGTTCACAAAAAATTTTGTCTCAAATAATAAGCTGGAGATATTTCAAGATGATGACTGGGTGCCTAGAATGCTTGTAACAATGTTCATGGAGTCACCTTCAACAATAAGGTTAAGGTAATTTAGGCTGGACAAAAGAGATAAACCTTAGAAAAGGGCTTGATATTTAGTAAAATTATTGGTTTGGACTCCAAGATTTTCTATAAAGGCCAACAAGATCTTCCATGAATGATCTTTGAAGATACCACCTGCACCAACCGACCCTAGGTTACCTTTGGATGCACCATCAAAATTGTACTTGATCCATCCCAAAGGTGGAGGAGACCACTTGACAAGTGATCGATCAACCGCCAAAGTGGGAGGGGAAATATTATAGGAAGGGAGCTAGAGAGACTTGGCTAATCGAACTTCACTCAGGTACTCCAACCACCCATATTATTAAGTAATAGAGAGATTTTCAACGGCCATGTGGATAACTATAGAAAGAACATATTTGGAATCATGGATAGAGTTATTGAAAGCTCTAGAATTTTATTCACACCAAACTTCCACAGGAAATGGGGAAGATAGAAGGTCCAAAAGGTTTTGACATGGAAATAAATTTTGTTATTATATTAGATTATTTTTTATTATTCTCTTATTGAATTACAAACAATCAAGACTCTAAGAGAAAAATCTAAGGATATATGAGTTATTGTTATAACGAAATGTGAAATTAAAAATTGATTTTATTGTATATGTAAAAAATATTTATATTTAAACAAATTTTGTTATTATACTAGATATTCTATTATTATATTCGTAGTGGATTAGGAACAATCAAGACTTGTGTTGTGGTACCTAAGAATAGGTATATGGAGATATGATATTATATTGTATCAATATTGGTATGGGTCACACATAACCCAAGGTTGATTATATTATAATAGTAACTAGGATGAGGCTTTATTATTTGGATTTCTAAAGTAAAATTAGAAGATGAGTATATGAAGGGATATTATCATTGTAATCATCATGGAGATTTTTGACAACATAAATAAAGACATACATATTGAGGGTGAGAATATTTAATTTTTTAAGGATTTGAAGATCACTATGGATAAATATGTTTGAAAATCAAATTTTAATGCTATTGATATGGATAATATGGATATTGTTCTTGGTTATCCTTAGTTGAATTGTTTGGGATCTATTAACATTCATGTGATAAATAAATTTATGAAGTTATGGTGCAGTAAAAAGAAGATAACATTGCAGGTTATTTCTCATCTTAAGGAGCAAGGATCTAAGATGAAGAAAGAAGTAGTTATGGTAAAGGAACAACTTAAGGAATAAAAAAAAGATCAAAAGTTGAATCTATAGTAACAAAAATAGTATATTCCAAACGAGTGGAGAAAGGGTGGATGGATTTTGAGATGAATTGGAGGCAACTTCCTTTGAATCCCCAAATGGGTTGGTCAAAGGAAGGGTTACCCTAGAAACTTTAATGGCTAGGTGCTCTTGCTCTTGATCTTGGATTTGAGTTAGAACCATGAGGGAAGAAGGATGTATCAGAGTTTAGATGAAAATTAGGGGTAGAAAGAGATTACAACTTGATTCAAAATAGAACTACACCTCTCTATACAACTATGGTAAAAACTACAACCACCTATGCAATTTTGATTTAAGCGTACTATTGGCTAGAGAATCTCTTTAATGGATAGGTTGTGCACCCATAGATATTGAAAAACATTAAGTAACCGAGAAGCTATGCAAATTTTAGTGGTCAATCTCTAGAGAAGGTTGATTCCTTTGAAGTCCTAGCTAACTATTTCTAAATGTGGGGGAAAAGAGTGCTAAAGAAGCAAAAAGAGCTAAAGAAATAACTTATAATGGTGCATATTGAGCCACATAAATACATATGCATATTTAGATATTATGTGACCAAACCAAGAAACTATCTAATAGACTAGTCAGTTTGATTACCACCCACAATGCAGTTTATCATAATGTTTGATATCTAATCAAACTATGAATTCCAAAACCAATAAATGAACATGAGCACAAATTCAGAATTTAGAGTAAGTCCCATGAGCATCCAATAGGACTAAATTAGAAATAAGTAGTCATCATACATACATGTTCTACAAATAAAATAAACCAGAAGCCAAACAACAATCCCTTTGTATTGACATGTAAAAATATTCTCATTACATATGAATTGTAAAAGCCTAAGAGCCAACCCGTTTTTCTTCTACATATTTGTATTTATAGACTTTTTACAATGCTATATTTATCAAATCATGATTACCTTAGAGGTGGATTACTATTATGTTAGAGACTCTACCAACTTGTTCGATTGCTCAAAAGTATGGCCACCCCAACTATTAGAACATAGTTGATCAATGTGGTTGGGATCTGTGTCATCTCTAGTCATGTCCAACCTACTTCTTGCATCTAGTCCATTGGTACCTACTGATATTTTTAGCTCAACCACCCTATCATCTAGATGATGACTTGTGTCATTAAGATTATTTGACATGGAATCATGCCCAGTAAGTGTCATGGGATATGGATCTCTTTTCTCTTGGAGAGTGATTTTTAGATGCCCTACATGTCAATGGGTTTCCCTTTTATCAACCTTGGTGGCTTTCGGCTATATACAAGTTTTTTGGTAGCCCCACCTCTTGGTCAGGCATATCCTCTTTAATTTTATTCATGCAAAATATTTAGAAACATGATGGACCTCATTTGGGTGTAATTATTCTAGTGCCTTCAACATTTATCCTATTATTTGCACTTGAATGCACTAGGACTTTGGGCATTCGATAGGTTTTGGTCGGATATGAATCATCTGATGCTCTCCAAACTTTGCTATTTATCCATATTACCCCTTTTTAGTTTCTTCAGTTACATCAAGCTTCTGGAAATCTACCGAGTTTTGGTTGGTGTGACTATTCAGACACTCCCCAAACTACTAGCTTCCATATTGATTCTTAAATACCAAATCTTGGATAAAGTTTTTGTACCATACTAGGTTATGACTGGGCACAATCATTCTGGTGCCTTGAGGACTTCACCATTTTTTTGCTTTGGAAAATGTTGAGCTTTTGGGACACTGTCGAATTTTGATCGAGTGTAATTATTCTGGTATTCTCCAAACTTGGCTATTTCTACCACTTTTGCATGTGCTAGACCTTTAGCACCTTGATAGATTTTGGTCTTAGTACAAATATTTTAGTGTACCCTTGACTTGGCTATTTTCTTGATTTTTCTCTTATCAGCTTTTAGGCATCAGATGGAGAATTGGTACCATCTTGGGTTATAGTCAGGTGCATGCCTTACAGTACCTTCGAGAGATATCCAGTTTGATTTAAAGTTTATCCTCTGAGAATAACACCAGGCTTTCATTTTTAAGTACCTTGTCTAAGTGCAATTGTTTTGGGCATCCCATGCCTTTGCCAATTTTTACCTTAGTCAACTTTCAGCTAGGGTTATGCATAGCGGCTATTTATCGCCAAATTGGCTAAAATTAGGATTTTCAAATTTTGAAATTGGCTAATATTTGATACCCTTGACTAGGGCCCATTAGCAAAAAAAATTTGGGTGCAATTTTTTTTGGGGTCGATTCGCCCCAATTTTATAATAATTTGACCATTTTAAGTTTAAATTTCTAACATTACCCCTAATAATAGTGAACCTTCTACATGTGTTTCAACACTACTTGCCTAAATTTTGAAATTGATTCACCAAATTTTTATAAATACATTTTGGGGCCGACCCCTTATGCATAACCCTACTTTCAGCATCATGTTGAATATCAGTGGACCTTTAGATCATAAATATTTACGTCTTTAGGTAGAAAGCATGGATACTTCAGTTGGATTGAAGGCTACATTTTTCAATCCATTTCACTTTGCTTCACTTTTTGCAAAGCTTTTGGGATTTTACTGATAAAATATTTGGCAATATCTAGTTTTATTTAAGAAAATAAACCTAATACATAATTGCTAATAATTAGGTGTGAATAGGTGCAAAAAGTGCCCACACACACCTAACTCTGTGATTTTTATTGGCAATCACAACTTTACTTATGATTGCTATTAGAGACATGTTATAGAGGCTAGGGTGATGAAAATATAAAAGGGAGTATTTTTTGATGATTTGTTGGTCTTGTTTATCTATTTGTGCTATGTTTTAGAAAAAATTAACTAATAAAAAAACAATTTGGTATACGATAAACAATTTAAAATGAATATTGTTTGAGCATGATTGCATGATGATGTATTTGAAATTATTAGATAGTTACTCTTTTCATGATTTTTGCTTTTATTTGAGTGTTCTAATGCTTTTTACGTGTTTATAGTTTTGAAGACTTCTAAAAAGAAATAAAAGGGGTAGATGGATGAAATATACTTGGCTATGTCAATGCACAGTATCGAATATACCAAAATGTACGTAAGGAGAGATAAATACACAAACATTAAAAGGATTTCAAAGGAAAAAATGCCTTAGGAAATAAAAAAAACTCTTATACAAGAGGCAGTACTATCTAAAACCTGTGGTAGCCTAGTCAGCTTTCACATCACCCTTGGTTAGGCTTGGTCAATAATAATATCTGCAAACTCACAAATTATATAGCCATATGAGAAATGGTGTCTACCCTAAACTACCTCAGTATAATCCCAAGGGTAACGAGTGGCTTAATGATGAAGTCCAAAAAACTAAAAAAATGGCCATGGTGTCTAAGGGGTGAGTTGATGGTTGGAGATGAAGCCCAAAATCACTGATCTTAATTTATGGTTAGTGATTAAACCTAACATTGTCAATATTACCAATAATATGTGCAATTGTGTGAGGATTTTTGCTTTGTAATTAAGATGTTGAAACAAAATATACTTTAGGAAATCAAATGCAAAAAAAATGATTTTATTTTTATTTTTATTTTTCCTAGATTAACTTGTGAAAAAGTAAATTCTACTCTAAGAAAGATAATTTCACTCTCTACAAAGTGAGAAATCAAATTTTATGCTATCAAAGGAAAAGCAATTTTAGAAAAGAAAAAATATGGTTCAAGTGAGTTATCTTAAAAGGAAGCATGATGCAATAAAATAAATGGATTTTGAAGCAATACTATTTCTAACCAAAGGAAATTGTAAAATAGAAAGTTAAATGGGTTTTAAAAATAATATTAGTCCTTAAAAAAGTAAAGAAACATGAAATTGAATGCATTTGAAGTAAGAGGATCCTTAAGAAAAAGTGTTGCAAGAACTTTGAAACTTTTTGAAAGCAAAATAATCCTTCAAAAAGGAGAAATCAAGATCTTTGAATGTTTTTTGAAAGCAAGACTTACTATTAAGATCTACTTGGTCATAAATCTATCTACACTAGTCAAGTTCTGTTAGTTAATATTATGACCAATTACCTACCAAGAGCCTAATGTATGAATCATATTGAGATCTGACTCATCTCATGGAGACATGGAAATTTAGAGGTTTATTCAAGGCTTATGCATATGCTTACTCTATGCTACTTGAAATATAACGATGCAAACAAGAAAAAAATTATTTTGAAAATACACTTACCCTAATAGCATATAAAGGGATGCAATGAGAAATGAAATTGCTTTTGAAGTAAAACAAAGAAAATAATGGCACTTTTGAAGTAAAATAAGAAAGAAAATATGCTTTTCAAGCTACACAAGAAAAATCTACTTGTTGTGGTGTAGTGGTGAATTCTCTGGGTACTGGTAGAGGCCAACCCAGGTTCCATTCCCTTTGTCTCCATCTTGCAGATATACAGTATAGTTATAAATGTCCTATGTTCTGGTAGAGGCCAACAAGGATCCATTTCTCCTACGCTCAACCCATTGGAAGTGACAGCCCAAAAGAGATGTTTTCCACTATAAATTAGTTTACTATTATTTGAAGTGCATTGTAGAACCAATTAAAAAAATATTAATGAAGTAAGGAAGCTGATTGAGGAGGGACATTTTTTTTCAAGACTTCCCAATCTATCAAACTTGTTTTATCCATATTTCACTCATTCAAACTCAAATTGATCTAGAATTTTGACGGTAGATGCCTGAAAATCCATTGAATATCTCCACAAATTTATAGATAATTTGGAGCAACACAGATCCTAGTGCATCCCTATGTGTGAACGATATTTTTGGCAAGCGGTTGTTGCTAGGGTTTCATCTGGGTTGAGTGCAAGCAACTCCAAAGGATATTTTTTAGGGCATTCGGGCCCTAGTGACCAATATATTTGTGGTTTATACTCAATATTTTAATAGGATATGTTACAGAGGATCCAATATGGGTTAGAAATATATCTTTTAGCATATCATGTTGTGAACTTGAGTGATAATGGCTTCCAATTTGTTGCACAAAATAAAAGTGAAAACCATACCTTTCCATGAGGTCTAGGGCAAGGATTAAAGAGATAATAAAATAAGTTTCAAGCAACTGATCAAAAAATGGCTCAGATCTCAAGTGAATCCAGTTTTAAGGTGCACCCAAAAAATAAATCTACTATGAAAACCCCTATCAAGGGTAAGAATTTCGAAGACTCAGCCCAAAAAATAAATTTTAGGGATGCCCTCCATGGTGGAAAACCTCAGCCCAATGCTAATATTAATCTTAGGCTTCCCAAAACCTCTAAGAATGCCTAATATTTATCCCAAGAAAATAGAGTCAGGATGTCTTAAATAAGCTGATGGAAATCCTAATGTTAAGCTTGATATGGGTAACATTCAGACTCGCATTGAAGATATGGAAAAAAGAGGATTAATTTATCATTTCTTGGGTTTTTTCCAAGACTATATACTTTCAAAGTATGGGCTGCAAAAATCTGGAAAACTAAAGGTGAGTTACAAATATCTATTTACACAAATGGTTATTTTCTTGTTTTATTTGCTAATAATGAAGATAGAGAGAAACATTTTCAAGGGGATCCCTAGTTTTTTGGAAGGACAGGGATTTTCATGAAGCCCTAACATACTAAATTTAAAGCCGAAGAAGAGATACCTTCTACAACTCCTGTACTGGTTAGACTCTTTGGCATCCCTATTGAATTTTGGAATCCTACTATTTTTTCTTCAATTGGAAACTCTTTAGGAACTTTTATGATGACTTCTAATTGTACTCAAAAATTTGAACATATTGTTTATGCTCAAATTTGTGTTTTAATGAATTTTGACAAACCCCTACCTAAAAATATCACATTACAATTTGGGGAAGACACCTGGGAGCAAGTAGATGAGAACATTCATTTTTGTTGTAGAATTTACCATGAATATGGTCATTTGGCTAGTCAAAAGAAAGAAGATATAAACTTAGCAGGTTTCCAAATTCCTAAGAAGAATAACACTTAGAAAACATTAGTTATGAAGGATCAATCAAAGTCACCTTCTAATATGTTAAAAATCCTTTCCACAAATGATGTCCCAAGTGAGGAAGGGGAAAAAATGGAAACAAAAATATTAGAAACATAATTTAAAGATAAACGTAAGAACTCAGAGATAAACCAACAAATAAAAGGTTTTTAACAAAAAAAAGGAAGAAAATTTACACAAGAAAAACAATTTTTTAAATATCAAAACTTCAAATAATACAGGTCATAATATATCTGTTGAACACTCTAGTAAAACATTGGTTGTGTATGGGCATTCTTCAAGGTTAGAAGCCATATTAGATTCAATTGGAATAAGTCAAGAAATAGGGAAAAAACTTAACATGGATTCTAATCAAATGGTAGGTCACAAGACCAATCAATATCATATGGTAAGAGAAGGTGAAAAGTTGGTAAAGGAAGGTTATATTAATGCTCTTTCCAAATTTTTAGTCTTGGTATTAATGAATACAATCACTTGGAATATTAGAGGACTCAAATGGAGTCTTTAAAAACAAAATGAAATTATAAGAATGATTTAGATAAATCATCCATATATTATTTTCCTTCAAGAAACGAAGATGTCAATGGAGGATATGGACTCAATTGCTAGTAAAATTTAGCTAGCTGGAAAAGTGATTTCTCTCAGTTCCATGGGGACTTTTGGTGGCATTTCTTGTCTTTGGGACCCAAAAGAGGTAGTTATTCACAGTATGGTTGGAATTTGGGGTCTTTTGGCTATAGCTATTCAAAGTAGACATTCCAACCAACTTATGCTCTACATTACTATTTATGCTCCAACTGATTTGCATGAAAAAATAAGACAGTGGAAGGATATAACTCATATCATCTCTCATTTTCCTAAATATTGGATCTTGATCGGAGGAGATTTCAATACCATCCTCTCTCTGGATGAGAAAATGGGGGTAAATAGAAATTTGGATAAAAGCACTAACCTCCTGAGCAAATATATCGCAGACCTCCATCTTATGGACATCCAACCAGATAATAGTCTTATGACTTGGTCTAACATAAGGTAAGGCTTAGCTTGTATAATGGAGATATTGGATAGGTTTTTGCTCTCTAAAAATTTCTTAATCCATGGTCACATTCCTAAAGTGAAGACTCTTAACAATGTTGGTTCGGATCACTGGCTAGTCATGGTAGAAATGTGGAAAACTAATGTGAGTTTATCTTCTTATCATTTTCATGGCTTAGAGATAGTTACTTTATGTTAGGTATGAAGGTAGTATACAGGTCAGCTAGAATTTTGACCTGCTAGACATCTAGGTCAGGCATCTAGGCAATAAGTTAGATGTCTGACCTGCTAGATGTCTAGGCCAAACATCTAGGTTGCCAGACATTTGGTCTGGAAAATGTCTGGCCTGCCAGACGTCTAGTCTGGTAGACATCTAGGCTAGACATCTAAGCTGCCAAAAATTTGGTCTGGCAGATGTCTAGGCCAGACGTTTGGACCACCAGACATCTGGTTTGGCAAAAATCTAGGCCAGACGTCTAGGCCAGATGTTTGGGTTGCCATACATTTTGGATGGTAGATGTCTAGGTTTCCAAACGTATAGGTTGGTATATGTTTAGGCTAGATTTCATGCCCAGTAGACGTCATGCAGTGGACATCTAGATAGATAATAAAATGGAGAAGATGAACATTCTTGGGAGTGGAATACGAAGAATCTTTGGAAGCTGAAATGAACTATTTTTTGGAGGCTTCTGTTGGAAGATGAAACGAATAGTTTGGAGTCTTCCTTTTCTCTATAAAAGGGATGTAATCCCTTGCATAATGTGATAGAGGGTGAAGTTTTTGGAAAATTTCAAAGGATGTGAATGTAAGATTTACTAAAAATAATAAAATAATAAGTTACCATTTCCCCATGGTTTTTCCTGCACATTGCAAGTTTCCACATAAAATCTATGTCACTTGTGTTACTATTTTTGTGTTCTATATTTTTTTTATTGTGCTTCCTCTTGCAGATGTGGAATCTTGGAGTTTTTCCTAACATCTGGTATCAGAGATAAGGTTTTGTGTGAGTGGGAGCTACAATAATGACAAAATGTGTAACCAAGTTCGAGATTGAGAAATGTGATGGCAGGAACTTTACTCTATGGAAAATGAATATGGAGGATTTGCTAGTTCAGAATGACCAAGCGCAAGCCTTGAAAGGGGTCATGAGTAAATCGAGCAACATGAAATATGAGGAGTGGGTAACACTTTATAGGAAGGCAATTTCTACAATCTGTATCTACCTAGCGGACTCTGTCTTGTTCAATGTAGCTAAAGAAAAGATCGTGAAAGCCATTTGGCAAAAGCATGAAAAGTTGTATGAAACAAAATCAACAACTAACAAGGTTTTTCTGAGAAATCATATTTATAGCTTGAGGATGAAGGAAATTTCATCCGTAGTAGATCATTTGAATGAGTTTAATACTCTGATTAGTAAATTGGTTTCAGTTAATGTGAAGATGGATGATGAAGATAGAGCTATCACCCTAATTTGTTCCCTCCCAAACACTTGGGATCATATGATGATGACCATAAATAATTCATCATTAAGAACTCTCAATTTTGATGATGTGGTAGCCGCTTTGTTGGCAGAAGAGTTGAGGGAGAAAACATCTCTAGAATCCTCAACCAATGAAGCCCTATCTATGAGAGGTCGATCGTTCGAGGGGAGTGAACAAGGTAGAAAGCAATCCAGATATAATTCTAAATGACATAAGAAGAAAGGGAAGTGTTGGCATCATGGGAAGTCAGGACACTCCAAGAAGGACTATTGGAAATTAAATAATGGTGAAAAGCAAAATCAGCCATCAGCTGAAGCCAGTGCAACAGATTCAGGAGAGATGACAACATGTGAAGCCTTCTATATCAATAACAGTAGATCAATTTTATATACTTGGGTTTTGGACTCAGGTGCATACTTCCACATGTCTCGCCACAAAGACTGGTTTGACAAATATCAACCATACTGTGGTGGAAATGTGTATTTGGGTGATGATCATCCTTTAGAAATTATGGGAAGAGGGGATATAAGGATCAGGATGGATGATGGTAGGGAAAGGATGCTATGTGATGTGCGACATGTGCCCGATTTGAGGAATAATTTTCTATCAATCAAAATTATGGATAAGCTAGGGTATTCTGTCACTTTTTGTAACAACTACTGCAATATTACCAGAGGAGCTCTTGTAGTAGCAAAGGGAGAATATTATGGGACCTTATACCATTTATATGGTGATACGGTGACAAACCATGCAATAGTAGCAACTTCTATTCAAGATGCAATAATGCTATGGCATCAACGCCTAGGCCATATGAGTGAAAAATGCTTGAAAATTTTGTATGACAGAGGTATGCTTTATGGGATTAAGTCTTGCAATTTAGACTTATGTGAGCACTGTATTTTTGGTAAACAGAAGAGGGTTCGGTTTACTGCAAGTCCTAGTAAGAGTTTTTATTTTCTGCAACTTATAAATTCAGATATATTTGGACCTATCCCCACTCAGTTCTTAAATGGCGCCATCTATTTTTTTACTTTTATTGATGATTATTCTAGGAGAGTGTGGGTTTATTTTTTGAAGAAGATGTTGGAAGCTTTGTAAACATTTATGGAGTTCAAAGCACGAGTAGAAAAGAGTTTGGGCAAGTCAATTTTGTGTCCCAGGTTAGATAATGGGGGTGAATATTGCTCCAAGGAATTTGATAAATTTTGTATGCAGGAAGGTATTAAGTACTAGAAGACTATACCATACACTCCACAGTAAAATGGTGTGGTTGAGTGGATGAATCACATAATCATAGAATGTGCAAGAAGCATGCTTAGTGTAGCCATGTTGGAGAAAATGTTATGGGCGAAGGCTGTTAATATAGTTGTTTATCTTATTAACAGGTCACCTATAGCTGCATTGGATGGACATATTCCTGAGGAGGTTTGGTTTTGTAAGATATTTGATTACTCTCATTTGTGCACTTTTGGTTGTGATGCATTTTCCCATGTACGCAAATAAAAAAGGTCCAAGCTTGACCTAAAGTCAAGCAAATGTGTTTTTCTTGGCAATGGAGATATAGTGAAGGGGTATAGACTGTGGTATCCTACTACCCACAAGGTAATTATTAATAAGGATGTAATTATTGATGAAAAATCCATGCAAAGGAAGGAGGTACAACAAAATCCTAATGTTGTACCGGTTGAAGTAGAATTGAGTGAAGATGACTATGAAGATGAACATGTTGAAGTTTTTGATCAACATGTAGAACAACACGTAGAACAAAAAGTAGATTAGCCACAACGATCACAAGATCAAGATCCAGAACTGACAAATCATTAGGTTAGAAGATCTACACATCCACAAAAGGTTTCAAATATTCTCATGTGTATCATTCCTATTTTACTTTGTTAAATGTTGATGGTGAATGTAGTTCATTTTAGGAATCTAGAGAGTTTGAGAATGTAGCAAAGTGGAGAAAATCCATGGAGGAGGAAATTGAGGCACTTCAAAAGAATAAAACTTGGGAACTTGTGGATCTCCCACCTAGAAGAAATACTATTGGAAACAAGTGGATGTACAAAGTGAAGAAGAACAACAATGGGCTATTGGAACGCTATAAAGCTCACTTAGTGGCAAAGGGCTATGTGTAAAAGTCAGGTGTTGACTTTAATGAAATTTTCTCTCCAATTGTGAAGATGACTACTATCAGAGTTCTACTTGTACTTGTAGCTGCACAGGATTTGGAACTGGATCAGCTTGATGTAAAGACTTCTTTCTTGCATGGTGATCTTGAGGAAGAGATATATGGATTATCCTAAGGGCTATGAAGAAAGAGGTAAAGATCATTTCATTTATAGACTAAAGAAATAATTGTACAGGTTGAAACAGATGCCAAGGATGTGGTACATGAAATTTTACACCTTCATGAAGATCCAAGGTTTTAGCAGGAGTGAAGTTGACCATTGTGCATACTACAAGAGGTTTGATGATGGCAATTTTATTATTTTACTATTGTATGTTGATGATATGTTGGTTTCAAGCCCCAACATGAAGAAACACATTGATATTAAGGCTCAATTGGCTAGGACATTTGAAATGAAGGATTTAGGAGTAGTAAACCAAATTTTAGGGATGAAGATACACAAGGACAGAAAAGGAAGAAAGATCTAGTTAAGTCAAAAGTCATATGTGGAAACGATTTTGCAATGCTTCAATATGTAGAATGCTAAACAAGTTAGTACCCCACTTCTTCCACACTTAAAGTTGTCTTCCAACCAGTGTCCTAGAATGGAAGCAAAGAAGACAAGCATGTATCATGTATTGTATTCATCAGTAGTAGGAAGCCTCATGTATGCCATGGTGAGCACCAGATCGAATATTGCCATAATAATGGGAGTAGTCAGTCGATACATGGAAAATACTAGTAAGGAGCATTGGAATGTGGTGAAGTGAATATTTAGATATTTAAGAGCCACTTCAGATGTTGCCATTTACTTTGGAGTGGTATATTTGCAAGTTATAGGTTTTGTGGATTCTGATTATGGTGGAGATAGAGAAGGAAGAAAATCCACTACAGGATATGCCTTCAACCTTGTTAGAGGAGCGGTGAGTTGGGATTCTAAGTTGTAGTATGTTGTGGATTTATCAACCACTGAAGCAGAATACATTGCAACAACTCATGCCAACAAAGAGGCAATTTGGCTAGAGTGATTTTTGGGTGACTTCAAGGTAATTCAGGAGAAAATTACACTGCATTGTGATAGCCAGAGTGCTATTTAGTTAGTGAAGAATCCAATATTCCATGATCACATTAAACATATTGATGTCAAGTACCACTTTATCAAAAATATGGTGGAAGAAGGTAGGATCCTATTGCATAAAATCAACATTGAAGTGAATCTTGCAAATATTCTTACAAAGTTGGTCAAGGTAGAGAAGTTTGAGTGGTGTAGAACTTCTCTGGGCTTGCTGAAAAAGTAACAAGGGTAGCATTGGGTAATTGGCACTAGATGAAATATTTTGGCAGAAGAATTCTTGAATACTGACTTCAAGTGGGAGAATGTTAGGTATGAAAGTAGTATACAGGTCAACTAGACATCTGACCTGCTAGACGTCTGGGTCAGACATCTAGGCAACATGTCAAACATCTGACCTGCTAGACGTCTAGGCCAAACATCTGGGTTGACAGGCATTTGATCTAGCAGATGTTTGGGTTAGACATCTAGGCTACCATATGTTTGGTTTGGAAGAAATCTAGGCTTCCAGACGTTTGGTTTCGTAGACATCTAGGCCAGACGTCTAGGTTGCCAGACATTTGGACTACCAGACATTTTATCTAGCAGACATCTAGGCCAGATGTTTGGTTTACCAGACGTTTGGAATTGTAGACGTCTAGGCCAGATGTCATGCCTAGTAGACGTTATGCAGTGGATGTCTAGGTAGATGAAAAAATGTGGAAGATGAACAGTCTTGGGAGCGAAAGACGAAGAGTCTTTGGAAGCTAAAATGAATAGTTTTTTGGAGGCTTCTATTGGAAGATGAAACGAACAGTTTGGATTCTTCCTCTGCTATATAAAAGGTATGTGATACCTTGCATAATGTGATAGAGCATGAAGTTGTTGGAAAACATCAAAGGACATGAATGTAATCTTTTTTGAAAATAATAAAAGAAGAAGTTGTCATTGCCCTGTGGTTTATCCTGCACATTGCATGTTTCCACGTAAATTCTTTGTGTCACTTGTGTTACTGTTTTCGTGTTCTATATTTTTTTTATTGTGCTTCCTCTTGTAGGTGTGGAATCTTGGAGTTTTTATTAACACTTTAGACCTTGTGTGCAATAATTGTGGATGGAAGGTAATCCTAGGTATGGTACTAAGATGTTTTGTTTTGCCAAAAGACTGCAATACATTAAATCCAAAATCAAGACTTGGAACTAGAAGGATTTTGGGGATGTTCATAAAAAAAACATGAAGTTATTGCTCAAATTGAAAATTTGAATAAGAAAATATTTTTATATGGCCTCACAGAGAATAGAAGTGCTGATGAATTTAAAATCACAACTCATTTAGATGAATGGGAAAAAAGAGAAGAACTCTTATGGAAGAAAAAATCTAGAATTCAATGCCTCAAAGAAGGAGATTGAAACACAAATTTCTTCCACAAATATATTTTAGACCAAATATGTCACAACTTTATTTCTTCCTTGAAATAATATTTTGGAGATTTTTTCTATACTTGGGATGGCATGAAATCTATTTTTATTGATTACTTTTCCAATATTTTTGCTGCAACTTCTCTTGACTCAAATTCTCAATAAAACTTTCTTCAAGCAATCCATTTTCTTATCACTTTCGAGGAGAACTCTATTTTGACTACTATTACTATCTATGAGCTTCAAAAATTATTTTTTTAAATGCAAAAAGGGAAAACCCCAAGTCCTGATGGTTTTCCCATTATGTTCTACCAAGAGTTTTGGGATATCTTCCATGCTGATTTATTAGAGGTCGTAGAAGAAGCCAAGAAATCCAAATAAATTATGAAGGTTATCAATAAAACTTATACTACTCTTCTTCCAAAAGCTCAAGAGGTTTATCATATCTCAACTTTTAGACCTATTTCTTTATGTAATTTTCCTCTCAAATTCATTACTAAGATCATGGTAGAAAGGTTTAAGCCTCTTTTGCGTAAGATTATTTCCCCTAAACAAGGGGGTTATGTGGAAGGGCATCAAATAGAATATGAAATAGTTCTTACTCAATAAGCCATCCATTCCATGGATATGCAAAATCTCCTTCCATGTTCATTCGGTTTGACTTATCCAAATATTATGATAGAGTGGATTGACACTTCCTCATAAAAGTTTTGAGGCAATTTGGTTTCTCAAAGTATTGGATGGACTGGATTATGGGATGTATCTCTTCAGTTTCCTACTTAGTTATTATCAATGGCAGGCCTTATCATTCGTTCCTATATTCCATAGGTATTAGGCAAGGTGACCCGCTATCCCCTTATTTATTCATCATTATTGTTGAATGCTTGGGTAGAAGTATAACCAAAAAGAGGAAAAAAACCCTTGACGGAGTTACCGTTGCTCATGGAGGTAGACCTATCTCTCATATTCAATTTTTTGATGACACTACTCTTTTAGGTAAAGCTATAGTTAAGGAAGCTTCTAATATTAAGCAAATCATTAGCTATTTTTCTAAGGCTACTAGGTAGTTGATCAATGAAGATAAATCTAAAGTTATTTTCTTTCACTACTCTACCAGACATGAATCCATGGTCTATAAGACCTCCCTTCTGATCACTTATTTAGATATTCCCATCAATATTCAAAGGCAAAAAAGAATATTGGAATTGGTTGTTGGACAAAGTAAAGAAGAAAATTGGAAAGTGGACCAATAGGTGGCTTTTTTCTTGGGGTAGAATCACCTTGGTAAAATTAGTCCTTCAAGCTATTCCTATTTATGTTTCTTCTATGTTGAATATCCCAAAGGTTGTTCTTCAAGAACTGGATCAAATCAGTCATTGATTCCTCTTGAGTGGTACTAAGGAGAAAATAAAATGGGCCTTGGTGAAATGGGACACTTTATGTCTTCCTAAGAATGAAGGGAGGTTAGGATTCTAGTCTTCTATTAATAACAACAAAGCTTTAGCTGATAAATTATATTGGAGGATGTTGCATAACCCCAATGCTCTTTGGGCCAATAATATTCGTGCTAAATATACATAGAACAAAATCTTGAAGACCTTGTTCGTTATCAACTTTCTACAAAATGTTCTCCCATTTTAGCAGTTCTTAAGACTCGTGAGGATTTGATAAAGAAAAATTTATTTTGGATCATTCATAATGGTCAACAAGGTAAATTTTTGGATAGATTGTTGGGATGGTCACAAGCCTTTGATAACTCAGTTTTCTTATTGGAGGCCTTGGATGGAGGAGCTTCATCGAGCTAATTGGATAAAGATGGCTAATTACTATCGATACCATACTGGTAATTCAAATATTGGTAGATATTGGATCCCTATTGAGGATTGGCCTATTCAAATCCCAAAAATGTAAAGACAAGATATCCAAGGTATCCTTCATATGATATCTCTCTTGGTCTCATGAAAAATATTGTTTTGGATGGAACAAAACTACTAAGGCAAAAAAAAATATTGGAATTGGTTGTTGGACAAAGTCAAGAAGAAAATTGGAAAGTGGACCAATAGGTGGCTTTTTTCTTGGGGTAGAATCACCTTGGTAAAATTAGTCCTTCAAGCTATTCCTATTTATGTTTCTTCTATGTTGAATATCCCAAAGGTTGTTCTTCAAGAACTAGATCAAATCAGTCATTTATTCCTCTTGAGTGGTACTAAGGAGAAAATAAAATGGGCCTTGGTGAAATGGGACACTTTATGTCTTCCTAAGAATGAAGGGAGGTTAGGATTCTAGTATTCTATTAATAACAACAAAGCTTTAGCTGATAAATTATATTGGAGGATGTTGCATAACCCTAATGCTCTTTGGGCCAATAATATTCGTGCTAAATATGCTTAGAAAAAAATCTTGAAGACCTTGTTCGTTATAAAATTTCTACAAAAGGTTCTCCCATTTTAGCAGTTCTTAAGACTCGTGAGGATTTAATAAAGAAAAATTTATTTTGGATCATTCATAATGGTCAACAAGGTAAATTTTTGGATAGATTGTTGGGATGGTCACAAGTCTTTGATAACTTAGTTTTCTGATTGGAGGCCTTGGATGGAGGAGCTTCATTGAGCTAACTGGATAAAGGTGGCTAATTACTATCGATACCATACTGGTAATTCAAATATTGGTAGATATTGGATCCCTATTGAGGGTTGGCCTATTCAAATCCTATAAATGTAAAGACAAGATATCCAAGGTATCCTTCATATGATATCTCTCTTGGTCTCATGAAAAAGATTGTTTTGTATGGAACAAAAATACTAAGGATGAGTATTCAGTTGCTCAAGGTTATTTGACCTTATGCTGTAATAATCCCAACCAATATTTTGACATCTTTTCTCAATTGTGGGCTCAAAATATCTGGCCTAAGGTGAGGTTCTTTACTTGGATTTTATTTCATCGTACGGTGCTTACTGGTGAGCAACTTATGAAGCATGGTTTTCATGGCCCTATCATATGTGAAAAGTGTGGAGAGAATGTAGAAACTCTCAGCCATAT
This sequence comes from Wollemia nobilis, assembly GCA_028583015.1. Taxonomy (NCBI): domain Eukaryota; kingdom Viridiplantae; phylum Streptophyta; class Pinopsida; order Araucariales; family Araucariaceae; genus Wollemia; species Wollemia nobilis. The sequence goes on along the minus strand of JAQPPZ010002587.1, from coordinate 10,505,604 downwards.
TTTTATTGAGTGTACTTTAGCCTTTGAGGTATGGAGGAGAATACCCACTTTACTTGGCTTACAATGGTCCAATTTGTTTACTTTTGAACATATTTGGAGGGATTGGCATAAAAAAGAGGGTGTTGATCACTTTATTAGGCAGTTAGTTTGGATGGGTTCTACCATTCTTCTTTGGAATATTTGGAATGAAAGGAACAACTGAATTGTTAATCAAGATAGGAAGGATATTCACTATATTTGGAAAAATACCATATCCAAATTAGTTTAATCAATCCATCATTTTATTAATCAAACCACCACCAAATATGGGATCAAGTGATGCAAATATTGAAGATTAAATATTCTAAGGGCAACCAACTTAAAGGGAATGTGAGTATTTGTAAGATGGATAAGACAAGAAATTGGTAACCTCATCCTAAGGATTTTGGAAAATTCAATACTGATGGAGCCTCTAGAGGGAACCCTGGAAAATCTAGTGTAGGAGGAATTTGTAGACTTTAATATGAATCCCTAGTTTTTACTTTTGCTGAGAATTTGGATATTCTTTCCAATAACCTTGCTGAGGGGTATGGTATCCTTAGAGACCTTCAAGAGGCTACTAAGGTTGGATGGGAAAAGGTTTTAGTTGAGTCTGACTTTCAACTCATGATTAATCTTTTGAAGACTCATTCTAGGAATCATAAGGTTGATTTGAGAATAAAAATAATTTGAGAAGATTCAATTAATCCAGATGGGATTTTTGAAAGTTGATTACAATCATGTGGTCAAAGATCAAAACAATATTGTTCATGTTTTAGCTAATTGGGCTTTGGAAAAAGGCGATCTTACTTGTTATGGCCACCCTCCTAGATGGTGGGATTTGCAAATAAATGAAGCTCTTCTTTCTATAATTTCTTTAGATAACTCTAGTTCTAAAGGTACCTAGTTTCTTCTTGATTTATTTTTGCTTCTCTTTGGTTCAATTAGGGTATTTTAGTTCCCTATCTCAAACTATTTTTTCTTTTGTTTCCTCTGTTTTTTCTTGCCTTAAAAGTATTTTGGTCTAGAAACGTTATTCTTATGTTCAATTGTTTCTTTTATTTTTCCTTTTTTTATTTTTTGTTTAGTTGTTTGAGGTGTGTGTGTGTGTTTTGGTTTTGTTTTTTTTTTGTGTTCTTTGTGTTATTTTTTTTTGTTCTTCTATTTTTGTTGGTTTGTGTTTTTTTGTGTGTTTTTATTATTGTTCTTGTGTTTTTGTTGTTCTTGTTCATGTGTTTCTGTATGTTTGTGTTAATTCATATTTTTATGTGTGTGTTTTCTATGTTTTTTGTTTTTGTTTATTGTCTGTTGTTGGTTGTTTTTTTAATTTTTATTTTTTAATTTTGTAGGTTTTGGTTTTTTTTGTTTTTCATGTTTTCGTTGGTTATGTCTTTGTGTTTTTTTGTCATATTTGTGTTTTGTTTTGTTGTTATTGTGTTTTTTCTATGTGGTTCATGTTGTGGTTTTTTTATCTTATTGTGTGTGTGTGTTTGGTTGTGTTTTATCTTTTTGACATGCTCAAGGAGCATGTTTTTTATTTTATTTTATTATATTTATTTCTATTTTTTATTTTTAAATCTTATTGTGTGTTTGTTTTCTCCTTGAGTATGTCAAATGTGGTATACCAGGTTCAAGCCCTGGGTGATTTTGGCGAAATGGATACCCCTGCCTCCTTGGGTCTTACCCGAAAGTGACACCCCTTCTAGGATGTTTTCCATAGAAACAAAATGTTACACAATGAAAATAAATTTATTTTAAAATAAATTAAGGGAAGAAACTTTTGATGTAAAGGAAAGTAAAGAAACATGTTTTGAAAGAGAAAATTGACTTTTGACTTAGAAAGGGTGACAAAAGTGCTTATCTAAGTTCCTATGCTATATGGATGCTACCTAGAAGTACTCATAGGGGTCCATGTAGTTCACAAACAAAAATCATAGGGGTCTATCTGGTTGACAACATGAGGTGTTTTTCATTGTCTCCCTCTACTAGGGTTGATTCTACTACTGAAAATGACTTATTTTATGCAATTTTTTTATAATGACAAAGCACAAAAATTTAGAAAATCCTTGAAAAATGAATTAAAATTGTTTTTGCAAGATATGATAATTGGTTTATTGAAAATGAAAGAAAAACTACTAAATAAATAGAATTCAATGGAAATAAACCAAAAAAATTGATTTGAGAGGTTGATAGGTGAGCAATTACATGTTGGAATGGATTTTTGTAAAGCAAGTTGACCTAGCAAGGTGATTTGATGAGTGAGATAGTAATATCATAGTTAAGTAGATAAATCCTATATCCAACTTACTGCAACTATCGTGGTTGTTGTGATAGTTGTTTAGAACAAGTGGTATGTGCCATATTGGGTCCAATTTTTGAAGCTCTTTAGATATCACAAGGTTCCATGCAATTATGGTGCCAACCACAACCCTCCTTGTGATTCTAGCTCATAAAATAGAAAAGTATTTTACCTTGAACCTGATTTGATGGATCATGGTTTTGAGGGTTTGTGTAAGATTTCGAACCTAAAAATATAATTAGAGGAAAAACAGAATGAGTACGTTAGCTAAAAATATAATAAAACTAAGTAGGATGGTTTAGGAGTCCCATTGTGATTGTCAAAATGTGTTCATAGAAAATATGTCATTTCATTGATAAGCAAAATTTGTTACAAGATGTTTTCCTTTTAAAAAAAATTCTCCATGGGATACAATTAGGGTCTCTCAATGATGGAGCCCTATTTCAAGTGAATCATTTATGACACTCCATATCATCTATTGACCACCTCAAAGAGGGGGTGGATTTACCAATTGTGCAACACCACTTATTTGAGTTGAGCCTCTAGCATCAACACATAATCAAAATAATAAACTAGTAGCATCTATGGACCTATCTTGATTAGAACCAAATTAATAAAAGGGTGCAAGACAAAGAAAAATAAACTACTACATTTAAATAGAGATAAAATAAGCTAAAATAGATAAAATCATCTTAAATAACCTTGAATTTTTAGTCTCTAGTCTATGGATGACTGAAATAGGTTCCTAAAGGGAACCACACCTTTAGGTGTGGTTATTATTATCAATCAAAATCCACCCTATGATCAGCTCTAGCTTGACCCAACAAATATTTCCTTTTGAGAAAATATTCTTCTAGTTCTCTAGAGGCTCTAGTTTAAATCTAATGATCGTTTGAGTCCAAACTTGCAAGTATTTTACAAAACAAAAAGAGAAACAAAATACACACAAAGGCATCCATGGGGTTCAACACAAAACATGGTTTGAATGTAATGGGGGTTAGAATGATTTTGGTAGGGCTTTTATGAACAAATGCATAATTATTTCAAATGAAGGAAATGACCTCCTATTTATAGAATTTGTACAAGGTTAGTGGAGATTTAGGTGTTCTATGAGGTGACCTATGAGGTGGCATATGATGAGGAAGGGTGCACCATGCCTCATCAATACCCTTGGGTGGAGGAAAGTTCTTATTCACCCATATGCATCAACTGGGTATGGGTGCACCATGCCTTATAAATTCCCTTGGGTGGAGGAAAGTCTTCACCCTCATTATGGCATGTGGATGCAAATTCATCCATGTCATAAATGCATTGAATGGGTAAAGTCTTCATGGTATTTAAGGCATTAAATGTGCATGGGGATGTGGAGAGTAGGGGGTAGAGTAGGCTAGATTGAGGTGGAATCTAGGTGTAGTCAAAGAGTAGAGTAGGATGAGGTGGCCCTAGGCTAGGTTTGAGAGGTGGTTGCATGGTTACCAGGGGCTAAGCGTAGGAGGGGACTTTGGTGGCTAAAGGGGCTAAAGAGGATTAATAGTGTTTTTTAAACAATTAAGCAAATTTTGAGGGCTTTACAAATTAATTAACCATTAGCACTGTATAAGGGATAATATGACATTTCTAGGTGTCTATGCTCTTATATACATGATATAAGTTCTAAATTTTTAAAGGTATATAAGGACAATATATTAGTATCTTATTATTATTGGTCTAAAAATTAGTAATAACCATGAATGTAAAGTGAGGTAATCTTAAATGGAATAAAATTCCTTACACATGGAAGGAGACAAAGGGATACTTGAAATATTCAACATGAAGCAAAATCCCTAAGATCATATACAAATTTCAATAATATCAGTTGGTAGTAGAGATAAAATCATATAAATAAAACTAGATGTAAGATTGACATGCCATGAGGACCTATGAGATGAAAACATAGTATGGATCCAATAATTTTTTTAAAAATATATCTTATAAATTGTCTAGATCTATGATTGAATATGTGAACATATGTGATTGGAATGTATAATAACTTGTTTTATTATACCATGTAAGTAGGATGAAAACTATACTAAGAAATTTTGATCTCTTAGTCAAAATGAGATAAATAAAACAAATTTAATTACAAATTGAAAAATATTCTATGATGGTGAATTAAATCATCTTGCTCAAGTTAATTTAAAACTCAACCTGTATATAGAGAATTAGTTTAGAGTGATAAAAAAGAACATAATGAATGCTTACAAGATATTAGACTTGTGATTGTGAAATTAAAGCATAACTGTTGATCAAAATATTCAAATTTTTTGTTTAGGAAGATCAAGAACAAGTGTAATTCATAAAAAATTAAAACATAGTAATATATAAGGAATATAAAAAAAATGATTTTATTAATAAGATAATAAAGTATAATGCAATAAATTTGTGAGAAGATATGTGAGGCTCTAACATTGAATTCATTACTGATGTTTTTTACAATCAGGGATGCATTTCTCTTTAAATTTATTTTGGTGTGTTGGAAATCCATCATATTGAATATGGAAGATCACTCATATGGAAATGTGGTAATTCACCTTCCATGAGATGAAGGTCACTCATATGAAATTGTGGTGGTTCACCTATGTATTTATTAAATGAAAATTACATATATATGACTTGTCATTTTGTGTCTTGTATTCTAGTAATGTGTCAACATGCCCAGAGATGCAATCTAGCTAGGAATATGTCATTTTATTTTTTTGTATTTTAAAGGGCCTATTGAGAATTTTTCATATAGTTTCTTATCAACTATTTAAAATAAGGCTATTGAAATTAATATTCTCCCTCTAATCTTTTAAATTCCTTTTGAATAGATAAAAGTAAATTCCCATGCATATAGTTATGAATATAATAGTGTGGTCAAAATAAAAATTACAAAAAATATAGTTTTTAGGTATTTTTAGCTATAAATACATGCCCCAAAAAGATCACATGCCTATATAATTCAACACCTCTTCAAAATAATTGGTCTTCATAAGTGTTTTTTTTTGGTACTATTAAAAACAGAGGGTTTTAACGGGATCCCACAACCACTACAAGGAAGATCAAACGGGAGAAAACCCCAAAACAAACCTGGAAGAAACCAAAGGTAAACCAGAACAAGGGCGGAAGCCAGACCAAAAGGAGACAAAGAAAGGAGAACTGAGAAGGTTCTACCCTAACTTTTGAACACCTTGAGTAACATTAGCCGCCAGACTTGAAACATTCTCCATCAAATCAAGGGTAAGTTTCAACGAGCTCCTTTTTTTCCTTGGGGGAGCCCAAATGTCTTATCCAGGGATAAAAGAGGGACAGGTGTGCAAAAATTAATTAAAAATCTAAGCAGAAGGGAAGTTCCCAACCACCACCTCCATCCAAACTTGGGAAGACCACCAACAACCGCGCTTAGGAATAAACCATCAAATAGCACAGACCACGAGGCACCCATTTCAAAAAGGGGGTGATGATCACAAAACCTTGAAACCATATGCCCGAACGTTCCAGAAGTCAGATCTTCCAGTCCAAAAGAATGAAAATGCTTAATCAGAAGTCTAAAAAAAAAGGGCCCATAAAACCATCTGACATGGGCAATCTGAAGAAACGTACTAAAATCAAAGCTTCCCCTAATGCAAAAAGGACTAAAATCCCACCAAGTACACTGAGCAACCGCCATCAGCACGACTCCCAGAGAACTCCAATCCCCAAAGAACAAATAGTGGAGCAAAGGAGAACTAGAATTTAAAAAACAGCCCCTCCAAATGGGACCCTTCAGAGAACTGCACCACGCCTGCCATCTAACATCATAAATGGAAGTGATCATCACGATGTCTAAGGCCAACCACCAAATCTTAGTAGAATATAGAATGGGACAAGATTTAAAATTTGAATCGAAGCTCTCCCCCATAAAAGTAGAATTAAATGAGGCCACCAAACTCCCCATCCTAAAACACTTGTTTAAAATTTGAATTTGAAATTTGAAAATCGCCAAGAGAAGATAGGCCATTAAACAAGACAACAGTTGCCCACTAACCATGTCTTCGAGCTTATCAACCGACATTCTCAACAAACACCGAAACATCATCAGAGTCCCAAGACTAAGGCAATCAACTTGGTGGCTTATCATCATTAACCAGTCTGATCAACTATGTTGAAATGTTTGAGTACCAAATCTTAAACCCCTGACTTCCAATAGCTAAATTAGCCAAAACATCGACCGTCATGTTTCCTTCCCTATACACGTGGCTAATAGAGAAATCATCGAATGAAGAAAGGTGGGCCTTGGATTCGTCAATGAGATTAGAAAAATGCCAACCCGAACAACACGAACCTTTCAGCAAATTCACTGTGTTCAACGAATCACCTTCAATGATGACCCTGCGCCCTCCCAAATCCTTTAATAAGAAAATACCCCTATAGGCAGCTCTACACTCAGCAAAGTGGGAAGATTGAAAACCTAGGTCTTCAGAAAAGGCCAGAATGATATCACCAAGATGATCTCTAATTAAACCACTCACGCCGGTTTGCCAGGATTTCCCTTCGACATCCCATCGAAATTCAATTTTAGCCACCCAAGAGGAGGTGGGGACCACTTAACATATTTGTGAATATTGGGCACCAGGGGAGGTCTCAGATCTGGACAAAAGCCCAATTTTAACTCCACGAAATAGTCAGGATGATCCTTTGGAATAGAAGGGAGGGTCTCCTTGAGAGCGGCAACAACGTTTTCACCAACCTTCCAAAGAATTCTATAGCAAATATGAGTCAGGTCACCCTCTTTATTTTTGAAAACTCGAGCATTTTATTCCTTCCACACTCCCCATAAAATATGAGGCAATAGGAATCTCTAGAAGTATTTCATATGAGGCGACCGAAAAGGAGACGACCACTGATTGAACATATCAATAATGGAATTTGGGAGCACCCAAGATAACCCAATTTGCTGAAGACAAAAATATAATTTTTTCTGAAACACCCTGCATCTGAGAAGAAAATGAGAAACATATTCCCATCCCTACTTACACAAAAAATAGTGATTGACCAAATTGAATCCCCGCTTAAGAAGATTTTCAATCGTTAGAATTTTATTTTGGACAGCCAACCAATAAAAGATGTTGATTTTAGGCGTCATATTCTTCACCCAAATTTTATCCTAGGGCCAAGCATCATTTCCTTGAGGGCATAAAATAGAGTAAGAAGATCTCACTATAAAGATACCCTCACTATCATTGTTCCAAACCAACCTATCCCCCATTTTCTCTCTACAAAGAACATAACGGTGAAGTTCCACCAGAATAGAACTCCAGTCCCTATGATCCTGAATAGTTTGAATAAAAGGCGGGGCCAACAACTAGGTCCTTTGATTGTCTTGGAAAAGAATGAAATCCTCCACTTTGATAAAATCGGCTTCCTTAGAGAGCACACATAAATCATCGTAACGTTGATCCACCACCAAGGGACGATCCCTAAGCCACTGATCATCCCAGAATAAAACTGATCTGCCATTTCCAATCACCCAAGAACTGTTAAATTTAATGAAGTCCCTATATTTTATGATGCTTTTCTAGAAGGCAGAACCATCTGAGGGGAGAGGATCGGATAAAAAATTTATGAATTGGTATTTGACAGCCAAAATGTGACACCAAAGACTATCCACCCTGGAATCGACTCTCCAAGCTTGTTTAGCAACCAAGGCCCTATTCATGAGCATGAAATTCTTCAAGTTAAGACCTCCATATTTTTTCCTTAGACAAACTTGTTCCCAGGAACAAATATGGATCTTACCTTTTAGCTTCAGGCCCACCCATAAGAAATCCTTACAAATACTATCAAATTTTACCGCCACTTTAGCAGGAACATTGAAAATGGACATAAAATAAATCAGAATGCTTTGAAGAGTACTTTGGATGAGAGTAACTTTACTAGCCTGACTTAAAAGAGCACCCTTCCATGAAGAAATTTTCTTCTGAATCCTCTCCACAATCGGAGTCCAAAACTCATTTTTCAAATGCCCATAGAACAAAGGAAGACCCAAATACATGATTTGGAGAGAAACAATCCAGCATCCCAATAAGGATGCAATCCTATGCTGATGAATCTTAGGAGTATTAGTGAAGAAAATGTTGCTTCTAAGGAAGTTAATCAGCTGACCAGAGGCTCTCCCGTAACAATCTAAAATTCTTTTAATATCTCTAGCATGGAAAATTGATGCCAAATAGGAAATCATTGTGTCATCAGCAAACTATTGATGCAAAATAGGGGGATCTGCATATCCATACTGGCACCAAAATTTGAACCCCACACCTTAATTGTGCACCTGAGGGCCTTTGCCATAATAATAAAGAGAAATGGGAGATCGGATCACCCTGGCGCAAGCCTCTCAACGAGTTGAAAAAATTGGTCGGGGATCCATTTATCAAAATTGAGAACCAAGCTGAAGAAATAGCGGCCTCCATTAGACTAACCCAAGCATCACAAAAGCCAAAATTTCTAAGGACCGAGAATAAAAAGGGCCAAGAAACCCTGTCATAAGCTTTATTAACATCCAATTTAAGGAAAAAAACCGCCCGTCCGCTTTTCTAAGCCGAATGAAGAAGCTCATGGATAACAATCACCCCGTCCAAAATTTGTCTTCCTGGAACAAAGCCGCTTTGAGTTACATCAATAATGGAAGTTAAGAAATTGGTATTCATAAGTGTTATTCTATTTCAAAATTGTATATTTCTAGGGGAAAAAATAGTATTACTACCATTGTTTTATATGTATATGATTTAATTTTAACAAGAAACAACGAACGTATGATTGAAATATATATATATATATATATATATATATATATATATATATATATATATATATATATATATATATATATATATATATATATATTACTAAATAAATTTGAAATGACTCAAAATCCCATAAGATTATGATTTCTCACTATATTGATGTCTTTTATGTGGTTTGATTTATTTCTATATTACCTTACATTTTAATTTTAATTTATTAAATTTTATGTTATTTACATTTGTGTAATATATATACTTGACATACTAATAATTTATTTTTTGAGTTTGTTTTAATCCAAAAAAAATTGCGTACTTCCTCCTCTTCAAATATATTATTATAACCTTTTCAAATATATATTAATTTGATGCTCCCAATGTTCTAATTTCATTTTATTTTTGTTTCCACCTATTAATTAACGTCCACCTTTACATGTGGTGCTTCAGAATTTTACCATAAAAATTTAATATAATTGCCCCTATTTTGATGATATGGATGATCTATGCATGAATTTTAATGATTTTCTTTGGTGTTAGATAATACCTCTCGCATGATCATTGTTTCCTGAGTTATGCTTTTATCCATGACTTTTTAACCCCATTAAATGCTAGATAACCAAGTTGTAAAGCTATAAAGAACCATACATCTAATCTAATGCAATATTATAACGAATTTGAAAATATGAAACACATGTAACCATTTGAGAAAATGAAAATGACAAAATGGAGTGCTCTCTTTGTATTATTCAAACAATATTCGGTTACAATTTCATCCCTCTTAGGGATACCAAAATTCAATACATAATTACACAAAATGGCCCCAAAAATGGGGGAAGATGTATTCCACAAGGTCTTTATGTCTTCACCAATTTTATTATAGGAGGGATTATCTTGAGAATATCCTCTTATTGATGTCAAGAAGATGGATCTTGTGATCCTTGTCCTTGAAATTCCCTGTAATATACACACAAAGAACTAGGAGATATATTAGTAGCATATGAGACCTCTCAAAATGAGACTTGACTCTTGAAAAGTGTAAATCATAAGCAAATACATAAATATGTGCCAAGATACATGCAATAGTGAAGTAAAATACTGAAAGAATGCTTAAAATTGAAATAAATGCTTCTATTCTAAGTTAGAAAACAAATTAAATTGTTGAAAGTGTAAAATCTATGGTTAAAATCTTGGAAATGATATCTCATACCGTAGTCGTTGATGATCAAAGCAACTAGATCTATTAGCTGCTATCAATGTTAGTGGTGGTGCCTGTAGGCTTCTATCAAAAATAATGGACAGGAGACGAGGGTTCTGCTCTCCAAATCCTAGCATGGTGATGGTCAATTTTAAGGGTGAATTGATGTTCAAGAGTTGATAGGATAGTATCCAAGTTAGGCTAGTCTCCATTGGTGGAAAAATAAGTGTCATTGTATAATTTGGCATGGCTTCACTACACCTTAAAGGGATGTTGATTCTCTCTTCAATCCGGAAGAGCTTTGCTATGGTATTTGCACCTCAATTTCTCTAGGGTTTGCATATAAAATTGGGGTCTTAAATGGACACCTAATTTCCTTGATCTAGCTTCTTAGGGAAGCCAAGAACAAGAATTAGTTATGCTAAAGTAGTTGCAGGGACTCTTCTAGAAGCTTCAATATCCTAACTGCTCAATAAATCATTACACTCAATGGATTTCACTCAACTTTTGTAGCTCGAGTTGGTTAAAGGTTTAGTCACTATCAATAGGTGCAACTATGGGTAAGTTACCCATAGCCACTATCGCCAAATTTGATTATCTCGTAGTTGCTCTAATCATCAATGGATACGATAGCAACCACTAATGATGTTAGTGACTATGGTTGCATAGGTCTAAGCTACCCTAAATGAGTGGTTAGAACCATTGTTGGGTCTTGTAAAGGTCCAAGATCAATCATATGGCATATAGAAGTATCCATATGAGTAGTCTACTAAATATAACGTGTTTTAGGTGTCTACAGATATCACTTTTTGAGATGCATTATGGGAAAACACAACATTGAGAAAAAATAGACAACCTAAAGCCATATTATAGGTTGATTGATGTTCATTGATCTGGTCAACGTATTATACCTCAATCATGAAAATGACATGCATCTCTGAATCATTGCTTCCAATGACATGGAAGGGTTAATTTTGATTAAAGCTTTGGATGTAATCTGAAAGTGATTAGTTCATATTATTCAGACAACAATGACCATTGTATTAGATTACCAAATATTTAGCTCAGTATATTTGTTTTTTTCCCCTAAAAATGGGGAACCTTATGATAGTTAGAAATTATTCATAAGACGAACACAACTTACATGATTAAGTATTCAATTGTTGATTTTGATTATGAATGTTATTATTATGACTACCCCCTCAAGAAACAAGTCAATAACAAAAATGGCAAGTGATGAAAGTGATGATTCGTTTAACCAAGATGACTAAATTGGATAGTTCAAGATGATTACTATTGTTTAAAGGTAGGTCCTATTATAACTATTATTTCAACCATTGATAGTAATTGTACATCTCTATCTTGTGGAGCAGTTCGATTGCAATGGCCTTCTTAGGAAAACAAGATGATAGCAATTTAATTCAAGCATGTGATGAATCACTATGTTCAATGATTATCTAAAACTTCATATAAGAAAGGAAATGAATACATCTTTCCTATGTAGCAATCCAATTGCAATGGCCTTATTGGGGATTGAAGTGAAGACATTTCAATTTGTCAATGATTAATTTGATTCAAATGGTCTGATGGTAATTCACTCATATTACTGGATTGCATGGAGTGAAATTTACTGCAACCACCAAGTGTATAGAGTAAATAACTGGATACAAGGCACACTAAAGATTTTGTTTGATTTGATGATTTTGTTAATTTTGAGATTTTTTATGATTATGGTTCGATAGATATGCATTAATGAGCATTATAAAAATCCTTGTGGTGAGAAATTAAGTGCATTTATTGCTATTTATTAGCCACTATGAGGTATAGTAAATGTGGTTTTTAAATCCTGTAGTCACTATAAAATTTAGCGAGAGGGGTTGACCTGATCCGCGACTGCTGTCAAAATGAGCGGCTACCAAAATTATAAGATACAAATATGAATTTTGGCAATTTACAGTTCATTATTTCGAACTAGCAGTGGATAAAGTGAGAGCTATAAGGGAGAGAAGCTAAAAATTGATACAAAAAACTATCAAAACTACCTGAAACCACCATGGTAGATAAGCCAAAAGCCTCTACAAGTGGCAGAGTCAGAGCTCCTAAGGTAGATACACCATCTCCTACTCTAGTGAATTAACCATTTAAAATGAACCTCATTAAGTAATGGGTTAACTGAACTTCACTAAACTGTAATAAATGAACCTCACACCTTAGCTTGGTTTTTCTTAGGTTAGATTAGGTAGGTTAGGGTTTTAATTTTGGATATTTTTGGGTGGGAGATGACCTCACGTGGGATCATTCCCATAGTTGTTGTCGATGTATATGGATCCCAATTTCCCTATTGGGGGTTACCATATTTGTGGGTGGCTAGGTTTAGACCCCACCATTGGTAGTAGCCAATGATGACATCGATGATGACCATGGTAGTTACTATCGATGTGAGCAATTAAGAACCTTAGGAATTGTTTTTTTTTTTGCTTGATTTTTTTTCTTGAAGTGTAGTTAGTGAGTGCATTGATTTGCTATTTTCCTATATATTAGACTCTGATAGCTCGAGGGTGAGAGCCTAATATACTGCTTGAGTTGTGACCTCACTTAGATGACACTAACTGGGAGTGGTTTGGGGTAATTAGCCTCAACTACATTGTTAGATTGCCAACTCTGATGTCGAACCAGTATTACTTGACAACCCTAGACCATTTATGAGATAGTAGGTTTAAAAATTTCCATCTCATGACTAGAGAGATTATGGTGACATTAGAGGATGTCTACCATATCTTTAGGATCTCATTATATGGGTGGACTATTGTATCTTCTTCGACTAAAGTTAGAAATGCAGTCTTCACTTGACTTTTTTTGGATAGAGTAGTTGTAGCATTAGGGGACATTGAGTATGGATGGGTACCAGTTAACCACTAGTATAATAAGAATGTCTTCTCTCAATGCCAGGTGGTACTTATGTATATCATCTATAATGTGGTACTGCCAAACACATTAGAAACAAGGTTCCTATGGAACCTCCTAGACATGGTGTATGACCTACTAGAGTGTACCTCGTAGTATCCTCTAATTATGGCATGGGGGAGCATAATGCTAGCACAAATCTACAATAAGTTATACTATATTACTCGATGGGGATGAGTGGGAATGGAATGTAGACTACTTCTACATATTTGGGGATGGAATCACATCCACATAGACCGACCTGGTGTATTACCCTTAGATATAGTAGCTCTAGCAATAGATAATTGGTGTTATTCTACAAGGTGGCTATGGGAGGTAGAGATTTCATAGATCCACTCTCATGCTATATAGACCACTACATCGGGTCACTGATAGGGTTGCAGGATGAATATATTATATGGCGATCCTACCTAGGTTGTCCTACATAGGAGGAGGCATATAGGTACTTGGCTCAAGTGAGGCATGAGAGGTGGCTTATTGGGTATTGCAGGAGGATTAGGGAGTACTTTTATTACTCATAGTTCACTTGATAGTTTAGTGTAGCATAGTATGTACTAGAGGAGCCAATCATATATTGCCACATAAAGGCAAAGATACAACTTCTAGTGCCACAAGTTACAACACTATCTGAGGAGGTAAATATTGTGATAGATGAGATAGGTGTAGGGGATCCTGGGATTATAGTGGAGTATTATACTTGGTGGACCACTTAGTTGTGGTAGGATGGTTGTAGCTTAAGTAGAGCTAGAGATGAGGTGAAAACTGAGGGAGGCAATGATGATGGGTAACAAGTTCATCGTAGAATGGATGAGTGAGGATAGGTTACAGGGCATGTGGATGACCCTCATGATGATGAGGAGGGTGAGGATGATGCCCTATATGATGAGGTATTTTAGATGCATTCTATTGGTCACGAATCTGCCACAGGAAAGGATTTTCTAAAACTATGCACCCTAGACCCGGCCAACATTGAAAGGTTGGGAGAAAGAGATGTCTCCCAGACCAATCTCCAGAGTGGGCTGGTTCCCTTACTATTTCTAAGTTTGATTTCAGATTAGAGTTGCTGGAAAGGAATTACAAATATGCAAAAAGAAACAGGAAATACATGGAAAGAGATGGGAAATATAGCCGTAGGCCGAATTTGTTAGATCGGGAAAGAATAACAGTAGATCACTTTAAGTACAACAACAACATATAACATAAGATATCAACTTAATTCACTTACAACCTTGCGCAGAAAATCCCTCCAAGATCACATTCCAGAACTCACTCCCTCACAAGCAATATTCAAACTCAACATGCAGAATTTAAATGAAGCAGCAAATAAGAAATATGAGTGTTATATTAGGAATGTAAATACATGAAAAGAAGGAAATCACATAGACAGCTGCTTGCAAAATCAGAGGCCAATTATCTTTCATTCATGCAATGAACTTCAAGCTTTCAGCAAAAGTTTCTCTCAAACTCCCGATACCTTTTTCTGAGATCTACATTGCTTTATATAGAAGTCTTGCTTCTTTACAACATTAAAAACTTGCAACGGACCTCCTCGAGATCTACAAAAATATGCAACGGAAACAAGGAAATGCTCCCCTTAAACCAGCCTCGAAACAAGGAGTCGGTCGTCTTCATTAAATTGTCATTCTTGAAAATATGCTTGAAACCGTTAGAAAAACCATGAACAACAGCTTCGAATAATGGAGCATCTTTAATTCTGATGGCTTGGACACGTTCTTCTACCTTGCTCGCATCGAAAAGCAGCAAAACATTCAATTCTGGAGTGCTTTTAATCATCGAAACTCACAAAAACCTCATCGGGCCGTTTGAACTACATTCTGGCGTGAAACTGTAACAGGTCGCAAAAACACGACATGTCACGAAATCGTGACGTATTTCTGCTCCGTACACTTTCCTTACTTTCGGATCATGAAAACCAACCATGTCACGAAATCGCTACATGTTCGGCTCCTTTATCTCCTTCGCTACCTTGAACCGCGAAAACGTGACGCGTCACGATTTTGCTACATTCCATACAATTATGTTCCTTCTCTGCCCTGTTGCCGCGAAAATGTGACAATGCACGATTTCGCTACATTCTTCATCTCTCTGTTCTCTTCGCTGCATCAAATCGCGAAAACATGACATTGCGCGATTTCGCTACCACTTTCTCTCTCCGGCTCTAACTTCCTGATACGTCGCGAAATCGCGATATTCCTTCCTTCCATGTCAGAAATCAGACATGTTTCATCCGTATGGTCCGTTCTAACTCGTGAAAATGACATGTATTTTTTATGTCTTGATTTCTCTTCATTCCCGCGAAATCGCTACAAGTTCCTGCATTTGGTTCTTCCGCTCCAAAATGTCACGAAATCGTGACGTTTTTACGTTGCTTGGCTGCATTTCACAAGTGTCATGAAATCGCGACACCAACTTCTTTCTTGCCCTCATCTCCAGAACTGTCATGAAATCGCGATCAAATTCTTTCTTATCGCTTCCTTTAGAAATGTCATGAAATCGTGACCTATTCATGTCTAAAGCTTCTCTGTCTCCACCTTGCCGCGACCATGCAACATGTAGCGATTTCGCTACGTTTTCACCTTTTGCTGTTCAAATTTTTGTCGCGATATCGCTACCAAGTTGAGTCTCATTGCCTATCGCTGAGTTATGTCACGATTTCATGACGGTTTTACCCTTCTCTGCTCCATGCCATTATAAGTCGCGAAAACGTGCATGTCACGATTTCACTACCTTTTTGTCGTGCTTCCCTCGTTGACCATGTTGACCTTCGTCGATATCGTGACGTTTTCCCTCTCTTTGTTGTTGTGACCATGATTTTCGACACGTCGCGATATCGCGACAATTTTGTGTTTGTTTTCTCTCTCCTCAATAGACCCGCGATAACGCGACATGTCACGATATCACGACGGTTTTTAACTTTGGCTCTCCATGCTATTTTTTGTCACGATTTCACGACAGTCTTCAGACTTAGCTTGTTTTTTGCATCAAAACTTGTAGAGGAGTTAGAATTTCAACATCTTATGCATGAATAATCAATAATCAACATAATGTGGCAAAAATGCCAACATTCTTGGTGGCTCGTGGGGTATACAGTTCTGCTGTATGCAAGAATCCCAGACCTGAATCCATTGGGCAATAGAGTCATGAAAACTTGAGAACAGAAAGTTGGCTGATGGGGTTCATCTCGGTGGACTGCTGCAACAACTCTTGCTGAATGAATGAAACTCAAAGAATCTGTATTTGGCTTAGCTGACCAGGTGCTAAAAGAATCTCCATGAAAGCACCAGGAGTTGCAAAACGGAAATGAATGGAATGAGATCCTACGGATGCGCAGGCTGTGGAATGCGAATGGAATGGTGATATGATGGAATGGTGGAGTGGGGAAAGGATGCGGTAGATACAGTAACAGAATGCTTCTGTGCTACCAGCTGCTATGAAAGGGAAATGGAAGTGAATAGAATAATGGAATGGAAGTGATAAGATAATAAAAGAGGTGTGAACCGTGGAGAAACTGTGATAAATGCTAAAATGATAGAGAACTTAGAAGAAAAGGATAAGAAGAAAAAAATAAAAGAAAAAAAAAAAAAAAATAATGGCTTGATTAAAAGGAAAGGAAGAGGAGAAGAAGGGAAGGAAAGAGGGGAAGGAAAAAGGAAGGAAGAGGAGGAAAGAAATTATAATAGGAAGCCACTACTGGGGGTAGAAGAAGAAAAAGAAAGAAAAACATGTACCTACGGGCTCGCATGCAAAAAGAGCCGACGGTGATAAAGAAAAACAATACTTTTTTTTTTTTTTTTTCTTTTTTTTTTTTTACTATGTACAAGGTAAGACTGGACTCATCTTCAGGTAGTATAGGCTTTCAGATGAAAGTCGTTCACTGAAATAGGAAGTGGGCTGCCATCCAAATCCTCTAAATAAAATGAATTTGCTGCACCAGCACTGACAATGCGGAATGGACCCTCCCACAGAGCATCAAATTTCTTGTGCATCCCTGGCTTAGCTTTCTTTTCATTCCATTTCAAGACCAAATCACCCACTTTAAGCGGACGATCTGCAGAATTTTTATGGAACCACTTTGAAATAACTTGTGTGTGCTTAGCAAACTCCTCATAGGCCAAAGAACGTTGCTCTTCCAATTGTAACAACTGAGCCAACCGTATATCCATGGAATCTACATCGGCTTCATCATCCTGAAATTCCTGCAACTGCTGCAATACTGGCAACTCTAAATGAACAGGCAACCTTGCCTCTTTGCCATATACCAGGGCATATGGTGAAGTCTTGATGGACTTCTTGATTGAAATCCTATCTGCCCATAAAGCTTGATTCAACAGAAGGTGCCATGATCTCTTGTTATCCCCCAAAGATCTCTTTAAAATCCGTAGCAAATTCTTGTTTGTGGATTCTGCCAAGCCATTTCCCTGAGGATAATAGTTAGAGGATGTTTTCAGGAAAACACCATACTTGTTTGCAAATTCAGCTAACTCAGCTCCAATAAATGGAGTCCCATTATCTGTAATAATAGCATCAGGAATGCCAAAGCGTGTAATTAGTCCTTCAATGAAAGAAATCACCACTCCTTGATTTGCGACCTTGGTTGGAATAGCTTCAGACCATCTCGTAAAATAATCTGTAGCAGTTAAAATATACTTGTGACCGGCTGAAGAATTCGGATCAATAATCCCAATAAAGTCCAACCCCCACTGCTGAAAAGGTGCTTCAACCTGAATTGGATGCAAAGGCAATGATGCATTTCTAACCCTTCCTGTATACCTCTGACATTTGTCACATGCTTGAGCTATCCTGAAAGCATCTGTGAACAAAGTTGGCCAGTAATAACCATCCCAAATTATTTTTAAAGCCATCGGTATACCTACATAGTGTCCTCCCGATATGCCAGAATGAAACTCCTCCAGGAGTCTAGCCTTCTCTGATTCCTTGACACACCTTAAAAGAATGCCATCAATATTCTTAAAAAACAATCCTTCGGGCTGCAACACATACCTGAGAGCTTGCAGACGAAACCTTCTCCGTTGTGAGGCATTCAACTGTGAAGGGCATTTACCAGTTGTGAAATAGTCAATGAGGTCATCTGCCCAATCTTGTTCTTGAACTAAGAGGTTCATCAGATTGTCATCTTCAGCAAGATCATCTACTTGATACTCAACTATACCAGATGTTGCCATCTTTGCTAAGTGTTGGCATAAAGCTTTACCACGCACTAGCTTGGTCGGATGAATCTCAACATCAAATTCTTGGATCTTGGTGACCCAACCAGCGCGTTTATCACCCATCTCACCCTGAATGATGAAATTTCTTACATCGGGATGTATAACATAGACAACTGTCCTACTCTGAGATATGAAGTGCTTGAATTTTTTAAGAGACTTCATGACAGCGATACACCTATTTTTCAATGAAATTATACTTTGCCTCATGAGGTAAGATAATGACGACTAAGGAAAGCAATGGGCCTTTCATTCCCATCGTCTCCTTTCTGTGTGAGTATTGCGGCATAGCTTTCATCTTCCCCAACTGCATACAGAATGAAATCTTTTGAATAATCAGGATTAATTAATACAGGAGCCTGCACTATTCTATCCTTAATTTCTTGGAATGCCTCTTTCCTCTGAGTTGTCCATTTAAAGTCTGCATCCTTCTTCAACAACTCAGTCATGGGTTTAACAACCTGGGCAAAATCAGAAATGAACTTCCTGATAAAATTAATCTGTCCAAAGAAAGACTGCAGCTCCTTTTTATTGGCAGGGAGTGATAGTTTCTTCAATGCTTCAACTCGAGCTGGATCTATTGCCAAACCATCTTCTGAAATGACATGCCCCAAGAGTTTACCTTCCTTCACTGCAAAAACTGACTTCTTTGGATTAATGGAAATCCCAAACTCTCTACATTTTCCAAAGATTTGCCTCAGATGAGAACAGTGATCTTCCCGTTTATGTGAAAAGACAGTCATATCATCAAGATAAATAACAATAATCTTGTTCAAAAACTCCTCAAATGCAATGTCCATGGCTCTCTGGAATGTGGCCCCAACATTTGATAATCCGAAAGGCATTCACTGATAAGCAAAAGTGCCCCACTTAGTTGTAAATGTTGTCTTGTATTGGTCCTCATCCCTAACCCAAATCTGGTTATATCCAGAGAATCCATCCAACAGTGAAAAACGTTGAGCCCCAGCAACAACATGCAGTATCTGATCAATGCGAGGCAAAGGATAATGATCTTTCAGAGATGCACGGTTCAGATTCTAAAAATCTACACACAGTCGTATGTCTCCATTTTTCTTTCGAACTGGAACCAGATTAGCAACCCAAGTCGAATGCTTAACCGGGTATATAATCTTGGCTTGCAGCATTTTCACAAGTTCGGCCCTCATGAGAGTCTCAATATTTGGATTCACTGGTCGTTGCTTCTGCCTGAAGGGTCTGACTCCTTCTTCCAACTCAATAGTATGTTGAACAATCTGTTTATCATATCCTTTCAGATCTTCATAACTCCAAGCCACAATATCAAAAAATTCTTGACATAGTTGCCTGATTTCTTGCAGTTCATCAGGAGTAGAATCAGTCCCAATCTTAATGACCTTATTGGGTTCTAATTGCATCTCCATATACTCTTTCTTGTCAATCTCAAGTCGATGTTTCTTGGACCGATCATGCTGATCAAACAAACTTTCTAGAGTTATAAGACCCTTCGGAATGTGATTATTCCATAACTGAATCAGACCTTCAGCTTCTTCATGCTCCAAGGTTCTTCCTTCGATAGTGGCAGCTTCTTGAATCAAAAAGTTAACAATTTGCTCATCATCCTCGAAGACTTGCCAGAAAGTATCCTTGTCTGGGACACTTGGCCTGTACACCATCCTTACTGTCTTTGGTTTCTTCACTACCTGCTCAATAGGAGAAAAATTGGCTCCAAGAGATGCTAGAAGATCTGCATGCTTATTCAGCTCTCGGGAAATGGCTTGAATATTCAGAGCTGTGAAAAACTCAAACAGGTCCCAAACTTGGTTGCGGTATGCTTTGAGATAATGCTGCTTAGAAATACACCTGTTTGTTACTTGGTTTACAATAAGCTCAGAATCACCAAAAATCATGAACTGTTCGATTCCCAACTTCCTTGCCTTTTTCAAGCCTAGGCATAATGCTTCGTACTCGGCAACATTGTTAGTACAATTCCAAGTAAGACGGTATGAATATGTTCTTTGTAAACCAGAAGGAGAAATCAAAACAATACCTGCTCCTGCACCATTTTTGCATCTAGCCCCATCAAAATATAACTTCCATAGTTGATCCGTGACAGAGCTCTGATCATCTTGGTTAGGAAATACCTGCCTTGTGCCACCCTCGGGCTTTGTGATAGAATAACAACCGATTTCGGTTTCCAGCATAGCATTGAAATCAAGCATGGAAAACTGATCGTCCAACTGGAGCTCATCTAAAACCTCATTCATCAAATCAGAACCCTCTGACTCTTGAGTTAGCATGTTGACAGACTGCATAGTTTTTTTTGCTTCATCCAACTTTTCAATATGAAAAGAGGAAGGTTTTTCATTATGAATCCGGAGTCTTTTACCTTTGAAAGGGATTTCCAAGTGGGAATAATCCAGTGCAAGGTAACCTCCCAACTTTGCAGTAAACTCTCTAGATAAGCACATACTAAAATACGGTTCTAGATCTACTACAACTATCTCTTGAATGACTATAATCTGAGGCATAGTGTGCAAAACAATCGGGACATCCTTGATTACACCCACCATTTTCATAGGAGTGCCATCTAACTGCAAAACTCTAGGGCTACTTCATGTGTATTCCATACCCATAACTTCGCAAACTGCCTTTGGCATGACAGTTGTAGCGGCTCCAGAGTCGATCATGCAGTTATGCACGATCCAACCCTCTATTTGCAGTGATAGATAAAATGGGGGTGGTCTATTTTTACCAGTGACAGAAGTGGTTAAGGCTTGAGCATAAATTGTCTGAGTAGGACCTTTCTCACTATCCTTCATAGATTTTAAAGATTCTTGCAATAAATCTACCTGCCCAGGCAATTGCAATGCATCGTAAAGACTAACCTTAGCTGGGGTCTTCTTCAGTTCTTCGACAATGTTGTATGCAACCGTAGCAGATTCCTTCTTTTCAACAGGATGTTCATATCTGCTCCGATACTGCTGAGTGGCTTCCACTCTTAGCCTCTTCATTAATGAAGGATACTTCAACTTTTCTCTAGCTTGCTCTTCTGCTTTTGATCTTGCCTGTGCAGTTGCAGCCTTTTCTTGAACTCTATGTGGAACAGGATCTTTCGGTAAAATAGGCGCATCTAGCTTTGAAACTGGCACAGGAGCTTTCACTGGTTTCTTCAAATCAGCTGGCACTTTTAATGGCTCTAACTCAGCAGGATCTACTGTAACAGACTTCTTTCCAGTCCTTGTGAGAACTGAAACCTGCTCTTCAGATGGAAGCATCAAGCTATGGCCTGCCTTAGAGATCATATTGACTTGTCCTCCTGAAGAACTAGCAGCCAATGTCTACACATAATTCAAATGGACCATGCAAGTGTCTTCTCCATGGGGATCATTGCAAGTTGAACACCAATATGTTCTTTCAGCAAGGACTGCATCTTCATTTACCAAAGCAGTCAGGCTTTTCTCAGGTGCTTTGCTTGTTGAAGCAGCTTGATCTCTAGTAATTGGCGGAGGTTGAAATCTCCTTGGCTGGAAATCTCGCTCAGCTTGCTTCCTTTCGATAAGCGTGATCTTATTACCCATTGCTCTTATTGCAGAATTGGCAGATTTTACCTCTTGCAAAAGTGTTGTATAAGGATCAGGGTTCACAAGTGCAGGAGGTTCTGGTAAGGGCAAAGGTGTTGGTGGTGCCGGTAATGCTGGAAATGAGGTGGAAGCAAGGAATGGCAGAATGTTGGGTGCAGGCAACTGGAGATTTGCTGAAGTAGACAGCTGAGGAGCTGGGATAGGTGCAATTTGAGGTGCACTGGAATTCCATGATGGGACAGGGTACATAGAAGACATAGATTGCGAAAAAGAACTAGGATATAAATGCTGTGGAATATCAAGAAGAATGGGCATTGCTACCTTTGGGGGAAGCCTGCCAATCGCAATCAAGTCTGCCTCCGCCTTTTGTGCTTGCTCGAACAGTTTCGGGAAGGTCATCACATTGGACTGTCTGATCGCCAAGCCAATATCTGTATTGAATGCTCGGAGGTAGTAAAATGTAGCTTGCTCAGGGGTAGGACGAAGTCCTTCAGGCACTCGCTGCCAGCTTCTGGTGAAACGAACATTAAAATCTGCTATTGCCTCCTACGGATGCCTCTGGATCGCATTAAACTGATGCAACAATGAAAATGGGTCAGCCTGTTCATGAAAATTCTTAACTAACAATTCTCCTAGCTGATCCCAGGATGCAATAGTGCCTGGTTGCAGAGATCGATACCAGTACAACAATTTTCCTCTCAAGGATAACACTAGTAACTTCACCATTACATCTTCGTCTGTTATATCATGAATGGCTGCCAGAGAAGCTACATCATGAATATGTTCGTATGCAGTCTTTCCCATACCATCATAAGTTGGCAATGCCTTCAAGGCAGCCTGGGGAACTAGATTTTGAGCCTGCAAATTCAAGGCCCCTGAGCTGTTCCAAGCTAAAAACTGCCTAGGTGGAGGATACTGGGCCATTGGAACTGGTGTATGTAACTGAGAAGATGGAAAACTAGTAACAATTCTAGGGATTTGTGTGGATATGGCAGATGATGCAAGCGATGGGGAAACCAACCTAGAATGCTCACCACTTCTTGTGCTGTCAAGTTCAAAAAACTCGACAAGATCTCCAACTTTTTTAGACTGTGATCTCGTGATCATGAAGTACAACTTTCACTGCATCCACGTTCAGAGATTTCTGAGTACTGTAGAGTCACCAAATGTTCTAACTATACGGCATGAAGGCGAACATTAAACCCTCAACACTATGGGATCTTTCTGAGACAGAAGAAGTCTGTCCCATCGGGCGTGCCAAAAATTGTTGGTCACGAATCTGCCACAGGAAAGGATTTTCTAAAACTATGCACCCTAGACCCGACCAACATTGAAAGGCTAGGAGAAAGAGATGTCTCCCAGACCAATCTCCAGAGTGGGCTGGTTCCCTTACTATTTCTAAGTTTGATTTCAGATTAGAGTTGCTGGAAAGGAATTACAAATATGCAGAAAGAAACAAGAAATACATGGAAAGAGATGGGAAATATAGCCGTAGGCCGAATTTGTTAGATCGGGAAAGAATAACAACAGATCACTTTAAGTACAGCAACAACATATAACATAAGATATCAACTTAATTCACTTACAACCTTGCACAAAAAATCCCTCCAAGATCACATTCCAGAACTCACTCCCTCACAAGCAATATTCAAACTCAACGTGCAGAATTTAAATGAAGCAGCAAATAAGAAATATGAGTGTTATATTAGGAATGTAAATAACAGAAAGAAAAATCACACAGACAGCTGCTTGCAAAATCAGAGGCCAATTATCTTTCATTCATGCAATGAACTTCAAGCTTTCAGCAAAAGTTTCTCTCAAACTCCCGATACCTTTTTCTGAGATCTACATTGCTTTATATAGAAGTCTTGCTTCTTTACAACATTTAAAACTTGCAACGGACCTCCTCGAGATCTACAACAATATGCAACGGAAACAAGGAAATGCTCCCCTTAAACCAGCCTCGAAACAAGGAGTCGGTCGTCTTCATTAAATTGTCGTTCTTGAAAATATGCTTGAAACCATTAGAAAAACCATGAACAACAGCTTCGAATAATGGAGCATCTTTAATTCTGATGGCTTGGACACGTTCTTCTACCTTGCTCGCATCGAAAAGCAGCAAAACATTCAATTCTGGAGTGCTTTTAATCATCGAAACTCACAAAAACCTCATCGGACCGTTTGAACTGCATTCTGGCACGAAACTGTAACAGGTCACGAAAATGCGACATGTCACGAAATCGTGACGTCTTTCTGCTCCATACACTTTCCTTACTTTTGGATCACGAAAACCAACCATGTCATGAAATCGCTACATATTCGGCTCCTTTATCTCCTTCGCTACCTTGAACCGCGAAAATGCGACGCGTCGTGATTTCGCTACATTCCGTACAATTATGTTCCTTCTCTGCCCTGTTGTCGCAAAAATGTGACAATGCACGATTTCGCTACATTCTTCATCTCTTTGTTCTCTTCGCTGCATCAAATCGCGAAAACATGACATTGCGTGATTTCGCTACCACTTTCTCTCTCCGGCTCTAACTTCCTGATACGTCATGAAATCGCGACGATTTCTCTGCTGCTGCTGCATGTTCTCTTCCATGTCGCAAAATCGTGACAAGTTTCATCCAACCTGTATGGTCCTGCTTCTAACCCGTGAAAACATGACAAGCTTGAGTCAAGTGCTTCATTAATCTCCATCATGTCGCAAAATCGTGACATTTCGTACAACTTGGCTGTCTTCTTGCTTCCCTTTCGCGAAAACAAGACCAGGCACGAAATCGCTACAAGTTCCTGCATTTGGTTCTTCCGCTCCAAAATGTCACGAAATCGCGACGTTTTTACGTTGCTTGGCTGCATTTTCACAAGTGTCGCGAAATCGCGACGCCAACCTCCTTTCTTGCCCTCATCTCCAGAACTGTCGCGAAATCGCGACGTCAAATTCTTTCTTATCGCTTCCTTTAGAAATGTCACGAAATCGTGACCTATTCATGCCTAAAGCTTCTCTGTCTCCACCTTGCCGCGACCATGCAACATGTAGCGATTTCGCTACGTCTTCCGCCTTTTGTGCCGTGTTCAAATTTCTGTCGCGATATCGCTACCAAGTTGAGTCTCATTGCCTGTCGCTGAGTTATGTCACGATTTCGCGACGGTTTTACCCTGCTCTGCTCCATGCCATTATAAGTCACGAAAACGCGCATGTCGCGATTTCGCTACCTTTTTGTCGCTTCCCTCGTTGACCATGTTGACCGCGATTTTCCGACACGTCGCGAAATCGCGACGGTTTTTCCCCCTGCTGTCGTTGACTGCGTTGACCACGATTTTTCGACACGTCGCGATATCGCGACAACTTTGCATTTGTTTTCTCTCTCCTCAACCGACCCGCGATAACGCGACATGTCGCGATATCGCGACGGTTTTTAACTTTGGCTCTCCATGCTATTTTTTGTCGCGATTTCATGACAGTCTTCAGACTTAGCTTGTTTTTTGCATCAAAACCTATAGAGGAGTTAGAATTTCAACAGCTTATGCATGAACAATCAATAATCAACATAATGTGGCAAAAATGCCAACACATTCTTAGGTGCATATTCTATCGGTACAACTATAGGTAGCTCAAAGATAGGTTATGGAGTGAGATACATCTCTTGCTACTATGTAGAGTCAATTGAGTGTAGTACAATGGTAGTGGTGAGGGTATACAAAGGAGAGTACCACTCAACAGGCTTAGGTAGACTTGAATCAACTAGGTAGACCATAATATATACTATGTGGACACAACTGGTGGCTAAGACCATCGAGGTAGATGCTCTAAGGATACAACTATCAATTTCTTCTATTGCTTAGGTTATACCAGTTACTCTAGTTGCTCAGGGGTCGGTAATCTTGGATGGGGATGTAGATATCAAGTGACTGTAGGATCTCTTAGCATATGATGTGAGGTGACAGGCATCATATGCAACACATATAGCTCTTCTAGAGGTTGAGTTTAGGATACATGGTGATGTTATGCTAGCTAGGTCTACAATAGGGGGCTCCTAGTAGAGCAGGTAGAATGAGTCTAGGTAGTCACCAATGCAGCCCAGTCATAGGTTAGGTGTGTGATCTGAGAGATCAATATGTACTAGCTCTAGACAGACTCATAGAGAGGGAGCTAAAGGTGGAGGAAACTTAGAGGGTGTAGGCCTTGTATGATATACATGATGTCTTATATCATTTTTGAGTGTAAGGTATGAAGACCTACATAGTTGTAGCATGTGGGCATTTTTATACCTGATTTACTTTAACACACACATGTATATGATATTCTATTTATGGCTCATTATGTGTATTATGTCTTTGCTTTTATATTTATGGATGCATTATGGATGCAATGCTTATACAATTATTGTGATTATGTTATATGTTATGCAATGTATTAATAACATGCACTAGCTATATGATAGATGTATGTGATCTATATGAGTAGATGCACTATTATGTATGCTTATATGGATGCACTAGTGAATGTTAAATACATGTTTAATTTGTTTCACTTGTTTATACATTTAATATATGTGATATGATATGATAAATGTAATGCATTAATTACATGAGGATGATCTAATGCAAATGAACATGTATGCTTTAATCATTTAAAACATAAGGAATGAATCTAATATGTGTTTTAACAAACTACTAGATGACACCACAAAATGTATAAAAATAATGAATGAAAATGGTAACTCTTATCATACGAATTAATCACTTAAGCATCCATATGTGAGATGAGATGATGTGATATGTGTGGGCTTTTCATATAAGCTTCTAAAAATTAAAAGATATACACAAAATAGTTAGTGGTCATCTAATTATCATTGATGATATCCATCCGGTATCTATTCTATTTCATGAACACCCCTTAATAAATAAAATTTCATATGAAAAAATGTGTATGATTGATGAGATGATTTGTTGCTATTAGGGTAAATTGAGGTTTTCCATGAGACTCAAACACCTTAGTTGATTAATCAAAAGTTGTATAATGACTACACAAGACTCTTGAAATATAAAAGCATTGTTAAGAAGACCAATATATTCATTATCCTTATGTGTGCAAATGAATAAATTAGATAAAACATAAAACTACCTCATTGTCATGCAGGCTTAATTCAGTCCATTGTTGTAATGAAGATCACCAAATGGTCATCATGATCCTAAGTTTAGATGTAGTTGGATTAGACTACTAGTTAAATACAGGCCACCTAAAGCTAGCTCATCCATATGCTGACATTGGTATTTATAAAATAAGGTTGCTAATGTGATAGATATATCACCATGCGTAAGGATACCTCATTGCCAGGTGGATTTCATTCAACCCATTGTTGTAATGAGGATCACCCCATGATGGTTGAATACTGAATATTCTAGGGATGCAAGATCTTCATCCCCTTATTTTATTTTCATTGTTTGAGATACTTCCTCATGTTTAGTGATGAAAGTCATTGTTTATTTTACATTTTATTTTCTTATTTTGGGAGCAAGATATTTGCTCAATGATGAAAATCATTGTTTATTTTCTTTGCTTTATTTCGAGAATTTTCTTATTTTGTATGAAAGCAAGGGATTTATTTGGGTAGGGGGAGCTTGTATTTTTTCTAATAATTAGAACCCTACATCATGCACATGATAGGGTAAGCAGGGAAAACCTTTCACTTAAGGTGACCTGGACCACTTTGTAGTGTCATACTTCCTTGTTCAAACTAGGATTGTTAATGTTTAAATTATGATGGGATTTTGAGTTATACAAGGTACTATCTAAACTAGACCTCATCTTCAAAAGTGAATATAGAGTTCTAAAAAAATTGAAAATATCATTAGGTATGGCTGAATGACCGAAAAACCTAGTATATATCTCATAGCAACTAAATGGTTGTGTTGAAAAACATAATTACTCATAGGGGATAATGGATTATGATGATTTAAAAATGCATGATTGTCATTCAAATGTGGTGTCATTTGTAATATTGCAAACACAACCTATCCTAAGGCAAGTGCAGTGGATGAAAATACCTAATGCAATGCAATTAAATAAATCCATATGCAAAATATAAATGCAAATATTTTTGTTTTTTTGATATTTAGAATTATTTTTGTGTTTTATTGCTTTTTGATTTTTTTGTATTTTGATGCTTTATGATTTTTTTAATTTTATGTATGAAACACCTTTAAAAAAAGAATGTTGAGAGGTTCAGGCTCTTCAACATCTTCTAGCGATGTTAGGTAGAAAGTCCCAGGTCCTATCTTATCTGAAATGTTGAATGGACCTACCCAATTGGTTGCAAATTTGTCTCACAAGTGCAGTGGTATGTTTGAGTTCTATTGGTTCTCTTTGAGCACAAGATCCCCAAATTTAAATTATCTTAGGTGGAATTTTTTATTGTAAGATCATTTTAGATGATTTTTGTAAACATAGAGATGCTCAAGGGTATTGAATCGACGTTCATCAAGAAGGGTCAATTGATCAAGGTGAGCTTGATGCACATTGTTGTCATCGATGAAATCTTTCAATGCAACACATAGTGTTAGAATTTCTAATTCTATGGGCATGATGGCCTCAAAACCATAGAATAGAAAAAATGGGGTTGCCCTAGTGGGTGTATGTATGCTAGTTCGATAAGCCCATAATGCAAGAGGTATTTGGATGTGCCAATCCTTATGATTTTCTTTTATAATTTTCTTCAAGATGGCTACTACTATTTTGTGTAAGGCCTCTACTTGCCTATTTTCCTATGTATAATAAGGTGTAGAAAAGCTATGCTAAATATTGTACTTGGATGGTAAAGCCCACACATATTTGTTCTTAAATGATGTATCATTATCCAAGATTACTTTAGATGGGATCCCAAAACAATAGATGATATTATGAAGTATGAACTCCATAATACATGCTCTAGTTGTAGAAGTTAAGGGGATCACTTCCATCCACTTTGTGAAATACTTAGTGGTCATTATGATAAATGTGTCTCATCTTGATTATGGAGGAGAGATCTTACCAGTTAGATCAAAATCCCACTAAGAAAATAACCAAGCTGCTTGGATGGGTTGTAAGGTCTACGATGGTAGGTGCGTAAGATTAGCATGCTATTGGAATTTAACACATTTCTTGACATACATGCAAGAATCCTTCTCCATGGTGGGCTAATAATAACTCATTCAAAGGATGCATTTGATGATGTCCATGCAGTTGAAATGGCCACTGCATGTACCATCGTAAGCCTACAAAATAACCCAAGATGATTCGTAGGGCTCAAGACAATGAAGAAGAATTCCATTGTAGCTATGACGATACAATATATCTCCTAACAAGAAATATCGAGTAGATTTTTGTTTGAATGCTCTTTTGGTGGTATGCAAAAATCCCTATGGGATTTTTCCAAGTTTAAGGTAATCACATAGTTGGGTCAACCAATCCTGATAAGTGATAGCTTTGACATACTGAATGATGTGATCCCATTGTAACTCATTATGTACAAACATAGATTGAGAGACAACCCTATAGTGAATGGTAGTACCATTCATCGATGGTTCCTACGAGGTCAACGATCCCCAAGATGTCTTCATAAAAAAGTCTCTAGATTTATAGAACCATTTATGGTTTGGTTCTATATGAATCATGAGATTTGAATTATGATTATCTTGAGCTTCATGCCACATCGTGGATTGTGATAGCATATTCACT
This sequence comes from Wollemia nobilis, assembly GCA_028583015.1. Taxonomy (NCBI): domain Eukaryota; kingdom Viridiplantae; phylum Streptophyta; class Pinopsida; order Araucariales; family Araucariaceae; genus Wollemia; species Wollemia nobilis. The sequence goes on along the minus strand of JAQPPZ010002587.1, from coordinate 10,475,805 downwards.
TGGATTGGAGTAAAGTCACTAGATGGTTTTGGTTGAAAAATAGAGAGACTATTATGTGGGAAATATCATAACAGATGGAGGAGGTGAATACATATCCAATGAATTCCATAATTTTTGTAAGGTGAATGGAATTCGAAGGTAGTTCACAGCCAGATACATACCACAAAATAATGGTGTTGTAGAGAGTAAGAAGATAACCATTATGGAGATGGTACAAAGTATATTGAAGGACAAGGCATTGCCGCATGATTTTTGGGTAGAAGTTGTATTTTTTGTGGTTTATTTTCTGAATAGGTGTCCCACAAAGAGTGTGAAGGACAAGATTTCTCAAGAAGCTTGGAGAAACCAGAAGCCAAGTGTGGCTCATTTAAAATTTTTTGGATGCATAACATATGCACATGTTCTAGATGAGAAGATAAAGAAGCTAGACGACAAGGCAGAGAAATGCATATTTATTGCCTATAGTGAAGAGTCGAAGGCTTACAAGTTGTATAACCTTGTGACAAAGAAATTGGTTATAAGTTGAGATGTGAACTTTCTAGAAGATGAAGCTTCCTAGAAGATGAATCTTGGAACTGGAAATCATAAACTGGTCAACAAGAGCCAACAATCATTGAGTCTGAGGACTTGGAATAAAATAGAGTACATCCACCTATAGCTTCAAGTAGTAGTGCTAGTGCCAGTAGCAACACTGCCTCATCATCACGGTCACCTCCACTTGCAATAAGGATCTCCAACTTAAATAATTCAACAAATACAAGGAGCTTGCAAGATATTTATGAGGCAACAAGAAATGAAATTGATGAAGTAGAACATTATGATTATTCTTTATTTTTTGAGTTTGACCCAATTTCATTTGAAGATGCAATTAAGAATAGAAAATGGATAAATGCTATGGATGATGAGATAGAAGCAATAGATAAAAACTAGATCTGGAAGTTAATGGATCTTCCAATAGGTAATAAGACCATTGGAGTAAAATGGGTATATAAAACCAAGTTTAATGCCCAATGTGATGTTGATAGGCATAAGGTCAGATTGGTGGTAAAATGCTACAAGAAAAATTCAGGGATTGACTATCATGAGGTATATGCACCTGTAGCAAGACTTAAAATAATCAAAATTATTTTGGCATTAGGAGCCCAAAAAATTTGGAATGTTTACCAGATGGATGTCAAGTCTACCTTCCTCAATGAAGTGTTGGAAGAGGAGGTCTATATAGACCAATCACCTGGCTATGAGTTGGAAGGGCAAGAAGATAAGGGCTTGAAATTGAGGAAGGCCCTGTATGGGTTAAGGCAAGCACCAAGGGCATGGTATAGCCAAATTGATGTTTGCTTCTAGGAGAATGGGTTCATTCAATGCCCATATAAGTGCACTATTTACATGAAGATAAATACCTATATAATGAAATGATCATTGTCTACTTGTATTAGATAATATGATATATACTGGCAACAATAATATGTTGTTTGAGCAATTTAGAAATGCCATGAAGAAGGAGTTCGAGATGATGAACTTAGATCTGATGAAATACTTTCTTGGCATAAAAGTTAACCAGTCTACAGATGGTATATTCATATCTCAAAGCAAGTATGCTATACATGCCTTGAAGAGTTTCGAAATGGAGGACAACAAACCAATGATCATGTCGGTTGCCACAAGCTTAGAATTGAGCAAGACAAATTACACTAATAATATTGATTCAAATTTCTACAAAAAGTTAGTTGGAAGTTTGATGTACTTGAAAACAACCAGACCAGACTTGATGTTTGTAGTGATTCTGATTAGCAGATTTATGGAAGCACCGAAGAACACTCACTTGTAGGTAGGGAAGATAATTTTGTGTTATGTCAATGGGACTAGGAACCATGGAATATTTTATGCTATAAAAGACCAGCTAGAACTTATTAGCCTACACAAATAGCAAATGGGTTGGCAGTATAGATGATAGGAAGAGCACTTCTGGATTTGCATTCCACCTTGGATCAGGTGTAGTATCATGGTCATCCAAGAAGCAACCAATTGTTGCATTATCAACTGCTGAGGTAGAGTATGTTGCCACCACTTCAGTCGCATGCTAGGTAGTATGGCTATGAAGATTTTTGGATGAACTCAATCATCACCAAGAAGGGGTAACCACGATTTACTGTGACAAAAATTTCACCATAGCATTATCGAAGGATCTAGTGTTTCATTGAAGGACCAAGGACATCGATATCCGCTACCACTTCATTAGAGAACTAGTAAAATTTAATGAAGTTGTATTATTGTTTTGTAGGTCCAAATACTAGATGGTGGATATCTTCACAAAACCTTTGAAGAAGGAATACTTCAACAGGTTTAGGGAAATTATAGGTGTTAAAGTCTTTGTGAAATCTTGTTTAAAGGAGGATGGTAGAAATTAAACTAGATTTCATGTCTGAAAGATCTCTGATAGATATTATCTCCAAAATATTATCACCATAAATTCCATTATGCTTAGTTATTACTGTAAGCCTTATAACCATGAAGCAATTATTCTATGATTAGAAAACACTTAGTTTTAAATGCTTGTCAGAAGATAACCCTTATCCCTCCTTTATCCAGCTATATCCAACTATATAAATTGGTGTCATCCTTAGAGCAATGTAGTAGTGAAATAGAAGAGAGTAGAGTAGAGGAGAAGTGAGAAATAGAAGCTGTAGTATTTTGGATACTTCTCCTGGTTAAACCTGCAACTAAGGAGATTTCATTGCAGATGTGTTTGGAGTGTTTCCTATGAGAAGCGTCTGGTGTAAAAGGTTCTACTTGTTTGTTATTGTAAAACTACGACAATAGACCGTTTTAGTCAATATATGAAATATCTTACATTAGATTAAATTCTAGTCTCTGCATCTTTATTTCTGAATGATTGATGCAAGTAGTTGTGGAAAGTTTTATCCAGATCATTGCCTCTGTGTTTTAGAAACCCTTGTGTTTTTATGGGTCCTCGCATTGTGGAGCATAAAATGTGATATTAAGTCAAAATCAATTTCACAACCATCTTGCATCGAAAATCCGTGTTCAATAAGAAGACTGTCGAAAATCCTCATTTTTGCCTAGTTAATATTTCAGGCAAGTTCTACTCCGAAAAGGGTTTTCGGGTAAGTTCTAATCTGAAAAGGGTTTTCGAGTAAGTTCTGCTCTAAAAAGGGGTTTTGGGCAAGTTCTGCTTTGAAAAGGGATATCGCCTCTTTTTCTCGAAGAAATACTGGCAATTTTGTTTCGCTATCAAAAATCCTCCAAGTTGTTCTTTCATTGTAAACCCTTCTTGGATCACAGGCCTGATGGCACTGATCAGTATGGCAGATCATGTAGTTTGGATTTGTGTTTTTTGTTTTTTAGAATCTGAGATGGTTGTGGAAGGCATAAATGCAAGGGAAGGTTATGGTGGAGCAATAGGGTTTCCCTCCCTGATGGGAGTGGGCATCCTTTGCAGTGGTGCTTTTGTGTCTGGTGTGCCTATGAGGTTAGAAACCACACAGGGAATGATGGTTCTTTGTTTGTTTTGGTGTGATAGTGGGTTTTATACTCAATGGGATTGGGGTTCTTCCTCTTGTTTTTGGATCTCATTCGAGAGGATCCTAATCCATAATTGCTGCTAACCTTTGTTGCTTTATTTGACCTTATGGGTCCTTTAATGGATGAGAGCATTTCCAATCTTTGTAATGGTTGGGTCTGTTAGGGGATCCAAAGATTTTCTAGTTTTTTGCAAATTTATTCAAATTTGGGGAGGGTTAGAGTCTCTTTCTTAGTTTCAAGTTCAAATTTTTTTGGAAGAGGTCTTTGTGGCTATTTTATTAGAACCTCTTCTCTTAGTAGTTGGTGGTTTTCTTTTGGCTCCTTTGTGTTGCCCTGTTTTAGTGTAGTTTCCTGGTTCATGCAATTCCTTATAGCATTGATTTTAGGTTCACTGGCAAGACTGTAGAGAGCTCCCTTCCTCCCTCAGCTTGGGTAGGATTTTTCACACCGGTATTTTTATTCTTCCTCGACACGAATTTGTGGAGCAGTTGTACATTCCTTGGCTTGGGTGGGATTTGTATTTTTGAATTTTTAATTTTTGAGCTTTGGGCGATATTGTTATGGGGGTTGTTCTTGATGGATGTGGATCCAGAGATTTCCTTAGTATTTATGTTTTTCTTGACTCTTAGTTGGCAGTTGATTGTTTTGGTTCCTCCAGATCCGTCTTGGATCTTGGATTGTCCGCTCGTGTTTCAGCTTCTCTCATGGGATTTAGATGTCTAGTTGTCTAGATTCAGATCCAGCTTCAAGATTGGACCTGTGTGATTTTTGTAGGAAGTTAGAGGTTTATTTTTTATTAATTTATGGGCACTTTTGGTTCAGTTTGGGAGTGTTTATATTGAGCTTGTTTTAAGTTTGTATAAGTTTAGTTTTTAATCTTTTTAAATGGATCTAATCTCCTTAAGTTTTATTTTGGTTTATTTTTGGATAAGGTTCAAAACCCTTTCAAAATCCCAAAAAAATTGAGAACCATTTTAAAACCCTTTCTTATACATAAAGGGCAAAAAAAAAACTGCCACACCGAGGTCATAAACGACATTAAAGACCGAGGTCATAGACGACATTAAAGCAAGCAGCTTGCACTGGGGTTGTACCTTGTCAGATATTCTCACCTAAGGTCATAAACGACATTAAAGACCGAGGTCATAGACGACATTAAAGCAAGCAGCTTGCACTGGGGTTGTACCTTGTGCAGATATTCTCACTATTGATGCTTGAGACTCAGTTATGGAAGTACTTTCCTACTTTAGAAGAATCTTTTCCACAAAAATTAATTTTCATAATTACAAGAAGCTTGGTGTTTTCTTTGGACGAGGACAGCTGAATTTATACAGCTGGAGGTCCCACGTGGACAGTGCCACTTGGAAGGAGGACTCCAAGAAGGCAAGCTTCAAAGGTGCTAACAAAGACCTTCCTGCTCCAACTTCCAATCTGAGCAATCTGATCAAAAACTTCGGAAATCAACGTCTCAATGCCAATGAGATGGTTGTCTTATCATGTAAGTCACTATATTGCGCTTATATTTCTATGAAATGAAATTCCATATGTTTTCAGCCATAACAAACTGCTCCATTATTTCAAGGAAAATAATAAAGGCAATCCAATTTATTTAAATTTATCTAAATTTATTTAATATTTTTTTAAGAATGGAGCACATCTCAACCTCTTCTCAAGACTAAGAAGCACTTGCATCCTGCATTCAATTGTCTCTGTTATTGTGTTAGGATACACTCTCTAAAATTGTTCTGTAAGAGGATCTACAAGTGTAATTTATTTGTGTCTTAATGGTAACTCCAGAACTTGTGTCTTAATTTGTGTCTTAATGGTAACTCCAGGACTTAAGTCATTTTCATTGAGAAAATTACTCTTAATTTTTAAAATAGTTTATAATAAACATAAAGAAAACTTATTATAATTCAGGTAGCTATTATGCATATATTTGAGGTTTATTTAAATTCAGGTGGCTATCCTACCTCTTCATAATTTCAAATACTCAAACTCAACTCAACCAGTGCTAGAAACGTAATTTATTTACGGGTCTTGTAAAAGATTAAGTAAACATGGACATGTTTTTTTTTTTTTTAACTGTAGAATTTACGTTCTTTTTATTTGTTTATTGATTCAGGTGCTCGTACCATAGGGCTATCCCGCTGCTCAAGCTTCAGAGATGACATATATAATGACAGCGACATTGTTGCCTTCTATAAGAAATCCAGGCGAGGAATGTGCCCCACCAGAACTCGATCAGGCGACAATAATCTGCAACCCTTGGATGCTGTCACTCCCACTTGCTTTGACAACAACTACTACAAAAATCTTGTAAGGCGCAGAGGGCTTCTACATTCAGATCAAGAGCTTTTTAACGAAGATTTTACAAATTCTCAGGTTATTACTTACAGCAACTATCCCCAAAGTTTTTTCTCAGACTTTGCAGCTGCCATGGTGAAGATGGGAAATTTCAAGCCTCTCACAAGCACCAAGGGAGAGATGAGGAAGAACTGTAGGAGATCCAATTAAAACTAGGCTGCAATAGATCCAAAATATTTTTATTTTGTAATTGTTATTTTATCTTCCACTAAGTTAGGTCTGAAAACAGTTAGCCATTGTCTATTGATTCATGATGTATTTAGTTCTTTGAAATAAGTTGGTAGGTTAAAGCCTGCAGGGTCTTTATAAGGTGCAGCTTATTCTATTAATAAACCTAGAAGTTCTAATAAGATTTAGCCAAAGGTTGACCTCTTTAATGTATTATATCAATTATTAATAGAAAAATTATAATATATATATATATATATATATATATATATATATATATATATAAATTAATTAATTAATTATTTATTTATTTATTTATTTATTTATGTTTGGCATGCATATAGGTCCTTAGCTTCGGACATTAAACAATTAATGAAACAAAAGTATGTGGCTTATTAATAATATAATTAAATTAATAATTTATGTTGGTTGAATGTTAATTATTATTTTTTGGGTTATATAGGAGAGTTGGTCGCAATGGAGGGTTCATACCTCAGGGGTTGCTCCCATCAAATCTAGTCCGCTTTGTTATTTTTGACCCATTGTGAAGGGGACCATCGGTTGTCAATTATGTTTGACATGCATATAGGTCATTAGCCTCCGAACATTCACAAACAATTAATGAAACATCAAAAGTATGTGGCTTATTAATAATATAATTAAATTAATAATTTATGTTGGTTGAAGGCTAATTATTTTGTTGGGTTACATAGGAGAGTTGGTCACAATGCAAGGTTCATACATCAGGGTTGCTCCCATAAAACCTATTCCACTTTGTTATTATTGACCTATCGTGAAGGGGACCATCAGTCGTTCGGTATTAGTATCATTGTCAGTCTGATATGCTTTTAGAGGATTTAGATCAGACTACTACCTTTACAAATAGATTGCCCTCAAGATTTGAACCTGAGTGTTTTATTGGTAACTGCTTGACCAGATAAGCACTTACCAATCCACCTATAGGAAGAAAAATTAATAATATAATTAAATTAATAATTTATGTTGGTTGAAGGCTAGTTATTGTTTTTGGGTTACATAGGAGAGTTGGTCATAATGTAGGGTTTATACATCAGGGGTTGCTCTCATTAAACCTATTTTGTTTTGTTATTGTTGACTCGTCGTGAAAGGGACCATCGGTCATTTGGGATTTGTATCATCATCAGTCTCATATGCATTTAGAGGATTCAGATTAGACTACTATATTTGCAAACAGACTGCCCCCAAGATTTGAACTTGAGTGTTTTCTTGGTAAATGCTTGACCAAATAAGCACTTACCAATCCACCTATAAGAAGAAAAATTTTAAGGTAGAAATAAAACATGTTTTCTTGGTAACTGCCTGACTAGATAAGCACTTACCAATCCACCTAATCGTCTATGATAAAAAAATTTAGGGTAGAGAGAAAACCTCAAGCGTTGCTCTTAGGTGGCTGATAGTGCCATCCCATCTGGGTATACCACTATCTAGAGGAAAGCTACAAGAGATTTTTTTTGTCTCCCCTTCACATAGCAAAGGTTTGAACTATGAAATTCCCATTCAATAGGGCTAGGCTCGCCTTTTCCACTTACATTACAAAAGTTGATATTTTTTCAATAAGTTTACACATATTTTTATGAAGGATCATAGGAATAAGACTATAAACATCATGACAAAAGTATCATGATTGCCTTGATGGATTGGACATCTCAAAATAAATAAATTATAATTATTGTTGTATAGAATGACGAAGTTAGGATGAACTCTTAGCTTAAAAAATATTTAAATTGTAATATTTTTTTAATTGTTTTTAATTATATAAGCAAATAGATATAGAGGATACATACATTTGATTTAATTTTATTTTATTATACACATAAATTTTGAATACTTTAAATAAATAATTAAATTTTAAATTGTGTTGAATAAAATTTTATATCATACTTATATAACATATAACATATGTAAAACAAAGGTCATTTCACATGGCCTATGCATTTTTTCCTCTTTAAAATGAAATATATATATATATATATATATATATATATATATATATATATATATTTCATTTAAATTTATTTTATTATACACAGAACGAAGTATATATATAAAGTTTTTAAAAACTTTATTTTATTGTATATGTAATTTTTTATTACGTTCTTAGTGAATTAGAAACAATCAAGACTCTAAGAGGAAAATCAAATGATAAACAGGTTATTGTCATAATGGAATGTGTAACCACAAAATGATTTTGTTGCATATGTAAAAAAAATTATATGTAAACAAAATTTGTTATTATAGTAGATTCTTTATTATTATGTTATTAGTGGTTTAGGAATAATCAAGACTTGTGTTGTGGTACTTAAGAATAGGTTTATGAAGATATGATATTATATTGTATGAAGGTTGACTTGGGTCACATATAACATAAGGTTGATTATATTATAATAATAAGTGGGATGAGGTTTAATGTTTGGCTTCCTAAACTAGAATTAGAAGATGGGTATATAATGAAGGATATTGTCATTGTAATCATCATGAAGATTTTTCAAAACACAAATAAAGACATATAACTTGAGGGTGAAAATATTCAGATTTTTAAAGTTTTGAATATCACCATAGATAAATATGTTGTACATTCAGATTTTTGCACTATTGAGATGGATAATGTGGATACTAATTTTTTTTATCCTTGGTTGGATACTTTGGGTGTTACTAACATTCATGTGCAAAAGAATTTTATGAAGTTATGGTGAAATAAAAAAATATAACACTATAGGATATTTCTCAACTTAAGGAACAAGGATCTAAGGTGAAGCAAGAAGTAATTATGGTAAAGGAAGAACTTAAATAACCAAAAAAATAATAAAAAGTTGAATCTATAGTAGCAACAACAATAGAGCACACGGAAGAAATGCACAAGGAAATACCAAAAGAAGGGCACAACAACGAAAAAAATTATGAAGGATTTGAAATAGAGAAAGGCATAAGGTATGGTAGTTTTTGTCAGAAAAATATAATGATTTTGGATTTCAAAGGAATGTAATAGCATTAGGGAACAGTGGACCAATTTATGAAATATCAAAGTAAAGCAGTAGAAGCATGGAGCCAATAAAGCAGTTATGGAACTCAAGTGACATAATGGTAGCTTGGCATCATTGAAGACCACCACCAATCAAGATTTTACTTGGATTGATGGATGATCAAGATTCGTAGCAATTGTCTACATTGCTTAGAAGATAATATTATTTAGTTTCTTCTCATATTTCCTAAAACATTTGTAATGAGGGTGGAATGTTATGGTATCTATGAATAGATTTAAGGAGATAGGATATTATGGATAGTTGGCATGGGCAACACATAACCTAAGGTTGATTGTATAGTTATATTATATAAGAATAATGAGTGGAATGAATATTTAGTAGTCAGCTTCCCAAATTAGAATTAGAATATGGATATATAAATAAGGGATATTGAAAGCACGAGATTCTAGAAGCTTTTCAGAAAGAACAACTACTTAGGTGCATTCGAATTGAAACAGCGCCTAAGCCCTAAAACAAGAAATGCATTAAAATGAAAGAGGCAAATAGACTGAAACGAGTTACAAAGCTTTAAAGAGAAGTCACAGCCCTTTTATTAAACTTATCCAACACGGTTACAAAATTGCCTCCTCCATTTTTAGGGGCTAGGAGCGTTAAACGGATCCGGTTACAATCTTGGTAAGTGTTCTCCTTTCGCATTCCCACATGCAAAATGGGCGGGCCAAAGTGTTACCATCGTTGTTGTTGGTAAATCCTCACTTCTTGATGTTCCTCCTGCAATCAAAGAGACAGACAAAGCGTTAGTAGCACCTGTGAGAAGAAATAGAATTCATGCTTTGAAATTGGTAAAAGATGCATACGAACAACTATCTGAAACAATAAATAAAGTAAGCCTAAATGACCTAAAAACTTGACAACAGATAGAGTACATCACCAGAGGGCCACTGCCATCGAAACAATCGGACAATCTGCTCTTGATTGAAATTTGTCCCTGGGCAGGACGAATTCTACTATTATTCGTCCCTGGGTGAGATGAATTCTAGTGTGTTAAAGCACCGAGTTGCCACCGCTCCAATGTCGAACCTCGGGACCTCCAAATCACCTGAAAATAGAGGGGTTATGTGATTGGGGCCATTTTGGGACGACCCAGATGGTCGAATTTCCCTAATTTTGCCTCTATCCTCAGGAATTCAAATGTCGCTATCTACAAGTTAGAAAGAAACCCAAGCGACAAAACATGACAAAATATGATAAGAATGTTACGAAATTGAAGAAATGAGCTAACTAAACAAAATAACATGAAATGCACTGTAAGCTAATGATCTAGAAATGCTTTAAAATGAAACTTCAAAAATGCGGGGGTGCCCAAGTGGGCCTCCCACCGTTGGCACTTGATTTTGGCACCAATCCACTAGGGATGGGCCCAAAACCTCTTAGGATTGGGGTGTCGGCAAATTGGTTGTTTGAGATGGTCAAATGTTGGATTTGGGTTGGATTCACACTTTCAAAAGCCACCCAATAACCTCCTCTTCGAAAGAGATTAGTGGATGTGAGAAAGTGAATCAAAAGGATGCAAGTAGGCAATTAATCGAATAGCACTTCATTGCTCAAAGTCGCCTCCAATCTGTTCTTTTTGAGGTGGGAAAGGCCACCATTTTATAGACCCATGGGGTCTCTTTGGAGGGGCATGCAGGGATGCCATGTGGCAGCCATGCCTTCCCAAGGGGGAGGAGACTCCTCCCCGACTTGGGCCTCCATGACCGCACTTGTGACGAGTCCATCAGCTGCCAACCTACCCACCTGCACACGCATGCATGGAAGGGGGCAATAATTGACTGTATTTGGCTGCCACTTGGCGGCATTTTTATTTTTGCCCGTTTAACCTGGAATTCGTCCTGACCAGAGACAATTTCAGAATTCGTCCCTGGGTGAGACGAATCCCAGTTAGTATTCGTCCCCGGGTGAGACGAATACTTGGACAAAGTGCCAAAATGTGCCAAATTGCTTCTTGACCTTACAAAATTGCTATGAAAGTGGTTAGGACCACTGTTTGACCTCTGAGGGCTGCCCTGGGGGCTGTGTTTGTCAAAGCGATCAGTGTTTGCAGTCACATAATCGGATTGGTGCTATTTTGGTGTCTACAGATGCCCCTTTTTGGGATGCGCTATGCATGGCGCAGCGCCAAGCAAAAATATATAACCAAAGCACTAATGATTAGGGTTTCTTAGTAACCTAACCAACTTATGATGCCTCAAGCATGGAAAGGGCATGCATTCTTGAATCCTTGCTTCTGACGAGCTAAGGAATTTGATTTCAAGTATTAACCTATTCTGGTGAGGTGTGACTTGAGCTTGGACATTGATCAGTCATGATTAGGCAAAGGGCGCAACCTTTTATCCATAGGGGAACCTTGTGTTCATGATTCACGAATGCCAAGTGTTTGATCAATTTGATTATTGCTTGTTTACTGCCCCAAGCAGGAGCGTAATTGTCTTTGTCAATGATTCTTTGAATGCATGTCGTTTTCCCTAATTGGGTGTGTGCTCGCTGATTGGTGACTAAGTGTGACTACCCCCTCAAGCGACGAATCGATGAGGGAATGACCTTCGTGAGAAAAGCGACGAGTCGCTTGACCCAAGATGACTTGTGCAAGGGTGCCTTTAGATGGTTTATCGTTAAGCATGTGCAATTTTTCCAACATTTGGACCTATTTTTGGTGGGTTTTGACCCTTTTTGTGATGCTATTTGGAGCTAAAATTGGCAAAAATATGTCTTCCCGTGGAGCGGTTCGGCTAAAGTAGCCTTCTTAGGGAGTAGGAGAATGACAATTTGTGACCCCAACATCTATTTTGTATGCCCGGGATGTCAAGTGCAACGGCACTCTTATCGGGCAGATTTATTGTTGGTTTTTAGTGCATTTTTGCTCATTTTTTGATGTTTTTGAAGTTTCGGCTTTGAATTTGTCCCAGGGTGGGACGAATTCCAGCTGTAGAATTCGTCCCTGGGTGGGACAAGTGCTAACCAGAGCGCTCATCCCAGTCAAGGATGAATTCCAGCTCAAAATGCCTATTTAAGGGCCAAAACTTGCATTTGGGCTCATTTGTGTCAACTTTTTCTTGTGAATTTGGAGCTCTGGGAGGAGGAGGTAATTCTGCGAAGCGAAGTGCTACTAAAATTTTTCCCTGCCATCATGAGTACACAAACTAGTTTATTCTTGTTTTAAAAGTTGTAAGTTTGTTGTTTTTCTGTACAATTTTCTTTTTCTTGATTTTAATTTTTTTTTTTTGTTGAAATTTTCTTTTGCAGGTTAGGAGCCGGTACCATGTACCTGCTGCTTTTATTGAGGTTCAGGGAGCACTGGCTAATGATGACTGGGAATGGCTTGATGCCTTTGGGCTCAAGCAGGTGGCTCTACTGGAGCATGTGGTCCTGGATCAGGCCTATCTGACAGCCCTAATCAAACTCTGGGATCTGTAAACTAACACCTTCCATCTCTCGACAGGGGAGATGACTGTGACTCTGGAGGATTCCTATCGGTTGCTCCGGATTTTGATAGATGGAATACCTATCAGGACATCACCGCACGATCAGCGAACTGCTATGCTGACGAGGTGCTTTGGGCATGGGGGGCGGCTGGGTGTAGCGAACCCAGTGGAGACAGCCGAGGTGGACTGCCGGTGGCGGGATTTTGGTTGGGTGGTGGCGGGGAGAGGGGGTTGTTAGGAGTGAGGCACGCATTCTTGATGGGCCTCATTTCTAACATGCTACTACCTGAATCATCAGGCGCGAGGTTCCCGTGGAACATACTGGATTTGGTGTGGCAGTTAGCAGAGTGCCCGACAGAGGCACTGTTGATTTTGAGATGGGGACAGACACTGTTAGCATAGCTCTATGGGGAGTTGTACGGGGTCCGCTATTGGCAACGAAAGGGGGTCAGCTATAGTTATCTGCTGTAGTGCTGGGGTTGGCAGCACATAGCAGTTGAGAGGTCGACCGGGTTACCATGGATGACTCAGGTGACGATGGAGGATGAGGAGATAGGCTACGTAGCTCTGTGGCAACGGTCTATAGAGCAGGGGCAGATTCGATGATGGGCAGGTGTTGTAGAGCACTATACTGATGCCTTATCTTGGCTTACTCTCAGGGATGTGGTTTGGCACCCTTATCGGGACTGTCCAGCCTGGTCGGAGGCTGGAGAGTGGTTCTGACAGGTACATAGGGAGCAGTGGTTGACTGGGCAGCACAGGACTGAGCATGAGTTTTTCTCGTATAGCCGGGTTACACGACAGTTTGGGGTACGCTAGGGGTTTCCTGGTGAACCCGTGGTCTATCGGCGTCAGGGAGACGAGAGGGCTCTAGATCTACCTGTCACCGTGCCATTGGGCGAGGAGTCAGATGCGGTGATTGACGTCCCAGACGTAGACGACGTCGGGACTACCACTAAGTATGACTCGTGGTGGGTGCTGCGACGATGGAGAGGGGAGGGGCCACTAGGAGGCACAAAGGCGGCAGCGGAGGGTGCTGAGGCAGCAGGGGATGATTGGGGAGGTCCGTTGGATGATGCGGACATGGTGGATGTGGGGGATGAAGAGGTAGATCTGGGCGCTCCGGATCAGTCGGACATGCAGGATGTAGAGGAGTAGTGGGAGCTAGAGCAGGCTGCTGTTCCAGAGAGTCCTGTACATCAGGCAGATACAGAGGAGGTGGAGTCCGAGATACGCGTTGAGAATGCATGATTAATAGAGCTACTATAGATATGGGATCTGGAGTTGGGGGATGCGAGGCAGGAGCTGGGGGACGCGCTGCGGGAGGGGATCTCCTGCGGGCCCAGCTAGTAGAGCGGGATAGGGTTTTGGCACAGCGTGATGATGCAGTGTCTTACTATCATCGATGAGAGGCAGAGTGGTGTCTACACCAGATAGACCTAGAGAGGGAGGTTATCCGCCTTGGTGGGCGGCTACCTAAGCCCTCGGGCGGTGGATCTTCATGTCGGACGAGGGATAGTGTGACTGAGCAGTCAGCATCATCTCGTTGCAGGCGATTAGATGAGGGAGGCGACAGCAGGCATGATGCGGGGGCTAGTAGTAGCCGCCCTGCAGGGTCCCAGAGGATCCACACCACGGGGGGTAGTTCTCGTCGCACCGATCCTGCGTGATCGTGGTGGTCGATGCCTTAGGTTGGGTTTTTTATATGATTGCGGGGTCTAAGGACCAGTTTTGTAGCCTTCGGGCATTTTTGACGATATATATACATATACCAGTTTTATTTTGGTTTTGTACTTGTGATGATTTGATTTTTGTTATGTATGATGGCTAATGACTATGGATGTATGCATGTTTATTTATTTTGATGAATGCGTATGCAAATTATGAATGCAAATGTTTTTGATTTTTATGTGGTATGCAAAGTGGATGAATGGAATTTTGTGATGATTGGTTATGGCACCATAGACTGTTTAAGACGCTCTTTATTTCGCTTTTAGGTGATTGCTATGATGTATGACTCTTGTATGTATACATGTGGTTTTCTCTTTTTGTATTTTTTGATGGTATTGTAAGGATGAAAAGTAGCGCAGTTGGTTTAGAAATGTAGCTAAGGTTTTCTGAGACTCAGATAGTTTTAGCTCACTAGCCATGATTGTACTTTATCTTACAAGACTTTTGAACAAGGTATGAATCGGACTTGTTTTTGACCAAGTTATTTCACATCCTTGTGTGTGCATCTGAGTTCATTTATGTGGTATTTTTCAAGATACCACCAGTGCCAGATGGGCTTTCAACCGAACCTGTACTGAGGATCACCCAATTAGATCCACTAACTCCTTTGTTGTATTTAGTTAGATTATTCTACGGTGTTATCCAGGATACCATACGCTAGCTCATCCATATGCAAACATTGATCTACTCACAAGTGAATGTGATAGATATATCGTCATGCGAGAAGTTTACCGCTAGTGACTGATAGGCTATCAACCAAACCGGTACTGAGGCTTACCTCATGACCTTTTAGAATGCTGAGAGTTCCAGGGATTCAAGTTCAACTCCCTTCTTTTCTTCAATTGTATTAGGATACTTGCTCGTTTATAGTGATAAGATCACTGTTTATTTTGATTTGTTTTTCTTTTGAGCAAGGGATGGAGTGACGATAATCACTATTGTTTGTGCTTTTTGATGTGTGCACTGTAGGATGTCAAATTTTGGAGTTTTGACGTTTTTGCAAATTTTTGATGTTTTGCAACTATTGAGAACTTAGGGATTCTTAGGGAATTGGGTAGGGAGGATGCTTGTCCTTTTACCAACTCTCAGCATTCTTGGGGTCATTCGCACAGGGGGATGAGCAAGATAATCGTTTCGCTTATGGTGACCTGGATTACTATGCAGGTTTCATCTGTCGTTCACACAACTTAGGAATTGTTTTATGTGTGTTGGGATGTTACGTAACAAGGTGTATTTCAAGTATGACTCTACCTTCGTAAAATCTGTCTGACTTGATACATTACATGGCTAAAGAGCAAAATGATGACTAAATCACGAAAAATCTTGATACATTAACAGACCACTGACTCTAGTGTGGTAAAAGCAATGCATGGTGTTTTTGTTGTTTTTGTAAAATGGAACAGTGTGGAACAAGATGGACTAGCGGATCAATTACAGCCTATGGTACCTTTGACCTATACGACCACAAATATGCAATGTATGGATGCAGCTATGTATTTTTGTGGTTTTGATGGATTGATTTTTGTGCATATGACGATGAAGTGCGAGAAGAGCTCTCTATTGATGACTTTGAGTATGCCTGAAAATGAGATGCAAATTTTTGTTGTTTTTTTTTTTTGATGATTTTTGACCAAGCGATTGTGGAAATCCTTGGAGCATTTTGGGATTGACCAAGTGATTTCAAGAGTCCTTGGAGCCTTTTTGGGATTGACCAAGTGATTTCAAGAATCCTTGGAGCATTTTGGGATTGACCAAGCGATTTCAAGAATCCTTGGAGCCTTTTGGGATTGACCAAGCGATTTCAAGAATCCTTGGAGCCTTTTAGGGATTGACCAAGCGATTTCAAGAATCCTTGGAGCCTTTTAGGGATTGACCAAGCGATTTAAAGAATACTTGGAGCCTTTTAGGTATTTGGCTTTCTTAGATATGAAATGGGCACAAATGACTGATATTCAAGGGTTCTTTTTCCTTGATACCGTCAAGAGAAGCTAGCCGGTACATCTCGGGTCCTATTTTGCTATCAATGACATATGGACCTAACCAATTTGCCGCAAACTTGTCCCTTAGGTGGGATGGCAAACTGGAATTTTGTTGGTTTTCCTTCAGAACCAAATCACCAACCCGAAAGTCCCTCAGGTGAACTTTCATGTTGTAAGCTTTCTTAAGTCGCTCTTGATAAATACGTAAATGCTCGAGAGCATTAACGCATCGTTCATCAAGCAACGTAAGCTGGTCTAACCGGGCCTACCATGCAGAGTCATCATCGATGAACTCCTGCATTGATATGCGTAGGGAAGGAATCTCCAACTCTAGAGGCATGACTGCCTCGGAGCCATACACAAGCAAAAACGGAGTGGCCCCAGTGGGTGTCCGAATGCTAGTGCGATAGGCCCATAGGGCAAGTGGGATTTGAATGTGCCAATCCTTATGACTGTCTATGACGATATTTTTAAGGATGGCAACTAGTGTTTTGTTTGATGCTTCTGCTTGCCCATTCACCTGCGGATAATAGGGAGTTGAAAAGCTGTGCTGAATCTTGTACTTTGTGGTCAAAGCACACACGTATTTGTTCTTGAAAGGCGTCCCATTATCCGAGACTATTTTGGATGGAATACCAAAATGACATATGATGTTATGCAAAATGAACTCCGCAATGCGGGGTCCTGTCGTAGAGGTAAGTAGAATTGCTTCCACCCATTTGGTAAAATATTCTGTGGCCGTTATGATAAACGTGTGACGGCCTGACGATGCAGGGGAGATCTTTCCAATTAGATCGAATCCCCACTGCGAGAACGGCCAAGCAGATTGGATTGTCTGCAAGGCCTGAGAAGGTACGTGCATCAAATTGGCATGATGTTGACACTTCATGCACTTCTTGACATAGGTGCAACAATCTCGCTCTAAAGATGGCCAATAATAGCCCATGCGAAGAATGCGCTTTGCAATGGCCATACCATTGAAGTGGCCACCACATGTACCATCGTGCGCTTGGGCGATTGCCCAAGTGGACTCTTGTTGGTCCAAGCAACGAAGGAGGATTCCTTCATAGGCTGCGATGATACAAAATGTCTTCTATCAAGACATACTTAGCCGCTTTCTGCTTGAGTGCTCATTTTGCGGCATGAGTCAATTCAAGTGGGAGATTACCTAGCTTGAGGTAGTCTCTGATGGGTAAATACCAGTCCTGTTCATCAGAAACCTCGACAGTATGAACAACCAATCCCTCTTGAAGTTCATCCCTAGAAAATGCTGAATGGGATAGAACCTGTAAGAATAGAGTTGTGTTGCTATTAATGGGAGTAGGGGAGAACAAGGACCCCCAGTTGGCACGTTTTAGACGATCTCAGATTCGAGAGAACTTATCCGAAGATGGTTTAATCTGGATCATGTGGATTCTTGGCGTCAAGCTTGAGCTTGCACGCTCCATCACGGATTACGATAAGGTTTTGACTTGAATGGTTGTCATATCACCGAAAAGGTCTTGTGGAATTAGTGACCCCAAGGAGGCCATTGTGTCCGCAAAATGATTCGATGATCGAGGGAGTGCCTCGATGTCATACCACTCAAGTTTTGCCAGGAATTTGTCCACAAGGCCTTTATAGGCCTTCAGAACTGGGCATTTGCATTGATATACCCCTTTGACTTGATTGACGATTAACAGTGAATCACCAAAGATGTTTAGTCGTTTGATGTTCATGGCGATTGTTGTCTGAAGACCTAGGAGCAAGGCTTCATACTCTCAATTGTTGTTGGTGCATGGGAAGTTTAATTTAAATGACAGGGGCATTGGGGTGCCCTGCGGTGTGAAGAATACAATTCCCGCACCACCACCTTGCTCACATTTAGAACCATCGAAGAATAGGTTTATGTCGGCCTGTGACTCAGGCTCATCCGAATCTGGCGATTCTGAGACATGGAAGACCCCATCATCGGGTAGTTCTATGACCAAAGGTTGATCGTCTTCAAGAGGAGCCTCTGCTAGTTGATCGGCTATGACTTGTCCTTTGATATATTTTTGTCCAATAAACTCTATGTCAAATTCCATCAACAACATGATCCATTTCTCTATGCGACTACTATGATAAGTACGAATCATCATGTATCGCAATGGATTCTCCTTAGACACAACATACGTAGTGTTGCTCAGCATGTAGTGGCGTAGCTTTTTGGTAGCAAACACCATCGCCTAGCGAGTTTCTCAATGTATGCATAGTTAAGTTCGTAGCCGACCGGGGTGCGGCTAAGATAGTAAGTAGCCTATTCTTTGTGAAGTTCATTCTTTTGGGCTAGCATGGCGCCTAGTTCCACCTCAGTAGCTGAGATGTATAAGTAGAATGACACTCCTGGTCTAGGTGGTGCCAATACTAGTGGTGAAACCAGGTATTGTTTGATCTTGCTTAAGTCACTGATATGATTTGAGCGCAAGAGGGACTTGGCTAACAAATCATCCATGTAATCTTCCAAAGTTTTGTGCATGTAATCATGGAAGATATATGTCATGGCACGTTGGTAGGTGGCGCCGGCATTTTTAAGGCCAAAAGGCATGACCTTATAACAAAATGTTCCCCAAGGCGTTGTGAACGCCGTTTTTAGTTGGTCTTCAGGATTGATACGAATTTGATTGTATCCTGAGAAACCATCCATTAGGGAGAGCATTTCATGACCTGCTGTAGCGTCTACCAACGCGTCAATGCTCGGCAAGGGGAAATCATCCTTAGGACTCGCTTTATTGAGATCTCAAAAATTAGTACATATGCGAATCCTCCCGTCGGGCTTCTTGACGGGAACCATGTTGGACAGCCATGGCGGATAATCCATGCAGATGACAAATTGTGCATCCAACAACTTTTGCAATTCATATTTGACCATTAAGGCCACTGTTGGGTGCATCTTACGTAGTTTTTTCTTTATAGGCTTGATTGTCGGATCAAGCGTTAAATTATGCGTGACTAGCTACGGGTCTAGTCCTAGCATATCTTTATACGACCATGCAAAAACCTCCTTCTTCTATTTGAGAAGGGCAATGTAGTCGGCTTGCTCTTCGGGGGAAAGACTTACCCCCAGCTTAAGAATCTGTGGATTCATTGGATCTGTGCCGATATCTACGGTAGTCGTCTCCTCGACTGACATGTGGGATCCGTCCTCCAACTGATGTGGAGTTGGGATCAAGTGGATATCATCAGCTGAATTGAGATCTGCATTGGGAACCTCGGGTTCCTCTTTAGCCTAAAAAATATCCTGAGTTGTCCTTGGGGTAAAATGAGGCATTTCACCGAAAGGCCAGTACTCTGATGGTGACAAAGGTGAATTGACACGATCCCAGTCGATGGCATCTATGTCTAGATGCAATGACCGTGATGGATCGGTCGGATTACGAATGGGTGCGGTCAAATGAATGGAAATCATGTGGATGGAATGAATTTGGTCTCCATTACCATGGGTATGATAACTTGATTCTTTTAGATGCTCCCTATATTCTGGATCTGGTTCTGTAGGGACGGGCATGAACGGATCGGCCCTATGTGTTGATAGGAAGACGGGGTCTTCCCTTGGTATTGATGTCATGATAGGATCTCGAGGTGGGCGTTGCTCATCGTGAATATAGAGCCATGGATCCAACACTAGGTCCCACCCCGCTGGGTCTACCCACAATTCATGCCCTAGACTTATACCCATCTGTCCCATCAGATCTTCATGAGTTAAAGGGTAATAATTCCGTCGCGCATGTCTAAGATAGATCATCTCAGTCTCATCTTCTGAATCACTTTCGGAGACCCAAAAATGTTCATTCTCTTCAGCAACTGTTGCTTGCGATGTTGAAGACTCTCCTTGTTCCAAGAAGTTAATTTGGTCCCATTGTGGTTGTTCCACTCTTGGTGGAAGGACCTGGTCCTCTTGACACTGTATTGACTCAACTGGAACTTCTAAGGGGTACAGCTTCAGGAAGATTTTTGGAAGCCGTTGATGTTCTCTTTGATGATTTGTGTCTGCACTTTCACCTCTCTCTAGCATAGGAGAGGGATTACTGCTATTTCCAAGGGTATTTGTTGACCATGGGAGGTAATCTCCCAATGTGTATTGTGTATTCGGGTTGGCATAAGGATCTAGTGCCAATCCCCCCTTGTTGCCTATTTCTAGGCCTTGCATATTTTCAACCAAGATGTCTAAGGGCAGGGGGTGGTTGAACCCTACTCCTGACTTATCGTATGGCATCTGATATCTTGGTTGGAAAAGGACTCGCATCCCTTGCTCATATCTGCCTAGCCCATACCCATGCCAATTGCATTGGCCGAGATATTTTAGGGCAAAATATGGGTTTGACAGATAGTTGATGTTTTCAACAAAAGGCTCTTCGTCTGCTTCCTTTTGTTGGCATGGTTCCAGACCATGATCAAGGCCCCCATACACAAAATTTGTCTGGTTGGGTGGGTGACCTAGAGGAACAACTATTCCTATGGGAAGGCGAGGTCTCCCCATATCCTGTACTGACTCTAATGTGGGCATTGCCACAACATTCTACACTATGTACTCCCCCAGACCTATACTGGCCATTTCAACAGTGATTGTTGATGCTTGGGAGGGAGGGAACGAGAGTCCTTCCTGAGTCCATTCCATGTTTGGTGGTTTAGGAATCTCAGCTTCCGTAGTGCTAGGTGTTTCCTCTGTTGATATTGTTGATATTGTGGGCAAACCCTCTTCGAGGGGCTGAGCCTCTTCCATGATTTTTTTTCCCTTGTCCTTCTGTTTGGCCATGATAGGTGGCATTGATAATGAAGGAGCAGATGATGAAGACTCACCTGGCTGGGATTTTGCTATTTTGGTCACCGGTGGTGCCTGCGGTATTGGACCCTGTTTAGATGGATTTAACTGGAAATCCAAATGCGTTGAAGGGAGGGTCAACTGAGGCATTAGTTATACCGCATTGCAATACTTAAAGGGCTCTAAGTCCATTGGGACTACATGTATTTCACCTTCAAAAGCATACTTTAAGCACTGGTGAGTGATCGAAGGGACACACTTCATGTCCCTGATCCAAGGCCGCCCTAGCAGTATATTGTAAGCCATCTCGCCTTCCAACACATGGCACAATGTTGGTATTGTCTTTTGTCCTACCTGGACGGGTAGAACAACTGTGTCGACTGTCGAGCATATTGCATCATTAAAATCTCATAGTGTGTACGTGGAGGCTGTGATATGAGAGGCTAGCAGCTTTAAATGTTTTAGTGCTACCGTGGTGATGATGTTACTGGACGAGCCAGTATCTACTAGCACTCTCTTGTACGGGATCTCGTTGACCCGCGCAACAACATGTAGGGGTGGATCTGCCGTGTCATTCAATATTGCTTTGACTTCATCCTCTCTAAAGGTGATGACCGGCTCCGTACATCTCTTTACATGTCCCACAAAGTTGTTGAAAGAATTTGCTTCGTGAGGCTGTAATTCGATGGATTTTAATATGTCCATAAGAGCTTCTATGTGAGGTTTTGACTTTTGAATAATCTCGTAAATGGATAGCCTAGCCGATGTGGTCCACAAACTCTGTGTGAGTTTGGTCCATATTGTGAACTCTGGTCTAGGCGGAGGTACTTGCATAGGGCATTGCTGAGGCTGTGACGTCGTTGTAATTTCCCTCATAGCTACCTCGGGGGCAGCTGCTAGGTACTTTTTATTTCGTGTCACTATGCTAATCATTCCCACAAATCCTTGCATGGGAAGGTTTTGTCGCACCTCGTTAATCTGGAGAGGTTTTTCCTGTGCCTCATGGGCATGCAAAGGGTCCTTGAATACCCCCATTTGTTGATTGTTTGGCACTATGGGGTTGTCCATGGCCAATGTTCTATTGTCAATCATATCTTGGATTAGTCTTTTAAACTTCCAGCATCCATTTAGATCGTGTCCCCTTCTCCTATGGAATCTGCAATACAATTCTTCTCTATATCCCTTAGGCTTGGGAGCATTAGGGTCTATAGTTTGAATATCTGGAAGAGTGACTAAATTTGCCGCTGACAAGCGGTCAAATAGGGATTCCCTGGACTCCGTGTAAGGGGTGAATTGTTGCCTAGGGCGACGCTGCTGATTCTGCTCCTGTCTTCTATTATCTCTTTCATAAGCAGGAGGCACTGCCTGGTAATTAGCCTTTTGAGGCTGCATTTCTTGCATAGGCGTGGGAACATTTATCGCAACTTGGTTGACTGCAACGTGTTGTGATTGTGTTGTCCCGATTTTAGTGGTTTTATTCCACTCTTTCTTTTTAGGCTTGGCGATTGCGCCTTCACCTATCTTAATCTCTTCTATAACTCTGGCTTGTGCCAAAGCTTCTTCTAAGCTGTTGTATTGCCGCAGCAACAATAGACTAGAGATTGATTTTAAGCAACTTTTTGCGAATATCTGTGTGAGATCAGACATAGGGGGACGGTAGGGTAACTTAGAAAGCAAAGCTCTCCATCGATTCCCATATGCTGCCATTGTTTCTTCCTCAAATTTCCTGAGGCTCGCCAGATCACTCAGTGATGCCTTCTTCCTTGTGTTGAAGGCAAAGCGTTCAAGAAACACATCTACTAATTGATCTAGGTTGCTTATACTGTGTTTAGGTAGTTGTGTGAACCAATTCGAGGTAGGGCCTGCGAATGTGGTTATGAATGTTCTAAGTAGCAATGCGTCATTATCTTGGATGCCGAAGCATTGGCTTAGAAATCTTGTAACATGTTCTTGTGCGTCCTCTTCACCTTTAAATATTGCCAATTGAGGCAACTTGAAGTGCTCGGGGTAAAGAGGTGTAGGCACTAAGGGATGCACCGGATGGCTGCGAAGTTGACGCAATGTGGGTTTTTGATGCCCAGAAGCCTTTGTCTCCACAGATTCTAAATGCTCTAATAGCATCTTGTATGCATCGGAAGATTTTATTTCTTCCTCTTTGGTTTGCTTTCGTTGTGAATTATGGGAGACTGGGGGCCTATGGGGGGGTGGCCGAGTGGCAGCCCTCCCGCCTAGATGGGGCATTTCAGCCCGTTCTATTTTTGGTTTGTACTCCTCATAAGCTTCTTGAGGAGTCTCTAGGCGAGACCTATGACCTTGATTGAGTCCCCGTTGAAGGTACCCATCATTGTTTCGGGGAGTGGCCTCCCTCTCGGGTCTATAAGGTCTCAGAGGCAGAGCTTGACGAGGTCGCGGAGACCTATCCTGCACCAAAGGATTGTGCCTCTCATACTATTCGGCTCTTTGGGTGTGAGGGGTTGGTGCCCTCTCAGGTAGTTTATAGCGTAACTCATCCACTTCGCGCTGCATACGCTCTTTATTCAAGCGGTATAAGTACTCTAACTCCTGATGACCCTGCTCAAGCTACGAGATTTGGGCTTGGCAAGCGGCATGTTTGGTGACTGCCGGGTCAATCTGATCTAAACTCTTTTGTTTAGGAGGCTTAAATGTTTTTCCTATATGTT
Organism: Wollemia nobilis; assembly: GCA_028583015.1. Classification (NCBI taxonomy): domain Eukaryota; kingdom Viridiplantae; phylum Streptophyta; class Pinopsida; order Araucariales; family Araucariaceae; genus Wollemia; species Wollemia nobilis. The sequence continues at coordinate 10,452,054 of JAQPPZ010002587.1, read as the reverse complement.
TGCCTTGATCTTGATGATCTAAAATTTCAATAGGTTGCTTCCCTCTATCGAGGTAGGCGACATTTACTTGAGGTTGTGGCCTCGATGTATGATCATGATACCTAGCGGGTGTGAAAGTGCAAGGTTCCCACATTGTTTGTTGTCCTCGAGGAATGTGATGGATTTCCTCGTACTCCCCTTCATGGGTTTGAAAGGGGCGAGCAGAGTTGGCTCGCCCTGTGTAAAGAGCCCTGCGCTCTGGATTTTGTCTTTCTGTTCGAATGTGAGGCAAGGAGGAAGTAGCATACTCATGCTGTCTTTCCTCATGGACACTAAGCCTCTCTAGCGCTTCATCGTGCTACGGCCACTCAGATCTAGCCTCAAGAGGCGGTTGTCTATTTACATTAAGATCTACATGCAAAGCATCTTCCCGAAAGGGGCTGTGTTGAATGGGCATACTCCAATGAGGAGGTTCCCAATAGGTCCTTTTTGAAGTGGCCTGATGTGGACTTTCTTGTAGGCCAGACCGCCAAGGTGGTATGGCCAAGTCCTCAGGGCTAAAGCGAAGGCGACCAGCGCCCTCTCTTTGTGCACCTTCCGTAGCATCCGCCCTTGATTGGGCTTGGCTACGGGTGTACACCATTGTGGTGCTTCTCTACTAGCTAGCAGATTTTATCTCGTTTATGATGATCTATATTTTTTTTTTGTCTACACTAAGCAGAAATGAACACACACATACACAAAATCGTGATTATCTCTTTTAAGGATTAGTGGTGTGTCCTAAACTGGTTTAGTGCATTTTTATGTTTTATGTTGTTTTTGCAAATGTGGAAGAACGTTTAAATGCATAATGTTGGCTCATATGACTCCCATAAATGGTCGCCCCTTCAATATACCATTGTCGGACCAATATACCAACCTCTCTATATACCCGCCCTTACGAGAGGGAAACTATAGGTACGTGAGAGCAGATGGTACGTGGAACATAGGCGGTACGAAAGGGGGATTGTCCTGTTAATGACACCTACCATAGAAAACTTATCCTCGCGTGCATGGGAATCACCCTAGTGACACTCGGTCATATTTTGTCAGGATTTATGCCTAACAACAGTTGACAATCGGGGAAATGGATGCAAAGCTAAGCCAAGGTGGTGATGAACCCACCGTTGGTCTTGCTCAAGGGCTGGGGTCTTACGACCAGCTCCTTGGTTTAAAATGTGCCACGTGTAGTGTGTGTGGTTTATTTTACTTAAAAAAATGAAACAGGCAATCAACGACTATTTTCTTTAAGAACCCAAGAATTGACAAAATTGAAAGCGAGAAAGTCAAAAAAATTGACAGAGACAGTTTAGAACTTTACCCTTTTACTGCTCGAACTTGCTTGTTTACGGTTTTACTCGTTCGAAAATTCACAGACAGGAATTCGTCCCTCGGTGAGACGAATTGTAGAACAGAATTTGTCCCTACCAGAGACGAATTTAAAATTCATCTCAGGGTCAGACGAATTACAGTCTGATATTCATCGTAGTCAGAGACGAATAGCAGTCTGTGTTAAAAATTTGTACCTGTCAAGCACAAAAACACAACAAAGATCAGTTATTGGATCTAAAAAAATTAGGGGACAGGGTCCCACCGTGATCGCCACTGAAAGCACGAGATTTCGGAAGATTTTCAGAAAGAACAACTACTTAGGTGCATTCGAATTGAAACAGCGCCTAAGCCCTAAAACAAGAAATGCATTAAAATGAAAGAGGCAAATAGAGTCGAAACGAGTTACAAAGCTTTAAAGAGAAGTCACGACCCTTTTATTAAACTTATCCAACATGGTTACCAAATCGCCTCCTCCCTTTTTAGGGGCTAGGAGCATTAAACGGATCCGGTTACAATCTTGGTAAGTGTTCTCCTTCCGCATGCCCACATGCAAAATGGGCGGGCCAAAGTTTTGTCGTCGCTGTTGTTGGTAAATCCTAACTTCTTACTGTTCCTCCTACAATCAAAGAGACAGAAAAAGCGTTAGTAGCACCTGTGAGAAGAAAGAGAATTCATGCTTTGAAATTGGTAAAAGATGCATACAAACAACTATCTGAAACAGTAAATAAAGTAAGCCTAAATGACCTAAAAACTTGACAACAAATAGAGTACATCACCAGAGGGCCACTGCCATCAAAACAGTCAGCCAATCTGCTCTTGACTGAAATTCATTCCTGGGCAGGACAAATTCTACTGTTATTCGTCCCTGGGTGAGACGAATTCCAGTGTGTTAAAGCACCGAGTTGCCACCGCTCCAATGGTGAACCTCGGGACCTCCAAATCACCTGCAAACAGAGGGGTTATGTGATTGGGGCCATTTTGGGACGACCCAGATGGTCGGATTTCCCCAATTTGGCCTCTATCCTCGGTAATTCAAACATCGCTATCTGCAAGTTAGAAAGAAACCCAAGCGACAAAGCATGACAAAATATGATAAGAATGTTACGAAATTGAAGCAATGAGCTAACTAAACAAAATAACATGAAATGCACTGTAAGCTAATGATCTAGAAATGCTTTAAAATGAAACTTCAAAAATGCGGGGGTGCCCAAGTGGGCCTCCCACCGTTGGCACTTGATTTTGGCGCCAATTCACTAGGGATGGGCCCAAAACCTCTTAGGATTGGAGTGTCGGCAAATTGGTTGTTTGAGATGGTCAAATGTTGGATTTGGGTTGGATTCACGCTTTTAAAAGCCACCCAATAACCTCCTCTTCGAAAGAGATTAGTGGATGTGAGAAATTGAATCAAAAGGATGCAAGTAGGCAATTAATCGGACAACACTTCGTTGCTCAAAGTCGCCTCCAATCTGTTCTTTTTGAGGTGGGAAAGGCCACCATTTTATAGACCCATGGGGTCTCTTTGGAGGGGCATGCAGGGATGCCATGTGGCAACCATGCCTTCCCAAGGGGGAGGAGACTCCTCCCTGACTTGGGCCTCCATGACTGCACTTGTGACAGTCCATCAACTGCCAACCTACCCACCTGCACGCGCATGCATGGAAGGGGGCAATAATTGACTGTCCTTGGCTGCCACTTGGCGGCATTTTTCTTTTGCCCGTTTAACCTGGAATTCGTCTCGACCGAGAGACGATTTCAGAATTCGTCCCTGGGTGAGACGAATCCCAGTTAGTATTCATCCCTGGGTGAGACGAATACTTGGACAAAGTGCCAAAATGTGCCAAATTGCTTCTTGACCTTACAAAATTGCTATGAAAGTGGTTAGGACCACTTGTTTGACCTCTGAGGGCTGCCCTGGGGGCTGTGTTTGTCAAAGCGATCAGTGTTTGCAGTCACATAATCAGATTAGTGCTGTTTTGGTGTCTACAGATATTATCATTGTAATCATCATGGAGATCATTCATATATAGTATCACTTGTAATCATCTTTACCCATAAAGTGGCTTATGGGACTTTGCCCTCTCTAAGTAATGCTCTCATGTTGGGAAGTCTTGTGGAGTTATTCCTTCCTTAAAGAGTATTATTGGTGTTACCCTAACCTAAATGTATTATATAACTTTGTCTTATTGTGTGGATTGTTATTATGGATAATTATTTTGGATGAATGATTTGATATTTTTGCATATTGGTGAATGATTTCTATTAATGTGAATAAATTTTTATAACAAATTGAGGAGGGAAATCTAATGATCGAAGTGTTATTGTCATAATGGATTGTGAAATAAAAAATAATTTTATTTTTATTTGATTTTTGATTTTTGATTTTTTATTGTGCATATTTTGTATATGTTTAAATGTTATTAATGTTGCTTATGGAAAAGAAATAGCATATGATTTTTTAATTGAAATAATAATGATTACAACCTGAAAATAATTTAAAAAATCCTTAAAATTAGTTAGATTGCATGTTGTATGTATTTATATGGGTACTAAAATACTAGTTCCACAAGGTTTCATATTGGTTACAAGATACAATCTATAAATTTAGCATCCTTGGATATGTTGCTCATACTTGATTGTTACTACTAGTGTCTTAGATGAAGTAGGATGCTAATCAACAAAAGATAAAATAGTTGTTAATCAATAAAAATTAAAACAGTTATTTTAATTATAACATAGCATTTCATTCTAGCATAAAGTGTGATTGGTGTAAGTTTAAGAAAAAATATTGATTTAGGAGTATAAACACAATTCTTATATGAAGTATATGAGTTATTCTAGTGTGAATTTGCTAAATGGTTGGAAAGTTTACCTACAACATGTGTTGAAAAATAGGTTATTTATCAATAGATAGTTTATAAAAAAATAGATTTTGGTGTGACTAAGGATCCTATATAAGCCATATCACATATCATTTATCTATGATGACATGCACAACTATAGTCTTAATTTAATAGTCACCACATACTCTTATATAGATGAGATAATGTATAAAGTTTTAGAGGTCCATAAGGGCAATATATTAGTATCTTACTATTCTTGGCTTAAAAATTAGTAGTAAACATGAAGGTAAAGTGAGATAATATTAAATGAAATAAAATCACTTACACATGAGAGTCAAATGAAAACTTGAAAGACTCGATATGAAGCAAAATACCTAAGATCATATACAAAAGTAAATAGAATCAATTGGTAGTAGAGATAAAAACGTACAAATGAAACTAGAGGTAATATTGACATGACATGAGGACCTATGAGATGCAAACATGGTATAAAGCCAATAAAATTAAAAAGAAAATGAAAAGATTATAAATTGTCCAGATCTATGATTGAAGGTGTGCATAGATGTGATTAGAATGTATAATAACTTGTTTTATTAAGTCATTTAAGTAGGTTGAAAACCATATTAATAATATTCAAGCTCTAGGTCTAAATGTGACATATAAATCAAATCTAATTACAAATTGAAAAATATTCTAGGATGGTGAATTAAATCATCTTGCTCAAACAAATTTTAAATTCAAGCTATCTATAGAGAATTAGTTTAGACTAATAAAACTAATATAAAGAAATAATATAAAGAATGCTAAAAGATATTAGACTTGTGATTGTGAAATTAAATATGATCAAAATATTAAAATTTTTAGTTACGAAAGATCAAGAAAAAGTGCAATTTAAAAATAATAGAGCATAACAAATTATAACATAGTAATATATAATAAATATATAAAAATGATTCTATTAATAAAATAATAGAGTACTCGTCGGAATGAACGCTTGTCCCTTTCTGGTGCTTTCAACGGCATAAAAGGTTTTAAATGATTGTGGCATGGTGGTTATAGGGGTGGACAGCGCGAAGATCTATGTGGCGGCTTTTGGGGCAGACAACGCAGAATACTGTGGCGGCCATAAAATTTGGACAGCCTGCCCAGATTCATGGCGGCCACCAATTCCACCATGTAAATTCAAAAAATAAAATAAAATAATAGAGTACATTGTAAGCAATTTGTGAGAAGAATTGTGAGGCTCTAATATTGAATTTGTTACTCATGCTTTTTACAGTGCATATCTCTTTATATAAGTTTTAGTGTGTTGGAAATATGATGGTTCGTGTTTCATGAGATGAAGGTCACTCGTATGAAAATATGGTGGTTCACCTAAGTGTGTATTAAATGAAAATTACATACATATGACTTGTCATTTTGTGTTTTGTATTATTGTAATGTGTCAACATGGCTAGAGATGCAATCTAGCTATGAATATCTAAATAGGTTCTTTGTATTTTGAAGGGCCTATTGAGCATTTTTCATATAGATTATCATAAACTATTTAAAATAGGGTTGCCTATTGAATTTTTTTTCTACCTCTAAGCTTTTCAATTCTTTGTGAATGGATAAAAGTAAAGCCCAAGCATAAATTTATGTTTCTAATAGTGTGGTAAGGATTAAAAAAATAGTTTTTAGGCATTTTAAGGTAAAAAACCATATCCCAAAAAGGTTGCATGCGTAGATAATTTATCAGCTCTTAAAAATTAATGGTTCCTATTGCATCAACTTTTAAAACCAAGTTGTAAGCTATTATGTATGATCTAGATCTATGATTTATGATTGAAGTAGTCTTAGTATTAGGGATATTTGATGTGATAATACATATTTTGTATCTTATTCTTGAAAATAAAAAAGTATGGCATTCAAGTAAGTCAGATCATGTTATGAGAAATTAAAAAATACTTAGTTTGATAGTAGGTTTAAGTTAGCCACGTAATGTGGAAAGTAAGAAGTCTAAAGTGTCTTAAACAATGGTTGTAATAGTACACTTGATGATATCCGTATTGATTCCTAACTTGAGAATAATATTGATGGTCATAATGATGATGAAGATATTGGATGCTTTGAAAAGCACATTAAAGGTATTGGATCTAAATTAATCAAAAGAATAGGATATGATAGAAAAGACTTGGAAATTTATAAAAATAAAAACCATTATGGCAAATATGACATGCATAGGTGCACAAAAATAGCTTCAACTTTAATAAGACTATTATAGCCATTAGGGTCAAATATGATATCAAAAAACAAAGTGTTGGGATCTTCATCCATGCGTTCTTTATGAAAAAATATTAAAACAAAATATAGTTGGGATAAAATTTATATGGCCAATAAAATACATGTTGACTATGGATGAATGGATTTGATAGAATGGGACAAAGTGAAAGACATGTTGAAAAGATTTCACAGAAGAATTTTTTCTCTCAAAAGGATAAACAATTGAAAAATACATTATCTTAATGGTGAATAGCTATCAATATTGCAAGTGTACACTAGGTTAGATGGTCAAGAGATACCAAAAGAATAGTTATGGGTTACCCACATGAAAACCCTTATATGATTTGGTTGGGATTATTTTGGGATAGCCATTTGAAAACTCTAAATGATGTTTATACACATAGTATGATTCAGGTTGTAGTGATACAATGATAAATAATTAAGACCCTTACTATAAATGGGTATCTAATTAGCCATAAGACTTAAAAAGGCAAGTAGGAATCATATTCCTATGTTCTATTTGTGGGGGTGATGTTTATGCACATAGCATTATTCAAGTTGTAATGGTACAATAATAAATTTGACGAAGAATATTATTATAAATGGGTATCTACTCAGCCATAATACCCAAGGAGGTAACTCAATTCATATTCGAATGTTGTAGTTATGAGAGAGGGAATGCTCTAGTTGTTAGACATAATTATTTTATAAGGATGTTAGAAGTTAAAATAATGTTATTAAGTTACTATAACATATGTGATTTGATTACATCCACCAACTCATTTACAAGATGGTTAGATAAACAATAACATTTTAAAAGGATCTAAGCTTGATGTAATAATTTAATTTATATATACCTTTATATTTGTGTAATGATGAATAAAGCTAATAATTTTATGTGTTTTACTAATTTTTTTCTGTTCAATATATTAATTTTGGTTCAAAAATATCCATTTTCTAATATTAATATTTATTTTTTTAATAAAGTAAAATAAAAACCTTTTTAATCTTAAATATTTATATTTATTTAAAGCTGAATATCTATCTAATCACATAGCTCTTAAAAATCTCGTGCATTCAACTCTATTTATTTAGTGCAAAACACATAACATTCATCACATAGGTGAATCGAAGCATGTGTGAGTGGGTTAGAATATATATATATATATATATATATAATTCACCCAACAAACAAATGCACATAACTATAGGGAAGAAAAGTCCGTACAAATCAGAATCCCATAACTATAGCGATGAAAAGTCTGTACAAACCAAATCAAAATCAAAGTCAAAATACAACCTAGAAGCTACACGTGTACAAGACGACATGTGTACAAGACGACATGCACATATGTGAGCGATGGAGTTCTTTTGTTTGCCAATAATGATTTCTTTCGGTTGACATCACAATATTATTCCAGCATGCATTGTAAATTTCTCCAAAGTAGAAGCCAGGTAAACGGCTCAGCTGGGCTTCTTACAGTTCTTTCAAATTTCCTCGTTGGTGCCAGTGAGAGGATTGATATTTCCAATATTCACCATTGCAGCAGTAGACCCGGCGTTGAAAAGCACTTGGTCGCCACCTGAAAATCAGTAGACGCAGCGTTGAAAAGCACTTGGTAGGAGTGGAGAAGTCATCTCTGGCTTCTCAGATCTTTGTAGTCGCTATTGTCAAAACCAGTGCGAGTCACGAGGTCCAAGGGCAAAAGGTTATTGTCCCCACCGCTGCTCGGGCACTTTGATTACACAGATGTGGCGAACACGCTGTTGATATTGGTTTCGTTGTAGATGCGGGCTCTGAAGCTGGCGCACCGCGCCTGACCAATCGTACGGGCACCTGAAATTTTGTCATGAAATAATCAATCCTTGAAAATGCATATCTAAGTCTTTCCTTAGCGTGATATCTGCGTACGACTCATATTAATATATAGAATTACTTACCTGAAAGCGCAACCATGTCTTTAGTAGAAAGACCCTGAGCACTGAAAGATGAGATGAGTGCGCTAAGACTGGATGTGGGAGCTGGAATATTGCTATTGGCACCGCTTAGACTTGTAGTTGTGGAGTCTCTCCTTCCTAGCATCACCGTCCATGTTGACCCTAGCAACTAGCAATCATAAACGTCACTTCAAATTTATAAATTTCTTCTATATAAATAAATATTATATAAATAAATATTACGTAGAGGGGAAGAGAAAGAAAAATAGTTACTTCGACAAAATTGTTAGAAATATTAATTCAGATTTTCACGCCTCCGCTCAACTGCGCTCTGAACTTGGGCGAAGCCGGACTGCGCTCGCGCAGTCGGGGATTCCGGTAATTTTTTTTGACTTGACATCGCACATGTCTTCCGACAGATGTGATGTCTGACAGATCCGATCGCCGCATAAGTTAATGCCAGTTCGACGATTGGTCATAAACCCTAGTTCAGGGTCTGTCAGAACCTATCAGAGGATAACCTCTATCTTCCTCTCCTCGCAGCTATATAAGGCAGTTCGGGTCTTCAGACAAGGAGTGGAGAGTGGAGGAATTTTGGAGAAACAGGCAAGAAAAAAGTAGTCATTCACAGAGCAGCAGACAAAATCGTTTCAGTGAGCAGTGTAGTTCATCTTTTTAATGTTTAAGCAGCAGACTCGATATTTGTTTTCCCTCTCAGTTTATCCTGCAGCTTTAGTCTGTAGATGTTAGTATTTCCTCAATGGAGGAATTTTGTAACCCTCGTCTTATAAGAATAAAATTTGTTATTGTTTAAGGTATCTGTAGGGTTTGCGGTTATCTCTATCTGCATAAAATTTGTTGTTGTTTTTTGTACAATCGCCTCGAAGTGCTTTTTCATGTTCTATAAGGTTGAACTCAGATCCCTAACATTGCATTCAGATTCAGTGTTTCTCTCCTCCCTGCATAGCTCTTACCATGCCAAGCAAACCATCGCTGTAGCCGCGCGAGCCTCAGGAAATCAAAGTTTGATAGGCAAAAATTTGCCTAAGTGTGGAGCTGTCCACCCAACTATGTAGTGCAGTAAGACTTCTCTGCCTTTGACCAGCGTAGTCAGGCGTTGACCACCTCCTCCCCGACTACACACATTTTTCATGTGCAACCTAACTGCGCACAATATTCCATGTGTAGCCCAACTGTGCAAGTTTTACTTGCACAACCCGACTACACAAGAGTTTGGGAGCGCAACCTGACTTTGGGTGTGCCACCCAACTTTGGGAGTGTAGCCCGAATTCAAACCCTCCCTTCACCGTGTGCTCCTCGACGACTGCCATGCAAACAAAAACAAAAAAATTTAAAACTTCAAATTGGTATCAGAGCCATTGATCCCTTGACGTGGAGACCGAAGCAGAATGGCTTCCAGTAGCAACAACTTGCAGTTGCAGATCTCACGCTTCAACGAAAAGAATTACGATTATTGGAGCATCCATATGAAGATCCTATTCAGATATCAGGAGTTGTGGGAGTTATTCGAGAATGACTACCTAGAACCAGCAGATGCAGCAACACTGACCACCCTCTCTCAAGAAGATAAGGACCTATTGAAATAGAACACGAAGAAGGATCAGAAAGCCCTCTTCTACATCATGCAAGCGGTCAAGGAATCCATCTTCCCGCGGAGTGCATCAGCCACCAAGGCGAAGCAGGCCTAGGAGATTTTGGCCAGCTCATACCAGGGCACCAACAAGGTAAAGTTGGTGAAGCTACAGATGCTCAAGAGGGAGTTTGAAAATTTGTAGATGAGTGAGTCTGAGTCCATGAGTGATTTATTCACCTGGATGACAGATATTATCAACCAGATGCGGTTGAACGAAGAAATTGTGCATAGCCAGAGAATCATGGAGAAAATTCTTAGAAGTCTGCCTGTCAAGTTTGACTCGGTTGTGATAGCAATCTAAGAGTCAAGAGATCTGACAAATCTCTCGACAGACGACCTCATAAGTTCATTGTAAAAACATGAATAGGGGCTAAGCCATTCATCTCAGACCTCTCTGGATCAAGCATTCAAGGCTCAAGTCTCATTCTGCGACAACGACAGACAAGATTCCCACCATGGCGCCTCTAGTTCTCATGAAGCAAGAGGCAGAGGAAGGCATGGGAAAGGCAACAAGCAAGGAGGACAGTAAAACCCTAGCGAAGGAGAGACCAATTATAATTTTTATCAGCAAGGTGGAAGAGGTAGCTTGAAAGCACAAGGATACGGAAGCAAAATAGGCATATTGGGTGCGATGCAAACAAGAGCATGCGAAACGCTAAGTCCTACGAACGAAAATGCATGAAAAGGGGAAAACAAGTGAAATGAAACGAGATGTAAAGCAAAATTTAAAGTGCAGCCTTTTATTTTATTAATTTGCTTGAGATCAGGTTACAATACGTCTCCTCCCTTTTCAGGGGCTAGGAGCGTTAAACATAGTTTTGTCACACCATGGATGGTACACTTTATTTTGCGTGCCCACATGTGAAATGGGTGGGCCAAACGTCATCGCTGCTTGTGTGAATGCATCTGTGCTTCCTTGCTTCCTCTCTGATGTCGAGATCCTGCATTTAGAAAAATAACAAACGATTAAAAGCACCTGTGGATGGAGGGAAACATGCGATCCCCAAGGCCTCCAATTAATGCATGCATAAAATAATTAAAACTATAATAAAAACATATCAAAATGAGCTAAAATTTGGACAGAGGCATGAAAACATTACCAAGAACACACTGCAAAAGGAACAGTCGATTAATCTGCCACATATCTCTAATCACTCCGAGGTGGGACGATTAGGACTATCACAAGACGTCAGAAAGTGACCTCCTAAATGTCCCATCTAGGCACCTCTAAAACACCTGCAAAGTTGGGGTTAGGCAAAACGGGGCATTTTGAGATGACCCAAAATTTTGGATTTTGCAAATTCTGCCTCTATCACCCTGTATCCGATGATGCTCCCTGTATGTTAATTTGGGGTTGTGTCAAAAAATTGGATGGGGTATTGTGGCCAAATTTTTAGGTTTTAGGTCCGGATTGCGCTTCTAATGATCACCCAATAACCTCCCTTCCAAAAGATATATCAAGGATGTAAGAAGCACAAGCGATGGGTGAGGGTGTAATTCGGCAGCACTCCATTACTCCAAATGCTCCTACTCTGTCCTCCTTTTGGTGTGAGAAGACTCACCATTTTATAGACCTGAGTGTCTCTTATGAATGAGCATGCAGAGGTGCCACTTGACCATCATGCCTTGTCAGGGGGGAGAAGATTCCTCCTTGATTAAGGGTTCCATGACAGCCTCTATGACTGCCCCTTTGAGCTCAAAAATGCTCACTCACACTCCCATGCATTGAAGGTGGAGTTGAGTGGCAGATTTGAGCTGCCATTTGTCATTGTTTGACCTTTTTCCCATCAAACCTGCTATTCACCCCACCCTACTAATCGTCCCGAGGTGGGATGAATACCAGTTTGTAATCATCCTAGGGTGGAACGAGTAGGGAGCAGAGTGCCTGAAAGGTGCCAAATTGACCTTTAAACTTCCAAAACTATTGTGGGAGTGGTTAGGACCATTGTTTAATCTCTAGGGGCTGCCCTAGGGGCTGTGTATGCCAATTCAATCAGTATTTGTAGCCACATAATTGGATTGGTGTTTTTTTGGTGTCTATAGATGCCCCTTTTTGGGATGTGCTGTGCATGGCGCAGTGCTGAGCAAAAATAGATAACCAAAGCACTAATGATTAGGGTTTCTTAGCAAGCTAACCAACTTTTTATGCCCCAAGTATGGAAAGGGCATGCATTCTTGAATCCTTGCTTCTGACGAGCTAAGGAGCTTAATTCAAGTGTTAACCTTTTTCGGTGAGGTGTTACTTGATCTTGGACATTGTTTAGTCATGAATAGGCAAAGGGCGCAACATTTTTGTCTCTGGGAACCTTGAGTTCATGATTCATGAATGCCAAGTGTTTGATCAGCTTGTGATTATTGCTTTTTTGCTGCCCCAATTAGGAGAGTGATTGTCTTTGTCAATGATTCTTTGAATGCATGCCATTTCCTTGATTGGGTGTGTATTTGTTGATTGGTGACTAAGTGTGACTACCCCCTCAAGCGACGAATCGATGAGGGAATAATCGACATGAGAAAAGCGACGAGTCGCTTGACCCAAGATGACTTTTGGTAAGGGTTCCTTCAGTTGTTTTCCATTGAATGCTTATGCAGTTTTTGAACAATTTGACCTATTTTTGGTGGGTTTTAACCCTCTTTGTGACATATTTTGGAGCTAAAATTGTCAAAAATTCGTCCTCCCGTGGACCGTTCTGGATATGGTAGCCTTATTAGGGAATAGGATAGTGACAATTTGTGACCCCAACATTGGTTTTGTATGCCAAGAATGTCAAACGCAAAGGCGCCTTTGTTTGGCAATTTTATTGCTATTTTTGGGTGGGTTTGGACCCTTTTGTGATGCCGTTTGGGGATGAAATTCTTGAAAATCCATCCTCCCGTGGAGCGGTCCGGCTATGGTAGCCTTCTTAGGGAGTAGGATAGTGAGGATTTGTGACCCCAACATCGGTTTTGTATGCCAAGAATCGCAGGCACAAAGGTGCCTTTGTTTGGCAGTTTTATTGTTGTTTTTGGTGCATTTTGAATGCAGTTTTTGTTGTTTTTTATTTTCTTGCTCTGTAATCATCCTAGGGTGGGACGAATACCAGTTTTGTAATCGTCCCAGGGTGGTATGAGTGCTAACTAGAGCACTCATCCCAGGGTGGAACGATTACAGGCCTAAAAGCCTATATAAAGGCCAAAACTAGGTTTTGGGCTCATTTGCATTTGTTTTTTTTGGTGATTTGGAGCTGTGAGGAGGAGTTCAAGTTTGCGTAGCAAAGCGCTATCAAAATTTTGCGGATATCATGAGTTCACAGACCGGATCGTCGAGTGGCGGAGCTAAGGCAAGACCAGTAGGTGCTCCTGCGCTTTATTTTGTTTGTTTTTATTTTGTTTTAGTACAGTTTAAAATCATAATTTTTTTTTTTGTGCATCATAAGGTTAGAAAAAGCCCTAGATGTTTTTTAGTGTTTTAATATGTTTTTGTTTATACTGAATTTTTTTTTAAAACCCTAGCATAGTTGTACTATTTTGTTTGATGTTTTTGTCCACCCGTAAGGTTAAACCCTAAATGAATTTGGTGGTTGTATTTGTTTTTTTATTATATTGTTTATTTTGTATTTTGTTTTTTTAATGTAGGATTAAACCCTAGGTTAAACTTGTTTTGTTTTTTTTTGTTAACCCTAGGTTAAAAATGTTATTTTTATTTTGTTTTTGGGTTTTTCAGTTTTAAATTAAGGTTAAAAAAACCCTAGGTAATTGTAAATTTTTTGTTATTTTGTTATTTTGTTATTTAGTTTTAAATTAAGGTTAAAAACCCTAGGTAACTGTAAATTTGTTTATTTTGTTTTATTTGTTTTTCAGTTTTAAACTAAGGTTAAAAACCCTAGGTAACTGTAAATTTGTTGTTATTTTGTTATTATTTTTTTTTAAACTAAGATTAAGAAACCTTAGTTAAAAAATTTATGTATTTTGTTTTTTTTTTGTTTTTCAGTTTTTAAACTAAGGTTAAAATCCCTAGGTAACTGTAAATTTGTGTATTTTGTTTTTTTTTTAACTAAGATTAAGAAATCCTAGTTGAAAATTTTGTTTATTTTGTTTATTTTGTTTTGTTTAAACTAAGATTAAGAAACCCTAGTTAAAAAATTGTGGATTTTGTTTTTTTTTTGTTTTGTTTAAACTAAGATTAAGAAACCCTAGTTAAAAAATTTGTGTATTTTGTTTTTTTTTTTTGTTTTGTTTAAACTAAGATTAAGAAACCCTAGTTAGAAAATTTGTGTATTTTGTTTTTGTTTTGTTTTTTGTTCATTTGTTAAATGTTTTAGCTGTACATTTGTTGAATGTTTTTGCTGTACATTTTTTTTTTCATGTTTTTAATGTTTTTGTGTTGTTTTTGTTTTGCAGGTGGTGAAGAGTCGGTACCGTTAGCCGACGGTGTTTTTATATTCTCAGAAGGCGCTGACTATGGCGGACTGAGAGTGGGTTGATGTCCTTGGGCTCAAGCAGGTGACTCGGTTAGAGCCTATGGTGGGGGATCGGGCATATCTGACTGCCCTGATCAATTTGTGGGATCCCCGCACCAACACCTTTCATCTCCCAACAGGGGAGATGACAGTGACTTTGTAGGACGTTTATTAGATTCTACGGATTTCGATATATGTATTGCCCATTCAGACTACTCCTTGTGATCAACGGACGATGGTGCTGACACGGTGCTTTGGTCATGCGATGGAGATGGGGGTGGATGATGTGGTGGAGAGGGTAGAGGGGGACTTCCTAATAGGCAATATTTTGGTGCGATGGAGGCTGGAAAAGGGCATGTTGGGGGTGAGGCATGCACTGCTCATGACTCTCATATCCAACATGCTGCTTCTCGACTCCTCAGGTGCAAGGTTCCCTTGGAACCTGCTTGAGGTGGTGTTCAAACTTGTGGAGTGTTCGATGGAGGCACCCCTTATTATGAGGTGGGGTCAGATGCTATTGGCACAGCTTTATGATGAGTTGTACGAGGTTCGTTGTCTGAGGCATAATGGGATTGGGTGCAACTACCTATTGCAGTGCTAGGGGTGGCAGCACACAGCTGTGGAGCAGCCACAAGGTTTGCCATGGACCACTTAGGCAGATATGGTAGACATGGAGATTGGTTATGTTGCTCTATGACAGAGGTCAGAGGAGCAAGGGCAGATTTGATGGTGGGCAGGTGTCATCGGGCACTATCTCAATGCCTTCTCACGTCTTGCTCCAGGGGAGGTGTTTCGACGTCCGTAACAGGACTATCCAGCCTAGGCTAGGGAGTGGCTTCGATGGGCACGCAGGGAGAGGTGGTTGATCAGGCGACACAGGACCGAGCAGGAGTACTTCCTGTACGTTTGAGTGACTCTACAGTTTGGGGTGCATCAGGGATTGCCTGGTGAGCCTTTGATCTATCAACATCAGGGCGATGAGTGGACTCTAGCTTGGTCGATCATTGAGCCGCTAGATGAGGAGTCAGATGTAGTGATTGATGTCCTCGACGTGGACAACATCAGGGAGACTATAGAGTATGACCAATGGTGGATGATGTGGCAACGATAGGGTGAGGGGCCTCTAGGGGGTGCAGATGCGGCAACAGCAGGTGGTGAGGATGTAGAGGCATCAGGGGAGGGTTGGGGCACTCTGTGTGATGATGTGGATATGGTAGAGGTTGACAACTTGACTGGGGATGACCTAGGGGTTTTGAAGTTGCCAGATATATAGGATGTTTTGGAGTAGTGGGTGTCGGAGTAGTTCGCCATCCCAAAGATGCCCATGCATCAGGTAGTTCCAAGGGACATGGGGGCTAGGTATCGTGTTGAGATATAATGATTGGAGGATCTACTACGGAGATGAGATGAGGAGCATGGTGAGGTTCTGCAGTAGAGGGATCTCCTATAGACTTAGTTAGTAGAGCAAGATAACGCATTGGCTACATACCGTCAGTGGGATGGGGACACAGATGCTTCGTAGGAGAGGGATCTCTTGCGGACTCAGTTGGCACAATGTGATGATGCATTGGCTGCATACCATCGATGGAAAATAGATTTGGTCTGGCATCGATTGGAGTTGGAGGCAGATATTATCTGCCTTGGTGGGTAGTTACCTGAGCTCACTCGAGGTGGATATTTTCGTCGAACGAGAGACAGTGAGACTAAGCAGTTTGCTTCCTCTCATCACAGGCGGGTGGGTGAGGGTAGTGCTAGTGGGTGTGATGCGGGGGCTAGCAGTAGCCGCCCTGAGAGGTCCCATAGGACCCACACCACTGGGGGTAGTTCCAGTCGCACCGATCCTATGTGATCATGGTGGCCAACTCCCTAGGCTTGGGGTTTTTGATTTTTTGATGTTTTTGTGAGGTTAGAGGACCGACTTATTATAGCCTGCGGGTATTTTGGCGATATATATATATATATATATATATATATATATATATATATATATATATATATATATATATATATATATATATATTGACTTTCTTTTTGGATTATTTCTTTGTTATGGTTTGTGGTTTATTCATGCAGATTTATTTATGTTTATGGATGCATATGTAATTATTAATGCAGATGTTTCTAATTATATGATGTATGCATATGGAATGGATGGAATGATTTTGTTGATAACTTGTCGGTGGCACCATAGACTATACAGGATTTACTGGCTTTCTGTACTATGTGATGACTTGCATGTGTATATATTTTTGTTTGTATTTCTGATGGTGATGTAAGAATGGAATGTACCATAGATGTTCTAGAATGTTGTTTAAGGTTTTTCTGAGATTCAGATGTTTTAAGTAACTAGCCAAGATGGTACATTTATCTCACAAGACTTTTGAAAAAGGTATGAATCAGATCTGAGTTTGACCAAATTATGTCACATCCCTGTGTGTGCGATTGAATTTGTTTATGTGGTATTTGTCAGGATACCGCCAGTGCCAGGTAAGCTATCCACCAAACCTATACCGAGGATCACCTAATTAGCTCCACTGACTCCTTTGTTGTATTTAGTAAGATTAATCCACAGGACAATCTAAGGTACCAGAAGCTAGCTCATCCACATGCAAACATTGGTTTGCTCACACACAAAGCTAATGTGATAGACATATCGTCATGCGTTTAGGATATCACCATTTCTAGGTACACTGTCCACCAAACCTGTAATGAGGATCACCTAAATGGTTTTTCGAATGCTGATAATTCTAGGGATTCAAGCTCAAGTGTCTTTCGTTTGCTCGACTTGTTGGGATACTTGCTCTCATACATAGTGATAAAAATCATTGTTTATTTTTCTCTTTTGTTTTTCTTTTTGAGCAAGGGGGTTGAATAGTGGTGATAACCACTGTTATTTGATTTTGCATTTTAGGTTTCAAAGTTGATCTTGTAGGTTTTTGGCTTGCGAATGGAATTGATCCCTGTTGGATTTGGGGATGACTACCCATCCTGTTTAGGGACGTGTAGTACGAATCCTTATGACTTTGGGGACAAAAGGTGATTGGGGATATTATTATGTAATGGCATTGATCTTTTAGGCCTTGGGGATGACTACCCATCCTTTTCAGGGGCGGGTAGTACAAATCCTTACAATTTTGAGGACCAAAGGTGGTTGGGGATATGATTATGTAATGGCATTGATATTTTAGGCCTTGGGGATGACTACCCATCCTTGTTAGGGGCGTGTAGTATGAATCCTTATGAATTTGGGGACCAAAGGTGTTTGGGGTTTTTTGATAGTGGATTTTAACCACTATTTACTATGGGGAATTGGATGGGGAAGAGCTTGTCCTTTTGTCAATTCTCAGCATTATTGAACCATTCACACAAGGGGATGAGCAGGCTAACTTTTCACCTATGGTACCCTAGACTGCTTTGTAGGTTTATCTTGCATTCACACAACTTGGGAATTTTTATGTGTTTTAACTTGTGTGGGGATGTGTTAGTCAAAAAGTGACTAACTACAGAAAAATAGCTGATGCACCTTTTTGCATATTTTCCAAGAAGACCAAAGTGGCCCATATGCTAAAGATCAAAGAAAAAGCAAAACACCGCAAGGAGGAAAAAGTGTCGCGATATCGCGACATGTTGCATTTTCGCGGTCCAAAGCAAAGAGAAAGAGCAAGGAGGAAAAAGTGTCGCGATATCGCGACATGTTGCATTTTCGTGGTTCAAAGCGAAGAGAAAGAGCAAGGAGGAAAAAGTGTCGCGATATCGCGACATGTTGCATTTTCATGGTCCAAAGCAAAGAGAAAGAGCAAGGAGGAAAAAGTGTCGCGATATCGTGACATGTTGCATTTTCGCGGTTCAAAGCGAAGAGAAAGAGCAAGGAGGAAAAAGTGTCGCGATATCGTGACATGTTGCATTTTCATGGTCCAAAGAAAAGAGAAAGAGCAAGGAGGAAAAAGTGTCATGATATCGCGACATGTTGATTTTTGCGGTTAAGAGCAAGAGAAAGGAGCAAGGAGGCAAAAGTGTCGCGATATCGCGACATGTATTTTCGTGGCTAAGAGCAAAAAGGGAGCAAGGGGGCAAAAGTGTCATGATATCGTGACATGTTGCATTTTTGCGGCTAAGAGCAACAAAAAGGAGCAAGGAGGAAAAAGTGTCATGATATCGTGACATGTTGTATTTTCGGCTAAAGAGAAGAGAAAGAGCAAGAAGGAAAAAGTGTCACGATATCGTGACATGTTGCATTTTCACGGCTAAAAGAAGAGAAAGAGCAAGAAAGAAAAAGTGTCACGATATCGTGACATGTTGCATTTTGGTGACAAAAAGAGAAGAGAAAGCACAAGAAGAAAAAGTGTCACGATATCATGACATGTTGCATTTTCAGGCTAAGAGAAGAGAAAGAGCAAGGAGGCAAAAGTGTCGCGATATCGTGACATGTTGCATTTTCACGGCTCAGAGCGACAAGGAAGGGCAAAAGGAGGAAAGTGTCACGATATCGTGACATGTCGCATTTTGGGAAGAGCAAAAAGGAGAAAAAGAGGAGAAGTGTCACGATTTCATGACATGTTTTTTGTGAGCAGAAGAGCAAAGCAAGAGACGGACGTCGTGATTTCGTGACATGTCTCATTTTCACGATGGGAGGCAGAAAAAGAGCAAAGTAAGAGACGAATGTCATGATTTCGTGACATGTCTCATTTTCATGGATGGAAGTGGCAGAAGAGCAAAGTAAGAGACGAATGTCATGATTTCGTGACATGTCTCATTTTGGTGGAGGAGAAAGAGAAAGTAAGAGATGAATGTCATGATTTTGTGACATGTCTCATTTTTGCGGCTAGAGGCTACAAAAGAGCAAAGCAAGGAAAGAATGTCACGATTTCGTGACATGCAAATATATCCAATCTAAAATTAGCCAGAAGGAAATCTATCCAATCTACAAGAAATCCATTGTATATTATTAGAAACTGTAGACAATTACTTGTAATTGATTGAAGAAATTAAATGTACGTAGTAGAAGATACTCTTTTTAGGGTATAAATAGGAGTGAGTCGACCATGAAAAAGGGTCGGCTCTTGGACGTTTACAAGCTTGATGTACATGTACTGGATTACAAGCAATAAAATATTTCTTCTTCTGGCTTTCGAAACTTTTGTGTGCAAGTGTATGTATCTGGTGTTTTAACTTTTATTCATTCTAAGTTTTATAATGTATCTGTTCTAAAATCTGGATTGTGCACGTATAAATCTTGTTTCTAGAGTTGAACATTAAAAGATATTTACATGCTTTTAGATGAACATCTAAAAGTCACACTCAGGAATTCATGTTTTCTATAAAGAAGATATAAAGAAAACTCTGAAAGTAGTAATCTGCATCATCAATGTTTGTTGTTGTCTAATCTGTACCGTGAGAAAAGTTCTAGCTTAGGCTATATTTCCCTTATCTCTTGTTCCCCTTTTCTCTAAAAAACTCAAAGGAACCAGCCTTCTCTGGAGACTAGACAGATGATCTCAAGCAAGATCTGTCTATTCAATGTTGGCAAAGTCTAAGGCGCAACACTATTAACCGAAGGCAGATTTTGTTCCAATAGTTTTTGGCATGCCCGGTGGGACCAACAATCCCACAGTATTGTATAAGTTTTGGTGTTTTACCTTAAGAGCCTTTTTGTTTGAAAATCTCAAGAAAAACCACCTGGCGACTCCGTTGCAATTTAGACCATAAAAGAAAGACCTTGTCTAAAAACCTTCTGGTTATATAGCCATATGATAACCTAGATCCCGAGCTAGAAACTCTGAAGAACCTATCGAGTTCTTTGAACTACATCTCGAAAGCCTAAAAGCACACCCTGTGCTAGCCGCACGATCAAATCCGCCCGACACCATTAGCACCTCTTTAACACCCATTGTAGGAGCATCTGCAAGCAATCCCATAGCGGTTGTAACTCCTTTAGCAATCATGGCAGCCACCCTACCCCAGCGCATCTTGTGTGGAATCAAACTGGCCCTTTGAACTTGGGAACACACCACCAAATTCCACAAGCTGCACTAAAAGCATTACCGACCTTTGACGAAATAGGAAAAATAGCAGATGAGCATTGTTTAGATGTATCATCGCTAGCATCTATTTACAACATCACTCAGGAAGATGTAATGGTCAGATTGTTGATTATATCTTTGAAAGGAAAGATGCTCTATTGGTACAGAGCGCTTCCCGTTGGATCCATTACTTCTTGGGCAGTACTGGCCGGCCGTATGGTCGATGAATTTAATATACATGCGGATCCTTTCACATTGCTGAATCAATTCATTGTCATTGAGAGGCATCCACAAGAAGAAATCCAAGATTTCAACATCAGATTTACCAGAACTCATGATAGAGTACCGCAAGGCCTAAAGCCCACGGAAGAACAAGCTATATGCTATTATTTAAGGGCTTTTGATTCAGATCTCAGTATGATAATAAGGCAATCCCGTGTAACCACTTTTCTTGGGATCTATCTAGAGGCAGCAAAGGGCGAAGCTGATCTCATCGCTACAAAAAGATATCCATCAAAGAGTCTATTGCCAATTGTACCAGAGCTTTCCCAAGCGTCAATCTCTAAACTGCCTGTACTCCCATCAACGCAGGCCCTCCCAGCTATAGCTGCACCTCCTACATTCCTTGCATTACCAGCCACACCCCTTGCATCAGCTCCCCCAATGATCAATACACGACCATAATTGATACAATGAAGACATTGTCAAATGAAATGGCATCCATGAAAAAGAGAGAGGTGAACGGAATATCCAAGCAAGAAGATTTCCACAGATACAAAAGGAAGGTGCTTCAACAAGTGGAAGAGGACAAGATAGAAAAAATGTGGTGTATGCAAATGAGATAGGAGATAATGGAGAACCCACTAATTCTGACTATTGGTGTACCACTTGCAATGATCCTCATGGAGAGGATTCATGCATGATTCATCAACATCATGTGCAAGCGGTTATTAATGAGAGAGTCAAAGAAACCGGCAAGGGACAAGTGAACATAATCAGAGAAGTCCACCACAATTTGGCAATGCCATCCATGGAACAAGTCTCAGTCCTGACAAGGTCGGGAAAAAAGTCGTTACAAGTCGACCCTAAGGAACTCCAACCACTAGGTTTTCCTCCTGCCCCCAGGGCAACTCCATAGAAAAACCAGTCTAATGAGAAAGGACGTTCTGACCCTCCTCAGACTTCTGCGACTACACCAAGAAAATAATTTCCTCCTAGAAAAGGGAGCGAGGCTCAAGAGCAAGCGAAGGAAAGACTCAGATTTCCTTCATTGACAAAAAGGCAAAGAACAGAAGCCACGCAGGTCTATAGAGACAGATACGACGCATCTACTAGTGGAAGGGAAAAGAGTATTGAGGTATCCCCAGCTGCAACCCTTTCGTTCAACATTGCAGAAGAAATGAAGAGGACCCCTTCCAAGATAAGCATGTATGATGCACTACAAATTCTTGGTCAGATTGACCTCCTCCAAGAATCTTTAAATTTAAAAAATAATACCTCTTCCTCAAATGTTATACAAGCAAATGTTGTGTCAACCTCTGGAAAAAATAGACCGCCCCCATTCTATCTATCCTTGCAAATGGAGGGGTGGATAGTTCACAATTGCATGATTGATTCAGGGGCCACAACTACGGTGATGCCGAAAGCCGTATGTGACATAATGGGGATGGAATATACTCGAAGTCATCCTGGTGTGTTGCAATTAGATGGTACTCCGATAAAAACTATCGGGGTGATCAAAGATATCCCTATTCAACTCCACATAATGCTAGAAGCGGTCATCATACAAGAAGTAGTCATTGTAGACTTAGAACCATATTTTGGTATGTGTTTATCCGAGAGAGTTCACAGCCAAACTGGGCGGTTATCTATCTCTAGATTATTCGCATTTGGAGGTACCTTTCAAAGGTAAAAGAGTCAAGATCTACAATGAAAAACCATCTACTTTTCATGTAGAAAGACTAGAAGAAACAACTACCATCAACATGATGTCCGAGGAATTGGAGAATATCGATTTAATGGAAGAAACCCTGGAGGAACTCCAATCTAAGGATCAGTTTTCAATGAAAAACTTCAATGCTATGGTAGAGACAGAAATGGGAAGCTATTCCATTGAGAAACCAAAAAAGCTCCCTATTGTTGTCCCTAAAACAGATGATTCGGCCAACCAGTTATGGAAATTGTACTTTGATGGGTCAAGGTGCAAAAATGGAGCGGGAGCTGGAATTGTTCTGATTTCACCTACTGGAAAAGAAAAGGTCTTTTCATATAGGTTGACATGGAGTTGCACCAATAACGTGGCTGAATATGAAGCCTTGTGTTTGGGACTTAGGAAAGCTAAAAAACTGGGTGCAAAACAGCTGCTGATCTATGGAGATTCAGAGCTGATCGTTAAACAGGTTACTGGCAAATGCATTTGTAAGCAACATTACCTAAGGGCTTACAAAAACAAAGTGTTAGATCTATTGGAAAATTTTGAAGCACTAAACATGAAATCCATTTCCAGAGAGAAAAACACACATGCAGACCTGTTAGCATCAGTAGGATCAAATTTTTGCCCAGTCAGCAATGTTATTCAGAAGTCTAAAATAGTTAGACTTATATACAGGCCTTCTGTGCCCGACAAGGACATTTTTTGGCAGGTATTCGAAAACGATGAGCAGATCCTAGATTTTTTGATTCATGAGATGAATTGCTCTACAGAAAGAGCGTTACAAGAAGAGGACGAAGAGAGCCTTATTCAACTAAAAAATAATCATATCCCCAGGGGACTGATCACCCTGGAGAGCCTTTTCGACAATAGCGACAGAGTTGTAGGTCGAAGGATCAAGGTAGATGAACGCCGGTATAAGGAAATAGAACTAGAACCGGGAAAAATGATCAAAGTAGGGACCGATTGTACAGTGGTAGAACTAGAACAAATAAAATAGTTATGTAGAGAATATCCAGATATAATAGCCTGGACTTATAGTGATCTGAAAGTGTACAGGAAAGAGGTCATTCAGCATACCATCGAACTAGAGGAAGGAGCTAAACCTTTTAGGTAGAGGCAGAGGCCCGTGAATCCCAAGATTGAAGCCTTAATGAAACAAGAGTTGTTAAAACTCCTGCAGGCTAAGATAATATACCCAATCAAGCACTCTACCGGGTGGCAAATTTAGTTCCAGTCCACAAGAAAAATGGAGAAATACGACTATGCATCGATTTCAGAAATTTGAACAGAGCCTCTTTAAAGGATCACTATCCTTTACCCCAGATTGACCCAATCCTTCATACTGTGGCGGGAGCAGAAAGGTTTTCTCTGTTAGATGGCTTTTCTGGTTACAATCAAGTTTGGGTGAGAAATGAAGATCAATACAAGACTGCGTTCACCACTAAGTGGGGAACATTTGCATACCAAAGGATGCCCTTTGGATTATCTAACGCAGGAGCAACTTTCCAGAGAGCCATGGACGTAGCTTTTGGGGAGCTTGCGAACAAAATTATTGTCGTCTATTTAGATGACATGACTATTTTTTCTCACGACAAAAAGGACCATGCCACTCATCTGCAGCAAGTATTTGAGAAATGTAGAGAATTTGGGATATCACTAAATCCTAAAAAATCTATTTTTGTTGTGGAAGAAGGAATACTCCTTGGGCATGTTATTTCTAAAGTTGGGCTATCAATTGATCCTGATAGAGTAAAGGCGCTTCTTGAGTTGTCGCTCCCAGTTAACAAGAAAGGTTTGCAGTCTTTCTTTGGGCAAATAAATTTCGTCAAAAAATTCATTGCGGATTTTGCCCAAACAGTTAAGCCAATGACTGAATTATTGAAAAAGGACGCTCCTTTCAAATGGACAGAGCCAAGGAAAGAAGCTTTCCAGAAAATTCTAGAAGCCATCGCTCAAGCTCCTGTGCTAGTCAACCCTGACTATTCCCGAGGTTTCATACTATATGTTGTCGGAGAGCAAAATAGTTATGCTATAGTTCTCACTCAGAAAGGAGCAGATGACGAAGAAAGACCCATAGCCTTTCTAAGTTCCACCATGCACAAACATGAGGAAAGGTACAACTTCATAGAAAAACAAGTATACGCAATTATGAAATCCTTGAATAAGCTAAAACACTTCTTATCCCAGAGTCGGACGATGGTGTATGTTATTCATCCCGATGTAAGGAACTTCATAATTCAAGGAGAATTGGGTGAAAAAAGAGTTGGATGGGTGACTCGCATCCAAGAGTATGATGTAGAAATACATCCTACTAAAATAGTCAGAGGGAGAGCTTTGTGCCAGGAATTGGCCAAGCAATCTGCAAGTGGATATGGGGAGAGCCACCCCGTCATGGCAAACACAGAGCAACACCAAGACAGAGTAAGTTCGGGTTGGATCGATGACTTTGTGAGGTATTTTCAGACTGGGTCATGTCCTGAAGATATGAACGCTTCCCAGAGAAGGAGATTCAGAACCCAAGCATTGAAATATACCCTTCGAACAGAGGGGTTGTACAGGATTAACATCGATGGTGTATTGTTAAAATGCGTTCCCGATAATGAAAAGCAGAAAGTGTTAGATGAATTTCATGGGGGTTTTTTAGGGGGACATTATGCAGGCCGAACTACAGCTTTGAAGATCCTTAGAGCTGGATGTTATTGGCCTTCCATCTTCCTAGATGCGTACAGAGTGACCCAGAGGTGTGAACAGTGTCAGAGGTATGTGGGAAGAAATAGGAATGCACCCATGCCCTTAAAAGCTATTCAAGTCGAGGAACCATTCCAGCAGTGGGGGTTGGATTTCGTAGGGATAATAGAGCCAAACTCATCATCAGGCCACAAATACATTCTCACTGCCACGGACTACTTCACCAAGTGGGCAGAAGTAGTGCCTACGAAGAAATCTGATTCAAAAGTGGTGATAGAATTCATCGAAAGTCTAATCACAAGGTTTGGCATACCAGATTCTTTGATTACAGACAATGGATCCCCTTTCACTAGTGCAAAGATGATCGAATTCGTCGAGTAGATATGGAATTTACCTGAAGACTTCCTCTAATTATTACCCACAAGGTAATGGATTAGTTGAGTCTACTAATAAGAATCTTCTAAGAATTCTGAAAAGAACATTAGAGGACAATAAGAAGAACTGGCACTCACTCCTGAATCAAGCCCTATGGGCCGACAGAATCTCAATCAAAAAATCAATCAATACTTCGCCATATGCTTTGGTTTATGGCAAAGAAGTTGTTCTGCCGATTCATATGGAAATACCCACGTTGAGAATGCTAAACCAAGTCAACGAAGATGAAGGTCATCCAATGGATGCCCGACTGATGCAACTTCTGTAGCTTGAAGAATCTAGGGAACAGGCCTACGATCATCATCAAAAGCATATGGTAAAAATAGCCGGGTGGTTCGATAAGAAAACCACTTTCAGGAAATTCAAAACAGGCGACCTGGTATTAAAATGGAATGTCAAAAAAGCAAATCCAGGACACCATGACAAGTTCGATGCGTTCTAGGAGGGGCCATTCGAAATTGTTTCAGAAAAGCAATTCAATGCCTTCCAGTTAAAAGATCAAGATGGATGGGTTCTACCCATCACGGTGAATGCTTTTCACCTAAAATTGTATTTCCAGTAAAAGCTACAGATCACCATTATATGTACAGTATATTATAAGTTTGGAGTTTTGTAAATATTTCCCTTTTTACGGCCTAATAAGAATCATTTTTTGCGGACTATCGGGGTCTGATATTTTGAAAGAAATCTGGAGGGAAAAATTCGAATTTTCAAAAATCTGGGGCTATCGCGTGATCGCCTAAAAATGATGGCGGATAGGAGGAAAAGACAAGAGTATTATTCAAACCTCGTCTAGTGATCAAGAGCCTCAAGATATAGAGGACGACTCAGGGAAAGAGACTCAGGAAGGCGAACCAGCCCATACAACTGAAGGAAAAACCGATGCAGATGCTCAGAGCGTTGAGCATGAAACTTCACAGAAGGAAGCCCCACACGGCCCACCCAGTTCGGCTCAAGAAAGCCAAAAGAGTGAAAACAAAAAACAAACTTTGGTTAAAAAGGAGATCTTGACGGTAGAAGAGCAGCAGGAGAAACAAGTTATAAACTTGGATGAAAGTGATGAAGAAAATGAAAATCCTGATGCAAAAAAAATGCAGAGTGAAGAAATTGCCGTCAGTGAACATGAAGGAGAAGAAGGACACCAACAGCCAACCCAACCGAAAATAGGTATGCTTTCTTCACTTTCTTCTTCTCATTCTCCTACTCATTCCCATTGTAATTCTCCTTCCTTTTCTAAAATCGACAAAAATATAATGTCCTTGCCAAAAAATTACCTTGTTCTCCCAGAAATGGCAGCATCTTCTCATAGTCCGCTAAATATTGGGTCCGTAGTTGCTCCCATTTCCATTTCTCCCTAGAATTGACATCCCAACGGCTGGAGTTACAACTTCTCAAGGGATTGAGTCACAGTCCACCATGGCCAAGATTGAAAATCTAAAAAGGGTGAGCAGGAATGCATCCTTTTTCTTTTATCTTTGTTTTTCCACTCAAAATTTTACTTTTCGCAACTGTGTTGGTGACTCCGTTTCCCAATGGATGAAGGCCTGGTCTCTATTTTTGCGAGCAAAAATTCCCCCGAAAGGCGCCAAGAATGTTAGTCAAAAAGTGACTAACTACAGAAAAATAGTTGATGCACCTTTTTGCATATTTTCCAAGAAGACCAAAGTGGCCCATATGCTAAAGATCAAAGAAAAAGCAAAACACCGCAAGGAGGAAAAAGTGTCGCGATATCGCGACATGTTGCATTTTTGCGGTCCAAAGCAAAGAGAAAGAGCAAGGAGGAAAAAGTGTCGCGATATCGCGACATGTTGCATTTTCGCGGTTCAAAGCGAAGAGAAAGAGCAAGGAGGAAAAAGTGTCGCGATATCGCGACATGTTGCATTTTCGCGGTCCAAAGCAAAGAGAAAGAGCAAGGAGGAAAAAGTGTCGCGATATCGCGACATGTTGCATTTTCGTGGTCCAAAGCAAGAGAAAGAGCAAGGAGGAAAAGTGTCGCGATATCGACATGTTTAAGAAAAGAGAAAGAGCAAGGAGGAAAAAGTGTCGCGATATCGCGACATGTATTTTAGGCTAAGAGAAGAAAAAGGAGCAAGGAGGAAAAGTGTCATGATATCGCGACATGTTGTATTTCGTTAAGAGAAGAAAAGGAGCAAGGAGGAAAAGTGTCGCGATATCGTGACATGTTGCATTTTCAGGCTAAGAGCAACAAAAGGAGCAAGGAGGAAAAAGTGTCACGATATCGTGACATGTTATTTTCGCGGCTAAGAGAAGAGAAAGAGCAAGAAGGAAAAAGTGTCGTGATATCGCGACATGTTATTTTAGAGAAAAAAGAAAAGGAGAAAAAGTGTCGCGATATCGCGACATGTTGCATTTTTGGAGAGAAGAGAAAGACAAGGAGGAAAAGTTTCGCGATATCGACATGTTCATTTTTGAGAGAAAAAAGAGCAAGGAGGCAAAAGTATCGCGATATCGCGACATGTTGCATTTTCGTGGCTAAGAGCGACAAAGGGAGCAAGGAGGCAAAAGTGTCGCGATATCATGACATGTTGCATTTTTGCGGCTAAGAGCAACAAAGGAGAACAAAGAGGCAGAAGTGTCGCGATATCGTGACATGTTGCATTTTCGTGGGTAGAAGAGCAAAGCAAGAGACGAACGTCGCGATTTCGTGACATGTCTCATTTTCACGTGGGAGGCAGCAAAAGAGCAAAGTAAGAGACGAATGTCACGATTTCATGACATGTCTCATTTTTGTGGTTGGAAGCAGCAGAAGAGCAAAGCAAGAGACGGATGTCACGATTTTGCGACATGTCTCATTTTCTGCGGGAGGCAAAAAGAGCAAAGTAAGAGACGAATGTCATGATTTCGTGACATGTCTCATTTTTGTGGCTGGAGGCGACAAAAGAGCAAAGCAAGGAAAGAATGTCATGATTTCGTGACACGCCAGCTGTAAAGGAATAGAGTATATTTTTGGCAACTGGGGACATGCACTGACATCAGGTGCTGATTTTTGAAGAATGGTCTGTTGATTATAACCTGGCAGGTCCATTGGATGATTGCAGAATAAGAGGCTCATCTAAAATTAGCTGAAGAAGGAAATCTATCCAATCTACGGGAAATCCGTTGTATATTATTAGAAACTGCAGACAATTACTTGTAATTGATTGAAGAAATTAAATGTACGTAGTAGAAGATACTCTTTTTAGGGTATAAATAGGAGTGAGTCGACCATGAAAAGGGTTCGGCTCTTGGACGTTTACAAGCTTGATGTACATGTACTGGATTACAAGCAATAAAAGATTTCTTCTTCTGGCTTCGAAACTTCTATGTGCAAGTGTATGTATCTGGTGTTTTAACTTTTATTCATTCTAAGTTTTATAATGTATCTGTTCTGAAATCTGGACTGTGCACGTATAAATCTTGTTTCTAGAGTTGAACATTAAAATATATTTACATGCTTTTAGACGAACATCTAAAAGTCACACTCAGGAATTCGTGTTTTCTATAAAGAAGATATAAAGAAAACTATGAAAGTAGTAATCTGCATCATCAATGTTTGTTGTTGTCTAATCTGTACCATGAGAAAAGTTCTAGCTTAGGCTATATTTCCCTTATCTCTTGTTCCCCTTTTCTCTAAAAAACTTAAAGGAACCAGCCTTCTCTGGAGACTAGACAGATGATCTCAAGCAAGATCTGTCTATTCAATGTTGGCAAAGTCTAAGGCGCAACACTATTAACCGAAGGCAGATTTTGTTCCAACAGGATGCTACGTAATGAGGTGTGATCCAAGTAAAACCCTACCTTTTTAAAATCTGTATGACTTTATATAGTTTTTGGCTAAAAATCTAAAGACAGCTAAATGACGAAAAACCCTAAAGACATTAGCAGACAACTAACTATGATAAAAAAATGTTGATGGCATTATTCTGGATGGATGTGTTTACAAAATGGACTGAATGTGGAAAATGATGGAATTGCCTAGCAATTACAGTCTATGGTGCTTATGACGTGTGTGACCAGCAAATATGCCATGTATGGATGCGATGCCTAATGCAGTTTATTATATTTTTGTGTTTTGATTTTTAAGAGTATGCATGGAAGTGAGATGCAATTTTTTTTTGTTTTTGTTATGTTTGATTATCTTTTGTTTTTGTTTGTTTTTTAATATTTGTTTTTGACCAAGCGATTGTGGGAACCCTTGGAGCTTTTTGGTTTGACCAAAGGGATTATGTGCACCTTTGGGGTGTTTTAGGTTGACCAAGTGATTGTGGGATCCTTGGAGCATTTTGGTTTGACCAAAGGGATTATGGGCACCTTTGGGGTGTTTTGGGGTTTGACCAAGCAATTGTGGGAATCCTTGGAGCTTTTTGGTTTGACCAAAGGGATTATGGTTACCTTTGGGGCATTTTGGGGGTTTGACCAAGTGATTGTGGGAATCCTTGGAGCATTTTTGGTTTGACCAAAGGGATTATTGATACCTTTGGGGCATTTTTAGGTTGACCAAGTGATTATGAGAATCCTTGGAGCTTTTTAGGTTGACCAAGCGATTGTGAGAATCCTTGGAGCTTTTGGGGTGGGCTATGGCTCTCTAAATGTGGAATGGCCTCAAATGATTGATGTTCAAGGGTTCTAGTTCCTTGATTCCTTCAAGAGAGGCAAGCCGGTATGTTCCAGGTCCAATTTTACTGTCAATTACATAGGGACCTAACCAGTTTTCAGTGAACTTGTCCCTTAGATGGGGCGACAAGCTAGAATTTTTTTGGTTCTCTTTTAAGACCAAGTCACTAGCCTGAAAGTGCCTCAGGTGAAATTTCATGTTGTATGTTTCTTAATTCGCTCTTGATAGATACATAAATGCTCGAGAGCATTGATGCATCATTCATTGAGCAACGTAATCTGGTCTAATCGGGCCTACCACACAGTGTCATCATCGATGAACTCTTGCATTGATATGCGCAAGGAAGGTATTTCCAACTCGAGAGGCATGACTTCCTCGGAGCCATACACCAGTGAAAATGGAGTTGCCCTAGTGGGCATTCGAATGCTAGTGCGATAAGCCCACAGGGCAAGAGGGATTTGAATGTGCCAATCCTTATGACTATCTGTGACTATATTTTTAAGGATGGCAACTAGCGTTTTGTTTGATGCCTCTACTTGCCCATTTTCCTACGGATAATAGGGTGTTGAAAAACTATGCTGAATTTTGTACTTTGTTGTCAAAGCACGCACATATTTGTTCTTAAATGATGTCCCATTATCCGAGATGATCTTGGATGGAATACCAAAATGACATATGATGTTATGCAAAATAAACTCTGCAATGCGGGGTCCAGTCATAGAGGTTAGCGGAATTGCTTCCACCCACTTGGTGAAGTACTCTGTGGCCATTATGATGAACGTGTGATGACCTGACGACGTAGGGGAGATATTTTCGATTAGATCTAAGCCCCATTGCGAAAATGGCCAAGCCGATTGGATCGACTACAAGGCCTGAGAAGGTACGTGTGTCAAATTAGCATGGTGTTGACACTTCACGCACTTCCTTACATATGCACAACAATATCGCTCTAAATATGGCCAATAATAGCCCATGTGAAGAATGCACTTTGCGATGGCCATACCGCTGAAGTGGCCACCACATGTACCATCGTGCACTTGGGTGATCGCCCAAGCGGACTCCTACTGGTCCAAGCAACGAAGGAGGATTCCTTCGTAGCTTCGATGGTACAAAATGTCTCCTAGTAAGACATGTTTTTTTGCTTTCTGTTTGAATGATCTTTTCACGGTGTGCGTCAATCCAAGTGGGAGGTTACCTAGCTTGAGGTAGTCTCTTATGGGTGTGTACCAATCCTGTTGATCAGAAACCTCGATGGTATGAACTGCCAATCCCTCTTGAAGTTCATCCCTAGCAAAAGTTGAGCGGGAATGAACTTGTAAGAATAGCATTGTGTTGCTATTAAGAGGGGTTGGGGAGAACAAGGACCCCTAGTTGGCATGATTCAGACTATCATGGATTCGAGAGAACTTATCTTGAGATGGTTCAATCTAGATCAGGTGGATTCTTGGTGTTAGGTCAGAGCTTGCATGCTCCATCATGGATTGTGATAGTGTTTTGACTTGAATGGTTGTCATCTCACCGAAAGGGTCTTGCGGGATTAGTGACCCCAAGGAGGCCATAGTGTCCGCAAAATGATTTGATGATCGAGGGAGTGCCTCGATGTCGTACCATTCAAGATTTGCCAAGAATTTGTCCACAAGGGCTTTGTAGGCCTGCAGAACTAGGCATTTACATTGGAATACCCCTTTTACTTGGTTGACAATTAACAGCGAATCACCAAAGATGTTCAAGCATTTGATGTTCATGGTGATTGTTATTTGAAGACCTATGAGCAAGGCTTCATATTCGGCATTGTTGTTGGTGCACGGGAAATCAAGTTTAAATGATAGAGGCATTGGAGCCCCTTGTGGTGTGAAGAATACAATTCCCATGCCACCCCCTTGCTCACATTTAGAACCATCAAAAAATAGGGTTATGTCGGCCTGTGACTCAGGCACATCAGAATCTGGCGATTCTGAGACATGGAAGACCCCATCATCGGGTAGCTCTATGGTCAGAGGCTGATCGTCTTCGAGAGGAGCCTCTACTAGTTGATCGATGATGACTTGACCTTTGATGGACTTTTGTCCAATGAATTCGATGTCAAACTCCGTCAACAACATGATCCATTTCGCTGTGCGACTACTATGATAAGTACGACTCATCATGTACCACAATGGATTCTCCTTAGACACAACATACATTGTATTGCTCAACATGTAGTGGCATAGCTTTTTGGTAGCAAATACCACTTCTAAGCATAGCTTCTCGATGTATGCATAGTTAAGTTCATAACTGACCAAGGTGCGGCTAAGATAGTAAGTAGCCTGCTCTTTGTGTAGTTCATTCTTCTGGGCTAGCATGGCACCCAGTGCCACCTCAGTAGCTGAGATGTATAAGTAGAATGACACTCCTGGTCTAGGTGGTGCCAATACTGGTGGTGAAGCCAAGTATTGTTTGATGTCATCAAAGGCTGATTGGCACTCGTCATCCTAGTGAAATGCTACCCCCTTGTGTAATAATTTATTCATGGGTCGACACTTGTCAGATAGTTGTGCTATGAAGCACTTGATTGATGTGACCTTTCCCTACAAGCTTCTGAGCTGCTTGATGGTGGTTGGGGGAAGCATTTCAAGGATTGCCTTGAATTTTTTGGATCTACCTCGATTCCTCATTTTGAGACTATGAAACCCAAGAGTTTTCCAGATGTGATGCCAAACACGCACTTCTTGGGGTTTAGTCTGACTTTATGTTCGATGAGGCGATCGAGGATCTTGCTTAGGTCATCGAGATGATCTGGGTGCAAAAGAGATTTGGCCAACAGATCATCCATATAATCTTCCAAATTTTTATGCATGTGATCATGGAAGATGTATGTCATAGCACGTTGGTAGGTGGCACCAATGTTTTTAAGGCCAAAGGGCATGACCTTATAACAAAATGTCCCCCAAGGCATTGTGAATGCCATTTTTAGTTGATCATCGAGATTGATACGAATCTGATTGTATCCCAAGAAACCATCCATGAGGGAAAGCATTTCATGGCCTGCTGTAGCATCTACCAATGCATCGATGCTAGGCAAGGGGAAATCATCCTTGGGACTCGCTTTGTTTAGATCTCAAAAATTGGTGCATATGCGAATCCTCCCGTCGGGCTTCTTGATGGGTACCATGTTGGACAACCATGGTGGGTAATCCACGTAGATGACAAACTGTGCATCCAACAACTTTTGTAGCTCATATTTGACCATTAAGGCTACTTTTGGATGCATCTTACGTAGTTTTTTCTTGATTGGCTTGACTGTCGGATCAAGCGTTAGATTATGCATGACTAGCTATGGGTCTAGCCCCGACATGTCTTTGTAGGACCATGCAAAAACCTCCTTCTTCTCTTTGAGAAGGGTAATGTAATCGGCTTGCTCTTCGAGGGATAGACTTACCCCTAGCTTGATGATTTATGGATTCATTGGATCAGAGTCGATGTCTACGTCAGTTGTCTCTTTGACTGACATGTGGGACCCATCCTCCAACTGGTGTGGAGTTGGGATCAGGTGGATATCATTCGCTGAATTTAGATCTATGTTTGGAACGTCGGGTTCCTCTTCAGCGTGGAAGATATCCTGAGTTGGTCCTGGGGTGAAATGAAGCATCTCACCGCAAGGCCAATACTCTGATGGGGATGGTGGTGAGTCAGCATGATCCCATTCTATAGCATCTAAGTCTAGATACAATGGCCATGTTGGATCGGTTGGATTGCGGATGGGGGTGGTTAAGTCAATGGAGATCATGTTGATGAAATTATTTTGGTCTCCATTACCGTGGGTGTGGTGACTCGGACTTCCTTGGTGATCTTTGTGCTCCGGATCTGGCTCTGGGGGTATTGGCACAAATGGATCAGCCCTATGTGTGGATAATAGGATGGGGTCTACCCTTGGCATTGATGGCTCTATGGGGTCTCTGGGTGGAAGGTGCTCTCTGTATACCTAAAGTGGCGGGTGAAGCAGTTGGTCCAACTGTGCTTGGTTTAGGTGCCACCTATGCCTTGGCCCCATGTTTAGTTGTTGAAACATGTCGTCAATGTCCATGGGGTATTGTTGTTGCCGCATATGATTGAGATATGCCATCTCAGTCTCATCTTCATAATCGCTATCAGAGATCCATAGGCCTTCGTTGGCTCCAATAGCTATTTGCGGCATGTGAGGCTCATCTTGCTCGAGCAAATTGATCTGGTCCCATCGAGGTTGTTCCGCTCTCTACGGGAGGACCTAATTTTCTTGAGGTGGCCCTTGCTCGACTGGAGCATTCAAGGGGAACATTGCCAATAAGCTTTCTTGGTAGTCATCCATGGGGGTCACTTGTGAATGATTGCTATCAGATTCGAAAGGGTCCCATGGTGCTGCCTCATATTCTGACTCATCTTTCGAAGATCCTTCTTGACCTTGTCTATATCCCTCTTGTAGGTGAGTTCTCGAAATTTCTCCTTTCTCGATCAAAGGGATAGGGTTATCAAGGTCAACAAGGTGTGTTGTCAACAATGGGAGATAATCCCCCAATGTATATGTTGTGTTAGGATTGGCATATGGATCTCATGCCAACCCATCCTTGTTGCCTATCCCTAGGCCTTGCATGTTCTCCACCAAGATGTCAAGGGGTAGGGGGTGGTTGAACCCTACTCCTGATTTGTCGTATGGCATCTGATATCTTGGTTGGCAAAGAATGCGCACTCCTTGTTCATACCTGCCCAACCCATATCCATGCCAATTACATTGGCCAAGATATCTCAAAGCGAAGTATGGGTTGGACAAATAGTTGACATCCTCAGCAAAGGGTTCTTCATCTTCTTCCCCTTGCAGGTAAGGTTCAATGCCATTATCGAGGCCCCCATACACAAAATTTGTCTGGTTTGGCGGGTAGCCTAGAGGAACAATAGTGTCGATGGGGAGGCGAGGTCTCCCCATGTCCTGCATGGACTCAAGTGCGGGTGTTGCTACAATGTTCCACACTAGGTACTCTCCCAGGCCCGTATTGGCCATTTCAACGATGATCATTGGCGGTTGAGGGGGAGGGAATGGGAGTTCTTCCTGAGTCCACTCCATGTCGGGTGAACTAGGCATCTCGACTTCCATTCGGCTAGGCATCTCCTCGGTAGAGATGGTTGAGACTGATGGCGGTGCCTCTTCCAGGGGTTTCTTCCCATTGTCCTTTGATGTGGCCACCATAGGTGGCATCGTTGGTGAAGGACCAGACGATGAAGATGGACCCGGCTGGGGATTTGAGGGACTTAAAAATGGGGATGCATGTAGAATCAGACCCTATTTAGATGGATTCAACTAAAAATCCAAATGTGTCGATGGAAGGGTCGATTGCGGCATCAGCTGCACCGCATTGCAGTACTTGAAGGGCTCTAAGTCTATCAGGACTACATGCACCTACCCTTCAAATGTGTACTTTAGGCACTGATGAGCTATCGAAGGGACACACTTCATGTCCCTGATCCAAGGTCGGCCCAACAAGATATTATAGGCCATCTCACCTTCCAAGATGTGGCACAACGTAGGAATAGTCTTTTGCCCTACTTGGATGGGTAGGACAATTGTGCCAACCATCGAGCATATCGCATCATTGAATGCTCGAAGAGTATAGGTGGAGGCCACGATGTGAGATGCTGGCAACTTGAGGTGTTTCAAAGCCATTGTTGTGATTATATTACTAGATGAGCCAGTGTCCACCAACACCCTCTTATATGGAATCTCGTTGACCCATGCAATGATGTGCAGGGGTGGATCTGCCATATCACCAGTCACCAATTTTAGCTCATCTTCTCTAAAGGTGATGACTGGCTCGGTGCATCATTTTACATGTCCCACGAAGTTGTTGAAAGAATTTGCTTCATGGGGCTACAACTCGATGGCTTTAAGTATCTCCATAAGAGCCTCCCGATGGGGCGGTGATTGTTGTATGAGCTCATAGATGGAGAGCCTAGCCGACATGGTCCTTAGACTTTGGGTAAGTTTGGTCTGAATTGTGGCCACTGGTCTAGGTAGGGGAGGTTGTGTAGGGTGTTGTTGAGGTTGTGACGTTGATGGAACCTCTCCTGTAGCCATCGTGGGGGCAGCTGTGCTTGGGTACCTCTTGTTCCGAGTCACTATGCTTATCATCCCTACATACCCCTGCATGGGGTAGTTCTGTGTCACCTCATTGACTTGAAGGGTCTTTGCCTGCGCATCATGGGAAGGTAGGGGGTCTTTGAAGACCTCCATATGTTGGTTGTTTGGTACCACGGGATTATCCATCGCTAGCATCTTGTTGTCTATTAGGTCTTGCACTAAGATTTTGAACTTCCAACATGCATAAAGGTCATGTCCTTTCTATCGATGAAATCTATAGTACAAGTCTTCCCTATAGCCCTTGGGTTTTGGCATGTTGGGGTCTACGGGTCGACTTTCTAGAAGGTTTATCAAGTTTACCATGGACAAGCGGTCAAACAAGGAGTCTTTAGACTCTGTGAAGGGTGTGAATTGTCGCCTAGGGTGATGTTGCTGATTTTGCTCTTGCCTATGATTTTCCTTTTCATAGGTGTCAAGAGGAACTGCTTGATAATTAGCCTTTGGGGGTTGTATTGCTTGTGCAGGCTTAGGTATGTTTATAGCAACTTGATTGACCATGGTGGGTTTCGATTGCGTTGACCCAGTTTTGGCATTTTTGGGCCACTCTTTCTTGCGTGGCTTGGCAATCTCGCCATCCTGTATCTTGATCTCCTCAATGATTCTGGCTTGTGCCAGGGCTTCCTCAAGAGTGGCATATTTCTGTAGCTGCAATAGCATAGAGATCGATCTCAAACAACTTTTCGAGAACATTTGGGTCAGGTCGGCCATGGGAGGGAGGTAAGGTAGCTTTGAAAGCAACGTCCTCCACCGATTTCCATAAGCCGCCATGGTCTCTTCCTCATACTGCCTGAGGCTAGCTAGGTCACTTAATGATGCCTTCTTCTTGGTATTGAAGGTGAAACATTCGAGGAACGTGTCCACTAGCTGGTCCAGGTTACTGATGCTATGCTTCGACAATTGGGTAAACTAGTCCGAGGCAGGGCCTACGAACGTGGTTATAAATGTTCGTAGAAGCAAAGCATCATTGTCCTGAATGCCAAAGCATTGGCTCAAGAATCTTGTCACGTGCTCTTGGGCATCCTCCTCCCCTCTAAATATTGCCAATTGAGGCATTTTAAAGTGTTTAGGGTATGGGGGTGCAGGCACTAAAGGATGCATAGGGTGACTACGAAGCTGGCATAAAGTGGGCTTTTGGGGCCCAGAAGTCTTGGTCTCCATAGACTCTAAGCGCTCTAGTAGTGCTTTGTATGCATCAAAATATTTGATCTCTTCCTCCTTGGTTTGTTCTCATTGCGAATTACGGGGAACTTGAGGCCTATGGAGGGGTAGCCGGATAGCACCCCCTCTGCCTTGGTAGGGCATTTTAGCCCGCTCTTCTTCTTGCTTGAATTCCTCATAGGCTTCTTGAGGAGTTCCTGGGCATGACCTATAAACATGGGTGGGTGCCCATGGAGGGTGCCCATCATTGGCTCTAGGGGTGGTCTCCCGCTCAGGTCTAGGAGGTCTTGGAGGCAGCATTTGATAAGGTCATGGAGACCTATCTCGCACCAAGGGGTTGTGCCTCTCATACAACTCTGTCCTATGCATGCGAGGGGTTGGGACCCTCTCAGGCATAGTGTTCTGGAGCAACTCATCTGTCTGACACCGAATGCACTCTTTGCTAAGGTGATACAGGTGCTCCAACTATTGTTGGTCTTGCTCAAGCTGCATGATTTGTGCTTGGTGGGTGGCATGTCTGGAAAATTCTAGGTCGATTTGTTCCATCGTCTTGAGTCTAGGAGGCCTAGATGCCTCTCCTACACATCTATCTCGGTCATGGTGATCCGAGATCTCTATAGGTCGCTTCCCTCTATCGAGGTTAGCGGCATTCACCCGAGGCTCTGGCCTTAGTAGGTGATCCTGATAAATAGCAGGTGCGGAAGTGCATTGTTCCCGCATTGTGTATTGCTCTTGAGGAATGTAGTGGTCTTCCTCATGCTCCCTTTCGTATATGTGAAAGGGGTGGGCAGAGTTGGCTCGCCCTATCTGAAGAGCCTTGTGCTCTGGATTTGGCCTATTGTTTTTGACAGTAATAAGGGGTAGAGGAGGGATGATGTAATCATGTGGCCCCTCCTTATGGACCCTATGTTGTTCTAGCGCTTCATTGCATGGTGGCCACTCATAACGAGTGTCTAAGGGAGCTTTCCCATTTATGTTGAGTGCCACGTGTAAGGACTCTTCCTAAAAGGGTCTATGTTGAATGGGAGTGCCCCTCGAAGGGGTGCCTCTATAGTCCCGTTCCGTCATGGTATGATGTGGACTATTTTGTGGGTCAGGCCACCAAGGTGGTATGACCAAGTCCT
The DNA here is from genome assembly GCA_028583015.1 of Wollemia nobilis. Lineage (NCBI taxonomy): Eukaryota > Viridiplantae > Streptophyta > Pinopsida > Araucariales > Araucariaceae > Wollemia > Wollemia nobilis. Next base: position 10,413,456 of record JAQPPZ010002587.1, on the reverse strand, counting down.
TGGGGCTATAGCGGAGGTGACTTGTGCCCCCTTGTACACTTTCCATAGCTTCTGCCCGTGATTGGGCTTGGCTACGGGTGTACACCATGGTGGTGTCTCTCTACAAGATACGTAGGTTTTTATCTTCTTTACAATTTTTTATGCTACACTAAACAAATAGGAGCCACACAAACAAAGAAGTGATTATCTCGTTTATAGATTAAAGGTGTGCCCTAGATCTGGTTTAGTGTGTTTTGATTTTTGTTTTGAAAGATTTGTAAAGAAAATTTTGTTGTATATGCAATATGAGGGCTCTTATGTCTCCCAAAATGGTCACCCCTTCAATATACCACTGCCAGGCCATTATACCGAACCTCTCAATATACCCACCCTTACATGAGGGAAACTATTGGTACGCGAGAGCAAAACAATACGTGGAACATAGGCGGTACGAAAGGGGAATCACTCTATTTTTGACACCTACCATAGAAGACTTATCCTCATGCACTGGGAATCACCCCAGCTACACTTGGTTAGCTTTCGTTAGGATTTATGTCTAGCAATAGTAGCGATCGGGGTTATGTATGCAAAATTCAAGCCAAGGTGGTGATGAAATCCACCGTTGGTCTTGATCAAGTGTTGGGGTTTTACGACCAACGCCTTGATGTTTAGATTACCTCGTGGTGTGTGGGGTTATTTTTACTTGCGAAAATAAAGGAACATGCAGTAAAATTTCCTATGCAAGCAAAGAAATAGAAAAATCATAGAAACAGAGACAAAAAATTATAGAGAGTGTTCAGACAACCTACCTCTTCTCTGCCCACACCAGATGCCCCTGAGTTTCTGCTCAAAAATTGCATAGAGAGCTAATCATCCCGGGGTGGGATGAATAGCAGATCTGTATTCATCACAGGGTGGGACGAATGCCTTATTCATCCTAGGGTGGCATGAATTCCAGTCTGTATTCATCACAGGGTGGCACGAGCAACAGTCCAGCGCTTGAAGGATTAACACCTGAAAGCAAAAACACACAATTTTGATCAAAAATTTGATCCCAAAATCAAGGGACAGAGTCCCACCATGATCACCACTGAAAGCACGAGGATACGAAAGCAAAATAGGCGTACCGGGTGCGGTGCAAACAAGAGCATGTGAAACGCTAAGTCCTACGAACGAAAATGCATGAAAAGGGGAAAACAAGTGAAATGAAATGAGATGTAAAGAAAATGTAAAGTGCAGCCCTTTATTTTATTAATTTTCTCGAGATCAGGTTACAATACGTCTCCTCCCTTTTCAGGGGCTAGGAGCGTTAAACATAGTTTTGTCACACCACGGATGGTACGCTTTCTTCCGCGTGCCCACATGTGAAATGGGCGGGCCAAACATCACCACCGCTTGTGTGAATGCATCTGTGCTTCCTTTCTGCCCCTCCAGTGTCGATATCCTACGTTCATAAAAATAGCAAATGATTAAAAGCACCTACGGATGGAGGGAAACATGCGATCCCCAAGGCCTCCGGTTAATGCATGCATAAAATAATTAAAACTATAATCAAAACATATCAAAATGAGCTAAAATTTGGATAGAGGCATGAAAAAATTACCAAGAACACACTACAAAAGGAACAGTCAAGAAATCTACCACAAATTTCTAATCGCTCTAGGGTGGGACGATTAGGACTGTCACAAGACGTCAGAAAGTGACCTCCTAAATGTCCCATCTAGGGGCCTCCAAAACACCTGCAAAGTTGGGGTTAGGCAAAATGGGGCATTTTGAGACGACCCAGAAGGTCGGATTTTGCAAATTCTACCTCGATCGCCCTGTATCCGATGATGCTCCCTGTATGTTAATGAAAACGAAAAACACTGAAAACACAGCCAATATTCATCAGAATGACATGAAATTTGAATGGCAGCCTATATGAGTGACCTAAAATGAAATGCAAATGAAATAGTAAAGAAATATACTACATATTTCTAATCGCTCCGGGGTGGGGCGATTAGGATTGCAACAGTGTGGGGGGCACCCGAGGGCAGGATGCCCACCGTTTGGGGCTTGGTTTTGGCACCAATCCACTTGGGATGGGTCCAAAACCTCCTAGGGGGTTGTGTCAGAAAATTGGGTGGGGTATTGTGGCCAAATGTTTGGGTTTTGGGTCCGGATTGTGCTTCCAATGATCACCCAATAACCTCCCTTCCAAAAGAGAGATCAAGGATGTAAGAAGCACAAGCGATGGGTGAGGATGTAATTCGGTAGCACTCCATTGCTCCAAATGCTCTTGCTCTATCCTCATTTTGGGGTGAGAAGACTCACCATTTTATAGACCTGAGGGTCTCTTGTGAATGAGCATGCAGAGGTGCCACTTGGCCATCATGCCTTGTCAGGGGAGAGAATATTCCTCCCTGATTAAGGGCTCCATGATTGCCTCTATGACTACCCCTTTGAGCTCAAAAATGCTCACTCACACTCCCATGCATTGAAGGTGGAGTTGAGTGGCGGATCTGAGCTGCCATTTGTCAAGGTTTGACCTTTTGCCATCAAACCTGCTATTCACCCCACCCTGGAGTGAATGCTTCTAATCATCTTGGGGTGGGACGAATACCAGTTTGTAATCATCCCAGGGTGGAACGAGTAGGGAGAAGAGTGCCTAAAAGGTGCCAAATTGACCTCTGACCTTCCAAAACTACTGTGGGAGTGGTTAGGACCACTGTTTAACCTCTAGGGGCTGCCCTAGGGGCTATGTATGTCAATTCGATCAGTTTTTTTAGCCACATAATCGGATTGGTGCTATTTTGGTGTCTATATAGCTCCAAAAATTAGTAAGCTAGATCTAGTCAAAATAAGGACATGTCAAATTTCTAGTGCTATTTCTGCAAGAAGTTTGGCCATTACATCTCATAGTGTAAAAAACGGATGTCCAAGGAGAACTAGTAGCATGCCCATTACATGAACAAAACCAAAAATGCGATAGGAGGAAATGTGTTGTTGACTTGCAACATTAAGGAGGAGTGCCAGAAGAATGTTTGGTATTTAGACAATGGGTGTAGCAACCACATGATGGGGAACAAGAAGATGTTCTCCCAACTGGATGAAATAATCTAGTCTGAGGTGAATATGGGGAACAACAACTAGGTTCTCATGATGGGGAAAGGAAATATCCTCATCCGCACCAGGCATTATGAATGGAAGTAGATCTATGATGTCTACTATGTGCCTGGCCTGAAGCACAACCTACTGAGCGTTGGACAGCTTGTACAAAAGGGACATACGATCGAGTTCAAAGATGAAGCTTGCACCATAAAATACAAGTTGTATGGGCAAATTGCAACCGTATCCATGACGAAGAATAATTTTTTTTGCTGTAGATTCAAAACGAATCATTGATGTCTCTAAGTGTAATTGTGAAAGATGCTACCTGGTCATGGCATCTCAAATTTGGTCACCTAAACTTTAGTGGCCTAAATCAACTGCACAAGAAGTAGATGGTGAAGGGTTTACCCCCAATAGAGCAGTAAAATCATGTTTATGAGGGTTGCTTAGTTGACAAACAACATAGGGATTTGTTCCCTTTCGGTCAATCTTAGAGAGCATCACAGCCACTAGAGATGATGCACTCAAACATTTACGGTCCGATGCATACTAGCACATTTACCGATAATAAATACTTCTTAACATTCATAGATGACTTCAACCGAAAGGGAGGGAAGTAAGGTAGCTTTGAAAGCAACGTCCTCCACCGATTTACATAAGCTGCCATGGTCTATTCCTCATACTGCCTGAGGATAGCTAGGTCACTTAATGATGCCTTCTTCTTGGTATTGAAGGTGAAACATTCGAGGAACGTGTCCACTAGCTAGTCCAGGTTACTGATGCTATGCTTCGACAATTGGGTAAACTAGTTTGAGGCAGGGCTTGCAAACGTGGTTATAAATGTTCGTAGAAGCAAAGCATAATTGTCCTGAATGCCAAATCATTGGCTCAGGAATATTGTCATGTGATCTTGGGCATCCTCCTCCCCTCTAAATATTGCCAATTGAGGCATTTTAAAGTGTTTAGGGTATGGGGGTGCAGGCACTAAAGGATGCATAGGGTGACTACGAAGCTGGCATAAAGTGGGCTTTTGGGGCCCAGAAGTCTTGGTCTCCATAGACTCTAAGTGCTCTAGTAGTGCTTTGTATGCATCGGAAGATTTGATCTCTTCCTCCTTGGTTTGTTCTTATTACAAATTGCAGGGAACTTGAGGCCTATGGAGGGGTAGCCGGATAGCACCCCCTCTGCCTTGGTAGGGCATTTTAGCCCGCTCTTCTTCTTGCTTGAATTCCTCATAGGCTTCTTGAGGAGTTCCTGGGCATGACCTATAAACATGGGTGGGTGCCTACGGAGGGTGCCCATCATTGGCTCTAGGGGTGGTCTCCCGCTCAAGTCTAGGGGGTCTTGGAGGTAGCATTTGATAAGGTCACGAAGACCTATCTCGCACCAAGGGGTTGTGCCTCTCATACAAATCTGTCCTATGCATGTGAGGGGTTGGGACCCTCTTAGGTATAGTGTTCTGGAGCAACTCATCTATCTGAAACTGAATGCACTCTTTGCTAAGGCGATACAGGTGCTCCAACTATTGGTCTTGCTCAAGCTGCATAATTTTTTCTTGGTGGGTGGCATTTCTGGAAAATTCTAGGTCGATTTGTTCCACTGTCTTGAGTCTAGGAGGCCTAGATGCCTCTCCTACACATATATGCCGATCGTGGTGATCTGAGATCTTTATAATTCGCTTCCATCTATTGAGGTTAGTGGCATTCACCTGATGCTTTGGTCTTAGTAGGTGATCTTGATAAATAGCAGGTGCGGAAGTGCATTGCTCCTGCATTATTTATTGCTCTTGAGGAATCTAGTGGTCTTACTCATGCTCCCTTTCGTATATGTGAAAGGGGTGGGAAGAGTTGGCTCACCCTATCTGAAGAGCCTTGTGCTCTAGATTTGGACTATTTTTTTTACAATAATAAGGGGTAGAAGAGGGATGATGTAATCATGTGGCCCCTCCTTATGGACCCTATGCTGTTCTAGCACTTCATTGCATGGTGGCCACTCATAATGAGTGTCTAAGGGAGCTTTCCCATTTATTTTGAGTGCCACGTGTAAGGAATCTTCTTGAAATGGTCTATGTTGAATGGGAGTGCCCCTCGAAGGGGTGCCTCTATAGTCCTGTTCTATCATGGTATGATGTGGACTATTTTGTGGGTTAGGCTACCAAGGTTGGTATGACCAAGTCCTTGGGGCTATAACGAAGGTGACTTGTGCCCCATTTTACAATTTCCATAGCTTCTACCTGTGATTGGGATTGGCTATAGGTGTACACCATGGTGGTGTCTCTCTACAAGATACGTAGGTTTTTATCTTCTTTACAATTTTTTATGCTATACTAAACAAACAAGAGCCACACAAACAAAGAAGTGATTATGTCGTTTATAGATTAAAAGTGTGGCCTAGATCTGGTTTAGTGTGTTTTGGTTTTTGTTTTGAAAGCTTTGTAAAGAAAATTTTGTTGTATATGCAATATGAGGGCTCTTATGTCTACAAAAATGGTCACCCCTTCAATATACCACTATAAGGCTATTATACCGAACCTCTCAATATACCCACCCTTACATGAGGGAAACTATTGGTACGTGAGAGAAAAACAATACGTGGAACATAGGCGGTATGGAAGGGGAATTGTTGTGGTTGATCCACAACACACCCCAAAATTGGGGACCCACCTTTTTGCAGGCTTGCAGAGAAGAATCTCGGTGACCCAGATGCTAAAATTGAAGAAAAGAAAAAAAAATGCCTAAGTGTTGAAAGGTGTCGCGAAATCGCGACATGTCGCGAAATCGCGACTGGTTGCGCCATCGCTGCCGGAAATAGGAAAGTTGTCGTGAAATCGTGACATGTAGCTCCATCGCTGCCAAAGAGGAGAGACGTCGCGATTTCGTGACCGATTGCAGCAAAGGTGTACGGACGGAGAAAATGGTCGCGATTTCACGACGTGTTTTGGGGAGGCGTACGGAAAGAAAAAGCGGTAGCGATATCGTGACAGAAAGCTGCACGAAGGTCCGAGGGGGAAAAACGTCGCGATATCGCGACAGGTTTTGCCAAGGCGTACGAAAGATAAAAGCGGTAGCGATATCGCGACGGTTTGTGGCAAGCAGGTTCGAAAATAAAAGCGGTAGCGATATCGCGACGGTTTGTCGAGAGAGGGCAAGAGAATGATAATGGTCGCGATGTCGCGACGTAAAATTGCCAAGGAGGCCCGACGGAGAAACGGTAGCGATTTCGCTACGCCTTGCGAAAAGAAGACTCAAAGTTCAAAATGGTAGCGAATCGCTGCCATTTCTTGAAGACAAAGGCTCAAAGCCAAAAGGTAGCGAATCGCTGCAAAATTCTCAAAAGAGCCCGATGAAGTCAGAAGGTAGCGATATCGCTACAATTTTTGGGGAAGAAGACTCAAGGTTCAAAGTGGTAGCGATATCGCTACCCTTCGAAGAAGAAGGCCCAAAGCTTTAAAAGAGTAGCGATATCGCTACGAGAAGCGGCCGGGAAGCATGTAGCGATATCGCGACATGTCACGATTTTGCGACATGTCGCCATATCGCGGCTAAGAAGATGAACAGGCAGACTTGCAGTTTTGTCATTTTTTTTTTGCAGTAAGCGTTACACAGGACGCAGGAAAAGCAGGACACGTGGCGCACAGGTGTCAAACTTGCAGAGGCGTTACATGCAGAGATGAATTTCGAAGCGTTTTCAAATTTGAGCGTGAATCAAAGTGGGAAAAAGCAGGAATTTGAGGGGTCATGTGCAGGAAGGTGAAATGAAGCGACAGAGAAGATCGAAGAGCCGCGTCAAACATTATAAGACCAGAATTGCAAATCGAAGAAGGGGTTGGAAATTGCCGAATACGGGTTGCGAGAGACAAGAGCTTCGTGCTATTCGGGCCCGTACTTGGGCAATTTCCTTCTTTTTGTTCGGGAATTTTATACCTGGAACATTTTTGAATGTAATCGAAATATTCTTTAATACAAAATACGAGAGAGTTGGCATCTTTTGGATGAGAAAGAAGGAGTTACTTCTGCATGCATGATTTAATGTCTATCTTTCCTTTCCAGATTTCTTAGGTTTCTAGGTGAAGTTTAATGCAAGATCTCTTGGTTGCTTCATGCGAATGCCTATTTTCTGGAATTATAGTAGAAACCCTCGAGACCCGCACCTAGCCTATTTGGATTGTGTGAAAGTGCAGGTTCATTAGGTTAGGTTGTATGTAGAAAGCCTCGGTATCTTCGGTTTCATCTGATTAATGACAACTTTCTGACTGTAATCTATTCTTATTGTTACTTTTGTTTACTTTTGTCTTTGCTTTTCAAACCCATATTTTATTTTCAGCAGTTTAATTATTGTGTTTGAATAAATCACTAAAAATCCATCAGAATTAAAGATTAAAACAGATTTTATTCATTTTAGAGTCCATTGCACTTTCAGAATTAAATAAACCACAGTGCCCCTTGTTAACATCCACTTGCAAACCCTAAGGTGTTCTTAGCATTTCATTTTAAACAGCATCCTTGATAATCAATAATTAGCATAATAAGAACCTTGGAGAAATCGTTTTTCTTTGCAAGCAGAGGATTTAGGACTCGGATCCTATAGGAGAGTGTGTTTTCACAATCGGGTTAAAACACCACTCAACAGATTGGCGCTAGAAGGAGGGCATGAAACGGTTTATTTCATCATGATTTTAAATGCTTAAAATTGCTTAAGAGCTTTACAACACATTTTGATTGTTCATACGAAATAAAGTGATTTAATTTTTCAGAATTTTGGTCTCATGCAATTACGTTTCATTTGATTTTAATGAATACATCTCTTAGTTGATGCTAACTTGATTTATGTTTTATATTGCAGGTTGAATATTCAACAGATTTGGTTCTAAAATTACATTTTAAGTTCACTAATGGCAACACTTGAGGAGCAAAGGGTGTCCCTGAGAGCTAAAATAACATCTCTAAGAGAGAGAATGGTATTAATGATAGAGGATCATTATGAGGGTTTATCTATACCTGTGGTATCATACCAAATTCCTAAAATGTTATTGGATTTTTTACGGTGTTTTAATCAAGAGGTACCACTAGGATACTTGCAAAAGCTGCATGTATACAAAAGTACATTGTGTCAATTCCAGATTTTTTATGAGGAGGTGGCTTGTAAGTTATTTGCATACATTTTGGATGATAGACCATTCTTTTGGTATAGCCAACTACCCATGGAGGTTAGGACTTCTTGGATACAACTAGAAGCAGCCTATCTTAATCATTTTGGTAATCAAGTTGACTTAGAAATATTGAAAAATCAGTTTACCTCCATATGTAAAGAGTCTAATGAATCCTTGAGTCAATTCAATGGAAGATTTCATGAGTTGCACTCCCAAATGTGGGAAAATTTTAACACATTGGAAGAAGAAGCCATGGAAGTATACCTAGGAGCCATACACCCCACACTTGCTTCACTCATTGAGGAAAAACTGAGTGGTTTGTCCCTAGAGAGAATCCATGAGATCTTAGAAGAGATAGAACGACAAGGTCTTGAAGAAGAAAAGGCACAACATGTTCACATGAGAGATTGTTCTTTTGATGCCAACCTACACCAACCATCAAACATAGCACCCTCCACTCCAATGATATCTAAGGTAAATGATCAAGGGGATGAATCTGAATACCCAAATTTTATGACCACCTTGGATATAGTTCACGAGGAGGTGCAAATTGCTAAGACAACATCCAATAGTGAGGATCATGTAGAGATACATGATTATCTAGATTCAACAATGTTTGATATATGTGAATGGATGGAACCCACCATAGAATTGAATGAAGTGGTTGAAAGAGAAATGGAAAGAAAATCAATAAATAAATTTGAAGATATGATAGAATTTCACCACTTGTTCTTGGAAGATACTATTGATGAAATGTGTAAAATTAAAGATCAAGAAATTCTTCACCCTCCAAATTATGATAATGAATCATGGGTTACTAATTTGGACAATGATAGCCTTATAAATTTGAATTCAAGAAATAACCCACTTTTGGAAATAATTGAACCATCTAAGGAAGGTGAAGATGAATTTGATGAGAAACACATTGATGATTTGGAAAATGTTGAAGAAATAGTTGAACGTCACCACTTGATTTTGGAAGATGATTATTATGATGCTTGGAAGAAGTGGGAAGACTTCACTCTTTCCAAAACTACTAATGAAACTCGTGTGCCTATTGATATACGGGACAACATAATTGCCTACTCAAAGGAAGATATTATAACTCATGTACGGTTTGAGGATGTTTTGGAAGAGGGTTTCAAATCTCATCAAATTTTGGAAGATTATAATTATTCTATTACCAAGGACAAAGAAGAAAAATAATTGACGAAGGAATCAAAAGAGCATGTCATAAATATCATGGAGTTTCATCTCACGATTTGGATGACGATTTTTACAATGGTTGGGGAAGGTATGGTAATGCATTCTTTTCTCACATCCCTATAGATGAAACTCATATTTCACTTGACGTGCAGGATGGTGAGCCTTCTACATCATACGAAGATCTCATATTCACAAGATTTGAAAAGGGGACAAAATATGAATTCATTGAAAGTGTGGATGCAAGTTTGCAGGATGATTTTGGGGATTCAAATGAAGAGATGCCATGGATAGTGAACAAAGAATTAGAACCAAATGATAAAGAGATGGATCAATTGGAAGAAACTCAAATAAGTGATCATCAAAGTAGATTACTTGACATACACTTTGACCAAGAGTGTTTGAGGATTGAAAAGGATGACCATATTTTGAATTTAAATAATTTGAATGATGAAATGTCACTAAAGGTAAATGAAAAACAAGGTATAATTTTTAATCACACCTTTAATAACATGGTTTTAATGAATGGAAAAGAAGTTGATGCACTTGAATTGTTAAATAAAATTCATCAACAATTACTAATTGAATCTAGGATAAAAACTTTTAAGGATCCTAATTTAGTAAATATCCTAGATGCTTGTAAATTGTTACACAAATTTGATTGGCCTACAAATTTGGAAAATGATTTGGCTTTGAAGTTTGTAGAAATAGGCTCTTACTTACAAAATTGCATATTTGAAAAGGATAGCCTAATTCTAAATCAAGGAGGCAATTATGAAGTTCACATTTTAAAGAATAGACAAGATAAAATTGAAAATCATTTATTGTCTAATCATTCTAGTAATTTGATGCTCACCTATGGGAGTATTATTGGAACTAAATCAAATTGGTATGGTGAGCATGGCAAGTGGAAATTTGTTGCATTGTTTGGTCTGATATTAGATTCCCACAACATTTGGCATGCATATTATGTCATATTTTTATTGAAATGTTCTAATCATGTGTGGGATCCAGGAAAGTGATAAGCTAAGCTTTGCATCATCTTGTATTATAGTGTACATTTGTATATAAATTTTGGTTTTTGGTTTTTGGTTTGTGTTTTCAAATTTTCATTTTGGGATTGCTATTTGGATTTGAATTTAAAGTTGTGTATTTATTTGACATGTTTTATTTGTCTATATAAAAAAAAATAAAAAAAAAAAAATGATAAAAAAAAAAAATTGAGATGTCAACTTATGTTCTAGATCGGGAGAACATGAAACATTGGAATTATGTTGTAGAAGCTCCACAAGTAACATAAAACATCTTAAGTTATATTGTTTGATTTTGTGATACATGAAAGAGTCAGTTTTGCATGACAAATCATTTCATTCACAATTCAAGAAGTAATGCATTCATATTCCATCTCACCTCACATACATCTCATCTTAGTTACATATGCATCTTAGGTACAAGCCATTAAAGTATGTCAAATCCTCTTAGGGTTGTGTTATAACATATATGTAAGTGCATCCTAAGGTTGGAAACTGAGTCTTGAGATATCTAGAATCAAGCACGCCCCATACATTAAAAAGGATCTTGAGCAAAATGATCAAAACCTAACTTGGAGGAAAGGGTTGGGCGAAAGTGGTTTTCATGTCTATCCTATTATGCAACATGATCCTTAAAACAATGGTTTTGACCACTTCCATAGAGCTTAAAGCTTAAAATCAGAGTAGTAAGGATAGGGTTAAATCCTCATCAAACTTAGGTTGAGGATCCAATTCCCCAAAGCTTTTATTTGACCCACATGGAGTAGTAAGGATAGGGCATAAATTCTCATCTTGGTTGGTTGAGAATCTGATTCCCCAAAGCTCTTATGTCTCATTTCATAGTAAGTCTTGGATTGTAAGGATCGTACTACTTGTCCTCCGCAAAGGATGGGTAGTCATCCCCAAGGTCTAAGCAACAAAATTAATATTTTCCATTTACATTTAAATTTTGGATTGTAAGGATCGTACCACTTGTCCCTAACCAGGATGGGTAGTCATCCCCAAGGTCCAAGAAGTAAAATATATATAAATAAGTGAATTTTTCCCATCTCATCTTTATTTTGGATTGTAAGGATCGTACTACTTGTCCTCTGCAAGGGATGGGTAGTCATCCCCAAGGTCCAAAGAAATGGAGATAAGTTTTGGATTGTGGGGTTAGATATGCCCATGCATGGCATCATGTCTTGCCTAAAAAACAAGACCACAGATTGTCTAGAGGGTTAGACTAGCATGACCATTTCTTCCATAGCTGGTTTAATTATTTTGCTTAAAGTGAGGTAATGAACTCTAAATCAGAATAGTAAGGATAAGGTTAAACTCTCATCTCGGTTGGTTGGGAGTCTGATTCCCCAAAGTTCTGATTTCACATTCACTTGCACATGGGTTCTAGATAGTAGGGACTCATAACCAACTTTGGGATACAATAAGGTAATGAATCAGTGGATCCTAAGAGGGTTTGGCAATCTTGAATGCTTGTACATTATGATATAAGAATGACCATGCATCTTATGAAGGCAAGGCCTTCTAGCACGTCCATTAGGGTCACAAATCATTCACCATCCCACATATGCACTCATACAAAACTGATGATGGAGTGTGGATCAAATTCAAATGATAGGGAAGGAATTCATTGCACACACTGAGCTAATACTTGAGGATTCTAATGATTCATGTACTTCTGATCTTTGGGCATTTGTTATTTTGCTTATGTGCTAACATGTATTTGCGAGTTTGTGATATGTTTCAGGTTGGGTTCTTACTAAAATGCTCAAGAGCATTTGACAGGAGAGTCGCCATTTGTTGTGGTTGATCCACAACACACCCCAAAATTGGGGACCCACCTTTTTGCAGGCTTGCAGAGAAGAATCTCGGTGACCCAGATGCTAAAATTGAAGAAAAGAAAAAAAAATGCCTAAGTGTTGAAAGGTGTCGCGAAATCGCGACATGTCGTGAAATCGCGACGGTTGCGCCATCGCTGCCGAAAACAGGAAAGTTGTCACGAAATCGCGACATGTAGCTCCATCGCTGCCAAAGAGGAGAGACGTCGCGATTTCGCGACCGATTGCAGCAAAGGTGTACGGACGGAGAAAATGGTCACGATTTCATGACGTGTTTTGGGGAGGCGTACGAAAAGAAAAAGCGGTAGCGATATCGTGACAGAAAGCTGCACGAAGGTCCGAGGGGGAAAAACGTCGCGATATCGTGACAGGTTTTGCCAAGGCGTACGAAAGATAAAAGCGGTAGCGATATCACGACGGTTTGTGGCAAGCAGGTTCGAAAATAAAAGCGGTAGCGATATCGCGACGGTTTGTCGAGAGAGGGCAAGAGAATGATAATGGTCACGATGTCGCGACGTAAAATTGCCAAGGAGGCCCGACGGAGAAACGGTAGCGATTTCGCTACGCCTTGCGAAAAGAAGACTCAAAGTTCAAAATGGTAGCGAATCGCTGCCATTTCTTGAAGACAAAGGCTCAAAGCCAAAAGGTAGCGAATCGCTACAAAATTCTCAAAAGAGCCCGACGAAGTCAGAAGGTAGCGATATCGCTACAATTTTTGGGGAAGAAGACTCAAGGTTCAAAGTGGTAGCGATATCGCTACCCTTCGAAGAAGAAGGCCCAAAGCTTTAAAAGAGTAGCGATATCGCTACGAGAAGCGGCCGGGAAGCATGTAGCGATATCGCGACATGTCGCGATTTCGCGACATGTCGCCATATCGCGGCTAAGAAGATGAACAGGCAGACTTGCAGTTTTGTCATTTTTTTTTCGTAGTAAGCGTTACACAGGACGCAAGAAAAGTAGGACACGTGGCGCACAGGTGTCAAACTTGCAGAGGCGTTACATGCAGAGATGAATTTCGAAGCGTTTTCAAATTTGAGCGTGAATCAAAGCGGGAAAAAGCAGGAATTTGAGGGGTCATGTGCAGGAAGGTGAAATGAAGCGATAGAGAAGATCGAAGAGCCGCGTCAAACATTATAAGACCAGAATTGCAAATCGAAGAAGGGGTTGGAAATTGCCGAATACAGAGTTGCAGAGACAAGAGCTTCGTGCTATTCTGGGCCTGTACTTGGGCAATTTCCTTCTTTTTGTTCGGGAATTTTATACCTGGAACATTTTTGAATGTAATCGAAATATTCTTTAATACAAAATACAGAGAGTTGGCATCTTTTGGATGAGAAAGAAGGAGTTACTTCTGCATGCATGATTTAATGTCTATCTTTCCTTTCCAGATTTCTTAGGTTTCTAGGTGAAGTTTAATGCAAGATCTCTTGGTTGCTTCATGCGAATGCCTGAATCTGGAATTATAGTAGAAACCCTCGAGACCCGCACCTAGCCTATTTGGATTGTGTGAAAGTGCAGGTTCATTAGGTTAGGTTGTATGTAGAAAGCCTCAGTATCTTCGGTTTCATCAGATTAATGACAACTTTCTGATTGTAATCTATTCTTATTGTTACTTTTGTTTACTTTTGTCTTTGCTTTTCAAACCCATATTTTATTTTCAGCAGTTTAATTAATGTGTTTGAATAAATCACTAAAAATCCATCAGAATTAAAGATTAAAATAGATTTTATTCATTTTAGAGTCCATTGCACTTTCAGAATTAAATAAACCACAGTGCCCCTTGTTAACATCCACTTGCAAACCCTAAGGTGTTCTTAGCATTTCATTTTAAACAACATCCTTGATAATCAATAATTAGCATAATAAGAACCTTGGAGAAATCGTTTTTCTTTGCAAGCAGAGGATTTAGGACTCGGATCCTACAGGAGAGTGTGTTTTCACAATCGGGTTAAAACACCACTCAACAGGAATCAATCTAGTTTTGACACCTACCATAGAAGACTTATCCTCATGCACTGAGAATCACCCCAGCTATACTTGGTTAGCTTTCGTCAGGATTTATGTCTAGAAATAGTAGCAATCAGGGTTATGTATGCAAAATTCAAGCCAAGGTGGTGATGAAATCCACCTTGATCAAGTGTTGGGGTTTTATGACCAACACCTTGATGTTTAGATTACCTCGTGGTGTGTGGGGTTATTTTTACTTACAAAAATAAAGTAACATGTAGTAAAATTTCCTATGCAAGCAAAGAAATAGAAAAATCATAGAAATAGAGACAAAAAATTACTGTGTTCAGACAACCTACCTCTTCTCTGCCCACACCAGATGCCCTTGAGTTTTTGCTCAAAAATTACATAGAAAGCTAATCATCTTGGGGTGGGATGAATAGTAGATCTGTATTCATCACAGGGTGGGACGAATACCTTATTCATCCTAGGGTGGTATGAATTCTAGTCTGTATTCGTCACAGGGTGGCATGAGCAGCAGTCCAGCGCTTGAAGGATTAACACCTGAAAGAAAAATTACACAATTTTGATCAAAAATTTGATCCCAAAATCAAGGGACAAAGTCCCACCATGATCACCACTGAAAGCATAAGGATAAAGAAGCAAAATAGGCATACCGGGTGCGGTGCAAACAAGAGCATGTGAAACGCTAAGTCCTACGAACGAAAATGCATGAAAAGGGGAAAAAAAGCAAAATGAAATGAGATGTAAAGCAAAATGTAAAGTGCAAACCTTTATTTTATTAATTTTCTCGAGATCAGGTTACAATACGTCTCCTCCCTTTTCGGGGCTAGGAGCGTTAAACATAGTTTTGTCACACTACGGATGGTACGCTTTCTTCCGCGTGCCCACATGTGAAATGGGCAGGC
This sequence comes from Wollemia nobilis, assembly GCA_028583015.1. Lineage (NCBI taxonomy): Eukaryota > Viridiplantae > Streptophyta > Pinopsida > Araucariales > Araucariaceae > Wollemia > Wollemia nobilis. Next base: position 10,398,290 of record JAQPPZ010002587.1, on the reverse strand, counting down.
CAAACATCACCACCGCTTGTGTGAATGCATTTGTGCTTCCTTTATGCCCCTCTAGTGTCGATATCCTACATTCATAAAAATAGCAAACGATTAAAAGTACCTGCGGATGGAGGGAAACATGCAATCCCCAAGGCCTCCGGTTAATGCATGCATAAAATAATTAAAATTATAATCAAAACATATCAGAATGAGCTAAAATTTGGACATAAGCATAAAAAAATTACCAAGAACACACTACAAAAGGAATAGTCAAGAAATATACCACAAATTTCTAATCACTCTAGGGTGGGACAATTAGGACTGTCACAAGATGTCAGAAAGTGACCTCCTAAATGTCCCATCTAGGGGCCTCCAAAACATCTGCAAAGTTGGGGTTAGGAAAAATGGGGCATTTTGAGATGATCTAGAAGGTCGAATTTGGTGAATTCTACCTCGATCACCCCGTATCTGATGATGCTCCATGTATGTTAATGAAAACGAAAAACACTGAAAACATAGCCAATATTCATCAGAATGACATGAAATTTGAATGGCAACCTATATGAGTGACCTAAAATGAAATGCAAATGAAATAGTAAGGAAATATACTACATATTTCTAATTTATCTATGGTGAGGCGATTAGGATTGCAAAAGTACGGGGGGAACCCGGGGGTAGGATGCCCATTGTTTGGGGCTTGGTTTTGGCACCAATCCACTTGGGATGGGTCCAAAACCTCCTGTGGGGTTATTTTAGCAAATTGGGTGGGGTATTATGGCCAAATGTTTAGGTTTTAGGTTCAAATTGTGCTTCCAATGATCACCCAATAACCTCCATTCCAAAAGAGAGATCAAGGATGTAAGAAGCACAAGTGATGGGTGAGGGTGTAATTTTGTAGCACTCCATTGCTCCAAATGATCTTGCTATTTCCTCATTTTGGGGTGATAAGACTCACCATTTTATAGACCTGATGGTATCTTGTGAATGAGCATGCAGAGGTGTCACTTGGCCATCATGCCTTGTCAGGGGGGAGAATATTCCTCCCTGATTAAGGGTTCCATGACTGCCTCTATGACTGCCCCTTTGAGCTCAAAAATGCTCACTCACACTCCCATGCATTGAAGGTGGAGTTGAGTGGCAAATCTGATCTACCATTTATCAAGGTTTGAGCTTTTGCCCATCAAACCTGCTATTCACCCCACCCTTGAATGAATGCTGCTAATCATCCCGAGGTGGGACGATTAGCAGTTTGTAATCATCCCAAGGTGGAACGAGTAGGGAGTAGAGTGCCTAAAAGGTTCCAAATTGACCTCTGACCTTCCAAAACTACTATGGGAGTGGTTAGGACCACTATTTAACCTCTAGAGGCTGCCATAGGGGCTATGTATGCCAATTCGATCAGTTTTTGTAGCCACATAATCGGATTGGTGTTATTTTGGTGTCTATATAGCTCAAAAAATTAGTAAGCTAGATCTGGTCAAAAGAAGGACATGTCAAAGTTCCAGTGCTATTTTTGCAATAAGTTTGGCCATTACATCTCATAGTGTAAAAAACAGATGGCCAAGGAGAACTAGTAGCATGCCCATTACATGAACAAAACCAAAAATGCGATAGGAGGAAATGTGTTGTTGACTTGCAACATTAAGGAGGAGTGCCAGAAGAATGTTTGGTATTTAGACAAGGGGTGTAGTAACCACATGATGGGGAACAAGAAGATGTTCTCCCAACTGGATGAAATAATCTAGTCCGAGGTGAATATGGGGAACAACAACAAGGTTCTCATGATGGGGAAAGGAAAGATCCTCATCCGCACCAGGCATTATGAATGGAAGTAGATCTATGATGTCTACTATGTGCCTGGCCTGAAGCACAACCTACTGAGCGTTGGACAACTTGTACAGAAGGGACATACGATCGAGTTCAAATATGAAGCGTGCACCATCAAATACAAGTTGTATGGGCAAATTGCAATCGTATCCATGACGAAGAATAATATTTTTTGCTGTAGATTCAAAACGAATCATTGATGTCTCTAAGTGTAATTGTGAAAGATGCTACCTGGTCGTGGCATCTCAAATTTGGTCACCTAAACTTTAGTGGCCTAAATCAACTGCACAAGAAGTAGATGGTGAAGGGTTTACCCCCAATAGAGCAGTAAAATCATGTTTATGAGGGTTGCTTAGCTGACAAACAACATAGGGATTTGTTCCCTTTCGGTCAATCTTAGAGAGCATCACAGCCACTAGAGCTGATGCACTCAAACATTTATGGTCCGATGCAGACTAGCACATTTATTGGTAATAAATACTTCTTAACATTCATAGATGACTTCAACCGAAAGACTTGGATCTATGCCATCAAGCTGAAGTTAGAACCATTTGCAAGATTCAAGGAGTTCAAGGCTCTGGTGGAGAAATAGAATGGATATCATATCAAGACTCTTAGGATATATGGTAGAGGTGAATACATCTCCAACAAATTCCACAACTACTACAAGTAGCATGGAATTTGAAGGCAGCTTACTACAAGATACACACCGTAGAAGAACGACGTAGTTGAGAGGAATAATCAGACCATCATGGAGATGGTATGTAGCATAATGAAGGCGAAGAGATTGTCACACAAATTTTGGGTAGAGGCTATAATATGTGTAGTTTACCTACTGAACAAATGTCCCACCAAAAGCGTGAAGGACAAAATCCCTTAGGAGGCCTAGAGTGATGTGAAGTCAAGTGTGGCTCACTTGCATGTGTTCGGGTGCATTGCATATGCACATGTTCCAGAAGAGAAGCGACAAAAGTTGGATGATAGAGCTGGGAAGTGCATTTTCACAAGGTACACTGAGCAAGCGAAGGCATATAGGTTGTACAACCCTGTGACAAAGAAGCTCATCATCAGCCATGATGTGAAGTTTCTTAAATATGAAGCCTAGAACTGGAATTCGGAGACTGGCCAGTCAAAGCCAACAATAGTAGAGTCTATTGACTTGGAGGAAGATAGTGTGCAACCACCTGTAACATCCAATAGTAGCAGTAGCACAACCACTCCATCTCAATCACCTCTACATGCAAGTAGAATCTAGAACCTAGTGACGCCAGCGAAGACAAGGAGCTTGCATGAAATCTATGAGGCAACACTAACCCATGTAGATGAAGAGTACTTTGACTTTGCATTATTTACTAAAGTTGATCCAATAGAGTTTGAAGATGCAAGTCAGAATCAGAAGTGGGTGCAAGTGATGGACAAGGAGATTGAAGCCATTGAAAAGAATGATACATGGAAACTGACACATATTCTAGTAGGGAAGAAGACCATTGGGGTCAAGTGGGTGTATAAGACAAAGTTCAATACCCAAGGAGATGTTGACAAGCATAAGGCTAGACTAGTGGTAAAGGGTTACAAGCAGAAATCAGACATCGATTACCATGGGGTTTATGCGCATGTAGCCCGACTTGACACAATTAGGATGATCCTAGCATTGGCAGCCCAAAAGGGTTGGAAGATGTACCAGATGGATGTCAAGTCAACCTTCCTCAACGGAGTGTTGGAGGAAGAGGTCTACATAGACCAGCCACCCGGTTACAAAATTAAAGGCTAGGAGGGCAAAGTCCTGAAACTAAAGAAGGCCTTTTACGGTTTGAAGCAGGCACCCTGGGCTTGGTATAGCCGAATTGATAATTATTTTCAAGAAAACAGGTTTGTAAAATTCCCATATGAGCACACCCTATACATGAAGACAAATAATGCAGGTGAGATCATAATTGTCTGCATGTATGTGGATGATTTAATTTACACTGGCAACATCACAACACTATTCCCAGTTTAGAACATCCATGAAGGAGTTTGAGATGATGGAATTAGGGATGATAAAGTATTTTTTCGACATTGAAGTTGACCAATTGGTAGATGGCATATTCATTTCTTAGGGTAAGTATGCGAAGGATGTCTTGAAGTGGTTCAAGATGGAGGACAACAAACCTGCCATCACACCTGTAGCCATAGGTTTGAAGTTGAGCAAGCTGGATTCAAGGAGGAATGTAGATCCAACCCTTTTCAAGATGCTAGTTGGCAGTCTGATGTATTTGACTGCAACTCGTCCAGATCTGATGTTCAGAGTTAGTTTGATCAACCATTTTATGGAGACTTCGAAGGGCACACACTGGAAAGCAGGTAAGAGGATCTTGCACTATGTCAATGGAATGCAGAATAATGGCCTATTTTATGCTAGATAGGACTAGTCATAACTGGTAGGCTTCACAGATAGTGACTAGGCTGGCACCATCAATGATCGAAAGAGAACCTTCGAGTATGATTTCCATATTAGATCAAAAGTCTCATGGGCATCCAAGAAGCAACCCATCGTTACGTTGTCCATAGCCGAAGTAGAATATGTTGCGGCCACATTAGCCTCATGCTAGGTAGTTTGGCTATGAAGAGTTCTGAGTGAATTGAACTATCCTCTAGAAGGCACGAAAATAATTTTTTGTGATAACAATTCAACAATTGCATTGTCAAAGGATCCCGTGTTCCATGGCCGGACGAAGCACATCGATATTTGTTATCACTTAATTAGAGAGTTGGTGAAGTCTAGAGAAATTCAACTATAATTTTGCAGATCCAAGGAGCAGTTAGCAGATATTTTCATGAAGCCTTTGAAGGAGGAAGACTTTAGCAGATTGCGTGAGCAGCTTGGAGTCAAAGCGCTCATGAAATCAGGCTTAAAGGAGGGTGTTAGAAATATTAATCAAGATTTCATGCCTCCGCCCAACTGCGCTCTGAACTTGGATGAAGTCAGACTGTGCTTGCACAGTCATGGATCCTGATAATTTTTTTTGACTTGATGTCGCACGTGCCTTCTAACAGATCTGACGTCTGATAGATCCGATCACTGCATAAGTTAATGTTAGTTCGGTGATTGGTCACAAACCCTAGTTCAGGGTCTTTCAAAACCTGTCAAAGGATAACCTCTATCTTCCTCTCCCCACGGCTATATAAGGTAGTTTGGGTCTTCAGACAAGGAGTGAAGAGTGGAGGAATTTTGGAGAAACAAGCAAGAGAAAAATAGTCATTCACAGAGCAGCAGAAGAGATCATTTTAGTGAGCAGTGTAGCTCATATGTTTAATTTTTGAGTAGCAGACTCGACATTTATTTTCCCTCTCAGTTTATCCTGCAGCTTTAGTCTACAGATGTTAGTATTTCCTCAATGGAGGACTTTTGTAACCCTTGTCTTATAAGAATAAAATTTGTTGTTGTTTAAGGTATCTGTAGGGTTTATGGTTATCTCTGTCTGAATAAAATTTGTTGTTGTTATTTGTACAATCACCCCAGAGTGATTTTTTGTGTTCTATAAGGTTGAACTCAGATCTCAAACATTGCATTCAAATTCGGTGTTTCTCTCCTCCCTGCATAGCTCTTGCCAAGCCAAGCAAACCATCGTTATAGACATGCGAGCCTCAGGACAACAAAGTTTGATAGGCAAAAATTTATTATTCCTCGAACCAGTCCAACCAATCCTCCTTGTATTATTCCTCGAAAGGTCTCCCTTGCAACAATGCTACAATCAATCCTCTCTAAAATATATATAGTCTGAAACCCTCACATGCTACATGCTAGTCTCTTCTTGCTCTCATTCTCTCTCAAACTCAACTATGCACCAATACATTTCAATGCATTACAGTAACTCATCAATCAATATACATATAGAAAAAGAGATTAAAATATGAGTAGATCCGCCATACTGACTCAAACAATATTAATACAATTGGAAAAAAACAAACTAAAAATAGAATGAGTTGATTACAAATAGAAAAGGGAAACTTAACAATTTCAGTTTCCAAAAACCTAACAACTGCATAGGGTTTCCACATGTGATTTGATGGTGTCGATGACATCGAATCCTCTGACAGAGTTGTTATTGGGGGTGGCAGTCTTTTCTCCCGTTATGGTCGACGAGTTGTCCAGTAGTATTGACTCATCACACGCCTTCAAATGCAAAAAATTTAGGCTACAAAAAGAATGTAAGAGATCCGATGACGAAAGGGGAAGAGTTGTGGAATGGAAAATCTTACATTGAAGAAACAGTCATGGAAGTGAAGGCGGAGCAATGTTTCATCCTTACGTTTTTAGTTGGCGGTAGTTTTGTTTCACCCGAGCTTTAATCGTTGATAGGGCGTTGGGGCACATCTGATCCTTCGATGGCAAAGTGGATTGAGTCGAATGTCAACCATTTTTCCATGGGAATGACCCACGCACTTGCACTATTTGGAAAATATTAATTAATAGTTTTATTTGTAATGTTAAAGGATAAGAGGTTGATTTTGATAAGATGGCTACTAAGTTAGGTGTTTAGGTGTTTCTTATTGGAACTGCATCAGTTACTCTTATTAAAGATATTAATATCTTTTAAATGTAATATTATTGAAATGGTTATTAAAATGGTCTTTTTCGTTTTTTTACTTAACATGTAATTAGGGTATTTTTTCCGTAAATGACTGTTGTTATTTTGATGTTTTATTTTTTTTTATTGTTTTGTTCTACATGTTATGTTTTCGACAATTTATATTAGAGTTTAGGATTTAAAAATATTGTAAGAGATACAACAATTAATAATTATATTGTAATTCTTTTATTTAATGGGAAATAATATGATTAGTAAGTAATTAGTAAGATAGGTGTATAAGAAGTATTATTCAAAACAAAAAAAAATAATTAATAATATTTTAAATCGCTGGTTCAAAAGAAAGCTAAAATCTCATAGGAGAGCAATCTTAACAAATAGAGGTCCTAGATTTGAGTCCTAGTTGGTTCATATCTTTATAGGATATGAGAGTTGAAGCAATAAAATAAAATAATAATAAAAAAAAAAACAAACAAACAAAAAAAAGAAAAGCAAAGCTAGGTTAAAAGAAAGAAAAACAACAATAAGAGTATACCAAAGGAAAAGGGGGAGTGATGAGAATTTTTTATTTTTTGAAAAAATGTTTCCGCATCCTCTCTTCATTTGATTAAAACTGGTAGTGGATTTGCTCATGTTCTATTTTTGTAGTGAGATTGTGTTCAAAGTCTCTAGTTAAGCATATTGATTTTAAGTCTTCCTTAAGTGAGTGAACTTGATAAAAATTGAATGTTAGTATTTTTTTTAATTTGTTTAAATTCATTTGGAGTGCCAAAGAGAGACACTTCTTCCCAGGGTTATGCATAAGGGGTTGAACTCAAAATATACTTGTAAAAAAATGGTGAATCCTAATCAAAATCAAGGTGTAGCATGGAGAATCCTAAGCAAATCAAATCGATCATCTTCATACCAAACTTTGAGGTATTTGAAGCCCTAAAATGTAAGATCATCTTTATGTCTAGTTTTGACCTTCTAAATCATCTTAAAACTTCATAAAAACACCACCATTATCTCAGGCTTGAAAAAATCTTTCCAATGAGTACAAATATACCTATGTTTGAATATATATTGTGAAGAATTGACCCTAAGAAAAAATTGGTCCTAAAAATTTTAAGTGAATGGGCCGACGTCAGGTTCCTCATATTCGCAAATTTCTAATTTTGAAAATCCTAATATTCGCCCAATTGACGAATATTTGCCAATATGTAATAAAGAATGAATTTGTTGAAATTCATTTGGGGTATCAACCTTAGAAATCATTTCCTTGTGTGATGCACTTGAAATGTTAGAAGACACGAAAAAACAAATAAAGTGGATGATGTAGTTTGGAAGCATAAACTTAGTTTTACTAGAAGAAAGTTTTGTTTAAAAATTAAAAAATTAAAAACTTAAGCATTAAAAAGAATGTTGGAGAATATTAAATGTCTGAAAATATTAATTGATCATTTTTTTGTTTTGTTTGTATTGCCTAAAGGAAGCAGTAGTTAGGAGCCTAGGCTGCTTAAGTGTTTTTTATAAAAACATCTAATGTATTAATATTCTTTAAATAAAAAAGACGTTTTCTTGATGATCCCTCCGAGAAACAATGTCTGATTGATGGGCCTCTGCAGGTTGCTATTTTTGATGATGATAATCCTTTTGAGTCCCTCAAAGCATTGGGGGATTCATCAATACTCATGAAATGAATTTTTTTTCTTAGAATTTCCAAGGGCTGACGGACCCAATCCGAAAATATATGGTCCGAGATGTGATTGATAATGCTGCTCATATCTATGATACATTTGACTTTGTCTATTTGCAAGAAGTCAAGATCAATGATTACTTTTTAGATTGTACCTGCACTTTTATTTGGCCGCGTGGTCCTTTTTTTTACACAAATTATGAACCTAGAAAAGGTGGTTCTATAGTTTTCATTTCCCCCAATTGGCACTCGCAGGTGGTGTCTTGGGGTGTTGACCCTTCTAATCAAGTTGTTTTGGTGCTACTAGAATTGGATGGGAAACCATTTGCCATTATTAATGTTTATGCCTCTAATAATGCTTCATATCGATGTGCTTTATGGCGGTGGCTTTCTTTCTCTCTACCTTTTGCTACTTGGGTTCTGTGTGGGGTTTTAATATGGGGGAAAAACCATCTGATAAGCTGAGTTGAGCCCCTATGCGTTGGTGTGTCGGAGAACGAGAGGCTTGGTATTTTATGAAAAGTAAACTTAGCCTGTATGATCCTAACTTTGGGTGTTCTCTAGAATCTTTCTCCAATTCTTAATGGTATACTTGGTCTAATTTTTAGTTTGATGATGCTAGGGTGTTGACAAGGTTGGATCGTGCCCTGCTTTCAGAGAGTTCTAGCTTTCACTTTACCCAACTTTCTCTTGGTCACCCCTTTGTCATGACCCTGCCAGCTACCACTCTTTCTAATCATGCTCCAATTTTATTTGATATCACCCAAGCTCAAGCTCCTGCTAGGTTTTTTTGCTAGGTTTTTTTCCTCTTAGTTCTATTTTACTACTTCCTTTCTGCAGCTTGCCTCCATGAAATCTCATATCCATAGAATCTGGAATGTTTTTCCTCAACCCTCTGGTGTGGTAGGCTGGATTTAGTGGTGGAATGCTGCTATCTCCCATACTACTTGTGTTCTTCGCATCCTTGGTAAGGATGTGGATAAATGAAGGAGGAAAGCTAATTCAGTTTTAAAGGATGAGTTAATCAAAGCTACTCTCCATCTGCAAGCTAATCCTTTCAACTTTGCATACCAGGCACATGTTGCTGCTCTTCGACATGAAATTCATAAGGCAGAGTTGTATGAAGCTAGAGGTGCTCAACTCAGAGCACGAATGAATTGGATTGCAATTGGTGATAAGGTTTCTAAGGAGTTCTTCAAGCACCTCCGACCCCCTATTCATTCCACACAGTTTCAAGCCATTCAGTCTAAGGGAATCAGGTTCACTAATTTACCTGATATAATTCGTACTTTTGTGTTACACTATCAACATGTTTTTGCTTCTCAACCTCTTACCTCTTCTTAGAAAAAAGCTCTTGATGATTGTTGTGCAGTTGTTCCTCAGAATCTCTCTCTGGCTCATTGAGATTGTTGTTATGCACCTTTAACCTTGGAAGATTTGAGGAATGCCCTGTCTCAAATGGCTAATGATAAGGCTCTTGGTATTGATGGTTTCCCCTATGAATTTTATAAAGAATTTTGGGATATGCTTGGTTCTGATCTGTTACATGTCTATAAAGAAGCTATGATATCTGGGTCTTTAGGACACCTCATCAATAAAGGAAATATCAAATTTATCCCCAATCCTGGAGACCCAGAACTTATTACCAACTGGCACCCTATTACCTTACTAAATGTAAGTTACAAGATCATTGCTAAGGCTTTAGCCTATTTTACCTCTTATCATCCGACCAGAGCAAACAAGGTTTGTCAAGGGTAGGTATATCTTGGACAATGTGCTTGCTTTCTGGGAAGGCATGGAATGGGCTAGCACTTCTGGACAGGATACTCTGTTTATCAAACTAGACTTTGAAAAAGACTATGATCGTATTGAATGGAATTTCATTATTTCCCTCCTCCAGGCTCTTGGCTTTGGTCCCTATTTTGTGCAATCTATTAAAATGTTATTTTGTGATGCTTCTGCAGTCCTCACGATGAATGGCCAACACTCTGCTAGTATTCAGCTAGCTCGCTCTGTCCGACAGGGTTGCCCATTAGCTCCTTCCCTGTTTATTCTAGCTACTGAAGCATTTGGCTACCTTTTAGCCCATCAAACTTCACAAAGGTATTTCTTTACCTGGTTCTTCTATTCAAATGGTGAATGGCCATTTTGCTGATGATTATTTTTTGACATTACATGAAGATAAGCAGTCAGTAAATGCAGCTTTACAATGCCTTGAGACTTTTTGTTTAGCATCTGGTTCTAACATTCAGTGGAAGAAAACTTCTTGTTATAGACAAGCTCAAACGCCACTTCCTGAGTAGTTAGCTTCTTACTCTTGGCATTGGATTCAACTAGGAGAATTATTCAAATTCTTGGGTATTCCTTTTGCCTTCCAAGCTTCTCCTGCTCAACTTTGGAATATGGTTGTCCAAAAAATTGAGAAGTTGGGCTACTGGTCTACTAAAAAGATTTCCTTGGCTGGTAAGTTTCAAGTTTGCTCTAAGGTGCTAGCTTCTACACATGTATATTACTCTTCTTGTTGGGTCCCATCTAAAAATTGTTACCAGAAGCTGGACAAGCTCTTGCAAGATTTTCTTTGGGCTTCAAATAAACAAAAAAAGGGGTTTCATAGAGTGGCATGGAATGTTTGTTGTCTTCCTAAAAATGCAGGGGGTCTGGGTTTATTTAACTGTCATTTTCAGGGGTTTGCTTTATGTGCTAAATGGATTGTTAGGGCACTTCAGGGTGATGAAGCTTGGAAAGTTCTTGTACGACACTGCATCTCTTCTGGCCTGCCCTTTGGGAGGAAAGGGTGGCGGGGCCTAACCTTACAAACCATTTTGACATCTCCAGCCCCATTTAAAATTACAGGTTCTTTTGTGATGCAAAGTATTTGGAAGGCATGGGAAGCATTCAAACCCAGGCTCCAATGGCAGGGTAAAGATAAATCTACCGGAGCTTCTATCTCCACTCTAAGTCCTTGGTGGTCTCCTGTAGTCACTTTAGAGGGCCTACCTTTGGCTCAAGTTCAATGGGTTAGAGCATTACGCTTCTTCAAAAAAGGTATTGCAACATTTTCAGATTTCTTTGATGCTCATACCAAGCATTGGTATTCTTGGGATCAGTTTTTCCAGAAGTTTGGTCTTAAGCCAGATGATCGAGCAACTTTTGATGTGGTTATCGACAACACTCCTTTCTCTATTTGGCTACATTTTGGTAAGAACTTTCCACAGCATTGGTCATCTGATTAGTGTTGGTCTAATCATACTCCTTTGGTGAAATATAAACCTTCTTTAGGGTATCATATGTTGTCCCCTAATGCTCCTCTCGGTTGATACTTTAAACCACCGTTGGGATCTAGTTTCTTCTCAATCTAGATGGAGCCTTCAGTTTTCTGTGGTTTGGCAGTCCTATCTTGAACCTAAGCATTGTTTTTTTGCCTGGAGTTTCTTACATCAAGGTCTTCCCCTTGGTCATAGGTTACAATATATGGGGGTTGCTAATCATGTTTGTGTTTTTTGTAGAGGTCCTAACAATTTTGTTCATGTGTTTTGGGCTTGTCAAACAGCCAAAAATGCTTGGGATTGGGTTCTTTATTTTTTCAATTCCTTTTTACTAGAGCAATGTTCTTGGGTTAATGCACTACTTGGGGATCCCCTAGATTTTTCTCTTCCCCTAAATGAATTTTGGCATATTTTTCATCTTAATATATTATACCATCTCTGGAAAACAAGAAATAATATTATCTTTGGGAGACAGGAGGCTTCTACCTCTTTCTCTGTTGCTGCTCGATATGCTCTCTTCTATGATTGTCTGGTTACTGCGATCCTTACTCAGGTGGAGAAAGTTCAGGTGGAGCTGTAATATCTTAGATCACTTTTGGATCATTGGGCTAATGCACCTTGCTCTGTTAGCTGGCTTCCTTCTGATAAACATGTGTCCAAAACTCGTGGATTCTCTCACATAGGCTCACCTTCAACTTGTTCTCACAGTGGTCGCAGAGATCATTTATCTGCTCCAACTTCTTAGCATCATTGGTCTCCACTGTAGTCCAATTTCGCACCTCTAGTGGATGGGATGTTCGCTTGATTCCAATTGCACCAGTGGCTGCATACACTTGTCTCTATTTTGTCTTCTTTTCTTTACTCAGTTCTGATGTAATATTGGCTTTTTGAGTTGATCCATGTGATCCTGTAATTTTTTGGGTGTGTGCCACGGGGTGTGTTAATTCCACCCAACCTTTTTGTATGAAAGTGATTATTTCCAATTAATATAAAGTCATTTCATTCAAAAAAAATAATGTTTTTTCCATATATATATATATATATATATATATATATATATATATATTTATTTATTTTAAATAATGCTATTATTTTGGTCCTCTAATTTTTGGTTGCTTTGTTTTGCAGGTACTGTTTTCAACATGCACCAGCGAAAGTATGTGGTCCGACAGAAAGAAAGAAGACATAAGTAATGGTTTCACTCATGTGTGTCATAACCTTTATTCTAAATCAAAACAGTAACTAGACGAAGGCGACTCGTTCCTTCGTGGCATTGACTTGCTGCCATTAAAGTTTACGTATTAAGTTGGAACGCCTTTGAATTTTTCAGTAGAATCTATTTTAGGAATAGACGGGAAGGCGCTCACGTAAAACTCGGATTCATAGATCTATTTAAGAAAATTATTTGTTCAAACTTCGTAGCCAAGACCACATCAACCAATGCTTTGCACGGGAAAGTTTAAGTGGTCTAAATCAAAATGTAGACAATGTAGGCAATTTTCTATACATCGGACAATGTAGTTATATGACTTTAGCTTTAAATTTATAAAAGCTTAAGTTATAATCACCAGAAGATGACCTCCATTATACTGCTGTTAAAATATCTTTAAAAAAGAAAAGATAGACGTTGATAAGTTTATGTTATGATTGCTATGCTAGTCAACAAACCACAATAATTGAGGGTCGTCTTCAGTTTCTTCTCGCTGATACACGGAGAGTGATTGTCTTGCTATTGTCGACTTTAAATACTGCGTCCGTTCAAACTGGGCAGTATGTCAAGTATCCAATGCCTACTTGAAAAAGATAAAATCTTAGTATAAGATAATTCAAGCATTAAAAATAAAGCTCTATTTTATATTAAATATTAATTATATTTGAATTTAAAAATAGATATTATAATGATAAATTTTTGGATCATTGTTTTAAAAATTGCATGCATTTTCATTCACCATTAAAAGACAGCAACTATTCATTTCAAATTAAGCAGACAAATTACACAGCTGTCTGTTGTCTTGTTGATAGATCTCGCAAATATCTCTCGCCAACGTCATTGTGTTCGACAGGAGTAAGTGAAACATACATTTTAACACGTCAATTTGTTTTCCTACAGTTCTTTCTCACTTCCCCGCTGGTGCCCATGAGGGGGCTGATGTTTCCCATATTCATCATGGCAGCCGCAAAATCTGTGAAGAACGCAAGCGTGTTGGTACTGTACGTAGTAACCTGAGCATCCGCAGAGCCGCCATTAAATAACTCCTGATCGGAATGGAAAAGCCCTTTCTTGCTTCTCAGATTTTTGTAGTAGTTATTGTCAAACAAATTGGGTGTGCCCACGTCCAAGGGAGAAAGGTTGCTGTCGCCGCTGCCGCTTGTGCTGGGGCAGTTGCCCTGTAGAGAAGTGGCGTATGCGGAGTCTATATTGGAATCGTTGTAAATGCGAGACCTGAAGGTTACGCACCGCGCTTGACCAATTGTATGAGCACCTAAATACATTAAAAACTATTCAATAATTCCTTTAGATATATACAAAAACATTTAGGTGAGTGGAGGCATCTAGGGTTTGTGTTCCATCGTTTTAAGGGGTGCATATTTGTATTGAGTATTTATAGGTACCTGAGAGGGCAATCATGTCCTTGGTGGAAAGGCCTTGAGCTTGAAAGGAAGAGATGAGTTGAGCGAGTCCGGAACCAGGGCCTGGAAGGTTGCTGTTGGATCCGCTTAGACTGGCTGTTGTGGAGTCTCGCCTTCCCAGCGGCACTGTCCACGTTGTTCCCCCGAGCTAGCAGAGACAAAGTGAATTTATGTTTAGCTTATTCTAAAAATGATAATTAAGACAAAACATTTGAACATAGCCTGCTCACCTCAAGATTAGATTTTCACACCTCTTGGCCCATATAAACTACTTTCAAACATGAAAGGTTTTGAAAATAATATATATCTATATATATATTCTTTGGTTTAATTCTCACCTTGTAGAAGTGAAAGTCCTAGTAGCATCTTACTTTTATATATAGAAATGAAATTGAGATATTGTAACAGGCTTGGTGAAACTATATTACTTAGTCAATGTAAGACATAAAGTAAGATATAAAATAAAATAATATTTAAAAAGACAAGACGCAACGTAGACATACTTAAAAAAATATGAAGACAAAGAGATTTAACAATAAAATATTAAAAAAATAATAAATTGAAACCTTTTTAAAGGTTTAAATATTTGGATAACCATTTATAATTTTATAAATTATTCTATTTTATAAAATTTATAAAATTTAATTAATAAAAATTTAATTAATTATTATAATTAAATATAAAATTTTAAAATTTGCACATTAATTATATAATTTTCTTATAATTCAATATAATTAATATAATTTATTATTAATTAAAAAAATATATTAAATTAACGAATATTTTTTAAAAATCCTAATGTAAAATCAAATTTCCAAATAAATTTAAAAAAACAATAAACACGATAATGAAAAGGAAAACAGAGATGCAAATGTTAAATATGTACAAAATAAATTAAAAGTATAGCCATCAAGAAAACAATTCTCACTGCAGCTACAGAGCTACAGCACTACTAACAATAACATCATGTGAAAGTGGAACGCTTGTAGCAATATAATAAAAGAGAGCAGAATACACAGAAAACCTACCGCAACAACAGAATCACGAGCAGCAACTGCGACGATATCAGCACACGACACGACTCCACTGCAGACCGCCTCCAACCGAGATTTGATGGTGTCTATAACATCGAATCCCCTCACAGAATTGGCGTTTGGGCCTGCCGTCTTTTCTCCTGTGAAGGTCGAGGTGTCGTCCAACAAAATCGACCCATCACAGCCCTGCAAACCCAATTTAAAAAAAAAAATTGTGTCAGTCGAAGTACAAACGAAAGAAACCACATCAAGTAAAATCCATTAAAGAGTTGTAGTCCCAACATTAACGAAACAGTCGTGGAAGTGAAGGCGGAGCAACGATGCAGCCATGCGCCGCTCTTTGGCCACGGCTTGAGCAACGGCAGCCTTGACGATGGCCAACGCCTGGGGACACGACTTGGCATAAAATGTTGAACTCAGCTGCCCATTAACATCTCTCAAACATAACATGACCAAAGCAATACACGCAATCAGACCACTCCTGGTCTTCATGGCTGATTTTCTTCCCTATGCACGTCAACAAAAATCTCACTCACCCAGCTTATGCAAATAACTTTCGGCTTCAAAAGGTTGGACAAACATCCTCTTCTTATAACTGCTGCGGACGTCCATCTTGGCTAAGATTCTTGATCCAGTAGAAGTAATTGACATCTATTGAACACAGTTTTAGTTTGACTTTGCTGAGAAGATCACGGTGGCATGCTGGATCCAGCCAAGCAGGGCAGGTGAGCAATGGGACCATGGCACACAACTTGAGCAAAATATAAAATGCCGACTATTGTTGAATCTGCGATAAATGACGAAAAAGATATCTTAATGTGCACCCATTGTCGTATTGCATGGAGTATGAATTATTTCTCAATCAAGCCTTGTGGACGCGTTGAAACTCTGGTATAAGCATTTGTCTATTCTTATATGCCGCACCGTGCAATGTATGTAGTGAACTCGAAAACTCGTGAAGGTAATTTGTCACAACCATTGAAATGCTTTGATGTTGCCATAGAAGCAAAGTAAAAAAAAAGGAAATAGAATAGGAGTTTGAGATATAGACGAAATCTTTTTTAGCATTTGAATGGAATATACTATCCACTTGATTTAGAAAGCTACAAGAGCTTCACCCACGTGTAGAGAAAATCTGGTGGGACTAGAGCCCAACTCAATTATAGTATTAACAAGCCCTCCTTACAATGAAGTTATATAAACAATACAAAGATACTTTCCCATCATTTTCATTATTTTATTTTTATATAAATAATACAAAGATACTTTCCCATCATTTTCATTATTTTATTTTTATATAAACAATACAAAGATACTTTCCCATCATTTTTATTATTTTATTTTTATATATTTATAGATATATAAAATTAGTTAGGTAGAATTATAATCTTTTTATATTTATTACATTTTAATTAATTATTAAATTAAAATTTTGGTTATTATACATATTATTGGACAAAATTTTAATGAAGGTCTTTTTCTGAAGTAAAGAATTAACATGTTAAACTAATATTATTTAGTCATTTTATTATATATTAAGATTGAAATGGTTTTATTTTTATTATATGATGATCACATAATGATATTATAAAAACCTTTGTTATTATGTAATGACAAAATTTGAATGTCATCATTTTTCTTAAAAATAAAGAATCTAAGTAGTTGAACTTAATATTATTTAATTTTTTTATATATATTAGAATTAAAACGGTTTTATTTTTATTAATTCATAATCACATGATGGTTTTATAATAACTCTCATTATTATATATAAATTGCACAACAAAATTTGAATGTAAGTCTCTTCAAAGAAAAAAATTTATATAATTGAATAAATTACTTAATCATTTTATAATGTATTATAATCTTAGTTATCAAATTCATCGAATTTTTCAAATAAAATTTGAAATTGGTTGAATTTAAAACTGTGGTGCATAAATTCGATGAACAAACCTTAAATTTCATAGGATTGCAAAAAATAGGTGAAAAAATGGCTGTGAGGAGGAAAAACATAAGCGATTTTTTTTTATAATTTTGCAACGAAACACAGAGATTAAAAAAAACTAGATGCTATGAGCAGGTAGACGATGCTCCAAAGTCCTTCTGTAATTGACAGAGACATAGAGGACCTTGCATTCATTGACCACAAGATTGAGATAGCTCTGATAAAGAGGTGACATGGCAGTTTCGATGCAAAATCCCCCTTTGTAGATGTATATGACCAGCAGAACCTTGGAGCCCTACGTTCTCTTCTCAATGGATAAGGGCATATAAATATGGACAAAAATTCCTATATGTACATCTAATGTCACGTCCTTGGACACCACATGATCGTCTGTGGATGGCCTCGGGGGAACTATCTCCATCCTAAGAAGATATTCTATGGATTCATATTTATAAACTCTCAGGTGTTCTATAGATCTATCTTATTAAATTATGACTAAGAGAGAATCATCCATAGCTATCTCAGGTGCGGGATCTGAAATTATACCTTTTATTGGCATCCAAGGTATGGATTAAATAGATCATGAAATAAGTTTTAAGTAGCTAATCAAACAAAATGGCTCAGATCTCAAGTGAATCCAATGCTAAGGAGCACCCCCAAAACAAATCCATTATGGAAACCCCTTTTAAGGGTAAGGATTTCAAAGACTCAATCCCAAAAATAAATTTTAGGGATGCCCTCCATGGTGGATAGCCTCAACCTAATGCTAATAATAATATTAGGGTTTCCCATAAACCTCTTAAAATACCTAAGATTAATCCTAGGAAAACTGATTGAGGATGTCTTAGGGTAGCTGATGGGACTCTGATTGTTAATCTAGATATGAGCATCATTCAAACTAGCATAGAAGATCTAGAAAAAGAAACCTAATTTGTTGTTTCTTTGGTTTTCATCTGAGCCTATTTTCTCTCAATGTTTAGGTTGCAAAAAACTAGAAAATAAAAGGTGAGTTACAAATCTCTATTTATCCAAAAGGTTATTTTCTTGTTATATTTTCTAATAGTTAAGATAGAGATAAAACATTTCAAGGGGATCGATGGTTATTTGGAAGTGTGAGGATTTTCATGAAGCCTTGGTATACTAAATTTAAAGCTAATAAGTGATACCTTCTATAGGTCATGTGTGGGTTATACTCCTTAACCTCCTAGTGGAATTATGAAATTTGACTATTTTTTCTTCAATTGGAAACTCTTTGAAAACTTTTATGATCACTATTGATTGTACTCAAATATTTGAACATATTATTTATGCTCATATTTGTGTTTTAATAGATTTTGACAAATTCCTTCCTAAAAATATCTCATTACAATTTGGAGAGGACACTTGGGAGCAAGTAGTGGACTATGAGAAAATTCCTTTTCATTGCAAAATTTAACTTGAATATGGTAATTTGGATAGTGTATTCCTAAATAAAATTCTAAATCAAAAAATAGAGGATACAAACTTAGTAGATTTTCAAATACCTAAGAAGAAGAACACTTAGAAAAAACTAGTTATGAAGGATCAATCAAAGTTATCAGCTAATATGTTTGAAATTCTTTTCACAAATGATGTCCTAGGTGAGGAAGAGGAAATAATGGAATTAAAAGTCTTAGAAATGCAATTTAAAGATGCAAGGAAGAACTTAGAGATACACCAGCAAATTAAAGATGTTTAACAAGAAAAAAAAGGATAAAATATACACAAGAAAAACTATCTTTTAAATTTTGGGACTTCAAATAATATAGGTCCCAAGATAGACTATGTTGAATCTTTTTGTAATAATTTAGCTTTGTACACACATTCTTCAAGGTGAGAAGCTATCCTAGATTCAATTAAGGTAAGTCAAGAAACAATGAAAAAACTAAATATGGATTCCAACCAAAAGGTAATTTGTAAGACCAATCAACATCATATGGTAAAATAACATGAAAATATTATAGAGGAAGGTAATATTAATGGCCTTACCAATTTTTTTAGCCCAAGTATTAATGAAGATCATCACTTGGAATATTAGAGGAATTAAAGGGAGTCTTTCAAAAGAAAATGAAATTCGAGGAATGATTTGGAGAAACCATTGGCATCTTATTTACCTTTATGAAATGAAGATGTTAATAGAGACAATAGATTCAATTGCTAGTAAATATTGCCAGCTAGAAAAGTTGCTTCTCTTAGTTCCTAGGGGACTTCTAGTGGTATTGCTTGCCTCCAAGACCCAAAAGAGGTAGTTATTCACCATATGATTGGAAATTGGAATCTTTTGGCTATAGCTACTCAAATTAGGTATTCTAACAAAATTATGCTTTACATAATTACTTATGATTTGACTAATCTGAAGGAAAAGAGAAGACACTTGAAGAATATAACGTATAGTATCTCTCATTTTCTTGAAGCTTGGATCTTGATTAGGGAATATTTCAATACTATCCTCTCTTTAGATGAGAAAATAGGAGAAAATTAGACAAAAACACTGACCTCATGAGTGGATATATTGCAAACCTTCATCTTGTGGACATCTAGCTAGATAAAAGCCTTGTGAATTGGTCTAACAGAAGGTAAGGCTTAGCTTGTATCATGGATATATTGGATATGTTTGTGTTATCTAATAATCTCTTAATCCATGGTCACATTCCTAAGGTGAAGACTCTTAACAATGTTGTTTCGATCACTGACTAGTCATAGTGGAAATTTGGAAAACCAATGTGATTTTATTACCTTTTTTATTTTAATTAATGTGGATTAGAGATAGTTCCTTCAGACCTTGAGTGCAAAAATGATGGAAGAAAGGTAAACCAAGGTATGGGACTAAGATATTTTATTTTGCTAAAAGGTTGCAATACATTAAATCCAAACTAAATATTTAGAACTAGAAGGAGTTTAGATATGTTAAACAAAAAAACATGAAGTTATTGCTCAGCTTGAAAATTTGAATAAGAATTTTTTTTAGATGGACTCACAAATAGTAGAAGTATAGATGAAATTAGAATCATAGCTCGATTAGAGGAATGGGATAAAAATAGAAGAACTCTCATGGAAGCAAAAATCTAGGATCCAATGGCTCAAAGAAGGAGATTGAAACACATATTTCTTCCACAATTCTCTTCTAGCATGAAGATCTCACAACTTTATTTCTTCCCTAAAATTTGATTTTGAAGATATTGTCTACACTAGGATTGACATGAAATCTATTGTTATCAATTATATTTTTAATCTATTTGTTCCTACACCTATTGACTCAAATTCTCAAAAGAATATTCTTCAAGCAATCCCTAATGTTATAACTTCTAAGGAGAAATATATTTTGTCTACTCTAGTTATTATCAATGAGCTTCAACAAGTGGTTTTTAAAATATAAAAATAAAAATCCTAGGTCCTTATGGTTTTCTCATTGAGTTCTATCAATATTTTTGGGATATCCTTCATGTTGATTTATTAAAGGTTGTGGAAGAAGCCAAGAAAAACAAATAAATTTTTAATGTTATCAATAAAATTTATATACCTCTTGTCCCAAAATCTCAAGAGGTAGATCATATCTTATATTTTAGACCTATAGCTTTATGTAATATTCTCAAAATCATTACAAAGACCATGTCAGAAAGGTTGAAGCTTCTTTTGTATAAGATTATTTCCCTTGAACAAGGGGGTAATGTGTAAGGGAATCAACTAGTGGATGAGATAGTTCTTGCTTAGGAAGCCACCCATTCCATGGAAATGCAAACATTTCTAGCTATGTTTATTTATTTAGACTTATCTAAAGCTTATGATAAAGTGGATTAACACTTTCTTATCAAAGTTTTAAGGCAATTTGGCTTCTCTTAGAATTGGATATATTGGATTATGTCATGTATATATTTAGTGTCCTACTCTATTCTTATCAATGAAAGGCCTTCTCAGCTATTCCCTACTTCCAAAGATATTAGGTAATATGACCCCCTCTTTCCTTATTTATTCATCATTGTTACTTAATGCTTGGGTAGGACTATAACAAAAAATAGAGAAAATAAAACTCTTGAGGGAGTTAACATTGCTCATGGAGCTAGGTCTATTTCTCATCATCAATTTTTTGATGACTCTACTCTGTTAGGTAAATCTATAGTTAAGGAATCTTCTAAAATATAGTAAATCATTAGTTGTTTTTATAATGTTACAAAAAATTGATTAATAAAGACAAATCTAAAGTCATTTTCTTTCACTACTCTCCTAGATAGAAATACATGGTCTTGGATAAATCATTATATAAGAAGACCTACATCTCAATCACTTATTTAGGCATTCCTATCAATATTCAAAAACAAAAAATAAAGACTAGAATTGGTTTTTGGTTAGAGTTAAAAAGAAAATTAGAATGTGGACCATTATATGGATTTCATTTAAGGGTAAAATTACCTTGGTAAAATTAGTCCCTCAATATATACCTATTCATGTTTTTGTTGTGTTGAATATTCTAAAGGTAGTTCTTCGAGAATTGAATCAAATCAATCATCAATTACTTTGGAGTGTAACTAAGGAGAAAAGAAAATGGGCCTTGGTGAAATGGGATACTTTATACCTTCTCAAGGATGAAGGGGATTTAGGTTTTTGGTTTCCTATTAATAATAATAAGGCTTTAGCCACTAAAATGTATTGGAGGATTTTGCATAACCCCAATGCTCTTGGGCCAAGAATATTCAATCTAAATATACTGAGAACAAAAGTCTTGAAGACCTTGTTCACTATAAATTGCCTACCAAAGGTTCTACCATTTTAGTGGTTCTTAAGACTTGTGAGGATTTGATTAAGAAAAAGTTATTTTTGATCATTCATAATGATCAACAGGTAAATTTTTGGAGAAATTCTTGGGATCATCACTAGTCTTTGATAACTTAGTTTCCTAATTAGAGGCCTTGGATAGAGGAGTTTCATCGAGCTAACTAGGTATAGATTGCTAATTATTATGGATACCATACTAGTAATTCAAAGGTTAGTAGATACTAGATCCCTATTGAGGACTAGCCTATTCAAATTATAGAAAGGAAAAGAAAATATATCCAAAGCATCCTTAATAAGGTATATCTCTCTTGATCCCATTATAAAGACTATTTTGGGTGGAACAACACTACTAAGGGTGAGTATTTAGTTGCTCAAGGTTATTTGACCTTATTCCATAATAATCCCAACCAATCATATGATATATTTACTCAGTTGTGGGTAAAAAATCTCTAGCCTAAGGTGAGGTGCATTACATGGATTTTATTACATTGTAGGATGCTTACTAGTGACCAACTTATAAAATATGGTTTTCATGAACTGTTTAGTGTACCTTAGCCTGTAAGCTATGGAGGAGAATGTGGAAACTCTTAGCCATATTTTTATTGAGTGTACCTTAGACTCTAAGATATTGAGGAGAATGGTAATCTTACTTAGCTTACAATGGTTTGATTTTTTTACTTTTGAATAATTGTGGAGGTATTGGCCTAATAAAAATTGTGTTGATCATTTTATTAGGTAGTTTTTTTGGATGCGTTCTACTATTCTACCTTGGAATATCTAGAAGGAAAAAACAACTAAATTTTCAATCAAGAAAGGAATGACATTCACTATATCTAGTAAAAGACCATTGCCAACTTAGTTGAATCAGTCCAATAGCTCCTTAAACACCCCCATAACTCCCACCAAATATGGGATCAAGTGATGCAAATATTGAATATTAAATTTTTTAAGGGTAGCCAACTTAAATGGAATATGAGTAGTCAAAAGATGTATAAAATAAGGAATTAAAAGTCTTTTCTAAGGATTTTGGAAAAGTCAATACTGATGGAACCTCTAGGGGGAACCTTAGAAAAGCTAGTGTAGGATAAATTGGTAGACTTTTAGATGGTTCCCTAGTTTTCACTTTTGCTATAAATTTGGTTATAATTTCTAATAACCTTGTTGAGGTGTATGATATCCTTAGAGGTCTTTGAGAGGTTGCTAAGGTCATATGAAAAAATATGTTGTTGAATTTGACTCTCAAGTCATGATTAGTCTATTGGAGACTCCTTTTAAGAATCATAAGGTTGATTGAAGAATAAAAAGAATTGTTGATGAGATTCAATTAATCCATATGGGTATTTTAAAATTTGAATACAATCATGTGGTCAAAGAATAAAAAAAGAGTGCTAATACTTTACCTAATTAGGTATTAGACATCTGTGATCTTACTTACTATTACCATCCTCCTAAATGGTGGGATTTACAAATAAGAGAAACACTTATTTCTATCCTTTCTATGAATGGCTCTAGTACTAAAGGTACCTAGTTCTTTTTTCTTTGTTTTTTCTTATCTTTGGTTTAGTTAAGGTATTTTAGTTCCCTTGCTTAGACTAATCATTATTATATTTGTTTAATCAAGGTATTTTAGTTTCCTTGCTTAGACTAATCATTCTTATGTTGATTTAGTCAAGGTATTTTATGTATTTTGTGTTATTTTTGGTTTTTATTATTTTATTGTATTTTTGTTTTTTTTTTTTTGTGTATTTTGTGTTTGTGTGGTGTTTTGTTATTTTTGTGGTTTTTTTTTGTGTATTTTATGTTTTGCTATTGTTTATTATTTTTGTGTTTTTTGTATTTGGGTGTTGTGTTTTTTTGTGTTTTGTGTTTGTGTTTTTGTTTATTTAGAGATGTTCTTTGAGTGTGCCAAAGGAGGTAGGCTAGGTGCAAGCCTTAGGTTATTTAAAAGGAATAGATACCATTCCGTCCTTGGGACTGATCCAAAAGTGGCATCCCAATTAGGGTGTTTGACATAAATAAAAAAAATGATTGGAAGTATAAAATATTAAATTATGTGTAGAGTTTTATAGGCTGTAAAAAAAAATTAAAATATAAATATAAATATAATTTTATACATAAAATAATAGGTAAGATTTTTAGTTTAATGGATTTGAATTAAATAATAGAAAGAAGATATTTTACAAGTTAATATAAAATTTGAATTTGAATCTATTTTTTAATTAAGAGTTTCATATTATAAACTAGAATTCTAATTCTATGATCTTATATGAAATCCTTAACGTATGTTTAATAATATTTGAATAAAAGATAGGTAGGAAAGAGTTTCACATTTTGATTCAAGGTTTCAAATTTTAATATTGTTTTTAATATATGTAAGAAAAAACTAAAAAAATTAATATATATAAAGATTTTAATCCTATAGATGAACCTCACCATTGTCTAGAGGTCTAGGAAAATAGTATTTTTAAACCATAAACTAATGTTCCTATCATATTGATGATATTAATATTTAATCAAGTAATTATAAAATAATAATAAATAAGTATTAATACTTAGTAGACAAAAAAACATAAAGCAAATTTGGAGGAGTGGCCAAGGAAGAATGTCTATAGATAGAGTTAAGAAAAAAATAATTGAGAATGTAAGGAGTGATAGAGGAAGAAGGAAGGGTTACAAACAAAGTTCAAGTAAAAGCCAAAAAACCTAATAGTAGAAAAAATATAAAGTGGTATTGGAAGAGTGGATAAGAAAGAAGAAAGGATTTAAAATATAAATGAAGGAAAAAAGTAGCTAAGAAAATAAGGAGTGGGAGGAAGAAGAAAATGTTGCAAATAGAACTAAGGAAAAAATAGTGGCCCAAAATCCTATTAGAAAACATAATCATGCAAAGTGATATTAGATAGTGGTTGAGGAAGAAGAAATAACTGAAGATAAAGTTGAATTAAAAAAGTAGCTAAGGAAATAAGGGATGGTTGAGTAAGAAGAAAGAAATATAAATGTAGCTAAAGGAAAGGCCATAAACCCTAACAGTAGACAACAATATGAAGAGTGACACTGAAGGAGTGGCTAAGGAAGAAGGGAGGGATATGGTTGAAGTTGAGGAAAAACTATTATGGACAAAATTTTTAATAGTATATAAAATGATGCAAACTAATACCAAAGAAGTGGCTAAGGAAGAAGGAAGGGTTGTAGATAGAGTTGAACAAAAAAATAGCTAAGGAAATAAGGAGTGGTTGAGAAAGAGCAAAGGGCTACAAACCGAGTTTAAGGAACACCCTAAAACCCTAACAATAGAAAAAACACAAAGATCAATATCAAAGTGGTAGCTAGGAAAGTAGGAAAGGATGAGTATGGAGTCGAAGTAAATCTAAAATCCTAACGATGGATAAAACCATGTAGAAACAACTAGTACTATAGGAGATGAAGCTACAATATAAACAAGAAAATCCATGCCAAGCTACAACTTTGTTACTAAGATTCTCACATTTAATTTTCTACTAAATCCAACAAAGATGCATTTGTTGCTAAATTCGATGAAGGTAACTAGACAACTAGAAAGAGATATTGAAGGAGTCCAAATGGAGGAGACAAGGGTTCTATAAGGGAGGGATGGATGGAAGAGAAATGGTTAAAAACTAGAGGAGGAGAAGGTTTTATAAGGGAATGATGATAGAGAGATTAAATGATTAATGAAGTCAAAGAATAAAATAATAATTACGAAGAAGAAAATAGAACAATGATTGAAAGCTAACAATATAATTTATAATAATTGAAAGAAGCCATGAGATGAAGAAAGGGTATATAGTGAAGATGATGGTCAAAAGAAAAATGAAGTAGATAGGATGGGATCTAATCATAAAAAAATTACATAGTAGTCATATTCTTCAAAAAATTCCGTAGTAGAACTCCTAAACTAAGGTAGAGGAAAGAAAATATTGGATTAAAGCATGATGTATGGAATTTTATGGAATGATGAAGTAGAAGTGGTGGTTTATAGAGAGGGACTATATGAACATTCAAAGAAACCAATCATTTATTGCCAAGAGGAGGTTATGGAACTTTGGAACAAAACTACTAAGGATTACACAAACTAGACCCTCAGAGAAACCATAGGAAGTATAATAGAAGAAGAGAGAAGCAAATATCCTAAACTTAACACTAATCGAAGGTTAGGAGCTTCTAAATCAAAATCCCTATCATATAAATAAGGGAAGAGACAAGAGAAAATATTGTATCAAAAAATGAAAGTAGAGTTAAAATTGTGTTGAGGAAAGATCTTATGCTCAGACAAATTTTACTATTGAAATATAAAGATCTAGTGGCAACGTACATGGGACACTCAATGAAAATAAAATTTCTTCATGATTGAACAAAGTCAACATGGTTGGAGTTTTTAGGATATCTAATGACATGCCATGTAATGACAAAATATTGGATAGGTTTTGTATTCTAGAGAGAAAAGATGCCAAAACTATATAAAAAAAAAAATATGGAGATGGAGTCATAGTATCCTTACTCTAAAAAAATAGACACCTATATTTAACCCTCGCTCCAAGAGGATAACTACCTAGTCTATTGGAATAAGAGGATGCTAAGGGAGATAGGGAACTCTTTGGGAAATTTTCTCAAAGTGTGCTAAAAAAATTCAATGATATTTAGAAATTGGTAGCTCAAAGCTTAGTGGAGATGAGCCTAAGTCTAGGATTACCTAAGAATATGCAATTTATAACAAAAATTTGATCTCACATATAGAAGCAAGACTACATTGAAGTCCCCTTTTGTTGTAGTTTCCACCGGTATGGCCATATCAAAGCAGAAAGTAGAGTACGAAGAAGTAGTAGACGTAGAAAAGAGTTCAAACTCTCATTTATACAAGTAACATGGAGAATATAATAGTAACAAAATTTCAAGAAGATAAGATAAAGGAACAACCTCAAGAGTTCTAAAAGAACAATTACAAGCACCACTCAATCTTTGTAAGAAAAATAACAAGGCAACTAAACAAATATTCATGGGAGTTGTAAAAGAGGAGGAAGGCTTTGTTATTTTTCAACAAAAGTTTTAAAGAACTAAATTTGCGTAATCCAATATTATTTCTATGTAATGATTTGAATGCTATAAATAATAAATTTATTTTCCTATATAAATTTGACTTTAAATTGGTTTAAGAAAAGTAAATTAAAAAGTAATCATGCAAGAGGTAAGAATAGAAAAGAGTGTTTCTCCTTGTTGAAAGTAGGAAGATAACGAAAGATAGATAGGACATATCAGACTGATCTATTTTAGAAAATTATTTGTTCAAACTTTTCGGCTACGACCTCATAAACCATTGCTATGCACCACAAAGTTTAAGTGGTCTAAATTAAAATATAGACGTACAAGTGAAGCAAAATACAATAAATATGATGTGTCAGCCAGTTCTATAAAGCAATAACGACGCTATCGATTATACTTCAGCCCTTCCCAGCTAAGATCTCATCAATTATTGCTCTACACCAAACAATTTAAGTGGTCTAAATTAAAATGTAGAAGTAGAAGTGTGTAGACACCAAAACAACACCAATCCGATTACGTGACTGCAAACACTGATCGCATTGACACACACAGCCCCCAGGTGATGGGGGACGGGATTACCCACACAGTCACACTCACGCAATTGGCAACTGCCCCGATCCGCCATGAAAGCATGCATTTAAAGAGACCCTTGACCTGCAACCATCGTTTTGTCAAACTGTTCTTCTGAACTACTGTCTCATCCATATTGCCCATGACCTACAACTGTCGCTTTGTCAGAATGACTGTTGCCTCTTTTTTCGTGTGCATGGTCGTCTTTGTGTTTATTTCCCATTTGCTTTCTTTTGGCCATGATATCGTGACATGTCATGATATCGTGACCATTCCACCTTCGGCCCCTTTCTTTTGTTTTATGTCGTGATATTGCGATGTCGTGATATCACGACCGTTCTGCCTTTGGCCCATTTATTTTGTTTTACGTCATGATATCGTGATGCGATATCACGACCATTCCACCTTTGGGCCCTTTCTTTTGTTTTATGTTGCGATATCACGACGTCGCGATATCATGACCATTCTTCCTTTGCGCCATGGTTTCGTTTGTTTGTCGCGATATCGTGACAACCTTCTGCCTTTGCTCTGGTTTCTTCTTTGATGTCACGATATCGTGACATCTCGATAATATCGTGACAACTCCTGCCTTTGCCCACCCTGAATTCTTCTTTGATGTCGCGATACCACGACATCATGATATCGCGATGTCGCGATATCGCGACAACTCCTGCCTTTGCCCTAACTTCTTAAATGCAGGAGTTGTCATGATATTGTGATGTCACGATATCACAACTCCTGCATTCGCCTTGAATTCTTCTTTTATGTCGCACGAAAAAATAGGCAACAGTCATTCTGAAAAAAATACGAAAATGGACATTAGACAATTGTCATAATGGCAAACATGGGCCTTTAGACAATTAAAAGTGGACATTGGACAATTGAAAGTGGACATTAGACAATTGTCATAATGGCAAACATGGGCCTTTAGACAATTAAAAGTGGACATTAAACAATTGAAAGTGGACATTAGACAAATGAAAGTGGACATTAAACAATTGAAAGTGGACATTAGACAATTGAAAGTGGACATTAGACAATTGTAAGTGGATTGTCATAATGGCAAACATGGGGGCCCAAGTCAAGGAGGAATCTCCTCCAAGTGGCACCCTTGCATACCCACCCAAAGAGACCCCTTGGGTCTATAAATTGGTGAGCTTCCTCACCCAAAAAAGAGGGGAGGGTTTTGGAGATTTTAAGCAACGAAGTGCTGCCAAATCACGATTACGCATTATCATTCGAAATCAGTTTGTTCATTGATTTACTTAATCTTATGCATGCATCTTACATTGGTTTTTAGGGATCAAATGCTTTATCATTTGACAGGTGCTACTAAATGGTCTGTTGTTTCTTTGAACGCAGGAGTAGCAAGGATCGAAGACTCGTCAACGCAAGTGGCGGCAACACTTTGGCCCACCCGTTTTACATGTGGACACGCGGAAGAAGGATCACCCGTCTCCCTTGTAACCGAAACTATGTTAATGCTCCTAGCCCTTGAAAAGGTAGGAGACGTCTCTGTAACCGATATTGAGAGGGAATAAATACAAAAAGGGCTGTGTTTCTTATATCTCTTTCATTTCGTTTTGAGTCATTTCTTTTCCTCCTTTCATGCACCGCAATTTGTAGCATTTAAGTGTTAGTTTTGTTTTGGATATATATCGCATTGGTTTTCCTTTAAAAATTCTATAATCTCATGTTTTCAGTGGCAATCATGGTGGGACGTTGTCCCCTACCCTTTGAGATCAATAAATTAATCAGAATTTATGTTTTTGTGCTTACAGGTACCAGGTCGAGAGTAAAAAATAGTCGATTTGGGCAGAAAAGAGGTAACGGTTTCTAACTGTCCCTATCATTTTATACTGTTATGTTGCTATTTTCTATCAATTTTACCTTCTTAGGGAAAATTGTTGCTACCTTTTTCATTTTTTAATAAAAAGAACTACACATGCTTCACACAATTTTTTTTTTTAACCAAGGAGCTGGTCGTAAAACCCCAGCCCTTGATCAAGACCAACGGTGGATTTCATCACCACCTTGGCTTGATTTTGCATCCATTACCCCAATCACGACTGTTGCTAGACGTAAATCCTAACGAAATTTGACCAAGTGTTGCTAGGGTGATTCCTAGCGCATGAGGATAAGTCTTCTATGGTAGGTGTCATAAACAAAGTGATTCCCCTTCCGTACCACCTATGCACCATGTATCATCTGCTCTCATGTACCTATAGTCTCCCTCTCATAAGGGCGGGTATATAGAGAGGTTGGTATATCGGCCTGGCAATGGTATATCGAAGGGGTGACCATTTATGGGAGTCATAAGAGCCTTCATCTTGCATTTAAACATTTCACAAAACTTACAAAAACAAAAACAAAAACAAAACACACGAAACCAGATTTAGGGCACACTTTTAATCTTTAAAAGAGATAATCATCGCTTGCATGTGTGTGATCTTTTCTGTTTTGTGTAGCAAAAAAAAAAAAAAAAATCAGAAAAATCATAAACAAAAGATGTCACTCGCTCCAAAAGCTCCAAGGATTCCCGCAATCGCTTGGTCACTCCAAAATGCCCCAAAGGTGTCCATGAACCCTTTGGTCAACCCAAAAGTGCCCCAAAGGTGCCCATAAGTGATGCAGGAGCATCCCACAAAATATGGGAAATCTTATATTTTTCCCTAAATTTTAGTGCATCTTGTCGGGGCCATAACTTCTCAACCGTAGCTCCGATTGACGTGAAATTTTATAAGGAGTTAGTTGGGATAATTTTAAACAAATACAACTCCCTAGAGTTCTATTTGTCCAAAAAAACCAGTTTTCGGGGCCAAATTCCATCATCTAGTGCCCCAAAATTAGGTTTTAAAATTACTCAGCTAATTTTTTTACGCTTTTTGAGTTGTTCGAAGGTCAATATCTCCTAATGTACTTAGAGTTAGGACTTGAAACTTCATTTTTGGCTTGTCTATTGTAAGAAGGATGCGCACCCCAATTTTGGGCCCCATCTGACTCATTTCAATTTTAGGGTTTTTTTTTAGAAAGCATCTATGCACTTTGTAGAGAGGCAACACAATGGTTTTCACCCATAGCCAAGCCCACTCACGGGCAGATGCTATGGAGAATGTCCAAGGAGGCATGAGTCACCTCCGTTACAGTCCCAAGGATTTAGTCATACCACATTGGCGACCTGACACACAAGGCAGTCCCCTCCACACCTTAATGGATAGGGACTATAGGGGCACCTCTTCTAGGAGCACTCCTATTTGGCATAGCACTCAGCACACACCCTTCCATGAGGGGTACATTTGTAGGAGAGCTCCCTTAGATGCTCGCTATGAGTGGTCATCACGTGATGAAGCGCTAAGTCAACATAGGGTTCGACAGGAGGAACCACATGATTACACTATCCCTCCTTCACCCCCTCTAGTTGTCAGGACTACAAGGACAAATCCAGAGCACAAGGCTCCTCAGGCGAGGTGAGCCAACGTCGCCCGTCCCTCTTTCACTTATGAAAGGGGGTACGAGGAAGACCACTACATTCCTCAAGAGCAATACATAGCATGGGAGCAATGCACCCCCATGCCTGCTAGCTATCAGGATCACCTACTAAGGCCAAAGCCTCGGGGGAATGTCGCTATCCCCAATAGAGGGAGGTAGCCTATAGAGATCTCGAATCACCACAACCAAGATAGATATCTAGGAGAGGCATCTAGGCCTTCTAGACATGAGACGATAGGACCAACTATCTTAGAATCTACCAAATATATCGCACGTCGGGTGCAGCTCACGCAACTTGAGCTAGACCGACTACCGTTAGAGGAACTGTACCATATCAACAAAGAGCGCATCCAGCCAGAAGGATGAGTTGTTCCAACGCACTATACAGGCGAGGACTCCAACCCCTCACATGCATAAGACAAAACATTATGAGGGACACAACCCCTGGGGGCGAGACAGGTCATCGCGACCTTATCAAGCACTACCCCCAATGCCTCCTAGATAGGAGTGGGAGGCTACTCCCTCGATTCCTCAGACACCCACCCAAGTTCATGGGCCACCCTCAGAAATCCCTCAAGAAGCCTCTAAGGAATCTGAGCAAGAAAAAGAGTGGACTAAAATGCACTACCAAGGCATGGGGGTGCTATCCAGCTACCCCTCCATAGGCCCCATGTTCCTCAATAGGAACCAACCAAAGCGGAGGAGCTCAAATCCCCTGATACGTGCAATGCGCTACTAGAGCGCTTAGAGTCGGACGAGACCAAGACTTTGGGACCCCAAAATCCCAACTTACAAGAGGTTCCTTTTGAGGAAGATCAGCCTCTGACCATAGAGATACCTGATGATGCGGTCTCCCATGTCTTAGAATCACCATATTTTGATGAGCCTGATTCACTAAGCAAAGACGAGTCAGAATGCGAGGTAGCACCATGGGACTCGATCGAATTTGACATTAATCATTCACAAATGATTCCCATGGATGACTACCAAGAGAGCTTAATGGAAATATTCCCCTTAGAAGCGCCAACCGAGCAAGCACCACATCAAGGCAATCAGGTACACCCACAAAGAGCAGAACAACCCCATGGGGACCACATCAACCTGCTCAAACAAGAAGAGCCTAGCATGTCATAGGCAATTGTCGAAGCCAACAAGGGCCTTTGGTTTTTTGAAAAAGATTATGAAGACGACACTGAGATGGCCCACATTAATCACATGCGACATCACCAACACCCCATGCATATGGATGATGCACTTCAACAACTAAACATAAGGCCAGTGCATGAGTGGCACGTTAACCTAGCGCAGTGCAACCAACTGTTGAATCCACCACTTTGGGCATATCAGGAACAACTTCTGCCCAGAGACCTCATAGCAACAACAATGCCAAAGGCAGACCCTATCCTTTTATCTATACATAGGGCCGATCCATTCATGCCAATCCCTCCAGATCCAGATCTGAAGCACAAATATCATCAAGCTGGGGGTACATCTATCCCCTAAAAATCTCCAAGGATTACCGTAATCGCTTGGTCACCAAAAAGCCCCAAGGATTATCACAATCACTTGGTCAAACCAAAAAGCCCCAAGGATTATCACAATCGCTTGGTCAAACCAAAAAGCCCCAAGGATTATCACAATCACTTGGTCAAACCAAAAAGCCCCAAGGATTATCACAATCGCTTGGTCAAACCAAAATCTCCAAGGATTATCGCAATCTCTTGGTCAAAACCCAAAAAGCTCCAAGGATTCCTAAAATCGCTTGGTCAATCCCAAAAATGCTCCAAGAATTATCGCAATCCCTTGGTCACCCCAAAAAGCCCCAAGGATTATCGCAATCACTTGGTCAAACCAAAAAGCTCCAAGGATTCCTAAAATCGCTTGGTCAATCCCAAAAAGGCTCCAAGGATTATCGCAATCCCTTGGTCACCCCAAAAAGCCCCAAGGATTATCACAATCACTTGGTCAAACCACAAAGCTCCAAGGATTCCTAAATACCTTGGTCACCCCCAAAGCTCCAAGGATTGTCGCAATCACTTGGTCAACCCAAAATGCCCCAAGGATTATCACAATCACTTGGTCAAACCAAAAAGCCCCAAGGATTATCACAATCACTTGGTCAAACCAAAAAGCCCCAAGGATTATCACAATCACTTGGTCAAACCAAAAATCCCCAAGGATTATCGATACTTGGTCCAAACCCAGGATTGCGCAATCACTTGGTCAAACCAAAAAGCTCCAAGGATTCCTAAATCCCTTGGTCACCCCCAAAGCTCCAAGGATTATCGCAATCACTTGGTCACCCCAAAATGCCCCAAAGGTGCCTACAAACCCTTTGGTCACACCAAAAAGCTCCAAGGATTATCGCAATCTCTTGGTCAACCTCAAAAGCTCCAAGGATTATCACAATCGCTTGGTCAAGAAAATCCAAAATCAAAA
The DNA here is from genome assembly GCA_028583015.1 of Wollemia nobilis. Lineage (NCBI taxonomy): Eukaryota > Viridiplantae > Streptophyta > Pinopsida > Araucariales > Araucariaceae > Wollemia > Wollemia nobilis. Next base: position 10,365,018 of record JAQPPZ010002587.1, on the reverse strand, counting down.
ATACAAAAAAAAAAAAAAAATAGTTGCATTAGGCATCACATCCATGTTTGTTGATCACACAAGGCAAAAGCACCATAGACTGTCATTACTTGGCAAAACCACCACCTTTTCACATTTTCCACTTTGAACAAAAGTACACCAAAATAAACGCCAATCACCATTTCACCATATCATAAATCAGTTGTCATCTAAACATATCTAGAGTTTTCGTCATTCAACTTGCCTTTAGGTTTCTAGCCAAAACTCGTACAAAAGTCAAACTGATGTTACAATGGTAGAGTTTTACTTGAAATACACCTTGTTACGTAGCATCCCATCACAAATTCAAAAACACATAAAAAAAATTCCTAAGTTGTGTCAATGAAGGATGAAACCTATAAAGAAATTCAGGATACCAAACAATGAAAAGATTATCTCGCTCATCCCCCTGTGCGAATGACCCCAGGAATGCTGAGAGTTGGCAAAAGGACAAGAATCTTCCCTACCCAATTCCCAAGAATCCCAAGTTCTCAAAACGTTGCAAAACCTCACAAAAATTTGCACAAAGTCAATACTCCAAAACATCGACATCAAATCCCATAAAGTGCACACACAAAAGGCACAAGCAATAGTGATTCTCATCACTTCAAAATTCAAATCCCTTGCTCAAAAAGAAAAAAACAAAAATAAACAGTGATTTTCATCACTATAAATGAGCAAGTATCCCAATACAAATGAAGAAAAGAAGGGAGTCGAACTTGAATCCCGGGAACTCTCAGCATTCAAAAGGTCATGAGGTGAACCTCAGTACCGGTTTGGTGGATAACCTATCGGTCACTGGCGGCAAAACTCCCGCATGACGATATATCTGTCACATTTACTTGTGTGCAGATCAATGTTTGCATGTGGATGAGCTAGCTTATGGTCTCCTAGATCGCAAAACAGATTAATCCGACAAAATACAACAAAGGAGTTAGTGGAACTAATTAGGTGATCCTCGAGATAGGTTTGGTTGAAAGCCTATATGGCACTGGTGGTATCCTGACAAATACCACATAAAAAAACTCAATTGCACACACAAGGATGCAAAATAACTTGGTCAAAAACAAGCGCGATTCATACCTTGGTCAGACATCTTGTAAGATAACGGTCCAGTCTTGGCTAGTTAGTTAAAATAGCTGAATCTCAAAAAAACCTAGCTACATTCTATGCCAACCATTGCATATAATCCATTCCTATATCGCCATACAAAAAAAAAAAAAAACAACAAATATACACAAAAAGCATTTACCACAAGCAATCACCCAGTACATAAAGCCATAAGTCATGTATAGTCTATGGTGCCAATGTAAGGTTATCAACAAATCATTTCATCCATTCCATTACTTATCATATAAATCAACAACATGCGCATTTATCATACCATATGCATTCGTCACCATAAACATGCATCCATCAACATCAATCATTGTGCATAACATAAAATCATGACATATACACAAAGCAAGAAAATCCAAACAACAAAAACATCACAAAAATGCAACACAAACAAACAACAATAAACATTGCCAAACAAGAGTGCTCTTGCACTTAACCTCTTGGCATAGCAAAACTGATGTCTGGGTTTACATTGTCACTATCCTACTCCCTAAGAAGGCTACCATAGCCGGACCGCTCCACGGGAGGTCGGATTTTTGCCAATTTTAATCCCAAATGGCATCACAAAAACAACAAAACAACAAAAAACACAAAAAATGCAACACAAAAACAAAGCCATAAGCATTGCCGGACACAAGTGCTCTTGCACTTAACATCTTGGCATAACAAAACTGATGTCGGGGCTTACATTGTCGTTATTTTATTCCCTAAGAAGGCTATCATAGCCGGACCGCTCCATGGGAAGTCGGATTTTTGTCAAACACCACCCCAAATGGCATCCCAAAATGGGTCAAAACCCACTCAAAAACAGCAAATAAATACAACACAAAAATAAAAGAAATAAAATTGTCGGACATCAGTACTCTTGCACTTAACCTCTTGGCATAGAAAATCGATGTCGGGGCACAAATGGTCACTATTCTACTCCCTAAGAAGGCTACCATAGCCGGACCGCTCCACGGGACGACGGATTGTTGACACTTTCACCCCATTATGGCATCACCAAAAGGGTTTTTACCCACCAAAAATAGGTCCAAAAGTTAGAAAACTGCTTGCACATTCAACGGACAAACATCTAAAGACACCCTCACCTAAGTCATCTTGGGTCAAGCGACTCATCGCTTTTCTCATGGCAGTCATTCCCTCATCGATTTGTCGCTTGAGGGGGTAGTCACACTTAGTCACCAATCAACAAACACACACCCAATCAAGGCAATGGCATGCATTCAAAGAATCATTGACAAAGACAATCACGCTCCTGCTTGGGGCAGTAAACAAGCAACAATCACAAATCAATCAAACACGATCAAACGCTTGGCATTCCCAAAGCATGAACTCAAGGTTCCCCCATGGATAAAAGGTTGCGCCCTTTGCCTATTCATGACTGATCAATGTCTAAGTTCAAGTCACACCTCACCAAAATAGGTTAATACTTGAAATCAAATTCCTTAGCTCGTCAGAAGCAAGGATTCAAGAATGCATCCCCTTTCCATGCTTGGGGCATCACAAGTTGGTTAGGTTACTAAGAAACCCTAATCACTAGTGCTTTGGTTATCTATTTTTGCTCAGCATTGTGCCACCCGTAGTGCTATCCAAAAATGGGCATCTGTAGACACCAAAACAGCACCAATCCGATTACGTGACTGCAAACACTGATCGCATTGACACACATAGCCCCCAGGTGATGGGGGACGGGATTACCCACACAGTCACACTCACACAATTGGCAACTGCCCGATCCGCCATGAAAGCATGCATTTAAAGAGACCCTTGACCTACAACCACCGTTTTGTCAGACTGTTCTTCTGAACTACTGTCTCATCCATATTGCCCATGACCTGCAACTGTCGCTTTGTTAGAATGACTGTTGCCTCTTTTTTTGTGCATGTGGCCGTCCGCGTGTTTATTTCCCATTTGCTTTCTTTTGGCCGTGATATCGTGACATGTCACGATATCGTGACATGTCGCGATATCGCGACCATTCCACCTTCGGCCCCTTTCTTTTGTTTTATGTCATGATATCGCGACCGTTTCGCCTTTGGCCCCTTTCTTTTGTTTTACGTCGTAATATCGCGATGTCGTGATATCATGACATCACGATATCGTGACCGTTTCACCTTTGGGCCCTTTCTTTTGTTTTATTTTGCGATATCACGACCATTCTGCCTTTGCGCTATGGTTTTGTTTGTTTGTCGCGATATCGCGACGTCGCAATATTGCGACAACCTTTTGCCTTTACCCTGGTTTCTTCTTTGATGTCACGATATCGCGACAACTCCTGCCTTTGCCCTGACTTCTTTGATGTCGCGATACCATGACGTCGTGATATCGCGACGTCGCGATATCGTGACAACTCCTGCCTTTGCCCTGACTTCTTCTTTGATGTCGCGATATCGCGACAACTCCTGCCTTTGCCCTGACTTCTTCTTTGATGTCGCACAGAAAAAGAGGCAACAGGCATTCTGACAAAAATATGAAAATGGACATTAGACAATTGTCATAATGGCAAACATGGGCCTTTAGACAATTAAAAGTGGACATTAAACAAATGAAAGTGGACATTAGACAATTGAAAAGGGCAAACACTAGACAATTAAAGGTGGACATTAAACAATTGAAAGGGGACATTAGACAAATGAAAGTGGACATTAGACAATTGTAAGTGGACATTAGAAAATTGTCATAATGGCAAACATGGGGGCCCAAGTCAAGGAGGAATCTCCTCCAAGTGGCACCCTTGCATACCCACCCAAAGAGACCCCTTGGGTCTATAAATTGGTGAGCTTCTCTCACCCAAAAGAGGGGAGGGTTTTGGAGATTTTAAGCAACGAAGTGCTGCCAAATCACGATTATGCATTATCATTCGAAATCAGTTTGTTCATTGATTTACTTAATCTTATGCATGCATCTTACATTGGTTTTTAGGGATCAGACGCTTTATCATTTGATAGGTGCTACTAAATGGTCTGTTGTTTCTTTGAACGCAGGAGGAGCAGCAAGGATCGAAGACTCATCAACACAAGCGATGACAACACTTTGGCCCGCCCATTTTACATGTGGACACGCGAAAGAAGGATCACCCGTCTCCCTTGTAACCGAAACTATGTTAACGCTCCTAGCCTCTGAAAAGGTGGGAGACATCTCTGTAACCGATATTGAGAGGGAATAAATACAAAAAGGGTTGTGTTTCTTATATCTCTTTCATTTCGTTTTGAGTCGTTTCTTTTCCTCCTTTCATGCACCGCAATTTGTAGCATTTAAGCGTTAGTTTTGTTTCGGATATATATCACATTGGTTTTCCTTTCAAACTTCCAGAATCTCATGTTTTCAATGGTATCCCAACATTACACTCTGCCCCAACATCTACAAATAATTTTTTAAGAATTCTTGGATTAGGGCCAAAAAATCCTTTCTCCAAGAAGGATTTTAGGGGACATTTATGACTTTTAGTTTTAGGGCCTAAGGACCCTTTTTCTATTTTCACCATCCTTTTGAAAAAAGTGGATGGGAGAGTATTTATCGAATTTGATCAAATATCTAACCTAGGGGGATTGAGGTAGTCAAATGAGTCTTGCAAAAACAACAAGGCCAACAAAGAAGGGAAAATTACCTATTCAAAGTGTTTATGAATCTCAAATTTGAAAAAAATATGGAAGCACATCATGGTATTCAACCATAGGAGGCATCTCACCATGAATAAGAGGCACAACACGACCTTCAACCATCGGCAACTTATCACTCTAAATAACCTTAAAATCTAGAATATCAACTTTCTCAACTTGTTGGAATTCAATGGGCTTAGATTCTTGGTTATTTTTCTTGGTTGCATTCTTTAGGTACTTATCTTAGCAAGTCAATACCGATGGAGCCTCTAGGGGAACCTTGGAAAAGCTAATGCATGAGAAATTGGTAGACTTTCATATGGCTCTATAGTTTTCACTTTCGCTGAGAATTTGGGTATCCTTTCCAATAATCTTGTTGAGGGGTATGATATCCTTAGAGGCCTTCAATATGTTTCTAAGGTTAAATGGGAAAAGGTGTTTGTTGAATTTGACTCCCAACTCATGATTAATCTTCTGAAGACTCCTAAGAATCATAAGGTTGATTAAAGACTAAAAATAATTGTTGAGAAGATTCAATTAATCCAAATGGGATTTTTGAAAGTGTATTACAATCATGTGGTCAGATAATAGAAAAAGAGTGTTGAGGCTTTAGCTAATTGGACATTGGACAAAGGTGATCTTACTTGGTACAACCACCCTCCCAGATGATGGACTTCACAAATAAGGGAAGCTCTACTTTTTATCCTTTCTTTGGATGGCTCATGTACTAGAGGTACCTAATTCCCTATTTTATGTTTCCTCTGTTGAATCTTGAATTAAAAGTCTTTTGGCCTAGAAAGGTTGCAGTTGTGTTTTGTTTTGTTTTTTTCAAGGGGTGTTTGTTTTTTTGTATAGTTTTATTTTTGTATTGTTTTAGTTGTTTTTTGTGTTTTTATTATTTTTTATGTTTTTATGTTTTGATGATTTATTTTTTTTTTTTTTTTGTGTTTTTGTTGTTTTTCATGTTTTTGTTTTTTGTGTTTTGTGTTTTGTGTTTTTGGATTTTTGAAGTGTTTGTGTTTTTTTATTGTTTTTATGGTTTTCTTATGTGTTATGTATTTTATTGTTATTTTTTATTTTATTTTATTTTTATTTATTTTTTTTTATGAGTTTTTTTGTTGTTTTTATGCTTTTATGTTGTTTTTGTTTATTTTGTGGTTTTTATTTTGTTTGTCTTTATTTTTTTATGTTTTTGTATTTTTTGTGTTTGTTTATTATTGTTTTTGTTGTTTTAGGTATGCTCATTGAGTGTGTCGAAGAAGGTAGGCTAGGTGTGAGCCATGGGAATTTTTTCCAGAGTAGATACCTCTACCTCCTTGGGACTTACCCAAAAGTGGTATCCTATTTGGGATATTTCCCATAAAAAAACAAAAAAAATATTTACCCTCTAAATTTATCCTCTTTGAGGGTTCCTCTTGAGTAGATTTACCCTTCGATATTGTCTTTGTCTGAGAACTCAATACCGATTTCTTCATGGGATACTGTACCAACAAATGATCATCATATTTGTAATTAGTATAAAAATTAGGGTAATTCTCATTCACAATGGGCTGGGTCCAAGACCCTAAGCTTGAAGTGAGCTTAATAGAGGATGTAATATTAGCTTCCAGATCTACATTTATGCACATTCTTGCATAAATTATTCTTGATTTTTCTCTAGTTGTGGCATCGATAGAAATCAGTTCACCCACCACCTTGGCTATACCACACAAAATATCAATATGCCAATACTAAAAGGGTAAGCTAGGGAGTCTAACCCATAGAGGGGTCATATTAATTTTCTATGTATTAGGATAAAAATTCAAGCTCCATCGATGCAAATGAGGCCTCACTCCTAGAAGAACCACGGACCTCCATAGAGGACCCACCTAGAATCCTCTTCATAATTGAACTTGAACATGAAAAAATATTTGGGAAAAACAACAATATCTAAGTGACCCTAAGGCTACCATTTGGATAAAGCCCACCTCCTAACATTATCCAGATTCAGTTGGGTACCCAAAAAGTTGCTTGCTAAATTGAAGGCCCCATCCTCAATCGCGAGCTTAATCAAGCCCTTAAGAACACATAGGGTATCTTCAACTAGATAAATATCAAAAATAGTGTTTGAAAAACACAAACCTGAATGAGATGAAACTATTACTGCAAAAAAATATTCAACATCATAATCGAAGGAATTTTGGAAAGAGACCCTCAAAGGGGCATCATTCATAGCACCACCTAGCAAGGAATCCACACCCATCAAAGGGCCTACCTCTTTACTTGGTAAAAACATGTGATCTACCATAGGGTCGACAAGACCATCTTCGAACTCATATTTTTCTATCACTTCCCCAAAATTTTCATCCATCATATTCTCACCATTCCCACTACCCATACCATTGATCTTGCAACCCTAAAATCCATACCCACTATCTTGCACACCATTCCTACTCAAAGATAAGTTCAAAAAATATTGAGTTCATCGATATTTGAAAGCCTTGATGTTTATAATTGAGTAGAGGTAAAAGTCATGGGATGCAATGGGAGATAAAGATGCACTACATATTGTAGTATTTAATAGTCGCCCCACTACAACAAATCCTAGCTTTAGGGTGAATCATCGTAACAACCCTAAATTTGGATGAACGAATCATTATGATAGCCATTACAATCCTTAGTTTTTGCAAAACAAATAGTCGCTCCTATTGTAGCAAACTCTAGATTTAGGGTGAATCATCATCACAAACCTAGATTCAATCCCACAACAACACCCGACCCCTAGATTTACTTCACATGAGGAATGACATTGATAGCCACCATAACATTTATATTTTGTAGAAATATAATTGCTCTTGCTACGGTAAACCCTTGCTTTAGGGTAAATCATCACTACATAATAATTTAACAGTGGCCATGCTACAACAAACCCTATCTTTATAATAATTTTAATAGTTATTGTCATTTTTTTATCATTTTAAGTCATTATAAAAAATAAATTATTTTAAACATTATATGATTTATTGTAGTTTTTAATTAATATTATTAATTATATAAAGATAACTAATAGTCATTATTTTTTAAAATAATATTTTAAAAATATAATGTAATTAAGGGTTTATATATAAATTCTTATTATATCAAATTTTTATTAATTATTCTTATTTTAAAACTTGTTATATTTAATTTATGTTTTAATTTTATTTTTTAATTAGTTATATATAAGGAGACTCATCAACACCTTAGCAATTAAATATATATATCTTAATAATATTGGAACCCTAAACCTCTTTCACAAAAACTAAGTATTTAAATGTTTGACCTCATATTATATGATAATTTTTTATATTATTTATTAGCTAAAACAAATATTTATAAAATATAAAAACATAAAAATTATATTATTTAAAATATATTAAATTTTTATAAAAATAATTTCATTAACTTATTTTAAGATAATTTATTTATTTTTATTACAATAACTAAAGCTTCCTTCTTTAACTCCACATCATACCAACAAAATATTTACATAAAAATAATCATTTGTCTTCCAAAGATGCAACTTTTTACATAAAAATAATCATTTGTCTTCCAAAGATACAACTTTTTAACATTCTCCTCCCACCTTTAAACCGATTTCATTTCTATTTCCAACTTCTCTTGCTCATTTAAAATATTACATTTACATTATATCCTTTCATGTAAAGGAATTGGAGAACAAGCGGGTAATTAAAACTTTCCAGTTAAAATTGAAAGACCCCAAATTCAAATCTATGCGAATATACTATATACATAAAATTACAAATAAAAAAATACATCGTAAATTACAATTTGTATAAATAATATTTATATATATAATTAATCTATTAATTAATTAATTTAGAGTAGCATTTTATAAAGAATGGAAACTTTGAACCGCATGCATTTTCATTCACCTCTAAAAGACAGCCATGACAATGAATATTGATTTCAAACGAGGCTGTTGATGTCCATTGTCTATTCATTTCAAGTTAGGGAGACAAATTACACTGCTGTCTTTTGTCTTATTGATAAATCTCACAGATATCTCTCGCCAACGTGATTGTGTTGTACGGGAGTAAGTCTAACGTCATGCAAACAATGTCTTGCGACTTTGTTACATGTGAAAAACACATTTTAATACATCAATTGGTTTTCCTACAGTTCTTTCTCACTTCCCCGCTGGTGCCGGTGAGGGGGCTGATGTTTCCCATATTCACCATGGCAGCAGCAAAATCTGTGAAGAAGGCAAGAGTGTTGGTACTGTACGTAGTAACCTGAGCATCCGCAGAGCCGCCATTAAATAACACCTGATCGGAATGGAAAAGACCTTTCTTGCTTCTCAGATTTTTGTAGTAGTTATTGTCAAACAAATTGGGAGTGCCCACGTCCAGGGGAGAAAGGTTGCTATCGCTGCTGCCGCTTGTGCTGGGGCAGTTGCCCTGTAGAGAAGTGGCGTATGCGGAGTCGATATTGGAATCGTTGTAGATGCGAGACTCGAAAGTTACGCACCGCGCTTGACCAATTGTATGAGCACCTGAATACATAAAAACAATTCAATCATTCTTTTAGATATATACAAAAACATTCAGGTGAGTCGAGGCATCAAGGGTTTGAATTTTTCTATTAAGGGCTGCATATTTGTACTGAGTATTTATAGCTACCTGAAAGAGCAATCATGTCCTTGGTGGAAAGGCCTTGAGCTTGAAACGAAGAGATGAGTTGGGCGAGTTCGGATCCAGGGCCTGGAAGGTTGCTGTTGGCTCCGCTTAGACTGGCTGTCCTGGAGTCTCGCCTTCCCAGCTGCACTGTCCACGTTGTTCCTCCAAGCTAGCAGAGACAAAGTGAATTTATGTTATTCATTATTCTTGTGGACAATATTAAGAATGACAGTATAGTTCATAATTATTTTCATAGACATGATATAATGTAGGTTCATGTTGGCTTTCTTGGCGAGCATGGAGGTGGCTATAGTTCATTTTCGTTGACATTGTCAATCCTGTATAAACGCCATCAAAGTGGGTGTATTTGAGAGATCTAGAGATAGTAGGATTGACAAATACGAACAAATCATCGTACTTCAACTACAGAGGTGAAACTGAGACATAATCATCGTATTTTGGTTGATCTCATTAGCCTTTCACATCGGTCTGAGGTGCTATTATAAATTGATAATTAAGACAAAAAAAAAAAATGAACATAGCCTGCTCACCTCAAGATTAGATTTGAACACCTCTGTTCGCCCATATTAACTACTTTCAAACATAGCAGGTTTAGAAAATATAATCTTCTGTTCGCCCTTTTAAACTACTTTCAAACATAGCAGGTTTACAAAATATAATATTTTTTTTCTCTGGTTTAAGTTGTGTATATCTCAATCATGTGTATGCTTGCTTGAAAATGGTGAGCCATGTGTAAAATTGAAAGTCCCATAAAAATAACATCTTACTTTAATTTATAGAGATGAAATTGAGATATCGTACCAGGCTTGCTCAAACAAAAATATTTATTCAATATGAGACCTAAAAGAAGAAATTAAATTATTTTAAGTATTTCAAAAATGAAAAAAAAGCAAGGTGGAGATACTTTAAAAAGACAAAGAGGTCTTTAAAAAAAATTAAAAATAATAAATTGAAGAGTCGATTAAAGTTTTGAATCTAAAATAGTGTTACATATAATATGCAGTATGGATAACTATTTTATTTCATAAAACTTATAATTTTATGCACCTTAAAAATTATTCTATTTTATAATATTTATAAAATTTGATAATAAATATTTAATAAATTATTTTAAATTATATATAATTAATGAGTTGATGTAGTAATCTTAGAAGTATTTATGATATTGTATAATATAATATCGTTAATTGATATAATTTATTATAAGGAAAGAAAAGACAGTCCTTTCAACCTTACTATTAATTAAAAAATTATTTAAATTTATTTAAAAAATTATATTAAGTGAATAGATATTTTAAAAAATATGATGTAAAATTTAAATTTCAAAATAATTTGAAAAAACGATAAAAAAATAATGAAAAGGAAAAACAGAGATGCAAATGTAAAATATGTACAAAATATATTAAAAGTATAGTAATCAAGGAAAACATTGTCACCGCAGCTACAGAGCTACAGTACTACTAACAATAATATCCAGTGAAAGTGGACAGCTTATAGCAATATAATAAAAGAGAGTCAAATAAGAAACGAAGAAAACCTACTGCAACAACAGAATCACGAGCAGCAATTGCGACGATATCAGCACACGAGACGACTCCACTGCAAGACGTCTCCAACCGAGATTTGATGGTATCTATAACATCGTACCCCCTCACAGAATTGGCATTTGGGCCTGCCGTCTTTTCTCCTGTGAAGGTCGAGGTGTCGTCCAACAGTATTGACCCATCACACCCCTGCAATTCCAAGTTTAAAAAAGGTTGTCAATCTAAGCAATAAAGCAATATATCATATAACATAAAGCAAAAACCATTAGAGAGTGGACGTCCTGACATTACCGAAACAGTCGTGGAAGTGAAGGCGGAGCAAAGATGCACCCATGCGCCGTTCTGTGGCCACGGCCTGGGCAACGGCACCATTGACGATGGACAACGCCTGGGGACACGAGTTGGCATAAAATGTTGGACTCAGTTGCCCATTAACATCTCTGAAACATAACATGACCAAAGCAATACACGCAATCAGACCACCCTTGGTCTTCATGGTTGATTTGCTTCGTTATGCACGTGAACAAAATCTCACTCACCTGACTTAATGCGAAAAACTTTTGGCTTGAAAAGGTTGGGCAAATCTTTTCTTTTTATAACTACTCCGGACGTCCATCTTGGCTGAGATTCTTGATCCAGTAGCAGTAATTGACGACTATTGAACAAAGTTTTAGTTTGACTTCGCTGCGAAGATCACGGTGGCATGCTGGATCCAGCCAAGCAGGGGAGGTGAGCGATGGGACCATAGCACACAACTTGATCAAAATCTAAAATGCCGGCTATTGTTGAATCTGCGACCAAAGACGAAAAGGATATCTTACAGTATTACATTATTATTTATCAGACGTGGACTCATTGTCGTATTGCATAGAGTATGAATTATTTCTCAATCAAGCCTTGTGGACGCGTTGAAACTCTGGTAGAAGCATTGTCTATTCTTATATGGCGCACGTTGTAATATATGGAGTGAATCCGAAAACTCGTGAAGGTAATTTGTCACAACCATTGAAGTGCTTTGATGTTGACATAGAAGCAAAGTCAGCAAAGAATATAAAATAGGAGTTTGAGATATAGACGAAAGCTTTGCTAGCATTTGAATGGAACATATTATCAACTTGATTTAAGGAAAAGCTACACGAGCTTCACCCACGTGTAGGGAAAATCACCTTTTTTCCTTGCAAACAGTTGCGGTGGGACTAGAACCCAACTCAATTCTAGTCTTAACAAGCTCTCCTTATTACGAAGTTATATGCTATAGCCAATCCAATGATAATTTCCGTGAATTTTTTTTATATTTATTATATCTTTATTAGAGTTTTGGTTTGTATATAATTTTAAAAAGTCTTCTTTTAATAAAAAATTAAGAAGTTGTAAAGGTCCTTTTTTTTTAATAAAGAATTAAAAAGTTGTAGTAATATTATTTGGTTATTTTATTATATATTAAGATGAAAATGATTTTAATTTTTTATTTTATTTTACTTTTTTGAGGAACACACTTACCCAGGTTACTGTTTGAACCTTAAATATTTTGAAGAAGAACCAAAACTTAACCCGTTGCACTATTTCTCTTGGAACTAAATGGTGTTATTATTGTTATATCCCAGTTACGTAATGATATCATAATACCAGGTGTTATTATTGTTATATCCCAGTTACGTAATGATATCATAATACCCTTGGTTATTATGTAATGTCAAGATTTGAATGTAAGTATTTTTTTAAAGAAGAATTTAAATAATTAAACTTATCATTTTATTATATATTAGAATTTAATTTGTTTTATTTTTTTTAATTCATAATCACACGATGATATTTTAAAAATTCTCATTATTATGTATATAAGCTCAACAAAATTTAAATACGAATCTCTTAAAAATAAAAATTTTATATAATTAAATTAAATATTATTTAATCATTTTATTATATATTATAATATATTAATTTTCAAAATATAAAAAATATAACTTAATTTTTTTAATATTTTTTTTTGTATGTTTTATAAATATTTTTTTTCTTTCCTTTCAAATAACAATAAAATGTAGTGATAAACGCACATACGTCTAGAGTTCTTTTGAGGGTTAAAATTTAAATTCATTTTTTTATTTAACGTTGAATGCAAATAAAAATATTAAAAATATTAATTATTTTTCCTTGTACTTTAAAGTCATTTGCAAGTACAAAATATTAAATTTTGTGTAGAGTTTAATAGGTTGTAATTTTAAAAAATAAATAAATAAAATTATTTTTAAATATAAATATAAATCTATACATGAAACAATAGGTAAGGGTTTCAGTTTAATGGGTTTTATTAAATAATAGAAATAAAATATTTTATAAGCTAATCTAAATATAAATTTTAAATTGATTACAGAGTTTTATATTATAATTTAGAATTCTAATTCTATGATTTTATAGACAACTTGTAACACATGTTTAATGATATTTGGATAAAAGTAGGTAATATAGAGTTTTATTTTTGAATTAAGGTTTTAAATTTTAACATTTTTTAAATATATTTAAGGCAAAATAAAAAATTTCAATATGAACCTCACCATTGTCTAAGGTTTTATAAAAATAAGAGTTTTAAAGCATAAATCTATGTTCCTATAATATTGACGAAATTAATATTTAGTCAAGTAATTATATAACAACAAAAAATAGGTATGAATACTTAGCAAATTAAAAAAACACATAAAGTTGGAGGAGTGGCTAAGGAAGAAGGAAAGGTTATAGATATATTTGAAGGAAAAAATAATTGAGAAAATAAGGAGTGATAGAGGAAGAAGGAAGGGTTACAAACAAAACTAAAGGAAAAGCCAAAAATCTTAATAGTAGAAAAAATACAAAGTAGCATTGGAAGAGTGGATAAGGAAGAAGGGTGGGTTGTAGATAGAGATAAAGGAAAATATAGTTGAGGAAATAAAGAGTGGTTGAGGAAGAAGAAAATGTTGCAAATAGAGCTAAGGGAATAATAGTGGCTCAATATCTTACTAGGAGATAAAAAAATATTGCAAAATGATGTTAGAGAGTGGTTGAGGAAGGAAGAGTTGTAGATAAATATAAAGTTAAAAAATAGCTAAGGAAATAAGGGTTGTTTGAACAAGAAGGAATACAAATGGAGCTAAAGGAAGAACCATAAACCCTAATAGTAGAAAATATTGAAGGAGTGGCTAAGGAAGTAGGGCTAAAGTGGCTAAGGAGTTGAGGAAAAAGGGTTGTAGACAAAAATTCTAATAGTAGATAAAATGATGTAAAGCAATATCAAAGGAGGGTTGTGATAAAGTTGAAGGAAAAAATAGTTAAGGAAATACAGAGTTATTGAGGAAGAAGGAAGGGTTATGAACCGAGTTGAATAAAAAGCCTAAAACCCTAATAGTAAACAAAAATACAAATATTAACATAAAAGGAGTGGCTAAGGAAGAAGGAAAGGGTGCATATGGAGTTGAAGGAAAAGCAAAAATCCTAATGGTGGATAAAATAGAGTAGAGACAATTGGCATTGTAGGAAATGAAGTTGTAGTATAAGCAAGGAAATCCATTACAAGCTTGATAAAATGAAGTACATATTTGTTATTAGGATTCTCACATTTGTTCCTAAGTCCAATAAAGATATATTTGTTGCTAAATCTAACAAAGGTAACTAGAAAACTAGAAAGAGGTTTTAAAGGAGTCTAGATGGAGAAGAAAATGTAAGGTTATGCACAGTGGTGAATATTCATAAATTAGGAGAATATTAGGATTTCCAAAATTGGAAATTGGTGAACATGAGGATCCTCGATGTTGGCCCATTCACCTAAAATTTTTGGGAACAATTTTTTCTTAGGGTCAATTCACCTTAATATATATCTAAACATAGGCATATTTTTACTTGTTGAAAAGCTCGTTCTGATCCTGATCTACTAGTAGTGATTTTATGAAATTATAAGGTGATATAATAGGTCAAAATGGGCCCCAAATATGAACTTACTTTCTAGGGCTTCAAATTCCTCAAATGCTTGTGTGAAGATGATTGATTTGATTTACTTAGGATTTACCTTGATTCACATTGATTTTGATTAGGATTCATTATTTTTTACAAGTACATTTTGAGTCCAACCCCTTATGCATGACTTTGATAAAAGGGTTTTAGAAGGGATGGATGATAGAGAGACTACATGAATAACAAACTCAAAGGATAGAATAATAATTAGGAAGAATAAAATAGAACAATGACTAAATGCCAATAATACAATATATAATGGTTGCAAGGATCCATAATATGAATAAAGGATATGTAATTAATATTGTGGTAAAAATAAAAATGAAGGATATGGGATGAGGTCCAATGATAAAATAAACTTACATAGTAGTCTGATTGTTTAGAAAATTCTATATTTTTAATCCTAAACAAAGGTAGAGCAACGAAATATTGGATCAAAGCATGATACATGGAACATAATGTAATGAAGAAGTAGAAGTGGTGGATTATATAGAGATACTAGATGAACATTCAAATAAATCAATCATTTATTCCCAAGAAGAGGTTATGGAAATTTGGAACAAAAGGACTTACACAAACTAGACCCTCAAATAAGTCAAGGAAAAACAAGTAGAAGTAAATATAGAAGTAACTATCCTAAACTCAACATTGGACCAAGGCTAGAAGCTTTTAAATTGAAACCCATATCATCTAAATAAAGAAAGATATAAGAGAAAACATTGTATCAAAAAATGAAATAAGATAGTTAAAATTGTGTTGTGAGAAGATCTTATTCTCGAAAAAATTTTGTCATTGAAATATCAAGCTCTAGTGGGAAGGTTCATTATTAAGGATCCAATCCAAGCTTAAAGTTGTATTCAATAAAAAATATATATGCATTTACAATACAAAATTACACAATATTGAAATCTTCTAAATCAAGAGGAGAAGCCTAGCTAACTAATCAAAGCTAACTAAAACCTAAAAAATTGTTAACATTAGCATTAGAGCTAATATTAGCGCTAGACAAACTACCCACTAAGGAATATTCTTAACAACTTACCAACTAAATAGAAAATCATGCATAACAAAAAATAATTTACGATAGGAAACCTAGGAATAAAAATAATAAAATAGACCTAGGACTATACTAATACTAAGGTTAAGACTACATGCCCTTTTCATACCTCCACACTTAAGAAGAATTATAATCCAATGATTGATGAGGCTTGGAAATACCTCAATCATAGCATGTTTTGAATACTAAAACTGCCTAAAAACTCTTATGTTTAATCTGATATGCTATTTAAGTTGATTCAATATGTTGTGTATTAACTATTTGCATGATCAATGTATTTGAAATACTATATTCTGATTTTTACAGCTTTTTGCATAGTTTTATGTTATTTTTTTAGGTTGATAACAACATTTCACTAATTATGTTTTGATATGTCTCAAGCATTTATTTAACCTAAGTTTAGCAAATAGTGCAAGCAAACTGTTACTATGTAGCAAAAACTAGTTTTCCAATGTAAATTCCAGCCAGCTACCAATGAATGGTAAGGCATGGAATTTACACATGGAAATAGATGAAGACCATTGAAATCTGATCCTGAGAGATAACCCACTTGAGAAATGTAGACGAAATCATTTAAAGATCACACATTTTTTCATTTCGAAGTATCTTTGGAATGAACAGACATCTTCGAAATGAGAAAACACAGTCTCTTTGAAATGAGCGGATCTTCAGAATGAAAATTGCAGTCCCTTCAAAATGAACCATATCTTTGGAATGAAGACAAAATGTGCTTTTTGACTTGTTGAACGATTTCTGACGCTGGAAAAGGGGGAAGAAATATTGAAAAGGGTAAGGGAAAATATCTCCCATTTGACTTTGCCATCCTTGCCGACCAAAGCCACCATTTATGGAAAGATCAAAGTTTGATCCTCTTCTAGGATAAAACCAGGAAAAGCTACAGCATAATAGGATTAGATATTTAGGATAGAAAGGAGATATTCTCAGTTTGTAAGTAGATCTTAGGACATCTATAAATATGGCTTCCATCCAGAGTGAGAGATAGAGAGAGGAGAATAGGAGAAAATAGGCAAGTAGTGTAATAGTGAGAAAAGTGACTGTTACTGTCCTGTAACAAATTTTTAGCAGCAATATTGTAATCATATTCTGAATCAATAAAAGTGCACTATTTTTATTTATGTTGTTGTGAATGAGTGTGAGTAAGATCTAGAGAAAGAAAGACTCATACCTTCTTCTGTACAAGGAGGCTGGCCACTTCCAGACCTAGGAGGAGGACTAACATCAGGTTTTTATTCTGATTTTGTTGCAGCA
This sequence comes from Wollemia nobilis, assembly GCA_028583015.1. Lineage (NCBI taxonomy): Eukaryota > Viridiplantae > Streptophyta > Pinopsida > Araucariales > Araucariaceae > Wollemia > Wollemia nobilis. The sequence continues at coordinate 10,347,752 of JAQPPZ010002587.1, read as the reverse complement.
GATGAGTTGTAGAACTTGTCATTGCATTTCCTTGTAAACAACTAACAGTATTTGTAATCTTATCTTATTTTATGATTGATATGATCTTGTTATTAATGTTTTAGTTGTAATCTCCACTTTTAGTAAGCTTTCAAAATACTGTAGATTATCAATTCCAGAATTTACTATTTTCTATAATTTGCTGCATTTTGTATTTTGTTGTCAACCCCTGCACAGAAAATTGACAACCTTCTATTACATAGCATTGATAGGGCTTAATTTCCATGATATAATTAGGTTTCCATTGCTACAAAAGTAAATAGATTTCCTTTCTACAATTATAATCAGATTTCTAATTCTACAACTGTTATTTCTACAACATAATTAGGTCTCACTCTGCAATTGTAATTAGAATTTCATTTCTATAGTTAATTATTAGTTTCCATTTTTGCAACTAGATTAAGGTTTAATTTATGCAATTTAGAGATAAAAATGTCCTAAATCCCCCACACAATCGGTTTCACCAATAAGACCTGTTGCTCCCAGATGACCTAAGTTATAGCCCTGTTCACTCCTTCTGCAAATAGCCTTGTACATCGCCCTGGATTGACAAATTCATTAAGAATTAATGATGTGCATAACGACAACACATCAATGCCTTTACAATAAAAATAGGAGAGTGAGTCACCAAATGTTGAACATATATCCAATGGGTAGGATGAAATGGAAGCAAAGAGACCACGTCATCACTAGTTTGAACAAGGTTGAATATGCCTCAAGATGATGATGCTAAAATATAATATTTGGTCATAACTCTTTTACCAATCATGAAGGAAATTTACAATGAGCAATGGCCTACTATGGAGTCTATTGTACAACCAGATCAGTTGGGCCTCCTACAGTTCTTTCGAATTTCACCGTTGGTGCCAGTGAGAGGATTGATGCAGAAACAAAGTTCGAAAAGAAAGTATTCTGATTCGTTGAATAGGTCGTCACCTGGGAATCAGTAGAGCCTCCATTGAACAGCACCTGGTCGGAGTGGAGAAGTCCTCTCTGGCTTCTCACGGGCTCCACTTGCGAAAGGATATCGTCCCCGCCGCTGCTCGGGCACTTTGATTGCTCAGATGTGGCGAACGCGCTGTTGATATTGGTTTTTTCATAGATGCGGGCTCTGAAGGTAGTGCACGATCGTATGAGCGTGATATCTGCGTGAAATATTAATATATAGAATTACTCACCTGACAGCTCAACCATGTCTTTAGTAGAAAGACCCTGAGCACTGAAAAATGAGATGAGTGCGCTAAGACTGGATGTGGGAACTGGAATATTGCTATTGGCACCGCTTAGACTTGCCGTTGTGGAGTCCCTCCTTCCAAGCATCACCGTCCATGCTGGCCCTTCCAACTAGCAATCACAAACACAACGGTCGTCTGTTCAAATTTCTAAATTTCTTTTACATAAGAAAATATTACGTAGAGGGGAAGAGAAACATAGATTCTTCGACAACAGAATGAAGAGCGGCAACGGCGAGAATGTGGGCACATGAGACGACTGCACTGCACTGGGCTTCCACCTGTTGATGGCGAAGTGGAGTGGGCACAAAGTGAATCATTTTTCCAACGATGGCCCACCGCCTACACCGCCCACGAAAGTATGAAATCATTTTTCCAACGATGGATAAGTAATATATTCACTAATGTCTGTCATGGATGCAAGGCGCATTGTTCCTTCGTGGCATTGACTTTGTGCCATTAAAGTTTACGTATTAAGTTGGAACGCCTTTGAATTTTTCAGTAAAAGCTATTTTAGGAATAGACGGGCAGGCACTTACGTAAAGCACGGAGTCATCGTACATAAAAAAAAAACAATTCGTTATTTTCGCCTTTTTGATGACATGATGGAAAGTCCTACCGACAGCATTAAAAAGGAAATATAAGGCGCCTATTTAAGAAAATCGTTAGTTCAAACTTCCTAGCCCACACGTCAAAAGTTTAACTGGTCTAAATCAATGTTTAAGTTTAAATTGTCTAAATCAAAATGGAGACGTAGAAGTGAAACATAATACAATAAAGGTGATGTGCTGGCGATAACGAGGCGACCGGTAATACTTCAACCCGCCCTCATCATGACCTTGTTGGTTTTCGGTAATAACAAATCAAATGTAAAAGAACGTCGGCATTTTTCTTATTCAATGACGTGCATAAATCTTTGGTTTATTTTGCTGTCCAACTTGGAGTTCTATGCAATGAAGTTAGTGTAGTGAAGTTGTCATTTTCAACCTTTCTCTCAGCTTTTCTTTCCCTCACAATTAATTGGCAAACACAACCAAATTCAGTTCAAATTTATTGACAAAACACAATTTAAAAATCATTATATAGGTTGAGTTTTACAATTCTTTGTATTACTGTTTTAGCAAGCAATTTCTATACGTGAAACAAAGTAAGTTTATTTTTTATTAATATTATTATATAAAGATATAACAAAGTAAGTTTATTTTAAATTTTAATTAGTTTATTTAATTATATAATAAAAATTTAAATTTTCAATCTCCAAAGATATAACAAAAACCATCTCTATTAATTTCAACTTAAATACTCTAAATAAGATTCCAACCACTAACATAAAAATATTCTCTTTGTTCCAAAGATACAGCCTTTTTAACATTCTCTAAATTTAAACGATTTCATTTATACCTTACAACTTCTAAGTCTTCCTCGAGTACAATTTGTATTTTATATATAATTTGCATTTACCTCTAAAAGAGAGCCATGCCAATAAATATTGGTTTTAAACTATCCAGACAAATTGCACTGCTGTCTGTTGTCTTATTGATAAATCTCACAAATATTTATCGCCAACGTCATTGTGCTGGACGGGAGTAGCTTTAAAGTCATGCAAACAACGTATTGCGACTTTCTTGCATGTGAAACATACATTTTAACACATCAATTGGTTTTCCTACAGTTCTTTCTCACTTCACCGCTGGTGCCCGTGAGAGGGCTGATGTTTCCCATATTCACCATCGCAGCCGCAAAATCTATGAAGAAAGCAAGCGTGTTGGTACTGTACGTAGTAACCTGAGCATCCGCAGAGCCGCCATTAAATAACACCTGATCGGAATGGAAAAGCCCTTTCTTGCTTATCAGATTTTTGTAGTAGTTATTGTCAAACAAATTGGGAGTGCCCACGTCCAAGGGAGAAAGGTTGCTGTCACCGCTGCCGCTTGTGCTGGGGCAATTGCCCTGTAGAGAAGTGGCGAATGCAGAGTCGATATTGGAATCGTTGTAGATGTGAGACCTGAAGGTTACGCACCGCGCTTGACCAATTGTATGAGCACCTAAATACATTAAAAACAATTCAATCATTCCTTTAGATATATACAAAAACATTTAGGTGAGTGGAGGCATCCAGGGTTTGTGTTTTTTTAGATTAGATGGACTCATCGTCTTAAAAGTTCACGATTAAGGGCTGCATATTTGTATTGAGTATTTATAGGTACCTGAGAGGGCAATCATGTCCTTGGTGGAAAGGCCTTGAGCTTGAAAGGAAGAGACGAGTTGGGCGAGTTCGGAACCAGGGCCTGGAAGGTTGCTGTTGGCTCCGCTTAGACTGGCTGTTGTGGAGTCTCGCCTTCCCAGCTGCACTGTCCACGTTACGCCCCCCAGCTAGCAGAGACAAAGTGAATTTATTTTATTCATTATTCTTGTGGATAATATTAAGAATAACAGTATAGTTCATAATTATGTTCATAGACATGATGTACTGTAGGTTCATGTTGGCTATCTACGGGAGCATGGAGGTGGCTATGGTTCATTATTATATAATAATAATATAAAAAAAAAATCAATAAAAACGATAATGAAAAGGAAAAGAAATATTCATAAAATAAACTAAGAGTAATGAGTATAGCAATCCAGAAAAATTGTTACCGCAGCTACAGAGCTACAGTATTTGTAACAATAACATCAAGTGAAAGTGGAACGCTCCTAGCCATATAATAAAAGAGAGCAGAGTACACAGAAAACCTACTGCAACAACAGAATCACGAGCAGCAATTGCGACGATATCAGCACACGACACGACTCCACTGCAGGCCGCCTCCAACTGAGATTTGATGGTGTCTATAACGTCGAACCCCCTCACAGAATTGGCGTTTGGGCCTGCAGTCTTTTCTCCTGTGAAGGTCGAAGTGTCGTCCAACAGTATCGACCCATCACACCCCTGCAATTCCAAGTTTAAAAAAGGTTGTAAATCTAAGCAATATATGATATAACATAAAGTAAAAGCCATTGCAGAGTCGGCGTCCTGACATTAACGAAACAGTCGTGGAAGTGAAGGCGGAGCAACGATGCAGCCATGCGCCGCTCTTTGGCCACGGCTTGAGTGACAGCCGCCTTGACGATAGGCGACGCCAGGGGACAAGTCGTGGCATAAAATGTTGGACTCAGCTGGCCATTAACATCTATCAAACATAACATGACCAAAGCAATACACGCAATCGGAAGTTTAATGCTGGTCTTCATTGCTGATTTGCTTCACTATGAACGTCTAACAGAAATCTCACTCACTCAACTTAATGCAAATAACTTTTAGTTTCAAAATGTTGGGCAAATATCCTCTTTTTATAAGTGCTCCGTGTTAGAAAAATTAACCCAGATTTCACGCATGTGCCCAACTGCGCTCCAAACCTTGGGCGAAACCGGATTGCGCTCCAGACATGGGCGAAGTCGGACTGCGCTGCCGCAGTCCGGGATCCCGGCAAAGGGCTGACATGACGCCGCACCTACCCTCTGACAGATGTGACGCTAGTGCGGCGATTGGTCAGAAACCCTAGTTGAGGGCTTGTCAGAACCTGTCAGAGGACAAACCCCAATCCTCCTCTTCCCGCGGCTATATAAGGCGTCTCGGGTATTTCAGACAAAAAAAGAAGAAGAGTTGAGGAAGAGCAGTGCAAGAGGAGCAGAGGCAAAGAAAAGTATCTCAGTGAGCAGTTTGACTCAGCTGATTAATGTCTGAGCAGCCGACTCGACATTTTGTCTGTTTAGCTTATCCTGCAGCACAACCTGCAGATGATTGTAATTTCCTCGGTTGAGGAACTCTGTAACCCCCGTTTAATATAAATAAAGTTTGTTGTTTGTTTCCGGCATCTTTTAGGGTTTGCAGTTTGTTGCTCTCTGTTCCGGCGTCTCTCTCTTCTCATACAGGTGTTGCCAAGCCAGGCAAACCCAGCGGCAGCCGCGGAAGAAGAACAAGTCTAAAGCGGCTTTCCAAGTTTGCTTCCAAAGTTCGCGGCTAAGACTGGAGCAGCTCGAGTGCACGAGAAGTCCGAAGTTGGCCTCAGTCCCCTCTTCACCCTGCACAGTTCGTTGGATGCCTGAAGTTCGAACTTCGCCCAAATTTCGGGCGAAGTCTGTCGCAGCCACGAAGTTCGAACTTCGCCCAAATTTCAGGCGAAGTCCGTCGCAGCCGCGAAGTGCGAACTTAGCCCAGTTTCGGGCGAAGTCCGGCTGCGGCCCCGAAGTGCGCACTTCGCCCAGTTTCGGGCGAAGTCCGGCTGCGGCCCCGAAGTGCGCACTTTGCCCAATTTCGGGCGAAGTTCGTCGGCGCGGCCGAAGTTCGAACTTCACCCAATTTCGGGCGAAGTTCTTCAAATTGGTATCAGAGCTTGGAGACAGGACCAGCAGGCAGGGTATGGTTTCCCGTCGAGGATTGAACCTGCGTAAGCGAGGAAGTAGAGAGAACATCCTTCCAGTAGTTGTGATTAAGGGGGTGTGTTGGAAATTAATCCCAACTACCGCCATCAATGCAGAGGTACTGCGTTGAGCAGCTGGTTAAACCCGGATACCGCTAACGCCCATGGTTTTGTAAATGTTGGTTTAGGGTTTTGGTTCTTGGACCGCCTATAAATGGATGTATGCCTCTGTTTTAGGCATTCTGGGCAGCAGCCCCAGTTTCCCTACACACTGCAGCGATGCAAGCGTTTTCAGGCGAAGTATTCCGCAGGAGGCGACAATGTCTTCCGCAGGAGGCGGCAATGTCCGCGTTTGTGTGCTCAGCAGAGCTTTGTGTTGAATCTATTTTTAAACCACGCCGAAGTCTGCACGGCGCTGTTCGGACAGCGCAGTGCACAAGTCGGGGGCCCGACGGACTTCACCCGAACTAGGGCGAAGTTCGAACTTCGATCGCGCCGACGGACTTCGCCCGAAATTGGGTGAAGTGCGCACTTCGGCCTCGCCGACGGACTTCGCCCGAAATTGGGCGAAGTGCGCACTTCGTGGCCGCAGACGGACTTCGCCCGAAACTGGGCGAAGTTCGAACTTCGCGGCTGCGACGGACTTCGCCCGAAATTTGGGCGAAGTTCGAACTTCGGGCAGCCAACGAACTGTGCAGGGTGAAGAGGGGACTGAGGCCAACTTTGGACTTCTCGTGCACTCGAGCTGCTCCAGTCTTAGCCGCAAACTTTGGAAGCAAACTTGGAAAGCCGCTTTAGACTTGTTCTTCTTCCGCGGCTGCCGCTGGGTTTGCCTGGCTTGGCAACACCTGTATGAGAAGAGAGAGACGCCGGAACAGAGAGCAACAAACTGCAAACCCTAAAAGATGCCGAAAACAAACATCAAACTTTATTTATATTAAACGGGGGTTACAGAGTTCCTCAATCGAGGAAATTACAATCATCTGCAGGCTGTGCTGCAGGATAAGCTAAACAGACAAAATGTCGAGTCGGCTGCTCAGACATTAATCAGCTGAGTCAAACTGCTCACTGAGATACTTTTCTTTGCCTCTGCTCCTCTTGCATTGCTCTTCCTCAACTCTTCTTTTTTTTTGTCTGAAATACCCGAGATGCCTTATATAGCCGCGGGAAGAGGAGGATTGGGGTTTGTCCTCTGACAGGTTCTGACAGGCCCTCAACTAGGGTTTCTGACCAATCGCCGCACTAGCATCACATCTGTCAGAGGGTAGGTGCGGCATCATGTCAGCCCTTTGCCGGGATCCCGGACTGCGGCAGCGTAGTCCGACTTCGCCCATGTCTGGAGCCCAATCCGGTTTTGCCCAAGGTTTGGAGCGCAGTTGGGCACATGCGTGAAATCTGGGTTAATTTTTCTAACACCCTCCTTTAAGCCTGATTTCACGAGCGCTTTGACTCCAAGCTGCTCTTGCAATCTGTTGAAGTCTTCCTCCTTCAAAGGCTTCGTGAAGATGTCAGCCAGCTGCTCCTTGGACCTGCAAAACTGTAGTTGTACTTCACCAAATTTCACCAGCTCTCTGATGAAATGATATCGGATGTCTATGTGCTTCGTCCGGCCATGGAACACAGGATCCTTTGAGAGTGCAATGGCCGAATTGTTATCACAGAAAATTGTTGTCGCACCATCCGGAGGAAAGTTCAGTTCACTCAGAACTCTTCGCAGCCAAACTGCCTGGCATGCGGCTGACGTGGCGGTGACATATTCTGCTTCGGCTGTGGACAACGTAATGATGGGTTGTTTCTTGGATGCCCATGATACTACCCCTGATCCGAGATGGAAAGCATACCCGGAGGTGCTCTTCCGATCATCGGTACTGCCAGCCCAGTCACTGTCCGTGAAGCCCACGAGCTCCAACTGGTCTTGTCTGGCATAAAATAGGCCATGGTTTCGTGTCCCGTTGACATAGCGCAAGATCCTCTTTCCTGCTTGCCAGTGCGTGTCCTTCGGAGTCTCCATGAAACGGCTGATCAGACTGACTCCGAACATCAAATCTTGCCGAGTTGCAGTCAAATACATCAGACTGCCAACTAGCCTCTTGAACAGGGTTGGGTTGACATTCCTCCCTGTATCCAACTTGCTCAGCTTCAAACCTGTGGCTGCAGGTGTGATGGCAGGTTTACTGTCCTCCATCTTGAAGCGCTTCAGGACATCCTTCGCATACTTGCCCTGAGAAATGAAGATGCCATCTGCCGATTGGTCAACTTCAATGCCGAGAAAATACTTCATCGACCCTAAGTCCGTCATCTCAAACTCGGACTTCATGGTCGTTTCGAATCGGTCGAACAGGACATTGTTGTTGCCAGTATAAATCAAATCGTCCACATACAGGCAGACGATAATGAGCTCACCTGCTGCATTTGTCTTCATGTATAGGGTGTGCTCATATGGGCATTTCTGAAACCCATTCTCCTGAAAATAGTTGTCAATCCGACTGTACCAAGCTCGGGGCACCTGCTTCAAACCGTACAGGGCCTTCTTCAGCTTCAGGACTTTGCCCTCCTGGCCTTCAATTTCGTAACCTGGTGGCTGGTCTATGTAGACCTGTTGGCATTTTTGCCACATTGATTCTCATTGATTAATGCATTAATGTATTGTTGGGGATCTGACCTTTGATTGATGCAGCTTGGGCGAAAAAAGGAGGAAAATGAGCAAAAAATGACTAAGTCTGAAAACTGCAGTGATGCACTGACATGTTGCAGAATCACGGTCAACGCAGTCAACGCAGGCAGGTTGGGCGGAACCGTCGCGATATCGCGACGTGTTTCGGAATCGCGGGTCGGTGGGCAAAAAAAGCATTAAGTTGAAAACATGCAGCGATTCGCTGACATGTCAGCGAATCGCGACCCGGGCAGCTTCGAAGGCGTTAAGTCAAAATTTGCAGCGCGTCGCTGACATGTCAGCGAATCGCGATCGAAAAAGGCGATTGGTACGGCGACGAAAACATGTAGCGAAATCGCTACATGTTCCGTTTTCGCGGGGCAGAGCGCAGGGAGGAGCCAACGGCGGAAACATGTAGCGAAATCGCTACATGTTCCATTTTCACGGGTCAACGGTGGTCAAAGCGTACTGCATGATAAGATGTCGCGATTTCGCGACCTGTCGCAATTTCGCGACCCGTCGCATTTTCGCGACCTGTAACTGTTTTCCCGCCAAGTGCAATATGAACGGCCGAAAGGGTTTTTTCGATTTTCGATGATTTAATGCTAACCCGAATTAAATATTTTGCGGATTTTCGATGCGGTTAAGGACGAAGAGTGCCCAGGCCACCAAAATTAAAGGATTTATTGGTTCAAAGCTACGGTTCGTGGATTAATTCAACGGTTTTCATGCACATGTTCGAAGAATCGTATTTAATAAAGGACCGTGAACGTTTCATGGTATTTAATTTTTATTTCCTCGAGGCTGCGATTAAGGGGATCGTGTTCCTGATTTTCAAGATATTATTGTAGATCACGAGGAAGTTGGTTTTAATTATTTAATGCTGCAAAGAGGACGGACCTCTATAAAAACCAATGTAATTTTCATTTGCAAGGGTTGGAAAAACTTGCTGCTAGAAACTGGAATTGTATCTGCGGGAATAAAATGATCAATTTCTAATTTTTCAAGCGTTGCATGGATGAATTTCTTTTCTATTTTTTGCATTTCTAATAGCATTCGTACTCCTGCATTGCTATTACATTTAAATTCTGCATACTGGATTTAAATATTGCGGTCAGGGTACGATTCCTGGAATGTGGGTTTGGTGGGATTTGCGGCATGTGATTGTGCGAAGATTAAGCTGATTTCTTATGTTACTTGCTGTTGTTGCATTTGTAGTTTCCTGCTGTTGTTTTTTTGATCCCATCACTTCGGCCTGTGGCCATATTTCCCATTTCTTTCTCGCAACCTTTTAAATCTCTTTCCAAAGAACCCTATCTTAAACCCAATTTTAGAATAGTAGAGGGAACCACCCACTCGGAGATTGGTCCCGGAGCCATTTCTTGCTTCCGACCTTTCAATGTTGGCCGGGTCTAGGGCGCAATTGTAAAAATCCTTTCTTGTGGCAGTATTCGTGACCAACGCTTTTGGCACGCACGGTGGGACAGATCAGCTTCGTCTCCAAGAATTCATAATCGGTGGGATACGCATAATTTTCCAAAGTGATAACCCCACCGGTGCCAACAGCTTTGGCACGCTTTTAACACCCGGAGGTCTCAAGATTTGATGAGTTGTCTTGGCCTCACAAACGGAGATTTGTAAGTTCATCTGGCGACTTTGCTGAGTTGAAGATCTGTTCGTGGACGCCTGTTTTTGTTTAACAAAAAAAAAAAAAAAAATTCAAAAAATGTTCTTTCTGGCGACTCTGACTTAATGGCGATGGCCGTGATTCCGCAAACCACTGCCACAAAGGTGAGGGTTTTTTCTAGATGGGATGATCCTGGCCCTCTGAATCTGCAAGTTCGGCATGAAATTCCCGAAGGTGCCCTGAAAAATTTGGCAAAATATGATGGTACCGAAGGCATGGCTCTGACACATGTTGAAGATATTGCTATTTTGTCCATGATCCATGTCATAGAACATGAAGATGTCATGATCCGACTTCTGGTTCAGTCTTTGGAAGGAAGAGCATTGCAGTGGTACAGACTGCTCAAGCATCGAAACATCAGCTCATGGGATGATCTAGCGGGAGCACTGATCAAAAGATTTGACGAAGATCCTTTCTACAGTTCTTTGGATCTCTACCAATTTTTCATGTACATCAAGAGAGCACCTCAAGAAAGCATCACGGACTTCAATGTCCGATTCTTGATAAGTTGGAAGAGAATTCCAGAGAAGATCCGTCCATCACCCACCCAAGCCCACCTCTTTTATGTTCGAGCTTTTAATTCAGAAATAGGTCTCTTTTTGCTGCAATCAGGTGAACAACGATTCCCACAAATCTTTGAGGAAGCAGTGCGAGCAGAACAACTTTTGCTCTTATCAAGAAAGTTACCGTGGGGAGAAACTCCATTACCCTCTCCGGTGGTTGCTGCTCCTGTTTACCCTGCACAGTATTTTTCATGCCAGATCCCTTATACTGAGCATAAACCTGAGATGCAGTCATGTGGAGTTCAAGGGACAGATCTTGTCCAAAGTCAAGGATTGGAACATGCAAGCACTTTTCCAGCAATGAACAATATGGTTGCTTGCAGTTTTCATAAGGATATGGATTCAGAGGATATAAGCAAAGAAGAAGAACAGACTCAAGTGGCAGAACCTGAGCATCAAGAAGGCATAGCTGTGCAAGTCACACAAGCATGTAGTCAGAACCTGTTAAATATGTCAGATCAACAGGTGGAGTCTGAAGAGATCCTGAAGAAGGAACTGTTGCTGGACAATTCCTGTGATCGGATCCAGGAGTTGGAGGAACCTATTTTCAGTCCACAGTCAGAGAACTTTTCAAGATGGTGGGGTTTCTTTTCCGCATTATTTGTCAGTTGTGTAGGTCCCGGCATGTATGATAACTTGCCAGTGTCTGAAATATGGAGAACTTCAGGAAGAAGCCAGCCCAATTTCAAGGACCGACTTAAGTATGATCAGATCTGGTCAGGTCATTGCAGATTTACTGGATAACATTCTGAGATTGGATGTCTGGTGGCGACATGCCAATCATGTCGTGAATTATTGTATATAGTATTTTGAAAAAAAAAAAAAAAAAAATAGAAAAAGATGAAGAGAAAAAAAAAAAAACTGGTATTGTTTTTATTTGTTCATCTCGGTTCTTGTTTCCTGCGAGTCGTAGATGCTTGTTTTTTTCCTTTGTTTTTCTCCTCCCAACAGTTTGGTGGCTTTCTAGCACTTTCTTCTTTTCCCTTCCCTTTTTCTTTCCTTTCCCTTCTTCATCTTCCTTCTTTTACTTCTTTTTAGTCTGCATTAAAACAAAATGAGCCACGGCTGTTGTTTCTTTTTCCCTTTTCTGTTTTTCCCCATCCCTTCTTATCCCTTTCCTCTAAGTTTAGTCTTTTACGCATTTGCTAATAGTCTAGTTCATTTCATTTCACAGACTTTCCTACTTCCATTCCCATTCCATAACTTCGTTCATTTTCATTTCATCATTCCATTGCGACTACCGCTTGCGCAACCGCAAGAGCTCACTCCATCATCGCGTTCCATTAGTCGTTTCATAATCAGTTATATGCAGTGTTTTTCCAGTTTCAATTTTTCAGCAGAACATGTATTGCAGCAGTCAGCTTCTGTTCGAATATGACTCTGTGCCCAATGGACTAAGGCCTGGATTCTTGCATACAGCGAGCTGTATACCCCGCGAGCCACCAAGAATGTTGGCATTTTTGCCACATTGATTCTCATTGATTAATGCATTAATGTATTGTTGGGGATCTGACCTTTGATTGATGCAGCTTGGGCGAAAAAAGGAGGAAAATGAGCAAAAAATGACTAAGTCTGAAAACTGCAGCGATGCGCTGACATGTTGCAGAATCGCGGTCAACGCAGTCAACGCAGGCAGGTTGGCCGAAACCGTCGCGATATCGCGACGTGTTCCGGAATCGCGGGTCGGTGGGCAAAAAAAGCATTAAGTTGAAAACATGCAGCGATTCGCTGACATGTCAGCGAATCGCGACCCGGGCAGCTTCAAAGGCGTTAAGTCAAAATTTGCAGCGCGTCGCTGACATGTCAGCGAATCGCGACCAAAAAAGGCGATTGGTACGGCGACGGAAACATGTAGCGAAATCGCTACATGTTCCGTTTTCGCGGGGCAGAGCGCAGGGAGGAGCCAACGGCGGAAACATGTAGCGAAATCGCTACATGTTCCATTTTCGTGGGTCAACGTTGGTCAAAGCGTACTGCATGATAAGATGTCGCGATTTCGCGACCTGTCGCGATTTCGTGACCCGTCGCATTTTCGCGACCTGTAACTGTTTTCCCGCCAAGTGCAATATGAACGGCCGAAAGGGTTTTTTCGATTTTCGATGATTTAATGCTAACCCGAATTAAATATTTTGCGGATTTCCGATGCGGTTAAGGACGAAGAGTGCCCAGGCCACCAAAATTAAAGGATTTATTGGTTCAAAGCTACGGTTCGTGGATTAATTCAATGGTTTTCATGCACATGTTCGAAGAATCGTATTTAATAAAGGACCGCGAACGTTTCATGGTATTTAATTTTTATTTCCTCGAGGCTGCGATTAAGGGGATCGTGTTCCTGATTTTCAAGATATTATTGTAGATCACGAGGAAGTTGGTTTTAATTATTTAATGCTGCAAAGAGGACGGACCTCTATAAAAACCAATGTAATTTTCATTTGCAAGGGTTGGAAAAACTTGCTGCTAGAAACTGGAATTGTATCTGCGGGAATAAAATGATCAATTTCTAATTTTTCAAGCGTTGCATGGATGAATTTCTTTTATGTTTTCTGCATTTCTAATAGCATTCGTACTCCCGCATTGCTATTACATTTAAATTCTGCATACTGGATTTAAATATCGCGGTCGTGGTACGATTCCCGGAATGTGGGTTTGGTGGGATTTGCGGCATGTGATTGTGCCAAGATTAAGCTGATTTCTTATGTTACTTGCTGTTGTTGCGTTTGTAGTTTCCTCGTCGTTGTTTTTCTCGATCCCATCACTTCGGCTCGTGGCCATATTTCCCATTTCTTTCTCGCAACCTTTTAAATCTCTTTCCAAAGAACCCTATCTTAAACCCAATTTTAGAATAGTAGAGGGAACCAACCCCACTGGAGATTGGTCTGGAAGCCATTTCTTGCTTCCAGCCTTTCAATGTTGGCCGGGTCTAGGGCGCAATTGTAAAAATCCTTTCCTGTGGCAGATTCGTGACCAACAAGACCTCTTCCTCTAACACTCCGTTGAGGAAGGCTGACTTGACATCCATCTGGTACATCTTCCAACCTTTTTGGGCTGCCAATGCCAGGATCATCCTGACTATGTCAAGTCGGGCTACAGGCGCATATACCTCATGGTAATCGATGCCTGACTTCGCTTGTAACCCTTCGCCACCAATCTGGCTTTGTGCTTGTCAATGTCTCCTTGGGCATTGAACTTTGTATTATACACCCACTTGACCCCAATGGTCTTCTTCCCTGCTGGAAGATCAGTCAGCTGCGATGTTTCATTCTTTTCAATGGCTGCTATCTCTTCATCCATCGCCTGCACCCACTTCTGATTCTGACTTGCATCTTCGAACTCTACTGGATCAACTTCAGTAAAGAATGCAAATTCAGGGTGCTCTTCATCTATGTGGGTTTGGGTTGCCTCATAAATGTCTTGCAAGCTCCGAGTCTTCGCAGGAGTCCTCAGATTTTGAATTCTGCTTGCAAGTGGAGGTGACCGGGATGGAGTGGTTGTACTATCGCTGGCACCGCTGTTGATGCTGGAAGTTGCAGGTGGCTGCACACTTCCTTCTTCCAAGTCAACAGACTAAACTTCTGCTGGCTTTAAGCGCCAGTCTCTGACTTCCCATTCCAGGATTGATCTTCAAGAAACTTTACATCACGGCTGATGATGAGCTTCTTCGTCACAGGGTTGTACAGCCTATATGCCTTCGCCTGCTCACTGTACCCTATGAAAATGCACTTCTCCGCTCGATCATCCAACTTCTGTCGCTTCTCTTCTGGAACATGTGCATATGCAATGCACCCGAACACACGCAAGTGAGCCACACTTGGCTTCACTCCGCTCCAGGCCCCTTGAGGGATTTTGTCCTTCACGCTTTTGGTGGGACATCCGTTCGACAAGTAGATCGCACATGTTACAGCCTTCTCGCCCAAAATTCATGCGACAATCCCTTCACCTTCATCATGCTTCGTGCCATTTCCATGATGGTTCGGTTCTTCCTCTCAGCTATGCCATTCTGCTGTGGCGTGTATCTGGCAGTGAACTGTCTTCGAATTCCGTGCTGCTTGCAAAAGTTGTGGAATTCGTTGGAGATGTACTCTCCACCTCCATTAGTTCTGAGAGTCTTCACATAATAATCGCTCTATTTCTCCACCAGAGCCTTGAACTCCTTGAATCTGGCAAATGCCTCTGACTTCAGCTTGATGGCATAAATCCAAGTCTTCCAGCTGAAGTCATCAATGAACGTCAAGAAGTATTTGTTGCTGGAAAATGTGGTGGTCTGCATCGGACCACAAATGTCTGAGTGCACCAGCTCCAATGGCCGTGATGCTCTCCAAGACTATCCTACAGGGAATGCATCCCTGTGTTTCTTGCCGACTAGGCAACCTTCACACACTTAGTTTGGTTGCTCGATAAGGGGTAAACCCTTCACCATTCGCATCCTGTGCAGTTGATTCAGGCCACTGAAGCTCAAGTGACCGAATCTGAGATGCCACAGCCAGGTAACATCTTTCTCAACTGCACTCAGAGACATCAAAGATTCATTCTGAATCTACAGCAGAAACATTTTGTTTTTTGTCATGGACACAGTTGCAATTTGTCCATGGACTTTGTCTCTGATGGAACAGACACCGTCTTTAAACAGTACAGTGTGCCCCTTTTGCACAAGTTGTCCAACACTTAACAGATTGTGCTTCAACCCAGGCACATAAAAAACATCTTGAATTGTTTTTCTTTCACCGTGCCGGGTGCGGATGAGGATCTTTCCTTTCCCCATCACAGGAACTTTGCTGTTGTTCCCCATCTTGACTTCGGACTGGACTATTTCATTCAGTTGTGAGAACATCTCTCTGTTCCCAGTCATGTGGTTGCTGCAACCACTGTCAAGATACCAGATGTTTTTCTTGCTCTCCTCTTCAATACTACAAGTCAGCAATACATTTCCTCCTGCCGCATTTTCGGGTTCCTCCGTATAATGGGCTTGCTGCTGATTCTCATTCACCATCTTCTTCTTGCACTGTGAGGCATAATTGCCAAACTTTTTGCAATAGTAGCATTGGACCTTTGACATGTCCTTTTGCTGAGAGCTTCCTTGCTGATTTCTGCCAGTGCCTCTTCCTCCTTGCTGATGAAAGTTGCAACTTGGCTCAGCGTCATGAGGGTTTGATCTCCCTCCTTGCTTGTTACTTCTCCCACGCCTACTTTTGCCTCTCCCTCCTTGAGAACTAGAAGCGTTGTGGTGGGAGTCTTGTCTACCGCTGTCTCGGACTGAGGCTTGAGCCCGAAATGCTTGCTCTAGAGAGGTCTGAGATGAACGGCTCAGCCTCTGTTCATGGGTCTGCAATGAACCCATGAGTTCGTCTGTCGAGAGGGTTGTCAGATCCCTCAACTCTTCGATTGCAATCACAACCGAGTCAAACTTCGCAGGAAGACTTTTGAGAATCTTCTCCACGATTCTCTGGCTCTGGACATTTTCTCCATTCAACCGCATCTGGTTGATAATGTCAATCGTCCGAGTGAAGAAGTCGCTCATCGACTCGGACTCGCTCATCTACAGGTTCTCAAACTGTCTCCTGAGCATCTACAGTTTCACCAACTTCACTTTGTCGGTGCCCTGATACGAACTTGCTAGGGTTTCCCAGGCCTGCTTGGCCTTGGTGGGTGATGCAATCCGCGGGAAGATGGTCTCCTCAATCACTTGCATGATGTAGAAGAGGGCCTTCTGGTCCTTCTTCTTGTGCTCTTTCAACAGATCCTTGTCTCGCTCGAGAGAGGGCGGCCAGTCTTGCTGCATCTGCTGGTTCTGGGTAACCATTCTCGACTAACTCCCATAGCTCCTGAGATCCGAACAGGATCTTCATTTGGATGCTCCAGTAATCGTAGTTCTTGCCATTAAATCGCGAGATCTGCAACTACAGCGAGTTTCTCTCGGAAGCCATGCTTCTATCTCCGTGTCACGGCACTATCAGCTCTGATATCAATTTGAAACAGATTCAACACAAAGCTCTGCTGAGCACACAAACACGGACATTGTCGCCTCCTGCGGAAGACATTGCCGCCTCCTACGGAATACTTCGCCTGAAAACGCCTACACCGCTGCAGTGTGCAGGGAAACTGGGGCTGCTGCCCAGAATGCCTAAAACAGAGGCATACATACATTTATAGGCGGTCCAAGAACCCAAACCCTAAACCAACATTTACAAAACCATGGGCGTTAG
Source organism: Wollemia nobilis (assembly GCA_028583015.1). Classification (NCBI taxonomy): domain Eukaryota; kingdom Viridiplantae; phylum Streptophyta; class Pinopsida; order Araucariales; family Araucariaceae; genus Wollemia; species Wollemia nobilis. The sequence continues at coordinate 10,330,978 of JAQPPZ010002587.1, read as the reverse complement.
CGGTATCCCGGGTTTAACCAGCTGCTGCAATGTAGTACCTCCGCATTGATGGCGGTAGTTGGGATTAATTTCCAACACACCCCCTTAATCACAACTACTGGAAGGATGTTCTCTCTACTTCCTCGCTGGCGCAGGTTCAATCCTCGACGGGAAACCATACCCTGCCTGCTGGTCCTGTCTCCAAGCTCTGATACCATGACGGAAATTGAAAAATTACAAGATCAAAGACAGCCTCGTTAGAGGCAATACAGACGCAGACAGACAGAGGCAGAAACCAAAAACATGATTTTATTGAATCACAGAGAAGCTCATACAAATTTGAAACAGATTCAACACAAAGCTCTGCTGAGCACACAAACGCGGACATTGCCGCCTCCTGCGGAAGACATTGCCGCCTCCTGCGGAATACTTCGCCTGAAAACGCCTGCACCGCTGCAGTGTGCAGGGAAACTGGGGCTGCTGCCCAGAATGCCTAAAACAGAGGCATACATACATTTATAGGCGGTCCAAGAACCCAAACCCTAAACCAACATTTACAAAACCATGGGCGTTAGCGGTATCCCGGGTTTAACCAGCTGCTGCAACGCAGTACCTCTGCATTGATGGCGGTAGTTGGGATTAATTTCCAACACTCCGGACGTCCATCATTGGCTGAAATTCTTGATCCAGTAGCAGTAATTGACAACTATTGAACAAAGTTCTAGTTTGACTTTGCTGAGAAGATCACGGTGGCATGCTGGATCCAGCCAAGCAAGGTAGGTGAGCAATGGGACCATGTCACACAACTTGAGTAAAATCTAAAATTGACCGACTACTGTTGGATGTGCGACCAAAGACGAAAAATTTATCTTACAGCATTATATTATTATTAATCGCATGTGCACTCATTGTCGTATTGCATGGAATTTGAATTATGACCCATTCAAGCCTTGTGAGCGCGCCGAAACTCTTGTATAAGCATTGTCTATTCTTATAAGGCGCACCTTGTAATGTATGTAGTGAAGGCGTAAACTCGTGAAGGTAATTTATCACAACCATTGAACTGCTTTGATGTTGTCATACAAGCAAAGCCAATTAAGCATATGAAATTCAAGTTTGAGATATAGACGAAAGCTTTTCTGGCATTTAATTGGATTATTTTATCAACTTGATTTGCTTTCACGAGCTTCATCCACGTGCAGAAAAAATCAATTTGTTTTTTTTTTTTTTTTTTTGGCAAACAGTCCTAATTTAATTGTTCATGGTCTATTGGTCTCAAGCACCACGCATAAGCCGGTGGGAATAAAACCCAACTCAATTTTAGTCTGGACAAGCCCTCACAATTATGTTATATCTCTAACAACACACTAATATATTTTTAATATATTAACCTTTTTAAGTGAAGAATGTAGATGGTTAAGTTAATGTCACTTAATAATTTTATTATATATTAATTAAAACAATTTTATTTTTATTATGTGATAATTGATATTATAATTTTAGTTATTGAATATATTATACAACAAAAATTAAATGTAATTATTTTTTTAAAGTAAAGAAATGAAGTAATTAAACTAATATTTGATCATTTTATTATAAATTGAAATTAAAATGATTTTATTTTATTAAATAATTATCAATATAATAATAATTATATATATGTTCGAGGAATTTAAATAGTTGAATCAATATATTTAGTCATTAATTTATTATAAAATTAATGATTAAATGATATTGATTCAACTATTTAAATTCCTCTATCTTAAAGAACACATCATATATTAATGATAAAATGATATTGATTCAACTATTTAAATTTTTCTTTCTTAAAAGAACATATCCATATTATATAGAGAATGGTTATAAGATATTGAGACAAGCCTCATTCGTATGTAGTGGTATTATAAGAGCTTGGATTACATCATTACTTTGTAGTGTTATTATAACATCTTGGTTATTATACATGTATCACTTGGGCAGAGTTGAATTTAAATCTTCTCTTTAAATATGGATGAAACTTACCAAATAAATTAATGTTATTTAATAATCATTTTATTATATATTGCAATGTATTGTTTTAAATATATATATATATATATATATATATATATATAATAACTCAAATTTTTAAACATTTTATTTCTCTGTTTTAAAATTATTACTTAAATCAATATTCTTTAGTCACATTTACTCATTCTCACAAATTAAAAGTTATGGCTTCAGATATGCACTCAAGCCAACAAAGTTACTATGGAGTTAGATCACTTGCAAATTCTTTGGTGCATTGGTTCAATGCTTCATGTACAATCAACCGAATCTCTCTAAAGCACTCTTCTCATGAGTATTTTTGATCTCGCTCTTGTTGTCGACCTTCGTAATATACAAGAAGTGCTCCCATAGATAAATACTAATCCCAACCCCTCGCCAGTTAAGAAGTGACCTAATATTGACATACTTGTTCATCCCACCAAGTTGGGGGGTGGGATGATGTTCAACGAGTTTCACCTGGGCCAATTTTTGGTTCGAGTGACACGGATACTAAAAGCTTTAATCGTCATGTAGAAGGATGGATTCTCATCCAATAATCACTAAAATTTTATGGAAGATAAGACACCAAGGTACATTACTCCATGTGATATACTTTCTCTCGTATAATGACCATCAATGATCATGATTGATAAACTTGTTTTTTATTGGTAGCTTTGTTTCCTAGCTCTTGTCAATGAGGGTTAGTTTGATTCCCTATGGGATGTGTTAACCCATCCACTCTTTTTTAATTGTAAAGGCTTTTATCTTAATTTAATATAAATTTTCTTTCTTCATAAAAAATTCCTTTAGTCATTTTATTATATATTACAACGTGTTAGTCTTCAAAATAATAAAATATTACCAAATGGCATTTGGTGTAATGGCAGTTGCCTAGTTATTATCATCCATGTAGTTGTGAGGTTGATTCCTCTTGTGTTTTCTCAAACGAGCACTGATATTTGTAAATATTTGTATATGATATTTAATATAAAATAATAATAATAAAATATTTAATAGGTCTTTAATATTTTTTTATTGAGTTATGTTTTTAGTTTTATGGGTTGGATTAAGAAATCGAAAGGAGATATTTTATAGGTTAATATAAAATTTTAATTATATTCTTGTTTATTTTTATTAGGAGTTTCAATTATGATTCTATGATCCTACGGACAAAAATGACCATCAATGATCATGAGTGAAAAACTTGTGTTTTGTTGGCAGCTTTGTTTGCTTTGTTTACAAACCATTTTCAATGAGGGTTAGTTTGATTCCCTGTGGGGTGTGTTAATCCACCCACTTTTTCTTAATTATAAATACTTTTATCTATGTAAATTTGATTTTTTCATAAAAAAAAATATCCTCTAGTCATTTATTACATATTACAATGTGTTAATCTTCAAAATAATAAAATATTTAATAGGTTTTTAATATTTTTTAATAATTTGTATTTTTAGTTTTATGGGTTGGATTAAGTAATCGAAACAAAATATTTTATAATTTAATATGAAGTTTTAATTCTATTCTTGTTTATTTTTAATAGGATTTTCAATTATGATTCTATTATCTTATGGGAAAGCCTTAGCATATGGTATTTGAACAAAGATTAGGTAGTATAAAATTTCAAATTTTGAAATTCAAACTTGATTACTTTTTAAATATATTTTAGGAAAAACTAAAAAAATTAATATAAACAAATGTTTTAATCCCATAAATGAACCTTGCCATTGTGTAAAGGGTTGGAAAAATAGGATTTTTAAAATATAAATGAAGGTTCCTATTGTATTGATGATATTAACATTTAGTCAAGAAATTACAAAACAACAGGTATGAAAAATAAGGAACATCAAATTTATCCATTACTAAAGATCACCATATGATAACATGAGTTAATATCATAAAAAAATTATTGATAAAATAATAAATGTAAATGTAAAGTATATGTTGATTGTGATGACTAGATGTGATAAAATGAAGCAAAATGAAAGAAATGTTGAGCGGATTATCTTGTTCTCAAAAGAGCAAGATAATATGTAAAATCAACATTACATTGTACTGATAATGACTATAAAGTATTATGTGTATGTTTGGTTGAGTAGTTGAGAGAGACCATAACAATGGCTACAATTTATAAAAACCTTGTTGTAAATGGATATCTAATAAGTTATATGTATTCAAGAGGCAGGAGGGACCCATATGTCCTTGTTTTTTCTAGAGATATTAGACAAGATGAATTTAGGGGGAGTGTTGAATATAAATTCATTTTTGTCAACGAAAGACACAAGACATGGTGTTAATTTTCTAAAATATTTTGACATTGAACATTCTAGCTTAACATTCGAGCACAACATAATTTCTAGATTGCTGACTTTTTAGATTGTTCGAGCACTATCGACCATCTAGAAGCTTCTTGGAAACTATCATACTGGGTCTATAAATACAAAAATTTCCTCTTGCATGAGTGAAACGGGAGGTCCTCCTCTATTTAGGATCTAAAGAATGTAATACAATATAATATAACAATAAATTACAGTAGCAATTATAGTACTCTATCTTTTTTATACTCTATTTTTATGCCTAGTTTTATTAAATTGGTTATAGTCAAAACCTATGGTATTACGAGGTCCACATGCGAAAGGATATCGTCCTTGCCACTACTCGAGTACTTTGATTGCACAAATATGACGAACAAACTGTTTATTTTAGTTTCATCATATATGTAGGATTGAAAGCTGGTGCACCACACTTGATCAATCATATGAGCACCTAAAAAAATATCAGGAAAAAAACAATCCTTGAAAACATATCTAAGTCTTTCTATAACATTATATCTATGTACGATTCATATTAATATATAGAATTACTTACCTGAAAATGCAACCATATCTTTAGTAGAAAGACCCTGAGCACTAAAAATGAGATGAGTGCATTAAGATTGGATGTGGGAACTGGAATATTGCTATTGGTACCTCTTAGACTTGTCATTGTGGAGTCTATCCTTCATGTTGGAAATTAAACTTGATTTCACTCTGACAGATCTTAACACCCAATTTTGATCATTGATCTTTGACATCAGAATGTCATAATCTCCCATGTGAGAAATTAACATCGACAGGTGTAGATAGGTATAAACTTTAATTCGATCATTAGTCAGAAACCCTAGTTTTGCATTAATGGTATGTCAAAGGATAAGTATTATCCTCTCCTCTGCTCAGCTATATAAGGCAATGGTGCCATTAAAAAAGTAGCAAGGAGAAGCGACAAGAGAGAACGAAGAAGATTAAACCAAGGACATGAAGCCACAATATTCATAGTCTCTCGTATGAGTCAATCTTGCAAATTTGCTTGCAGATGATTTTGTAATAGCCCTTCTATTTTGTATTGTAAAAGTGCATTGGTAGTTAGTTTATCTTGAGAGAATAAATTATATTTGTGCAAGTATTGTTTCACATTATTCTCCTTCCATTTTTCCCTTATGCCATTTTAGTGAGCACATAGGCATTGTGAGTTTTCTCTCCTTCGCAAATATTTTGAATTACATTAATCAAATATGCATTGCGCACTATAAAAGACATTTACACAAATTTTCATCTTTTATCCTATTTTATCTTTTAGTGACTTCATATTTTATTGCCTCAATACCCTAAGGTGGTAATTTAATTTAAATCAAAAGTAAGGTGTACTTTTCATTTGCATCTTACTTAGGTGCACTTCCCTCATGCACCTAACTCAGGTACATTCTCCATTTGCGCCAGATCTCTACGCAACTTTCTATTTGCACCATACCTTGGTGCAACTTTCATTTATGCTAGACCTTGATGTAACCTTATAACTATGCCAGACTTAGACGTAATCTTGATCCGCACCTATCCCAGGTGCATCATTGTTAGAAATTGAAATAATTGATTGATTTATTTCATGGATCAACTTTGTATAAATAGCAAGGTTGATCATTGAGAGCCATTGGGTGACAAAAACTCATCAAATCTTAACTAGTCTAAACTAAGAGTTCACCTAACTCATGGAAGAGTGGTAACTCAAGTAAGTCTATCCTAGTAGAACTTAAGAGAATATTTAATTATTCTAACACCCCCCTTAAGTGATACTAGGGGTGAATGTAACAAATGAGTGCTAGAAATAGTGCCTGATGAGGTACTCATGTACAATGATTCTTATTGACTAGATGGTAAAACCACATGGGAAAATCCCATCTATCAAAAATAAAAAAGAAGAGGTATGTATTTGGATGGCGAATATTGTCCTCATTGAAAAAAAATAAATGAGTCCCAGCAACAAGGCTAGATAAGATACACATGTACAATATGTGGTCAAAATGTCTCTACTGAAAGATGATGAAAAAACCACTAGTGTCTCAAAATGAGGAGTGTGAAGATAGGATGAATAAGGAACCACCAAAATCGCAAGGGTAGTACAAATTGACTTTACAAGCATGAGTATATGGTTTCCACCTATATGAACACAATGGTCTAATAACTAGGTCCAAAACATGTGGACAAACAACAAAACAAGTGGCATATCCACAAGGATGAGTCTCAAAAACAAGGCCTAATAAGGTACTCATGTACAATATGTGATCAAAAAGAAGAAATATCACCAAAGAGAACTCTTGTAAAACCAAAGTGTCTCACAAAAAAAGAGTGAGAAGATAGGATGGAGAAAGAACCACAAAAATTGCAAGGGTAGTCCAAAATGACTCCATAGGCATGAGTATGTGGTTTCCACATAAATGAGCACAATGGGCTAAAATAAGGTCCAAAACATGTGGAAAAATAGCAAAAAAAGTGGTATATCCACAAGGATGAGTCTTGAAAACAAGGCCTGATAAGTTTCTCATGTACAATATGTGATAAAAAAGAAGAAATATCACCATAGAGAACTCCCGTAAAACCAAAGTGTCTAAAAAAAATGGAGTGAGAATATAGGATGGAGAAAGAACCACAAAAATTGTAAGGGTAGTCCAAAATGACTTCACAAGCATTAGTATGTGGTTTCCACCTATATGAGCATAATAGGTTGAAATAAGGTCCAAAACTCATGGAAAAACAACAAAATAAGGGAAATGATGAAATACCCTAAGGGAGAAAACCACCTACCATAATAGAAGAAGAAGAAGAAGGAAGATGTGCATGGAAGATGGAGAGGAAATAAGATGTCCTCTTTAACCCCCTTAGGACAACTTCCATCAATAAGCCTGTAAATGATCTATTATATGTCTCAAAAAATTTGAGACTCATCGTCAAAATGAATGAAATCATACTACTAAACTGATGCTTGTGACATAGATCAAAGCTTTGAACCATAAAAAAGGTCACTAAAGAAAACCCCTTGAAACCAAAGTGTCTCACAAAAAGGATTGTGAAGATAGGATGGAGAAAGAACCACAAAGAATCATAGGGGTAGTGTAAAAAATGACTCCACAAGAATGAGTATGTTGTTTCCACCTATATGAACACAATGGGTTGATTAACAAGTTCTAAAAAAGTGTACAAATAGCAAAATAAGGGCACCAATTCTAGGAGTGTCAGGTTCAACCGAGAATGTACTCCATGATACAATTTTTTTTATTAAGGATAAACTAAGAGTTCACTTGACTCATTCAAGAGTGGTAACTAAAGTGAGTCTATCCTAGTAGAACTTAAGAGAATAATTATTTATTATAACAATCACCTCCTTTGTGCACAACTCGTGTGCAAGTTCCTTGTGCACCTAGGCTGAGCACACCCTTGTGTTGTGCTCTATCCTAAGCACATCTCCTTTGTGCACCTGGACCTTGTGCATTATCCTTTGTGCATATAAGACCCAACATACCTTTACCTTATGCTTTGTGCACATATTTCAAATTGGTATCAGAGCTAGAGCTTTCTCGTGGATGATAAGAAGCAATGGCTTCTATAAACAAATCATTGTAGTTACAGATCCCACAATTCAATGACAAAAATTATGATTACTAGAGCATCCAAATGAAGATCTTGTTCAGATTATAGGAGCTATGGGACTTGGTGCAAAATGGCTCTACAAAGCCAATAGATGCAACAACGTTGAGTGCTCTCTCCTAGAAAGATTCAAATTTGCTAAAGGAGAACCAAAATAAGGACCAAAATGTATTATTTTATATAATGTAGGTAGTTGAGGAGACAATCTTCTCACGAATTGTAGTAGTAACCAAATCCAAAGAGGCCTGGAAAATCTTAGCTAGCTCCTTCCAGGGCACCAACAAGGTGAAGTTGGTGTAGTTCCAAATGATGAGGAAGGAGTTTGAGAACTTGCAAATGAGTGAGTTAGAGTCCATAAGCAAGTTCCTCACCCAAACAATGGATGTCATCAACCAGATGCGGTTGAATAAGGAGAGCATGGTGAATCAGAGGATTATGGAGAAGATATTGAGGAGCCTATAAGTAATTTTTGAATCAGTTATGATTACGATTAAAGAATCAAGGGATTTGACAACCCTCTCTATAGACGAGATCATGGGTTCTCTCCAAACACATGAGTAGAGGTTGAACCGCTGAACTCAATCCTCATTGGAGCAAGAGTTCAAGGTACAAGTCTCATTTTGAGATAGTAGTAGAGGAGAATACCACCAAGGAGCCTCCAATTACCAAGGAGGAAAAGGTAGAAGCAAGCGTGGGAGAGGCAAAAAGTATGGAGGAAGGTCAAATTCCAATGAGGGAGAGACCAGTTGCAACTTCCATCAAGCATGAGAAAGAGGCAGTTGCAAAAATTAACAAGGAGGATCAAATCATAGGACTGATAAATCGAAGATCCAATATTATTACTATATGAAGTTCGGTCATTATATATCTGAGTGTAGAAAGAATATGTTCAATGACAACAAACAACAAGCGCACTACACAAATAAAGCTAAAAATGGAGAGTGTAGAGATGTTGGTGGAAATGTGTTGTTGACTTGCAGTATTTAGAGGAAAGCCAAAAGAATGTCTGGTATCTCGATAGTGGGTGCAACAACCACATGATTGGGAACAAAGAGATGTTCTCATAGTTGGATGAAACAATCCAATCTGAAGTGAATATGAGGAACAATAGCAAGGTTCCTGTAATGGGTAAAGGAAAAATCATTATCCATACCATGCAAGGCGAAAGGAAGCAGATACCTAATGTCTATTATGTGCCTGGTTTGAAGCACAACTTGCTGAGAATTGGACAACTTGTGCAGAAGGGGCACGTTGTTCAATTCAAGGATGGATTTTGTACCATTAGAGATAAAGAGCATGGTTAGATTACAATTGTGTCCATGAAAAAGAATAAGATGTTTCTACTATAGATTCAAAATGAATCACTAATGTCATTAAGTGTAGTTGTGAAAGATGCTACATGGTTGTGGCATCTCAGATTCGATCACTTGAGTTTTAGTGGCCTGAACTTGCTGCACAAGAAGAATATGGTGAAGGGTTTACACATTATTGAGCAACAAAATCAAGTCTGTGAAGATTTCTTAGTTGGCAAGCAACACAAGGATGTATTTCCTATAGGACAATCTTAGATGGCTCACTACTAGATATACACCATAGTAGAATAGTGTTGCAGAGAGGAAGAACAAAATAATAATGGAGATGGCACAGAGCATGCTGAAGATAAAGAATTTTCCACATGAGTTATGGGAAGAAGTTGTATGTTATGCAGTCTATCTATTAAATCAGTGTCCCACAAAGAGTGTCAAGGAAAAAATTCTTCAGGAGGCATGGAGAAACCAGAAGCCGAATGTTGCTCACTTAAGAGTTTTTGGGTGCATAGCATATGCACATGTTCCATATGAGAAGAGGAAGAAATTGGATGACAAGGATGAGAAATGCATCTTCACCAGGTATAGTAAATAGTCAAAGGTATATAGGATGTATAATTCTATGATGAAGAAGTTGATTGTTAGCCAAGATGTGAAGTTCCCAGAGGATGAATTTTGGAACTGGAAATCAAATATCGGTCAGCTAGAACCAACAATCATTAAGTCTGAGGACATGGAATAAGATAAAGTACATCAACCTACAACTGTAAGAAGCAACATTGGAGCTAGTAGCAACACTGCCTCATCATTATAAATTCCTCAAAGATCTCCAATTTGATGGTACCAATGAAGATGAGGAGTTTGCAAGACATTTATGAGGTAACCCAAAATCAAGTAGAGGAAGAAAATTTTGATTTTGCTTTATTTTTTTAGTGTGATCCAATTTCATTTGAATAAGCAATTCAAAATCAGAAATGGGTGAAGGCAATGGATGAGGAAATTGAAGCCATAGAGAAGAATAAGACATGGTAGTTGACAGATTTCCCAATAGGGAATAAGACCATTGGGATCAAATGGCTATATAAAATGAAGTTTAATTCCAAAGGAGATGTTGATTGGCATAAGGCTATACTGGTGGTGAAATGCTACAAGTAGAAGCCAGGGATTGACTATCATGAGGTGTATACACCTGTAGGAAGACTTGACACAATCATGATGATCCTAGCATTGGTAGCACAAAAGGTTTGGAATGTGTACCTGATGGATGTCAAGTCTACCTTCCTGAAAGGAGTGTTGAAATAAGAGGTCTACATAGACCAGCCACCAGGCTATAAGCTGGAAGGACAAGAAGGTAAGGTCCTAAAGATGAAGAAGACCATGTATGGGTTGAAGAAAGCACCCAGGGCATGGTATAACTGAATTAATACTTACTTTTAAGAGAATGGTTTCATCAAATGCCCATATGAATATGCCTTGTACTTGAAGCAAAAACCAGAAGGGGAAATGATAATCGTCTTCTTGTATGTGGATAATCTAATATACACTAGCGATAGTAATGTGCTTTTTGACCAGTTTAGAATAGCCATGAAGGAGTTCAAGATGATAAACTTAGGGCTGATAAAATACTTTCTAAGCATCAAAGTTGACCAATAAGCAGATGGCATCTTCATTTCTCAAGGCAAGTATGTGAAATATGTCCTAAAGAGGTTTAATATGGAGGATAGTAAACCTGCCATCACACCTATTGCCACAGGTCTGAAGCTGAGCAAGATGGATTCTAGTAGAAATGTTGATCCAACCTTGTTTAAGAGGTTAGTTGGCAGTCTCATGTATTTAACTGCAACTAGACCTGATTTGATGTTTGGAGTTAGCTTAATTAGCAAGTTCATGGAGACTCCAAATGACATGCACTGGCAAGCAGGAAATAAGATTTTGCGCTATGTCAATGGGATGCGAAACCATAGAATTTTTTATGCTAAAAAGGACCAACTGGAGTTCATTGGCTACATAAATAGCAATTGGGCTAGAAGCACTAATGATCGAAAGAGCACTTCTGGCTATGCTTTCCATCTTGGATTGGGAGTAGTTTAATGGTCATCCAAGAAGCAACCTATAGTTGCGTTGTCCATTTTAGAGGCAGAGTATGTTGCCATCACGTCATCCGCATGCTAGGCAATATGGCTGCAAAGAACTTAGGTGAGCTAAATCATCCACCGAAAGAGGCGATGACAATTTTTTTTTATAATAATTATGCCATAGTACTTTCGAAGGATCCAGTGTTTCATGGCAGGATGAAGCATATCGATATCCACTACCACTTCATCAGAGAGCTGGTGAAAGCTGACGAAATTGTGTTACTATTTTGTAGGTCAAAAGAGCAAGTAGCCAATATTTTCACAAAACCTTTGAAGGAGGACTTCAACAGGTTGAGGAAAATATTGGGCATAAAAGTCTTTGTGAAATCTCGTTTAAAGGACGATGTTGGAAATTAAACTCAATTTCACTCTAACAGATCTTATCGCCCAAATATGATCATCGATCTCTAACATTAGATCGCCGCAATCTCCCATGTGAGAATTTAATACCAGTAGGTGCAGATAGGTAGAAACCCTAATTCGGTGATTGGTCAAAAACCCTAGTTTTGCATTAATGGCATGTTAGAGGATAAGCCTTATCCTCTCCTCCTCCCGACTATATAAGGCGGTGGTGCCATTCAGAAAGTAGAAAGTAGAAGCAACAAAAGAGAATAAAGAAGAGCAAAGCGAGGAGGTGAAGTCGTAGCATTCACAGTGTCACATCTGAGTCAATCCTGCAACTTCGCTTGCAGATGGTTTTGTAATAGCCCTTCTATTTTGCATTGTAAAACTGCATTGGCAGTTAGTTTATCTTGAGTCAAAAAATTATATTTGTGCAAGTTTTGTTTCACATTATTATCCCTCCATTTTGCCCTTGTACCATTTCAATGAGCGCTTAGGCGTTATAGGCTTTCTCTCCTCCACAAAGCTTCTGAATTGAATTAATCATATATGCATTGCACACTATAAAAACATTTAGATAAATTTGTGTCTTTTAGTGATTTTGTCTTTTAATGCCTCCAATACCCTAAGGTGGTGATTTGATTTAAATAAAAAATAAAGCACACTTTTCAGTTGCGCCCTACTCCGAAGCACTTTCCTCGTGCTTCTAACTCAAGCACATTCTCCGTTTACGTCAAACCCCAGACCTCTGCGCAACTTTCCATTTACGCCAAACCTCGATGCAACTTTCCATTTACGCCAAACCTCGATGCTACCTTCCAACTGCACCAAACTCAGGCGAAATGTTGAACTACATCTAACCCAAGCACATCATCTTCTTTGCGCACAACTAATACGCAAGTACCTTGCGCCCCTGGGCCGAGCGCACCCTTGTGTTGCGCTTTATCCCAAGCGCATCTCCCTTTTGCGCATGGGCCTTGCGCATTCTCCTTTGTGCGCCTAAGACGGGCACCTTTACCTTGCGCTTTGTGCGCGTCTTTCACTTCCAAGCATCACCGTCCATGTTGGCCCTCCCAACTAGAAATCACAAACACAACGGTTGTCAGTTCAAATTTTTAATTTTCTTTTTATATTTTAAATAAATAATATTTTTTATATATATTTATTTTAAAGATTGAACTCGAGTCATATCATTCATATGATGTCCAAAAATAGATTGAGCGGCAACGGCGAGAATGTGAGCACACGAGACGACTGCACTGCACTGGGCTTCCACCTGTTATGGTTGACTAGCTATAGAATTGAGAATCTTAACACTGACGAAACAGTCGTGGAAGTGAATTCGGGGAAATGATGCGCCCAAGCGTGGAATTTCACAGGCATATGACCGTACATCTAAAACCGTAAAATATGGTTTTAATTTTATAATGATCGTAAATTTCTACTTGTTATTTTTTTTACAAACTGTAAATTTTACATTTACTTATTGTTAAAATTGCATTAATTTTTTTCCCATAAGTTATTGTCCGATAATGGGTGAGTAGTGAATTAAGTTTGGCAAGTGGGTGAATTAAGTTTGTCGGTGAGCTTAAATACGTCTCCTGCCTGCCTGTCTCCTGCCTACCTGCATGCGCGTCTCCTGCCTGCCTGCATGCGCCTCAAACATATCAAATAAACGCCTGGACGCTACAAGCCTAATGTCATTTGTCTATAAAATTGAAGCTTATATTTTACGGGCTTCAAATTGAAGATAAGCTCCTGTTGGGTTTCAGTAAATTATCGCTGGGTAAAAATTGAAGATAAGCTCCTGTTGGGTTTCAGTACTGCATTTCAGTGAGGCGCTGCGCCTGGTTTCAGTTTTCAAACAATTTTAAAGGTAAGTTTATTAAAAACTTTCTGTGTGATTTCGATGGTATATCTGAATAGTTTCCTGAGTGATTTATTAGAACAATATTAGAGTGAATACAGGCTTTCAAGATGAGATTCGCAGTGTTTGCTTCTTTCAGTGTGTGCTTCTTTCAACTGAACCAAACTCTCGACCAACTACTCGCTGTAAAATTAGAACAAAATAAGTGATGAATTCTTCTAGGCTCATATTGCGACTTATATCCTATGTAACAAACAATCATCACATCTAAATTATCCCAATCTTATCTATATATTTTTCTTACTTTTAATATATCACAATAACAAATACATTCTCCTCGTCTGGTCTTCCATTTGCCCATGTTTAATTTTGCGCCTGTAGAATTACAAACTCTGCTTCATATTAATTTTTTTTGCTATAAGTCCTCATGGGTATTCGGTTTTGCTTTGCGGGTTGCAATATGTTGAACACAGATTTAGTTTAATTTTGCGCCTGTAGAATTACAAACTCTGCTTCATATTAATTTTTTGCTAAAGTTCTCATGGGCAAGATATATGGATTCGGTTTTGCTTTGTGGGTTGTAATATGTTGAACACAGATTTAGAAAGGCTTAGAATTCTCTATTACCAACGTTGTCGTAAAACCATATTCCATGTTTCCAATTATAATAGATTAAATTTAATATATATTACTAAAATTTTATATGGAACATGTTTCAAATAATTAGGGTTTTGTGCCTTCGCTGCTTTCGTATAGTAGTGGCTTTATATCGCCTTATTTAAATAAGTTTTGATTTAGGGAATGTTGATTAAGGAATGATTATTTATGTTCTAGGACGTCAAACCAGTGGGAGTGTATGAGGGTAACGTCAATTGAATCCGTTCTGGCAGTGAAAATGTGTAGATGTAATTTATTTATATATATATATATATATAAAAGAAATTAGTGTGTTTTAAAAGTAGATGAAGAATGCATTAATTAAATTTACAATGCCCTCTATTAATCAAATCTATGGGATTAACTTTTAACTTTCAAATTGGGAAAAGGATTAGATCGGGATCAAAATGGGAATTAGCTATTTACTTTCAAAGTGTAAAAAGCATGAAATCAATTTCTTATAGTTTTTGACAATCATTTTAACAACAAAGTGTTATAAAGAATAGGGTGGGTTGTAATAAATTTTATTTTATTTTTATAGATCAATTTTTTATAGTTTTTTCTCAATCATTTTAAAAGTAAAGGGTTATAGTTTTAATAAATTTTATTTTATTTTTATACATCAATTTCTTATAGTTTTTCACAATCATTTTCATAGTAAAGGTTATAAAAAGTAGTGTTTTAATAAATTTTATTTTTATTCATCTATTATATATTCACAATCATTATTTTATTTTCACAATCATTTTCACAGTAATGTCTTATATATTCATCTATTGTATTTTTATTAAAAATAATAATTATTTGATATATGTAATGTGTTATATATCTATTTTTAATGTTAAATACAAGTTTAATGCAGACATGAGTGCCTTTCATGTGTTTGTTTTATTTTTCAATAAATTGGATTTATCAATATATGATGGTATTGAATATGAGGGAACTTATATTATATAGGACATTAGTATTTTACTTTAAATGATATTATAAAAGTATTGTAATTTTTAATAGTAATATGTCTTTTGTAAGCATGATCCCCTCTTATCCAACCCTCTTATCCAAGAGATTTATTTGTAGTATTAACCATAATTGATAATAGTTGATATTTTTTACCATTTGAATGGTGTTAAGAATAAATGTATAATGTGTTTAAGCTTCAACCACTTTATTTCATATATAGAGAGTTGAATTATAGGTTGTAAAAACCATGAAAACCATTATATAGAGATATTTAAGTACTACTAATTTATAATCTTGATATGAGTTATCTCAGTGCCTCTTGTATTTCTATTTCATTTGATGCTTTTAGGGGCATGAATTAATTTATATGAATGAAATTGAAACTAAACCTTACTTTAAAAAAATATATTTATTTTATTTACTTTATATGAAATTGCAAAATTGCAACCAGTTTCATTCTCCCAATCCCATCTTCATATTATTATGATCCAAGTGGTTTTTTATAAACCTTAGCTTGCTATGAGTTATCCAAGTGGTTTTTTATAAACCTTAGATTCCTATGAGTTATCCAAGTGTTTTTTTATTATGATCCAAGTGGCTTTTTTCATGGTGTTAAGAATAAATGTATAATGTGTTTAAGCTTCAACCACTTTATTTCATATATACAAAGTGATTTTGTGGTTTTTTAAGCTTCAACCACTTTATTTCATCCTCCCAATCCCTTCCTCATATTATTATGATCCAAGTGGTTTTTTATAAACCTTAGCTTGCTATGAGTTATCCAAGTGGTTTTTTATTATGATCCAAGTGGTTTTTTATAAACCTTAGCTTCATGGTGTTAAGAATAAATGTATAATGTGTTTAAGCTTCAACCACTTTATTTAATACATACAGAGTTGAATTATAGGTTGTAAAAACCATGAAAACCATTATATAGAGATATTTAAGTACTACCAATTTATAATATTGATATGATTTATGTCGGTACCTATTGTATTTCTATTTCATTTGATGCTTTTAGGGGCATGAATTAATTAATATGAATGAAATTGAAACTAAACCTTACTTTAAAAAATTATTTATTTTATTTACTTTATATGAAATTGAAACCAGTTTCATCCTCCCAATCCCATCCTCATATTATTATGATCCAAGTGGTTTTTTATAAACCTTAGCTTGCTAGGTAAAAGGAAATCAACGAAGCCAAACCTTTGAAACAATAAAACCAAGACAACCTATAAACAAACACTTACAACTACAAGTTACAACTATCAACCACCTATTTTTATAAGTATTTTCATTGCCCTAGATGAATTTATGTGAATTAATTAATATGAATGAAATTGAAACTAAACCTTAAAAAAAATAAAAAATTATTTTATTTATTTTATATGAAATTGAAACCAGTTTCATCCTCCCAATCCCATCCTCATGTTATTATGATCCAAGTGGTTTTTTATAAACTTTAGCTTGCTAGGTAAAATAAAATCAATGAAGCCAAACCTTTGAAATAATAAAACCAAGACAACCTATAAACAAACACTTGCAAGTTACAACTATCAACCAACCTATTTTTAAAAGTATTTTCATTGCCCTAGATGAATTTATGTGAATTAATTAATATGAATGAAATTGAAACTAAACCTTAACAATTATTTATTTTATTTACTTTATTTTATTTTATTTCATCCTCCCAATCCCATCCTCATGTTATTATGATCGAAGTGGTTTTTTATAAACCTTAGCTTGCTAGGTAAAAGGAAATCAACGAAGCCAAACCTTTGAAACAATAAAACCAAGACAACCTATAAACAAACACTTACAAGTTACAACTATCAACCAACCTATTTTTAAAAGTATTTTCATTGCCCTAGATGAATTTATGTGAATTAATTAATATGAATGAAATTGAAACTAAACCTACTTAAAAAAAATGACGAAGGTAAAAAGCGAGAAGCCAACTGAAACAATAAGAAAGACAACCTATAAAAAAACTAAAGTACAACTACAACCAACCATAGATAGATTTTGTATTTCTTAGTAGTTGTGCCATTTTTATGGAATTAATTGTATCATTACTATTTACGTCAACATAGAATTCGCCTTGCCCATAGATTCCTCTAAGAGAAGAAAAGTCAAATTTTAAAATTTAGATCCAAAAATAAATTAATAAAAAAAGAAAATGATGACAGCTCATATGGTCAATCGACGATGCTTCCACAATAGTTCTTATGCTATCTACTAGGCTTCAAATTTAAAAAATATATATTATATTAAAATTTTAAAAATTATTAAAATAAAAATAATACAATAACTGCTTTGTAATTTTTATCCAATATTTTATTTCCTCACTATTTTAGTATATTTATTATGTTGCATTAGCAATCTATTGAAGGTAAACATGATTTTTTTCCATTTAGCTTTGAATATATTGGTGGATTCCTCTAGGCTCCAACTATAACATGATAAAAACCTCAACAAAAATGACCATGTACAAATAAACCAATACAATGATGGAAATATCATCTTAGTTAAATGACATGCATTTTTTTATTACAGGTAAATAAAAATGTCTTCAAAGAGAAAGATACAAGCTACTATCGGAAAAATGTATGGATGGACTACAACAAGTTCTAATAGCAACAAAGATTTTGAAGCATATGAAGGTAATCATGATAATCCAAACAAACAACTATGCCATGAAATTTTTGGAACTTCTTCTGATGAAGATGAAGTACATGCAGTTGATGCAGAGGGTAGCAGTGATGATAATAAAAAAGTGCAATAAAAAAGAAAGTTTCGCCTTGAATGGTTAGAAAAGTTTGATTGGTTGAATATTGTCAAGTATGTTGATAAGGATGTTATGAAATGTAAATATTGTGAAAAGTATAGAATGATTGGACCTTGGGGTACAGGACATGGTTGTACAAATTTTCAGCGTGATGCTCTTATTACTCATGAAAAGTCACTTGTGCATAAAGATGCTAAAAAAATATGGTTTGATGCAATAGAGAGAAGGATGAAATCTATTCTAGATCATATTATACAAATTGAAGATGCCAATAAGGAAAGAGTGATTGCTACAATGAAAGTAGCTTACTTTATTTGTCAAGAAGATTTATCCTTATCTAAATATGAGAAACTTTGTAATTTCCTCATAGATATGAAAACACCAAATATGCCCAAATCTCAAGACTACTCTTCATACACAAATCGTAAGGCTGCAAATGATTTTCTTTATTGTATCTCAAAATATCTTGAACAATGTCAAACAAGATGTATGTTGGAAAGCCCATTCTTCTCATTAATGGTTGATGAAAGTACTGATCGTACTTTGGAAAAACATCTTGTGGTTTATGCAACATATTTAGATTTGCAAGGTCTAGGAGCACCTATTTCACAATTTATGGAGCTCAAAGATATACTAGATGGAAAAGGAAAAATAGTATATGACATTGTGAATCATATAATGAATGGTAGAGGTATTTTGTTACAAAATTTGATAGCAGTTTCTACAGATGGAGCTTCAGCGATGATTGGAAATGAAAATGGATTTGTGTCTTTTTTGAAAAAATATATTCCAAACCTGATTACAGTTCATTGTGTAGCTCATCGTGAGGCTTTGGTAGCAATAGATGCTTCAAAAAATGTACCAGAGTTATTGCAGATTGAAAAGCTTGCAAATAAAGTGTATTCATGGGTTCAAAACTCACCAAAAAGGAGTAATGAATTAAATGATTTACTTAGAGTTATGGAAATTGATCTTCTAGATGTTTTACAAATACATGCAGTTAGATGGCTATCAAGAGGAGAGGTTATCATAAGGCTTGTAAAGCTTATGCCTGCTATATTAACCATGTGGAAAAATGATAAGAAATTTTCTTCATGGTATGACAAGGCACGCATATATTCTATTCAATATTGTTTGCATATGCTTGCTGACATATTGGGTGAGTTGAACAAGTTGAATAAGTTATTTCAAGAAAAAAATGTAGATATTACAGGTCTTGGGTTGGCTCTTGATGTAACTATAAACACATTGACTAAATGGTTTCTAAGAGAAGAAACATTTGCAAATGGAGCAACTCATCTCTCAAAATTTTTAACTGATTCTCAATATGGATTTATTGAAATCAAAGTACAAGATAATATCATTGACATGCATGATTTGTTATATAAATCTATCTCATCTATGGAGAATGATTATTTCAATGATGTAAGGAAACAAGGTATGAAACTTCCTATTGAAGGCACACAAGAGAGTTGTCACAAGCTTACAAAAGATTATGTTGAATCTATCATTAGTTGTTTAAATGCAAGGTTTTTAGATCTTCCACTATTTAATGCAGCAAATATCTTTAGCCCTTGCTACTATCCAGAAGAATGTCGAACTAGAGAAAATAATTCAGAGCGTTGGCTACAAAAACTTCTTCAACATTTACAACATAATGTCTCAGATGGAATTGCACCTCTATTTGATATCAAGGCTTGTAAAAGGGAGTTGCATTCTTTTGTTGATACATTAAATTTAGCTTGTGAGGGTTTCTCAATGAAGGAAGCATGGAAGACATTTCGTAATACAGAGCAATGGCATAGAAATTATCCTCATATGATGAAATTATGGCAAGTTGTACTCTCCATTCCTGCAAGTATAGTAGATTGTGAAAGAGGATTTTCTAAACAAAATATTATCAAAGATATTAGAAAATCAAAGTTGGGGTTGGATACATTAGATGCACTCATGAGAATATCTTTGAATGGACCCGCAACGACCAATATTGATTGGAATGATGTTTATGATATTTGGAGAGATGTAAAGCCAAGACGAGTTCTTGAGCTTTAGAATGAACACTTGTGTTTTTTGAAAGGATATATACTATAGTAATGGATATATACAGACTGAGTATACTACAAAAAGATAGTGTGTGTATGTTGCAGTATAGTTGTTGCATCAAAGCATCTATGTATTGTACTGTGCACTGCACAACTACCTTTTGCCCATTTGTTTAACATTAATTTTGAAGGATTATGTAAACAAAGAGATGATTATGTCAAGTTTGCTTTACCTTTTTTTGGATAAGTTTTTATTTTTTATGATGCTTGGGATATCAATAGCAATAGTTCTATTTTTTTGTATGCTCTTGCAACTTTAAACCTTTCCAGAATGAATGTATGTACCTTGAAATGAAAGTTGGGCTCTTAGTTATGCACTCTTCTTGAATTTCCTAATAATATGGAAGAAAAGTTTGTAGGGAACTTGAATTTCCACTTTTTGCATTAATAAATCCAGTATTTATAGCAAAACTAGTCTCATTATTTATTATAGAAGTGTTTCTTTTGATTGAGGATTGGTTACTTTGAATTTCATTTGATTGAGGATAAGGAATATCACTTCATTTTTCCCCATTAATTCTGGTAGAACTAACAAAGCGTCCTCTGGCATATCTTTGAAGAACATAAAGTTTCTGATTGAGATTCAAGCTAACATTGTTTTTGTGACTTTTCCCTACCTTTGTAGTCTGAGACATTGGTTCTTCCTTCTGCAAGCAGTGCATACCATTAAAGTGTTCTTTTTTCTAGATAATATTTTTGGTACATGAATATAGCTGACATCACCAAAACTATACTCTGCATAACTTTGTTGGTCCTTGGTGGCTGGTACAACAGTATATTCATGTTTAAATTTGACCGATTCCAAGTGCTGATCAGAAATCTCATGTTGTATCACACGTGGTGTCCCTTCAATGGAATTGACAAGACTACATTTAAGACCAAAATTCATTTCATTTAATTGTTGATCTTCACTAGTGTCTAGACCATCTTTAAAAAATTATGTATTTTCATTAGTGTGTAGACCATTTAAAAAAAAATGAAAGGTAAATAAAATTTTAAACCGTAATCTCAGTAAAAAATTTTAACCGTCAAAATTGAAAGGCAAATAAAATTTTAAACCGTAACTTGAAAGTCAATAAAAACATTTAACCGTCATAAAAATTCTTATTAAGAGGTAATTTTTTTTTAAATTCTAGGCCTGGATGCGCCTACGCGTTTTTCCTTGGTGACAGCATGTTTCACCGCACCTTTGATCGTTGACAGGGCGCTGGGGCAGGTCTGATCATACAAATGTCGAACTGAGCTGCCCATTCACCACACTGGGACAAAAAATCATCAAAAGAATGCGTCCAAAAAGACTTCTAATGCTCATCATGATCGAATGCTATGCAAGTCAGCAAAGCACGTTTTCAGTCCAGAAGAGGAGAGGATGCTGCAGGCAACTGTGGAGTCCAAGAGTAAGGAAATATTGGCTTCTATAATGGGCGAAGATGTTAATATTGCCGCAAACGTTTTTTTCGGTAAGCGTGGACTGGGCCTTTGATGGCGAAGTGGAGTGGGCACAAAGTGAATCATTTTTCCAACGATGGCCCACGCGCCTACACCGCCCACAAAAGTATGAAATCCGACAAAAGCAAGGATAAGTAATAGATTCACTCATGTCTGTCATAGATGCAAGGCGTCTCGTTCCTTCGTGGCATTGACTTTGTTCCATTAAAGTTTACGTATTGAGTTGGAACGCCTTTTAAGTTTTCAATAGAAGCTATTTTAAGAATAGACGGGCAGGCGCTTACATGAAGCTCGAATTCATATTACAGCAAAAACGAATAATTCTTTTTGCCACGTTGATGACATCATGAAAAGTTCTACCGACAGTATTAAAAAGGACATATTCGGCGGATCTATTTAAGAAAATCATTTGTTCAATTGTTAAAGAGTGATTGTCTTACAATTGTCAACTTTAAATTCTGCGTGCGTTCAAACAGGGCAGAATGACAAGGATCCGAGGGCTTCGAAAAAATAAAAATATATATATATTTTTTATTATATAGTAGAGTTGGTTATAGTTATTAAAAATTCAATGTTTGTTAGGAAAAAATAAAAATAAAGATTTTTTTAGTACATAGAGAGTTGGTTATAGCTATTAAGTAGATATTAAAAATGCAATGTTTGTTAGGAAAAGTAAAAATATATATATTTTTTTGATTAAATAGGAGAGGTGGTTATAGCCACTATTTTAACTATTCATTACACGGTTGAAACCAGAGGGACCCGTACAACAAACTTATTCATTTGTTCTTATTGATTGGATGTGAGATGAGGACTACCAACAAACCTATTCGTACAGTTATTGTCAATCTAACACATACTCAGGATTCAGAGAATACTACTACCTTGGTAAAGGGTTGGCTTGTCCCAAGATTTCAACCTAGGTTTCTTTTAGGTAAGTCTTCACTCACACCTGCACTTACCAATCCACCTAACTCTTGAAGATTAAAAATTTGATGTTAAATAAAAATAAAATTACATTTAATTTTAAATAATACTCGCACTTATACTTAATTGAAAATTAAAAATTTGATCTTAAATAAAAAAAAGAAGAAGTTACATTTGATCTTAAAAATAAATAAATTTTAATTTAAAAAAAACATATAGAACTAACGGTTAAATGAAGGATGAAAATAAAGGAAATGAATTTCAAGAAGGGAAAGGAAATATGCTAGTAATAAGGTTTATTTAGCTAAAATGGGATAATAATAAATTTAATAGTTATTATAAAATTTCTTACTATTATAAGATAATATAATAAATAATTTAATTTAATTAATATATGATTAATTTTTATTTTTATTATATAAAAATATTAAATAATTATTATTTATTTATATTAAACTTTTATTAATTATTTTATTTTAAAAATTATTATGTTAGATTTAAATTTTATTATATTTTTTAATTAATTATATATATGAAGAAATTCATCTACAATTATATATGTATAACTTAAAAAGATTAAAATCAATTATTATTATTATTTTTCCTTAATAAAAATTAAATATATAAATTTAAATTCATACGTTTTGACAACTTTAATTTTTATATATTATTTATTAAAAAAATAATTTAAAAATATTATTAAATAAATAATTTATTTTAAATTATATTAAAATAAATTTTATTGTTATTAATAATAGAAATAACAAATTCTGTATTTATAAAAATAATTTCATTAATTTATTTTAACCTTAGAGCCAAAGTATAACAACCTCCCTCCTTTAATTTGAAAATTCAAGCACTAACATAAAAATAATCACTCTGTTCCAAAGATACAGCTTTTCATTTATACCTTACAACTTCTAAGTCTTAATATTGCATCACCGAGTACAATTTTTATTTTATATATAATTTGCATTTACCTCTAAAAAAGAGCCATAACAATAACTATTCATTTTAAATTATGCTACAAATTGCACCGCTGTGTGTTGTCTTATTGATAAATCTCACAAATGTTTCTCGCCAACGTCATTGTGCTGGACGGGAGTAACTCTACACATGCAAACAACATCTTGCGATTTTGTTGCATGTGAAACATACATGTTAACACATCAATTGGTTTTCCTACAGTTCTTTCTCACTTCCCCGCTGGTGCCTGTGAGAGGGCTGATGTTTCCCATATTCACCATGGCAGCCGCAAAGTCTATGAAGAACGCAAGCGTGTTCGTACTGTACGTAGTAACCTGAGCATCCGCCGAGCCGCCATTAAATAACACCTGATCGGAATGGAAAAGCCCTTTCTTACTTCTCAGATTTTTGTAGTAGTTATTGTCAAACAAAATGGGAGTGCCCACGTCCAAGGGAGAAAGGTTGTTGTCGCCGCTGCCGCTTGTGCTGGGGCAGTTGCCCTGTAGAGAAGTGGCGTATGCAGGGTCGATATTGGAATCGTTGTAGATGCGAGACCTGAAGGTTACGCACCGCGCTTGACCAATTGTATGAGCACCTAAATACATTAAAAACAATTCAATCATTCCTTTAGATATATACAAAACATTTAGGTTAGTAGAGGCATCCAAGGTTTGTGTTTTTTTATATTAGATGGACTCGTCCACGATTAAGGGCTGCATATAGGTACCTGAGAGGGCAATCATGTCCTTGGTGGAAAGGCCTTGAGCTTGAAAGGAAGAGACGAGTTGGAAGAGTTCGGAACCAGGGCCTGGAAGGTTGCTGTTGGCTCCGCTTAGACTGGCTGTTGTGGAGTCTCGCCTTCCCAGCTGCACTTCCCATGTTACTCCTCCCATCTACCAGAGACAAAGTGAATTTATGTTATTCATTATTCTTGTGGATTATATTAAGAATACCAGTTTAGTTCATAATTATGTTCATAGACATGATATACTGTAGGTTCATGTTGGCTATCTTCCGGAGCATGGAGGTGGCTATTGTTCATTTTCGTTGACATTGTCAATCCTGTCGTAACATTTTTAAGTTGAATGGAATTCATATGTATAAACTCCATCAAAGTTGGGTGTATTTGAGAGAACTAGAGATAGCGAGATTGACAAAATACAAACGCATCATCGTACTTCAACTACAAAGGTGAAACTGAGAAATAATCACCGTATTTTAGTTGATCTTATTAGGCTTTCACGTCGCTCTAAGGTGGGCTATTCTAAAAGTGATAATTAAGACAAAAAAAAAAAAAATTGAACATAGCCTGCTCACCTCAAGATTAGTTTTTAACACCTCTGTTGACCCAAGAAGATAACGAAAAGGAAAAGGAAATATTCATAAAATAAACTAAGAGTATAGCAATCCACAAAAATTCTCACCGCAGCTACAGAGCTACAGTACTACTAACAATAACATCAAGTGAAAGTGGAACGTTTGTAGCTATATAATAAAAGAGAGTAGAATACGAAGAAAACCTACTGCAACAACAGAATCACGAGCAGCAATTGCAACGATATCAGCACACGACACGACTCCACTGCAGACCTCCTCCAACCGAGATTTGATGGTGTCTATAACATCGAACCCCCTTACAGAATTGGCATTTGGGCCTGCAGTCTTTTCTCCTTTGAAGGTCGAGGTGTCGTCCAACAGAATCGACCCATCACAGCCCTGCAATTCCAAGTTTAAAAAAGATTGTCAATCTAAGCAATATATCATATAACATAAAGTAAAAGTCATTGCAGAGTCGACGTCCTGACATTAACGAAACAGTCATGGAAGTGAAGGCGGAGCAACGATGCAGCCATGCGCCGCTCTGTGGCCACGGCTTGAAAAACAGCCGCCTTGACGATAGGCAACGCCAGAGGACACGTCGTGGCATAAAATGTTGGACTCAGCTGCCCATTAACATCTTTCAACCATAACGTGACCAACGCAATACACGCAATCAGAACAACGCTGGTTTCCATGGTTGGTTTGCTTCGCTATGCACGTCAACAAAAATCTCACTCACTCAACTTAATCCAAATAACTTTTGGCTTCAAAAGGTTGGGCAAATATCCACTTTTTATAACTGCTCCGGACGTCCATCTTGGCTGAAATTCCTGATCCAATAGCAGTAACTGACAACTATTGAACAAAGTTTTAGTTTGACTTTGCTGAGAAGATCACGGTGGAATGCTGGATCCAGCCAGGTAGGGCAGGTGAGCAATGGGACCAGGTACACAACTTGAGCAAAATCTGCAATTCACGGAAACGAAAAAGAAATCTTACTAAACACATGTGCGACCAAAACGAAAAAGATATCCTACTAAACACATGTGCACTCATTGTCGTTTTGCATGGAATTTGAATTATTTCTCAATCAAGCCTTGTGGAGTATGAATTATTTCTCAATCAAGCAGTGCCTATTCTTATAAGGCGCACCTTTTAATGGATGTAGTGAAGGCGTAAACTTGTGAAGGTAATTTGTTACAACCATTGAAGTGCTTTGATGTTGCCATAGAAGCAAAGTCAACAAAGCATATAAACTAGTAGTTTGAGTTATAGACGAAAGCTTTTCTGGCATTTCAATGAATTATATTATCCATTTGATTTACAGAAAGCTACGAGGGTTTTGACTACACGAGCTTCATCCACGTGCAGAAAAAAAAATAATAAATAAATAAAACAATAATTTTGTTTTTTTGGCAAAGAGTTCCTAATTCAATTGTTCATGGTCTATCTCCCCAGCCCAGATACAGATATTTACGGGGAACAGAAGCATTCTTTGAGGATTGGGAGGCACCTTCTCACAGAGCTGCGCCCTTCCCTTCCCGTTCAGAAAGCCTCACGCATAGGAAAGGGGATTGGCGGTTCTCTCCTACATATCCGAGATACAATAATAAATTTTTAATATATTATTCGATAAGGTTTGAATGTGATTTTAAAGTGAAGAATTTAAATGGTTAAAATAATATGATTTGGTAATTTTATTATATATCGATTAAAACAATAATTAATATTATAATTTTAGTTATGTATGTATTATACAACAAAATTTGAATGTGGATCATTTTCTTAAAAATGAAGATTTTAAGCATTTGAACTAATATTATTTGATCATTTTATTATATATTGAAATAAAAAAAGTTTTATTTTATATATATTATATCGAAAAATCCATATATATATATATATATAAAGCGAAAAACCCTTTGCGGATTTGTTTTGGTCTCAGAGACTATGATCAGTGGTCTACAGTACTAATGTCATCCGGGAGTTGAGATCCTGCACCGCACCAACATTATCAATTGGAGTTTGGGTACCCAATTCAACATTTTGGTAGGCACCAACATTATCAATTATCAATTGGATTTTGGGTACCCAATTCAACATTTTTGGTACGGTGGAGATTCAAACTTGGGACCTCCCTTGGAGGATTACCCTCTCCTCTCCAACTCACTTACAAGACCTGGGTGATAATGATATAATAATAACTCAGTTATTTAAAAGTGAAGAATCTAAAGTTGAGTCAATATCATTTAATTATTAATATATTAATAAATTAACGATTAAATGATATTGATTCAACTATTTAAATTTCTTACTTTTAAACCAATTTTTATAAACTATTGATTCTCGAGCAAGAGAAGTCAAGAAGTGAAGATGTGGTACTCAGGCGAGAGTGTTGTTGAGGATCTAGCATTATTGTTGGATCTTGTAGTTCTTATGAATGTGAAGGCTTCTCCCCCTAGGAGGTGTGGATGAGTATTGTGGTATGTTGGCGAGAGTTATGGGGAGTTGGATTTGGTTCTCAATCTTGAGCTTGTTATTGAAGAACCCAAGAAAACAAAGGGGAATTTGTTCTCCCTATCTCTTGTGCTAAGGTGATTTCTGGAGTGTATGGTGGTGTGATGACCGTGTCCCTTGTGCCATCAACCTTGTATCGTTTCTCTTAGCCTCTCGATCGATGGGGTTGCATGATAGAGGGGGAGTGTTCTTATTAGTCCGGTTGTTGTGGCTAGCATAGTACTTGTCAATGGAAACCCAATGTTGGGAGTAGGGTATTCTCATGTTCTAAATATTTCTATATCGTAGTTGAGGGGGTGGATTATCGGTGGTCTATGCGGTGGTCGAATTGCCATTGACTCTTTAAGGGGCTTAGGGGCTTTGGTTGGCTGATTTGTTATCATTCGACTTTTTCCTAGTGTGAGATTTAATTTTTTGTGAGGTTGTGGGGTTAGAACCCACAAGAGTTAGGGGTTTTATACCTCTAGTTGCTTGTGGAGTTTAGTCTCACAGGTTTAAGGTTCTGGGTCCTTCTAAAAACCCTACTCCATGGCCTCTAGGTTTGTGGAGGTGAAGGCTTGAAAGATTCATAGTTTTATCTGGTTTGAGAGGAAGCTTTGCTTCTCTGGTTTCTTTTGATGTTGGTTTCACCTACGCTTGGGATTGAGTGATCGATAAATTTAGTGGTTGATTGAGTGATCCATAGTTTTGCATATATTTTGCTCTTACCATTGTTGTTTTTAGTTGATTCTATTTTGAGAGGTGAAGTTGGGTTGCAAGGGTCTTAGTTTTTGATTTCCATATTTTTTGCCTGATGTTGTTTTCTCCTTTTGAGATTGAGTGATCAGTAAGTTTAGCAGATGTTTTACTCCTATTGAAGCTTTTGTTAGATGATGCTATTTTTAGAGGTGAAGCTAGGTTGCAGGTGTCCCAGTTTTTGATTTTTTCTTTTTCGTATTTGACCTCGACTTTTCGGGTGGAAGGTTGTTTTCAATTTTTGTTTTGTGGGAAGCTTTGAGTCTGAGTAGGTGTTTCATATTAATTTCTTTTGTTTTCTCTTGCTCATTTCTTTTTGGAGTGGTCTCCCAATTTTACTTGGTGTTTTTGACGTTGGGATCTACTTGTTTCTTGGAGGGGTGGGGTTTTTAAATTTTAGATTTTAGATTTTTGTCTCTTTTCCTTTTTGTGGGAATTTTTGGATCTAAGCGGGTGATTTATCTCCAAATTACCTTGTTCGCTCATGCTCATTTCTACTACGGTGGTTTCCTAATTTTGCTAGGTGATTTCCATGATGGGGTCTCGGGTCCACCATTTTTTTAGAGGGGTGGGTTTTTAAAATATTGAATTTTAAATCTTTTCACCTTTTTCAAAGAGGATTCGGCTATGTGAGATTTTTAATTTTTAAATTTTCAAATTTCTCCATCTCCTCTTAGAGTTGTTTTATCGGTCGATGCCATTGGTGTGATTGTTGTACTTTTCTTGGGTTGTGTTGTTCGCTAAATAACCCCTTTAGGGTTGTTGGTTGGAAGTCTCATTTTAGAGCTTATTTTTTTGGTTGTGCTTAGTTGTATCTCCATTGATGGAGTTGTTGTAAAAGGTTGAGGGGTTTCTTTCAAAACCTCACACACACACACACACACACACACACACACACACACACACATATATATATATATATATATATATATATATATATATATATATATATTATATATATATATATATATATCCTCACTCTTAAAGAATAGATCCACATTCTATATAAAAAATTTATAAGAGATTGAAATGAGCCTCATTCACATCATTATTACATATTACATCATTATTATGTAAAGGTATTATAAAAACTTAGATATTATCCATTTATCACTGTGTAAGATTTGAATTTGGGTCTTCTCTTTGAATATTGAGAAAAATGACCTAATAAACTAATGTTATTTAATAATCAATTTTTTTATATATTAGAGTGCATTAGTTTTCAAAATTAAAAAAATATCACTCAAAATTTTGAATATTTTATTTCTATGTTTTAAAAATCAATATCCTTTAGTTATTTTATTATATATATTACAATTTGTTAATTTTCAAAAAAAATATAATATTTAGTAGGTTTTAAAGTTTTTTCTAATGAGTTTTGTTTTGAGTTGTGTTTTTTAGTTTTATGGTTTTGGATTAAGTAATAGAAACAAGATATTTTATAAGTTAATATAAATTTTTAATTATTTTCTTGTTATTTTTTATTAGAAGTTTCAATTATGATTCTATAATCCTATGGGTAAGCCTTAACATATGTTTAAGGATATTTGAACAAAAAATTAGTATAAAGTTTTAAATTTTGAATCAAGATTTCAAAATTGAATACTTTTTCTTATATATTTAAGGAAAAATAAAAAAAATAATATAAACAAAGACTTCAATCCTATAAATGAACCTTGTCATTGTCTAAGGGTTGGAAAAATAGGATTTATAAAATATAAATGAAGGTTCTTATTGTATTGATGATATTAACATTTAGTCAAGGAATTATAAAACAAGAGAACACTAACAAAAATCAAATTTATCCATTATTAAAGATGGTCATATGATAACGTGACTTAATATCATAAAAAATCAATTGTTAAAATATTAAATGCAAATGTTTTGTTTGTTTGTATGAAAATTAGAATTGCTACCTTCAAATTTGATTTGGATATTTTTATGGTATTAATATTAAAAGAGGGTTTTGAAAGGAGCCCCACAACCTTATACAACAAGGGATCCCGAAGGCCAATTAAAGCACAAGACGACCTCCATAAGGGAGGCCCACCCAAAAAGACATCAAGGTATTACAAAACGAGGCAATCACCCCTCAAAAAAGGGGAACCGAGGGAGTTCAAACCATCCCCATGAAGGCAATCCAAGGAGCAAAACCCAAACAACTCAGCCCTAAAGAATAGCAGGACAATGCGGGGGGCCAGAAACTACCAACCCAAATAAATGCATCATTTGAAATTTGATTTGGAAATATTTTTATTAGTATTTAACTAACATAATTTTTGTGGTTGTTATATACTTTATATTAAATATTAGTTTGTATTAGCATACTTTAAACTTGATGTGCAAATTAGATTTACATTATTATTTGTCTCAATTAACCTAGAGTGAGAATGTGGTATGGTTGCATTCAAATTCATAAATGGATGATAATTTCAATGTAAAAACTAATTAAAATTTTAAAATTTAAAATTAATTATGAGTGAGAGATCTTGCACCTCACTATGGCAGAGAGGGCCCATGAGGGTTTTCTCTATATTATTATGGTCCTAGAGTGCTTGAGCCTCACCATGGTAGATATATTGAGACTCACCATGGTAGAGAGAGCCCATGAGGGTTTCCTTTGTGAGGGGTTTCTCTGTGAGGGATTTCGTGAGGGCTTCTTCCATGAGGGTATCCATTGTGAGCCAATGTCTTTGGAAAATTCCTTGCATATCAATGTTCTAGGTGTTGGGTTTTTGGTTTGGTTGTTGGTACTATAGATGCAAATGGATTTATTGGGTGGAAGGTTGGTATTAACTAATGGAACCACAGTTGGGGGGTTAGGTGAAAGGTTGATCCAGCTAAAGGAACCATAGAAACTAACATTATTGATGGGTATATGGCTAGATCCATTCATGGTGGGTTGCTCACAGTCCAGCTTAGTAGTTTTCACACTTTCGGGCTACTATCCTATCGAGTTGTGCTATGTTTTATTAGCTCCAGTGGGATGTGGTGATAAAATATTCTAAGCCATGATTTTAGTTTGTTAGATTCAACTGACTAGTTTCTATTGGTTAAATTTGTGTTCGTAGTCAGTTTTGTGTTCGTGTTGGGGATCTTATTATATCCCCAGTTGTGGTAATCTCTTTGAGATAGAAGGAATCTATGCTTCTCTAATGGAACTTTTCATGGATTTTCACCTAGATTCAGGGTGTCCTCTATTCTGGGTTGTTGCTCCTTTATGTTGGAGCCCTAGGTGATTCATGAGATCTTTAGGATCTATGTGTTTACATTGCTCTAAAATATTTTTGGATCCTGTGCTTGGATTCCTATTGGGTGGGTTTATCCCCATCCATCAGATGTCTTTTTCGATCAGAGTTTCTTGGTCCATGTTATTTGAGCAAGAGTTGTATTTAAATTTCATTTTCAATCTTTAACACTCCTATTTATTTGTGGTGTTGGACTCATCGTCGCATAGGATTGTAAAATAGTTAAGTCAGATGGCTGGTTTGTAGGACCACATGCTAGGGTTTCCTTGTTTGTCAGCTATATTTTTAATCCTTCTTATTAGCTCATGTTTCATATTGTTGTTAATGTTGCCACTACTTGGTGTTGTAAATTTATTATGACATATGGTGAAATTCCATTTTGTTATCCGAGGGGGTTAAGTCAAATTATTTTTCCCGGGCTTAGGTTGAGTGTGTCTCAGAAGAACATTATTTTTACCTTCATGAGGAGTTGTTGACCCCCTCTTTTGGTTGAGGGGTGGTGTCTTTGGGCTTAATGGTTGTAAGTCTCCAGTTGGAGCTTGATGTTAAGGTTGTGGGATCCTCTCAAAACCTTCACCATACAATTAATAAAAAAATTATTATGAGTAAATTTTTATTAATAAAGTATAATTATTATATTTATTTTTCTTGGTATTTTTAGGCAACTTTAAATTTTGTTTAGCAAAAATTTCATGTCCAAGGTAAATTTGAGGTGTAATAAAATCCATGAATATGTGGATAATGTTTTTCACAATTTTTATAACCAATATTTATTTTTGTGTTAGAGAATATAATGATTTACACTCCTTATCAAATGGTCCTATTAAAAAATAAAATTAAATATTTATTTACATGTCTAGTGGATACCTAGATGTGGAGGTCAATAAAATGAGTTACACAACATATTTTGTGGTTGAAATTATGATTTTTTATAAATATATTTTGAGCATATTTTCACATATGTACTAAGAAATGTGACGCATGAGAAAATTATAATTTGATATTCATGATTAGTCATATTTTATTCATATTGTGAATTTATTTGGTTTTCTTATGGTTGTAGATAAATTCAGGCACTTTGTGATTGAGACATGGAAGTTTTTGCTTGAATTTTTGAGGATGGACTAACTAGAAGATGAAATTTGGCTTGAAACTTTTGATCCTAATTGTATCCTTATTTTACAGTTGCAATCACATTCATATCATTATACATGTAACATTTGTTTTATTAAATTATATCATACATTAACTAGATGTATTATAAATTTTACTTTTGTTTTTAGTTGATGGTTAAGAAGTTTGATTTTGTTATGCATATTTTGATCTATTCTAATAAAAATATCAATATATTAAATACAATTAATGTCATAACCTCATTAAATATTCCATAGTCCAAGGAATGTAGAAACTTCAATAATTAGTGAATACCATATCCTATGGTCTTTAGAGAGGTTATCAAACATCTTAACTCATATTATTTTCAATAAAAAGTCCATAATTATTTTATTTATTAAATAAAACCCCTAACACTAATATGAGAAATACTACAAGTTTTTAGAAATAATAAAAAAATGACTTAAAAAGTTAGCATAAACTATGGATTTAAATGCTTGAAGTGGTGATGATACCAATTATCAAAGTAGTCATCATTTACAATATTAGGAAATATCTTTGTGTTTTGTGACATCCATTCAAACCATTAATTTTCAAATTATAAAAATGCTACAAATCATAATTTAAAAAATTCAAGTAAATCCATTCTAATAAACTTAGTCATTCCCAAATCATAGAATTGAATAACGAAATATAATAATATTCAAATATCTCCTATTTTTCAATATTTATGTTCAAATTTTCTATTAATATCTGCTACCTGGTCTTTTGACCTGCAAAATAGTAACACAATTTTATTAGCTTTTACCAACTCTCTGATGAAGTGGTAGCGGATATCAATGTGCTTGGTTCTACCATGAAACACTAGATCCTTTAAAAGTGCTATGGCAGAATTATTATCACAAAAAATAGTTGTTGCCTCTTCCGATGGATGATTCAACTCTCCTAAAATTCTCCTTAGCCAAACTACATGGCATGCGGCTGAAGTGGCAACAACATACTCTACCTCAGTAGTGGACAACACAACTATCGGTTGCTTATTTGATGACCATGAAAATGATCTCGATATAAGATGGAAATCATAGCCAAAAGTGTTATTCCAATCATCTGTACTGCTAATCCAACCGCTATCTATGTAGCCAACCAGTTCAAGCTGGTCTTTTCTAGCATAATAAATTCCATGGTTCTGCGTCCCATTGACAAAACATAAAATCATTTTGTTTGCTTTCTAGTGCGTGTCCTTTGGAGTCTCCATAAACATGCTAATTAAGCTCATTACGAACATCAAATATGGTCTAGTTGTAGTCAAATATATGAGATTGCCAACTAACCTTTTATACAAAGTTATATCAACCTTTTTGTTGTAATCCATTTTGTTCAACTTTAGATCTATAGCAACAAGTGTGATGGTAGGTTTGCTATCCTCCATACTAAACCTCTTAAGGACATCTCTAGCATACTTACCCTAAGAAATAAAGATGCCATCCATAGATTGGTCAACTTCAATGCCAAGAAAATACTTCATCAACCCTAAGTCCATCATTTTGAACTCCTTCTGCATGGCTATTATGAACTGCTCAAATAACATATTTCTATTGCTAGTATATATCAAATCATCTATATACAAGTAAATTATTATCATCTCTCCCTCTGCATTTTACTTTAGGTATAGGGTGTGCTCATATGGGCATTTGATAAACCCATTCTCCTAAAAGTAGGCATCAATCCAACTGTACCAAGCCTTAGGTGCTTGCTTCAACCCATACATGGTATTTTTTAGCTTTATGACCTTACCTTCTTGTCCTTCCAAATCATAGCTTGGTGGCTAGTCTATGTAGACCTCTTCTTCCAACACTCCATTCAGGAAGGCAGACTTGACATCCATATGGTAAAAACTCCAACCTTTCTAGGCTATCAATGCTATAATCATTCTGACTGTGTCAAGTCTCACTACAGGTGCATACACCTCATGATAGTCAATCCCTAACTTTTGTTTGTAGCCTTTCACCACTAATATGACCTTATGTCTATCAAATTCTTCTTAGGTATTAAACTTTGTTTTATATACGCACTTTACTCTAATGGATTTCTTTCCTATTGGAAGATCCATCAACTACCATGTCTGATTTTTTTTTATTACCTCTATCTCATAATCCATATCTTGTATCCATTTTTTATTTTGAATTGCTTATTCAAATGAAATTGGATCACACTCAGAAAATAAAGCAAAATCAGAATGCTCTTCATTTATTTGATTTTGGGTTACCTCATAAATGTTTTGCAAGATCGTCATATTCGTTGGTGTCCTCAAGTTGGATATCCTACTTGCAAGTTGGGATGTTTGTGATGATGAGGTAGTGTTGTTGCTAGCTCCAGTATTACTGCTTGAAGCTACATGATGATGCACTATATTTTCTTCTTCTAAGTCCTTAAACTCGATAATTGCTGACTCAAGCTGGCCATTCTTTGATTTCCAGTTCCAGGATTCATCCTCTAGGAACTTCACATCTTGAATGATAATTAGTTTCTTCATCACAAGATTATAGCCTATATGCCTTCAATTCTTTACTATACCTAGTGAAGATGTATTTCTCTGCCTTGTCGTCCAATTTATTCCTTTTCTCACCTAGAACATGTGCATATGCTATGCACCCAAAAACTCTTATATAAGCCAAATTGGGCTTCTAATCGATCTAATATTCTTGAGGAATTTTTTCCTTCACACTCTTTCTAAGACACTGATTTAGTAGATAAACTACACAATATACAATTTCTGCCTAAAACTCATGTGGTAAATTCTTTGCCTTCAACATACTCTGTGCCATCTCCATAATTATTCTATTCTTCCCCTCTACAACACCATTTTGTTGTGGTGTGTATCTAGTAGTGAGCTACCTACAAATTCTATTTTAGTTGCAAAAATTATGGAATTCATTAGAGATATACTCACCTCCTCCATCTATTTTGAGAGTCTTCACGTGGTAGCTACTCTATTTCTCAACTAGAGCCTTGAATTCCTTGAATTTTTTGAATAAATCTAACTTTTATTTGATGGGGTATACCCATGTCCTCCGACTGAAGTCATCAATGAAATTTAGGAAGTATTTATTATCAGCAAATATGTTGGTTTGCATTGAACCACAAATATCTAAGTGTAGCAGCTCCAATGGCTATGAAGCTCTCCAAGACTACCCTGTAGGGAACACATACCTATGTTTCTTACCGACTATACAACCTTTACACACTTGATTCGGTTGCTTTATGAGGGGTAAATCCTTCACCATATGTTTCTTGTACAGTAGGTTCAGGCCACTGAAACTTAGGTGATCGAATCTAATATGCCACAACCATGTAGCATATTTCATTCATACACTAAATGATGTTAGTAATTCATTCTAAGTTTATGGGGGAAACATCTTATTCTTTGTCATTGACACTTTTGCAATTTTCCCATGCTCTTTATCTTTTATGGTACAGGCTCCATATTTAAATTGAATAGTGTGCCCCTTCTACACAAGCTATCCAACGCTCAACAAATTATGCTTCAACCCAATCACATAATAGACATCTTGTATTTGCTTCTTTTCACCTTGCCTAGTGTAGATGATGATTTTTCCTTTCCCCATGATAGGCACTTTGCTATTGTTACCCATATTAAATTTAGATTTGATTATTTCATGAAGTTGTAAGAACATCTCTCTATTTTGAGACATGTAGTTGCTACACCCACTATCGAGATATCATATATTCTTTTGGCTCTCCTCCTCAATACTAAAATTTAATAACACATTCCCACAAGCATCTCTACACTCTGTATTTTCATTTTTATTTGTGTAATGGGCTTGTTGTTTGTTATCCTTAACCATCTTCTTTCTACACTCAAAAATATAATGACCAAATTTCTTGCAATAATAACATTGGATATTCGATTTATCATACCTTTGATTAGATCCTCCTTGTTGATTTCTTCCATTGCATCTTCCTCCTACTTGATGGAAGTTGTAGCTGGTCTCTCTATCATTGGAGTTTGACCTTCCTCCTCGTTTGTTACCTCTTTCATGCTTTCCTATAACTCTTCCTCCTTGAGAACTAAAGGCTCCTTGGTGGGATTATTCTCTGATACTATCTCGGAATGAGACCCACATATTAAATGCTTACTCTAATGAGGACTTAGATGACCGGCTCAACCTCTACTCATGTGTTTGCAGAGAGCCCATGAACTCATCTATAGAGAAGGTTGTCAAATCCCTCTACTCTTCTATTGCAATCACTGCTAAGTCTAACCTTGTTGGTAGGCTCCTTAGTATATTCTCCACAATCCTCTAGTTCTCCATATTCTCACCATTCATCCTCATATGATTGATGATATCCATCATTCAGATAAATAAGTTGCTCATGGACTCTGACTCACTCATTTTAATATTCTCAAACTCCCTTCTTAGCATCTACAACCACACCAACTTCACTTTGTCGATGCCCTAGAAGGAGCTAGCTAAGATTTCTCATGCCGCCTTTGATGTGATTTCTATTGCAATTTATAGGAAGATTATCTCCTCAACTACCTACATTATATAGAATAATACCTTATGGTCCTTCTTCTAGTTCTCCTTTAGTAAATTTGACTCTTCTTGGGAGAGAGCGCTCATGGCTACTGCATTTGCTGGTTTTACATAACCATTCTAGACTAGGTCTCAAACCTCCTAAGACCCGAATGAGATATTCATCTAAATGCTCGAGTAATCATAATTTTTGCCATTGAACCATGGGATTTGCAATTGCAAAGGGTTTCTACCAAAAGCCATTGCTTCTTATTGTCAACGAGAAGGCATTGGATGTGATACCAATTTGTGAGAATGATCTTTCGAGACTCCCAAAATTCCTTTTTAGGACAAGGAAAAAAGGATTTTTCGAGACACGGGAGTCCTGAAAGTAT
This sequence comes from Wollemia nobilis, assembly GCA_028583015.1. Classification (NCBI taxonomy): domain Eukaryota; kingdom Viridiplantae; phylum Streptophyta; class Pinopsida; order Araucariales; family Araucariaceae; genus Wollemia; species Wollemia nobilis. The sequence continues at coordinate 10,293,651 of JAQPPZ010002587.1, read as the reverse complement.
TTTTTGGGACAAGAGAGTCCCAAAAGTCCTTTTCGGGAAAAAAACATCCCGAAATCAATTTCAAGGAAAAACTTACCCGAAATGTTCTTTCGGGATAAAAGGAGTTAATGTCGCGATGAAAGCTATTTTTGAGAAATTTTAGCTTGCATTTCATGCAATAAAGCTTTCTCATTGACCGTAGTCAATTTTGGGATAAATATAATTTCATAACACTACTTGCCCGAAAATGCTTTTCGAAGGAGAAGTGGTCCGAAATGATTTTTGAAGGAGAGAATGCATGAAAGACTAAGTAGGTGAAAATAAATATTTTCTATATAAGTCAAAATAGATATATATTGTGGCTACAATTTTACAAGGCATAATAGACCCTTACACATATTCTTATCTCAATCAAAGCTTTACAAAGTCATCTGCAATATTTGTTTATATGTTAAACACCCAACAAATATTTTAGAAGGCTACTACTCTGACTTCTTCTTCTGCATCCACTCCATGCTTCTTATCACCTCTATCTGCATTTCTAAAAGTTACCATCATCTTATATAGCCGAGAAAAAGAGAGGATAAGGCTTATCTTCTAATATGCACTAGGGTTTATCTTTTGACATGCACCGAACAAAAACTAGGATTTCCTTCCAATCACAACTATCGGTATTAAATGCACATGTTGGAAACTTATGACGATCGAATGTCAAGAATCTATGATCAAATTTGGGTGAAAAAATTTGTCAGAGATCTTACAGGCGTGGAATTGAGTTTAATTTATAACCAGTAGAAAGACCCTCAGCACTAAAATATGATATGAGGGTGCTAAGACTATATGTAGAAGCTAGTATATTACTATTATCACTGGTCATGAGGTCTCTCCTTCCTAGCATCACCATCCATGTTAGCCCTCCCAACTAGCAATCACAAACATCAGTTCAAACTTATAAGTTTCTTCTGTATAAATAAATATTATGTAGAAGGGAAGAGGATAATAGTTACTTCGAAAACAAAATCATGAGCAACAACGATGAAAATGTTGGTACACATGAAGACTCCACTATAGAGGGCTTCCATATGTGATTTGATGGTGTCAATGATGTCGATGACATCAAATTCTCTTATGGAGTTGTTATTGGGGGCGGCGGTCTTTTCTCCCATTATGGTTGATGAGTTGTGTAATAGTATCAATGGAGTTCTTTTGCTTACCAATAATGACTAAAGTGAAAGAATTATGGACTTAAAAATCCTACATTTATAAAATAGTCATGGATGTGAAGTCCGAGCAATGATGCGCCCATGTTCTTTTTCCTTGGCTACAACTTGTTTTACTAGAGATTTTATCATCAATAGAGTGTTGGGGTTGGTCTGATCATAAAATATCTAACTAAGTTGCCCATTCATGACATTGGAAGAAAATATCAAAAAAACAATGCATCCAAAAACACTTCTAATTCTCATCATGATCGAATGCAATGTAAGTCAACAAAGAACATTTTCAGTCCAAGAGAAGAGAATGTTGCACACAATTATGGAGAGCAAGATTAAGAAAATATTAGCTTTTTATAATAGACAAAGATGTTAATATTGTTTCAAATGTTTATTTTTGATATTGTGGACTAGGCCTTCGATGGTGAAGTGGATTGGGCACAACGTGAACCATTTTTCCATGGATGGACCACAAGCCTGCACCACCCATGAAAGTATGAGATCCGATATAGTAATAAATTCACTCATGTATGTCATAACTAGAGTTCTATAAGGCATTTCGTGGCATTGACTTGGTGCAATTAAGTTGGAATACCTTTAAAGTTTCTCGTAGAATCAAGTTTATGAATAGACGGGCATGCGCTTACATAAAGCTCAGCTTTAGGCTTGGAATTTGATAGGCATATGATCGTATTTTGTATTTGAAACCATAAATTATGGTTTTAATTTTATAGTGATCGTAGATTTTTACTTGCTATTTTTTAATAAACCATAAATTTTACAAGTAAATATATTTAAAAACCATAGATTTTACTTATAATATACATGAGTACATTAGATATGTGGACTAAAAGTAAATGTTACGAGTATAATTCATTAGTTGTTAGGAGACATTAAATTTAATTATATTTTATTTTTATTGCAAAGTCTCCACTCTCCATGCCTCTAGGGTTACATTAGCAGTGCGGGGGATGACATAATATCCTCCAACTTCCTATATTATAATCAAAGCATACAGGGCAGTGTGGGGTACTTTTGTAACGTATGCATGCTTCCTCCAACTTCCTCTTAATAATCAAAGCATACAGGGCATTGTGGGATATTTTTGTAATGTATGCATGCTTGCGTGTGAGATAGATGTGTATTTATTGGGTTGCTTTGTTTTTCAGACATGCCATGGGTCATTAATGAAAAACTCATGTGGATTGCCAGTGGGGACAAGAATTGCAAATAACGCATGCGATGGGGTGAGTAAATATGACGAGATAGAGGTATTTATAGGGGAATATCAATGGATTAAATTTCATGTTGTCTAAGGGGTGTGAAAATCGCTGGGTCTTTTACGAGAGAAAAGAGGGAAAAAACTAAAACAAAAAACAAGGGGGTGGGGCTTGAGTAGGGCTGGGACTGGGTTCTGTGATCGGTGAAATAATAATTGTATCAATCTATTTTATAATGGGTAATTGTAAATTTATGGTATCCTTGTACCCTTGCATGGTTTACCGATCATCCATCTACAACTTCATCTGGTTCACTCAGTTTGGCAATTACAAAGAAAGAAAATTATCTCTGTTATGACGTTGTCTCTATATAAAAGTTTTCATTTTTCACAGTTACATAGTTTTAATGGTAAGTTTTTTCTTAAATCATCAACTAATTGATATTTTTCTTTGGAATTTTGTTCTATCAATCATTTTTCTTAAATCTACAACTAATGTTTTGTGCACTAGATTGTTTTATTTCAATGTAGTTTTATTTAATTGGTGTTTGTTAACAGGTTATATGGTATTAAAACGGGTAGATAATTTTTGACACAACTACTTTTAGCTCAACCTTCTTCCACTCCATAATTTTATAAATAAAAAACTCTTTCAAGACAAATTATTTGTTCAAACTTTCCGGCTCACGCTTCATCAACCATTGCTATGGACAACAAAGTTTAAGTGGTCAAAATCAAAATGTAGACGTAGAAGTGAAGCATAATACAATAAATGTGATGTACTGGCCGGTTCTATAAGGCGATAACGAGGCTACCCGTTATACTTCAACCCGCCCTCATCATCACCTCTTTGGATTTCGGTATTAACAAATCAAATGTAAAAGAACGTCGGCATTTTTCTTATTCAATGACGTGCATAAATCTTGACGTTGGCTTATTTGGGGCACTATGCTTCATTTTGTTGTCCAGCGTAGATTTCTATGCAATGAAGTCATTGTAGCGAAGTTGTCATTTTCAACCATTCTCTCAGTTTTTCTTTCCCTCAGAATTAATTGGCAAACACAACCAAATTCAGTTGAAAATACATTATATAGGTTGAATTTTACACTGCTTTGTATTACTGTTCTAGCAAGCAATTTCTATACGTGAAATAAAGTATTGGTATGATGTTGTGGAGACCCAAATTTTAATTATGAGAAAGGTGAAAAAAATACCTTGATCGGTTTATGTTATGTGATAGTCAACAAACCACGATAATTGAAGTTCGTCTTCACTGAGTTTCTTCTCTACTGATACAATGAGAGTGATTGTCTTACAATTGTCGCCTTTAAATTCTGCGTGCGTTCAGGGCAGAATGCCAAGGATCCAATGCCTACTTGAAAAAATAATTTTTTTAAAAATAAAAAATAAAATATAAAATCTTAATATAAGATAATTCAAGGTGTTAACAATAAAGTTATATTTGATATTAAATAATATCTTACGTTTACGTTAAAAAGTAAATTTTAATTTACATAAAAAACATATAGAACAAAGAGTTAAATGAATCATGAAAATAAAGGAAATGAATTTAAGAAGGGAAAGCAAATATGCTAGTAATAATTTTCTTAAAGCTAAAATGCGACAATAATAAATTTAATAGTTATTATAAGAATTTTTTTTATGAGAATTTTTGCAAATTACATCAACTTAAGGGGTTTTGAACACAAGATTACTTAAGAAAAACCACCATCTTAGCCACTAGGACCCTGTCCCGAATTATAAATTTTTTTATTATTATAAAATAATATAATAAATAATTTAATTTAATCAATGTATATGTGATTTATTTTTAATTTTTATTAATATTATTATATAAAGATATTGAATAATTATTATTTGTTTTAAATGTGTTTGTTTAATGTATATAAATAAAATTAAAAATTTTATTATATCAAATTTTTATTAATTACTTTATTTTAAAAATTGTTACTTTAGGTTTAAATTTTATTTTGTTCTTTAATTAGTTATATATATATATATATTATATATATATATATATATATATATATATATATATATATATATGAGGAAACTCATTCTATTAAAACATTTGGAAAATTATATATATGTATAATTTAAAAATATTGAAATATATATTTTTTAAATAATAAAAATTAAGCATTTAAATTTGAATTTATATTATTTAATAACTTTAAATATTATTAAAAAATATAGATTATTAAATAAATAATTGATTTAAAATTGCATAATTAAAATAATAATAATAAAAAAACCTTCCCTTAATTTCAACTTACATACACTAAATGAGAATCCAAGCACTAACATAAAAATAATCACTCTTCTCCAAAGATCAGCTTTTTAACATTCTCCTCTACCTTTAAACGATTTCATATATACCTTACAACTTCTAAGTCTTCGTCGTGTAAAATATTGCATAGAGAGTACAATTTGTGTTTTATATATAATTTGCATTTACCTCTAAAAGAGAGACATGACAATAAATATTCATTTTAAATTATGCAACAAATTGCACTGCTCTCTGTTGTCTTATTGATAAATCTCACAAATGTTCCTCGCCAACGTCATTGTGCTGGACGGGAGTAAGTCTAAAGTCAGGCAAACGTCTTGCGACTTTGTTGCATGTGAAACATAAATTTTAAGAACATCAATTGGTTTTCCTACAGTTCTTTCTCACTTCCCCGCTGGTGCCCGTGAGAGGGCTGATGTTTCCCATATTCACCATCGCAGCCGCAAAATCTATGAAGAAGGCAAGCGTGTTGGTACTGTACGTAGTAACCTGAGCATCCGCAGAGCCGCCATTAAATAACACCTGATCGGAATGGAAAAGCCCTTTCTTGCTTCTCAGATTTTTGTAGTAGTTATTGTCAAACAAATTGGGAGTGCCCACGTCCAGGGGAGAAAGGTTGTTGTCGCCGCTGCCGCTTGTGCTGGGGCAGTTGCCCTGTAGAGAAGTGGCGTACGCGGAGTCGATATTGGAATCGTTGTAGATGCGAGACCTGAAGGTCACGCACCGCGCTTGACCAATTGTATGAGCACCTAAATACATTAAAAAACAATTCAATCATTCGTTTGGATATATACATAAACATTCAGGCGAGTGGAGGCATCGAAGGTTTGAATTTTTCTATTAAGGGCTGCATATTTGTATTGAGTATTTATAGGTACCTGAGAGGGCAATCATGTCCTTGGTGGAAAGGCCTTGAGCTTGAAAGGAAGAGACGAGTTGGGCGAGTTCGGAACCAGGGCCTGGAAGGTTGCTGTTGGGGCTCCGCTTAGACTGGCTGTCGTGGAGTCTCTCCTTCCCAGCTGCACTATCCACGTTACGCCCCCCAGCTAGCAGAGACAAAGTGAATTTATGTTATTCATTATTAATGTGGATAATATTAAGAATAACAGTATAGTTCATAATTATGTTCATAGACATGATATACTGTAGGTTCATGTTGGCTATCTTCGCGAGCATGGAGGTGGCCATGGTTCATTTTCGTTGACATTGTCAATCCTGTCGTAACATTTTTAAGTTCGAACGGAATTCATATGTATAAACGCCATCAAAGTTGGGTGTATTTGAGAGAACTAGAGATAGCGAGATTGACAAATACAAACGCATCATCGTACTTCACCTACAGAGGTGAAACTGAGAAATAATCATCGTATTTTGGTTGATCTTATTAGACTTTCACGTCGCTCTGAGGGGGGCTATTCTAAAAATGATAATTAAGACAAAAAAAAATTGAACATAGCCCGCTCACCTCAAGATTAGATTTTAACACCTCTGTTGACCCATAAAAACAATAAAATTCTCACCGCAGCTACAGAACTACAGTATTTGTAACAATAACATCCAGTGAAAGTGGACAGCTTGTATTAATATAATAAAAGAGAGTAAAATTCGAAGAAAACCTACTGCAACAACAGAATCACGAGCAGCAATTGCGACGATATCAGCACACGACACGACTCCACTGCAGGCCGCCTCCAACCGAGATTTGATGGTGTCTATAACATCGAACCCCCTCACAGAATTGGCATTTGGGCCTGCCGTCTTTTCTCCTGTGAAGGTCGAGGTGTCGTCCAACAGTATCGACCCATCACACCCCTGCAATTCCAAGTTTAAAAAAGGTTGTCAATCTAAGTAATAAAGCAATATATCATAAAGTAAAAGCCACTGCAGAGTCGACGTCCTGACATTAACGAAACAGTCGTGGAAGTGAAGGCGGAGCAACGATGCAGCCATGCGCCGCTCTGTGGCCACGGCTTGAAAAACAGCCGCCTTGACGATAGGCAACGCCAGGGGACACGTCGTGGCATAAAATGTTGGACTCAGCTGCCCATTAACATCTTTCAAATATAACATGACCAAAGCAATACACGCAATCAGAACAACGCTGGTCTTCATTGTTGATTTGCTTCGCTATGAACGTCTAACAGAAATCTCATTCACTCAACTTAATGCAAATAACTTTTGGTTTCAAAATGTTGGGCAAATATCCTCTTTTTATAAGCGCTGGAAATTCTTGATCCAGTAGCAGCAGTAGCAGTAATTGACAACTATTGAACAAAGTTTTAGTTTGACTTTGCTGAGAAGATCACGGTGGCATGCTGGATCCAGCCAGGTAAGGTAGGTGAGTAATGGGACCATATCAAACAACTTGAGTAAAATCTAAAATTCACCTACAACTGTTGGATGTGCGACCAAAGACGAAAAATATATCTTACAGTATTATATTATTATTAATCGCATGTGCACTCATTGTCGTATTGCATGAAATTTGAAATATATCTCATTCAAGCCTTGTGGACGCGCCGAAACTCGGGTATAGGCATTGTCTATTCTTATAAGGCGCACCTTGTAATGTATGTAGTGAAGGCGTAAACTCGTGAAGGTAATTTGTCACAACCATTGATGTGCTTTGATGTTGCCATAGAAGCAAAGTCAAAAAAGCATATGAAATTCGAGTTTGAGATATAGACGAAAGCTTTTCTGGCATTTAATTGGATTTTATTATCAACTTGATTTACAGAAAGCTACGAGGGCTTCACTACACGAGCTTCATCCACGTGCAGAAAAAATCAATTTTTTTTGGCAAACAGTTCCTAATTTAATTGTTCATGGTCTATTCGGTCTCAAGCACGCCGCATAAGCCGGTGGGGAAAAAACCCAACTCAATTTTAGTCTGTACAAGCCCTCACAATTAAGTTATATTCTATAGACATTGCAATTGAAAAAAATTTATATTATTTTGGTAAGATTTGAATGTAGTTTTTTAAGTGAATAATTTAGATGGTTAAAATAATATTATTTAATAATTTTATTGTATATTTGATTGAAACAATTTTATTTTTAATATGTGGCAATTGATATTATAATTTTAGTTATGCATGTATTGCACAACAAAATTTTAACAAAATCTGAATTTGGATCATTTTCTTGAAGAATCTAAGCATCTGAATTAATATTATTTGATAATTTTATCAAATATTAGAATGGATAAGATTTTATTTTATTAAGTAATTATCAAATAATGATATAATAATAACTCTAGCAACTACATATATTACATGGTAAAATTTGAATGTGGATCTGATCTTTAAAAGTAAAAATTTAAATAGTTGAATTAATATTATTTAATTATTAATTTATTATCTGTTCTTTAAAAGTGAGAAATCTAAAGTTGAATCAATATCATTTAATTAGTAATTTATTATAATAAATTACTAATTAAATGATAATGATTCAACTATTTAAATTTTTTACTTTTAAACAATTTTTTATAAACTATTGATAGTAGAGTAGTGGAGAAATCATAAAGTGATGATGGGATACTTAGGCAAGAATGTTGTTGAGGATATGAAATTGTTGTTGGATCCTGTAGTTTCTTAGTTTCTGTTAAGGCTTCTCCCCCTAAAAGGTGTGGAGGAGTATTGTGGTATGTTGGCAAGATATGGGTAGGAGTTGGATTTGCTTCTCAATCTTGAGCATATTATTGAAGAATTCAAGAAAATAAAGGAGAATTTGTTCTCCCTTGTCTCTTGTGCTAAGGTGATTTCTAGAGTGTGTGGTGGTGTGGTGGCCATGTCTCTTGTGCCATCAACCTTGAATTGTTTCTCTTAGTCTCTTGGCTGGTAGGGTTGTAGGAGAGAGGGGGGAGTGTGCTTGTTATCTTGTTCATCAGCGCTTGTCAATGGAAACCTAATGTTGGGAGCAGGGTATTCTCCTATTCCAGATGTATCCATATTGCAATTGAGGGGGTGGTTTATCAGTGGTCTATGTGGTGAGTGGATTGACATTGACTCTTTGGGGGGCTTTGATAGATCGATTTGTTGTTGCTAGGATTTTTCTTGGTGGGAGATTTAATTTTCTAAGTGGTTGTGGGGTTAGAGCCCATAGGAGTTGGGGTTTTTATTCCTCTAGTTCCGTGTGGAGTTTAGTCCCACAGGTTTCAAGGTTTTGGGTCCTTCTAAAAACCCTACTCTATGGCCTCCAAGTTTGTGGAGGTGAAGGCTTGAAAGATACATAGTTTTGTTTGATTTGAGATGGAGTTTTGCTACTCTGGTTTCTTTTGATGTTGGTTTCACCTACACTTGGGATTGAGTGATCAGTAAGTTTGGCAATAGTTTTACAATTTTTTTGACCCTACTGGTTTTGTTGTTAGTGGATTCTATTTTCAGAGGTGAAACTGGTTGTAAGGGTTTTGATTTTTGGTTTCCATCTTTTTTGCCTGATGTTTTTTTTTCTTTTTGATATTGAGTGATCGGTAAGTCTCGCGAATGATTTTCTCCTATCGAATTTTTTGTTATATGATACTATTTTCATAGGTGAAGTTGGGTTGCAGGGATCCCAATTTTTGGTTTTTTACTTTTTTGCCTTTGACCTCAACTTTTTGGGTGGAAGGTTGTTTTATTTTTTTATTTTGTGGTAGGTTTTGAGTCTGAGCAAGTGTTTCATATTCAATTTTATTTTTTTGCTCTTGCTCATTTTTTTTTGGGTGGTCTCCCAATTTGGATGGGTGTTGCTAGGTGTTTTCGATGTTGGGCTCTACGTGTTTCTTGCAGGGGTGGGCTTTTTAAATTTTAAATTTCTACCTTTTTTTCTTTTTGTGGGAAGTTTTGGATCTAAACCGGTGATTTATCTCAAAATTCCCTTGTTCGCTCATGCTCAATTGTGTTGGGGTGGTTTCCCAATTTTACTAGGTGTTGTTGGGTGCTGTTGATGCTGGGGTCCAATGTTTTCTTTGAGGGGTGGGATTTTTAAATTTTAAATTTTAAATATTTTGACCTTTTTCAAGGAGTAGGGGGCTATGTGGGATTTTTAAATTTTAAATTTTCAAATTTCTTTCCCTCCTTTTGGAGTTGTTTTATCGACTGATGCCATTAGTGTGATTGCTATAATTTTCTTGGGTTATGTTTTTGGCTAGATAATCCTTCTGAGGTTGTTGGTTGTAAGTCTTCTTTTGGAGCTTGTTTGTTTGGTTGTGCTAAGTTGAATCTCCCTTGTGGAGTTGTTGTAAAAGGTTGAGGGATTCCTTTCTGGTGGAATTATTGTAAAAAATTGAGGGATCCCTTTCAAAATCCTCATTCCTTAATAGTATATATATATATATATATATATATATATATATATATATATATATATATATATATATATATATATAATAATATCCTCTCTTAAAGAACAGATCCACATTCTAAATAGAAAAGTTATAAGAGATTGAAACAAACTCATTCATATTATATCACTACTACATATTACATCATTATTATTTCATGGTATTATAAAAACTTGGATATTATCATTTATCACTAGGTAAGATTTGAATTTGGGTCTTCTTTTATAATATTGAGAAAACTAATGGAATAAACTAAAGTTAGTTAATAATAATTTTATTATATATTACAGTGCATTAGTTTTCAAAAAAAAATATCACTCAAAATTTTAAACATTTTATTTGTATGTTTTAAAAATATCAATATTCTTTAGTTATTTTATTATATATATTACAATGTGTTAATTTTCAAAATAATAAAATATTTAATAGATTTTAAATATTTTTTTCTAATGAGTTCTGTTTTGAGTTTTATGGGTTTGGATTAAGTAATAGAAAGAAAATATTTTATAAGTTAATATAAAGTTTTAATTGTTTTCTTGCTAATTTTTATTAGAAGTTTTAATTATGATTCTATGATATTGTGGGTAAGCCTTAACATATGTTTAATGACATATGAACAAAAATTAGGTAGTATAAAGTTTCAAAATTTGAATAAGGTTTCAAACTTTATACTTTTTCTAATATATTTAAGAAAAAAAATGAAAAAATTAATATAAACAAAGGCTTCAATCATATAGATGAAACTTACCAGTGTCTAAGGGTTGGAAGAATAGGATTTATAAAATATAAATGAAGGTTTTTATTGTATTGATAATATTAATATTTAGTCAAGGAATTATAAAACAATAGAACACTAACAAACATCAAATTTATTCATTATTAAAGATGGCCATTTGATAACATGACTTAATATCATAAAAATTTAATTTTTAAATACTAAATGTAAATGTTTGGTTTGTTTGTATGAATATTAGAATTGCTACCTTCAAATTTTATTTGGATACGTTTTTATTAGTATTTAACTAACACAATTTTTTTTTTGTTATATACTTTATATTAAATATTAGTTTGTACTAATATATTGTAAATTTGATGTACAAATTAGATTTACATTTATTATTTGTGTATCAATTAACATAGAGTGAGCATGTGGTATGGTTGCATTCAAATTCATAAATATATGATAATTTCAATGTAAAAACTAATTAAAAGTTCAAAATTTAAAATTAATTATGAGTGAGACGGCTTAGGCCTCACTATGGCAAATAGGGCTCATGAGGGTTTCCTCCATAGTATTCTGGGCCTAGAGAGCTTGAGCCTCACCATGGTAGAGAGGGCACATAAGGGTTTCCTCCATGAGGGGTTTTTTTGTGAATGCTTTCACGAGGATTTCTTCCATGAGGGCTTCCATCGTGAGCTAAGTTTTTTGAAAAATCTCATGCATCCCAATGTTCTAGGTGTTGGATTTTTGGTTTGGTTGTTGGTACTACATATGCAAATGGGTTTGTTGGGTGGAAGGTTGGGGTCAACTGATGGAACCATAGTTGGGGGGTTATGTGCAAGGTTGGGCCAACAAAAGGAACCATAGCAACTGGTGTTGCTAATGGGTATATGGCTAGACCAATTTATGGCTAGTACTCGAGATCCAACTTGGTATTTTACCACTTGTGGCTTACTATTCCTATCAAATTGTGATATGTTCGCTCGACTCTAGTGGGATGTGGTGTTTTCTACAAGGCTTTTGGTTGTGGTGATAAAATATTTTAAGCCATGATTTTAATTTTTTAGATCCAACTAACGGGCTTCTATTGGTCAACTTTTCATTCGTAATCAATTGGGTATTCGTGTTGGGGATCCTATTATATACCCAATTGTGGAAAGCTCTTCGAGCTAGAAGGACTTTGTGCTTCTCTTTTGGAACTTTTCATGGCTATTCATCTATTTTTAGGGTGTCCTTTGTTCTTAGTTGTTGCTCCTTTTTATTGAAGCTCAAGGTGGTTCATGAGATCTTTAGGATATGTGTGTTTTTGTTGCTTTGAAATATTTTTGGATCTTGTGCTTGGATTCATGTTGGGTGGTTTTTGCTCATCCTTGGGATGTCTTTCTTGGTTAGAGTTTCTTCGTCCATGTTATTTGATCAGGAGTTGTATTTAAATTTTATTTTCAATATTTAACACTCTTGTTTCTTTTTGGTGTTGGAATCATCATCACATAGGATTGTAAAATAATCAAGTTAGACGACTAGTTTGCAAGACCACATACTAGGATTTCCTAGTTTGTTAGTTCATTTTATGGGACTTGAGTAGGATATGTGTTTTTAATCCTTTTGACTACTCATTTTTCATCTTGTTGTTGAAGCTACCACTTCTTGGGGTTGTAAATGTGTTATTACATGTGGTAAGTTTCAATTTTGTTGTTTGAGTAGGTGATTCAAAGTTCAAATCCTTTTTAGTCTTAGGTTCCAGTGGTGTTCTCAGGGGAGAACATTTTTTTTACCTTCATGAGGAGTTGTTGATCCCTTATTTTGGTTGAGGGGAGTGTCTTTGGGGTTAATGGTTGTAATATCTAGTTGGAACCTGATGTTAAGGTTATGGGATCCCTCAAAACCCTCACCATACAATTAATACAAAAAATTGATTGAGTAAATTTTTATTGATAAAATATAATTATTGTAATTTTTCTTGATGTTTTTAGGTAACTTTAAATTTTTTTTAGAAAAATTTTCATGTCCAAGATAAATTTGAGGTGTAATAAAATCCATGAATATATGGATAATGTTTTTCACAAATTTTATAACCATTATTAATTTTTATGTTAGATAATAGAATTATTTACACTCCTTAGAAATTTGGTCCTATTAAAAAATAAAATTAAATATTTATTTACATGTCTAGTGGATACCTAAATGTGGAGGTCAATAAAATGAATTACGCAACATATTTTTGAGGTTGAAATTGTGATTTTTATAAATATATTTTGAGAATATTTTAATATATGTACTAAGAAAGGTGACACATTAGAAAATTATAATTTCATATTCATGATTAGTCATTTTTTTATTCATATTGTGAATTTATTTGGTTTTATTATGGTTGTGGATAAGATTAGGTACTTTATGATTGAGAAATGGAAGTTTTTGCTTGATGTTTTGAGGATGGACTAACTAGAAGATGATAGCTAGCCTAAAAATTTTGATCCTAATTATATCCTTCTTTTATAGTAGCAATGACATTCATATCATTATACATATAACATTTATTAATTTAAATTATATCATACATTCACTAGTTGTATTATAAATTTTACTTTTGTTTTTAGGTGATGGTTAAGAAGTTGTTTGATTTATTTATGAATATTTTGATCTATTCTAATGAAAATTTCTATATATATATATATATATATATATATATATATATATATCCCAAAAGGGATGCCACTTTTGGGTAAGACCCAAGGAGGCAAGGGTATCCATTCCGCCAAAAATGCCCAGGACTCGGACCTGGCCTACCACCTTTGACATACTCAAGGAGCAAACAAACACACAAAACCAATTTAAAAATAAGTAAATAACAACAAAAATAATAAAATAAAATAAAAAACATGCTCCTTGAGTGTGTCAAAAACAAAAGCACAACCAAACACGCACAATAAGATAAAAGAAACCACAACACAAACCACATAGAAAAACACAAGAACCACATAACAAAACACAAACAAGACAAAAACAACAGAACACTACAAAGACATAACCCAAAAAAAACATGAAAAATAAACACAACCAAAACCTAAAAAATAAAATAAATAAAATAAAAATAAAAATAAAAAACAACCAACAAAAAAAACATAGAAAACACTCACACATAAAAACATGAATTAACACAAACAAAGAGAAACCCAAGAACAAGAACGAAAAAACACAAGAACAATAACAAAAAAACATTAAAAAAAATACAAAACAACAAAAACACATGAACAACAAAAAACAACACAAAGAACACAAAAACAAAACAAAAAAAAATAACCCACCCACCTTAAAAAACTAAAAAAAAAAACAAAAAGAAAAAAGAAAAAAAAATTGAACATAACAATGACCTATCTAGACCAGAAGACTATTAAGGCAAGAATCAATAGAGGAAACAAAATAAAGAATAGAATGAGCTAGGGAACTAAAAAAAACTGAATGAACCAAAGAGAAGCAAAAAAAAAAAAACAAGAAGAAACTAGGTACCTTCAGAACTGGAGCCATCCAAAGAAATGATAGAAAGAAGAGCTTCCCTAATTTGAGAAGCCCACCATATAGGAGGGTGGCCATAACAAGTAAGATCACCTTTTTCCAAAGCCCAATTAGCTAAAGCATCAGCACTCTTGTTTTGATCTCTGACCACATGATTGTAATCAACTTTCAAAAATCCCATCTGGATTAATTGAATCTTCTCAATAATTCTTTTTATTCTCCAATCCACCTTATGATTCTTAGAAGGAGTCTTCAAGAGATTAATCATAAGTTGAGAGTCAGACTCAACTAACACCTTTTCCCATCCAACCTTAGTAGCCTCCTGAAGGCCTCTGAGGATACCATACCCCTCAGCAAGGTTATTGGAAAGAATACCCAAATTCTCAACAAAAGTAAAAACCAGGGAGCCATCTGAAAGTCTACCAATTCCTCCCACACTAGCTTTTCTAGGGTTCCCTCTAGAGGCTCCATCAGTATTGACTTTTCCAAAATCCTTAGGAGGAGGTTGCCAATTTCTAGTCCTATCCATCTTACTAATACTCACATTCCCTTTAAGTTGGTTGCCCTTAGAATATTTAATCTTCAATATTTGCATCACTTGATCCCATCTTTGGTGGGAGTTTTGGGGGTGATTAAGGAGTTGATGGACTGATTCAACTAAGTTGGCTATGGTATTTTGCCAAATATAGTGAATATCCTTCCTATCTTGATTAAAAATTTGGTTGTTCCTTTCATTCCAAATATTCCAAAGAAGAATGGTAGAACCCATCCAAACTAACTGCCTAATAAAATGATCAACACCCTCTTGATTAGGCCAATCCCTCCAAAGTTGTTCAAAAGTAAAAAAATTGGACCACTATAAGCCAAGTAAAGTGGCCATTCTCCTCCATAGCTCGGAGGCTAAAGTACACTCAATAAAAATATGGTTGAGATTTTCTACATTCTCTTCACACATTTCACATCTAAAAGGGCCATGAAAACCATGCTTCATAAGTTGCTCACAAGTAAGCACCCTACGATGCAATAAAATCCAATTAAAGAACCTCACCTTAGGCCAGATATTTTGAGCCCACAATCGAGAAAATATGTCAGAAGAATGGTTGGGATTATTATGGCATAAGGTCAAATAACCTTGAGCAACTGAATACTCACCCTTAGTAGTGTTGTTCCATCCAAAACAATATTTTTCATGGGACCAAGAGAGGGATCTCATATGAAGGATGCCTTGGATATCTTGTCTTTGCCTTTCTAGGATTTGAATAGGCCAGTCCTCAATAGGGATCCAATATCTACCAACCTTTGAATTACCAGTATGGTATCGATAGTAATTAGCCACCTTTATCCAATTAGCTCGGTGAAGCTCCTCCATCCAAGGCCTCCAATCGAGAAACTGAGTTATCAAAGGCTTGTGACCATCCCAAGAATCTGTCCAAAAATTTACCTGTTGACCATTATGAATGATCCAAAATAATTTTTTCTTTATCAAATCCTCACCAGTCTTAAGAACTGCTAAAATGGGAGAACCTTTGGTAGGAAGTTGATAGCGAACAAGGTCTTCAGGACTTTTGTTCTCAGCATATTTAGCACGAAGATTATTGGCCCAAAGAGCATTGGGGTTATGCAACATCCTCCAATATAATTTAGCAGCTAAAGCTTTGTTGTTATTAATAGAAGACCAAAATCCTAACCCCCCTTCACTCTTAGGAAGACATAAAGTATCCCATTTCACCAAGGCCCATTTTCTTTTCTCCTTAGTACCACTCCAAAGGAAACGATGACTGATTTGATCCAATTCTCGAAGAACAACCTTTGGGATATTCAAAATGAAAGAAACATAAATAGGAATAGCTTGAAGGACTGATTTTACCAAGGTGATTCTACCCCTAGAAGAAAGCCACTTGTTGGTCCACTTTCCAATTTTCTTCTTGACTTTGTCCAACAACCAATTCCAATCTTTATTTTTCTGCCTTTGAATATTTATGGGAATACCTAAATAAGTGATTGGAAGAGAGGTCTTCTTATATCTTAATTTATCCAAGACCATGGATTCTTGTCTAGCAGAGCAAGTGAAAGAAAATAACTTTAGATTTGTCTTCATTGATCAACTGCCCGATAGCCTTAGAAAAACAACTAATGATTTGCTTAATATTAGAAGCTTCCTTAACTCTAGCTTTACCTAAAAGAGTAGAGTCATCCACAAATTGAAGATGAGAGATAGGTCTAGCTCCATGAGCAATGGTAACTCCCTCAAGGGTTTTGTTTTCCCTCTTTTTGGTTATAGTCCTACCCAAGCATTCAACAAGAATGATGAATAAATAAGGGGATAGCGGGTCACCTTGCCTAATACCTCTGGAAGCTAGGAATTACTGAGAAGGCCTGCCATTGATAAGAACTAAGTAGGAAACTAAAGAGATACATCCCATAATCCAATCCATCCAATCCTTAGAGAAACCAAATTGCCTCAAAACTTTGATAAGGAAGTGCCAATCCACTCTGTCATAAGCTTTGGATAAGTCTAACCGAATGAACATGGAAGGAGAATTTTGCATATCCATGGAATGGATGGCTTCCTGAGCAAGAACTATCTCATCTACTATTTGACATCCTTCCACATAACCCCCTTGCTCTGGGGAAATAATCTTATGCAAAAGAGGCTTCAACCTTTCTGCCATGATTTTAGTAATGATTTTGAGAAGAACATTACATAAAGCAATAGGTCTAAAAGTTGAGATATGATCAACCTCTTGAGATTTTGGAACAAGAGTAATATAATTTTTATTGATAACCTTCAAAATTTCTTTGGCTTTCTTTGCTTCTTCCACCACCTCTAATAAATCAACATGAAGGATATCCCCGAACTCTTGGTAGAACTCAATGGGAAAACCATCAGGACCTGGGGTTTTCCCTTTTTGCATTTTAAAAACTACTTGTTGAAGCTCATTGATAGTAACAGGAGCAGTCAAAATAGAGTTCTCCTTAGAAGTGATAAGAGAAGGGATTGCTTGAAGAACATTTTGTTGTGAAGTTGAGTCAAGAGGAGTAGGAGCAAAAATATTGGAAAAGTAATCAACAACAATAGAGTTCATGCCATCCCAAGTATAAACAACATCTCCAGAATCTGATTTTAAGGAAGAAATAAAGTTGTGAGATCTTCGAGCTAGAAGATATTTGTGGAAGAAATTTGTGTTTCGATCTCCTTCTTTGAGCCATTGAATTCTAGATTTTTGCTTCCATAAGATTTCTTCTCTTTTTTCCCATTCCTCTAACTGAGTTGTGAGTTTAATTTCATCTACACTTCTCTTCTCTATGAGGCCATCTAAACGGATTTTCTTATTCAAATTTTCAATATGAGCAATAACTTCATGTTTTTTTATGAACATCCCCAAACTCTTTCCAGTTCCAAGTCTTGATTTTGGATTTAATGTATTGCAGTCTTTTGGAAAAACAGAACATCTTAGTCCCATGCCTAGGTTTACCTTCCTTCCACCATTGTTGCACACGAGGTCTGAAGGAAATGTCTCTAAGCCACATTAATTGAAAATGAAAAGGAGAGAAACTCACATTGGTTTTCCACATTTCCACCATGACTGGCCAATGATCCGAACCAACATTATTAAGAGTCTTCACTTTAGGAATGTGACCATGGATTAAGAAATTTTTAGAGAGCAAAAACCTATCCAATCTCTCCATTATACAAGCTAAGCCTTGCCTTTTGTTAGACCAAGTCATAAGGCCATTATCTGGTTGGATATCCACAAGATGGAGGTTTGCAATATATTCACTCATGAGGTCAGTGCTTTTGTCCAAATTTCTATTTCCCCCCCTTTCTCATCCAGAGAGAGGATGGTATTGAAATATCCTCCGATCAAGATCCAAGCTTTAGGAAAATGAGAGATAATATGAGTAATATCCTTCCACTATCTTTTCTTTTCCTCCAAAGAATTTGGAGCATAAACAGTAATGCAAAGCATAATCTGGTTGGAATGTCTACTTTGAATAGCTATAGCCAACAAACCCCAACTGCCAACCATATGGTGAATAACTACCTCTTTTAGGTCCCAAATACAAGCAATTCCACTAGAAGTCCCTTGGGAACTGAGGAAAACCACTTTTCCAGCTGGCAAAATTTTATATGCAATTGAGTCCATATCCTCCATTGACATATTTGTTTCTTGAAGGAAAACAAGATGTGGATGATTTATCTGAATCATTCTTCTAATTTCATTTTGTTTTGAAAGACTCCCTTTGAGTCCTCTAATATTCCAAGTGATGATCTTCATTAATACCAGGGCTAAAAAGGTTGGGAAGGGCATTAATCTTACCTTCCTCTACAAGCTTTTCACCTTCTTTTACCATATGATATTGATTGGTCTTACGACCTGCTTTTTGATTAGAATCCATCTTCAATTTTTTTTCCCTATTTCTTGACTTATTCCAATTGAATCTGAGATGGCTTCTAACCTTGAATACTCGTACACAACCAAAATTTTACTAGAGGGTTCAATAGAGTCTATATTGGGATCTGCATTATTTGAAGTTTTGACATTTGAAAGATTGTTTTTCTTGTGTAAATTTTCTCCCTTTTTTTTTTGAAAACCTTTGATTTGTTGGTTTGTCTCTGAGTTCTTCCCTTCATATTTAAATTGTGTTTCTAAGATTTCAGTTTCCATTATTTCCTCTTCCTCACTTGGGACATCATTTGTGGAAAGGATTTCAAACATATTAGCATATGACTTTGATTGATCCTTCATAACTGGTTTTTTTTTAGTGTTCTTCTTCTTAGGTATTTGGAAACCTAATTAGTTTATATCTTCTTTCTTTTGATCAAGAATTTTATTTGGGCAAGCACTGGCCAAATGACCATATTCATGGCAAATTCTACAACGAAAAGAAATGTTCTCATAGTCCACTACTTGCTCCCAAGTGTCTTCCCCAAATTGTAATGTGATACTTTTAGGTAGGGGTTTGGTAAAATCCATTAAAACACAAATCCAAGCATAAATAATATGTTCAAAATTTTGAGTACAATCAGCAGTCATCATAAAAGTTCCTAAAGAGTTTCCAATTGAAGAAAAAATAGTAGGATTCCAAAATTCAATAGGGAGGCCAAAGAGTCTAACCCACACGGGAGCTATAGAAGGCATCTCTTCTTCGACTTTAAATTTAGTATGCCGGGGCTTCATGAAAAGCCCTACCCTTCCAAAAAACCAAGGACCCCCCTGAAAATTTTTCTCTCTATCTTCTTAGAGGTTTATGGGAAGCCCTAAGATTGATATTAGCATTGGGCTAATGCTATTCACCATGAAGGGCATCCCTAAAATTTATTTTTGGGACCGAGTCTTTGAAATTATTACCCTTGATAGGGGTTTTCATAGTAGAATTATTGTGTGGGTGCACCTTAGCACCGGATTCACTTGAGATATGAGCAATTTTTTGATCAACTAGTTGAAACTTGTTTCGTGATCTCTTTAATCCTTGCCCTAGACGTCGTGGAAAGGTATGGTTTTCACTTTTGTTTTGTGCAGTAAATTGGAAGTCGTTGTCACTCAAGTTCACAGTATGATATATTGAAAGATAAATTTCTAACCCATATTGGATCCCCTGCAACAGTTCTTGGTAAAATATTGAGCATAAACCACAAAAATATTGGCCTCTAGGGCCCGAAGGCCCTAAAAACCAACCTCTGGAGGTGCTTGCACTCAACCCAGATGAAACCCTCACATAGTCACTTGCTAAATATCTCATTCACACATAGGGATGCACTAGGATTTGTGTCCAAATGATATGAAAATTGTTGGAGACATTCTAGGGCTTTTCAGGAATCTACCCTCAAAATTTCCACAATTAAAATATATTAAATACAATTAAGGTATTTGAATTTCATAACCTCATTAAATATTCCATAGTCCAAGAACTTCAATAATTAGTGAATACCATATCCTATGGTCTTTAGAGAGGTTATCAAGCATCTTAACTCATATTATATTCAATAAAACATCCATAATTATTTTATTTATTAAATAAAAAACACCTAACACTAATATGAGAAATACTACAAGTTTTTAGAAATAATAAAAAAAATGACATAAAAGTTAGCATACGCTATAGATTTAAATTATTGAAGTGATGATGATACCAAATGAAAGCATGATATTCCAGAGATAAAACAGTATTGAGATGCAATATCAACAAAGACTAACTCGATGCATGAAATAGGACAAACATAATCGAATCGAGACAAAATATAAAGAGAAAGCAGGAGCATAGCCCTTTTATATTAATTCCAAACTCGGTTACAATACATCTCCTCCCTTTTTAGGGGCTAGGAGTGTTAGCATGTCTTGGTTACAATCGTGATCAATACTCCTTTCGCATGCCCACATTAAAAATGGGCGGGCCAAAGTGTTGCCACCGCTTGCGATAATGAATCCTTGCTTGCTGCTTCTCCTACGATCAAAGAAACACAAAGACGTTAGTAGCACCTATAACAAGAGGATAGAACATTTGAATTTAGAAATACGTGCAAAATATTGATTAAATACGTGAATAAAATAACTCTACGCAATCTGCAACTCTGACAGAAATCGAAAAAACGTCACTAGATGGCCACTGCCATTGAAACAATCGACCAATCTACTGTCAAATTAGACATCGCTACCTGCAGGTTAGTGGGATAGCAGATACCGCAAAAGCATGATAATATTCGATAAAGCATCTAAAGTCACGATAGCATGATAATATACTCGATAAACTATTTAAGCATGATAATATGTGATAAACGTCTTCTGAAATCCAGATCGTGAACTATGTAAACAGGATAAAGTGTAACATAGAATAAACACGTGATAACAGAATAAATCAAAATGAAGCTGAGAGTGTGCGGGGTGCCCGAGCGGGCCACCCACCGTGGGAATTTGATTTCGGCACCAATCCACTAGGGAAGGGCCCAAAATCTCAGAGAATGAATTGTCGTCGAATTGATGGGTTACTGTGTGTAGACACCAAAACAACACCAATCCGATTATGTGACTGCAAACACTGATCGCTTTGACAAACACAGCCCCCAGGGCAGCCCTCAAAGGTCAAACAGTGGTCCTAACCACTTTCATAGCAATTTTGTAAGGTCAAGAAGCAATTTGGCACATTTAGGCACTTTGTCCAGTATTCGTCTCACCCAGGGACGAATACTAACCGGGATTCGTCTCACCCAGGGACGAATTCTGAAATCGTCTCTGGTCAGGATGAATTCCAGGTTTAACGGGCAAAAAGAAAAATGCCGCCAAGTGGCAGCCAAGGACAGTCAATTATTGCCTCCTGCCATGCATGCGCGTGTAGGTGGGTAGGTTGGCAGTTAGTGGACTGTCACAAGGGCAGTCATGGAAGCCCAAGTCAGGGAGGAGTCTCCTCCCTCTTGGGAAGGCATGGCCGCCACATGGCATCCCTGCATGCCCCTCCAAAGAGACCCCATGGGTCTATAAAATGGTGGACTTTCCCACCCAAAAGAAGGACAGATTGGAGGCGATTTCAAGCAACGAAGTGCTGTCCAATTGAACACCCATTTGCATCCTTTTGATTCACCTTCTCACATCCATTAATCTCTTTCGCAAGGGAGGTTATTGGGTGGCTTTTGGAAGCGTGGATCTAACCCAAATCCAACATTTGACCACCTTACACCACCAATTTTCCGACACCCCAATCCTAAGAGGTTTTGGGCCCATCCCTAGTGGATTGGCGCCGAAATCAAGTGCCAACGGTGGGAGGCCCACTTGGGCACCCCCGCATTTTCTAAGTTTTATTCTAAAGCATTCTAGATTATTTTTTCATGTTGCATTTTATGTTATTCTATTTAGTTAACTCATAGCTTCAATTCCATAACATTTTGATCAGATTTTATCATGCCTTTTGTCGCTTTGTTGTCCCACTAACTTGCAGGTGGCGATATCGAATTCCCGAGGATAGAGGCCAAATTGGGAGAATCCGACCATCTGGGTCATCCCAAAATGGCCCCAATTACATAACCCCTCTGTTTGCAGGTGTTTTGGAGGTCTCGAGAATCGACATTGGAGCAGTATCACTTCGGCTTTTCTAACACAGTAGAATTCGTCCCACCCAGGGACGAATAGCAGTCGAAATTCGTCCTGCCCAGGGATGAATTCCAGTTGAAAGTAGATTGGCCGACTGTTTCAATGGCAGTGGCCCTCTGGTAATGTCCTCTGTCCTCTGTCAAGTTTTTAGGTCATTTAGGTTTACTTTATTCACTGTTTTAGACAACTGTTCATATGCATCTTTTAGCAATTTCAAAGCATGAATTTTCCTTTTTGTCACAGGTGCTACTAACGCCTTGTTTGTTTCTTTGATTGCAGGAGGAGCAACAAGAAGTGAGGATTCATCGGTGTAAGCGGCGGCAACATTTGGCCCGCCCATTTCAAACGTGGGCATGCGGAAGAGGGATCAATGATCAAGATTGTAACCGAATCCATTTAACGCTCCTAGCCCCTAAAAAGGGAGGAGGCGATTTTGTAACCGTGGTTAAAGAGTTTAATAAAAGGGCTGTGACTTCTCTCTAAATTCTTGTAACTGGTTTCGATCAATTTGCCTCTTTCGTTTAATGCATTTCGTATTCTAGGACTTAAGCGTTATTTTGATTTGAATGCATCGAAGTAGTTTTTCTTTCTAAAAAGCTTTCGAAATCTCATGCTTTCAGTGGCGATCATGGTGGGACTCTGTCCCCTGGTTTTGAGATCAAATAACTGATCCTTTTTTTGTTTTGTGCTTGACAGGTACAAGTTTTTAAAGTAGACTGTTATTCGTCTCTGACTGTGATGAATACCTGACTGTAATTCGTCTGACCCTGAGACGAATTTTAAATTCATCTCTGGCAGGGACGAATTCTGTTCTGTAATTCATCTCACAGAGGGACGAATTCCTGCCTATAAATTTTTAGAGCAGAAGGTCAGAAGCAGCCGGTCCAGGCAGAGAAGAGGTAGGGATTTTTATAATCTCTGTCAATTTTTTTGTTTTTGTTTCTGTTTCTTTGGTTATTTTTAGTTTACCCTGTTTGCTTAGGGAAATTCATTCGTGCTTGTTTCATTTTTGCTAAATAAAATGAATCCCACACACATCACGTGGTAAATTAAACCAAGGAGCTGGTCGTAAGACCCCAGCCCTTGAGCAAGTCCAACGGTGGGTTCATCACCACCTTGGCTTAGCTTTGCATCCATTTCCCCGATTGTCACTGTTGTTAGGCGTAAATCCTGACGAAAGCTGACCGAGTGTCACTGGGGTGATTCCCATGCACGCGAGGATAAGTCTTCTATGGTAGGTGTCATTAACAGGACAATCCCCCTTCCGTACCGCCTATGTTCCACGTACCATCTGCTCTCACGTACCTATAGTTTCCCTCTCGTAAGGGCGGGTATATAGAGAGGTTGGTATATCGGTCCGACAATGGTATATTGAAGGGGCGACCATTTATGGGAGTCATATGAGCCAACATTATGCATTTAAACGTTCTTCAAAACTTGCAAAAACAAAACAAAACATCAAAATGCACTAAACCAGTTTAGGACACACTATTAATCCTTAAAAGAGATAATCACGGTTTGTGTATGTGTGTGTTCATTTCTGCTTAGTGTAAACAAAAAGACAAATCATCATAAACGAGATAAAATCTGCTAGCTAGTAGAGAAGCACCACAATGGTGTACACCCGTAGCCAAGCCCAATCAAGGGCGGACGCTACGGAAGGTACACAAAGAGAGGGCGCTGGTCGCCTTCGCTTTAGCCCTGAGGACTTGGCCATACCGCCTTGGCGGTCTGGCCTACAAGAGAGTCCACATCAGGCCACATCAAAAAAGAATTATTGGGACCCTCCTCATTGGAGTATACCTATTCAACACAGCCCCTTTCGGGAAGAAGCTTTACATGTAGATCTCAATGTAAATAGGCAACTGCCTCTTGAGGCTAGATCTGAGTGGCCACAGCGTGATGAAGCGCTAGAGAGGCACAGTGTGCATTTGGAGAGACAACGTGGATATGGCATCTCTCCTTTACCTCCCATCAGAACAGAAAGACAAAATCCAGAGCGTAGGGCTCTTTACACAGGGTGAGCTAACTCCGCCCGCCCCTTTCAAACCCATGAAAGGGAGTACGAGGAAAGCCATCGCATTCCTCAAGGACAACAAACAGCATGGGAACCTTGCATTTCTGCACCTGCTAGATATCATGATCACACATCGAGGCCAGAGCCTCAAGTAAATGTCGCCTACCTCGACAGAGGGAAGCAACCCATTGAAATTTTAGATCATCAAGATCGAGGCAAACACATAGGAGAAACATTTAAGCCTCCTGAGCAAAAGAGGGCAGACCAAGTTGACCCGGCAGTCGCCAGACATGCCGCTCGCCAAGCCCGAATCTCGTAGCTTGAGCAAGGTCATCAGGAGTTAGAGTACTTATACCGCCTGAATAAAGAGCGCATGCAGCGCGAAGCGGATGAGTTACGCTATAAACTACCTGAGAGGGTGCCAACCCCTCGCACCCAAAGAGCCGAACAATATGAGAGGCACAACCCTTTGGTGCAGGACAGGTCTCCGTGACCTCGTCAAGCTTTGCCTCCGAGACCTTATAGACCCGAGAGGGAGGCCACTCCCCGAAACAATGATGGGTACCCTCAGCAGGGACTCAATCAGGGTCATAGGTCTCGCCCAGAGACTCCTCAAGAAGTTTATGAGGAGTATGAACCAGAAATAGAATGGGCCAAAATGCCCCATCAAGGCGGGAGGGCTGCCACTCGGCCACCCCCCCATAGGCCTCCAGTCTCCCATAACTCACAACGGGAGCAAACAAAAGAGGAAGAAATAAAATCTTTCGATGCATACAAAGCGCTATTAGAGCGTTTGGAGTCTGTGGAGACAAAAGCTTCTGGGCATCAAAAACCCACATTACGTCAACTCCGTAGTCATCCAGTGCATCCCTCAGTGCCCACACCTCTTTACCCCGAACATTTCAAGTTGCCTCAATTGGCAGTCTTTAAAGGTGAAGAGGATGCACAAGAACATGTCACAAGATTCCTAAGTCAATGCTTCGGCATCCAAGATAATGACGCATTGTTGCTTAGGACATTCATAACCACATTCGCAGGCCCCGCCTCGGATTGGTTCACACAATTACCCAAACACAACATAAACAACCTAGATCAATTAGTAGATGCGTTTCTTGAACGCTTTGCCTTCAACACAAAGAAGAAGGCATCACCGAGTGATCTGGCCAGCCTCGAGCAATATGAGGAAGAAACAATGGCAGCATACGGGAATCGATGGAGGGCTTTGCTTTCTAAGCTACCCTACCGTCCCCCTATGTCTGATCTCACACAGATGTTTGCACGGAGTTGCTTAAAATCAATCTCTGGGCTATTGTCGCTGCAACAATACGACAGTTTAGAAGAAGCTTTGGCGCAAGCCAGAGTTATAGAAGAGATTAAAATAGGCGAAGGCGCAATCGCCAAGCCTAAAAAGAAAGAGTGGAACAAAACCACTAAGACTGGGAATACGCAATCACAACCCGCTGCGGTTAACCAAGTTGCGATAAATGTTCCCAAGCCTGTGCAAGAAATACAGCCCCAAAAGGCTAATTACCAGGCAGTGCCTCCTAGTTATGAAAAAGATAATAAGAAACAGGAGCAGAATCAGCAGCGCCCTAGGCGACAATTCACCCCTTACACGGAGTCTAGGGACTCCTTATTTGACCGCTTGTCAGTGACAAATTTAGTCACCCTTCCAGAGATCCAGACTGTAGACCCTAACGCCCCCAAACCTAAGGGATACAGAGAGGAATTATATTGTAGATTCCATAGGCGAAGGGGACATGACTTGAATGGATGCTAGAAATTCAAAGGATTAATCCAAGATTTGATCGA
The DNA here is from genome assembly GCA_028583015.1 of Wollemia nobilis. Taxonomy (NCBI): domain Eukaryota; kingdom Viridiplantae; phylum Streptophyta; class Pinopsida; order Araucariales; family Araucariaceae; genus Wollemia; species Wollemia nobilis. The sequence goes on along the minus strand of JAQPPZ010002587.1, from coordinate 10,267,458 downwards.
CAATAGAACATTGGCCGTGGACAACCCCATAGCGCCAAATAATCAACAAATGGGGGTATTCAAGGACCCTTTGCCTGCCCATGAGGCACAGGCAAAACCTCTCCAGATTAATGAGGTGCGACAGAATCTTCCCATGCAAGGATTTGTGGGAATGATTAGCATAGTGACCAGGAACAAAAAGTACCCAGCAGTTGCCCCCGAGGTAGCTACAAGGGAAGTTCCAACGACGTCGCAGCCTCAACAACGCCCTGTGCAGTTGTCTCCGCCTAGACCCGAGGTCACGATACGGACCAAACTCACGTAGAGTTTGCGGACCACATCGGCTAGGCTTTCCATCTACGAGCTTATTCAACAGTCAACACCTCATAGAGAAGCTCTTATGGAAATTTTAAAAGCCATCGAATTACAGCCTCACGAAGCAAATTCTTTCAACAACTTCGTGGGACATGTGAAACGATGTACGGAGCCGGTCATTACCTTCGAGAGAGGATGAAGTCAAAACAATATCGAATGACATGGCAGATCCACCCCTGCACGTTATCGCATGGGTCAACGGGATCCCGTACAAGAGAGTGTTGGTAGATACTGGCTCGTCCAGTAACATCATTACCACTGTAGCACTAAAACATTTGAAGCTGCCAACCTCTCATATCACAGCCTCCACATACACACTACGAGCTTTCAACGATGCAATATGCTCGACAGTCGGCACAGTTGTTCTGCTTGTCCAGGTAGGACAAAAGACAATACCTACATTGTGCCATGTGTTGGAAGGCGAGATGGCTTACAATATACTGCTAGGGCGGCCTTGGATCAGGGACATGAAGTGTGTCCCTTCGATCGCTCACTAGTGCTTAAAGTATGCTTTTGAAGGAGAAATACATGTAGTCCCGATGGACTTAGAACCCTTCAAGTATTGCAATGCGATGCAATTAATGCCTCAATCGACCCTCCCTTCAACGCATTTGGATTTCCAGCTAAATCCATCTAAACAGGGTCCAACACCGCAGGCACCACTGGTGACCAAAATAGCAAAATCCCAGCCAGGTGAGTCTTCATCATCTGCTCCTTCATTATCAATGCCACCTGTCATGGCTAAATAGAAGGACAAGGGAAAATAGATCATGGAAGAGGCTCAGCCCCTAGAAGAGGGGTTGCCAACAATTTCAACGGTATCAACAGAGGAAATACCTAGCACAACGGAAGCTGAGACTCCTAAAACACCAAACATGGAATGGACTCAGGAAGGACTCCCGTTCCCTCCCTCCCAAGCATCAACAATCACTGTTGAAATGGCCAGTACAGGCCTGGGGGAGTATTTAGTGCAGAATGTTGTGGCAACACCCACATTAGAATCAGTACAGGACATGGGGAGACCTCGCCTTCCCATAGGAACAGTTGTTCCTCTAGGTTACCCACCAAACCAGACAAATTTTGTGTATGGGGGCCTTGATCATGGTCTTGAACCATGCAAGCAAAAGGAAGCAGACGAAGAGCCTTTTGTTGAAAATATCAACTATCTGTCAAACCCGGACTTCGCCCTAAGATATCTCGGCCAATGCAATTGGCATGGATATGGGCTAGGCAGATATGAGCAAGGGATGCGTGTCCTTTGCCAACCAAGATATCAGATGCCATATGATAAGTCAGGAGTAGGGTTCAACCACCCCCTACCCTTAGACATCTTGGTAGAAAATATGCAAGGCCTAGAAATAGGCAACAAGGGGGGATTGGCACCAGATCTTTATGCCAACCCAAATACAGAATATACATTGGGAGATTACCTCCCATGGTCAACAAACACCCTTGGCAACACCAATAATCCCTCTCCTTTGCTAGAGAGAGGTGAAAGTTCGGATACTAATCCCCAAAGAGAACATCAACGGTGTCCGGACATCTTTTTGAAGTTGTTCCCCTTAGAGGTTCCAGTTGAGTCAATACAGTGTCAAGAGAATCAGGTCCCCCCACCAAGAGTGGAACAACCGCAATGGGACCAGATTAACTTGCTAGAACAAGGAGAACCCTCAATGTCGCAAGTAACAGTTGCTGAAGAGAATGAACATTTTTGGATCTCCGAAAGTGATTCAGAAGATGAGACTGAGATGATCTATCTCAGACATGCACGATAGAATAATCGCCCTTTAACTCATGAAGATCTAATGGGATAGATGGGCATAAGGTTAGGGCATGAATGGTGGGTAGACCCAACGAGGTGGGACCAAGTGTTGGATCCATGGCTCCAAATTCATGATGAGCACCGTCCACCTCGAGACCCTATCATGACATCAGTGTCGAGGGAAGACCCTGTCCTCCTATCAGCACATAGGGCCGATCCGTTCGTGCCCGTTCCCCTAGAGCCAGATCCAGAGTATAGGGAGCATCTAAAAGATTCAAGTTATCATACCCATGGTAATGGAGACCAAATTCATTCCATCCACATGATCTCCATTGATTTGACCGCACCCATCCGCAATCCGGCCGATCCAACACGGTCATTGCATCTAGACATAGATGCCATCGACGGGGATCGCGTCAATTCACCTTTATCACCATCGTAGTACTCGGCCTTTCGGTGAAATGCCTCATTTTACCCTAGGGACAACTCAGGATATTTTTCAAGTTGAAGAGGAACCCGAGGTTCCCAACGTAGATCTAAATTCAGCTAATGATATCCATTTGATCCCGACTCCACATCAGTTGGAGGACGGATCCCACATGTCAGTCGAGGAGACGACTGATGTAGATATCGACACAGATCCAATGAATCCATAGATTCTCAAGCTAGGGGTAAGTCTTTCCCCCGAAGAGCAAGCCGACTACATTGCCCTTCTCAAAGAGAAGAAGGAGGTTTTTGCATGGTCGTACAAGGATATGCCAGGACTAGACCCGTAGCTAGTCACGCATAATTTAACGCTTGATCCGACAATCAAGCCTGTAAAGCAAAAACTACGTAAGATGCACCCACAAGTGGCCTTGATGGTCAAAGATGAATTGCAAAAGCTGTTGGATGCACAGTTTGTCATCTACGTGGATTATCCGCCATGGCTGTCCAACATGGTTCCCGTCAAGAAGCCCGACGGGAGGATTCGCATATGCACTAATTTTTGAGATCTAAACAAAGCGAGTCCTAAGGATGATTTCCCCTTGCCGAGCATCGACGCGTTGGTAGACGCTACAGCAGGTCACGAAATGCTCTCCCTAATGGATGGTTTCTCAGGATACAATCAAATTCGTATCAATCCTGAAGACCAACTAAAAATGGCGTTCACAACGCCTTGGGGGACATTTTGTTATAAGGTCATGCCTTTTGGCCTTAAAAATGCTGGCGCTACCTACCAACGTGCCATGACATATATCTTCCATGATTACATGCACAAAACTTTGGAAGATTACATGGATGATTTGTTAGCCAAGTCTCTCTTGCGCTCAAATCATATCGATGACTTAAGCAAGATCCTCGATCGCCTCATGGAGCATAAAGTTAGACTAAACCCCAAGAAGTGCGTATTTGGCGTCACATCTGGAAAACTCTTGGGTTTCATAGTCTCAAAGCGAGGAATCGAGGTGGACCCAAAGAAAGTCAAGGCAATCCTTGAAATGGTTCCCCCAACTACAATCAAGCAACTCAGAAGTCTACAGGGAAAGGTCGCGTCGATTAAACGCTTTATAGCACAATTATCTGACAAGTGCCGACCCATGAACAAATTATTGCACAAGGGGGTTACATTTCATTGGGATGACGAGTGCCAGTCAGCCTTTGATGAGATCAAACAATACCTGGCTTCGTCGCCAGTATTGGCACCACCTAGACCAGGAGTGCCATTCTACTTATACATCTCAGCTACTGAGGTGGCACTGGGCGCCATGTTAGCCCAGAAGAATGAACTTCACAAGGAACAGGCTACTTACTATCTTAGCCGCACCCTGGTCAGTTATGAACTTAACTATGCATACGTTGAGAAACTCTGCTTGGCAATGGTGTTTGCTACCAAAAAGCTACGCCACTACATGCTGAGCAACACTACGTATGTTGTGTCTAAGGAGAATCCATTGCGATACATGATGAGTCGCACTTATCATAGTAGTCGCACGGCGAAATGGATCATGTTGTTGACGAAATTTGACATAGAATTTATTGGACAAAAATCTATCAAAGGACAAGTCATAGCCGATCAACTAGCAGAGGCTCCTCTTGAAGACGATCAGCCTCTCGGTCATAGAACTACCCGATGATGGGGTCTTCCATGTCTCGAATCACCAGATTCTGATGAGCCTGAGTCACAGGCCGACATAACCCTATTCTTCGATGGTTCTAAATGTGAGCAAGGTGGTGGCACGGGAATTGTATTCTTCACACCGCAGGGTGCTCCAATGCCCCTGTCATTTAAATTAAACTTCCCATGCACCAATAACAATGCAGAGTATGAAGCCTTGCTCCTAGGTCTTCAGACAACAATCGCCATGAACATCAAATGACTGAATATCTTTGGTGATTCGCTGTTAATAGTCAATCAAGTCAAAGGGGTATATCAATGCAAATGCCCAGTCCTGCAGGCTTATAAAGCCCTCGTGGACAAATTCCTGGCAAAACTTGAGTGGTATGACATCGAGGCACTCCCTCGATCATCGAATCATTTTGCGGACACAATGGCCTCCTTGGGGTCACTAATCCCGCAAGACCTTTCCGGTGATATGACAACCATTCAAGTCAAAACCTTATCGCAATCCGCGATGGAGCGTGCAAGCTCAGACTTGACGCCAGGAATCCACATGATCCAGATTGAACCATCCTCGGATAAGTTCTTTCGAATCCGAGATCATCTGAAACGTGCCAACTGGGGGTCCTTGTTCTCCCCTACTCCCATTAATAGCAACACAACGCTATTCTTACAGGTTCTATCCCATTCAGCGTTTGCTAGGGATGAACTTCAAGAGGGATTGGCTGTTCATACTGTCGAGGTTTCTGATCAACAGGACTGGTATTTACCCATCAGAGAATACCTCAAGTTAGGTAATCTCCCGCTTGGATTGACTCATGCCGCAAAACGAGCACTCAAGCAGAAAGCGGCTAAGTATGTCTTGATAGGAGACATTTTGTATCGTCGCAGCTATGAAGGAATCCTCCTTCGTTGCTTGGACTAGCAAGAGTCCACTTGGGCAGCCGCCCAAGCGCACGATGGTACATGTGGTGGCCACTTTAGTGGTATGGCCATTGCAAAGCGCATTCTTCGCATGGGCTATTATTGGCCATCTTTAGAGCGAGATTGTTGCACCTATGTCAAGAAGTGCGTGAAGTGTCAACATCATGCCAATTTGATGCACGTACCTTCCTAGGCCTTGCAGACAGTCCAATATGCTTGGCCGTTCTCGCAGTGGGGCTTCGATCTAATTGGAAAGATCTCCCCTGCGTCGTCAGGCCATCACACGTTTATCATAACGACCACAGAGTATTTTACCAAGTGGGTGGAAGCGATTCCGCTTACCTCTACGACAGGACCCCGCATTGTGGAGTTCATTTTGCATAACATCATATGTCATTTTGGTATTCCATCCAAAATAGTCTCGGATAATGGGACGCCTTTCAAGAACAAAGACGTGCGTGCTTTGACCACAAAGTACAAGATTCAGCACAGCTTTTCGACACCCTATTATCCGTAGGCGAATGGGCAAGCAGAGGCGTCAAACAAAATGCTAGTTGCCATCCTTAAAAAGACCATCACAGATAGTCATAAGGATTGGCACATTCAAATCCCACTTGCCCTATGGGCCTATCGCACTAGCATTCGGACACCCACAGGGGCCACTCCATTTTCGCTCGTGTATGGCTCCGAGGCAGTCATGCCTCTAGAGTTGGAGATTCCTTCCCTACGCATATCAATGCAGGAGTTCATCGATGATGACTCCGCGTGGCAGGCCCGATTAGACCAGCTTACGTTGCTTGACGAACGACGCGTTAATGCTCTTGAGCATTTACGTATTTATCAAGAGCGACTTAAGAAAGCTTACAACATGAAAGTGCACCTGAGGGACTTTCGGGTTGGTGATTTGGTTTTGAAGGAAAACCAACAGAATTCTAGTTTGCCATCCCACCTAAGGGACAAGTTTGCGGCAAATTGGTTAGGTCCATATGTCATTGATAGCAAAATAGGACCCGGGACATACCGGCTAGCTTCTCTTGATGGTATCAAGGAAACAGAACCCTTGAATATTAGTCATTTGCGACCATTCCATATCTAAGAGAGCCATATCCCAAAAATGCTCCAAGGATTGTCACAATCGCTTGGTCAACTCCCAAAAATGCTCCAAGGATTCTATCATCGCTTGGTCAACTCCCAAAAATGCTCCAAGGATTCTTGAATCATCGCTTGGTCAACTCCCAAAAATGCTCCAAGGATTCTAATAATCGCTTGGTCAAATCCCAAAAATGCTCCAAGGATTCTCAAAATCGCTTGGTCAAATCCCAAAATGCTCCAAGGATTGCCACAGCTGGTTTAGGTCAATCCAAAAGCTCCAAGGATTCTTGAAAATCGCTTGGTCAATCCCAAAATGCTCCAAGGATTCTTAAAATCGCTTGGTCAATCCCAAAAATGCTCCAAGGATTTCCACAATCGCTTGGTCAAAAATCAAGAAAATTCAAAAACAACAAAAATCATCAAAAACAACAAAAATTTGCATCTCATTTCTAGGCATACTCAAATTCATCAATAGAGAGCTCTTCTCGCACTTCATCTTCATATTCACAAAAATCAATCCATCAAAAATACAAAAATATGTAGCTGCATCAAGCATTGCATCCATACATTGCATATTTGTGGTCGTACAGGTCAAAGGCACCATAGGCTGTAATTGCTCTGCTAGTCCATCTTGTTCCCCACTGTTCCATTTTACAAGAACAACAAAAACACCATGCATTGCCTTTTACCACACTAGAGTCAGTGGTCTTTTAATGTATCAAGAGTTTTCGTGATTCAGTCATCATTTTGCTCTTTAGCCATGTAATGTATCAAGTCAAACAGATTTTATGAAGGTAGAGTTACACTTGAAATACACCTTGTTACGTAACATCCCAACACAAATTAAAACACATAAAAAATTCCCAAGTTGTGTGAACGAAAGATGAAACCTGCACAGTAATCCAGGTCACCATAAGCGAAACGGTTATCTTGCTCATCCCCCCGTGCGAATGGTTCCAAAATGCTGAGAATTGACAAAAGGACAAGCTCTTTCCTATCCATTCACCTCCATATACAAGTGGTTTTCACCACTACCAAATCCCAATCATAGTTGGTTCCCAAAGTTGTAAGGATTTGTACTACACGTCCCTGCCAAGGATGGGTAGTCATCCCCAAGACCTAAAAGGATCAACACCATTCACAAACAAAATTCCAACAAATCATCATCCTAACACTTTCCATTCACCTTTGGTCTCCAAGTTGTAAGGATTCGTACTATCCGCCCCTAACCAGGATGGGTAGTCATCCCCAAGGCCTAAAAGATCAATGCCCTTACTTCATAATCTCCATCACCCCCTTGGTTCCCAATGTCGTAAGGATTCGTACTATACGTCCTTGCAAAGGATGGGTAGTCATCCCCAAGGCCACAAGGATCAAGGCCACTCACAAGCTCAAATTCACAATACTCAAAACACAAAATCAAATAATAGTGGTTATCACCACTATTCAAAATCCTTGCTCAAAAAGAATTAATAAACAGTGATCTTCATCACTATATAGACGAGCAACTTTCTAAATCATTCAGCCAACAAATATCCCGAACTTGAATCCCTGGAATTCTCAGCATTCGAAAACCATCTAGGTGATCCTCATTACAGGTTTGGTTGATAGCCTATCTGGCAATGGTGGTATCCTACCCGCATGACGATATGTCTGTCACATTCGCTTTGCGTATGTGTAGACCAATGTTTGCATAAGGATGAGCTAGCTTATGGTATCCTGGATAACACCGTAGATTAATCTAACTAAATACAACAAAGGAGTTAGTGGAGCTAATTAGGTGATCCTCAGTACAGGTTCGGTTGAAAGCCCATCTGGCACTGGCGGTATCCTGACAAATACCACATAAATGAACTCAATTGCACACACAGGGATGTGAAATAACTTGGTCAAAAACAAGTCCGATTCATACCTTGTTCAAAAGTCTTGTAAGATAAAGTACAATCGTGGCTAGTGAGTTAAAACCGTCTGAGTCTCAGAAAACCTTAGCTACATTTCTAAACCAACTGCGCTACTTTTCATCCTTACAATACCATCAAAAAATACAAAAAAAGAAAAACCACATGTATACATACAAAGTCATGCATCATAGCAATCGCCTAAAAATGAAATAAATAGAATCTTAAACAGTCTATGGTGTCATAACCAACCATCACAAATTCCATTCATCCATTTCATTTTGCATATCATAAAAATCAAAAACATTTGCATTCATCATAACATATGCATTCATCAAAATAAATAAACATGCATACATCCATAGTCATTAGCTATCATGCATAAAGATCAAATCATCACATGTACACAACCAAAATAAAATCGGTATATATATATATCATCATAAAAATGCCCGTAGGCTACAAAACTGGTCCTCAGACCTCGCAATCATATAACAAAACCCAACCTAAGGCGTCGACCACCATGATCACGTAGGATCGGTGCGACGGGAACTACCCCCCGTGGTGTGGGTCCTATGGGACCCTGTAGGGCGGCTACTACTAGCCCCCGCATCACGCCTGCTACCGCCTCCCTCATCCAATCGCCTGCGATGAGATGATGCTGACTGCTCAGTCACACTATCCCTCGTCCGACGTGAAGATCCACTTCCCGAGGGCTCAGGTAGCCGCCCACCAAGGCGGATGACCTCCCTCTCCAAGTCTAGCCGGTGTCGAAACCACTCTGCCTCCCATCGATGATAGTAAGATACTGCATCATCGTGCTGTGCCAAAACCCTATCCCGCTCTGCTAGCTGAGCCCGTAGGAGATCCCTCTCCCGCAGCGCGTCCCCCAGCTCCAGATCTCGCATCCGTAGCAGCTCTGTCAATCATGCATTCTCAGCACGTATCCTAGACTCCATCTCCTCTGTATCCGCTTGAAGTACAGGACTCTCCGGAACAGCAGCCTGCTCTGGCTCCCACTGCTCCTCCATGTCCTGCATGTCCGGCTGATCCGGAGCTCCCAAATCTACATCCTCATCCCCCACCTCAACCATGTCCGCATCATCCAATGGAACTCCCCAATCATCCCCTGCTGCCTCAGCACCCTCCACTGCCACCTTCATGCCTCCCAGTGGCCCCTCTCCTCTCCATCACCGTAGTACCCACCACGAGTCATACTCAGTGGTAGTCCCGACGTCATCCACGTCCGGGACGTCAATCACCGCATCTGACTCCTCGCCCAATGGCACGGTGACCGGTCGATCTAGAGTCCTCTCATCTCCCCGATGTCGATAGACCACGGGCTCACCAGGAAACCCCTGGCACACCCCAAACTATCGTGTAACCCGGCTATATGAGAATAACTCATGCTCGGTCCCGTGCCGCCCAATCAACCACCGCTCCCTACGTACCCATCGGAGCCACTCTCCAGCCTCCGACCAGGCTGGACAGTCTCGATAAGGGTGCCAAACCACCTCCCCTGGAGTGAGCCGAGAGAAGGCATCAGTATAGTGCTCTACGGCACCTGCCCATCGCCGACTCTGCCCCTGCTCCATAGACCGCCGCCACAGAACTGCATAGCCTATCTCCTCATCCTCCATCGCCGCCCGAGTCATCCATGGTAACCCGGTTGGCCTCTCAACTGCTATGTGCTGCCAACCCCAGCACTGCAGTAGATAACTACAGCTGACCCCCTTCCGCTGCCGATAGTGGACCCCATACAGCTCCCCGTAGAGCTGTGCCAATAGTGTCTGTCCCCATCTCAAGATCAGCGGTGCCTCTATCGGGCACTCTACCAACTGCCACACTAACTAGAGTTCCACGGGAACCTCGTGCTCGACGAGTCAGGTAGTAGCATGTTAGAAATGAGGCCCATCAAGAATGCGTGCCTCACTCCTAACACCCCCCTCTCCTGCCACCATCCAACCAAAATCTCGCCAGCCTGGCAGTCCACCTCGGCTGTCTCCACTGGGTTTTCTACACCCAGCCGCTCCCCATGCCCGAAGCATCTCGTCAGTACAGTAGTCCGCTGATCACGCGGTGATGTCCTGATAGGTAGTCCATCTATCGAAATCCGAAGAAGCCGATAGACATCCTCTAGAGTCACAGTCATCTCCCCGTCGGAATATGGAAGGTGTTGGTCCGTGGATCCCAAAGTTTGATCAGGGCCGTCAGATAAGCCTGATCCGGGACCACAGGCTCCAGTCGAGCCACCTGCTTGAGCCCAAGGGCATCAAGCCATTCCCAGTCATCATCAGTCAGTGCCCCCGTACGCCTCAGTAAAAGCAGCAGGTACACGGTACCGGCTCCTAACAACCTGCAAAAGAAAAAAAATTAATTAAAATCATTAAAAAAAATGAGGAAAAACAACACTTACAGCTTTAAAAACAAAAATAAACTCTAGGGAGCACTTACAGGTCTCGCTTCGGCTCCGCCGCTCGAACCAGTTTGTGCACTCATGATGGCAGGGAAAATTTCAGCAGAGGCTCACTTCGCAGAATTTACCTCCTCCTCCCGGAGCTCCAAAATCGCAAGAAAAATTTGACACAAATGAGCCCAAATTCAAGTTTTGGCCCTTAAATAGGCCTTTGAGCTGGAATTCATCCTTGACTGGGATGAGCGCTCTGGTTAGCGCTCGTCCCACCCAGGGACGAATTCTACAGCTGGAATTCGTCCCACCCTGGGACGAATTCAGGCCAGAAACTTCAAAAACATCAAAAAATGAACAAAAATGCACTAAAAACCAACAATAAATTTGCCCGATAAGAGTGCTGTTGCACTTGACATCCCGGGCATACAAAATAGACGTTGGGGTCACAAATTGTCATTATCCTACTCCCTAAGAAGGCTACTTTAGCCGGACCGCTCCATGGGAAGACGGATTTTTGCCAATTTCAGCTCCAAACAACGTCGCAAAAAGGGTTAACACCCACCAAAAATAGGTCCAAATGTTGGAAAAATTGCACATGCTTAACGATAAACCATCTAAAGGCACCCTTGCACAAGTCATCTTGGGTCAAGCGACTCGTCGCTTTTCTCACGAAGGTCATTCCCTCATCGATTCGTCGCTTGAGGGGGTAGTCACACTTAGTCACCAATCAACAAGCACACACCCAATTAAGGAAAACGACATGCATTCAAAGAATCATTGACAAAGACAATTACGCTCCTGCTTGGGGCAGTAAACAAGCAACAATCAAATTGATCAAACACTTGGCATTCGTGAATCATGAACACAAGGTTCCCCCGTGGACAAAAGGTTGCGCCCTTTGCCTAATCATGACTGATCAATGTCCAAGCTCAAGTCACACCTCACCAAAATAGGTTAATACTTGAAATCAAATTCCTTAGCTCGTCGAAGCAAGGATTCAAGAATGCATGCCCTTTCCATGCTTGGGGCATCAAAAGTTGATTAGGTTACCAAGAAACCCTAATCATTAGTGCTTTGGCTATCTATTTTTGCTCGACGCTGCGCCATGCACAGCGCATCCCAAAAAGGGGCATCTGTAGACACCAAAACAGCACCAATCCGATTATGTGACTGCAAACACTGATCGCTTTGACAAACACAGCCCCCAGGGCAGCCCTCAGAGGTCAAACAGTGGTCCTAACCACTTTCATAGCAATTTTGTAAGGTCAAGAAGCAATTTGGCACATTTAGGCACTTTGTCCAGTATTCGTCTCACCCAGGGACGAATACTAACTGGGATTCGTCTCACCCAGGGACGAATTCTGAAATCGTCTCTGGTCAGGACGAATTCCAGGTTTAACGGGCAAAAAGAAAAATGCCGCCAAGTGGCAGCCAAGGACAGTCAATTATTGCCTCCTGCCATGCATGCGCGTGTAGGTGGGTAGGTTGGGCGTTAGTGGACCGTCACAAGGGCAGCCATGGAAGCCCAAGTCGGGGAGGAGTCTCCTCCCTCTTGGGAAGGCATGGCCGCCACATGGCATCCCCGCATGCCCCTCCAAAGAGACCCCATGGGTCTATAAAATGGTGGACTTTCCCACCCAAGAGAGGACAGATTGGAGGCGATTTCAAGCAACGAAGTGCTGTCCAATTGAACACCCATTTGCATCCTTTTGATTCACCTTCTCACATCCATTAATCTCTTTCGCAAGGGAGGTTATTGGGTGGCTTTTGGAAGCGTGGATCCAACCCAAATCCAACATTTGACCACCTTAAACCACCAATTTTCCGACACCCCAATCCTAAGAGGTTTTGGGCCCATCCCTAGTGGATTGGCGCCGAAATCAAGTGCCAACGGTGGGAGGCCCACTTGGGCACCCCCGCATTTTCTAAGTTTTATTCTAAAGCATTCTAGATTATTTGTTCATGTTGCATTTTATGTTATTCTATTTAGTTAACTCATAGCTTCAATTCCATAACATTTTGATCAGATTTTATCATGCCTTTTGTCGCTTTGTTGTCCCACTAACTTGCAGGTGGCGATATCGAATTCCCGAGGATAGAGGCCAAATTGGGAGAATCCGACCATCTGGGTCATCCCAAAATGGCCCCAATTACATAACCCCTCTGTTTGCAGGTGTTTTGGAGGTCTCGAGAATCGACATTGGAGCAGGATCACTTCGGCTTTTCTAACACAGTAGAATTCGTCCCACCCAGGGACGAATAGCAGTCGAAATTCGTCCTGCCCAGGGACGAATTCCAGTCGAAAGCAGATTGGCCGACTGTTTCAATGGCAGTGGCCCTCTGGTAATGTCCTCTGTCCTCTGTCAAGTTTTTAGGTCATTTAGGTTTACTTTATTCACTGTTTTAGACAACTGTTCATATGCATCTTTTAGCAATTTCAAAGCATGAATTTTCCTTTTTGTCACAGGTGCTACTAACGCCTTGTTTGTTTCTTTGATTGCAGGAGGAGCAACAAGAAGTGAGGATTCATCGGCATAAGCGGCGGCAACACTTTGGCCCGCCCATTTCAAACGTGGGCATGCGGAAGAGGGATCAATGATCAAGATTGTAACCGAATCCATTTAACGCTCCTAGCCCCTAAAAAGGGAGGAGGCGATTTTGTAACCGTGGTTAAAGAGTTTAATAAAAGGGCTGTGACTTCTCTCTAAATTCTTGTAACTGGTTTCGATCCATTTGCCTCTTTCGTTTAATGCATTTCGTATTCTAGGACTTAAGCGTTATTTTGATTTGAATGCATCGAAGTAGTTTTTCTTTCTAAAAAGCTTTCGAAATCTCATGCTTTCACTATGGTCCAATGTCGGGTTTAGATCCAGATCCATGCTTTTAGCAGCCACCAATAACCTCTCTTGTGAAAGAAATTACGGGTGTAGAAGAAATGAATCCTAAAGGAATGCAATCGGGTGTTTAAATTGGCAGCACTTCGTCGCTTGAAATGTCTACCAGCTTGTGTCTTTTTGGGCGAGAAAATCCGCCATTTTATAGACCCATGGGGTCTTTTTGGAGGGGCACGCAGGGATGCCATGTGGTGGCCATGCCTTCCATAGAGGGAGGAGACTCCTTGACTTGGGCTTATATGACTGCCCTTGTGACAGTCTGCTAACTGCAAATCTACCTACCTACGCGTGCATGCATAGCAAGCGGCAATAACTGACTGTCCTTAGCTGCCACTTGTTTAACGTCCGCTTTAATGGTTTAATGTTTGCTTCTGAATGTTTTAATGTCTGCCTTTGATTGATTAAATTCACCTTTGATTGGTTAGGTCCACCTTTGATTGGTTTATTTTCTGCCCAGGCATAAATGCCAAAGTGTCGCGATATCGTGACGTCGCGATATCACGACACTTCGGCCAAGGCCTTTCTTTGGGCATCGAAGTGTCGCGATATCGTGACGTTGTGATATCGCGACACTTCAGCCAAGGCTTTGCCTTGGGCGTTGAAGTGTTGCGATATCACGATGTCGCGATATCGCGACACTTCGGCCAAGGCTTTTCCTTTGCCATCGAAGTGTCACACCGTGAATGCTACTACTGGTTGTGATGCTAGGCCTCACAATTACTAGCGAATATGCTTTTTCTACCTTGAACGAAGGGCCGATGACCTCCAACAAAGGGCCGATGGCCTCGAAGAAAGGGTCGATATTTTGGATAGACAATTCTCCGATATGGTTGGGCTAGAAAATTTGTGTTCATGCCCACCAAAGTATTTTCATTAGCGGAAAAATTGCATTATATAAGCAAGGCGTTGGAACTATCATGACACTTCGGTGCCCAAGGCAAAGCCTTGGCCGAAGTGTCGCGATATCGCAATGTCATGATATCGCGACACTTCGGCCAAGGCTTTGCCTTGGGTGCTGAAGTGTCGCGATATCGTGACACTTCAGCCAAGGCTTTGCCTTGGGCGCTAAGGTGTTGCGATATCGCGACAAGGCTTTGCCTTGGATGTCGAAGTGTAGCGATATCGTGATGTCACGATATCGCGACACTTCGACCAAGGCTTTGCCTTGGGCACCAAAGTGTCTCGATATCGTGACACTTCGGCCAAGGTTTTGCCTTGTGCATCGAAGTGTCGTGATATCGCGACGTCGCAATATTGCGACACTTTGGCCAAGGCTTGATTAAGGCTTGCTTTTGATTAAGGCTTGCTTTTGATTAAGGCTTGTTAAAACGACCAACTTTGCTTTGTTTACTTTTTGACCTTCTAAACTGCTATGTAAGTGGCTAGGACCACTGTTTGACCTCTGAGGGCTGCCCTGAAAGTTGTGTGTGTCAATGCGATCAGTGTTTGTAGTCACATAATCGGATTGGTGCTGTTTTGGTGTCTACAGATGCCCCTTTTTGGGAAGCGCTGCGGGTGATGCAATGTTGAGCAAAAATAGATAACCAAAGCACTAATGATTAGGGTTCCTTGGTAACCTAACCAACTTTTGATGCCCCAAGTATGGAAAGGGCATGCATTCTTGAATCCTTGCTTCTGACGAGCTAAGGAATTTGATTTCAAGTGTTAACCTATTTTGGTGAGGTGTGACTTGAGCTTGGACATTGATCAGTCATGATTAGGCAAAGGGCGTAACCTTTTGTCCATAGGGGAACCTTGTGTTCATGCTTCGGGAATGCCAAGTGTTTGATCAATTTGATTGTTGCTTGTTTACTGCCCCAAGCAGGAGCATGATTGTCTTTGTCAATGATTCTTTGAATGCATGTCATTGCTTTGATTGGGTGTGTGCTTGTTGATTGGTGACTAAGTGTGACTACCCCCTCAAGCGACGAATCGATGAGGGAATGACCTTCATGAGAAAAGCGACGAGTCGCTTGACCCAAGATGACTTGTGCAAGGGTGCCTTTAGATGTTTTACCGTTAAGCATGTGCAATTTCTTGACATTTGGACCTATTTTTGGTGGGTGTTAACCCTTTTGGTGATGCCATAATGGGGTGAAATCATCGAAAACCCGTCTTCCCGTGGAGCGGTCCGGCTATGGTAGCCTTCTTGGGGAAGTAGGAGAGTGACAATTTGAGCCCCGACATCGATTTTCTATGCCAAGAGGTTAAGTGCAAGAGCACTTGTGTCCAGCAATGCTTATTGCTATGTTTTTGTGTTGCATTTTTGTGATGTTTTT
The DNA here is from genome assembly GCA_028583015.1 of Wollemia nobilis. Lineage (NCBI taxonomy): Eukaryota > Viridiplantae > Streptophyta > Pinopsida > Araucariales > Araucariaceae > Wollemia > Wollemia nobilis. The sequence continues at coordinate 10,251,744 of JAQPPZ010002587.1, read as the reverse complement.
GTTGTTTTGATTTTCTTTCTTTGTGTATATGTCATGATTTTATGTTATGCACAATGATTGATGTTGATGGATGCATGCTACTTTATATTGATGTATGCATATGGTATGATAAATGCGATTGTTGTATGTTGATTTATTTTGATGGATGCATATGTTGTGATGAATGCAAATGTTTTTTATTTATATGTGATATGCAGAAATGAAATGGATGGATAGAATTTGTGATGTTTGGCTATGGCACCATAGACTATTTAGAACTCTGTTATTTTGTCTTTAGGCGATTGTTGTGATGCATGACTTTGTATGTATACATGTGGTTTTTCTTTTTTTTTGTATTTTCTGATGGTATTGTAAGGATGAAAAGTAGCGTAGTTGGTTTAGAAATGTAGCTAAGGTTTTTTTGAGACTCAGACGGTTTTAACTTACTAGCCATGACTGTACTTTATCTTACAAGACTTTTGAACAAGGTATGAATCGGACTTGTTTTTGACCAAGCTATTTCACATCCCTGTGTGTGCAATTGAGTTCATTTATGTGGTATTTGTCAGGATACCGCCAGTGCCAGATGGGCTTTCAACCGAACCTGTACTGAGGATCACCTAATTAGCTCCACTAACTCCTTTGTTGTATTTAGTTAGATTAATCTACGGTGTTATCCAGGATACCATAAGCTAGCTCATCCTTATGCAAACATTGGTCTACACACACGCAAAGCGAATGTGACGGACATATCGTCATGCGGGTAGGATACCACCATTGCCAGATAGGCTATCAACCAAACCCGTAATGAGGATCACCTAGATGGTTTTCGAATGTTGAGAATTCTAGGGATTCAAGTTCAGGATATTTGTTGGCTGAATGATTTAGAAAGTTGCTCGTCTATATAGTGATGAAAATCACCGTTTATTTTCTATTAATTCTTTTTGAGCAAGGATTTTGAATAGTAGTGATAACCACTGTTATTTGATTTTGTATTTTGAGTATTGTGAGTTTGGGCTGGTGAGTGGCCTTGATCCTTGTGGCCTTGGGGACGACTACGCATCCTTTGTGGGGACGTGTAGTACGAATCCTTACGACGTTGGGAACCAAGGGGGTGATGGAGATTATGGAGTAAGGGCATTGATCTTTTAGGCCTTGGGGATGACTACCCATCCTGGTTAGGGGCGGATAGTACGAATCCTTACAACTTGGAGACCAAAGGTGAATGGAAAGTGTTAGGATGATGATTTGTTGGAATTTTGTTTGTGAATGGCGTTGATCCCTTTTGGGTCTTGGGGATGACTACCCATCCTTGGTAGGGGCGTGTAGTACGAATCCTTACAACTTTGGGAACCAACTATGATTGGGATTTGGTAGTGGTGAAAACCACTATTTTATGGAGGTGAATGGATAGGGAAGAGCTTGTCCTTTTGTCAATTCTCAGCATTCTAGAACCATTCGCACGGGGGGATGAGCAAGATAACCATTTCACTTATGGTGACCTGGATTACTGTGTAGGTTTCATCTTTCGTTCACACAACTTGGGAATTTTTATGTGTTTTAATTTGTGTTGGGATGTTACGTAACAAGGCGTATTTCAAGTGTAACTCTACCTTCGTAAAATCATGTCTGACTCGGTACATTACGTAGCTAAAGAGCAAAATGATGACTGAATCACGAAAACTCTTGATACATTAAAAGACCACCGACTCTAGTGTGGTAAAAAGCAATGCATGGTGTTTTTGTTGTTTTTGTAAAATGGAACAAGTGTGGAACAAGATGGACTAGCAGAGCAATTACAGCCCTATGGTGCCTTTGACTCGTACGACCACAAATATGCAATGTATGGATGCAATGCTTTAATGCAGCTATGTATTTTTGTATTTTTGATGGATTGATTTTTGTGAATATGAAGATGAGGTGCGAGAAGAGCTCTCTATTGATGAATTTGAGTATGCCTAGAAATGAGATGCAAAAATTTTGTTTTGTTGTTTTTTGATGATTTTTTTTTTAATTTTAACTTTTCTTATTTTTGACCAAGCGATTGTGGAAATCCTTGGAGCATTTTGGGATTGACCAAGCGATTATAGAATCCTTGGAGCATTTTTGGGATTTGACCAAGCGATTTTAAGGATCCTTGGAGCATTTTTGGGATTGACCAAGCGATTATAGAATCCTTGGAGCATTTTTGGGATTTGACCAAGCGATTATAGAATCCTTGGAGCATTTTTGGGATTTGACCAAGCGATTTTATGGATCCTTGGAGCATTTTTGGGATTGACCAAGCGATTTGATGGATCCTTGGAGCATTTTTGGGATTGACCAAGCGATTATAGAATCCTTGGAGCATTTTTGGGATTGACCAAGCGATTGCTAGAATCCTTGGAGCATTTTTGGGATTGACCAAGCGATTGATAGAATCCTTGGAGCATTTTTGGGATTGACCAAGCGATTATAGAATCCTTGGAGCATTTTTGGGATTGACCAAGCGATTGCGATAATCCTTGGAGCATTTTTGGGATTGACCAAGTGATTGCGATAATCCTTGGAGCTTTTGGGGATTGACCAAGCGATTACGATAATCCTTGGAGCATTTTGGGGTGACCAAGCGATTACGATAATCCTTGGAGCATTTGGGTTTGACCAAGCGATTGCGATAATCCTTGGAGCTTTTTGGTTTGGACTATGGCTCTTCAGGGGATAGAGGTACCCCCAGCTTGATGGTCTTTGCACTCCGGATCTGGCTCTAGAGGGATGGGCACGAATGGATCGTCCCTATGCACGGATAGGAGGACAGGGTCTACCCTCGGTACTGATATTGCTATGGGATCTCTGGGAAAAAATTGATCTCTGTATGCCCAAAGTGGTGGATGTAATGCTTGGTCCCACTGCGGTGGGTTAACGCACCACTCATGCCCTAGTATTATGTTTATCTGTTGACATGCTTCCTCGATATTTATGGGATGTCGATGCTGTCGCATGTGATTGCTATGGGCTATCTCTGTTTTATCCTCACCTTCGACCAGTGAGTACAGCTCATCATAATCTAGAGATTCTGAGACATGGAGGACTGCATCATCAGGTAGCCCTATGGTTAAAGGTTGATCCTCTTTGAAAGGAGCCTCATGTAAGTTGGGCCTTGGGAGCTCCAAAATCTTGGTCTCTATCGACTCTAAGTGCTCTAGCGCTTTGCATGTATCGGGAGATTTGAGCTCCTCCTCTTTGGTTGGTTCTTGTTGAGGAACTTGGGGCTTATGGAGGGGTGGCCAGATAGCACCCCCCATGCCTTGGTAGGGCAGTTCATCCCGCTCTTCTTCTTGCTCTGATTCCTTAGAGGCTTCTTGATGAATTTCTAAGGGTGGCCCATAAACCTGAGTGGGTTCCCGAGGAAGGCGCCCATCATTGGTTATAGGATTAGCCTCCTGCTCATGTCTAGGAGGCATCGAGGGCGGTGCTTGATGAGGTCACGGAGACTTGTCTCGCACCCGAGGGTTGTGCCTCTCATAATGTTTTGTCTTATGTGTGTGAGGGGTTGGAGTCCTCTCCTGCATAGTGTGTTGGAACAACTCATCCTTCTGGTGCTGAAGGTGCTCTTTATTTAGAAGATACCATTGCTCTAACTATTGTCGTTCTAGCTCAAGTTGCGTGAGTTGCATCCGGTGTGCGAAATGCTTGACAGATTCTAAGATAGTTGGTCTTACTACCTCATGTCTAGAAGGCCTAGATGCCTCTCTAACATATCTATCTCGGTCGTAGTGATCCAAGATCTCTATAGGCCGCCTCCCTCTGTTGGAGGTAGTGGCATTTATCCGAGGCTCTGGCCTCAGTAGGTGATCCTGATAGCTAGCATTTGCGGAGGCGTCTTGCTCCCACGATGTATATTGTTCTTGAGGAAGGTAAGGGTTTTCCTCTTGCTCTTTGTCATAAGTGAAAAAGGAATGGGTGGAGTTGGCTCACCCCGCCTGAGGAGCCTTGTGCTCTGGATTTGTCTTTGTAGTCCTGACAACTAGAGGGGGTGAAGGAGGGATAGTGTAATGATGTGGTTCCTCCCGTTGAACCCTATGTTGACCTAGCGCTTCATCGCACGGTGACCGCTCATAGCGAGCATCTAAGGGAGCTCTCCTATGACTTGTACCCCTCATGGAAGGGTGTGTGTTGAGTGCTATGCTGAATAGGAGTGCTCCTCGAAGAGGTGCCCCTATAGTCCCATTTCGTCGGGGCACGGAGGGGACTGCCTTGTGTGTCAGGCCGCCAAGGTGGTATGACCAAATCCTTGGGGCTATATCGGAGGTGACTTGTGCCTCCTCTTTGTGCACCTTCCATAGCATCCGCCCTTGATTGGGCTTGGCTACGGGTGCACACCATTGTGGTGCTTCTCTACTAGCTAAGCAGATTTTTATCTCATTTATGATGATTTTTTTTTTGTTTACACTAAGTAGAAATGAACACACACATACACAAACTATGATTATCTCTTTTAAGGATTAATAGTGTGTCCTAAACTGGTTTAGTGCATTTTGATGTTTTGTTTTGTTTTTGCAAGTTTTGAAGAATGTTTAAATGCATAATGTTGGCTCATATGACTCCCATAAATGGTCGCCCCTTCAATATACCATTGTCGGACCGATATACCAACCTCTCTATATACCCGCCCTTACGAGAGGGAAACTATAGGTACGTGAGAGCAGATGGTATGTGGAACATAGGCGGTACGGAAGGGGGGATTGTCTTGTTAATGACACCTACCATAGAAGACTTATCCTCGTGCGCATGGGAATCACCCCAGCGACACTCGGTCAGCTTTCATCAGGATTTACGCCTAACAACAGTGACAATCGAGGAAATGGATGCAAAGCTAAGCCAAGGTGGTGATGAACCCACCGTTGGTCTTGCTCAAGGGCTGGGGTCTTACGACCAGCTCCTTGGTTTAATTTACCACGTGATGTGTGTGGGGTTCATTTTATTTAATAAAAATGAAACAAGCATAAACAACTTTCCCTAAGCAAGTAAAAGTTGACAAAAAAGTAGAAACAAAAAATAATAATAATAAAAAAAGATGCAGGTATGACTTTGGAACCTTACCTTTTTTCTGCTTATATCGACTGTTTTTGATTCGGCCCGGTACCTTTAAGCACAAAAACGTAAATTTCAATCAATTTTTGAATCTAAAAAAAAATAGGGGACAGAGTCCCACCGTGATCGCCACTGAAAGCATGAGATTCTGAAAAAAAAAATAGTATTGAGATGCAATATAAACAAAGACTAACTCGATGCATGAAATAGGACAAACGTAATCGAATCGAGACAAAATATAAAGAGAAAGCAGGAGCACAACCCTTTTATATTAATTCCAAACTCGGTTACAATACATCTCCTCCCTTTTCAGGGGCTAGGAGTGTTAGCATGTCTTGGTTACAATCGTGATCAATACTCCTTCTTCCGCATGCCCACATTAAAAATGGGCGGGCCAAAGTGTTGCCGCCGCTTGCGATAATGAATCCTTGCTTGCTGCTTCTCCTACGATCAAAGAAACACAGAGACATTAGTAGCACCTGTAACAAGAGGATAGAACGTTTGACTTTAGAAATACGTGCAAAAGATTGATTAAATACGTGAATAAAATAACTCTATGCAACCTGCAACTCTGATAGAAATAAAAAAATGTCACCAGATGGCCACTGCCATTGAAACAATCAGCCAATTTGCTGTCGAATTAGACATCGCTACCTACAGGTTAGTGGGATAGCAGATACCGTGAAAGCAAGATAATATTTGATAAAGCGTCTAAATTCGCGATAGCATGATAATATACTCGATAAAATATTTAAGCATGATAATATGGGATAAACGTCTTCTGAAATCCAGATCATGAACTATGAAAACAGTATAAAGTGTAACGTAGAATAAACATGTGATAACAAAATAAATTAAAATTAAGCTGAGAGCGTGCGGGGCGCCCGAGCGGGCCGCCCACCATGGGAATTTGATTTCGGTGCCAATCCACTAGGGAAGGGCCCAAAATCTCAGAGAATGAGTTGTCGTCAAATTGATGGATTACTGTGGTCCAATGTCGGGTTTAGGTCCAGATCCACGCTTCTAGCAGCCACCAATAACCTCTCTTGCGAAAGAGATTATGGGTGTAGAAGAAATGAATCCTAAAGGAATGCAATCGGGTGTTTGGTTTGGTAGCACTTCGTCGCTTGAAATGTCTACTAGCTTGTTTCTTTCTGGGTGGGAAAGTCCGCCATTTTATAGACCCATGGGGTCTCTTTGGAGGGGCACGCAGGGATGCCACATGGTGGCCATGCCTTCCCAAAAGGGAGGAGACTCCTCCTTGACTTGGGCTTACATGACTGCCCTTGTGACAATTCGCTAACTGCCAATCTGCCCACCTACGCGCGCATGCACAGCAGGCGGCAATAACTGACTGTCCTCGGCTGCCACTTGTCTAACGTCCACTTTAATGGTTTAATGTTTGCTTTTGAATGTTTTAATGTCTGCCTTTGATTGATTAAATTTGCCTTTGATTGGTTAGGTTCACCTTTGATTGGTTGAGTTTCTGCCCAGGCGAAAATGCCGAAGTGTCGCGATATCGCGACGTCGCGATATCGTGACACTTCGGCCAAGGCATTTCTTTGGGTGTCAAAGTGTCGCGATATCGCGACACTTCGACCAAGGCTTTGCCTTGGGCACCGAAGTGTCACGATATCGTGACACTTCAGCCAAGGCTTTGCCTTGGGCATCAAAGTGTCGTGATATCGCGACACTTCGGCCAAGGCTTTGCCTTGGGCACCGAAGTGTCATGATATCATGACACTTCGACCAAGGCTTTGCCTTGGGCACCGAAGTGTCGCGATATCGTGACGTTGCGATATCGCGACACTTCGGCCAAGGCTTTGCCTTGGGCGCCGAAGTGTCGCGATATCGTGACGTCGCGATATCGCGACACTTCGACCAAGGCTTTGCCTTGGGCACCAAAGTGTCACGATATCGTGACACTTCGGCCAAGGCTTTGCCTTGGGCACCGAAGTGTCACGATATCGCAATGTCACGATATCGTGACACTTTGGCCAAGGCTTGATTAAGGCTTGTTTTTTATTAAGGCTTGCTTTTGATTAAGGCTTTCTTTTGATAAAGGCTTGTTAAAACAACCAGCTTTGCTTTGTTTACTTTCTGACCTTCTAAACTGCTGTGTAAGTGGCTAGGACCACTGTTTGACCTCTGAGGGCTGCCCTGAAAGTTGTGTGTGTCAATGCGATCAGTGTTTGTAGCCACATAATCGGATAGGTGCTGTTTTGGTGTCTACACCAATAATCAAAGTAGTCATCATTTACAACATTAGGAAATATCAAAGTAGTCATCATTTACAATATTAGGAAATATCTTTGTGTTTTATGACATCCATTCAAACCATTATTTTTTAAATTATAAAAATATTACAAACTTTAATATGGTAACTACAACTCAATTTATCATCATAATTTAAAACATTCAAGTAAATCCATTCTAATAAACTTAGATATTTGAAAAATATGTTACCCAAAATATTTATGAGCAAAATTTAACAACTAAATGTAATAATACTCAAATCTCTCTTCTTTTTCAACATTTATGTTCAAATTTTCTATTAATATTTGAATCAATTATCAATTAAAATAATTCTTTTAGAACTTATATATTATTTTTAAATTTAAAATAGATTATGTAAATAAACCTATCTTTCATATATTTTCCTAATAATTTTTAAAAAATAATTAATAATTTTTAAAAATAATATAATAATCATTCTAATGAATATCAAACAATAAATTTCATCTTATATGAAATCAACTATTAAATTTCTTCATTTTATTTAAGGACAATTAATATTTTAATTAGTGTCTTACTTGTATTACATCATGATTTATATCCTTCAAATTATTATGGTATTATAAAAAATCATATTAGTGTAATAATTACTCTGTGGTTATGGCACCCATAAAAATTAAGCTTAATTTTTTTTAATTTAAATAAAATATTAAATTCCATCGATAAATTTTTTAGAGTAAAAATATGTTGGATGAATTTTGATTAATCAAAATTATATATATACGATGAGAATGATGGTGTTTGCTATTGATAATTGTCTTATCAACCACCTAGTTACATTAAATTCCTAATTCCTAACTGTATATTACATGATGTGATAAATTCCTAATATATCCCCCCTTATTAGATCATGCTTCAAATAGGGGCATGAATCAACAACTCAAAAAAATCAAAAATAAGATGGACTAGGACACACATACTAATCCATGATTTACATCATCATGAACAAGGATAAAATCAATTATTCACCTTAGTGGGATTGATCACATGGAATTCCATCAAACATAGGAACAAGCACAACTATCCAATATTTTACATCATAAGTGGATAGGGACACACATTATCCATATACATAGTTATAAATAGGGATACATTCATATTTCTACAACCTTTAATATTAGGGATACACTCAACCAATCATAGACACAATACTTTGTTTGTGAATAGGAACACACATAGCCATTCACAAGAAATTGAATATGGACACACTCTAATTTTTGCAAAACTTAGGGTCTCTACTTCTTTTTAATGAAACATTATCTCTAGTAGACTATTCAATTTAATTTAGTCTTCAAAATGGATCTGATTTTGGTTAATCATATAACCCCCTTAAGTTAAACAAAGTTTTTGAACATGTCACCTTCAAAGTCTATAGCACATTTCTTTAATAAACATTGCATAAAGCTCAAACATTTCTTTTTATGAGCATAAATATGCCCATACTCTATCAATAAGGTTTAAGTATATGAAATATATTTGAATTTAACCAAGTTCCACACTAAACGAAATTACTTATCATTATAAATACCTAACATAGGTTTATGATACCCTATGCAATCAGTCTTTGTCTATTACAAAGAAGACAAAGTGGAGGGAATAAGGGTTTTGGCACCCATTTTTAAAAAATTAAATTTGAATTTTGCATTTGCAAGAGATCCCTTCATAAATGTATTTATATATGCAACAATCCTAAGGAGATAAAAAGTAAAAAATATCTATCAATGTCTTTTATATCACACCTAGATTATAAAACCTTAGAGAAAGTATTTTCCAAAAATTTGGAAGAAGAATCGAAGGCCCTGAATATACTTTATACATGATCAAGCATTGTTAGTTGACACCCATTCTAATACCATATTAGGAGTCATATTATTTTCTTTAAAAAAAAGAAGTAATCCATTGATGAGGTCATCTATTAGCATAGGTGTATTATTATTTAATATTTTATGCATTTTATCCTAAGATTTCTATTGTAAAATATAAGGCTGCAAATCAAGCTCACATCGGAGTGTTCATTGTTAGCCTCTTCGAGAGGGAGGTTTTTATGTTTAGATAGTTAGGGAATCTTCTAGTTAGTTAGTTGTTATTATGTTAATCTAGTCATTGCCTATTTTGTGTTCTAGTATAATCATTCTATTGAGATTAGACACATAGTTTATTTGGGGCATGTTCTATGCCTATAAATTATTTACATATCAATAAAATTTCTAAGTTGAATTGATTCCACATCAATGGTATCAAAGAAAAAATTCTCATTGGTTACCAATTTAGGTTACTAAAGCTTTTAGTCTACCCTTTTTATGCAGGGGATTGTCTTACTAAACATGGTGAGTTTCCACCCTTGTGGAATCCCCACATTTTTCTCTATGGTAATACCTAAGAAATCAATGCTATCAAAACTTTAAGATAACTCTATGATTTTTTACCTATGTTTCTATGCATTTCAGTATCAAAGTCACCTAATTTGTGTTTTCTTGATGAAGATATTATTGGTCTACATTTTCCAACCATAACCCTTGATGTAACATTTTGGAATACTCTCCATAGCCCATTATATTTTACAAGTTGCATAGAATAATTTTAGCAAGGAAGAGGTAAGAATTTACCATCGATCAACATCATACCATAATGAATTCTGAATCTGCATAATAACAATCCTCACAATATTAGATTTTCATTGGTTTTATTGTACTATGGATGTAAATTAATATCACTATATCCTTGCTAATCAATATACCAAGATGATGTTTGCATGCATTGCATTCAAAAATTCAAGAATTATGAGGTAGAATGTTACATAGTTATCTCTCGACTTACACTTATCAGCACATTCATTCTAGTGTGAAGAAGTGCAATTACAACATTACCATCAGAAAGCAAATACGTGCTCATCAAAAATATATTTAGGAGGTTAGAAATAATATTTACATTAATATTTTGTCTAACATAGAGAATCTCATGGGAACTCCCACACATGAACACGATATGATATTTTGAGGTTCTACAAAGTGAACTACATGGTCAAGGTTCTCAATACCAAGAGATTATATTTCATAGCATCATGATTCACCTAGAGAAAAATCATCCATTCTGAGACATTGTACATTAGAATGACATAGGTAGATTCTTTCTAACTTGGATATTCATGTGAAAGATCAAATTCATTCTAGATTAGATGATTATATTAGTTTAGTCTTTGTACCATTTGGCTATTGTTAGATGAATTTATTTTATCATTGTGGTTGGATGCTATGTCTTATTGTGGTTGGTTTTAACAAATATTTATTTCACTTACCCTTGTAGCCATGTTATTTGTGAGGCATTTTGGATGGTTAAAAATAGCCTTGAGCTATTTAATTATTAAGTGAATTTGAGTTATATTCTCATGAATTTAGGCAAGACAAAAAATTGATACTTGCATGATTTTTGGACATTATTGACTTCCAAGGTGATCCATTGACCATTGATATTCATTCTATATGTGTTGTGGTATAATTAGATTCAAACATTTTATTAGACATGTCATTGTTACTTCTATTTTTCTTGAGCACTTACTAGTGCAACCAAATTCAATTATTAAAATAGGTTGAACCTAGATGTGCAACATAACATTAAGGTTTTTAATAAAATTGAGCCTCAATACTTGATCATCGAGTTGATAGAAAATTTATGTTGGTTAGGTTGAAAAATCTCTAGGTGATATTGAACATGGGTGATAGTCTCTAGGAGCCATATGTAGCACCCTATTGACACACAAATGAAGTGATGATTTGGAGAAATTTAGTGTATTCAACCATGGGAACCTAAAATAACCTTAGAAAATATTTCAAAATATCTTCCTTGTAGCCTCCTTCATCCAAGCAAATCTAGTTATACAGTAGATTAAAGAACATCACCAATAGGTAATGGATCCTTGTTGATTTGCTCCTCCATCTCAGGTTGGTATAGAGTTTTGACCAATAATTGTTTTGAATACAATGAACCTCTTTGTATCCTTAATATCATACATCCTCTTATTAGCCTGATGCTTTATTTTAAGCTTTTGCTATATCCAGATTGAGTGTTTAACATGACAACTCATCAGATTGTCAATGTTCTTCCACATCTAACCTATTTTTTATTTGTAAAAGCATTGGAGTCTAATGCTTATCTTTTTATGAGGTATAATGAGGATATTTGCTAGCATATGTATATTATTATTTAATATATTAGGCATTCTATCCTAGAATTTCTATTGTAAAATGTGAGACTCCAAATAAAGCTCATATTGGATTGTTAGTTGTTAGCCTCTTCTAGATGGAGGTTGTTATTTTAAAATATCTTAGGGAATTTTCTAGTTATTTGGTTATTATTTTCCCATTATATGTTCTAATCATTGTTAGATTTTGACGATACGGGAGTAATCAATCACAAGATCTAAGCTATGTTAAGATGATTAGTAATGGAGTTCTGGTACAATACTAAAATACACTATAACTAAAAATGATAAGAATATTACAATGCATTATAATAGAGGAAATGGACACTCCAGTAACTGATGCTTATAGTACTACATTGTACTCCATAACCAATCTATATCTACTACACTATAATAATAATTATTGCTATCTCACCTCTATATCTAACAAACACTATGAGACCCTTTATATAGAAATATGGATTCCTTTACAAACACTCTATATTGATGTAAAATTGGACACCTTTCACATTTACAACTTGTATATTCATACTTGTGCATTTATTACTTCTTCATAAAGCAACTACTTTACTTTACTCTCAAGTAACTTTCTACTCTAGTTATGTACAAAGGGTGGTACATTTACATGACCCAATATTGTAATATACTCTAACACACCCCTGTATTACATTATTGGGTATTGAAGACTTTAGTCTTCAATATGGATCTTTTAGTTGGTACTAGAATTTGTATCCTTCTTCATTGCTTACTATAATTTGATCAAGTAAGTAGTTAGTGTCTTCATGCAAGGTAAATAAAGTTGTAGTTAAGGGTTCTTCTAACTATTCAAATTAAATATATCTATCAAGTTCTTCTTTGTTTGTATCTTAATTGATTTGTTTTCTCCTGGTGTACCTTTTATTTCTCTTCCTCCTTCTACGATTCTGCATTGTGCTAGTGGAATCTCTATTTCATGATTAGTTAGTCTATCATCACAATAATATTGATTTATGTTTTTGGTTTGCTTCATACTTTTAAGCAAGTAAAAAATAATTAATGATATATAAATCATCAAACATTCCTTTGATGTAAATAGAACTATGTTCTATGTATTCCACCATGCTTTAAAGATATTTTCATGAAGATAACTAACTAATGTTGTAAAGCTCCATTCTTTTGCTTCTTTAAGAAATAAGGAGAAATAATTTCACTATATGATATATTCTTGTACCCTTCAATAGTATCTATTAGGTTTTGGGAGTATAATTTCACTTCATGAACTAGTTCCTTATTATTAAAAGCATTTCTTAGTATTTCATCCATTGAAATCAACTAGTATAGTTTTTATAGCTCTTAGATATTTTTTAGTGGTATACCTTATGAATCCGTAGTTATTTAAGTTTAGGCTATAAAACTTTGATATATAGTATCCTTTTTGCTTCTCTAGTATTTGAATTTGTAGAATACTATATCTATCTTGAGTATATGATCCAATTTGATAAAATATTTTGGTTTTGTAGAATTCCTTATATCTTCCTAGTTGTTATGTTAAGTTATAAGAGCTTTCGGAAGTAGTAGTTCAATTTTGAGAACATTTTGTAATATTTTTTAATCAACTTCTATTTATCCTTATTTCTCTTATTGAACTTATGCACTTATCAATTTTGAAGTTCCTTTAGGTTGGATTATTTTTGTCCCTTTGATTAATTCACACTCTATATGATGATTTAATGAACTTCTTTATCCTACCTTTAATATTTTAATTTATAATTCTAAAATATTACAATTTGATGTAGCTACCTTATGAATCCCTATTTTTAAAATATTAAAAAATAACAACAATAATAGTATTTGTAAAATATTTTATAATTACTAAGGTGGTCAGCCTTTTATCTTCTACTTGATTTGCAAATATCTATTAATTATTCCTTGCTTTGTTGGGATATATTTCTTGCTTTCTAATAATAAACAAATATACCTTATAACTCCAATAATTTATTTAAGCAAGTAAATTTAATCTTCACCTTAGCAAGGCTTGTTGCTCTATGTATCCTTGAGTAGCTCCATATACTTTGATGGCTGAATGAAGATTCCTTCCAACTCTTCATTCAATGTGACTTTGACCTTATTTTTCAAAGAGGGGTTTGCATTCTCTTTCTTCAAAATTTGTGCCTCGAAATATTATTTTGGCCATATATTTTTCAATAGGTAATTATGACCATAAGCATTTAATGCTCTTCTTAACTACTGATATTTATGATATTTTGACTCTAAAGCTTTCCTCTTCTTCACTATAAGCTTCATTCTACTTTTTTGTAGGCTTCATTCTACTTTGTTCTAGGCTTCATTCTACTTTTTTGTAGGCTTTAACTTTAACACTTTAATAGTTATGAATTCATATTGGATATAGAAGAATGGTTTTCAAGGCATATGTGTGTGGTTGTATTTTAGATATCCTTGGTAGTATTGTGTATCTCTATCTAAAATTATATGGCATCTATCTACAATCATGTATTAATGAATTTTTTGAGAGTGACATGAATATATCTCAAGCAAAGAATTATAGAGAAAATATTATGGTAGTGGCTATGAAGGCGTTGTCCTTTCAATAAAACTTGATACTGGAGGTACCCTAAGTAATAGGTACTATATAGTTCTATAATAAAACTTTAGAAAAAGAGATCTTGTGTTTTATTCTCTCCATGGCATGGATTTAGTGCTCACATTGCAATTTTATAGTACAAAAAATAGGAGCACAAAGGTTTTCTACCTCTTTTAAAGATTAACATAAGGGGAATTCCATTTGAAGTCAAATGCGTTTGAAATTGAAAATAACCAAGAGACTATGTTCTTCACAAGGAGAATAATGATGACACTACGAAGGTCAATGAAATGATAAAGCAACATAATGAAGACAATACCAAAGCTTATATGTGAAAAAAATCAAGGCTCCAAAATTGATTCTATTTAGGAATAGAGTTTTGAACACATAAAATATAACATAGAGTTCTAGGTGTTGGATTTATGACTCCATAAAATAGACATGACAAACTAGTTATTCAAGTCAAGGAATAAAGTGATTGAAAGTGAGATTAAATTCTAAAATTTCTTATGTCACTTTCATTAAAATAACTTACACAAGTATGATACTATGTGCTAAAGCCTAGCCTAGGCATTCCCATTCAAGAAGGTACAAGAGATCAATTTTTATACAAAATGATTTATGTTTTTAAAACACTTATGTATTTATGATTATATAATACAAAAAAGATGCTCCATGAAAGATACATGGTTATTTTATCATTAAAATATAAGATTTATAAGTCATAAAGTCATTGATCAACAATATAGTTAAGGATTATAATCAGTATATTTTATGAAAAAATATGTTAGACATATGTGATGTGATAGTACATCATGTTGTATTTTATTTTATTGAAAACAAAAAATTATGGTTTTTAAGTCAAGCCATGTTATTGTCAAATAAAAATGATATAGTCTGATAGTAGGTTTAAGTTAGCCACACAATGTGAAAAATAATATTCTAAAGTGTGTCTTAAGCAATGGTTGTAATAATACACTCGATGATCCCCATATTAATTTCCAATATGAGAATAATATTGATGGCCATGAGAAAGACCTCGTTGTTGACTACAATAGTGATGATGAAGAGATTGGATGCTTTGAAAAGCATATAAAAGTTATTGGATTCAAAATAATGAAAATAATGGGATATGATAGAAAAGACTTCGGAAGGAATAAAAAATTTCATAGAGATAAACATATGGGAAAACAATGAAGGCCTTAGCTATGTCAGTCAAATAGTAAGTAGTGATATTAAATTTGTCAAAGGAAAGACCAATATGACAAATGTAACATGCATAGGTGCATAAAAATACGATCAACTCCAATAGGATTGTTGTAGACATTATAATCAATAAGGACAAAAAAATATTATTGAAAACTTCATCCATGTTATTTATGAAAATAAAATTATTACACAAAATTATTAATGGCATAAAAATGGTATACCAAAAAACACTACTAGTTGATTATGAATGGATGAATATTTTAAAATGAAACAAAATAAAATACATGTTGAAAATATTTTATTGAAGAGTATTTTCTTTAAAAAAGATAAAAATTTGAGAAAGGCCATTATCTTGATGATGAATTGTTATCAAGCCCTCAAGTGTACACTATATTAAATGGTTAAGAGAGACCACAATCATGATTATGGGTTACCCACATCGCATATGCATATGAGTTGGTTGAGAATATTTTGGGTTAACCATTTGAAAACCTTAAGCGATGTTTAAAAACATAGCATGACCCACATTGTAGTGATACAATGTCAAATTTAGTAAAGACCCATACTATAAATGAGTACCTGCGGATTCATATTCCTATGTTGTATTTGTGGGAGCGATGTTTATGCATATAGCATGATTCAGGTTGTAATGGTACAATAACAAATTTAATAAATACCCTTTCCATTGACACCACAACAATGACACCACAATATTATTCCCGCATGCATGGTAAATTTCTCGAAAGTAGACGCCAAGTAATCAGTCAGTTGGACTTCCTACAGTTCTTTCAAATCTCCCCGTTGGTGCCGGTGAGAGGATTGAAATTTCCATATTCACCATTGCAGCAGCAATGTCCGAAAAGAAAGGATTCTGATTCGTTGAATAGGTCGTCACCTGAGAATCAGTAAACCCGCCATTGAAAAGCACCTGGTCGGAGTGGAGAAGTCTTCTCTGGCTTCTAAGATCTTTGTAGTAGTTATTATCAGAACCAGTGGGAATCACGAGGTAAGGGCGAAAGCTTATCGTCCCTACCTCTGCTCGGGCACTTTGATTGCACAGATTTGGCGAACGCGCTGTTGATATTGGTTTCGTTATAAATGCGGGCTCTGAAGCTGTCGCACCGCGCCTGACCAATCGTATGAGCACCTGAAATATTATCACGACACAATCAATCCATGATTACAAAGCCAAGTCTTTCTCTAGCGTGATATGTGCGTACGATTCATATTAGTATATCTAGTTACTTACCTGTGAATGTAACCAACTCCCCTATGGAATTCCTATATATATATGCACTGAAATATGAGACGAGTGCGCTAGGACTGGATGTGGGAGCTGGAATATTGCTATTGGCACCGCTTAAACTTGCAGTTGTGGAGTATCTCCTTCCTAGCATTACCGCCCATGTTGACCCTCCCAACTAGCAATCACAAACACACTGGTCTTCAGTTCAAATTTATAAATTTCTTCTATATAAATATTTCGTACAGGGGAAGAGGAGATGAGTGCACTAAGACTGGATCTGGGAACTGAAATATTGCTATTGGCAACTCTTAGACTTGCAGTTATGGAGTCTCTCCTTCCTAGCATCACCGTCTATGTTCGCCCTCCCAACTAGCAATCACAAACGTCAGTTCAAATTTATAAATTTCTTCAATATAAACAAATATTACGTAGAGGGGAAGAGAAAAATAGTTACTTCCACAACAGAATCACTAGCAGCAACGGCGAGAATGTCGCCACACGAATCCTCTGACAGAGTTGTTAATGGGGACGGCCGTCTTTTCTCCCATTATGGTCGACGAGTCGTCCAACAGTATCGACCCATCACACCCTGTAAGAGATCTGAGGACTAAAGCGGAAGAGTTGTGGAATTGAAAATCTTACATTGACGAAACAGTCGTAGAACTGAAGGCGGAGCAATGATGGGCCCATGTATTTTTCCTTGGCGACAGCTTGTTTCACCGCAGGTTTGATCGTTGATAGGGCGTTGGGGCACGTCTGATCATAAAATGTCGAACTGATCTTCCCATTCACGACACTGGAACAAAAGATCAGCAAAACAATGCATCCAAAAAGACTTCTAATGCTTGTCATGATCGAATGCAATGCAAGTCAACAAAGCTCGTTTTCAGTCCACAAGTGGAGAGAATTTTGCAGGCAACTGTGTAGTGCAAGATTAAGGAAACACTGGCTTTTTATAATGGGCGAAGAAGTTCATCTTGCTGCAAAAGTTTGTTTTTGCTACCGTGGAGTGGGCCTTCGATGGCGAATTGGATTGAGGACAACGTGAACCATTTTTCCAAGGATGGCCTGCACCTCCTACGAATGTATGAGATCCGACAAAAGCAAAGCAGAAGTAATAGATTCACTCATGTCTGTCACAACCAGAGTTTTGTGTTATAGATAAAAACACTAATTAGACGAAGGCGTCTCGTCAATCGTGGCATTGACTTGTGGATTAGGTTCAAATACTATATTTTTAAGCTAGGTGGATTAGTAAGTGTAAGTATGATTGGATACTTATTAAGAAGAGATCTAGGTTTAAATCTTGAGGAAGCTAACTCTTTGCAAATGTAGTAGTCTGATCCGAATCTTCATTGGTGTCATTATATTCGAACCCCATACCTTCAAGGCTTAAGTAGATTGGTAAGTGCAGGTATGGTTGGATACTTACCAAGAAGAGACCTAGGTTCAAAATTTGAAGCAGAAACCAACTTTTGAAAATATAATAGTCTGATAAGAATCCTCTGAATGCGTATCAGACCAACGGTTACCAGGATTATAGGATGCTTCGAACCGAAAATGAGTGTACACACCATTAATTTTGTTTGGTAGATGGGCACGCGCTTACGTAAAGCTCGGATTCATAGCGCATAAAAAACGATTCTTTCTTTTTGCATTTTTGATAACGCGACAAAAAGTCCTACCGACAGTATTAAAGAAGACATATAAGATATAAGATAGGATCTATTTAAGACAATTATTTGTTCAAACTTCCCAGCTAAGACCTCATCAACTTGCTATGCACCACAAAGTTTAAGTGGTCAATTAGATGTAGAAGTGAAGCATAATACAATAAATGTGATGCGCCGGCCAGTTCTATAAAGCGATAACGACGCTACCGGTCATACTTCAGCCCGCCGTCATCATCACTTTTCTGGCTTTCGGTAATAACAAATCAAATGTAATAAAAGGTAGGCATTTTTCTAACTCAATGACGTGCATAAATCTCGACGTTGGCTTCTATTTATTTGGAGCACTTTCGTATATTTTGTTGTCCAACTTTGAGTTCTATGCAATGAAGTCAATGTGGCGAAGTTGTGATTTTCAACCTTTCTCTCAGCGCTTTTTTCCCTGAAAAATAATTGGCAAACTCAACAAAATTCGGTTGAAAATACATTATATAGGTTGAATTTTACACTTCTTTGTAATACTGTTCTAGCAACAAGCAATTTTAAATAACGTGGTGTAGAGCAAAAACGTTGATAGTCCTTGAGACAGTATATAGATATAATGTTAGGTTTACATTAAATTGTTTTTGAAAATAACCTTATTGCGTCATGTTGTTAAAGAAAAGATAGACGTTGATAAGTTTATGTTATGATTGCTATGCTAGTCAACAAACCACAATAATTGAGGGTCGATTTCACTGAGTTTCTTCTCGCTGATACACCGATATTGATTGTCTTACAACTGTCCACTATAAATTATGCGTACGTTCTAACAGGGCAGTATGTCAAGGATCCAATGCCTACTTGAAAAAGATAAAATCTTAGTATAAGATAATTGTTGGTACTAAAAATAAAGTTTTATTTCATATTAAATATTACCTTATTTTTGTGTTAAGGGTAATAAAAAATAAAATTTTAATTTACAGAACTAAGCTTTAAATGAAGGGTGTCGGTTATGAAAATAAACGAATGAATTTCAAGAAGGCAAAGCAAATATATTAGTCATAGTTTTTTAAAGCTAAAATGTAAAATTAATAATTTTAATAGTTATTATAAAAAAAATTATTATTATAAAATTATATATATATTTAAAAAGTTATTAAATTAAATTATTTAAAAATCAAATTATATTTTGGGATTGAAGGCTTACTTTTAAACTAACATTTTTATAAGGATGTGAAATTACGTTCTTTAGGAGTGTAATATAAGTATTTAATAATAATAAAAAAAAGTGTAAAGCAAGGATATATAAATACAGATACAGTCGTAGTAGATACTATTATCAATAGTAAGAATAGAAAAAAAAAGTTTCTTTGTATTAATAATAAGAATAGAAAAAAAAAAATCCTTGTATTAATAGTAAGAATAAAAAAAAAAAAAATTCCTTGTATCAAAAGTAAGAACAAAAAAATAAGCTTCTTTTGGTTTGCTGAGTCCATCATATGAGAAGATATCCATAGCAAGTGATGTCCCTTCTGTTAAGAGCATTTGCCACCATGTTTTTGTTTTAACATCTAACTTTATTGTCTCAAAGTGATCTTGAGTCGTGTATTAGTTTATTTTTTGAATATTCTACAATTTATATTCTTTACTTGTTTGTTTTCTAAATAAAAAAATATTAAAAAATAATTAATTTTAATAATGTATATGTGATTTATTTTATTCCTTTATTAATATTATTCAATAATCATTATTTGTTTTAAATTATTTAAAAAATAATAAAATCCATTTATTTTATTTTATGTATATAAATAAAAAATTATATTTTATTATATCAATTTTAAATTTTAAATTTAATTAATTATTTTTAGTTTATGTTAAATTTTATTTTATTTTTTAATTGGTTATATATACTAGGAGAATCATCCTATAAAAATATCTTAGAAATCATATATGTATAACAAGATTGCAACCTAAATCTCTTCCATACAAACAAAGTATTTAAGTGTCTAAACTCATAATATTTAATATTTAATGCTTTAAATTTTATTTTTTTATTATTTTTTAAAACAAATAATTTCTTTTATATTAAATTAAAATAAGTTTTATTGTTATTAAAAATATAATTTTTAAATATTAAAATATATTTATAAAATATAAAAACATAAAATTATAATACTTGAAATATATTAAATATTTTTAAAAATAATTTTATTAATTTATATATAATATGCCAATATAATAAATAATATAATTAAAATCCATATTTCTCACTATGAACTTACATAAGTTAAAAAATGAAAGTTCAGCATAATCATCAGCCTTGTTCCAAATACCTAGCCCTTTTAATATTCTCCTCTACCTTCAAACGATTTCATTTATACCTTTCTATTGAGTCTCCAATAATATTGGATCATAGAGTACAATTTGTATTATATATTAGAGTATCACTTAGGAACAATCAAAGCTTTGAAACATAGTCATCAGCTTTGTTCCAAATACCTAGCCTTTTTAATATTCTCCTCTACCTTCAAACGATTTCATTTATAACTTACAGCTTCTATTGAGTCTTCATAAATATGATCCTTTAGATCATAGAGTACAATTTGTATTATATATCTATATAATTAGAGTATCACTTAGGAACAATCAAAGCTTTGAAACGCATGCATTTTCATTCACCTCTAAAAGAGAGCCATGACAATTTCAAATAAGGCAGACAAATTATTCTCTCGCCAACGTCATTATGTTCGACGGGAGTAATCTAAAGTCATGCAAACAACGTCTTGCGACTATGTTGCATGTGAAACATACATTTTAACATATCAATTGGTTTTCCTACAGTTCTTTCTCACTTCCCCGCTTGTGCCCGTGAGAGGGTTGATGTTTCCCATATTGACCATGGCAGCTGCAAAATCACGGAAGAAGGCATTTGGATTGGTACTGTACGTAGTAACCTGAGCATCCGCAGAGCCGCCATTAAATAACTCCTGATCGGAATGGAAAAGCCCTTTCTTGCTTCTCAGATTTTTGTAGTAGTTATTATCAAACAAATTGGGAGTGCCTACGTCCAAGGGAGAAAGGTTGCTGTCACCGCTGCCGCTTGTGCTGGGGCAGTTGCCCTGTAGAGAAGTGGCGAATGCAGAGTCGATATTGGAGTCGTTGTAAATGCGAGACCTGAAGGTTACGCACCGCGCTTGACCAATTGTATGGGCACCTGAACACATTAAAAACATGTCAATCATTCCTTTAGATATATACAAAAACATTTAGGGCTGCATATTTGTATTGAGTATTTATAGGTACCTGAGAGGGCAATCATGTCCTTGGTGGAAAGGCCTTGAGCTTGAAAGGAAGAGATGAGTTGGGCGAGTCCGGAACTAGGGCCTGGAAGGTTGCTGTTGGCTCCGCTTAGACTGGCTGTTGTGGAGTCTCGCCTTCCCAGCTGCACTGTCCACGTTGCCCCCCCAAGCTAGCAGAGACAAAGCGAACTTATGTTATTCATTATTCTTCTGGATGATAGCTAATAATTATGTTCATACAGATAATATACTGTAGGTTCATGTTTGGCTGTCCTCGGGAGCATGGAGGTGGCTATAGTTCACTTTCGTTCATATTGTCAATCGTGTCGTAACATTTTTAAGATTGAATGGAATCCATATTTATAAAAGCTATCAAAGTTGGGTGTATTTGAGAGAACTAGAGATAGCGGGATTGACAAATACAAACACATCATCGTACTTCAACTACAGAGGTGAAACTGAGATATAATCATTAATTTATTTAAAATAGTCGCAACGTAGATATGCTTTAAAAAAATTAAGATAAAGTAGTTTAAAAACAAAACATTAAAATAAAATAATAAAATGAATAATACAGTGAATGAGTAAACATTTGGATAACCATCATATTATTTTTAACTTGATATACCTTAAAAAAATATTTTATTTTATAATATTTATTAAATTTGATAATAAATGTTTAATTAATTATTTTAAATTAAAAATAAGAGTTGATGAAGTTTATAATAAAATTTATACATCAATTGTACCAAAAACAACTGTATAATTTCATATAACTACTGATATTAAAAACATTAAATTAAATTAGATTAACAGATATATTTACAAAAATCCTAATGTAAAATCTAAATTTACAATAAACAAAAAAAAACAATAAACACGTTAATGAAAATGAAAACAGCAAATGTAAAATATGTACAAAATAAATTAAAAGCATAGCAATAATAAAAAAAAAATGTTCTCCTACTGAGCTAGAGTACTGATAACAAAAGCATCAAGTGAAAGTCGACGTTTTTAGCCATATAACAAAAGAGAGCAGAATACACAGAAAACCTACTGCAACAACAGAATCACGAGCAGCAATTGCGACGATATCAGCACACGACACGACTCCACTGCAGGACGCCTCCAACCGAGATTTGATGGTGTCTATAACATCGAACCCTCTCACAGAGTTGGCGTTCGGGCCTGCCGTCTTTTCTCCTGTGAAGGTCGAGGTGTCGTCCAACAGTATCGACCCGTCGCACCCCTACATAAAAAAATGTGTCAGTCGAAGTACAAACGCAAGAAACCACATTAACTAAAATCAATTAAAGAGTTGTAGTCCCAACATTAACGAAACAGTCATGGAAGTGAAGGCGGAGCAACGATGCAGCCATGCGCCGCTCTTTGGCCACGGCCTGAGCAACGGCAGCCTTGACGATAGGCAACGCCAGGGGACACGATTTGGCATAAAATGTTGGACTCAGCTGCCCATTAACATCTCTGAAACATAACATGACCAAAGCAATACACGCAATCAGAACACCACTAGTCTTCATGGTTGATTTGCTTCGCTATGCACGTCAACAAATATCTCACTCACTCAACTTAATGAAAATAACTTTCTGCTTGAAAATGTTAGGCAAATATCCTGTTTTTATAACTACTCCGGACTCCATCTTGGCTGAAATTATTGATTCAGCAGCAGTAATTGACGACTATTGAACAAAGTTTTAGTTTGAATTTGCTGCGAAGATCACGTTGACATGCTGGATCCAACCAAGCAGGGCAGGTGAGCAATGGGACCATGGCACAACTTGAGCAAAATCTAAAATGCACCGACTATTGTTGAATCTGCGACCAAAGACGAAAAAGATATCTTACAATATTACATTATTATTAATCACATGTGCAATCATTGTCGTGTTGCATGGAATTTGAATTATTTCTCAATCAATCCTTGTGGACGCGTTGAAACTCTGGTAGAAGCATTGTCTTTTTTTTTAGAAAGCATTGTCTGTTCTTATATGGCGCACCTTGTAATGTATGCAGTAGAGCCGAAAAGTCGTGAAGGTTATTTGTCCCAACCATCGAAGTGCTTTGATGCTGCCATAGAGGCAAAGTCAACAAAGTATATAAAATAGGAGTTTGAGATATAGACGAAAGCTTTGCGAGCATATGAATGGAATATATTATCCAGCTGATTTACATAAAGTTACAAGAGCTTCACAGGTTTCACCGACGTGTAGAGAAAATCAAAATTTTCCTGGTAAACGGCTCCGGTGGGACTACAATCCAACTCAATTAATTTTTTATACATATTTTTATAAATCCTAAATTCGTTGGGTAAAGAGAAGTTAAGCGAAGTTGAGTTAAGGAGGCTCAACCACGAGGATTTTGGAAAAAACTTAGCCACTACCATCTAACTTATTTCTTTTTGGCAAACACTCAACCACTACCATCGAACCTATTCCCCTTGACAAGCTGTCCTTATAATTAAGTTATATACTATAGACTATACAAAGATAATTTTCTAGGGCTGTCAAAAGAACAAGAAACTAAGCTGAGACAAGGTTCATGAAGGATTTAAATTTTAAATTTACAGTCTATACGAAAGCTTTGGGAGCATTTGAATGGAAAATATTATCTTGTTGATTTACATAAACCTACAAGACCTTCACACATGTGTAGTGAAAATTACATTTTTCTTGGTAAACAGTTTCGGTGGGACTAGAATCCAGCTCATTTATTTATTTATTTTATATATGGAAATCATGTCTCTATAAATCCAAAATCTGTTGGGTAAAGAAAAGTTAAGCGAAGCTACTTAGTCACTACCATTGAGCCTATTCCCTTCGATAAGCTATCCTTACAATTAAGTTATATACTATAGACTATACAAGGATAATTTCCTAGGGCTACCAAAATAACAAGAAACTAAGTTGAAAAAAGATTCACAAAGAATTCAAATTTTACGTTTCCCACCTAAGCAAAGGGTGTGGCTCAAACAAGAAATTAAAAAAATGAAAGACTCTTGTTAAGGCATGTAAATCCCACTCAAACTTTTATTTTGAAAAAAAATAACCTTCTTGGAAGGGTCTCTCCAATATCAATCAAACAAGGAAAACTTGTCAATATCCGACGACAGAGAAGCATCCAAGAGCATTATAGATCCAACAACATGCCAACATAGGTCCATAGGATGCTCTTCCAAGAAGCCAACCACATACCACCAAATGAAGATAGGGGGCCCTCCTGGCTTGGTAAAACAAGCTCTCCAAGATGCTCAAACGATGCCCACTCGATGTTCTCCAAGAGTGCATGCCCACACGATGATCTCCTAGGAAGGGAAAGACATAGACCATTGAATAAAAAGTAGGGGATCCACCTGGCCTTTGGTAAAAAAACTATCATAGAGAGAACACATCCATAAGATGCTCTCTTAGGAAGGGAAAGCCACTGAAAAGTGATGAAGGAAAAATTTGGTGCCCTCCTTGCACCTGGTAAAACAACTTTTTCAAAGAGAATGTTTCCACAAGATGCTCTCCCAAGAAGGGAAAGTCATCACAAACTACCAAAGGAAAAATTGGGAGCCCTCCTGACCCTTGGTAAAATAGCTCTTCAAGAGAGCACACGTCCATAAGAAGGGAAAGTCATTGCAAACAACAAAAGGAAAAATTGGGGGGTTTCATGGCCCTTGGCAAAATATCTATCTAAGAGAGCACACATATATAGGATGCTCTCCCAAGAAGGATAATTTTTTGTAGACCATCGAAGAAAAATATAGGGGTCCTCTTAACCCTTAGTAAAATAGTTTTTTGAGAGAGCACACATCCACAGGATGCTTTCCTAGGAAGGTAAAGTTATTGTAGACCATCGAAGGAAATATTGGGTGTCCTCTTGGCCCATGGTAAATAGCTTTTCGAAGAGCATGCATCCATAGGATGCTCTCCCAGAAAGAGAAAGTTGTTGTAGACCATCGAAGGAAAAACAAGGGGCTCTCCTGAACCCTAGTAAAAAAACTTTTCAAGAAAGCATGCATACACAAAATGTTGTCCTAGAAAGTTAAAATTGAGCATCCTCCTAGCCCCTAGTAAAACAACTCTTTTAAAGAGCACATGTCCATAGTATGCTCTCTGATGAAAGGAAAGCAATCATAGACCATCGTAGGAAAAACATGGGGCCCTCATGGCCATTGGTAAAATAACTCTCCAATAAGGTGTATTTATGATGTTGGAACTTACTATTGAGATGGGGAAATAACGTGTATTTGGGATTTTATTTATCATTGTATTTTGTGAAAAGTGTTTGGGTGATAATTCTTGTCATCTAACCCTTTGTACTTGGCAAAGAAAGTTGTGATATTTTATCTAGGTTTTGAAGGTCATCCTACATCAAAGAAAAAGGTATGGGCATGTTATTCTTTGGTTGAGTTGATTGGTTGGTTTTCTAAAAAACAACTTTGGAGTGAAAATGACTTAATTAAGTTTTCTTGTTGAGTTGTTGAGCTATATGAGAAGATTATTTTATAAGCATTTTTTAGTATGTTTTAATGCTTCAAGGTTTTCTCGAATAAATAGTTGTTGATAAAACCTTGCTTTATAAGCATTGTTTTTGAAGCCATTGATTGAGTGAAGGACTTGAACTAGGGTTTGCAAAGATCATGAGTATCATTGTTATGTGAGGTTGGTAGATAAGCATTGTTGGAAACATTTTAAGTGAGTGTTCATATTCTTGGACTAGGGTTGTGAGTAAGGATTATTTCATTGAGTGATTGATTGAGTAGAGTTGTTTGAGCCTAGTCAAGTGGATGTGTGAAGTGATAGCTCAAGTTCTATAAAAACAATTATTCTTTATTCTGAATTGAGTTGAGAAAGTGATTGAGGGTCTTATGAGTGTGAAGCATATTGAGTCTCTAACAATTCTCTATGTGTTTCTAAGAGAGTGATTGAAAGTGATTGAGTATTGAGGTGAATGTGAAGCATATTGAGTCTCTAAAAATTCTCTATATGTTTCTAAGAGAGTGATTGAAAGTGATTAAGTATTGAGTTGAATATGAAGCATATTGAGTCTCTAACAATTCTCTATATGTTTCTAGAAGAGCGGTTGAAAGTAATTGAGTGTTGAAGTAAATGTGAAGCATATTGAGTCTCTAACAATTCTCTCTATGTTTCTATGAGATTGGACAAGTACTAGTGTGGAATTGTTGAAAATATTTGAGGCAAGTCTTTGAGAAGACTTGTGGAAAAATTTATGTGAGCTTTTGTGGAAGCTTACAATATAGATTGAGAGAAGATTTGGATAAGTCCTAGTGAGGACTTATTGAGAAGATTTGGATAAGTTCTAGTGAGGACTTGTAGAGCATATTTGGACAAGTTCTAGAGAGAATTTATGGATAGATTAGTGTGAGATTTTGTGGAATATTACAAGGTGGATTTGAGATAATTATTTGAGAAGACTTATGAGCAGATTTGTTTGATTTTTTCAAACCTTGAGTTAAGGTTTGGGGCATATCCAGTAGAGTTTATTTCATATTGTGTTAAGCTTTGATTTAAGGCTTGATGATAGATATTGAGGATAAATTTATGCTAGATCGAAGGACTATTTTTAGTATAGATTCGAGGATAGATTTTGGTGTAGATTTGAGGACATGTTTGTACCAGACCAAAGACAAATATTGAGGATAGATTTGTGCTAGACCAAATTATTGTGTTTAGTATAGATTTGATACAGAGCTTTGGAGGTGACAGAGTTGAGGATAGATGTCTCCAGCCAGAGAAGGGAGGACAAGTGTCTTTTATGGATAGATTTCCACTTGCTAAGGGCAGTGGAGGTAGAGGTCTTCTAAAGGATCACTAGCTAGAGAAAATTTAGGAGATTGGTATCTCTTGTGGATAGAGATCTACTAACTTGATTATGGGATTGGTGTCTCCTTTGGATAGAGGTCCATAAATATTGTAATAGAGAAAAAATTTCGAAGAGATTGATTAAGAA
The DNA here is from genome assembly GCA_028583015.1 of Wollemia nobilis. Classification (NCBI taxonomy): domain Eukaryota; kingdom Viridiplantae; phylum Streptophyta; class Pinopsida; order Araucariales; family Araucariaceae; genus Wollemia; species Wollemia nobilis. The sequence goes on along the minus strand of JAQPPZ010002587.1, from coordinate 10,224,236 downwards.
AATTTTAGTGAAATATTTTCTTCGTGGATTAGCCCACATTGGGTGAACCACATAAAATTAGTGTCTCTATTGTATGTGGTGATTTTTGCATTGCTTTTATTACTACTATTGATATCATTATCTTTATATTGTATAATATTGATTGGAAATAAAATTAAAAACTGATCTTATACTATTCACCCTCCTCTTAGTATAATATTATGTTATTTAATTGGTATCATAGTGGGTTCCTTCGAAAGATTTTAACAACTTGAAGAAAAAGCTTACAAGAACACAATGGATTCTAAGAATGGATCATGAGATAATTCAACACTAGTGTTTGATGGAAATGATTATATATATTGAAGTATGAGAATGAAGATTTATTTTATGACAATTGGTAATGAAATTTTGGAAGTAGTTGAAAATGGATACATACCACTAGTTGATCCAGCTATAGATAAGGAAGTTAAGCTTCTACATCATTACAATTCAAAAGCAATGAATGCAATTTTGAGAGGTTTGCATATAGAGTCCATAAAATTTATGCATTTTCAAGATGCAAAAGGAATGTGGGATAATTTACAAAGTATATATTAAGGAGATAAAGGTGTTAAGAAAAAAAATATATGAAATCTCAAAGGAAAATTTGAAGAGTTAAGAATGAAGGATGATGAAAACATTAGTACTTATCTACTTTGAGTCGATGAGGTTGTTAAGGACTTGGACTTAAGGTTGAAGAATCAGATGTTTGTGATAAGGTCCTAAGATCTTTTCCAAAGAGATTTAATGAAAATATTTCTGCTATAGAAGAATCAAAGGATGGTGATTCTTTGACAAGAGATATGTTTCTTGGCATTCTTATAGCTTTTGATTTAAGAACCAAAGAACCTAATATCCAAAATTTTAGCCTTTAAATCAATCAAGAAGACAAGGGTAAGAAGTCAGAATCAAGTAATGAGTCATCTAGTGATGAAGCAAATTATGGCAGAAGGAATAAGGATTCAAGAAGATTTAAAGATACAAAATATGTTAAATGTTTCAATTATGGAAAGCATGGTCACTATGCAACTAACTGTCAAGAAGCTAAAAATAAAAAATGATGAAGAAAAACAGGATCACAGAAACATGGCATAATAAAGATACAGGTACCAAAATAAAAGCAAGCATAGACAAAGCATACAAGGAAAGAAGTTTTTTAAAAGTTAAAATAGGAGCTACTATGTAGACAAGGTGAGTAAGTACTCAAGTGATAGTGATGCTAGTTTCTCAGATAATGGTAAATATAAAGTCCTATTAATTATTGAAGAAAACAAAGTCAAGAAAAGGTCACCAATAATTCTCAAGTGTTTTATATGTGGTAATTTTGGTCATCTTGAAGATAGTTGTACAAGAAATTGTTTCAATTTTAGTGATGATGAATATGAAGATACACTTGAAGTACTAGAAGAGAATATTCTAATGGCACTAGAATAAAAATAAGGTGATTCTATAGAATACAAGTCAAAAGAAAATGAATATGTAGACAAAGAAAAATAAATAGAGGAAGAATCAAATAAATAAGGATATGATATCAAGGGAGAACTTATTTATGATCTTGACATAGTAAAAAGGGTATGAAAGAAAAAATCTAAACTTGAGTTTTAGTTTCAAGAATGTGATGAAGAGAGAAGAATGCTTATAGAGGATCTAGACAAATCAAAGGCTAAGACAAAGAAGTTCAAGGATAAGTTAGAAGCAAAGGTCTTAGAATGTGAAAGTTTAGAACAAGAAGTGGTTCTACTAAGGGAAGATTTAAAAAATCCCAAGAGTAAGCTACACAAGTTTGGAAAGAGTTAAAATATTATGGATAAGATGATCAAGGTACAAAGAATGTCAATAAACAAAACAGGCCTTGGTTTTGAACAAGCTCAAAAGAAACATGAAAAAGAGTCAACCTCAAGTTCTGAAGGAGAAGAAATTTCAAAAGAAGAAAATTCATAAGACTGTGTAAGAGAAAGTGAGACATTTGAGGATGAGTTGAACAATAGAAAGTTCAAAAAGTAAAGGAACAATGCACAAAGGAGAAACAAATGGAACAACAATCAAAATAGGTTAAGAGAGACTAAGAGACCAATGAGGTCGAGAAAAGGATATTTCAATGTAATATGTTTTTCATGTCACAAGTTTGGGCACATGGCTTCATAGTGTAGGACACATGAAAGATAGGAATATGGGAATAGATAACTTTTCCATGGGTATTGCTACTCATGTAATAAGTTTGGTCACAAGGCAATGAATTGCAGGGTTCATGACAGAAAAGGATATGGCTTCACTAGGAGAAATCCTAAGATATTTGCACCTCCAAGGAATAATAACATTGAGTGTTATAAGTGCAATAATTATGAACAAATAGCAAAGTGGTGTAGAGAAGACATTCCAGAATCAACCATGAATAGGAATAGGAAAAGGAATAGGAATATGGATATAAATAGGAACAAGAATATGGACATGGACAAGAATAGAAACAAGAACAAGAATAGGAACAAGAATATGGACATGGACAAGAATAGAAACAAGAACAAGAATAGGAACAAGAATATGGATATGAACATGAATAGGAATATGGACATAAACAAGAATAGTCAAAGAAATCAGAAGGATCAGATGATAAGGAAAGAGGATAAATATAAAGACCAGTGCTTGTTGGGAGTAGAAATACTCCCACCCCAGAATTAACCACCTCAAGAGGAGGTGGGGGAGGGGCTAATCTAAGAGACTCATTCTTAGCCCCGAGCCCCAAAGGTGACCCTTTGCCATTGATGTCAAATGGGGAGATATTTGAGTAAGGGGGAGAAATTTGGTATTTGAGTAAGGGGGAGAGATTTGGTTTAAGGAGAGCAATTTCCTAGGGGGAGAAAAATAAAAATGTCAAAGAAATGGTAAAAAGTTATTGGGTTGCCATCAATGACAAAGGGGGATATTTTTGGATATTTTGAGTCCATAGAGTTGTCATTGATGTCAAGGCATAAAGTTGTCATTGATGTCAAGGATTGAACCACCGTTGATGCCAATAGGTTAAATTGAGAAATGCAAGAGGTTGACAAAATAATATTATGTGAAGCTAAATAAAAGGTTTTTATTAAAAACCACGATGGCATAAAAGGTTTTTATTAAAACCATGTGGGAAAAAATAAAGGTGTTTATAAAGACCCAAGGAGGCCTTTTTAATTCCAATTTAAAAAGCCAAGGAAGAAGAATTAAATATTTAATTTATAAATATTTAAATTCAAATGAATTTAAATTTTATAAATAAATATTTATTTAATTACTTAGGGTTCAACCCTAAAGTCATAGCACCGATGTTCGAGGTCGAACACCATGATTGACGGATTGGAGGAAACCAAAGGCAATATAAATATTGCCTCACCCAAGGCTAAACAGAATGTAATTCGAAATTCAAATCGAGATATATTCGTTGTAGTTTCATGGAAGGAAGAAGAGGAGATAGTGCACTAACATCATTCAGAATTTCAGGTGGTTTCAAAAGGACAAGCAAATCACCATTAACCACCATACGACAACTAGTTCAATTGGTAGTGCTTGGTCTTAGTGCAGAGAGGTCACGGGTTCGAAACCCAGTTACAGCAGGCGGATAAAATTTTTTGCATTTGTTTTGGTGATGCTAGCAAGAGGTTAATAAGAATATGGGTGCTTAAGCTCCCATGTGAGTTCTTAGCTCATGTGACAGCCAAGGTCGTAGCTAAGGTGCAAAGGGAATGTGGTATCTTGGGTTCAAATCCCACAAAGGGAAGGTGGTGTCTTGGGTTTGAATCCCACAAACGGGTAAGGTATTAATCTTTTATCAATTTGAATTGCCTAAGGTTGTCTGAGAATATTAGGAGGGATAAGGTGATGATTAAAGTGGATTATTTACTTTTAAGCTAAAGTGAGTTTTAGGCATGATAAAAGGTAGTTTTTGATAAAGTAAAACTAAGGTAATTAAATTTTATCTTAGAAGAATAAATTGCATTATTTTATAAAGTATTTTATTTGATAAGTGCAATTTTAGAAAGGAGTTATAAGTAGTAATTGAGTTATATTTTATTAAGGATTTTTTGATGAAAATTATGATGTTGGAATTTATTATTGATATGGAGCAATAAGGTGTATTTGGAATTTGAGTTATCATTGTATTTTGTGAAAAGTGTTAGGGTGATAATTCTTGTCATCTAACCCTATGTACTTGGCAAAGAAAGTTGTGATATTTGATCTAGGTTTTGAAGGTGATCCTACATCAAAGAAAAAGGTATGGACATGTTCTTCTTTGGTTGAGTTGATTGGTTAGTTTTTTGAAAAATAACTTTGGAGTGAAAATGACTTAATTAAGTTTCCTTGTTGAGTTGTTGAGCTATATGAGAAGATTTTTTTATAAGCATTGTTGAGTATGTTTTAATGCTTCAAGGTTTTCTAGAATAAAGAGTTGTTGATAAAACCTTGTTTGATAAGCATTGTTTTTGAAGCCATTGATTGAGTGAAGAACTTGAAATAGGGTTTGCAAAGATCATGAGTATCATTGTTATGTGAGGTTGGTAGATAAGCATTGTTGGAAATATTTTGAGTGAGTGTTCATATGCTTGGACTAGGTTTGTGAGTAAGAATTATTTCATCGATTTATTGATTGAGTAGAGTTGTTTGAGCCTAGTCAAGTGGATGTGTGAAGTGATATCTCAAGTTCTATAAAAAAAATTATTCTATATTTTAAATTGAGTTGAGAAATTGATTGAGAGTCTTGTGAATGTGGAGCATATTGAGTCTAACAATTCTCAATATGTTTCTAAGAGAGTTATTTAAAGTGATTGAGTATTGAGGTGAATGTGAAGCATATTGAGTCTCTAACAATTATCTATATGTTTCTAAGAGAGTGATTGAAAGTGATTGAGTATTGAGGTGAATGTGAAGCATATTGAGTCTCTAAAAATTCTCTATATATTTATAAAAGAGTGATTAAAATTAATTGAGTATTGAAGTGAATGTGAAGCATATTGAGTCTCTAAAAATTCTCTTTATGTTTCTATGAGATTGGGCAATTACTAGTGTGGGCTTGTTGAGAAGATTTGAGGTAAGTATTTGAGAAGACTTGTGGATAGATTTGTGTGAGATTTTGTGGAAGCTTACAATACATATTGAGAGTAGATTTCGATAAGTCCTAGTGAGGACTTATTGAGCAAATTTGGACAAGTTCTATTGAGGACTTGTAGAGAAAATTTGGACAAGTTCTAGAGAGAACTTGTGGATAGATTAGTGTTAGATTTTATCAAATTTTACAAGGCATATTTAAGATAAGTCTTTGAGAAGACTTCTGAGTAGAGTTGATTGATTTATTCAAACGTTGAGTTAAGGTTTGGGGCAGATCTAGAAGAGTTGATTTCAAATTGAGTCAAGATTTGAGTTAAGGCTTAAGGATAGAGATTGAGGATATATTTGTGCTAGATCGAAGGACTATGTTTAGTACAGATTCAAGGACATAGTTTGGTGTATATTTGAGGATAGTTTTGTACCAAACTAGAGACAAATATTGAGGATAAATTTTTGCTAGACTAAAGGACTGTGTTTAGTATAAATTTGAGATAGAGCTTTGGAGGTGACAGAGTTGAGTACAGAGGTCTCCAACCAAATTAGGGAGGATATGTGTCTTTTGTGGATAGAGTTCCACTTTCTAAGGGTAGTGGAGGCAGAGGTCTTCTAAAGGATCACCATCCAGAGTAGATTTAGGATATTGGTATCTCTTGTAGATAGAGATCCACTAACTTGATTAGGGAATTGGTGTCTCCTTTGGACAGAGATCCATAAACATTGTAATAGGGAAAGGATTCCGAAGATATTGATTGAGAAAATTTTAGTGAAATATTTTCTTCGTGGATTAGCCCACATTGGGTGAACCATGTAAAATTGGTGTCTCTATTGTGTGTGGTGATTTGTGCATTGATTTGATTACTGATGTTGATATTGCTATATTTATATTGCATAATATTGATTGGAAATAAAAGTAAAAAGTGATCTTATACTATTCACCCCCCTATTAGTGTAAGATTGTGTTCTTCAGGTGATACTTTGGCAATATATGTATTACTTGGTATTATTACAACTTTTAAGATGAGAACAAAAGAGGAACCTAATATCTAGAATGAAGAAGCCTTTAAATCTACTAAGAATACAAAGGGTAAGAAGTCATATTCAAGTTATGAAGAATCAAATTATGGTAAAAGGAATAAGGATCCAAGAAGATTTAAAGATGAAAAATTTGTTATATGTTTCAATTGTGTAAAGTATGGTCACTATGCAACTGATTGTAAAGAATATAGAAATAGAAATGATGAAGAAAAATAGGATCATAAAAATAGGGAATCAAAAAAATACAGTTACCAAAATAAAGGCAAGGATGGACAAAGCAAACAAGGAAAGAAGTTCTTTCAAATACATAAGAGGAGTCGCTATGCAGACAAGGCAAGTAAGTACTCAAGTGATAGTGACAATAGTATTTTATATAATGATAAAGATGAAGCTCTATTTTTGATAGAAGAAAAGGAAGAAGTTAAGAAAAGGTCACCAATAATTCTCAAGTGTTTTAGATGTGGTAAGTTTGGACATCTTGAATATAGTTGTACAAAGAATGGTTTCAGTTTCAGTGATGATGAATATAAGGATACACTTTAAGGACAAGAAGAGAATATTCTAATGGCACTAGAAGAAGGAGGTGATCCTATAGAAGACAAGTCAAAAAATAATATAGAATTTTTCAAATGTAAAAAAATAGAGGAAGAATCATAAAAAGGAGAATTTGATCTTGAGGGAGAGCTTATTTATGCTCTTAACACATTAAAGAAGGTAAGAAAGAAAAAATCTCAACTTAAGCTCCAGTTTCAAGAATGTGATGAAGAGAGAGGAAATCTTATATAGGATCTAAATAAGTCAACGGCTAAGACAAAGAAGTTCAAGGATAATTTAGAAGCAAAGGTCTTAGAATGTGAAATATTAGAATGAGAAGTAGCTCTACTAAGGGAAAAAGTAGAAAATTCTAATGATAAGTTACAAAAGTTTGGAATAAGCTCAAAGAATTTGGATAATATTATCAAGACACAAAAGCCTACATCGGGTAAGATAGGTCTTGTATTTGAATAGGTACAAAAGAAACAGGAAGAGGAGTCAACCTCAAGTTCTGAAGAAGAAGAAGAAACTTCAAAATAAGACATCATAATAGAAAGTGAGACTTATGAGGATGAGTTGGACAACATAAAGTTTAACAAGGAAAGAAACAATGCATAAAGGAGAAACAGATGGAACAGGAACCAACATAGGGTAAAAGAGATTACAAGATCAATAATGTTAAGACAAGGAAAATTCAATGGATGATGTTTCTCATGTCATAGATTTGGACACAATGCTTCACAATGTAGGACACATGAAAGACTGGAATATGAGAACTTCATAAACAGATAGCTTTTTCATATGTATTGCTACTCATGTAATCAGTTTAGTAACAAGGCAATGAATTGCAGGGTTCATAACATGAACATATATGGTAGTGCATGATAGTAGTGGGAGGATGAAAGTAGACAAAGGAAAAGAGCAATGTATGCTAGGATTAGAAATACTCCCACACCAAAATTAACCACCTCAAGAGGAGGTGGGGGAGGGGCTAAGCTAAGAGTTTCATTCTTAGTTTCGAGCCCCAAAGGAGACCCTTTGCCATTGATGTCAAAGGGGGAGATATTTGAGTAAAAGGGAGATATTTGAGTTATAAGTAAAGCATTCAGTCAAGGGGAGCAGTTTCCCAAGGGGAGCAAAAAATAAAAAGGTCAAGGAAATGGTAAAAAGTAATTGGGTTGCCATTAATGATAAATGGGGAGATTTTTGGACATTTTGAGGAGTGTTTGTTATCATTGATGTCAAAAACATTGTTGTGCTATGTTCATCATCTTTGAGGACATTAACTGTTTCTTCCACAAGCAATAAGGTCTTGAAAAACAATAGGTTATAATATTTATTTTTAAATATTATATACCTAGGAGGGCTCAAAGGATAAAGATCCAAAGAAGGAGAAGCAAAGTCAAATTAAATAATAATATTTTATTATTATTATTTCATATCAAAAATCGAGTTTAAGAAGATCAAGGATCAAGTTGGAAAAGACCCACAAAAAGATTTAATTTAAATTAAAATATTTTAATCTTTTATTAAAATTTTAATTTAAATAATAATGGATGAGAAGGTTAATTTAATATTTAAAATTAACTTTAATATTCGAATTCAAAATAAATTTGAATAATCACCGACATGGGAACAAGCCATGGTTTGCATATAAATAATGCCAAAGTTTGGCATTTGCAAAACCATCCATGTGAATTGTATTTTTGGCTCGTGCAAAAGGAAAATGTGAATTTTTGCATGTTTTTGTGAGCAAAGGAAAGGACAAAGTGTGGTAGCCTCTAAAAACTACTCGAAGCACCTCGTAGTTGAGTTGGAAGCCAAGGGTTGTGTAAGACACCGTCAAGATGGCTGGTGCGGGTTCGAATCTCATGCACACCATTTTATTGAAGAGAGGTTTGTGTTTTAATTTGTGTCATTCGAGGGAGAAGGAATTCAAAGGCACGTTTGTGCCTTTTGGCTCTTAAGGAGCCACATAGCCTAGTTGGTGGGCGTAAGTGCTACAAAAGTTCTTGGGGGAGAACCATCAGTGGTTCAAATCCTACCAAGGCCTTTTGGACAGCGTAATAAAGGTATACACATTGTTTGGGTTGACTTGGCTTATGAAAAATAAAAGGGGGAAATTTTTTTTTTTCCAAAGGTTTATGTTAATTAAAGTTATTGCATAATTAATTTATATTATAAGTTGTTTAGGGTTGTTAAAAGGGAATGCAAAATTTTGATTTCTGAATTGAAATTTTAAATGTTTTAAGGAGTAATAAGGTAGTAAGGAAGTTTATTTTTGAGATTGAAGGTTGTTGGATATTATTTTAAAGTTGGATATTATAAGGTGTATTTGAGTATTATTTTTGTATTGAAGAAATATTCTTGAAGAAGTGTTATTGTGATAATTCTTGTCATCTAACCTTTGTGCTTAGCAAGGAAAGTGGTTATAATTGAAATAGGTTTTGAAGTCTATTATTCATCAAGTAAAAGGTATGGGCATATTCTTCCTTAGCTGAAATAATTTATTGGTTGAGATTTTCTAAAAATAATATTGGAGTGAAAAAAACTTGGTTAAGTTTTCCTTTGTGAGTTTTTTGAGTTGATGAGTTTTCTAAAATGGAAGTAAATTCTATAAACCTTGTTTGATAAGCATTTTTGGAGATTTTGAGTGAGTGAATCCATAGCTCATTGTTGTGTGATTGAGATTCCTTGTTGTTGAGTTTGAATATTGGATTATGGTTTGCAAGATCATGAGTATCATTGTTATATAAGGATTGTTTGACAAGCATTTTTGTTGAAGTAATCGGTTGAGTGAAGAACATGAACTAGGGTTTGCAAAGATCGAATATCGTTTTTATGTGAGGATTACTTGATAAGAATTATTGTTGAAGAGATTAGTTGAGTAAATAAATTGAACTAGGGTTTGCAAAGATGATGAGCATCATTTTTATGTGAGGATTACTTGATAATTATTGTTTTTGAAGTGATTGGTTGAGTGGAAGTGATTGATCTTAGTTGAGTGGATGTGTTCAAGTAATAGTTCAAGTTCTATGAAACAAATTGTTCTATATTCTAAATTGATTTGAAAAAGAGATTGATTATTTATAAGTGTGAAACATATTGAGTCTCTAACAATTCTCTATATGTTTATGTGATAAAAAGAAACATTGAAAGTGATTGAGCATTGTAGTGAATGTGAAGCATATTGAGACTCTAACAATTATCTATATGTTTCTATGAGATTGAACAAGTTATAGTGAGGACTTGTTGAGAAGATTTGAGGCAAGTCATAGAGAAGACTTGTGGACAGATTAGTGTGAGATTTTGTGGAATCTTACAATATAAAATTAAGGACAAATATGATTGAGCATATTGGACAAGTTATAGTGAGGACTTGTTGAGCAGATTGGATAAGTTCTAGAGAGGACTTGTGGATAGATTGGTGTGAGCTTTTGTGGAAGATTACAAGGAATATTTGAGGTATGTCTTTGAGAAGACTTGTGAGCAGAGTTGATTGATTGATTTATTCAAAGCTTGAGTTAAGGTTTGGGGCAGATACAAAAGAGTTGATTTTTGATTGAGTCAAGCTTTGTGTTAAGGCTTGAGTATAGAGATTGAGGATAGATTTATGCTAGAACAAATGACTATATTTAGTGAATATTTATGGATAGAATTTGGTGCAAATTTGAGGACAAATTTGTGCTAGATCAGAGAAATATATTGAGCATATTTTTGCTAGACCAAAGGACTATATTTAGTGTATATTTGAGATAGAGCTGATAGCAATCTTTGGAGGTGACAGAGTATAGAGGATGAAAGTATCTAGTGGATAGAGATCCATTAGCCAGGGTAGTGAGGATAGGAGTCTTTAGTGGATAGAGATCCATTAGCCAGTGCAATGGAGGCAATAATTCTTCTAGAAGATCACCAGCCAGAGCAAATGATATTGGTATCTCCTATGAATAGAGATCCATAAAATTAATTAGGATATTTGTGTCTCCTTTGGATAGAGGTCTATAAACATTGTAATAGGGAAAATATTCCCAAGAGATTGATTAAGAAAATTTTAGTGAAATATTTTATCCATGGAGTAGCCCATATTGGGTGAACTAGGTTAAATTGGTGTCTCTATTGTGTGTGGTTATTTATTCATTGCTTTGATTATTGTTGTTGATATTACTATCTATACATTACATAATATTTATTGGAAATAAAAGTAAAAAGTTTTCTTATATTATTCACCCCTCTTAGTATAAGTTTGTGTTCTTCAATTGGTATCATAGCGGGTTCCTTCATAAGAGTTTAACAACTTGAAGAAAAATCTTACAAGAACACAATGGATTCTAAGAATGGGTCCTCATATAATTCAACACCAGTATTTGATGGAAGTGATTATGTATTTTGGAGTATGAGAATGAAGATTCACCTGATGGCACTTGGTAATGAAATATGGAAAGCAGTTTAAAATGGTTACACATCACCAACTACTCCACCTATAGATAAATATGGTAATATTATACATCATTACAATTCAAAAGTAATGAATGCAATTTTGAGAGGTTTGCATAGAAAAAATTTCATAAATATTATGAATTGCAAATCAACAAAAGGAATTTGGGATAAGTTGCAAAGCATATATGAAGGAGATAAAAGTGTTAAAAGGTAAATATACAAAATCTCTAAGGACAATTTGAATAATTAATGATAAGGAAAACATTATTACTTATCTAATTCATGTAGATAAGGTTGTTAACGTCATGCAAGGACTTGGACTTGATATTGAAGAATATGATGTTTGTGATAAGATCTTAAGATATCTCTCAAAAAGGTTTAGTAAAAAGATCTCTGCTATAGAGGAATCAAAATATGGTGATCTTTTGGCAAGAGATGTATTACTTGGTATAAGAGGAACCTAATATCTGAAAGTAAGCAACCTTCAAAGCTACTAAGAAGATAAATGGTAAGATGTCATATTCAAGCAATGAGTCTTCCAGTGATGAAGAAGCAAATTGTGGCAGAAGGAATAAGGATACAAGAAGATTTAAAGATGCAAAATCTATTAGATGTTTTAATTATGGAAAGTATGGTCACTATGCAACTAATTTTCAAGAAGCTATAAATAGCAATAATGAAGAAAAATAGGATCATAAGAATAGAGAATCAAAAAAATACAGGTACCAAAAGAAAGGCAATGATGGACAAAGAAAACAAGGAAAAATGTTATTTCAAAGATAGAAGAGGAGTTATTATGCAGATAAGGCAAGTAAGTAGTCAAGTGATAGTGATAATAGTATTTCAGATAATGATAAATATGAAGTTCTATTTCTAATAGAAGAAAATGAAGAAGTTAAGAAAATATCACCAATAATTCTCAAGTGTTTTAGATGTGGTAATTTTGGACATCTTGAAGATAGTTGTACAAAGAATAATTTCAATTTCAATGATGATGAATATGAGGATATACTTGAAGGACCAAACAAAAAGTATTCTAATGGCACTAGAAGAAGAAGGAGGTGATCCTATATAAGATAAGTAAAAAAGAATGAATATGTTTTCAAAGGCAAACAAATATAGGAAGAATCAAAAAAGGATAAGTTGATCTTGAGGGAGAGCTTATTTATGCTCTTAACACATTAAAAAAGGTAAGAAAATAAAACTCCCAAATTAACTTCCAGTTTCAAGAATGTGATGAAGAGAGAGGAAAACTTATAGAGGAACTAAATAAGTCAATGACTAAGACAAAGAAGTTCGAGGATAAGTTAGAAGCAAAGGTATTAGAATGCAAAATATTATAACAAGAAGTAGCTATACTAAGGGAATAATTAGAAAATTCTAAGGATAAGTTACAAAAGTTTGGAATAAGCTCAAATAATTTGTATAAGATTATAAAGACATAAAATCCTACATCAAACAAGACATGTCTTGGATTTGAATAGGTACAAAAGAAACAGGAAGAGGAGTCAACCTCAAGTTATGAATAAGAAGAAACTTTAGAAGAAGACATCGTAAGCAAAAGTGAGACTTATGAGGATGAGTTGGACAATAGAAAGTTCAAAAATGAAAGAAACAATGCACAAAGGAGAAACATATGGAACGTGAATCAACATAGGGTAAAAGAGACTAAGAGACCAATAAGGTCAAAACAAGGAAAATTCAATGTATGATGTTTCTCATGTTACATATTTTGGAACAAGGCTTCATATTGTAGAACACATGAAATATAGGAATATGGGAACTTTAGAAATAGACAAATTTTTAGTGGGTTTTTCTACTTGTATCGCCCAATTTTTTTGCACCCTTACCTTCAGGCTAAAGGATCCCTGCCCGAAAGGGGGATGCAAGAAGTATGGGACAATACCTCGGATGAAGAGGCCCTTTGAATGTGGTGCCTCTCGGGGGAGGTGTATAAGGGTGAATTTTTTACGAATGGTGGGGTTCACTAGGAAACTTTAAGTGGCAGTTTCCATGCCTAGGTTGAGAATGAGTTTGATGTGTTCATTTTATATTCAATCATTCAGATTCCTAGGTTGGAAAAAATGAATCTAAGCTATTCTATATGAAATTTCTATTTTATATGAAGGCAACAAACATAAATGAATCCTAAATACAGAAAATATCTAAGATGGAGAAGAGTGCACTTGATTTCTAATGTCTGATGAAGATTCTGAAGCTTGTAGGATTCTAGATCGTCTCGGATATGATAGGATCATCTGTAATTGTATAGAATCATCCAGATCATAGGAGATCATCTGAGATCAGTCGAGATCATCAGCGACCTGATGAATTCGTCAGACAAATTCATCAGAAACCTACAATCATGAAAGCAGACACCAAAAACCAAAAAATACAATTGCAAGAATGATACAAAATGATAGAAATAAGAATATAAATGCTTAAATGATAGATCCAGATATCAAATCAAATGGTATGCAATGCTTTAATAATTTATTTTGAATTTTATCATGCAAATATGATAAATGAGGTGAACTCCAAGATGCAGAACAAAAGTGAACTAATCTAATGCACAATTAAATAAGAAAAGAGATAGAGAATGTAAACTTAGGGCTCTGATTACCCCCAATTTGAACTACAGTCAAAATCATCTAAAATTATACGAGATCATCACCGATCTTGATAGGATCATCCAAAATTATGGTTGAATCGCCTACGACGATCCGAGCTTCCTCTGGTTGAAACATAGTGAGATATTGTAGTAAAACCTGAAAACACAAATGCAAATGATAGGGGATGGGATGTTCTAACACAAAAAAAACTAAAGTTGCAGGGAAATGATCAGCCATGGGGATAAACTGGGAAAATATCAAGTTTATATAGGATTAGGGGGAGGTTAGGAGGTTGGGGATCATCCCAATCTGGGAGATCTTCAATGTAGGAATCTCCAATAGTGCAGACAAGCTTCTGCCCAAGTTGGAGAGGTTGTTGAAACAACATCTAATTATGAAAACTCAATTTTGGGATGAAATTGTCTAGACATTCTGTTCCAGATGAATTCGTTCGATTTGGGACAATATCGTCATATCGGTGATGATATCGTCCAACGGTCAAAACAACTTCTAAAAATGGTGCAAAAAATGAGGCGAGCGGTTAACGGGTAGTTTTGGGATTAAAATTCAATTTTTTTTACTTTTACTGAGGGTTTAACTGTGCCAATTTTAGGGTGCTACACTAATCATATAATGTGTTTTGTCACAAGGCAATGAATTTCAAGGTTCATGACAAGAACAGATATGGCTTCACCAAGATAAATCCCAAAATATTTTCACCTCCAAGGAATAATAACATTAAGTGTTATAAGTGCAATATTTATGGACATACAACAAAGTGGTGTAGAGCAGATATTCCAGAAACAAGTAGAAACAGGAATAGTCATAGGAATCAGAAGAATCAAATGAGGATAAAAGTAGACAAAGGAAAAAGAGTAGTGCATGTTGGTAGTAGAAATCCTCCCACCCCATAATTAACCACCTTAAGAGGAGGTGGTAAAGGGGTTAAGCTAAGAGTTTCACTCTTAGTCTCGAGCCCCAAAGATAACCCTTTTCCACTGATATCAAATGGGGAAAGATTTGAGTTAGAAGGAAAGCATTCAGTTAGGGGGAGCAGTTTCTCAATGGGATCAGAAAAGAAAAATGTCAAGGAAATAGTAAAAAGTAATTGGGTTACCATCAATGATAAAGGGGGAGATTGTTGGACATTTTGAGGAGTGTTTGTTGTCATTGATGTCAAAAGCATTGTTGTGCTATGTTTTTCATCTTTGAGGACATTAAGTGTTTCTTCCACAAGCAATAAGGTCTTGAAAAGCAATAGGTTATAATATTTATTTTTAAATATAATATAACAAGGAGGGCTCAAAGGATAGAGATCCAAGGAAGGAGAAGCAAAGTCAAATTAAATTATAATATTTTATTATTATTATTTCAGATCAAAAATCAGGTTTAAGAAGATCAAGGATCAAGTTGGAAAAGACCCACAAGAAGATTTAATTTAAATTAAAATATTTTAATCTTTGATTAAAATTTTAATTTAAATAATAATGGGTGCTAAGGTTAATTTAATATTTAAAATTAACTTAATTTTTTGAATTCAAAATAATTTCAAATAATCGTCGATGTCAGAACAAGCTATTTTTTGCATATAAATAATGCCAAAGTTTGGCATTTGCAAAACATCCATGTGAATTGTATTTTTGGCTCATGCAAAAGGAAAACATGAATATTCGCATGTGTTTGTGATCTGAGGAAAGGACAGAGTGTGGTAGCCTCCAAAAACTTCTTGAAGCACCTTGTAGTTGAGTTGGTAGCCAAGGGTTATGTAAGACACCATTGAGACACATGGTGCAGGTTTGAATCTCGCACACACCATTTTATTGAAGGGAGGTTCATGGTTTAATTTGCACCATTTAAGGGAGAAGGAATTCAAAGGCATGATTGTACCTTTTGGCTCTTGTGGATCCATATAGCCCAGTTGGTGGGTGCAAGCACTACAAAAGCACTTGGGGGAGAACGATCAGTGGTTTGAATCTTGGCAAGGCCTTTTGGGCAGTGTAATAAAGGTATGTGCATTGTTTGGGTTGACTTGGATTGCAAAAAATAAAAGGGGGAAAATATTTTTATTTCCAAAGGTTTATGTTAATTAAATTTATTGCATAATTAATTTGGATTATAAGTTGTTTAGGGGAGTTAAAAGGGAATGCAAAACTTTGATTTTTCAATTGAATTTTTGAAGTGTTTTAAGGAGTTATAAGGTAGTAAGGAAGTTTATTTTTGAGATTGAAGGTTGTTGGATATTATTTTAAAGTTGGAGATTATAAGGTGCATTTGGGTATTATTTTTGTATTGAAGAAATATTCTTGAAGAAGTGTTAGAGTGATACTTCTTGTCATCTAACCTTTGTGCTTGGCAAGGAAAGTGGTTGTAATTGAAACATGTTTTGAATTCTATTCTTCATCAAGTAAAAGGTATGGGCATATTCTTGCTTGGTTGAAATAATTGATTGGTTGAGATTTTCTAAAAATAAGATTGGAGTAAAAAGGACTTGGTTAATTTTTCTTTTGTGAGGTTGTTGAGTTAACGAGTTTTTTGAAATGGAAGTAAATGCTATAAACCTTGTTTGATACATTTTTGGAGATTTTGAGTGAGTGAATGCATACTTAATTTTTGTGTGATTGATATCCCTTGTTGTTGAGTTTAAATATTGTATTAGGGTTTGCAATATCATGAGTATCATTGTTATGTAATGATTGGTTGCAAAGTATTGTTGTTGAAGTAATTGGTTGAGTGAAGAACTTGAACTAGGGTTTGCAAAGATCATGAGTACCATTGTTATATGAGGATTACTTGATAAAAATTGTTGTTGAAGTGATTGGTTGAGTATAGAACATGAAGTAGGTTTTGCAAAGATCATATGTATCATTATTATGTGAGGATTAATTGATAAGAATTATTGTTGAAGTGATTGGTTGAGTGGAAGTGATTGAGTTTAGTTTATTGGATGTATTGAAGTGATAGTTCAAGTTATATGAACCAAATTGTTCCATATTCTAAATTGATTTGAGAAAGATATTGAATATTTGTATGTGTGAAACCTAGCGAGTCTCTAACAATTCTCTATATGTTTCTATGATAAAAAGAGAGATTGAAAGTGATTGAGCATTGTAGTGAATGTGAAGCATATTGAGTCTCGAACAATTCTATATATGTTTCTATGATATTTAACAAGTTCTAGTGAGGAATTGTTGAGCAGATTTGAGATATGTCTTAGAGAAGACTTGAAGACAGATTAGTGTGAGCTTTTATGATGATTACACAATGACACTGAGAGGGGGGGTGAATCAGTGTAGCTATTAATTTTTATATCTACAGCATTTAATATGAAATAAAGAGAACTTGACAACTGAAAAACAACTTGAACAAGAGAGCACACCACAACACTCAATATACCGAGGTTCACCAATTTGGCTACTCCTCAAAAAATGACTGCTTGGACTCCAATCCAAATCCAGCCTTTGCAAAATCAATTTTACAAACACTTTACCAGCACCAACTGGAAGGAGCACCAACCCATGTAATTTTCTATTGCAATAGATGGAGCACCAACTCCTAGTACCAAGCACCAACTTGGACTGCAATTTTGATCAATTTAGAATGACATAAAAATGTCTTCACTTCATGCACGACCCTGACTGGTCTGCAATTAACCCAACTCTACACACTCTCACGGCTCTGCTTATTTTTCTCTTGATTCTTCTCTAACCCTCCTTTTACAGCAATTTCTCTCTAACAGTAGCAACATCTTCTCTGTACGATTATTCTTTTATAACCTTTCAATCCTGCATGCAATCGAATCACATACTCTGACTGTTCGAATCCATGCAATACGGCTGTTCGGTTCCATGCACTTCGACTGTTCGAAACCCTGCAATACGTCTTTTGGAAACCATGCAATACGGAAATTTTGTTTCATGCACTTCGACTGTTCAATTTCTTCGAATACGGCTTTTCGAATGCTTTTTCAAAACTCCATATGTGATTCTTCGAAAGCTTTTCGATTCTTCATGTTCGACTTTTCTGTATGCTTCAAATACGTCTGTTAGAATGCTTGCAAATACGACCTTTCGAATGCTTTTATTATCCTTCATATTCGGCTTTTCGAATGCGTTTCAATTATGCATGTTTGGTCGTTGCATTGCATGTCCAACACCTATCAACGTTTAACTGTCTTTACTTCGCCACTTTTTACGTAATCGGATAGATTTTCCTGTCGCTTTTTTCGACACGTGTCACCTTGCATGCTCCTTCGGGTTTTACCCGCTGATCATTACCTTGTCGCGATATCGCGACACTTTTAACTTATGCTGACGTCACCCTGAAGGTTGTCACGAAATCGTGACCATTTTGGCCTTGAAAGCTTTTCCCCCGCTCATGTCATGAAATCGTGACACTTTGAACTTTTGCTGACGTCATCCTCAATGCTGTCATGAAATCGTGACCATTTTGGCTTTGAAAGCTTTCCTTCTGTTCATGTCGTGATATCGCGACACTTAGAACTTTTGCTGACGTCATCCTTAAGCATGTCACGAAATCGTGACCGTTTTGGCTCTTGCAAGCTTTCCCTGCATCTTGTCGTGATATCGCGACACTTTCAACATTTGCTGACGTCATCCTTAAGCATGTCGCGAAATCGTGACGCTTCCGGCTTCCAGCAGCTTTCCTTTCATCCTGTCACGAAATCGTGACACTTTTCAACTTTGCTGACGTCATCATCCTGCTTGTCGCGAAATCGTGACACTTCCGGCTTCCGTACACTCTTCTTTGCCAGCAGCAGCGAAAAAGGAACATGTCACGAAATCGCGACACTTTGTTCTTCCGTACAACTCTCCTTGCCAATCCAAAATGGAACATGTCGCGAAATCGCGACACTTTGCTCTTCCGTACAACTTTGCTTGCAAACTCCAGTGAAAATGGAACATGTCACGAAATCGCGACACTATGCTTCATGCAATGGCGAGATTTTTACATCTTTGTGCCTTGTGTTTTCACCTTGCCTCTTTTCATGAAATTTTGACTTGTAATATCATTGCCGCATCTTTCGCTTCTACACTTTTGACTAGTAGCGAAATCGCTACACCTTAGTTTCCCTTTGTTTCAACATGTAGCGCCATCGCTACACCTTAGTTTCTCTTTGTTTCAACATGTAGCGAAATCGCTACACCTTAGTTTCTCTTTGTTTCAACACGTAGCAAAATCGCTACACCTTAGTTCCATGTATTTTCATCATGCAACGATATCGCTACACCTTTGTTTCCATTCATTTCAACATGTAGCGATATCGCTACACCTTTGTTTCCTTCTTCGCAAGATGTCGCGAAATCGTGAGCGTTTAGCTTTCACTTTCTCCCATGTCGCGAAATCGCGACAGTTTTGCTCGCATCTTCTCTCTCCTGACATGTCGCGAAATCGTGACAATTTGGCGATTTTCTCTCCCTCTTTTTGTCGCGAAATCGCGACACATTTTCTCTCTCCTCAACGAAAACTCGACATGTCACGAAATCGTGACATTTTCGGCTCGCCTTCTCTCTCCTCGACCATGTCGCGAAATCGTGACATAAAACATGTCGCGATATCGCGACGCTTTTCTTCCTTGTCTCTTTTTGCCGCTTTTGAATCTGGGTCACCTCTCGTTTTCCTTGAAACTTTCTCGCACTTGATCCGACCGACCTCCGAACCGCATCAACCGCATCAATCCGACCGTGTTGACAACAATGACAATACTTTTGCAATTCTTTTTCTGCACCTTGCTCAACAATCTCCCCCTTTGGAATTGTTGGCAACACACCCGCAACCTTGCTTAATTTCTTCTCCCCCTTTGCCAATAATACCAAAGGGCTGCTCGTAGACTCCCCCGAGTCTATGCACAACATTCTCGGACTTAAAAAGTTTGAATGCTCCCCCCGAGAATGTGTTTCCCATAGCTAGTCGCTGCTTGGGTGGTGTGACTACTCCCAACTTCTTCTGAAGGTATTCAAATACTTCCTTAGGCAAAGGTTTTGTGAATATATCAGCTACTTGCTCTGTAGTTGGAACAAAATCCAATTTAACCTCTCCTTCTACAACTTTATCCTTCAAGAAATGATATCGGATTGCAATATGTTTGGTTCTCGAATGCATTACCGGATTCTTGGATATGTTGATAGCACTAGTGTTATCACATTTAATTGAAATTGGTTCATTGAAATGAATACCAAGATCTTTCAACGTTTGTCTCATCCATAATATCCGAGTACAGACATGTTGTTGCCGCAATGTATTCTCGCCTCCGCAGTGGATAGAGATACCGATTCTTGTTTCTTGCTCGTGCCATGCTACCAGCTCGTCACCAAGATAAAATGCTCCTCCACTTGTGCTCTTTCTGTCATCAATACATCCCCGCCCAATCTGCATCGAATATGCAATCAAAGTGAAATCTTTACCTTTTGGGTACCACAACCCATAATCCATAGTGCCCTTGAGATATCTGAAAATCCTCTTTACAATCGTTACATGAGTTTCTTTGGGACCGGCCTGAAATCTTGCAACCATACATACCGCTTGTAATATATCTCGGTCTAGTGGTCGTTAAATACAATAGAGCTTCCAATCATAGACCCGTACATTGTTTGATCTACATCTCTGGGATTTATCATCCTTGCTCAACTTGCAGCCTGTTGTCATGGGAGTGCTGACCGGTTTACCGTCTTCCATTGTGAACTTTTTCAGCATTTCTTTTACATATTTAACTTGAGAAATAAAAATGCCTTTTTCATTTTGATTGACCTGCAGTCCTAAGAAATAAAAAATTTCACCAATCATTGACATCTCAAATTCTTTTTTCATTTTAATTGATATGTCTTTGCAGTATTCATCCATGTTGCGGCCAAATATTATGTCATCTACATAAACAACAAGAACAATAAGATGACCCTTCTCTGTTTTGACATATAAGTTGCTATCCACCAAACCTTTCTTAAACCCTTGTTTAATTAGATAATTATCCAACCTTGCATACCATGCTCGGGTGCCTGTTTTAATCCATATAAAGCTTTCTTTAACCTCGCAAACAAAATCTGGATTGTCACCAAGTTGGAAGCCATCCGGTTGTTCAATGTAAACCTCTTCTTCCAGCTTTTCCATTCAAAAATGCTGATTTTACATCCATTTGATATACTTTGAAGTTTTTATGAACTGTTAATGCCAGAAACATTCTGATTGCCTCTAGTCTGGCTACCGGTGCAAAAGTTTCTTCAAAATCAATGCCTTCAACCTGAGCATAGCCTTTACATACCAATCTTGCCTTATTTCTAACAACCTGCCCATCTTCATTCAATTTATTTCTAAAAACCCATTTAGTGCCAATTATGTTTTTATTTGTTGGTCTAGGTACTAATTCCCAGGTATTGTTTTTCTCTATCTGATCTAGTTCTTCATTGATTGCCTTCATCCAACTTTCATCAGTGCTTGCTTCAGCAACATTTTTAGGTTCAATACTAGATAACAGAGAATAGTTCCTCACTGTTGTTCTTCTTGTTTGAATACCATCTGTGGGATCCCCAATAATCTGTTCACTTGGATGATTTTTCTGCCAGTTGCCTGTTTTAAATTTCCTATTTTCTTCTTCTTCAGATTCAGTTTTTACACCATCTGGATCAATTTTCTGATTCTTCTCTGTTTCTTTTTCATCATCACCTTCAATGACTTCTTCATACATAGGGTAGTTTTCTTGATAAGTAGTTTCTTGTTCTCTACCTTCATCAACTTTCACATCAGCACTTTCAACAATTTTCTTCAACCTCTTGTTGTAACATGTGTATGCCTTGCTTTTTGTTGAGTAACCGAGAAAGATACCTTCATCAGCTCTATCTTCAAATTTACCGAGGTTATCTTCAGTCCGTTTTATGTAGCACTTGCTGCCAAATACTTTGAAATGTCTTGTTGTTGCCTTTCTGCCAAACCACAACTCATAAGTTGTTTTGCTTTCATGTGGTCTCAGGATGCACCTGTTTTGAATGTAAACTGCAGTATGAACTCGCCTCTTTCCAAAATCATCGCCTATTTTGTTTTCTCGCAAGCATTGTCCTTGCCATTTCCTGCACCGTTCTATTCTTCCTTTCTACAACACCATTCTCGCCGAGGTGTCCTAGCCGCTGAAAACCTGTCTTCTTATCCCATGTTTTTGACAGTATTCTACAAATTCTTCGGAGATAAACTCTCCTCCCCCGTCTCGATCTTAGGCATTTAATTCTTTTTCCTGATTGATTCTCAACAAGATTTTTGAAGGTTTTAAACATCTCAAAGGCTTCTGACTTGAGTTTCAAAAATAGTACCCATGTCATTCTTGAGTAGTCATCTATACATAGCATAAAATATTTGTGTCCATTTATGCTTTCAGTTCTCATGGGTCCACATAGATCAGTGTGAATTAGTTCTAATGGCTTGCTAGTGAAGTATTCTTTTGCTTTGAAAGTGGCTCTGGTTTGTTTTCCCTTTTGGCATGACTCACGGATGCTATTTATAGGTTTGCCAATGTTTGGTATATCTCTAATCGCTCTTTTTGAACTGATTTTTGCCGATTGTCAAAACTAATATGCCCAAGCCTCTTGTGCCATAGCCGCTTTCATCTTCCCGTCCCATCAAGCATGTTCCTTCTACAGTTTCGAAAGTGTATACAGATTTCCTGAAGTTCTCACCCAGTGGCTATTAACTTTCCATTTTTTGTCTTTCTTACTTCACAACCCTCCTTCTTGAAGATTACATCATGACCTCCGTCACATATTTGACTTACACTTAGCAAGTTATGCTTCAGGCCAATTACAAACAAGACTTCTTTTGATTTTATATTGCCATCACTGATCTTGACTGATCCCTTTCCAACAATCTTTGCTCCATCATTATTTCCAAATTTCACTGAACCACCTTCATAATTCTGTAAATTCTCAAACTTTTGCTTGTCACCTGTCATGTGACTGGAACAACCACTGTCAAGTATCCAAGGTGCTGATTTGTTCTGAGCTTTAAAAGCAGTCTGGACAATCAAAGATTCCTTTTCTTTCCATTCTGGTTTGATAGCAGATTTTGCTACTTGTTTTGCCTTTGTCCTTTCATTAGCATGTGCCTATTTTTCAAGAAATTTCTGGTTTTGTTTCAACCCACTTGGCTGAGATTTTCTACCCTGATAATTATTTGATGCAAAAGTGCTTCTACAGCTTTCTAGCAATATGTCCAAAATTATGACAATTATAACATTCAACTGCATAATTCATTAAAGGAGAAAAACATTTCTGCTGGTAAAATTCCTTTGAGATACATTATGCCCGCAATCTGAAATCTTATGGCCATAAGCATTGCATTTAAAACAATAACCAGAAAATGCATGATTAAACCCGGGTGCCGGTCTTTGCCGCTTTGAAGTAGGAGCCATGACTCTTCTCCTCCTCGGATGTGTGACTTTTGTGAATCCATCTTTGTCAATATTCTTCTTGAATCTGGCATTATTGTTTTCTTTTGCATGATTTTGTTTTTCTGGTTCAACCCTGATCTTTTCTTCTTTCTTTATGGGTTCTATATTCAAGTTCTTTGAATCCTTTGAAGATTCTCCTTCATCAAAGCCTAAACCAAATTTGATGCCCGAAGGCCTTTGGTTATTTAACATTTTATCCAACTTTTACAATACTTTCTTCAAACTTATGAAAATAGCTTCAATTTTCTATTCATCTCCTCTAACTCGCATCCTTAACTTAACAATGTCTTCCTCTAGCTTGCTCGCATTCAACCTGTCTTTACAGCTTAATTGTTCATCAAGAACTTCGGACATTTTCTTGAATTCCTCTCGTCTCGTATTTTCAGATTGTTTATTATGTCTGTGGCATTCTCTAATTTCTTTGAAAAATTTTTATTCTTCTTCCTTTCTCGCACTCAACTCTTCAAGTGCAGGAACCAATTCTCCTTCCAAATACACTTCACCTTCATCCTTGGAATTTTCATCACCTTCCCGGATTTTCCTCTCGTTCTTTCTTCTTCAAGTGCCATGAACAGAGCTTCACCTCCTTCTTCTTCGGACTCCTCATCCGTGCTTTCTTCGAACCGCCGACATTCTTGGTTATGAAGCTTTTCTTCTTGAAGTTGTTCTTTCTGAAATTTTGTTTCTTCTTCCACTCACCTTTTTCTTGGTGTGAACCTTCACCATTTTTGGTTCTCTCCTGCATTGGACATTTGGCCGCAAAATGACCGACTCCTCCATAATTGAAGCATTTAAAAGGTAGCTTCCCTCTATATTTTCCTTTTCCTTTTGTGAGTTTCCGAACAAAATTGGCTTCTGTTTCATCCAGTGTTCCTTCATCCTCAGATTCATGTTCAGCTTTTACATTCTTGTGTGCTTTAAAAGTTGCTTCTCTGTCTCGTAGACTTGGTTTGTCCTATTCTCATTTCATATGCTCGTCAGTGGAACCATGCAACTCATCCATGCTGAAGTTGTTTAGATCTTTTGCCTCTTCTATTGCAGAGACTTTGGAGTTAAATCTTTTGTGAAGTGTTCTGAGAACCTTTTTCACAACAACCGCATCATCAATTTCTTCACCGAGTCCTCTGATTGCATTAATAATTCCGTTGACTCTCAGGATATAAGTCTCTATGTTTTCATCTTCATTCATTTGCAGTGCTTCGAACTGTGCTCGATGAGTTTGCAGTTTTGCTTCCTTAATCTTACTGTCTCCTTCATGGATGCTCTTCGCTTTATCCCACATGTCCTTTGCTCGATTTACAACTCATGACTCTTATCAGTTCACCGTCAACAAGCCCACACATTATGGCATTCTTAGCTTTGGAGTTGTTTTCAAATTTCTTTTTCTCAACAGTATCTGTTGGAGGGGTAGTGGGTGCTGTGTATCCACTATCTACATAATCCCAAATATCGTATCCCAATGCACTCAGATATGTTTGCATTCTGAGTTTCCAGAAGGTGTAATTTGTTCCATCAAATAAGGGAGCTTTGTTGGATGAAAATCCTTCACCACCTGCCATTGTTTCTTCCAAGATCTCCTTAGCCGATTAAGCTTGTACAAGGAACCTTGCTCCGATACCAATTGATGATTACACAATGACACCGAGAGGGGGGTGAATCAAGTGTAGCTATTAATTTTTATATCTACAACATTTAATATGAAATAAAGAGAACTTGACAACTCGAAAAACAACTTGAACAAGAGAGCACACCACAACACTCAATATACCGAGGTTCACCAATTTGGCTACTCCTCAAAAATGACCGCTTGGACTCCAATCCAAATCCAGCCTTTGCAAAATCAATTTTACAAATACTTTACCAAAGACCAACTGGAAGGAGCACCAACCCCTGTAATTTTCTGCTGCAACTGATGGAGCACCAACTCCTAGTACCAAGCACCAACTTGGACTGCAATTCTGATCAATTTAGAATGACATAAAAATGTCTTCACTTTATGCACGACCCTGACTGGTCTGTAATTAACCCAACTCTACACACTCTCACGGCTCTGCTTATTTTTCTCTTGATTCTTCTCTAACCCTCCTTTTATAGCAATTTCTCTCTAACAGCAGCAACATCTTCTCTGTATGATTATTCTTTTATAACCTTTCAATCCTGCATGCAATCGAATCACATACTCTGACTGTTCGAATCCATGCAATACGGCTGTTCGGTTCCATGCACTTCGACTGTTCAAAACCCTGCAATACGTCTTTTGGAAACCATGCAATACGGCAATTTTGTTTCATGCACTTCGACTGTTCAATTTCTTCGAATACGGCTTTTCGAATGCTTTTTCGAAACTCCATATGTGATTCTTCGAAAGCTTTTCGATTCTTCATGTTCGGATTTTTTGTATGCTTCAAATACGTCTGTTAGAATGCCTCCAAATACGACCTTTCGAATGCTTTTATTATCCTTCATATTCGGCTTTTCGAATGCGTTTCAATTATGCATGTTTGGCTGTTGCATTGCATGTCCAACACCTGTCAACGTTTAACTGTCTGTCTGACTTCAGTTACTTTTTACGTAATCGTCGCATGATTTTCCTGTCGGCTTTTTTCGACACGTGTCACCTTGCATGCTCCTGCGGGTTTTACCTGCCAGACTGTTACCTATCGCGATATCGCGACACTTTTAACTTATGCTGACGTCACCCTGAAGGTTGTCGCGAAATCGTGACCATTTTGGCCTTGAAAGCTTTTCCCCCGCTCATGTCGCGAAATCGCGACACTTTGAACTTTTGCTGACGTCATCCTCAATGCTGTCGCGAAATCGTGACCATTTTGGCTCTTGAGAAGCTTTCCTTCGTATCATGTCGCGATATCGCGACACTTAGAACTTTTGCTGACGTCATCCTTAAGCATGTCGCGAAATCATGACCGTTTTGGCTCTTGCAAGCTTTCCCTGCATCTTGTCGTGATATCGCGACACTTTCAACATTTGCTGACGTCATCCTTAAGCATGTCGTGAAATCACGACGCTTTCGGCTTCCAGCAGCTTTCCTTTCATCCTGTCATGAAATCGTGACACTTTTCAACTTTGCTGACGTCATCATCCTGCTTGTCGCGAAATCGCGACACTTTCGGCTTCCGTACACTCTTCTTTGCCAGCAGCAGCGAAAAAGGAACATGTCACGAAATCGTGACACTTTGTTCTTCCGTACAACTCTCCTTGCCAACTCCAGCAAAAATGGAACATGTCACGAAATCGCGACACTTTGCTCTTCCGTACAACTTTGCTTGCAAACTCCAGCTAAAATGGAACATGTCGCGAAATCGCGACACTATGCTTCATGCAATGACGAAATTTTTACATATTTGTGCCTTGTGTTTTCACCTTGCCTCTTTTCATGAAATTTTGACTTGTAATATCATTGCTGCATCTTTCAGTTCTACACTTTTGACTAGTAGCGAAATCGCTACACCTTAGTTTCCCTTTGTTTCAACATGTAGCGCCATCGCTACACCTTAGTTTCTCTTTGTTTCAACATGTAGCGAAATCGCTACACCTTAGTTTCTCTTTGTTTCAACACGTAGCGAAATCGCTACACCTTAGTTCCATGTATTTTCATCATGCAACGATATCGCTACACCTTTGTTTCCATTCATTTCAACATGTAGCGATATCGCTACACCTTTGTTTCCTTCTCTACCAGCATGTCACGAAATCGTGACTTTTTTTTTTGGTTTTGCTCGCATCTTCTCTCTCCTCGACATGTCGCGAAATCGCGACAATTTGGCGTGCATTTTCTCTCTCCTACTTTTTGTCACGAAATCGCGACACATTTTCTCTCTCCTCAACGAAAACTCGACATGTCACGAAATCGCGACATTTTCGGCTGCGCCTTCTCTCTCCTCGACCATGTCGCGAAATCGCGACAATTTTCTTCCTTGTCTCTTTTTGCCAGTTTCTGAATCTGGGTCACCTCTGTTTTCCTTGAAACTTTCTGCACTTGATCTGACTGACCTCTGAACTGCATCAACTGCATCAATCTGACTGTGTTGACAACAATGACAATACTTTTGCAATTCTTTTTCTGCACCTTGCTCAACATTTTATGGAAGATTACAATACAAAATTGAGGACATATATTATTGAGTAGATTGGACAAGTTTTAGTGAGGACTTATTAAGAATATTGGACAAGTTCTAGAGATGACTTGTGAAAGCAGGAGGATATGGAAACAAAAAGGAATATGCCAAGCACGATGCAGGAAAAACCAAACATTAACACTAAAATCCTATGTATTGAAAAATGTATGGAAGGAAATAACATCAACAAATTGAAACAAGATAAAAGCGATAGGGAATAGGGTCCTCTTTATTTATATGCTTTTAAAGTCGTGTTACAATACGTCTCCTTCATTTTTAGGGGATAGGAGCGTCAAATATGTTTCTTGTCACATCCATGGATAGCAATTCTTCTTCCGCATGCCCACATGTAAGATGGGCAAACCAAAATGTCACCGTCGCTTGTTTCTATAATTCTTGACCCCTTCCTGCTCCTCTGATGTTGAAGACATGTGTTCAATGAAATAGAAAAGATCAGTAGCACCTGCAGATAGAATAAAACATGTATTTCCCAAGGCCTACTATGAGTGTATGCATGGAAATATTAAAACGATAACCAAATGACCTCAAATCTAACTAAAAATTTAATAGAACCATGAATATGTTACCAGGATGCCACTGCAAAAGGAAAAGTCAAGAAATTCCTCACAGATTTGTATTCTCTCCGGGGTGGGACGAATAAACCTACAACAAATTGTCAGAAAGCACCCTCTTCAATGTCCTATCTAGGAAGCTCCAAATGACCTGCAAAGTTGGGGTTAGCTAATTAGGGGTGTTTTGGGAAGACCCAAAATGTCATATTTCTCCAATTTGGCCTCTATCACCCAATTTTTTTTGGTGCCATCTAGAAGTTAGTAAAGGCATGAAATGATAAAAACATCGTAAAAAATGATCGGAATGAAGTGAAATTTAAACTACAACATATTTAAATAACCTAGAATAAGATGCAAAAGAAAAATTATAGAAATCTATCATATATATCTAATCACTCTGGGGTGGGGCGATTAGGGCTACGATAACTTACGGGGCGCCTAGGGGCAGGATGCCCACCGTTTGGGACTTTGTTTTGGCACCAATCCACTTGGGATGGGTCCAAAATCTTGAAGAAAACAAGCTTATACTGAGATGGGGGGTGAACAGTATAAGACCACTTTTTACTTTTTCCTTTATACTTCAAAATAGTAAAGCAATATATCCAAAGCAATATCAAAGCAATGCACAAAACCATCCACAAAGTGACACAACAATTTACGTGGTTCACCCAAGGTGGGCTACTCCATGGATAAAACTTTTCTCTAAAAGTTATATCAAATTCCTCTGGGAATCCTTCCCAATTACAATGTTTATGAGCCTCGACCCAAAGGAGATACCTTCCCCCAATATGAATTTATGAGCCTCTGCTCAAAGGAGATACCTTTCCCTAGCTCTGCTCTGGTTGGTGATCCTCTAGAAGACCTCTGCCTCCGCTGCCCTTAGAAAATGGAAATCTATCCATAGAAGACACCTGTCTTCCCTATTCTGGCTAAAGACCTCTGTCCTCAACTCTATCACCTCAAAGTTGGTCCTCGAATTTGCACTAAACACAGTCCTTCAGTCTAGCACAAATGTATTCTTCCTCTATCTTTGATCTACCCCAAACACAGTCCTTTGGTCTAGCACAAATCTATCCTCAGGTTCTTCTCATAGAACCAATGCACCTCTGTCCTCAAGTTCTTTGATAGAACTATCAAACTCAGCTTCACAAGTCCTCTGCTAGGACCTGTCCAAATCTGCTCACAAGTCCCCAATGGAACCTATCCAAAACCTGCTTACAAGTTCATCAAGAAAACTTTGCTTGGTATGGACCCACAAAGAGAATGGTTAGAGACCCAATGTGATTCATCAACCTCATAGAAGCATAAAGAGAATTGTTAGAGACTCAATATGTTCTATACTTAACTCCCAATCTCAATCTCAAATCTCATAGAAATAAGATAGATGTAATATGCTTTTCTCAAGAACATGAAACACAACCCAACAATTGCCAACCATGCAATATCTCATATAACAATGATACTCATGTTCTTTCCAACAACCAATATCTTTTCTCAACCAATAAGGGCTTCAACAACAATGCTCAAAGACAAGGTTTAACCAACATCATTCAACTCAACATTAACCTTGAAGCATTCAACCAATCATCACAAGAAAATAAAACAAGTAGAAATCCTTTTCCCTCCAAAGATATTTGAACAAAACAGCCACCAACACAATATCACCAAATGCAAAGAAAACATGCTCAAATCAACTCAAAGGAGTAAGCCCAAATCATGTATCAAGTAAAGCACTAACTTGATCAACACAACAACTATGGGAGCAACTCATCCATCAGTATCAAAACAGCCAACTAATGGTTTCACCATCTCAATGCAAGTAGCAAGACTTACAAAGATACACCCTAGTGCACAATGCTTCCACTACCTCAAACCAGAATTATGCATTCACCAGAACTCTCATCAAGGATAACAATGCATAAGATTCTTCAACAAACTAGAAAATAGGATTTACACCCAACCAAAGGAAACCTAGTTGTATACCTTTTCACTCCAATCTTATTTCAGGAATAACATACACCAATCATACTTATAAGAAGAAAATGACCATACCTTGTTGAAGATGAAGAAGATCTCAAAAATTTGTCATAATCATAACCACCTTTTGCCAAACTCAAGAAGGTTAGTAGACAACATATTTCTTTAACATTTCCTCAAGAATATTCCTTGGTCCAAATATAATCAAGGTTCTATGTCTTCTTCTTTCAACCTTATTCAACAAATCATACATAGCAATTTACAAAATAATATTCCTTTTCTACACCTTATATCTCTCTAACACCACAATGTCATTTACTCAACCAAAACTATTTTAGAACAAATATTGCCAACCCTTATATCTCCTAAAATATATTTACTTCTAAATACATTTACCACATAAGCCACTCTTAGCAAATAAACAAGGGTTAATTAAAAACAATGTACCTTTGACCAAAAGGAAGGTCAAACCAACAACGCTTCAGAAATCCACAAATGCTGTGACTAGGACTTCCACCAATCCATCAAGCTCCAATCAATGCACATGGTCAAAAAGGAGATTTGCAATAAAAATAGTTTGTGGGGACTTGAACATGGGACCTCCCGCTTAGATGTGCCCTATCCACCTTTGCTTCCACCAATACACCACATCACCCGTTGATACTATGGCTCGACTATCTTGCATATTATACAATCAAAAATGTGCATGAGGGTCGATGAAACAATGCATACACCCCCATTTTATCTTTGCTCAAAAATTCAAAGTAATAAAATAGTGAGTATCGGGTTTTGAACATAAGTCTCTTTCCCGGTTGTGCAATACGACTACCGCCTGCAAAGTTTGCTCGACTGAAACCCCTTACGAAAGCTCTGTATTTTGTCTTTGTTTTCCTCGGGAGTTGTGAGACCTTCTGTCTTTTTCCCTGCTTCTATTATTCTCGAGTTCTATGCTCTTATACCATTCCGAAGTCGGAGGATGTCTGAATATATTACGCAGTATAATATATACACCCTTTCAGTCAATAAGACTCATGCACCGATTGTCTACCTCCTTCGCTGGCACCGGGGCTTCGATGACGAAATCGAGAATGCACACCAATTAATATCGAATTCTTCGCTCCCTTATTAATGAGTTCCATTGCCTCATTTTATATGCACTAAGATGCATTTCCAAACACGTCAGCCCTTTTAATTTAATTTAAAATATTAATTTAAATTTTAAATAAATAAAATTTAAACTAAATATTTAAAATTAAATATCTTCATCACCGGGGCACATTTTTCAACGAAACGAAGAGCCAACTTGGGTTTTAAGAAAAACCCATTTCAAATCTGTTATACATGGTTTTAAATAAAACCTTTTATTTTGATTGCCT
The DNA here is from genome assembly GCA_028583015.1 of Wollemia nobilis. Lineage (NCBI taxonomy): Eukaryota > Viridiplantae > Streptophyta > Pinopsida > Araucariales > Araucariaceae > Wollemia > Wollemia nobilis. The sequence goes on along the minus strand of JAQPPZ010002587.1, from coordinate 10,193,015 downwards.
TGGTTTTCACAAAAACCCTTCCGCTTCTTGACATCAATGACACATCAACACTCGAGTAAAGGCAATGTACCCAAAATTGCCAACAATCTCCCCCTTTGTCATTGATGGCAAACCTTTACAGAAAAACACTTCTTAAGAGCCAAAACTGAAACCCACAACTAAGAATTTACCTTTGAAGTTTTTCTCCCCCTGACTTGAAGCTTTCCTCTTCACTTGAAGCTCTCCCCCTTACTCATATCTCTCCGCCTTTGTCATCAATGGCAAAGGGTCGCCTTTAGGGCTCGGTACTAAGGACTAAGAATGAGCCTCTTAGCTTAGTCCCTCCCCCACCTCTTTTTGAGGTGATTAATTCTAGGGTGGGAGTAAAACTCCCATTAGGCACTAATCATCATCAACGTCTATAACTTCCTTGTCGAGCCTTCTCTTGAACTCTTTGTCCATATTCCTGTTCTTGTTTTTGTCACTGTTCCTGTTCTTAGCCATGCCTTGATCCTTGGACCTGTTCATACCACTATTTCTGTTCTTGTACCTTGGAATTTCAGCTCTACATTGTCTAGCTATGTGACCTTCATTGTTGCACTTGTAACAAGTAACAATGTTATTTCTTTGAGGCATACCTGTTCTTTGAATCCACCTATTCTAACTAAACTTGTTCCTATTATTTGCCTTGCAATGAACTGCCTTGTGCCCAAACTAATTACAAGAGTAGCAATACACATAAAAGGAATCACCACTTCTAAAACGTTCATTTACCTTCTTCGCTTGAGCCATGCAATGTGAAGCCATGTGACCAAACCTATGACAAGAAAAACATCTGCCTTGAAACTTTTCTTTATTTGATCTCTTGGGTCCTAAAAAATTCTCATTCTGAATTCTATTTTCTATTTCTATGCATCTATCATTCAAGGACTCATGATCTGAAATACTTTCCTCATCAGAACTCTCTTCCTTTTGGAGTCTCTTACTAGACTCTGCAACTTGTTCCTTGTGAGGCTTAACAAAACCAAGACCTGTTTTATCTGTTGAATTTCTTTGACTTTGGATGAGAGACTTAACCCTTTTAGAGCTATCTTGAAACCTATACAGCTTATCCTTGCACTCTTTATTTTCCTCTTTCAACAAAGCCATTTTCTATTCTAATTCACTATACTCAAGCACCTTAGATTCTAACTCATTCTTGAGTTCTTGTGCCTTAGCCATAGAGACGTCAAGACTTTTTATAAGTTCATATTTCTCCATACAACATTCATCTAATTTATCCTTGAGTCTAGCATTCTTGTTTCTTTCCTTTTTCAAAGCACTAAGAGCATTAATAAGTTCACCTTTAAGATCTACTTCACTTTCCTCTTTATGTTTGCTTTTTGAATTATCAAGGCCTTTTTCATATTTCTTATCACTAGAGGTGCTACCCTTTTCAAAAACCATACATGAATCTTCCTTATCATTTTTTGAAGCATCCTCATACATACTAGCAACCAAATCATTATTTGTGCAATCATTCTCAAGGTGACCAAAATTTCCACATCCAAGACATTTCATGATAATGAATATATGTTTTGGTTCTTCCTCTTTCTCTGATATGAACAACATCTCATTTTCATTATCACTTGAAGAACTTTCACTATCACTACTAGAACACTTACTTGCTTTTTCTAGGTAGAAGTTCTTCTTGTGCTTGTGAGAATACCTCTTTCCTTTATTGTTGTGCTCATCTTTGTTCTTCCTTTGATGCCTATGCCTTTCATAATCCTTGCTCTTACAATCCTGTTTATCTTCACCAATTTTGAATGGATCATCTTCATCTTCACTGCTACTAAACCCATGGCAATGATGATCATTGTGATCGAGTTGACCACAAAAAAAACATTCTCTTACTTGTGAGCAATCAACTGCAAAGTGATCGGTCTTCCCACAGCTGGTGCAAAACTTTATTAATCTGGCTTGTTCTCCATTTTTTGATTCATCTCTTTAATCTATTTCCATTCCCAAAGCAGCAACATTGAGTTCATCTTCATTTTCTTTCATGACCATGTGAGATTTCTTCTTCTTGTGTCTTATGGTTTTGCTTTTGCCTTTCCTTGCCATTTGTGTTCTTGTAAGATCTTCCTTCAAGTTGTTAAACTTTCCGAAGGCACCCGCTCTGATACCAATTGAAGAACACAAGCTTATACTAAGAGGGGGGGGTGAACAGTATAAGACCACTTTTTACTTTTTCCTTTATACTTCAAAATAGTAAAGCAATATATCCAAAGCAATATCAAAGCAATGCACAAAACCATCCACAAAGTGACACAACAATTTATGTGGTTCACCCAAGGTGGGCTAATCCACGGATAAAACTTTTCTCTAAAAATTATATCAAAGTCCTCTGGGAATGCTTCCCAATTACAATTTTTATGAGCCTCGGCCCAAAGGAGATGCCTTCCCCCAATCTAAATTTATGAGCCTCTGCTCAAAGGAGATACCTTCCCCTAGCTCTGCTCTAGCTGGTGATCCTCTAGAAGACCTCTGCCTCTACTGCCCTTAGCAAATGGAACTCTATCCATAGAAGACACCTGTCTTCCCTGCTCTGGCTAGAGACCTCTGTCCTCAACTCTATCACCTCAAAGTTGGTCCTCGAATTTGCACTAAACACGGTCCTTCGGTCTAGCACAAATGTCCTCTTCCTCTGTCTTTGATCTGCACCAAACATAGTCCTTTGGTCTAGCACAAATCTATCCTTAGGTTCTTCTCATAGAACCAATGCACCTCTGTCCTCAAGTTCTTTGATAGAACTATCAAACTCAGCTTCACAAGTCCTCTGCTAGGACCTGTCCAAATCTACTCACAAGTCCCCAATGGAACCTATCCAAAACCTGCTTACAATTTTATCAAGAAAACTTTGCTTGGTATGGACCCACAAAGAGAATGGTTAGAGACCCAATGTGATTCATCAACCTCATAGAAGCATAAAGAGAATTGTTAGAGACTTAATATGATCTATACTTAACTCCCAATCTCAATCTCAAATCTCATAGAAATAAGATAGATGTAAAATGCTTTTCTCAAGAACATGAAACACAACCCAACAATTGCCAACCATGCAATATCTCATATAACAATGATACTCATGTTCTTTCCTACAACCAATATCTTTTCTCAACCAATAAGGGCTTCAACAACAATGCTCAAAGACAAGGTTTAACCAACATCATTCAACTCAACATTAACCTTGAAGCATTCAACCAATCATCACAAGAAAAGAAAACAAGTAGAAATCCTTTTCCCTCCAAAGATATTTGAACAAAACAGCCACCAACACAATATCACCAAATGCAAAGAAAACTTGCTCAAATCAACTCAAAGGAGTAAGCCCAAATCATGTATCAAGTAAAGCACTAACTTGATCAACACAACCACTATGGGAGCAACTCATCCATCAGTATCAAAACAGCCAACTAATGGTTTCACCATCTCAATGCAAGTAGCAAGACTTACAAAGATACACCCTAGTGCACAATGCTTCCACTACCTCAAACCAGAATTATGCATTCACCAAAACTCTCATCAAGGATAACAATGCATAAGAGTCTTCAACAAACCAGAAAATAGTATTTACACCCAACCAAAGGAAACCTAGTTGTATACCTTTTCATTCGAATATTATTTTAGGAATAACATACACCAATCATACTCATAAGAAGAAAGTGCCCATACCTTATTGAAGATGAAGAAGATCTCACAAATTTGTCATAACCATAACCACCTTTTGCCAAACTCAAGAAGGTTAGTAGACAACATATTTCTTTAACATTTCCTCAAGAATATTCCTTGGTCCAAATATAATCAAGGTTCTATGTCTTCTTCTTTCAACCTTATTCAACAAATCATACATAGCATATTACAAAATAATATTCCTTTTCTACACCTTATATCTCCCTAACACCACAATGTCATTTACTCAACCAAAACTATTTTAGAACAAATATTGCCAACCCTTATATCTCCTAAAATATATTTACTTCTAAATACATTTACCACATAAGCCACTCTTAGAAAAACAAACAAGGGTTAATTAAAAACCAATGTACCTTTGACCAAAAGGAAGGTCAAACCAACAGCGCTTCAGTAATCCGCAAATGCCGCGACTAGGACTTCCACCAATCCATCAAGCTCCAATCAATGCACATGGTCGAAAAGAGGATTTGCAATAAAAACACTTCGCGGGGACTTGAACATGGGACCTCCTGCTTAGATGTGCCCTATCCACCTTTGCTGCCACCAATACACCACATCACCCATTGATACTATGGCTCGACTATCTTGCATATTATACAATCAAAAATGTGCATGAGGGTCGATGAAACAATGCATACACCCCCCTTTTATCTCTGCTAAAAAATGCAAAGTGATAAAATAGTGAGTGTCGGGTTTCGAACATAAGTCTCTTTCTCGGTTGTGCAATACGACTACTGCCTACAAAGTTTGCTCGACTGAAACCCCTTATGAAACCTCTGTATTTTGTCTTTGTTTTCCTCGGGAGTTGTGAGACCTTCTGTCCTTTTCCTTACTTCTATTATTCTCGAGTTCTATGCTCTTATACCATTCTGAAGTCGTAGGATGTCCGAATATATTACGCAGTATAATATATACACCCTTTCAGTCAATAAGACTCACGCACCGATTGTCTACCTCCTTCGCTAGCACCAGGGCTTCTATGATGAAATCGAGAATTGCACGTCGATTAATATCGAATTTTTCGCTCCATTATTAATGAGTTCCATTGCCTCATTTTATATGCACTAAGATGCATTTCCAAACACGTCAGCCCTTTTAATTTAATTTAAAATATTAATTTAAATTTTAAATAAATAAAATTTAAACTAAATATTTAAAATTAAATATCTTCATCATCGGGGCACCTTTTTCAATGAAACGAAGAGCCAACTTGGGTTTTAAGAAAAACCCATTTCAAATCTGTTATCCATGGTTTAAAATAAAACCTTTTATTTTGATTGCCTTGATTTTCACAAAAACCCTTCCGCTTCTTGACATCAATGACAACATCAACACTCGAGTAAATGCAATGTACCCAATATACCCAAAATTGCCAACAAATCTCTTATGGGGTGTTTTTGATAAATTTTGTGGAATATTGTGGCCAAATGTTTGGGTTTGGGGTCTAGATTGTGCTTCCAATAATCACCCAATAACCTCCCTCCAAAAGAGAGATCAAGGATGTAAAAGCACAATCAAAAGGTGTGTATGTGTGGATGTAAAATGGCAGCACTTCATTGCTCAAAATTCTACCTCTCTATATTTTTGGGTGAGAAAACTCACCAATTTATAGACCTAGGGTCTCTCTGTTTGAATTGTGCATGCAAGGGTGCCACTTGAGTTATTTGTCCTATTTTGAGAGAAAATATAATTCCCTAATTTAGAGTCTCCTTGCATGAGGTCTCCAAAATCAAATACATGCATGACTTAAGTCTCTCTCCTTGATTTGAAGTTGTTCCTCCTAATTGCATGGCCTGAAGCTTCAGCTAACTGGTGAACTTGTCAAGGATTGACTTTTTTCCAGTCAAACTTGCTATTTGCCTCACCCTAGGGTGAATGCTGATATTCGTCCCTGGGTGGGACGTATGCCAGTTTGTATTCATCCTTGGGTGGTACGAGCAGAGAGCAAGGTTCCAAAAAGGTGCCAAATTGACCTCTAACCTCCAAAACTACTTTTGGGAGTGGTTAGGACCACTGTTTAACCTCTACGGTCTGCCCTATGGGTTGTGTGTGTCAATGCGATCAATGTTTGTTGTCACATAATCGGATTGGTGCTATTTTGGTGTGTGCAAATACCCCTTTTTGGGAAGCACTATGCAAGGTGCAGCGCTAAGCAAAAATAGATAATCAAAGCACTAATGATAAGGATTTCTCAATAACCTAGCCAAATTTTGATGCCCCAAGTATGGAAATGGCATGCATTCTTGAATCCTTGCTTCTGACGAGCTAAGGAACTTAATTCAAGTGTTAACCTTTTTTTGTGAGATGTTACTTGAGCTTGGACATTGATCAGTCATGAATAGGCAAAGGGTGCAACCTTTTGTCTATGGGAACCTTGAGTTCATGATTCATGAATACCAAGTGTTTGATCAACTTGTGATTATTGCTTGTTTATTGCCCCAAGTAGGTGCGTGATTGTCTTTGTCAATGATCCTTTGAATGCGTGTTATTTCATTGATTGGGTGTGTTTTTGTTGATTGGTGACTAAGTGTGACTATCCCCTCAAGTGACGAATTTATGAGGGAATGACCGACATGATAAAAGTGACAAGTTGCTTGACCAAATATGACTTAGGTAAGGGTGCCTTCAGTTGTTTACCGTTGAATGTGAAACCAGTTTTTGAACATTTTGACCTATTTTTGGTGGGTGTGAACCCTTTTTGTGACGCATTTTGGAGCTGAAATTGTCAAAAATTCGTCCTCCCGTGGAGCGGTCCAGCTATGTAAGCCTTCTTAGGGAGTAGGATAGTGAAAATTTGTAATCCCAATGTCTATTTTGGATGCCAAGAATGTCAGGTGCAAAGGCACCTTTGTTCGGCAATGTTATTGCTATTTTTGGTTGGGTTTTGACCCTTTTTGTGACGTCGTTTGGGGATGAAATTCTCAAAAATTCATCTTCCTGTGGAGCGGTCCGGCTATGGTAGCCTCATTAGGGAATAGGATAGTGAGTATTTGTGACCCCGAAATCTATTTTGCATGCCCGGATTGTCAAGTGCAAAAGCACTCTTATCGGACACTTTTTTTTTTCTTGTTTTTGGTGCATTTTGTGCAGTTTTTGTTGTTTATGCATAGTTATTTATGCTGATGTATGCATGTGGTATTATGCATGCGATGTGTCTAATTAGATTATGTATGCATATGGAATGAATGATATGAGTTTTTGATAACTTGTTGATGGCACCATAGACTGTACAAGATTTACTGGCTTGTTGTACTTATGGGATGGCTTTGTGGAATGACTTTGCATGTGATAACTTTGTTTTTGTATTTTGCATATTTTTTGATGGTGATGTACGTAATGAAATGTTCAAGTGGTTTTTTTTTTTTAAATGTAGTTAAGATTTTTTTAGATTTAGATATTTTAACTAGCTAGCCAAGACTGTACATTTATCTCACAAGAATTTTGAACAAGGTATAAATCCGATTTGAATTTAACCAAGGTATTTCACATCCCTGTGTGTGCAATTGAGGTGGTTTATGTGGTATTTGTCAGGATACTGCCAGTTCCAGATAGACTGTCAACCAAACCTGTACTAAGGATCACCTAATTAGCTCCACTAACTCTGTTGTTGTATTTAGTAAGATTAATCCACGGTACAATCTAAGGTACCATAAGCTAGCTCATCCACATGCAAGCATTGGTCTGATCACATGCAAAGCTAATGTGACAGACATATCATCATGCAGTTAGGATATTGCCATTGCTAGGTAGGTTGTCCACCAAACCTATAATGAGGATTACCTAGATGGTTTTTGAATGCTGAGAATTCCAGGGATTCAAGTTCAGGCTTCTTGTTTGCTCAATGGTTTAGGATACTTGCTTGTATACATAGTGATGAAAATCACTGTTTATTTTTCTTCTTTTTGTTTTTCTTTTTGAGCAAGGTTGTTGAATAGTGGTGAGAACCACTGTTATTTGATTTTGTATTTTGAGCGTTTTAAGGTTGATCTTGTAGGTTTGTTGCTTATGAATGACATTGATCCTTTTGGCCTTGGGGATGGCTACCCATCCTATTTTGGGACGTGTAGTATGAATCCTTACAACCTTTGGAACCAAAGGGGATTATGGAGATTATGAAGTAAGGGCATTGATTTGTTAGGCCTTGGGGATGACTACCCATCCTATGCAGGGACGTGTAGTACAAATCCTTACAACTTTGAGACCAAAGGTGATTGGAGATGGTCGTGATGATGGCTTGTGGGAATTTTGTTTTTGAATGGCATCGATCCTTTTAGGCTTTGGGGATGACTACCCATCCTTGGCAGGGACATGTAGTATGAATACTTATAACCTTAGGGACCAATAGTGATTGGGATTTTTGGTAGTGGTGAAAACCACTATTTATGAGGGGGAATGGATGGGGAAGAGCTCGTCCTTTTGTCAAATCTTAGCACTCCTGAACCATTCGCACAGGGGGATGAACAGACTAATATTTCACCTATGGTACCCTATACTACTTTGTATCTTTCTCTTGCGTTCACACAACTTAGGAATTATTTTATGTGTTTTAACTTGTGTAGGGATGTTACGTAACGAGGCGTGATCCAAGTAAAACTTTCCCTTGTAAAATCTGTTTAACTTTGTACATTTTTTGGCTAGCAATTTAAAGATAGCTGAATGACGAAAACCCTATATACATTAGGAGACAACTGACTTATGCTAAAAATGGTGATGGTGTTATTCTAGAGGTATGCATTTATAAAATGGATTTGATGTGGAAAATGATGGAATTGCCAAGTAATGTCAGTCTATGGTGCTTTTGACTTGTATGACCTAGAAAATATGCAATGTATGGATGCGATGCCTAATGCAACTTATATTTTTGTATTTTGATTTTTATGAGTATGCATGGAATTGAAATGCAATGTTTTTTTTGTTATTTTTGATGATTTTATTGTTTTTGTTTGTTTTTGAATATTTTTTTTGACCAAGTGGTTATGGTAACCCTTGGAGCTTTTGGTGTTGACCAAAGGGTTTAGGGATACCTTTGAAGCATTTTTGGGGTTAACCAAGTGATTATGGAAATCCTTAGAGCTTTTGGTTTTACCAAAGGGTTTATGGGGACCTTTGGGGTGTTTTGGGGTTGACTAAGCGATTGTGGGAATCCTTGGAGCTTTTGGTTTGACCAAAGGGTTTATGGACACCTTTGGGGCATTTTGAGGTTGACCAAGTGATTATGGGAATCCTTGGAGCTTTTGGTTGGACTATGGCTCTCTAGATGTGGAATGGCCTCAAATGACTGATGTTCAAGGGTTCTAGTTCCTTGATTCCTTCAAGAGAGGCGAGTCGGTATGTTCTAGGTCCTATTCTACTATCAATAACATAAGGACCTAACCAATTTTCCGTGAACTTGTCCCTTATATGGGATGGCAAATTAGAATTATGTTTGTTCTCTTTTAAGACCAAGTCAACAACCTGAAAGTCCCTTAGGTGGACCTTCATGTTGTATGCTTTCTTAAGTCGCTCTTGATAAATACGCAAATGCTTGAGAGCATTGACGCATCGTCCATCGAGCAATGTCAGTTGGTTTAACTGGGCCTATGGCATAGTGTCATCATCGATGAACACTTGCATTGAAATGCACAGGGAAGGGATTTCCAACTCGAGAGGCATGACAGCCTCAGAGCCATACACCAGCAAAAATGGAGCTACCGCAGTGGGTGTCTAAATGATAGTGCAATAAGCCCATAGGGCAAGCAAGATTTTAATGTGCCAATCCTTATGACTGTCTATGATGGTCTTTTTGAGGATGGCAACTAGCATTTTGTTTGATGCTTCTACTTGCCCATTTTCCTATGGATAATAGGGTGTTGAAAAATTGTGCTAAATTTAGTACTTTGTTGTCAAAGCACCCACATATTTATTCTTGAATGACATCCCATTATCCATAAAAATCTTGGATGGAATACCAAAATGACATATGATGTTATGTAAAATAAACTCCGCAATATGGGTTCTAGTCATAAAGGTTAGCGGAATTGCTTCCACCAACTTGGTGAAGTACTTTGTGGCCATTATGATGAATGTATGATGACCTGATGATGCAGGGGAGATATTTTCAATTAGATCAAAGCCCCACTGTGAAAAAGGCTAAGCCAATTGGATCAGTTGTAAGGCCTGAGAAGGTACGTGTGTCAAATTAGCATGGTATTGACACTTCATGCACTTCTTTACATATGCACAACAATCTCGCTCTAAAGATGGCCAATAATAGCCCATGCAGAGAATGCACTTTGCGATGGCCATACCGCTAAAGTGGCCACCACATGTACCATCGTGTGCTTGGGTGATCACCCAAGCGGACTATTGCTGGTCCAAGCAACAAAGGAGGATTCCTTCATAGCTCCGATGATACAAAACATCACCTAACAAGACATGTTTTTTCGCTTTCTATTTAAATGATCTTTTCATGGCTTGTGTCAATCCAAGTGGGAGGTTACCTAACTTGAGGTAATACCTTATGGGTGTGTACTAATCGTGCTGATTAGAAACCTCGATGGTATGAACGGCCAATCCCTCTTGAATTTCATCCCTAGCAAAAGTTGAGCAGGAAAGAACTTGTAAAAATAGCATTGTGTTGTTATTAAGAGGGGTCGAGGAGAACAAGGACCCCTAGTTGGCTCGAGTCAGATAATCATGGATTTGAGAGAACCTATCCTGAGATGGTTCAATCTGGATTAGGTGGATTCTTGGCATTAGGTAAGAGCTTGCACGCTCCATCACGAATTGTGATAATGTTATGACCTGAATGTTTGTCATCTCATCGAAAGGGTCTCGCAGGATTAGTGACCCCAAGGAGACCATAGTATCCACAAAATGATTCGATGATTGAGGGAGTGCCTTGATGTCATACCATTCAAGTTGTGCCATGAATTTATCCACAAGGGCTTTGTAGGCCTACAGAACTAGACATTTACATTGGAATATCCCTTTTACTTGATTGACAATTAACAACGAATCACCAAATATGTTTAAACATTTTATGTTCATGGTGATTGTTGTCTAGAGACCTATTAGAAATGCTTTGTATTCTACCTTGTTGTTGGTTCATGGGAAGTCTAATTTAAATGATAGAGGCATTGGATCCCCTTATAGAGTGAAGAATACAATTCTCGCACCACCTCCTTGCTCACATTTAGAACCATTGAAGAATAGGGTCATGTCAACCCATGACTTCGGCTCATCAGAATTTGGCAATTATGAAACATGAAAAACCCCATCATCAGGTAGTTCTACAATCATAGGCTGATCGTCTTCAATAGGAGCCTCTACCAGTTGATCTGCAATGACTTGACCTTTTATGGATTTCTTTCCAATGAATTCTATGTCAAACTCTATCAACAACATGATCCATTTCGTCGTGTGGCTACTATGATAAGTACGACTCATCATGTATCGCAATGGATTCTCCTTAGACACAACATATGTCATATTGTTGAGCATGTAGTGGTGTAGCTTTTTGGTAGAAAACACCATTGCCAAGTAGAGCTTCTCAACGTATGCATAGTTAAGTTCATAACTGACCAGGGCACGGCTAAGATAGTAAGTAGCCTGTTCTTTGTGTAGTTCATTTTTCTAGGACAACATGGTGCCCAATGCCACCTCAGTAGCTGAGATGTATAAGTAGAACAACATTCCTATTCTAGGTGGTTCCAATACTGGCGATGAATCCAAGTATTGTTTAATGTCATCAAAGGCTAACTGGCACTCGTCATCCCAGTGAAATGTTACCCCCTTGTGCAATAATTTATTTATGGTTTGGCACTTGTCAGATAGCTATGCTATGAAGCGCTTGATTGACATGACATTTCCCTATAGACTTATGAGCTACTTGATGGTAGTTGGGGGAAGAATTTCAAGGATTACCTTGAATTTGTTTGGGTATACCTTGATTCCTCGTTTAGAGACTATGTAATCCAAGAGATTTCTAGATGTGATGCCAAATACGCACTTCTTGGGGTTGAGTCTGACTTTATGTTCCATGAGGCGATTGAGGATCTTGATTAAGTCATCGAGATGATCTGGGCGCAAAAGAGATTTGGCCAACAAATCATCCATGTAATCTTCCAAAGTTTTGTGCATGTAATCATGAAATATGTACATCATGGCACGTTGGTAGGTGGCACCAGCATTTTTAAGTCCAAAAGGCATGACCTTATAGCAAAATGTCCCCTAAGGCATTGTAAACACCATGTTTAGTTGGTCCTCGGGATTGATACAAATTTGATTGTATCCCGAGAAACCATCCATGAGGGAAAGCATTTCATGGCCCGTTGTAGCATCTACCAATGCGTCGATGCTTGGTAAGGGAAAATCATCCTTAGGACTTGCTTTGTTTAGATCTCAAAAATCGATGCATATGTGAATCCTCCAGTCAGGATTTTTGATGGGCACCATGTTAGAAAACCATGGTGGGTAATCCACGCAAATGACAAACTATGCATCCAACAACTTTTGTAGATCATCTTTGACCATTAAGGCCATTTTTGGGTGCATATTACGTAGTTTTTGCTTTACTGGCTTGACTTTCGGATCAAGCATTAGATTATGTGTGACTAGCTGTGGGTCTAGTCTTGGCATGTATTTGTATGACCATGCAAAAATCTCCTTCTTCTCTTTGAGAAGGGTAATGTAGTCGGCTTGCTCTTCAGGGAATAGACTTACCCCCAACTTGATGATTTGCAAATTCACTAGATCTGAGCCGATGTCTACGTTAGTCATTTCCTTGACCGACATGTGGCACCCATCCTCCAACTAGTGTGGATTTGGGATCAAGTGGATATAATTTTCTGAATTGAGATCATTGTTTGGAACATTAGGTTCCTCTTCAGCATGGAAGACATCTTGAGTCTATCCTGGGGTGAAATGGAACATCCCACCACAAGTCCAGGACTCTGATGGGGATGGTGGTATGTCAGCGCGATCCCAATCTATAGCCTCTAGATCTAGATGCAATGACCATGTTGGGTCGGCTAGATCATGGATGGGGGTGGTTAAATCAATGGAGATCATGTTGATGAAATGATTATGGTCTCCATTACCACGGGTATGACTTCTCGGACATCTTAGATGATATTTGTGCTCTGGATCTAGCTCTATGGGTACTGGCACAAATGGATCAGCCTTATGCACGAATACGAAGATAGGGTCCGCCCTAGGCACTGATGGTTTTATAGGGTCTCTAGGCGTAAGATGCTCTCTGTATACCTGGAGTGGTAAGTGTAATAATTGCTATAACTGCACCTGGTTTATGTTCCACCTATGCCTTGGCCCTATGTGTAACTTTTCAAACATGTCATCTATGTCCAAGGGATATTGTTGTTGTCACATATGATTGAGATAAGCCATCTCAGTTTCATCTTCATAATCACTGTCAGAGATCCAAAGGCCTTCATTGGCTCCAATAGTTTTTTGCGACATATGAGGCTCATCTTGCTCGAGAAAATTAATATGGTCCCCTTGAGGTTGTTTCACTCTCTGTGGGGGGACCTGATTCTCTGGAGGTGGCATATTCTAATTTGGAGCATCCAAAGGGAACATTGTCAGGAAGCTCTCCTGATAATCATCCATGGTTGCTATCAGACTTGAAAGGATCCCAAGGTGCTACCTTGTATTCTGACTCATCTTCTAAAGATCCTTCGTGGTCTTTTCCATATCCTTCAAGTAGGTGAGTCCTTGAATTTTCTCCCTTTTTTACTGAAGGGAAAGGGTTATTACGGTCAACAAGGTTGGTTGTTAGCAATGGGAGATAATCTCCCAATGTATATGTTGTGTTAGGATTGGCATATGGATCTAATGCCAACCCATCCTTGTTGCCTATCCCTAGGCCTTACATGTTCTCTACCAAGATGTCTAGGGGTACGGGGTGGTTGAACCCTACTCCTGACTTGTCATACGGTATTTGATATCTCGGTTGGCAAATAACACACACTCCTTGCTCATACCTACCCAACCCATATCCATGCCAATTACATTGGCCAAGATATCTCAATGTGAAGTATGGGTTGGACAAATAGTTGATGTCCTCAGCAAAGGGCTCTTCATCATCATCTTCTTGCATACAAGTTTCAATGCCATTATCCAGGCCCCCATAAACAAAGTTTGTCTGATTGGGTGGGTAGCCTAGAGGAACCACAGAGCTAATAGGGAGGCAAGGTCTCACCATGTCCTACATGGACTCAAGTGCGGGTGTTGCTATAATGTTTCACACTATATACTCCCCTAGGCCTGTGTTGGCCATCTCAACAATGATCGTTGGCGATTGAGGGAGAGTAAATGGGAGTCCTTTCGGAGTCCACTCCATGTAGGGTGAACTAGGCATCTCAACTTCCATTCGTCTAGGCATCTCTTCGATAGATATGGTTGAGACTAGAGGTGGTTCCTCTTCTAGGGGTTTCTTTCCCTTGTCCTTTGGTGTGGCCACCGTAGGTGGCATCATTGTTGAAGGAGCAGATGAGGAAGATGGACCCTGCTAGGGATTTGATGGACTCGACAATGGGGATGCATGCAGAATCGGACCCTGGTTAGATGGATTCAACTAAAAATCCAAATGTGTTGATGGAAGGGTCGATTGCAGCATGAATTTCACCGTATTGTAGTACTTGAAGGGCTCTAAGTTTGACGGGACTACATGTACCTGTCCTTCAAATGTATACTTTAGGCACTGGTGAGCTATTGAAGGGACACACTTAATGTCCCTGATCCAAGGCCAACCCAGTAAGACATTATAGGCCATATCACCTTCCAAGATGTGGTACAATGTATGAATAGTCTTTTGTCCCACTTGGATGGGTAGGACAATTATGCCAACCATTGAGCATATCACATCATTGAACACTTGCAGTGTATAGGTGGAGGCCACGATGTGATATGCTAACAACTTCAGATGTTTCAATGTTGGTGTTGTGATGATATTACTAGATGAGCTAGTGTCCACCAACACCCTTTTATATGGAATCTCGTTGACCCACACAATGACGTGTAGGGTGGATCCGCCACATCACCAGTCACTGATTTAAATTCATCTTCTTTAAAGGTGATTACTGGTTCTGTACATTATTTTACATATCCCATGAAGTTTTTGAAATAATTTTCTTCATGGGTCTACAGCTTGATGGCTTTTAATATCTCCATTAAAGCCTCCCAATGGGGTGTTGATTGTTGAATGAGCTTGTATATGGAGAGCCTAGCCCACATGGTCCTTAGAATTTGGGTAAGTCTAGTTTGAATTGTGGCCACTGGTCTAGGCAGGGGAGGTTGTGTAGGGTGTTGTTGAGGTTGTGATGTCGATGGAACTTCTCCAGCAGCCACCACAGGGACAGCTCCTTGATACTTCATGTTCCTAGTCACGATACTTATCATCCCTACATACCCCTACATGGGGCAATTCTGTTGCACCTCATTGAATTGAAGGGGTTTTTCCTATACATCATGGGTAGTCAAGGGGTCTCTGAAGATTCCCATATGTTGGTTGTTTGGTGCTACGGGGTTGTCCACCGCCAATGTCTTATTATCGATTAGGTCTTGTACCAAACCTTTTAATTTCCAACATGTATTAAGGTCATGTCCCTTCCGTCTATGGAACCTACAGTACAAGTCCTCCTAGTACCCCTTAGTCTTCGATGCATTGGGGTCTATAGTTTGAATCTTTGGCAGGTTGATCAAGTTCGTCACTAAAAAGCGGTCAAACAAGGAGTCTCTAGACTCTGTGTAATGTGTAAATTGTCGCCTAGGGCGATGCTACTGATTTTGTTCCTGCCTCTAGTTTTCTCTATCATAATTTTTAGGAGGCACCACCTGATAGTTAGCCTTTTGAGGTTGTGTTGCTTGTGCAGGATTAGGGATGTTGATAGCAACCTGATTGAACGCAGCGGGTTTCTATTGCATGGTCCATGTTTTGGTGTTCTTGGTTCATTCTTTCTTCTTAGGTTTGGTGATCTCTCCATCTTGTATCTTGATCTCCTCAATGATTCTGGCTTGCACCAGAGCTTCTTCTAAAGTGTCATATTGTTGCAGCTACAATAACATGAAGATCGATCTCAAACAACTCTTTGAGAACATCTGAGTTAGGTTGTACATGGGAGGGAGGTAGGGCAGCTTTGAAAGCAACATCCTCCATCGGTTCCCATATGCCACCATGGTCTCTTCCTCATACTTCCTGAGGCTAGCTAGGTCACTTAATGACACTTTTTTCTTGGTGTTGAAGGCAAAGCATTCAAGGAACGCATCCACTAGCTGATCCAAGTTACTGATGCTATGTTTTGGCAATTGAGTGAGCCAATCTGAGGTTTGGCCTACAAATGTGGTTATAAATGTTCTTAGTAACAAAGCATCATTGTCTTGAATGCCAAAGCACTGGCTCAAGAATCTAGTCACATGCTCTTGGACATCGTCCTACCCTCTAAAGAGTGCCAACTAGGGCAGTTTAAAGTGTTCAGGGTATGGAGGTGTCGGCACTAACGGATGCACAAGATGACTATGAAGTTGGCATAAAGTGGGCTTTTGGGGCTCGTAAGTCTTGATCTCCATAGAATCTAAGCACTCTAGCAGTACTTTATATGCATCGAAGGATTTGATCTCTTCCTCCTTAGTTTGCTCTTGTTGTGGGTTGCGGGGAACTTGAGGCCTATGGAAGGGTGGCTGGATAGCAACCCTTCTACCTTGGTAGGGCATTTCAGCCTGCTCTTCTTCTTGTTCATACTCCTCATAAGCTTCCTGAGGAGTGCCTAGCCAAGACCTATAAACATGGGTGGGTGACCATAGAGGGTGCACATCATTGTTTCTAGGAGTGGCCTCCCACTCAGGTCTAGGAGGTCTTGGAGGCAGTACTTTACGAGGTCGTAGAGACCTGTCTCGCACTAAGGGGTTATGCCTTTCATACATTTCTACTTTATGTGTGCGATGGGTTGGGACCTTCTCAAGAACATTGGTTGTCTGACACTGAATGCACTCTTTGCTAAGGCGATACAGATGCTCTAACTACTATTGATCTTGCCTAAGCTACATGATCTACGCTTGGCAGGCGACATGTCTAGAAAATTCCAAGTCAATTTGTTTTGTTGTCTCTTGTTTAGGAAGCCTAGATGCTTCTCCTACATGTCTATCTTGGTTGTGGTGATCCGAGATCCCTATGGTTTGCTTTCCTCTATCGAGGTTAGAGGTATTCACCCAAGGCTCTAGCCTTAATGGGTGATCCTAATACATAGCAGGCACAGAGGTAAATCGCTCTCGTACTATGTACTGCTCTTGAGGAACGTGGTAGTCTTCCTCATACTCCCTTTCATATGCATGCAAGGTGTGAGCAGAATTGTATTGCCTTGTCTGGAGAGTCTGATACTCTGGATTTGGTCTAGTGTTTCTAATAGTAATACGGGGTAGAGGAGGGATGACAAAATCATGTGGCCCCTTCTTTTGGACCCTTTGTTGTTTTAGCACTTCATCACTAGGACACTCATAATGAGCGTCTAAGGGAGGTCTCATGTCTATGTTGAGTGCTATGTGTAGGTTCTCCTCTTGAAAGGATCTATGCTAAGTGGGGGTGCCTCTCAAAGAGGTGCCTCTATAGTCTTATTCTATGATGGCATGATGTGGACTATCGTGTGTGTCAGGCAGCCAAGGTGGGATGACTAAGTCCTCAGGACTATATTGGAGGCGACTTGCCCCCCTTTGTGCACTCTCTATAGCACTTGCCTGTGATTGGGCTCAGGTACGGGTGTACACCATGGTGATGTTTACCTAAAGATGTGTAAATTTTTAACTTCTTTTAGGTGCTACACTAAACAAGAAATATCACACACACAAAACAATGATTATCTCATTTAAAGATTTAAAAGTGTGCCCTAAACCTGGTTTAGTGTGTTTTGATTTTGTTTTGAAATATTTTGTAAAGAACGTTTAAATGCAATATGATGGCTCTTGTGACTCCCAAAAATGGTTGCCCCTTCAATATACCATTTCCATACCAATATACCAACCTCTCTATATACCTGCCCTTACGTGAGGGAAACTATTGGTACGTGAGAGAAGATGGTACATGGAACATAGGTGGTATAGAAGGGGAATCACTCTATTTATGACACATACCATAGAAGACTTATCCTCATGCACTGGGAATCACCCCAACTACACTTGGTCAGCTTTCATCAAGATTTACGTATAGCAACAGTTGCGATCGGAGTTATGTATGTAGTATCTCAAGCCAAGATGGTGATGAAATCCACCATTGGTCTTGCTCAAGAGTTGGGGTTTTACGACCAACTCCTTGTTGTTTCAAATTACCACATGGTGTGTGGGGTTATTTTTAAGTTGCATAAATTAAGTAAACAAGCATTCAAACTCTCCTATGTAAGAAAATAACTAGAGAATAGAAAGTAAAGAATTGATAGAAGGTGTTTAGGACCACTACCTCTTCTCTGCCCAAATCGGATGTCTCTGAATTTTTTCTCTAAAATTTTACAAAGAGCTATTCATCCTAGGGTGATATGAATAATAAATCTATATTCATTATAGGGTAGTACAAATTCGTATTCATCCCTGGATAAGACGAATTCCAGCTTTGTACTCGTCATAGACTGAAACGAACAATGAGTCCAGCATTTGAAAACTTGGTACTTGTAAGAAAAAACAAGCAACTTTGATAAAAAAGTTAATCTTAAAAATCAAGGGATAGAGGTCCCATCGTGATCACCACTGAAAGCACGAGGATACGAAAACAAAAAGGAATATGCCAAGAACGATGCGTGCAAAACCAAAATTTAACACTAAAAGCCTATGTATTGAAAAATGCATGAAAGGAAAGAACATCAATGAATCGACAAAAGTGATAGTGAATAGGGTCCTCTTTATTGATATGCTTTTAAAGTCGTGTTACAATACATCTCCTTCCTTTTTAGGGGATAGGAGTGTCAAATATGTTTCTTGTCACATCCATGGATAGCAATCCTTCTTCCGTGTGCCCACATGTAAGATGTGTGAACCAAAACATCACCGCCACTTGTGTCTATGATTTTTGACCCCTTCTTGCTCCTCTAATGTCAAAGAACTATGTTCAAGGAAATATAAAATATCAGTAGCACCTGCAGATAGAATAAAACATGTATTTCCCAAGGCCTACTGTTAGTGTATGCATGGATATATTAAAACGATAACCAAATGACCTTAGATAAACCTAAAAATTTAACAAAAGCATGAATATGTTACGAGGAGGCCATTGCAAAAGGAACAGTTAGGAAATTCCTCACATATTTGTATTCACTCTGGGGCGGGACGAATAAACCTACAACAAATTATTAGAAAGCACCCTCTTCAATGTCCTGTCTAGGAAGCTCCAAATGACCTACAAAGTTAGGGTTAGCTAATTGGGAGTGTTTTGGGAAGACCCAAAAGGTCATATTTATCCAATTTGGCCTCTATCACCCAGATTTTGTTGGTGCCATCTGCAATTTAGTAAATGCCGGAAATGATAAAAACATGGTCAAAAATGATCATAATGAAGTGAAATTTAAACTACAACCTATTTAAATAACATAGAATAAGATGCAAAAGAAAAATCAGAGAAATATATCACATATTTCTAATCTCTTTGGGGTGGGGTAATTAGCGCTGCGACAGCTTGGGGGGCACCCGGGGGTAGGACACCCGCCGTTTGGGACTTTGTTTCGGTACCAATCCACTTGGGATGGGTCCAAAATATCTTATGGTGTGTTGTCGATGAATTTTGTGGAATATTGTGGCCAAATGTTTGGGTTTGGGGTCTAGATTGTGCTTCCAATAATCACCCAATAACCTCCCTCCAAAAGAGAGATCAAGGATGTAAAAGCACAATCAAAAGGTGTGTATGTGTGGATGTAAAATGGCAGCAGTTCGTTGCTCAAAATGCTACCTCTCTCTATATTTTTGGGTGAGAAAACTCACCAATTTATAGACCTAGGGTCTCTCTATTTGAATTGCGCATGCGAGGGTGCCACTTGAGTTGTTTGTCCTATTTTGAGAGAAAATATAATTCCCTGATTTAGAGTCTCCTTGCATGAGGTCTCCAAAATCAAAGACATGCATGACTGAAGTCTCTCTCCTTGATTTGAAGTCATTCCTTGTAATTGCATGGCTTGAAGCTTCAGTTAACTGGCGGACTTGTCGAGGTTTGAATTTTTTAGTCAACCTTGCTATTCACCTCACCCTGGGGTGAATGCTGATATTCATCCCTAGGTGGGACGAATGCCAGTTTATATTCGTCCCTGGGTGGGATGAGCAAAGACCAAGGTGCCAAATTGACCTCTGACCTCCAAAACTACTTTTGGGAGTGGTTAGGACCACTGTTTAACCTCTGGGGGCTGCCCTAGGGGCTATGTGTGTCAATGCAATCGATGTTTGTTGTCACATAATCAGATTGGTGTTGTTTTAGTGTCTACAACTTGTGGATAGATTAGTGTGAGCTTTTATGGAAGATTACAAGGTAGATTTGAAGTAAGTCTTTGAGAAGACTTGTGAGTAGATTTGATTGATTGATTTGTTCAAACCTTGAGTTAACATTTGCGGTATGTCCAGCATAGTTGATTTATTATTGAGTCAAACTTTGTGTTAAGTCTTGAGGACAAATATTGAGGATAAATTTTTGCTAGATTTAAGGACTGTGTTTATTGTAGATTTATGGATAAAATTTGGTGCAGATTGTTGGACATTTTGAGATCATTTAGTTGTCATTGATGTCAATATGAGAAGTTGTCATTGATGCCAAGGTGAACACATGAAGATGTCATTAACACCATGTAGTACATCATTACTGCCACCAGGAACAATACAAAGAGTTGAAGAAAAGTTGTCAAAATATGGTTTTATAAGGGTTTGTGTCAAAACCATGGTGGAAAATTAAATGGTTTTATTAAAACCATTATGAGGATATAAAACCTTCCTTAAACATCATGGTGGTAGAATAATTTACATCAAACCCATGGAGTACAAAGAAAGGTTTAAATTTTATCTCAAGAAGGCTTTAATTTTTATTAAATTCAAAGGTTTATAAAATAATTTATAAATTTTAAATTCTTTTAGAATTTAAATAATTTATAAATTATAAAGGTCTCAATAAGGCATCGACGTCAATGATTTAATGGAGAGTCGACGTCCATGACAAAATGTCAAATTCATATATAAAAGCAATGCCAAAGGGGCATTAAACTTACCCTTCATCAATTACAATTTCATGCGACCAAGTGAGAGAATAATTCGTGCAATCATTGAGAAATAAGACAAATTCGAGTTATCTTTTAGCACCAGGGAAAAGAAGAAAAATGGAGGGCTTAAGCCTCACTCCCATTGGACGTGGTGGTCCGTTGGTAGTGCACATTTTGTGAGGGCATTGGGAGTGGAAGTATCCACGATATATTTATGTGGAGGTTGTTTGTGTGTTGGTCTTGAGCACTACGGAGGAAAACATTTTGAATGTGCTCGTTTTGAGCACCAAGGTTGGAAGAAAGAGCATGAGGTGCTCTTTGGGTTCCAAGCATACTTCTAGCACACATGGTGGTCTAGCCCATGGCTAGGGCACACGAGGAGGCAGATATTGGGGGTTCGAATCTCATAAGTGGCAAGCGTAATTTTTGTTAAATAATTTTTTATTTGCCTAAATTCTTTCCTAAGGTAAAAGGGAGTTATAAGGGTAGAATGAAAAGTTATTTGTTTGGAAATTGATTTATGCTATAGGAGTTATAAGGAAAGTGGATTTGATTTTTGCCAAAGTTCTTATTGCTATTAAAATTTAATTAAAGAGGTTTTTGAGTTAAATTTTTATGGATTTTTAATTTATTTTAATTGGGAGATTATAAGGTGTTATTTTGAAAATATTTTATGTATGTTGATGGTTGTTTTTAAATATGGAGTGATAAGGTGTGATTGAGTTTTTGCATTACATTGTGTGAAAGATTTATCTTCTAACCTCTTTGAGTTTGGCATAGAGATTGTTTTGATTGTGGAATACTTATGATATCCCTTAATAATAAAGAAAAAGGTATGAGCATATTCTTCCATATTTGAGTTGATTGATTGGTTTTTTGTAAAATAAGTTTGGAGTGAAAATGACTTGATTAGGGTTTCCTATTGAGTGTGTTGAGTTAATGCTTCAAGGTTTTCTGTAATAATTAGTTGTTAAAACCTTGTTTTATAAGCATTGTTGTTGAAGCCATTGGTTGAGTGAAGAACTTGAACTAGGGTTTGAGTATCATTGTTATGTGGGAGTTATTTTATAAGTATTATTGTTGAAGACATTGGTTGAGTGAAGAACTTGAACTAGGGTTTGAGTATCATTGTTATGTGAGAGTTGTTTTATAAGCATTGTTGTTGAAGTGAGTTGTTGAGCAAAGAACTTGAACTAGGGTTTGAAAAGAACATGATTATCATTGTTATGTGAGATTTGTGATTGAGCATTGTTGGAAATATTTTTATTTGGTGTTTATATGCTTGGAATAGGGTTTGTGATAAAGGAGTTTTTCATTAAGTGATTGGTTGAGTAGAGTTGGTTAAGCCTAGTCAAGTGGATGTGTGAAGTGATTGTTCAAGTTCCATAAAATAAACTATTCTATATTCTTAATTGAGTTGAGAAAGTGATTGAGCATTGAGTTGAAATTGAAGCATATTGAGTCTCTAACAATTCTCCTTATGTTTATAAAAGAGTGATTGAAATTAATTGAGCATTGTGATTAGTATAGAACATATTGAGTCTCTAAAAATTCTCTTTATATTTCTATGAGATTGGACAACTTCTATATGGACTTGTTGAGCATATTTGAGCGAGTTTTGTGTGGACTTGTTGAGCAGATTTAAGTAAGTTTTGTGTGCACTTGTTGATAATATTTGACCAAGTTTTGTGTTGTTGAGCATATTTGAGCAAGTTCTATGTGGACTTGTTGAGTAGATTTGAGCAAGTTCTTTGTGGACTTGTTGAGAAGATTTGAGCAAGTTTTGTGTGGAATTTTTGAGCATATTTGAGGAATTTATGTGTGAAATTGAGCATATTTGAGCAAGTTATATGTGGACTTGTTGAGAATATTTGAGAAAGTTCTGTGTGGACTTGTTGAGCAGATTTGAGCAAGTTCGGTGTGGACTTGTTGAGAAGATTTGAGCAAGTTCTGTGTGAACTTGTTGAGCAGATTTAAGCAAGTTTTGCGTGGACTTGTTGATAATATTTAAGTAAGTTCTATGTGGACTTATTGAGTGGATTTGAGGACAGATTTTGGTGCATATTTGAGGATAGATTTGTGCCAGGATAGAGATAGAGATTGATCATATTTGTGCTAGATCAAAGTAATGTGTTTAGTATAGATTTGAGATAGATATTTGGAGGTGACAAAGCAAAGAGGACAGTAGTCTCCAGTGGATATAGATCCATCAACCAGGGTAGTGAGGATAGGTCTTCTGAGTGGGGACAAGAGTCTTTAGTGGAGAGAGATCCACAAGCCAATTTAGTTGAGGCAGTATTCTTCTATAAGATCACCAGCCAGAGCAGAGGAGAAGGAGTTTTATCGTGGATAGATATCCATGAACTTGACTTAGGGGATTGGTATATCCTTTGGAAATAGGTCCATAAACATTGTAATAGGGAAAGGATTCCCAAGATATTGATTGAAAATTTTTTAGTGAAATATTTTCTTCGTGGAGTAGCCTGCATTGGGTTAACCATGTAAATTGTTGTGTCTCTATTATGTGTGGTGATTTGTGCATTGCTTTGATTATTGCTATTGATATTGCTATCTATACATTGCATATACTGATTTGGAAAGAAAAGTAAAAAGTGATCTTATACTGTTCACCCCCCCTCTCAGTATAAGCTTGTTTTCTTCAAATATTTGAGGAAAAAATTATGCCAAATCAAAGATAGAGATTGAGTAGATTTGTGCTAGACTAATGGACTGTGTTTAGTGCATATTTGAGATAGATTTGAAAGAAATATTTGGATTTGACAAAGTATAGAGGATGAAAATCTCTAATAGATAGAGATCCATTAGCCATGGTAGTGAGGAAAGGTCTTATGAGTGAGGATAGGAGTCTTCAGTGGATAGAGATACATTAGCCAGTGCAGTGGAGGCAGTAGTTCTTCTAGAATATCACCACCCAAAGCAAAGGATATTGGTGTCTCCTATGGATAGATATCCATAAAATTGATTCATATATTGGTGTCTCCTTTGGACAAAGATCCATAAAAATTGTAATAGGGAAAGGATTCCAAAGAGATTTATTGAGAAAATTCTAGTGAAATATTTTCTCCTTGGAGTAGCCCACATTGGGTGAACCATATTAAATTGTTGTCTCTATTGTGTGTGGTTATTTGTGCATTACTTTAATTATTACAATTGATATTGCTATCTATACATTACATAATATTGATTGGAAAGAAATGTCAAAAGTTATCTTATACTATTCACCCCCCACTATCAATATAAGCTTGTGTTCGTCATTGAGCTGCACCAGGGGTTATCTAGTGAGACCGTTATCAACTGATGCTATGGTTATGAGAGGAAATTGGATTGGAATACAATGGAGGCCATTGGGGAGGATGTATGTCCTATGTAGGCGACTTCTGAGGGAGATGACATAGAGACCACAATAGAGTATGATATCTAGTGGGTGATACATCGATGGTAGGGGATGGACTACTAGGGTGTGACATGGCTGCAAGGTTAGAGGAGGTGCATAGAGAGGCTCTAAATGAGGCTTTATCTAAGAAGGAGCTAGGATTGAGAGAGTGATCTAATGAGGAGGTAGAATTAGAGGAGCGATATTAGCATCATCAGATAGAGGATGATTGGATGGACCACATGGATGTAAAGGGCCAACAAGGGGACTATGATGAGGATTATTGGGAGGAACAAGGATTACAGGCATAATTGGTAGCACAAGATGCCACCATAGTTGATCTATAGGGTGAGTTGATCATGGGGAGACATGAGTGGAGGGAGTACATAGAGGATATGGCTCTCCTAAAAGCATAGGTAGAAACTGCATAGGCATATATTGATCAATTTAATACCAATATTGTAGAGCAGGCAATAGATATAGCCACTTTGGTTGCAGGTTAGATAAGATAGCTCATTCTAGGTGGCATATGGTGGTGATGAGGTGGCTAGGCTATAGGAGGAGGTGATACAACTCTAGGTCTTATAAATATACTTCTAATATCATCATTGAGATAGTGTGTCTTAGGGGATGCTTACCAGTCCATCCTTGTGCTAGTGGGTCACACCAAAGTTGAAGGAGTGGTATAGGATAGTCTTCTATGAGGATGGATGATCACAGCTCCACACGAAGGTAAGATAGGGCAAGGGGTAGTATATTTGGAAGTTATCAATGGATGATATTTGAGGGTGGGGGTAAGAGTCATGATGTCGATCCTACATGAATATGGCCTTTGATACTCTATGGCTTTATTTTTTTATTTTTGAGGGTGTGAGGTCTGAGGACACACTTTATTGTAGCCTACAAGAAATTTTGGATGATGATGTATCTATTTTATCCATACATATACATACATAAATACATACATATATATATATATATATATATATATATATATATATATATATATATATATATATTATAGTATGTATGTATGTATATGAGTTGTTATTATCATCATCATGTGTTGCCTTATTATGTTATTGGATGTATGCAATGCTTATGTTTGCTTTTACTAATTCTTTGATGGATGCATGTAGTGTAATATGATATTTTTATGATATGGATATGTGTAGATGTATAATAAAATGGATGATTTGTTGATATATATGATGAAATGTGGATACTAGTTGACACATTATGTTAGCACCATAGACTATATAAAATTCATCAATTCATTGTGTAATGTGATTATGTGTTAGATTTTGTGGAAATGTAAACTAATAAAATGTGATAGAATGGTATGAATAATAGGATGTTATTGAGGTTTTTATGAGACTCAAACGCTCTAGTCGATTGGTCAAAAATTATATACTAACCATGTAAGACTTTTTGGCAAGGTACGAATCTGCTAGGATGACCCAAATACTCAATATCCTTGTGTATGTAAGTGAGTTCATTGTTATGATACACATAAAGTTACCCCAATGCAAAATAGGATTGATGTAGCCCATTTGTATTGAAGATCACCCTATGAGTATCATGATCCTAGATTTTGTACGTAGTTGGATTAGACCACTAGGGAGTGCAGGCTATCAAAAGCTAGCTCATCAGCATGCAAACATTGGTCTATATAAAACCAAGATGATAATGTGATAGATATATCATCATGCACAAGGATACCACCATTGCCAGGAAGACATGATGCCACCTAACCTGTAATGAGGATCACCTCATGGTTTGTCAAATGCTGAGAATTCCAGGGATTCAAGTTCAATACTCCCTTCTTTTATTTTAGTTGATTTAGGATACTTGCTCATACTTAGTGATGAAAATCACTAATTATTTTGTATTTTATTTTCTTTGAGCAAAGGATTTTTGTAGTGAAGAAAATAACTATTTATTTTATTTTTTATTTTTGATTTTTGGGATTTTTCTTATTGATAGTGGTGAAAATCATTTTGGGAAATTAGGTAGGGAGGAGCTTTTCCTTTTATCAATTCTTAGCATTTTTGAACCATTCACACAAGGAGATAAGAAAGGTAAACTTTTCACTTAAGGTAACCTAGACCACTTTGTAGGTTTCATATTTCCTTGTGCAAAACTTAGATTTATTAGTGTGAAAATGTGTTGGGAGTTTGACGTATACAAGGTACAATAAAAACAAGACTCTACCTTCTAAAAAATAGGATAACTTTCTAAAAAATCTAAAATGAAAACTAGAGATTTTTGAGTGACCAAAAACCCTAAAGACACCTTCTAAAAAAGGATTATGTGAAGAGGAGTAGGCACAAATGTAGATGATGATTGTAATGTAAATGGGTGTGAATGATGACTTTTGACAGACTTGACTTTGAAGGATGACTAGTATATAGACCTGGTGCTAGACATGTATGAGCAACTCTAAAATGCAATGGTATGCAATGTGATGCAATACAATATTTTTTGTTTTTATTGTTTTAATGATGTTTTTGGATTTTGATCAATATATATATATATGACTAATGGGCTTATTGGGTGCCATTGGGCAATTTTGGGTGACCAAAGATTTTATGGATACCTTTGGGGATTTTTGGGTGACCAAAGGGTTCATAGCCACCTTTGGGGTATTTTGGAGTTGACCAAATTGTTCATAGACATCTTTGGAGCATTTTGGGTTGACCAAAGAGTTTGTAGACACTTTTGGAGCATTTTCGGTTGAAAAAAGGGTTCATAGACACCTTTGTAGTGTTTTGGGTTGACCAAAGGGTTCGTAGACACCTTTGGAGTATTTTGGGTTAACCAAAGGGTTTGTAGACACTTTTGGAGTGTTTTGGGTTGACCAAAGGATTTTTAGACACCTTTGGAGGGTTTGGGGGTGCAAAACTTTAAGCATGGAAAGGCCACATATGAAGGATATTAAAGGGTTCAAGTTCCTCGATTCCTTAAATGGAGGATAGGTGGTAAGTTTCAAGTTCAATTTGACTAGTGATGACGAATGGACCTAACCAATTTACTGCAACTTGTCCTGTAGATGGGGCAACAAGTTAGAATTTTGTTGGTTCTATTTCATAATAAGGTCACGAACCTAAAAGTCTCTAGGGTGGAATTTAATATTATAGGTTCTCTTAAGATACTCTTGATAAATGTGCAGGTTTTCAAGACCATTGACACATCATTCATCAAGCAATGTTAGTTTATCTAGGTGAGCCTATCGTGCAATATCATCATCGATGAGTTTTGCATTGATATGCACAATGATGGGATTTCCATCTTTAGAGGTATGAATGCCTCAAGCTGGTAGGGTACCTAGGAATAGATATTTGGGGATATATTATTATATTGTATAAGGGTTGGCATGGGCCACACATAACCCAAGGTTGATTGTATTATAATATTATATTATATTTTAATATAATATAATATAATATTAGTAGTAGGCTCTCCAAAGTAGAATAAGAATATGGATATATAAAGAAGAGATAATTGTCATTGTAAGGATTCATATCATTGAAGAAGAATCTTATGTAATCGTCGTGCCCACCAAGTGGCCTCTCATCTTGGGAGATCTTGTGGAGTTATTCCTTCCTTAAGGATTATTATTGGTGTTGCCCTACCTTAAGGGTATTATCTATCTCTCTCTCATTTGTGGATTGTTATTGTGGATAATGTATTGTGGATGAATGATTTGATATTTCTGCATATTGGTGAATGTTTCATGTTTAGTAATAAAAGTTATGCAACAAGTGGTATCAGAGCTCTTCAAATTCTACATGGTAGGGTACCTAGGAATAGATATTTGGGGATATATTATTATATTGTATAAGGGTTGGCATGGGCCACACATAACCCAAGGTTGATTGTATTATAATATTATATTATATTTTAATATAATATAATATAATATTAGTAGTAGGCTCTCCAAAGTATAATAAGAATATGGATATATAAAGAAGAGATATTTGTCATTGTAAGGATTCATATCATTGAAGAAGAATCTTATGTAATCGTCGTGCCCACCAAGTGGCCTCTCATCTTGGGAGATCTTGTGGAGTTATTCCTTCCTTAAGGATTATTATTGGTGTTGCCCTACCTTAAGGGTATTATCTATCTCTCTCATTTGTGGATTGTTATTGTGGATAATGTATTGTGGATGAATGATTTGATATTTCTGCATATTGGTGAATGGTTCATGTTTAATAATAATAAGTTATGCAACAAGTGGTATCAAAGAAACGATTTTGGCAAAGTTGGGATTTTTGTGTGAAACCCTAGAATTAGGGCAATTTTTTTTTTTGGAAAAACATCTCATCTTTCAGGAGCCATATCTATGCGCAAGTTTATCCGATTCAGGCAATTCTTGGATCAGATTGTGCAGAATTTGAAGAGCTTTAAAATGAGTGGTCATATGAAGGAATCCGAGCAGTATTGAGGGAGATACAACCTTTTGAAGTTAGTCATCCAAAACAAGGATAGTGACGAATTTCACAAATTTTTTTTAGAAAAATGTCTCATCTTTCAGAAGCCATATCTTTGCGATAGTTAATCCGATTGAGGCGATTCTTGGATTAGATTGTGTAGAATTTGAAGATCTTTAAAATGAGTGGTCATATGAAGGAATCCGAGCAGTATTGAGGGAGATATGACCTTTTGAAGTCAGCCATATGGAACAAGGAAAGTGACGAATTTTCAAGTCGTGAATTTTTCAAAAGACAATTTGTTTAGTTCGGGTAAGCAAATCAGTTGCACTTTATTTTGTTTGGAAGAAAAATTGCAGATGTAGTTGTCTTTGGGATTTTTAGCTTCAACTTGGTGGGAAGATATATATATTTTTTTCCATAAAACCCTAGTTTGCATTAGGGCATGATATTTATTATCAAAAAACCCTAGTTGCATTAGGGCATGAACAATGGTAATCCAACATTTTTCTAGAGAAGATGATATTGATGCTCGAGAATGGTGGAAAAATTTTAGATCTCGATGTTGTAATGTCTCATGGGGGAAAGCCCTGCTTGGTATATGTCTTCAAGGGAATGCTTCGTTTTGGTTGGATAAGTTTTGTAAAGAAAGGAATAATGAATACACTTGGGATGAATATAGCATGCATTATTGAGTAAATGGGACCCATATTATGTAGATCGCCTAAGGGATTTTATCGACGACTATGAAAAAGAAAAAAAATTACTCAAGAAGAAAGAGGAAAAGGTCAGGGAAGATAAAAAAGATGTCAGTATGCAAACAAAGGAAACCATACCTGTGGTGGAAGATAAATTAGAAAATGGACAAAGGAATTTGTTTAAATCTAAAAAGACTATTTTGTAGGTTCATGGAAGCATTCAAAAGGAACAGGTTATTATTTCCATTGAACCTGGTAGCAGATATAATTTTATTAATATTGCTTTGGATAAGAAGTTGCAAGTTCAAGCAACAAAAATTAAGGACATACATCTAGAGGGTGAGAATGTTCAGATTTTTAAAGATTTGAAGATCACCATGGATAAATATGTTTTACATTCAGATTTCTATGCTATTGAGATGGATGATGAGGATATTGTTCTTGGTTATCCTTGGTTAGATTCTTTGGGTACTGTTAACATTAATGTGCAAAAGAATTTTATGAAGTTATGGTACGAGAAAAAGAAGATAACATTGCGGGATATGTCTCGACTTGAGGAGCAAGGATACAAGGAAAATCAAGAAGCGGTTGTAGAAGAACAAATTGAAGAACATGAAATAGAATCCAAGAAGGCAATAGTAGCAACAGAGTCCATGAAAGAAGTAGCAGTAACTAATTCGGTGGAAATAACATTGCAAGATATTTCTCAGCTTGAGGAGCAAGGATACAAGGAAAATCAAGAAGTGGTTGTAGTAGAACAAATTGAAGAACAGGAAATAGAATCCATGAAGGCAATAGTAGTAACAGAGTCCAAGGAATATTTGATAGAAGAGCACAAGGACACACCAAACAAAGATAACATGAAAGAACAAGGTGTAGAAGAATTTAAAACAATGAAGCCAAAGGTTGAAAAGTCAAAGAAGGTAGAACTTCAAGTAAAGGTTGCACCATATCGCCATCCACACCACCATGAGCGGAAACAATATTGGAGGCATGGTTCAAGGCAACAATATTATTATTCTACATGTAATCAACAGGGCACCAACTATGGCAGTTTTTGGCAAAGAAAGCATAGTGATCATGGTTTTAAGCATGATTCATCAGCATCAAGGAACAAGTGGACCCATCATTCAAGTTATCAAAATACAGTAGAAGAAGCATGGAGCCAACGAAGCAGATTTGGACACTCAAGTAACAAAATGGCATACCAGCATCATCGGGTTTCACTTGGATGGATGGATGATCGAGATTGGTACCAATTGCTAACATTGCTTAGCAAATCATACTATCAAGTTTTTTCATATGTTTCGAGGACAAAAAATTTGTAAGGAGGGTGGCATGGTAGGGTACCTAGGAATAGATATTTGGGGATATATTATTATATTGTATAAGGGTTGGCATGGGCCACACATAACCCAAGGTTGATTGTATTATAATATTATATTATATTTTAATATAATATAATATAATATTAGTAGTAGGCTCTCCAAAGTAGAATAAGACTATGGATATATAAAGAAGAGATATTTGTCATTGTAAGGATTCATATCATTGAAGAAGAATCTTATGTAATCGTCGTGCCCACCAAGTGGCCTCTCATCTTGGGAGATCTTGTGGAGTTATTCCTTCCTTAAGGATTATTATTGGTGTTGCCCTACCTTAAGGGTATTATCTATCTCTCTCTCATTTGTGGATTGTTATTGTGGATAATGTATTGTGGATGAATGATTTGATATTTTTGCATATTGGTGAATGGTTCATGTTTAATAATAATAAGTTATGCAACACCACAATGATGACGAATGGACCTAACCAATTTACTGCAACTTGTCCTGTAGATGGGGCAACAAGTTAGAATTTTGTTGGTTCTATTTCATAATAAGGTCACCAACCTAAAAGTCTCTAGGGTGGAATTTAATATTATAGGTTCTCTTAAGATACTCTTGATAAATGTGCAGGTTTTCAAGACCATTGACACATCATTCATCAAGCAATGTTATTTTATCTAGGTGAGCCTATCGTGCAATATCATCATCGATGAGTTTTGCATTGATATGCACAATGATGGAATTTCCATCTCTAGAGGTATGAATGCCTCAACACCATGCACTAGTTAAAATGGATTTGCCTCAGTGGAAGTCTAAATACTAGTGTGGTAGGCCCATAGGGCAAGGAGTAATTGCATATGTAGTCTTTGTGATTCTCTTTGACTATTTTTTTTAGGATGGAAATCACTATTTTTTTTATACCTCAGCTTTCCCATTTGCTTGTGGATGATAGGGCATGGAAAATTTGTATTGAATGTTATACTTTATTGTTAAAGTGTGCACATATTTGTTCTTGAAAGGTGTCCCATTATATGAAATTATCTTGGATGGAATACCAAAATGACAAATGATATTATGTAATATGAACTCCACAATGCGAGGTCCAGTTGTAGCAATAAGGGAAATTGCTTCCACCCATTTTATGAAATACTCAATGGCTGTAATGATGAACATGAGATAGCCTAAGGAAGAGTGTGATATTTTCCCAATTAAATCAAAAACCCATTGCAAAAAATGCCATACTGATTGAATCAGTTGTAAGGTCTAAGAAGGTGCGTGTGTCAAGTTAGCATGGTGTTGACACTTGGTGCACTTCTTAACATAATCACAAAAATCTTTCTCTAAGGCTGGCCAATAATAGCCCATGTGAAAAATGTGCTTTGCGATGGCCATGCCACTAAAATGGCCACCACATGTACCATCGTGTGCTTAGGTGATTACCCAAAATGACTCTTGATGCTCTAAGTAATGGAGGATATCCTTATAGCTTCAATGATACAAAATATGTCATAATAAGACATACTTTACCATTTTTTGTTTGAAAGTTCCATTGGCAGCATGCGATAATCCAGAAGGGATACTACCAATCTTTAGGTAATATATGATTTGAGTAGAACAATCTTGATTTGAGGAAGCCTCAATCGCATGAATTTCCTGATCCTTTTGAAGTTTTTCTTGAGTGAATACTTATTGGGAGAGAACCTGTAAATATAGCATTGTTCTACTATAAAAAGGAGTGTGACGGAGTAAAGTCCTCCAAGAAGCATGATTCAAGTGATTATGAATTTGTGAGAACTGTTAATACGATGGTTCAATCTAAATCATGTGGAATTTTGGTATGGATTGAATTTTCTCATGCTCACTCATGGATTGTAACAATATTTTGACCTAAATGGTTTTTATATCATTAGTAGGGTTCTACAGGATTAAATACCCCAAAGAATCCATTGTATTCACAAAATGAGTGGATGATCGAGGGAGTGCCTCGATGCTGTACCACTTGAATTTTATAAGAAATTTATCCACAAGGGCTTTGTAGGCTTGTAAGACTGAATAATTGCATTAGTATATGCCTTTGATCTAGTTCACAATGAGTAAGGAATCACCAAAAATATTTAGCTTAGTTATTTTCATGGCGATTACCATTTGAAGGCCTATGAGCAAGGCTTCATACTCAACATTGTTGTTGGTGCATGGTAAATCATGTTTTTATGATAGAGGTATTGAAGCCCCTTGAGGTGTAAAAAATATATTTCCCACACCACCCCCTTGATCACACTTGAAACCATCAAAAAATAGAGTCATATCGACCTATAATTTAGGCTCTTTAGAATTAGGTGATTCTGATATTTGAAATACTCCATCATCAGGAAGCTCTATGTTAAGAGGTTGATCATACTATAGAAGGGCCTTTGTGAGTTGATAAACAATGACCTGACCTTTAATTGATTTTTGTTTGATAAATTTGAGGTCAAATTTTGTCAACAACATGATCCATTTTGCCATGTGACTATTATGATAAGTATGAATTATCATGCATCACAATAGATTCTCTTTATATACTACATATGTTGTATGATTAAGCATGTAATGATATAGCTTTTTGATGGTTAAGACCACCGCTAAGCATAGATTCTCAATGTATACGTATTTGATTTCATAACTAACCAAGGTGCAACTAAGGTAGTAAGTAGCCTACTCTTTATGCAATTTGTTCTTATGGGATAGCATGATGCCCAATACAATCTTAGTGGCTAAAATGTAAAAGTGGAACGACACTCCTAGTCTAGGTAAAGATAATACTAGTGGTGAATCTAGATATTATTTGATCTCATCAAAGGTTTCCCGACACTCGTCATCCTAATGGAATGCAACCCCCTTGTGTAACAGTTTGTTCATGGGTTGACACTTGTCAGATAACTGCACTATGAAATGCTTGATAAATGTGCACTTACCCTACAAAATTCACTTCTTGATGGTATTTAGGGGAGGCATCTCGAGAATCACCTTGACTTTGTTGGGGTCCACTTTGATTCCTCTTTTAGAGACTATGAATCCCAAGAGTTTTTTAGATGTGACATCGAAGATGCACTTAATGGGGTTCAGTATCACGTTGTGTTCTATGAGGCGATCAAGAACTTTATGCAAGACATTGAGATGCTCATGGCATAATAAATATTTAGCCAATAAGCCATCCATTTAATCTTCCAAAATTTTATACATGTAGTCATGGAAGGTGTATGTCATGGCATGTTGGTAGGTAGCACTAAAATTTTTGAGGCTGAAAGGCATGACCTTATAGGAAAATGTCCTCCAAGGCATTGTGAATGCTATTTTGAGTTGGTCCTCTAGATTGATACAAATTTAGTTGTATATAGAGAAACTGTCCATGAGGGATAACATTTCATGGCCCATTATAACATATACTAGGGTATCAATATTTGAAAATGGGAAGTCGTCCTTAGGAATGATTTTTTTTAGATCCCAAAAGTCAGTACAAATATGAATCCTCCCATCGAGATTCTTTATGGGAACCATATTGGATAGCCATGGTGGATAGCCCACTAATATGATGAAATTTGCATCCAATAACTTTTGTAGCTAATATTTCACCATTAGGGCTATTATCAAATGCATTTTGTGTAGCTTCTACTTAATTGGCTTAGCATTTGGTTCAAGCATCAGATTATGCATGACTACATTTGGATCCAGTCTTGGCATATCTTTGTACGACCATGCAAAAGCTTCCTTCTTATTTATGAGAAGAGTTATAAAATCAACTTACTTAGAGGAGGATAATATTTCCCCTAGCTTGATACTTTAAGAATTCTTAGGATATGAGCTGATATCTTTGTCAACTTTTGGCTCAATTGACATATGCAACCCCTCTTCCAACTGGTGGGGAGTAGGGATTATATGAATGCTATCAGATGGGTTTATGTCATCCATTGATATTTTTGGTTCAACCTTAGAATGAAATACATCTTGAGTAGGCTTTGGAGATAAATGGAACAATTGTAACATCTCATTGCAAGACCAACACTTAGAAGGCAATGGGGAATAATATCTCCTATCAAATTCAATTACCCCCAAGTTGAGGTGCAGTGGCTTTGATGGGTTATTCAAATATTGTTGATGCGTTTCATTAATATAATCATTTAATATTATGATTTATCAATCCGAGGTGGTATCCAAGGCTATCTATGATAGAAGGTTACGGTAGAGTACAATTCAGGCATTCAAATTTCAAACATTTATTAGGTGAAATATATTTTGGTTTAGCCTTTTGGTATCACACTAAACCTAGTCTGTAGAATGGAAACTAAATTAAATTGCAGGAATTGAAAACTAAATCTAAGTTGTAGAAATTGAAAATTAACAAAAATTGCAAGAATTGGAAATTTCTAAATTGAAATCTAATTTATTTTTGGAAAAATTAAAATAATATAATTAAAATGTTGCTGAATTGAAATCCTAAATTACACTTGCAAAATTGAAACCTAGTTACACTTGCAAAATTAAAATGATACTTGGAAATAACATCTATTCTAAGAATACCTGTTAGTGCTCTATCATAGAATGTCGGCAAGCTTTTGCTATAGTTTCTGACAACAAAATGAAAACTACTAAAAAGCTAGTAAAATTTGCTAAAACTTGAAAACAAGGGAACATGGAAAGTAGAGGAAACAAGGGAAAAAATGTCCAATATAATTTGTCAGCTGAAACACACCCAAATTATACATATAAACATAATGAAAAATATTAATAACATCACACAAAATTAAAATAAGAAAATAAAATATGGTCAACAATATATTAATTTTGTTGAAGTAAAATTATAGAAAAACCTATCATGAAAATCCTCCTTCTAGGCCTGAAATTGGGCCCATGCTTCTCGATCTAGAAGAAGGTGGAAAAATATTCCTTAACTAATTAACAATCACACTTTCTCATGAATAGAAATTGATAAAAGAACTACACTTTTATTGCTGTCAAAACATGCTAAAATTGTTATAGAGAATTGTTGTACTATCCTATTTGCTGCTACTAACTACTCTCCTCTATTCTAATTCCTACTTAGCTCAACAAAAACTGGAGCTATGTTATTTATAAGAAAATATTACAATATATCTCATGCTCAAATAAGCCTATTTTCTATTTTACAATGATTTACCAATAATTTGAATATAAAATAAGTATAATTTTGGACGGTTTGTGCTACAGTAGCACTCATTAGCCTTTAGAAGGCATATTCAGTGGTAGGAGTACATTTGAGGAGTCTTAGAAAATATTTTTACACTTGTCTCCATTTTAAAATATCATTTTCCTATCTTACAACTTATTTGCCTATTATTCTGCAACCAAGGTTCCACGAGCCTGGGGGATAGGGGGGATGGGTTTTCGGGGACGGTGGGGGAAGACAAGCCGATTTTAGGGGATGGATCGGGGAATGCTAGGGGGGATGGATAGTATAATACTATAAAAATAGAATTTTTGTAGAAATTTAGAATAATCTACATATTCAAAATTCTACACCCAACAAAAATGATATTTCATATTACTAATCAATTATGTAAGTGCAGCCATTCATATTCAGATTAGTTACTAACACATAAATGCAACCATAATTGAGTCATTTAACATTTTCATATTCATATTAGTTACTAATTTGCAGCCATTTAATTGTTTTAAGTTCAACAACTATAACTTGAAGGTTCAGCCAAGGATATCAAGTGCAAACAATGTTCAAATAGTCATCATTTTAAGTAATAACAGTCATCATTTTTTCAGCCACCAATGTTCAAACAAAGACTGTCATTTTTGAAAAAATTCAGTCACTAACTGTCACTAACTATTCAAATTTTCAGTCACTACACCTAAAGAATTGGTATTGTTTAAATAAACTTCCTTTTAGTCTTGTAATGATGGCATTATAGCATAATTCCAAAGATCCTTACCATAGGTCCTTGGGGATTAGACCCCACAAGTGAATTAGTTTAGTGTTGGCTTTGGTGGGAAAATTTTGTAAGCCTGAAATTTTAATTTTAAGTAAGGGGCAAGAACCAAATTAGGGCTAACCTTATACAAATCAATATAAAGCAACTCTTTTCTTGCACGCCTTCATATTGAAACCCTAAGTTTTGTTGAAAGAGAGAGTGGAGGTCTAAACCATCACTACAAACTAGCAAGAGGATGGAATGGCACTGCCTCATGGAAGCCATGCCCTAATCAAACCTCAGATTTTGTTGACTTCTTGCAAAACCCATTTGTGGATTCTGATTGAAATGAGATGGGTACATGGAATGAGATGGATTTGGTGCTGGAAATGCACCATTTTTGGTCTTATAACAGTAAACCCTCAGAGGTTTGGGACACCAACAAAAAAAATGAGAAAGCGAGAGATTGAATAGAGAAATCTTGTGCAAATTTTGCCAAGAACATCTAGGGTTTTGTTGCAAATAGAACCAGGTACTATCCTTGGTTAAATTATTTGTTTATCAT
Source organism: Wollemia nobilis (assembly GCA_028583015.1). Taxonomy (NCBI): domain Eukaryota; kingdom Viridiplantae; phylum Streptophyta; class Pinopsida; order Araucariales; family Araucariaceae; genus Wollemia; species Wollemia nobilis. The sequence continues at coordinate 10,155,734 of JAQPPZ010002587.1, read as the reverse complement.
TCATGTTGAGATGGAAAAAACCTATGTAGAAATATTTTTTCATTGCTGCTATGGAAATAAGTGAAGTCTTCTATTTTTACTCCTTGTTTTTTTAGGTTTAGGATTTGATGGGGGTGAGACTCAAAATGGGTCCCACCCCTTACCTTTTTTTAAGTTTTTATTTTTTTCCTTGGGTGAGGATGCCCAGCCATGGAGGCGGCTAGGCCCCATGGGGGATGCTTAGACCATCCTTGGGGATGGTTGGGCATCCTCGAGGACGGTCGAGCCCCATGGGGGATACTCAGAACATCCTTGGGGATGCCCAAAAATCCCTAAGGATGGTCCGAGCATCCCCCATGGGGCCTAGCCATCCTCATGGATGGCTGGGCATCCCCAGGGACACCCCAAAAAGCGAGACATCTTAGGGATGGGAGGCCACAGGCCTCAGTCATCCCGGGCATGTTTCCCAGCCATCCCTTAAAAATGGGGATGGGGGGAAATGTTCCCCTTGTCATCCCCCCATGTTGGGAGATGCATGAAATAGGGGGATGCATCCCCCAAAGGGGGGATGTGTCCCCATGGAACACTGTCTACAACTAATCTAGGTCTATTTCAAGACAAAATCAACTGCATCAGTTGATATTTCCTCATGATTTATGTCTTTTGGTCAAAAATAAATGATGGAGATAGATTTATAAAGCTTTTACTATATCCCCTTAACCTTATTTTACCTTTTCAACCACTTAGAAACCACATATATTCAAAAAGAAGCTCGTTCCCTTGTTATTCCAAATATCTTCAAAATAACTAGTTGTAGGTGCACTTGATGCTCAAAAATACATTTAGAATGTCTATTTTAGATGTTTCATTTAGGTAGGTTATTTAATCCAGCTTCTAGGAGTTGATTCCAATTGATTTCATCCTTCTCCATTGGTAAATTCTAGGCCTTGCCATTCATTGGCAGCTGGCTAAAATTTACGTGGTGATTTCTGCATTTTCATGTTTTTATCTATTGCTACCTATTTAGACTATGTGGAAATGCTTCTAAATAGGTCAGATGTCTTCTTTAGTATTTTTGAACTTATTCCATTCATTTACTCATGTTTTTCTTGATAACTTCAAGGTGTTCCTATAAAGTGATAGCTTGCTAATTTTTATATGGTTGTTTTCCACAGATTTTTAGATTTATGACAGTCCTAAAAATTTGGCTCCAATGTGGATTTCAAATAAGTTTAAGAGTAGAAAAAATTCAAAAACCATTGTGAAGTTATTGGATATCAGCATACCACATTTGTCTAATTGAAATGCATATTTTTATTTGCTACTTAATCAAGTAAAAACAATCACAAAATGCTGAAAATAGTCAAAAATAGAGATATAGTGTTCCTAACATAAAATCATGCAAACACTTAACAAATAATATATTCTAATAAACTATTTGGAAATTAAATTTGTCATGTTTGGTAATATGGCAGTTTTTATATGTCAAACATTGTGCACTAATGAGGTATTTTTTGGCCTCATCATCCCCCCTAGTTTAAACTGATGCATGCCCTCATGCATCCTAGTAGGCCATAGTAATATGCAGGTTTTATCATTTTCAACGACATGTTTTACCACCTACTATCCATGAAATTTCTCCTTGCTGCACTACACCAATCATTTTGTAATTTAAGCACATGTATTTTACTTTTCTACAACTTTACAATATTTTTTTCAATTTTGTAGTTCCTATAATTTCCCTTTTTTTATTTTGCTTTTTGTTTCTTGCATATATTTTTCATTTTAAACTTGCAAATCTTTGAATTTTGCACTTACATCCTTCAATACTGCAATTTTTGCAATTCCTATGGCTTTGACTATTTTTCTGCCCTTCTATAAGTTTTAGTGCTACAAGGTACCTCTTAAATGCTTGGTATCATGTAATTCATTTTGCAATAGCCTTATTGTATTTTTATAGTAGAACCATATTTTGCATATGCAGTACTTTCGATGGAATTTTCTATCTTGACAACATTTCAGCCTAGATGCCTATTTCTACTGTTTTGCACCTCTAAACCAAAATTAACAAAAAAATAATTTTAAACCTTTTTGAGGGATGTACTACTTGTGGTGGTATGATTTTGAGCTTTAGGAACTTCAACATTTGATGTATCATACTCTTTTTGCTATTCTACAATATTTTCAAGAATTTGTGACACAATTTTTGACTTATTTCGAATATCTTCGAAATAAGACTATTATTCCGAAGATGTCTCTGCTTATTACGAAGATGCATATAAAAAATGTAGAAATGACCTCATATGCAAAAGTTAATTGTATATTATGTTCTAGAACCATATCTAGGGTATGTAAGCCTTCTATAACATCAAAAATACCTTCTCTATTGTTTTGTTTTAGATGTTATTCTTCATTTTGTATATTGCTATTTTATTGTAGCACTAACAAAACAAAATATTCAGGTGCATTTTCTAGATTATTCTCTTCAGATTTATGAAGCATTTGTGGGGTATCAACTTGTAGTTCTCCTTTTGAAACATGTCTTGCTAATTCATATATAATTGCTACCATATCTGTCTCAATGTCAAGTTTTTGCATAGTTTTGAAGTTCTCATGCAACGAAGAGAAGAAGGGGGTGTTTTTTGACATTTTGAACATGTTCCATTTTCAACTTGCCAATATTGTATAAATAGTTTATGCCAAATACCGATTATCATACACTAAATATTAAATGCTTACTATGACTTAAATGCAAGAAAAACATACCTTACTATCCTAAAAAATTCATCACGCACCTTACAAGCTGCTTCGATGATTGTTAGCAAGCTATCTAAAAACATAAACATAACACATGTGTAGTGTGAGATTTGTACAATGGTGGAACAATGATGGGTGGATCAACAAGGCAATGCACACCAGAAAACTTGTTTTTCTTGGAAGCCAACTCAACAACGCCTCAAGGAGGTTTTTGCTACTGAGTTATTCATTTGTTTTCAAATTAATTTTTTTTTTTTTAGTTTTCCTTTCCCTTTTTTTCATTATTTTTTATCAGAAGAGATTGCCATTTTTGGTTTTCAACCAACTTCTCTCTTCTTATTTTTCAAGTTCTTCAATGAGAGAGAATGTCTCTCATGAGGCTATATTGAGAGAATGTATTTAACTCTTATTTGGATAAGAACATCTTTATTCTGCAAAAACATGTCAATTTTTATATGAAAACACCATCTTTTTCTATTGAAACCTGCAACAATGATGCAACCATCCTTTCCTAGATGAGCAGTAGAATTTTCTTATGTCATTATTCCCTCCTTTATTATTAGAAATGAAGTATTGAATCCATTGTTCCTCCTTCATGCTAAAATTGATGCTTGTCCTCATACATCCTCATTTTATGAGACATGCCTTTTACTTTATTTTTATATATTTTTCTCTTTTTTTTCAACTTTCTCTCTTGTATTTCTTGTGCCCATGAAGGAAGTTCACAAATAAAATTATTATCTTTTTGCTTTTCTTGTATTTTTTTTATCAAACTTTTTAGCATCACTCTAAATATGATATGGAAGAGAAATTCTCTTCCATCATGTGTACATCCAATTGTGTAATCTCCCTCAATATCTCCTACTTAGTTAATGGTGCATGGTATACCCGAAGGCAATTTCCATTCACCAATAACTTCCTCCGTGAATCACCAATGGGAGAAATAATTACTACTCCATATATAAAAACTTCTTCAATCAAGTATGGTCCATGTCTCCTAGACTCTAAAATCTTGACAATATGTACTTGAAATAATTCAATACCAATTCCCAAATATTTTTTAAAAGCATTAATAACTCAATTTCAATAGGAAAATATGGTTTCTTATGATAAACCAGTATATACAGTGTGAAATTGAGTATTTCTATCATCTGATACATAAATAGAAAATGGTCCTTATGTGTGACTGTATTCAGTTCTTGATAATCTTCACACACTCACAGTTTCTTATTTTTCTTTGAAATAATAACTAATGGAGGAATCCATCGATTTTCAAAAATTGGGTAAATGATTCTAACCTCTAAGAGTTTATTTATTATAGTTTGGATAATATCTCTTAAGGTAGACTTTAATTGCATTTGTAGATGTTTCACAGGTTTAACATTTTCAATAAGTATCCTATGAGTGCAAGATGAAATCTTGACATAACCTTGTATTTCCATGCAAAAAGATTGAATATATTGTTTCAAAATTACACAAAATTTTGTTTTTTGTTCATAAGTCAGCTAGCTAATAATATTCAAGAATTTTATTGGTTGTACTTTAATTTTTTCATTCTTAGGAGGACAAAATTTACCCCTTTGTAATTGCTTACTAAGGAGTTCAATGGAAGTAAACATTCTATGTTGGCAATTTTGGGTACCTTGAGTACATTGCCTTTGCTCAAGTATAGTTGTTGTCATTGATGTCAAGGAGTTCTTGAAGCAATTTGTTTTTATGTCTAAGAATGTGTTTTGATGAAGGTTTTAGCTGGTCAGTAAGTCTCCAAGAAAATCAAAGTAGCCCAGTTGCAAAAGATCCAGAAAAATATAAGTTAGAAAAAGTTTGCAGGTGGTTGGAAAAACTGTCGCGATTTTGCAACATGTTTTAGGAGAGAGAAAGTGCTAGCAAAACTGTCATGATTTCATGACATGTTTGAGGAGAGAGAAAGTTTTGGCAAAACTGTCATGATTTCGCGACATGTTGGAAGGCAGAGACGAAGCAAGAAAAACTATCACGATTTCGTGACATGTCGCATTTTTGCGACTCGGGAAGCGCAGGAAGGCAGAGAAAGAAAAGTGTCACGATTTCGTGACACATTGCAAGGAAAGTTGTTCGAATGAGCAAGTGTCACGATTTCACGACATGTTGCAGGAGAGAGAGTCCGAAAGGAAAAGTGTCACGATTTCGTGACATGTTGCAGAAGAGGAAGTCTGCAGTGTTAACTGTCGTGATTTCGTGACAAGTTTGAAGAGAGAGAAAGTGATTCAGGAACTATCGCGATTTCGTGACATGCTACAAAAGACAAAGTGAGGACTATTGTGATTTCATGACATGATACAAAGTTCTAGTTGAGGACTGTCATGATATCACGACATGCTGAAAAGCTCGAAGTGAGAACTATCGTGATTTCACAACTTACAACAAAAAGAAGAGTTTGAAAGGAGAAGCGTCACGATTTCGTGACAGGTAGTGGAGAAAACGTACGAAATTTGAAAGTGTCATGATTTCATGATAGGTAGTGGAGAAAGTGTTCGAAAGCCAAAAGCATCACGATTTTGTGACAGGTAGTGGAGAAAATGTACGAAAGTCGAAAGTGTCATGATTTCATGACAGGCAGTGGAGAAAGTGTTAGAAAGCCAAAAGCGTCATGATTTCATGACAGGTTACAAAGAAGTACGGATATAAAAAGTGTCACGATTTCATGACAGGTTGAGTTGGTAGCATGCAGTTGCCAAAAGTGTCACGATTTCGTGACATAAGTGAGATGACGTCAACAAAATTCATAAGTGTCATGATTTCATGACAAAAGCTGAGAGGAAGGCCATGAAGACTAAAGTGTCACGATTTCACGATAGAAGTGTGATGACATCAGCAAGAGGCAAAGGTGTCACAATTTTATGACAGAAGCTGAGAGGAAGGGCATGAAGATAGAAGGGTCACGATTTCACGATAGAAGAGAAGATGACATCAGCAAAGACAGGAAGTGTCATGATTTCATGACATAAGCGGTAAGGAGGTCGACAAAGGCAGTAGTGTCATGATTTCATGACAACAAGCATAGAAGGTGTACGATAGGCAAAGATGTCATAATATCATGACATGTTGTAGTTTTGTGCTAGAAGCTACAGGGAGGTAGTGAAGTCAACAGAGTTAAATCTAGGCCGATGTAGCGCAGGGTTTTGCAGTCGACAAGGTTGAAGGGTAAAACAATCGACTATGACCAAGATCTCAATCTTGAAATTATGAGTATTAAAGGAGGGCTATTTGAATGTTTTGGGCATCAATCAAAGTGTGCGTTTGTAGTGCGATTTGTGCAAGTAAATCGCGGGGGAGAAGTTCGATCGTCAAGAAGCTGAGTGTGCAAAGTCTATGCTGCTGTGGTTGTGTAGAGTGTGAAGACTGTACTGCGGTGGATGCATAATGAAGCAGAATCTATTGGTGTTGCGACATTCGAAAGCATGTAGAAGTGAAGAGTTCAATAGCCAAAGTGCTGTGTACTGCTATGACTGCACAAAACTGTGCGACAGTTGGTTTCAACCAAATACAGTTGTGACAGAACTGTAAATACTTGGGGATAGCATTGAGCAAGCATTTGAAAGTTTGTGAACCATTCTTCTTTAACCAGTTTTTGAGGACCAGATTAAGGACAGAGATTGAGGCAGAAGAGGACATTTGTGCTAGACCGAAGGACTGTGTTTAGTGCAAATTCAAGGACCAGCTTTGCGATGACAGAGTTGAGGACAGAGATCTCCAACCAGAGCAGGGAAGATAGGTGTCTTCTATGGATAGAGTTCCACTTGCTAAGGGCAGAGGAGGTAGAGGTCTTCTAGAGGATCACCAGCCAAATCAAAATTAGGGGAAGGTGTCTCCTTTGAGTTGAGGCTCATAAACATTGTAATCGGGAAGGATTCCCAGAGGACTTTGATATTACTTTTTAGAGAAAATTTTTATCCGTGGAGTAGCCCACCTTGGGTGAACCACGTAAATTACTGTGTCACTTTGTGGATTGTATTTTGTGCATTGTTTTGATTTTTGCTATCTTTATGCTGCATGTTATTGAATTGTAAGTTGCTTTGAAAGAAAAGGTTAAAAGAGGTCTTATACTTGTTCACCCCCCTCTCAGTATAAGCTTGTGTTCTTCAATTGGTATCATAGTAGGTCTCTCCAAAAAAAGCATAACAGCTTGGAGAAGGATCTTTCGAAAGAACATACAGTTTCAGAAAAGGATGAAGAGGTTAAGTTCGATCTCTAAAGTGAATTCTTTTGGGCTTTGAGAATTTCAGGGAAGAGAGTTCTATTCTCAAGAATCATGACAGGAATAAGAGATAGCAAGATCAATATTTAGCCTGAAGATCGATGGATTCCAGTTGGTCACAAAAAGAACAATCATCCTAGGCATCAAAATAGGTTACATAATACTTTCCATGGCTACTATTTTTCTTGCAAGAAATTTGGTCACAAAGCTATACATTGCATTAAATCCATGAATAGCCATAGTAAGGAAAATGTTAACTCTTTTGCACCTCTTTTGGATAAAAATGTCATATGTTACAATTGCAAGAATGTTGGGCATATAGCAAGGATGTGCAGTTTGAATAGACCTAGCCTAAAGTCTGCTAAAAAGAGAAATGAGATCAAATCTAAGTCTATGATAGTTCAGACTGCTTTTCATGCTCAAGACAAAGCAGAGAAATGGTATCTTGATAGTGGTTGTTCAAAACATATGACTGGTGAAAAAGATAAGTTTCTGGTCTTAAAAAACACAAACAAAGGAATAGTTAGTTTTGGAGATAACAGGTCTGCTAAAATCTATGGTAAAGGGACTCTTAGCTTGGATGGGAAATCTATAACTAAAATTGTGCTTTATGTAGAAGGTTTAAGACATAATCTTCTAAGTGTGATTCAACTTTGTGATCAAGGACACATAGTATCTTTCTTTTTAGATAGATGTGAGATTCGTAAAGAAAAAAATGAAAAACTCATTGCTAGTGCTACAAGGACTCTAAACAATATTTACATGAGTGAGATAAAAAAGGAAAAGTGTTTTCTAACTCAAGAAGATGAGATTTGGTTATGGCATAAAAGATTGGGGCATTTGAGCTTTGATAATCTTGTCAACATTAGTAACAAGGAAGCAGTTAGAGACTTGCCAAAAATAAAAAGGCCCCATAACACCGTTTGCGGTCCTTGTCAACATGGAAAACAGACCAGAACCAGTTTTAAATCAAAAGGGTACACTTCTTCAAAACCATTAGATCTCATTCATACTGATTTATGTGGCCCCACCAGAACTCAGAGCATTCCGGGAGAAAGCTACTTCATGTTGTTTATAGATGATTACTCTAGAATGACTTGGGTGACCTTTCTCAAAGAAAAATCTGAAGCTTTTGAAAAATTCAAAGCTTTCAAAGAAATGATTGAGAATGAGACTGAAAAGAGAATCAAATGCTTGATATCGGACAGAGGAGGAGAGTTCACATCTAATGAATTTGTGGAATACTATGAGCAACAAGGAATTAAAAGAGAATATTCAGCAGCTAGAACTCCTCAACAAAATGGAGTAGTTGAAAGAAAAAATAGAACTATTGAAAATATGGCTAGAGCTATGTTAAATGAGTCAAAAATTTTAGATGGTTTCTGGAAAGAGGTAGTCAGTACATCAGTCTACATTATCACCAGGGCCCAACTTAGAGTAAATCATCATAAAACTCCTTATGAGTTGTGGAAAGGAAGACCAACTACAGTAAAACATTTCAAAGTGTTTGGGAGTAAGTGCTTCATCAGAAGGGAAGATCAGAACTTGGGAAAGTTTGATCCTAGGTGTGATGAGGGAATTTTTCTTGGTTATTCTAGCCGAAGCAAGGCTTACAGATGCTTCAACAAAAGAATGCATATAGTCGTAGAGAGCATAAATGTAACAGTTGATGAAAAGACAAGGATAAGAGAACCTGTCAAGGGAATCAGTGATGAAATTTGTCAAGAAGAATTCAGAGAGGTCTCAGATGAAGAAGAAGAAAAATAGCAGCTGCTTCCCAAAACTCCGTCACGATATGTTCAGAAACATCATCCCAAATATTTGATCATTGGTGATCCAAACAGCAGACAAACTAGAAGAAGAGTCTTTTCGGCACATGATTCTACAAATATTTCTTTATTATCTCAGATTGAGCCAAGAGATTTCAGTGAAGCATGTGCAGATAAATTTTGGGTAAAAGCAATGGATGAAGAGCTAAATCAAATAGAGAAAAGTGAAACTTGGGATTTAGTTCCAAGACCTAAAAACAAGAATGTCATTGGCACAAAATGGATTTTCAGAAATAAACTCAATGAGGATGGAAAGATTGTCAGAAACAAAGCCAGGTTGGTTTGCAAAGGTTATGCTCAAGTAGAAGGTGTTGACTTCGAAGAGACGTTCGCTCATGTTGCTCATCTCGAAGCCATCAGAATGTTTTTGGCCCTTTCAAGCTTCAAAGCATTCAAGGTGTATCAAATGGATGTGAAATCAACGTTTTTAAATGGAGTTTTGGATGAAGAAGTCTACGTAGAACAGCCAGAAGGCATGTCTCTCTCAGATCAATCGGACTATGTGTGCAAACTGAAAAAGGCCTTGTATGGGTTAAAGCAAGCACCTAGGGCTTGGTATTCAAGACTTGACAGGTACCTTCATGAGCAAGGTTTTAGGAAAGGTGTGGCAGATAGCAATTTGTATATAAAAGATAAAGGTAATGATATGTTGATTGTAGTTGTCTATGTTGATGATATCATTTTTGGGGGAAATAATACCCAGATGTGCAAAGATTTTGCTAACACCATGCAAAAGGAATTTGAGATGTCTATGATTGGAGAGTTGTCATTATTTTTGGGTCTTTAGATTGCTCAATCAAAAGACGGTATATTTCTCTCTCAAGGAAAGTATATCAAAGAAATGTTAAAAAAATTCGGGATGATGGACAACAAACCTATATGTACTCCAATGACTACGGGGTGCAAGATGAGTAAAGATGATGAATCTCCAGTGGTAGATCAAAAATTGTATAGATCGATGATTGGCAGTTTATTATATGTTACATCTACCAGACCAGATATCATGCAGGCTATTGGGTTAGTAGCCAAATTTCAGGCTGCTCCAAAAGGTTCTCATGTTATAGCAGTTAAAAGGATATTCAGATATATTAAGGGAACTATGGACTTTGGGCTTTGGTATCCCAAAGGTGATGATTTCACTCTCACAGCCTATACAAATGCAGATTGGGTAGGCAGTAATGATGACAGGAAAAGCACCAGTGGTGGAGCATTCTTTCTAGGAAAGAGTTTGGTTTCTTGGCTAAGTAAGAAACAACCTTCAGTTTCTTTATCTACAGCAGAAGCTGAATATATAGCAGTAGTGGCTAGGTGTACACAAGTTCTATGGATGAAAACCACCTTGGAGGATTTCAAAATCAAGCATGAACAACCCATCTCCATATTTTGTGATAATACTAGTGCCATAAGTATTTCCAAAAATCCGGTAATGCACTCAAGGACAAAGCATATTTCCATCAAGTATCACTTTCTAAGGGAGAAAGTGCAAGATAAATAGGTCAAGGTAGAATATGTGTCTACTAAAGAGCAGATTGCAGATATCTTCACAAAACCTCTTTCGAAAGATACATTTGAGTATCTAAGGGAGAAATTGGGAGTTGTACTCCCACCCCAAAATTAATCACCTCATCAGGAGGTGGGGGAGGGACTAAGCTAAGAGGCTCATTCTTAGTCCTAAGCCCCAAAGGTGACCCTTTGCCATTGATGACAAAGGGGGAGAGATATGAGTAAGGGGGAGAGCTTCAAGTGAAGAGGAAAGCTTCAAGTTAGGGGGAGCAAAACTTCAAAGAAATATTCTCAGTTGTCAGCTCAGATTATTTTAAGTTTTGGCTCTTGAAGATGTGTTGTTAGTAAAGGTTTGCCATCAATGACAAAGGGGGAGATTGTTGGCAATTTTGGGTACCTTGAGTACATTGCCTTTGCTCAAGTATAGTTGTTGTCATTGATGTCAAGGAGTTCTTGAAGCAATTTGTTTTTATGTCTAAGAATGTGTTTTGATGAAGGTTTCAGCTGGTCAGTAAGTCTCCAAGAAAATCAGAGTAGCCCAATTGCAAAAGATCCAAAAAAAGATAAGTTAGAAAAAGTTTGCAGGCAACTAGAAAAACTATCACGATTTTGCGACATGTTTCAGGAGAGAGAAAGTTGGAAAAACTGTCATGATTTCACGACATGTTTGAGGAGAGAGAAAGTTTTGGCAAAACTGTCATGATTTCGTGACATGCTGGAAGGCAGAGACGAAGCAGGAAAAACTATCGCGATTTCATGACATGTCACATTTTCATGACTCGGGAAGCGTAGGAAGGTAGAGAAAGAAAAGTGTCGTGATTTCATGACACATTGCCAGGAAAGTTGTTCGGACGAGCAAGTGTCACGATTTCGTGACATGTTGCAGGAGAGAGAGTCCGAAAGGAAAAGTGTCATGATTTTGTGACATGTTGCAGAAGAGGAAGTCTACAGTGTTAACTGTCATGATTTCGTGACAAGTTTGAAGAGAGAGAAAGTGATTCAGGAACTATCACGACTTCGTGACATGCTGCAAAAGACAAAGTGAGGACTGTTGCGATTTTGTGACATGATGCAAAGTTCCAGTTGAGGACTGTCACGATTTTGTGACATGCTAAAAAGCTCAAAGTGAGAACTGTCGTGATTTCATGACTTGCAGCAAAGAGAAGAGTTTGAAAGGAGAAGCATCACGATTTTGTGATAGGCAGTGGAGAAAGCATACGGAAGCCAGAAGTGTCACGATTTTGCGACAGGTAGTGGAGAAAGCGTTCGAAAGCCAAAAGCATCACGATTTCATGATAGGCTACAAAGAAGTTATACGGATGCAAAAAGTGTCACAATTTCGTGACAGGTTGAGTTGGCAGCGTGCAGTTGCTGAAAGTGTCATGATTTCATGACAGAAGTGAGATGACGTCAGCAAAATTCATAAGTGTCATGATTTCATGATAGAAGCTGAGAGGAAGGCCATGAAGACTAAAGTGTCACGATTTCACGACAGAAGTGTGATGACGTCAGCAAGAGGCAAAGGTGTCATGATTTCACGATAGAAGCTGAGAGGAAGGGCATGAAGATAGAAGGGTCACGATTTCGCGATAGAAGAGAAGATGACGTCAGCAAAGACAGGAAGTGTCACGATTTCGTGACATAAGCGGTAAGGAGGTCGACAAAGGTAGTAGTGTCACGATTTCACGATAGCAAGAATAGAAGGTGTATGGCAGCCAAAGATGTCACGATATCGTGACATGTAGTTTCGTGCTAGAAGCTACAGGGAGGCAGTGAAGTCGACAGAGTTAAATCTGGGCCGACGCAGCGTAGGGTTTTGCAGCCAACGAGGTTGAAGGGTAAAACAACCGACTAAGACCAAGATCTCAATCTTGAAATTATGAGTATTAAAGGAGGGCTGTTTGAATGTTTTGGGCATCGATCAAAGTGTGCATTTTTAGTGTGATCTATGCAAGTAAAGTGTGAGCGAGAAGTTTGATCGTCAAGAAGCTGACTGTGCAAAGTCTGTGTTGTTGTGGTTGTGTAGAGTGTGAAGAATGTACTACAATGGATGCGCAAGGAAGCAAAAGCTATTGGTGTTGCGACATTCGAGATAGTGCATAGAAGTGAAGAGTTCGATAGTTGAAGTGCTGTGTACTACTGTGACTATGTAGAACTGTGCGAGAGTTGGTTTCGACCAAATAAAGTTGTGACAAAACTATAAAGACTTGGGGATAGCATTGAGCAAGCATTTGAAAGCTTGTGAACCATTCTTCTTTAACCATTTTTTGAGGACCAGATTGAGGACAGAGATTGAGGCAGAAGAGGACATTTGTGCTAGACCAAAGGACTACGTTTAGTGCAAATTTGAGGACCAGCTTTGCGGTGACAAAGTTGAGGACAAAGATCTCCAGCCAGAGTAGGGAAGACAGGTGTCTTCTGTGGATAGAGTTCCACTTGCTAATGGTAGAGGAGGTAGAGGTCTTCTAGAGGATCACTAGCCAAAGCAGAATTAGGGGAAGGTGTCTGAGGCTCATAAACATTGTAATCGGGAAGGATTCCCAGAGGACTTTGATATTACTTTTTAGAGAAAAGTTTTATCCGTGGAGTAGCCCACCTTGGGTGAACCACGTAAATTGTTGTGTCACTTTGTGGATTGTATTTTGTGCATTGTTTTGATTTCTGCTATCTTTATGCTGCATGTTATTGAATTGTAAGCTACTTTGAAAGAAAAGGTTAAAAGAGGTCTTATACTGTTCACCCCCCCTCTCAATATAAGCTTGTGTTCTTCATTCTATGTGCATATTTTCTAGTTTTTTTCCTTTACTCAAGGCTGATTTATGTCTGGACTAAAGGGTTTATGTGTATCTCCATTGACTTTTATCTCTTCAAGCTCAGGTAAGGTCTTGTTTGAGCATAGTTGGATGTTACTACAGTCAATAACATTTTTTGTAGTGTTTTGACCATATTTAGCTACATAGATAGGGGCTACTTGTCCTTTTTTATTTATATTAGCCACTTGTTGGGCTAGAAGTGGTGGTTTATTTACTTGCTCTGTTTGTTGTTTTTGGGATATCTCTTGAGAAGAATTCAGACTAGGCAACAAATTTTGTATCTCTAGGATATTTATGAGTTGTGGAAGTAAATGGCATTTATCAGTGATATGTCCCTGTGAACAAATGCTACAAGTAGCTAATATGGTTGTTTTTTTCAAGGGATAGTCTTGTATATCTGCCATGATGTCTTCCCAACACCTAGTACAAATTTGTTTATACTACCTTGATGATATGTATATAAAAAGGACAATACTACCATATGGCTCCTCTAAAATTTTTAAGAAATCTTATGTTTCTTGATAATGATGATGATGAATTTCTTTTAATTTTTATCAGGAATTTCAAACATAGGTAATTTAACCCCTAAGTGTGAAGATCACCTCCATGTGGTTTCTTTCTTGTTTTCTAAATGGACTGAAATGCAACTATCAATAATTATTATATATATCATTTATTACATTCAAATTTTACTCTGAAGTTCACAACATAGCACAATAATAATTATTGACTACTTTTACCCTCTAATAACACTGTGTTCCCTGATAATGGTGCCAAAATGATGTGCGTCATTAATAGCATTATTTAATATTATTATTTGTCAATTTGAGGTGGTGTCCAAGGCTATCTACAATAGAAGGCTAGGGTAGAGTATAATTCAGGTATTCAGATTTCAAGAATTTATTGGGTGAAACAAATTTTGGTATAGCCTTTTGGTGTCACACTAAACCTAGTATGTAGAATGGAAATTAAATTAAATTGTAGGAATTAAAAACTAAATCTAAGTTGCAAAAATTGAAAATTAACTATAATTGTAAGAATTAGAAAATTTTGAATTGAAATCTAATTTACTTTTGCAAAAATTGAAATAACAGAATTAAAATGTTGCTGAATTGAAATCCTAAATTACACTTGCAGAATTGAAATCCTAAATTACACTTGCAGAATTGAAACCTAGTTATACTTGCAAAATTAAAATGATGCTTGGAAATAACATTTATTCTAAGAACACATGTCAGTGCCCTATCATAGAAGGTCATCAAGCTTTTGCTATAGTGTCTGACAACAAAATGAAAACTACTGAAAAGCTGGTAAAAGTTGCTAAAACTTGAAAAAGGGGAACATGGAAACTAGAGGAAAAAAGGGAAACGAATGTCTAATATAATTTGTTAGCTGACACACACAAAAATTCTACATATAAACATAATGGAAAATATAAATAACATCACACAAACTTAAAATAAGAAAATGAAATCTGACAAGCAATCTATTAATTTTGCTACAACAAAATTATAGAAAAACCTGTCATAAAAATCCTCCTTCTAGGCCTAAAATTGGGCCCATGATTCCTTATCTATAAGAATGTGGAAAAATTCTCCTTAAATAATTAACAATTACACTTTCTCATGTATAGAAATTAAGAAAAGAATTGCACTTGTATTGCTGTCAAAACATGCTAAAACTATTATAGAGAATTGTTGTACTATCCTATTTGTTGCTACTAACTACTCTCCTCTATTCTACTTCCTAATCAGCTTAAAAAGTAAGGGATTTGTGTTATTTATAATCAAATATTACAATATATCTCGTGCTCAAATCAGCCTATTTTCTATTTTACAATGATTTACCAATAATTTTGAATCTGAAATAAGTGTAATTTTGGACAATTTGTGCTACAACAACACTCATTGGACCTTAGAAGGCACCTTTAGTGGTAGGAGTATATTTTTGGAGTCTTATAATATCTTTGCACACTTGTATCCACTTTAAAATATCATTTTCCTATCTTACAACTTATTTTCCTATTATTTTGTAAATAATCTAAGTCTATTTCAAGATAGGATCAACTACATCAGTTGATATTTCCTCATGAGTTGTATATTCTAGTCAATAAGGAATGGTGGATACAGCTGTTTAAATATTTTCATATATCCCCTCAATCTTAGTTTACCTTTTCAACCTCTTAGAAACCACAAATATTCAAAAAGAAGCATGCTCCCCTATTATTCCGAAGATCTTCGGAATAATTGGTTGTAGGTGCACTTGATGCTCAAAAATGCATTCAAAATGTCTATTTTGGATGTTTCTTTTATGTAGGTCATTTAATCCAACTTCCAAGAGGTGATTCCAACTGATTTCATCCTTCTCCACTGGTAAATTCTAGGCCTTGCCATTCATTGACAACTGGCTAAAATTTACATGGTGATTTATGCATTTTCTTGTTTTTACCTGTTGCTACCTATTTAGACCATGTGGGAATGATTCTAAATATTTTAGATGTCTTATTTAGTCCTTTTGAATGTATTCCATCCATTTCCTTATTATTTTCTTGACAACTTCAAGGTGTTCCTATAAAGTGACAACTTGTTGATTTTTATATGGCTGTTTTTTGCAGATTTTCAGATTTATGACAATCTTGCAAATTTGGCTCTAATGTGGATTTCAAACAAGTTGAAGAGCAGAAAAACATTCAAAAACCATTGTGAAGTTAATTGATATCAGAATACCACATTTGGCTAATTGAAATGCATATTTATATTTGCTACTTAATCAAGCAAAAATATTTACAAAATACTCAAAATAGTAAAAAATCGAGATATAGTGTTCCTAACATAAAATCATGCAAACACTTAAAAAATAATATATTCTAATCAACTATTTGGCAATTAAATTTTTCATGTTTGATAATATGGCAATTTTTATGTCAAACATTGTGTAATAATGAGTATTTTTGGGCCTCATCACTCGTAGGGGCACAAAAAGGTCTATGGAAATCATGTTGATGGATGGATGATTTCTTAAAGGTGTCTAAGGGAGTCTATTGAAATTAGGATACCATAAGACTTGTGGAGATGGTTTTGGTGGTATAAGAATAACTAGAGGTGGTCTATGCAGCTACGGGTGAGCTTGTTCCTCTTCGGGTAGAAACTATCACTAGATAGGGTGTTGTAATGGGAAAATACATAGATATCCCTTGTGTTCATAATCCAATAGGATTATTTGCATGTATTTGATGTCCACACTAGAATATTCGATAGGTGCCACTTCATAATTTGACTCATCATTAGATGTCCATTCATAGAGAGACCCTTGATCTTCTTCCTCATTATCATGTGGAAGGTTTGTGAACCTTCACCTCATTCGTAGGATTGTGTTACATCACAAGATATCTCTTGATATCTCATGGGTGTAGGGAAGTAGTCCCCCAACAAATAGGTCTGATTAGGGTTGGCATAGGTATCGCACACAAGCTCATCCATATAGTTTAGGCTCATGGACTCTAAACTATCAATGAGGACCTTGAGGGGCACAAGCTTTTTGTAGCCCAAACCAGACTTATCATAGGGTATTTGGTACTATGGTTGGTAAGGAATGTGAATTCCTTGCTCATACAAGCCCAAACCATAGCCATTCTAGTTGCAGAGATGAATATATCTCATGACAAAGTTAGGATTAGACATGTAGTTAATATCCTCAAAAAAGGGCTCTTCATCGTCTTCCTACTGCTGATAGGGTTCTATGCCATAGTCAAGACCCCCATAAATGATTTTTTTTTTATTTGAGGGTAATTCTAAGGGTACAATGGTACCTATGGAAAGACAAGGTCAACCCATGTTTTACACCATAACAACCACTAGGATTTGTTATGATATTCCTAACTATGTATTCTCCTAAACCAATGGTAGCTAGATGAACTATGACTTGTGGTAGTGGAGGAGGAGATGAGAGTGAGGTTTGAGTTGATTCGATGTTTGCCTCACAAGGTATTTCGTCATCTTATGGAATATGAATCTCTTCTATGGAGATGGTGGATATGGTTACAGGGATCTCATAAATAGGCCTTTTCTCCATATTCCTCCATGAAGAATTCAATGATGATGAAGGTATATCTGGGGTGGTCGATGATGAGGATGGTATGGAAAAATATGGTGATGTATTAATTGAAGGTGGTAGTGAAGGAGTCATACCTTAGCTAGTTGTATTTAGTTAGAAATCTATATGGGTTGACAATAAGGTCGACTCAGGGATTTACTGCACCAAGTTGTAGTACTTGAATGGATCAAGGTCTGTATAGATGACATGTACTTGCTCTTCATAGGTGTACTTTAGACAATTGTGAGTGATGAATGTCATGCACTTTATGTTCCTAATCCAGGGTCTACCCAAAAAAAAATTGTAGGCCAATTCACCCTCCAAGATGTGGCACAGTGTTGGTATAGTCTTTTGTCCTACCTAAATAGGTAAGACTATGGTACCAACTATCGAGTATATAGCATTGTTAAATTCTTGGAGAGTATAGATGGATGCAATAATATGGGATACTAAAAGCCCTATATGTTTGAAATTGGTTATGGTGATGATGTTACTAGAGGAGCCAGTATCGATCATAACTCTATTGTAGGGTGTTTCATTTACACATGCGATCATGTGCAAGGGAGGATCCACCATGTCATTTGGTACAAGTTTGAGTTCATCCTCATGAAATATGATCACTTTTTCAGTGCACTATCGAACATGCACCACAAAATTATTAAAGGATTTAGAATATTAGGGCTATAGCTCGATTGACTTGAGGATCTCCATTAGAGATTCTTGATGAGGTGGTGATTGCTAAATAATCTCATAGATGGAAAGATAAGATGATGTTGTTCTCAAGATCTGAGTAATAGTACTCTTTATCATGACCACTAGTTGAGGTGGTAGATTTTGCATTAGGGGTGGCAAAGGTTGTGACATCGAACGAACGTCACTTGAAGCCGCAAGTAGTGTGACTGGAATTGGGTAACACTTGTTCCTTGTCACAATCCTAACCATATCAATGAACACTTTTTTAGGAGGTGCTTGATGGACCTCATTTACTTATGGTATTTCCTTTGCCTATTCCTCATGGGTAGGCAATGGGTCTTTAAAAATACCCATCTATTTATTATTTTGCACAATAGGGTTATTAACCCAAAGTTCATTCCTATCAATCATATCTTGTACTAGGTTTTTGAACATGTAGCGCATCTACACATAATGCCCATTTTCCCTATGATAATTATAGTATAGGTCTTCGTGATATCCTTTGGGATTTGGTACGTTGGATTGATAGGTTGACTCTTAGGCAGATTAATTACCTTAGCTTTACAAAGGCACTTAAATAAAGAGGCCATGGACTTTGCAATGAGTATAAATTGTCACTTAGGGTGATGTTATTTTTACCCTTGGTTTTTTTGATTATCCTTGTTTTAGTTTCTAGGTGTGGCCTTATAGTTAGGCTTCTGATGTGGCATTAGTTGCATAGGACCTAGAATACTAATGACAACTTCATTGACTAATGCTGGCTTTGGTTGTTTCAGGTTGCTCTTGGTGTTCTTAATCCACTCCTTGTAGGGCTTTACAATTTCTCCCACTTGAATTTTGATGTCTTTGATTATTCTAGCTTGTGCTAGAGCATCTTCAATAGTTGGATATTGTTGAAGTTGCAACAGTAAGGAGATCGACTTCAAGAAACTCTTAGAAAAAAATTGAGTCAACTTAATTATGGGGAGTAAGTATGGCATATTGGAAAGCAATCCTCACCATCTATTGCCATAGTTTATTATTGAATCATCATCAAACTATTTTAACCCTGTGAATTCAGTTAGAGTCACCTTTCACTTTGTGTTGAATGTGAAGTGCTCTAGGAATGCATCTGTAAACTGCTCAAAACTATAGATATTATACTTTGGGAGTTGGTTGTACCATTCTATAATAGGGCTAGAGAGGGTAAGCAAAAATATACTCAAAAGTAAGACATCCTTTTCTTGGATGCAAAAGTAGTGATTCAAGAATTTTGTGATGGGCTCTTACGCATCATCCTCCCTTTTAAACATATCTAGCTTAGGTATATTGAAATACTTTGGATAGGGCGGGAAAGATACTAATGGGTGAAACAGCTGAATGTGAATCTAATGTAGAGTGGTATTATGAGCCATAGACCCAGAGGTCTTATTCTCTAACAATTCTAACTATTTTAGAAATGCCTTATATGCATCAGAGGATTTTATCTCCTCTTCTTTACTTTTACCTTGCTAGGGAGGGTGAGGAATATCAGGCCTATTGTAGGGTGGTTTAATTTTAATATACCCTACCTCTGTAAGGTGTCTCAATATAATCCACTTCCATTTCATGTTCGGTGTAGGCCCCATAAGGTGTCTCCTGAGCTTACCTATAAGGAGGGGTAACTACCTATGGAGGGTGCTCTATGTTTTTCCTGGGAGGTAAGTCCTGATTCGGCCTAGGAGGTTGAGAGGGTAACATTGGGTTAGGCCTAGGAGGCCTATATTGATTGAAAATAGGTTACCTATGATAGACCTCCTATCTATGGGTGCTTGGTGTAGACACCAAAACAACACCAAGCCGATTATGTGGCTGCAAACACTGATCACTTTGACACACATAGCCCTAAGGGCAGCCCTCAGAGGTTAAACAATGGTCCTAACCACTTTTACAACAATTTTGGAAGGTCAAAAATCAATTTGGCACATTCAGGCACCTTGATCGGTATCCGTACCACCCTAGGATGAATTCAAAATGGGATTCACCCCACCCAGGGACAAATTCTTAATTCGCTTTGAGGTAGGACGAATTCCAGGTTCAACGAGAAAAAAGAAAAATCTTGACAAGTGGCAGCCGAGGACAGTCAATTAATGCTCCCTGCCTTGCATGCACGCGTAGGTGAGCAAATTGAACGTTAGAGGACTGTCACAAGGGCAGTCATGGAAGCCCAAGTCAGGGAGGACTTTCCTCCCTCATGGGAAGGCATGACTGCCACATGGCACCCATGCATGCCCATCCAAAGAGACCCCCTGGGTCTATAAAATGGTGAGCTTTCTCACCCAAAAGAGGACAGGTTGGAAGCATTTTGAAGCAACGAAGTGCTACCAAATTGATACCATGCTTTACCTTTGATTCACCTCTTCCACATCCTTGATATCTTTTGCAAGGGAGGTCATTGGGTGGTTATTGGAAGTGTGAATCTGGATCCAAAACCCGACACTTGACCACATTGATCTACCAATTCATTGACAACACATTACAAGAGATTTTGGGCCCATCCCAAGTGGATTGGTGCCAAAATCAGGTTCCAATGGTGGGCGGACCACCTGGGCACCCCGCACTGCTACAAGCCTAAATCTTCTTTTTTTAAGAATGATTAGGAATTCATGGAAGATTGCTCTTCATGTCATTTATTTATTTTGCATTCCATCTTATGCTGCTTAAATAGCTTGTAATCCCGATTTCTTAATGCTTTGATCAAATCTTACCATGTTTTATCGCTTTGTTGTCCTCACTAACTTGCAGGTAGAAGCATAAAATTCTTGTTGATGGAGGCCAAATTGGCAAAATTTGACCATCTAGGTCTTCCCAAAATGCCCCCAATTAGCTAACCCCAAGTTTGCAGGTCTTTTGGAGCTCCCTAGATGCAACATTTTGAGCAGTATCACTTCGACACTTTATTGCAGGTGAATTCGTCCTACCTCGGGATGAATTACAGTCGAATCTGTCTTGCCTAGGAGAAAATTCAAATCGGTGGTGAAATTTTTGACTGTTCTGATGGTAGTGGCCCTCTGGTAACATTCCCTAGTTCCTGTCAAATTTGCAGGTTGTTTAGA
Organism: Wollemia nobilis; assembly: GCA_028583015.1. Taxonomy (NCBI): domain Eukaryota; kingdom Viridiplantae; phylum Streptophyta; class Pinopsida; order Araucariales; family Araucariaceae; genus Wollemia; species Wollemia nobilis. The sequence goes on along the minus strand of JAQPPZ010002587.1, from coordinate 10,134,757 downwards.
ATCAGTTTATTTATCACTGTAATCAATCTTTTGCATACACCTTTCATTGTTTTCAAAGAACAAACATTTCATCTTTGCCACAGGTGCTACTAACAATTTTGTTGTTTCTTTGAATGTAGGAGGAGTAGCAAGGATCAAGGATTCATTCACACCAGTGGTGGCGATGCTTTGGCCCATCCATTTTACATGTGGGCATGCGGAAGGAGGATCACTAGTCACCATTGTAACCAAAACATGTTAACGCTCCTAGCCCTTGAAAAGGTGGGAGACGTCTTTGTAACTGATATTGAGAGAGTATAAATAAAAAGGGCTATGCTTTCTATACTTCTTTCATTTCATCTCAATTCGTCTCTTTTCCCTATTTCATGCATTTCAAATTGCTAGGATTAAAGTGTTACATTTCGTTTTGCATTGCATAGCTTTAGTGTTTATTTTCAACTTCCAGAATCTCGTGATTTCAGTGGAGATCATGGTGGGACCTTATCCCCTGATTTTGAGATCAAGAAACTGATCAAAATTTGTGTTTTCTTGCTTATAGGCATCATTTTTTGAACTCTAACTATTGCTAGAACATACAGTACTAGAATTCGTCTGACCCTGGGATGAATTCGAATTCATCTCAGACTGGGACAAATTCTATTCTGCTATTCGTCTCACCCAGAGATGAATTTTTTTCTATGTAGTTTTGAATTCAAGAATCAGAAACATCCTTTTGGGCAGAGAAGAGGTAGGGGTTTTTAACAAGCCTCTGTCAAATTTTAGTTTTCTATTTTCTAATTTTCAATTTTTGTATGTCTTAGGGAAAGTTTCCTTTTTGTCTGCCTATTTCATTTTTTTAATAAAAAGAACCACACACATGTCACGTGGCATTTTTAAACCAAGGATCTGGTCGTAAGACCCCAGCCCTTGATCAAGACCAACGGTGGGTTCATCACCACCTTGGATTGAATTTTGCATTCATTTACCCCGATTGTCACTATTGTTAGATGTAAATCCTGATGAAAGCTGACCGAGTGTCGCTGGGGTGATTCCCAATACGTGAGGATAAGTCTTCTATGGTAGGTGTCATAAATAGGGCAATCCCCCTTCTGTATCGCCTATGTTCCACATACCATCTGATCTCACGTACCTATAGTTTCCCTCATGTAAGGGCAGGTATATAGAGAGGTTGGTATATCGGTCTGGCAATGGTAAATCGAAGGGCGACCAATTTTTGGAGCCATAAAAGCCTTCATTTTGCATTTAAACATTCTTTACAAAAATCTCAAAAACAACAACAAAACACACTAAACCAGTTTTAGGACACACTTTCAACCTTTAAATGAGATAATCACCGTTTGTGTATGTGTGTGTTCTTTTCTATTTAAGTGTAGCATAAAAAATCATAAAAGAGATAAAAATATGCTTAGCTTGTAGAAGAGCACCACCATGGTGTACACCCGTAGCCAAGCCCAATCAAGGGCAGAAGCTACAAAAAGTGTACAAGGAGTGGGTACAAGTCACCTCCGCTTTAGCCCTAAGGAATTGGCCATACCGCCTTGGCGGTTTGACCCACAAGAGAGTCCACATCATTCCATGTCAAGGTGGAATTATAGGGACACCCCTCTAGAGGACACGCCCGTTCAGCACAGCCCCTTTCGTGAAGAATATTTACACGTGGCACTCAATGTAGACAAAAGAGCTCCCTTAGAAGCTAGATATGAGTGGCCATCATGTGATGAAGCGCTAGAGAGGCATAGTATCCATGAGGAGAGGACATGTGACTATGGCATCTCTCCTTTGCCTCCCATCACTATTAGAACCTAAAGACAAAACCCAGAGTGCAGGGCTCTCCAAACAGGGCAAGCTAACTCCACCCACCCCTTTCACACCTATGAAAGGGAGTATGAGGAAGACCATCACATTCCTCGAGAGCAATATATAGAGTGGAAGACTTGTGCTTTTGCACCTGCTAGATACCATAGTTACCCACTAATGCCATAGCCTCAGGTAAATGTCGCCAACCTCGACAGAGGGAAGCAACCCATTGAAATCTCGAATAATCATGACCAAGGCAAATGCATAGGAGAGGCATTCATGCCTCCTAGGCCCAAGATGGCAGACCAAATTGACTTGGCAGTCGCTAGACATGCCGCCCGCCAAGCCCAGATCATGTAGCTTGAGCAAGATCAGCAGCAGCTAGAGTGTCTATACCACCTTAGAAAGGAGCGCATTTAGCGCCAAAAATATGAGCTGCTTTATAACCTACCTGAGAGGGTTCCAACCCCTCACACCCAAAGGGCAGAACCATATAAGAGGCATAATCCCTTGGTATGAGATAGGTCTCTGCGACCTCGTCAAGTTTTGCCTCTAATACCCCATAGACCTAAGAGGGAGACCACTCCTCGAAACAACGATGGGTACCCTCCAGGGGGACCCACTCAGGGTCATAGGTCTCACCTAGAGACTCCTCAAGAAGTTTATGAGGAGTATGAACAAGAAGTAGAGGAGGCTGAAATGCCCTACCAAGGCATAGGGGTTGCTATCCGGCCACCAACCCATAGGCCTCCAGTCTCTCGCAACCCACAATGGGAGCAAACTAAATAGAAAGAGATTAAATCTTTCGATGCATACAAAGCACTATTAGAGCGTTTGGAGTCTGTGGAAACCAAAGCTTTTGGGCCCCAAAAGCCCACGTTACGCCAACTCTACAGTCACCCCGTGCATCCATCAGTGCCTGCACCTCCTTACCTCAAACACTTCAAGCTACCTTAGTTGGCAGTCTTTAAGGGTGAGAGGATGCCCAAGAGCATGTGACAAGATTCCTGAGCCAATGGTTTGGCATTCAGGATAATGATGCACTATTGCTAAGGACATTTATAACCACATTCATGGGCCCTACCTCGGATTGGTTCACCCAGTTGCCGAATCACAACATCAATAACTTGGATCAATTAGTGGATGTGTTCCTTGAATGTTTTGCCTTCAACATCAAGAAGAAGGCGTCACTGAGTGACATAGCCAGCCTCAGGAAATATGAGGAGGAGACCATGGCGGCCTACGAGAATTGATGGAGGACACTGATTTCTAAGCTACCCTACTTTCACCCTATGTTTGACCTTACATAAATGTTCTCACGAAGTTGTTTGAGATTGATCTCTGTGCTATTGTAGCTACAACAATATGCCACCTTAGAAGAAGCTTTGGCGCAATCCAAACTTATCGAAAAGATAAAAATATAGGATGGCAAAATTGCCAAACCTAAAAAGAAAGAGTGGAACAAAAACACAAAGACATGGACTACGCAACAAAAACCCACTGCGATTAATCAAGTTGCTATAAATGTCCCTAAGCCTGCACAAGAAATACAGCCTCAAAAGGCTAATTATCAGGTAGTGCCTCCTAACAATTATGAAAGAGAAAATAAAAAATAGAAGCAAAATCAGCAACGTCACCCTAAGCGACAGTACACCCCGTATATGGAGTCTAGGGACTCCCTATTTGACCACTTGTTAGTGGCGAACTTGATCGCCCTTCCAGAGATTCAAACCATAGATCCTAACACTCCCAAGCCTAAAGGATACAGAGAGGACTTGTATTGTAGGTTCCACAGGCAAAGGGGACATGACCTGAATGCATGTTGGAAGTTCAAAGGATTGATACAAGACCTGATTGATAATAAAACATTGGCAGTGGACAACCCCATAGCGCCAAAAAACTAGTAGATGGGGATTTTTAAGGACCCCTTGCCTGCCCATGAGGCACAGGCAAAACCCCTTCAAGTAAATGAGGTGTGATAGAATTGCCCCATGCAAGGGTATGTGGGAATTATAAGCATAGTGACTAGGAACAAGAAATACCTAGGAGTTGCCCCTGAGGTAGCCACAAGAGAGGTTCCATCGACGTCACAACATCAACAACACCCTGTGTAGTTACCTTTGCCTAGACCCACGGCCACGATACGGACCAAACTCACATAGAGTTTGTGGACCACGTCGGCTAGGCTCTCCATATATGAGCTTATACAACAATCAGTGCCCCATCGGGAGGCTCTCATGGAGATTTTGAAATCCATCAAGTTGTAGCCCCACGAAGTGAATTCCTTTAATAACTTCATGGGATATGTAAAAAAATGCATGAAGCCAGTCATTACCTTTCGAGAAGATGAAGTTAAATCAGTGTCTAATGACATGGCAGATCCACCCCTGCACGTTATCATGCGAGTCAATGGGATCCTGTATAAGAGGGTGTTGATCCCAATGGATTTAGAACCTTTCAAATATTACAATGTGGTGCAGTTGATCCCACAACCGACCCTCCCATCGACACACTTGGATTTTCAATTAAATTCATCTAGACATGGTCTAATGCCGCAAGCACCACTGGTGACTAATCCATAAAAACCCCAGCCAGGTGCATCTTAATCATCCGCTCCTTCACTACCAATGCCACCTATCATGGCTAAACAGAAGGACAAAGGGAAGAAAATCTTGGAAGAGGCTCAACCCCTGGAAGAGGTGCTACCAACAATATCAACCATCTCAACTAAAGAGATGCCTAGAAAAATGGAAGTTGAGGCTCCCAGTCCACCCAACATGGAATGGACTCAAGATGAGCTTTCGTTCCCTCCCTCTCAATCGCAAAAAATTACTGTTGAAATGGCCAGTACGGGCCTAGGGGAGTATTTAGTGCGGAATGTCGTAGCAATGACCACGATAGAGTCAGCACAAGACATGGGGAGACCTCGCCTCCCCATCAGGACAATTGTTCCTTTAGGCTACCCATAGAACTAGTCTAATTTTGTGTATGGGGGCCTTGACCATGGTGCTGAGCCATGCATGCAAAAGGACGAGGACAAAGAGCATTTTGCAGAAGATGTCAACTATCTATCTAACCTGAACTTTGCTTTGAGATATCTTGGCCAATGCAATTGGCATGGATACGGGCTAGGCAGGTATGAGCAAGGAGTGCATGTCATTTGCCAACCAAGATACCAAATGCCTTATGACAAGTCAAGAGTAGGGTTCAACCACCCCCTGCCCTTAGACATCTTGGTGGAAAACATGCAAGGCCTAGGAATAGGCAACAAGGGTGGATTGGCATCAAATCCTTATGCCAACCCAAACACAACATATACATTGGGAGATTACCTCCCATGGTCAACAACCACCCTTGTTAACATCAATAACCCTTCTCCTTTTCTAGAGAGAGGTGAAAGTTTAGGAACTCACTTTCAAGAAAGGTATAAGCAGTGTCCAAAAGGATTTTCAAAGGATGAATCAGAATATGAACCAATGTCATATGATCCCTTCGAATCCGATAGTGATCACTCATCCCTGAATAACTATCAAGAGATATTTTTGACTATGTTCCCTCTAGAGGCTCCAATTGAGCCAGTGCCACATCAAGAGAATTAGGTCCCCCCATGGAGTGTGGAACAACCACAATGGGACTAGATTAATTTTCTTGAAAAATATGAGCCTCATATGTCGTAAGATATTTTCAGAGCCAACGAGGGTTTTTGGATCTCCGACAACAATTTGAAAGATGAAACTGAGATGGCCTATCTCAACCACATGCAAAAAATGCAACAACAATACCCATTGAGGATTAATGACATATTTGAACATATGGGCATAGTGCCAGGGCACAAGTGGTACGTAGACCCAGCAAGGTGGGATCAAGTGTTGGATCCGCTGCTCTGGGCACACAAAGAGAACCTTCCACTTCGAGACCCTAGTGTGATATCAGTGTCGAGGGCAGACCCTATCCTCCTATTAGCACATAGGGCCAATCCATTCGTGCCAGTACCTATAGAACTAGATACAGAAAACATAGCACATCCAGAATGCTTAAGTCATCACACCCGTGGTAATGGAGACCAAATTCATTTCATCCACATGATCTCCATTGACTTAACTGCACCCATCCGTAATCTGATCCATCTAGCATGATCCTTGCATCTAGACATAAATGCCATTGACTGGGATCATGTCAATTCACCTCTGTCCCCATCAGAGTACTGGCCTTTCGATAAAATGCCTCATTTTACCCCAAGGACAACTCAGGATATCCTTCAGGCTAAAGAGGAACCTGAGGTTCCCAACGCAGATTTAAACTCAGCTAATGATATCCATTTGATCCCAACTCCACATCAGTTGGAGGATGGATCCCACATGTTGATTGAGGAGACGACTGACATAGACATCGGCTTGGATCCAAGGAATCCATAGATTATCAAGCTGGGGGTAAGCTTATCCCCTAAAGAGCAAGCCGACTACATTGCCCTTCTCAAAGAGAAGGATGTTTTTGCATGGTCATACAGAGACATGTCGGGGCTAGATTCGTAGCTAGTCACGCATAATATAATGCTTGATCCGAAAATCAAGCCAGTTAAGAAAAAACTACGTAAGATGCACCCAACAGTGGCCTTGATGGTCAAAGACAAATTGCAAAAGCTGTTGAATGCATAGTTTGTCATCTGCAAGGATTATCCACCATGGTTGTCCAACATGGTGTCCATAAAAAATCCTGACGGGAGGATTCCCATATGCACTGATTTTTGAGATCTAAACAAAGTGAGTCCTAAGGATGATTTCCCCTTGCCAAGCATCAACGCGTTGGTAGATGCTACAACAGGTCACGAAATGTTATCCCTCATGGATGGTTTCTAGCGCCACCTACCAACGTGCCATGACGTACATCTTCCATGATTACATGCATAAAACTTTGGAAGATTACATGGATGATTTGTTGGCCAAGTCTATTTTGTGCCTAGATCATCTCAATGACTTAAGCAAGATCCTCGATTGCCTCATGAAGCATAAAGTCAGACTGAATCCCAAGAAGTGTGTAATTGGCATCACATCTAGAAAACTCTTGGGTTTCATAGTCTCAAAGTGAGGCATTGAGGTGGACCCAAACAAAGTCAAGGCAATCCTTGAAATGGTTCTCCCAACTACCATTAAGCAGCTCAAAAGTCTACAGGGAAAGGTCACATCAATTAAGTGCTTCATAGCATAGCTATCTGACAAGTGTCGACCCATGAACAAATTATTGCACAAGGGGGTAGTATTTCACTAGGATGATGAGTGCCAGTCAGCTTTTGATGACATCAAATGATACTTGGCTTCGCTACCAGTATTGGCACCACCTAGACCAAAAGTGTTGTTTTACTTATACATCCCAGCTACTGAGGTGGCACTGGGCACCATGCTAGCCCAGAAGAATGAAATTCACAAAGAATAGGCTACTTACTATCTTAGCCACACCCTGGTCAGTTATCAACTTAACTATGCATACGTCGAGAAACTCTGCTTGGTAGTGGTATTTGCTACCAAAAAGCTATGCCACTACATGTTGAGAAACACTATGTATGTTGTGTCTAAGGAGAATCCATTGCGATACATGATGAGTCGTACTTATCATAGTAGTCGCACAATGAAATGGATCATGTTGTTGACAAAATTTGACATAGAGTTTATTGGATAGAAATCCATCAAAGGACAGGTCATAGCCGATCAACTAGCAGAGGCTCCTCTTGAAGATGATCAACCTCTAGTCATAGAACTACCCGATGATGGGGTCTTCCATGTCTTAGAATCGCCAGATTCTGATGAGCCTGAGTCATAGGTCGACATAACCCTATTTTTTGATGGTTCTAAATGTGAGCAAGGTGGTGGTGCGGGAATAGTATTCTTCAAATCGTAGGGTGCTCCAATGCCCCTGTCATTTAAATTAAATTTCCCATGCATCAACAATAATGCAGAGTATGAAGCCTTACTCATAGGTGTTCAGACAACAATCGCCATGAAAATCAAACGACTGAACATCTTTGGTGATTCGTTGTTAATTTTCAATCAAGTCAAAGGGGTATTCCAATGCAAATGCCTAGTTTTGTAGGCTTATAAAGCCCTTGTGGACAAATTCCTAGCAAAACTTGAGTGGTACGACATCGAGGCACTCCCTCGATCATCGAATCATTTTGCGGACACAATGGCCTCATTGGGGTCACTAATCCTGCAAGACCTTTCTAGTGATATGACAACCATCCAAGTCAAAAACCTATCACAATCCATGATGGAGCGTGCAAGCTCTGACTTGATGCCAAGAATCCACATGATCCAGATTGAACCATCCTCGGATAAGTTCTCTCGATTCCACGATCATTTAAAACATGCCAACTGGGGGTCCTTGTTCTCCCCTACTCCCATTTATAGAAACACAATGTTGTTTTTACAAGTTCTCTCCCACTCAGCATTTGCTAGGGATGAACTTCAAGAGGGATTGGTTGTTCATACCGTCAAGGCTTCCGATCAGTAGGACTGGTATTTACCCATTAAAGACTACCTCAAGTTAGGCAATCTCTTGCTTGGATTGATGCATGCCACAAAATGAGCATTCAAGCAGAAAGCGGCTAAGTATGTCTTGATAGGAGACATTTTGTATCATCACAGCTATGAAAGAATTCTCCTTCATTGCTTGGACCAGAAAGAGTCCACTTGGGAAGTCACCCAAGCGCACGATGGTACATGTGGTGGCCACTTCAGTGGTATGGCCATCGCAAAGTGCATTCTTCGCATGGGCTATTATTGGCCATCTTTAGAGCGAGATTGTTGCACATATTTTAGGAAGTGTGTGAAGTGTCAACATCATGCCAATTTTATGCATGTACCTTCCCATGCCTTGCAGACAGTCCAGTATTCTTGGCTATTTTTGTAGTGGGGCTTCGATCTAATTGGAAAGATCTCTCCTACGTCATCAGGCCGTCACAAGTTTATCATAATGGCCACAGAGTATTTCACCAAATGGGTGGAAGCAATTCTGCTTACCTCTACGACAGGACCCCGCATAGTGGAGTTCATTTTGCATAACATCATATGTCGTTTTGGTATTCCATCCAAAATAGTTTCGGATAATGGGACACCATTCAAGAACAAAGATGTGTGTGCTTTGACCACAAAGTACAAAATTCAGCATAGTTTTTTGACACCCTATTATCCGCAGGCAAATGGGCAAGCAGAGGCGTCAAACAAAACACTAGTTGCCATCCTTAAAAAGATGGTCGTAGATAATCATAAGGATTGGCACATCCAAATTCCACTTGCCCTATGGGCTTATCGCACTAGCATTCGAATGCCCACCGGGGCAACTCCATTTTCGCTCATGTATGGGTCCGAGGTAGTCATGCCTCTCGAGTTGGAAATTCCTTCCCTGTGCATATCAATGCAAGATTTCATCGATGATGAAGCTGCACGGTAGTCCTGGTTAGACCAGATTACGTTGCTTGATGAATGACACATGAATGCTCTCGAGAATTTACATATCTATCAAAAATGACTTAAGAAATCTTACAACATGAAAGTTCACCTGAGGGACTTTCGGATTGGTGATTTGGTCTTGAAGGAAAACCAATAGAACTCTAGTTTTCCATCTCACCTAAGGGACAAGTTCATGGCAAATTGGTTAGGTCCATATGTCATTGATAGCAAAATAGGACCCAAGACGTACCGGCTAGCCTCTCTTGATGGAATCAAGGAACTAGAACCCTTGAACATCAGTCATTTGCGACCATTCCATATCTAAGAGAGCCATATCCCAAAATACTCCAAGGATTCCTACAATCACTTGGTCAATCCCAAAATGCTCCAAGGATTCCTATAATCACTTGGTCAATACCAAAATGCTCCAAGGATTCCTATAATCACTTGGTCAATACCAAAATGCTCCAAGGATTCCTAAAATCACTTGGTCAATCCCAAAATGCTCCAAGGATTCCTACAATCACTTGGTCAATCCCAAAATGCTCCAAGGATTCCCACAACCGCTTGGTCAAAATAAGAAAATTCAAAAATAGTAAAATCATCAAAAAACAACAAAAATTTACATCTCATTTCTAGGCATGCTCACGTTCATCAATAGAGAGCTCTTCTCGCATCTCATCTTCATATTCACAAAAATCAATCCATCAAAAAAATACAAAAATATGTAGCTGCATTAAGCATCACACCCATACATTACATATTTGTGGTCGTACAGGTCAGAGGCACCATAGACTGTAATTACTCTACTAGTCCATCTTGTTCCACATTTTTCCATTTTATAAGCAGTCCAAAAAAAATGTGCCATTCACTACTTTTTACCACATAGAGTCAATGGTATTCTAATGTATCAAGAGTTTTCATCATGGGAACTATGGTGGGAACTACCCCCTATAATGTGGGTCCTATGGGACCCCTCAGGGTGGCTACTACTAGCCCCTGCATCATGCCTGCTACCCCCTCTGTCATCTAGTCGCCTACGATGAGATGATGCTGATTGCTCAGTATCACTGCCCCTCGTTCGGCATGACGATCCACCTCCCGATGGCTCAGGTAGCTGCCCACCTAGGTGGACAATCTCTCCCTCTATCTCTAGCCGATGCCACCACCAATATGATTCCTGTTGATCCCACTCTGCCTCCCATCGATGATAGTAAGCTACTGCATCATTACGCTACACCAAAACCCTATCCCTCTTCATCAGCTACATCTGTAGGAGATCCCTCTCCCATGCAACATCAGTATCCCCATCCTACCGATGAGACACCGCCCATGCACTCTCTTGCTCTATCAACTAAGTCCACAAGAGATCTCTCTCCTATAGTGCATCTCCCAACTCCTCATCGTACCTCCGTAGCAGGTCCTCTAATCATGCTATCTCAGTGTTGAGCCTCGCCTCCACCTCCCCCGAACCTGCCTAAGGCATAGGCAAATCTAGGATAGCAGCATGCTCTGGCTCCCATTGCTCCATGATGTCCTGCATCTTCGACTGATCTGGAACCCCCAAATCCCCATCCTCATCCTCCACCTCCACCATGTCCACATACTCCTAAGGAGCTCCCCAATCATCCCCTAGTGCCTCAGCACCCTCCCTGCCCGCTATTGCTACCTTCGCGCTTCCTAGTGGCTCCTCTCCCTGCCAACACTGTAGTACCCACCACTGGTCATACTTTATGGTAGTCTTGACGTCATCCACATTTGAGACGTCAATCACCGCATCTAAATCCTCGCCCAACAACGTGATGGCCAGTCGGTCCAGAGTTCTCTCATCCCCAGCATCGATAGACCACAGGCTCACCAAGCAACCCCTGGCTCACCCCAAACTATCATGTCACTTAGCTGTAGGAGAAGAACTCATGCTCGGTCCCGTGCTACCCAATTAGCCACCGCTCTCTGCTTACCCATCAGAGCCACTCTCTAGCCTTCGGCTAGGCTAGACAGTCCTAATAGGGGCGCCAGAGCACCTCCCCTGGTGTAAGTCGAGTGAAGGCATCGACATAGTGCCTTACAACACCTACCCACCGTCGAATCTGTCCCTACTCCCCAAATCATCGCCATAGAACTGCATAGCCTATCTCCCTATCCTCCATCTCTACCCAAGTCATCCATGGTAGCCCAACTGGCCTCTCCATTGCTATGTGCTACCAAGCCCAGCTCTACAATAGATAGTTGTAGCTAATCCCCTTCCACTTCTGGCATCAGACCTCGTACAACTCACCATAGAGCTATGCAAACAACGTTTGTCCCCATATCATGATTAGCGATGCCTCTGTCGGGCACTCTACCAACTACCAAACCAAATCTAGTAGGTTTCATGGGAACCTCGCGCCTGACGAGTCAGGAAACATGTTGGAAATGAGGCCCATAAGGAATGCATGCCTCACTCCCAACACCCCCCTCTCCAACCACCATCGGACCAAAATCCCACCAATCTAGTAGTCGCCCTCTGCCCTCTCCACTAGATCCTCCACACCTAGCTCCTCCCCATGCCCAAAGCATCTCATCAGTAGAGCTGTCCGTTGATCACGTGATGATGTCCTGATCGACAGTCCATCTATCAAAATCTATAGAAGCCGATAGATATCCTTCAAGGTCATGGTCATCTACCCTATTGGGAGATGGAAGGTGTTGGTCTGGGAATCCCATAGATTGATCAGGGCCATAAAATAAGCCCGATCAACGACCACAGGCTCTAGTCGAGCCATCTGCTTGAGCCCAAGGGCATGAAGCCACTCCCAGTCAGCCACAGTTAGCGCTCCCCACACTTTAGTAAAAGTAGTAGGTAAACGGTATCAGATCTTAACAACCTGCAAAAGAAAACAATTCAAAAACATTAAAATCATGAAAAAAAAAAATTGTACAACAATAACATGAATATATAACATTGCCTACCAATGTACAGCAAAAAAAAAACATAAAAGTTCAAACAAAATTAATTTGTCAGTCCTAGGGTTTTTAATCCTAACTGATAAATTTAAAAACACAACAAACATTCAAAATTCAAAATTTTTTTTTTCAGTCCTAGGGTTTTTAATCCTAACTGATAAATTTAAAAAAAAAAACCAAAACAAAAATTCAAAAAAACAAAAATTAATTTGTCAGTCCTAGGGTTTTTAATCCTAACTGATAAATTTAAAAAACAAAACAAAAATTCAAAAACAAAAATTAATTTGTTAGCCCTAGGGTTTTTAAACTCTAAACTGATTAATTAACAAAAACACAATAAATTGTCAGTCTTATTTTTCAATCTTAGGATCTCTGTATTTTAAGTTTAAAACGTCTACATGAACAACATAAAATTAAAATAATAGTTTTAAACCTAGGGTTTTAACCTACGTTTTAAAACTGACCAGCTCAACCTAAGAACTAGGGTTTTACGTTCCATTTATCCTAGGGTTTTAGTTATAAGAAAAATAACAATTCTTTACCTAGGTTTTCACTACGTTTGTCATTTAGATGTACACTAAGTCTTGGTTGTGTTCAGCTTAGTTTCAGGGTTTCAGTTTTAAAATTTTGAAAAACATCATCACAAAGAAAATTAAACAAAACACTTGCAGTTTAAAAAAAAAATAATAACACTAGGGAGCACTTACTGGTCTCACTTCGGCTCCGCTGCTCGATCCAGTTTGTGCACTCATGATGTCAAGAGAAATTCGGCAGCGCTTCGCTTCGTAGAATTATCCTCCTCCTCCCCAGAGCTCCAAATTGCAAGAAAATTTAGATGCAAATGAGCCCAAACCCTAGTTTTGGCCTTTAAATAGGCCATTTGAGCTTAAATTCATTCCTCCCTGGGACGAGCACTCTGGTTAGAGCTCGTCCCACCCTGGGATGAATTCTAAGCTGGTATTCGTCCCACCCTGGGATGAATTCAGGGCAAAAATTTCAAAAAAATAGCAAAAAATGAACAAAAATGCACTAAAACAGGTAATAAACTTGCCCGATGAGAGTGCTATTGCACTTGACATCCCGGGCATGCAAAATAGACATTGGGGTCACAAATTGTCACTATCCTACTCCTTAAGAAGGCTACCATAGCCGGACCGCTCCACGAGAGGATGAATTTTTGCCAATTTTAGCTCCGAAAAGCGTCGCAAAAAGGGTTACCACACACCAAAAATAGGTCTAAATGTCAAAAAACTGCACACACTTAATGCAAAACCATCTAAAGACACCCTTGCACAAGTCATCTTGGGTCAAGCGACTCGTAACTTTTCTCATGAAGGTCATCCCTCATTGATTCGTCACTTGAGGGGGTAGTCACACTTAGTCACCAATCAGCAAACACACACCCAATTAAGGAAAACGACATGCATTCAAAGAATCATTGACAAAGACAATTACACTCCTGCTTGGGGTAGTAAAAAAGCAATAATAACAATCTGATAAAATCACTTGGCATTTCATGAATCATGAACTCAAGGTTCTCACAGACAAAAGGTTGTGCTCTTTGCCTATTCATGACTGATTAATGTCCAAGGTCAAGTAACACCTCACCAAAAAAGGTTAACACTTGAATTGAGTGCCTTCACTCATTAGAAGTAGGGATTCAAGAATGCATGCCTTTTCCATGCTTGGGGCATCAAAAGTTGGTTAGGTTACCAAGAAACCCTAATCATTAGTGCTTTGGTTATCTATTTTTGCTTAGAACTGTGTCACCCGTAGCGCTTTCCAAAAAGGGGCATCTATAGACACCAAAACAGCACCAATCCGATTATGTGACTGCAAACACTAATTTCTTTGACACACACAGCCCCCAAGGCAGCCCTCAGAGGTTAAACAGTGGTCCTAACCACTTTTACAACAATTTTGGAAGGTCAAAAATCAATTTGGCACATTCAGGCACCTTGCTCAGTATCTGTCCCACCCTGGGACAAATTCAAAATGGGATTCACCCCACCCAGGGACGAATTCTTAATTCACTCCAGGGTAGGACAAATTCTAGGTTCAACGGGCAAAAAGAAAAATATTGACAAATGGTAGCTGAGGACAGTCAATTAATGCTCCTTGCCTTGCATGCACGTGTAGGTGAGAAAATTGAATGTTAGAGGACTGTCACAAGGGCAGTCATGGAAGCCCAAGTCAGGGAGGACTTTCCTCCCTCATGGGAAGGCATCACTACCACATGGCGCCCATGCATGCCCATCTAAAGAGACCCCCTGGATCTATAAAATGGTCAGCTTTCTCACCCAAAAGAGGACAGGTTGGAAGCATTTTGAAGCAATGAAGTGCTGCCAAATTGATACCACGCTTTACCTTTTGATTCACCTCTTCCACATCCTTGATCTCTTTCGCAAGGGAGGTCATTGGGTGGTTATTGGAAGTGTGAATCCGGATCCAAAACCCGACACTTGACCACATTGATCTACCAATTTGTCAACAACACATTACAAGAGATTTTGGGCCCATCCCAAGTGGATTGGTGCCAAAATCAGGTTCCAACGGTGGGCGGCCCGCCCGGGTGCCCTGCATTGCTGCGAGCCTAAATCTTCTTTTTTTAAGAATGATTAGGAATTCATGGTAGATTGCTCTTCTTGTCATTTGTTTATTTTGCATTCCATCTTATGCTGCTTAAATAGCTTGTAATCCTGATTTCTTAATGCTTTGATCAAATCTTAGCATGTTTTATCGCTTTGTTGTTCTCACTAACTTATAGGTAGCAGCATCAAATTCCCATTGATGGAAGCCAAATTGGCAAAATCTGACCATCTGGGTCTTCCCAAAATTCCCCCAATTAGCTAACCCCAAGTTTGTAGGTCTTTTGGAGCTCCCTAGATGCGACATTTTGGGCAGTATCACTTTGACGCTTTGTCGTAGGTGAATTCGTCCTACCCCGGGACGAATTACAGTTGAATCCATCCCGCCCAAGAGTGAATTCAAATTGGTGGTAAATTTTCTGACTATTCTGATGGAAGTGGCCCTCTGGTAATGTTCCCTGGTTCCTGTCAAATTTGCAGGTTGTTTAGAATTAGTTTATTTATCGCTGTAATCAATATTTTGCATACACCTTTCATTGTTTTTAGAGAACAAACATTTCATCTTTGTCACAGGTGCTACTAATGATTTTGTTGTTTCTTTGAATGTAGGAGGAGCAGCAACGATCAAGGATTCATTCACACCAATGACGGCGATGCTTTGGCCTGCCCATTTTGCATGTAGGCATGCGGAAGTAGGATCACTAGTCACCATTGTAACCGAAACATGTTAACGCTTCTAGCCCTTGAAAATGCGAGAGACGTCTTTGTAACCAATATTGAGAGAGTATAAATAAAAAGGGTTGTGCTTTCTATACTTCTTTCATTTCGTCTCAATTCATCTCTTTTCCCTATTTCATGCATTTCAAATTTCTAGGATTAAAGCGTTACATTTCGTTTTGCATTGCATAGCTTTAGTGTTTCTTTTCAACTTTTGAAATCTCATGCTTTCACTTAGGTAGGAACCATCTCATGTAAAGTCTTTTGAAATAACTCGTTGGTTTAACGTTCAATTCTTTCTTTCTCTAATTTATACAAGCGGTCCAAGTTCTCTTTATCTAATTGAAGCTACTTGAGTTGCACTTGGAATTCAACATACATCATGACTAATTGATTTATTTGCTCTACTGTGTGGGGCCTATGATCACTAGAAGTGTCACCCTAAGGCCTATATTCTTTAGGATAGTCTAAAATATCAACCATAAGCTTCCTCTGATTGAGGGTAGTCATGTTCACTTCAGGTTCAGGAATGACTTGAGGGTAGTCATGTTATCTATCTAGTAGTTCCTCAGTGCATAGTTGCCATTATTGGAAGGCGTGTGAAGTCTCTAAATATTGGGAGTATGTTTTTCGATTAGGATCAAAATCTGTAGGGGTTTTCCGAATAGGGCTTCCTTGTAGGTGAAGTTCCTGACTAGCTTTTCTGGTACTTGAGTGAGTAGGAGGCCACCAAGGAGGTAATACCATGTCCTTAGGGTTAAATCGGATATGACTCATGTTTCCTTGTCTACTCTCTACAGTATCTACCCTTGAGTGGGCTTGGTTGTCAGTGCACACCATTGCTATTCTCTATCAAACCCTAGGTGATTATCTCCTTTACAATGTTTAATAAAGTAGCACACAAGAATGGAAACATGCAATAAAACAAGTTTTTATCTCTTTTAAATATTTGTGTGTTCCCTAAAGTTGTTTTGTGTGTTTTGATTTATTGTTTAGAAATAAGAACTTTTATCATGTATTTTTCTCTTGTTAGATGATATTCTTGTGTTAAATGGATTTCACCTGTATACTCACAACTCAAAATCGACAATTAAATTCTGGTCACATAAACCCACAAAAGTATGGATATAAATCCCATACCCGATCAAGGAGCACAAGTCCTACAAGTCCTCTCCCAGTTCACCCATAATCAGTGATATACCTATATGAAGAGAGATATGTGCCATATCCCACGGGCTATGGCAGATCTTGGAGCCAGCCTTGGCCAAGAATAGGGTTCATATAATTTGAACCAATGGAGATGAAACACACCATTGTTGGTCTCTATTAGTGGTTGGTGATGAAATCCAACTCACTAATGTTTAAATGGAACATGGTGTTTGTAGTTTCTCTTATGCTTTATATAAAGTAAAACCATGGAGTACTCAATGAATCTTCACCAAATGCATGAGAAGGATGTTTCACTTTCAAAAATATTAGATAAAAGGTAACCTAAAAAATGCATGTCCTAAATGATAACCTACCGATTAGGTAGGCTACAGGAAAGCAATCCATTCAAGTGGATTTCTACTTAATTAAATTTTAATTTTATTCTTTTTTGTTATTTTTGCAATTATAGAAAAGTGAAATCTACCTTTCTACCTTTCAAGAAAACAATAAAAGCAAGAAAAACCAAATCTAAGCAATTTTGAATAGTAAAAATGCAAAATGAAGGTTTAGGCACTTACCTTGATAGCTTAAGATCCTACTATTTCTAGAATTTTGAGCATAAAACCCTATATTTTATGGTCGTCCTAGGGTGTGACAACTGCAAATTTTGGGGTCATCCCTACCTGGTATGGATTCTATGGCCATCCCTGGGTGTTCCAATTAGGAAATCATGGGTCATTTCAAGCCAAAACGACCATTACCTGCAACAACCAAAAGTAATAAACAGTGTCAAAAACTTACAAAATGAAATGGGATAGGAGGTCCAACCATGATCGCCACTTTAGAGCAAAAAAATGGCACACCTAGGAAGGTAAAATGATATGCATCTATTGTTCTACTTGATCTAAGCACTATGAAAGTGACACTTCAAACAAGCATAAAATGACACATATGTGAAATAAATGGGTGGTTCTCCTTATATTGATATAAATTTCAATTAAAATATTACAAAGTGTCCCCTTTAGGGCTCTCAACTGATACACTCAATACAAAAATCAAAGGATCAAATCCTTCCAAGAATCCAAGGCACGCTTCCAATGTCTTCCTTGCATTCATAATTGAGGTGAGTGAGCTCTTGATACTGCTGCAAGGTGTTATATCATTGTTCTAGCTTTTTAGTTCTTACTCATGCACTGTGATACCTGAGTCTACATACAAGAAACTATAATTGATTAAAAGCATGTGCAGATTAAGAATAAATTGTGAAGGTGCATGCATCAAAAAGCTTGAAAGAGGAAAAGTGCAATAGACTATTCAAAATTACTCCAAATGCTACCAAAATTTAGATCTAGGCATATTATGTGCTCTATGACTAATCTAATAAAAAATAGTAAATAAATTTTGCCTATATTTGTGGTCAGCCCAGGGTGTGGCATTTAGACCTACAACTCAAAAAAATACTATAGTAGAGGCAATACAACTTCAAATTGTACCAAATTTGACTAGAGAGAATATAATCTTGTCTAGAAACTATCATGCAAAATTAGTAAGGAAATTGCACTCCAATTTGTGGTCATCATAGGGTGGGGCATTTAGGACTGTAAAACACAAAAATCATGATAACTAATTCAAAACAACTCCAAATTGAGCTAAATTTGAATGGAAAGCATATAATCTAATCTATAATAGACCTATGTAAACTAGTAATAAAATCATATCCTAATTTGTGACCATCATAGGGTGTGACGGTTAGGGATATCATAATTTGTGGGCCATCCTAGTATGGGACAACCACTAAATCTACTGGTTTTCAATCACCAATTCCTTTGGGAATTGATCCAAAATACTCTTAGGGATATTTTCAACAAATTTGGGTATAGAATTCACTCAAATAGAAAGGTTTTGTAAATAGGTTGTGTGTTTTGTAGTCACTTGAAAACCTCCTTCACTAGGAGGAGATCTCAAGGGAAAACACAAAATAAGGTGGGGGAAATTCTCGATAGCACTCTGTGGTGAAATATTCAAAGACTTCTATTTAAATTTGGCTAGAATTGATCCATTTTATAGTCCAATAAGGCATATGGGAAAATGGGCATGCGAGGCCATGTGAGGTAAGGATCACCATTTGTCCAAATGTCACCATACATTGAAGGGGAAAGGAATCTCCCTTTTTAAGCTCCAATATATAATGTGTCATGATAGTTACATGCCCTCTCACTAGCATGTTTTAATAGGTAGGTTAAATTATAGTTTCTAGGTGCCATTTGACCTAATTTTGACTTTTTGAGGATCAAAGACCATGGTCATCCCACCTAGGGATAACTACTAGTGGTCATCCCTAGGTGTGACAACCATGAACTATGGTTATACCAAGGTGGGACGACCATGCCTCCATTGTCCAAAACTTCCCAGAAGTGGGTTAGTACCTCCCAAAAGTGGTTAGGACCACTATGTAACCTCTGAAGGTTGCCCAAGGGGGCCATATGGTGTCAAATTAGACAATGCATTGGTCATCTAATTGGATTGACATGATTTTAGTGTCTACACATAGTTTTGGATAGTAGGTTAGAAGGATATCAAATCTGCAAAATAGTTAAGTTTTAGGGCAAAAAGGATACAATTAAAGCTACTATAAAGAGTTAAAGAGTTGTTTTTGGACAGCAAATAAGAGCTGAAAATCCATAAAACATAGAGAAAATTTAATGTGAATTGAATCACCAATAAATCCATCACCATACGAAGGTTAAAAGGTATGCAAAATTGGTGCAAAAGGTTCGTTATTTGAATATTTATATTTATATTATTATTAAGATTTATTAAGCACCAAATTCAAGGGTAAAATTTACAAGAGGAAGGTTTCTAGTTTAAGTCTTCAATGTAATGCATAAAGTTTTTACAAGGTTAAAACCTACACATAAGAAATAGGAGTTAGATATATTTCAAGAGAAATAAAAATATCAACTTCCTATTATCTTTTGGAAGACATTATTCTAAAGTAAAGGTTGCATAGACTATAGTGCATAATACAAGTTATTTCTAAGAGCTATTAAAGTGCATTAAGTATTAAGCAGAAAATGAATATTAGTGTACAAAATAATGAGCATTATAACCACTAAATATTAGACCCGATGCTTCCATACTAGAATCAAGAATGAAAGCTACATAAATAGATTAATAAGGTCATAAATTAAGGTATTCTATCTTAGTTTATTATTGAGTTATTTTAGGTTTTAAATAGCACCAAAAGGTAGACAAAGGTACACCAACATAGCACAAAATTATAGTCATCAAGAGGCAAGTTTTATTAAGGTTTAAGCACAAGCTACGAAGCAAAGGAGATAGAGCCATCAAAGGGCTCAATATATTTCCATTCAAGGTGTCTAAAGATACCAAATACAATGCCATAGTCCCATGAAAGCAGTGCTTATAGTGCAAAAAGAACTTGTAGCAAGAAGGAGAATAAGCTCGGATAGCACAAAGCAATGAAGATACAAGTTGTGAGAAAAATAGCAGAAGGTGAATAACGTAATACAAAGTAAAAATAACAAGGAATAACAATAAAGCATTACCCAAGTAGAAGTGGAGAAGAGCTTGCATGAATGACCACCTAGAAGAAAGCATTCAAACACCATATGAGGAGTCATCTTCATTGGAGAGGAGCCACCTTTATTGGAGAGGAGCCACCATATGTTGAACATCAAGAAAGCTTGTTGTTACAAGAGAAGTAAAGTAATTTGAAAAGAAAGTTGGAAAGAATAGGTAATAAGGGATGTTGAAGAGTTTGGTTGAATACAAGGGAAGGAGACTCCACTGGCCACACCAACCAAAGGATTCTTGTGCCTCTTGATACAAGGGAATAAGAATGCTTATGTATCCTCATTGACATAACGTCTACACCAGGATTATGCATAAGGGGTTGGACTCAAAATGTACTTGTAAAAAAATGGTGAATCCTAATCAAAATCAAGGTGAATCAAGGCGAATCCTAATAAAATAAAATAAATCATCTTCACACCAAAATTTGGGGCATTTGAAGCCCTAAAATGTAAGGTCATATTTGGGATAAATTTTGACCTAGTAAATCACCTTATAACTTCATAAAAACAACACAATTAGATTAGGATCAAAATGATATTTCCAACGAGTATAAATATGCCTATGTTTGGATATATATTATGGTGAATTAACCCTAAGAAAAAATTGGTCCTAAAAATTTTAGGTGAATGGGCCGACGTCGAGGGTCCTCATATTCACCAATTTCCAATTTTGGAAATCCTAATATTCGCCCATTTTGTGAATATTCACCACTATGCATAACCCTAGCCTACACAAAGGAGAAAGAGCATTGAGATTTGGAGTAATGGTCCATTCAATCCAAGAAGGAATAACAATCATTATTGCAACACTCAAAACATATTACAAGTCCTGCAGCATCTAAATTAATGCCTTCAAAAGGTTGTAACCTCCCAATGCTACCTAGAATGAATAAGACCGTCCTAAGAGCACATGAAGATAATTACATAGAATGAATAGGATAGAGGATAAAGTGTTGTAAATCAGTTAATATAGTCAAACAACATTAAATGAGCAAGTGACCATGTTGATTACAGTCTCATTCAAGTATAGAGTATAGTGGTATTGCACATAAAAGTTTAATGCCTTGAAGGTAAGATTTATCCTCATAACCTTTGTAAAGTACAAAGGAGAAATAAGGCATATATTAAAGTTACAATCAATCAAGTTTTATGTTGTAGGGTTATTTAAATAATAGGAGTAATAAGGTGATAAAGAATAACCTTGGAAAGCATATTGAATGCCTTAGAATGAAGTAGAAGATAGAAGCATTGAAACTATTGCTCATAGTGCATTAAATATTTGCAATTCATTAAACAAGGAAACATAAGGTTTTTACAAATTAAAGTAAAATTGAAATTGTAAATATATGGTTCTTCTAAATTTCTAAATTAGGGAGATATAAGGAGTACTACATCAAAATTTAGTTCATTGAAATTTAGAAAAACTAAACCATTGAGAATTAAAGGGTAAAATAAGTTTATTAACATTTCTTAAAAGTTGGAAATTATTAGTTATACTTGTCTCTTATGCAAATTGAAGAGATAAAATAAATCCAACTATAGAGTCTTGTAAAATAGATAAAATTATCAAATTGAATGTGCATATATCAATAGGGAGAAATAAGGTGAGAAATATGAGTTGGAAATTATTTAAAATTTTCTTCAAAACATTAGGGATCCAACTCAAGAGGATATCTAAATGAAGTTAAGCACTTAATTAATACTATAATACACTCAAATACTTAGGATATATAAGGGGTTCTACAAAACTTGAATTAGAAAACCTGTATCAAGTTTGATCACATACTTAAAACTAGGAAGTCATATGGTGGATAAATTCAAAGGTTTTGAAATACGAAAACGTCTATCAAAACTATTCTAAATACATAGGAATTAAAGAGCATTCTACCTAGATATTTAGAAAAACTAAATTCTTATCAAAACAATTGATTCTAAAAAAACTAGGGAGCTAAAAGCAATTCTATTGGTTGATCATACACTACAAGAATTGAAGAAATACTACAAGTTCTTAAGATAATGAATAAATTAGCAAGAGGAACATATCAAAGATGCAAAATCACTTCAAACACAAAAAATTTCACAGGTCAAAATGTAAAGGATATTTCATACATTTATTTTGGTGCAAGTCATCACATGATAGAAAATTTGCAATGATTTGATTGCCTTGAAGTCACTAACAATTTTAGGTTAAAAATTGTATATGGATAATCCTATCTTATACATGGATATGGGTGTATAACACCTACTCCAACATTTCCAAATGTCTTGTTATGTAATGCAATGTATGTTCTTGGATTAACATCTAATCTTATTTTAGTAGTCAAGTTGGTAGAAAGCAAAAGGATGGTTGATTTTAGATACATAAATGAAGTCAATATATGTCTCATCATAAATAAAAATGAGATAGAAGCTACTAGATCAATCCATAGAGATATATATGCTCTAGATTCAATTAATACTTCACATGATATTATTGTATTTCAAGACAACACTAATACATTTTCTAAGGAGCAAATTGTAGAAAATGAAAGACCTATATATCATAAAAGTCAACAGGGAAATATAATATTCATAACAAAGAAACTGAGAGGACAACAAAGCTATGGATTACTTGGTCATATAAAAATTAAAGAATAAGAAGGACCAGATGAAATTGAAAAACATCTAAAATGTGAAGATCCATATTAAATGCTAAAAATATTCAATACCCAAATAATGTAATACAGGGAGGTGTTGGAATATATTCTATTATTTGGTACATGTCAATGTACCACCTTGGGTACATAACTAAAGTAGGATTTTGTCTTAGATTAAAGGTTGAGTAGTTACTACATGCAATGTAATAAATGCACAAGTGTTAGAATATGCAATGATGTAAATGTGCATGTAGTCTATATGTACATGAGTTATAAGATAGGTAGTTGAAGAAGCATAGGTATATGAAAATCCAAGGGATATATCTCCCTATATATATGCCTTTGATAGTTTTGGATTAGGAGAAAGAGAGTGAGGAAGTACAGTGAGTTTAATGGGTGCAATGTAGATCATGCATTATTCATGGAGTGTTCAAGTCCTCCATTATATTACATTGTACTATTTTTGTGAGACTTCATTAATGTCTATATTATAAGTTACTGCAGAAGTTTCTCATATACTTTTCTTGGATATTATATTACCATTATCATATAGTTAACATTTATTGCTTATTTTATATATTTTTATTGCATTTCCTTCAATATACATCCTCAAAAGCTAACATGGTTGTATTTGTTTGCTTTCTCATTTAGGTAAATTGTTTTTCTTACCATTGGATGAGCAAAGTTACTGAAAGAATAGTTTCATTCCACCATTCAATAAAATCCTCATTATCGTGTAAAAAGGATCCAAATTCAAAATATGGGTTATTATATTCAAATCCTATATGTCCTAATAAAATAGGTATTTTATAAAGAAGAAAAACTAAGGATCTTGATGTAGTTGACTTGAAACTTTGACACTAAAATAAATGGAAAGTGATAAGAAAAAGTGTATTTCATAGCCATTGTAATTGATAGGCCTTATTTGAAATCCAATTAGGAAAATGTTCATCAACAATTACAAGATAATATAATAACTTCAATATTTTGTTCTCTTCTTGTCAAAGGTTGAACTAGGTAAATTAAGAAGCATTGGTTTATATGTCTAATGAGAAACTAGAGCTAAGATATAGCACTTACATTTAAAGTGTAACTATGCCTAGAACAAGACATCATGAGCACACTCTCTTCATATTTAGGGGTTTTGATCATATTAAAATCCTCATATAAAATCCAAGAGGTTTCAAGAAGACTTTAAGTAGAAAGCCCAAAATCTTAACATTCTATAACAACACAACAAAAAATCATAGAGTTGGGATGGTGGCTCTGACTATATACTTTTGCATGGAATTTATTAGTCCATGAGCATTCATAAGAGATGATTTGTTTGAAACTAGCATCAATGGGCATATATTTTTTCTCAAGGTTTTTTAAAGCAACATAGAGTTTCTAAAGGAAGTCATGTTGGTTTTATGTCATTAAGTCCTCCATTGTAAATGAGTGTCTCACTTAGTGACCCTCAATGATGCCTTATATTTTGATTTCTATGATTGTGAAGGAATATATAAACACTACACTTTTTAGTGAAGCTTGAGGAGTCAAAAGTAAAAGAGTGTTTGACTTTTACATGATTAGAGCCTTAACCAACATGATAGGAGTGATATGTGCTAACCTTAGAAAAGAGGACTCTCCTATGGTTCTTTTGAGGTGCTAAAGACTTATACATGATCTTGGAGGTACTTTTATCAACCTTAGAGGAATGGATTTCAATGAACTAGAATTGTTTTGAGTAGCTTTTCTTGACTCCACAATAGTCTAATCCTCCTATTTCATAGAATAAATAGTTTTTTGATAGTCAAGGAGAACTCAAGGTTTGCTAAAAATAGGTATTCCTTAATAAAGTATAATCTTTAAACTACTTGCAAAAGTACATATTGGATAGATTAATATAACGAAGGGTTGCCCATTTGGCTGTTAATGTGATCCTATAAATATTGGGTAATATTAATTATGATAGAAACCCCTTATGGGATGGACAAAGTACAACTTAAGGAGGCCTAATGATGGGGACTTTAAAACTTTGAATAGAGGTCCAAGGTTTGAATCCTATGAAGAATTTGTTATACACCATAGTAATCAAAGAAACCATATATAGGGTAAACAACATCCTCTATGAGGATCATCTCATATAACATATGGTCTTATGGACATTAAAAATCTACTTTACTATTTTACCTTTTACTCATTGATACACCTTGTGAGGACCATAACTTTTGCTATGAGTGTTTGTTTTACCCTGTTATTTTTTAGAACATGCATAATTTCATGGAGAACTTAAAAACAATTGTCCGTTGCTGTTGTGCGCAAGAAAATACCTCTAGGAGGCCCAAAAGAAACTTTTAATGTAATTATCAGTTTTTGCAATTGAAAAGTTATCATAACTACTAGTGTAGAACTAGAGTGAGGTTGCTATCTTGGGATAGTGGTTATTATTGAATAACGGGTGCATTATTTTATTTTGGATGTCATCTGAGTTTTTTTTACGGTTACTAAAAATAGCAAGTAAGTTGCTAAAAATAGGAAGTGACTAAAAATAGTAAGGGGGTAGCGTAGGCTAGGGTTTTTCTTTTGAGGAGTATAAGAAGTGGGAGACTCTATTGTAAGAGGATGTGAATTCTAGATAATGAAAAGAAACATTTGTATGTTTTTTTTACTGGTGTATTTTGTATGATATCTTGTCTTGCAATTTTATCCTTAGAGTTCATTGTCGGTCTCTTACATCACTCATGAAAACTAAATGTACCTAATTGTGAAATAAACCAGTTGATAAATACCCTTAATTGCATAAATAACCTTTAAAAAAACAATAATAATAAAAAATTCAGAAATATTATCTTACAAGCAATAAAATCTAAAATCTACTCAAACAAAATAAAAAGAAATATTATATATAAACTACAAATCCTTATCTCTCTATATATAAATAAATAATTAATTAATTAATATGTCAACATTCCATTTATTATTTTGTTTTTAAAATAAATTATATAAAAAATAATATTTAATGTTAGACTCATGTTTGTTCATTTTAATAAGATAGAACTATCTTGTATTTGTCTGATCTTCTCTTATTATTTTTCATATAAATATATATTTTAAAGTAGAGGATGGGACCCACCAACTTTTTTAATGAATACAAAAAAAAAAAAAACTACTCAAACAAAATAAAAATAAATATTATATAAACTACAAATCCTTATTTATATATATAAATAAATAAATAAATATTATTTTGTTTTTAAAATAAATTATATAAAAAATAACAATTTAATGTTAGACTGATGTTTTTTCATTTTATTAAGATAAAACTATCGTGTATTTGTCTGATCTTCTCTTATTATTTTTTTATTTTTTATTTTTAAAATAAAGGGCCGAACCCACCAACTTTTTTAATAAGTACAAAAAAATGAAATGATTGAGCTTGACATTGAACGTGCCCCACTAAATGGGATGAAATGATTGAGCTTGACATTGAACGTGAATAATCATGACAATCATGCAAATGAAATAAAAAGACTCAATCGATCGACTGACGAACAATGCTCACAATCAATGAATAGAATGGAAACCTGTCTACCTATTCAAATGTTATCATAAACTATGCTCTCATTGCTTTACCCTGATTGGTTTAGCCACGCAAAGCCGACGACGTCTTAGTCGTAAAGTTCGAATAAATAATTATGTCCTTGTCCACGTTAATAGTGGAAAGAAAAGATGCATAGACCGAAACCTCTATCTCTTTTAGTTGCATTTGACACCTACAGCTTTGAAAGGGAACGTGAATGGAATATCTCGTTATTCTCATCATAATGATGGTGAAACTTGATTTAAAATGTTTAAGGTTTGAGTTTATCAATAAACATAAATTAAATAACTAATATTCTTTATGAACTGCTATGATAATTAGTCATCGTAGGTCTTGTGAGTACATAGGAAAGTGCTCTGCTATTGCTCTAGCGGCACTGGTAGATATATTCCATCCACAACCGCCTTACAAATAGTGTACATACTCACCCACGAGGAAGAAACCCTTCTATAATTGAGCTTTGTACGTCGAATCCTTCATACATATTCTCGTCGGCTGTGGAAAGGTGTGGACTATACATTTTGGAATTCATCACTTCATACCCATTCCTCAAGGAAACCAAAGTTGGCAAAAGAGACTGACATCAAAGCAAAAGCAAAATTTTTTGGTTTTTTTCGGAATACTTTCTTTTCGGACTTTGCTGCTGGGATGGTGAAAATGGGGAACAACAAGCCCCTCACTGGAAGTAAGGGACAAGTCCGGATTTTTTTTTAGAAAGCCCAATTGAATTCCTTTTTGCTCCAGATTATCTTGGACCTATATTATCCATTTAAGGGTTACGTTTTGTTTGTAATAAAGGGATTGACGATCGGAAATTACTTTGCTCGGATACCTTGACCTTGGGAGCCCTCTTGGCTTTACGTTTGCTTAATGAGAAGACAGGTGGTTCTTTTCCCTCTCCCGACTTTTGAATTTCAAATTTTGAATTTCCTTTCAACGTTTTCTTAGGTCCTGGAGAGATTGACTACTCTGGGTCCTGTGCAGTCTCCAGAACATTCTTGGTGAGCGCTTGTGTTTGTGGTTTTGGGCCGTAGTGCCTGTCAAATCCTTGGGATGGTTTCCACGTTGTGTTGGTCGAATTATGACTTTTCTTGTCCCGGTGAAGTTGCTTCCCTTTTTGATGCTCTCCTCTTTGCTTTGAGTTGGCGCTCGTGTGGCAGTTTTGTGGCCAAGTCGTCTTGGCTAAGCCTTACACCTGTTGCGGCCTTACTGTTCTGGCGGACACCTGGTTCTTTCTCGAAATTCTTTAAGGTTTGTCCCTGTTAGGCTTTGGGGCTCTTCCCCTTGTCCTTTGAGCTCCCTCTTGGTAGTCTTCTCCGTTCTCTCTTGTTGTTTACATCGCTCCTCCCCACGATGGGTTTAGTCTTGCTGCCCACTATGTGGTTTTTTGCTTCTTGTTATGAGGATGGTCAATTTCTCTTGGTGGCTAGTCTCGAGACCATTTGTTTTCCCCCACCTAGGCCTCCCAAGCCCTTCTTTGGTGCTAGTTTGTTGACTTTGGGGGTGAGGCTTCTGTTTATTTACTTTGTTATGGCCTGGGTTGTCCTTTTTTTGAGGTTCTCTTGTTGTTGGGAGTATTGTCGTTCATCTTTTCTCCCTCTTTTCTGTGCCTAAGTTTTTCTGGTTTGTTTTAAGTATAGGTAAAGTGAAGATCTACTCATCTAAGCTTAAATTGAGTAAACCCCATCTTGAGCCTGTGTCTATGTCCTTTGATGAGGAGGTTAAAACTATCCTAGTGGAAGGGGGTCTTCTGGAATGCATTCAAAAGTTCCATGGTCATAGCTCGGTGCTTACCAACTGGATGGATTCTTCTTCGAATGACGAATGGGTCAATATTGGCTCCTAATCGTTTCAAGTCACAACGAAGCTCATCAGCAGAACTACCAACTTGGTGTTAGATGGAGCCTATCACAACCATGATAGACATTCTCTGTTGTAGGATATTAGTCTATTCTTAGACAAGGAGGAATTCTTACCGAGGATCCAGAATGGTTTTAGTGTTGTGGCCCTGCCTCCTCCTTGGGATAGGGTTGCTAGGGTTATCATGGACTATTTTACCCTCAATCCTTCCTATGAAATAATTAGGAGCTTCCATGCTATGTTTTTAAATCATTTGAGACATAAAGCTTGCATGAATATTCCTTTGTTTCTTTTCCATTCTATGAAGAAGTCTTTTTTGAGTGTTCAAGGTGGTCGTGGTCAGGCCCCTATTCATCAAGGTCTTGCGCTACTAGTGTTTGAGCAGACCGGCTTTGAACATGGTTTAAATGCTAATGATTTGCTCAAGCCTTTTGCAGATATTCCTCATCCCTTGGCTGGTGGTACTAAGAAGGTGGTGGATTCTCCTAGCTCTCTTGGTGGTGGTTCCATTTCGGCCTTTGGGATAGATTTTGATGGCAGTGAAGATATCTATTCCTTTTCCTTTTCCTTCGAGAAGGGTTATGAGAAAATTTCTAGGAAGATTCAAGTCTCTTCCAAAGGTGTTTGGGGGAAGGCCTCGGTTGTGGAAGCCCTTACTCCTTCGGTGGGTCCCACTATTAAATTTGATTTACCTCCTAAAGTGATCTTGGAAGATTCTGTGAATTTGGATCTGAGGCTTTCTCCTCCTGTTGTTGATAGTGGTGGACGTATGTTTAAGCATTTGCATTGCAAAGAGGGTGTGACTGTCAATTCCCCCATCCCCATACCCTCCCAGATTTTGACATTCTTCCCCGGAAGTGCATTAAGGAGAAATCCATGGAGGGAGCTCAAATATTTTATTTTTCATGATTTAAAGCTAATTGATATCAATCAAAGAAAAATATGGAGCTCTTTGAAATCGGTTGTGGATATGTTTGAAAATGTTTTGCGATTAGCTGCTTCTGTTGTTCAGGGTATGGAGAAGCTGGTGTAGAACTATCTCAGTTCTCCCTTATTTGGTGCCTTAAATGCTTGGTTTTAGCAGTTTTCTCTATCTACCTCATTTATGTCTGGTGAGGTTTTGTTCTGTTTCTTGCTATTATGAATTTTTTTGTAATAGTTGTAGGATCCTGTTAAAACCCTTTTCGTTTTTAATATTTACCCAAACAAAAAAATTATCCCAAGCTTGAGAGAATTATGCATGACACAAAAGGGGAAATGTAAAGTGATGTGTGCTATATTGCACTGCACTGGACATGACATGGCAGCAAGAAACGTTGCAGAACAATTGGCCACAAGGCCTAAAAGTTCTGTGACAAGTCCACATTAGCAGTATATTAGCAGTATTATGTACTTTCCAGAGACACTCCTGAAGCATTTTTTTGAAATAAAAAATATAATATTTTACTCGGTTATCTTTACTGGGTTTTCACATCACTATTATTATTAGACGGTTATCTTGACTGGGTTGTTATGATATTATGATTATTATAAAAAAGTTAAAGTCAAGTTTAAGCAAATGTAGTGACTCATTTGGTAGTTTATAAATCCATATTATCTTTATTAATTTTTCACTCTTTTAAGTTTTTACCGGTAAATAACTTCATCAAGTAATTTAAAATAAATTTTAAAATTAAAAATAAGGGAAAAAAAAATTGAAGTTCATCGTTATTTTAATAATATTTAGATTATTAAATTAAAAAAAACATCAAGCATGTAGATGTAAGTTAGTTTTAAAGTGTAATTGCTTTTTATCATTATTGGAAGATAATTAATGTAGATTTTGTGGATATATATATATATATATATATATATATAGGAAATTTAAAATATAATTCATTCTAACAATTATGAATTTAAAGTAAGGATACAAAATCAAACAATTCTCACTAAATATAATTTTAAAGATTGCTTTAAAAATAGATTATCTAATTCATTTTAATAATTTTGATTTTAAAATGAGAATACAAAATCAAAAAATTCTCACTAAAATATAATTTTAAATATTGCTTGAATAGACTTTGAATACCTTCTAAAATTTTGATAGAAAATCAAAATAAATAAAAAATAGATTTTTTTTTGTTTTTACATCAAATTTAAAGTAAGATTAATAAAATGGAGTTCTACTAGGGTTATCATCACATGCAAAAGCCTTAAGGTGAAATGGATGTGGATTGTGGGGATTAGGTTTGTCTTTCTTCATATTTAACACTATTCAAGAAATTATTGGTAATTTTTATTTTTTGTATCTTGTCATGTAATCATCATAGTTTAAATTTGCTTTCTTCATATTCATAGCTATTTGTGAGGGCTTTTCGGGGGCCCTTCCTCTACCTCATTCTTCTAAGTGGTCCTTTGCAAACACAATGAAGGAGATACAAGAAGCTGAGGATGAATCTTTGAGTATGGATGCCTTAAAATTCATCTTCTCTACTATAGCCAAGAATCGAATGGATAAAGGCTTCCAATCCAGAGTTAATGGTTGTCTTCCCCAAGCTACCTATCGACTGAAATATTTTGTATAGGAGCAACCATGATCTCATATATAAGTTTATTGGCATAAGACTATCTCCAAGGTTTATGACCTCATGGATTTGAAATAATGAGGAACCTTTAAGGGATATTTCAATATTTCTCATTAGTAATGGATATTATATGGTGAATTTCCATTCACAAGAAAATAAAGACAAACTTTTTAAATCAAGGAAGAGAAGCTATGGAGCATCAAGTCTTTTTATGTAGCTCTAGAAGCTAGGATTTGATCCAAGAATGCATTCCACTATAGTGGTTGTTTAGGTTCTATTATATATTCTA
Source organism: Wollemia nobilis (assembly GCA_028583015.1). NCBI lineage: Eukaryota > Viridiplantae > Streptophyta > Pinopsida > Araucariales > Araucariaceae > Wollemia > Wollemia nobilis. Next base: position 10,103,587 of record JAQPPZ010002587.1, on the reverse strand, counting down.
CCAATAGAATATCAGTGCAATTTTTTTTTTTAAAGATTGTGTAATTTCTTGGGATGCTATTTCAGAGTAGCTAGAAATATGATAATGGAAACTCCAATCATTTATGCTTGAATATTTGTTAGATGAATCTTAATAACCTGGTGCTAGCTAAATAGATATAGGATATTTAGCCTAGGTCCAACAAATAGACTATGAAGTGATCCCCTTTTGATGTAGGATTTGTCATAGGTACAAACATATTTTCTGGTTGTGTCCTAAGACTATCCAAAATGAGACCATCACATTGATAGCTAATGGTAATGATGACAAGATGCATGAGAAGAAGGTAGAAGCTCAACCCACAACCTCAACCCTAAATACACTACAAGAGGGTTTTAAATTACCTAAGAGAAATAAAAAACAAGAGAAGAAGGTGGTGCAATAAAACTAGACAAAAGAGGAAAATCTAAACGATTATGAAATGTTTAATACCCTAATAGACATGGAGAATGAGATAATTATAATGGGGAACCACAAGGGAAAAATCTACCATATAAAAATATAGTAGTCCAATTGAGGATAACTCACCCATTTTTGGAAACCAATATCCAACCCATCCCAAACCATATTGTCATAACAACTTTAGAGAACCTCAATCATGTTATGGTCTTGGTTGATATGATTACCTCAATGAAAGATATAGATAAAGACATAGGTAAGCCTACTCTTAGAATTTAGTGATTAGAGAAATTATTAAAAACATCCAAAGCCAAGAGTGTGGGAAGAAAATTAAACCTAAAGCAATTGGAAATAGAGGGTGGATAGCTAGTAAACCAAGAAAGAGTAAAGTATATTGATACTTAACGTGTTCCATATTCTTGGTGAGACTTTATTATACATTTTGATGAAACCTAATTGTACAATCATACAATTAAACATCAGGTCTCATCAAATAATTGTTCATAGTTTAATTTAAATTCATAATTATCCTTCTTCAAGAGATAAATCTTCAATACAAGTGATGGATAAGATAGCTAATAAAATTTGAAGACCGGTAGAGCATATAGTTGTAACTCTCTAGGATGCTTCAAGGGGTATAAAAAAATTGTAGAATCCTCTAAAATGGGCAATAATTGATCATGTTGTAGGAAGGAGGGTTTTAACATCTCTCTTAAATAGAAGAGTTCAAGATAAATTTTATTGATTTCAAATTCTATGGTTCACAAACATTTAGGGAGCAACATCTTCAATGGATGGTTTTACAAGTAAGTAGGATAGGAAAGAAAGAGGTGAATTGAATAGTGGATTGTGAATTAAATGTTAAGCTTTCAACTAGGGATCAAGGGGATAAATTTATAATATTTAGAGTAAATCAACTCAATTTGATTGATGTCTAGTGTGTAGGGCCTTCTCATAGTTCGACAAATAAACAAGAGGGGTTAGCAAACAACAAGGTAAATCTAGATAGATTATTGGTGTCTTAAGAGGATTTTTTGTGATGGTAACTTAGGTTAAAAATACTCAATCATATAGAATTAGACCTCTTTCCAATTCTCTTGGAATTAGATATGTTCCATAACTATTTTTTAAACCATTTTAGTTTGATAAGTTTTGGTTAGAAAAGGAGGAGATTAGGGTTAAAATCCTAGATTGGTGGGAGGAGGGGTACCCTATCCAACATTTTTTGGAGTCTTTAAACAACTCTAGCATATAAAATATCAACTTAAAATCTAAAAAGAAATAATAAATTAGACTTTTATATTTAGAGAGTTCCATTGGTTACAAGGATGAAGGAGCCAACCACATTCTTCTAGACTAAATCAAACATAGAAAATTTGGAATAGGAAGATGAGCTAGTAAAAAATGATAAAGTATAGACAAAAAAGAAGATATCTATTAGAAAGAAAGAGACAAAACTCTTGGTTGCTAGAGGGGGACTAAAATACTAAGTTCTTCCACCAGAGTCTCAACAAGAAGACACTATGATACATTGCCTAGACTAAAATTCCAAAAACTAGCAAATGGGATACGTGAAATCTAGATACTAGAATTACATAATGTCCACTCAAATAGCCTAAATAGAAACAAGCCCTTAACCCAATATGAATTCAAATTCTAGAACTTTCGAGTAAAACACATGAAATCCATATACTAAAATTAAGTACGCTCACTTAGAAAGCCAAATAGAAATAAGCATTTACTTCATATAAAAGATACAAGGACCTAATCAAAGACCGAATAATATCACACTTATATTTACACCATAGTGAAAATATTACATGTGAATTGTAATGGCTAAAGAGCCACCCCTCGGAAGCCTATCATCCTAGTATTTATAGATATTTTACAATAAATTCAAATCACAAGCACTAATGGTGGTAGGCAAAAACAATTGTTGAGGCAAATTGATGTTCATCTTGGTACTTTGCTCCTCTAGATCATGATGGTTGTTTGGATGGGGTTAGGTTTTTTCCATTAATCTATAACCTTGATGAATTTGTCATTACTAGTAGGTGCACCTTCTTTTTTAGTGGGGTTTTATATTAGTTTCACCTGATTTGCTACTCTTGAGTTCTGCCCACCTACTGGACGGGGTCTTAGAGTAGTTCCACCCTATTAATTGGAGAAAGCCTCTGCCTAACCAATAGGTAGATATTTGTAATGTTTTCACCTTGCAACAACTCCCATTTTTTTGCCCAACCAATCCTCTGCCCAAATTGGAAAAAAATTCTTCCTTCTCAACGAAATCTTGGAACTTCATCTTGTCCAACTATCTCCAAATTTTTTGCCCGCTTGTTGTTCGCTGTCCAAAACCCCCCATATTTCACCCAGTTTCTAATGCTTCAAAATTTGGCCAACTTGAAAGGGCACTATCCCATAAAATGAAAATAATGGGTGAAGGGTGTAAATTTCACCCACACTTATGGTGACTCACAGGGGTTTTCCATATTTTGGAAAAGGAACCAGGAAGTAAGGACTTATGACAAATTGAAATGAAAATATAGGGAAGCAGAAGAAACAACAAAGAGAAAAGGAAGGCACATAGATAGGATAAACCAAGGAAGATTGGGAGACATGGGAAGATGCCAAGAGAAGTGGTACACTTAACACAGGATAAATCGGTATGAAAAAGAAAAGAAAGCTAGAAAATAATGAAGGAAGAAGAGAACATGAGAAACATAAGGAGCAAGAAGGGGGAGGCTAGCAACTTGTAGAGTTGTAGCCAATAAATGCAAAGGGGAGATGAAATAAAGATAACTAGAAAGAGAAAATATATAAAGGGAAAATCAACTTGAGGCCCATCATATAAAATTTACAAGGTGATAACCCCATTCCATGGGATACCCACATGGATTAAACTCTCCTATACGTAGCCCACCCAGGACTTGAACCATTACAAGAGCAGATAGATTGCTAGTGGCTACCATCCATCTTTGCACAACTTTACTTCTTAACATAATTTAGAAAGAACTCAACGTACTTACTACAAATCCTCTTAAGTTGAATTGGATTCATCTTTCTCATCCATACGCCATTCTACTATGAATTGAGGCTATATTTATAGGCTGATTTATTTTACCAAAAAAAGTGGGGGTCACCACTCTCATGATATTGATATAGAACCAATTACTCAGATGAAACTATATTTCTTTTTTGATATTCCTCTGAATCAAGTAGTGTTAGGTCATTTTTGTTGGTAGATTCTCTGGGATTCACACAAAATCCTTTCTATCCATTGGGATATGGGGTCCCTGTAGGACATGAAAAACCATAGAGGAAACAAGAAGAGGAAAGCACAAAAAATAAAATGTGTTATTTTTACAAAACCTTATATAAGAGATATCTCATGCTCTTTACTTCATAGTTTTTGGTACCCTAGATAGTTGGTTATTAATTACTAGAGCATTCTCCTTATGAGTCATGAACAAAAAAACCATGTTTATCACATAATTGTTATTTACTTATTGCATATTTACACAAAATTATGGTTTTCTAGACATACCCGAGCCAAGGATTTTGTGATTCATCCTATGAATATGTAATGACCAAATCAAATTATGTTAAATTTGAGTCGTTTCTTATATTCCATATGGCATGCTCCCTAGTGGCTAATAACCATGATTAAATCACAATTATTTATTCTTTTGTCTTTCATGAGCACCTTGGAACTTAGGCCATAAAAAACCAGCATGATAACCATCCTTGCCACCTTATCCTACCTCCTTGGCAGTGATATATCAGGGAATAGGATCTTATGTTGTTCCTTTTCAATATTGAATTGTTGCATCAATCCTATTATTAGCTCCTTCTTCACCACATAATCTTTCTTATGACTGCATGCATCCATACTATCTTCCCATAGATATGATTGTATCTGGGACTGATTTGCCAAGTTGTTTCTAGGTGTATGGATGTTGAAGTAGTGATCTTCCTTATGTGGACCTACTGCATGATCTAGTACTAGCTCTAGAGGAGAGTTGATTGGGTTGTGACTTCCTTGTCAACACCTAATCAGCTTTAATAGCCTCCTCATAGAGTTCAAGAAATTTTATTTCCCTAGATTGATACAGAAGGAGACTAATATTAGCATTGAGGGCTCAGATTTAGTACAAATATGCTTAGGTAGAGGATGGGAGAAGTTGATGTCGAATTATTTTCCAACTCATCTCGAAGATAACATTGAAGTCTACCAAATTTTTAAGAGGGTTCTTCTTGATAAATGAGAATTGATTTAGTATTTTGAAAAGGTCCTCAAATCCTCCAAACATATCCAAGAGAGGCTTAGCTAAATCCACCCATGTGGAGATGCTTCCATGTTGTAATATTTTGTACTGAATTAATGCTCTGCATTTCAAATAAATAATCCATAGCCTGATCATCACATATTCACATGTGATATTATGGATGATATCCAAGGAAGCCATGTTTTCAAGATACTTACTCACAACCCTTCTCATGCAATTATATTTTGTAAAAGTACTAAGGGTAGCCTCAAGAATATCATACATGTCATGGAAATTAAGAGGGTCTGCATCATTCCATTAAGGATAGTACTGTAAAGCCATTTTGGTGCTGGTCTTTAAGAGTCCTAATTCCCATGTTGGAGTCAGTCACTAGATAAGCATGCTTTATCCACTAATAAGGTTAGGTCTACTCATCAAACCTTGAGTCCTTCGAGAAGTGAAGATCTTGTCAACACATTGAAGGTACAATTGATCTCAAAATCTAGATATTTTGCACAAGGGAATTATCAAGTGATTGAAAAATATGAGGGTAAACCAAAGCATCACAAAACTTTATTTTTATAACAATGGAGACCTTTTGTGTCCCCAATGGGGTCACCAAAATATATTAGGGTGATAATTGAAACTAAACAAGTGGATGGTGTTCCCAATGATCCATGGATAACATTAAATGGTCATCGATATCAAGAGACGTAGGCTCATCAATCTATGGTGCAGGCTAGTTCCTCAAGTTCTAGCTACCTATGCCACAAAGGTGGTGTAAAAATGGAAAAGAGAGAGGAAATAAAAGTAGGCCATAGACAAAAATCACAAGGAAAAGTATAGTTGCATCAAAACACACACAACATAAACATCATGGGTGTAAACACAAACATGCTACCTAATTATTTAGCCAACCATACCCCTGATCAACACCTAGCACTATGGGTTGAAGGTGAATTCCAAAAACTAGTGAATGGGATGTGTGAAATAAAGATACTATAATTATAGCATGTCCATACAACTAGAATAAATATAAATAAGCCCTTAAACCGATATGAATGTGAATTATAGAACTATTGAGTAGAACACATGAAATCTAGATACAATAATTAAATGCACTCACTCAGACAACCAAATAGAAATTAGCATTTGTGCTTCACATAAAATATACAAGGACCAAATCAGAGATCATATAGTATCACACTTATATTTAAAACATAGTGAAAATATTACATATGAATTATAATGGCTAAAGATCCACCCTTGGGACATATATCATCCCATTATTTATAGAGATTTTATAATAAAATCAAATTACAAGCACTAATGGTGATAGGTGGGAAAAGCTGTTGAGGTGAACTAGTTTCGGCTTGGTACTTTGCTCCTTGAGATAATGATAGTTGTCAATAAGGGGTTAGGTGTTTCTACATTAATATATATCCTGTATAAATATATAATTACTAGCAGGTCTTAAATTTCCATCTACTTTACCCCTTTATTTAGTCATCAGATTATGTCTAGAATTCATAATTTAAATTATCACCTTCATGTCTGTTGTTCCCTTGTACCATGGTATCTACAACTATTAATGCTCTTGGTTGAATATCCTGATGTTCCTTCTTGGTGGTCAGTTATTTTAACATGGAGTAAAATACCAATACTTTATTTGGTGCATCATTTATAACTAGGCAAGGTTTTTGAAAAATGTTCATCCTGCCGATCTTCCAAATTTCTACCCTCCATACTGCTTCAAAGTCCACCTTATTTTTTGTTGGAATTTTATATTCATTCCACATGATTTCCTACTCTTTATTTATGCCCTCTTGTTGGGTGGGGTCTTATAGTAGTTATGCCATATTTACTGGTGAAAGACTTTGCCTAGCCAACAGGAAAAGATTTATAATTTTTTCACCTTATGACAACTCTCAATTTTTTTCCCAACCAATCCTTCACCCAAATTGGTAATTTTTTTCTTTCTCTATGGACTCTTGGAACTTCATCTTGTCTAAATTTCTCCAAATATTTCACTCACTTGTCATCTGCCGCCCAATAGCCTTTATCTGATTTATAATGCTTCAAAATTTGGTCAACTTGATAGGGCACTATCCTGCAAAATGAAAAGAGTGGATGAAGGGTGCAAATTTTACCCACAAGTAGATTTCTTTGAAGGAATAAGCAATAAGAATTTTAAGTGAGAGTAGTGAATCTAACCCATTTATAATTTGTGGATGGTAAATGGTTGCTTGGAATGATTAATATCAAGGAAGAAAGAGTGCTCAAAGCTACCTATAACACCTATCCAGAATCTATAGGCTAATAATTGAATACAATCATGTCTAAGGTAGTGTTATTTAATACTGAAATGGAGATCCAATATCATATTCTAAACATCTTAGGTTTCTCTCAAGGCTCCCTACCATTGGACAACCTAGGGATTCCACTCAATTATAAGAAGCCGAAGGTGGTAAAATGGAAAACATTGATGGAGAAAATTGGTAAGATAAATCATTGGCTTTATTTTGGAGGAAGAGTGATTCTTATTCAGTAACTGATTCAAGCAATACCAACTTATAATATTTCTATCCTTATTGCTCAAATTGAATCCTAAAGAAGCTAGAATTGCTCATATAAAAATTCCTTTGGGATAGCCCAATGATGAGTAAGTGATGTCCTCTAGTAAGTTGGGATAAAATTTTATTGCCTAAAGTAAGAAAGGGACTAGCAATTCAAAAAGCAACATTCAATAACCAAGCTCTAGTAGGAAAGGTTTATTGGAGATGGATCTCTAATCAAGAAGCATATTTAGCAAAGTTATTACTAGTAAGTATTTGGGTAAAATTCCCCATGTAGAAGTAGGACACATTCTTACAAGTGACCAAGGTTTTGTTGTTTGCAAAGTGTTTAAATTAGGATAAAACGAGGTAAAACCAATACTATTTTGAAAAATGGGTAGAGGGAATAAAGCAATTTTTTGGACTGAATCTTGGGACCAATGACCCCCTTAATATTATAATTTATAGATTTTTAGTCCCTTAAATAGATCTTGGAGGTTAAAGTTTGGATTAAGATAACATGTTATCTAAAGCATATTGGGACCTTCTCTTTTATGCAACTAAAGAAGTGGGAAGAGTGACTAGTCTTAATATCTTAGAATGTGTTATCACTTATGGAGAGGATATTAAAGCAACATCACATTATAGGAAAGGAGGAAGAAGATAAGATAGCTTGTGATCATGGTAATTTAGGCATCTATATAGTTTAGGATGGTTATAATGAATTGGTATCTCCTCGTCTAGTGTGGTTGGATGTTCCATGGGATAGAGTATGGTTGGCAAAGGTCTGACCAAAAAGAAATTTCTTTGCTTATAATGTTATGCATAAAATCTTCATTAGATATGATAAGATACAAAATAGGGGTTTTCATGGCCCCTCTAAATGTATCATGTGAAATACCTAGGAGGAGATAATAGATAATTTTTTCTTCTAGTGTCACTTTTCCTTGAATTTATGGAACAAATGGGTTGATCTCTTCAAGGCACATCTCAACTAGTAGTTAACACATACTAATATATGAGAGGTATTAAATTGAAAAAGGTTAAACAATAAATTATTTCAATTGAGTTACTCTCTAGGTCCAAGCTTTATCTAGAGGTACATATGGCTAGAAAGAAATACCAAAAGTTTTAGAGAGGAATACACTTTGATAGAGCTAGTTTGATAGAAAAATATTTAAAAAGTTATAGAAATAATAAAATCTTATGTGGGGAGAGAAAGTTGTCATGAGGTAAACTCATGGGGCTTTGCAACATCCACCCATAGGCTAGGAAAAGTATCAACATAGATGGAGCAACCAGGAATATCCCAGGACAATGGGATTTGGTTTCCTTAGAAGAAACTACAAGGGAAAATATCTTCATTGGTAATTATAATACCTTGGAGTATTGACAAATAATGAAGCAGAGGCTTTGGAAATTAGATAAAGCTCTCTTAATTCTTGGGAGAATGAATTTTGAAAGATCATAATGGAATCTAACTCTCAAATTTTGGTGGAGTTGCTACATATGATTAGGAATTTTAGATTAAGTGCATGGAAGATCAAGAACATGGTGAGTTACATTAAATCCATTTAGCAATAGTTTGAGGATGTCATTTTGGTTTTTGTAGGTAGAGGAAAGAATGCATTGACTAAATTTTTGGCTAACAAGGGAAGTGAACATCTTGTTGGATATTAGTTGAAATCTAATCAAAATAGGGATATTGTACATTGGATGGAGGTGAAAAAATAATTTTTATTACTAGCAATTAGTGGTTTAGACAATGATGTGTGTGGGAATAGGGTTAATTTTTATGATGATTAGCCTTGATATGGCATCATGTTGTTTCTTGTAGTGTTCTTAGTCCCAATTTAGGATAGCCCCCAAAGTGATGGTAAAAGAAATAAATTCAAGTTCTCTAGAATTCTATTAATGAAAATTGCAATCAAGATAGGAGTTTCTGCTCTTTGGGTAACACTCAAAAATTTGTGGACTAAGGAGATGTTAGAGTTAGTTTTATTAGGATTCTAGTATTGGCCAAAAGTAGCAAGACTATTATTGTAACTTTGAATCTATCTTTTTAATACAATTTTTAACTTTTTTATAAAAAAATGAGCTTTTATATAATGAAGAGAAGAAAAATGGCATTGCTTCCCCTCAACTAGAACTAGTTTTAGATTGAATCATTTGTTTCTTACATATTAATCTTATTATTTTTACCAAAAAACATCATCTTATAAAGTTGGAAACTTGGTGGAAAAACACCTGCCTTGAGATTCAAGAACAACTCTTATCAAACTTGTTTGCAGTTTTCATAAAGCACAATTAGAATTTTATTTTTAAAGTCTTAAATAAGAAGATTATTCTCCTCCCATATTTAAAATTTAATTTCATTCCAAATAGATGCTAATATAGTGAAGAAATAAACAAATTTATTTCCTCCCCTCCTTGTTTAGCTACCATCTACCATATTAAAACCTTTTATAATATATTTTAGATATTTCAAACATTCTCCTATATGCTAATATTTAGGTTTAGATGAGGATTGCATTGTAAAATAGTCCACTAAAATCTTGGAATGAGACTCAATTTTGAAACTTGTTAGTTTCATTATTTTAGCCTCTATAAATGCTTGAAAATTTATGACTACCTTAACAAAATTATTGGTGCTCTTCCTAAACCAAAAAGTAATTTTACCATTATGGTTTTGATAAAAATATTTCTACCTGCACTACATCAGTTTCCCTAAGAAGCACCATCAATATTTATTAACATACTTTCAAGGAGGATTCTTTCACTAAATATTATATTTTTCTTGATTTTCAAACCTAACATTGGGATGATCAACACAATTATATTGTAAGTGGGATGCTCAACATGATTTGTGAGTCTATTTAGGACTCTAAATTCCTACCAAGATCCTACTTGTGTATTTTGTATCCATACCTAACAAGTTTCCTTCATCCTTGCTACTATTCTTTCACACACTTGGATAATTAACCTACTTGTTCCATTCAAGATCTAATGATTTTTCTCTAGCCAAACATCCAAGCAAGTATTTCTTGTATGAATCTACTACTTATATTATAATATGTGTCACATTAAGCTTCACTTGAGGCCAAGATCATGATTGGTATTATATTCTATGTATAGCCCCTTGGGCCCTTGTACACCTTGTAAGGGAGAAATTATTGTAGTATTTTATTATTTAACCTAATCATCAATTCTTTAAACCTTAAAGGTATCTTGTAATAAGGTATTTATGAATCTTTCACCCAATCATATTTTTATGGGTTCAACTGTAATTCTAATGCTTTAATAAGATATTTTGATATATATGGACACTCTAAATCATGTACGTATTATTTCTATGAGTTAATTTGTTTATCTAGGTAATTTTTTGATTTCATTCACTTCTATAAATTAATTTCAAATCCAATATGGTATTAGAATAGTGTAAATATGTACTACCTGATTATTTTTTAAATTTATATTTTATGGTACTTCCAAGAAGCAATGCTTTTAGAAAGCATATTATAGAAGCTTTGTGTACCCTAAGGATTTTTTTATAAAATCCTTGGTGGACTTCCATCATGAGGATATCATTGGGATGCAACATATTTATTTTAGGATAAATATTCATCTTAAATTGTACTCTTGCCTTTCTTGACATTCAATTTATTAATTTTTCATAACCAAATGGATGTCCTAATTGTTTGATTGAACTCTTTGAGATTGTTTGAGAGCCTCAGTTTTCTTTTACATATTTAAAAATATCCATTTCCTTTTCTCCTCAAGTTCTTTGTGTTTAGATGTACAAAAATGAGAGGACATTCTACATGATTGTTGAAGAAATAAAGAATAGGCTAAATATTTTTTTGACAACCCTTGTATACTAGAGAAGTTATGAGAAGACTTTAATGCATGACAAAGAGCTCCAATCCAATTGAAAAAGTTGTTAAAATAGTATATAAATGTTTCAACTACATTAGCTTGTGAGGATGGCTTAACACATTACATCCAAGGAAAAGGCATAGTTAAAATATTTACTCTTTCCCTTATTTATTTATTTTTAAATTTTAATTTCGAAAGGAGTAAAATTTTAAAAAATGGAATAATTAATGGCATGAGGTACATGCTTAGTATAGGAGATACATGTTATAGTGCGTATATTGAAGGGATAGTGGATAAGGTCAATGTATTACATTTTCGGGTACATACCCACCATAGCATATGGAAAGCTACACATGGGCACTACCACTTCATTAAAGAGAATGCATTATTATGATTGATTTTTTTTCTTCTAAAGGAGTTATGGCTAGAGGGTAAGTCCATAGAAATTAGGACTTAGGATGTGTAAGGTTTAAAACCTTATCCACTCTTCTATTAAGAACCCCAATGATTTCATATTTATTAACATGGCATGCAATGATGTCATAATTGATGATGTTACATTGGGTGATATGGTGACTAATGACATCATTTCCAATGACATGGTGTATGGACTAACATGTAATGACATCGCACCAATGACATGGCATAAAATGATATCATATTTGATGATAATGGTCACATACATGATGATGTAATAATTAATGATATTGTAGGTATTGATGTGATATAATGATATTATATATGATGAAGTGGTAGTGCCTAATTGGAAGGAAAGGATGAAGCAGATGTAAATATTTAGGTATAAATATAGTTTCACCAATCATATTTTTCCAACTAATCAAATAATTTGATCCAATGATCACATTGTTAATTATACCTTATAGACATGGTGAACTATAGATGTTTAAGGGTAATATGTGGTACTCTCTATTTTATCAATACCTTTTCTAGTGGGCTAGTTAGTTAGTGTCCTAATTTCACACCCTTGCATAGGATATTGACATTTGGTGGTAGATAATTTGTTGTTCCTCTATCCTATTAGTTCATAGTCGGAATCTCATCAACCACTTATCAACACATGGTAGTCTCCCACTCACTAAAGGTATTGATTCTTTTTTATAATTTTCACATTGTAAGTGGTATTTTATGTGATTTTAGAGGTAAAATTTTAGGATTCATAACTTTTACATATAAAAGAATTTGGATCCTATGTTTTTGTTTTAATCATATAGCTTTTAATATTTCTACATTGGTAGTAATTTTCTAGTAATAACTACATGTAAGAGACTATCTTTGACAACGAAATAATAAATTGACATATGCCCTTATAAAACGGAACCAATTATGGTAGTAAGAAAATAAAGATCAAAGTTTTCCTTGAGAGTAAGAAATTTCTCAAATATATAAATTAAGTCCCTCAAAGAATTTATTTAAATTAGATAAATATTTGTTCAAGGATAAGAAGGATGAGGTAATTTGTGTGATAACTCTCCATTTTTACAAGAATTATGACATTCATGTTAGCAATACTTTGGATCCCAAGTAATTGGTTTACAAATTTTATAATATGATCCACATGCATGTGGTCTACTAGAAAGTAAGCCACTTGCATTATCAGTGAGGTGACCCAGGTTCAATTCCTACAATGCATGTGTATAAGAAGTATTTACTCAAAAAAAAATTAGAATACATATGACCACATTGACTCTATATAAAATAGAATATTAGAGATGGATTTTGCTACTTTACACATAGACTCATTTGAGATAATTCATCAATATATAATTTGGTTTTATAAATATAAATATGATATACACACTCGTAGATGAGTTAATAATAAGAAGAAGTTTAATGATAGTGGCAAGAATGACATCCAAGTTCTCAAGATTGTAGTCAATAACATATCTTAAATATATAATATAGTTTTTGTCATATTTGATATGATTAAATATTATTTCATGAATTCTCCTTCTTCTTCCTTTAATGATGTGCTCAAGTACCTTCTTAATTATTAGTCTCAGTGATAAATGTATAATAGTCATTCTCTTATTATTCAACCCCAAAAGAAGTGATTAAGATAGTGGTAAAAGAAAAATCTAAATCAAGGGTAAAATAAAATTAAGAAAATAAGGAAGAACACAAGATATAGTTTTGTTTGATATTTATTAAGATGCTTAAGTAAGAAACTAAAAAGGAGGATTTTTGATGTTATATTTTATGTTTAGGATGAGTAATGACCATGATGAGACATCATATGAATATGTATCTATTAATTGACCATATTGGGTATACACTTATTTGATAAATGGATTTTAGATTTAGTGGTGTCTCAACACATGGCCAAGTATTTCTAGATCTTGCATAACTATAGCACACATTATTTTAGAAAGTTATGGAGAGCCAAACTTTCTCAAACCAATTCTCATTCAAAAACTTAGAAAGATCCCCTCACAAACAATCATTTTGTGGCTATATAGCCAGAAAACCCTAAAAATTGAAAATGAGTCGGATGGGGCCCAAAATTGGGGTGCACATATATATTAAAATATACAAGACAAAAATAAAGTTTCAAGTCCTAACTCTAAATACATTAGGATATATTAACCTTCGAACAACTCGAAAAGCATAAAAAACTAGGTAAGTAATTTTAAAACCTAATTTTGGGGCACTAGATGATGGAATTTGGCCTCAAAAACTGGATTTTTTGGACAAATAGGACTCTATATAGTTGTATTTCTTTAGAACTATCCCAAATAGCTCCCTGTCAAATTTCACGTCAATCAGAGCTATGGTTGAGAAGTTATGGCCCCAACAAAATGCACTAAAATTTAGAAAATAAAATAAAATTTCCCAAATTTCGTTGGATGCTCCTGCATCAGACACCCGAGGTGGATTGAGAAGTGACCTTCACTTCTGTACTATTAAAGGAAAACCCAAGCGGTCAACCTCTATTTTTGACAACCAAGTTGCATCTTCTACAGGTCTGCCCTTCCACTTGACCAAATATTTTGAATACTACCTATTCTTGGTACTTCTGCCTTCTCGAGTGTCTAGTATTTCCTCTATCTCATCTGTTGCTGGAGTAGACGCTGGAATACTCCACAAATATATACTTGGTGTCTCACTACTGCCTCCTTCATGGTATTCTGCCAAGTCTGAAATATTAAAAATAGGTGATATATTCAGCTCACTTGGTAGTTCCACTTCGTAGGCATTTTCTGAATCTCTTTTACCTATGATCCTACATGGTACAAACCTCTTCATATTTAGTTTGTTGTAGGTTTTGCTATGAAACCTTTCCTTTCTCAAGTGAACCATGACCTCATCTCCCACTTGGAACTCTTTGAAACGCCTCTTCTAATCTATTTTTGCCTTGTACTGAGTATTCATCTTACTGATGTGTTGTTGTACCTCTTTGTGTAAACTCTTTATGTGCTCTACAAAATATTTAGCCTCAGCACTGCTCTTTTCTCCTTTATCCATTGTTCTCAACTCAGAAGCATTCCTTGGGTTGTTCCCATACACAATCTAGAATGGTGATTTACCAATACTTTTGTTAATAGAATTGTTGTAAGCAAATTCTTCCTGTGGCAAAATAAAATCCCATCCCTTGGGCTTATATCCTACCATGCATATTAAAAGATTAACCAAACTTCTTTTCACCACCTCTGTTTGTCCATCATTCTACGGGTGGTATGTAGAACTGAACTTCAAATCCATTTTCATCTTCTTCCACAAAGTCCTCCAAAAATAACCCACAAATTTGGTATCTCTGTCAGATACTATACTCTTGGGTAGACCATGAAGGCGTACCGCCTCCTTGAAAAACAAGCTTGCAATATGAACTGCATCACTCATTTTCTAACATGGAATAAAATGAGCCATCTTCGAAAACCTGTCAACCACAACAAAAATGGAGTCATTCCCTCATTGTGTCCTTGGTAGGCCAAGAACAAAATCCATACTGATGTCCTTCCATGGTCTCTCTAGTACAGGTAATGGCTGATACAATCCTGTATTTTGTCTCACTCCCTTAGCCATCTGACACACTTTGCAACCCTGCACAAATATCTTCACATCCTGCTACAACTGTGGCCAATGGTAGTTTTCACTAACAAGGGAAATGGTCTTATCTCGACCAAAATGTCCATCTAGTCCTCCACTATGCTTCTCCTTTATCAGATTCTCCCTCATTGAACTTCTAGAAATGCACAATTGGTTCCTTCTGAATAGCATCCCATCTTAGATTATAAAATCCAACCACTTATTTCTATCCAAAGTAGTAGGAGACAAACATGCATTCCAAGCCTTTGCAAAATCTGGATCCTTTGGATACAAACTCTTGAGTTATTCAAAACCAATGACTTCCACTTTCATCTCTATCAATAAATTTTACCTTCTACTCAAGGCATCTGCAACTCTATTAGACTTCCCACTCCTATGCTTCAAAACAAAGGTATAACTCTGTAGGAACTCAACCCACTTCAAATGTCTCTAATTCAGCTTTTCCCTGACTATTAATATACTGCAAAGCTTGATGATCAGTATATAAAACAAACTATTTTGCTAAAAAATAGTGTCTCCATTTCTTAAGAGCCTAAACTATAGCATAAAATTCTTGATCATAAACAAAATATTTCTTCTTAGAATCATTTAACTTCTCACTAAAATATGCAACAAGTTTACCTTCCTGAATCAACACAGCTCCAATGGCACTGCCACTAGCATCACAATCAACCTAAAATACTTTATTAAAATCTGGAAGTACCAAAATGGGTTGTTCTATCACCTTATTTTTAAACATCTCAAAACTTGCACATGCCTTTGCAGTCCACTTAAACTCCTTATCCCCTCTCATGGTTTATGTCAGGGGTGCACAAATACTGCTAAAGTTTCTAATGAACTTTCTATAGAAACTTGCAATACCATGGAATGATCTTACCTCCGTTATGTTCCTTGGAGTAGGCCACTCAATGATAGCCTTCACCTTCTTTGGATCCATTTTTAGACCCTCATATGAGATGAAAAATCCCAAATACACCAACTCCTTCTTCACAAAACTGCACTTCTTCAAATTAATCAGCAACTGCTCCTCCCTCAAATTTTCAAAAACTATCTGAACTTGCATCAAATACTCCTCCAATGTCTAGATTTAGATTTTGTGGCTATGGATTTTTTGGATAAATAGGACTCTAGGGAGTCATATTTGTTTAGAACTCTCCCAACTAGCTCCCTGTCAAATTTCACGTCAATCGGAGCTACGGTTGAGAAGTTATGGCCCCGGTAAAATGCACTAAAATTTAGAAAAATAAATAAAATTTCCTAAATTTTGTTGGATGCTCCTACATCAGAAAGGGTTTTATCATTTGGAATGATTCCTCTTTATGTGTGGCTAGATATGGTGAGGTAAGAGTTAGTTTTTATTTATTTTATGAGGTACTTCATATTCCTAGTATGGGTTCCAATCATGTTTTATTTATCACATCATCCATACAAATAAGAAGTTGTACTTTTGGCTATATTGATGGATTATCAATGATATTTATGATGGTTTTGATACAATTTACTTATGATATAGTGATATGTCAAAGCAAAAAAAAATCTTGGTGACCATCTAAATTTGTTCTCCCCTCAAAAGAAATACATTGTGGCTATGCTAAGATAGGAAAATAATGTATGTAACAATGCACTCGTTTTAAATTTCTAGAAACAAAAAAAAAATCAAGTACAACCATTGCATTATATTTAATTTCAATTCAAAAACATTTTTAAATTATATTAGTTTATTCATATATTCATCCTCTTATTTGGATAACTTTTCCTTTCCTCTATCATCTCTATGTTCTATTCCAATTGATGATAAACTATCCAAGGACTCTATCAAACCGCATGTTTTGACTCTTTCTATGTACAACCATGGCTGACTAGTAGGAAACCTCATTGCTATAATTCACTATCTATAGATTTAGATATTTGAAGAAATTTTTCTACTATATTCTATGATATGAATAAAAATCCATAATATCTTCATTTAAAATGAAGGGTCTTATTTTACAATAATTTATATCATATTTCTATTCGGGATAAGGATAACCTATGGTTAATATAAACTTGGCATGTTTACTTAAGTTCAAGATCATCATAATCCTTTACTAAATTTTATATTAAAACAAGTAATTATTACTCAAATGTTTAATTATTCACTTTATAATCATTTCCCATAAATGAGAATGGATATCTTGACAACAAATCATAAATAAAATAAAATTTGATTCTTTTTTTACTGCTTATGTCATATTGCACTCATGATAACTGGTCAAGATTAAAATTGGGAAAATATAATAGAGTTTTTACATTAAAATTCCTTTTCTAATGAAAATTAAGAAATAATATAGTAGCATAACAACTCATATTATGAATCATATGGGATCATTTTGAGTTTAGATACTATATAATCACCAACAATTAATTGGTCATAATTAATCTTACAGACCATACTCATATAAGGATAAGGAATAGTGATTCCCTAATACTAAAATGTTGACCAACCTATGTTATAAAGGAATAATACAAGACCCTTTTAGTGGAACAAAAAATATAATGAGGCTTTGTCACTACAATGTGGTCATTACTATTTGATGATAAGTATTTATACAACATCACTTGAGTGGAATAAAAGATAAAGTGAAATTCAACTACTATTGAGTGACTAGTTAATTCATGATAATAGGAATTCATACAAGATTCTTAGAGTGGAACATAAATCATATAGAATGAGTACTCAATATTGTATGGTAATGAAACATACATCCTTATTTTAGTAAAACCAAAGTGTAAGCATTCTTACTAGTATAGTTTTAGATACAATAATAGTTTGTTGTGATATTTTTAGATTTGGATATTCAATCATCACTATACAATTTATTTGACTATTTACTAATTTTAAAAAATCATGAATGCACTTATAGAATCACACTTTTAAATAGAATAGTATAGAACTCATAATGATACAATGAACACTTTTGATAATCCTCTTCAACATGTTCAATAATGTATAGCTAAAGTGTAAGTACCATTTAGTTACCAAGTTAATGATCTCTTAAATTTAATAGTTTATGTTATAGGGATGATATTTCTAGGTAATTTTTTGCTTATACAAATGATATTATTAAGGATACCTCCCATCCCAACTTCACAAAATAAGTTTTTATCCTTTGTAAAAGAACATACATGCAAAACCAATTTAGTTAAAGATACTTTATCAATCAAAATTTATTAGTGAGACATTAATCACATTTGTAGAACTAATGAGTATTGTTAAATTATGAAATGGTCTAACTTCTTATGCACCTCCAATTCCATTTTAACTAATTGGAATAAATGGGATCATACCTTTTTCAATATCCAGATTTAGATTGGATCTCCATTATCCTTTCTAATTATAACAACTAATCTAAATATGAGAATAAATATAGAAATTAAATTTTAAATTTTAGGTGTGAGAAGTTAAATGTAAAATATAATCGAAATTATAGCATGAAAAGAATGTGATCAATCTACACATGAAAATTTTAAATAACACCAATGCATCCCATATATATGAAATGCAATTAACAAGTAATCACAAGTGGACAAAATTAAAATATCACAATTATTAGTCATTTCATAATCTAAAGGGACAACACCACTTATGAAAAGTAAATAATATAATAAATTTATTATTATTCCAAGAAGAAAGAGCAATTGCAATGTGGGGATAAAAATTATAGTTTTAGATCCCTCAATACTAAAATATTTTTACAATTAAACTCTTAAATCCTATTTAAAGAATGAACTAAATTCTAAGTTACCTTGGGTGAGAAATTATTACTCCAAGCAAAAGTAAAGATATAGGGGGTGTCTTTAGAAAAATAGTGTACCTATTACATACATCAAAATTTATGTGTGTGTGTATGCGTATCTTTAGATCCTTATGAAATACTTAGTGGCACCACTACATCCAAAGGGTCACTTTCTCTTACTTATTAAATGAATTCAACCCTAAGTTACCCTAGGTGATAAATTTCTACTCCCACTAAAAGCAAATATTTAAGGGACATATTTGGCAAAATGGTGCACCTCTTATGTGCATATAAATTAATCTATAAATATATTATAATAATTTTCAAATACTTATTGGCACCACTATATTCAAAATATCATGTTTTAAATATCTTCCTCAAGATCCATGCTCTTATTATTTTTTTTGCTTTTATGTATCAATGTGTGATTTGCTTTAGGAACTTGAGAAAATAGCCCCTACCTAAGGGTTATTTTCTCCATTCTACTAGTTATTTGTTCATTAGGAACCAATCACTCCATTTCATCAATCACTTCTCTGTAGGATCTAATCCCACCATTTCAAGAAAATCATACTTTTGATTAAAACTTTGTAAAATTGAGTTTTTGCATGACTAAAACTTCTCTGTAGGAATTTTAAAAATATTTATAATATGGGGTAATTACAAGGTAGTAATTATATTACTAAATTTTATTAACTTCGTAGTCACCAAACTTAATTTTCAGGAGATCCTAAATATTACCTTTATCCTTGGGCATAGAGTCAACAAAATGATATTCATTTTGTTGCAAAATTATATAACTGTTAGTTCCTCATCCTATTTATTGTAGTAGTTTTAATATCTTCTACCATTCCTCATATATTGGAAAAATTAGGTCTAAAATATCTTCTAAATATCATGTAAAATCCTCACATAAGTTCTCATACAACCCATCAACTTGTACCACCATTATATGTATTTTTTCCATTAAAACTATTAATTGTATAATCAGTTTGGGAGATTCTCGAAATCTAGATTTAGCCTTATTTTCTCATCTTCAAACATCATGTGCATAGAATCATCATCAAAGATATTTTTTATTATTATTGAATATATCAAAAAAATTAAAAAATATAGTCTTAAATGCAATAAAATCTTAAGTCTATTCAAACAAAACAAAAAAATATTACATATGACGTGTGAACCCTTTTAATATATATAAATATAATTATGATATTATTTAATATTTAAAATAAATTATATAAATAATAATAATTTAATGTTACACTCAAGAAGAAAAATTGAAAGAATTCAGAGGAAGTTGGCTGGATGGAAAGGGAATTTGTTATCTCAAGCTGGCAAGGCAGTTCTCACCATGTTTTCCATTCAAAGCATCCCTGTCTACTTTCTCTCTGTTTTTAAAGCTCCTACAAGTGTCTACACTAAAATTGAACAGATCCGGAAGAGGTTCCTATGGACTGGTTCCGAATCTAAGCGACGCTTTCACTTGGTGTCCTCGGGATAGGGTTTGCAAACCAAGGGAGTTTGGAGGTATTGGGCTAAGGAGAATACAACATTTAAACATGGCCCTCCCGGCCAAACAAGCATGGCGTCTTCTGACAAATGCAAATGCAGAATGGATTACTATAATCAGAAGAAAGTATTTGCAAGAAACTAAATTTTTAAGTTATTCCTTTCCTCCCAAGGGATCAATTTTCTGGAAATCAATCCTTCAAACTAAAAACTTGCTAAGCAAAGGGCTACGTTGGAAATTTGGAAATGGAAGAAACATTGATTTCTGGGACCACAAATGGTTAAAGGACTATCCCCTCTCTGCAGACCCCATCCTTTCAACCCTTAGAGCTTGGACAATTGAAGTTTTTGGTACCAAAGTTGCATATTTTATTACTTTGTCAAACAATAGAAGGTTTTGGAAGCCAATAATGAACAATGATCTACCAGGGGCATCAATAATATTGGAGAATGAATTAAGACAGTCTTTACTCCCTTTTGGCATTCTTGAGGACCAACTTATCTGGGAAGCTTCAGACAATGGGGAATTTTCTCATCAAGACTGCTTATCTGATGCTTATTGATAATGATGAACCTACTTTCCCTCACTTGGAAGTTTGACCCAAAAGCATTGTTCCAAAGGTTGGGTTTTTTGCATGGCTGGCCATCCAAAATAAGATCCTCACCATGGATAACTTAATAAAAAGAGGTGTGATTGTTGTTAATAGGTGTTATCTTTGTGTGTCTGAGTGGGAGTCTATTGATCATTTGTTTTCGTATTGTAATTTTTTTGTCTCAATCTTGTTAGGTCCGTTACAAGTGTTTCATATTTATTGGGTCCATCCTCAGTCCATTTTTGACTTATTTGTCCAGTGGCCTTCTCCATTTTTGAATAGGCGTCTTAGGTATATGTGGAATATCTGCCTTCATCACTACTTGTGGCAGATATGGTTGGAAAGGAATCGTCGGGCCTTCTTGGATAAGGTTTCTCAGTCATCCTCTGTCTTGTCAAAAATTTTAGTATATGCTAATGAGAATGCTTGTCTAGTTCCTGCAGCATCTAGACCTCCAAATCCTTTTGAATCTTCATTAGGCCAGTCAATAAACGTACCTCTCACTGATGGCCTCAATCATCCTCAAGTCTATCCTAGAACCATGATCACATGGACCCCACCCCCCCTAGGGTGGATTAAGTTAAATTTTTATGGGGCATATAGGGGCAACCCAGGTGAAGCTGGGGCTGGTGACTTACTTAGAGACCACAAGGGTGAGGTGCTTGTAGCTTTTGCTGAACATCTTGGAGCTCAAACTAACAATGTGGTCAAGCGAGGGCGCTTTGGAGGAGCCTCAAGGTGGCAAAGAATTATCCAGGGAAACTGTTGGTGGAAGGTGATTCTCTTATTATTATAAATCTTCTAAAGAACACTAAGAGAGCTCCTTGGAGATTTGATGACTACATCCACGAAGCAAGGGCTCTAATTCATGATCGACTTGAGGCCATAATTTTGCATACCTTTCGGGAAGCAAACATGGCAGCTGATAGGCTAGCAAATGAAGGCATTGTAGCAGCAAATTTGATCACATGGACTAAAAATATTCCTCATGCAGTCTTAATGGTGATAGATAATGAAAAATTTTAGATTGGAAGGCTCAAAGTGGATTTTGTCTTTGTTAGTTCTATTTTGCGTCTTTCTTTTTTGATGGCCATAATATTAGGCTTCCATAGTTTAGTTTGGTTGTATTCTATTAGAAGAGTAGGTCTTGGCCCTTTTTGTTGTTAGTTTAAACTTTTAGGGCTTGGCCTTTGTCCAGTTGGTCAGTGGACCCTATTTTGTAAAATTGTTTTGGGTCAACTAGTTAAAACCCGGTGTTAATTATAAATATTCTCTTACTTACCAAAAAAAAAAAATCCATTAAATGTGATGAAAGAATTGAACTTGACATTGGATGTCAATAATCATGAGAATCATGCAAATGAAATAAAAGGACTAAATCAATCGATTGACTAACAATGCTCATAAAATATGCTCTCATTTCTTTACCCTGATTAGTTGGTTTAGTCATAAAGTTTGAATAAATAATTATGTCCTTGTTGACATAAATAGTGAAAAGAAAATAACCTCTATCTCTTTATATGGTATTTGGCACCTACAAATTTGAAAAGGAACGTGAATGGAATATATCATCATCATTAACATGTTGAAACTTGATTTAAAATGTTTAAGGTTTGAGTTTAATACAATAAAATTATATATTTTGTTTTTATGGTTAAAGTAATATCATTAAACATATATTAAATAATTGATATTCTTTATAAAATATTATGATCATTAGTCATCGTAGGTATTGCAAGTACACATGAAAGTGATGTGTTATTGGTCAAACTGCATTGATAGATATATTCGATCCACAATCCATAATCACCTTACAAATATTGTACATAGTCAAACAAATATATTAGATCTACATCCACATGGATGTAAAAAGTACATTTCTTAATGGTGATCTTGAAGAAGAGGTATATATGTCACAACTAGAAGGATTTATGATCAAAGGATAAGAACAACAGGTTTATAAAATAAACAAATCCTTATATGGTCTAAATCATACATCAAAGTCATGGTATATAAAGATTAATAATCAATTATTACATCATAATTTTAAAAGAAGTTTATTAGATCCAAATCACTATACAAACAAGATTGGACATGATAAAATAATACTTATAATTTTTTTTGATGATATAGTAATCACAAGAAGGTCAAAAATTATGATAGATGAAGTTAAAAGTGATCTAGAAAATGATTTTGAAATGATAGAATTAGGGCTCATTCATTATTGACTTGGTTTAGAAATTAATCAAAATGAAAACAATATCATAATAACATAGATAATGTATACAAATCCATTAATTGAAAAATACAGAATAAAATTTGTAAACCCAAGGATACTTCTATGGAGCAAGGATTGCAATTATCTAGATATGATGAGACATCTCTAGTCTTAGCCACTATCTATCATCAATTAATTGAAAGTCTTCTATATTTAACAAATACTAGACCAAATATAGTTTTTGTTGTAAATTATCTTTCAATATTTATGCAAGAACATAACAAAAGCCATTGGAAATCCTTAGCAAGACTACATAATATGGACTAACATATAAAAAGGATGATTATAATTTTTTTCTATAGCAATATTTAAATTCTGATTATGTAATATCTATAAACAACATAAAATATACATTAGTTTATTTTTTCTAGCTTGGTTATAGACCTATTTTTTGGTATAGTAAAAATAATATGCAATAGCACTTTCATCTATAGAATAAAAATATCATGGAACAAACTATTAAGTCTATGAAGCACTTTGGTTACAATACATATTGCTAGCTATGGGAATCATAAGAACTTATACATTAATAAATTATGATAATAAAGGAGTAATTAATTTAATTAAAAATATAATTATTAATGAGATAACAAAACACATCAAACCGCAATACCATTTTATCATAGATCATGTTCAAAATCATCATATCTAGTTGAAACATGTTCCTGTTAAAGATTAAATTGCAAATATTTTTACAAAAGCACCTTGCCAAAACAAAATTTAGATATTCTAGAATCATCTATGTACACCAATAAAATCTCACATCAAATAATGTAATACACGTATTACAAAATACTACATTATCTGATAAATTAGGTTATGCAAGATATGTACATGTGTCATGGTATGCTAGAAAAATAAGAGTATTCTATGCAAATGGCAAAGATCAAAATCCAAAGGTCATATGGAAAGTAATAGTAAAGAATTTGAAGAGTTATCTTGTAAAGCTATATTATGGAGATAAAGTTCAATGAAATATATCTAAATGTAGAGAAAAACGTAAGATTATATATTTGATTCATGAATGATATTGTGAGTATTTTTTTTCAATATTATTGTTATATTGATAAATGAGATTTGTTTATATTTAGACCTTTAATATTGTAGCTTGTTTATATTTGGACCTATGATATTTTGTGGTAGTAAGGCTTAAAATCTAACACAAAAAACACCAAAGAAAATAAGTTTTTAGGCTCCAATATTTAACTTTGGACCATATGCCAAATTTAAATTATTAAGGGAAAGTAGGTATCCCAATGCTAATTAAAATTTTTACACATTGTAAAAGAATAAGAGAGGAAGGGTAAATTATGGCACATTATTATTCTAAAATAATGTTTGACCATTCTACTTCTATCTCTCATCTAGCTTGTGTAAATAGATATCAAGTATGAAATCTCTAATTTATTATATTAGGATCAATTTTTTATTAGATCTTGAAGTGTTTGAATCCTCTTATTAAATATCTCATTTATTTTGAAATTATTATCTCAATTTTATGCTTATCAACCCAAATAATAGTAAGTAATCACCAAAGGATATTTCTATTCAAAGATAAACCTAAACAAAATAATTGACCATCCACATGAGATGATATTTCGAAACTTTTCCATGTATTTCAAATGCTTTTAGATACAAAATATCCTCAAATATTTATTTATCCATAAGATATTATAAATTTGTAAATATTTAGTTTTCTCAAAAAATCCTTCTACAAAGGGATCAACATGATCATTTAATTTCCAAGAAGCATATTACAAGCTTCAAGGCTAAATATCATCATAACCACCCACTTGGAATAGAAAACTATCTTGGCAATAAGCATCAATGATTATTATACCATCCTATGAGTGATGCCAAAAAAGAATGCACAAATACTAAGTGAAATTCCTTATTATTGGAATCATTGTCCTAGATGTAAAAAAATATTTTAGAAGTTTAAATTTTTCATCATAGGCTAGGCTAGAACAATACCAATAACAATATTAGTAAAATAATAATAAACATGCACAACTATAAGTACATCAGTACAAATTTAAAACTTACTAGCAATAGGAATTTTATTAGCCATTTAGTAAGATATTTTATCCACTCCATCAAGGAATTTTTTCACAAAACTTAAAAAAAAAAATTATTAAATGAAAAAAGGATCCATAGGAACTTAAATATTTATCCATTATGAATCCAATTCCAAGCATAAGACATTGACCACTAAGACATATTAAAAGGTATTTACCTATAGCAGTTAGTCATACCCAATTGAATGATAGGAGAAAATGCTTTATAGCAAATATCAAGGTTGTTTGTGGTCTTCAATATTGAATGTACAACAACATTGAATATGAAGAAATATTTATTCATAAAGTGATTATTAATCCCACAAATGTGATTAGGTAATGTTATATTTATAGGAAAATGGTTGAAAGCCTTAGTTTTAAGCATATAGAAGGAGGGTTTGAATAAGCAATAGCACTTGATAGAACAAAATATGATAATATATTAAAAAGTAAACCTATAGACATAAATATAAATATTATACTCTAAAAAATGATTTGGTTGACATAAATAAGGGAGTATACCTTGATGCATGTAATTAAGGGTTATTCAATCCTAATGTAGGATTTTTACAAATCTATTTTCATGATAATGGGATTGTATGAAATATGCCTAATTTTGATAAACCCTATACGATTAGCTAAAACAATGAGAGGAAGCAAATAATGCACTCAAAGTATAGTAACTTTGATTAGGATACTCTAGTCTAAATTGTAGGATGGTAATAGGAATCAATTTGTGATAAGCTTTGGATCCACTATCTTAGGGATAAACATGACATTCTTTTTATTAATAATGTTTTTTAGGGATCAACCACTTAGAGATTCGTGATACACATGGATGAGGTATTTCTCCATAAAGTACTAGTAGATTCTATAAAATTGATAGTGGTTTATTTGTCATTTGTAGACAAGTTTCATGAAGTTCTTTCAATTTGAGTAAAGAGTTGTGGAGTATATTATATTATTTGATACATCCTAATGTACCCCCATGGCACCTTCATGGTACATTTATAAATTATAGATTAGTATTGAGTCATAGTTTAGTGTGAAGTAAATTTTTCCTTTTATGTAAGTGTAGATTTGCAGGAAATGCACAAGTGTCATGTGAGTTAGAGTGCAAGTGTAATTTGAGTCTATGTGCACAATTGTCTTATATGTAAGAATGAAAATATATAATGTAAAAATATGCACATGTATCTTATATTATAGTGATAAAGTTATATAAGTGTAAGAGTCATGTACTAGTGTCCATATGTTATAGAGTCAAGTGTTCATCAAGTATGCAAGTGGCAAGTAGATAAGCCATGATTCATGAGACTTGGCATATGGAGAGCTATAGTCATCCAAATATTCACACTACTATGGCTATATTATGGGTTTAATACTCCATAATAGAGCATCACAAGGAAAACAATAATTACTATTGATATATTTGTAAGGGAAAAAGGAGTAATAATGATTGTATACATTTTGAGAAATTAATATTGAAATTTGTTGTACATGCTTAGTAATGTATGATTATTTCTATTTACATTCATATTTATGTACATTATTGAATGTTATTTGAGTTATTATAAGCCCTGATTTACATATTAATTTGATCATATTATTTTATTGTTATCATTATATTGGCCTTATTATATGGTAGCTATTTCATATTCAATCCTATTATAGACACCAAAACAGCACCAATCCGATTATGTGACTGCAAACACTGATCGCTTTGACACACACAGCCCCCAGGGCAGCCCTCAGAGGTTAAACAGTGGTCCTAACCACTTTCATAGCAATTTTGTAAGGTCAAGAAGCAATTTGGCACATTTAGGCACTTTGCCCAGTATTCGTCTCACCCAGGGACGAATACTAACTAGGATTCGTCTCACCCAGGGACGAATTCTGAAATCGTCTCTGGTCAAGACGAATTCCAGGTTTAACGGGAAAAAGAAAAATGCCACCAAGTGGCAGCCAAGGACAGTCAATTATTGCCTCCTGCCATGCATGCGCGTGTAGGTGGGTAGGTTGGCAGTTAGTGGACTGTCACAAGGGCAGTCATGGAAGCCCAAGTCAGGGAGGAGTCTCCTCCCTCTTGGGAAGGCATGGCCGCCACATGGCATCCCTGCATGCCCCTCCAAAGAGACCCCATGGGTCTATAAAATGGTGGACTTTCCCACCCAAATGAGGACAGATTGGAGGCATTTTCAAGCAACGAAGTGCTGCCCAATTGAACACCCATTTGCATCCTTTTTTGATTCACCTTCTCACATCCATTAATCTCTTTCGCAAGGGAGGTTATTGGGTGGCTTTTGGAAGCGTGGATCCGAACCCAAACCCAACATTTGACCACCTTAAACCACCAATTTTCCGACACCCCAATCCTAAGAGGTTTTGAGCCCATCCCTAGTGGATTGGCATCAAAATCAAGTGCCAACGGTGGGAGGCCCACTCGGGCACCCCGCATTTTCTAAGTTTCATTCTAAAGTATTCTAGATCATTTGTTCATTTTGCATTTTATGTTATGCTGTCTAGTTAACTCATAGCTTCAATTCTATAACATTTTGATCAGATTTTATCATGCCTTTTGTCGCTTTGTTGTCCCACTAACTTGCAGGTAGCGACATCGAATTCCCGAGGATAGAGGCCAAATTGGGAGAATCCGACCATCTGGGTCATCCCAAAATGGCCCCAATTACTTAACCCCCTTGTCTACAGGTGTTTTGGAGACCTCGAGGTGTGACATTGGAGCGGCAGAACTCGGCTTTCCTAACACAGTAGAATTCGTCCCACCCGGGGACGAATAACAGCAAAATTCGTCCTGCCCAGGGACGAATTCCAGGTGAAAGTAGATTGGCCGACTGTTTCAATGGCAGTGGCCCTCTGGTAATGTCTTCTAACCTCTGTCAGATTTGCAGGTCATTTATATTCATTTTATTCACTATTTTCGACAATCTTAGGCATACATCTTTCACTAATTTCAAGGAATAAATGTTTCATGTTTGCAGCAGGTGCTACTAACGCCTTTCTTGTTTCTTTGAATGCAGGAGGAGTAGCAAGAACCAAGGACTCATCAACATCAGCAGCGGCAACACTTTGGCCCGCCCATTTCAAATGTGGGCATGCGAAAGAAGGAGTATTGATCACGATTGTAATCAAAAACATGCTAACACTCCTAGCCCCTAAAAGGGGAGGAGATGGATTGTAACCGAGTTTGGAATTAATATAAAAGGGCTGTGCTCCTGCTTCCTCTTTATGTTTTGTCTTGATTTGATTACGTTTGTCCTATTTCATGCATCGAGTTAGTTTTTGTTTATATTGCATCTCAATACTGTTTTTCTTCCGAAATCTCATGCTTTCAGTGGCGATCACGGTGGGACCCTGTCCCCTGGTTTTAAGATCAAATAACTGATCCATTTCTGTGTTTTGTGCTTGACAGGTACAATTTTTTTTAAAGCAGACTGTTATTCGTCTCTGACTGTGACGAATACCTTCATCGTAATTCGTCTGACCCTGAGACGAATTTAAATTCGTCTCTGGCAGGGATGAATTCTTGCCTGTAAATTTTTAGAGCCAAGGATCAGAAAGAGCAAGTCT
This sequence comes from Wollemia nobilis, assembly GCA_028583015.1. Taxonomy (NCBI): domain Eukaryota; kingdom Viridiplantae; phylum Streptophyta; class Pinopsida; order Araucariales; family Araucariaceae; genus Wollemia; species Wollemia nobilis. The sequence goes on along the minus strand of JAQPPZ010002587.1, from coordinate 10,074,584 downwards.
AGACAGAGAAAGGTAAGGGTTCCAAACTGTCTTTGTCAATTTTTTGATTTTTTGCTTTCACTTTCTGTCAAATTCTTGCGTGCTTAAAGAAAATAGTGGTTGCTTGCATGTTTCATTTTTTTTAAGTAAAATAAACCACACACACATCACGTGGCACATTTTTAACCAAGGAGCTGGTCGTAAGACCCCAGCCCTTGAGCAAGACCAACGGTGGGTTCATCACCACCTTGGCTTAGCTTTGCATCCATTTCCCCGATTGTCACTATTGTTAGGCGTAAATCCTGACGAAAGTTGACCGAGTGTCGCTGGGGTGATTCCCATGCGCGCGAGGATAAGTCTTCTATGGTAGGTGTCATTAACAGGACAATCCCCCTTCCGTACCGCCTATGTTCCACGTACCATCTGCTCTCACGTACCTATAGTTTCCCTCTCGTAAGGGCGGGTATATAGAGAGGTTGGTATATCGGTCCGACAATGGTATATTGAAGGGGCGACCATTTATGGGAGTCATATGAGCCAACATTATGCATTTAAACGTTCTTCAAAACTTGCAAAAACAAAACAAAACATCAAAATGCACTAAACCAGCTTTAGGACACACTATTAATCCTTAAAAGAGATAATCACTGTTTGTGTATGTGTGTGTTCATTTCTGCTTAGTGTAACAAAAAGAAAAATCATCATAAACGAGATAAAAATCTGCTTAGCTAGTAGAGAAGCACCACAATGGTGTACACCCGTAGCCAAGCCCAATCAAGGGCGGACGCTACGAAAGGTGCACAAAGAGAGGGCGCTGGTCGCCTTCGCTTTAGCCCTGAGGACTTGGCCATACCGCCTTGGCGGTCTGGCCTACAAGAGAGTCCACATCAGGCCACATCAAGAAGGAATTATTGGGACCCTCCTCTATGGAGTTTGCCCATTCAACATAGCCCCTTTCGGGAAGAAGCTTTACATGTGGCACTCGATGTAAATAGAAAATCGCCTTTTGAGGCTAGATCTGAGTGGCCACAGCGCGATGAAGCGCTAGAAAGGCACAGTGTCCATGAGGAGAGACAACATGAATACGGTACCTCTCCTTTGCCTCCCATTAGAATTGAAAGACAAAACCCAGAGCGCAGGGCTCTTCACACAGGGCGAGCTAACTCCGCCCGCCCCTTTCAAACCCATGAAAGGGAGTACGAGGAAAGCCATCGCATTCCTCGAGGACAACAAATAGCGTGGGAGCCTTGCATTTTTGCACCTGCTAGATACAATGATCACCCATCGAGGCCAGAGCCTCAAGTAAATGCCGCCTACCTCGACAGAGGGAAGCGACCCATTGAAATTTTAGATCATCAAGATCGAGGCAAACACATAGGAGAAACATTCAAACCTCCTGAGCAAAAGAGGGTGGACCAAATTGACCCGGTAGTCTCCAGACATGCCGCCCGCCAAGCCCGAATCACGCAGCTTGAGCAAGGTCATCAGGAGTTAGAGTACTTATACCGCCTTAATAAAGAGCGCATGCAGTGCAAAGCGGATGAGCTGCGTTATAAACTACCTGAGAGGGTGCCAACCCCTCGCACCCAAAAAGCAGAACAATATGAGAGGCACAACCCTTTGGTGCAGGACAGGTCTCCGCGACCTCGTCAAGCTTTGCCTCCGAGACCTTATAGACCCGAGAGGGAGGCCACTCCCCGAAACAATGATGGATACCCTCAACAGGGATTCGCTCAGGGTCATAGGTCTCGCCCAGAGACTCCTCAAGAAGTTCATGAGGAATATGAACCAGAAATAGAATGGGCCGAAATGCCCTATCAAGGCGGGAGGGCTGCCATTCGGCCACCCCCCCATAGGCCTCCAGTCTCCCATAACTCACAACGGGAGCAAACAAAAGAGGAAGAGATAAAATCTTTCGATGCATACAAAGCGCTATTAGAGCATTTGGAGTCTATGGAGACAAAATCTTCTGGGCATCAAAAGCCCACGTTACGTCAACTCCGCAGTCATCCAGTGCATCCCTCAGTGCCCACACCTCTTTACCCCGAACATTTCAAGTTGCCTCAATTGGCAGTCTTTAAAGGTGAAGAGGATGCACAAGAACATGTCACAAGATTCCTGAGCCAATGCTTCGGCATTCAAGATAATGATGCATTGTTGCTTAGGACATTCATAACCACATTCGTAGGCCCTGCCTCGGATTGGTTCACATAGTTACCAAAACACAGCATAAACAACCTAGATCAATTAGTAGATGCGTTTCTTGAACGCTTTGCCTTCAACACAAAGAAGAAGGCATCACTGAGTGATCTTGCCAGCCTCAAGCAATATGAGGAAGAGACAATGGCAGCATACGAGAATCGATGGAGGGCTTTGCTTTCTAAGCTACCCTACCTTCCCCCTATGTCTGACCTCACACAGATGTTTGCATGGAGTTGCCTAAAATCAATCTCTGGGCTATTGTTGCTGCAGCAATACGCCAGCCTAGAAGAAGCTTTGGCGCAAGCCAAAGTTATAGAAGAGATCAAAATAGGTGAGGGCACAATCGCCAAGCCTAAAAAGAAAGAGTGGAACAAAACCACTAAGACCGGGACTACGCAATCACAACCTGCTGTGGTTAATCAAGTTGCGATAAATGTCCCCAAGCCTGTACAAGAAATACAGCCCCAAAAGGCTAATTATCAGGCAGTGCCTCCTAGTTATGAAAGAGATAATAAAAAATAGGAGCAAAATCAGCAACGTCGCCCTAGGCGACAATTCACCCCTTATGCGGAGTCTAGGGACTCCCTATTTGACCGCTTGTCAGCGGCAAATTTAGTCACCCTTCCAGAAATCCAAACTGTAGATCCTAATGCTCCCAAGCCTAAGGGATACAGAGAGGAATTATATTGTAGGTTCCATAGGCGAAGGGGACATGACTTGAATGGATGTTGGAAATTCAAGGGATTAATCCAAGATTTGATCGATAACAAAACATTGGCCGTGGACAACCCCATAGCACCAAATAATCAACAGATGGGGGTATTCAAGGACCCTTTGCCTGCCCACGAGGCACAGGAAAAACCTCTTCAGGTCAATGAGGTGCGACAGAATCTTCCCATGCAAGGATTTGTGGGAATGATCAGCATAGTGACCAGGAACAAAAAGTACCCAGGAGTTGCCCCCGAGGTAGCTACAAGGGAAGTTCCAACAACGTCGCAACCTCAACAATGCCCTGTGCAATTGCCTTCGCCTAGACCCGAGGTCACGATACGGACCAAACTCACGCAGAGTTTGTGGACCACATCGGCTAGGCTTTCCATTTACGAGCTTATTCAACAGTCAACACCCCATAGAGAAGCTCTTATGGAAATTTTGAAAGCCATCGAGTTACAGCCTCACGAAGCAAATTCTTTCAATAACTTCGTGGGACATGTGAAACGATGTACGAAGCCGATCATTACCTTCAGAGAGGATGAAGTTAAAACAATATCGAATGACATGGCAGATCCACCCCTGCACGTTATCGCGCGGGTCAACGGGATCCCGTACAAGAGAGTGTTGGTAGATACTGGCTCGTCCAGTAACATCATTACCACTGTAGCCTTAAAACATCTGAAGCTGCCAGCCTCTCATATCACGACTTCCACATACACACTGCGAGCATTCAACGATGCAATATGCTCGACAGTCGACACAATTGTTCTACCCGTCCAGGTAGGACAAAAGACAATACCAACATTGTGCCATGTTTTGGAAGGCGAGATGGCTTACAACATACTGCTAGGGCGGCCATGGATCAGGGACATGAAGTGTGTCCCTTCGATCGCTCACCAGTGTCTAAAGTATGCATTTGAAGGAGAAGTTCATGTAGTCCCGATGGACTTAGAACCCTTCAAGTATTGCAATGCGATGCAATTAATGCCTCAATCGACCCTCCCTTCAATGCATTTGGATTTCCAGTTAAATCCATCTAAACAGGGTCCAATACCGTAGGCACCACTGGTGACCAAATCATCAAAATCCCAGCCAGGTGAGTCTTCATCATCTGCTCCTTCACTACCAATGCCACCTGTCATGGCTAAATAGAAGGACAAAGGAAAACAGATCTTGGAAGAGGCTCAGCCCCTAGAAGAGGGGTTGCCAACAATATCAACAGTATCAATAGAAGAAACACCTAGCACAACGGAAGCTGAGACTCCTAACCCACCAAACATGGAATGGACTCAGGAAGGCCTCCCGTTCCCTCCCTCCCAAGCATCAACAATTACTGTTGAAATGGCCAGTACAGGCCTGGGGGAGTATCTAGTGCAGAATGTTGTGGCAACGCCCGCATTAGAATCAATACAGGACATGGGGAGACCTCGCCTTCCCATAGGAACAGTTGTTCCTCTAGGTTACCCACCAAACCAGACAAATTTTGTGTATGGGGGCCTTGATCATGGTCTTGAACCATGCAAGCAAAAGGACGAAGACGAAGAGCCTTTTGCTAAAAATATCAATTATCTGTCAAACCCGAACTTCGCTCTGAGATATCTCGGCCAATGCAATTGGCATGGATACGGGCTAGGCAGATATGAGCAAGGGATGCGTGTCCTTTGCCAACCAAGATACCAAATGCCATATGATAAGTCGGGAGTAGGGTTCAACCACCCCCTGCCCTTAGACATCTTGGTGGAAAATATGCAAGGCCTAGGAATAGGCAACAAGGGGGGATTGGCATCAGATCCTTATGCCAACCCAAATACAGAATATACATTGGGAGATTACCTCCCATGGTCAACAAACACCCTTGGCAACATCAGTAATCCCTCTCCTTTGCTAGAGAGAGGCGAAATTTCGGACACTAACTCCCAAGGAGAACATAAACGGTGTCCAGAAATATTTTTAAAACTGTTCCCTTTAGAGGTTCCAGTTGAGCCAATACAGTGTCAAGAGAATCAGGTCCCTCCACCAAGAGTGGAACAACCGCAATGGGACCAGATTAATTTGTTGGAACAAGGTGAACCCTTAGTGTCGCAAGTAGTTGTGGAAGAAAATGAACATTTTTTGATCTTCGATGGTGATTCAGAAGATGAGACTGAGATGGACTATCTCAATCATGCGCGATGGCACAATCGCCCTTTAACTCATGAAGATCTGATGGGACAATTAGGCATAAGGTTAGGGCATGAATGGTATGTAGACCCAGCAGGGTGGGACCAAGTGTTGGATCCATGGCTCCAAATCTACGATGAGCACCGTCCACCCCGAGACCCTATAATGACATCAGTGCCGAGGGAAGACCCTGTCCTCCTATTAGCACATAGGGCCGATCCGTTCGTGCCCATTCCCCTAGAGCCAGATCCAGAGTATAGGGAGCATCCAGAATGTTCAAGGTATCATACCCATGGTAATGGAGACCAAATTCATTCCATCCACATGATCTCCATTGATTTGACCGCACCCATCCGCAATCCGGCCGATCCAGCATGGTCATTGCATCTAGACACAGATGCCATCGACTGGGATCGCGTCAATTCACCTTTATCACCATCATAGTATTGGCCTTTCGGTAAAATGCCTCATTTTACCCCAGGGACAACTCAGGATATTTTTTAGGCTGAAGAGGAACCCGAGGTTCCCAACGTAGACTTAAATTCAGCTAATGATATCCATTTGATCCCGACTCCACATCAGTTGGAGGATGGATCCCACATGTCAGTCGAGGAGACGACTGACGTAGATATCGACACAGATCCAATGAATCCATAGATTCTCAAGCTGGGGGTAAGTCTTTCCCCCGAAGAGCAAGCCGACTACATTGCCCTTCTCAAAGAGAAGAAGGAGGTTTTTGCATGGTCATACAGGGATATGCCAGGACTAGACCCGCAGCTAGTCATGCATAATTTAACGCTTGATCCGACAATCAAGCCCGTAAAGCAAAAACTACGTAAGATGCACCCAAAAGTGGCCTTGATGGTCAAAGATGAATTGCAAAAGCTGTTGGATGCATAGTTTGTCATCTGCGTGGATTATCCGCCATGGCTGTCCAACATGGTTCCCGTCAAGAAGCCCGATGGGAGGATTCGCATATGCACCAATTTTTGAGATCTAAACAAAGCGAGTCCTAAGGATGATTTCCCCTTGCCGAGCATCGACGCATTGGTAGACGCTACAACAGGTCACGAAATGCTCTCCCTCATGGATGGTTTCTCAGGATACAATCAGATTCGTATCAATCCTGAAGACCAACTAAAAATGGCATTCACAATGCCTTGGGGGACATTTTGTTATAAGGTCATGCCTTTTGGCCTTAAAAATGCTGGTGCCACCTACCAACGTGCCATGACGTACATCTTCCATGACTACATGCATAAAACTTTGGAAGATTACATGGATGATTTGTTAGCCAAGTCTCTTTTGCGCTCAAATCATATCGATGACTTAAGCAAGATCCTCGATCGCCTCATGGAGCATAAAGTTAGACTAAATCCCAAGAAGTGCGTATTTGGCATCACATCTGGAAAACTCTTGGGTTTCATAGTCTCAAAGCGAGGAATCGAGGTGGACCCAAAGAAAGTCAAGGCAATCCTTGAAATGGTTCCCCCAACTACCATCAAGCAGCTCAAAAGTCTGCAGGGAAAGGTCGCGTCGATTAAGCGCTTTATAGCACAATTATCTGACAAGTGCCGACCCATGAACAAATTATTGCACAAGGGGGTTACATTTCACTGGGATGACGAGTGCCAGTCAGCCTTTGATGACATCAAACAATACCTGGCTTCGCCGCGCATTGGCACCACCTAGACCAGGAGTGTCATTCTACTTATACATCTCAGCTCATCGAGGTGGCACTCGGGTGCCATGCTAGCCCGGAAGAATGAACTTCACAAGGAACAGGCTACTTACTATCTTAGCCGCACCCTGGTCAGTTATGAACTTAACTATGCATACGTTGAGAAACTCTGCTTGGCAGTGGTGTTTGCTACCAAAAAGCTATGCCACTACATGCTGAGCAACACTACGTATGTTGTGTCTAAGGAGAATCCATTGCGATACATGATGAGTCATACTTATCATAGTAGTCGCACGGCAAAATGGATCATGTTGTTGACAAAATTTGACATAGAGTTTATTGGACAAAAATCTATCAAAGGACAAGTCATAGCCGATCAACTAGCAGAGGCTCCTCTTGAAGACGATCAGCCTCTAGTCATAGAACTACCCGATGATGGGGTCTTCCATGTCTCAGAATCGCCAGATTCTGATGAGCCTGAGTCACAGGCCGACATAACCCTATTCTTTGATGGTTCTAAATGTGAGCAAGGTGGTGGCACGGGAATTGTATTCTTCACACCGCAGGGTGCTCCAATGCCCCTGTCATTTAAATTAAACTTCCCATGCACCAACAATAATGCAGAGTATGAAGCCTTGCTCCTAGGTCTTCAGACAACAATCGCCATGAACATCAAATGACTGAACATCTTTGGTGATTCACTGTTAATAGTCAATCAAGTCAAAGGGGTATATCAATGCAAATGCCCAGTTCTACAGGCTTATAAAGCCCTTGTGGACAAATTCTTGGCAAAACTTGAGTGGTATGACATCGAGGCACTCCCTCGATCATCGAATCATTTTGCGGACACAATGGCCTCCTTGGGGTCACTAATTCCGCAAGACCTTTCCGGTGATATGACAACCATTCAAGTCAAAACCTTATCGCAATCCGCGATGGAGCGTGCAAGCTCAGACTTGACGCCAGGAATCCACATGATCCAGATTGAACCATCCTCGGATAAGTTCTCTCGAATCCAAGATCATCTGAAACATGCCAACTAGGGGTCCTTGTTCTCCCCTACTCCCATTAATAGCAACACAACGCTATTCTTACAGGTTCTATCCCGTTCAGCGTTCGCTAGGGATGAACTTCAAGAGGGATTGGTTGTTCATATTGTCGAGGTTTCTGATCAACAGGACTGGTATTTACCCATTAGAGACTACCTCAAGTTAGGTAATCTCCCGCTTGGATTGACTCATGCCGCAAAATGAGCACTCAAGCAGAAAGCGGCTAAGTATGTCTTGATAGGAGACATTTTGTATCGTCACAGCTATGAAGGAATCCTCCTTCGTTGCTTGGACCAAGCAAGAGTCCACTTGGGCGATCGCCCAAGCGCACGATGGTACATGTGGTGGCCACTTCAGTGGTATGGCCATCGCAAAGCGCATTCTTCGCATGGGCTATTATTGGCCATCTTTAGAGCGAGATTGTTGCGCATATGTCAAGAAGTGCATGAAGTGTCAACATCATGCCAATTTGATGCACGTACCTTCCCGGGCCTTGCAGACAGTCCAATCGCTTGGCCATTTTCGTAGTGGGGCTTCGATCTAATTGGAAAGATCTCCCCTGCGTCGTCAGGCCGTCACACGTTTATCATAATGGCCACAGAGTATTTTACCAAGTGGGTGGAAGCAGTTCCGCTTACCTCTACGACAGGACCCCGCATTGTGGAGTTCATTTTGCATAACATCATATGTCATTTTGGTATTCCATCCAAAATAGTCTCGGATAATGGGATGCCTTTCAAGAACAAAGACGTGCGTGCTTTGACCACAAAGTACAAAATTCAGCATAGCTTTTTGACACCCTATTATCCGCAAGCGAATGGGCAAGCAGAGGCGTCAAACAAAATGCTAGTTGCCATCCTTAAAAAGACCGTCATAGACAGTCATAAGGATTGGCACATTCAAATCCCACTTGCCCTATGGGCCTATCGCACTAGCATTCGGACACCCACCGGGGCCACTCCGTTTTTGCTCGTGTATGGCTCCGAGGCAGTCATGCCTCTAGAGTTGGAGATTCCTTCCCTGCGCATATCAATGCAGGAGTTCATCGATGATGACTCTGCATGGTAGGCCCGGTTAGACCAGCTTACGTTGCTTGACGAACGACGCGTTAATGCTCTCGAGCATTTACGTATTTATCAAGAGCGACTTAAGAAAGCTTACAACATGAAAGTTCACCTGAGGGACTTTCGGGTTGGTGATTTGGTTTTGAAGGAAAACCAACAGAATTCTAGTTTGCCATCCCACCTAAGGGACAAGTTCACGGCAAATTGGTTAGGTCCATATGTCATTGATAGCAAAATAGGACCCGGGACATACCGGCTAGCTTCTCTTGATGGAATCAAGGAAACAGAACCCTTGAACATCAGTCATCTGCGCCCATTTCATATCTAAGAGAGCCAAATCCCAAAAATGCTCCAAGGATCCCTAAAATCGCTTGGTCAATCCCAAAAATGCTCCAAGGATCCCTAAAATCGCTTGGTCAATCCCAAAATGCTCCAAGGATTCACAAACTTGGCTCAATCACCCAAAATGCTCCAAGGATTCTCGCAATCGCTTGGTCAATCCCAAAAATGCTCCAAGGATTTCCACAATCGCTTGGTCAAAAATCAAGAAAATTCAAAAACAACAAAAAAATCATCAAAAACAACAAAAATTTGCATCTCATTTCTAGGCATGCTCAAATTCATCAATAGAGAGCTTTTCTCGCATCTCATCTTCATATTCACAAAAATCAATCCATCAAAAATACAAAAATATGTAGCTACATTAAGCATCGCATCCATACATTGCATATTTGTGGTCGTAAAGGTCAAAGGCACCATAAACTGTAATTATTCTGCTAAGTCCATCTTGTTCCACAATTTTCCATTTTACAAAACAGCAACCAAACGCCATTCACTGTTGTTTACCACAATCGAGTCAATGGTCTTATAATGTATCAAGAGTTTTCGTAATTCAGTCATCATTTTGCTCTTTAGCTACGTAATGTACCGAGTCAGACAGACTTTACAAAGGTAGAGTCACACTTGAAATACACCTTGTTACGTAACATCCCATCACAAGCTAAAACACATAAAACAATTCCCAAGTTGTGTGAACGAAAGATGAAACCTACATAGTAATCCAGGTCACCATAAGCGAAATGGTTATCTTGCTCATCCCCCTATGCGAATGACCCCAAGAATGCTGAGAGTTGGCAAAAGGACAAGCATCCTCCCTACCCAATTCCCTAAGAATCCCAAAGTTCTCAATAGTTGCAAAACATCAAAAATTTGCAAAAACGTCAAAACTCCAAAATTTGACATCCCACAGTGCACACATCAAAAAGCACAAACAATAGTGATTATCGTCACTCCATATCCCCAATCCCTTGCTCAAAAGAAAAACAAATAAAACAAAAATAAACAGTGATTTTATCACTACAAAGGAGCAAGTATCCCAATACAATTGAAGAAAAGAAGGGAGTCGAACTTGAATCCCTGGAACCCTCAGCATTCTAACGGGTCATGAGGCAAGCCTCGATACCGGTTTGGTTGATAGCCTATCGGTCACTGGTGGTAAACTTCTCGCATGACGATATATCTGTCACATTAACTTATGTACAGATCAATGTTTGCATGTGGATGAGCTAGCTTATGGTATCCTGGATAACACCGCAGATTAATCTAACTAAATACAACAAAGGAGTTAGTGGAGCTAATTAGGTGATCCTCAATACAAGTTCGGTTGAAAGCCCACCTGGCACTAGCGGTATCCTGACAAATACCACATAAATGAACTCAATTGCACACACAGGGATGTGAAATAGCTTGGTCAAAAATGAGTTCGATTCATACCTTGGTCAAAAGTCTTGTAAAACAAAGTACAGTCGTGGCTAGTGAGTTAAAACCGTCTGAGTCTCAGAAAACCTTAGCTACATTTCTAAACCAACTGCGCTACTTTCCATCTTTGCAATACCATCAAAAAATACAAAAAAAAGAGAGAAAAACCACATGTATACATACAAAGTCATTTACCACAGCAATCGCCTAAAAACGAAATAAACAGAGTCCTAAACAGTCTATGGTGCCATAACCAACCATCACAAATTCCATCCATCCATTTCATTTTGCATATCACATATAAATCAAAAACATTTGCATTCATCATAACATATGCATTCATCAAAATAAATAAACATGCATACATCCATAGTCATCAGCCATCATGCATAAAGATCAAATCATCACATGTGCATAACCAAAATAAAACCGGTATATGTATATATATCATCAAAAAAATGCCCGCAGGCTACAAAACTGGTCCTCAGACCCCGCAATCATATAACAAAATCACCCACCCTAAGGCGTCGACCACCATGATCACGCAGGATCGGTGCGACGGGAACTACCCCCCGTGGTGTGGGTCCTATGGGACCCTGTAGGGCGGCTACTACTAGCCCCCGCATCACGCCTGCTACCGCCTCCCTCATCCAATCGCCTACGATGAGATGATGCTGATTGCTCAGTAGCACTATCCCTCGTCCGATGCGAAGATCCACTTCCCGATGGCTCAGGTAGCCGCCCACCGAGGCGGATGACCTCCCTCTCCAAATCTAGCCGATGTCGAAACCACTCTGCCTCCCATCGATGGTAGTAAGCTACTGCATCATCATGCTATGCCAAAACCCTATCCCGCTCTACTAGCTAAGCCCGTAGGAGATCCCTCTCCCGCAGCATGTCCCCCAGCTCCTGATCTCGTATCCATAGCAGCTCTACCAACCATGCAATCTCAGCGCATACCCTAGACTCCATCTCCTCTGTATCCGCCTGAAGTACAGGACTCTCTGGAATAGCAGCCTGCTCTGGCTCCCACTGCTCCTCCATGTCCTGCATGTCCGGCTGATCCGGAGCTCCCAAATCTACATCCTCATCCCCCACCTCAACCATGTCCGCATCCTCCAACGAAGCTCCCCAGTCATCCCCTGGTGCCTCAGCACCCTTCGTGACGCCTCCGTGCCTCCCAGTGGCCCCTCTCCTCGCCATCACCGTAGTACCCACCACGAGTCATACTCAGTGGTAGTCCCGACGTCATCCACGTCCGGGACGTCGATCACCGCATCTGAATCCTCGCCCAGTGGCGTGATGACCGATCGATCTAGAGTCCTCTCATCTCCCCGGTATCGATAGACCACGGGCTCACCAGGAAACCCCTGGCGCACCCCAAACTGTCATGTAACCTGGCTATATGAGAAGAACTCATGCTCGGTCCCGTGCCGCCCAATCAACCATCGCTCCCTGCGTACCCGTCGAAGCCACTCTCCAGCCTTCAGCCAGGCTGGACAGTCCCGATAAGGGTGCCAAACCACCTCCCCTAGAGTGAGCCAAGAGAAGGCATTAGTATAGTGCCCTATGACACCTACCCACCATCGACTCTACCCCTGCTCTGTAGACCGCCACCACAAAACTGCATACCCTATCTCCTTATCCTCCATCGTCGCTCGAGTCATCCATGGTAACCCGGTTGGCCTCTCAACTGCTATGTGCTACCAACCCTAGCACTGCAATAGATAACTATAGCTGACCCCCTTTCGCTATCGACAATGGACCCCATACAGCTCCCCATAGAGCTATGCCAACAGTGTCTGTCCCCATCTCAGGATCAGCGGTGCCTCTATCGGGCACTCTACCAACTGCCACACCAAATCCAGCAGGTTCCATGGGAACCTCGTGCCTGACGAGTCAGGTAATAACATGTTAGAAATGAGGCCCATCAGGAATGCGTGCCTCACTCCTAACACCCCCCTCTCCTACCACCATCCAACCAAAATCCCGCCAACCTGGCAATCCACCTCGACCGTCTCCACTGGGTTCTCTACACCCAGTCGCCCCCATGCCCGAAGCATCTCGTCAATACAACAGTTCATTGATCACGCGACGATGTCCTGATGGGCAGTCCATCTATCAGAAGAAGCCGATAGACATCCTCTAGAGTCACAGTCATCTCCCCTATCGGGAGATGGAAGGTGTTGGTCCATGGATCCCAAAGTTTGATCAGGGCCATCAGATAGGCCTGATCCGGGACCACAAGCTCCAGTCGAGCCACCTGCTTGAGCCCAAGGGCATCAAGCCACTCCCAGTCAACATCAGTCAGCGCCCCCGTGCCTCAGTGAAAGTAGTGGGTACACGGTACCGGCTCCTAACAACCTGCAAAAGAAAACAATTCAACAAAAAAAAATAATTAAAATCATGAAAAAAAAAACTGTACAGAAAAACAACACACTTACAGCTTTAAAAACAAAAATAAAATTTAGGGAGCACTTACGGGTCTCGCTTCGGCTCTGCCGCTCGAACCAGTTTGTGTACTCATGATGGCAGGGAAAATCTCGGCAGCGCTTCGCTTCGCAGAATTTACCTCCTCCTCCCAGAGCTCCAAATCGCAAGAAAAATTTGACACAAATGAGCCCAAACTCAAGTTTTGGCCCTTAAATAGGCCTTTGAGCTGGAATTCATCCTTTACTGGGATGAGCACTCTGGTTAGCACTCGTCCCACCCAGGGATGAATTCTACAGCTGGAATTCGTCCCACCCTGGGACGAATTCAGGCCAGAAACTTCAAAAACATCAAAAAATGAACAAAAATGCACTAAAAACAGACAATAAATTTGCCCGATGTGAGTGCTATTGCACTTGACATCCCGGGCATACAAAATAGACGTTGGGGTCACAAATTGTCATTATCCTACTCCCTAAGAAGGCTATCTTAGCCGGACCGCTCCATGGGAAGACGGATTTTTGCCAATTTCAGCTCCAAACAACGTCGCAAAAAGGGTTAACACCCACCAAAAATAGGTCCAAATGTTGGAAAAATTGCACATGCTTAACGATAAACCATCTAAAGGCACCCTTGCACAAGTCATCTTGGGTCAAGCGACTCGTCGCTTTTCTCACGAAGGTCATTCCCTCATCGATTCGTCGCTTGAGGGGGTAGTCACACTTAGTCACCAATCAACAAGCACACACCCAATCAAGGAAAATGACATGCATTCAAAGAATCATTGACAAAGACAATTACGCTCCTGCTTGGGGCAGTAAACAAGCAACAATCAAATTGATCAAACACTTGGCATTCATGAATCATGAACACAAGGTTCCCCCATGGACAAAAGGTTGCGCCCTTTGCCTAATCATGACTGATCAATGTCCAAGCTCAAGTCACACCTCACCAAAATAGGTTAATACTTGAAATCAAATTCCTTAGCTCGTCAAAAGCAAGGATTCAAGAATGCATGCCCTTTCCATGCTTGGGGCATCAAAATTTGGTTAGGTTACCAAGAAACCCTAATCATTAGTGCTTTGGTTATCTATTTTTGCTCGATGCTGCGCCATGCACAACGCATCCCAAAAAGGGGCATCTATAGACACCAAAACAACACCAATCCGATTATGTGACTGCAAACACTGATCGCTTTGACACACACAGCCCCTAGGGCAGCCCTCAGAGGTTAAACAGTGGTCCTAACCACTTTCATAGCAATTTTGTAAGGTCAAGAAGCAATTTGGCACATTCAGGCACTTTGCCCAGTATTCGTCTCACCCAGGGACGAATACTAACTGGGATTCGTCTCACCCAGGGATGAATTCTGAAATCATCTCTGGTCAAGACGAATTCCAGGTTTAACGGGCAAAAAGAAAAATGCCGCCAAGTGGCAGCCAAGGACAATCAATTATTGCCTCCTGCCATGCATGCGCGTGTAGGTGGGTAGGTTGGCGGTTAGTGGACTGTCACAAGGGCAGTCATGGAAGCCCAAGTCAGGGAGGAGTCTCCTCCCTCTTGGGAAGGCATGGCCGCCACATGGCATCCCTGCATGCCCCTCCAAAGAGACCCCATGGGTCTATAAAATGGTGGACTTTCCCACCCAAATGAGGACAGATTGGAGGCATTTTCAAGCAACGAAGTGCTGCCCAATTGAACACCCATTTGCATCCTTTTTGATTCACCTTCTCACATCCATTAATCTCTTTCACAAGGGAGGTTATTGGGTGGCTTTTGGAAGCGTGGATCCGAACCCAAACCCAACATTTGACCACCTTAAACCACCAATTTGCCGACACCCCAATCCAAGAGATTTTGAGCCCATCCCTAGTGGATTGGCATCAAAATCAAGTGCCAACGGTGGGAGGCCCACTCGGGCACCCCGCATTTTCTAAGTTTCATTCTAAAGTATTCTAGATCATTTGTTCATTTTGCATTATATGTTATGCTGTCTAGTTAACTCATAGCTTCAATTCTATAACGTTTTGATCAGATTTTATCATGCCTTTTGTCGCTTTGTTGTCCCACTAACTTGCAGGTAGCGACATCGAATTCCCGAGGATAGAGGCCAAATTGGGAGAATCCGACCATCTGGGTCATCCCAAAATGGCCCCAATTACTTAACCCCCTTGTCTGCAGGTGTTTTGGAGACCTCGAGGTTCGACATTGGAGCGGCATCACTTCGGCTTTCCTAACACAGTCGAATTCGTCCCACCCGGGGACGAATAACAGCAGAATTCGTCCTGCCCAGGGACGAATTCCAGGTGAAAGTAGATTGGCCGACTGTTTCAATGGCAGTGGCCCTCTGGTAATGTCTTCTGACCTCTGTCAGATTTGCAGGTCATTTATATTCATTTTATTCACTGTTTTCGACAATCTTAGGCATACATCTTTCACTAATTTCAAGGAATAAATGTTTCACATTTGTAGCAGGTGCTACTAACGCCTTTCTTGTTTCTTTGAATGCAGGAGGAGTAGCAAGAACCAAGGACTCATCAACATCAGCGACGGCAACACTTTGGCCCGCCCATTTCAAATGTGGGCATGCGAAAGGAGTATTGATCACGATTGTAATCAAAAACATGCTAACACTCCTAGCCCCTAAAAGGGGAGGAGATGGATTGTAACCGAGTTTGGAATTAATATAAAAGGGCTGTGCTCCTGCTTCCTCTTTATGTTTTGTCTTGATTTGATTACGTTTGTCCTATTTCATGCATCGAGTTAGTTTTTGTTTATATTGCATCTCAATACTGTTTTTCTTCCGAAATCTCATGCTTTCACCTATGATTCATAATCTATGATATTTTTTGGTAGTATTAATGCTTAAAAAACCATCAGTGGTATTAGAGCTACCACCATACTTTGTCCAAATTGATAGAGTTCATTTTAACCACTATTATAAATTGATTTTATCTAGTTTGATAAAGTCGATTAAGAGTCTATCCACTTTGAAGGAAGTGAGACTCAAACTCTATTTTAAGGTCATATTGAGTAGAAGAGGCTAGGGTCATTCCACTAGGTTGAAGTAAAACCAGTGAAGAATAAGACTTAGCTATATTGAAGAATTAGGATAACCAACTCAAAAAAAAATTGGTTATTTAGGAAAGATATATCTTGACATTTTAATTGATATTGGATTCTCTAGTAAGGAAGAGAATCATATTGGGTTTTTAGGTTCAACATAAGATATTATTGATTTTAAAAAAATAGTTGCAACAAAGACTAAGCTAAAAAAATATGAGAAGATTCCTATAAAATATAGAGAATAGTTTCAACTTCTAAATGTAGAGATAAATAAAGTATAGAAAATAAAGATAGTTATAGATTGGGAAGCATTCAAACCTTCCAATAAGAAGAAAGATAACAATAGATTGAGAAGCATTCATAACTTCTTAAGAGAAAACAAAGAAAGTAGAAATAATATTGATATATCATTATTGAAGAAGGATAAAGAAGCACCTAGCTTACTTTATATTGCTTCAAGTATTGGATTAGAATATACAGTTGAAAAGAGTTGCAAGATAAGAAGCCCTTATAAAAAGAGACCATTATAGAGAATATAATGAAGCCCTTATAAAGTATAGAAAAGTGGTTTGTATAAAGAATAGGACGAGAGACCTTAATAAAGTAAATAGGTATGTATAAATAATAGAAGAGAGGTTATTATAAAAAAAATGAAAGAAACCCAATTGAATATAAAGAAGAAATATAGAGAAGGAATACAAAGGTTCCATATAGAATTGAAAAGAAGATTGTATAAGGAATAAAATAGTAAGACATTTTCTAAGATAGCAACATAGTGTCATTTAGAATAGAGGATAATAAAGTGATGTCATAGAAGAAAGAGAACAACAATATAAAAAAGAGATAGCATAGAGGTTGAGATACGTAGAAGAGAAGGAAAAGATACATAGAGAAGAACATCAATCCAATATAGTGTAGTGTTAAAGGAGAAGACCAACGTACATTTGTAGAAATAGAGTTTTTCAATCCTACAATCATAAGATCAACATATGCAAAGGTGAATATCATTAGGCTAATGTATTCAAAATAAAAGGTCATTAGGCCAACTGATAAGGTTAAGGAGTCCAATATCTCAATATGGAACAGATGGTCAGGGAACCATACACAAACAAGGAATCCAACAAGGTGAAGGACATCGAAAAATGATAGGTTCACAAACAAAACCTATTCAACAAGGTACAAGAGATAGTATAAAGCACCAATGCTAGCATCAATTTACAATGTAGACATTAATTGAGAGCCTGAACTTGCATTACAATAAGCAAAATAAGTAAGGTAAAAAAAAAAATGCAAGAGCAACTATAACTATAGGAAATGCAATATTACAACAATATCATACATAGTAGAATCTAAGTAAGATTTTCAGCATATAATCCTAATCATTTGGAAGCTTAAGCAACAAGTTTGTGAGTCAAGGAAATCATGTGTTGGAGGAGTAAGAAACTTTTAGAAGTGGAAGTGTCAATCTACATTGAAGTGCCAATTTACATTGAAACACCAAAGTACATTGAACATCAATTAATGTTGAAGTGCTAATTTGAGTAACATCTAAACATTTGAAAGCTAGTTTGAGTGTATTTGAAATAGAAATGTTGTACCATTGAAAATACCATTTGGAATGTAGTTTGAAATCCATTTGAAGTGCAACACCTTAAGAAATGAAATGCATCATGCTTAAGCTAAGTAGGGTTAATAAGTATATAATTTTTTTATTGTGTTGGAGTGATACAAAATTCAAATAGACTATTTATTTAAAAGTTTTTATAAGCTTAAAGTTCTGAAGAATTTTTTTATTTAGGTTTTATTTCTAAAAAAATTAAAAAATTTGAAATTCTTGAATTTATCCAAGTTTAAATATTTGGGAGGTAAAAGGTTTTCAAAATCAAAGGATTATAAAAATATAATTTTTTTGTAAAATTTATTTTTAGTTTCTAAACTAGGGAGACATAAGGTTTACTACTCCATAAGAATTAAATTAGAAACTTTCAATTATTTAAACCCAAGATTTATAAGGTTGTCTACATCAAAGAAATCGAATTGAATATCGAAGGTATAAGTTTCTTCAACTTGAAGATAAAAATGGATAAATGTAGAAGATGAAATTTTTATAGATGATATTTTCAAAATGCAAAACCATACTTTATGAACGAAAATTTCAAAAACAAAATATATCAAAGATAACTTTTTGAATTTAATGGGCAACATCATAAGAATACTCTTCAAAACTCTTATCAAAGATGCAAGATAGTATCAAGTGAATCTAATCAAATAATTCAAATAGAAAAAGATATTTGGTATATAGATTCAGGAGCTAGTCATCATATGACTGGTAATTTACATTTTTTTGAATATCTAGAAGCCAAGGATACTTTCTATTTAAATATTATAAATGATAAGAGATATCTAGTTCAGGGAACTGGTAGAGTACACCTATTATGTCATTTTTGGATTTCGTACTAGAGGATGTTATGTGTATTTCAATATTATCAACCAATCTCATTCCAATTACTTAATTAGTTGAAAATGGAAGATCTATTGAATTTAAATGTAAAAATGAGCACAATAAATGCATCCTCAAGAATCAAAACATAACAAAAGCTAGAAGATCAATAGAATAAATGCTTTAGATTCAATTGGTTTTTCTTAAGAGCTTACTAAATCTTTGTCTCAATATTAAAATGATGATAAATTTCTTAAGTATTCAAAAATATAGGATACTGTTGGTCACAAATCTACCACGGGAAAGGATTTTGTACATGTATGCGCCCTAGGCTTGGCCAACATTGAAAGGCCGAGAGAAAGAGAGGTCTCCTAGGCCAATCTCCAGAGAGGGCTGGCTTCCAAACTACTCTAAACTGGTTTTGAAGATAAAGATGTAGGAAATAAATGGAAAAATGCTGAAAGAGATGCAAATACAGAAAGGAATGGAAATAACAAGAAAGAGATGGAAATATGGCCACAGGCCGAAGTGTATAATTTGGGGCAGACTAACAGTAAGAATTCCACCAAGTTTTATGATAGCATCTAATAAAGGGAAAGCAACAGAATTGAACTCACACCTTTGTAGAGATAACCTCCAGATCACATTTCAAAAGATACTCATTAACCAGCAACGTTTGAATTCAGAATGCAAAATTCAAAATCTAACAGCAAGAGCATGAGCATAAACAGAAATGACTTTCAAAATAGAGGGAAATCACACACATAAGAATGCTTGCAAATTTCAGAAGCCAAGTCTCTTCTATTGATGCAGAGAACTTAGAAAGTTTTATTGCAAAATTTCTAACCTCTTTTGCTTTAGATATACATGAATATTTATAGAGGTCTTCCCTCTCTCTTTTGCATCATAGCATTTAAAACATACAATAGATTTCGAAGAAGTGATCCATAAAATGTGCACTTGAAAGGAGAAACAATTCCATTAATCTGCCTTGGAGAAAACACATATTAAATGACCATTATCAAAGCAATATGGAAGTTGTTAGGAGACCACAAACAAAACTTTTAATGCAGGAGGCATCTTTAATTTTGGTGGTGTTGAAAACTGCCTCATGTTCTTCTATCTTGCGCAGCAACATTTAATCTTGGAGACTCCTTGACCACAATCTGAAAATTAGTTGGAGAGCTTTTACTTGATCCTTATCTTATCTTCACATTCTTCTATGCAACTTGAAGGAAAATACAAACAGAACTGTATTGGGCCTTTGTTATTGCTTCGATCGCAAAAATGTGACAGGTCGCAAAAATGTGACATGTCACAAAATAGCAACACTTTTACCTTATTGTCTTTTGTTTCTACCACTAGTCACAAAAATGTGACATGTCATGATATCGTGACGTCCTCTCTTCTTTTAGATTTCCTTTCATGACATGTCATGAAATCATGACATTCTCCTTTGTCTGGCTTTGTTTGTTGCTCCAAGTCGTGAAAACTCACCATGTTACGAAATCGCGACATGTCATGAAATCACGACATCTTCTCCCTTCTGTGTCCTTCTCTTCAGCAAGTCATGAAATCACGACATGTAATGAAACCATGACATCTTTCTCTTCCTTGGCCTTCATCTTCCTACAAGGATCGAAAATGGGACATGTCACAAAATCGCAATAGTCCGTACTTAGCATTGTCTTTTTGGCTCCTTCATCGCGAAAATGCGACATGTCGCATTTTCATGACAATTTTTGTTTACCTTGTACTTGCTAGCTTTCGTTCCGTGAAAACGCGACAGGTCGCAAAAATGTGACATGTTGCGACATCAAGACATTTTCTCCATTTGGCTCTTTCATCTTAAACAAGTCGCAAAATCATGACATGTTCTGTCTTCTTTTACTTTGATGCTTTGAGGCCACAAAAATTTGACATGTCATGAAATTGTCACATTTCGTACTCTTTGGCTGTCTCCTTGCTTTCTCCTCATGAAAACACGACATGTCACGAAATCGTGACAATTATTCACACTTGGTCCTTCCGCCCCAATATGTCGCAAAATCGTGACAATTTCTTGCCTTCTCTGTCATTGCCGCTTCTTGTCGTGAAGTCGCGACAAGTTCCTCCTGCTAGGATTCATCCTCGAAAATGTCACGAAATCGTGACATCTTTCATGCCTTATGTTTATTTGTCAGTCCTTCCACAAAAATGCGACATGTCGCGATATCACGACGTTTTATTTGGACTTGCCTTTTTTTGACTTCTACCCGCGAAAACTTGACATGTCGTGATATCACAACATGTTTTCTTGGCGCTCTTCCTTGCTGCTGTATGTCACGAAATCATGAAATTTTTCATTACGTTGCCCTGTTGCCATTGCAAGTCATGAAAACGCGACATGTCGCGATATCGTGACAACTTTTCATTTTGAAGCTCCCTCACTGCAACAAGTCGTGAAACTCCAACATGTCGCGATATCATGACAATTTGACCTTCTTATTTCCTTTGACTATGTTGACCACAAAAACTTAACAGGTCACGAAAACATGACATGTCACAATATCGTGACAAATTTCCATGCTTGCACCTTTTGGCTTTGAACCCTACAAAAATGTGATAGGTCGTGAAAACGTGACATGTCGCGATATCGCAACATCTTTTGGGCTTAGATTTTTTTTGGTACGGATGCCGCCAAAACGCGACATGTCGTGATATCGCGAGACCTTTGCTTTAGCACAAAAATTTTTAAGTGTCTCTATAATTTGAGCATTATTTTGCTTGAACAGTAACAACAAAAACAATGTGGCAAAAATGCCAACATTCTTGGTGGCTCGCAGGGTATACAGTTCTGTTGGATGTACGAACCTCGGGCCTTTATCCATTGGGCAACATAGTCAAGAAACAGGAGGAATAGAAAAGTAACTACTATTTGATGCTGGACACATCTGCGATCTGCTGCAACAAGCTCTTACTAGCATTCGGCTCTCAGAAATAGAACTTTTAGTAGAAATTAATAGAAGAGCAGAACTGCCCTTATTCCTGTAACTACTGCATAAAAAGAAACACACAAAAAACTAAACAGAAACTGTACCTAAGCTCCTAAACAACACTTAGTGCCCTCGGCACTTTATTTACTAGCTGGCTATTTACAATATGTACACAAAATTTTGTGACATGATTGGCATGCCGCCACCACAAACCCAGCTTCAGGTGTCTATCCGATGAACCTGCAGTGTCCAGACCAGATATGATTGAACTTTAGTCAATATTTGAATTCTGGTTGGCTTCTTCTTGAAGTTCTCCATGGTGCGAACAGGGCACAACGTTGTAGGTTATCATACATACCGGTACCTATACAGTTGATGAATAATGTAGCAAAGAGATTTATCGCATGAAGGGCTCTTGTAGGTACCAGTTGCAGTAATGGCCAAAGCCAATACCACCATTTTGGAGAGTCCATTGGCTATGGACCAAGTACATGTTCCTCCAACCCTTTGATGCGATAACAGGAATTTTCCAGCGATAGTCCTTTCTCTAGGATCTCCTCAGGCTAAGCTTCTTGATGAGGCTTGCTTATTGGGCTCCGACTGAACACTTGCATGCTATGCCCTAGGATACATAAAGGGTACAACAATGTATCCTTGTCGCTCTCAGGTTCTGCCTTTTGAGCCTGTTCTTCTTCTCCTTCGCTCATCTCTTCTTGATCCATTTCATGATAGAAACTACAAGCAACCATATTATCTATTACCGGGACAAGGCTTTATGATTCCCATCGTGGGACTTGGATGAAAGCTGCCTATTGAGCTCCACACAGCTACATCTCAGGTCTCTACTCAGTATGAGGAATCTTCCATGGTGAATACTGAGCAGGAGAGATAGGAGTGGCAACTACCGAGGAAAGTGTTGGAGTTTCTCACCACTGCCACTTTCCTGACAGGAGCAAAAGTTGTTCCGCTCGCACTGCTTCTTCAAATATTTGAGGGAACCTTTGTTCACTTGATTGCAACAAGATGAGGCTTATTTCCGGGTGAAAGGCATGAACATAGAAGAGGTGGGATTGGGTGGGTGTCGATTGGATCTCCCCTAGAATTGTCTTCCAACTTCTGTAGAATCAAAAATTGAAGTCTGTGATGCTCTCCAAAGGTGCTCTCGTGATGGTGGAGAAGTGCATCAAGATCTGGAAGGGATCCTGAGAACCATCGAATGTTTTGATTAGTGCTCTTGCTAAGTCATCCCATGAGCATATGTTTTTTTGTCCGAGCAGTCTGTACCATTGCAACGCCCTTCCTTCCAAAGACTGAACCAGAAGTTTGATCATGACATCTTCATGGATTATGTCATGGAGGATTGCTAAAGTAGCAACATATTCAATATGCTCTTGGGCCATTCCATGAGTGCCATTGTATTTCATCAGTGTCTTCAAGGCGCTTTTGGGAATCTCATGCAAACTTTGGAGATTCAGGGGTCCAGGATCATTCTAGCTAGGATAGCGTACACTCTCCATTATAGCAGTGGGCTACAGTGATCACGGTTCTTGCCACTAAGTCAGAGTCGCCAGGTGCACATTCCTTCTCTACTTTGAGGTCAAGGCTGCTCACCAAACCTTGATTCCTCTGGGGTATCTTCTTTTAGAAAAATGCATCTACGATCAAGAAATTCGGATCTTCAGCTCAGCAGATTCGCCAGATGAACTTACAATCCCCACTATGAGGTCAAGATAGTTCATCAAAATCTTGATTCCTTCGGGTGTCAAAAAATGGAACTTGTGAGTCCCACCGGGTGTGCCAAAAACTGTTGGTCACAAATTTGCCACAGGAAAGGATTTTGTACATGTATGCACCCTAGACTTGGCCAACATTGAAAGGTCGAGAGAAAGAGAGGTCTCCCGGGCCAATCTCCAGAGAGGGCTAGCTCCCAAACTACTCTAAACTGGTTTTGAAGATAAAGATGCAGGAAAGAAATGGAAAAATGTTGAAAGAGATGCAAATACAGAAAGGAATGGAAATAATAAGAAAGAGATGGAAATATGGCCACAATATGAAGTGTATAATTTGGGGCAGACTAACAACAAGAATTCCACCAAGTTTTATGATAGCATCTAATAAAGGGAAAGCAGCAAAATTAAACTCACACCTTTGTAGAGATAACCTCCAGATCGTATTTTGAAAGAGACTAACCAGCAACATTTGAATTTAGAATGCAAAATTCAAAATCTAATAGCAATAGCATGAGCATAAATAGAAATGACTTTCAAAACAGAGGGAAATCACACACATAGGAATGCTTGCAAAGTTCAAAAGCCAAGTCTCTTCTATTGATGCAGAGAACTTAGAAAGTTTTCTTGCAAAATGTCTAACCTCTTTTGCTTTAGATATACATGAATATTTATAGAGGTCTTCCCTCTCTCTTTTGCATCACAACATTTAAAACATACAACATATTTCGAAGAGGTGATCCACAAAATGTGCACTTGAAAGGAGAAACAATCCCCTTAATCTGCCTTGGAGAAAACACATATTAAATGACCATTATCAGAGCAAGCTGAAAGTTGTTAGGAGACCATGAATAGAACTTTTAATGCATGAGGCATCTTTAATTTTGGTGGCGTTGAAAACTGCCTCATGTTCTTCTATCTTGCGCAGCAACATTTAATCTTGGAGACTCCTTGACCACGATCTAAAAATTAGTTGGAGAGGTTTTACTTGATCCTTATCTTCTCTTCACATTTTTCTATGCAATCTTGAAGGAAAATGCAAATAGAACTGTATCGGGCCTTTATTATTGCTTCGATCGCAAAAATGTGACAGGTCACGAGAATGCGACATGTCACGAAATCATGACACTTTTACCTTACTATCTTCTGTTTCTGCCACCAGTCACGAAAATGTGACATGTCACAATATCGCGATGTATTCTCTTCGTTTAGCTTTCCTTTCATGACATGTCATGAAATCGTGACATTCTCCTTTTTCTGGCCTTGTTTGCTGCTCCAAATCATGAAAACTCACCATGTCGTGAAATCGTGACATGTCGCAAAATCGTGACATCTTCTCCCTTCTGTGTCCTTTTCTTCAGCAAGTCGTGAAATCATGACATGTCACGAAATTGTGACATCTTTCTCTTCCTTGGCCTTCATATTCCTGCAAGGAGCAAAAATGGGACATGTCGTGAAATCACGACAGTACGTATTTAGCATTGTCCTTCGGGCTCCTTCATCGTGACAACGTGACATGTCACATTTTCATGACAATTTATGTTTGCCTTGTACTTGCCAGCTTTTGTTCCATGAAAACATGACAGGTCATGAAAATGTGACATGTCACGACATCGCGACGTTTTCTCCATTTGGCTCTTTCATCTTAAACAAGTTGCAAAATCGTGACATGTTTTGTCTTCTTTTACTTTGATGCTTTGAGGCTGCAAAAATTTGACATGTCACAAAATCGTGACATTTCATACTATTTGGCTGTCTCCATGCTTTCTCCTCGCGAAAATGTGACATGTCATGAAATCATGACAATTCTCCACACTTTGTCCTTCCTCCCCAATATGTCACGAAATCATGACAATTTCTTGCCTTCTCTGTCGTTGTCGCTTCCTGTCACGAAATCACAACAAGTTCCTCCTGCTGGGCTTTGTCCTCAAAAATGTCACGAAATTGCGACATATTTCATGCCTTGTATTTATCTGTTAGTCCTTCCGCAAAAACGCGACATGTCATGATATCGTGACATTTTCTTTGGACTTGCCTTTTTTCTGCCTTCTACCCACAAAAACTTGACATGTCACGATATCATGACATGTTTTCTTGGCGCTCTTCCTTGTTGTTGTATGTCACGAAATCGTGACATTTTTCATTGTGTTTCCCTATTGCCATTGTAAGTCATGAAAATGCGACATATCGTGATATCGTGACAACTTTTCATTTTGATGTTCCCTCACCACAACAAATCATGAAACTCCAACATGTCACGATATCGTGACAGTTTGACCTCCTTGCTGCCTTTGACAGCATTGACCACAAAAACGTGACAGGTCACTAAAACACGACATGTCACGATATCGCAGAAAATTTCCATGCTTGCACCTTTTGGCTTTGAAACCCATGAAAACGCGATAGGTCGCAAAAACATGACATGTCACGATATCATGACATCTTTTGGGCTTAGCTTTTTTTTGGTACAGATGTCACAAAAATGCGACAGGTCACGATTTCGTGACATGTCGCGATATCACGACACCTTTGCTTTAGCACAAAATTTGTTAAGTGTCTCTATAATTTGAGCATTCTTTTGCTTGAATAGCAACAACAAAAACAATGTGGCAAAAATACCAACAGATACAAAGAGTTAGATACAACATAATTCAAAGGTTTTTTACAAATATAAATATTTGGTGAATCTAAGATTCATAATGATGAAGAAGATTCAAGAGAAGCAAAGGTTCACAAACAATGCAATCCCACTTGAATCTAAGATTGAAGATAAATATGAAGAGCATGATTAAAAACTAAAGTATTCAATAACCAAATAATATAATACAAGGGGTGTTGGAGTATACTACACTATTTTATACTTTCTAATGTATCCCCATGGTACCTTCATGGTACATTTATAAATAATAAATTAGCATAGCGTGTGAATTATATTTCCCATTTTATGTAAGTGTGAATGTGCAAGAAATGCATGTGTCATGTGAGTTAGATTGCAAGTGTAATTTGAGTCTATGTGCATAAGTGTCTTATACATATGAGTGAAAATATTTAATTTAAAGATGTGCAAAAGTGTCTTAGATTAGAGTGTGAAATCTATAGAAGTGTAAGAGTCATATATAGATGTGCATATATTATAAAGTGAAGTGTTCATAAAGTATGCAAGTGGTAAGTAGATAAGCTAAGAGTTATGAGACTCAGTATATGGAGAGGTATAGTCAAATATCCAAAGAGTCACAGTACTATGGCTATATTATGGAGGTAATACTCCATTAGAGAGTATAACAAGGAGAATAAGAATTATTGTTAATATATTTGTAAGAGGAATAATAAATCTTGTATACATTTTGAGCAATTAATACTGTAAATTGTTCTACATGCTTAGGACATGTATGATTCAGGCTATTTACATTCATACTTTTGCATATTATTGAATGTTATTTAAGTTATTATAATCCTAGATTTACATATTAATTTGCTCATAGTATTCTATTGTTATCATTATATTGACTTTATTATGTTGTAGATATTTTATATTCTATCCTATGATTCATAACCTATGATATTTTGTAGTAGTATTAAGGCTTAAAAAGCTATCATGAAGCATCACAAGTTCCCTATTAGTAAGATAAAGTTTCAATAAAACAAATCCTAACTATTGATTAAGGATTTTTTTCTATTTTTGTTCATCTCTAGATATTGTAAATAATATTTTAATGGTTAGGAAGAAAAAATCTTTTAACCACTACTTCAATGTCCTAAGTGCACTCTTCAAAGTGACAAGAATGAAGAATTAAAAAAAATAGAGGCTTAATCAATCACTTTCATCTATTGAAGTCTAGAATTGAGCTTGAGACCTTAGGGTTTTGTGAATGTGTAGGAAATGCATAAGTGTCATGTGAGTTAGAGTGCAAGTGTAAGTTGAGTCTATGTGCATAAGTGTCTTATACATAAGAGTGCAAATATTTAATTTAAAAATGTGCATAAGTGTCTTAGATTAGAGTGTGCAAGCTATAGAAGTGTAAGAGTCATATATATGTGTGCATATATTATAGATTCAAGTGTTCATAAAGTATGAAAGTGGCAAGTAGATAAGCTAAGATCTATGAGACTTAGTATATGGGGAGCTATAGTCAAATATCCAAAGAGTCACAGTACTATGTCTATGTTATGGAGGTAATACTCCATCAGAGAGTATCACAAGGAGAATAAGGATTACTATTAATATATTTGTAATAGTAGTAATAAATCTTGTATACATTTTGAGAAATTAATATTGTAAGTTTTTCTACATGCTTAGTACATGTATGATTTAGGCTATTTACATTCATACTTTTGCATATTATTGAATGTTATTTAAGTTATTATAATCCTAGATTTACATATTAATTTTCTCATATTATTCTCTTATTATCATTATCTTGACCTTATTATATTGTAGCTATTTTATATTCAATCCTATGATTCATAACCTATGATATTTTGTAGTAGTATTAAGGCTTAAAAAGCTATCATGAAGCATCACAAGTTCCCTACTAGTAACATAAAATTTCAATAAAACAAATCCTAAACATTAATTAAGGATTTTTTTCTATTTTTGTTCATCTCCTGAGATTGGAAATAATATTTTAATGGTTGGAAAGAAAAAATCTCTTAACCACTACATGAATATCCTAAGTGCACTCTTCAAAGTTGCGAGAATGAAGAATTAAAAAAAAATAGAGGCTTAATCAATCACTTTCATCTATTGAAGTCTAGAATTGAGCTTGAGACCCTAGTGTTTTGATATTTTAAATTCCTAATTTGGTTTTAAGTGTAACAATTTGTCAACAACACAAAATAAAAGTGAAATCCTTTCAATCATTTAGAAATATTTACAAGGTATTTGAGCATGGTTGTATCTGTTTACTTTCTCATCTAGGTAAATTATGTATCCTATAATTGGAGGAACGAAGCTACTCAAATAATGGTTTCATTTCACCATTCAATATAATCCTCATTTCCTTGTGGATAAGCATCCAAATTATATCCAAATCCTATATGTGCTAAGAAAAGAGGTATTTATAAAGAAAAAACACTATAGATTTTGCTATAGTTGTCTTGAAACTCTGATAATAAAGTAACTAAAAAGTGATAAGACAAAGTGTATTTCATAGCCACCATAATTGATAGGCCTTATTTTAAATCTAATTAGGAAAATGGTCATCAATAATTACAAATCAATCTGACATCTCCAATATTTTGTTTTCTCCTTCGCAAAGGTTAAACTAGATAAATTAAGGAGCATTGGTTTTATATGTCAAATAAAAAATTAGAGCTAAGTTGTACCACTTAATTTTAAAGTGTAACCATACCTTATGCTCTTTACTAGTCCAAGATATCATGAGCATGATATCTTCATCTATAGGGGTCTTGATCATGTTAAAATACCCATATAAATACCAACATAAAAAACATAACAAAAAATCATAGACTTAGGATGGTGGCTCTAACTATAAACTTTTGTATGGTCTTTACTAGTCCATGAGCATTCTAAAGGAGGCTTTGTTTGATACTAGCATCAATGGGCATATCCTTTCTCTCAAGGTTGTTTTAAAGCAGCATATAGTTTCTCAATGAAGTCATGTTAATTTTATGTCATTAAGTCCCTCATTGGAAATGAGTGTTTCACTTAGTAACCCTAAATGATCCTTTATATTTTTATCCCTATGATAATGAAGATATATATAAACACTACCCAATCTAGTGAAGCTTGAGGAATCAAAAGTAAAAGAGTATTTAACTTTTACATGGTTAGATCCTTAAAAAATATGATAGGAGTGAGATGTGCTATCCTTATGCAAGAGGACTCTCCTATGGTTTTCTTGATGCATTAAAGACTTCTATATGACCTTGGCAGCACTTTTCTCAACCTTAAATGAATGGATTTCAATGAACTAGCATTGTTTTAAGTACCTTTTCTTGACTCCACTATGGTCTAATTTTTATCCTTCCTATAATAAATAGCTTGTTTGATAGTGAAGGAGACCTCAAGCTTTCCTAAAAAGAGACATTCCTTAATAAATAATAATTCGTAATAGAGCTCGAAAAGTACATATTGGATAGATTAATTTAATGAAGGGTTCCCCACTTGGATAATGTAGTCCTATAAATCTTGGGTAAGATTAATTTTTATAGAAACCCTTTATGGGGATGCATAAAGTAGAATTCAAGTAGGCCTAATGGTAGGGACTTTAAAACTTTCAATAAAACTCCAAGATTTGAATCCTATGAGAGGATAGGTTATATACCATGGTAATCGAAGTAACCATATATTGAGTAAACAACATCCTCTATGAGGATCATCTCATACAGCTTATGGTCTTATGGACATTAAAAATCTACTTTACTATTTTACCTTTTACTCATGGAAACTAAAGTTACATAATTGTGAAATAAGCTAGTTAATAAAGAAGTTGGTTGATAAAGACCTTTAATTATATAAATAACCTTAAAAAAGTAATAATGATAAAAAAATTTCAAAAATACTTCTTACAAGCAATAAAATAATAAATCTACTCAAGACAGAAAAAATGTATTACATATAAACTACAAGCCCATATATCTATATCTATATATAATTATGATATTATTTAGTTTTTAAAATAAATTATATAAAATATAATAATTTAAAGTTAGAATCATACAAGACAAAAAAAAAATATTACATATAAACTACAAGCCCCTATATCTATATCTATATATATAATTATGATATTATTTAATTTTTAAAATAAATTATATAAAATATAATAATTTAAAGTTAGACTTAAGCAAAGAACTCGTGTTTATTCATTTTATTAAAATAAAATTATCTTACATTGTCTGATCTTTTCTTGGGTTTTTTTTTGTTTCTTTCTTTCTTGTACATCAAACTCTTTGTAAAAGGTAGATACCCTAATAAAGAACCCAATAAATGGGTTGAAATAATTGAACTTGACATTGAACGTGAATAATCATGACAATCGTGCAAATGAAATAAAATGACTCAATCGATCGATTGACTAACAATGCTCACAATCAATGCATAGAATGGAAAACTGTTTACCACTTCAAATGTTATCATAATAAAATAGGCTCTCATTGCTTTACCCTGATTGGTTTAGTTGTAAAGTTGGAATAAATAATTATGTCCTTGTTGACGTAAATAGTGAAAAGAAAATATGCCTAGACCGGGAACCTGTATCTCTTTTAGTGGCATGTGACACCCACAACTTTAAAAAGGAACGTGAATGGAATATCTCGTTATTCTCATCATAATGACGGTGAAATTTGATTTTAAATGTACAAGGTTTGAGCTTAATACAATAAAATTCTATATCACGTTTTGATTGTTAAATTGATATCAATAAACATATAAACTGCTACGATCATTATTCATCGTAGGTCTTGTGCGGACACAGGAATGTGCTGTGCTATTGCTCGATCTGCATTGATTGATATATTCGAATATTGTACGTCACACCCACGAGGAAAAACCCTGCTAGAATTAAGCATTGTACGTCGAATCCTTCCTACATATTCTCGTCGCCTGTGGAAAGGTGTGGACTATATATTTATATGAATCGTAAGCAGATATCACGCTAGACAGATACTTAGATATGTATTCAAGGATTGATTGTTTCGTGATAATATTTCAGGTGCTCATACGATTGGTCAGGCGCGGTGCACCACCTTCAGAACCCGCATCTACAACGAAACCAATATCAACAGCCCGTTCGCCACATATGAGCAATCAAAGTGCCCAAGCAGCAGTGGCGACGATAACCTTTCGCCCTTGGACCTCGTGAACCCCACTGGTTTTGACAATAACTACTACAAAAATCTGAGAAGTCAGAGAGGACTTCTCCACTCCGACCAGGTGCTTTTTAATGGAGGTTCTACTGATTCCCAGGTGACGACCTATTCAACGAATCAGAATACTTTCTTTTCGGACTTTGCTGCTGCAATGGTGAAAATGGGGAACAACAAGCCCCTGACTGGAAAAAGGGACAAATCCGAAAAAAACTGTAGAAAGCCCAATTGAATTCGTTTATACTCAGATTATCTGGGACCTATATTATTCATTTAAGTGTTACGTTTTGTTTGTAATAAAGGGATTGACGATCGAGAATCAAATTATCCCAAGATTTAGAGAATTATGCATGACACAAAAGGGGAAATGTAAAGTGATGTGTGCAATTCGACAGGTCGCATCACGTATTAGAATTATACTGTTGCCCAATGACGATAGAACTATATTACACTGTATTAGACATGACATGACAGCAAGAAAGGTTGCAGAACAGTTGGTCAAATGGCCTAAAAGTTCAGTGACAAGTCCATTCAAGCAGTATTCTGTACTTTCGAGAGACACTCGTGAAGCATTTTCATGAAATAAAAAATATAATATTTTACCCCGTTATTTTACTGGGTTTTCACATCACTACTATTATTATCATTATACGGTTATTGGAAGATAATTAGTTTAGGTAGTGTGGAGATTATAATATAGTAAGTTCATATAACAGACCAAAATTAATGGAGATTTAAAGTAAACCATTTAATCCATTTTAATAGTTATGAACTTAAAGTGAGGATACAAAACCAAAAAAAAAATGATTTTTTTTTTATCAAATTTAAAGATTAATATAATGGAGCTCTACTACGATTACATAGAGTGTTGCCACCATTGTATGCAAATTCTTTAAGTTGGAATGGATGTAAATTATAGGCGTTTGGTAAAAACATTGGTTAGTTTTTTGCATTCAAATTCATTGTCTCATTTAATTTGAAACCCATAGTA
Source organism: Wollemia nobilis (assembly GCA_028583015.1). Taxonomy (NCBI): domain Eukaryota; kingdom Viridiplantae; phylum Streptophyta; class Pinopsida; order Araucariales; family Araucariaceae; genus Wollemia; species Wollemia nobilis. The sequence continues at coordinate 10,042,518 of JAQPPZ010002587.1, read as the reverse complement.
AAAACATTGGTTAGTTTTTTAAATTCAAATTCATTGTTTCACTTAATTTGTTAACCTATACAGCTCATAAACTTGTGAGCATCAATTCCTATGATCATGAAGGAATATATAAATACTACCCTTGAGAAATCAAATCATCAAGGAATATAAATACTACCTTGAGAATTCAAAAGTTAAAGAGTATTTAACTTTTACATGGTTAGGGCCTTAAACAATATGATAGGAGTGAGATGTGCTATCCTTATTAAAGACTTCTATATATGGCTCTCATATGGTTTTTTTTTTTATGCGTTAAAGACTTCTATATATGACCTTGGAGGCACTATTCTCAATCTTAGAGGAATGGATTCCAATGAACTAGCATTGTTTTAAGTAACGTATCTTGACTCCACTATGGTCTAATTTTCCTCCTTCCTAAAATATATAGCTTGTTTGATAGTTAAGGAGACCTCAAGATTTTCTTAAAAGAGGCATTCCTTAATAAAACATAATCCGTAATCTAGCTCTAAAAGTACATATTGGATAGATTAATATAATGAGGGATTCCTCCTCGGATATTAATGTGGTCCTATAAATCTGGGTAAGATTATTTTTTATGGAAAGATAAAGTACATGGTGGGGAATTTAAAAATTTGAATAGAGTTGTAAGGTTTGAATCTTAAAAAAGGATAGGTTATACATAATAATCAAAGTAACCATATATTGAGTAAACAACATAGGACCATCTCATATAACCTATGGTCTTATGGACATTAAAAATTTACTTTATTATTTTACCTTTTACTCATGGAAATTAAAGTTTTTTTTTTTTTGATTACATAGGATAGTTGGTCACAACCACACTATTTTTTAATAACTAACAAGTACAGAGTTCAACCACACTATTGTTTAGTAACTAACAAGTACAGAGTTCAAACCATAGGGGCTACTTTCACAAAACCTATTTCATTATGTTATTGTTGACCCGATGTGAAGGGAGTCATCAGTCAATCGGTATTTATACCATCATTGTCGATCTAACACACACTTAGAGGATTCAGATCAGACTATTACCTTTGAAAACAAGCTGCCCTCGAGATTTGAACCTAAGTATCTTCTTGATAAATGCTTGACCAAACAAACACTTACCAATCCACCTAACCCTCCGAAAAATGAAAACTAAAATCACATAAATCAATTGATAAATACCTTTAATTATATAAATAACGTTAAAAAAAATAATAATGATAAAAAAATTCAAAAATACTGTCTTACAAGCAATAAATCTTAAATCTACTCAAACACGACAAATAAAAAAATATTGCATGTATATCTATATATAATTATCATATTATTTAGTTTTTAAAATAAATTATATAAAATATAATAATTTAACATTATATTCAACCTAAAAATTTATTTATTTTACTAAAATAATATTATCTTATATTTATCTAATTTTTTATTGTGTTTTTTTATATATATCTTTCTATAAAGATCTAAACCCTCGTCTTTTATCACTACCAAAAATAAATAATTGAACTTGACATTGAACGTGAATAATCATGACAATCATGCAAATGAAATAAAAAGACTCAATAGATCGATTGACTAACAACCTAGGCCGGGAACCTCTATCTCTTTTAGTGGCATTTGACACCTACAACTTTAAAAAGGAACGTGGATGGAAAATCTCGTTATTCTCACCATAATGCTGGCGAAATTTGATTTAAAATGTTTAAGGTTTGAGTTTAATACAATAAAATTCTATATCACGTTTTGATTGTTAAATTGATATCAATAAACATATAAACTGCTACGATCATTATTCATCGTAGGTCTTGTGAGGACACAGGAAAGTGCTGTGTTATTGCTCGATCTGCATTGATAGATAGGTCTTGTGAGGACACAGGAAAGTGCTGTGTTATTGCTCGATCTGCATTGATAGATATATTCGAATATTGTACGTCACACCCACGAGTTAAAGGAAGGATATGTTCGAATATTGATAGATATATTCGAATATTGTCTCGTCGCCTGTGGAAAGTTGTGGACTATACATTTTGGAATTCATCACTTTATACCCATTCCCCAAGGAAACGAAAGTGGGCGACAAAGACTGACATCAAAGCAAAAGCAAAAAGTTTTGTTTTTTGTTTTTACTTTAAATATTTAAGTGGGTTTTGATTTGCTTAAGACAGGTAGTGTTATTTAAAACTGAACAGATTGAAGATGATTATCAATATTCTTTTCCTTGATAAGTTTGGGAAATTAATTTTAATGTTCAATCAATCACATGTGATCATGTAATAGACTCTAACCCACATTAAGCCCTTCCCCCACGTCATGCACATTTTTATACATTTTAAGAAGCCAATGCTCGCCCATTCAAGCCAGAGTTGCCAGTCCTGTTAATGGAGATACATTGATATCAATCATGAGGACTATCAGTCTAATTGCGTGCTTTGCCTTGATGATCTTGTATTCGAGCCCTGTGAATGGGCAGCTCAGCTCCACATTTTATGATAAAACATGTCCCAAGGCGATGTCGACTGTGAAAGTTGCAGTAAAGCAAGCGGTCGCCAAGGAGAAACGCATGGGCGCATCACTGCTCCGCCTTCACTTTCACGACTGCTTCGTAAATGTAAGATTTCAAGATCCATAGCATTAGTTGGTCAATTGTCTTTCTTATTCGATTGAATTCTAATTGAGATTTGCAGGGTTGCGACGGGTCGGTACTGCTGGACGACTCGTCCACCATTACGGGAGAAAAGACCGCCACCCCCAATAACAACTCCCTCAGAGGATTCGACGTCATCGACACCATCAAATCACAGGTAGAAGCCGTCTGCAGTGGAGTCGTCTCGTGTGCCGACATTCTAGCCATTGCCGCTCGTGATTCTGCTGTCGAAGTAACTATTTTATTCTTCCCCTATACGTAATATTTACTTATTTGGAAGAAATTTATAAAAATGAACTGAAGACCATTGTGTTTGTGATTGCTAGTTGGGAGGGCCAACATGGACGGTGATGCTAGGAAGGAGAGATTCCACAACTGCAAGTTTAAGCGCCGCCAACAGCAGTCTTCCATCTCCCAAATTCAATCTTAGCGCACTCATCTCAAATTTCAGTGCTCAGGGTCTTACTACTAAAGACATGGTTGCGCTTTCAGGTAAGTAATTCTATATATTAATACGAATCGTACGCAGATATCACGCTAGAGAAAGACTTGGATATGTATTTAAGGATTGATTGTTTCGTTATAATATTTCAGGTGCTCATACGATTGGTCAGGCGCGGTGCACCAACTTCAAAGCCCGCATCTACAACGAAAGCAATATCAACAGCGCGTTCGCCACATCTGTGAAATCAAAGTGCCCGAGCAGCGGTGGCGGCGATAACCTTTCGCCCTTGGACCTCGTGACCCCCACTGGTTTTGACAATAACTACTACAAAAATCTGAGAAGCCAGAAAGGACTTCTCCACTCCGACCAGGTGCTTTTCAATGGCGGGTCTACTGATTCTCAGGTGACGACCTATTCAACGAATCAGAATATTTTCTTTTCGGACTTTGCTGCTGCAATGGTGAAAATGGGGAACAACAAGCCCCTGACTGGAAGTAAGGGACAAACCCGAAAAAACTGTAGAAAGCCCAATTGAATTCGTTTATACTCAGATTATCTGGGACCTATATTATCCATTTAGGGGTTACGTTTTGTTTGTAATAAAGGGATTGACGATCGGGAATCAAAATATCCCAAGATTTAGAGAATTATGCATGACACAAAAGGGGAAATGTATAGTGATGTGTGCAATTCGACAGGTCGCATCACGTATTAGAATTATGCTGTTGCACAATGACGATAGAACTATATTGCACTGTATTAGACATGACATGACTGCATGAAAAGTTACAGAACAGTTGGTCACATGGCCTAAAAGTTCTGTGACAAGTCCATTCAAGCAGTATTCTCTACTTTCCAAGACACCCGTGAAGCATTTTTATGAAGTACAAAATATAATATTTTACTCGGTTATCTTTACTAGTTTTCACATCACTATTATTATTATTAATAGACGGTTATTTGACTAAGTCAATTTAAGCAAATGTAGTGACTCATTTCGATAGTTTTTAAAGCCCTATTATCTTTATTAAGTTTTCACTCTTTTTCTTTTCTTTTTAACCTGTAAATACCTTCATCAAAGAATGTAAAATAAATTTTAAAATTAAAAAGCTAAGAAGAAAAAAAAAGTTGAAGTTTATTGCAATTATTATAATATTTAAATTATTAAATTAAAAAACATCTATCTACATGCATGTAGTTGTAAGTTTTTTTTTTAAAGGAGATTAACAGTCGAACACCCCAAATGGGATAAATCGCCTACAACACCAACCGAGAAGAAACAACAATCACAACCAAGGTGCTGGAAAAGCCGAGAGGAGGCGGAAAAAATGAGACCCGCACTGACCTCTCAAGCATGAAAAGGTGGAAGAAATTTTAAAATTTAAAATTAAAAAATCAGCCTATCCCACAAGGAATGTGCGGACCCCAACAATGGGAGCATTGAAACGTTTTCCCATCAACAAATGGGCCACACACTCCATAAGCACCAAAGATCATTAATGCCATTAAAACCTCAGGCAGATAGTAGTAACTCACAGAAACTACCAATCCTCAAAACCAAAATCCAGAACAATATATACCAGACCCTGAAGCGCCATGGAGTAAAAACCAAACAATAAACCCACCAGAATATTTGAAGCATGAGCAAATACTGACGTCTTTAAAAATGTGGAAAAGTGAAAGCCGATACCCCAACCGAGGAAATTGCCCAAAAAAACCAAGTTCCTCTGCAAAACTATTGAAAACCACATCCGCTCGAACAAGCAAACACCCCAAGAAATGGTGGAACCAACAACAAAGGAGGGAAGAGCACCAAAGATTAAAATAGTAAATAGAAAACGACCCTACTCAACCCAAAATACGGGACCATCCAACAACACAAAGGTCCCATAAGACACCTCTAAAAACAAAGGCCAACCACCATAGCTCACGCAGGAGCTAACCATCCGCTCAAAAAACAAATAAATGAAACCCCACACACCAGCGGACCCAACTACGCAAGAGGAAAGAACCCCAAAGGACTAAATGGCCCTTCACCAACACCCAGTCCAACTAGGAAATCACAACATCAACACAACCATAGCAGATCTGAAAAGAAAGACTCTACAGCCACAAACTCCAACCACCACTGGAGCACATGAAACCCTAGCTCGATACCAACCAAGGAGAACGACCAACAACAAATGCAACACCAACACCTCAAAATTACCCCATAAGGTTTGAGTCGGCCATTGGCCCAATCCCCCCCAAGGACCTCGACCAAATATTCAAAGGCATGTCGAGCGCAAAATAGATGTAGATCCAATTGACCAAAACCCTAGCTAATAGCCAACCCAAGCTCAATGTTTACTAAGCCATAACACAGGTCAAGTGCCAAAAATAGGACCACCAACTAGAACAATATGAACTACAATAACAGCTCTAAATCACCCCCGTGGGTAGGGTTGGTAAGTAGCTCTATCCCCCTCAGGGACCTTAGCGAGATCTACAATGGCTTACCATGCCCATAAGAGATGTAAAATGAACCAGAAAGGCCACTCAACCAACAAAGACACTGCATACCGCCAAAGCAGAGTGAACCGACCATAAGGAACTACCAGATCTGAATAAAAAATACAGGGGAACCTCCCCCTCAAAGGGAACAACATGACAAAGCCAAAACGGGAGGTTCCCCTTGCATGTAGTTGTAATTTAGTTTATATAATAAGTTTATATAACATACCAAATTAAGGGAAATTTAAAATAGACCGTTTGATTCATTCTAATAGTCATGAATTTAAAGCGAGGATACAAAACCAAACAATTCCCACTAAAATATAATCTTAAAGATTGGTTGACTAGTCTTTGAATACCTTCTAAAAATTTTGATAGCAAATCAAAATAAAAAATAAGAACATTTTTTTTTTACCAAATTTAAAGTAAGATTAATAAAATGGAGCTTGATTAATAAAATGGAGTTTTATTGTGGTTACATAGAGTATTTCAACCATTTCATACAAAATCCTTAAGGTAGAATGGGTTTGGATTGTCGTGATTAGGTTTGGCTTTTTTCATATTCAACACTATTCAAAAAATTATTGGTAATTTTTATTTTTTTGTATCTTGTTACATAATCATCACAGTTTAAAATTACTTTCTTCTTGTCCATGGTTGTTGGTGAGGGCTTTTCAGGGGCCCTCCCTCTACCCCCTTCTCCCAAGTGGTCCTTTGCAGACACAATGAAGGAAAGACAAAAAGCTGAGGATGAATCTTTGAGTAGGGATGCTTTAAAACCCATCTTCTCTACTATAGCCAAGAAGCCAATGGATAAAGGCTTCCAATATAGAATTAATGGTTGTCTTTCCCAAGCTACCCATTGGCTAAAAATATTTTATATAGGAGTCACCATGATTTAATATGTAATTTTAATGGCATGAGACCATCTTTAAGATTTATAACCTCATGTAAATGCAATAACTAGGAACCTTTAGGGGATATTTCAATATTTCTCATTAGTAATGGATATTATATAGTGATTTTATTTTCACAAGAAAATAAGGACAAAGCTTTTGAATCAAGGAAGAGAATCTATGGAGCATCAAGTCATTTTGTCTAGTCCTGGAAGCTAGGATTTGATCCAGGAATGGAATACACTATAGTGGTTTTTTAGGTTCTATTATATGCACTACCAATGGAATATCAGTGCAAACCAATTTTTGAAATATTGGGTAATTCTTAGGATGCTAATTGGGAGTAGCCATAGATATTATGATGGGAACTTCAACCATTTATGCTTGAATCTTTGTTGATATGGATCTTAATCACCTAGTTTAGCTGAAATAAAACTAGATATAGGATATTTATCCTAAGTCCAATAAATAGACTATGAAGTGATTCCCTCTTGATGTAGGATTTGTCATAGGCATACACATCTTGCCTCGTTGTTCCCTAAGACTATCCAAGAGGGCACCATCCTATTGATGGCGAATGGTAATAATGACAATATATCTAAGAATAAGGTAGAAGCTTAGCCCATAACCTCAAGCTTAAATACACTAGAAGAGGATTTTAAAGTACCTAAGAGAAAGAAAAAACAAAAGAAGAAGGTGGTGCAATCAAACCAAATAGAAGAGAGAAATCTAAACAAGTATGAAATTCTTAATACCCTAATAGACATGGAGAATGAGATCACTATAATGAGAGAATCACAAGAGGAAAATCTACTCTATAAAAATATAGTAGTCCAACATAGGATAACTCAACCAGTGTTTGAAACCAATATCCAACCCATCCTAAACCATATTGTCATAACAACTTCAAATAACCTTAGCCTTGTTATGCTCTTGGTTGATAGGATGCCTCAATGAACGATAGAGATAAATATAGAGGGAAGCCTACTCTTGGAACTTAGCAACTAGAGAAATGGTTAAAAACTTCAAAGTCGAGAGTGTGGGATGAAAATTAAACCTAGGATAATTGGTAATGGAGGGTGGCCAACTAGTAAACCAGGAAAGAGTAAAGTAGATTGGTACTTACTGGGTTTCAAATTCTTGATGAGACCTAATTATATAATTTTATGAAACCTAACTGTACAATCATGCAATTAAACATTAGGTCTCATCAAATTGTTGTTCATAGTTTAATTGAAATTCATCATTTAGATTTTAGTCTCCTTCAAGAGATAAAATAGTCAATACAAGTGATGGATAGGATAGCCAAGAAAATGTGGAGATAGATAGAGCATATGGTTGTAGCTCTCTAGGGTGCTTCAAGAGGTATAACAACTTTGTGGAATTGTCTAAAATAGACAATAAATGATCATGTTGTAGGAAGGGGGATTCTCACATCTCTCCTCAAGAAAAAATTTCAAGAGAACTTTGATTGATTTTAAATTTTATGGTTCACAAAGTTTTGGTGAGAAATGCCTTCAATGGATAGTTATACAGGAAAGTATGATAGGAAAGAAAGGTGAATTGGATAGTGGATTGTGACTTAAATGTTAAGCTTTCATTTAGGGATCAAGAAGGGGTCATCCCATATTTGGATCAAGGGGATAAATTTATAATCTTTAGAGTAAATCATATCAATTTGATTTATGTCTATTGTGCAGGGCCTTCTCATACTTGGAAAAATAAATAAGAGGGGTTGGCAAACAAGAAGGTAAAGCTAGATATATTCTTGGTGTTTGAAGATGATTTTCTATGATGGTCACTTAGGCTAGAAATTCTCAATCATATAGAATTAGACCACTTTCCACTTCACTTAATGAGATATGGATCATAAATATTTTTTAAACCATTTTAGTTTGAGTGGTTTGAAAAGGAGGATATTAGGGATAAAATCCCATATTGGTGGGAGGAGGGGTGCCCCATCCAACATTGTTTGGAGTATTTAAACAACTCTAGAATGTCAAATATCAACTCAAAAACTAGAAAAGAAACAAAAAATTAGACTTTTAGATTTAGAGAGTTCCATTGGTTACAAGGATGAAGGAGCTAACTACACTCTTCTAGACTAAAACAAACATAGAATATTTGGAACAGGAAGATGAGCTAGTAAAAAAGTTAGAGTATCTATTGGAAATAAAGAGCTAAAACATCTCGACTGCTAGAGGGGGAGTAAAACACTAAGTTCTTCCACCACTCAGTCTCAAAAAGAATACACTCTAACACATTGCCTGGCATAAAATACCTTCATGTTAATGTGATGGAAACTATCCCAATTATATAGGAAGCTACAAATTTCTACTTTGAAAATATTGTCTCTACTTATATCCATTCTAATATTGTAATGCAACAAGAGATAGTTAATTATATCCCACATACTATAACAAATGAATAAAACCATGCCCTCTTTAGAATTATGGATCTAGAGGATGTGAGACATAGTTTTTAATATGAGAACCAGTAAGTCCCAAGCCTTGATGGGTTCTCAATTGGATTTTTCTAGACTTTTTAGGATGACATAGGGGAGTATGTAACCAGGGTAGTGGAAGAATATCATGCAAATAAAATCATGTTACAAGCCATGAACCACACTTTCCTTGCTTTGATTCCTAGAGTAGGAGAGGCTTACAGCCTTGGCAACTTTTTATTGATTACACTTTGCAATGTGGTCTACAATATCATTACCAAATTATGGTTGAAAGGCTCAATAAGATATTGGATAGTATTATCTCTTTAGAGTAAGGACTATTTATGGAGCATTAACAAATATTGGAAAGAGGAATCTTGGAACAAGGACTAGTTCACATATTGGATCAAAAAGGTTGAATAAGCATGCTTATAAAATAGACATGTCTAAGGCCTATGATAGTGTACCTTAGTAGTTATTGGATTGAATGTTAAAGAAATTTGGTTTCTCTTAGGGCTGCAGAGAGTGGATCATGAGTTGCATCTCTTTGACCTCCTTCTTAGTCCTCATAAATGGTATTCCATTACTTTCTTTTTAGGTCTCTAGGGGAATTTAGAAAGGAGATCTTATATCCTTGTACCTATTTATTATTCTTGTTGAAGGATTGGGTAGATTTCTTTGAAGGAATATGCAATAAGTAGTTATCTCAAGAGTGTAAGTGGAAGTAGTGAATATGACCCTACTTAGAGCACCTATCTAGAATCTATAGGCCAATAATTTAATGTAATCATGTCCAAGGTGGTGTTCTTTAGTACTAAAATGATGATCCAATATCATATTCTAAATATCTTAGGTTTCTCTCAAGGCTTCCTACCATTGGATTACCTAGGGATTCCACTCAATCATAAGAAGCTCAAGGTGGTAGAATGGAAAACATCGATGGATAAAATTGGTAGGAAGATAAATCATTGGATTTATTTTGGAGGAAGAGTAACTATTCTTCAGTCACTAATTCAAGCAATACTAGCTTATAAGTTCTCTATCCATGTGGCTCCAATTGGAATCTTAAAGAAGCTAGACTTGCTCATGCAAAAATTCCTTTGGGATGGCCAAAATATTGGCAAGTGATGGTCTCTAGTAATTTGGGAAAAAAATTTCTAGTCTAAAGCAAGAAAAGGACTAGAAATTCAAAAAGAAACATCAAATAACCAAGCTCTAGTCGAAAAGGTTAATTGGAGATGGATCTCTAATCAAGAAGCATTATTTAGCAAATTTATTACTAGTAAGTATTTGGGTAAGGTTTCTCATATAGAAGTAGATCACATTCCTATAAGTGACCAATATTTTACTATTTGCAAAGTTTTGAAATTAGGAGATAAGGTGGTTAAACCAAGACTATTTTTGAAAGTGGGTAGAAGGGAGAAACTAAATTTTTGAACTGATTCTTAGGACCAATACCCTCCCTTAATTTTATAATTTCTATATGTGTAGCCTCTTCAACAGATCTTGGAGGCTAAAGGTTGGATTAAGACAACATATTATATACATACAAGACATATTGGAACCTTCTCTTTTATGCAACTAAAGTAGTGGGAAGAGTGGCTAGTCTCGATCTCTTAGAATGTGTTGTCATTTTTAGAGAGGATATTAAAGCAACATCACCTTACAGGAAAGGAGGAAGAGGATAATATAGCTTGGGGTCATGGGAATTTAGGCATCTATATAGTTTGGGATGGTTATAATGAATTACTTGCTCCTCCTATGGTGTGGTTGGATGTTCCATGGGATAGAGTATGGTTGGCAAAGGGCTGACCAAAAGTCATTTTATTTTCTTATAAGGTTATGCATCAAAGCTTCATTACTTATGATAAGTTACAAAAGAGGGGTTTTTATGGCCCCTCTAAATGTATCAGGTGTAATACCTAGGAGGAGACAATAGATAACTTATTCTTCTAATGTCACATTTTGTTGAAGTTATGGAACTGATGAGTTGATCCCTTCAAGGCCTATCTCAACTAGCAGTTAACACATACTAATATATAGGAGGTATCAAAATTAAGAAGGTTAAACAATAAATTAGTTTAGTTGGGTTACTCTTTGGTTCCAAGCCTTATCTAGTGGTACATATGGCTGGAAAGAAATTCCATAAGTTTTAGAGAGGAATAAATGTTGATGGAGCTAGTTTGATAAAAAAAAATATTAAAAAAGGTTATAAAAACAAAAAAATCTCATGTGGGGAGAAAGAAAACTAGCAAGGAGATAAATTTATAATTTGGTAGCATGGGGCTTGGAAACACCCACCCCTAGGCTAGGAAAAATATCAACACAAATGGAGCAGACAAGAATATCCCAAGGAAATGATATTTGGTTTCCTTAGAAGAGACTGCAAGGGGAAAGTTCATCATTGGGAATTACAATACCTTGAAGGAGTGAAAAATAATGAAGCAGAGGCTTTAGAAATTAGATAAATCTCTCTCAATTCTTGGGAGAATGGAGTTTGAAAGAATCATAGTGGATTCTGACTCTCAAATTTTGGTGGGGTGTGGGGAGAAAGAAAACTAGCAAGGAGATAAATTTATAATTTGGTAGCATGGGGCTTGGAAAAAACCACCCCTAGGCTAGGAAAAATATCAACACAAATGGAGCAGACAAGAATATCCCAAGGAAATGAGATTTGGTTTCCTTAGAAGAGACTACAAGGGGAAAGTTCATCATTGGGAATTACAATACCTTGAAGTAGTGAAAAATAATGAAGCAGAGGCTTTAGAAATTAGATAAATCTCTCTCAATTCTTGGGAGAATGGAGTTTGAAAGAATCATAGTGGAGTTTGACTCTCAAATTTTGGTGGGGTTTCTAGATGAGATTAGGAATTTTATATTAAATGCATGGAATATCAAGAACATGGTGACTCATATTGAAGCCATTTAGCTATATTTTGATGATGCTATTTTGGATTTTGTAAGGAGAGGGAAAAATGCATTGATAGAATTTATGGATAAAAAGAGAAGTGAGCATCTTGTTGGATATCGGTTGAAATCTATTCAAAATAAGGATATTGCATATTGGATGGAGTTGAAAAATAAAGTTTTATTACTAGCCATTACTAATTTAGGCAATAATGTGTGTGTGACCAGGGTAGATGTTTATGATGGTTAGTCTTTGGTATGGCATCATGTTGCTACTTGTAGTCTTCTTAGTCCCAATTTAGGATAGCCCCCAAATTCATGGTAAGAGAGATAAATTCAAGTCCTTGAGAATAGTATTAATGAAAATTGCAATCAAGATAATATTTTTTGCTCTTTATGTCACACTAAAAAAATTATGGTCCAAGGAGATGTTAGAGTTAGTTTTATTAGGATCCTAGGATTGGCCAAAAGTGGTAGGCCAAATATTGTAACTTTGAATTTATTTTTTTAATACAATTTTTACCTTTTTAAAAAGTATGACATTTTTTATAATGAAGAGAAGAAAAATGGCACTACTTCCCTTAAACTAGAACTAGTTTTAGATTGACTCACTTGTTTCTTATAATTTAATGTCATTATTTTTTTCAAAAAAACAATCATCCTATAAATTTGGAAACTTGGTGGAAGATCACTTTTCTTGAGATTCAAGAACAACTCTTATCAAAATTCTTTGAGGTTTTCATGAAGCACAATTAGAATTTTATTTTTAAAGTCCTAAATAAGAAGATTGTTCTCCTCCCATATTTCAAATTTAATTTTATTCCAAATAGATGCTAAGATAGTGAGGAAGTCAATAAATTTATTTCCTTCCCTCCTTTTCTGGATCCCCTCTACCATGTTAAAACCTTTTATAATATATTTTATATCTTTCAAACATTCTCCCATATGCTAATATTTAGGTTTAGATGAGAATTGATTTGTAAAATAGTCCACTAACATCTTGTAATGAGACTTAATTTTAATACTTGTTAGTTTCATTATATTAGCATCTATAAATGCTTGAAAATTATGACTACCTTTACAAAATTATTGGTGCTTGTCCTTGCTTGAACCAATATCCTACTTATATTGGAATGTGTCCTATTAAGCTTCACTTGAGGCCAAGATCATGTTTGGTATTATATTATATGTATAGCCCCTTGGGCCCTTGTACACATTGTAAAGAAGAAATTATTGTAGTATATTATTATTTTAACCTAATCATTAGTTCTTTAAACATTAAAGGTATCTTGTAATGGGGTATTTATAACTATTTCATCCAACCATATTGTCATGGGTTGGAATGTAATTATAATGCTTTTTTGAGATATTTCAATGTCTATGGATACCCTTAATCTTGTGCATATTATTTCTATGATTTATTTTGGGTATATAGGTAATGTGTTGATTTCATTCACTTCTAGAAATTTTTTTGAAATCCAATATGGTATTAGAGTAGTGTGAATCTATACTACTTGATTGTTTTTGCAATTTGTCTTCTACAGTACTTCCAAGAAGCAATTATTTTATAAAGCATATTATAGAAGCTTTATGTGCCATAAATAATATTTTAAGGATTTTCTTGATAGAATCCTTGGTGTACTTCCATAATGAAGATATAATTATGATGCAACATATTTATTTTAGGAGAAATATTCATATTAAATTGTACTCTTGCATTTCTTGACATTCAGTTCATTATTTTTTTTCATAACCAAATGGATGTCCTAATTGTTTGATTGAACTCTTTCAGGTTGTTTGAGAGCCTAATTTTTCTTTTGCGGATTTTGATAAAATCCATTTCCTTTTCTCCTTGAGTTCTTTTTGTTTAGATGTAGAAAAATGAGAGGATATTCTACATGATTGTTGAATAAATAAAGAAGAGGCTAAATATTGTTTTGAAAATCCTTGTATACTATATAAGTTATTGGAAGACATTAATGCATGACAAAGAGCTCCAAGCCAGTTGAAAAAATTGTTAAAATAATCTAGAAACCTTTTTGCTATATTAGCTTGATAGGATGAATTAACATATTACATTCAAGGAAAAGACATTATAGGGTAAATTTTTATAAATATTAATAAACTATCAATATTTTTGAATTCTTTATCAAATTTTGGGAGGTCCTAGTTTAGCAAGTTTTGTCATCCAGGCATGTATTTTATTACACCAAAAATATTTACTCTTTCCCTTATTTTTTTAATTTGAATTTCAAAAGGAGTGAAATTATTAAAAAAGAAGGAAAAATAATGGAATGAGGTACAAGCTTAGGATAGAAGAGACATGTTATAGTACATAGATTGAAGGGCTATTGGAGAAATTCATTGTATTACATTTTGGGTTACATGCCTATCGTGGCATATGGAAAGATACACATGGGCACTAAAACTTCATTAAAGAGAATATAATATTGTAATTGGTTTGTTTTCTCCTCATGGAGTTATGGCTAGAGGGAAATTCCATAGAAATTATGACTTAGGATGTGTAAGATTTAAAATCCTATCCACTATTCTATTAAGAATCCCAATGATTTTATCATGGTTAACATGGCATGCAATGATGTTACATTGTGTGATATAGTGACTGATGACATCATGTCCAATGACATGATGTATGGCATGACATGTAATGACATCACACCAATGACATGGTATATGATGATATCACATTTGATGATATGATGATGTGGTAGGTATTGATGTGATATATGATGAAGTGGTAGTGCCTAATGGGGAAGAAAGGATAAAGTGGACATCAAGATTTAGGTATAAATATAGTTTGATCAATCATATTTTTCCAACTAGCCAAATAATTTAATCCAATGCTCACATTGTTAATTATGTCTTATAGACATGGTGAACTATAGATTTTTAGAGGCAACATGTGGCACTCTCTAGTTTATCAATACCTTGTCTAGTGGCATAGTTAGTCATTGTCCTAATGGCACACCCTTGCATAATACATTGACACTTTGTGGTATATTATTTGTTGTTCTTCTATCCTATTAGTTCATAGTTGGCATACCATCAACCACTTATCAATACATGGTAGTATCCCACTCACTAAAGGTATTGATTATTTTTTATAATTCACACTTTAAAGTGGTATTTTATGTGATTTGAGGGGTAAATGTTTTGGGGTCATAACTTTTACATATAAAAGCATTTGGAGTATATTTTTTTTTTGTTTTAATCATAGTTTTTAATATTTCTATATTGGTAGTATTTTTTAGTAATAACTACATGTAAGAGACTATATTTGGCAATGAAATAATGGATTAACATATTTCTTTATCAAATGGACCCAATTATGGTAGTTAGAAAATCAAGATCAAATATTTCCTCAAGTGTAAGAAATTTCTCAAATATATAAATGAAGTCCCTCAAAGCATTAATTTAAATTAAATAAATATTTATTCAAGGATAAGAAGGATGAGGTGATTGATATGATAGCTCTCCATTTTTACAAGAATCATGACATTCATGTTTTTTTATTATATGGATGAAGGAATTATGAAAGGATCTTCAAACCTTTAAAAAAAGAGTGAATATCCTGGACAGAGGGATTATACTCCCATAAAATATAGTTGTTAGACATCTGAAATATAAAATAAAACAACACTAGGACTAATAACCAAATAACAAGTAAACACACATTACAATATAACCCAAAAATGATACTAAAATAAATAGGAAAATCCACAATTCAGCCAAAAAAACTGAAACCACAATAGAAAGAAAACCAGTCCTCAAATCATAACCATATCCCAGATCAAACCAAATCGGACCCACCCCTGATGTCAATTCTTCATACTGCTTGGAATCACATCATTCTCAAGCTTGTGATCGTTGATCTCCCAGGCCTACCACCCCATAAGGGAAAATATTTCCTCTATGTGATAAATATATGCTTGCATGAAGGATATAGTGGATTACATCAATAAGAGATAATTATAGTTTCATAATATTATGTTTCAATGAATTTGGTGTCAGATCCCCATTAAGGCTTTGGAATTTCTACACTTTCATGTTACTGCTCCTACCTAGATAAATCCTATGCTTCTTCGAGAGTGGTAGATATTCTTTAGAATCAAATTCATCGATCTCTATTGGTGCCTTGCCTATGTTAGCCCCTTTGGAAACCATTCTATTATATCTATGCATACCTTCACTTCCTCTAGAGCCTTTCTAGAGATTGTCAATTCCTCGTGTTGTCATATCAACTAAAGGTGTGACATTAATGGCCTCCAAGTTTAGATATTCATGATATCTAGATATAGATGACTCGATAAAATACATAATGAGAGGTTTAACCCTGATCAAAGATTTTAGGATGTTGTTGCCATCCAGACCCCTTGAACTCACCACAAAATCAAATATCATCTTTAACAAGCCCTGATGGATTGGATCTGATGCTACGTATTTCTTCACCTTACTAATCGATCTTTATAGGGATTGGAAGAAAAATGATGGAATATTCATGATCTTGATAGGTTAGCCCCTTTGTAAACAAACCTATTAGATCTATGCATACCTTCACTTCCTTCATAGCCTTTTTGGATAGATTCAATTCCTACCATCACCATCTCAACTATAGGTATGACATTAATGGCCTCTAAGTTTAGAGATTCATGATATATGAATATGGATGAGTCAGGAAAATACACAATGAGAGGCTAAAACTTGATCAAAGAGTTCAAGATACTATCACCTTATAGACCCCTTGAACTCACCATAAAATCAAATATCATATTTAACAATCCCTAATGGATTGGATTCGATGCCACCCTTTTCTTCACCTTACTAATTGATCTTGATAGGTATTGGAAAAGAAAGGACAAAATATTCATGATCCTCTTGTTCCAAAGATGATTCGGGATCATAAAATGGCAACTACAAAGGATATTTTGGTTCTCACCTAGGAACAAAAATTGCATAATTACCAAGGCCACCCGATCCCAAAGGGCCTGCAGGGAGGTTCTCCTAAAACCATTCTAAATTTTAACAAGTTCTTATTCCTTCCCCAAAAATGTCTATGCCTCATTTTCCAATGAATGTTTTTCTTAATTGTGAACCAAGCCATCTATCACAAGTCCATTTACCTCAGTAATGAGGGCAATGCTAATCATCAACTCCATTTTTTTTATCCTAATCGCTCCATAATTCCATGAATAAGCTAGATGCTTGGCTATTTCCATATGATGCCCAAAGAAATTTAGAAGAAAAAGAATAATATTTCATTTTTTTAATCTTTCTATAGACCCAAAATTTTCTCACCCCTTTCTTCTAGGCTAATGGATCCGCACCTAAAATGGGTAAGGAAAATAATGGATCTACACCTCAAACGACAAGCGCTTGAGTTACGATATCCTTGGTGTTTGTCGATGAATGGGGTGAGGGTTCACCAGGAAATAGGTTTTCATGCCTAGGTGAGGTAGTAGTTTGATTTGATTCCTTGTTTTGAAATCTTACACCTAGGGTTTTGTCAAATGCCATTTCTACCTAGCTATATGCAATTCAATTTCAAATGAAAACAAAGTATACAAATCTAGATAGAAAGCATTGGAAATTCTAACTAAGATGTAATGGTTTTGTAGAAATAAATAAATGAAGATCTATGCTATCATGTTGTTTTTCTTTTTTTGTTTTATGTTTTTGACTAACATTGAAAAAATGCAATAAAGTCTATGTTTTTGGTCTTTTCTGATTTTCTTGTTCAAAGAAAATTCTATAAAAAAGAGAAGTATAAATTTGAAGCACAAGAAAGTAAATTTAAATCATTACCTAGTTCAGATGTTTGTTTTTAAATGAATTCATATGTTTATAGGATGAATTTGGACGTACGAATTTATCAGATAAATTTGGGTCAATCGAATATGTATAGAACCAACAAATTCACATTACAACACTAAAATTTGTAGTCAAGGGTGGAGGATCTACTTAGTTCATAGTCCTTTATGATATGTAATAGTCAAATATGAAGAAAACAATCTTATACTAAGAGGGGGTGTGAACAATATAAGATAAACTTTTACTTTTCTTTTCCAAAAAATATTATCCAATGTTATCAATTGCAATATCAATAATAGTAACAAAACAATGCACAAATCATCATACACATGAGAGACATAAATTTAATGTGGTTCACCTAATGTGGGTTACATCCACAAAGAAAATATTTCTTCTAAATTTTCTTAAAAAATATCTTGGGAATCAATTCCCTATTACAATATTTATGGATCTTTGTCCAAAGGAGATCTCAATCCCCTATGTTGAAGTTCATGGATCTCTATTCATAGGATACCTCTCTTCCCTATTGATTTGGTTTATGGAACTCTATCCTCTTGCTGGTTTGGTTTATGGATATCTATCCATAAGATACTCCTCTCCTTTACTCTAGTTCATTGAACTCTTTCCCCTTTTCTTAGGTTCATGGAACTCTATCCACATGAGACTCCTCTCCTTTGATCTGGTTCATGGAACTCTATCCATAGGATAACTCTATCCCCTTTGCTCTATTTTATGTAACTCTATCCACAGGAGAATCCTCTCCTTTTCTATGATTCATGGAACTCTATCCACAGGATAACCATATCCCCTTTGCTTTGGTCACCTCCAAAACTAGTACACAACTCTGCTAATTTTGCTTCAAGCCTAATCACAAGGCTTAATAATATCTGCTCGTAAATATATTCTCAAAGCTATTCCAAATATTTACATGTTACATGCACAAATATATCTCAACTCTATCCCAAATCTACACACATTACATGCACAAATCTATCTCAACTTTGTCCCAAATCTGTACATGTTACATGTACAAATTTGTCTTAACTCTGTTTCAAATCTGTACACATTAAATTCACAAATCTATCTCAACTTTATCCCAAATTTTTACATTTTAAATGCACAAATCTATCTTAACTCTGTTCCATATATGTACACATTATATGCAAAAATTTATCTTCAAATCTATCCCAAATCTACACACATTACATGCAAAAATCTCTCTCAACTTTGTCCCAAATATGTAAACATTACATGCACAAATTTATCTTAACTTTATCCTAAATTTGTACATGTTACATGTACAAATATATCTTTATCTCAGTCTCAAATATGCACACATTACATACAAAAATTTGTCTCAACTTTATCCCACATATGTACACGTTACATGCACAAATATGTCTTCAAATCTATCCCAAATTTGCACACGTTACATGCACAAATCTATCTCAAAATTACTTCAAGTATTCTCACAAGACTTGCTCAAGTCTACCTCAAACCTGCTTCAAGTATTCTCATAAGACTTGCTTAAATCTACCTCAAACCTATTTCAAGTCTTCTCACAATACTTGCTCAAATTTACCTCAAACCTATTTCAAGTCTTCTCACAACTCTGATCTAACATATGCTCAAAACAACTTATAGCACATGCTCAACTAATCCCAAATATTGCACACAAATGAGGTTCAAAATAATACTTATATCTCTTTCAGAAATACTTTCTTCAACTAGGAAATTCAAAAATATTCTACCTATAAATGTTTCAACAAGAATGCACAATTTATTCTCAAAAACCCTAGCACACGTGTTTCCAATTTTACTAGTCAATGATGCACAATTTGTTCTCAAACCCTAGCTCAAATATTTCCAACAATACACACTAATCAATCCTTTTATCTCCACCTTAAAATTACTTTCTCAAAGCACAACCACCTAGAGAAAGAGTTAAACCACCATACCTCAAAATGCTTGATGAATATGTGCCCTTAAAATTTTTTCTTAAAAACAACTTATATTTTTTGTGCCAATTCAAGTGTTAGCTAGAAAAACATTCCTCAAGTCATCCTCATAAAAATCTCCTCAAAATATGTGCATAGTAAAGCTGAAAATAATACTTTATTATTTTATTTTATCTTCACAAAAATCAACTTGTAAAACCCTTAAATCCTTTTCTTATGATATGCAAAAATTACAAAGTATAATGAAATCAAATACACCCTTTTATCTCCTTTATTAAAAGCAATATTTCAACTCTCAACCATTACCAAAACACTTAGATGTCACTTTTATTTCATGCAAATATTACACAAATAAAACAACCTTTATATATACCTTATGACTCCCTCTAAGATAATTAACATATGTGCTAATCCTTTCACATCCTTATTACTCTTATGCATACACAATAATATACTCAATAACTCACTCAAAAAGAAAGATTGCAATTAACCACATTTTTACCTTACAAAAATTAATTTATCCAACCTTTATGCCTTTAATAAAAAATACCTCTCATGCTACCATGATTTAAACTCAGCCAATGCGTAGGACAACACTCTCCAAAGTGGTCAATGACGAGTCATTCTAGAATGACTTGGTGACTCAAAAGGGTGGCCCGCATGTTTTAACCAAACTCTGCCTTGAAAAAATGAAATATTCTTTTGTCCAAAACTATCATCGAGTAAAATTGACCTCAAGACCTCTCTCTTCCGAGCACTTAACACATGATCAACAACCAAATGCACTGCTCTAGCAGGCGTGATGTCATTCACCACTCTGCTGAATATCTCCCAAACTCTGCGCTACTAATTATATTATTTTTTCGCTCACTCCTCGAATAAATTTGATGCACAACACATGATATCATTTCCTAAGGTAAACTTTGGGTATATATATGTTTTGCCTTCATTTCTTGGATGACATCAGTGCTCCAATAATCATGATGTGCTCTCCTTTACCTTGGCCTATGTCAGTGCTCGAATAACATGGTGTTCCCTCCTTTACCTTGGACTTCGTTGGCACTCAAATTAAAACTTATTTTTTGCGCCATCCTCCTTTTAAAACTTGGAATTATAATATTATAATGTTTATTATTTTTAAGCCTTGGTCTAATGAAAATAAAATCATATCTCCTCTTATCATTTTAGACCATGGTCCTCTGCTTTTAAATAATTTTCCTCTTGTCTTTTAAGAATTGATCTTTATCCCTTTTTAAAACATTTTTATAATATTTAAATATTATACTCCTTAACTTTTTAACATTAACTCACATGAAATTATATTTTTATCAACCTTGTACCATGATATTTTTATCATCAAACTTCATGAACATTTTCTTTGCTTCCTCTTACAAACATTTATCCCTTGTGCATAATATTTAGAAATAAATATTATAACCTTATCTTTTTGCCAATTTCATTGCCTTGAAATGAACCTTGCCTTGCATGATTATCCAACCATAGGAGAATATTCATGACATGCTAAGCTCTCTTTGATATCAACCTATGACATCAAACCTTTGACATCAATGACAACACAATGCTTAAATATTTTCAACAATATCCCCCTTTTTCATTGATGGTAACCCTTTCACAAAACAATTCTTTTACTACCATTGGATTCCAAATCTGCTCCCCCTAAGAAGTTGCTCCCCTGTACTGATTTATCTCCCCCTTAATGAAACTCTCCCCATTTGACATCAATTAAAAAGGGCTCCTTTGGGGTTAAATATAGGACTCTTATCTCAACCCCCTCACCACCTCCTCCCCTTGAGGTGATTAATTTTGGGGTGGGAGTAAATCTACTCCCAACTTACAATGCTCTTCTTTCTTTACAATATTATTTTTCAACATCTGTGTAGTCATACCTTTTTTATCCTTTTGAGTGTCCCTATTCTTGCTTATCTCTAGAATTTATAGAAAATTTGTTCTACACCACTTAGCCTTATACCCATTATTGCAATTGTAACACCTGATTGTGTAGTTCTTGGAAGATGCAAATGAATTGAAGTTCCTCTTGATGAAGCCATAATCATTTCTGTCATGAACCCTACAGTGTATAACATTTTTTATCAAAGCGATTACATGAGTAGAAATATCCTTGAAATAAATATCCATATTCGAATGAGTTGAAGTTCCTCCTAGTGAAGCCATAATCGTTCTTTTCATTAACCCTACAATGAACAACTTTGTGACCAAAATGTTTACGTGAGAAACAATGTCCTTTGAAAAAACATGCATCTTGTCTTGAAAAACCTAGTCTCTTGGTCCTTTCTTTGCCTTATCTATAATAATCGGTTTTTCTTATTTGTACGTTTTTTTCTTTCTTAATGAAGCTTCCTCTCTTCAACTTATCAACATAGGTCTTAGATTCTTCTTCAATATATTCCTCTACAACTTCTTTTTATTTTGAGCTTGACTCCTATTTTTGTACCTCTTGACCTTGTTAAAAACCAAGTCTTGTTTTAATAAATGAATATCTTTGTGTTTTTATAATATTATCCAAAAATTTTGAACGTTTCCTGAACCTTTGCATCTTATCCATAAAATCTTTCACTTCCATCCCTAGAGAACCCACTTCATGTTCTAATTTTTCACATTCTAACTCTTTTGCCTCTAACTTTTCAACCATGACTTATTTAAATTTATTTGCCTTAGCTTTTGAAGTTTTGAGATATTGTAGATGTTTTTTTTATTTCCTCATCTTCTTGAACTTAAGCCTTCAGCCTTGAGTTCTACTTTCTAAATATTTATAATTCTTTGAGAGTAACAATAAGTTTATCTTCTAGATCAACTGTGTCTTCTTATTCTTTTTTTTAACCTTTCTCCAGGTCTTGAATTATAGGAGCATCATTTATTTGGTCTTCAATATGGGTGTTTTCTTCATCTTCCATTTCTAAATAATAAAATATCTTCTTCTTCACCATCTGAAAGTCTTTCATCACTGTCACTTGAAGCACTGCTTGATCTTTTAACATAGAAACTCTTTGTATGCCTTTGAAAGAACTTATTTTCTTGCTTACCTTGACCATACCTATTTTTCTTTTCATGCCTAAATTTTCTTTCTTCATTTTTATTATAATCATGTTTCTCTTCACTGCTATTGGTTCCAACTTGTGGATAATTAGATTCATAGTGACAAAAGTTACCACAATTAAAACATTTCATTTTCTTTACATATTTGTGTTTTATTGAGTCCTTATTTATTCTCACATAGTTAGCTTCTTTATTACTGCTTGAATCATCACTTTATTCTTGCTTCTTATACTTTGTCTTCTTTGAAACTTTGAATGTTGCATATTTCTTAGAATTTTGATCTATTTCTGTCCTCACCTCATAAGCTGTGAGAATTCAATGTAACTCATTCATAGTCAACTTATCAAGATCCTTCATCTCTTCTATATCTTAAACCTTTGCATCATACCTTATAGGGAGTGATCTTAATACTTTGTGAGAAACAATAGAGCCTTCAATATCCATTCCAAGTCCATTCATGGTATTAACAACCTCATCAACATGAAGTATGTATTTAGCAATGTCTTCCTCTTATGTAATGATCCAAAAACACACAAACAAAAAAATACAAAAATAGAAAAAGTTTTTTCTAACTAAGGAGAGAGGTACATGAACCCTTCATGAACCCCTAATCCACTAGCAAAAGCCTAAATTTGCATTCTCCTAAGTTTCCCTAGAAGTTACATCTCATGAATTACCCTAGCACAAATCCATTTGTGTAGGCGTATAATGTGTTACTATGGATAATTCCATATGTTTCATCATTTTTTATGAGCTATACTTATTATCCTCTGTCCATAGAAGGTGTACACGCATCTCCATACCATATACAAATCCTTATGTGTAGGTGTGCTATGAGTACCATGAGTTAAGATATCCATCTCATCTCCACGATGACCTATCTTAACTCAGATGTAATATCTTCCTACTTAGTCCTCTATCTCCCTAAGGGGGTCTCAATTACCTTTGGTCCTCATATGTTCACCCTAAATGGGTCTCAATTCCCGTAGGTTACCTCTGAGTTCACCCTAGAACTCTACACTATATTTCCTATCATCAAACAATCAACGATAATACATCTATGCTACCACATCATAAAACAATCAAACAATAATAGAGAAAATGAAGCAAGATTAACTCTAAAATAGAATCTAATACATGGCATAATCAAATACAAATATATAGTAAAATTACTTTCAATAACCCAATAATGATTAACTCAACATTAATTGCATAATAAGCCTTTCCTACTCAAATGTATCACATTAACTATATTGGGGATATATCCCCTCAATTCTAATCTATGGAACATAAATAAATCAACGTAATATACCATACCTATTATTTGTTTCCATTCGATTCCTTAATTCTCCTTGCTTCCCTTTGGTTCTTTGAGGGTAGTAGGGGATCAAGATACTCATGGTTCAAGATAGACATTCCTTTAAATGCATCTATTCATCTACTATGCCAAATTGCAACTATACAATATTCCATTTAGTCTCTAGCCATCTAATACATAATGGACATCATAAAAGAAACCTTACTTTCATTTTCATCTCCACAAAATCCCCTTGGAGAGTCATCCAAACATGCTATCACTTATATTAAGGTCTAAATTAATTTCATTTCATTCATGTCTTAAAGCATTAAATTCCCATACCCTTAACCTTTATTTAAACCTTAATATATGTATCACATATAAATCAAAGGTCCATTTAATTAAATCCTAATATATGTTTCACATATAAATCAAAGGTCCATTTAATTAAATCCTAATATATGTTTCACATATACATCAAATGTCCATTTAATTAAATCCTAATATATGTTTCACATATAAATCAAAGATCCATTTAATTAAATCCTAATATATGTTTCACATATACATCAAAGGTCCATTTAATTAAACCTTAATATATGTATCACATATAAATAAAAGGTCCATTTACTTAAATCCTAATATATGTTTCACATTTAAATAAAAGGTCCATTTAATTAAATCCTAATATATGTTTCACATATACATAAAAGGTCCATTTAATTAAATCCTAATATATGTTTCACATATACATAAAAGGTCCTAATATATGTCATATATATAAATCAAAGGCCCTTATTTTTATTTAAAACCATGATCTAAAACCTTTCGTAAACTATGGCTTTTTTATGAAGCAAATCTACAGTCAATGCTAACGCCATACAAGACACACCAAACATCCATGGCGAACCCAACGTCCACTAAAACCAGGGATGTTCTACTGATGCTAACTGGTTTTCTCAACCTGCACTCCCTAAAAACCTAGGGGTTTTCCTTTGTCGAACACTATGCTTACTTGCCGAATGTTTTTCCAAGGCAAATAGATCATTTGACATTGCTCTCTGTAGCACTGGTTAAACATGGTGCCCTCTCATGGTGCCAGGCATTTTTGACTCAAACACAACGTAGAGTGGCCTTACCAACAAAAAACCTCTCCCACTAGTATTGAAGTTCCTAATGTAGTTACAATGCACAATGCTTCCATGCAATAATGGCTTCACTAAAATACACAGTTCTCCCACTCAATGTGGTTCCAAATGAAGGTACAAAACACAGTTATTTCAAGAAAGAATGGCTTCACTATAACACACAAATATTCCACTCAAGGTGGTTCCATATGAAGGTATAGTGCACAACACTTCCAAGCAAGAATGGCTTCACTAAAACACACAGTTCTCCCACTCAAGGTGGTTCCAAATGAATGTACAGCACACAATGCTTCCAAGGAAATAATTGCTTTCACTAAAACACATAGTTCTCCCACTCAATGTGGTTCCAAATGAAGGTACAACACACAACGCTTCCAAGGCAAGAATGGCTTCGCTAAAACACACAGTTCTCCCACTCAAGGTGGTTCCAAATGAAGGTACAATGCACAACACTTCCAAGGAAAGAATGGCTTCGCTAAAACACATAGTTCTCCCACTCAAGGTGGTTCCAAATGAAGGTACATTGCACAATGCTTCCAAGGAAATAATGGCTTTGCTAAAACACATAGTTAATTAAAACCAAAGCTTAGCTTATAATAACCCAACATGTGGTTTCACTGAGATAGACATACAATGAATTCTGGTGTCTCCCTTTCAGCTCTCAGTGCACTTCCTTTCCTCTGCCTTCCCCCTTGCTTCCTATGTTCTTCCCTTATAATTTTTTTCTTCCCCTCCTTTTTTTTTCCTCTTCCTTACATGCCCCCTCCTTTGGTAGTCCGTTCGCAGCCCTCTCGAAGCTTGCACCACCACCTTTCCATCAATTCTAGTCCCCTATCCCTTGTGCATTCCTCTCATATTTTCCTTCTTTTGCAAGTTTAAGCATCATAGGCCTTTCATTAGGTTGCACCATGTAGGAATGTGGGATCACGACATATTATTTTAAAATAATAAAGATATTTATAATATATTATAATATATCTATTATTATTTTATTTAAATGAAAAATCCTCTTTCAATATATTCTTAATTAATTAAAAATAATTAATGAATTTTCTCTTATCATTAAAATAATCACTTTTAGATATCAAGAACAATATATTCAGCAAAAACATTTTATTTGATGAGATGGGAGGGGGAGGGACCTGCTCCCTCTCCCTTCTCCCCTTTCCCTGGTTCCTGCCTAGTCCCTGATTCATCCCAGGTCATCCCACTCTGGGAATGGTTTGTAGCAAATTATCTCCTTGGGAGGAGATCCTTGCCCACTTTCTGCTCCTTTCCTAGTAGTTTTTGGGGTTTCCTCGTTTGAATCCCGAGCCTGGTGCTTCCCAAGGATCCTCTGGGATTTCTTGCATGTTCCTGTGATCCTGTCCTTGATCTCCCTTAGGCTTTTCCCTAGGGTTTTTTTTATAGGTTTTTACTGGGATCCAGTTCCTAGGGCTTTCTCGATCTGTGCTGGTTATAGGTTGGTTTCTAATTCACTTCCTGGTGCATCCCATGAGGTTATATCTTCTTCAAGATTGGTTCGGGGGGCAAATTTCATCTTTGCTCGTGTTTCCTCTATGGGATGCCATTGGTTGTTGGTGGTCTCATCCCTTTGGGTAGGACCATGTTAGTTTTCCTGTTAGAAGGCTTCTTTTGCTGGATCTGCTGCTTGGTGGACGCTTTGAGTATTTGCATGGCCTTGGGGGGAATCTTCCTATGATTGAGTTTTTCCTAGCCCCAGTCTTAGTTCCTTGAAGTTGTTCATGTGCAAGGATGGGGATTTTTGGTCCCTTCTTCTGGGGTACTTTGGGTTTTCTACTGCATGTCTCGATCTTGGGTGGGGATCGGTGATTTATGCATGCGGTGATTTATGCATGCAGACCCCTGGATCCCTCAGTTTAGGTTTTCCTTAGATCCTTTTGGCTTCCTCATACTCCTATTGGTGGGATTTCAGTTATGTATTTTCCCAAACCCGTTCTTTTGCTAGTTCTCGTACTAGGTGGGATTTTCCATTCCTACTGGTTTTCCCACTGGGAGATATTTTTCAATCCTTTTTTTTGTTGGTTTTCCTAC
Source organism: Wollemia nobilis (assembly GCA_028583015.1). Classification (NCBI taxonomy): domain Eukaryota; kingdom Viridiplantae; phylum Streptophyta; class Pinopsida; order Araucariales; family Araucariaceae; genus Wollemia; species Wollemia nobilis. The sequence goes on along the minus strand of JAQPPZ010002587.1, from coordinate 10,015,313 downwards.
TAGGCGGGATGGGATTTCCCACTGGGTAGGATTTTAAAACCTTCTAGTTTTCCTTATAGGTGGGATCTCCAATCCTGATGGGCGAGATTTTTCAATCATATTTTTTTACTAGTTTTCCTGTTGGGCGGGACGAGATTTCCCACTGGGCAGGATTTTCAAATCTTCTAGTTTTCCCATTGGTTGAGATTTCTAGTTTGGTGGTTTTCAGCTGCTTCCTGCTGGGCGGGATTTTCAAATTCATCATCCTAAATGTTTTCCCATTAGGCGAGATTTTTCAAAACCGATGGTTTCCTGCTAGGTGGAATTTTTTAAAATTGGTGGTTTCCCGTTGGACGGGATTTTCTAATATACTAGTTTTTTCGTTGGGTGGGATTTCCAACCTGGTGGATTTTGGCTACTTCCTTCTAGGCAGGATTTTTTAGAACTGGTGGTTTCCCGCTGGGTGGGATTTTTCAAAATTGGTGGTTTCTGCTAGGCAAGATTTTTCAAAATTGTCTTTTCCCGCTGGGTGGGTTTTTCCAAACTGTCTATTTTCTCGTTGGGTGGTATTTTTCAAATTGATTGTTTTTGACCTTTTGTTTGGTCGGTTGACCTATTGTAAAAATGCTTTGGGGTCCTTCCAAAACCTGCTTTTAATATAATTTTTACCTACAAAAAAAAAATAACCACTTTTAATTAATCTCTAATGAATCACAACCACTATTAATTAAAATATCTATTTTTAATTAATTAAAATGAAAAATCCTTAATTAATTGCAAATGAAGTTTACAAATGAGCTCTAATGAGCCAATAATTATTTTCCTGAACTCCATTAATTAATTTAAAAGCATCTCAATTCAGCATATAACTTAATTTATTCTATTTTACAAGGAGGATGCTTTATTATCATTTTTTTAATATGACAATTAATATTATGCATATATAGTCATCTTGCAGTGGTTCTTATATAAGAGCTAAATCATCAAACTACTCATGTTATGATGCAATAGAAAGAAAACACATTTATACAATTAACCAAAGAGGCAGTCTTTCCATCAATTCAATCACCCATCTTAGCCAGAGATTTTACGATAGCTACTAGGCTATCAACTAAAGCTCCAGGTGATCGACTATTGATGATTATCCCTTCCATAAATTCATGCCTATGAAGGTATCTATCCATGTTACCTTTGAGTACCTTAATCACCATTTCCCATGATCTTTGGTACCCTCATATCTGGTGGGTAACTCTACCTGTTCCACCTATGAGTGTACCTGATCCTGCACACTTGGCAATATGTTAGCAATAACATGCCCTCATAAATCAACTAAACTTCACATAGTTGGTTCAATTTTTCAAACTAAGTATCACCACATATTTGGTTAATACATTTTTTTCTTGTGCCTTAAAGTCAGCTAGGGAGGGTCATGACATCCTCCCCCACTAGGATTAAATATCGTCCTTGGTGTTTCCAATTTTTCTTTTGTTGTTTAGCAGAAAATAAAATTATTACATCATATATTTTCAAAAAAAAATGGAAAATGTTTTCACATAACCTCCACTTTCTCCCAAGTGGAATTCTTCTTAGAGAACGAGTCCCACTAGACATTCAATTGATCGAGATTCCGATTTCATAGGGATTTGGATCAAAAATCAAGAATCTTCATCGATAGTACTTCAATGGCCTCTAGATTTGCCATCTAGAATTTAGAAACATCCCACACATGTTCAGGGTGAGCAACATATTTCCTAAGCAAGGATATGTGGAAGTTGTCATGGATTTTGGATATATTATATGGTAATGCAAGACAGTATTCAACCAGATTGATTTTTTTTTATCTCGAAGGCCCTACAAAATGTGGTGCAGACACCTAAAAGTCACACATTCTCAATCATAGGCCATCATAGACCATCATAGGCCAACTCAGTTTTTTGTAGGTACAAAATCCTACAAAACTACACCAATTACATCCAAAACACCTTCTATTCATAAAAGGGCTACCTACTATCTCCATAAGGCCACTTAAGCCCTTTTCTATGCCTAATTAGGGCTACCATGTGACAATTTCTTCCAAAAACCCTAATTATGCTAATTATAATTCTAATTTGAAAGTCACTTTTCACTTAAGTGCACTTTTTCATCTAAATAGGTTTAATTAGGGTTCTAAGCCAAATTAGCCCTAATTACATCCTCACACATGTGTGCACAAAATTAGTTAGGATATTTCCTAACTCAACCCTAACCTAACCTAGGAATCAATCAATCCTATATAATCCTAATCCCTCCTCACACATGTGTGAGGATAGGATATTTACCTTAGGGCATGTGAGAGGGTGACTATACATGACACCTCACAAACCCTAACCTAACCACCTTAGGACTTTGCCTTAGGTTTTATTACACCTAACCACACCCCCTACACTTTGGTTTCTTCTATAAATAGTAGACCATATCCTTAATTAAATAGATTTGGCTCTTTTGACTAACATAGCCAAACTCTACTGAAATTTCTCTAGAATACCTTCTACCAATTTTGCATCCATCACACATCAACAAGTACTACTTGGATCAACTTCACCATGGAAATCTTACCTCAACAATCTACAACTACTCTACAGCTCCAAATCAGGTAAGTATACTTTACTTATGGTTTTATAGCATTTCCTTCGGTTTTCAATACATTTCACTTCATCTTACATGTCTTTTTGTCTATATAAATATGGGGTCTGATCCATGAAAACCCCCCAAATGTACTAACGCATTTGTGTAGGTTTATACAGGTATATTCAACACTCCCAAGCATCCAACTGGTGGCACACATACAAAGAAGCCCACCTACACTAAGGAATGCAAGGAGACCATCAAACATGGTTTTCATGCACTTCATTTTGGCATGCCCGACATGAACCCCACACAATTGAAGTGATCTTGATTCTTATATTCCAGGTTCGTATAACAGTGTGCAAAAACACTTATCCTAAACATACACACCAAAACTCATATATTTCCATCAAATCTTGCACAAAACACACCCATAGACTCATATTTACATATTTGAACAATTTTGAGCAATTCATCACACTCTACATCACCATGTCTTATGTTACTCATAGTAGGGTGTGCGAGCAAGCACCTCTCAAGGAGGAGGTACCTCACACCACCTCCAATTAGTCTACCACTCCCCCTTCATTCACAATGGAAATATCCACTGTCACACCTTATTTCATTACCATTTTTGAGCCATCTCACATACACACCATATCCCATGGCAAGACCTCTATTATCGATAATATGCTTGCCACATATTCTAATGAAGCTCATATTATGCTTCCTCATTCATCCCCACCTAATCCACCATCCACATTTTATCCATGACCTAGCTCATAGCATCCCATCTGCATAACTTGTTACACTCTTATCCAAGATTTGTAACAAACATATATCCACCTCTTTACAACTTCATCAAAGTCACACGTTTGAGGAAGCTATCACCCAAGCCAAGATCATTGAGGACATCAAGGTCCAATATGGAAAAATAAAACTTCAACAAAAGCCATCCTATGCTTCAAATTCTCACTTCAATTACAATGAACCAAATCAACCCTTCGTTGAACCACCACAAACCAACCAAGTAGTGGTAGCCTCTCCATCTTGTCCATCAATCTCACAACCTTCTCCTCCATAGCAACAATTATTCCAGACTGATGCACCTCCTCCATACAAACCACAATGAGCTCATGGTTTTTGTCCTCCATGATGACATCACAATTGGACTCCACTTTCTAAGCCTCTACCTACTTTATTCCAAATATTGTATGATGCTAGTCATGTCACATTACCAAACATTTGACCTATAGATCTAGCACGATCCAACCCTCGTGGGCACATTGAACATGCTTTTTGCATTTACCATCACCAGCTTGGCCATGATGTCCATTCTTGTCGTACCTTTCATGACTTAATCGATAATATTATTGATCATGGTACTATTCAAGTTTCAAACCCCATCACACCACAAAATCAAAATTTGGATAATTATCAAAACCCATTACTTGAATAGGGGGGGAGTAATCCTCACAAGACTCACCCCGCTCAATAAGCCCAATCAAGGCAGGTCAATCATGTCCACCACAATCCTCCTTATCATGAAATGGTTGGCATGATTAGCATCACTATTCACAATCAACAATAACCACCACATCAGGATGTGCCCATTTCTCAACTTCCACTTTTCACCTTCTTCCTACATAGCATTCCTTTTTGCTATGTTGCATTCACCACTCTTCCTTTCTTCACATTTCATTGTTCATCATTTTTCAATCACATCTTCATCATTCCACCATTCATTTTATTACCCTTCTATAATTATTTTGTCCATGTGTTCTACATATTCTACAACTACAGGTGTTTCTAATCTCCTTCCAATTCATCATTCATGATTTGGAGGAATTTCTCTCTTTCCATCATATCTCACAAATTTTCACTTCCTCCCAGTCCATCATTCAATATTGGGGGGCAATTCCATCTCCAATCATTCAAAACTAGGGGTAGTTTCATCTTCTCCCCAATCATCATTTAAAACTGGGACAACTTCATCTGCTTCTAATCCTCCCATTCAAAACTAGGGGTAATTTCATCTTCTCCCCAATAATAATTCAAAACTAGGACAACTTCATCTACTTCCAATCCTCCCATTCAAAACTGGGGGTAATTTCATCTTCTCCCCAATCATCATTCAAAACTAGGGCAACCTCATATAATCCCAATCCATCATACAAAACTAGGGGTAACTTCATCTTCTCCCAATCCTCCCATTAAAAACAAGGGCAACCTCATATTCTCCCAATCCATCATACAAAACTGGGGGTAACTTCATCTGCTCCCAATCCTCCCATTCAAAACTAGGGCAACCTCATATGATCCCAATCCATCATTCAAAATTGGGGGTAATTTCATCTTCTCCCCAACCATCATTCAAAACTAGTACAATGTCATATGCTCCCAATCCATCATACAAAACTGGGACAACTTCATCTACTCCTAAAACACCATTCAAAATAGGGGTAACTTCACCTTCTCCCCAACCATCATTCAAAACTAGGACAACTTCATTTTCTCCCAATCCTCCCATTCAAAATTGGAAAAATTTCATCTTCCTAAACATCATTCAAACCTGGGGCAACTTCACCTTCTCCCCAACCATCATTCAAAACAAGGGTAACTCCATATTCCTCCCATACACCATTCAACATGGGAAAATGTCATATTCTTCCCAAAAATCATTCAAACCTGGGGTAACTTCACCTTCTTCCCATACATAATTCAACACAGAGGGCAACTTCACCTTCTCCCCATACATCATTCAATACAGAGGGTAGCTTCACCCTCTCCCCATACATCATTCAACATAGGATCAGCTTCACCCTCTCCCCATAAATCATTCAAAATAGAGGTAGCTTCACCCTCTCCCCATACATCATTCAACACAAGAGTAGCTTCACCCTCTCCCCATACATCATTCAGAATAGAGGTAACTTCACCCTCTTCCAATCAACATCATTCAAACACTAAGAGTAAATTTCATCTTCTTCCAGGTCATCATTCACAATTGGGGTTTTACCTCCTTCCACTTCATCATTCACAACTGATAAAATTCATCTCATTTCTACAAAATATTTGTGATTCGGGGATTTTTCTCCCCCTCCTAAATTATTTTGCATTTCGAGGATTGCATTACCTTTCAGACCACTTCTACTATTGGGATAGGATTTTACCTATTTCCAACCATAGTTCCTTTTCATGGAGTTAATACTCCTTGCACATTCACACTTCATCACCTCTCATCTAATCATGATGGTGCCACCCAACATTGCACTCACAAATACATCATCAATAATTCATTCAATAGCAATAGGTTTTGCCACAAACCCCATGGTCAAAATGTTGCATCCTTTGCCTTACCCTCATCAAACCAAATCAATCGCCAAGGTTAAAAGGTTGCATCCTTTGCCTTAACCTCATAAAACCAAATAAATTGTGAAGATACAAAAGGTTGCATTCTTTGCCTCACCCCATCAAATTGATTCAATCACTAGGTTCAAAAGGTTCCATCATTTTTTCTAAGGCTACACCCTTTGCCTTACATTCATCACATTGGTATTTTTCCAAAACACTAGGTTTCTCAAAAATCCTCAATAAAATTTTGGAACATTATTTCTAGAATCTCTTAGCCCACCATGTTTCTCCAAAATCCTTAGTAAAATTTTGGAACATTATTTTATTAGAATCTCTTAGCAAAAAAAAAGGTTTTTCCAAAAGCCTCAGAAAAAACAATCAACATAGGTTTCTCCAAAAACCTCAGTAAAAATTTGGATAGGTTTCTCAAAAAACCTCAATAAAAATTTGGATAGGTTTCTCTAAAAACCTTAGTAAAAATTTGGATAGGTTTCTCCAAAAACCTTAGTAAAAATTTGGATAGGTTTCTCCAAAAACCTCAGTAAAAATTTGGATAGGTTTCTCCAAAAACCTCAGTAAAATTTTGGATAGGTTTCTCCAAAAACCTCAGTAAAACATTGGATAGGTTCTTCCAAAAACCTCAACAAAAACTTGGAACTAGATTTCTCCGTAGCATAGCCTAGCATAGCATAGCCTAGTCATAGGCGTAGCATTAGCCTAGTTTAGCATAGCATAGCCTATTCATAGGCATAACATTAGCCTAGCTTAGCATAGCATAGCCTAGTCATAGGCATATCATACCTAGCATAGCATTAGCCTAGCCTAGCATTAGCCTAGCTTAGCATAGCATAGCCTAGTCATAGGCGTAGCATATCCTAACATAGCATAGCCTAGTCATAGTCGTACTATCTTAGCATACACATAGCCTAGCCATAGCCTAGCATAGCATAGCCTAGTCATATGTGTAGCATTAGCCTTGAATAGCATAGCATAGCCTAGTCATAGGCATAGCCTAGCATAGCATAGCATCCATAGCCTAGCATAGCATAACAATTTTTCACTTATTTGTCCTCACAAATATTTTTCTTCCATGAACAACCTTCCTTGCTTGTACATTCTTGTACATACGACATCGAACACAACAAACATCCACAAAAATAAACAATAATACAAACAAATAAAAATGGTCCATTGATGACGTATCTTGCATTTCATTTTTCTCCTCTTCTACTTCTTCTTCTTACTTCCTCTTGTAGTTGTATGGTAACGCTTTGAGCGGCTACATACCTACGTTGATCTATTGTTCTTCTATATTTCTTTGACTTTGGTTATCCCATCATCTTGTTGGTTACCAATACCTATTTCTTCTCATCTCTTCCATCCGGTAATCCCACCTGCTGACCTTTATTCTTATTATAATTACTACACGCGTTCTCATAGGTCATAGTTTATCATCTATTATACACACACCCCACACGTTGGGGAAATCACCTGCTTCATTTCAAGTTTGTGCATTCTTTTTCCAACAATGCACCTTCAACAAGAGTAATACATGCACTTGTTAGCATCAACACCTGGATGTCCATTCCCTATTTTTAGGATGAGGGTATACATAGGTGTCATGTTTAATTTTTACTACTTCATAGTTTAGGCAATCCAGTGTCACCCATAGCTACTGAGTCGTGTACATTCTTCTTATGGTCTTTTAGGCTGGTTCAACTTCTCTCATGAACTGCTCACAATAGGTTACACATTAAAAATTTTGAGCCTAGGGAAGAGGACATCTTGAGTAGATATCACCATCTAGCGAATGGTATCCCCTACTCATCCTATTGCTTGCATGGTCAACATATGAACTGGGGATAAAGAAAGGGATCAAGCATAAGCAAAAGGTAAGAATAGGGTAGAAAAAATGCCAATACCCTTAGAATAGATGAAAAAAAAATCATCATAGAATAGCAAAAAGAAAAAGAAAATAAAAGAGCACTACCACAATCAAATAGGTCAACACTAGATGAGGGGGAAAAAATAAAAGGAAAGACCTCTTGATATCACCCACGTTATGCTTATCGCCTTTGGTCCTTAGGTTCAACATAACACCATGGGATGATTTCCATCTCTAGCAATAGGCTCCAAGAGCCTGCCTACCAGTGGAATAATATTACAGGTGGCAACACATATGTAACATTAGCATCTCGCTTTTGTATAGATCACTGTTGCGAATGGATGAGCTAGCCAGTCTGGTAGAATTTACAACGGGTTAATCCTATCTCCCTAAAAATGGATAAATGAACCTTACACATGCACACACATAGGTCTAAGACAGACTTTGAACCAACCTGATTATGTTATAAGTTGCCACAAAACTTGTATAGCTAAGGGTCTGAGATTTGATTGTCACAACTATGTTGTTCAAAACCATTACACATACCTTACATTATCCACCTTCCCTAAAATCATGGAATGGATCACAATCATATAGGTACATGCAATGATACATGTTCTTCCTTTACACATTTTAGTCCTCTCATACATGCATCATCTCATCCAGGTTACATACATTTACTAAAAAAATCGTTTATATCAAACACATTTCACAAACATGTACACATTACATACACATAAAATCACATACATTGTATGTAGACACAACACAAAATCATCATGCACACCCTTCACAAGGCTTGCAATTGTGCGCTCATTATTGCTAAAAGTAGGGTCATCTTTGGCCTAACTTTTCACCTCTAAAATCATCTCTAAATTTCTCAAGATGCATCCAAAACACTAGGAAAGTAGGCTCTTGTCCCCTAAAACCTTAGGAACCTTCCAAAATTATCTTTTAACTTCATTTGCAATCATATTCATCATGCATTGGTATCTTATCAATCCCTTCATCACCAATTCACCACACTTCATTCACCTCATTGTTGATTCCTCATTTGAGGGGGTATTCATATCCAAATTCAGCTTTGCATGCAATCAAAACATTGAAATTCCAAAAGTACGATTAGCACATTTGCCTACAAAACTTTTTGCTGAAGATTATCATACTAAATAATATCAATCACAACCATACATGGGTTATATCACAAGAGTTATGTGTGACAATGGAAAGGTCACCTTGGCATTCATGGAGCACAATGAATGACATGGGTGACTAATTCAGCGTAGCATTTGAAGGACTTCACTCTGGAATTCATGGAGCACAATGAATGACACGTGTTGAATAATTCAAATGTTAACTAACTCAAATGGTTTGATACTTGTCGCCATGTTCTCATAAATCAATCAACAACAAAAATTTAGATAGTCTTTTGTCCTATTCATTCTTTTGGACCACGCTGATATGGTCGCAAAAGTAAAGAAATCAAAAGTTTCCATCCTCAACCAACTAGTATGGCATTGAAAGTGTTATATGGACTCAAAAAAATCATAGTGTTGCATTCGTAATCATCCATTTTTGTTCACCAGAATTATTTTTATTTCTTTCCTCTTATTCTTTCCTTCATCTCTTCTTTCCCTTGGACATCCATTTAATGTTGTATGGTCACGCTTCGAATGGCTACATACCTTTTATTGGATCCCATTCTTTTCCCTTCTCCTTCTTGGCTATCGATCAATGTTGTATGGTCATGCTTTTGTTGAGCAAGGTGTTGCAAGAAGGTTGTCATTGTTGTCAACACAGGCAGTTAGATCCAAGGATGCAGTGGGTAGGCAGATCAAAAGTCATTCAGATGCAGAAGATAGAAAAAATTCGAAGAAAAAGACAAGTTAGAAAACTGTCGCGATATCGCGACATGTTTTCTGTCGCGATTTCGCGACAAGTCGGAAGAGAGAGAAAGTGCAATAAGAAATGTCGCGATATCGCGACGAAAATGAGGAGAGAGAAAGTGCAGCCAAAAATGTCACGATATCGTGACAAAAGTGAGGAGAGAGAAAGTGCAGCCAGAAATGTCGCGATATTGCGACGAAAATGAGGAGAGAGAAAGTGCAGCCAAAGATGTCGTGATTTCGCGACGAAAGTAAGGAGAGTGAAGGCGCAAGTCAAACTGTCACGATTTCATGACAAGTCGGAGGCCAAGAAGTCAAGTTGAGAAACTGTAGCGATTTCGCTACATGTTGACTTTTCGCTGGCAAAAACCGGGAGAAAGTGTTAAGTGAAAAAGTTGTAGCGATTTCGCTACAAGTTACAAAGACCAAGTAAAGGTGTAGCGATTTCGCTACGAGCTGCAAAGGCACAAAGTAAAGGTGTAGCGATTTCGGTATGAGTTGCAAAGAGACAAAGTAAAGGTGTAGTGATTTTGCTACGAGCTACAAAAGCACAAAGTAAAGGTGTAGCGATTTCGCTACGAGCTGCAAAAGCACAAAGTAAAGGTGTAGCGATTTTGCTACAGGTAAAAGATGCGCAAAACAAAGGTGTAGCGATTTCACTACAGGTCTAAAGTGTAGACATCAAAGTTGCAGCAATCATACTTCAAGTCGAAATTTTAAGGCACAAGTCAAAATTTCTCAAGAAGAAGTAAGTTGGAAGCACAAGGCAAAGTTGTAGCGATTTCTCTACTGAATGAAGCACAAAATGTACGAAAGCTGAAAGCATCACGATTTTGCGATAAGAATGCGGATGACGTCAATGAAAGCTGAAAGTGTTGCGATTTCATGACAGGTTGCGAGAAAAGCCACCAGAAGTCAGAAGCGTCGTGATTTCGCGACAAGAATGATGATGACATCAGCAACTGATCAAAGTGTCGCGATATCGCGACAAGAGAGGATGCAAAGCTGTCAACGGCCAAAAATGTCACGATTTCGCGATGACAAAGCCAAGGAGGTGTACGGTCACAAAAATGTCATGATATCACGACGTGTTGCTATTTCACAGAAATAACCTACATGAAGGAGAAGAAGGTGGTAGAGGAGTTTGAGGCCGACAAGTTTGAATCGAGGCCGACGATTTTTAGGGTTTGAAGTCGACAGTTTCTAGGGCTTCACAACGAACGTCGTTAGGGTTTCAAAGCCGACAATTGCTAGGGTTTTACAGCAGACTTCTTTGAGGTCTTGAAGCCGACATGTGTTAGGGTTTTACAACGAACAACTTTAGGGTTTTAAAGTCGACACTTTTTAGGGTTATTACGATGAGAGTTTTTAGGGTTTGCAGCCGACAATCACAAAGGTTAATCAGCCAGAAAAATTCTAGGGTTTCATGTTGACTTCATTAGGGTTTGCAGCCGACGTCTTTAAGTGACAGTCGAAGATGTTTGATATGGGATTCCCTTCTATAAAAATGGGGTTTGTTGCAAGGTTAAGTATGCAATCAATGTGAAAGGTGTGAAACAAGTTCGCGTGAAGCCGAGAGCAAGTCATTTCGATCCAGAGAGAGAAAAGTGTTAGTTCTTTGGAATTGCAGTATAGAGAATATAGCGATGAGATAATGTGTAAGTGCAAGAAGGGTGATTGCATCAAGTTCGGTTGAGGAAAGTGCAGAGTCGTAATTCAGATCTGAAGATCGTGAAGTGCATGGATGATAAGAGCGTGATATGCAGAAGTCATGTTCTAAGTTTGAAGTGACAGCGCACAGTTTACAGAAGTAATTGATAAACTGAATACGACAGAGAGCGCAAAGAAATATAAAGAAGCTATCGGATAGTGCGAATCATTTTGCGTAGAAGTAGCAGAATGCAAACACACAGCAGAATGCAGAAAAATGGCAGATCATGAAAATTAAGGTGAAAGTTTTATTCTGCAATTTTTATTACTATCTTCCAAGTTGTAGCTTGGCATAAGGGGTTGGTGCCTCTTTCTAGTAGGTGCTGGTAAAATAGGAGTTGGTGCTCCATTCTGTTGTAGCAGATAAAGTCAAGGGGTTGGTGCTCCTTCCAGTTGGTGCTGGTAAAGGATTATGTAAAGTTGTAGCTTTGCATTGACTAGATTTGGATGGTAGTCCAAGTTGTATTTTTGAGGAGTAGCCACATTGGTGAACCTCGTTAAAATGTTGTGTTATGTGTGATGCTTTCTTGATGCTTTTAGTATCTCTTTTATCTGCTTTAAACTGCTACTGATTTTAAAATCATATGTTTTAGAAATTTTAAAGAACACACTGATTCACCCCCCCTCTCAGTGTCATTGTGATTACAACAATTGGTATCAGAGCCAAGTACCTGAACAGGCTTAAACAGCTAAGGTGATCTTGGAATTTATGCAATGGCAAGTGGTGAAGGATTCTCTTCGAACAAAGTGCCACTGTTTGATGGGACAAATTATGCATTCTGGAAAATTAGAATGCAAACATATCTCAGTGCTTTGGGCTTTGACATCTGGGGTGCAGTAGTTAATGGTTACAAAGCTCCTACCACCGCTCCAATAGACACTACAGGTAAAAAGGCATTTGAATGTGATTCAAAAGCAAGAAATGCTATTATGTGTGGACTAGTTGACAGTGAGCTAGTCAAAGTCATAAATTGTGAATCAGCAAAAGACATCTGGGATAAACTAGAGAAAATTCATGAAGGAGATGATAGGATCAAGGAGGCCAAACTTCAAGCACATCGAGCTCAATACGAATCTTTAAATATGGACAATGATGAGAACATAGATACTTTCATGCAAAGATTCAATGGGATCATGAATTCAATTAGAGTTCTTGGTGAAGAACTAACCAATGCTGCTATCATGAAAAAGGTATTGAGATCACTTCCTTCTAGATTTGATTCAAAAGTCTCTGCCATAGAAGAAGCCAAAGATTTAAATCATTTTAGTATGGATGAGATGCATGGTTCTTTGACTGCTTTTGAAATGAGAATAAGAATATCTAATCCCACTGATAGATAAGAAGCCTTCAAAGCTCTAAAAGGCAAAAGCACAAAACAAGAATCTGAATAAGAGAATGATTCGGATGAAATGGAAGCAAATTTTGTAAGAAAACTGAAGAAAGGAAAAGGAAAATACAAAGGGAAGCTACCTCTTAAATGTTTCGATTGTGGAGGCATTGGACACTTTGCTACCAAATGTCCTCTCAATAACAAGAACAAAGGTGAAGAAACTCAACATCAAGAAAGAGGTGAATGGAGGAAGAAAACAAACTTTAGAAAAGGCAATTTCAAAAAGAAAAGCTTTATCTCCCGAAATGCGGAATCTTCAGAGGACAGTTCCAGTGAAGACTCTGAGGAAGGAACAGGTGAGGCTCTATTTATGGCGTTTGAAATAGATGAATCAGAAGAGGCAGAAAACATAGAAAACAGAGAGGGAATGAACTCTGAAGTATCTATTGAAGAAGATGAGGCTGAAGTTGATTTAGAGAGTGATCTGGTATCTGCTCTCATGGAATGGAAATATGAGAAAAAGAAGAATGAAAAACTGTCAAGGAAACTTAAGGATGCAAATGACATTATAGCCAGTCTAAAAACACAGATAGAAGAATACAAGAAAATGTCCGAAGATCTTGAAATACAGGTAACCATGAAGATAGATTACTGCTGCAAATTGGAAGAAGAAAATGTTGGTCTCCGAATACAGATACAAGAGCTGGATCAAAAAATCAACTATCATTTAAAGCATGAAGAAAGTTCGATGAAGTTGGACGAAATTCTAAGCAATCAAAGATCCACAGGTATCAAATTCGGTCTAGGCTTTACTGAAGGAGAATCATCAAGTGGACCAAAGGCAAGCAATGTTGAAAGTGAAAAGAGTAAAGACAAGGAACAGGCTGTGGAAAGAAAAACAAATCAGGAAAAAGAAAGTTGTAATACCAGTCCTAAAATAGCAGCTGACAATGATGGCTTTACCAAGGTCATACATCAAAAGAAAAGAAGATCTAAGGCTCTCGCAACAACTTGGCCAAGACCATCTTTCAGGTTCAATCATTATTTCTATGGTTTTTGTTTTAAATGTAATGGTTATGGGCATAAAATTGTTGACTGCAAATATAATATAAGTCCAAGAAGTTTCACTAGTAAAAATGCTTTTGCTCCTCTAATGAGTTATGCAGTAGAATGTTTTAAGTGTCACAACTTCGGGGATATTGCAAAAAACTATCGTAGTATTTATGTTCCATATCAATCTCAAAAAATAAGAACTCAACCATATAAGGCAAAACACAATAGAATTTCTTCTGAAGGATATGTGTGTTAGCGTACTATTTTCTATTTTGTCTTATTACACGCATTTGTTATTCCTGTTGTAACAAATGCTATTGTGGCTGGTTGGTTCGGCAACCTCCGGAATATTGTTCAATTGTAACCTATTTAATCTGCAGTTGAATAATCAGAATTGTTCCGAATTCTTACATGGCATCAGAGCGCTTCTGTGACTTTTCTGGGCAGAGGAATTTTTGGTTGCAGAGTTTTTTTTTTTCTTGCGTGCAAAGGTTGGAGAAAAGAACCACGCAGCGCGTTTTAAAAGAAAAAAAATGTCGTCGCGCAGCTACGGACGGAAGAAGAATTAAAAAAATAATAATTTTTTTTTCCCGGTCTCCGCGACGCAGAGGAGGGACGGTCCGCTCCCCCGCATCGACGTCCGCGCAGAGGAGGGAACCCCCCCCCGAGCAGGTCGCGACAGACGGTGACGGTCGCCAGCGCAGCGCAGGCGCCGACGCGACATCCGCCGTATGCGACTGTCGCTGACGCCGAAGAGACGTACGACGTACGCATCCCGTGCGACGAGCACAGCACCACCGCGGAGGAGGGGAGGAATACACCCGTCCCCCCCCCCGCCACGTCGAGGGAGCAGCCGCACACGCTACCGCACGCGGAGGTGGCGAAAGGAGGACGCAGCGCATTTTGCGTGCGTCGCCCCCCCACCCTCCTTGGCCGACGTGTCAGGAATTTAAAATTCCCAAAGATGCCCCCCCCGGAATTTAAAATTCCCGCCCTCCCCGTCCCGAACGAGTATAAACCCCCCCGTGTTTTCGCAGGTGCAGCACGAAACGCGCTCTCCCCCGGCGTCCAGCGTCGTGGAATGCGGAGGATCTGCACCCCCCCCCACCCGCGGAAGGAGGCCGACGCAGAGCCCCGCCCGAGGAATTTTTTTTTTTTTTTTTAATAGGAAGAACGTCGGGGAACATAGGCAGCGTCCGAGCGCGTGACCAGAGAACCGGAGGCCACAGCAGAGGAGGAGGAGCATCGGGGCGTTGAAAACGGAGGAGGTTGACTGATCCTCTCGGATCAGCCCGCTGGCTCACGTGGTCGTGAGCCGTGCGGTAAGGCTCAGGGAGCCTACAGGTCGGGGCTTCAAACGTTTTTTAATTATTATTATTTTTAGTTAAATTTTTTAATTTTAATTTATTTTTTAATAGTTTTTAAACTTTGTAAATTAAAATTTATTTTTAATTTATTTTTTTAAGTTTTAAAAACTATATAAATTAAAATTATTTTTTTTAACTTTAAAT